>CM066962.1:6759493-9404293 GCA_033971965.1 Cucurbita ficifolia
GGGGTTTGGAAAGAAGGGAAAAAATTAAGCCCAAGGTTCATAGGCCCCTTCTTCGAGCCTTCGAGGATTTCAGAAGAAAGAGTTGGGGCTTTGTTGTGGCTTACACAGATATTGCCCTACCACCGAACCTTGCCGCCGTGTGCACCTCGCGCCAGTGAGACGTTTATGTGTGATGTTTTGCACAATGTCGTGTTTCCACGTATCCATGCTGCAAAAGTACAATCTCTAAGACCCCTACTCATGTAATTCGAGGCATGAGGATGCTTCCCTCTTCGGGAAGAATAAGAAGATGAAGGGAATTAGATCTGGTCTTACGGGAGAAAGAGAAGCCCTCCTAGTTAGGAAATTTTGGCTCGCGACAACCTAAGAGACAATAGGCGGTTTTCGCGCTTGCGCAACAAAGATTATTCCCTTGTGGTAAAGGTCCTCATGGGGGTGGTAGGTGGTTAACGGGGTAGGGGTAACCCCCACCACTGGCAAAATCCACCTTCAGACGAGACTTGTACAAGGACTGAGAGGATAACGAGGCTGACGCTCCGTCAAGAGCCAAGAACGTTTCACGAGGTAAGGTTCTGAACGACATTTCTTAGATCTGAGCTTTTCTTATGTGAATCGAGTCCTAAAATGCTGAGATATTCACCTAGGAACAACTCTACGCACGATCCATGAAGAAGTTTGATCGAGATTTGAGAATCGTTCGAGAACGGTGAGCGAACTTTCGACGCTGTTAACCCGTCCGGTAGTCAAGCGAAAGTACACTCCAGACCCCACTCATGTAATCGAGCATGAGATGCTTCCTCTTCGAGAAGATCTGTCTTACGAGGAGAAGCCTAATAGAATTTTTGCTCGAGACACTAGGCGGTTGCGCAACAAAGATATTCCCGTGGTAAAGGTCTCATGGGATAACCACCGTGAGGAAGAGGCAACTTGGGAATGAGAAGAGGACGTGAGGAGAGCTTACCCCGAACTCTTCCAAGAGATTTCCACTTCCGGGGATGAAAGTTCCTAAGGAGGGGAGAGTTTGTAACGCCCAGAAAAAAAAAAGGGGGGGCTAAGTCAACCGAGGGGCAAAAATGTCATTTTGCCCCTCTAGCTATAATAAGGATTCAAGGAAAACCCCGTCAAATCCCTTGCAAAAGAAAAAGAGAGTTAGAGAGAAAACGGAGAGGAATGAGCTGCGAAGTTTATCGAACCACCAGCGGAATCCACCTTCAGACGAGACTTGTACAAGGACTGAGAGGCTAGCGAGGCCGACGCTCCATCAAGAGCCAAGAACGTTTCGCAAGGTAAGATTTTGAACGACATTTCTCAGATATGAGCTTTTCTTATGTGAATCAAGTCCTAAAATGTTGTGATATTCACCTAGGAAAACTCTACGCACGATCGTTGAAGAAGTTTGGCCGAGATCTCAACCCGAAGGCGGAGGTCCGAGAATCATCCGAGAACGATGAGTGAACTTCTGATGCTCTTAAACCATCCTGTAGTCAAGCAAAAAATTACGAAAAAAATACTAGGACGTAGCCAGCCCATAACACGATCTAGAACCTTGCCGAAAAAATCATATCGATCCGAACTACGAATCAAAAGATATGAAAATCGGAAAGGGGCACTGTGTTATGGATTGTAGAGGACAGAGATGAAAAAAAAAAAACAAAGGTCGACCGGCGAGCGGCGGAGGGCGGCGTGACAGGCGCCGGACACGCGTCGACCGTCGGCTGGAGCAACGCAGCTCCAGCGAGGCGACGACATGTGTCGCATGCAAAGCCTGAGCCGAACCGCGAATGCGAGCCGAGCTAGGCTGAATCAGACCGGCTGAACCGCAAGCGCGAGAAGAGAGGTGCCGAACCAGACCGATCGAGCCGCGACTGTGCAGAAGCTGCCGCACTTGGTAGGCGCGCGTGCAGCCTGCAACTGGTACACTTCTACGCGCGTGAGCGCGGGTGGAATGGCCGTTTTTGCCCAATTGCCCTCTTTTTGCCCAATTTTTGTCCCGATTTTAGTTCTAATACTGTTTGCATGTCAATAGGGACCTAACTTAAGGAAATCAGTATTTTTGGACACCTCACGGGCAGAGAAACGCTAGCGAAAGGGCACGCGTCAACTAAGTAAGTCACCACCCGGTATTTAGGAAGAAATACTTGTAGGATTCGCTTGGATTGCATGTATGCTAGTAATTCTGCCTCAGGTTAGCTCTCCAAGAATGAGATTAGTTAACTAATTATTATGAGTGTATTGGGTGAATTATCTTAGTGTTACTTGTATGTTTTAAGCTTCCGCTGTAAGTATGTATGCATTTAACTTATGATTAGAATTGTGCATTCCGCGTTCCGGGTGCTTGATGGATGACTTCGCCCTATTGAGCTCGAACCTCGTGTTCTGGGTGCTTGATGGAAGCCATCGCCCCATTGAGCCTGCGTGCTTAGTTTGCATGAATTATACATTATGACGTTACAAGACGGTTGTATGCACGCTCTGTTATCTTCTATGGCCAAATTATATGATAAGACTAGGGAATTGCTATTAGAAGCGATAAGTCGCTCTAAGCCAGACTTAACCTTCCCCTAGGAACTTAGCGGAATTACCACGGCAACAAGGTACCTTAGGAGTGTTCATAAATTGCTAGTGTGGGAACAGTATCTATAGCTTCGTGGGAGGACCAAGGGTTCCTGACCAGTCCTTACTGCTCTTAGCCATTTCGCATGGGAAATGTGTCCCCACGTCGTACAGCCCATTAGCTGCATGGGAACGGGTTGGGTCGCGCCCCCCATAGGGGGACTACATGGGCTTAGGAGGTATTCAACACACCCCTAGGCTAGATACCATGCAGTCTTAGATAGCCATGTAGAGGTAGTGCCTCATAGAGAGATACCGCCCATATCAGCTTAGCGTAAGGAACCCCTAGGTGTCTAATGAAAGTTTGATGTACTGGTGAAACCCAAGGAGCAAGCTCTAGGGGACTAAGATTAAAACCAGATGTCCTAGAATCGGACCAGGAGACCGTGGGAACTTGATAAAATTAGGATGCGAAGAGAGCCTACAAGTAGGTGGCTTACTGAGTATAATTTTTATACTCATCCTTGCTTTGTTTTTCTTTTTCAGGAGCGCGAGGCGTCGGTTATGGGCGGGCGTGATGGAGACGGGGATTATCACAGAGGAATGGGTTGTCCCGGGCCTCAGTCCAGTCTTTATTTTGTATTTGCAGTCTTTCGAAATTTATTTTCAAACTGTCAAGTGTTTTGTTTGTCTGTTGTTTAAAAACTTTAACATCATTAAGGATTTTCTCTATTTCATCTTTAAATTATTTTGTACATGCGTGTGTGGTTATTAGTCACGGCCCGTAGTAAAATATTGGGTCGTGACACCCTACCCCTCCAATACACATGTGATGTAACGACCAGAGAAAAAAATTAAGAAAATAAATAAAAGAGGTCGTTAGAAGCCCCAAGGATTCTGGCGAGGCGCCAAAATTCTCGGACAACGCCTGCAGAAGAACACCCACATTCCACTCTCCTCCCATTCTTTGCCAAACCATCGCCCATCACTCTGCCCCCGAATGTAATAGTTGTTGAGAGTGTGAGAAACAAAGATAGGAGGTATACGAACAGTCACCAACTTATTCGATGATGTATGGTAACAACGAGGGAAATCGAATGGACGACTCACATTCCGCTACGACTACCGAAAACTCAGGACTCTCCACAGTAAGCCAAACGGTATGCTTCCATGGTAGTTAACATGAGTTTAACATTTGTTGTAACAACCGAAAAAAAAAAATAATAATAATAAATAAATAAATAAATAACATTTGGTAACGGATCCTTTCTCCCTCCTTAAATCTCTCAACACTCTTTCTCTACAAATAAATCTGCCAACATACTAGGAATTCTCTGTAAAAACAACATTTACGCATATCAGAATTTTTCTTTCCTAAAAAACAAATAGAAAAACAAAAGGTTTAAGCAGATTTAGTTGAGATATATGTCATTTGAATCTTCCTTGATATTAATTTTTGTTATAATTATTTAGTTTTGAATTAGAGATTAAATGGAAAGAATTTTGTATGAGTTTTAGGAAATCACAACCAATGATATTTTAGATCTTCTTAATTGTTGCAATTACGTAGGTTGTCAATACATAAAGAAGACTAATAGAATCAAAGGAAATACGGGGAGAAGACTAACCGAATCCAAGGAAAGAAAATGAAAGATAAAGGAGATAGAGAGAGAGAATGTTAATAGAAAAAAAAAAAAAAAGAAATAGAGTAAGAAAAGGAAAGAGAAAGGAGATACTGTTACGCCCAGCGGTTAACATAAGAATAGAAAAGAAAAAAAAATACACTAAGAAAATAAAAAGGGAAGATTTGGAAGTGAGAGGAAGAGTACTAGAGAATGAAAATCTGTGGTTTACATAATAAAAATAATTACTGAGAGGAGGAGGGAAGATTGAGTCTATAACAATACATTCCCTACAACCGTAAGAATAAAAAATAAGATATGGAGTAAAAATAACATTATATATTATAAACATTCCAAGACTCTACTCATAAAGTCTCTAATGCTCACATGAAGTAACACATGGACCACTGTAAAATTTAGAAAATTGAAATTGAAATTGATGTCATGGTTCATATAGGTTGACTTGGATACAAAGGACAAAATCGAACTTTTTTAAGGATAAATTGGTGACGACAACTTAAGCTAATCATGTAAGTGACCTTACTATCAGCATGGTTATATTTGATGTTGACACATGCCACGTAGTTCGGCACGTGTCATATATATTGATATGTGTGAATTGTTTGTGCATCGATATGCTTATAATATGTTATGTATATGTTATAATATGTGAATTGTATGATAATAATTACGGTACGATGTGTTCAATGATATGTTTGAGATAGGATACGAGAAGAATGCACAAAACGAAATGTAACAATAGGAGTAAGATACGTTCATGAAACGTTAAGACTAGGTTAAATACCGAAGTGCTATGGATATGAGAGTTTGATAAAAGAATACGGTTAGGTTATGGGTAGAAAGGGATAGGTGTGTGATAGATTGATAGAACGATAGCGTTAGGATACATTCTTGTGATGATATGACTAAGGTACGTTCATGTAACGACATGACTGTGATAGATATAGGAACGTTAAGGCTATGATAAGTTAGGGAACGATATGACCATGAAGTGTTTACGATATGATATGATTATGATACGATGTGAATGACGGATATATATATGTTGTCATATGATATGAAAATGATATGAAATATGTTATGGTACGAGATATGTGATAAATTGACTTGTTTATGATATGATATATTGTGATGCAATATGTTATGCTATGATGAAATATTATGTTAAAAGCATGAGACGTTATGTTATGTCTCCTAAATTGTGTGTATACAGCATAATATGAATGACATGAAATCACAATAAATGACATGAAATATAACTCCGTTAGAATTATGTATGATATGAGAACTGAAGAATGAAAAACGATATGATATGAATGATGAACGGAATGTGAAATGATATGAAAAACGATATGATACGTATAGAATGCTAGCGGGGTTGTATTAAATGATAATGAAAATGGAAAAATGTTGGGACCTCATGCATTATATGTGCTCATGCATTGGGGGATACCTCTACTCCATCACGAGGGTACGAACGCGTACATTCATTAGGCAGGCGAAGTATCGTTATGTTTTACATAATGCCGCTGTGACGGTTACTAATTCTAATGGGTGTCCGGCAAAAATTGAGCTACCAGAGAAGGCTCGCCCGACAAGAAAAGGGGTCCAGCTGTGTGCGAACGATCTGGTGAGCCCATACTCACATGTATGGGCTGTGTGTAGAGTATATGGTACACATCCAAGCTGTCCATTAGAATAGTGTCGTAGGAAAAATAGACTGATATGATAGGTCCCGTCATTGCATTCGCATGTTCTTGCATTTAACCCCCAATAGTGGGGTCACTTACTGAGTATTTCTTAAAATACTCAAGCCACGTGCAACCTTTATTTCAGGATAAGGCAAGGCATTCCTGTACAACTAACGACGGCATCGCAACTCGAGACCATGGCACATGCTTAGGGTAGTCATACTATTTCTTAGACTTATGCTAAAATAGGAAGTTTTTTTATTTAAACGTTTATTTATTTTATTTAGTCTTCAAAACAGGTAAGTCCATGGCAGTGTTTTAAGCCGAATGTTATGTTTTATGGAAGTTTAAATGGAGTATTTCCGCATTCAATGTTTAGGAAATGTATACAATAGCGACCTTAAATTAAGTAGAAAATTTTGGGTCGTTACATCGGTAAAAGAGACGGGTCGATTCCAAGATGAATAGTAACATTGTGGGTATGATTCTCATGCCATATCAACAAACCAACACGCTCTGTGTAAATGAGGGTAACTAGATGTGCAAAACGACACAAATCAAGTGGGGAAAACAACGACGGAAAGCCATCGAAAGGACGTCAGAAAGAGAGAGAGAAGAACGAGACAAATCGCACCGAAACCTGAGTGAGGAAGAAAGGGTCCATCGGATTCGGATTTGAATTGGGTATCCAAACCATGAACCCTTTACCCATTACCTTAGCCATAATCCACAACGGCCCAACCCATTGCAGCGCCTCGGCCTAGCCCATAGAAAACCAACCCCGACCTTTCAGCCACGGCATAATATCAGAGTACCTGCAGCCAAAACACCGAAGCCCACACCCGAGGCCTAACTCCATTGTTCCAGTTCAAACTGCAACAATCGCAACCCACGCGCCTCAGTGATCCGCGACTTGAACCCGCGCCTCGACCCGAGAAGGGAATTGCGATGCGTACCTCTCCAACGCTCACACGTACCATCATCTGCAGCAAGCAGCCCCTTGGCTCCAACAACTTGAATGAGCTCGACTCGACTCCAGCTTCGGCTTGATGGCTCACAAACCTACTATTCAGCTCGAGTTGTACAAAATTACAATAATCCTTTCATTTTTTACCCTTCGGAAGTTGTTTCGACCATAACTAAGGTAATTAAGGTTAGTACGATACTCTATTCCACAAATTCATGTTAAATTTATATTAGAATTGTGAAATACTAATGAATGGAAGTAGATAATCTAATAGGAAACGAATCTTGGAGACATTTGAAGCAACTTCGAGGAACGAAAGCTTAGCGAATTCAAAATTAAGAAAACGTCGGCTAACAGCAACCAAGTAAGTGACCTTACTATAGGATAGGTAGACAATTATTTAATGTATCAGGACACATGTCTAGTTGCACCGGCACGTGTCATTTATGCTTTATGCTGATGATTTATGATGTATGACGTATGTATAATGTATGATGATGTGTATGAGTTATATGATGACATTGTTGATGTTTTACGATGATTATGATGTGTTTATGATGACGTTGCATGATGATGACAATGCATGTTAATATGACGATGTAAGATAATGTTATTTCCTTAATATGACGTATGTTTCGCAAGGACCTCATGCATTTCTGTGTGTACATATACATCAGAATACTTCCCCTTTTACGATGATGAGTACAAACACGTATGCTACGATGATGATGGTGATCATGTCGTGCATGAAAATAAGGGGTCAGTTGACCTCCATACGTCACTGCGGACAGCTAGCTTGACTGTGATGGGTCCAGGGGGTGCGATACGCCTAGGGATTCACGCTTGCACGTGTGGGTCGTGTGTACTGCGCATCCAATTTAGTCCAAACTGAAGGCAACCCCTATGATGTTTTAAAGATAGGTCCCTAGAGCATGACTTGCATGTGTTTGTATTTTCACGACCCCTATAGTGGGGTCACTTACTGATTAATTTTTGAAATACTCAGGCCGTCTGCTACATCATTTTCAGGAAAAGGCAAGGCGCCCCTGTACGGTTGACGACGACATCGCAATCAAAGACCATGACATGTGCGTAGGCTAGTAGCATATTTAAAGGGATACGTTTTTATTCATTTCATGTTTTTGGAATTATTTATTATTGCCGTTTTAATTTTTGTTTTTGAATTATGTTTGTGGACACGTAAGACCATGACAATATTTTCAATGATGATGTTATGCTTATATTGAAATCATGATTTTAATGATGATGTTTTCAGAGCTAAATTCTTCATAAGAGCTTAGGTTAAGATGACGGTAGCGACTTTAGGTAGCAAAAATCTAGGGTCGTTACATGTGGGGTGACTGAGGGCGTGTGAGGACCTGCGAGAAAAATTTTAGTAACTTTTGAGCTTCTAGTAAGCGAAACAATGAGCTCGAGAAGGAATGCATCACCCAAGTAAGTAACTTTTCTTTATTTCTTCAAGTAATACTTGTAGGGATCGTTACGACATGCTAGCATACGAGCATATTTTGCCTTATATTGTTAGAATATGAATGAGTAAGACTTTCAAAGTGTTATTTTGGATAAGAATACAATGTATGTTATGGATAATTACTAAAATGTCGTAGGATTGTAGTAGCGATAAAAGATGATACCATAGTGCTCCAAAAAATTGGATTAGTCTTGAGAATCCAGTCCCAAGTGTTCCGAAAATGTGAGTTTGAGATTTTAATTTTCTCCACAAAATCTAAGGAGGACCAAGAAAGCTTACCAGCCTTATGAGCAGTGTGCAAAATACCTTAAAGCCAAGATCACTTTTTATTTTCTCTAGTACATGACCAACGCTATTAGTGATCTAGATTGGAGATAGTAGTTTCCCTATTGGATGGAAAGTATTCTTGAACCTAGTATAGTCGAGCTTGACCCAAATTGGTCATATAGGATAGTGTGACGAGGCTATTAAGCTGCAATCCTGTATAGAAACGGGTCTTGGTCGAAGTCACGTCTCTATAAATTGGTTCCAAAAATGTTGAGATGGCCGAGTTGGTCTAAGGCGCTAGATTAAGGTTCTGGTCCGAAAGGGCGTGGGTTCAAATCCCACTCTCTAACATTTTTTTATTTTTCTTTCAAATTTTTTTTTTTAGAATTGTAATTAGCGTTTTGTTTTTATAAGGGTTTAGAAGATTAAGCTTGGACTCATCCTTTTGTGATAATTTTACAAGTATAGAATAATTCTATTATGTTTTCCTTTTTATAAAAAAGAAGCTTATTTGTGATAACACTTAAAAATAAAATAAATGGTTCAAATACATTCTTACAAAAATAAAATGTTTGTTATGCAAAAACAATATATATTTTTTTAAAAATAAACTAATTAAAATTTGGCAGTTTGTATGTTTGGGGAAAAAAATATATATCATTGAAACTAATTTTTGAGGAATTTTCTAAAGTACTAATTTCAAGAAATGAAGCCACATGGACATTCTCCTCTCAATTTCTTTGACTAAGACAATAAACAAAAGACCAAGAAGCAAGGGTTTCTAGTATTTAGTTTTGGAGTCTTTCTGTACCTCCATGAGATTCTTGGTGATTTAGATTATGAAATTAGTCTAAAAAGTTTTACGATGTGATCTCACTCTTTTGTGAAGAAATCCCGAGGTGAAGCTGATCGAAAGACAGAGTTCCAACAAACCTTAAGAATCGTAAGGGTTTTTATTTTTGGACTAACTTTAAAGGAATTTATTTCACTTCATAGTTAACAAAACTATATGAGATTAATTTGACAGAAAGGCATATGAAAACTCTTCAACTTTTGAGAAGGAATTGAGTTGAACCAAGTTAGGTAGAAAAATATACAAAAATCAAAATATATTAAGAAAAATATGTTATCGGAAAGAATTTAGAAAAGAATTCATGAAATTTTAAAAGTAGACGATATATGTGTCAAGCAGCAAGAAGAATAACACCACTGGAAAGGAAGAGGACGCATGTGAACATGGCATTAGACAAAAAAAAAAAAAAAAAGCCAGGGTTGAGAGCACACAAGGCGCAATCTAAAAAATCGAAGCAAATAGTTACACTCGAGAGACTCGAACGCACGTCGTCTAAGCCCGACGCGCCAACCATAAGGCGATACATGTCTTGCAACAAACGCGCCTACCCCTCCCATACACATGTGGGTACTCGTGCATGTACAACCTTCCATCAATGTGGGTACTCGTGCACGTCCTCTAAACTCGACGGAGGGCGCTTTAGAAATTTTTGAGCTTCTAGCAAGCAAAAAAAATGAGCTCGAGAAGGAATGAATCACCCAAGTAAGTAGCTTTTCAGAGTTTTTTCAAGTAATACTTGCAGGAATCCTTAAGACATGCTATTATGCGAGTATATATTTCCTGATGTTGTTAGATTATGAATGATTAAGACTTTAGAAGGGTCAAAGTCAACAAAGGGACAAATCCAGCACCAAAGGGGTCCAAATAGAACAAAAGGGGTCCAAATAGAACCCTAGCAAAAGTCCTCCAAAAAAGAAAAAGTGAGAGAGAGAGTTGAGAAAATTTAATGAGAGAAGGAAGAAAGAACCACGGGAAAACTCACCGGACCACCGCCGGAGTACATTTCTAGCCAAGAATTTGTTGCAAGAACTCAACCTAAGAAGGAAGAAGGAGATTGGAGTGGAGCTCCATTTTTAGGTCGAGAAATCCAAGAATCTGTGAGGTAAGATCTTGAGCATTTTCCTTAAATCTGAACCTTTTATCTTGTGAGTCGAGATCAAATATTTAGATATGTTTATCTAGGAAGGGAGCTCTATAATTTCGTGAAGGAGCTTGGACGAAATCTAGGATTGAGAGTAGAACTTTGGAGAGTGATAAGGCAACCCTAATCCTCAGCCCAACGATCCAAGCTTTTGTTGAAGCAAGAACCCTTGAATCAAAGTAATTAACACCTCCTTATATGAAATTTGTATAAAACAAGAGATAAGGCAAGAATTAGATTACCTCTTATGATCGAAGATCTAGAAGCAAGATTTGGAAACCTTGTTCTAAATTGAGTCACTCCACAATCGAACTTGATCAAGGCTTGATTGAATGGCTCACATGCAATTCTACCACAAGAATTGCTCGAAACTTAGAAATGGCAAAATTGATGCTCGGATTTCTAAGGGAAACGTCTCAATTTGAGATCTGAATTATATTCATTTACCAATTTGATTTTTTACATAACATATTGTGGGTATTTAAAGTCTCCCGACAAAAGACATTTGTGGCCAGAATTAATTCTCGATCCCCTTCAATCTCCTCAAAAGACAAAGTAAAATTGACCATTTGACTTTTACATAATTTATCAAATTAAAAAGACGTTCTCCCGTGATGGAAACATATAGACAAAGGTTAAGCTAGTATTTATAGAGTATACCATGACCGACTATGGCATTGTAATCGTACATTACCTAGGAGATGTGCTACGAATGAATTGTAACCATAGTCCTTTTTCTATTGTGGTAGATAATGGCACCAAAGAGACGAGAACCATATGTAGGGCCCGGACCCAGAAGGGGAAGAAGAGAGGAAATTTGGGACACATCGGTTCCAATACCTGAAGTAGGACAACCTGAATTTCAAGAGGAGGTTGGGGATACGCCCCAAACTAGCGAGGGGACCATACCACAGCCATCAAGAAGTAAAAGACGCCGAATGAGGGCCAAGGCCCGAAGGCTGCTCGATACACCCCCTACTGCTCCCTTCTCCGAGGAGGTCCCATCGTTCCAACCACTAGTACAGCGGTCCCACTAAACCAACCATTAGCCATGCCCACAGCAGAGATGTTTCAGACGTTCATGATGACCTTGATGGAAAATCAGGCCCTCACGAACCAAATGATACAAACTATGATGGCGAATCAGTCAGTCGGGCAAGGGGCTAAAGATTTAGGGACTATGACTGTGGAGTCCCGCTACCTAAGAGATTTTCAGAGGCACAAACCGCCTTCCTTTGATGGAGGTAAAGTGGACCCCATTGCCGCCGAGAATTGGTTAGAGGCCATAGAAACGGCCTTCCATTTTATGAACTGCCCGCCAAAGTATCAGGTTCATTGTGGGACGTACAAGCTGAAAGGAGAGGCGCACTTCTGGTGGAAGGGGGCTCAGAAGACCATTATACCACAAGGAGATTTTATTACCTGGTGTCAGTTTAAAGATGCTTACCTCCACAAATATTACCCAATCACTGCTAGAGTGAAAATGCAGACAGCGTTCCTCGAACTGAAACAGGGAGACAGATCAATGGAAGAATATGACTTGGAGTTCAATAGGCTGGCAAGGTTTTCTCTAACCTATGTTAGTTCTGATGAGTTGAAGGGCGAACGATTTATTGCTGGCCTGAGGGGGGAACTAAGGGGGAATGTGGCATCCCAATCATCCTTCATTTATGCAAAAGCCCTTCAAGTGGCGACCCTGCTCGACCCGTCCCGCACCGACAAGCTACAGTTGGGAACAGCACAATCGTCCCACACTGCAGCCTAGGGAAAGGGGACAGACCCTAGCCACCCCAGGACTGGTAGACCGCCCCGTGGTCGCACTGAAAAATGAAGGAGAGCCCCAGTATGGAACACGACCCTTTGTCCTAACTATCGGCGTCCTCACACGGGGGAATGCAGAGCAGGAACAGACGCCTGCTATAGATGCGGCCAGGTAGAACACTTTGCAGTCGATTGCCCTCAGAGGAACGATCAGCGTATCAAGCGGCCTGCAGTACAGCATCAGAGGGGCCAGGGTGCTCAATATCAGTAGGGGCGAGCTGTAGCCCATGCAACAACAGCTAGGCAAGCTGACCAGCCTGACGTAGTTGTCACAGGTACGCTACCCGTGTTTGGCCATCTTGCTTTAGTATTGTTTGATTCGGGTTCAACGCATAAGTTCGTATCTGAGGAGTTTGTAGAGCTAGCACACCTAGAGAAAGAACTTTTAGAGGTTACCCTACCAGTGTCCACCCTTGCTCACGAGCTGTTGCTAGCTACTCATAGGGTTAAGCGAGGTGGTGTAACAATATCAGGACGTGTCATTCAAGCTACACTGATAGTGTTAAGCATGCAAGACATCGATGTCATATTGGGTATGGATTGGCTAGGTGAGAATCGCGTTTTGATAGATTGCGAGACTCGAATAGTGACTCTCAAGCTCTCGTCACGGGACAACTTTACCTACAAAGGGGTCCAAATAGAACCCTAGCAAAAGTCCTCCAAAAAAGAAAAAGTGAGAGAGAGAGTTGAGAAAATTTCAAGAGAGAAGGAAGAAAGAACCACTGAAAAACTCACCGTACCACCGCCAGAGTACATTTCGAGCCAAGAATTTGTTGCAAGAACTCAACCTAAGAAGGAAGAAGGAGATTGGAGTGGAGCTCCATTTTTAGGTAGAGAAAACCAAGAATCCGTGAGGTAAGATCTTGAGCATTTTCCTTAAATCTGAACCTTTTATCTTGTGAATCGAGATCAAATATTTAGATATGTTTATCTAGGAAGGGAGCTCTATAATTTCGTGAAGGAGCTTGGACGAAATCTTGGATTGAGAGCAGAAATTTGGAGAGTGATAAGGTAACCCTAATCCTCAGCCCAACGATCCAAGCTTTTGTTGAAGCAAGAACCCTTGAATGAAAGTAATTAACACCTCCTTATATGAAATTTGTATCAACCCAGAGATAAGGCTAGAATTAGATTACCTCTTACGATCGAAGATCTATAAGCATGATTTGGAAACCTTGTTCTAAATTGAGTCACTTCACAATCGAACTTTATCAAGGCTTGATTGAATGGCTCAGATGCAATTCTACCACAGGAATTGCTCGAAACTTAGAAATGGCAAAATTGATGCTCGGATTTCTAAGGGAAACATCTCAATTTGAGATCTGAATTATATTCATTAACCAATCTAATTTTTATTTGACTTTTACATAATTTATTAAATTGAAAATAATTCTTTTCATCTGATGTTGATGTACTTGAGTGGCTAAGGAGATAGACTTTAAATCAATTAAGCTTTTTTTCTCGCATAGGTTCGAAATCTATTGTTGACATTTTTTAATCTTCTTGACATTTTTTTAGTCCTTGGAAATAGGTCCATTTGGAACACCGTGATTCTTATAAGAGAGTTTATCACGATAAGGAATAAAATGTACCTAAAATGTACCTACTTCCGACGTCCATAACTTAGTTTGTTATGAAGTAAATTTCATGAAAAAAAATATCAAGACGTAGATGGGATTAGGATCTACAACTTTGCTGAAGAAACTGAATCGATTTGAATAACAGATTAAAATTTATTAAAATGAGAAAAGTGAGAAAAATCTAATCAATTTTGTGCTGTGACTGGCCGAACGAGAGAGAAAATTTTTCCGACGAGCCACATGTCAACCGGCAGGAGGGGAAGCGTGTCAGACACATGTCAAAGAATGGGTGGAGCAACGTGTCAAGTGCATTGTGGAGCGACACGTCTCCATTCCATCGGTGACACGTGGCAACCTCCCCGACCTGCAATATGTCCGACCCCGTTCGACCCAAAAGATTTTTAACCCGATTCATATGTGCCATGCATCATAGTAAAGAAATTTGGCTTCTCAGCGCGCACCTCCATACTCGAACCCACACACTCGTTAGCGGCTGACCAACCTGAGCGTGCCACGTGGCAACACTAGAACGCGCGTCCTCCTCCCTCAGGCGCGTCCGTACGCGCGCGTGATGATGTGTGTGGACTGCCTCTCTGGCGCATGGGAGTGTGTGCAAGGCACGTGTAAGCTTCTTTTTAGCCTGTTCGTCTTTTGTTTGCTTGATTTTATCCTAATTCCAATTCTAACCCTATTTTTATGTGAAATAGGACCTAATTGAAGAAAATCAGTCTTTTTGGACACCCTAATTGTGTAGAAATGTATGAAGGGCACGCGTCAACCAAGTAAGTCACCACACAGTATTTAGGAAGAAATACTTGTAGGATTCGCTTGGAATGCATGCATGCTAGTGTATTTACCTTAGATGGTAGCTTTCCATGAATGAATTTTGGTAGTATGATTATTATGAGTATGCATGTATTATGTGAAGCATTATGAGAATTATCTAAGTGTTGCAATTATGCTTTAAGCTTGTGCTATATATGTATGTATTTAATTCATGCTAAAAAGGATGAGAATTTGTGAACTCTACGATCCGGGAGTTTGATGGATGTTATCACCCCGTTGAGCATGTATCTTTATTTTGCATGAATTATTATGATGATGTTAGATGATAGTTGCATGCACACTCAGTTAGTTTTCATGACCCATTATTATGATAAGTCTATGAATTTGTGGGTAGAGTGACAAGTCACTAAATATAGACCTAACATTTTCCCTAGGAGCCTAACAGACCATCACGACATACGAACTACCTCAGGAGTACCCTTAGGCTGCAAGGTGTGTGAATGGTGTCATAGCTTCGTGGGGGACCTGGGGGTTCCTGATCAGGACCCGACTACTCCTAGCCATTTTAGCATGGAAAACATGAGATCCACGTCATACAGACCATTTAGCTGGATGGAATAGGGAGGAGTAGTCCCTTCCCAGTGAGGGGGACTATTATGGACCTAGGCGGTTGCAGCTCACCCCCTAGGTAAGCTACCAAGTAGTCTCAAGAGCCATGCACGAGATAGCTACCCGTAGGTCATTAGTCATACACAATATGACATAAGGGAAATCTTAGGATATAAATGAAAGGACGAAGAACCCGAATAACTCCAAAGGGATAAGATCAAAACAACACATTCTAGAGCCACTGAGAAGACCATGGGAATCTGTTAAGCCTAGAATGCGATGAGAGCCTACAAATAGGTGGCTTACTGAGTATAATTTTTATACTAATCCCTCTTCTCCTACCTTTTTCAGGTGTTTACAGGATTCCAGTCGAGGTGGAGGAGCGCTCGAGAGCTGTGCTGCCAAAGAGGCGGTCGTTCGGGAGCGTCAGTTCATTTTCAATCGCTGGGAGTCTTTTGTAGCGAGTTGGTCTAAGTTGAGTTGGACTAATTAAAATTTGACGGCTTTTATGTTCGGTAAAAATATATATATCATAAAAATAATTTTTTAGGAATGTTCTAAATTACTAATCTCAAGAAATGAAGCCATATGGAATATTCTTCTCTCGATTTCTTCGATTAAGAAATAAAAAAATCAAGAAAAAGCAAGATCGAGAAGTAAGGGTTTCTAGTTTTTAGTTTCAAAGTCTCTTTAGGACCATGGGATTTTTGGTGATTTAGATTATGAAGTTAGTCTAAAAGGTTTTAGGATGCGATCTCACTCAACTTTCCGAAAGAAATCTGGAGGTGAAGCCGATTGAAAGACAGAATTCTAGCAAACCTCAAGAATAGTAAGGTTTCTTGTTTTTGGACCAACTTTAATGGAATTTATTTCCTTCCATAGTTAACAAAACTGTATGAGATTAATTTTGCCCGAAAGTTGGATGAAAACTCGTCAGCTTTAGATAAGGAATCGAGTTTTACGTAGAAAAATATATAAAAATCAGAAAATATTAAGAAAAGCATGGTATCGTGAAGAATTTAGGAAAGAATTCATGAAATTTGAAACTTAGGCGATATGTGTCAAACAATAAAAATAATGCAGCTGGAAAGGAAGAGACTCGAATGGAGGTCGTCTAAGCCCAACATGCCAACTATAAGGCGACACGTGTCATGCAACGAGAGCACCTATGTAATGCCCAAAATAAAAAAAAATAAAAAAATAAGGGGGCTAAGTCAACCGAGGGGCAAAAATGTCATTTTGCCCCTCTAGCCATAATAGGGGTTCAAAGAAAACTCCGTCAAATCCCCTTTAAAAGAAAAGGAGAGTTAGAGAGAAAATGGAGAGAAATCAGCTACGAAGTTTATCGGACAACCGGCAGAATCCACCTTCAGACGAGACTTGTACCAGGACTGAGAGGCTAGCGAGGACGACGCTTCGTCAAGAGCCAAGAACGTTTCGCGAGGTAAGGTTCTAAACGAAATTTCTCAGATCTGAGCTTTTCTTATGTGAATCGAGTCCTAAAATGCTGAGATTTTTACCTAAGAACAACTCTACGCACGATCTGTGAAGAAGTTTGGCCGAGATCTTAACCCCAAGGTAGAGGTCCGAGAATAGTCCGAGAACGGTGAGCGAACTTCCTACTCTCTTCACCCGTCCGGTAGTCAAGCAAAAAATTACAAAAAAAATACTAGGACGTAGCACGTAACACAATCTAGAACCTTGCCGAAGAAATCATATCGATCCGAACTACGAATTGAAAGATATGAAAATCGAAAAGGGGCACTGTGTTACGGATTGCAAAGGACAGAGATGAAAGAACAAAAAAAAAAAAAAGGTCAACCGGCGAGCGTCGAAGGGCGGCGTGACAGGCACCAGACACGCGTCGACCATCGGCTGGAGCAACGCAGCTCCAACGAGGCAACAGCACGTGTCGCCTGCAAAGCCTGAGCCAAACCGGGAACGCGAGCCAAGTCGGGCTGAATCAGATCGACCAAACTGCGAGCGTGACCCGAGCCGAGCCGAACCAGACCGGTCGAGCCGCAACTGCGCGAAAGCTGCCGCGCGTGGTAGGCGCATGTGTAGCCTGCGACTGGCGCACTTCCACGCACGTTTGCGCGCGTGGAACGGCCTTCTGGCTCGATTGCCCTCTGTTTGCCCGATTTTTGTCCCGATTCCAGTTCTAATACTATTTGCATGTCAATAGAGACCTAACTTAAGAAAATTAGTATTTTTGGACACCTCACGGGCAGAGAAATGCTAGCGAAAGGGCACGCGTCAACCAAGTAAGTCACCACCCGATATTTAGGAAGAAATACTTGTAGGATTCGCTTGGATTGCATGTATGCTAATAATTCTGCCTTAGGTTAGCTCTCCATGAATGAGATTAGTTAACTGATTATTATGAGTGTATTGGGTGAATTATTTGAGTGTTGCTTGTATGCTTTAAGCTTCTGCTGTACGTATGTATGCATTTAATTTATGATTAGAATTATGCATTCCGCGTTTCGGGTGCTTGATGGATGACTTCGCCCCATTGAGCGCGAACCTCGTGTTCTGGGTGCTTGATGGAGGACATCGCCCCGTTGAGCCTACGTGCTTAGTTTGCATGAATTATACATTATGACGTTACAAGACGGTTGTATGCACGCTCTGTTATCTTCTATGGCCCAATTCTATGATAAGACTAGGGAATTGCTATTAGGAGCGATAAGTCGCTCTAAGCCAGACTTAACCTTCCCCTAGGAACTTAGCGGAATTACCACGGCAACAAGGTACCTTAGGAGTGTTCATAAATTGCTAGTGTGGGAACGGTATCTATAGCTTCGTGGGAGGACCAAGGGTTCCTGACCAGTCCTTACTGCTCTTAGCCATTTCGCATGGGAAATGTGTCCCCACGTCGTACAGTCCATTAGCTGCATAGGAATGGGTTGGGTCGCGCCCCCCATAGGGGGACTACATGGGCTTAGGAGGTATTCAGCACACCCCTAGGCTAGATACCATGTAGCTTAGATAGCCATGTAGAGGTAGCGCCTCATAGAGAGATACCGACCATATCAACTTAGCGTAAGGAACCTCTAGGTGTCTAATGAAAGGTTGATGAACCGGTGAAACCCAAGGAGCAAGTTTCAGGGGACTAAGATTAAAACCAGATGTCCTAGAACCGGACTAGGAGACCGTGGGAACCTGCTAAAATTAGGATACGAAGAGAGCCTATAAGTAGGTGGCTTACTGAGTATAATTTTTATACTCATCCTTGCTTTGTTTTTCTTCATCAGGAGCGCGAGGCGTCGGTCAGGGGTGGGCGTGATGGAGACGGGGATTGTCACAGAGGAATGGGTTGTCCCGGGCCTCAGTCCAGTCTTTATTTTGTATTTGTAGTCTTTCGAAATTTATTTCCAAACTGTCAAGTGTTTTGTTTGTCTATTGTTTAAAAACTTTAACATCATTCAGGATTTTCTCTATTTCATCTTTAAATTATTTTGTACATGCTGTGTGGTTATTAGTCACGGCCCGTAGTAAAATATTGGGTCGTGACAAATTTGGTATCAGAGCAGTTAGGTTATAGGTCCTGTAGACATTTAGGATATAGAGTCGTGTCCTCTGTCACCTCACTCGTCAAACACATGCCGCTCACGACCAGACGTTCTCCCGTGATGGAAAAATAGAGACAAAGGTTAGGCTAGTATTTATAGAGTACACCATGACCGACTATGGCATTATAATCATACATTACCTAGGAGATGTGCTATGAATGAATTGTAACCATAGTCCTTTTTCTATTATGGTAGATAATGGCACCAAAGAGACGAGAACCATATGTAGGGCCCGGACCCAGAAGGGGAAGAAGAGAGGAAATTCGGGACACCTCGGTTCCAATACCTGAAGTAGGACAACCTGAATTTCAAGAGGAGGTTGGGGATACGCCCCAAACTAGCGAGGGGACCGTACCACAGTCGTCAAGAAGTAAAAGACGCCGAATGAGGGCCAAGGCCCTAAGGTTGCTCGATACACCCCCTACTGCTCCCTTCTCCGAGGAGGTCCCATCGGTTCCAACCACTAGTACAGCGGTCCCATTAAACCAACCATTAGCCATGCCCACAACAGAGATGTTTCAGACGTTCATGATGACTTCGATGGAAAATCAGGCCCTCACGAACCAAATGATACAAACTATGATGGCGAATCAGTCAGGCAAGGGGCCAAAGATTCAGGGACTATGACTGTGGAGTCCCGCTACCTAAGAGATTTTCAGAGGCACAAACTACCTTCCTTTGACGGAGGCAAAGTGGACCCCATTGCCGCTGAGAAGTGGCTAGAGGCCATAGAAACGACCTTCCATTTTATGAACTGCCCGCCAAAGTATCAGGCCCATTGTGGGACGTACATGCTGAAAGGAGAGGCGCACTTCTGGTGGAAGGGTGCTCAGAAGACCATTATACCACAAGGATAGTTTATTACCTGGTGTCAGTTTAAAGATGCTTACCTCCACAAATATTACCCAATCACTGCTAGAGTGAAAATGCAGACAGCGTTCCTCGAACTGAAACAGGGAGACAGATCAGTGGAAGAATATGACTTGGTGTTCAATAGGCTGGCAAGGTTTTCTCTAACCTATGTTAGTTCTGATGAGTTGAAGGGCGAACGATTTATTACTTGCCTGAGGGAGGAACTAAGGGGGAATGTGGCATCCCAGTCATCCTTCGTTTATGCGAAAGCCCTTCAAGTGACAACCCTGCTCGACCCGTCCTGCACCGACAAGCTACTGTTGGGAACAGCACAATCGTCCCACACTACAGCCTAGGGAAAGGGGACAGACCCTAGCCACCCCAGGATTGGTAGACCGCCCCGTGGCCGCACTGAAAAATAAAGGAGAGCCCGAGTATGGAACACGACCCTTTGTCCTAACTGTCGGCGTCCTCACACGGGGGAATGCAGAGCAGGAACAGACACCTGCTAAAGATGCGGTTAAGTAGGACACTTTGCAGTCGATTGCCCTCAGAGGAACGATCAGCGTATCAACCGGCCTACAGTACAGCATCAGAGGGGCCAGGGTGCTCAATATCAGCAGGGGCGGAATGTAGCCCATGCAACAACAGCCAGGCAAGCTGACCAGCCTGACGTAGTTGTCACAGGTACGCTACCCATGTTTGGCCATCTTGCTTTAGTATTGTTTGATTCGGGTTCAACGCATAAGTTCGTATCTGAGGAGTTTGTAGAGCTAACACACCTAGAGAAAGAACTTTTAGAGGTTACCCTATCAGTGTTCACCCCTGCTCACGAGCTGTTGCTAGCTACTCATAGGGTTAAGGGAGGTGGTGTAACAATATCAGGACGTGTCATCGAAGCTACACTAATAGTGTTAAGCATGCAAGACTTCGATGTCATATTTGGTATGGATTGGCTAGGTGAGAATCGCGTTTTGATAGATTACGAGACTCGAATAGTGACTCTCAGGCTTCCGTCACGGGACAACTTTACCTACAAAGGAGCCACTTCCAAAGGAATCCCAAGCGTCATAACATCATTAAGGGATAAAAAGTTGATTCGTAGTGGCGCAAGTGCATTTCTAGCCAGCGTGACCCTAGACAATAGTAACAAAATAATAACCTCATCGGTACACATCGTCAGGGAGTTCGTAGATGTCTTTCCGGAGGATCTGCCAGGTTTGCCCCCAGCTAGGGAAGTCGATTTTGGGATCGATTTAGAACCAGGAACTGTGCCGATCACCAAGGCACTTTACAGGATGGCACTTGTAGAATTCAGTCAATTGAAGGAACAATTACAAGAGCTGTTGGATAAGGGTTTAGTCTGACCTAGTGTATCACCCTAGGGAGCCCCTATTCTTTTTGTCAAGAAAAAGGACGGATCCATGCGGTTGTGTATTGATTACAGGGAACTAAACAAGGTCACCATAAAGAATAAGTACCCCCTCCCGAGAATTGACGACCTGTTTGATCAGCTACAGGGAGCAACAGTCTTCTCCAAAATCGACTTAAGGTCGGGGTATCATCAGTTGAGGGTCAGAGAAGGGGATATACCCAAGACAGCCTTTAGAATTCGTTATGGACATTACGAGTTCCTCGTTATGTCCTTTGGCCTTACCAATGCACCAACAGTTTTCATGGAACTAATGAACAGGGTGTTTAAGAAATTCTTAGACACTTTCGTCATAGTGTTCATTAACGAAATATTGGAATACTCTAAGAAAGAGGCAGATTATGAAGAACACCTAAGAAAAGTCTTGACAATACTGAGAGCCCAGCAGTTGTATGCCAAGTTCTCCAAGTGCGAGTTTTGGTTGTCTCAAGTAGCATTTTTGGGTCACGTGGTGTCAAGCAAGGGGATCACAATAGACCCAGCTAAGATAGATGCAGTGATGAGGTGGCTAAAGCTGACCACAGTCACGGAGGTGAGGAGTTTTCTGGGGCTAGCTGGATATTATAGAAGATTTGTCCAGGATTTCTCCAAAATTTCCTCAGCGCTAACTCAGCTAACCAAGAAGGGCAAGCCCTTTGCTTGGACTCCAGCCTGCGAACAGAGTTTCCAGAGGCTGGTAAGCGCACCCGCCCTTACAGTTTCAGACAGGTCAGGTAATCTCGTGGTGTACAATGATACATCAGGGAAAGGTTTAGGGTGTGTGCTCATGCATAAGGGTAAGGTGATAGCATATGCTTCTCGACAACTGAAGGAATATGAACGAAACTACCCCACGCATGACCTCGAGTTAGCAGCGGTAGTATTTTCTCTAAAAACGTGGTGACATTACCTGTATGGAAAAAAAGTACAAGTCTTCACTGATCATAAGAGCCTCAAGTACTTGTTCACGCAGAAGGAGCTCAATATGAGAGAAAGGCGATGGTTGGAACTGGTAAAAGATTATGACATAGAGATCCTGTACCATCCAGGCAAAGCCAACGTTGTATCTGATGCATTGAGCAGGAAGGCTGTGCATACTTCTGCGATGATCACAGGAAAGATTGCCGGATGAGATGAAAAGGGCTGGGATAGACGTGGTGGTTAAGGTGGTACTGTTCAGATGACACAGTTAACCATACAGCCCACCCTACGAAAGAAAATTATCGACGCTTAGAGGTCTGATGAACACCTAAGTAAAGTGTGGAGTAAGACTGAGACAGAGAGACCAGCAGGGTATTCTATCTCCTCAGACAGGGGCCTGCTATGGCAAAACCGCCTGTGCGTTCCCCGAGATTAGAGAATCTTAAATGATATTATGACTGAAGCCCATGATACATCTTATACGTTCCACCCTGGAAGTACGAAGATGTATCAGGATCTAAAAAGATACTATTGATGGTTTCGAATGAAGAGGGACATAGCGGATTTCGTAAGCTGTTGCCTGACCTGCTAGCAGATGAAGGCCCCGAGGCAGCGCCCAGCAGGATTGCTACAGCCCCTTAACGTTCTTCAGTGGAAATGGGAAGCAGTCTGTATGGATTTTATCTCGGGTTTGCCAAAGACAAAGCTGGATTTCAACGTCATCTGGGTAGTTGTAGACAGACTGACCAAGATGGCCCATTTCATTCTAGGAAAGTACACATATCGAGTGGATCGATGGGCTCAGCTATATATAAAGGAGATAGTACGCCTGCACGGGGTACCAGTGTCCATAGTATCAGACTGGGACACAAGGTTCACCTCTCAGTTTTGGAAAAGTCTCTAGAAAGTACTAGGAACTCAGTTGAGGTTCAGTACAGCGTTCCATCCTCAAACAGACGAACAGACCGAAAGGCTGAACCAGACTTTAGAGGATATGTTGCGAGCCTGTTCCCTAGATTTCTCTGGGTGCTGGGACGAACATCTGCCACTGATGGAGTTTGCTTACAATAATAGTTATCAAGCGACCATCCAGATGGCCCCCTTTGAGGCACTGTATGGGCGTAGGTGTCGAACACCAGTGTTTTGGGAAGAGGTAGGCACGCAACAACTAATGGGACCAGAGTTGATTCAGGTCACAAACGCAACGGTGCAGAAAATCAAGCAGAGGATACTCACCGCACAGAGCCGACTGAAAAGATGCAGATGTGCATAGAAGGGACCTCTAATTTGAGGTGGGCGGCCACGTGTTCCTAAAAGTAGCCCCTATGAAGGGGGTGTTGAGTTTTGGAAAGAAGGGAAAATTAAGCCTAAGGTTCATAGGCCCCTTCGAGATTCTAGAAAAAGTTTGGGCTGTGGCTTACAGATATGCCCTGCCACCGAACCTTGCCGCCGTGCACAATGTCTTTCACGTATCCATGCTGCAAAAGTACACTCCAGACCCTACTCATGTAATCGAGCATGAGATGCTTCCTCTTCGGGAAGATCTGTCTTACGAGGAGAAGCCTAGTAGAATTTTGGCTCGAGACACTAGGCGGTTGCGTAACAAAGATATTCCCTTGCTAAAGGTCTCATGGGGTAACCACCGTGAGGAAGAGGCAACCTGGGAACGAGAAGAGGACGTGAGGAGAGCTTACCCCGAACTCTTCCAAGAGATTTCTACTTTCGGGGATGAAAGTTCCTAAGGAGGGGAGAGTTTGTAACGCCCAAAAAAAAAAGGGGGGCTAAGTCAACGAGATTTTGCCCTCCAGCCATAATAGGGGTTCAAGGAAAACCCCGTCAAATACCCTACAAAAGAAAAAGAGAGTTAGAGAGAAAACGGAGAGGAATCAGCTGCGAAGTTTATCGGACCACTGGCGGAATCCACCTTCAGACGAGACTTGTACAAGGACTGAGAGGCTAAGAATGTTTCGCGAGGTAAGGTTCTGAACGACATTTCTCAGATCTGAGCTTTTCTTATGTGAATCGAGTCCTAAAATGCTGAGATATTCACCTAGGAACAACTCTACGCACGATCCGTGAAGAAGTTTGATCGAGATCTCAACCCGAAGGTGGAGGTCCGAGAATCGTTCGAGAACGGTGAGCGAACTTCCTACGCTGTTAACCCGTCCGGTAGTCAAGCGAAAGTACACTCCAGACCCCACTCATGTAATCGAGCATGAGATGCTTCCTCTTCGAGAAGATCTGTCTTACGAGGAGAAGCCTAGTAGAATTTTTGCTCGAGACACTAGGCGGTTGCGCAACAAAGATATTCCCGTGGTAAAGGTCTTATGGGATAACCACCGTGAGGAAGAGGCAACCTGGGAATGAAAAGAGGACGTGAGGAGAGCTTACCCCGAACTCTTCCAAGAGATTTCCACTTCCGGGGATGAAAGTACCTAAGGAGGGCAGAGTTTGTAACGCCTAGAAAAAAAAAAGGGGGCTAAGTCAACCGACATTTTTGCCCCTCCAGCTATAATAAGGATTCAAGGAAACCCCCGTCAAATCCCCTGCAAAAGAAGAAGAGAGTTAGAGAGAAAACGGAGAGGAATCAGCTGCGAAGTTTATCGAACCACCAGCGGAATCCACCTTCAGACGAGACTTGTACAAGAACTGAGAGGCTAGCGAGGCCGACGCTCCGTCAAGAGCCAAGAACTTTTCGCAAGGTAAGATTTTGAACGACATTTCTCAAATATGAGCTTTTCTTATGTGAATCAAGTCCTAAAATGTTGTGATATTCACCTTGGAAAACTCTACGCACGATCTTTGAAGAAGTTTGGCCGAGATCTCAACTCGAAGGCGGAGGTCCGAGAATCGTCCGAGAACGGTGAGCGAACTTCCGATGCTCTTAACCCATCCTGTAGTTAAGCAAAAAATTACGAAAAAAACACTAGGACGTAGCCCGTAACACGATCTAGAACCTTGCCGAAAAAATCATATCGATTCGAACTACGAATCAAAAGATATGAAAATCGGAAAGGGGCACTGTGTTATGGATTGCAGAGGACAGAGATGTAAAAAAAAAAAAAACCAAAGGTCGACCGGCGAGCGGCGGAGGGCGGCGTGACAGGCGCCGGACACGTGTCGACCGTCGGCTGGAGCAACGCAGCTCCAGCGAGTCGACGACATGTGTCGCCTGCAAAGCCTGAGCCGAACCGCGAATGCGAGCCGAGCTAGGCTGAATCGGACCGGCCGAACCGCAAGCGCGAGAAGAGAGGTGCCGAACCAGACCGGTCGAGCCGCGACTGTGCAGAAGCTGCCGCACGTGGTAGGCGCGCGTGCAGCCTGCAACTCGTGCACTTCTACGCGTGTGAGCGCGCGTGGAATGGCCGTTTTTGCCCAATTGCCCTCTGTTTGCCCGATTTTAGTTCTAATACTGTTTGCATGTCAATAGGGACCTAACTTAAGAAAATGAGTATTTTTGGACACCTCACGGGTAGAGAAACGCTAGCGAAAGGGCACGCGTCAACCAAGTAAGTCACCACCCGGTATTTAGGAAGAAATACTTGTAGGATTCGCTTGGATTGCATGTATGCTAGTAATTCTGCCTCAGGTTTGCTCTCCATGAATGAGATTAGTTAACTAATTATTATGAGTGTATTGGGTGAATTATCTGAGTCTTGCTTGTATGTTTTAAGCTTCCGTTGTAAGTATGTATGCATTTAACTTATGATTAGAATTGTGCATTCCGCGTTCCGGGTGCTTGATGGATGACTTCGCCCCATTGAGCGCGAACCTCGTGTTCTGGGTGCTTGATGGAAGCCATCGCCCCATTGAGCCTGCGTGCTTAGTTTGCATGAATTATACATTATGATGTTACAAGACGGTTGTATGCACGCTCTGTTATCTTCTATGGCCCAATTATATGATAAGACTAGGGAATTGCTATTAGAAGCGATAAGTCGCTCTAAGCCAGACTTAACCTTCCCCTAGGAACTTAGCGGAATTACCACGGCAACAAGGTACCTTAGGAGTGTTCATAAATTGCTAGTGTGGGAACAGTATCCATAGCTTCGTGGGAGGACCAAGGGTTCCTGACCAGTCCTTACTGCTCTTAGCCATTTCGCATGGGAAATGTGTCCCCATGTCGTCGTACAGCCCATTAGCTGCATGGGAACGGGTTGGGTCGCGCCCCCCATAGGGGGACTACATGGGCTTAGGAGGTATTCAACACACCCCTAGGCTAGATACCATGCAGTCTTAGATAGCCATGTAGAGGTAGTGCCTCATAGAGAGATACCGTCCATATCAGCTTAGCGTAAGGAACCCCTAGGTGTCTAATGAAAGGTTGATGTACCGGTGAAACACAAGGAGCAAGCTCCAGGGGACTAAGATTAAAACCAGATGTCCTAGAATCGGACCAGGAGACCGTGGGAACTTGATAAAATTAGGATACGAAGAGAGCCTACAAGTTGGTGGCTTACTGAGTATAATTTTTATACTCATCCTTGCTATGTTTTTCTTTTTCAGGAACGCGAGGCGTCGGTCAGGGATGGGCGTGATGGAGACGGGGATTGTCACAGAGGAATGGGTTGTCCCGGGGTGTCAGTCCAGTCTTTATTTTGTATTTGCAGTCTTTGTAAATTTATTTCCAAACTGTCAAGTGTTTTGTTTATCTGTTGTTTAAAAACTTTAATATCATTAAGGATTTTCTCTATTTCATCTTTAAATTATTTTGTACATGCGTGTGTCGTTGTTAGTCACGGCCCGTAGTAAAATATTAAGAGTGTGAGAAACGAAGATAGGAGGTATACAAACAGTCACCAACTTATTCGATGATGTATGGTAACAACGAGGGAAATCGAATGGACGACTCACATTCCGCTACGACTACCGAAAACTCAGGACTCTCCACAGTAAGCCAAACGGTATGCTTCCATGGTAGTTAACATGAGTTTAACATTTGTTATAACAACCGAAAAATAATAATAATAATAATAAATAAATAACATTTGGTAACGGATCCTTTCTCCCTCCTTAAATCTCTCAACACTCTTTCTCTACAAATAAATCTGACAACATACCAGGAATTCTCGGTAAAAACAACATTTACGCATATCAGAATTTCTTCTTTACTAAAAAAACAAATAGAAAAACAAAAGGTTTAAGCAGATTTAGTTGAGATATATGTCATTTGAATCTTCCTTGATATTAATTTTTGTTATAATTATTTAGTTTTGAATTAGAGATTAAATGCAAAGAATTTTGTATGAGTTTTAGGAAATCACAACCAATGATATTTTAGATCTTCTTAATTGTTGCAATTACTTAGGTTGTCAATACATAAAGAAGACTAATAGAATCAAAGGAAATACGGGGAGAAGACTAACCGAATCCAAGGAAAGAAAATGAAAGATAAAGGAAATAGAGAGAGAGAACGTTACTAGAAAAGAAAAAAAAAGAAATAGAGTAAGAAAAGGAAAGAGAAAGGAGATACTGTTAAGCCCAGCGGTTAACATAAGAATAGAAAAGAAAAAAAAAATACACTAAGAAAATAAAAAGGGAAGATTTGGAAGTGAGAGGAAGAGTACTAGAGAATGAAAATCTGTTGTTTACATAATAAAAATAATTACCGAGAGGAGGAGGGAAGATTGACTCTATAACAATACATTCCCTACAACCGTAAGAATAAAAAATAAGATATGGAGTGAAAATAACATTATATATTATAAACATTCCAAGACTCTACTCATAAAGTCTCTAATGCTCACATGAAGTAACACATGGACCACTGTAAAATTTAGAAAATTGAAATTGAAATTGATGTTATGGTTCATATAGGTTGACTTGGATACAAAGGACAAAATCGAACTTTTTTAAGGATAAATTGGTGACGACAACTTAAGCTAATCATGTAAGTGACCTTACTATCAGCATGGTTATATTTGATGTTGACACATGCCCCATAGTTCGGCACGTGTCATATATATTGATATGTGTGAATTGTTTGTGCATCAATATGCTTATAATATGTTCTGTATATGTTATAATATGTGAATTGTATGATAATAATTACGGTACGATGTGTTCAATGATATGTTTGAGATAGGATACGAGAAGGATGCACAAAACGAAATGTAACGATAGGAGTAAGATACGTTCATGAAACGTTAAGACTAGGTTAAATACCGAAGTGCTATGGATATGAGAGTTTGATAAAAGAATACGGTTAGGTTATGGGTAGAAAAGGATAGGTGTGTGATAGATTGATAGAACGATAGCGTTAGGATACATTCTTGTGATGATATGACTAAGGTACGTTCATGTAACGACATGACTGTGATAGATATAGGAACGTTAAGGCTATGATAAGTTAGGGAACGATATGACCATGAAGTGTTTACGATATGATATGATTATGATACGATGTGAATGACGGATATATATATGTTATCATATGATATGAAAATGATATGAAATATGTTATGGTCCGAGATATGTGATAAATTGACTTGTTTATGATATGATATATTGTGATGCAATATGTTATGCTATGATGAAATATTATGTTAAAAGCATGAGACGTTATGTTATGTCTCCTAAATTGTGTGTATACGGCATAATATGAATGACATGAAATCACAATAAATGACATGAAATATAACCCCGTTAGAATTATGTATGATATGAGAACTGAAGAATGAAAAATGATATGATATGAATGATGAACGGAATGTGAAATGATATGAAAAACGATATGATACGTATAGAATGCTAGCGGGGTTGTATTAAATGATAATGAAAATGGAAAAATGTTGGGACCTCATGCATTATATGTGCTCATGCATTGGGGGATACCTCTACTCCATCACGAGGGTACGGACGCGTACATCCATTAGGCAGGTGAAGTATCGTTATGTTTTACATAATGCCGCTGTGACGGTTACTAATTCTAATGGTGTCCGGCAAAAATTGAGCTACCAGAGAAGGCTCGCCCGACAAGAAAAGTGGTCCAGCTGTGTGCGAACTATCTGGTGAGCTCATACTCGCATGTATGGGCTGTGTGTAGAGTATATGGTACACATCCAAGCTGTCCATTAGAATAGTGTCGTAGGAAAAATAGACTGATATGATAGGTCCCGTCATTGCATTCGCATGTTCTTGCATTTAACCCCCAACAGTGGGGTCACTTACTGAGTATTTCTTAAAATACTCAAGCCACGTGCTACCTTTATTTCAGGATAAGGCAAGGCATTCCTATACAACTGACGACGGTATCGCAACTCGAGACCATGGCACATGCTTAGGGTAGTCATACTATTTCTTAGACTTAAGCTAGAATAGGAAGTTTTTTTATTTGAACGTTTATTTATTTTATTTAATCTTCAAAACTGGTAAGTCCATGAAGGTGTTTTAAGCCGAATGTTATGTTTTATGGAAGTTTAAATGGAGTATTTCCGCATTCAATGTTTATAAAATGTATACAATAGCGACCTTAAATTAAGTAGAAAATTTCGGATCGTTACATTGGTAAAAGAGACGGGTCGATTCCAAGATGAATAGTAACATTGTGGGTATGATTCTCATGCCATATCAACAAACCAACACGCTCTGTGTAAATGAGGGTAACCAGATGTACAAAACGACTCAAATCCAGTGGGGAAAACAACGACGGAAAGCCATCGAAAGGACGTCAGAAAGAGAGAGAGAAGAACGAGACAAATCGCACCTAAACCTGAGTGAGGAAGAAAGGGTCCATCGGATTCGGATCTGAATTGGGTATCCAAACCATGAACCCTTTACCCATTACCTCAGCCATAATCCACAACGGCCCAACCCATTGCAGCGCCTCGGCCTAGCCCATAGAAAACCAACCCCGACCTTTCAGCCACGGCATAATATCAGAGTACCTGCAGTCAAAACACCGAAGCCCACACAAGAGGCCTAACTCCATTGTTCCAGTTCAAACTGCAACAATCGCAACCCACGCGCCTCAGTGATCCGCGACTTGAACCCGCGCCTCGACCCGAGAAGGGAATTGAGATGTGTACCTCTCCAACGCTCACACGTATCATCATCTGCAGCAAGCAGCCCCTCGGCTCCAACAACTTGAATAAACTCGACTCGACTCCAACTTCGGCTTGATGGCTCACAAACCTACTATTCAACTCGAGTTGTACAAAATTACACTAATCCTTACATTTTTTACCCTTCGGAAGTTGTTTCGACCATTACTAAGGTAATTAAGGTTAGTACGATGCTCTATTCCACAAATTCATGTTAAATTTATATTAGAATTGTGAAATACTAATGAAAGGAAGTAGATAATCTAATAGGAAACGAATCTTGGAGACATTTGAAGCAACTTCGAGGAACAAAAGCTTAGCGAATTCAAAATTAAGAAAACGTCGGCTAACAGCAACCAAGTAAGTGACCTTACTATAGGATAGGCTAGACAATTATTTGATGTATCAGGACACGTGTCTAGTTGCACCGGCACGTGTCATTTATGCTTTATGCTGATGATTTATGATGTATGACGTATGTATAATGTATGATGATGTGTATGAGTTATATGATGACATTGTTGATGTTTTACGATGATTATGATGTGTTTATGATGACGTTGCATGATGATGACAATGCATGTTAATATGACGATGTAAGATAATGTTATTTCCTTAATATGACGTATGTTCCGCAAGGACCTCATGCATTTCTGTGTGTACATATACATCAGAATACTTCCCCTTTTACGATGATGAGTACAAACACGTATGCTACGATGATGATGGTGATCATGTCGTGCATGAAAATAAGGGGTCAGTTGACCTCCATACGTCGCTGCGGACAGCTAGCTTGACTGTGATGGGTCCAGGGGGTGCGAACCGCCTAGGGATTCACGCTCGCACGTGTGGGTCGTGTGTACTGCGCATCCAATTTAGTCCAAACTGAAGGCAACCCCTATGATGTTTTAAAGATAGGTCCCTAGAGCATGACTTGCATGTGTTTGTATTTTCACGACCCCAATAGTGGGGTCACTTACTGATTATTTTTCGAAATACTCAGGCCGTATGCTACATCATTTTCAGGAAAAGGCAAGGCGCCCCTGTACGGTTGACGACGACATCGCAATCAAAGACCATGACATGTGCATAGGCTAGTAGCATATTTAAAGGGATACGTTTTTATTCATTTCATGTTTTTGGAATTATTTATTATTGCCGTTTTAATTTTTGTTTTTGAATTATGTTTGTGGACACGTAAGACCATGACAATATTTTCAATGATGATGTTATGCTTATATTGAAATCATGATTTTAATGATGATGTTTTCAGAGCTAAATTCTTCATAAGAGCTTAGGTTAAGATGACGGTAGCGACTTTAGGTAGCAAAAATCTAGGGTCGTTACATGTGGGGTGACTGAGGGCGTGTGAGGACCTGCGAGAAAAATTTTAGTAACTTTTGTGCTTCTAGTAAGTGAAACAATGAGCTCGAGAAGGAATGCATGACCCAAGTAAGTAACTTTTCTTTATTTATTCAAGTAATACTTGTAGGGATCGTTACGACATGCTAGCATACGAGCATATTTTGCCTTATATTGTTAGAATATGAATGAGTAAGACTTTCAAAGTGTTATTTTGTATAAGAATACAATGTATGTTATGGATAATTACTAAAATGCCGTAGGATTGTAGTAGCGATAAAAGATGATACAATAGTGCTCCAAAAAATTGGATTAGTCTTGAGAATCCAGTCCAAAGTGTTCCGAAAATGTGAGTTTGAGATTTTAATTTTCTCCACAAAATCTAAGGAGGACCAAGAAAGCTTACCAGCCTTATGAGCAGTGTGCAAAATACCTTAGAGCCAAGATCACTTTTTATTTTCTCTAGTACATGACCAACGCTATTAGTGATCTAGATTGGAGATAGTAGTTTCCCTATTGGATGGAAAGTATTCTTGAACCTAGTATAGTCGAACTTGACCCAAATTGGTCATATAGGATAGTGTGACGAGGCTATTAAGCTGCAATCCTGTATAGAAACGAGTCTTGGTCGAAGTCACGTCTCTATAAATTGGTTCCAAAAATGTTGAGATGGTCGAGTTGGTCTAAGGCGCCAGATTAAGGTTCTGGTCGGAAAGGGCGTGGGTTCAAATCCCACTCTCAACATTTTTTTATTTTTCTTTCAAATTTTTTTTTTAGAATTGTAATTAGCGTTTTGTTTTTATAAGGGTTTAGAAGATTAAGCTTGGACTCATCCTTTTGTGATAATTTTACAAGTATAGAATAATTCTATTATGTTTTCCTTTTTTATGAAAAAGAAGCTTATTTGTGATAACACTTAAAAATAAAATAAATGGTTCAAATACATTCTTACAAAAATAAAATGTTTATTATGCAAAAACAATATATATTTTTTTTAAAATAAACTAATTAAAATTTGGCAGTTTGTATGTTTGGGAAAAAACATATATATCATAGAAACTAATTTTTGAGGAATTTTCTAAAGTACTAATTTCAAGAAATGAAGCCACATGGACATTCTCCTCTCAATTTCTTTGACTAAGACAATAAACAAAAGACCAAGAAGCAAGGGTTTCTAGTATTTAGTTTTGGAGTCTTTCTCTACCTCCATGAGATTCTTGGTGATTTAGATTATGAAATTAGTCTAAAAGGTTTTACGATGTGATCTCACTCTTTTGTGAAGAAATCCAGAGGTGAAGCTGATCGAAAGACAGAGTTCCAACAAACCTTAAGAATCGCAAGGGTTTTTATTTCTGGACTAACTTTAAAGGAATTTATTTCACTTCATAGTTAACAAAACTATATGAGATTAATTTGTCAGAAAGGCATATGAAAACTCTTCAACTTTTGAGAAGGAATTAGTTGAACCAAGTTATGTAGAAAAATATACAAAAATAAAAATATATTAAGAAAAATATGTTATCGTAAAGAATTTAGAAAAGAATTCATGAAATTTGAAAAGTAGACGATATGTGTCAAGCAGCAAGAAGAATAACACCACTGGAAAGGAAGAGGACGCATGTGAACATGGCATTAGAAGACAAAAAAAAAAGAAGCCAGGGTTGAGAGCACACAAGGCGCAATCTAAAAAATCGAAGCAAATAGTTACACTCGAGAGACTCGAACGCACGTCGTCTAAGCCCGACGCGCCAACCATAAGGCGATACATGTCTTGCAACAAACGCGCCTACCCCTCCCATACACATGTGGGTACTCGTGCATGTACAACCTTCCATCAATGTGGGTACTCGTGCACGTCCTCTAAACTCGACGGAGGGCGCTTTAGAAATTTTTGAGCTTCTAGCAAGCAAAAAAAATGAGCTCGAGAAGGAATGAATCACCCAAGTAAGTAGCTTTTCAGAGTTTTTTCAAGTAATACTTGCAGGAATCCTTAAGACATGCTATTATGCGAGTATATATTTCCTGATGTTGTTAGATTATGAATGATTAAGACATTAGAAGTGTAGCATAAAAAAAAAAGGTTCAAAGTCAACAAAGGGACAAATCCAGCACCAAAGGGGTCCAAATAGAACCCTAGCAAAAGTCCTCCAAAAAAGAAAAAGTGAGAGAGAGAGTTGAGAAAATTTAATGAGAGAAGGAAGAAAGAACCACGGGAAAAATCACCGGACCACCGCCAGAGTACATTTCTAGCCAAGAATTTGTTGCAAGAACTCAACCTAAGAAGGAAGAAGGAGATTGGAGTGGAGCTCCATTTTTAGGTCGAGAAATCCAAGAATCCGTGAGGTAAGATCTTGAGCATTTTCCTTAAATCTGAACCTTTTATCTTGTGAGTCGAGATCAAATATTTAGATATGTTTATCTTGGAAGGGAGCTCTATAATTCCGTGAAGGAGCTTGGACGAAATCTTGGATTGAGAGCAGAACTTTTGAGAGTGATAAGGCAACCCTAATCCTCAGCCCAACGATCCAAGCTTTTGTTGAAGCAAGAACCCTTGAATGAAAGTAATTAACACCTCCTTATATGAAATTTGTATAAAACAAGAGATAAGGCTAGAATTAGATTACCTCTTATGATCGAAGATCTAGAAGCAAGATTTGGAAACCTTGTTCTAAATTGAGTCACTCCACAATCGAACTTGGTCAAGGCTTGATTGAATGGCTCAGATGCAATTCTACAACAAGAATTGCTCGAAACTTAGAAATGACAAAATTGATGCTCGGATTTCTAAGGGAAACGTCTCAATTTGAGATCTGAATTATATTCATTTACCAATTTAATTTTTTACATAACATATTGTGGGTATTTAAAGTCTCCCGACAAAAGACATTTGTGGCCAGAATTTATTCTCGATCCCCTTCAATCTCCTCAAAAGACAAAGTCAAATTGACCATTTGACTTTTACATAATTGATCAAATTAAAAAGACGTTCTCCCGTGATGGAAACATATAGACAAAGGTTAAGCTAGTATTTATAGAGTATACCATGACCGACTATGGCATTGTAATCGTACATTACCTAGGAGATGTGCTACGAATGAATTGTAACCATAGTCCTTTTTCTATTGTGGTAGATAATGGCACCAAAGAGACGAGAACCATATGTAGGGCCCGGACCCAGAAGGGGAAGAAGAGAGGAAATTCTGGACACATCGGTTCCAATACCTGAAGTAGGACAACCTGAATTTCAAGAGGAGGTTGGAGATACGCCCCAAACTAGCGAGGGGACCGTACCACAGCCATCAAGAAGTAAAAGACGCCGAATGAGGGCCAAGGCCCGAAGGCTGCTCGATACACCCCCTACTGCTCCCTTCTCCGAGGAGGTCCCATCGTTCCAACCACTAGTACAGCGGTCCCACTAAACCAACCATTAGTCATGCCCACAGCAGAGATGTTTCAGACGTTCATGGTAACCTCGATGGAAAATCAGGCCCTCACGAACCAAATGATACAAACTATGATGGCGAATCAGTCAGTCGGGCAAGGGGCTAAAGATTTAGGGACTATGACTGTGGAGTCCCGCTACCTAAGAGATTTTCAGAGGCACAAACCGCCTTCCTTTGACGGAGGTAAAGTGGACCTCATTGCCGCCGAGAATTGGCTAGAGCCCATAGAAACGGCCTTCCATTTTATGAACTGCCCGCCAAAGTATCAGGTCCATTGTGGGACGTACAAGCTGAAAAGAGAGGCGCACTTCTAGTGGAAGGGGGCTCAGAAGACCATTATACCACAAGGAGATTTTATTACCTGGTGTCAGTTTAAAGATGCTTACCTCCACAAATATTACCCAATCACTGCTAGAGTGAAAATGCAGACAGCGTTCCTCGAACTGAAACAGGGAGACAGATCAGTGGAAGAATATGACTTGGAGTTCAATAGGCTGGCAAGGTTTTCTCTAACCTATGTTAGTTTTAATGAGTTGAAGGGCGAACGATTTATTGCTGGCCTGAGGGGGGAACTAAGGGGGAATGTGGCATCCCAATCATCCTTCGTTTATGCAAAAGCCCTTCAAGTGGCGACCCTGCTCGACCCGTCCCGCACTGACAAGCTACAGTTGGGAACAGCACAATCGTCCCACACTGCAGCCTAGGGAAAGGGGACAGACCCTAGCCACCCCAGGACTGGTAGACCGCCCCGTGGTCGCACTGAAAAATGAAGGAGAGCCCCAGTATGGAACACGACCCTTTGTCCTAACTATCGGCGTCCTCACACGGGGGAATGCAGAGCAGGAACAGACGCCTGCTATAGATGCAGCCAGGTAGGACACTTTGCAATCAATTGCCCTCAGAGGAACGATCAGCGTATCAACCGGCCTGCAGTACAGCATTAGAGGGGCCAGGGTGCTCAATATCAGTAGGGGCGAGCTGTAGCCCATGCAACAACAGCCAGGCAAGCTGACCAGCCTGACGTAGTTGTCACAGGTACGCTACCCGTGTTTGGCCATCTTGCTTTAGTATTGTTTGATTCGGGTTCAACGCATAAGTTCGTATCTGTGGAGTTTGTAGAGCTAGCACACCTAGAGAAAGAACTTTTAGAGGTTACCCTATCAATGTCCACCCTTGCTCACAAGCTGTTGCTAGCTACTCATAGGGTTAAGCGAGGTGGTGTAACAATATCAGGACGTGTCATTCAAGCTAAACTGATAGTGTTAAGCATGCAAGACATCGATGTCATATTGGGTATGGATTGGCTTGGTGAGAATCGCGTTTTGATAGATTGCGAGACTCGAATAGTGACTCTCAAGCTCTCGTCACGGGACAACTTTACCTACAAAGGAGGCACTTCCAAAGGAACCCCAAGCGTCATAACATCATTAAGGGATAAGAAGTTGATTCGTAGTGGCGCAAGTGCATTTCTAGCCAGCGTGACCTTAGACAATAGCAAACAAATAACCTCATCGGTACACATCGTCAGGGAGTTCGTAGATGTCTTTTTGGAGGATCTGCAAGGTTTTCCCCCACCTAGGGAAGTCGATTTAGAACCAGGAACTGTGCCGATCTCCAAGGCACTTTACAGGATGGCACCTCCAGAACTCAGGGAATTGAAGGAACGGTTACAGGAGCTGTTGGATAATGGTTTTGTCTGACCCAGTGTATCACCCTAGGGAGCCCCTGTTCTGTTTGTCAAGAAAAAGGACGGATCCATGCGGTTGTGTGTTGATTACAGGGAACTAAACAAGGTCACCATAAAGAATAAGTACCCCCTCTCGAGAATTGACGACCTGTTTGATCAGCTACAGGGAGAAACAGTCGTCTCCAAAATCGACTTCAGATCGGGGTATCATCAGTTGAGGGTCAGAGAAGGGGATATACCCAAGACAGCCTTCAGAATTCGTTATGGACATTACGAGTTCCTCGTTATGTCCTTTGGTCTTACCAATGCACCAACAGTTTTCATGGAACTAATGAACAGGGTGTTTAAGGAATTCTTAGACACTTTCGTCATAGTGTTCATTGACGACATTCTGGTATACTCTAAGACAGAGGCAGATCATGAAGAACACCTAAGAAAAGTCTTGACAATACAAAGAGCCCAGCAGTTGTATTCACAGTTCTCCAAGTGCGAGTTTTGGTTGTCTGAAGTAGCATTTTTAGGTCACGTGGTGTCAAGCAAGGGGATCATAGTAGACCCGGCTAAGATAGAAGCAGTGATGAGGTGGCCAAAGCTGACCACAGTCACGGAGGTGAGGAGTTTTCTGAGGCTAGCTGGATATTATAGAAGATTTGTCCAGGATTTCTCCAAAATTTCCTCAGCGCTAACTCAGCTAACCAAGAAAGACAAGCCCTTTGCTTGGACTCCAGCCTGCGAACAGAGTTTCCAGGAACTCAAGAAGAGGCTGGTAACCGCACCAGTCCTTACAGTTCCAGACGGGTCAGGTAATCTCGTGGTGTACAGTGATGCATCAGGGAAAGGTTTAGGGTGTGTGTGCTCATGCATAAGGATAAGGTGATAGCATATGCTTCTCGATAACTAAAGGAATATGAACGAAACTACCTCATGCATGACCTCGAGTTAGTAGCGGTAGTATTTGCTCTAAAAACGTGGTGACATTACCTGTATGGAGAAAAAGTACAAGTCTTCACGGATCATATGAGCCTCAAGTACTTGTTCACGCAGAAGGAGCTGAATATGAGAGAAAGGCGATGGTTGGAACTGGTAAAGGATTATGACATAGAGATCCTGTACCATCCAGGCAAAGCCAACGTTGTATCTAATGCATTGAGCAGGAAGGTTGTGCATGCTTCTGCGATGATCACAGGAAAGAGTGCCGGATGAGATGAAAAGGGCTGGGATAGACGTGATGGTTAAAGGTGGTACTATTCAGGTGGCACAGTTAACCATACAGCCCATCCTACGAAAGAAAATTATCGATGCTTAGAGGTCTGATGAACACCTAAGTAAAGTGTGGAGTCAGACTAAGATAGAGAGACCAACAGGGTATTCTATCTCCTCAGACAGGGGTCTGCTATGGCAAAACCGCCTGTGCGTTCCCCGAGACGAGAGAATCTTAAAAGATATTATGACCGAAGCCCATGATACCTCTTATACGTTCCACCTTAGAAGTACGAAGATGTATCAGGATCTAAAAAGATACTATTGGTGGTCCTGAATTAAGAGGGACATAGCGGATTTCGTAAGCTATTGCCTGACCTGCTAGTAGATGAAGGCCCCGAGGCAACACCCAGCAGGATTGCTACAGCCCCTTAACGTTCCTCAGTGGAAATGGGAAGCAGTTTGTATGGATTTCGTCTCGGGTTTGCCAAAGACAAAGCTGGGTTTCAACGTCATCTGGGTAGTTGTAGATAGACTGACCAAGACAGCCCACTTCATTCCAAGAAAGTACACATATCGAGCGGATCGGTGGGCTCAGCTATATATAAAGGAAATACTACGCCTGCACGGGGTACCAGTGTCCATAGTATCAGATAGGGACACCAGGTTCACCTCTCAGTTTTGGAAAAGTCTCCATAAAGTACTAGGAACTCAGTTGAGGTTCAGTACAGCGTTCCATCTTCAAACGGACGGACAGACCAAAAGGCTGAACCAGACTTTAGAGGATATGTTGCGAGCCTGTTCCTTAGATTTCTCTGGGTGTTGGGACAAACATCTGCCACTGATGGAGTTTGACTACAATAATAGTTATCAAGCGACCATCCAGATGGCCCCCTGTGAGGCACTGTATGGGCGTAGGTGTCGAACACCAGTGTTTTAGGAAGAGGTAGGCACGCAACAACTAATGGGACCAGAGTTGGTTCAGGTCACCAGCGCAGCGGTGCAGAAAATCAAGCAGAGGATACTCACCGCATAGAGCCGACAGAAAAGCTATGCAGATGTGCGTAGAAGGGACATCGAATTTGAGGTGGGTGGCCACGTGTTCCTGAAGGTAGCCCCTATGAAGGGGGTGTTGAGGTTTGGAAAGAAGGAAAAATTAAGCCCAAGGTTCATAGGCCCCTTCGAGATTCTAGAAAGAGTTGGGGCTGTGGCTTACAGATATGCCCTGCCACCGAACCTTGCCGCCGTGCACAATGTGTTCCACGCATCCATGCTGCAAAAGTACACTCAAGACCCTACTCATGTAATCGAGCATGATATGCTTCCTCTTCGGGAAGATCTGTCTTATGAGGAGAAGCCTAGTAGAATTTTGGCTCGAGACACTAGGCGGTTGCTCAACAAAGATATTCCCTTGGTAAAGGTCTCATGGGGTAACCACCGTGAGGAAGAGGCAACCTGGGAACGAGAAGGCGACGTGATAAGAGCTTACCCCGAACTCTTCCAATAGATTTCTACTTTCGGGGACGAAAGTTCCTAAGGATGGGAGCGTTTGTAACGCCCAAAAAAAAGGGGGGGGGGCTAAGTCAACGAGGGGCAAAAATGTCATTTTGTCCCTCCAGCCATAATAGAGGTTCAAGGAAAACCATGTCAAATCCCCTACAAAAGAAAAAGAGAGTTAGAGAGAGAACGGAGAGGAATCAGCTGCGAAGTTTATCGGACCACCGGCAGAATCCACCTTCAGACGAGACTTGTACAAGGACTGAGTGGCTGACGCTCCGTCAAGAGCTAAGAACGTTTCGCGAGGTAAGGTTCTGAACGACATTTCTCAGATCTGAGCTTTTCTTATGTGAATCGAGTCCTAAAATGCTGAGATATTCACCTAGGAACAACTCTACGCACAATCTGTGAAGAAGTTTGGCCGAGATCTCAACCCGAAGGCGGAGGTCCAAGAATCGTTCGAGAACGGTGAGCGAACTTCCGACGCTCTTAACCCGTCCGATAGTCAAGCGAAAGTACACTCCAGACCCTACTCATGTAACCGAGCATGAGATGCTTCCTCTTCGAGAAGATCTGTCTTACGAGGAGAAGCCTATTAGAATTTTGGCTCAAGACACTAGGCGGTTGCGCAACAAAGATATTCCCTTAGTAAAGATCTCATGGGGTAACCACCGTGAGGAAGAGGCAACCTGAGAACGAGAAGAGGACGGGAGGAGAGCTTACCCCGAACTCTTCCAAGAGATTTCTACTTTCGGGGACGAAAGTTCCTAAGGAGGGGAGAGTTTGTAACGCCCAAAAAAAAAAGGGGGGGGGGGGGGGGGGCTTAGTCAACGAGGGGTAAAAATGTCATTTTGCCCCTCCAGCCATAATAGGGGTTCAAGGAAAACCCCGTCAAATCCCCTGCAAAAGAAAAAGAGAGTTAGAGAGAAAACGGAGAGGAATCAGCTGCGAAGTTTATCGGACCACCGGCGGAATCCACCTTCAGACGAGACTTGTACAAGGACTGAGAGGCTAACGAGGCTAACGCTCCCTCAAGAGCCAAGAACGTTTCGCGAGGTAAGGTTCTGAATGACATTTCTCAGATCTAAGCTTTTCTTATGTGAATCGAGTCCTAAAATGCTAAGATATTCACCTAGGAACAACTCTACGCACGATCTGTGAAGAAGTTTGGCCGAGATCTTAACCCGAAGGCGGAGGTCCGAGAATCATTCGAGAACGGTGAGCGAACTTCCGACGCTCTTAAGCCGTCCGGTAGTCAAGTGAAAGTACACTCCAGACCCTACTCATGTAATCAAGCATGAGATGCTTCCTCTTCAGGAAGATCTGTCTTATGAGGAGAACCCTAGTAGAATTTTTCGCTCGAGACACTAAGTGGTTGCGCAACAAAGATATTCCCTTGGTAAAGGTCTCATGGGGTAACCACCGTGAGGAAGAGGCAACCTGGGAACGAGAAGAGGACTTGAGGAGAGCTTACCCCGAACTCTTCCAAGAGATTTCCACTTCTAGGGACGAAAGTTCCTAAGGAGGGGAGAGTTTGTAACGCCTAGAAAACAACAAAAGAAAAAGAGGGGGCTAAGTCAACCGAGGGGCAAAAATGTCATTTTGCTCCTCTAGCCATAATAGGGGTTCAAGGAAAACCCCGTCAAATCCCCTGCAAAAGAAAAAAAGAGTTAGAGAGAAAACGGAGAGGAATCAGCTGCGAAGTTTATCGGACCACCAGCGGAATCCACTTTCAGACGAGACTTGTACAAGGACTGAGAGGCTAGCGAGGCCGACGCTCCATCAAGAGCTAAGAACGTTTCGCAAGGTAAGGTTTTGAACGACATTTCTCAGATCTGAGCTTTTCTTATGTGAATCGAGTCCTAAAATGCTGAGATATTCGCCTAGGAATAACTCTACGCACGATCTGTGAAGAAGTTTGGCCAAGATCTCAACCCGAAGGAGGAGGTCCAAGAATCATTCGAGAACGGTGAGCGAACTTCCGACGCTCTTAACCCATCCTGTAGTCAAGCATAAAATTACGAAAAAAATACTAGGACGTAGCCCGTAACACGATCTAGAACCTTGCCGAAGAAATCATATCGATCCGAACTACGAATCAAAAGATATGAAAATCAGAAAGGGGCACTGTGTTTCGAATTGCGAAGGACAGAGATGAAAAAAAAAAAAGGTCGGCCGGCGAGCGGCGGAGGGCGGCGTGACAGGCGCCGGACACGCGTCGACCGTCGGCTACAGCAACGCAGCTCCAGCGAGGCGACGACACATGTCGCCTGCAAAGCCTGAGCCGAACCACGAACGTGAGCCGAGCCAGGCTGAATCGGACCGACCGAACTGCGAGCGTGAGCCAAGAGGAGCAGAACCAGACCAGTCGAGCCACGACTGCGCGGAAGCTGTAGCGCATGGTAGGCGTGCGTGCAGCCTGCAAGTAGCGCACTTCCACGCGTGTGGAACGGCCGTTTTGGCCCAATAGCCCTCTATTTGCCTGATTTTTTTCCCGGTTCCAGTTCTAATACTGTTTGCATGTCAATAGGGACCTAACTTAAGGAAATCAGTATTTTTGGACACCTCACGGGCAGAGAAACGCTAGCGAAAGGGCACGCGTCAACCAAGTAAGTCACCACCCGGAATTTAGGAAGAAATACTTGTAAGATTCGCTTGAAATGCATGTATGCTAGTAATTCGGCCTCAGGTTAGCTCTCCATGAATGAGATTAGTTAACTGATTATTATGAGTGTATTGGGTGAATTATCTAAGTGTTGCTTGTATGCTTTAAGCTTCCGCTGTACGTTTGTATGCATTTAATTTATGATTAGAATTGTGCATTTCGCCTTCCGGGTGCTTGATGGTTGACTTCTTCCCATTGAGCGCGAACCTCGTGTTCTGGGTGCTTGATGGAAGCCATCGCCCCATTGAGCCTACGTGCTTAGTTTGCATGAATTTTACATTATGACGTTACAAGACGGTATGTACGCTCTGTTATCTTCTATGGCCCAATTCTATGATAAGACTAGGGAATTGCTATTAGGAGCGATAAGTCGCTCTAAGCCAAACTTATCCTTCCCCTAGGAACTTAGCGGCCACGGCAACAAGGTACCTTAGGAGTGTTCATAAATTGCTAGTGTGGGAACTGTATCTATAGCTTCGTGGGAGAACCAAGGGTTCCTGACCAGTCCTTACTGCTCTTAGCCATTTCGCATGAGAAATGTGTCCCCACGTCGTACAGCCCATTAGCTGCATGGGAAGAGGTTGGGTCGCGCACCCCATAGGGGGACTACATGGGCTTAGGAGGTATTCAGCACACCCCTAGGCTAGATACCATGTAGTCTTAGATAGCCATGTAGAGGCAGTGCCTCATAGAGAGCTACCGACCATATCAGCTTAGCGTAAGGAACCTCTAGGTGTCTAATGAAAGGTTGATGAACATGTGAAACCCAAGGAGCAAGCTCCATGGGACTAAGATTAAAACTAGATGTCCTAGAACCGGACCAGGAGACCGTGGGAACTTGATAAAATTAGGATGCGAAGAGAGCCTACAAGTAGGTGGCCTACTCAGTATAATTGTTATACTCATCCTTGCTATGTTTTCCTTTTTCAAGAGTGTGAGACGTCGGTCAGGGGCGGGCGTGATGGAGACGGGGATTGTCACAGAGGAATGGGTTGTCCCGGGGCGTCAGTCCGGTCTTTATTTTGTATTTGCAACCTTTCGAAATTTATTTCCAAACTGTCAAGTGTTTAGTTTGTCTGTTGTTTAAAAACTTTAACATCATTAAGGATTTTCTCTATTTTATCTTTAAATTATTTTGTACATGCGTGTGTCGTTGTTATTCACGGCCCGTAGTAAAATATTGGGTCGTGACACCCTACCCCTCCAATACACATGTGATGTAACGACCAGAGAAAAAAATTAAAAAAATAAATAAAAGAGGTCGTTAGAAGCCCCAAGGATTCTGGCGAGGCGCCAAAATTTTTGGACAACGCCTGCAGAAGAACACCCACATTCCACTCTCCTCTCATTCTTTTCCAAACCATCGCCCATCACTCGGCCCCCGAATGCAATAGTTGTCTGAGAGTGTGAGACGAAGATAGGAGGTATACGAACAGTCACCAACTTATTCGACGATGTATGGTAACAACAAGGGAGATTGAATGGATGACTCACATTCCGCTACGACTACCGAAAACTCAAGACTCTCCACAATAAGCCAAACGGTATACTTCCATGGTAATTATCGTGAGTTTAACATTTGTTGTAACAACACAAAAAAAATAGTAATAATAATAATAATAATAATAAATAAATAAATAACATTTGGTAACGGATCCCTCTCCTCCCTCCTTAAATCTCTCACCACTCTTTCTCTACCAATAAATCTGCAACATACCAGTAATCCTCTGTAAAAACAACATTTACCCATAATTTCTTCTTTTCTAAAAAACAAATAAAAAAATAAAAGGTTTAAGCAGATTTAGTTGAGGATATATGTCATTTGAATCTTCCTTTTATTTTATTAAATGATATTAATTTTGGTTATAATTATTTAGTTTTGAATTAGAGATTAAATGGAAAGAATTTTGTATGAGTTTTAGGAAATCACAACCAATGATATTTTAGATCTTCTTAATTGTTGCAATTATGTAGGTTGTCAATACATAAAGAAGACTAATAGAATCAAAGGAAATACGGAGAGAAGACTAACCGAATCCAAGGAAAGAAAATGAAAGATAAAGGAAATAGAGAGAGAGAACGTTAATAGAAAAGAAAAAAAAAAGAAATAGAGTAAGAAAAAGAAAGAGAAAGAAGATACTGTTAAGCCCAGTGGTTAACATAAGAATAGAAAAGAAAAAAAAAATACACTAAGAAAATAAAAAGGGAAGATTTGGAAGTGAGAGGAAGAGTACTAGAGAATGAAAATATGTTGTTTACATAATAAAAATAATTACCGAGAGGAGGAGGGAAGATTGAGTCTAGTAACAATACATTCCCAACCATAAGAATAAAAAATAAGATATGGAGTGAAAATAACATTATATATTATACAACATTCCAAGACTCTACTCCTAAAGTCTCTAATGCTCACATGAAGTAACACATGGACCACTATAAAATTTAGAAAATTGAAATTGAAATTAATGTCATGGTTCATATAGGTTGACTTGGATACAAATGACAAAATCGAACTTTTTTAAGGATAAATTGGTGACGACAACTTAAGCTAATCATCTAAGTGACCTTACTATCGGCATGATTATATTTGATGTTGACACATGCCTCGTAGTTCGGCACGTGTCATATATATTGATATGTGTGAATTGTTTGTGCATCGATATGCTTATAATATGTTATGTATATGTTATAATATGTGAATTATATGATAATAATTACGGTACGATGTGTTCAATGATATGTTTGAGATAGGATACGAGAAGGATGCACAAAACGAAATGTAACGATAGGAGTAAGATACGTTCATGAAATGTTAAGACTTGGTTACATATCGAAGTGCTATGGATATGAGAGATTGATAAAAGAATACGGTTAGGTTATGGGTAGAAAGGGATAGGTGTGTGATAGATTGATAGAATGATAGCGTTAGGATACATTCTTGTGATGATATGACTAAGGTACGTTCATATAACGACATGACTGTGATAGATATAGGAACGTTGAGGCTATGATAAGTTAGGGAACGATATGACCATGAAGTATTTCCGATATGATATGATTATGATACAATGTGATTGACGGATATATATATGTTGTCATATGATATGAAATGATATGAAATATGTTATGGTACGAGATATGTGATAAATTGACTTGTTTATGATATGATATATTGTGATGCAATATGTTATGCTATGATGAAATATTATGTTAAAAGCATGAGACGTTATGTTATGTCTCCTAAATTGTATGTATACAGCATAATATGAATGACATGAAATCACAATAAATGACATGAAATATAACCCCGTTAGAATTATGTAGATATGAGACCTGAAGAATGAAAAACGATATGATATGAATGATGAACGGAATGTAAAATGATATGGAAAACGATATGATACGTACAGAACGCTAGCGGGGTTGTATTAAATGATAATGAAAATGGAAAAATGTTGGGACCTCATGCATTATATGTGCTCATGCTTTGGGGGATACCTCTACTCCATCACGAGGGTACGGACGCGTACATCCATTAGGCAGGTGAAGTATCGTTATGTTTTACCTAATGCCGCCGTGACGGTTACTAATTCTAATGGGTGTCCGGCAAAAATTGAGCTACCAGAGAAGGCTCGCCCGACAAGAAAAGGGGTCCAGCGGTGTGCGAACTGTCTAGTGAGCCCATACTCGCATGTATGGGCTGTGTGTAGAGTATATGGTATACATCCAAGCTGTCCATTAGAATAGTGTCGTAGGAAAAATAGACTGATATGATAGGTCCCGTCATTGCATTCGCATGTTCTTGCATTTAACCCCCAATAGTGGGGTCACTTACTGAGTATTTCTTAAAATACTCAAGCCACATGCTACCTTTATTTCAGGATAAGGCAAGGCATTCCTGTACGGCTGATGACGGCATCGCAACTCGAGACCATGATACATGCTTAGGGTAGTCATACTATTTCTTAGACTTAGCCTAGAATAGGAATTTTTTTATTTAAACGTTTATATATTAAAATTTAGTCTTTTGTTATGTCGTTTTTAAAAGTGTTTTCAAAACAGGTAAGTCCATGGCAGTGTTTTAAGCCGAAGGTTTGGTTTTATGGAAGTTTAAATGGAGTATTTCCGCATTCAATGTTTATGAAATGTATACAATAGCGACCTTAAATTAAGTAGAAAATTTCGGGTCGTTACATCGGTAAAAGAGACTGGTCGATTCCAGGATGAATAGTAACATTGTGGGTATGATTCTCATGCCATATTAACAAACCAACATGCTCTGTGTAAATGAGGGTAACCAGATGTACAAAACGACTCAAATCCAGTGGGGAAAACAACGACGGAAAGCCATCGAAAGGACGTCAGAAAGAGAGAGAGAAGAACGAGACAAATCGCACCGAAACCTGAGTGAGGAAGAAAGGGTCCATCGGATTCAGATCTAAATTGGGTATCCAAACCATGAACCCTTTACCCATTATTTCAGCCATAATCCACAACGGCCCAACCCATTGCAGCGCCTCGGCCTAGCCCACAGAAAACCAACCCCGACCTTTCAGCCATGGCATAATATCAGAGTACCTGCAGCCAAAACACCGAAGCCCACACCCGAGGCCTAACTCCATTGTTCCAGTTCAAACTGCAACAATCGCAACCCACGCGCCTCAGTGATTCGCGACTTGAACCCGCGCCTCGACCCGAGAAGGGAATTGCGATGTGTACCTCTCCAACGCTCACACGTATCATCATCTGCAGCAAGCAGCCCCTTGGCTCCAACAACTTGAATGAGCTCGACTCGACTCCAGCTTCGGCTTGATGGCTCACAAACCTACTATTCAGCTCGAGTTGTACAAAATTACACTAATCCTTACATTTTTTACCCTTCGGAAGTTGTTTCGACCATAACTAAGGTAATTAAGGTTAGTACGATGCTCTATTCCACAAATTCATGTTAAATTTATATTAGAATTGTGAAATACTAATGAAAGGAAGTAGATAACCTAATAGGAAACGAATCTTGGAGACATTTGAAGCAACTTCGAGGAACGAAAGCTTAGCGAATTCAAAATTAAGAAAACGTCGGCTAACAGCAACCAAGTAAGTGACCTTACTATAGGATAGGCTAGACAATTATTTGATGTATCAGGACACGTGTCTAGTTGCACCGGCACGTGTCATTTATGCTTTATGATGTATGACGTAAGTATAATGTATGATGATGTGTATGAGTTATATGATGACATTGTTGATGTTTTACGATGATTATGATGTGTTTATGATGACGTTGCATGATGATGACAATGCATGTTAATATGACGATGTAAGATAATGTTATTTCCTTAATATGACGTATGTTCCGCAAGGACCTCATGCATTTCTGTGTGCACATATACATCAGAATACTTCCCCTTTTACGATGATGAGTACAAACACGTATGCTACGATGATGATGGTGATCATGTCGTGCATGAAAATAAGGGGTCAGTTGACCTCCATACGTCGCTGCGGACAGCTAGCTTGACTGTGATGGGTCCAGGGGGTGCGAACCGCCTACGGATTCACGCTCGCACGTGTGGGTCGTGTGTACTGCGCATCCAATTTAGTCCAAACTGAAGGCAACCCCTATGATGTTTTAAAGATAGGTCCCTAGAGCATGACTTGCATGTGTTTGTATTTTCACGACCCCTATAGTGGGGTCACTTACTGATTATTTTTCGAAATACTCAGGCTGTATGCTACATCATTTTCAGGTAAAGGCAAGGCGCCCCTGTACGGTTGACGACGACATCGCAATCAAAGACCATGACATGTGCATAGGCTAGTAGCATATTTAAAGGGATACGTTTTTATGCATTTCATGTTTTTGGAATTATTTATTATTGTCGTTTTAATTTTTGTTTTTCAATTATGTTTGTGAACACGTAACACCATGACAATATTTTCAATGATGATGTTATGCTTATATTGAAATCATGATTTTAATGATGATATTTTCAGAGCTAAATTCTTCATAAGAGCTTAGGTTAAGATGACGGTAGCGACTTTAGGTAGCAAAAATCTAGGGTCGTTACATGTGGGGTGACTGAGGACGTGTGAGGACCTGCGAGAAAAATTTTAGTAACTTTTGAGCTTCTAGTAAGCGAAACAATGAGCTCGAGAAGGAATGTATCACCCAAGTAAGTAACTTTTCTTTATTTCTTCAAGTAATACTTGTAGGGATCGTTACGACATGCTAGCATACGAGCATATTTTGCCTTATATTGTTAGAATATGAATGAGTAAGACTTTCAAAGTGTTATTTTGGATAAGAATACAATGTATGTTATGGATAATTACTAAAATGCCGTAGGATTGTAGTAGCGATAAAAGATGATACCATATTGCTCAAAAAAATTGGATTAGTCTTGAGAATCCAGTCCCAAGTGTTCCGAAAATGTGAGTTTGAGATTTTAATTTTCTCCACAAAATCTAAGGAGGACCAAGAAAGCTTACCAGCCTTATGAGCAGTGTGCAAAATACCTTAGAGCCAAGATCACTTTTTATTTTCTCTAGTACATGACCAACGCTATTAGTGATCTAGATTGGAGATAGTAGTTTCCCTATTGGATGGAAAGTATTCTTGAACCTAGTATAGTCGAGCTTGACCCAAATTGGTCATATAGGATAGTGTGACGAGGCTATTAAGCTGCAATCCTGTATAGAAACGGGTCTTGGTCGAAGTCACCTCTCTATAAATTGGTACCAAAAATGTTGAGATGGCCGAGTTGGTCTAAGGCGCCAGATTAAGGTTCTGGTCCGAAAGGGCGTGGGTTCAAATCCCACTCTCAACATTTATTTATTTTTCTTTCAAATTTTTTTTTTTTAGAATTGTAATTAGCGTTTTGTTTTTATAAGGGTTTAGAAGATTAAGCTTGGACTCATCCTTTTGTGATAATTTTACAAGTATAAGAATAATTCTATTATGTTTTCCTTTTTATAAAAAAGAAGCTTATTTGTGATAACACTTAAAAATAAAATAAATGGTTCAAATACATTCTTACAAAAATAAAATGTTTGTTATGCAAAAACAATATATATTTTTTTTAAAATAAACTAATTAAAATTTGGGAGTTTGTATGTTTGGGGAAAAAAACATATATATCATAGAAACTAATTTTTGAGGAATTTTCTAAAGTACTAATTTCAAGAAATGAAGCCACATGGACATTCTCCTCTCAATTTCTTTGACTAAGACAATAAACAAAAGACCAAGAAGCAAGGGTTTCTAGTATTTAGTTTTGGAGTCTTTCTCTACCTCCATGAGATTCTTGGTGATTTAGATTATGAAATTAGTCTAAAAGGTTTTACGATGTGATCTCACTCTTTTGTGAAGAAATCCAGAGGTGAAGCTGATCGAAAGACAGAGTTCCAACAAACCTTAAGAATCGTAAGGGTTTTTATTTTTGGACTAACTTTAAAGGAATTTATTTCACTTCATAGTTAACAAAACTATATGAGATTAATTTGTCAGAAAGGCATATGAAAACTCTTCAACTTTTGAGAAGGAATTGAGTTGAACCAAGTTATGTAGAAAAATATACAAAAATCAAAATATATTAAGAAAAATATGTTATCGGAAAGAATTTAGAAAAGAATTCATGAAATTTGAAAAGTAGACGATATGTGTCAAGCAGCAAGAAGAATAACACCACTGGAAAGGAAGAGGACGCATGTGAACATGGCATTAGAAGACAAAAAAAAAAAAAAAAAGCCAGGGTTGAGAGCACACAAGGCGCAATCTAAAAAATCGAAGCAAATAGTTACACTCGAGAGACTCGAACGCACGTCGTCTAAGCCCGACGCGCCAACCATAAGGCGATACATGTCTTGCAACAAACGCGCCTACCCCTCCCATACACATGTGGGTACTCGTGCATGTACAACCTTCCATCAATGTGGGTACTCGTGCACGTCCTCTAAACTCGACGGAGGGCGCTTTAGAAATTTTTGAGCTTCTAGCAAGCAAAAAAAATGAGCTCGAGAAGGAATGAATCACCCAAGTAAGTAGCTTTTCAGAATTATTTCAAGTAATACTTGCAGGGATCCTTAAGACATGCTATTATGCGAGTATATATTTTCTGATGTTGTTAGATTATGAATGATTAAGACTTTAGAAGTGTAGCATGAAAAAAAAAAAGGGTCAAAGTCAACAAAGGGGCAAATCCAGCACCAAAGGGGTCCAAATAGAACCCTAGCAAAAGTCCTCCAAAAAAGAAAAAGTGAGAGAGAGAGTTGAGAAAATTTCAAGAGAGAAGGAAGAAAGAACCACTGAAAAACTCACCGTACCACCGCCAGAGTACATTTCTAGCCAAGAATTTGTTGCAAGAACTCAACCTAAGAAGGAAGAAGGAGATTGGAGTGGAGCTCCATTTTTAGGTCGAGAAAACCAAGAATCCGTGAGGTAAGATCTTGAGCATTTTCCTTAAATCTGAACCTTTTATCTTGTGAATCGAGATCAAATATTTAGATATGTTTATCTAGGAAGGGAGCTCTATAATTTCGTGAAGGAGCTTGGACGAAATCTTGGATTGAGAGCAGAAATTTGGAGAGTGATAAGGCAACCCTAATCCTCAGCCCAACGATCCAAGCTTTTGTTGAAGCAAGAACCCTTGATAGTAATTAACACCTCCTTATATGAAATTTGTATCAACTAAGAGATAAGGCTAGATTAGATTACCTCTTACGATCGAAGATCTATAAGCAAGATTTAGAAACCTTGTTCTAAATTGAGTCACTCCACAATCGAACTTGATCAAGGCTTGATTGAATGGCTCAGATGCAATTCTACCACAAGAATTGCTCGAAACTTAGAAATGGCAAAATTGATGCTCGAATTTCTAAGGGAAACATCTCAATTTGAGATCTGAATTATATTCATTAACCAATCTAATTTTTATTTGACTTTTACATAATTTATCAAATTAAAAATAATTCTTTTCATCTGATGTTGATGTACTTGAGTGGCTAAGGAGATAGACTTTAAATCAATTAAGCTTTTCTCACATAGGTTCGAAATCTATTGTTGACATTTTTGAATCTTCTTGACATTTTTTTACTCCTTGGAAATAGGTTCATTTGGAACACCGTGATTCTTATAAGAGAGTTTATCACGATAAGGAATAAAATGTACCTACTTCCGACGTCCATAACTTAGTTTGTTATGAAGTAAATTTCAAGAAAAAAAATATCAAGACGTAGATGGGATTAGGATCTACAACTTTGCTGAAGAAACTGAATCGATTTGAATTACAGATTAAAATTTATGAAAATGAGAAAAGTGAGAAAAATCTAATCAATTTTGTGCTGTGACTGGCCGAACGAGAGAGAAAATTTTTCCGACGAGCCACATGTCAACCGGTAGGAGGGGAAGCGTGTCAGACACATGTCAAAGAATGGGTGGAGCAATGTGTCAAGTGCATTGTGGAGCGACACGTCTCCATTCCATCGGCGACACGTGGCAACCTCCCCGACCTGCAATATGTCCGACCCCGTTCGACCCAAAAGATTTTTGACCCGATTCATATGTGCCATGCATCAGAGTAAAGAAATTTGGCTTCTCAATGCGCACCTCCATACTCGAACCCACACACTCGTTAGCGGCTGACAAACCTGAGCGTGCCACGTGGCAACACTAGAACGCGCGTCCTCCTCCCTTAGGCGCGTCCGTACGCGCGCGTGATGATGTGCGTGGGCTGCCTCTCTTGCGCATGGGAGTGTGTGCAAGGCACATGTAAGCTTCTTTTTAGCCTGTTCGTCTTTTGTTTGCTTGATTTTATCCTAATTCCAATTCTAACCCTATTTTTATGTGAAATAGGACCTAATTGAAGAAAATCAGTCTTTTTGGACACCCTAATTGTGTAGAAATGTATGAAGGGCACGCGTCAACCAAGTAAGTCACACACAGTATTTAGGAAGAAATACTTGTAGGATTCACTTGGAATGCATGCATGCTAGTGTATTTACCTTAGATGGTAGCTTTCCATGAATGAATTTTGGTAGTATGATTATTATGAGTATGAATGTAATATGTGAAGCATTATGAGAATTATCTATGTGTTGCAATTATGCTTTAAGCTTGTGCTATATATGTATGTATTTAATTCATGCTAAAAAGGATGAGAATTTGTGAACGAGTTTGATGGATGTTATCACCCAGTTGAGCATGTATCTTTATTTTGCATGAATTATTATGATGATATTAGATGATAGTTGCATGCACACTCAGTTAGTTTTCATGGCCCATTATTATGATAAGTCTATGAATTTGTGGTTAGAGTGACAAGTCACTAAATATAGACCTAACGTTTTCCCTAGGAGCCTAACAGACCATCACAGCATACGAACTACCTTAGGAGTACCCTTAGGCTGCAAGGTGTGTGAATGGTGTCATAGCTTCGTGGGGGACCAGGGGGTTCCTAATCAGGACCCGACTGGTCCTAGCCATTTTAGCATGGAAAACATGAGATCCACGTCGTACAGACCATTTAGCTGGATGGGATATGGAGGAGTAGTCCCTTCCCGGTGAGGGGGACTATTATGGACCTAGGCGGTTGCAGCTCACCCCCTAGGTAAGCTACCAAGTAGTCTCAAGAGCCATGCACGAGGTAGCTACCCGTAGGTCATTAGTCATACACAATACGACATAAGGGAACTCTTAGGATATAAATGAAAGGACGAAGAACCCGAATAACCCCAAAGGGATAAGATCAAAACAACACATTCTAGAGCCACTGAGAAGACCATGGGAATCTGTTAAGCCTAGAATGCGATGAGAGCCTACAAATAGGTGGCTTACTGAGTATAATTTTTATACTAATCCCTCTTCTCCTATCTTTTTCAGGTGTTCACAGGATTCCAGTCGAGGTGGAGGAGCGCTCGAGAGCTGTGCTGCCATAGAGGCGGTCGTTCGGGAGCGTCAGTTCATTTTCAATCGCTGGGAGTCTTTTGTAGCGAGTTGGTCTAAGTTGAGTTGGACTAATTAAAATTTGACGGCTTTTATGTTCGGTAAAAATATATATATCATAAAAATAATTTTTTAGGAATGTTCTAAATTACTAATCTCAAGAAATGAAGCCATATGGAATATTCTTCTCTCGATTTCTTTGATTAAGAAATAAAAAAATCAAGAAAAAGCAAGATCGAGAAGTAAGGGTTTCTAGTTTTTAGTTTCAAAGTCTCTTTAGGACCATGAGATTTTTGGTGATTTAGATTATGAAGTTAGTCCAAAAGGTTTTAGGATGCGATCTCACTCAACTTTCCGAAAGAAATCTGGAGGTGAAGCCGATTGAAAGACAGAATTCTAGCAAACCTCAAGAATAGTAAGGTTTCTTGTTTTTGGACCAACTTTAATGGAATTTATTTCCTTCCATAGTTAACAAAACTGTATGAGATTAATTTTGCCCGAAAGTTGGATGAAAACTCGTCAGCTTTAGATAAGGAATCGAGTTTTACGAAGTTACGTAGAAAAATATATAAAAATCAGAAAATATTAAGAAAAGCATGGTATCATGAAGAATTTAGGAAAGAATTCATGAAATTTGAAACTCAGGCGATATGTGTCAAACAATAAAAATAATGTAGCTGGAAAGGAAGAGACTCGAATGGAGGTCGTCTAAGCCCAACATGCCAACTATAAGGCGACACGTGTCATGCAACGAGAGCGGCTATATAATGCCCAAAATAAAAAAAAATTAAAAAATAAGGGGGCTAAGTCAACCGAGGGGCAAAAATGTCATTTTGCCCCTCTAGCCATAATAGGGGTTCAAAGAAAACTCCGTCAAATCCCCTTTAAAAGAAAAGAAGAGTTAGAGAGAAAATTGAGAGAAATCAGCTGCGAAGTTTATCGGACCACCGGCAGAATCCACCTTCAGACGAGACTTGTACCAGGACTGAGAGGCTAGCGAGGCCGACGCTCCGTCAAGAGCCAAGAACGTTTCGCTAGGTAAGGTTCTAAACGAAATTTCTCAGATCTGAGCTTTTCTTATGTGAGTCGAGTCCTAAAATGCTGAGATTTTCACCTAGGAACAACTCTACGCACGATCTGTGAAGAAGTTTGGCCGAGATCTTAACCCCAAGGTAGAGGTCCGAGAATCGTCCGAGAACGGCAAGCGAACTTCCGACTCTCTTCACCCATCCAGTAGTCAAGCAAAAAATTACAAAAAAAATACTAGGACGTAGCCCGTAACACGATCTAGAACCTTGCCGAAGAAATCATATCGATCCGAACTACGAATCGAAAGATATGAAAATCGAAAAGGGGCACTGTGTTACGGATTGCAGAGGACAGAGATGAAAGAACAAAAATAAAAGGTCAACCGGTGAGCGTCGGAGGGCGGCGTGACAGGCACCAGACACGCGTCGACCATCGGCTGGAGCAACGCAGCTCCAACGAGGCAATGACACGTGTCGCCTGCAAAGCCTGAGCCAAACCGCGAACGCGAGCCAAGCCGGGCTGAATCAGATCGACCGAACTGCAAGCGCGACCCAAGCCGAGCCGAACCAGACCGGTCGAGCCGCGACTGCGCGAAAGCTGCCGCGCGTGGTAGGCGCATGTGCAGCCTGCGACTGGCGCACTTCCACGCGCGTTTGCGCGCGTGGAACGGCCTTCTGGCTCGATTGCCCTCTGTTTGCCCGATTTTTGTCCCGATTCCAGTTCTAATACTATTTGCATGTCAATAGAGACCTAACTTAAGGAAATTAGTATTTAAGGACACCTCACGGGCAGAGAAACCCTAGCGAAAGGGCACGCGTCAACCAAGTAAGTCACCACCAGGTATTTAGGAAGAAATACTTGTAGGATTCGCTTGGATTGCATGTATGCTAATAATTCTGCCTTAGGTTAGCTCTCCATGAATGAGATTAGTTAACTGATTATTATGAGTGTATTGGGTGAATTATTTGAGTGTTGCTTGTATGCTTTAAGCTTCTGCTGTACGTATGTATGCATTTAATTTATGATTAGAATTATGCATTCCGCGTTTCGGGTGCTTGATGGATGACTTCGCCCCATTGAGCGTGAACCTCGTGTTCTGAGTGCTTGATGGAGGACATCGCCCCGTTGAGCCTACGTGCTTAGTTTTCATGAATTATACATTATGACGTTACAAGACGGTTGTATGCACGCTCTGTTATCTTCTATGGCCCAATTCTATGATAAGACTAGGGAATTGCTATTAGAAGCGATTAGTCGCTCTAAGCCAGACTTAACCTTCCCCTAGGAACTTAGCTGAATTACCACGGCAACAAGGTACCTTAGGAGTGTTCATAAATTGCTAGTGTGGGAACGGTATCTATTGCTTCGTGGGAGGACCAAGGGTTCCTGACCAGTCCTTACTGCTCTTAGCCATTTCGCATGGGAAATGTGTCCCCACGTCGTACAGCCCATTAGCTGCATGGGAATGGGTTGGGTCGCGCCCCCCATAGGGGGACTACATGGGCTTAGGAGGTATTCAGCACACCCCTAGGCTAGATACCATGTAGCTTAGATAGCCATGTAGAGGTAGCGCCTCATAGAGAGATACCGACCATATCAACTTAGCGTAAGGAACCTCTAGGTGTCTAATGAAAGGTTGATGAACCGGTGAAACCCAAGGAGCAAGTTCCAGGGGACTAAGATTAAAACCAGATGTCCTAGAACCGGACTAGGAGACCGTGGGAACCTGCTAAAATTAGGATACGAAGAGAGCCTATAAGTAGGTGGCTTACTGAGTATAATTTTTATACTCATCTTTGCTTTGTTTTTCTTTTTCAGGAGCGCGAGGCGTCGGTCAGGGGCGGGCGTGATGGAGACGGGGATTGTCACAGAGGAATGGGTTGTCCCAGGCCTCAGTCCGGTCTTTATTTTGTATTTGCAGTCTTTCGAAATTTATTTCCAAACTGTGAAGTGTTTTGTTTGTCTGTTGTTTAAAAACTTTAACATCATTAATGATTTTCTCTATTTCATCTTTAAATTATTTTGTACATGCATGTGTGGTTATTAGTCACGGCCCGTAGTAAAATATTGGGTCGTGAGAAATTTGGTATCAGAGCAGTCAAGTTATAGGTCCTGTAGACATTTAGGATATAGAGTCGTGTCCTCTGTCACCTCACTCGTCAAACACATGCCACTCACGACCAGACGTTCTCCCGTGATGGAAACATAGAGACAAAGGTTAAGCTAGTATTTATAGAGTATACCATGACCGACTATGGCATTATAATCGTACATTACCTAGGAGATGTGCTACGAATGAATTGTAACCATAGTCCTTTTTCTATTGTGGTAGATAATGGCACCAAAGAGACGAGAACCATATGTAGGGCCCGGACCCAGAAGGGGAAGAAGAGAGGAAATTCGGAACACCTCGGTTCCAATACCTGAAGTAGGACAACCTGAATTTCAAGAGGAGGTTGGGGATACGCCCCAAACTAGCGAGGGGACCGTACCACAGTCGTCAAGAAGTAAAAGACGCCGAATGAGGGCCAAGGCCCTAAGGCTGCTCGATACACCCCCTACTGCTCCCTTCTCCGAGAAGGTCCCATCGGTTCCAACCACTAGTACAGCGGTCCCACTAAACCAACCATTAGCCATGCCCACAACAGAGATGTTTCAGACGTTCATGATGACCTCGATGGAAAATCAAGCCCTCACGAACCAAATGATACAAACTATGATGGCGAATCAGTCAGTCGGGCAAGGGGCCAAAGATTTAGGGACTATGACTGTGGAGTCCCGCTACCTAAGAGATTTTCAGAGGCACAAACCGCCTTCTTTTGATGGAGGCAAAGTGGACCCCATTGCCGCTGAGAAGTGGCTAGAGGCCATAGAAACGACCTTCCATTTTATGAACTGCCCGCCAAAGTATCAGGCCCATTGTGGAACGTACATGCTGAAAGGAGAGGCGCACTTCTAGTGGAAGGGTGCTCAGAAGACCATTATACCACAAGGAGAGTTTATTACCTGGTGTCAGTTTAAAGATGCTTACCTCCACAAATATTACCCAATCACTGCTAGAGTGAAAATGCAGACAGCGTTCCTCGAACTGAAACAGGGAGACAGATCAGTGGAAGAATATGACTTGGTGTTCAATAGGCTGGCAAGGTTTTCTCTAACCTATGTTAGTTCTGATGAGTTGAAGGGCGAACGATTTATTGCTGGCCTGAGGGAGGAACTAAGGGGGAATGTGACATCCCAGTCATCCTTCGTTTATGCGAAAGCCCTTCAAGTGACGACCCTGCTCGACCCGTCCTGCACCGACAAGCTACAGGTTGGAACAGCACAATCGTCCCACACTACAGCCTAGGGAAAGGGGACAGACCCTAGCCACCCTAGGACTGGTAGACCGCCCTGTGGTCGCACTGAAAAATGAAGGAGAGCCCGAGTATGGAACACGACCCTTTGTCCTAAGTGTCGGCGTCCTCACACGGGGGAATGCAGAGCAGGAACAGACACCTTCTATAGATGCGGCCAAGTAGGACACTTTGCAGTCGATTGCCCTCAGAGGAACGATCAGCGTATCAACCGGCCTGCAGTACAGCATCAGAGGGGCCAGGGTGCTCAATATCAGTAGGGGCGAGATGTAGCCCATGCAACAACAGCCAGACAAGCTGACCAGCCTGACGTAGTTGTCACAGGTACGCTACCCATGTTTGGCCATCTTTCTTTAGTATTGTTTGATTCGGGTTCAACGCATAAGTTCGTATCTGAGGAGTTTGTAGAGCTAGCATACCTAGAGAAAGAACTTTTAGAGGTTACCCTATCAGTGTTCACCCCTACTCACGAGCTGTTGCTAGCTACTCCTAGGGTTAAGGGAGGTGGTGTAACAATATCAGGACGTGTCATCGAAGCTACACTGATAGTGTTAAGCATGAAGGACTTCGATGTCATATTGGGTATGGATTGGCTAGGTGAGAATCGCGTTTTGATAGATTACGAGACTCGAATAGTGACTCTCAGGCTTCCGTCATGGGAAAACTTTACCTACAAAGGAGCCACTTCCAAAGGAATCCCAAGCGTCATAACATCATTAAGGGATAAGAAGTTGATTCGTAGTGGTGCAAGTGCATTTCTAGCCAGCGTGACCCTAGACAATAGTAACAAAAAAAATAACCTCATCGGTACACATCGTCAGGGAGTTCGTAGATGTCTTTCCGGAGGATCTGCCAGGTTTGCCCCCAGCTAGGGAAGTCGATTTTGGGATCGATTTAGAACCAGGAACTGTGCCGATCTCCAAGGCACTTTACAGGATGGCACTTGTAGAACTCAGGGAATTGAAGGAACAATTACAAGAGCTGTTGGATAAGGGTTTCGTCTGACCTAGTGTATCACCCTAGGGAGCCCCTATTCTTTTTGTCAAGAAAAAGGACGGATCCATGCGGTTGTGTATTGATTACAGGGAACTAAACAAGGTCACCATAAAGAATAAGTACCCCCTCCCGAGAATTGACGACCTGTTTGATCAGCTACAGGGAGCAACAGTCTTCTCCAAAATCGACTTAAGGTCGGGGTATCATCAGTTGAGGGTCAGAGAAAGGGATATACCCAAGAAAGCCTTTAGAATTCGTTATGGACATTACGAGTTCCTCGTTATGTCCTTTGGCCTTACCAATGCACCAACAGTTTTCATGGAACTAATGAACAGGGTGTTTAAGGAATTCTTAGACACTTTCGTCATAGTGTTCATTAACGAAATATTGGAATACTCTAAGAAAGAGGCAGATCATGAAGAACACCTAAGAAAAGTCTTGACAATACTGAGAACCCAGCAGTTGTATGCCAAGTTCTCCAAGTGCGAGTTTTGGTTGTCTCAAGTAGCATTTTTGGGTCACATGGTGTCAAGCAAGGGGATCACAGTAGACCCAGCTAAGATAGATGCAGTGATGAGGTGGCTAAAGCTGACCACAGTCACGGAGGTGAGAAGTTTTCTGGGGCTAGCTGGATATTATAGAAGATTTGTCCAGAATTTCTCTAAAATTTCCTCAGCGCTAACTCAGCTAACCAAGAAGGGCAAGCCCTTTGCTTGGACTTCAGCCTGCGAACAGAGTTTCCAAAGGCTGGTAAGCGCACCAGCCCTTACAGTTCCAGATAGGTCAGGTAATCTCATGGTGTACAATGATGCATCAGGGAAAGGTTTAGGGTGTGTGCTCATGCATAAGGGTAAGGTGATAGCATATGCTTCTCGACAACTGAAGGAATATGAACGAAACTACCCCACGCATGACCTCGAGTTAGCAGCGGTAGTATTTTCTCTAAAAACGTGGTGACATTACCTGTATGGGGAAAAAGTACAAATCTTCACCGATCATAAGAGCCTCAAGTACTTGTTCACGCAGAAGGAGCTCAATATGAGAGAAAGGCGATGGTTGGAACTGGTAAAAGATTATGACATAGAGATCCTGTACCATCTAGGCAAAGCCAACGTTGTATCTGATGCATTGAGCAGGAAGGCTGTGCATACTTCTGTGATGATCACATGAAAGATTGTCGGATGAGATGAAAAGGGCTGGGATAGACGTGGTGGTTAAGGTGGTACTGTTCAGATGACACAGTTAACCATACAGCCCACCCTACGAAAGAAAATTATCGACGCTTAGAGGTCTGATGAACACCTAAGTAAAGTGTGGAGTAAGATTGAGACAGAGAGACCAGCAGGGTATTCTATATCCTCAGACAGGGGCCTGCTATGGCAAAACCGCCTGTGCGTTCCCCGAGACGAGAGAATCTTAAAAGATATTATGACTGAAGCCCATGATACATCTTATACGTTCCACCCTGGAAGTACGAAGATGTATCAGGATCTAAAAAGATACTATTGATGGTTCCGAATGAAGAGGGACATAGCGGATTTCGTAAGCTGTTACCTGACCTGCTAGCAGATGAAGGCCCCGAGGCAGCGCCCAGCAAGATTGCTACAGCCCCTTAACGTTGCTCAGTGGAAATGGGAAGCAGTCTATATGGATTTTGTCTCGGGTTTGCCAAAGACAAAGCTGGGTTTCAACGTCATCTGGGTAGTTGTAGACAGACTGACTAGGACGACCCACTTCATTCCAAGAAAGTACACATATCGAGTGGATCGATGGGCTCAGCTATATATAAAGGAGATAGTACGCCTGCATGGGGTACCAGTGTCCATAGTATCAGACTGGGACACAAGGTTCATCTCTCAGTTTTGGAAAAGTCTCTAGAAAGCACTAGGAACTCAGTTGAGGTTCAGTATAGCATTCCATCCTGAAACGGACGGACAGACCGAAAGGCTGAACCAGACTTTAGAGGATATTTTGCGAGCCGATTCCCTAGATTTCTCTGGGTGCTGAGACGAACATCTGCCAATGATGGAGTTTGCCTACAATAATAGTTATCAAGTGACCATCCAAATGACCCCCTTTGAGGCACTGTATGGGCGTAGGTGTCGAACACCAGTGTTTTGGGAAGAGCTAGGCACGCAACAACTAATGGGACAAGAGTTGGTTCAGGTCACAAACGCAACAGTGCAGAAAATCAAGCAGAGGATACTCACCGCACAGAGCCGACTGAAAAGCTATGCAGATGTGCGTAGAAGGGACTTCTAATTTGAGGTGGGTGGGCACGTGTTCCTGAAAGTAGCCCCTATGAAGGGGGTGTTGAGGTTTGGAAAGAAGGGAAAATTAAGCCCAAGGTTCATAGGCCCCTTCGAGATTCTAGAAAGAGTTGGGGCTGTGGCTTACAGATATGCCCTGCCACCGAACCTTGCCGCCGTGCACAATGTGTTCCACGTATCCATGCTGTAAAAGTACACTCCAGACCCTACTCATGTAATCGAGCATGAGATGCTTCCTCTTCGGGAAGATCTGTCTTACGAAGAGAAGCCTAGTAGAATTTTGGCTCGAGACACTAGGCGGTTGCGCAACAAAGATATTCCCTTGGTAAAGGTCTCATAGGGTAACCACCGTGAGGAAGAGGCAACCTGGGAACGAGAAGAGGACGTGAGGAGAGCTTACCCCAAACTCTTCCAAGAGATTTCTACTTTCGGGGACGAAAGTTCCTAAGGAGTGGAGAGTTTGTAACGCCCAAAAAAAAAAAAGGGGGCTAAGTCAACGAGATTTTGCCCCTCCAGCCATAATAGGGGTTCAAGGAAAACCCCGTTAAATACCCTACAAAAGAAAAGGAGAGTTAGAGAGAAAACGGAGAGGAATCAGCTGCGAAGTTTATCGGACCACTGGCGGAATCCACCTTCAGACGAGACTTGTACAAGGACTGAGAGGCTAACGAGGCTGACGCTCCGTCAAGAGCCAAGAACGTTTCGCGAGGTAAGGTTTTTTGGACATTTCTCAGATCTGAGCTTTTCTTATGTGAATCGAGTCCTAAATTGCTGAGATATTCACCTAGGAACAACTCTACGCACGATCCGTGAAAAAGTTTGATCGAGATCTCAACCCGAAGGTGGAGGTCTGAGAATCGTTCGAGAACGGTGAGCGAACTTCCGACGCTGTTAACCCGTCTGGTAGTCAAGCGAAAGTACACTCCAGACCCCACTCATGTAATCGAGCATGAGATGCTTCCTCTTCGAGAAGATCTATCTTACGAGGAGAAGCCTAGTAGAATTTTTGCTCGAGACACTAGACGGTTGCGCAACAAAGATATTCCTATGGTAAAGGTCTCATGGAATAACCACCGTGAAGAAGAGGCAACCTGGGAATGAGAAGAGGACGTGAGAAGAGCTTACCCCGAACTCTTCCAAGAGATTTCCACTTCCGGGGATGAAAGTTCCTAAGGAGGGGAGAGTTTGTAACGCCCAGAAAAAAAAAAAAGGGGGGGGGGGGGTAACCGAGGGGCGACAATTTGCCCCTCCAGCTATAATAAGGATTCAATGAAAACCCCGTCAAATCCCCTGCAAAAGAAAAAGAGAGTTAGAGAGAAAACGGAGAGGAATCAGCTGCGAAGTTTATCGAACCACCAGCGGAATTCACCTTCAGACGAGACTTGTACAAGGACTGAGAGGCTAGCGAGGTCGACGCTCCGTCAAGAGCCAAGAACGTTTCGCAAGGTAAGATTTTGAACGACATTTCTCAGATATGAGCTTTTCTTATGTGAATCAATTCCTAAAATGTTGTGATATTCACCTAGGAAAACTCTGCGCACAATCTTTGAAGAAGTTTGGCCGAGATCTCAACCCGAAGGCGGAGGTCCGAGAATCATCCGAGAACGGTGAGCGAACTTCCGATGCTCTTAAACCATCCTGTAGTCAAGCAAAAAATTACGAAAAAAATACTAGGACGTAGCCCATAACACGATCTAGAACCTTGCCGAAAAAATCATATCGATCCAAACTACGAATCAAAAGATATGAAAATCGGAAAGGGGCACTGTGTTATGGATTGCAGAGGACAGAGATGAAAAAAAAAACAAAGGTCGACCGGTGAGCGGCGGAGGGCGGCGTGACAGGCGCCAGACACGTGTCGACCGTCGGCTAGAGCAACGCAGCTCCAGCGAGGCGACGACATGTGTCGCCTGCAAAGCCTGATCCGAACCGCGAATGCGAGCCGAGCTAGGCTGAATCGGACCGGCCGAACCACAAGCGCAAGAAGAGAGGTGCCGAACCAGACCGGTCGAGCCGCGACTGCGCAGAAGCTGCCGCACGTGGTAGGCGCGCGTGCAGCCTGCAACTGGTGCACTTCTACGCGCGTGAGCGCCCGTGGAATGGCCGTTTTTGCCCAATTGCCCTCTGTTTGCCCAATTTTTGTCCCGATTTTAGTTCTAATACTGTTTGCATGTCAATAGGGACCTAACTTAAGAAAATCAGTATTTTTGGACACCTCACGTGCAGAGAAACGCTAGCGAAAGGGCACGCGTCAACCAAGTAAGTCACCACTCGGTATTTAGGAAGAAATACTTGTAGGATTCGCTTGGATTGCATGTATGCTAGTAATTCTGCCTCAGGTTAGCTCTCCATGAATGAGATTAGTTAACTGATTATAATGCGTGTATTGGGTGAATTATCTGATTGTTGCTTGTATGTTTTAAGCTTCCGCTGTAAGTATGTATGCATTTAACTTATGATTAGAATTGTGCATTCCGCGTTCCGGGTGCTTGATGGATGACTTCGCCCCATTGAGCGCGAACCTCGTGTTCTGGGTGCTTGATGGAAGCCATCGCCCCATTGAGCCTGCGTGCTTAGTTTGCATGAATTATACATTATGACGTTACAAGACGGTTGTATGCACGCTTTGTTATCTTCTATGGCCCAATTATATGATAAGACTAGGGAATTGCTATTAGAAGCGATTAGTCGCTCTAAGCCAGACTTAACCTTCCCCTAGGAACTTAGCGGAATTACCACGGCAACAAGGTACCTTAGGAGTGTTCATAAATTGCTAGTGTGGGAATAGTATCTATAGCTTCGTGGGAGGACCACGGGTTCCTGACCAGTCCTTACTGCTCTTAGCCATTTCGCATGGGAAATGTGTCCCCACGTCGTACAGCCCATTAGCTGCATGGGAACGGGTTGGGTCGCGCCCCCCATAGGGGGACTACATGGGCTTAGGAGGTATTCAACACACCCCTAGGCTAGATACCATGCAGTCTTAGATAGCCATGTAGAGGTAGTGTCTCATAGAGAGATACCGCCCATATCAGCTTAGCGTAAGGAACCCCTAGGTGTCTAATGAAAGGTTGATGTACCGGTGAAACCCAAGGAGCAAGCTCCAGGGGACTAAGATTAAAACCAGATGTCCTAGAATCGGACCAGGAGACCGTGGGAACTTGATAAAATTAGGATGCGAAGAGAGCCTACAAGTAGGTGGCTTACTGAGTATAATTTTTATACTCATCCTTGCTATGTTTTTCTTTTTCAGGAACGCGAGGCATCGGTCAGGGATGGGCGTGATGGAGACGGGGATTGTCACAGAGGAATGGGTTGTCCCGGAGTATCAGTCCGGTCTTTATTTTGTATTTGCAGTCTTTCTAAATTTATTTCCAAACTATCAAGTGTTTTGTTTATCTGTTGTTTAAAAACTTTAATATCATTAAGGATTTTCTCTATTTCATCTTTAAATTATTTTGTACATGCGTGTGTCGTTGTTAGTCACGGCCCGTAGTAAAATATTGGGTCGTGACACCCTACCCCTCCAATACACATGTGATGTAACGACCAGAGAAAAAAATTAAAAAAATAAATAAAAGAGGTCGTTAGAAGCCCCAAGGATTCTGGCGAGGCGCCAAAATTCTCGGACAACGCCTGCAGAAGAACACCCACATTCCACTCTCCTCTCATTCTTTGCCAAACCATCGCCCATCACTCTGCCCCCGAATGCAATAGTTGTTGAGAGTGTGAGAAACAAAGATAGGAGGTATACGAACAGTCACCAACTTATTCGATGATGTATGGTAACAACGAGGGAGATCGAATGGACGACTCACATTCCGCTACGACTACCGAAAACTCAGGACTCTCCACAGTAAGCCAAACGGTATGCTTCCATGGTAGTTAACATGAGTTTAACATTTGTTGTAACAACCGAAAAAAATGATAATAATAATAATAAATAAATAACATTTGGTAACGGATCCTTTCTCCCTCCTTAAATCTCTCAACACTCTTTCTCTACAAATAAATCTGCCAACATACTAGGAATTCTCTGTAAAAACAACATTTACGCATATCAGAATTTTTCTTTCCTAAAAAAACAAATAGAAAAACAAAAGGTTTAAGCAGATTTAGTTGAGATATATGTCATTTGAATCTTCCTTGATATTAATTTTTGTTATAATTATTTAGTTTTGAATTAGAGATTAAATGGACAGAATTTTGTATGAGTTTTAGGAAATCACAACCAATGATATTTTAGATCTTCTTAATGGTTGCAATTACGTAGGTTGTCAATACATAAAGAAGACTAATAGAATCAAAGGAAATACGGGGAGAAGACTAACCAAATCCAAGGAAAGAAAATGAAAGATAAAGGAAATAGAGAGAGAGAACGTTAATAGAAAAGAAAAAAAAAAGAAATAGAGTAAGAAAAGGAAAGAGAAAGGAGATACTGTTAAGCCAAGCGGTTAACATAAGAATAGAAAAGAAAAAAAAATACACTAAGAAAATAAAAAGGGAAGATTTGGAAGTGAGAGGAAGAGTACTAGAGAATGAAAATCTGTTGTTTACATAATAAAAATAATTACCGAGAGGAGGAGGGAAGATTGAGTCTATAACAATACATTCCCTACAACCATAAGAATAAAAAATAAGATATGGAGTGAAAATAACATTATATATTATAAACATTCCAAGACTCTACTCATAAAGTCTCTAATGCTCACATGAAGTAACATATGGACCACGGTAAAATTTAGAAAATTGAAATTGAAATTGATGTCATGGTTCATATAGGTTGACTTGGATACAAAGGACAAAATCGAACTTTTTTAAGGATAAATTGGTGACGACAACTTAAGCTAATCATGTAAGTGACCTTACTATCAGCATGGTTATATTTGATGTTGACACATGCCTCGTAGTTCGCCACGTGTCATATATATTGATATGTGTGAATTGTTTGTGCATCGATATGCTTATAATATGTTATGTATATGTGAATTGTATGATAATAATTACGGTACGATGTGTTCAATGATATGTTTGAGATAGGATACGAGAAGGATGCACAAAACGAAATGTAACGATAGGAGTAAGATACGTTCATGAAACGTTAAGACTAGGTTAAATACCGAAGTGCTATGGATATGAGAGTTTGATAAAAGAATACGGTTAGGTTATGGGTAGAAAGGGATAGGTGTGTGATAGATTGATAGAACAATAGTGTTAGGATACATTCTTGTGATGATATGACTAAGGTACGTTCATGTAACGACATGACTGTGATAGATATAGGAACGTTAAGGCTATGATAAGTTAGGGAACGATATGACCATGAAGTGTTTACGATATGATATGATTATGATACGATGTGAATGACGGATATATATATGTTGTCATATGATATGAAAATGATATGAAATATGTTATGGTACGAGATATGTGATAAATTGACTTATTTATGATATGATATATTGTGATGCAATATGTTATGCTATGATGAAATATTATGTTAAAAGCATGAGACGTTATGTTATGTCTCCTAAATTGTGTGTATACGACATAATATGAATGACATGAAATCACAATAAATGACATGAAATATAACCCCGTTAGAATTATGTATGATATGAGAACTGAAGAATGAAAAACGATATGATATGAATGATGAACGGAATGTGAAGTGATATGAAAAACGATATGATACGTATAGAATGTTAGCGGGGTTGTATTAAATGATAATGAAAATGGAAAAATGTTGGGACCTCATGCATTATATGTGCTCATGCATTGGGGGATACCTCTACTCCATCACGAGGGTACGGACGCGTACATTCATTAGGCAGGCGAAGTATCGTTATGTTTTACATAATGCCGCTGTGACGGTTACTAATTCTAATGGGTGTCCGGCAAAAATTGAGCTACCAGAGAAGGCTCGCTCGACAAGAAAAGGGATCCAGCTGTGTGCGAACTATCTGGTGAGCCCATTCTAGCATGTATGGGCTGTGTGTAGAGTATATGGTACACATCCAAGCTGTCCATTAGAATAGTGTCGTAGGAAAAATAGACTAATATGATAGGTCCCGTCATTGCATTCGCATGTTCTTGCATTTAACCCCCAATAGTGGGGTCACTTACTGAGTATTTCTTAAAATACTCAAGCCACGTGCTACCTTTATTTCAGGATAAGGCAAGACATTCCTATACAACTGACGACGGCAGCGCAACTCGAGACCATGGCACATGCTTAGGGTAGTCATACTATTTCTTTGACTTATGCTAGAATAGGAAGTTTTTTTATTTAAACGTTTATTTATTTTATTTAGTCTTCAAAACAGGTAAGTCCATGGCAGTGTTTTAAGCCGAATGTTATGTTTTATGGAAGTTTAAATGGAGTATTTCCGCATTCAATGTTTATAAAATGTATACAATAGCGACCTTAAATTAAGTAGAAAATTTTGGGTCGTTACATCGGTAAAAGAGACGGGTCGATTCCAAGATGAATAGTAACATTGTGGGTATGATTCTCATGCCATATCAACAAACCAACACGCTCTGTGTAAATGAGGGTAACCAGATGTGCAAAACGACTCAAATCCAGTGGGGAAAAAACCGACGGAAAGCCATCGAAAGGACGTTTGAAAGAGAGAGAGAAGAACGAGACAAATCGCACCGAAACCTGAGTGAGGAAGAAAGGGTCCATCGGATTCGGATCTGAATTGGGTATCCAAACCATGAACCCTTTACCCATTACCTCAGCCATAATCCACAACGGCCCAACCCATTGCAGCGCCTCGGCCTAGCCCATAGAAAATCAACCCCGACCTTTCAGCCACGGCATAATATCAGAGTACCTGCAGCCAAAACACCGAAGCCCACACCCGAGGCCTAACTCCATTGTTATAGTTCAAACTGCAAAAATCGCAACCCACGCGCCTCAGTGATCCGCGACTTGAACCCGCGCCTCGACCCGAGAAGGGAATTGAGATGTGTACCTCTCCAACGCTCACACGTATCATCATCTGCAGCAAGCAGCCCCTCGGCTCCAACAACTTGAATGAGCTCGACTCGACTCCAGCTTCGGCTTGATGGCTCACAAACCTACTATTCAGCTCGAGTTGTACAAAATTACACTAATCCTTACATTTTTTACCCTTCGGAAGTTGTTTCGACCATAACTAAGGTAATTAAGGTTAGTACGATACTCTATTCCACAAATTCATGTTAAATTTATATTAGAATTGTGAAATACTAATGAAAGGAAGTAGATAATCTAATAGGAAACGAATCTTGGAGACATTTGAAGCAACTTCAAGGAACGAAAGCTTAGCGAATTCAAAATTAAGAAAACGTCGGCTAACAGCAACCAAGTAAGTGACCTTACTATAGGATAGGCTAGACAATTATTTGATGTATCAGGACACGTGTCTAGTTGCACCGGCACGTGTCATTTATGCTTTATGCTGATGATTTATGATGTATGACGTATGTATAATGTATGATGATGTGTATGATTTATATGATGACATTGTTGATGTTTTACGATGATTATGATGTGTTTATGATGACGTTGCATGATGATGACAATGCATATTAATATGACGATGTAAGAAAATGTTATTTCCTTAATATGACATATGTTCCGCAAGGACCTCATGCATTTCTGTGTGTACATATACATCAGAATACTTCCCCTTTTACGATGATGAGTACAAACATGTATGCTACGATGATGGTGATCATGTCGTGCATGAAAATAAGGGGTCAGTTGACCTCCATACGTCGCTGCGGACAACTAGCTTGACTGTGATGGGTCCAGGGGGTGCGAACCGCCTAGGGATTCACGCTTGCACGTGTGGGTCGTGTGTACTGCGCATCCAATTTAGTCCAAACTGAAGGCAACCCCTATGATGTTTTAAAGATAGGTCCCTAGAGCATGACTTGCATGTGTTTGTATTTTCACGACCCCTATAGTGGGGTAACTTACTGATTATTTTTCGAAATACTCAGGCCGTATGCTACATCATTTTCAGGAAAAGGCAAGGCGCCCCTGTACGGTTGACGACGGCATCGCAATCAAAGACCATGACATGTGCATAGGCTAGTAGCATATTTAAAGGGATACGTTTTTATTCATTTCATGTTTTTGGAATTATTTATTATTGCCGTTTTAATTTTTGTTTTTGAATTATGTTTGTGGACACGTAAGACCATGACAATATTTTCAATGATGATGTTATGCTTATATTGAAATCATGATTTTAATGATGATGTTTTCAGAGCTAAATTCTTCATAAGAGCTTAGGTTAAGATGACGGTAGCGACTTTAGGTAGCAAAAATCTAGGGTCGTTACATATGGGGTGACTGAGGGCGTGTGAGGACTTGCGAGAAAAATTTTAGTAACTTTTGAGCTTCTAGTAAGCGAAACAATGAGCTCGAGAAGGAATGCATCACCCAAGTAAGTAACTTTTCTTTATTTCTTCAAGTAATACTTGTAGGGATCGTTACGACATGCTAGCATACGAGCATATTTTGCCTTATATTGTTAGAATATGAATGAGTAAGACTTTCAAAGTGTTATTTTGGATAAGAATACAATGTATGTTATGGATAATTACTAAAATGCCGTAGGATTGTAGTAGCGATAAAAGATGATACCATAGTGCTCCAAAAAATTGGATTAGTCTTGAGAATCCAATCCCAAGTGTTCCGAAAATGTGAGTTTGAGATTTTAATTTTCTCCACAAAATCTAAGGAGGACCAAGAAAGCTTACCAGCCTTATGAGCAGTGTGCAAAATACCTTAGAGCCAAGATCACTTTTTATTTTCTCTAGTACATGACCAACGCTATTAGTGAACTAGATTGGAGATAGTAGTTTCCCTATTGGATGGAAAGTATTCTTGAACCTAGTATAGTCGAGCTTGACCCAAATTGGTCATATAGGATAGTGTGACGAGGCTATTAAGCTGCAATCCTGTATAGAAATGGGTCTTGGTCAAAGTCACGTCTCTATAAATTGGTACCAAAAATGTTGAGATGGCCGAGTTGGTCTAAGGCGCCAGATTAAGGTTCTGGTCCGAAAGGGCGTGGGTTCAAATCCCACTCTCAACATTTTTTTATTTTTCTTTCAAATTTTTTTTTTTAGAATTGTAATTAGCGTTTTGTTTTTATAAGGGTTTAGAAGATTAAGCTTGGACTCATCCTTTTGTGATAATTTTACAAGTATAAGAATAATTCTATTATGTTTTCCTTTTTTATGAAAAAAAAAAAGCTTATTTGTGATAACACTTAAAAATAAAATAAATGGTTCAAATACATTCTTACAAAAATAAAATGTTTGTTATGCAAAAACAATATATATATTTTTTAAAATAAACTAATTAAAATTTGGGAGTTTGTATGTTTGGGGAAAAAACATATATATCATAGAAACTAATTTTTGAGGAATTTTCTAAAGTACTAATTTCAAGAAATGAAGCCATATGGACATTCTCCTCTCAATTTCTTTGACTAAGACAATAAACAAAAGACCAAGAAGCAAGGGTTTCTAGTATTTAGTTTTGGAGTCTTTCTCTACCTCCATGAGATTCTTGGTGATTTAGATTATGAAATTAGTCTAAAAGGTTTTACGATGTGATCTCACTCTTTTGTGAAGAAATCCAGAGGTGAAGCTGATCGAAAGACAGAGTTCCAACAAACCTTAAGAATCGTAAGGATTTTTATTTTTGGACTAACTTTAAAGGAATTTATTTCACTTCATAGTTAACAAAACTATATGAGATTAATTTGTCAGAAAGGCATATGAAAACTCTTCAACTTTTGAGAAGGAATTGAGTTGAACCAAGTTCGGTAGAAAAATATACAAAAATCAAAATATATTAAGAAAAATATGTTATCGGAAAGAATTTAGAAAAGAATTCATGAAATTTTAAAAGTAGACAATATATGTGTCAAGCAGCAAGAAGAATAACACCACTGGAAAGGAAGAGGACGCATGTGAACATGGCATTAGAAGACAAAAAAAAAAAAAAGCCAGGGTTGAGAGCACACAAGGCGCAATCTAAAAAATCGAAGCAAATAGTTACACTCGAGAGACTCGAACGCACGTAGTCTAAGCCCGACGCGCCAACCATAAGGCGATACATGTCTTGCAACAAACGTGCCTACCCCTCCCATACATATGTGGGTACTCGTGCATGTACAACCTTCCATCTATGTGTCGGGCGACTGAGGGCACGTGAGGACCTACTAGAGAACTTTTAGAAACTTTTGAGCTTCTAGCAAGCAAAAAAATGAGCTCGAGAAAGAACACATCACCAAAGTAAGTAGTTTTCAGGATTTCTTCAAGTAATACTTGTAGGAATTGTTAAGACATGTTATTATGGGAGCATATTTTGTCATATGTTGTTTGATTATTGAGAATGTTTGTTTAATCCACCACACCTAAATGGTGTTGAAGTTATATTATTTATAATCAAATAAATTACAAGGATATGGAAACACTAATAAACGGAAATAACAATAAATGGAAAGATATCTATAATAAGAAGATATTTGCCTTATAATAAAATATCAAATATGATATATATGGTAAACTATAATTTATTACTAAATATCCTTAACAATATTTGTACTATGAATGGGGAGCTACAGTTTTGAAAACTAGTAAATGCTAGTATGTGCACGAAAATGATTTTGTTCAGGAAGGTCAGGTGTTTCAGTTAGACATCTTGAACATAGTTAAAAAAACGCAACAAAAAAAAAAGCCAACACCATAAAACTTGGAGCATTGTATACTTAAACTGACTTATGAATGACAGGGAGCTAAGCTTTGGAAGTAGTGAGATGTAGAAAACCTCCCTGCCTTGACACCAATTGAAAAGTTTAAAAAATACAACCACAAATATGAAATTTATGAGATAGTTTAAAAGTATGGAGCCATAGTTTGGATGAGATATTACGATCATGGTAAAAATTTTATAGGTATTCATGTAGACGGACAACCATTTGAAATTTGCAAGATATCGTAAATTTAGGAATGATATGTAGGAGTCACGAAAATAAATCCTCTTTGGTTATGTTGCCTTTCCATTAGGATTATAGGAAATAAAAAATTTAAAACGAGGCCTTGAGGATGTATGGACAAAGAAGTAGATTATTGGACCTTTAGCACGACTTAAAACAAATTTGACTAGGAAGACAATGTAATGTTATTGATCTAGTTGAAGGAAGGAAGCAAGTATCTTAAATAAAGTGAGAAAGTTGGAATTAAGGTTGAGTTAAGTATTTAAAGTTTTCCAACATTAGTGTCCACATCAATGTTGATTTCAATGAAGTGCTTAAGCTACAAACCTACTAAATGAATCGGTTGTTCATAAAATTTTAGGTGAAGGCTTAATATGACATGATACAGTCATGTATGGTATTTAGTGGTCATTAGACTATGACAAGAGGCTAAACCAAGGGTGGGCGTAAAATGATCAAAATGCCCCTATAATTATGTGCCACTAACTTATCACCAAAGTGACTTCTAAGTGATATGAAATTTGACGAGGAGTCTTATGTCATGGTTTAAAGGGATTATACGAAGGAATATGTTGAATTTAAACCAAGAATTGGGGTGGTAAATGACTCGCAAACCCTATAAGAATTCTAAAATATTTTTAAGATTCTAAATGGACCCCTAAGTGTTCAGAAACTTTTTATAGAACTCACTTATGACCTTAAAGATAAGTATGCGAGATCTGTCGAGTGAAGAACATGTTTGAGGTATGAACTCTAAGAAAAAGGGTGAAACTACCCCTAAAGATCCTTTATAAGAAATTAAGGTTTACTATGAATACGAAGTGTTGGGTATAGAAAACTGATTTGTAAGTATGTTGAGTTTTACTAAATACAAGAATATCTATTATACTTATGCAATATCAATCTTAGAGGAGATTTTTGTTAAGTCCCTCCTTAATGTTACAAAGAAATTGGAGAAAATAACTCTCCTATTGGAGATGTTTATGCACTACGATTGTAGGAGAAAATATTCCGAGAAAGATTTTAGGTTGTATAGGCTAAGTGATCAACTCTTGGATACTTTAGCAAGGTTTGGAGTGTGTGACTTGAAGGATAAAGTAATACATAAAGACTAATTAAGTCATGATCTAGTTAAAGGAAGAAAACAAGTCACCTTGAAAAAAAAGTAGGAAGGTTTAAATTAAGGCTGAATCTTATATCTAAGTTATTCCAACATTAATATCAACACGAGATGTTGATTTCAATAAAAAGGATGATCCTTGAATCTGCTTGCAACTCTTAAGAATATGGACAAGACAATATAACAGAGTTGAGGTAGACCAAGCCATAGGCACATGAGCTATTAAGCCTCTTCACGCTCCTTAGCATTTGTTACAGAGAGCGCAATAGCTCTGGTCATTAAGATGAAAGAATTGGCACACGCAACGATATATTGAACATCAAGAGCTTATTCGAATAGTGATTAAAAAGAAAAAATATGTTGTAACGGATCAAAAAAAAAAACCGCGAGTCATCGGCAGGACCGAAAACTTCGGCGAACGCTGGAGTTTTCGTTCGCACACGACCCACAAAGGGCGGGCGAAGTCGGGATCGCGGAGGAAACACAAACCCGACCATCAGCCACTCCGAGAGCACCTGCAAGGAAGAAAAAAGGAAAAGGAAAAAGGAAAAAACGAAGGAAGAGGAAAAAGCCGACGAAACTCCGGCGAGGCCAAACCTTACGAAATCGACGTCAAACTTCAATTTCACGTAACGAAAGTAATCCCAGAGCCTTTTACATACACCGGGGATAGATTTAGGCGAGTCCTACACGTTGTACACCGCCGGCAAGGAAGATAGAGCGTCGGATCCCCAAACCCTCTCAGATCCGGGAGTGTTAGGCCGTTACGTTCCAAACCAATCTAAAAAATGAGATTAGGGGAAGAAGGAGACTCGGAAACGGAGAAAAGGGAGGGAAAAAGGACGGCGAAGCGACGTCACGGAGGGAGAAGACAGTCGCCGGGCGAAGAAGACGAAGTCCGACCCGAACGTCGGACCCCGCGACCCGAACCGAACCCAACCCACGCTGACCCAATTCGGTCGACGAAACCTCCCGCAGCCCAAAACGATTCGGCCCAGCCCAGAAAAAACTAGTTAAGGCCCAGCCCACCTACACAGTCTCCAGCTTGGGCCGACCCGTCGCTCGCGGCAAACCCAGACCCGCGCGCTCGACCCGAAAACCTGCGCCTCGACCTGGACCGTTGTACGTGTCGCTCTCTGGTTGTGCCACGTGTCACCTCGGCAGCGCGACACTCCTCGGCTCGACGGTGGCTTCTCGGCTCCGGCGGCTTATCCGGCTCGGGAAACCTGTTTCTGACCCGTTTGTCACTGTTCCGACCCTCCCGGACGTGGTTTCGGCCCTGTTTAAGGTAAATCAGACCATTTTAAGGATGTATGTCACAATTTCAAGTTGAATATTTATGATAATTGTGAAATACTAACGAAGGTGTCGAATGATCCAATAGGAACCAACCACCCACGGAAGCGTAGGACGTTTTACGAGGAGCTAGGAGCTTACGTTATATTTTAGGGAGTACTTCGGCTAAGGCCTACCAAGTAAGTGGCTCACCCCGTCGTAGGATTACGCGTTGTTATTGTGTGATGACAGGTGCCCGTGGTTTCGCACGTGTCATTAAATAGTGCATTGAATTGTGTGTTTAAATATGTACCTATGTGAACGTAATTGTATGCTATGTATGCTATGTATGCTTTGTAATCTGATACGATATGTAATGCATGTGATGTTAAGTGGTTCTTGAATGGTTGTGACATGATTGTGTGGAATGTTGAATATTAATTGCATGAATTGTATGACATGAAATAAGGTAGATACATGAGAACAAAACCCCAATAGAGTTATGTATGGTACGTAAATAGGGAACGAGGTTGACATGTTTGCATGGAACGTAACTGAGGGGTTATGTTCACTAATGATAATATAGTATTAATGGGGACCTCATGCATGGTGTGTGTTCATGCATCTGGGGGGATACCCCCATTCCATCACGAGGGTACAGACGCGTACACCCAATGGCAGGGCAACGATCGTTATGCCTCGCATAACGCTGCCGTGACGGTTACTAGTTCTAACGGGTCCCGGCATAAGGGGCTCCCAGAGTATGCCCACCGGGTAATGAAAGTGGCCCAGCGGTGTGCGAACTACCTGGTGAGCCCATACTCGCACGTATGGGCTGTGTGTAGAGTATATGGTACACGTCCAGAGTTACCTGTTAGGACAGCACCGTAGGAAAAACGAAACGAAACGAAAGATAGGTCCCATCATTTCATTGCTTGTGATTGTTGCATAACCCCGATAGGGGAGTCACTTACTGAGTATTCTAGAAATACTCAAGCCTCGTGCTATATATTTTTTTTCCAGATAAGGGTAAGGCACCCATGTGAGATCGTCGGCGGTCTCTTTCACCCCGGGACCGTGGCACATGCATAGGGCAGTCATCTTTCTTTTTGTCCCTTCATAGTATAGGTTAGTATAAGTTGAATTCGTTTTAGGTGATTAGTTTAGGCTAGTATAGGTTGAATTGTATTTGCATAATAAACCTTAGGGTAGGATAAGAGATTTATTTTGGTTTTGTTCTTTTTCCTTTCTTTCCCTTGTATTTTTCTTTCACGAGGTAATAAAAGGAGAGTGTAAGCCGCATTAATGATACAGGGCTCACTTAATGTTTATTCCGCATTTCAAAGTGTATTAATGACCTTAGACAAAATAGGTAAAATATTAGGGTCGTTACATATGCACTAGTGTAGAAAAAAGGGTTCCCTCAAGTATACGAACTAAGAAGGGAACGATTAAAAGATTTTCTCTAAATTCAACATAGTTATGTGAGTTAGAGTGATGTCGTTGTACTCAATAATCCCCATAGCTTAAGTAATTCCCATGAATCAGATATTCAAGAAAGTTTCCAGACCTGTTTTATAGTGCTCATATCGATTATAGGAGGTTGATCAGAGACAAAAATGACAACAAGATGAGCTCTTAAGCCAACTTGATATCCCTATAAAGTGAGCGTTAAACCAAGCTCTCAGATTACGAGTCTTCGTTGAACAAAAATATTCCCTTGGACACTTAATGTTTGAATGTGTTCTAGTGAACCATTTTAAATGAGGAAAAATTTGTAGTTGGTCTAGACTTGTTCGGAGACAAAAAGTTTTAAGTTCTCTCACTCTACAATGTAGAAGGTTTGCTCAAATGTTTCGAGTTGAACTCAGTCAATTGATGTGAGCACAACTCGCACTTACAATGAGTTTGTGAGAAGAGCTTTGAGAAGTCAAGGAATTTATTGGCGAAGACCTTTTGAAAGTTAAGAAATTTAATGGCCTCGGCCATAGTATAAAGATGTGCTATATGATATAAGAAGGTTAATAAAGTTTAATGATATTATGAAGAGAAAACTAATTAGAGTACTAAGACAACTCAAAAAGTAAGCGTCCTACCTCATATTTACGAAAGAAACATGAGATTGTTTGCCTCGTCCTTAAGTTGGATGACCTGACTCATGTCGAAGATTATGAGTCGTTACAGGTAGACGATAGCCCAAGTTACAAGAAAAGACCAATAAGAATTTTAGCCCAGGAAGTGGAGATCTTTTGTACTAGAAAAATTATTTTTACAAAACCATCAAGCAGAAGAAACTATGTGAAAATAGAGGGAAGAGATGAGGGAGAAATATCCCGAAGTAATTTCAAGATTAAGACACTTTCTAGGACGAAATGTATGAGGTAATAACCCAAAAATTAGGAAAAAAAAGTAAGGGAAATTGTCCCACATTGTTTAAGTTGAAAAGTAGGAAGTTGACCTCAACCATAAAAAGAAGATCCCTCACTCCATTTTATCATCCCACGGTTCGAAGCCAGTTAGAGAATACACTTTTTGGCGGTTCTAAACGAGCATTTTGGTTAATCTGGCTTGGATCTGATATTAGTGTGGTTAGAAGTTGTATTATATATGATGACACATACTCAGTGGCTTCACACGTGTCATATGTCTGTTATGTGTGATGTGATTATATGTTATGTCTATGATATGATACGTTTATGATATGATATGCTTTATGATATGATACGTGCATGATATGATATAGTATGTTGGGAGACATGATATGTTTTATGATATGACACTATGTATGATATGAATGACATGTGATAAGATGTTTCAACATGATGCACAACTCTGATATATATATATATATATCGAAGGTTATGATAAAAAAATGATATGATAGGAAGGAAAAACAGAGGGTTGTTTTACATGTTTAATGAACTAAAATGTTGGGACCTCATGCATCATTGTGTGTTACGTGCATCAGGGAATCTCCCCTTTTACGATGGTATGGACGCATACATTATAAAACAGAAAATGTTCATTATGTTTATCATAATGTTGTGACGGTCACTATTCCACTGAGTGTCCGACAACAGCACCGAAGAATGCTAGCCCGACCAGGAAAAGGGCCCAAGAGGTGTGCGAACCGACTTGGGGTCCATACTCGCACGTGTGACTGTGTGTAGAATAATAGTAAATACACATCCAATTATCCGCTTAGGATAGTCGCCTCAGGGAATACAAATTTAAATATAGGTCTCACTCATGATTGTATGTGTTTGCATCTAACCACAATAGTGAGTCACTTACGAGTATTTCTGTAACGACCCGAAATTTTCTACTTAATTTAAGGTCGCTACTGTATATATATCATAAACATTGCATGCGGAAGACTTCATTTAAATTCCATAAAACATAACCTTTATCTTGAAAACACAGCCATGGACTTACGTGTTTCAAAAACATCTTTAAAACGACACAACAAAAGAGTAAATAAAATAAATAAACATTTAAGTTAAAAACATCCTATTCTAGCCTAATTCTAAGAAAATAAATACCACCATCCTATGCATGTGCCATGGTCTCGAGTTGCGATGCCGTCGTCAGCCGTACAGGAATGTCTTGCCTTAACCTGAAAAATGTAGTAGCACATGGCTTGAGTATTTAAAGAAATACTCAGTAAGTGACCCCCCTATCGGGGTTATGCAACAATCACAAGCAATGAAATGATGGGACCTATCTTTCGTTTCGTTTCGTTTCGTTTTTCCTACGGTACTGTCCTAACGGGTAAACTTTGGACGTGTACCATATACTCTACACACAACCCATACGTGCGAGTATGGGCTCACCAGCTAGTTCGCACACCGCTGGGCCATTTTCATTATCCGGTGGGCATACTCTGGGAGCCCCTTATGTCGGGACCCGTTAGAACTAGTAACCGTCACAGCAGCGCTATGCAAAGCATAACGATGTTGTCCTGCCATTGGATGTACGCGTCCGTACCCTCGTGATGGAATATGGGTATCCCCCAAATGCATGAACACACATAATGCATGAGGTCCCAATATTTCTACTTTTATCATTAATGAATATAACCCCGCTATCATCTTTCATTCGTATCATATCCTTTCTCATATAATTTCACATATCGTTCATCATTCATATCGGGGTTACATTTCATTTCATTTATCGTGATATCATGTCATTCATAACATACTGTATACATACAATTTAGAAAGCATAACAAAACGCTCCATGCTTTTAACATGTCATTTCATAACGTGCAATTCATATAACTACCTCGATGGTCACACAAAACAATTTAAACATAACACATCACATCACAATATATCGTATCATAACATGTCATATCGTTACGTGAATGTACCTTAGTCATATCTTCACAGGAACGTATCCTAACGCTATCGTTCTATCAGTCTATCATAAACCTATCCATTTCTACCCATATCCTAACCATATTCTTTCATCAATCTCTCCTATCCATAGCACTCTAGTATGTAACCTAACCTTAATGTTTCATGAACGTATCTTACTCCTATCGTTACATTTCATTTTATGCATCCTTCTCGTATCCTATCTCAAACATATCCTTAAACACATCGTACCACAATTATTATCATACAATTCACATATTATAACATAACATAAACATAATATAGGCATACCGATTCACAGATAATTCACACATATAAGAACATATGACACGTGCAGAACCACAGGCACGTGTCAACATCAAATATAACCATGCCGATAGTAAAGCCACTTACCTGGTTAGCTTAAGTCGTTATCAGGAATATATCCTTAATTGAAGTTCGATTCCGTCCTTTGAAATCCAAGTCAACCTATGTGAGCCCATGACATCAGTTTCAAGTTTGAACTCTATAAAATTATTTATCTAATTTCAACTGACAAAATTTGATGGAGTTCTTTGCCCTTATATTTACTGCTTTATTTTTTAAATTATGTTGACCAAATCCTTCTGCCATCTTCCCTCTTCCGTCCTCCCTTCATTATTTTCGTTCTATATTTTCACAACAGATATTACTCTTAATCTATATTTATTTTCATTCTGTAAATAGATATTATTGGCTAATTTTAATCGCTACTTAGGGATCTATAGATCTGCCAACTAAAATTTTAATTGTATTGATATGAGATCTGATGATTACAGGATCTGTAAAATATGAGATAAAGGGAAGAAGATCTGATCCTAAATTAATTTCTTATAACAATCAGAATAAAAAGGAAATTTGAGATAGGATTTTACCGTAATAACATACCAAAATCTCTCTGATCATAATCTGCTTCTTTGTTGAAAAGCCATTTTTCTTTTCCTCAAAACGCTTTTCTGTTTATTTTTTTCACCAATTGTGAGAGAGGAGAGAGGTAGGGTTGGGATGAGAGTTTAGTGGAGAGGAGTGAGGAAGAATTGTTTTGTTTTTTTTTTTTTTGTCTTTTGTTTTTTTTTTGTTATTATTTTTTTTAACGGAATAATCATTTTTCTTTGGTTATTTATTTATTTATTTTTGGGCTATTACAATTTCTTAAAATACTTAAGTCATGTTCTACTCTTATTTTCTAGGTAAAGACAAGGCTCCCATGTATGGTGGTATCACAACTTAAAAGACCATACACATGCATAGGGTAGTTTATATTTAAATTTGTAGACTATACGTTAGTATAGGGTATTTCTGTTTTATTTTACTTATGCCTATTTTAATTTATGTTAAATTGTTTTAAAGACGTTTCAGTAAACAGGTACGTCCATAACCATGTTTTAAGATTATGTTTCAGATGATTATTTTCACATAAAATGATTAACTTTCCGCATAAAATGATTACGTTAGGTATACAACATCGAATTTAGATTAAGTAGAAATATAGGGTGTTACAGTTGCACTGTAACAACTTTGGGCTTTCCTTTTCGGGCTTCCCCTCAAGATTCTTAAAAAGCGTCTATTATTGACAGGTTTCCACACCCTTGTAAAGAATGCTTTCCCTTTCGGGTTTTCCTTCAAGTTTTACGCGTCTACTAGGGAAAGGTTTCCACACAATCTTTATAAAAAAAAAGGACCCCTAGAGGCCATCCACGATATACACATAAAAAGAAATTAAAGGATTCGTTTTGACATGAAATGGATATATCCATATATCTCTAACTTAAATTTATGAGATGATAAAGTATGGAAAAACCCATACCAAGAATCGGTTCACTTAGAAATGGACGTATTAGCTCACGTAAAAGTACGCGTAAAATACCAAAGGGCGTTATTCATGTTCAAGCAAGTTTCAACAATACAATTGTGACTGTTACAGATGTATGGGTCGGGTAATTTCTTGGTCCTCCGCTGGTACTTATGGATTCAAAGGTACAAGAAGGGGGACACCATTTTCCGTTCAAGCGGTGAAATGCGTAAAGATCGAAAAGAACACCAACGGCGAAAGTACTCTGCTGGGCCGACACTGACACTGAGAGACGAAAGCTAAGGGAGCGAATGGGATTAGATACCTCAGTAGTCCTAGCCGTAAACGATGGATACTAGGCGCTGTGCGTATCAGCCCGTGTAATGTTGTAGCTAATGCGTTAAGTATCCCGCCTGGGGAGTACGTTCGTAAGAATGAAACTCAGAATGCTTCGTTCTCCTCCCCAACCAATGTAGGATCTTACAATCCACCTTTCAGGCTTCTCCTCAAGGTACAAGCCACCTCTCGGGCTTCTCCTCAAGGTTCTTAAAACACGTCTACTAGGGAGAGGTTTCCACACCCTTATAAAGAATGTTTCGTTCTCCTCCCAACCAATATGTGATATGTGTCTGCAAGGGAGAGGTTTCCACACCTTTATAAAGAATATTTCGTTCTACTCCCCAACTAATGTGGGATCTCATAGTCCACCTTTCCCATCTCACAATCCACCTCCCCAACCAATGTGGGATCTCACAATCCACCTTTCGAGCTTCTCCTCAAGGTTCTTAAAACACGTCTACTAGGGAGAGGTTTCCACACCCTTATAAAGAATGTTTCGTTCTCCTCCCAACCAATGTGAGATCTCACAATCCACTCCCCTTCGAGGCTCAACGTCCTAGCTGCCATTGTTCCTTTCTCCAATCAATGTGGGACCCCCAATCTACCTCCAACCAATGTGGGATCTCACAATCCACATTTCGAGCTTCCCCTCATGGTTGTTATAACGCGTCTGCTAGGGAGAGGTTTAAAGAATGCCCCTTTGGGGTTCAACGTCCTCACTGGCATTGTCCCCTTCTCCAATTGATGTGGGACCCCTAATCCACCCCTTTCGGGGTCGGGCAGGGAGAAGTTTCTACCTCTTGTAAATAATGTTTCGTTATCCTCTCCAAGAGATTTCACAGTAAACTAATTAGAAAAAGAATAGGATTTAATTAAGATATCTAAATTTACTAATTTAGTTTTCTAATTAATTTCTAAATATAACCATTATAGTCAAATATACATGAAAAATATAAGTTAATTTGGAAATTCTCTTAATTCTAAATAACCTAATAAATTTTTTTTAGAGTAAGAAGGCGGCAGAACCAGAGTTGTTATGCAACATCTTAGGTCAAAAAGTTTCTAGTACGCTGAGTGTCACGGTCATGCTTGTCTAAGGCGTGTTGCCCATGGCCGCATGCCCATGACAAGCCAAACCCTTTATGTCTTTCCATATTCTAGTATTTTAATTTTGTATTTCGAGGGAGTATGACGTTTCGGAAAAATCATGTCTAGGCCTGCTAGACATGAAATGACTCAAAAGGTACTACAAGGGATATGACTAGTTGTCAACTTCTCCCTACCCAAGGTTATATACTGTGAAGCCGTTGTTGTTGCTCTCTTGCTTACATATATAACGTCTCTTTCAAAAATCTCTCTCTGCCCTCGCTTTCTAAAACCTTCTTCTTAAACCGAGGCCAGAGGCTCGATCATACGTCGCCTTGCCGTAGGCGACGCAAGAACAAATTGGCTTAGCTCACTTGTCGTTGGAAAGTGAGTCCCACACAATCGCAAGTCCGCTGCCATCAAGAGTGCGATTGTGACACTGAGCACCCTGGATTGAGTGGCAATCAGAGATCTAGGTGTACCCCGAGATTTGGCTTAGCTATGAGGAGCTAACCCCGAACGATCTGGAATCGTTTGTTGTGACCTAGTCTGCTAGACGCCCTAGAACAAAATATATCTTCATGACACCCAAGGTGGTCTACACGAGTAGACGATATAAAGAGCTACCACTGTATGTATAATAACCCACCTTGAGAGGGGACGTGAGACCGCATAAGTGGGTGATATGAGAAATTTCTACTTTATGTACGATAACCCGCCTTGAGAGGGGACGAGAGACTACATATGTGGGTTGCATAAGAAATCACTATTGTGTGTATGATAACCCGCCTTGAGAGGGGACAATTACACAAGTAGCTGATTAAGGATATACTATTGTGTGTAGAATAAACCCGGCTGAGAGTGGACAAGGGACTACATAAGTAGTATATTAAGAAGCTACTACTGTGTGTGGAGGAAAACCCACTTTGAGAGGAGACGAGGGACTACACAAATAGATTAGCTCGTGATAGACATCATCTTGGTGTGAGGTAAAATTCAGAAAATACCTGAACTAGACGAACTTCTTAAAGCCATATGACAAGCCCGTGAAAACATATTAGGTTAAGGATGTGATGAGAGCGTGCAAGTGGGCTACTTACTGAGTATTTTATATTCACCCCTTTCTCCTTTTCTTTTTCAGGTATCGTCAAAGTGGGGAGGTGCTCAGGAGTTGTGCTTTCACAGAAGGATGTCAACCCAAGACGTTGATGTGATTTTATATTTCGTTTTGGGTTGTCGTTTATATTGATTTTTTCTGTACTCATTCTCCGTTTGTAAATAATTGAAACAATACCTATTATGTATCCTATTGCTTTAGATTTTGGCAATGATATTGTTTGATTTTAAATCACGGACAATTTTACCGTATTTTTATTCTTTTTATTTCCGTTTTCTTCTTTTCATCATGGTCCAATTTCTCGAAGGCTCGAAAATTGGGTTGTGACAAGGAAACTCGAGGAAGTGTTATTAGAAAAGCTGTAAGGCCTACTCCACGTTTTTGGAAGGTCAATGAAAGACGTTGGGTATGCCGCTCATATTTGGTACGAGGTTTCATCCACAGATGGATGCACATTAGACTAGTTGTATTGAACGACGTAGCAACCTAAGAAAGGTAAATATACGTGAGGATGTCCTACTTCGAGATTCTAGAATAACACCTGAAAATTAATTTTTTAAATTCTAACTTGGAAGATTTTATTGAGACTTTTATAGGTTGAATTTGAAGATGCTTCATTGTCCTCCCACATGGTCATTATTTCCTAAAAAATCCTCCTATTCTCTCTTCTTTTTCTATAACTTTCTTTCTTTAAATTTTATTTTCGGATTATTTTTAGTTATTTTTCTCAATACAAGATATTTTTAAGACAAAAAAAAATGTTAAGAATTTGAAATGAGAATGGTTGCCTAGCTGATTGACAATATTTTTTTATAAATTTTACGATCTTTATGAAGTACCATTGGTGTATAATTAAAATGACGTCAAACTAAACATTATTTACCTCATAAATAAATGATATTAATTACTATTCTATAGGTGTTCCTCAAATTCTCCCATAGGTATGAAATTGTGAAACTAATTCTTAAGATTTATCTATAAAAAAAAAAGATTTTAAGTTAAAATTCAGCAAACAAGGGCTAAACAATACATAATTTCTCCTAGGGGTGTACATGGTTCGGGTTGAGAGATTTTTTTTGACCCAATCCAAAAGTTTGGGTCCGTTGGATTGGTAACCCAACCCAACTCGAAAATTTTCACAACCCAACCCAACCCATTCCTTTATTTTTGGGTTGGGTTGTCGGTTGTTAAAAAAAAATCAATTTTTTATAAAAAGTTTTATTTATCCACAATTTAGTTCTGGTAAGCGGGAATTACCACTCTAACAAATTCATGAGTATGCTGAACTTCTTTATGTATTTTATAAGTTTTATTTGGTTAGAGTCAACCGAACCTGAAACCGAACCCATTCAATTCGAGTTCAAGAAAAATAACCGACCCCTATAATTCGAGTTGGATGGGTCGGGGTTGTCGGGTTGGATGTACACCCTTAAATTTTGCACATTCAAATTCCTTAAAAAAATGGTGAAAAGAAAGAAAGAAAGAAAAACAAAATTTGATATAAATATTGGAATTTGATTTTAGCAATTCTTATGTTTAATTTCAAAAGGTGGGTTTTTAATTTTCCAAACTTCTTACTCTCTCTCTCCCCCACCTTTTTTTTGTGTTCGAATTCTAATATCAAATCACCTGAAACATCCTTCGACCGTTTGGAAAGTCGTCTACAGATTAAAAGAGGATACTGAAAACACAGGAGGCGGATTGTTCTTGATTGGAAGCAAAAGAGAATCAGCCTCGCATCTGGTACGCACTGATTTTCTGCAATTCCCTCTTTTTTCCCAATTTCTAATGAACTTCAATTTCCTTTTTAAATCTCATTGATCTTGCATCATTTAGTATATATGTCAGTAGAGATTTGGTGAATTGCTGTTATGTTTCCGCATAATTTCATCTCTATGAATGTATTTTCTTTGAGAAGATGGTAGCAGTCAGTTGAATGTTCCTTTTAGTTTCTAGAACAAACACTAGATCATCTTAAAGACTTTACAAAAGCTAAAATAACTATGTCTTCAGCTCCATATGTTAAAAATGATCTATTAGACCATCGCTAACATCTTCTAGTTTAGCAACCGCATCAGTTGAAGCAGAAGACGAACCGAAAGATTGGCAAACAAACAAAAAAACATCGCAAACAGCTGCAGAACTCTAATGAATAACATGACTTTTAATGCCAACAACAGCTTATAAACCTAGGTATTTACAGCAATGGCATCACCTGGATCTTCCCTTACTAGCCTCATATTTATCAACAGAATATTTCCACATTTTTATTGGCCTTGTCTTTCGTACTTTCATATGAGTTAATGGAAATCAGTTTCTAAAAAACAAGATTGGATGGAAATTGATAGTTTAACATATCCTTCCATAAACCAACAGGTCTTTGTTAGATTGCTTTGCTCAACTTTCAACTGGAATGTTCACAACTCTCACCAGGTATTCTGGTACACTTTCTTTATGGTCTTTCAAGGACAAAGTTCGCCTCCATCATGAGAGCGTGTGGGGAGCTTGTAATTGTAAGTCACTCGAGTAAAGTTATCTCTGTAGGTCTCAACACAATGTGGGTTAGCTCATGAAGAACATGCAAAATATAAAATCCCATATCAACTAGAAAAGAATTTAATTTTTGGTTTAAATTAGAGCTTTAGATCATTGTCACAGTCAAAATTTCAACACATTCATGATGTTCTGGAATGAGTATGTGGGGGATGATTAACCAGTTTCGGTTTATGGAGGCTTTGGATTGTTCTCATGGTTATATTTTAGCAAAAATGTTACGCGCACATGAATTGTGAAAGAAATTCTTAACCATATCAATACTATCAAGGTTGACATAGAAATTGGTCACAGATAGATGTAGTAGTTTTGAAGACTTTTGGGACTTGAATTTTTCTTCTCTAGTGGTGTCCTTTGTCCAGAAGACTTACGTAGTCATATGATCCAACTGATGTCCTTTTTGATAAATCCCTTTGGCTTGCGGGGATTCTTCATCTCCCCTATATTTTTCTCTGTTCCTTTATGCAAGTTTTATTGGGTTTAATATACTGTTGTTCTTAAGAAGAAACAAAACTCTTCATTAATGATTGAAAAACTGTAAGAGTACAAGTCAAAGTTTGCAAAGTGAAGACTGATAGATGGCAATAAAACATAATGGAATTTGTAGAAAAGAATTGTAAGAAAATACATAGTACCCAATGATTTAGAAAACCTATGAAGAAAAAATAAAAAGCCCTCCAATTGTTACAAATGTCATTAAAAGAATGTTGGATTGTTGATATAGTTAATTTATCATAACCAATGTTCTTAAAACAAAACTCCTCATTAATGATTGAAAAACTGTAAGAGAGTACAAGAAGTCAAAGTTTGCAAAGTGAAGACTGATAAATGGAAATAAAGCATAATGGAATATGTAGAAAAGAATTGTAAGGAAATATATAGTACCCAATGATTTGGAAAACCTACGAAGAAAAAAGAAAAACCCTTCCAATTATACAAATGTCATTAAAAGAATGTTGGATTGAAAAACTGTAGAAAAGAATTGTAAGAAAATACATAGTACCCAATGATTTGGAAAACCTACGAAGAATGTTGGATTTTTAGTTGAGCCAAAGGCTTAAGTGGAGTAAATTTAGTTATATCAACACTTAACACTCTCCTCACTTGTGGGTTTGAAAATTTGTAAATGGCCCAAAAAATGGAAATCAATATTAGTAAGTAGGAAATGTCTTTTACAGAGATTTGAACACAAAACCTCATGCTCTGATATCATGATAAATCATCAATCAGCCCAAAGGCTTAAACTGATGGATTATGGTAAATTTTATTATATCACACTTGAACAAAAATTACTCGTCAAAGAACTTAGACAAAGAACACCACTCAGAAGCTTTCATTTATTAAAGAATTTTAAATTTTCATATGTTAAGGAAAAAAAGACTTGTCTAAGAGTGCAGAAAAAACCTTTTCCCCCCCTTTTTCGTGAATACTAAATGAAGCTAATGTCATTGTTGAGAAAAATGATAACAAAAAACTGAGGAGTTACATGAAGGCCCTCCTACCGGTTTGAATCATAAAAAGGGAGTAATTACAAAAGAAGTAGTTTTATTGTGGAAATTACTAACAAACCAAAAGACAAAAGCCAGTTAGCTCTAATATGTTCATGTGTGGTCTGTTTCTGCAGACAGTGAAGCTTAATAGTCATAAAGTTCGCTGCTGTGCTTTCCGTTTCTTTTGGTGTGACGTTATAAGTTACCATGATGATTGTTTTTTTTCTATCCATTAACTTTTAGCTGATGTGCAATGCATTTCTCTCAGTGTGGAAGATGGAAAGAACACATGAGGATAGCAGCAAAGGTTTAACCCGTGTTCTCTTTTGTGGGTCTCAATTTGCTAGTTCTCATAATTATACTAGAGAATACTTGCAGAAGTATCCGTTCATTCAGGTAAATTGAAGAATTTTTCATTGTATACTTTTTCTTTCTTTCTTTGTGAATAATAGAGCTTGAGGAAAAAATCAACCGATATTTCTCACTCATTTTTGGATTTTGAATCTGCTTGTCAAACAGTTTATTAGCTTTAGCGATGTTCCAGTATTTTAGAAATGGAACTCCATTGCAGTAAGTTTTTTGTAACCTTCTTTAGATGATTTTGTTTTGGATAATCGTAGTGTTTGAGATAGATTGGATATATACCTTTTACAAATCTCTCTGTAGATGATTTGTTTGTTTTTTAGTTTTTCTTGTAATTATAGTGTTTGAACATTTCTCTTGAACCTCTTTTTTTTATTCTTTGTATAGGAAGATGTTGGCTTGTTTCAAAAGCTATTTTCATTTTTCAAAATGTTTATTTATTTATTTTTTATAATTATATATATTTTAATTCTTAATTTTATTTTTTAACTCATTTATAAGAAGGGTAATTGGATCTTTGTTAATATGTGATTTTAGAAGAGTAAACAATTTTATGGCTTTGTGGGCCCTTAAGATTCAAATATCTGTGTAATTACTCTTTCTTTCTCTCTCTGATATCTGAACCTATGGGAAACCCTTAATGCAACTCTTTGGTCCTCTTGTACTTATCAAGTTCTTAATGGAAAATGCTCGTTTCTTTTTTCTTTTTTCTTTTTCTTTTTTTTTTTGAAAAAAAGTTCATTTTGAAAATACTTGAATTTCTTTTTTAAAATAGTTATTCAAAAAATGTTTTCATAAGATGTTTGTTCTATAGAAAAGAGAACTATTTTCAAATCGATTCTCTTCCAAGCCCCGCTGTATTTTTTTTTTTTTTTTTTTTTTTGTATATCTTACTTATTTTTGTGTAGAAAATCATTTTGAAATGTAGTTGCACCCAGTTTGCATATCATATTGTTCACTTATCATACATTATATGTGGAAAGGTTTGAATATTAGATTGAAAGTGTGAGTGAAAATACACGAGCTTAGTCTTTACGGGCTTTTTTTTTTTTTTGGTGGGGTGGGGGGGGTAAACAGACCATTTTAGTTTTTAGAATTGAAAAGAAAAGACCTAGTTGCACCAACATTTAGATGATGAGATAATTAGATTTATTAAGATGTATGTACTATAATTTGTAGATATGTGAATGCTGCTCTGATCTTTTGTTAATCAGGTTCATTTATTTAACATTTGTAGGTTGATGTCGTTCCAATGGTGGATGTACCTAAAGTTATAGCCAACTACCACATGTGTATTCCTAAAATGATGAAATTTGATTTTGATTTGATCTCTCGCTCAAGCCAGATGAAACTCATAGTGCAGTACGGCGTTGGCCTTGAAGGTTGTTACCATGTTCTTTACTTTTCAACGTGTATTTTTTCCTTTTGTCTTTTTTTTTTCTTTTAAAGAAATATATATTTTTGAACTTCATAATTGAAGGTGTGGACATTGATGCTGCCACAAAGTTTGGAATCAAAGTTGCCAGGATACCGAGTGGGGTAACTGGAAATGCAATGTCATGCGCAGAAATGGCTATATACCTGATTTTAGGGCTTCTTCGGAGGCAGGTAAAACTAAATTTATCCTCGTACATTGCTTCTCCTTGATGTTATTAGTTAGAGTCTGGGAGAATTGCTTGGTGTAATGTGAAAAGTGTCATTAACCTAAACTTCTCTCAAAGCATGTCAATAAACTGTATAAACTGTTTCTCATTTATTCATTTTGTTATAAGCTAAGTTATAGTTATAGTCTGCTATTTAGAGAGGAATCGGATGAGCGCCAATTTTGAAGATGGGAATGATAAATGATGACAAGTCCAACCAGAGCTCATCAAAGTTGAATTCAGTCCAACCAGAGCTCATCAAAGTTGAATTCAAATATTTAAGGAATCCTTTCGATGTGGAGTACGGGGGTGGAAGGGTTAGAATTGAGGAAAAGGGGAGATTTGTGGTTTCAATCTCTGTCCAATTAGTTTTGGCTTGGATAGGCAAGCTGAACATCTGATATCAAAAAGATGTGGTGATTAGGTACCTTAAGCTATTTAGTCAATACCTTGTATATTTTTCTCTTCCACTATAGAAGTATGGATTTTCATTAAAAAGAAAAAAAAGAAAAAGATTATATACTTTGATTGGAGAAATCCTTAAATAAGAGAGGACGGGGGATATATACTTTAGAAGGATTTCATGGATTTTGTAAAAAATTTGCCAAGAAGTTCAGCTCTGTCAAAGCATATTAAAGGTGAAAACTTTAATCCCTTGGGTTTGTTTGGTGGACAGTGTCTGGAAGAGTAAAGATTGGGGAAGAAAGTTAAAAGGCCTTGGAAAGATATTCAGAACAAACAAATATTCTTTTGCATACTACCTTTCTGATAATCATAAAGCCTTCTAGATAACCAACCAATTTATTCCAAGGAATATACAAGAGACCAAAAAATTATCCGAAATTGAATTTAGCAGTTATTGAAGAGATGAATGCTATTTAACAAGATTGCACATGAAATATAGTAGAACTACTAAAAGACAAGTAATCAGTAGGGTGTAAATAAGTGTTCATTATAAAGTGCAAAGATGGTGGTAACATTGGACTTTACAAAGCTAGATTAGTTGCCTAAGGCTTTAGACCTATGAAATTGATTATCAAAAACCATTTGCTCCTTTGCTAAGATTGATTCTATTAGAGTGCTCTTATCTATTGTTGTTAATTCAGAGTGCCCACTTGATCAGTTCATGCATTCTTCAATGGCGATCTTGAAGAGGAGATATTACGAACTTATCAACAGGTTTTGACGTGGATCTTGGAGTCAAAAAAGTATGCATGCTAGATAAATCTCTGTATAGCCTTAACAGTTTCCTATGCATGGTTTGAACGTTCTGGGAAAGCAATTACAAGTTATGGTTTTCTTCAGAATCCAGCCAATCATATCATTTTTCATAAACACACTGGAAATTACAAGATGGTTGTTTTAATAGTGTATGTTGAGGAAATCATTCTTATAGGTAGTGATGGGGTTGGATTGAGGGTTGGATTGAATAGTTTGAAGAAAAAAACTAGCAAATGAAATCCAAATCAAAGACTTGAGTTTTGAAGTATTTCCTAGGGCTGTAATTTTCCAGGTCAATAAAAGATATCCTTGTTAATCAAAGGAAATATATTATTGACTTGCTTGAAGAGATATATTTGCTAGGTTGTAGGACAACATAAACTCCTAACGATTCAAATTAAAAATTGCTAGTGTATAAGGAAGAGGTAAAAGATACCAAAGACTTGTGAGAATAGTTATTTACTTATCTCACACTCGTTAGGATATTACTTTTATAGTTAGTATAGTAAGCTAATTCATGCATGCCCTACTTTGAGTCAATTTACATGATCCTAAGACATTTAAAAGGAACTCTGGAAAGGGCATACTTTCTAACCAACATGACCACTTACATGTTGAAATTTACTCAAATGTTGATTAGGCAGGCAGCACCACAAAATAACGATCTACTTCTAGTTATTGCTCTTTTGTAGGAGGGAATATTTAGTTACCTAACAAAGTAAAAAAAATAAAATGCAGTAGTTAGAAGTAGGATTGCCGTAGAATTCAAGGTTTCAGCTCATGACATTTGTGAAGGTATTTGGACAAAAAAGACTAGTGTAAGAATTGAAATTTTTCGAGATACGTCTATGCGTGTTTATTGTGACAATACGGCAGCCATCTCCATAGATCACCATCCAATCCTCAATGATAGAATAAAACATATCGAAGTTGATAAACACTATAAACAGTAAGATTGATACTGGAGTGATATGTATTCCTTATCTTCGTACAACTGAGCAAATTGCTGATGTGTTAACTAAAAGACTTCCAAAGTGACAATTTGACAAGTTCATCGACAGGCTAACAATGGAAGATATCTTCAAACCAGCTTGAGGGGGAGTGTTGGTTTATGTTTTTGATATTTTCTTTAATTATATTTATTAACAGTAATTAGATTGTAATTATTTGTGTAAATTTTTTCCCTTTATGTATTAGGTCTTTCTTCGGCTTAAGAAAGGTCTCACCCTTGTATCTATTGTGACTATGAGAGAATAGACAATTATTCTGTTCAATTCAAATGGATATTTTACCGTATGTTATGCATTTTCAGAAAGAGATGCAGATTGCAATTGACCAAAGAAGGCTTGGAGAGCCAACTGGGGATACACTCCTTGGAAAAACAGTAACTCTCTCTCTCTCTCTCTCACTCTTTGCACAGTCAGAGAAGCTATAATTTCGGAAATTTGCTAAATAATCTAAAATGATCGGTGGTAGAGCCTTTATGTTGTTACCATTGGGAAACCAAAGTCTTTATACTTATAGCCTAGGTTTAGGATATCGAAAATATGTTACAATGATTAGTCACACAACAAATAAACTAATCAAGCTGACTGACTGCTACATAGCCCAAACTAACTAATTAACTAAGTTATAGAATAATCAGAATGATACTCCTAATAATTCTACATCAATTCACCTTCACAAACATAGAAGGAAATCTCAATGATACTCCAAACAAGCTTACATTTATTCATTTAAATTTGGATAACCCAACTTGTAACGACATTGTAGAGGTATGTCACTTAGTTCCCAAATTCTCTAATGATGCAAATCATATGTTTTTATCGATAATACCATTTACTCTGTAGCTAAAATATTTATAACTCCTCAAAAACATTATAGCCCAAGTAAAAAATATTAGCCATACTAGTTAAAGAGAGAACAGAACCAAAATATATGTACGTACAAGATGACACACAACTACTAGAAATAATTATAGGTGGTGGTCCATGCAATAGGCTCGTCCATGCGAAATTCAAGTGCCGCCTAATAGGAAAAATAGGGGAAATAATGAGCTGATTTCATGATTTACGAGCTATTTCATGAATTCTTAAGAAGCAGTAAATTGCCATATTATCTACAACTGAAGCTGAATGAGTTGCAGCAATGTCATGTGCTTGTCAAACCATTTAGTTGAAAAAGATTATTGAAGAGTTATACACTTTGATCTTGAAGACGTCACTGTCATTTATTGTGTAACGATTCAACACTCAAGTTTTCAGAAAATCCTTTCTTGCATGCACAAAGTAAAAACACATTGACGCAAAATCTTTACTTGAAAAATCTTGCAACTGATGGAGTCGTTAAACTGAGCTACTAACTACTACAAAATGAAAATAATTTTTTTGATATTTTTAACAATTTTCTGCATTTCAGAATTTCACAGGGCAGCCTTTGACTTGAAGTTTGTTCTAATCTAAACTTCAGTTAAAGGGAGTGATTTTCGAACCATCTGATTAAGTGAAATTGTCCTCGTCAATAGCCTTCTCCAGTCGGTCAACTGAATTGCCCCACCCACAGGAACTAGTCACTGACTTTCTATGAATTTTATTGCATTGCCAATCTAATTATAACTCAGTGGTTAAGTCATCCTTATTTTCTTAAAGAAGTTGTAGGTTTGAATCCTCCCACCTAGACAGTTGATCTAATATTCTCAATGAATTTTATTGGACACAATTTTCTTTGTCAGTTTTTAAGAGACGTAATTTTCTACTTTTTTAGGTTTTCATCATGGGCTTCGGGAACATTGGTCTGGAATTGGCGAAGCGCTTGCGCCCATTTGGTGTAAGAATTATTGCTACAAAACGAAGTTGGGCGCAAAATTCTAGCCAGTTGAATGGTAATAAAAGCGACCAGAAGATGATACTTTTAATGTTTAATCTCTTACTCATTGGTGTCAATACCATTTCATAAAGGTGCAAGTGATGATCTTGTTGATGAGAAAGGTGCTCACGAGGATATTCACAAGTTTGCGAGCATTGCAGACATCGTTGTTTGTTGCTTGTGTCTTAATAGAGAAACTGTAAGACTGCCCCCTTGGTTACTTTCTTCTTGCCTCTTCAGCAATGATCATTGCAGATTATGTTTTATGTATCACTAAAAATAGATTGTCAATCTTCTTAATTTTGGTGCATATCCCTGTTGATTGAATACTCATAGCTACAATTCTAAAAGCCTTCTGTTGACAATGCCACTGAACTTGAAAAATATCTTAAGCTTTTGATTTTCTTCAAGTTTTGTTACTGCATTTTGTGTTCTCTATTTTGTTGTTTTGCTAAACTAAACCATTTTGAGAAGTGAAGTAGTTTCTTGGAAAGTCAATTTTCTAGCAGTGTTAGTTCAGTCATTACCGTTCAGAAGCATTAGTGACTTATTCTCTGAATATGACTTGTAATTTTACTTTCAGGTCGGCATCGTGAACGAGTCCTTCTTATCTTCCATGAAAAAGGTTTGTGGTTCTAGTAGTAAACTGAATGAAGTATTGAAAAATATCATTGGAATTTTTGCTTTATATTTTTTTTCTATGCTTTGTGCTTTAATTTAGTGTCAATTACAGGGTTCACTTTTGGTAAATGTTGCTAGAGGTGGTCTCCTGAATTATCAATCCACTTTACATTCCCTTGAGTCTGGTCACTTAGGAGGTTTGGGCATTGATGTTGCTTGGACTGAGCCATTTGACCCCAATGATCCCATTTTGAAGTTCAATAATGTGATCATCACTCCTCATGTTGCTGGAGTTACCGAACACTCTTATCGGTCCATGGCTAAGGTATTCTATTGGTATTGTTTTCTTAATTTCATGGCGACATTGGTTCTGTTTATCGTCTCTTCCGTAATGCAGTATTTAAGCCTTTCCATGAGATCCCTATAGTCAATATATAAAGCAGAAGTAGTACTTGATTCTGTTTGTCACTGATAAATTTTAGTTGTGTGACAATGATAACTTGATTGAAAAAACAAATCAATATATAAACAATGAAACTAAAATGTTGAAAAGATTAGAGACAAAATTGAAATTTTTTTTCAAACATTAAGGACTAATTATAGATAACCTAGAGTAAATATATATTATAGCATAAAAACATCCCATATATCTTTTATGTTTAGGATTTTTTAAGTTTCCTCAGAGGAAATGGTTTTATTAATTCAGACCTGTTAGTTCCGTTTAATTATGATGGGAATTCAATGTGATATTTTGGTGAACTGCTTCAAGGTCAAGGTTTTGGTTTTAAGAAATGGGTGAAATATCACATAATGGTATCTTAAACTCCGATACTGATACAAGTTGTCATCTCTTATATACCATATTTCTAAGTTCATAGTCATTAGGTCGTAACCATAACAGCTCATTATTGGCTTTTACAAGACTTTATGGATTGTATCAGTATTATTTATTATTATTATTTTTTTTTTTTATGAAGACGATACCGTCACGAATGGTGAATGTTGTTGGAAACCTTGGTTCTGCCACTCATTAGCCTTCTGAGTTATACTCATATAATCAATTAACAGAGAATTGATATGTCTCTGCAATGAACTGCAGGTTATAGGGGATGTTGCCCTTCAACTTCATGCTGGATCTCCCATGACAGTGATAGAGTTTGCCAATTAATCTGTTCGACCTGGACAGCCAGTTTAGAATAAAAAACGCTCGTCCCTCAGAATAATTGTCTTCTAATTACAAAAATAATAAAATGTTCTGAAACTCTATTCCCATTAAGTTATCAAGTATGTTGTTATGTACATATACCGATATTGGGGAGGGGCTATGGATAGTCTTTGTGTGACTGTAGCGCCTAGCCGTGTGATCACGCAATGCCTGCCAAAGACTTGCATTGTCACTTAGAAATGGAGTTTTGTTATCATCTCTGTTGTTTTTTCCTTGTCTTTCTTTGCTTTCCAGGTTCTGCAGAGAATTCTAGTTTATATGTTTGGTTCTGGATTGTCACGAGATAATGAAGGAACAACAGGGTACTTGGGGTTCGTTTAAGTTGACATTCAGTGAGTTAGTTTTATTTTGTGATTCTTGTGAAGCAAAAGTAAGAGACTGGGTTACACAGAAATGAAGTTCTGGGTTGCAAGAAGATTGCAGAACTTTTAAGTTACAAGGTTTATATATAATCCCCACTTCCTCCAATTTCCTCTTCCCCTAATTTCCTCCACTTTTCTCCTGGTTTCCATCATCCCAACTCATTTATCTCCTTATTTCTCCACTTCTATACCATTATTCTCTTATCTCTGACCAATGCCAATTTAGAGAATAAGAAGAAAGGAAGGAAGAAGAAATGAGAAAAAAGAAAGAAAAAATGAATGAATGAAGAGAGAGAAAACAAGTTTGGAGTTAATTTCAAACCAAATCTCTACTTTAGACCTAAACTACTTGAAAGCATCAACTTTGGAATTAGACCTCGGTGACCAGGATAAAAGGAACATCGACTTAGAAAATTTAGTGATTTCGACTTAGGCCAACAAGGTAAGTGGACTTATTGTTAAAATGCTTTCGGGCTTGGTTGGATCCTTTCAGTGATGTATGAATGACACGTACCAACTTGTAACCCATTTACGTGTTTTTCTAATGTTATGCTATGATTATATGATGTTTACTATGATTATGTAATGATATGAGTATTATGTGATGCATGTACTTCTAGTATGCTAGCCCATGTATGTTATGATATATTCCTGTTTATGCATGTCTCACAAGGGAACAAGGAAGTTATGATATATGCATAAGATCAAGCTTTGTAAGGTTATTTTTGCAATTTTTAACTCTTTGGGCTATTCTTGAAGTTCTGACATTCAGGGCTATTTTCTAAAAATAAGTCTATGGATTGTAGCGACTAAAGCAACGAACCAATGGCACAAAAGGGCTCACAAGCAATGAGGCAACTCAAACTTGCTAAGCACTCCACGGCGTTTAAAATTTTAAAGTATGCGCTCCAAATGCCTCAATTATGTGTACTACGAAGAAGCAGCATCAACTTTTAAAGCTTATATTTGATTGTATGTCTATGATAACAGTAGTTAGCAGTAAGGGTTTAAGTTAAAAAGCAATTAATGTAACAGACACATTGGTAACCCACTTTGAAGTTCCTTAAACAAGCTCCATTTCCATTTTTATGCTGAAGACATTGTTGCTTGCAAGACGACAAGTCGCATGCCTTTGGATCAATCACTGTCATACATCTTCCTCCTCCATCAGCCTTCATTTCCACCACCTTCCCTGTTCATATTTAATTATATACATTATTAATCATAAATAAAAGTGAGCATAGTTCAAATATAATTGACATACGTAGTTCAAATACCTGAGAGGAGGAGAAAATGAAGCGTTAGAATGAAAAGGAGAGGTAGGCAAAGCTTCATCTCTCAAAGAATTGCACAATGAAACAACAATGTAAGAGAAGGCATTTAAAGTGCTACCAAAAATCCAATTGCCTTAGTTCCATCAAAAGATTTGCATCTTTACCCACTTTCTTTTTTCCTTTGTGTTTGTGAGAAGTTTGTTTAATCAATTTATATACTAAAGTGAATAAATAATAAATAAAATAGAGATATATTTGGGAGTATTTGTGGCCTAAAAAACTTCATAAAAGTAAAGAAGTGGACATGGAAGTTTGGCACATTGGGATTGTCTAAAAGAGACAAATTTGAGGTGGAAATCTAGAAGACATGCACTTCACTTCTATGGTGCCTTCAATACCAATATTCCATTGGTTTTTATGTTGAAATTTAGTGTACTATTTGGGTGTGTTGTGGGGAAGGCATTCACTATTTTGGTCATTGTCACGCCACCATCTATGCACTATTATGCACTAATACTACTTCCAATTATTTTCATCTTTCAAATACGACACATTTAGGAATGGTTTAGAAGAGTGTTATTTCTCTGCAGTGAATCATTAGAAATGGTTTAGAAAAGTGTTATTTCTCTGCATGAATCATATAAATGAATTCAATATGATTATAAGTCAACAAAACTATGTGAAAATTAATCTTTGTGGAAATTAATTTTAAAGGAGAGTTAACTGGTTTTTTTTCTAAGTTTTAGAATATTACTGTTATAGCCTTAAGAGTTAGGTTGTGCATTCTTGAACGTTACCCTTCTTGGCATAGTCCTTGACCATAAAACATTATTTTAAATTCATGAAGTTTTAGGTTCTAGCTCTATGAGTTCTTAAAATTTAAGGCACAATTAGAAAATGAGTTATGACATGAGGTTGTTAAGCTTTAATATTTCATGCATGGGTCTTTCATGAGTATCATGACATCGTCATACTTTTTGGACTTTACGGATTCTCATGAAGGTATTCTTGATTCATGGCTAGTGCTAACCAAGGATTTATCTTGGTTCCTGGCTTCCTACATTATGAGTCATGGTATGGCAAGTGCTAACCAAGGATTTATCTTGGTTCCTGGCTCCCTATATTATGAGTCATGGTATGTACACCGGGTGGTTATTCCCATAATGCCCCATGACTACTCTCTGTGAAAACCTAAAAGGTCACATGATCGTTGAACAACATGAATGTGACATTCTGCAAGAAATGTAGCCGAGACATCCTAACATGGGCAGGTGCAAAATATGGGGCAAGATAAACCTACAAGCATGGGCAGACATCCTATAAACATGGTGTAGGGTGTCACGATCGTACTTTTTCAAGCGTGCGACATTGTGATCTTGACACGCTCATGACAAACCTTAAAAGAGAACTCAAGCCTCATTCACATTTTTTGCCCGGCTATGTGGCTTCATCGAACCTGAGGCGAGGTTTGCCTCGCAAACGAACATCACTTGTGCGGAATCTAAGCTTTTCTGGTCACAACGCCACCTACACGTGCATGTTCAATCGTCAACAAAACAACAATGTTGAATCTCATCATCATCTCGGTTTCCAACAACAGGACCCATGCATTGTGAGGCCATCACATGTCTCGAGACAGATAGGTCATCTTGGCTTGCTCGGACACATCCATTGAGAACTGACCCATGTGTCGATTATCTCATCGAGACATCCCGAACATCCATCCATTCGAGTTCTCTCGAGCATTAGACTCTCCCATGTCCACGCTAAACTATTTACGACATACGTTCTAGATAGCGGGTGCATAATCCAACTCCTGACACATGGGTTGGGGCGTAATACCAGCACACTCATGTCGTCAGGTACTATCTTTGAAAGGCCCTTTTCAAAGGAAGACGTCTGAGATGCTTGTCTCGTGACGCTCGTCCACGCTGTGATACACATACGTGCCATAGGGCCCAAGTTGTGGAGAGTTGACATCATGCCTCCCCCTATAGTACATTTTTTAGGCATTTCCAATCCTTCTCGAGTAGACGTCATTTTGGCGAACGGACATACAACCTCGTGCATAGTTCATCGAGTATCTGATTGACACCAAATTTTGTGAGCTTTCATCTTTCATATAGACAGACTTAATTCCCAAATTGCATGTCAAAACTCATATCAAAACTCTAACTTCTAAGGTTATGGTCCAGGGCCCTACCTGGCTCTCAACGAGCTTATCTTCGACACTTGTGTTGCCTTGTTCTCTCAAACCTTGCATATGCCTCAACTTATGAATGCACACTCTTGGTGTGTTGGACGACGCATTGTCCTTCTCGGTCGGATCATGGCACTTCTCAATCTTAGTCCTCATGTGGCCGGATGAGTGCCACTTCAGGGTCGTCCCTTGTTTGTCTTGCGTGTGGGGGTCACAACCTACTTTCTCTCAATGAGGTTGCGACACATGGCATCCCATTTAGACATAGAAAATATGACATCCTACTAAAACTAACGTAAGACATCCCATTTAGGTGAGGAAATCATAAAACATGTCATCTTGCTAAAGCCGCCTCAAGGCATCCCATCTAGATGAGGAAAATATGATCTCACTAAGGCTAGTGCAAAGCATCCCATCTAGATGAGGAAAAACATGGATATCATGATACACTGCATGGTAGGAGATCAAGGGTCACCTCGAGAATGGTTAGAATATTACCAGGTAATACTTTGAGCTCATGATAACTTTAGAGCATGTAGTGTGTAATGTTCTTGTCTTGCTCATGCTCTTAAGGTAGTAATCTTGGCATATCATCATGGGCTAACCCTAAGGTAATGCACACTTGTAACATCCCTTAACTTTATGGCATGCTTAGGATTCATGGCCCTAAAGTAAGCACACATATCATATTTGTGTTAACATATCATCCTAATTAGCTTAAATTAGTCATAGCATCATACTTGTCATAACAATTCATGGAATCTTCATAAATTCTTATAAGGTGGTCATTAGGGTATTTTCATCTTTTACTACTTGAGTTTTGGTTTATACCCAAAACAAGTTCTTATTGTTTTAATATCGTGCATGAGTCTGGGTAAAGATTCATGTCCTTATACATAGGTCTTACTTAAAATCTTAAGTCATTTGGAGGTTATTTGGACCTAGAAATAGCTTACGATTATTCTATGGGGCATTTGTTCATTTTACTCTCAATTCTTGGTTTATCTCCTAAATGTATTCCAATGACTTTGAAACCTTGCATAACCTCTTATATCCTTTAAAGTAGACCGTATATAAAATTTTAGGTCATTTGGAGTTCATTTGGTTCATGACCAACACTTAGGCATGTATAAGCATTTTGGTCATTTTGCACATATCTTTGGCTTAGCTCCTAAACAAACTCCAATGACCATCAAACTTTATACATATCCTTATTATGTAATCTTAAACCTACTAGTAAAAATTAATGAGTAGCGAAATTTATTTAGTAGATTATTTTAACGTTACTTAAATCTCGAGCAAAACAGGTTTTTAACTTGTGGTTCTTGACTTAATTCTTGCATAATTCTTAACTTCTTACTTGAATTAAGGTTCATATTATAATCCAAATGATTCCTACCAGCATAACTTAGGAAAAATTTAAAATAGATACTTATCTTATTGTTGACATTCGGGTCTCGGTTCTCGAGCTTCCAATACCAAATGGCTCCAAATTTTCCTTCGAGTATATTTTCAGAACCCAAAATTTTTTTATCAGGTTGACCTGAGCCATCTCATTATTACCTTTTATTTTAGCTAGGTCTATTGTAATCCCCTTACTCGATACCACGTGTCTGGGAAAGTCACTTCCTAAAGCCGCAACTCACACTTTGAGAACTTGACATATAACTGGTATACTCTTAGAACCAATAAATTTTTTCTTAAGTGATGCTCGAGATTCACCTCTGTCTTAACACTTGAATATCCAATTAAGACAATGAGAAAAATATAGAGAAAGTCCTCCAACACTCGGTTCATCAACTCTATATTTAGAGGCATGATTAGACCAAAGGACATATCAATGAACTCGTCATGCCTACAGCGGCTCTTGAAGGTCGTCTTTGGTATGTCCTTCATTCTTCCATTTTTTTTCTTTTTCTTTTTTTTTTCAATTTGGCCAAAGACGAGACACTAAGGAAAGTTTTCTTGATCAATTCCAACCAGTAATATTTAGGGTCATTTTGGAGCTCAAGGAATGTAGAAACAAGTCTGCCGCTTCACTAGCCAATCACAAATTAGTCTTTTCTTCTTCCCCTTTGTCAATATTCTACTAATTCCTTCGAAGTCCAAGTAAAACACGTTTAACCATAGAGATCATATAATTAGGCCATCAAAAAGAAAGGTGCACCTTGTTGTTATAAATAGTAACTTTCATTTCTTTTAAGTCTTTCTTAGTCATCCTATCTTAAGGATCGCTCTCATTCGGATGTGATCTTGGTTCATTCATGTACCCCTCATTTACTCGGGTGTCATAAAGTCTCAATCAGGCGAGTGAGAGGGTAGGGCCTCATTGTCAAGTTTTGAAATCATCATTTAAAGGAACTACTCATCTACTTGCATCTATATGGGAATGAATGAATTCTATCTCATAAATTTATTTCTCTAATTCCCTAATTGGTCAGCTCCCCAAAATTGTAAACTTATTAAATCGACTACAAAAATCACTTTCGCTCATACAAATCAAAAGATAAGTTCTCACATGTAAGAGTTCTTAACTCACTAAGAATTAAGATCAAGTCATACATGATAATTTTGTAAATTATTAATCTTCTCAATTAATGAATTTATGAAGATATTAAATATTTTGTAGTCCAATCTTATACAATCTTATTGTATAGGATACTTTCACTCATATATCTCTGTATGAACGACTTGATCAAATCATTTGTTATAGTTACAAAGTAAGTCACATCATTCATGTTACTAGGATAAACCCATTAACCTTATCCATAGCTATAGATCTTTTAGGTTATTTTGTGAATATGGTTCTCACATATGTGAATCACAAACTATTCAATATTACATTAATAATCACAGTTGTTAAATTACAGGTAAAATAATTAAAATTATTATTAAAATTAAATTATTAATTACGTGGTTTTAGAGTATAAAATATCAACATGGACTACATAGATACACCGTAGTTGGCAAGCACAAGGATCACTCTCTCCTAGGTTAACATATCATTATTAGACCTATTTAGGGGTTGCCAGTTATTCTCTAGTAGAGAAATTAAGTAATGGATCGAAAACTTTCTATAATATACCCAATAGACCAATAAGTTGGAACTAGAAAGAGGTCACGCCTCACAGATCCTGATACGTAAGATTACGTCACAGACAATTATATAGAGCTAATCAATTCACTCAAAGATCCCATACTAAACTTCGAGGAGCGTACGCATTTTGAAAAATCGAATGATGAGATGTCAACCCAGTTGAGAGCTTTGATTGGGCCAGACTTGAGAGCCTATGGGAGCTAGGCTAAGTAAAACAATAAGGTCTATATAGGCTACTTACTAATTATTTTATACCTATTCATCAGTGACAACTGAACTTTAGGTTGATGACGAGAGCATTCTACCGCTACATGACGAGGCCGTCCTTTAAGTTAAGTTTAAGAATGAACGCACGCGTATATGGCTGATTCCGCTGGAAGCACTAGAAGAGCAAGGCTTTTTTTCCACACTCGCCCATGATCTTTCTCCCTTATCAAAAGAGGATCGACTGGATATACATGTTTTGTTTTTGTCAAAGACATAGAAGATTGCCCAGAGAAATCCGCCCCTGTGAAAAAGAGGTGCTCGGTGGTAGGACAACTCCATTCTTGAATGAAGCCCAGCATTGGCAATTGGATGTTATCCCTAGACATTTGGAGTTTTCACTCTTTGATGACACCCAAAGCCCTCCACCCAAATCTTCCTATAATTTTTCTACCCCCGACCATCAATATTTATCAACTCAATTGTTGAAAAAGTTATTTTTATATCATGTCAATCACAATTATGTTTTTAACATTTTAAATTAATTAAAAATAGATAAAATGTATATTTACGTTTTTAATAACTCCTAGTTGTCTCCATATTTATATTTGTTTTATATTAAAATTTAAAAATAACATATTTTATATTTTTCATATATTTATTATATTTTTTTTCATATTTTTATATACTAAAAAAAAAACTTTACCCATAAATTAGAAACCGATACAATAATTAGTTTAGAATTTTAATTATACTTAATTTTTTAAACTCCTTGTGGGCAATCGGGTAGCTACCAACTTGTAGTAGTTTTTGTTAGTGGCCATTTGTATGCCTCTTTGTATATTTTTTCACTTTGTTGGATGAAGTTTCAGTTACTTTCAAATGTTGAGTGAAGCTAAATTTATGACATATAGCTTCCAACCCCCTCAAAAAACACCTGGAAACATGAGATCATTTGCATAACAATTCCACAAAAATATGAACCAATTTGCATTCAATTACACCAATAAAACGATAGTCATCTCGTGTACAACTTTGGTAGAGGGCGGACTAAGCTCGCATAAATATTCACTTCAGAATCCAAACCAAGAGAAAATGCATAAAAAAAAAAAAAAAACAGAAAACACACGGCCACTGACCAGAAAATGGGGCAGGGCTTGCATATGTAGTTAGTCCATCTCATCTGTTACCCATATGGGCACTCAGATCACCCTCTGCCTCTGCCTCCAACTATATCAAAAAACACAAGAGCATGGCATTACTACTGTTTGTAATTCCACTTTGAAATCGTAGATGAATTTTTTTTAAACTAAAAACGCTAGTAGCTTTATAACTCAAAAAAGTATTTTTTTATAAAAAAAAGGATGAAAAACTAAACAAAGAGAACATGGTTAATGTATATGTAGTAAAAACAAGGCAGACGGTAAAAACAGAATTCTTATGCTGCAAGCTAAAACAACACATTTATGTTCCACAAATAATAATGATTCAGTTGAGTTTACCTCTGTTGGCACCGGGTTTTCCACCAGGGCCACCCTTTCCACGTCCTCCAGAAGCAGCTTTAGCACCATCATCAAAGCCTCGCCCCATTCCTTTTGCTGGTCTTCCACCAGGACCATCCTCACGCCCTCTTCCTCTTCCACGCCCAACACCCGGAGGTTTCCTATCTGAAAATCAGTGACCAAGCATCAGTTTCCGTAATACAAAAGCTATAACTTGTCAAAACCAAGGGCAAAAGAGAATTTAATCTTAATCTGAATGCCGTTTTTTATTTAGACTCATTTGATGTGTACGGATTATCAAGAGAAAAATACAATGAAACATCAGCAAATGTCTTTGGTGTTTTATGGAATGTTATCAAACGTCCATCTTTTAGTACATGGAGTTTGTCAAAAAATTTAGTAAGACAAGATAAATAATCAATGAAATTGATTTTACAGTTCCGTATAAGCAAAATATATTCTACTCCAATTGATTATATCATAAAATGCTTTGACAGCATACCTGCACGAGTTTTGGTTTCTTCCTGTACTTTATCAATAACCTGGGAAACAATACAAAATTAGTGAATGAGAACGTTTTACATGTGCATGCTTGTGTCCATGTGTATGGATGAGAAAGATATTTGAGCTAGCAAATATTGGAACAGTTTGCACAAAAACTTCTTACTTGTTTGCTACATTGGTTATGACAAGTAAAAAGAGGGGAATGATAACTTCTATAATCAGAAAGCAAAGAACAGTTTTAACAAGTAACTTCATAGTGGATGACAAAGGGTAAAATCAAATAAAAAAGTTAAAAATTATCACAAATTGGAGTCCATTTTGAAAATAGGTGGATGCATCATCATTGTATACTTTTCTACCTCTATTGGAATATTGGTGAATTAATACCCCCTCCTTGAGGATGGCTGGTCCCTGGTTTTATGAAAAAACTTAAAGGTCCGAAGGTTAAGCTAAAGGATAAGAATCATGACACTTACGGCTGTTTAACAGCCGAACAAAAACCAAGTTGTATCTGAGATTTCCATTATTGACAGTATGGAGGAGTCGGGTGACATGCTCCCTAACTACAAAATCCAAAGGATTTCTATGAAAGGACAGTTGCACTAATTGACCGCCAAAAAGGAGACTTTGAAAGATGGTGATATTAACTCTCTTTCTATCACCGCATCATGGATTCAAAAAGAAGAATAGGTACTATAACAGAATATCTTTCTGAACAGAACCGAAGCTGCCTAACAGATGGTGAAATTGAACAAAAAATTATTTCATTGAACAAACAATTGGAAGCTGCACAAGGCAATCGTTCCCTCACTCAACAACTTACTCAATGGGGACCCTATTTCAGCTACACATGCATCACAATTGGAAGCTGACTTTACTGAGGAAGAAATAAAACGTGCTGGTTTATTTGGCCACCAACAAATCTCCCAGTCCCGATGGTTTTACTTCTGAATTATTTTTTTAAAAAAATTGAACATCCTTAAAGGTGACATCATGAGGTGTGTTCCAAGACATTATAAGAATGGAATTAACAATGCCTCCTTAAATGAGCTCGACATTTGTCTCATCCCTAAGAGAGTGGACACACCTACAGTCAATGACAATAGACCAATCTGCCTTACGTTAGCCTTTACAAGGTATTCTCATTTCTAAAGTTCCCTCTGAAAGACTTGGGAAGAACCCACAATTAAAAACTATCAATCAGCTTTTACTGAAGTTCGCCAAAATCTTGATGCATCACACATTGCTAATGAGCTAGTGGATGAATGAAAATAAATAAAAAATAAATGTTATCTCATCAAGCTCTATAATTTTTTTTAACACTAAACAAAATTGTTCGTTGAAAAAATTAAGAGAGACTAAGGTTCAAATGATACAAGCTCCATAAAGGAGTGAAAAGAGGAAAAAAAAAAACAAGAAATAAAAGAAACCAAGAAACAATTACAAGCGAACAAAGTATGACAATAAAAACAGATATCTTGTAATAAGAAGAGCTTCGGATAAAGTGTATCTGACTTTTCTGGACAATATTATTGAAGCTAAGGGTTTCTGACTTATAATAGAGGAAATGTATCAAAGGGTGGAAGATTAACTCGTCCAAGCCATTCTATCCAACCTTCCTACTTACTACCTCACCCTTCGAAAATTTCCCACAAAGGTTGCTAAATTGATTGAAGGACTATTCAGGAATTTCTTTTGGGAAAGGCTCCACTGGTGAACCCCAAACATATTAAATGGGAAACGGGTTCTTCTCCCCATTGAAAGAGCAGTTTGGGCCTCCATTATATCAAAGAAAAATACCGTGCTCTCTAGCCAAGTGGCTTTGGCACTACAAAAAGGAGAAACGTTAATTCATGGCTATATTTGGTCCACAGAGGGAAATGGGTTCTCCATTGATTTTTGGAATGATTCCTGGTTGTGTAATAGACCTTGGCTCTTTGTTTTCCCAAGCTCTTTCGGGTTACTAATAAGAAGACAGTTTCAGTCAAAGATATGTGGCATGAATATATAGCTCTTTGGGGCTTGGATTTCAGAAGATTCTTGAAGGATGATTCAATCACATAATGGGCTAACCTAAGCCGAGTTTTGATGGTGATGATTGAGTTCGACCACACGAGGCTAATGGTGATTTTTCTGTCAAATCCTTGCTTAAAACCCTTGACGTCTCAGCTGTTAGTTCCTCCCATCTTACAAAGTGATTCGGCATGATGAATACCCAAAGAAGGTAACATTCTTCACTTGGGAGCTATCACACAAGGGTATAAACACTCGTGATAGCCTTTAGAGGCATCTTCCTTACATGGCCATCTCTCCTAGTCGCAGTGCATCCTTAGCAAGAGCAGTATGGAAAATCAATCTCACTTATTTAATCACTACTCTTTGCTCAAAGCTTCAGGATTTATATTCAACTTACATTTGGCTGGTTGGTGGTGCTCTCCAATGGCCCTTACTCTCTCCTCAACATCCTCTTTTTGGGCCATCCCTTCAAGGATAAGGAGTTTCTTTGGAAGACTTTTGTTTGTGCTTTTTAGTGGTTGGTTAGAAACAATAGGACCTTCAGTACAAAGGAAAACGATTACTTGGCTTTCTTTGATAGTGTTGTTTACCTTACTATTACTTGGTGTAAGTTGAACTCTATGTTTTATTCTAGCTTTTCTATACTTTTGACCTATTTGAGAAGTTTTGTGCAACTCTTTTGGTTTGGGGCTTTCTCTCCCTCATTATTTGTAATCTCATACATCAATGAAATTGTTTCTAGCCACCAAAAAAAAAAAAATAATAACAATAATAAATAAATAATTGAACACAAAGTTGTAAAAGTAAAAGAGAGGAAATAATATTAGAAACCAGAAATGAAAATGAGATGTGGCTGGCATGCATGTGACAGAAATGGGCAAAGAACTAAATCTTAAGGCATATGGGTTTTTCGTTCTAAAAGCATATATATAATTGGTCCTCCGAAACCTCAAAAGTCATAATTAAACGTTAAAAAATGGAAACAGCTTCCATGATTACCTCATCAGGAACTCGCAAATACTTGATTGTATTACCACGGATATAACATTCAGGCATTCGCCAAAACCGGTCACCATCCTAAATTTGATAATTATAGAACTTAGTCATTGCAAACAATCATCAAGAAAAAGACATAAAAACAAATGTAAAAGAGCAAAATTCATCCCTAAAATAAAAGTGCATTACTTTAGAAGTGCAGATGACTTCCCGGAGATGAATGTTCATCCACGTATCACAATTAACCAAATGGCCGTTGTATGTCTCACCATTTTTCAGTTCCACCAACTGTTCAACACAAAAATTACACATTCATAAAATACGTTCACAAACAAATTCCTAAGATGAAAGTTAATGGCATAGCAGCCGCAATCGCACAGACAAAGCACAGCCTTACATGTTACAACCAAAATGAATTCGCACAGTGGCATTTTAGTCAGGTGAAAATATTAATAATGATAATCATAATTGGAGCTCCGGGGAATGGAGGGTTCAAAACATATGGTGCCACCTATCTGGATATCAAATTTGTAAAGTTCCTTGACAATCAAATGTGAGTCTGTCTCTACCCGTATACTTAAAGATTCAAATAAGAAAATTGAAATGAGGCCCTTACCATTGGATGCCCTTGAGCAGTCTTTAGGAGCGAAAGTGGAAGCTGAGAAGTGGAGAAAATCTTTCAGAGTTTATCCAAAAAGAGAAAAGAACGAACAAAACAAATAACGACGAAGCATTCGAAGGAATCAGTTCAATTGATCCGAGGCATTGAGTGAAAAAATACACGCTCGTAAGTTACAACCATCAAAATTTAGAAACTGTGTTCAAAACACAAGTGGACAAAAAAGAAAACAAGAACACATACCATCTTCAAGGATGCGGAGCAGACTCGTAGAAGCAGAAACAACCTGTAGGGAAAGAAGAAAAAAAAACCCTAAAAGAATTTAAATCTTCCGGATGATCCTACATTGGAATAAACAGAATCATATAATGGAACATTGACCGATAAACCAATGAAGTGAAAAGAGAAAAACAGAAGCACAAACCTCCAGAGCCCCCGATCCGAAGAGAATCAACTTCTTGGAGTGCAGTAGAAAATTCTCGAATGGTTTCAAAAGTGCCCGCGATGGGTGTTTGGGCAGGATTCGAAGAAAGAACTTTGAAAATAGGTTTAAATCTAATGTCCCCCTACAATCAATAATGTTCTCGGCTTCGAAGACAACCGAACCGATTTAAAAGCGAAGAAACCCGATCTTCAACCAATTCGATCGGTTCGGTTCTTCCGATTTGGGCTTTTATTGGGCCGACGGCGGCGGCTTAGACAATAATGGCCGGAGGCTGGGGCTCAAGGAGTAATCAACATTTTTATTTTATTTTATTTTATTTTTTTAGTTTAACAATCAACAATTTTTTATAGTACAAAAAAATTATTACCTGAATATCATTAATGCCAATATATTATAAATAAACCATAAATTTTAACTCACTAGAATTGGGAAAAGACGTAATTTGTTCATTTCGATCGAGTTTTAAAAAATTATTATTTATTAACATTTCTAGATATTAATATTTTATCGATATTTTTATTAATATCTATTTCGAAAATGAATGAATTTAATACGTAAAATTCAATTATTTAAACTAATCTCAAATTTTTTTCTCAAATAATCTAATTATGAATCATATTTTTAAGTGGGTAACTTATTTAATCAATTATTTTATTAACAAAAAGTTAAATTATACTAATGTTCTTTTTGTGCATATGTATTTTAAATAAAATTATGTTTAGCTATACAAACTTAGTGGTTAGTTGTTTATTATTTAATTGATTAAAATATAATTTTATATGTTATATGATATTAATCGCATTATTTCATTTTCTTTGGTTTTTGGCCGCGTGAGCGAGTGCTAACTCATAATCAGCTCTAGTAGGCACATTAACAAGTCGGCTTAGTAGGTCTATTTGCATGTATACGGATCTTGGGTAGAGAAGTACTATACATTCAACTCTAACTAGAAAAAAAAAGTGGAGTCTAATGAATAATCATAAAAAATTAGGTCCCACCAATCATGACACATGTTATATGTGAATGCATTTTCTCGACACTAATAGTTGGATCATTTTCTCAACATGTGAATGCATTAACTATTTTCTAAATAAAAGAAAAAAAATTCATGTACACATGATGACTTCGGCTGATAGAGGCCATGAAAAAAAGTCATAAACAAGTTATTCCGTATTTTAGTCATGTTTTAATCATTATGGTAGCATATTAATGTTTTTTTTTTCTAAGAGGTTACATGATTTTCCTATTTAAGTCTATGAAAAATTTTAGGATAAAATATTTTTAGATAGTTTTGTGTAAGAATCGATTATGGTATGCATGTCGTAACAGTCTGATTTGTAAAAAAGAGTAGGGTTGTTACATGGGACATAATTTCCATGACTAGTCTTGCTTCATTTTTTTTTTAGATAAAATTGGATATGCATCATTACATACCGTCCGTGTATATATACATGGACCCGCTACGAAAGTATTAATCCTCCCTCGACTTGTCTATGGATATGTGTATGCTCGCTTAGTCAAAACTAGTGAAAATGAATGGAATGCAAAGCATAACATCACAACTGCCATGACTGGACAAGTAACCTATAATGGAATGAACACACGACCTGCACGAAATCTCACAACACAAAACATCAGTTTAGTAATATGGTGTAACATAAAACATTTTCATACATAACGTATCTCATGAGACTAACAACCATTTCTACAACCTCTTGATCTTACGTGACGATTTAGTCTTTTAACTTATGTAACACATGTCTTGCATATACATATAAAATGTCATGACTAAACTTTCGAGGTTGGACTAAACTTTTGAGGTTCGAACCATGGATCGTGACATGGACTAATAGACCGACAAAAATGAAAAGTACGATAAAATTTTATGCGAATCTTAAAAAAAAGAACATAACATTTAAAAAATTAAAACAAAAAAAAAATTTACGAATTAAAGTATTCTTCAAAAGTTTATTGCAAAATGAGGACCAAGAAATGAGATACAAAATAATGGACAACTCCCAAATACATAAATATTGGAATTTATGTTATGAAGGCTCCTAATTAATTATTTAATTTTTATTATTTTATTTACCATTTAATATTATCTATGGTATGAAAATCCTAAGTCATTAGTGTAATCTTGAAAAGTGTGTGGTTGACCTACCAAAGGACAACAATAATGACACCAATATAAAAATAAAAAATAAAAAAATTTGCGAAGTCATCGGCGGACCCACGAGAATTCTGTTCCAACACCTCAAACCACGCCTCCCGATGCCCATGCTGCTCCAAACGACCTCCCATCCGTTCAGACACGCTCCCAGAGCCTACCTGCAAGGAAAAACAGAGAGAGGAAACAAGAGGGAAAGAACTGAGAGAAAGAGAGAGGAAACTCAATAACTTCTCCAACAAGACAAATCCCACAGATCTGACGTCAAAACGTCCATCTCACGCTGGAAAAGGGGTCACTGACGACTACACGTACGTAAGGGGTAAGCTTTCGCACCTTAGCCATGTTATTCGTCGTCGGAAAGGAGAATTGGTTTTTAAATTTAGAACCTCATGGATATGTGAATTTTAGGGTCTTACAAACCATAATACAACATGGGAGGTGAAGAGGAAGGATAAACGACGAAGAATCGAAGGAAAACGGCAAGAAACTAACGTCGGAGACGGTTTCAGGAAGAGAGAGAAAGTCGTCAGAGATCTTCGCGTGAACCGGGTAAGGAAGTCGACTTAACTCCAGAGCTGCAAATGTTGAAACTCATATCAAAACTCAGACTTCTGAGGTTATGGCCCTCTTTGCACTTGTCTTCGATACTTGTGTCACCTCGTTCTCTTGACTCTTGCTATGCTTCAACTTTGCTTAAACGAACATTTTTGGTGTGTTGGTTGTCGTAATGTCCTCCTCGATCGCATAATGACACTTCTCAATCTTGACCCTCATGTGGACGGATAGGCGCTACTTGATGATCTCCCCTTATCTGTCTTGCGTGTGAGGTCACAACCTACTTTCTCTCAATTTTCAAAATGAATACAGAAACATGCACACTACTTATGGGCTATTCCACTGTCGGACCTTCTCTCGATCTTTGAGACTCGTAGCATATGCATGAAAAAACACAACTTGCCCAATGGTTTTAGGCTATCCCTCCAGGGACCTAACTTCACTGACTTTTTGGACTCGGACATGGACTCACCACACAAACCATGGAAAAATCTAACATCTACATTCTCTCGTCACGGCCACACCCCTTTCCCTTGTCATGACCACAACCCTTTTCGAAAGCAAGTTCTAGAAACTATTGAAAAATTGAATCCACCTACTTTTGTAAAAGAGATAAGAAGCTTTTTGGTACATATAGAGTTCTATAGCAGGTTTATTAAAGACTTCTCAAAGATTACAAAACCGTTGTGCAGCTTATTGGAGGCAAACAAAAAATTCGCTTTTGATGAACAATGCATGGCAACTTTCCAAGCATTGAAGACAACATTGACCACAATGCCTATAATGTCAACACCCAATTGAGATTCACCATTTGAGTTGATGTGTGATGCTAGTGACCATGTCGTGGGAGTAATGCTAGGACAAAACAAAGGAAAGGTACTTCACCCTACCTATTATGCAAGCAAAATGTTGAATAAGGCACAAGTGAATTATACAACCACTGAAAAAGAACTGCTTACGGTAGTATTTGCTGTTGATTTGGAGCAAATGTGAAAGTGTACACTGACCACACAGCAATCAAGCACCTAATGATGAAACCGATTTGCCAAGCCAAAATTAATAAGATGGATTCTACTATTACAAGAATTCGACATAGTAATCTTGGACACTAAGAGAGCTAATAACCATGTAGCAGATCACCTATCTAGAATAGAGAACATGGAGAAAAAAGCCAACAAAAAAGAAATTGATGATGAATAGAGCTGCTCAACATAAATAGTAGCTACAACTGTAGCGGTAGCAGATTGACAACAAGTCCATGGTATGCAGGCATAGCAACTTTTTTAGCTTGTGGCATCATACCCAAAGAGCAACATTATCAGCAAAGGAAGAGGTTCTTCCATGAATCTTAAAGTTACATATGGGATGAAACTTTTTTTAAAATAGTATAGATATGGCATAATGAGAAGATGCATTTCCGATAGTGAAATACCAATAATTCTTGAACAATGTCATGCATCCCCATATGGAGGCCATTTTGGAGGACAAAGGATAGAAACTAAGGTATTTTAATCTGGTTTCTATTGGCCAATAATTTTTAGAGATGCTAAAGAATTTTGCAAGGGTTGTGATCAATGCCAAATAATAGGAAACAATTTTTAGGAACTTTCGTCCTCGAAAGTTTATCCTTCCCAGAAGAGTTCGGGGTAAGACCTCCTCGTGTCATCCTCACATTCCTAGGTGGCTTCGTTGTCCTGATGGTTTTCCCATAAGACCTTGGCTAATGGAATCTCCCTTTTCGTGGTTTCCTCACATCACGTGCCATTATCCCTATGGATTTTTCTTCATACGTTAGATCCTCCCGAAGGGAAAGTGTCTAGTGATCAATGATGTGAGTGAAATCCGGAGTGTACTTTCTCAACATCGATATATGGAATACATTATGCATTGCGGCGAGTGTGGGTGGTAATGCTAGTTTGTAAGCCACAGGCCCTACCCTTTCTAGGATTTCAAAGGGACCCACGAACCTCGGGCTCAACTTGCCCTTCTTCCCAAATCTCAGCACTCTTCTCATGGGGGCTACTTTCAGGAAGACGTGATCACCCACTGCAAACTCGAGGTCTTTCCTACGAGAGTCTGCATAACTCTTTTGCTGACTTTGTGTAGAGAGTATCCTCTGTCTGATTTTCTGTAATGTTGCGTTGGTAGTCGCCCTCAACATATCTTCTAGGGTTTGATTAAGTCTTTCGGTTTGTCTATCTGTCTGAGGATGGAATGTTGTACGGAACTTGAGTTGTGTTCCCAACGCCTTCTGTAACCCTTTCCAAGGATTAGAAGTAAACTTAGCATCTCTATCAGACACAATGGACACTAGTACGCCGTGCAGACGGACTATCTCCTTGACGTGCAACTGGGCCCATTGGTCTACTTGATAAGTGGCTCTATCTAGGATAGAGTGGCCTGCTTTGGTCAATTTACCTACAATGGCCCAGATGACGTTGAAGTCTCGTCGGGCCTTCGATATGTCCGAGATGAAATCCATGCTTATTTCCTCTCATTTCCATGCTGGAATATTCAGCGGTTGCAACAACCCTGCTGGTCATTGTCTCGGGGCCTTTACATGCTGACAGGTCAAGCACCGACTCACATACTCAACTATGTCCTTTTTCATTCCTAGCCACCAAAAACTACACTTTAAATCCTGATACGTTTTAGTAGTACTAGAGTGAAATGTGTAGGACGTGTTGTGTGCCTCAGTCATCATTTCCTGTAGAATCTTCTCATCTCGAGGTACTCATAATCGGTCCTACCACATCAATCCCTCTTCAGAAGAAACTGAGTATCCCTCTGGTCTCTCAGTTTCCTACTGACCCCAGATCTTACTGAGGTGCATATCAGCTCTCTGAGCTTCGATAATACGTCTCTTGAGGGTGGGTTGGACTGAAAGTTTGCACTAGTAGAGCGGTAACGCCTCTAACCAAGACCTCTATTCCAGCCCTCTGTATCTCATCCTGTAGATACCTCTGTCTCGTGATCAGGACGGATGTGTAGGCTGTCTTCCTGCTCAAGGCATCTACCACTACATTGGCTTTTCTTGGGTGGTAAAGTATTTCAATATCATAGTCCTTAACTAGTTCTAACCACCTCCGCTATCTCATGTTCAACCATTTCTGTGTAAACATATGCTAAGGCTCTTGTGGTCAGCACACACCTGAACTCTCTTGCCATACAGGTAGTGACGCCATGTTCTCAATGCATACACCACGGTTGCTAACTCTAGACCGTGGGTGGGGTAGTTGTGCTCATACTCTTTCATTTGTTTAGAGATGTAGGCTATCACTTTGCCCTTTTGCATGAGTATACACCCTAACCCTTTTCTTGAGGCGTCACTTCAAACCACAAGTCCACCTGACCCATCAGGCACTATAAGTACAAGTGTAGTGGCCAACCTCGTTCTCAGTTTCAGAAAGCTCTGTTCATACTCTAGTGTCCAGACAAAGAGTTTCCCTTCTTGGTCAACTGTGTCATGCTGCTGAGGTCTAAGGAAATCTTGTACAAACCTTTTATAAAAGCCTGCTAGACCGAGAACACTCCTTACTTCATTGACAGTGATTGGTCTAGACCATTTCAAAATTGCTTCAATCTTAGTGGGATCCCTAGTTAACCCCTGCTTGGATACTATGTGGCCAAGAAAGGCCACCTCCTACAGCCAGAATTCGCACTTCGTTAATTTAGCATACAACTGGTGGGTTCTCAGTAGAGTTAAAGTATTCCTCAGGTGTTCCTCATGCTCTACCTCAGACTTAGAACACACCAGAATGTCGTCAATGAACAAATCACGAAGGTGTCTAGGAATTCCTTAAACGCTCTGTTCGTCAGTTCCATAAATACTGCAGAAGCGTTAATTAAACTAAAAGACATGACTATGGACTCATAATGTCCATAGCGGCTTCTAAAGGCTATTTTAAGTATGTCTTCCCCTTTAGTTCTCATCTGGTGATATCCCGACCTTGTCGAGACGGTCTTTACTACTTCTAAAAAATAGCCTCGTAGTTTCATCTCATTTAGTCAACTTTCTTCTCAGCGAGATGCCCTGTTACGTGACTCGCTTAAGTACTAATACCCATCTGGGCTAAGTACGGGCTCTTTTGGGAGTAAGGGTCCTTACCTGAGTTCTCTCCTAGGTTAACCCCTGTAGTATCTTTTATGACTAAGCTAGTCACATTTTCTCTCGTAGTGATATCTAATCACTGGCTTTTTCGAGCACGTGAACCTTTCAAGTCCTTGTACAGGATCCTAGGGAACTATCTGAAAACTCTTGTTTGGTAGCTAACCTCCCTCGAGCTTTGAGGATGCTACATCTAGTGCTTCTCTGAGACATATCATGTCTATGCTAGTCTTACTTGTTTACAATTCACCATCTCACTATCCTTCAGGTAGTTTCTAAAATCACGTTGTTTGGAAGTTCTACCTCTACTTGAGAATGTTTCACAAGTCTGGCATTACACTCGTGTATGAAACTGGAGTTCTACTCTTTGTAATCCGGATAACCTACACAAGGGTTGGTTCTTACTAATGCCCATCTGGACTTTCTTCCTTCAGACGGCAAAGGCATGACCATAGCTTGACCTCTTTTCTTGCTGTTCTCAACCTTGAGGTTCGCTGGACTACCTTGACAGTTCCACGTCCTTCACCTTGTGAGCATACATGCCCTGACCAAAGGATAGGTTATAACACAATTTTATGGTCCTGATAACCACGTGCTGCTTTTGGACTTGGTCCTCTTCATCAAGGTCCAAAGCGACTTGTCATCCATGAGGTGATCCTTTAGTAGGAATATCATACACCCCATGACTCATTAGTGGCATAAAAGCGCACATCTCACTTATGGAAGTCCATAAACCTGAACTTATCTCGTGAAGACTCCAACCAACCTTGAAGCCATGGCCTCCATACCCTCACTCTCTCTGTTGGTGAATCTTATTTCTCGACTTCCAACTTAACCAAACTCACTCGTGAAAATGGTTTGCTTGAGGGGTGCTTAATTCCTGCAGTGGCCGCCCTTACTTGTAAGAACGATATTGTCTGGGTCTACTATGTGATTTGCACCAAGACAACTCTATATTGTCTAGGCCTACTACGTCGTCTCCATGGAGGCATTATGGTCATGGGAGGCTGGGTCATAGGTATATCATCTCGTACTGGGCCTTAAAAAGTCTCATGTACATTTCTATGGGTTGGACGTCACGCACTCTGCAAAGTCACCTTTCTGTCTTCCTAAGGCCAGTAAACTAAAATATGACCCCTCTCGGCCTCCTCATAATAACTCGAATCTAGCATCAACATTTAGAGGGAATATTCACTTTTAACACCCTAAGGCGTTAACCCAAAACATACATCAAGTTCTTACTGGCGTTACATCATATCATAACCTACTAAATAAGGTTAAACTGCGTACCTGGTCGCTACGAGGCATGTTGTCGAGCTGAGTCATAGAGGTGTACAACTCTCTATCCTAGAAAAAAGTCTACAAAATCAAAAACCCGACTGCTCTGATACCAATCTGTCACGACCCGATTTTCGAGGCTTCGAAAAACCGAATCGTGACTAAAAGACGAAATCGAAAACCAATAAAATTCAAAATAAAATAAAATAGAAGGTAAAAATTCAGCAAAATTTAAAAACAAGAAAAGGAAATCAAGGACACCAAAATTAAATATAAAATCAAAGTCAAAAGTTACAAATGAGAATTACAAATATAAAATGAAATGCACAAGACTCCAAATATGAAAACGGACAAAGGACTCTAAAAAACCGACAAGGGACTGACGCTCCAGAACGACACCCTTCTGTGACAGTGCAGCTCTCAAACACCTCCCCGCATCGACTGGTACCTGAAAAAAAAAGGGAAGAAAGGGGTGAGTATAAAAATATACTCAGTAAGCAACCTACTTGTAGGTTCTTTTCGCATCCTTATCTTAGTAGGTATACACGGTCTTATCTCTAGGTTCTAGTGAGTGCGAATCACGCTACAACTCTCTTTTCTGTATCTTAGGAGGCTTGCCCATCTTATGTAGTGGAATGATTAGTGTCCTGAGATGAGGCGCGACCTCATAAGTAAATCTGAGGGGATCGTATGGCTGGATCTGAATACATAACTCTCTCTGAACATCATCCATGGAGGTTAGCTGACAACCCTCACACGGGACCATACATCCATTAAATTTGTGGTGCGGCCCCCTATGTGCCGGTCAGCTACAAAGTCATCCTAGTGGTTCCACGTCCCCCGCTCAGGGACGGGTTTCTACGGCCCAGGAGTCCTGTTCAGAAGACCCCTTAGCTATCACCACTAGGTTTGTGCACCTGTCACACTTCCCTGTCTGGATCTGCCAGGCTCAACAATCTCTGTATCGGAGCTCTGTCTCGACGGTACGGTATCGGAGTAGAGAGGGAAGTGAAGGTTCTGATGACACTATCCACACTACTCAACTCTAGCGGGCTACCTACAGTTACCGTGGTGACCTACTATTCTTTCTAGAGTGAAACTTGGTGGCTTAGACTTGGATTCATGCATCTCTAGGATTCTCGTGCAAGGTCTCACAAACCTATCGGGTTTAAAATTCTAGGCTCTGGATCCGCTGGTAATCGTTTTGCGGGTCTAAATGCACGGTATTCTAGAGGTCCCCCAATCTAGGGTCTCGTCTAGCCTACTTAGTCACAAACACCCTAATCTAAGCTCATAATTTCTTCATATTCAACAAGAAAGATAACACAAGCAATCATCATGCATAGGAGTTAACACGCAACAGTTCATGCAATATTAACAAACATGCTCAACGGGAAGATAACGTCCATCTTCACCCGGAGCGCAGATTTCACAAGTTTCCTATCCTCCTCATGCATACATACATTATCAGAATCTCAATCTAAACAGATTACATAATCATTCATATCTAGAAGCCATAGATTTCCTTATTTATTTCATCTTCATGGTTTCCATACTAATATGCTAGGTTCGGCTAGCTAGGTTTATGGGTATGATAGCATGCATGCTTATTCCAAGCGGTTCCTACAAGTACTGCTCATGGGAATTCAAATGGCTACTTACCTGGTTGACGCGTGCCTTCCCAGGCTTAAATTATTTGTCGGAAGAAGTTCCAAAAATTATGAAATTTCTTTGATAGGTCCTAATTCACATAAAATAGGATCAGAGTTGAAATCGGGGCGAAAAAACAAGCAAACGGAGGCCAAACGGGTGAGAGAATGGGGTCCCACGCACCGCGCACGCGCTAGCAGGTCCCCACACGCGCCGTCACACGCCCACACGTGTAGCCTCCACGGGCAGGGTGTCACAATCCGCAATACGATTGTGCCCCGAGGAAGTCATCGAGGACGATGACTAAGTTAAGTGGGAGAGAATGTCACAACCATACTATGAAGAGAGTAGGTTGTGATCCTCACGTTATGACAAGCAAAGTGGCGTCCTTCAAGAGATGCCCACCCGGCCACATGCGGGCCAATATAGAAGAGTGCCATGATGCGATCGAGGAGGACGATGCATCATCCAACACACCACCACGCGAAGTGGGCATTAAAGACAAGTTGAGACATAAGCAAGACAGAGACATCAGGATAGACATGAAGGGCAAGATAGGCTTGTTGAAGGGCCGGGTAGGGTCCCAGCCCTTAACCTCAAAAGTTGGGGTTCTAGAAGAAATTTGGTCATGCGATTCGGGAGTTAAGTCTGTCTATATGAAATATGAATGCTCGCCAAGTTTGATGTCAATCGGACATCGGACGGACAATGCACGACACCGTATGACCGTTCACCAAAATCATGTCTACGCCTGAAAGATTGAAAATGGCTCAAAATGTACTATAGGGGTACCATGGTGTTAGCTCTCCACCACCCCTAGGCCCAGTGGCCTAAGTGAGCTACCCTTTGGCACATACGTGTATCACAGTGTGGGCGAGCGTGTCGAGACGAGTGTCTCGGGCGACTTCCTTTGAAATGGGTTTTTCAAGGACAGTATCGGACGACACGGGTGTACCGATATTGCGCCCCTGCTCGCGTGTCGGAGGTTGCTACATACACCCACTATCCAGTACGGTATTCGTAAATGACTCGGCATTGGCACGGGAAGGCCTATGCCTCGATAGAGCCCGGATGGATGGATGTTCAGGAAGTTCCGATGAGATGAAAGACACGCGAGCCCATTCTCGATGGCATGACCGAGTGAGTTATGATGGCCGACGACATCCTGAGACTCAGGATGCCGTCAAGACATATAGACCCTGTCGATGGAGATCGAGATGACAAGACGAGATGCGACGTCGCATTGAGTGACCTTGGCCTGAGCAGAGGCAAGGTCGAGCTGGATGACTTGGCCTAGTGTAGAGGCAAGTCGGTTGTGTCGCAGACGATTGAACATGCATGCGCAGGTGGCGTGTGTGGTTGGACAAGCTTGGATTCCGCACAAGCGATATTTGATTGGCAAAGACAAACCTCACCTAAGATCCAACGAAGCCACAAATCCGGGGTAAAAAATATATATGGGGCTTAATCCCCCTTAAGGCTAGTCGTGAGCACGTTAAGATCACGACGCCGCACGGTTAAAAATATAGGACCATGATAATTGGTATCAGAGCCACATTTTGTGTGTCTAGTCGGGCAAGACAGTCAAGAGAAATGAACCCAAGAGTTGATCGAAGACCTTGCAAGTGTGTTAAGAGTGCCAGAGTAGGCAGGACAGTTGTCGGTTAGAATTATAATCAGTTGGGGGTTGAAGCCAAGACTACCCGAAGTTCATTAGTGTCGTGTGTCGACACTTCATTATGGGGAGATCTACCCATCAAAGAAAAACAAGCTCATTTGCCAAGAGCTTGTAGTTCCGAAGTGGAGAAGACAGATGAAACAGAAAGTGCACCATGTCGGTGCCTTCGAAAGAACCATTCACATAAGAGGAATAGTGTTAGTGGTTACAAGCAGAGAAGCCGAGAGTCGAGAAAAGACAAGCGTCGGTCAAGTGCGAAAGTTGCGTACAATGCAAGTCCTTATGGGAGAACGACCTTGCTACAAAGAGGCAGCTAAGTCGAGTGGGGGAGAGCCAAATCAATAGGGCTCTCACCTCGTAAAGGTGCTCCAACATACGAGCACGCGTGTATTCCGTGAGCTATCATCACCTTGTGCCTAAGGTGGATGAGTCCACAAGAGTTGTCAAGACCAGTATCCGCTCGAGAAGTGAGCATCAAGCAGGAAGTGGACATACAAAAGTGAAGCTACGAAGAAGACCAAGAGAAGTGTCAATGCAGCAATAGCCACATGAAGGTGGCAAAGTACAAAGAGTTGGCCGAAAGGTAGCGCCAATAACTGAAGAGACAGTGTCAAGAAGTTTGACCTTACTCAATAGATTAAGTGGCCCGAGAATGTCGTGGTTGGGCTTGCGAGCCCCACCTCAAGAGGTGCATAAGTTTGTACGACTCAGAGGATAATCACATTGAGGCCAAGTTGGCCACGATGGGGCAAAGTGCCCCTTAGAAAGTCCATAGTTGTTTGGTGAGTGTCTGCAGAGAGACTCAGCATCACCCACAGCTATGGCAAACACTGAATAGCCACGTCTACGTTGCAAGTCTCAGTGGCCGAGTCCAAGATGGGCGAACAACAGAAATAGGTCCGAAAAGGGATAGCCGTAGATAGTAGTGGCAAGCCAAAGTTGAGGCAAGTTCACCCAACAACTGACCAACTCAAGAGTCAGAACGTGGTACCATATGACAAAAGAGAAGTCAGAATCATCCACTCGAACTTGTCCCCAAGTTGACGGAAGACGTCAGCAAGACGAGCATTCTGACAGAAGATAGTCAGGTGCTTAATACTTTTATGAAACACAACCAGATCCAATGAGTCGAGTCGACAATAATCAGAGAGTTCGGATCGTCATCGGGACGATGTCGAGATTGAGTGGGGGAGAATTTCACAATCAGTGGGGCGAATGCGCCCGAGAAAGTCATCGAGGACGATGACTAAATTAAGTGGGGGAGAATGTCACAATCTGCAGTACAATTGTGCCCCGAGGAAGTCATCGAGGACGATGACTAAGTTAAGTGGGGGAGAATGTCACAACTATACTATGAAGAGAGTAGGTTGTGACCCTCACGTCATGACAAACAAAGCGGTGTCCTTCAAGAGACGCCCACCCGGCCACATGCGAGCCAATATAGAAGAGTGCCATGATGCGATCGAGGAGGACGATGCATCATCCAACACACCACCACGCGAAGTGGGCATTAAAGATAAGTTGAGACATAAGCAAGACAGAGACATCAGGATAAACATGAAGGGCAAGATAGGCTTGTTGAAGGGCCGGGTAGGGTCCCGGGCCTTAACCTTGAAAGTTGGGGTTTCGGAAGGAATTTGGTCATGCGGTTCGGGAGTTAAGTCCGTCCATATGAAATATGAATGCTCGCCAAGTTTGATGTCAATCGGACATTGGATGAACAATGCACGACAACGTATGACCGTTCACCAAAATCATGTCTACGCCTGGAAGATTGAAAATGACTCAAAATGTACTATAGGGGTACCATGGTGTTAGCTCTCCACCACCCCTAGGCCTGTGGCCTAAGTGAGTTACCATGTGGCACATACGTGTGTCACAGTGTAGGCGAGCGTGTCGAGACGAGTGTCTCAGGCGACTTCCTTTGAAATGGGTTTTTCAAGGACAGTATCAGACGGCACGGGTGTGCCGGTATTGCGTCCCAGCCCGCGTGTCGGAGGTTGCTACATACACCCACTATCCTATACGGTATTCGTAAATGACTCGGCATGGGCACATGTAGGCCTATGCCTCGATAGAGCCCGGATGGATGGATGTTCGGAAAGTCCCGATGAGATGAAAGACACGCGGGCCCATTCTCGATGGCATGACCGAGCGAGTTATGATGGCTGACGACATCCTGAGACTCGGGATGGTGTCAAGACATATGGACCCTATCGATGGGGATCGAGATGACAAGACGAGATGCGACGTCGCATTGAGAGACCTTGGCCTGAGTAGAGGCAAGGTCGAGTCGGATGACTTGGCCTAGTGTAGAGGCAAGTCGGTTGTGTCGTAGACGATTAAACATGCACGCGCAGGTAGCGTGTGTGGTTGGACAAGCTTGGATTCTGCACAAGCGATGTCCGATTGGCGAAGACAAACCTCGCCTAAGGTCCGACGAAGCCACAAAGCCGGGGCGAAAAATATATATGGGGCTTAATCCCCCTTAAGGCTAGTCGTGAGCACGTTAAGATCACGACGCCGCACGGTAAAAAATATAGGATCGTGACACAGGCACACGTGCAGGCAGTGCCGCGTTTCGAACCCCTGCGGCCGCGGACTTACCTTCAAATTTTATGGGCGCGACACATGGCGCACTGTGTTTGTCGGGAAACATCGGATTGGACCGCGGGTTTCTGGATCGGTTCGGTGGGCATACGGGTCGACCCGACTCAGCGCACTAGTGGAACGCTGCCACATGACGCACACCGGCTCAGCCGCGCTCCTCCGTTCGCCGGTTGACGTGTGGCGGTCTCTTTCTCTCTCCTGCATGTGTTTCAAATTTCCAGATGTTAGCGTTTTTGCGTTTTCGATCTATTTTCTTCGGATTTTCTTATCTTTCAATCCGTAATCCATATCAACAAAGTTTCTTCACAAAAATTGTAGATCTCATATTCTACTTCTACAATATATTTTTCTTTTATTTTTTTCCTTGAGCACAGGATGAGTTAAGACCGTCCAAAAATACGAAAAAACTCACATTTTCTATTTTCGATCGGTTTACCCGAAGTCTGACTAAACTCCAATTTTCGTCCAGGAACTTCAAGAAACCTGTGTGAATCTTATTTTAGTTACATACCTCCAAAAACTCCAGATCTAACGCTCAAGAAACTCCTCAGATCTAGATAAATTCGAAACAAGAAGTTCGAAACCTTACTTTGTCCGTTCTCGAATTTTTTTGCCGGAATGAGTGAATCCACCACCCAAACTCCTTTTTCAGCACCGAGAGAAGTATTGCTTCGAAGTTTCTTGCCTTGGATTCGATCTCCAATGGCGGTTTGTCTTCTCTACTCTTCCTCTCTCCCAAACCCTAACTTCTTCTCCTTTCTCCTTTCTCTCTCTCTCTTTCTTTTCTTTCTCTTTCTTCTTAGAGCCCAAACAACTAGACCCCAGGTAAGAGGAGGGGCAAAATGACCATTTTGCCCCTATGTTGTTATTTTTATTTTATTTATTTATTTATCTAAAAATTCGGGTATTACAGGGTTGTTACTAACCTCTGTTTAAGTTCTTGAAAACTATCCTCGCGCTGATCATTCCAGGTGAACGACTTTCCTTTCTTGGTCAACTCAGTGAGGGGGGTGGCGATCTTGGAGAAATCCTGCACAAACCGCCGATAATACCCTACTAGACCAAGGAAACTTCATACCTCAGTCACTATGGTCGGGCGAGGCCAATCCGTCACCGCTTCAATCTTTGTTGGGTCTACGGTGATTCCCATTCGTGAAACTACATGCCCAAGAAATCCCACCTATTCTGCCCAGAATTCACACTTGGAGAACTTTGCAAACAACTCGTTCATTCTAAAAGTGGTCAACACCTTCCTGAGATGTTCCTCGTGTTGTTCCCTAGTATTGGAATACACAAGGATATCATTGATGAAGACGATCACGAAGTTGTCTAAGAATTCTCTGAACACTTTGTTCATCAACCCCATAAATGCTGCTGGAGCGTTGGTCAGGCCAAACGACATTACCCTAAACTCGTAATGTCCATACCTTGTGCGAAAGGCTGTCTTTGAGATATCACTCTCCTTAATCCTCAACTGATGGTGGCCTGACCGTAAGTCAATCCTTGAGAACACAATTGCTCCTTGCAACTGATCGAATAGGTCGTCGATCTGGAGTAAAGGATACTTGTTTTAATTGTCACTTTGTTAAGTTCCCGATAGTCCATGCATAAGCGCATAGTGCCGTTCTTCTTTTTCACAAATATCACTAGGGCTCCCCAAGGAGACGCACTTGGTCGTATAAAGCCTTTGTTTAGTAGCTCTTGAAGCTGCAACTTTAGTTCTTTCAGTTCAGCAGGGGTCATTCTATATGGGGCTCTTGATATAGGGGTTGTTCTTGGCTCAAGTACAATTTCGAATTCCACCTCACGCTCCGGGGGTAGGCTTGGGAGATCTTCTGGGAACACGTCGACGAATTCTCTTACTACTGGCACTGAGTTAATGCTCGCCTCGGTCCGCCCTAATTCCACCACATGAGCTAATATCCCCCAAGCACCCTGGGATAACATCTTCCTTGCCTTTAATGCCGAGACTATCCTCGAGACCATTCCTACCTTGGCCCCCTTGAATTTGAAGCTTGGCTGACCAGGGGGTCTGAACACAACCTCCTTGTTGAAACAATCAATGGATGCATGGTTTTTAGCTAACCACTCCATCCCTAAGATGACGTCAAAATTGGTCATATCTAAGACTATCAGCATCACATCCATCGTGTGGTTTGACACACACAACTGATAGTCCTTTACCCTCTCGAAGGCTTCCATACTTACCCCTACCAGGGTACTCACAGACAACCCGTACCCTAGCGGTTCAACTTCTACTCTTGCGTGTTTTACAAGGTTAGTGGAGATAAAAGAGTGGGTTGACCTAGAATCAAATAAAACCCATGCGTAGTACCCAAGAATAGAGAGTGTACCTGTGACTGCCGTTTTAGAGTTTTCTGTCTCCTGGCGAGTGGTAGCATACATTCGCCCCTGTTGCAGAGCTGGCCTCGGGTTTGAGGTCGGTTGGTTACCAGGGGGTCTATTGGTACTAGTTGCTCTCTCTTGGGTGCAATGCGCAACAACGTGGCCTTCTTATTGACAGTTGAAACATACCCTATTCTTAAACCTGCACTGTCTTGGGTGACGCCTCCCACAGTTCGTGCAACGTGGTCTGTCACGTGGCGTGTTCTGTGGGCGAGCCTATGGTTTCCTGCTCTCTTGGTTTAAATTTGTCTTGGCCTTGTGCCAAGGTACCCTTGAGGAGGTAGGTGACATCTGTTCTCTCTTTCTCTTCTGGTCAACCGTCGTGTTTAAGGGGGTTTGGGTGTCTTCTGTCGGATATTCCTTATCGTCGAGCGTCTCGGAAAGTCAAAGTGTTGTTGCATAGTCGGGTGGAAGGTGAGTTGACACAGCCCCTCGGACATCGGACGGTAAGCCCATAACAAAACATTCTACTTTCAGCTCTTCTGTTGAGACCATTATTGGGGCGAAACGGGACAGGCGGGTGAACTCTCGTTCATACTCCTCTACTGACATGTTTCCTTGCTCTATGCTTAGGAATTCCCGTTGCTTCTTATATGGCACCGTTGGTTTGAAGTATTTTCGGAGGAACGCTGCTCTAAACTGTGTCTTGGTGATATCGTCTTCGTCCGCAGCAAATGTCCGGGAGGCAGATTGCCACCACAGTTTAGCATCTTCGCATAACAGGTAAGTCACACAACTCAGTCTATGCTCCTCCGGACACTTCATGCGTCGAAAAATTTCATCAATAGCCGACAACCATAATTCAGCTACGACAGGGTCCTTGGATTTTCCCTCGAATACTTCGGGGTCCCAACGTTTGAAAGCTCGAAAATACTTTCTTTCTTCTGTTGCGTCAGCGTCCCCCCGATTGTGATGGGTCGTTTGCCTGACACTTTGCACTAAGGTCGAGATCAGTTGTGTCAATTGCCCATTTGTCTGTGCCATGGCTTGCATCAGTCCCATCATCGAGGTCATATTAGGTACTTCCGGAGTATCAAAGTTTGCTCTCGGTAGATCAGATGGGGGAACTCTATTCCCGAATTTGGGTTTGCATTTACTGACTGTTCTTGAAGTGGGGCCTCTACAGATGGGTTCTCCTGTACCCTTGCCGGCCCACTTCGAGCACGTTTACCCCCCCAATTTGTTACTGGACTAGACATCCTTTTTCCTTGTTTCGTTCCTAATCAACAATTAATTACCTCATAAAATTTCATTTTTTCAGCCGGGTATTATGCAACATGTATGACACTACTTTATGACTTACGTGTACATAAAACCTCACATGATAGTCAATCAAAATATCAATACTCGACAATACACATTCGTACATTAAGCAACATGCATTCTCCACTAATTTTTTTGACTTACAAGCGTACATAAAATCATCCATGATAACCAACGTAATTTTAATATTCAACAATACATATCCCTCTATTTTATGGCCAAGCGTACTTGGAAGTGACGAGGGTTTGACGTTCAGTCATGGACGACTCTTTAGCTTACGATGTAAGCAGTCTACAGAATCCCATAACTGGGCTCTGATACCAACTGTAACGACCCAAATTATCATATAAGTAGCGGTCAGGGCCGTTACCAAAGATAATATAGTTTATTTAAAGATGAATGAAAAAGCATGCAAAAACGATCATTTATTAGAAATCGGGTGCGGGGTACCCCTTTAAAAGTAAAAAAAATTGTCATTTAAAGATATTCAAAACAACATAGGAATTAAAATCAAAAGGAAATATGGTGTGACCGCCTAGTTCCCATAACCTAGGCGTTCACAACATAGTTTAAAGCAATAAAAAAAAGTGCGGAAACGTCTCTCCAACAAAATGAGAATACAAAAACAAAAAGAATTCTTGAATCGCCCCATGACTGACTTTGGCATCCTACTCGTCACCTCCGTGCCACAGCTTCACCTTAACATCATTTTAAAAACAGGGTGAGTATTAAAATACTCCGTTGTGATGTCCCACATTGGTTGGGGAGGAGAACAAATCACCCTTTATAAGGGTGTGGAAACCTTCCCTAGTAGACGCGTTTTAAAGCCTTGAGGGGAAGCCCGAAAGGAAGAGCCCAAAGAGGACAATATCTGCTAGTAGTGGATCTGGGTCGTTATATTACCCTTCCTAACCACATCTAAATACACCTAATTCACATGCTGGGTAAGATTGGAGTAGAAAGACAACAAATGTGGTGCAAGAATGGCTGCTACACATTAGAAATCATACGCATATCTTTAAGCAGCAGTCTGCATACCTTACAACAGTTGTCTTCATGCCAAAACACAAAGCATTCTACACAAGAAAGAACTTGTGAAGGCAGTCTGTAGATGGACAGACTAACAGCAGCACCAATAAAAGATGAACTTGTGAGAGCTGTCTGCATAAGGCTGAAACATCTCTTGAGATTCTAAACTGAGAGAGCACAAGAAGGGTATTTTGTCAATTATATAGCAACTCATTCAACTAAAACACCACACAACTCTTCCAAACCTCCTTCAAACTCAAGAACAAAACAAACCAGAAAAAAATTAGGTTGTAAACTACAACAATGGCATCGAGAACAAGAAGTTAGCAAGCTATGCAAGAGAAGCAAGCTATGGAAGAGGAGTTTGAAGGTGCAACACCAATTCAATGAGAAAAGATAGGAACACCAACAAAAGTAAGAACGTCTAGCTCATCCAAGCAAAAGACGGTGCGAGGAAGGAAAAAAGTGCAACAAGATGAGTTGGAAGAGATAAATAAAGACTCCTTCCTCAGTAGCTCTAGATCAAAAGAGAAAGGAAAGAGAAAAAAAAAATGAGGAACCCTACGATAAAAATTGAAAGATTTGCAACCGAGGAGGCGCATAACAAGTATGAGCTCCTCCATTCAAGAGTGGTGTTGCTGGAGGGAGGTTCCCTGTAATATATCCTACATTTCTTGAATCCTCTCTACATGCTATCACCGACCTCGGATGGGATATATTCTGCCACAATAGAGAACAAGCTATAGTTTCTACGGTGAAGGAGTTTTATGCACATGTTGATCAAGAAGAAGGGTACACAGCAACAGTGAGAGGACAAGTAGTTGATTGGAGTCCTAAAGCCCTCAATTAACTGTTTTAACTACAACCTTTTGTGTAAGCCACCATCAACGAAATGGTACTAGCTCCGTCGGATGAGTAGCTTGAGACAACCTTGGAGATAGTAGCCATTGGAGGAACACGGTGGAAGATCTCAAGAAAAGGAACAAGGTCTATAGTAGCAGTAGGCCTCAACCTGGAAGCAAAAGTATGGGTTGCATTCATGAAGACCAACCTACTACCCACCACACATGATACTACGTTGTCTGCTAGTAGAGTCTTGCTGATATATGCAATCATGACTAACTTAAGTATTGATGTGGACAAGATTGTTAAATGTGCAAGAAAAAGGGTGGGAAGGTTGTTTTTCCCATGATAATCATGTTGTGCCTTGAAGTTGCAGTACCCTTTTATGAGGTAGAAGAAAAACGGGAGGCAAGAAATCTGATAAAATACATAGAAAGCCACAAGGAAAGCCCCAAGGAAAGCTCCAACAGTTGTACAAGAAGAAGCAGCAGTGCTCAGTATGTATGGATCAATTGCTAGAATAGCTAGAGACCCTACTCAGCTAGTTTAAAAATAGTGAAGAAAGTTGCAAAGCATATTGGTCCTATGTGAGAAAAGATGAGGAAATAGAGAAAGCCTTGAAAATTAAGTCCTGAAGTTCACCATTTCCAAGTTTTTTTGGAGAAATTTTTAAAGAATGGAGCCATAGAGAACCACACATGTGGTAGAAGTGGAAGAGAACACTTCCTCTGACGATGCCTAAAGACAAGAGAATTCTCTGATCACACCCTTTACAATCTTATTGTCTTACTTAGAAGCATGCATCCATATTTTATTGTCTATTTTTGTTTTGTTGATTGCATATAATTTTGAATGATGTCCATGCGTGCACCTTAGAAGCATGAGCTTATTTAGGTAGGGTAATAGATCGTGCATTTTCGCATGTGGAGTAGGGATGTTTTGTGCAAGAACTAGAGATCCATTGTAAAATGCTTCAATATGATAAATAAAACAGTAAGATGATGTTGGAAATGTCCCACGATCGAAATATGTCGAAACAAATAAAAGAAGCAGGAAGAACAACTTGAAGGGAGAGAGCTTTTGAAGGGAGAGAGCTTTTGAATAGAGGAACCTTAAGCACTTAGCTTTTCAATTCTCTTTGATGTTGTGAAAATAACATACATATCATGAGTATTTATTAGTGGAGAAAGCACAACTGATCTCCTAAACTTTCTCTTCAACTTGAGCAACTACTGACAACTCTTCGTAATTAAAGACTAACAATTTTTATAGACTTATTCAAATTAATAACTACAAAAAAAATTGTCCTAAAATTGCTATAGGTTAATAATTTCTTTTGCTAAGTCAAGCTTATTAACTCACATTCTCCTCCGTACACTTGATGTTGCTCGAGATTCTTCACTTCGAGCAACTCCCACGTCTTCAAATTTAACCCTTACTAGGCTCTTGGTGAGAATGTCCGCACGTTGCTCTCTAGTTTCAATGTTGCTTGGTCCCTAGTCAACTCTGTCTTCTTCAGAAGAAATTTTAATTTTGCAACAAGCATTTTCTTCCACTCCTCTCTTATGTGCAGATAATTTATCATCGGGCTTACATGTAGAAAATTCTTGTAACGTACTTATCTGTGTTTCAATCTTCTTTTTAGGCCTATCTCTAGGTTTCATATGTTAAGATGACAAGTTTGAGGTCTCATTTCTCCTACGCGCTAGTGGTCTTCCTCTAGGCCTCCTTGGTTGAGATGATAAGTCTGATGTGTTTGGTCTTCCTCTAGGCCTCCTTGGTTGAGATGATAAGTCTAATGAAACACATCGACTTGTAAGTTGTATTTTGCTGATTGAGGCAACCTCTATTGGTTGAGATGATAAGTCTAATGAAACACATCGACTTGTAAGTTGTATTTTGCTGATTGAGGCAACCTCTAGTTTCTTCTTGGATCTATTTTTCGGTTCCTTTTCTCTTGACTCGTTGGTTTCTTCTTCACTTTATTGCTGTCAATGCCAATAGACACTTTTGGAAGATGTTGATAGTCTTTCAATAGTATCTTATATAGGCAGTTTCACGACTGTTTAACCTTCATAGGGTTCCGTTTCGGTCGTATACCTTGAGGAACTGGCCAACTATCTCCACTCTACTACCTTGTTCTGTCATAATATTGCTCTTCAAACTTAGGACGTAATATACCTTTGTCAATAGATGGACAGACTAAAGATGAACTTGTGAGGGCTGGCATAAGGCTGAAGCATCTCTTGACTTATAATAATGAAAAAAATGGTTTAACAAAATTGACATCATTGCCGAAGATCGAACCCCACCCCAGGTCACCAACGTGACAGGTGAGAATCCTTACCACTATACTACATTGAATAGGCATGGATTAACGCAACAAATATTCTTTACTAATGAAAAAATGGTTTACAAAAATTAACACCATTGCCGGGGATCAAACGTAATCCACTCGCATGACAAGCGGGAATACTTACCACTATACTATAACAACTAGGCAAGGATGAAACCCAAGTCACCTTCATTACTACGGGGAATACTTACGAGTATACTACAAAGACTTCTTAATTTTACTTTCCACGACAGTACAATGACTTATTAATTTGTACATGCCAAAAATCTCTAGGTCAACCCGATATAAATCTAAGGATAAACGCAACAAATATTATTTACTAATGAAATCGAAGATTTAAAAATAGATATTCTTTAATAATATGAAAAAAAATGGTTTAAAAGAATTAACACTGTTGCCAAGGATCGAACCCAAGTCACCAGCGTGACAAGCAAGAATACTTACCACTATACTACAACAACTGGGTAAGAATGGAACCCAAGTCACCTTCATGACTAGGGAGAATACTTACGAGTATACTATAAAGACTTCTTAATTTTACTTTCTACGGTAGTACAATGACTTATAATCTTTCGGTGTTGCGGTCCTTGCAGGAGTGGAGAGTTCATGTCCCACGAGTTTTTTCTCTTTTTTTTTTCCAAGCTAATGGTATTAATAGATGATTTATTGGAGCCTACATAACCCAACGAAATAGAATAGTTGCGAGAACAGGACAATCGTGGCCAGAGTTAGAAGTATGTTATCTGGTCAGGGATCGAAATCCAATCACCGTGTGACAATCACGAAAATTTACACTGTAGTATAATGATTTTTTAATTTGTACATGCCAAAAATCTATAGGTCAACCCGATATAAATCAAATCAAAGGATAAACGCAACAAATATTCTTCAGTAATGAACTCGAAGATTTAAAAATATATATTCTTTAATAATGAAAAAAATGGTTTAGAAAAATTAACTTCGTTGCTGGGATCGAACCCAGGTCACCTGCATGACAGGCGAGAATACTTATGTAACGACCCAAAATTTTCTACTTAATTTAAGGTCGCTACTGTATACATATCATAAACATTGCATGCGGAAGACTTTATTTAAATTCCATAAAACATAACATTTATCTTGAAAACACAGCCATGTACTTACGTGTTTCAAAAACATCTTTAAAACGACACAACAAAAGAGTAAATAAAATAAATAAACATTTAAGTTAAAAACATCCTATTCTAGCCTAAGTCTAAGAAAATAAATACCACTATCCTATGCATGTGCCATGGTCTCGAGTTGCGATGTCGTCGTCAGCCGTACAGGAATGTCTTGCCTTAACCTGAAAAATGTAGTAGCACATGGCTTGAGTATTTAAAGAAATACTCCGTAAGTGAGCCCACTATTGGGGTAAATGCAACAATCACATGCAATGAAATGATGGGACCTATCTTTCGTTTCGTTTCGTTTCGTTTTCCCTACGGTGCTGCCCTAACGGGTAAACTTGGAACATGTACCATATACTCTACACACAGCCCATACGTGCGAGTATGGGTTCACCAGGTAGTTCGCACACCGCTGGGCCACTTTCCTTATCCGGTGGGCATACTCTGGGAGCCCCTTATGCCGGAACCCGTTAGAACTAGTAACAGTCACGGCAGCGCTATGCAAAGCATAACGATCGTTGTCCTGCCATTGGATGTACGCGTACGTACCCTCGTGATGGAATAGGGGTATCCCCCAAATGCATGAACACACATAATGCATGAGATCCCCAATATTTCTACTTTTATCATTAATGAATATAACCCCGCTATCATCTTTCATTCGTATCGTATCCTTTCTCATATCGTTTCACATATCGTTCATCATTCATATCGGGGTTACATTTCATTTCATTTATCGTATCATGTCATTCATAACATACTGTACACATACAATTTAGAAAGCATAACAAAACGCTCCGTGCTTGTAACATGTCATTTCATAACGTGCAATTCATACAACAATTACCTCAATGGTCACACAAAACAATTTAAACATAACATATCACATCACAATATATCGTATCACAAACATGTCATATTGTAAACACTTCGTGGTCAAATCGTTCCCTAACTTATCATAGTCTTAACGTTCTTATACCTATCACAGTCATATCGTTACGTGAACATACCTTAGTCATGTCATCACAGGAACGTATCCTAACGCTATCGTTCTATCAGTCTATCACAAACCTATCCCTTTCTACCCATATTCTAACCATATTCTTTCATCAATCTCTCCTATTCATAGCACTCCGGTATGTAACCTAACCTTAACGTTTCATGAACGTATCTTACTCCTATCGTTACATTTTGTTTTGTGCATCCTTCGCGTATCCTATCTCAAACCTATCCTTGAACACATCGTAACATAATTATTATCATACAATTCACATATTATAACATCACATAAACATAATATAAGCATACCGATTATAGATAATTCACACATATCAGTATATATGACACGTGCAGAACCACATGCACGTGTCAACATCAAATATAACCATGCCGATAGTAAGGTCACTTACTTGATTAGCTTAGGCTGATGTCCCGACATTATCCCTAATGAAAGTCCATTGAAATCCAAGTCAACCTATGTGAACCCATGACATTAGTTTCAAATTTGAACTTCTACAAAATTGTTTCTCTGATTTATATTGAAAAGTCTTGAAATATTTATATAGGTTTGTTATAGTATTATTTTCATACAAACCATTTAATACCCTTCAATATTTTCTAGGTATTCTCTTTTCTATTAGTGTTTAATACTTTTTTTTTATAATTATATTCACCGTCTTCCCACAATGTCTTTGACTGTTTCCTTTTTAGTAGTATTATGTGATTATGTGTCTATGTTTCATTTTTCTTTCATTTGATGCCTTGTTTTTGTATTTCTATCTTTTTCTGCAATTCTGTGTTTCGTTTTTCTTTCCTTTTAATTTGTGAGTGTTGTTTCTGTATTTTCTTTTGTTTCTGTACTTCTATCTTTCTTGCGATTATGTGTTTCATTTTTCTTTTCTTTTATTCTGTTAGTCTTGTTTCTGTATTTCCTTTATCTTTCTTTTATCCGGTTAACAATTATATTCTCTTTTATCTGTCAACAATTATATTCTTGGTTTTTAATTCAATCCATTTATTTATTTATTCTTCTACTATAATTCATATAGAATTATTCACAACCTAAATAATTGCAACAATTCACAAGATCTAAAATATTATTGGTGTGATTTCCTAAAAATGAAATGGGTATAAAAAGAGAAAGATTTAATATATACCTTAAGAAACTGACGAGATCTCTCCTTTGCTATCTCCAGTAAATGTGCGTACGTCCATTTTAGTTTTCTCAAATTTGACATTTTTGTTTTCTGTTTCATTTTGCAGGGACTCCAGATTGAGGCCTAAGAATTGGTTTGTGGAGAGATGATGGGAAAGGGATGAGAGATTAGTGGAGAGGAGTGAGGGATGTTTTTTTTATTTATTATTAATTTATTATTATTATTATTATTTTAAACGGAATAATAATTTTTCTTTATTTATTTATTTATTTATTTTTGGGCTATTACAACTTACCACTATAGTACAGCGACTCGGCAAGGATGAAACCCAAGTCACCTTCATGACTAGGGGGAATACTTACGAGTATACTACAAAAACTTCTTAATTTTACTTTCCACGGTAGTACAATGACTTATAATCTTTCGGTGTTGCGGTCCTTGCAGGAGTGGAGAGTTCACGTCTCACGAGTTTTTTCTCTTTTTTTTTTCCAAGCTAATTGTATTAATAGACGATTGATTAAAGTCTACACTCCCCAACGAAATAGAATAGTAGTAAGAACATGACAATCGTGGCCAGAGTTAGAAGTATGTTATCTAGTCAGGGCTTCAGTAATGAAATCGAAGATTTAAAAATATATATTCTTTAATAATGACAAAAATGGTTTAAAAAACATTAACGTCGTTGCCGGGGATCAAACCTGAGTCACCCGCATGACAAGGATGGAACCCAAGTCACCTTCATGACTAAGGGGAATACTTACAAGTATACTACAAAGACTTCTTAATTTTACTTTCCACGGTAGTACAATAACTTATAATCTTTCGGTGTTGCGGTCCTTGCAGGAGTGGAGAGTTCACGTATCATGAGTTTTTTTCTTTTTTTTTCAAGCTAATGGTATTAATTGACGATTTATTGAAGCCTACACTCACCAACGAAATAGAATAGTTGCAAGAATAGGACAATTGTGGCAAGAGTTAGAAACATGCTATCTGGTCAGGGATCGAAATTCAATCACCGCGTGACAATCACGAAAACTTACACTGTAGTACAATGATAAAAATCTAAGGATAAACGCAACAAATATTCCTAGGTCAACCCGATATAAATCTAAGGATAAACGCAACAAATATTCTTTAGTAATGAAATGGAAGATTTAAAAATATATATTCTTTAATAATGAAAAAAATGGTTTAAAAAAATTAACACCGTTGCCAGGGATCGAACCCGAGTCACCCGCGTGACAGGCGTGAATACTTACCACTATACTCCAACGATTGGGCGAGGATGAAACCCAAGTCACCTTCATTACTAGGGGGAATACTTAAGAGTATACTACAAGGACTTCTTAATTTGACTTTCCACGGTAGTACAATGACTTATAATCTTTCGGTGTTGCGGTCCTTGCAGGAGTGGAGAATTTACGTCTCACGAGTTTTTTCTCTTTTTTTTTTCCCAAGCTAATGGTATTAATAGACGATTTATTGAAGCCTACACTCCCCAACGAAATAGAATAGTTGCAAGAAATGGACAATCGTGGCTAGAGTTAGAAGTATGTTATCTGGTCAAGGATCGAAATCCAATCACCGCGTTACAATCACGAAAACTTACACTGTAGTACAATGAATTTTTAATTTGTACATGCCAAAAATCTCTAGGTCAACCCGATATAAATCAAAGGATAAAAACTTAACGCCGTTGCCGGGGATCGAACCCGGGTCACCCGCGTGACAGGCGGGAATACTTACCACTATACTACAACGACTGAGCAGGGATGGAACCCAAGTCACTTTCATGCACTAGGGGGAATACTTACGAGTATACTACAAATACTTCTTAATTTGACTTTCCATAGTACTACAAAGACTTATAATCTTTTGGTGTTGTGGTCCTTGCAGGAGTCGAGAGTTCACGTCTCACGAGTTTTTTTTCTTTTTTTTGTCACGCTAATGGTATTAATAGACGATTTATTGAAGCCTACGCTCCCCAACGAAATAGAATAGTTTCTAGAATAGGACAATCGTGGCCAGAGTTAGAAGTATGTTATCTGGTCAGGGATCAAAATCCAATCACCCGCGTGACAATCTCTAATACTTACCCGAGTCACCCGCGTGACAGGCGAGAATACTTACCACTATACTATAATGACTGGGCTAAGATGAAACCCAAGTCACCTTCATGATTAGGTGGAATACTTACGCGTATAGTACAAAGACTTCTTAATTTTATTTTCCACGGTATTACAATGACTTATAATCTTTCGATTTTGCAGTCCTTGCAGGAGTGGAGAGTATAGTACCCCAACGAACTAGAATAGTTGCAAGAACAGGACAATAGTGACCAGAGTTATAAGTATGTTATCTGGTCAGGGATCGAAATCCAATCAAGGCGCTTCACCCTATGAAGGATGATTACCAAATTTCTTCGGTAATTCTAATTCCTACTTTTTTTTTAAGTATTTAACAAATATGTCTAACTATATTATTCCTACTAACATATAATTTATTAGATACTATAATTTATAATATATTTGAGAATTACTCTATAAAATGAGAATATAAGTTTGTTATTATATTTAATAGTATGAACAATTTAATACTTTTTTTATCTTCCCTTTTATTTTCGTTTTGAATTTTTTTTCTTTTATTTTATTTTGTTAGCTGTATTCGGAGTCTTCTCTCTAATTTCATTTTTCTTCTTTATGTGTTTTTATTGTGTTGATAAATATTATTGACCAATTCTTTATTATTCCTTTGTTTTCATTGTATTGATAAATATTTTTGGCTAATTTTTAATCATTCTTACTCCCAATTTTCTATTTTATTTTCTCTCTATAATTCCTTTTTTTTTCTTTTCTTTTCATTGTGTTAAGTAGTCTATTTCTCTCTATATTTCCTTTTTCTTTCTTTTGATTGTGTTAGCAGTATATTAAGCTACTTTTAATTGTGTTTACACTTATTCACAGATATTCTTGGTTTTGATTCAATGGATTCATTTGTCTAATGATTTACCAGAATTCATATGACATTTTTGTTGTTATTTATTTATTGTTTCTTTTTGCATGAACTTGATATTTTGGCCTGAGAATTGGGTTGAAGATAAATAATGGGGAAAGGGACGATTAGTGGAGAGAAGTATGGAAGTGTTGTTTTTTTTTGTTTATTTATTATTTATTATTTTTCTTTTTTTTTTAACGTAATTTTTTTATTTGTTTATTTGTTTATTTCTTTTTTGGACTATTACAATATTGGTCCTATGTAAGAAAAGACAGGAAATTGAGAAAGCCTTGAAAATAAAGTCCAAAAGTTCTTTATTTCCCAGTTTTTGGGAGGAAATTTTTAAAGAATGGAGTCATAGAGAACCACCACATGTGGTAGAAGTGGAAGAGAACACTCTCTCTCTGACGATGCCTAAAGACAAGGGAATTCTCAGATCACACCCTTTACAGCCTTATTGTCTTACTTAGAATCATGCATCCATATTTTTTTGTCTATTTTTGTTTTGTTAACTACATATAACTTTGAATGATGTTATGCATACACTCTAGATACATGAGCTTATTTCGGTAGGGTAATAGATCATGCATTTTCACATATGGAATAGGGATGTTTTCTGCACGAACTAGAGATCCATTATAAATTGCTTCAATATGATAAATAAAACAGTAAGATGATGTTGGAAATGACCAACGATCGAAATATGTCAAAACAAATAAAAGAAGCAGGAAGAACAACTTGAGGGAGAGAGTTTTGAATAGAGGAAACTTAAGCGCTTAACTTTTCAATTCTTTTGTTGTGAAAATAGCATCCATTTCATGACTATTTATAGGGGAGAAAGCAACTGATCTCCTAAACTTTCTCTACAAGTTATACTAACCACAACTACTCACCATCTTTCTTAATTAAAAAATAACAATTTCAAGTGAGAAGTATGTTTCTTTAAAAACAAAAGCTATAACTCGTTTTAAAAAATAATTAAGGAAATTAAAGCTCAAATTAAGAGGAGTATTCATGAAAGTTAGAAAGTTAAAGTGAGGATCCAATCAATGACAATTCATCTTAGGCAGCGAGAATTCTCATAATTCACCCAACCTTAAACCATTTTTCCAAAAAAAAAAAACAATAACCAAGAGCTTCCACACCTCAACCTAATTTCAAGAATGATTCCACACCTATACCAATGCTTATTGAGAACAATAACTAGTTTAAGTTTAAGGGTATTAAAATAATTCTATTACCCCATGCAAAATGCAAAATTAAAATAAAAAATTCATACTCGAGACCACTTCTCTTCAACCTAAAGCTTGAACTGCCGATGCTTAAAAAAAAAAAAAAATTGCCCCAATTGCTGGTTATCAGACAATCTACATCGCCAATGGAGGTGGTTGAATCGAAGGTAATGGGGATGTTAATGAAAAAAAAACTACCCTTATTGTTCAGGTGAGTTGCATCAATGTGTCCATACTTAAAATTTCAGGATGGTAGCAAGAGAGTCAAGCTAAAGGAGAATGAGTGTTAGTGAAGACTTAGGTGATCTGCATTACAAATGGAGGCACCTAGAGAATAGGGGATGACTTGAAGGATTCTTGGAAGAAAAAATGTTACGATAAGAGAAAGCTAGGGAAATAAATTATGAAGCCAATTCACAAAGCAAAGTAAAAGAAATAAACCATTCTAAAAGTATTTTGGGGAATATGGTGGAAGTGACAAATGCATTATTTTTCTTATAAGATTTTGTTATATTTGTAGGGTGAAATGTGGGAAAAAATTGAGTTGAAGAAGAAATATAAGAAATGTGATCTAAATTATGTCTTTGATGAATACTAAATACACAGAAAAAAATTTGTTAATGAAAAAAGAGTTCAAGGAAGAGTGAAGAGAATGATTACTCAAGGATGAGCTATCTTTAAGTTTGGGGTGTGATGACTCTTCAAAAATAGAGTTATATCAAGTCTTTTTTTTTAAGTTAATTTTGCACTCATACTCACAATTTTAAAAATTGTTCCATTTATTCTAATTAGTATACATGAAATAGTCTATTGTGGTTCAATATGAAAAAAAAAGATCAATTTGCATAAATTGAGCCTAATTATACATTTAATTGAGTTATTTGGTAAAATTACAGAACATTTATGTTGAACCATGAAACTGTAGTAAATCTGAAAACAACCTTACTGGAAAATTAGGAAACAAATTGCTTACCCTGATATTCAGAATACAAACTTTTCGGGGATGATATAAAATTTTTAATCCACATCAGCAATCCATGAGGGTCATTGATTGCCTAATTAGGAACATCTTATGTGGACGATTTACTCCTTTTTAGCCCTAATTTAGAAGCAATGAACATTATAAAAGCAAGGAGGATTCAATAAAAAAGGGAGAGCCACAAAATAGAGGAAAAACGGAATACAGCACAAGGCTCTGCTGCTTTGAAACCAGAGAAGAAGAAGAAGAACCCTAATCTAGCCGCTGTTGACAGCAGAAGGAAAAGAAGACCAAGAGGCTCTGCTGCTTTGAAACCAGAGAAGAAGAAGAAGAACCCTAATCTAGCCGCTGTTGACAGCAGAAGGAAAAGAAGACCAAGAAGGATATACTGAGGCAAGGAGGTGGACGTGAGAGCTCAAAGGAAGAGAACTTTCATTGAAGGAAAACAACAAAGCTTGATAACTCTCTAATTCCTTACTCTTTCTTCTTATTCTATCAATTTTACATGATTGAGATCTGTGATCCTCTGTTTAATTCAGTTTGTATGGAGAGCTAAAACTTATAGGGGAGGCGAGAGATTTTTATGTAGTTTAAGTACGTTGACGATGTGATTTTAGTTTATTAAAGTGTTGTTGTTAATGATTTACATGTTTGTTTAGTTGACCACTTTACCTGCATAGTTGTTCTCTTGTTCGGAAGAAGAGAAGAAGCAATGAAATTATCTTTAATACTTTAGTTCAATTGCAATGATACATGAAGGTAATATAAGGGTTGAGAATAATTCGTAGAGCTTTGTTAGTAGAAATTACAAAATGATTATGGAAATAATCACCCGGAAGTGGGCTTGGAAAGCTATTAAAATGAACTAAATTTCACCACAAAGTTAACAACTTATCTATTTAACCCCTCTTTCTTATTATTGTTGATTTTCTCATTATTTTTTTTATTTTTTTTTTTAAGGGGTGGCACTTTGCATAAATTTTGTTTAATTAGTTTAAAATCACCAACACTCATTCTAATCATACCCACAAACTTACTTAATTTCCAAAAAAAAAAAAAAGTAATTTACTTATTACATGCTACTTGTTATTAGTGATATTTGCACTTATTCTTGTAAATTTTACACCATTTTATTATATACATCCACAAGCGATCAAATCACGCTCTTGGAAGTTCATAACTTGAACTTAGTATGAGGAGACGACCATTGCAGCTATGAGTTCCATAGCCCCTCTCTCAAGGTTGGTGAATCTTAATTGTAAAAATTCCAGTTTATCCAAAACTCCCTTTGGGTAATGGTATACTTGTGGGATATTTAATTTCTTTGGCGGTCGCCATTACCTGAGTGAACTGTTCTATTTGAGCCTACTACGTGATCTGCATGGAAGCATGCTTGGCTTTCAGAGTTATGGTCACGGGAGGCTAGGTCATAGGTTACTAATATGGTACAAGACCTTAAATTATCTTCTTCCTAAATCTATGGGTTAGACGTCTCGCACTCAACGGTATCGACTCTCTATCTTCCTAAGATCAGTATGCTATCTCATGACCTTGCTCAGCCTCCTTACTATATCTATGCACTATAACTCAGATCCAACCTCGTCTTATAGGGTTAACATTTATTATTTAATGCCCTAGGACGTTATTATAACTCAATATCTCAACTACATAACCCATATAAGACTTACAACTTTTTGTGTACTTCTTTATAGGATTAGACAACATACCTGGTCGCAATGGGCGCAACGACGAGCTAAGACACATAGGTTTATGAATGTCTTCCCAAAAATAACCTATAGAACCTAAAACTAGATTGCACTGATACCAATTTTTCATGACCCTATTTTCGAAGCTAGGAATTTCAGACGGTGACTAAAAAGACAAGATGACAGTAAATAAAATAAAAGATAAAAATGTTGTAAAATGTAAATAAAATTAAGATAAACAACATCACAGTAAAAAAAACAAAACGAGATCCAATTAGAAGTTGGTGTTATTCAAATTTATTACAAACAGAACAACGAATACAGAAAACAATTACAAAACAAAATAGAAGACCTAAAATGTAAGGACCGGATCGTCGACTCTTTGGTCTTGACTCGATAGTGTAAAAAGACGAGCAAATTTTTCAAGAATAAAACAAAGAAAATTTAAAACTTAATATACAATATATTTATATTATATTAAAATAGAGTTCATACCTAAGTAGTTAAAATACAAGATAATAGTTACAACAAAAAATAAAGAACAAAGACAAAATATTTAAAACAAATGGGTTAAGGACGATGGGTGAGGCTTGTCTATAGCACCTGCTCTAGAGTCTGCTCTTGACCTCGACTAACTCCTTATTTACCTGAAAAATATGAAAAACATAGAGTGAGTATAAAGACTCAGTAGTAGCCTACTTGTAGGCTCTTAATCGTGTCCTTGGTATGTTAGGGTGCCACATTCTTTCTTGTCTTGTTTTGGTTCTTATTGTAAGTACTTAGACCCTTTGGTTTTTTTCCTTGACTTGTAAGTTCTTATCATGATCTATTATGAGGATCTTGGTCCTTGGGTTCTGAGGTCTTAGATCTAAGGGCCTTAGTACTGTGGTTCAGGTTTCTTGTATTTAGAACTTGGATCTTGATCAATGTTCTAGTCCTTAGTCGTTGTCTTATTTTTTTGTTGCTTTCTATGTTCTTGTTCGGTTCTTGGTTTGTTCTCCAAGATACTCCCCCTAAGATTTACGGTAATAAGTCATGAACCTGAGAACCTTTGCCCAAGGCTTCATACGTTCCAAGCGACATAGTCTGAACCTATGCTCAAGGCTTCATGCGTTCCAAGCCATGTAGTCTGAAAACCTATGCCCAAGGCTTCATGCGTTCAAGCGGCATAGTTTGAATACCTATGCTCAAGGCTTCTTACGTTCCAAGCAGCATAGTCTGAAAATCTACATTCAAGGAATCTTATGTTCCTAGCGATATAATTTGATTTTGTATCCAAGGCTTCAGGCATTCTCTACGACACGACATGAATACCTATGCTCAAGGCTTCATACGTTCCAAGCGGCATAGTCTGAGTACCTACACTCAAGGCTTCATATGTTCTTAGTTTTTAATCTTGCAAGTTTATAAGGTTCTTAATTTCTTGAGGAATAAATTGTAACATGCATTCTTAAGCTTATGAACTCATCATAGTAACATGCATGAGTTATTCTAGAAAGTCATAGATTCATAATATATTCTCTAGAGAGTTCTAGAAGAGTCTTGAATACTGAGTAAGAATTTCTTGAGGTACTTTTAAGTGTTTCTTAGGCCTAACATAGTTTAGGTTCCAAATTTGCTTGAAATTATAGATATATCTTCGTGTCCTTGGATAGACCTTATAAAAAGTAGTTATTCATTTGATCTATGTTTAGACATTGAAATATCTTTAAAAAGTGGATTTTTTTTTTTAATCATTTTACACCTCATTCTTGGTTTAGCTACTTAATGTGTTCTATGATTTTAAACTTTAAAACACCACTAATCATCATGAGATAAAATCGGTTATAAAGTTTGATAGGGGCATTATCGTCATTACACCACTTTGTTTAGCTATTTAACCTTATCTAATGACCACTCAATTTCACATCTAATTTTCACATTCCCTCACCATTAAATTTTATAGGAAGCGGAGTTCATTTTGTGTTATTTTAACGCTACTCAAATCTTGAGCAAATCGATCGATTGAGGGCCTTAACTCTTGTTTCTTGATGTTTTTCTTTCATATTTTCTTAATTTATACTTATTTTAATGATCATGCTAAAATTCAACTCATTCCTACAAGTATTTATTAAGAAAAGTCAAAGATGGCTACTTACCTCGTCGTTGATGTTCATGACCTCTGTTCTCGAGCTTCTGGTATTCGAATTACCTCAAATTTTCTTTGGCATAATCCTTAGAGTGTCTAGTTTTTGACACCATAAAGTTTTTCATGAGAACTAGTCTATAATAGGGTTAAAATTGAGAAAAATCAAGGGAGGGTCAATTTTCAGTTTGTCATGGCTGGTTTAACTGAATCGGCCACGTGATCGTCTTCTTCCTTTGGCATGTTGACTCATGTCCACTTCAGTACCTGATGCCATGCACCATTTGTTAAGAATAAGAAACAAAAGTCGGATCAAAAGTATGTTCATTAATGTTCACAAGGTTCAAACAGAATACCGGCTACCAACTAGCTCCTAAAAATAGAAAATATACTATTAACCAACTCCTGAAAATAAGATAAAATATCTACTACCAACTCCTAAAAATAAGGAAAAAATTCTAATAGATGAGAACTACATAAAATATATTCCACAACTAATTACATTTATACACCAAAATATATTCCAAAAATATCTTTATATCTTAAATCAAATTTCATAATACTCTCCCTCCCGTTGGAGAGTGTATGTGAACACACCCCCACTTGTCTTTCAGCAAATCAAATTGTAGTCTTTCGAAAACTGTAGTGAACACATCTGCCAATTTCATTTTAGTTGATACATAACATGGTTTGATGATTCCAACTTTGGCAATTTATTTCAATGTGCTTCGTACGTTCGTGAAAAACTGGATTAGCTATTATATGCAATGTTGCTTGATTATCACAATACAACAATACTAGTTTGGACAACGGAGTTTTCAAGTCTTGAAGAATATATCTCAGCCAAGTTAACTCTAAACAAGTATTTGCCATAGCTCGATACTCGGCTTTGGCTGATGATCTGGACACATTAGTTTGCTTTTTAGACTTCTAAGAAATAATTGAATTTCTCGAGAAGATGCAGAACCTAGAAATTAACTGTCTTGAAGTTCGAAAACCCCCAGTTAGAATCGCAATATGCTTGTAACCTCCAGTTATTTTCATATAGTAGTAAAAGTTCTTGACTAGGAGTACCTTTGATGTATCTCAGAACTCGAAGAGCTGCTTCCCAATGTGATTTTCTTGGTTCATGCGTAAATTGACCAAGCATAAATACACTATGTCAGGCCTAGTAACAGTTAAATATATTAATCTGTCAATCAACCATCAGTATTTGCTTGGATTATTCAACTTCTCTCCTTCAAAGTTTCAGATTTTGTTCCATAGGAAATTTTTGTGGACATGCTTCTGCTGTGTCTCGAAGAATATCTAAAGTATACTTCTTTTGAGACATAAAAATTCCTTTTCTAGATATAGAAAATTCAATGCTTAGTAAATATTTCAAATTTCCTAAATTTTTTATAAGGAATTTCTCGAGTAAACAAGTCTTGACCAATTGAATTTCTTTGAGATCATTGCCTGTCAACAGAATATCATTAACATAGATAAGAATTGCAGTGAAAGAAATACCTCTATCTTAGTAAATGAAGAAAAATATGTTTTTGACTGAGTGTAGCTTGTATTTTGTACCGTGGATGAGAATATGGAGAACCAATTACGAGAAACCTGTTTTAACCCATAAAGAGATTTATGTAGCCGACATATTGTATTCTCCAACTGTCAGTGAAGACCTGATGGTAAAGACATGTAAACTTCCTCGTCTAGATTACCATGGAGAAAGACGTTTTGAACATCCAACTCATGAGTGAATCATTTTCGAGTAACAACAATAATGAGTAAGAAACGAAGTGTAGTAAGTTTCGTTGTAGGAAAAAATGTCTCTTTGTAATCAATACCTTCAATCTGAGTGTATCCCTTTGCTACCGGCCGAACTTTATAACGTTCAACAAAACCATCAGAGTTGTATTTAATCTTCCAACGACAGCCAATAGCTTTATGGCCAGGTGGTTGAGGAATGAGAGACCAAGTGTGATTACGTTTCAAAGCTGCAATTTTAACATTCATAGTCTGTTGCCATAATGAGTGGCCAACTATCGCATCATAGGTTTTAAGTTCTGTCTGGACTGTAATAAGAGCTATAAAAGCACGTTGACTAGGAGAAAAACGAGAGAATGAAAGGTAATAATGAAGGGGCTACCTGGTGCCAGTGCTGGGACTTGAGCTAGAGGTTAAATGATTGCCTGCAGAAGACATCTCATAATCATTATGTCAAGCTAGAGGCTATTTGGTATGAGTAGAACGTCAGAGTGGAACTGATGTATAAGGTGGGATAGGATTAGAATTAATGGGTGAATCTGGATAAGGAATAGAAGGTGGAGGAGATAATGAAATAGGAGGAAAAGGGATGTTTGAGTCGGATGAATCATGAAGTAGTAAAATGGGAGTTGAAGGAGCTAATGTCAAAGTTTGTGAAGTTGATGAAAAAGAAAAATCATCTTCACAAAATTTAACATCGACTGATAACTTTTATATATTTTTTGAGTTTCAAGGATTTTTATAAGACTTTCATCTTACAAGATTCTTGCTCTCTAGTTAATTAAAAATGGGAAAGACTACCTGTGGAATTCAGATGACTATTTTCTTTTAATGGTTACTTTGGTGAGTCTATGACATGTTGAATGAGTTTTGACACTCTATTTATATAGTTGTATATTTTTTTATGTAGCTTTCATGAGTTGAAAGTTCTCGAGTATGTTTTATAAGTTTTGGCGATTTAGAGTGTGAAGTTATAAATGTTTTTGTTTCTTTTTTTTTTTCTTTTAAGGATTAATTAGTTTAGGTGATTTTATAGGATTTGAGGTGTTTGTTTAATTTTGTGAGTTAGTGAGTTAGGATTTTTGTTTTGGCTTTTAAGTGATAGTTTAGGATGTTTAATGGCATGTGGAATAAGTTAGGAGTAATTTTTGGTGAGTTTGAGAGTTTTCAAAGTGTTTTTTCTTTTTATTCTTTTATGTTAGGGTTAATGAATTAAAGTGAGATTGAGAAATGTGGAGTGAATATGGGTGAGTAGTGTTTAAATGGGCACTCCATCAGACCGAACCTTTCTTTTGTCGGACCAAACCTTTCTTTTGTCAGGATAGTTTGTCTTGACTTTAAAAATTAGTTTATGGCATGTGAAGTGAATTTTGCATTTTTTTTTGTTTTGTTTTGTTTTATATTGTTAGTTTAGTGGGTCCCCATGTGCTCCCTTTGTTTTCACACACGATACTAGCACAAACAAGGTTATAATCTCACGACATTATCCTATCGATACCAACTCTTTGTCATCTTAGGTACACGTGTAAACCCCATCATGTCAAAGTACAAAGGTTTGCTAGCTACTTCTAATAATCCCCACATTGTATCATTAATGACGGTGAAGTGACCTTGGCTTTGCTATACTAATTATAGCTCTAATTAAAGCATAGTAAATATTAGGCTAAGCTCGGGTTTCTCTTATATCGCATCGTGTTTAGCTTAAGTCTCTTTTAGGGCATTCTAATGACGAATCTTATTCTATCATATTCTAATACATATTGAAATAGTCCCAACTTTTACTTCTATCTTAAAACATAAGGTACAATTCTAAATTCACCAAACATAAAAGAAATTTTTTCAATTCTACTAAATAAGTTCAAGTATGCTAATATTACTAACTCCTCATGCATAAATAGCCCTAATCTCAAAGGGGAGGTTCAAATTCATGCTTTTATCATTTGTGATATCATCCTAACCTTATACATTAGAGTAAATATTAAAACATATAATATCATGCTCAACAAAATCATCTCTAACAACTTAGTTAGACAAAACATGCTTGAGGTCATTTACTCTCACTATCCAATATTCGAGGCTTCAAACCTAGGACCGAGAACCAAAACGCATAGACGAAATCAAAATAAAACAAAAGTAAATTAAAATAACATATACAAACGGTAAAATTTAAATAAAAATAAAATAAACAATACCACAATAAAATATAAAATGAAATCCAATTACAAGATAGTGGTTTTCAAATTTATTACAAAACGAAATACAAGATAAACTGATGCTCCAGAACGACCCCATATGTGACCGTGCAACTCTCGAACACTCCCCACCTCGACTGATAGCTAACAAACACTTCAAAAAGAAAAGAAAAATGTATGTGTATAAAAATACTTAGTAAGCAACCTACTTGTAGACTCTCATCCCATCCTTAACCTAGTAAGTATACACAGATTTTACTCTAGCTCTTAGAAGTTTGGGCCTTGTCTCTACTATTATCTGAGCATCTCGGGAGGCCTCAATTTTTTGGGCGGATGTCTGATCTAGATCTTACCCCTAGGGGTCTATATATGTTTTCTATTTTTTTTTTTTGTTTGACTTAGGTAGCTTGCTTTGCTTACGTAGTGAATGACTGGTATCCTAGGTTCCGGCGCTACTGATAACTCTCCAAAAGTAGAGTTATATCAAGTCTTTTTACCGTTAATTTTGCACTTATACTCACCATTTTCTCATTAATTGCTCCATTTATTCTAATTAGTATACATGAAATAGTCAATTGTGGTTTAATATGAAAAGAAGATCAATTTGCATAAATCGAGCTTAATTGGTCACTTAATTGAGTTATTTGGTAAAATTCCAGAACATTTATGCTGAACCATGATGCTGTAGCAAATCTGGAAACAACACTACTTGCAAATCTAGAAATAAATGGCTGACCTTGATGCTGAAGCAATCTGGAAAGCAAACTTTTCGAGGATGACCTGGAAATTTTAATCCACATCAGCAGTCCACGTGGATCATTGGCTACCAAATTAGAAACATCCTAGGAGGACGATTTTATCCTTTCTCAACCCTAAATGAGAAGAAACAAGCATTATAAAAGGAAAAGGATACCTAAAATAGGGGAGAGCCACACTTTGGGAGAGAAATCGGATTAGACAGCAGCAGCCTCCGCTCCTGCTGTGAAACTAGAGAAGAAGAAGAAACTCCTAATCCAGCAGCTGTTGACATCAAAAGGAAAAGGAGACCAACAAGGATTGATTAGGGCAAAGAGGTGGACGTGAGAGCTCAAGAGAAGGGAACTTCCATTGACGAACGACAACAAACCGGGATAACTCTCTATTTCCTTATTTTCCTTTCTCATTCCATCAATTTTACATGATTGAGATGCGAATTCCTCTGTTTAATTCAGTTTGTATGGAGAGCTAAACTTTTATATAGTTTAAGTATGTTGACGATATGATTTTTAGTTTATTAAAGAGTTGTTGTTAATGATTTACATGTGTTTAATTAGCTACTTTACATACATGGTTCTCTTATTCGGGAGAAGAGAGGGAGCAATGAAATCCTCTTTAATACTCTAGTTCCATAGCAAGGAGACTTGAAGGATAATAGAAGGGATACGAATAATTCTTCTCCTAGAGCCTTGTTAATAGAAATTACAATGATTATGAAAATAATCACCATTCATGACCCTCGGAAGTGGGCTTGGGAATCTATTAAAATGAACTAAAATTTACCACAAAACTCAACAACTTATCTATTTAATCTCTCTTAGCCGAACCTTCTTCATTATAGTTGATTTTCTCATCATTTTCTGTTTTTCGACAGCAGTGGCACTCTGTTTTAGTTTTGTTTAAGTAGTTAAAATCACCAACACCCATTTGAATGCTACCGAAGAACTCACTTAATTTCCAGCGATAAAATTAACAAAAAAAGATAGGTTCCCTATGGAATCGATAATTTACTTATTACTTGGTACTTGTGATAGTGTGTACTTGCACTTATTCTTGTGAATTTTACATCATTTTATTATATACATCCACAAGCGATCAGCTACCTTATAATTATCTAGTGGGATAGTATGGTGTTTGCTAGCCTGAACATCATCCATGGGAGGTTAGCTAGCTAACTTTCCCACATAACCCTATAGTCACCCTAGTTTGGGTGAGCGACTTTTGTGTGTCGGTCAGCTACTGTGTCTACTACATGATACCAGGTCCCATTTCTAGATGGGTTTTACTGCATAGTGGTCCCATTTAGGAGATCACTAGTCATTCCCTCTAGGTAGGGGCACCTAGTCACCTCGACGCATTACACTATCCAACCTCGGTTTGTCTCAACGGTACCTATACTACTACCGCTAGGTAGGATGATACTAGAACTAAGGGTGTACCGAACATATAAGAAGCGGAGACTCTAATAAGACTGACATACTAGAAGCTGTCTAGTGAGCTACCTTAGTCATTCCTAGATGTCATGGAGGCCTACTAGATTCTTAAGGACGTCTAGGCTGTTTTAATCTCATTTCGCGCTTTCCAGATGGTCAAGGTTAGCTCCTTGAGGCTAATCCAATCTCTGAGTGCACACAAGTCAAGACCTTTGATCGTCACTCACGATCAAGATGTGGATGGTCTATCTGAAACGTACTAACATACATCAATGTGTAAACTTCTCTAGTTGTAGCGCTCTAATTTTAACTTGGTTTTATCATGCATGCTTATTAGGGAGATATTCTTATCGATCACCTAAAGTACAGAACATGTAATATAATCATCACCTTGGTCATTTCTGGGAGCTAAGAAGGTTTACTAGGTTCCTAAGATGGTTAGGTTGCTTAAAGAGGACTTTTGACTCCAAAGTACTCTATTCTAACTACTCAAGTCTTTCTTAATTTGGAAGCAATAGGGTCTAGACCCTCTGACCGCCGCTCTCGATCCTAAGGTGGTTAGTCTGCTAGAGGCGTCCTGACTTAGGTCACATCTGGCTAACCTAACTCTAGTGCCCTAGTTTTGTTCTCTGTGTAGATAAACACGCTTTACAGGGAGAACACACAATCAAATACTTGGAGCTAAACATACTATATGCATTCATAAAAGCTCAAAGGGGAAATAACATCCATCAATCGCTCGGAGCACAGATCACAAAAATTCATCCTCCATTTTAACACAGAATAGCATATAAAACAACTTACGTTTCAAAATCTCATTCTAGGGGTATTTTGATAATTATCCACATCATACCTAGATTACTTGAACAAATTTGCCTTAGTTGAGTTCTATCATGCATATTCCCTTCCTAGCTCGATAGAAAGCATAAAAAATCAGCATGCATCTTTAACGTACAAAGCATTCTAGGGGACCTAAACATACATATTTTAACCCCTAAGGTAAGATATGCTCGCGTGCAAGCATGTCCTAGTTATCTCTACAAGTATTAGTTGAGAAAAGTCCAAATGGCTACTCACTTGGTGTGTACCTTCCTAACTAGCTTTTGTGCATGTTAGAAGTTCCAAATTTTCTGAAAATTTTCAAGTAGGTCCTAGTTCATAAAGCATCAAAACGGTTAGATAGAAAAGAAAAAAATAAATAAATAAAAAAACTCATACACCTACCTGCCCTCACACAGACGTGTGTCTAGGAGGAGAGGTTGTGCTACCATCAAGACACGTGGCACCCTCTGATTGGTTTATATGAAATCCACGATGCGCATTCGAACCCTAGGGTCGTTTATTTTTTGTGATCTACCAAGTTTTGACGTGTGGCACAAGCGGCTAGTGTTTCCGAGATGGGGTGGGTCGAGATGAGCGAGTCGGATGCGGGAGGATCAAGCCGGGTCTTCCTCTAATGACGCAACACCCGAGCAAATTCCACACCTGACACGCGCCCCCACCCGTGCCCGATACATGTCATCTCCTCAACAGGCCATGTTTCTCCTCTCTATGCCCGATACATATCCAATCTTCACCTGATGCGTGTCTCTTCCTCACTAGCACCCGCATGAACTTTTCTAGAATTTCTTAAGTTCTTCATTCTTTTCTATTTCTTTTGAATTTTTGCATTTTTTTTCTATATAACTCAAATCAACTAATTCCTTCACTAAAATTATAAAGTTTGAATTCTACTTTCCATCAAAATTATAAAGTTTTAATTCTACTTTCTATCCAAATTATTTTCATCTCAATATGTGAACTATAAAATGTGAACTATAAAGAGATATAATTGAATTTAAAGTAGGTTAAAAAAAATAGAAAACTCACCATTCGTGAGACTCATCGGAACTCTGGCTTTCATTCTGATTCAACTCCATCTTTCTTCATAGAAGTTGTGTGAAATCCTCCCAAAGACAACATATTATATTCCAATCTTTCTTATTTCAAAAGGACTTGGAGGATGCAAAAGTCTATACTTAATATCCTTAGACATCTGAATAAGTTTTGTGAAGACATTTTAGCTGGAATCAAACTCTAGGTATATGAACCGAGAGGCTCGAGTAGTTACTTCTATTCTTCTCTCTAGGGTCTTGCACTTCCCATTTCTTTCATTTTCCTACGTTCTTTTTCTTTCTTCGTAATTACATCTAATTGTTGGTTCGAGAATAGGTCAGGAGCTAATTACAGCTTCTAGAATAATTTCGAGCATTTTTTCTAATTTTTTTTAATATTTTCTTTTATAACTTTTCTAACTTCCACAAGGTGTAAAACATTTTTCTTTTCTACCTCATTTCATTATAAAGCTCTCAATAAAATTTAAGAAGTTTGAACGGAAAAGAAAAAAATCAAGAAATTAATGGCTTTGAGTCTTACATATTTGAATTGAGGCAAAAAATATATATATATATATATATCCATAGAAGAGAAGCTGTCTATGAGTTAAAAATTACAAGTTTATTGGATTTTAAGATAAAACATTATATCCTTTATTAAAATCTATGGTCTCATTTAATGAAATTAATAGTAAAAATTGCCATACCTAACTAAATTGAGGCGATGAAGGTTAATTTTTTCCCTTTAATTATGCAATTGTTTATTACTTCTTAATTTAATTCTAATTTATATGGCACATATCTATATAAAAATTTCAAAAATCAAATGGTTGTGAAATGAATTCTAGTTTCTCCAAAAGTATTGCATGATCTTATAATATATATTTTTTTATTCTCATAATTTTAATATTTGCCTACCTTATTTGACTCAATTTTAGGTTGGATGACCTTTTAAAAAAAAATTTAGAGTGCATGTGAGTGAGAATAATACATACGGAAATAACTCGTGTTGGTTAATATGAATAGTCTTCACTCTTAATAAGCGAGAAGTAGGTAACACAACCAAGTCGCAGGGGATGTAGGAGAATGTCAAGGTCATCAAATGTCAAATCTTGATTCCGAATCCTTATCTACATGAATAGTAGATAATGTGACCATGTCGCAAGAGATGCAAAAGAATGTCGAGGTTATCATGTGTCGCATCTCATCCAAAAAAAAGAGAAGCAAAAGCAAAACAATACCATACTCCTTCAAGGGTATGTCCAATGGTGCCCTCAATTAGGCTTAATTGATTAGGGTCACTTTGTCCAACTTTTTGTAAGATTTATTCCCACAAGTAGCATGAATTGGCCTCGTTTATGTTGGCCTATTTTCAAAATTAGAATTTGTTTAGCATCTTTATCAATCACCCCAAAAAGGCACACATTCAAGGGGCTCTCCAAAAGTCCAAAACCATATTGTGAATATCCTTTGCCTTTTCTATTCCACTTTTTAAGTTAGATTTCCAAGTGTGATGAAATTAAAATGTTCCTTTTCTTCTTTTAAATAAGTTTAGATTGTTTTTATTTTATGTTGTGTAAAATAAAGAAATAACTTTTCTTTCTTTCTATGCCACTTTAGATTTGAATAATACCCATTCCTAGTTATGATATTAACACCTCAATTATTGCCCACTACCATTTCTTACCAATTTCGGTACCTTCCAAATATTCTTATATCAAAACTTATTTCATTTTTTTTTTATGTTTTCATATACCGATAATAATATAAGGTATAAATATTGTAATTATTCATTTGAACAATTCAATTTTTATTTTTATTTTAAATCAAAACAAAATGGAATTATCTGTTTTAAATTTTGTTGGATCAAGAAATTGAGGAAATTGAGGTATTCTTTGGTTTTGTTCAATTTGTTTTGTTTATAACAAAAGTTTTAAGAGTGCAAATGAAAAAGTAAAAATGAATTAAAGGTTGGTGGGATGCATGGTTGTTGTTGTCCAAGTACACTGACTTAAAATGTGAGGATTTGGGAAAAATATGCAAATTGTTTTCTCTCTCCTCCTAGATTTTTCATTAGAAAACCATTCAGAGTCTTGCACATGCAACGAATGGGCTTCCTGTTCGTTCCCCACCTTCATCCCATGTCAAGCAAATCATGCTTGGGATCTAGATACACACAACCAACGAGCTTTTTATGTTTTGTTATGATCAGTTTATCGAAACTTTGAATAATAAATCGCAATGTAGATTAATAAACAGACATCGATCGAAAAGTACGATAATTTTTTTTTAAGAAAAACAAAAAAATAAATAAATACATTTACTATCCAAAAGTACCGTTTGAGTGCAATTCTACTCGCTTTGTGTCACAATCACAATCTCGTGTTGCGGGACAACTATTGTATGACACTTGTTCCAACCCAATGAACAAGTCAGTGGTACGAAAGTTAGACTTTGCGAAAAACCTTAGTGTATCATCGAGCTTTGGTCATGTTTCAAAGAAATATTTTAGAAAACGTGAGCGAATAAATGTGTTGATTTTTTTTTGAAATAAATCAATGTTATAAGCTAAAAGCGAATAAACAACAATGACTTTGAGAGCATATAACCCGAGTATGAAGAATTAACAACTAGTCACATCCACATATAGTACATTTTGGGGCATTTTAACCCTAGCGGTTGTAGACATGATTTTGGTACCGGTCATACACCTTTGTATTGACACAACAAGAAATAATAAAGGTCTATATAACATGAAAGTAGGTAAAATGAGTTTGGAACATGCATGGGGTCATGGATAAACACGACCGAGAAATTCAACATGCGGCCACAAGCAACATGCCTTTGACAAACATGACTGTGACATCCTCCCCAACCCAATTGATTGACGTCTCTATCAATCGATAGATTAACCACTTCTCGATTCGTTGACTCTTCGCATCTTCTCTATTACAGCCTCTCCTACTTTCTTTGCTAGGAAATTCTTCTTCTTTGTGTGAGGTTGTACCACCTCCTTGTGTTTGGTGTCTTCTTTGTCGGGATAGTAACGTTTCAAGTTTCTGACGTAGACAACAGGGCTAGTCTGCATCCATGGGAGCAATTAAATCCTATATGATATCTTCTCGATTTTGTGGATAACTTCGACGGGTCCATAGTATTTTTACATTCTTCTTGCTATGAAATTGGATTTTATCTAACCTTAACTTGATTAGAACTCTCTCTCCATCTTGAACTTGCGTGGCTGACGCTTTCGATCGACCCTTTTCTTCATCAATCTGGATGATATTTCTGCATGAACATGAGTTGTTTTAGAGATTTGTCTCTGTCTCCCTCCTTCAGCAAAGTTGTTGGCTTGGTGTCTCTCCCCAGCATTTGGGTAATTAATGACAAGAGTCTTTGCGTGTCTAATGAACCCAACTATCAACAAGTCATTGAGTTGTTTGTAGAATTCAACTAGCTCAGGTTGAACTGTATGACACACATCTGTGACATACGATCTCGCCCCGACATAAGATCAATCTAGTGATTTATCTAACTTTCCGGTCTTGTGTCATTGTGTTCCTGTAGTGGCCACGTGGTTTTTGTTGAAGTGAGTTGACTTGAGCTCCACTCTTCAATCATGGAAATGGTAATGAGCGTCGGTTCATCATTGATAAGATATCTTCTTAATTGTAGCGTCGACATCATTTTCACCCCTTTTGGTTGATGGGTGATAGTCTGGATGATTGTTGGGTTGGACCCCATTACTACTAAAAATTTCACTAAGGGCATGGGAATGACTTTGTGTCAAGTAGAAAATCCATCCCTAACACGATGTCGAAGTCGTCCATTTTGACTATCACAAAATTGGTTTGTCCCATCCAAGTCCATATCTTTATCGGAGTTCTTTTTATAACCCTAAGGACAGGTAGGGCTGTTGAGTTGACAGCTTTTATCTGTCCTATATCTCGATGCCATAGAATGCTCAAGCGTTTTACTTCGGTCTTTTTCATGAAGTTGTGGGTGGCTCCAACGTCAATTATAGTGTTCTTGACCGCTCTCTGGTTGACCCATATCTCAACATACATAAGACCACATTCCACTGGCAGTTCAATCTCACTCACTCTCTTTTGAAAAGCAAATAAATACTTTAGAGCCCCCATGCGAGGGATTTTCACGTTTTCGACTTGCAATTTTTCAACTTCTGTTGTTTCGTACTAAACTTATGAGTTCATTCCAATTTTTTGCTTGGAAGACATAGAGTGTCGCCTTTTGTCGACACTTGATTTCTCGATGGGCTCCCTTGCATATGAAGCAAGACGAGGGGCCTTAGCTTTGACTATGATTGTTCTGGTCGTGAGGTCTACGCCATGGAGTTCTACCTCTCTATTTTTAGGACTCGCATTCTCCTTCTTCGTGTTCAAGTCTATCACTTCCCCCACCTTTGGGAGAGTTGGGTCAATAATTTTTATTTCTATAACTTGCAGATGCTTAGTTCTGCCTTATCTCTTGGAATTGATCGGTACTAAAATCAACCAGTCGTTCGACTGTAGTATAGGTCGTGGAAAGGTCTTGAACTCTTTGTTCGTAGAGCTTGATTTTCGCCCACGGCTTCAGCTCCTCAACAAAACCGAATACCTTGTCTTTGTCAAGCATATCGCGAATATCTAACATAAGCCCAGAAAACTGCTTAACGTAGTCTCGAATATTGTCATTATGCCTCGGCTATCTTAACTTCCTTCTTGTGATTATCTCGATATTAGCTAGAAAGAACTCAGAGCGGAGTTCTTGTTTTTGTTGGGATTTATGCCCTAAAGCCTCGTAATTAATTATTTAGTTTCTAACCATAATTTTTATTATTTTATTTACAATTTAATTATTATCCATTGTATGAAAATCCAAGGTTATTAATGTAACATGTGGTTGACATACAAGAGGATTATGTTCAAGTAATAACCTAAAGAGTCTATAGTATATGGATAAGGTTAGGTGCCTTATCCTGACAACACTATTGATACGACCCAATTTGTAATCGTTACAAATGATGTGATCCAAATTGTTCATGTGGAGACATGTAAGTAGGGGTATCCTATACAATGAGTTTATATAAGACTAGACCAAGAAATATTTAATCACTCTTTATAAATCCGTTAATTGAGAAGATTAATATTTCACATGATGATCATATGCGACTCAATCTTAATCCTGAGTGAGTTATGAAATTCTGCTTGTGAGGGCTTGTTCTTTAATTTACATGGGTGAGAATGACTCTTTTAGCCATTCAATATGCCTACCATTTTGGGGACTTGACCAAATAGAGAGTTTGGAACATAATATCATGATATGGAATTCACTCATTTCCATACAAGGAAAGTTGATGAGTTGTTCTCTTAAGTAATGATTTCAGGACTTACAATGGCCCCACCCTCTCATTGACCCAAGAAGGATTTGGTTTATGATTGGATCATAAACAAATTGTTCAGTAGAGAATCAGTGGTACTTAAGGTTAAAGATTAATTACAGGGGTAAAAACGGACTTTTGACCGAACTGTAATTATGAACAACTCGTGGAGGATCTACTTGCTTATAATGATTATATTAATGGACATAACTTGTCCTATCGTACATAAGAGTGCAACTCTAGGTCTATAGTGGTGTGACCTATAGTTAATGAATGAAAATTGATTAATTAAAGAGTTTAATTAATTAATTTTATATAATTGGAGCTTATAATTTGTAGGTCCCGTTGTTAGCTTATAAAAATGGTAAAAGATTCAATTTAATTAAAAGAAAAATTTAAAGTGTTCACATTAATATTTAATGTATTAGATATATTAAATAAGATCAGAGATTTAATTTGAAATGTTAAATATTTAATATATTAGATATATTAAATAAATAGAGAAAATATATTTAATTTAGAGTGTTTAAATTAATATTTAATATATTAGATATGTTAAATATAAATGAAAAAATATATATTAATTTGAAGGATTTAAATTAATATTTAATATATTATATATATTAAAAAGAAAAAAAAATATTTATTGTATTTGATATCATTAAATATTAAATATGTATTTTCATATATTAAAACGAGACTATATTTAAAATTTGAATGAGATTCAAATTAGTTAAATATATATTATGATATCTTATAATATTTAAATATGATTTGTATAAGATATTATCCTAATATATTAGATATACAAATATATTATTTGGGAAAGATTCTCCTAGAGTCCTTTAAATATGACCCATATTAGATATGCAGATATATTATTTGGGAAAGATTCTCCTAGAGTCCCTGTAAATATGACCCTCGCTTTGAACCAAAGACATACGAAAATCTCTTCCACTTTTCTCTAGAGAATGAAATTATATCTTCAGAGAATTCTCGAAACTCTCCTTCTCCAATCCTTTTGGGATTTTTTTTCAAGAGACTCCCACAAGTCTTGGCCTTGTGTTCAAGTCATAGCAATGAAGAACTTGTGGAATATGAAGAACATTTGCATGGTTGGAATACTTCAATAAGTCTTGCAAGCTAGAGTTCTACAAAAGTAGAGTTCTTGCTCTCCTATTTATTGATTTGTTTTAATTCTTAATAAAAATCAAAACAGTTCCCAATTTTTCCACTACATGGATGAAGAGTTCATTCCCTTCAATTTTAAGCTTTCCCAAGTGTCCATAGTACATCGACCATCTTGAATGTTCGTATACTTAGATCTCCACCATAATTTTGCATCATCGGCAAGATGCATTGTTGCAAACGTGACATCCATTTTTTCTACCACAGTGTTTGTGGCTCGAAAATACTGTTCGAGGTCAAAGATAAAGGTCTCTAGAACTTTGGCATCTCAAACCTCATAGAAGGGCTTAGGCTCCAAGACCTTTATCTTGTTAAATTGGACTACACTCACAACTGGAGTTTGGTTCCCCACCGCTCTCATGGTGAGGTTTAGTTTGACACTCAAATTCATCACTTCAGCCCTTACCACTCCAAGGGTTGCTCTCAAATCTTCAGACATTTCTGAGAATATCAGATCATTTGTTAGGATTTTCTAAACCCTTGATGCGTTCCTCCATCTGAGCATCAAAGACCATTGAGATATCCCTACACTCGAAGTCACTAGAAGTTATGCCCTTGTCTTCTAGGGTCTCGACTCTAATCATTATTCGCGGACAGACATTGCTTTAAGAAGGCCCGCCATCTCATCGATCCTGTTGGCTTTGGCGGCAATCTCATTCATGCAGACTCCAAAAGCCCCATTCCATCAGGAACGCCACTCATGTAGGTAACTACTCTTCGATTTCTACCAACCGGTCAGCTTGGGACTTGTCCTGTTATTTTGCAACGAAACAATGATTATGTGGCACATATTCTAACTCGACAAACAAGTCAATCGTACGGAAGTCAGACTTTGTAAAAAATATTAGTGTATGATTGAGCCTTCATCACATTTAATATTTTAGAAAACATGAGCTAGGAAATCTGTTGAAAATAATTTGAAAACAATTGATGTTATAAGCTAAAAGCGAATAAGCAACAATGACTTTGATAGCATATAACCTAGGTAGGAAGAATTGACAACTAGTCACACCCCCCTATAGTACATTTTGGGACACTTTAGGCCTGACGGGTGTAGATTTTGTGACACAACAAGAAATAGTAAAGGTCAATCTAACATGAAAGAAGGTAAAAAGGGTTTGAAACAGGCATGCAACCATGGACAACACGTCCTAGACAAACATGATAGGGACATTCGACATGCGACAACAGGCAACACGCCTTGGATAAGCATGATCGTGACACTCTGCAGTTGTACTCTTATCATGGCTTGTACTTCGGCTCACTCCCAATAAGTTGTTTGCACTCAGCTTGGTAGCTTCTCTAAGCTCCAACTCAACTTAAACCGCTTAAATGGCTTTGTTGCCATTTTAGACACCATCCATCTATTTTTTACTTTGAGAGCCAATTTTGATGTATTTGGTTGTATTTAAGGTTAGTATGGCTAATACTTAATTTAAAATATTTAAAGATAAATTTAGATTAATTAAGGAAGTTAAGTGATTTAATTTCTTAGAGATGTTCTAATATTATGCAGATGTCGTAGGTATACTTAGATCTCAACAAGTGAGATCCATCAAATGTTGACGTAGAAACTGTGAGCTAATAAACTTGAGCTAGAAGAACAAGTTACTAACTTATATAGTAACTTTAGAGCATTGTTACTAGAATTAGTAGAATAAGTTACTAACTCATGGAGTAACCTTAGGAGAATTGTTAGTAGATTCAGTCGGATAAATTACTAACTTATGGAGCAACTATAGGAGAATTGGTAGTAATTGCCAAATTGTGGATAAGTTTTGTGTTTGTGAACCAAGTTTTGTGCTTAAGTTAGGAAGATGGTCAGTAGTTCTTAACTTGAGGAGAAAGTTTAAGAAGGTAGTTAGTGCTTTCTCCACTGTAAATACTAATGAGATGTATGTTCATTTAAGAACAACAATAACAAATAGAATTGAAAAGTTAAACGCTTAAGGTTTCTTTGTTCCAAAAGATTTCTCCCCTCAAGTTTTTTTCTTTGCTTCTTTTACTTGTTTCAACATATTTCGATCGTAGGTCAAATCCAACATTTGTTATCAGAGCTAGGATGTCGAAACAAATGTCGTCTCCGTACAAAATCACCGGAGGAGAAGTGACAACGATAAAGAGTGAAAAGGAGGGGAGTGTAACGCTCCAGTACCTATTAATCACGAACAGTAACTACGCAGCATGATCGATAAAGATGCGTGTCAACTTACAGCACGAGGAGTGTGGGACGTCATCGAGCATGGTGATGTTGAGGAGCGTAAGAACAGAATGACTCTTGCCACTATCTACCAAGCAGTTTCGGAGGGCATTCTTCTCATGTTGGCAGAGAAGGACTTGAAAAAGGCAGCGTGGGAGACGTTGCAAACAATGTATGTGGGTATGGAATGTGTCAAGGAAGCAAAGGTTCAGAACTTGAAGAGTGAGTTTGAGACTATCCGCATGAAGGATGTGTTGTGCGTCGAAAGCGGAACAAATGTACTCACAACACCAATTAACGGAATTACACAAAGAGACACCAAGTAATTTTTTTATCTCAAGTACTGTGTATATTAATTCTAAGCATGGCATTATATAGCCTTTACAATCATGGTTGAACCTAAAAATATCAGCCGAAAGAAACTTAAAGCCCCAAAGAATAGGACTAATCAGTCCTAAAGAATAGGACTATATGACAATTTACAACAATCTCCACCTTGTCATAAGATCTCCAAGTTGATAACTGATTTGGTTGCTACCACGTCAACACACTACTCCTTACGACGTTGATGAAATCCAAACAATGCCAGAACTTTTCACGAGCGATCACCTTTGTCAACATATCAGCAGGGTTATCAACAGTTTCAATTTTTAATAAACGAATGTCTCCTTCACTAATAATTTCTAGAATAAAGTGAAAACGGACATCAATATGTTTAGTACGAGCATGATGGACTTGATTTTTTGACAAACACATAGCACTCTGGCTATCACAAAACACATCTATATGTTCCTGCAAAATACCCAAGTCATTGATCAAACCATGCATCCAAATAGCTTCTTTAAAAGCTTCCGTTACAACCATATACTCTGCTTCGGTGGTAGACAATGCAACAGTAGACTGCAATGTTGAACACCAACAAACAGGTCCACCAGCCATAGTAAATAAATAACCCGTAGTAGATCGTCGCTTATCCAAATCACCAGCATAATCAAAATCCACATAACCAAATACAAGGTTGTCAAGATTAAAAATTTCTTGTTTTTGAAACTTAATACCCACATCAATAGTACCAAGAATGTACCTAAGAATCCATTTGACAGGCTGCCAATGCTCTTTACCAGGATTATGCATATAACGACTCACCATGCTTACTGCGTGTGAAAAATCAGGTCGAGTACATACCATAGTATACGTCAAAGTACCAACAGCATTTGTATAAGGAATATTCTCCATATACCTTTTGTCATCGTCAACCTTGGACACATGGAAGCACTGAGCTTGAAATGAGGAGCAAGTGGAGTACCAACGGGTTTGGTTGAATTATTCAAACTAAATCTTGTCAATTCCTTGCGTAGATATTGAGACTGAGTCAACCGTACCTTTTTTCCGATCTCGCTCTATCTCCATTCCAAGTATTTTGTTTGCATTGCCTAAGTCTTTCATTTCAAATGTTTTAGAAAGCTGATCTTTGAGCTTATCAATCTCCACCGGTCTCTTTGAAGCAATTAACATATCATCAACATATAAAAGAAAATAGATAAACGATCCATCATCAAGAACACCGATAATACACACAATGATCAAATTGACTATGAGTATACATATGCTCTACCATGAAATGATCAAACTTTTTATGCCATTGGCGAGGAGATTGCTTCAGCCCATACAAAGATTTCTTCAATCTGCATACCAAATGTTGCTGTCCAACTACTCGAAAACCAACCGGTTGCGCCATATATATTTCTTCTTCCAAATCTCCATGCAAAAAAGCAGTTTTTACATCGAGTTGTACAAGCTCAAGCAACCAAAGCCAACAAAATTCGAATGGAAGAATGTTTTACGACAGGTGAGAAAATTTCATTGTAATCAATACCTTCCTTTTGTGCATAGCCTTTAGCCACAAGTCGAGCCTTATAACGTATACCAGAAGAATCTTCCTTTTTTGCAAAAACCCATTTACAACCAATTTCCTTCTTACCTTTTGGAAGTGGTACCAAATCCCAAGTTTGATTTATCTCCAATGATGCCATCTCCTGATTCATAGCCTCTTGTCAGTGCAATCAATCTGGGCTCTGGATAGCATCTTTGTAGTTGTTGGGAACTCCATCAATCAAAGGGAAAGCATATGTTATCGTATCATCAAACCTTGCAGGTTTTCGAATTTCCTTTCGTGGTCTATTCCTGGTGATGGACTCAGGTTCCTCCACTCTTTTATTTACAAGGCTTTGCTCCTCCTGTTCTAAGACATCAGAGTTATTATCTACCTGATCAATAGGTTCTTCAGTACGAGCAACCATATCAGGAGAGAACACCACCTTCTCTACCTGCTTCAATGCCTTGTCATTATTTTTAATTTTCTGCAAAAACATTCCAAACTCATCGAATGTCACATCTCGACTATTAACAATCTTACTTGTTTCTGGACACCATAACCTATAGCCCTTCACGCCTTTGCTTTAGCCCATAAACTTGGCTTTTTTTGCTCTAGGATCCAGCTTTGAGTCTGTCACATGATAATAAGCAGGACACCCAAACACATGCAATTTATCATAATCACTAACAGGAGTACCCGACCATACCTCAAGCGGAGTTTTCCCACCATTTCCAGAAATAGGTAAACGATTCACCAAGTGAACTACATAACTGAGAGCCTCAGCCCAAAATGCCTTACTCAATCCTGCTTGAGACAATATGCATCAAACCTTCTCTATTAATGTCTGGTTCATTCTCTCAGCAACTCCATTTTGTTGTGGCTTACTAGGAACAGTGAAGTGTCGATCCCTTCATCTCGACATACTTTAAGGAATGGATCATAAGTATATTCTCCACCGTTGTCTGATCTCAGCTTTTTGATTTTCCTGTCCGTCTGATTCTCTACCATTTTCTTCCACTCTAGGAAGATTTAGAGAACCTTGTTTTTGTGCCTCACGGGATACATCCAAACTCTCCTCGAGTAGTCATCAATAAAGGTGACAAACCACCTCTTTCCTCCCAATGAGACATTTTTCGTGGGACCCCATACATCAGTGTGAACATAATCCAAAATGCCCTTTGTTTGGTGTATAGCAGTACCAAACTTTACATATTTTTGTTTACCAAATATACAATGTTCACAGAAATCAATTTTACCAGTTGTGGCACCCTTAAGGACTCCTTGGTTCACCAATGTCTGAAAGGCCTTCTCACCAGCATGCCCAAGTCATATGTGCTATAATTTCGATATGTCTTGTTCTTTCGAACTTGCCACAGCAACATGCCCAATTATTGTGGTTACGTTGAGGTAGTATATTCTACCACTTCTAGTTCCTTTAATTGCCACCAAAGCTCCACGAGCTACTTTCAAATTCCCTCCTTCCAAAATGATGCGATAACCACTCGCATCCAAGTCAGAGACATACCTCACATCATTGAGTTTTCGTATAACCCCATCAAACATTTTTATTTGTACTGAGTCGATTTCCATCATCTTGCAAGTACTATCATTGCCCATATAGACAACTCCACCATTGAACTCTTTGAAGTCCAAAAACATCTCTCTATTGGGACACATATGATAGGAGCACCCAGAATCAATAATCCATTCACTAGTTTGGCTGACTGATAAAGAGATCGTCAAGGCATTATCTGTATCGGTGTCGTCATCTCTAACCACATTGGACTTCAATCCCTTCTCTTTTAAGATCGGGCAATCTTTCTTCCAATGGCCTTTCTGTCGACAATATGCACACTCATTTTTATCAAGTTTTCTCCAATTGTGTTGTCTTGCTAGGTCAAGGATGCGATGAGAGCCTACAAGTAGGTTGTCTCCCGGTATATTTATATACTCACTCATTTCTCCTTCATTTTTCAGGCGTTCACAGGCTTCCGATCGAGGTGGAGTGTTCAAGAGCTGCATGGTCACAGAGAGAGTCGTATCGGAGCGTCGTTTTATTTTTATATTTTGGTCCTTTCTATTTCATTTTGTAGTTGTATCTCGAACCCATTTTTCCATTTGTAATAAAATTTGAGTAACACCTTATAATTGAATTTTATTTTGTACTTATTTTGGTGTTTGGTTTCTTAATTTTTATTTTTATTTTATTGGATTTTATTATTTATCTTTTTTTATTTTTTTTATTTGTTTTCACTTTCGTTTTTTTAATCTCAATCTGAATTACGAAGCCTTCGAAATTCGAGTCGGAATAGATTGTTAGTTTAAATGAATCTATTATGAATGGGTAAGTCTTAGACAACATTTTAGTAAACTATTTTAAAGGATGTTCCTCTTGCTTATAGTTTTCTATTTTACACTCACTTATTGTGTTATACTTTTGTAAAGCTTTGATTGAAATGTTTTAGATGTCTTTTATCTTCTCATTGGGATTCCAACTAAAGATTCTTTCACTCAACCAATTTATTTGATTCATCACTTCAAAGGACTAAAATGTATGTAATAATGACTTTAGTGTGGTTGTGTCCGGGTACATTATTACTACCTGATGATGAAAATTGAAGTCATTATTTTTATCATTAGAATTCGTTATTTGCTTGGTGTGTTGTTTTCTCTCCTCATTTGTACATTAACCACCTAATTAGGGCACTGGAATTTCTTTGACCATACCATTGTTGAATTTTAATTTTCAATCGACTTTTATTTTTTCCCGGTTCATAAAACAATTGAGGTCAATTTTTTGTGATCCATACTTTGCCATTATTTGTGAGAACTGTTGTTATGACACCGGAGTGAAGGAGATGTATATAAATGAACCAAGATCAAATCTAAACGAAAACAATCATAAGAATAGTATGATTAAGAAATACTTTAAAAAATTGGATATTACTATCTTGCACCTTTCTTTTTTGTGGCTTAATCGTAGAAATTTCATAGTTAAACGTAATTTTCTTAAGATGTATGTGATGGAGAACAAAACATGTTAAAAAAATTTATATTAATACGTAGAAATAGTCTTAAAAATGAGAAAAAAAAATTAAAATGAACCTCTTAAAATTATAATAAAAAAAAAAGTATATAGAGACTAAATTACAAGGACTAAACTAACCAAATCAAAGTCTAGTCAAGATTATATATTATTATATATATTAACAAAGTCAATCAATTAATGTATATTTTATTTTTGAATGGACATGTTTGAGTTTATATTATTTGTATAATAAACATGTTAATCATTTTGTTTTTTATCTTGAAAATTATTCATGACATTTTATTTATTTATTTCGGTTAATGCATCCTATACACAACCTTTAAAAAATTGTTTTATTAGGCTTACTAAAATTTTAGAAGAAAGATTCAAGCTTTATCATAAATAAAATAAAATGTTCATAATTATTTTTTCAAATATTCATTAACCATTTTATAAATAGGAAAATTATAATAATATAACCACACATTTTGTTGCTACTCAAATTTTTATATTACAAAATCTATTTGTTTTATCATATATTCTCGATTACAAAAATTAAAAGTTGAAATTTAGCAGTTGAATATTATTAAATAAAATGCACTAAATTACAAATTTAATTTATATTACATTGAGAAGCATGATACTCATGTGTATATTAATTAATCTCTCCTATGACTTGGCGCTTACGTGGAATTAATTATTTTATTGCTTTAAATTATTAATTTATTTCCTTAAAATCTATATAAAGTATTTACTTTTTTTTTATTTAAAAAATGCCTCGAGTTGACTTTTAGATATTCTAAATTACAAAAATACCCTCTAGTCATTCCCTTTTTACATTAATTTTGTATTTTCTTAAAATTTGAAATGTAATTTTACATCCATTCAAAATTTTAATTCTTTATTATAGTCTCAAATTTTACCAAGTTAAATAAAATTGAGTTAAATTATTATATTTCTATAGTTTCTTAATTGGAACAATATGAGTGATTTGTTGTAATATTTAAGGACTTAATGGTAAACTTCGTATCCGTAAGATTAAGAGAGATAAATTAAATATTATTAGCAATCTTGGAAGAAATAATAATAAAATGTATTGGAGGCATTGGGCTATCCGCCAATAATATCAGCCACGCGAAACATGCTGTCGACCATATTTGTGGTACTACACATCCATATTTGTCCGAGACTAGAGGTCACCCCTAGATGAGAATAGAGATAGGTCCCAAGAGCATGCTTGCATGTGTTTGCATTTTCATGACCCCCTATAGTGGGGCCACTTACTAAGTATTTTTCGAAATACTCAAGTCGTGTGCTAAATCATTTTTTAGGTAAAGGCAAGAGGCACTTGTAAGGACGATAGCGGCGTAGCGAGTAGAGACTATAGCACGTGTATAGGGTAAACTTATATTTAAATTCCTAGTCTTATGTCAGAATAGGTTGTTTTGCATTTCATTGTTTTAAATTATTTTGTATTTGTCTCTATTTTCTCTAAATTTCTGTATTTCGTATTTAAACACGTAAGACCATGGTGTGTTTTTCAAAAAAAGAAGATGTTTTAAATGTTTTCTTTTAAAAGTTATATTTCTACATTTGAGATGAATATAAGACGTTAGTAGCGACTCTGAGTAGGTAGAAATTTAGGGTACGGACTGCAATAACCTCTTATGAAAAGTTGGCAAGATAGATCCACATTAACTGAATATCCACTCATGAAGATTTTATATTTAACTACTCGAAAGTAATAAATAAATAAATAAAATATAAGAAAATTTAGAATAAAAATCATAGTCGACCACACACTTCAATCTTCATTTCGTTTTGCTTTCAGAGTGTTACTGATAGATGAAGTTGGACTATGTCAAACGAAATTACGCTACAGCTAGCTAAGAAAACTTTAGGGACATTAACTTCGGCCAATACTATAAGTAAACTTATTATTAAAACACTTACGAACTCGGTTGAATGAATTGAATGAAGCAATAATATTTTGTAACTATGATCCTTTATATGATAATATTTGATGTCATGATTTTCTTGTGAAATTTTGTGATGTACGTGTTCCTAAATTTTTTTAATCATGCTTTTTATATTGTTATGATTAAGTTTATGATGTACCATATACGATGAACATATATGATATATAACGAATATATGTCTCGTAGGAAATTCATGTTATGAAAAGTATGGAAGTACTATATGAAGCATTACACTAAACCATGATTTTAAATGCAAGACCTCGTGTATGTTATATGGAACACTAGCATAGATTACTTCTCTAGTATGTTACGTACATATGCATACACAATGATATTATATGCGCTTATTTTCTTTTTTGTTGGTTTTCGACAGCATGAGTGTGAACTAGCTCAAAGTTAGGCCTAAAGAGAATTACGAGCTCGCCTAGTGGGTTCATGCACCGTGTGTAGAGAAGTACTATGCATCCAATCTTACCCTAAAAAGAAAGTAAACTTTACGGAACCGTTATGAGAAGTAAGTCCCACTAATCATGAAGCATGTTGTATATAATTGCATTTTCCAACCTCAACAATGGGTCACTTACTAAATATTTTTAAATACTCATTCTATGTTTATCATTTTTCTTAGGCAAACGCAAGGGCCTCATGTATGGATGATGGTGCTACTTGGTAGGCCATGGAATAAAGTCACGTTAGGATAAGTACATGATATGATATGATATGTTGTAGGACATGGTATGTGACATGATATGTTTTATCATATGACACATGTATGATATGACATAATGTGACACGATGTCTGATATAAATGACATGCGATCAGATGTTTCGACATGATGCACAAACCCGATACATGTTTTGAAAGTTATGATAAAAATGATATGATGGTAGGGGTTGTTTTACATGTTTAATGAACGAAAATGTTGGGATCTCATGCATCATTGTGTGTTACATGCATTGGAGAACCTCTCCTTTTACGATGGTACGAACACGTATGTTATGAAACAGGAATACGATCATTATGTTTATCATAATGTTGTGGCGGTCACTATTCCTACCTGGTGTCCATCAACAGCACCAGAGAATGCTAGACCGACCAGGAAATGGGCCCAAGAGGTGTGTGAACCGACTGGTGGGGCCATACTCGCACGTGTGGACTGTGTGTAGAATAGTAAATACACATCCAATTACCTGTTTAGGATAGTCTCCGAAGAGAATACGAATTTAAATGATAGGTCTCACTCATTCTTGTATGTATTTGCATCTAAACTCAATAGTGGGGTCACTTACCGAGTATTTCTTAAAATACTCAAGTCACGTGTTACTCTTATTTTTCAGGTAAAGGCAAGGTTCCTTTGTATGGCTAATGGTGGAATCGCAACTTAGAAGACCATGACACATGCATAGGATAGTTGTATTTAATTTCTTAGACCTTAGGACCCGGGTGTTTTTAATTTTAATGTTTATTTATTTTATTTAGTATTCTGTTATGTTGTTTAAAGATTTTTTCGAACACATAAGTCCATGACAGTGTTTTAGGTTAAAGTTTTAAGTGTTTATTTCCGCATAAGAAAATATTTTATGATGACGATAGTGACTTTAGGTTATTAGAAATTTAGGGTCGTTACACAAACAAAGTAGTATTATAATCATAAAAATGGATAAGATGTACCCATGCACACTAGTGATATGTGAATGATATATATATATGTTATGATATGATATGTGAATGATATGATATATGTCATGGTACCATATGTTTGATGACATGTTTGAGATATGATACGTGAATGATACACACACACGCACACACACACGGGCACACACACATGTTATGATATGATGGGAATGATATGATATATGTTATGGTACGATGCGTTTGACGATACAACGCATATTGTGATATGCTTTATGATATGATACGTGTATGGTATGACATGATATGTTGGGAGACACAATATGCTTATGATATTATACATGTGACATGTTAAGATGTATGATATGCATGACATGTAATAAGATGTTTCGACATGATACACAACCCTGAAATTACGTAAAAATTATGATAGTGATATGATATGATGTGAAGGAAAACGCTAGAGGGGTTGTCATACATGATAATGGAAAAGGAAAAATGTCGGGACCTCATGCATCATTGTGTGTACATGCATTTGAGAATACCATTTTTTACGATGGTACGGACACGTACGTTACGAGGTAGGAAAACGATCATTATGGTTATCATAATACTGCGACGACCAGGTAGCAAAATGATCATTATGTTTATTCTAATGCTGCGACGGCCGCTATTCCTAAACGGGTGTACGACATCAACAACTATCAGAGAGTGCTCGTCCAACAAGAAAGGGGTCCAGGAGGTGTGTGAACCAACTAGTGGGTTCATACTCGCACGTGTGGACTGTGTGTAGAATAGTAAATACACATCCAATTAGCCTATTTTGGATAGCCGCCTAAGGAATATAGACTGATGTGATAGGTCTCACTCATGATTGTGTGTATTTGCATCTAACTCCAATAGTGGGGTCACTTACTGAGTATTTCTTAAAATACTCAAGTCACTTGTAACGACCCTAAATTTTACCTATTTAATCTAAGGTCATTACTATACTTTAAATGCGGAATTTACATTAAATGTGCTCTTATCATAAACGCGACATAAGTTTGTCTTTTATTACCTCATGAATAACGAATAACGAATACAAGAGAAAGAAAGGAAAAACAACTCTGAAATAAATGTCCTGTACTTACCTATGATTTACTAATGCGATTATAATTCAACCTATACTAACCTATATTAATGATGCAAACGGGAATTCAACCTATACTAATCTATTCTACGAATGCAAATGAAATTAAACCTATACTAATCTATACTACGAATGGAAAATAACTATCCTATGATCCCGGGATGTGCGATGCTGCCGTCGGTCTCACATAGGTGCCTTGCCTTTATCTGAAAATGTAATAGCACGAGGCTTGAGTATTTCTAGAATACTCAGTAAGTGACCCCCTATTGGGGTTATGCAACAAGAACATGCAAAATGCTATGACGGGACCTATCAGTTTATTTTTCCTACGATACTTATTCTGATTGGGCAGCTTGGATGTTTACCATATACTCTACACACAGCCCATACATGCGAGTATGGGCTCACCAGTCAGTTCACACACCGCTGGGCCCCTTTTCTTGTCGGGTGAGCCTTCTCTGGTAGCTCAACTTTTGCCGGACACCCATTAGAATTCGTAACCGTCACGACAGCATTATGTAAAACATAACGATACTTCGCCTGCCTAATGGATGTACGCGTCCGTACCCTCGTGATGGAATAGAGGTATCCCCCTAATGCATGAGCACACATAATGCATGAGGTCCCAACATTTTTCCATTTTCAACATTCAATATAACCCCGCTATCATTTTTCATGCATATCATATCGTTTCTCATTTTTCAGTCTACATATCATAAAAAATCCTAACGGGGTTACATTTCATGCAATTTATCGTGATTTCATGTCATACATTTATGCAATTTATCGTGATTTCATGTCATACATTTCATGTTGTTTACATTCAAAATTATAGTACCATTCATGCCAGAATCATCCAGAAATATCATAAACGTCATAAGCACAACACATCACATCATACTAAACAACATACATTCACATTTCACAAGCTTACGTATTCAAGCATAACAGGCTAGCATACAATTTAATAACACGTGCGAATCCACGGGCATGTGCCAACATACAACATACAACGCGTAACCTACGACGGGTGAGCCACTTACTTGGTAGACGTTAGCTGAAGTACTCCCTAAAATATAAACGTAAGCTCCTAACACCACTTATACGTCCTACGCTTCCGTTGGTGGTTGGTTCCTATTGGATCATTCGACACCTTCGTTAGTATTTCACAAACATAATTAATTTCCAACTTGAATTTGTGAAATACGGCCTTAAAATGATCTATTTTACCTTAAATAGGGTCGAAATCAAGTCCGAGAGAGTCGAAACGGTAGCGAACAGGTCTAAAATAGGTTTCCCGAGCCAAATAAGCCGCTGGAGCTGAGGAGGTGTCGCGCTATAGACGTGCCACGTGGCACAACCAAAGGGCGACGCGTGTGTAGCCGGTCTCGGGTCGAGGCACGGGTCGTCGGGTACGGGCTTGGTTTCATTTCGCGGGTCGTTGAACGGGTCACAGTTGTGGCACTTGGGCTGGCTTTTGTGTTATTGGGCTGGGCCGTTAGCGTCGGTATTGGGGTGGCGCCTGTTTTTAGGTGTTTTGGGCTTTGCGGGATTGGGTTCGGGTTCTACCCATTCGTTTGTTTCTTTGCCATTTGTTAGTAAATGTCTTGTTTCTTCTCGTGGCGGAGTATGAAAAAGGATATCGTGGAATACGTGAGTAAATGTCTGGTGTGCCAACAAGTAAAAGTCCCTAGGTAGAAAACTGTCGGACTACTACAACCTCTAAGTATACCGGAATGGAAATGGAAAAATATTGCTATAGATTTCATAGTATGCTTACCCAAGACACTAAAGGGTTACACGGTAATTTGGGTAATTGTCGATCGACTGACAAAGTCGACACACTTCCTACCGGATAAGGCAACATATACAGTAGACAACTGGGCTCGACTGTATGTGAAAGAAATTGTGAGGTTGCATGGAGTCCTGGTATCAATAGTGTCGGATCATGACCCGCATTTTACATCGGCCTTTTGGCACGGACTCCAAAAAACGTTGGGTACCCGCCTCGACTTTAGCACTGCCTTCCACGCACAAACTGATGGCCAAACGGAACGATTAAACCAAATCCTAGAAGACATGCTTCGGGCATGTGTTATGGATTTCACGGGGAGTTGGGACACTAAACTACACTTAATAGAATTCTCATGCAACAACAGTTTCCAAGCAACAATCGAGATGACACCGTTTGAAGCGTTATATGGAAAACGGTGTAGATCTCCATTGTGCTGGGACGAAGTAGGCGAACGAGAACTGCTAGGACCCGAGCTGGTCTGCATCACCAATGAGGTGGTACAGAAAATTAGAGCAAGGATGCGCACCGCACAAAGTAGGCAAAAGAGCTTCGCCAACGTTAGGCGTAGGAACTTAGAGTTCGAAGAGGGGGACCCAGTGTTCCTAAAAGTAGCTCCTATGAAAGGCGTTCTAAGATTCGAACGTAAGGAAAAGTTAAGCCCCCGCTTTATCGGACCTTTCGAAATCCTAGAAAGAATAGGTTCAGTAGCATACAAACTAGCCTTACCACCTTCACTCTCGAGCGTACACGATGTATTTCATGTGTCCATGTTGAGAAAATATATTACAGACCCTACGCACGTGATAGACTACATACCCCTCGAGATCTAGAAAAACTTAAGTTATCAGGAGAAATCGATTAAAATCCTAACTTGGGAAGTGAAAGTCTTATGTAATAGAAACATAGGTTATGGGTAGAACCTGAACCCAAACCCGCAAAGCCCAAACCACCTACGAACAGGCGCCAGCCCAATAACACAGCTGTGACCTGAAACACGACCTGCGAATCAAAACCAAGCCCGTACCCGACGACCCGCGCCTCGACCCGAGACTGCCTACACACATGTCGCCCTTTGGTTGTGCCATGTGGCACGTCTGCAGCGCGACACCTCCTCGGCTCTAGCGGCGACTAATCGGCTCCAGCAGCTTATTCGGCTCGAAAAACCTATTTCCGACCTGTTCGGCACCATTCCGACTCTCCCAGACTTGATTTCGATCCTGTTTAAGGTAAAATAGATTATTTTAAGGCCGTATTTCACAAATTCAAGTTGGAAATTAATTATGTTTGTGAAATACTAACGAAGGTGTCGAATGATCCAATAGGAACCAACCACCAACGGAAGCGTAGGACGTATACGAGGAGCTAGGAGCTTACGTTTATATTTTAGGGAGTACTTAGACTAAGGTCTATCAAGTAAGTGGCTCACCCGTCGTAGGTTACACGTTGTATGTTGTATGTTGACACGTGCCCGTGGATTCGCACGTGTTATTAAATTGTATGCTAGACTGTTATGGTTGAATACGTAAGCTTGTGAAATGTGAATGTATGTTGTTTAGTATGATGTGATGTGTTGTGCTTGTGACGTTTATGATATTTCTGGATGATTCTGGCATGAATGGTACTATAATTTTGAATTTAAACAAGATGAAATCACGATAAATTGCATGAAATGTAACCCCGTTAGGATTATGTATGATATGTTGACTGAAAAATGAGAAACGATATGATATGCATGAAAAATGATAGCGGGGTTATATTTAATAATGTTGAAAATGGAAAAATGTTGGGACCTCATGCATTATGTGTGCTCATGCATTAGGGGGATACCCCTATTCCATCACGAGGGTACGGACGCATACATCCATTAGGCAGGCGAAGTATCGTTATGTTTTACATAATGTTGCCGTGACGGTTACGAATTCTAATGAGTGTCCGGCAAAAGTTGAGCTGCTAGAGAAGGCTCGCCCGACAAGAAAAGGGGCCCAGCGGTGTGCGAACTGACTGGTGAGCCCATACTCGCATGTATGGGCTGTGTGCAGCGTATATGGTACACATCCAAGCTGCCCAATTAGAATAAGTGTCGTAGGAAAAATAGACTGATAGGTCCCGTCATAGCATTTTGCATGTTCTTGTTGCATAACCCCGATAGGGGGTCACTTAATGAGTATTCTAGAAATACTCAAGCCTCGTACTATTACAGTTTCAAATAAAGGCAAGGCACCCATGTGAGACCGACGGCAACATCGCACATCCCGGGATCATAGGATAGTTGTTTTCCATTCGTAGTATAGGTTAGTTGTAACGACCCCAGGAAATAATAATAATAATAATAATAATAAGTAAATAATAATTAAGAAAAAAAAAGTAAATGATCGACTCTCTCTCCACCTTCCCCAAATATCTCCCCAACACCTTCTACCACCTCAAAATGATCTGATAAAAAAAAAATAAAACAAAACAGAAAGGAAAAAATGACCGATTTTGGGAAGGGAAAAATGAGAGAAAGAAACAAAGGAAAGATTGCAGATTTTGGGAGAGAAAAATTGGAAATGGCCTTCACTCCAAGCAGATTTAATAGGAAGGGAAAGAGATAGAAAAGAAAAGTTATCCGTAAGTTAAATCTCCTTTTCTTTTATCTTTTGCAAGAATATAAAAGTTATCTTAGATCTCTTTTTCAATTATTTAGATTATAGATATCTTATGGAAAATCAAACTTGGTTGAAAAGGGCCAAAAGTACCTAATTAAAAAAAAGAAAATCCTTCCGGATATTTTTAGGAAAGAAAAGAAAACCAAAATCTTTTATCCAATTAATCTCCTCTCCCATTACCCAATTATTTAGATTTTAGTCAGCCGTTAAAAATCATGTCAATCAAATCATATATCTTTTAAATGAATTAAAGAAAGAGATAAGTAAAGAATTTGAGAGAGATATGTAAAGAATTAAAGAGAGAGGTAAAGGAAAATATATATATATATTTAACTAAGTAAATACAAAAGAGACATAAGAAAATAATTAAACAGAAGTTTGAAAAGAATTAAACAGAGAAAACAGAGAGATCGGTCAAGAATTAAAGAGAGAGGTAAAGGAAAATATATATATATATTTAACTAAGTAAATACAAAAGAGAAATATAAGAAAATAATTAAACAGAGAAGTTTGAAAAGAATTAAACAGAGAAAACAAAGAGAAAACAAAGAGATCGGCCGTAAAGAATTAAAGAGAGAGGTAAAGGAAAATATATATATTTAACTAAGTAAATATATAAAAGAAAAGAGAAATATAGGGAGGAGGAAAAGGCAAGATCTTGTGAGCAGAATTAAAATAAATACATAAACAATTTGACCGAGTAAATACATAGAGTAGTAACAATTTGACAGAGTAAATACATAGAGTAAAAAGGAGGATGATATATATATATATATATTCAATACTCATAAAGTCTCTAATACTCACATGAAGTTTAACACATGGACCGTTGTAAAATTTAGAGAATTGAAATTGAAATTGATGTCATGGTTCATATAGGTTGGCTTGGATACAAAGAACAAAATCGAACTTGATAAATTGGTGATACCAGTCTAAGCTAATCAGGTAGGTGGCCTTACTATCGGCTTGGTCGAAAGACTTATTTTATGTATGACGACACGTGCCCAGTGGCCCTTGCACGTGTCATTTATGCTTTATGTTATGTGATGACGTGATGATGTTAGATGATGATGTGTTGCGTTTGTATGATGATGTGTTGACGTTAGATAGTGATGTGGTGATGTTATATGATGATGTGTTGCGTCTGTATGATGATGTGATGACGTTAGATAGTGATGTGGTGATGTTATATGATGATGTGATGTTGTTATATGATGATGTGATAACGTTATGTGATGACGTGAATGACGTACATGTTATATTTGATGCACTTAATGGCTTCTATGATGAGTATGATGTATGCATGACGATGTTATTAACATGATGATGTTTTCCATGTTGAACATGCTTTATGATGTTGTTTGCCATATTGCATCATGTCGTTAGATCGATATAGAACACAACCCTAAGAGTATGAAATTGATATTAATGTAAATATCCACGAGCACGTGTTACATAGTGTAACCAAGAGATGAGACTAGAGGGTTGTGTCAGAAGAGATGTATAATTGGACTTAGAGGGACCTCATGCATATTGTGTGTTCATAAGCATAGGGCTACTTCCCCTAGAGATGATGAGTGCGGACGCGCACCGTATGATGAGCGCGAATGCGCACAGGTGCGAATGCACACAGATGAGGGTGTTCATGAGGCGCATGACACTATGGGGTTCCGCTGACCTCTGGACGTCGCTACAGATTAGCTTGACCAGAGGGTCCAAGGGGTGTGCGAGCGCCCTGGGGATTCACACTCGCACGTGTGAGTCGTGTGTAGGGAAGTACTACACATTCAATTTGTCCGAGACTAGAGGCCACCCTTAAGATGATTAGAGATAGGTCCCTAAATCATGATTGCATGTGTTTGCATTTGCATGGCCCCCTATAGTGGGGCCACTTATTGAATATTCTTTGAAATACTCAGGCCGTGTGCCACATCATTTTTCAGGTCAAGGTAAGGCGCACTTGTACGGAGGACGGCGGCATCGCGAGCAGAGACTGTGGCACGTGCATAGGGTAGATTCATATTTAAATTTCTAGTCTTAAGTTAGAATAGGTTATTTTGCATTTCATTGTTTTAAATTATTTTATATTTGTTTTTTTGTTTTCTCTAAATTTCAGTATTTCGTATTTATACACGTAAGACCATGATTGTGTTTCCAGAGAAGAAGTTGTTTTAAACGTTTTTCGAAGTTTACGTTATAAATTATGTTCATGTAGGAGTTATATTTCCGCATTATATATTTCCGCATTATAGATGAGCATGAGACGTTAGTAGCGACTCTGAGTATGTGGAAATTTAGGGTCGTTACATTAGTATAGGTCGAATTTCATTTGCATTCGTAGAATAGGTTAGTATAGGTTGAATTTCATTTGCATCATTAATATAGGTTAGTATAGGTTGAATTGTAATCGCATTAGTAAATCATAGGTAAGTACATGACATTTATTTCAGAGTTGTTTTTCCTTTCTTTCTCTTGTATTCGTTATTCGTTATTCATGAGGTAATAAAAGACAAACTTATGTCGCGTTTATGATAAGAGCACATTTAATGTAAATTCCGCATTTAAAGTATAGTAATGACCTTAGATTAAATAGGTAAAATTTAGGGTCGTTACACACGTGATACTTCTATTTCAGGTAAAACAAGACATCCCTGTACGGCGAACAACGACATCGAAACTCGAGACCATGACACACGCATAGGGTAGTCACATTTATTTTCTTAGACTTAGGTTAGAATAAGATGTTTTTAATTGAAATGTTTATTTATTTCATTTAGTTTATTGTTGTGTCATTTTAAAAATGTTTTTTAACACGTAAATTCATGGCTATGTTTTAGGATGAAGTATATGGTATGGAGTTTAAACGCTTATTTCCGCGTAGAAATGATTACGCTATGATGACGACAGCGACTCTAAATAAATAGAAATCTAGGGTCATTACATGTTTTTTCTCCAAAAACAAGTTAGGGCGGTTTTGGAGCCGATGGTGACAGAAGTTGCACCGTCAACTCACTATCCACTCACTAATCCAGCCACCAATCTGTCACATTTCAACTCTTTCTCAATTTTCCACGGCCAAATGCCATCATTGGGCATCCAAGTGGCCAATTTGGCCATCAAATGGATTAGTTTTTCAATTTTCCAAGAAATTCGAGGTTATTTTTGTAATTTTCCAACTTTTAAGACAAATTCTTCATTTCCAAATTTTGAGCCTATTTTTCCAAATTCCAACTTTTAGAGCTAGTTTTCTAAATCTTTTCTTTAAATATTTTTGTGTACCTTCTTTCTTATTATCTTCATATTTTCCTTCTTCCACTACTTCCAATTCTCAACCACAAATACAATAAAATTAATTCATTAATTCACTAAAAATTTCATTACAAAATTTGGGTGTTACTTCTCCTATATAAATGAAAAATGCATTCACGTATAACATGTACCATAAAGTTGGAATCTAATTTCATGATTATCCTTGGACTCTACTTTCCTTTCCAAGTATGGTTGAATTCGGATGAATGGTGAATTACGCCGCTCTTTGATCTGCAGAATAAGGCCTACGAGCTCTCTTGATGGCAGAGATCTCTCCACACCAAGAAACCACAATGGATCATCCTTTTTATTTCAATTAGTGAAGCGAGAATCGAGAAGTTTGCTCTTGTCTCATGAATAAGAAATACTATGTTATAAGACTATTTTGTTTAGTAACAAGCCCTCCGAAATGATTGTACTTTGACTCTACTTTCCTTTTTTGGTAGGGTTGGATGTCTAATACTTTTCTACACAAGATCTATGTACATGTATGTGTGTCTACTAGGCGGGCTCGATGGCAATTGCAAACTAACACGGCCGAAACTAGTGCAAAAGAAAAGAATGCAAGTAATATCATGAGTATACTCGCTTGTACATTACATAATTGGAGAAGTAATCCATGATCATATGATCACACAACATGCATGAGATCAAACCTATAAAATCATGGTTCAATAGGATGTTGTACATAATACATCCATGCAATCATGACTTAACTTCCTTATCAGTCATACATTACAGTACATTTCTAATTCATAATATCTCGTAAATCTTGTGCATAGTCATATCATCATATCTGTCATGCTCAAGCATATATTTGCTAGTATTACCTTAGATGACTAATTTATGTTATTTTAGGAATCGACTAAGAACTTGCTCGCAAAGACGAGATTTGAAGTGAAGCAAGATATTTTATGCTATTGTTACTAGGGTGCATTCGAGGTACAATGGTTTTCCGAATGCCTTTCATTTTAAAATATTAAGTATGCATGCATTATTTGAGTTGTGACATGTGACATGTGATATTTTTTAGATCTCTTGCATGGAACTATATAGAGAGTAGGATGAAAGTTTATCCATCTTTATGCATGGGAATTGTACCATCATTTTATGGTTTTAACGGGTAATAATTATTCATCTATGTGCCATGGAACTGATCCAATTTTGAATAATAATTACTCATCGTACATTATTAGGTTTTTAATAGTTGAGAATTTAATTTGTCATTTAAAACTATTTTGGATCTAATCGAGTTTTTTTCCGTTTTAATTTGAATTTTTTAAATGTTTTATTTTACCTTTTGTGTTTCCATTCATTTGAAAGTGTATTCCAAACAAATTATGTTTTATTTTTGTTTGAAAATACTTATATTTTTTTTATTTACTTTTAATTTTTTTTTCAATTTTCAAGTAATTAAAAAGTATTTTCAATTTTAAAATATTTATTACCTATTTTATAAGTAGAAAAAGATCCTAATACAATGTTTTTGTTTATATTTTTTAAACGGCCAATTATTTCAACAAATAATCTCAATCAATAAATTAAAAGATTTAAATTTCACACTCAAAAAAACAAAAATTTATGAATATAAAAAATTTTAAAATAAAAACACCAAACATAAAATAGTTAGAAAATGTTTAGATTCTAAAAACAAAAAGATTTTAAAAACAATAACGACCAAAAACCAGCTTGTTTTGAATTAGAAAGGATCCATATCTTTCCCATAACATATTTTACATTATTTTTTTCATTAGCTTATTGCTTTATCAATTAATTATGGTTCCAAATTAAATAAAATGCACTAAGTTGCAAATTTAATTTATATTACATTGAGAAGCATGATACTCATGCATCACCAGATAAAGCTATTATATTAATTAATCTCTCCAATGACTTGGCGCTTACGTGGAATTAATTATTTTATTGCTTTAAATCATTAATTTATGTCTTTAAAATCTATGTAAAGTAGACACAATTACCAATAATTTATTTTTACTTCTTTATTTTAAAATGTCTTGCGTTGACTCGTGGATATTCTAAATTACAGAAATACCCTCTAGTGTGATTTTTTTGAATTATTGTTTTTGTATCCAATCTCAATCAAATCTATTATTAAGCTAACGCATTAGTGACATGATGTATAATCTACTATTAAGAAATTTTAGCAATAATATCATCGGTGGCCCTGTAACTGAACCAACTACCGAGATATAATGTGGATCCTAACAATCTATATAGTTCATTATTAGAGGATTGACGATCCTTTAATAATCCTCATATAGTATCTTGGTATCATAAACATAAGTGGAATGGCACGTGCCTCAACCAACCACTGAGATATATATGTGACCATGTCAATTTAGATAGTTCACTATTAGAGATTAGTTGACGAGTTTTTAATAGTACTCATAGAGTAAATGGATAATAACAACTACTGAGATACAATATGAACTCTATCAATATAAATAGTTTACTACTAGAGGTTTTTTGGCTAACCCTCTAATAGTTCCTATATTGTAACCTAGTAACATGAACATAAAGAGACACATAATCGTGTATCATACATAGGGAATGATTAATGCGAACTTTTGACTCCAGGTACTTTGTTCTGACTCTTCAAGTGTTTTTAAGGTGTTCAATTTATTGGAGGCATCCTGATCTAAGTCATTGTCTAGCCGACCGAACTCTAGCATCCTAATCCTAGCTCTATATAGATAAACACACTCTACAAGAGGAACACACAATTAATCACATGGAACTAAACATACTATATTATGCATATATACAAACTCAACGGGAAGATAATATCCATTAATCACTAGGAGCATAGATCACAATATTTCATCCTCTATTCTAACACAACAACAAAAACTTTAAATTTGGCGTGCATCATAAATTCTCATCCCAAGGGCATTTCAATGTTTTCTTCTTAACATACATAACGTTATCATCTAAATTACCCTTCTAAAGTCATAATCATGTATATTCTAACCACCCTGGGTAAGACATGTTTGCATGCTAATGCGTCCTAGCAATCCCTACAAGTACTATATGAGAAAAATCCGAATAGGATGACGCATGTCATCACGAACGGACTTTTCCGCATGTTATAGCTCCAAACTTTCTAAAATTTCTCTGGTATGTTCTAATTCAAGTGAAATTAAGGTTAGTATTGAAATTGAGGTGAAAAATTGGTAAACAAGAGCTGAAATGGTACAAAATAGCAAACTCACATGCTCTAAAGCGCCCCAACACGCGACTGATGAGCTTCCAAGCGTGCAGACCACACGCGAGTATGGATGCGCCTAAGGGGAAGTATTCATGCTCTAGTTACGTCACATGTCTCTCTTTGACTGGCGCTTGTGTGATGAGTTGGATTGAGGTGTGGGTCATCCAAGTTAGTTAGATTTGTTCTATCCCGAGTGGTTCGCACTTTGATTCTTGGGTCCAGAGTCCGGACTATTAAAAAATTTGATTTAAGATATAAACTTAATTATGGAATATATTTTATATATCTGTAATCGATTAGGATTTTTTCGGTTATTTAGGAATTGGTAAGTAGTATGTTTTTCTTATTTTCAAGATTTGGTTAATAGTATATTTTCTCTTGTTTCTTGGAGTTAGTTGGTAGCTTGTATCCTATTTAAACATTGTGAACATTAATGAATATCGAACTTTCAATCCCACTTATGCTTCTCATTCTTAACATGGTATCAGAGGAGGAGAAGAGGAAGAATAGAAGAAAAGTGTCAGAGATCGAAACAGAGGACGACAAATGAATTGAGATCACCTTCCACCAAATATATCATTCTTGTACACCTTCCACAAGATATATCATCCTTGTAAGCACACATCTCAGTGGTCCGTGATTGAGCACCGCAAATCATTAATATTTTTTCTCTCAACAATAAAATCAAGAACTTTGATACTTAGAATAGCTCATGCGCATAAACCTATCAAGTGATTCAATGTGAACATCGATCTTGGTGTTCTTAAATATCAAAATTTCATTTTGGCGGAATTAGCCAAATCCAACTTCAAAATTTCGGATGTTGATTTAACACATTCTTATTACATTCACCATTCATTAGTCGGAATATTCACTCATTCCAATCAAATTAAATGGGATAAATAAATTAACAATTTAGAGTAAATCATTTATCATTTATACATGAACGAGGGAGTATACATGAACCAAGGAGTGATAAGCCAGGATATTCACTTTGTTCCAATCAATTAAATGGGACAAATTGGTCGCCTGTTCCAATAAAATTAAATGGGACAAATCACCAACTCTGGAGTAAATCATTTATGCATGAACCAATTAAGAAGCAGCTTTTCACCAACCCTAGAGTAAATCATTTATGCATGAACCAACCAAGAAGCAGCTTTTCGAGTTCTGAAATACATCAAAGGTGGTTTATTTCTGGGTTTTATCTTCGTGTGAAATTCAATTATTTCTTATAAGTCTAAAAAGAAAACCAATGTGTACAGATGTTTTGAATCTTCCTCGAAAATTCAATGATTTCTTGGAAGTCTAAAAAGATTCAATGATTAGCAAACTAATGCGTCTAAACTTTGCGTTCACTCAAGCTTTGTGTACACATCATCAACAAATACTGTTTAGAGTTAACTTGACAGATGTTTTCATTCAAGCGACAACAATTTGATTTGATGAAAGACAGGTTGTGTGATTGACATACACTCTCTAAGGGAGAGTTATGAAATATATTTTATATAGTTGTAATATGTTATGATTTTTTCACTTATTTTTAGGGGAGTATATTTTATTTTATTTTTAATTTTTAATAGTATATTTTCTCTTCTCTTTGGGAGTGAGTTGGTAGTTTATATTCTATTTAAACATTGTAAACATTAATAAATATTCGACTTTCAATCCCACTTATGTTTCTCATTTTAACAAGGTTGCTTCGTGGATCACGCTCACCAACCAGCCATTAACACACATCCATCCTCTACCAGCGCGTAACACCACCCAATGCCTGACTTGACGCGCTCGCTCCCTCTCTGTGTGACATGCGTCATCCCACGGTTCATCTCCCTCGGGTTCTGCATATATTTTATCTGATTTTCATAATATTTTCTAATTTCTTTGGATTTTTGTATCTCTTTCTACCCAACTCAATCAACTTTCTTCCTTTACCAAAGTAAGTTGCAGAGTTTAAATCTTTCATTTCATCAAAATTATTTTTATTCCATTTTGTTAATGGTGGAAAGAAATAAATGTGTTAGAATAGGAATTAGAAAATTCACCATTCTTGAGGCTCATGAGAACTTTACTTTTCGGTCCGATTCAGTTCCAATTTCATTCACATAAGTTATGCGAAATCCTCTCAAGAACAATATATTAAAATTTCATAATCTAATTCCAATAAAATCGCTCGGATGTAAAGAATCTAATTCCTCAATTCTTGATGAATTTGAGTGATTTAAGTGCCACATTAGTTATCCCAAAGTCACTAAACATTTTTTGTGATTGAACTTTGGTCAAATTTCGACTCTAAATTAGTGGTTGAAGCGGTTCTCGGTTTCTTCTTTCTTTCAATCCCTCAATCACTAACTTCTCCTCTTACCGACCCCATTAGGAAAGGGAAGGGTCAAAATGACCATTTTGGCCATCGAAGTTAGGCTAGAGACCCGAAGTTCGCTGTTTTCAGAGTTTGCCAAAACCTAGGACTTGGTAAGTCTTCGAAGGACTTTGAAACCAGAAGTTCATCCTTTCAAAAATTCGTCTCGACATTTGTGCTGAAGTTCGTCGTACCATGGACTTGTTAGAGCTCCATTGTACTGGGAGCCAAATGTTCATTATTTTGGCCATCGAAGTTAGGCTAGAGACCCGAAGTTCGCTGTTTTCAGAGTTTGCCAAAACCTAGGACTTGGTAAGTCTTCGAAGGACTTTGAAACCAAAAGTTCATCCTTTCAAAAATTCGTCTCGACATTTGTGCTGAAGTTCGTCGTACCATGGACTTGTTAGAGCTCCATTGTACTGGGAGCCAAATGTTCAATTTGTCGGGAGTCTATCTAGGTTTTTCTAATTTTTCACTATTTTTCTTTTATATTTAAAACTTTCAAATAAAAGTAGTATTTATTTTATAATAATCTTATCAAATAGTTGTCTTTGAAGGTTTATTCTTAACAACACGTTTATGGAAGTGTAAAATAGCAAGTCAATGCAACCAAGCTTATATAAAGCGAAGAGTGACTTTTGGAATACAATTTTATGAAAGAAAAAAAAAAGACATATATTCCAAATTTTAGAATGATTCTAAATGGAAAATATGAATTATGCGGATCTTTGTCTTTTTTTCACAAATTTTAATAAAAAATTGTGTGGATTTTAAAGAACGCAAAAGTCATTGCCCCACGAACATCCCTATTCAGGACTAGTAAAAAAGATTCTTATAGTTAGCACAAATATTCCTTAAATATTTTGGATTGGAATATGTATGACTTGGATTATAAAGAGAAAAGTAATACATTCATATAATTCTCTCTCTATTTTTATTGTTTTTATTTATAAGCTTTGATTTTTCCTTCTATTTTGTTTCTCCTTTCTGTCTTGTTGGTTGTTTCCAATGTTATTAGTTACTTTCTAGACTTTATCTCCATTTCTATCAAATTCCTTTATTCCACCTTATGCCCTTTCTTATACCATTTCGTTTGTGATTTAATCTAGTTTTTTTATTTGATTTAAGAAGTTGTGACGAATAATGTTGTGTCTCACCTTGGTTGGGAGGAGAACAAAACACCTTAAGGGTGTAGAAACCTTTCCCTATCAAACCCTTGAGGTGAAGTCCGAAAGGAAAAGCCTAAAGAGAACAATATCTGCTGTGCATCTGGGTCGTTACAAATGATATCAGAGCCAGACACCGGACGATGTGCCAGTCTTCTCACTGTTCCTCGAAGGGGGTACACACAAGGCGGTGTGCCAGTAAGGACGCTGGCCCCAAAGGGTGTGGATTTGGTGGGTGTTTCACATCGATCGCTGTTGTCCGAAGGGGTAGACACGAGGCTGTGTGCCAATAAGGACGTTGGCCCCAAAGGGGTGGATTGTGATGTCCCACATTGATTGGGGAGGAGAACGAAACACCCTTCAAAAAAGAATTGAAAAATCAAGACAAATTGTATTTGGTATATCACTTAAGTTGGTCCTAATCACTATTATATTGCTCATAATTGTTTAATTAATCTTCGAAAATAATTACTCTATTTTTTTTATTAAGTTTAAATAAAAAAAAAGTGTAGAGATAGAAAGATTTGGATATGGAATAAAAAAATTATAAATCTATTAAAGTTTATGTGTTGGGCTATGTCATTTAAATGTTAATAAATAAATAAATAAATAACGAATATTTATTCCTTATTAGAATGCTCATAAATTTGGCCCATAAACAAGGAAATGAAGGGATATTAGGGGGGAAATTCCTTAATGTCTCTTAATGGTTGCTTTAAATATTTATTTCCCAACAAAAAAGGATTAGAGAAACGTAAACTAGGAATTATATTTATATGTTATTTTTATAAAATTGTAATTAAATAAACTTATAATTGACATAATAGCTAAGTCATTATTCACTTATTTAAAAGCAATTACTAGATTGGTAATTTTGCTATTTTCTTTTTTTATATAAAAAAAGAGAGACTTAGTAGTCCACTTAGGTAAGAGAAATGGAATTTTAATTGGAATAAAAAAGAAAAAGAAAAAGGAAAGAGACAATTTTATGGTCACCTACCCCTTACTTTTGATTTGGTCAAAAATCACGCGCTTCATTTCTCCTATAAATAAGCAACCCTTCTCTTTATACAATCCCCATCATCCATTTAGGCTGCGTTTTTTTTTTATTATTAATTATTTATTCTGCCTCCACACAATTGTCAGACGGAACCCTCAAAACTGCGTCGTTTTTGTCCACGTCGGACCAAGGTCACCGGCAGTTCCCGTATCCAAGTAACCTCTCTCTCTCTCTCTCTTAACATTTCTGGAATTGGATTAGGGAGAGAGATACACACTGGCTTCCCCTTCCCGCTTCTTCAGCTATATAAATACCAGCTGTTGACAACTGCTGCTCTTTTTTCTCCTTTTTCCCTTACTTTTTCCCTTCTCTCTCTCCTATTTTCTTCCTCCTCCGGCGAGTATTTTCCGGCGAAACCGCCGCCCTTCACTCTGATTCCTCCGCCCTCCTCTGTTCTACTCTCTCTGGTATTCTCTATTTCTCTCGCTCTGTTTCCTTGTTTTGTGGTTGTTGTTGTTTGTTGTGTCTGAGTAGAGCTTCAGATCTGGCGGTTTTTGTGCCATTGAATGCATACGCCTACCTCTGTTTGTTCCACCTCTTTGAATTTAACTCTCTTGTTGTGGCGTTCTTTGTGGATATTGTTTTTCATGCTCTCTTCTCTCTGCTTTCGAATCCATGTTTTGCTTGATCGTGTTCTTGATCTGCTATTATTAAAGCTTTCTCCAGGATATTTTCTTCGACTTGTTTTGTTTTTTGTTCCTTTCTCCTTGTTTTGCTATGTGATTTACTTGTGATTTATTATTTTGCTAGTTGATTAGTTCATAAGTTCGTGGCGATGGACCTTATGTGTGTATTTACATATTAATATGCTTGTTGGATTTTACTCGTGTCTTTCTGAAAGGGTTTGAAATGATTTGATATGTAGAATATCTTGTAATATGATAGCGAATTTAAGTTTTGGCAAATCAACTTCCTAGTAATTAATGAACATTTCTATATCTGTCCACTTTCCTTCGATGCTTCCGGACGTTATATATTTGGCTTTTCGTTTCCTTCTGTGAGTCACGGGTTTTTTTTTTTATGTTTAAACCTTCGTGTATTTTACTCCGTGCAGGATAGAAAGCCGGGTTTCCTTTTTCTGTACCATCGACTTTACGTTTCCGTTTAAATTAAAAAATTGAAGGATTGACCTTCGATTCTTTTAAATATTGTTGTGGTTAATGAATGACTAATTGTAAATATCTGTTCATAACGCAGATATTTCTTGTTTGGATCATTTAGAGGAAAAAGGAAATGGATGGGTTGGGACTTCGAAATGTGAGCTCACATTGCTCGATCTCTGAGATGGATGATTATGATCTTTCTCGGCTTCTTAACAAGCCTAAGCTCAATATTGAGAGGCAAAGATCATTTGATGATCGGTCTCTCAGCGAGCTGTCCATCGGCCTTGCTCGGGGAGGTTTGGACAACTTTGAGAGCTCGTATTCACCTGGTGGAAGGTCAGGATTTGATACCCCTGCTTCATCTACTAGAAACACATTTGAGACCCACCCAATGATTGGTGAAGCATGGGAAGCTTTGCGGAGATCCTTGGTGTATTTTCGGGGCCAACCAGTTGGAACTATTGCAGCCTATGACCATGCCTCAGAGGAAGTTTTGAATTATGATCAGGTTATGGTTATGCATCCAGTAAAAGTATTCGAAAATGATAAGAAAAGAACTGTTAGAGACAATTTGATGATGGTTAAATCATAAAATCAGATCCCATAACACAACTCCTTACCAGGATTTGTTATGTATTTGATAAGAAATAATTGTATACTAATAAGAAAAGTCTGATGTGTGTTTGTTTATGTTGATTTTCTCTCAGGTTTTTGTTAGGGATTTTGTACCCAGTGCTCTGGCTTTTCTGATGAATGGAGAGCCGGAAATAGTTAAGAATTTCCTGTTAAAGACTCTCCAGCTTCAGGGATGGGAAAAGAAAATAGACAGATTCAAGCTTGGGGAAGGTGCAATGCCTGCTAGCTTTAAGGTTCTTCATGATCCTGTTAGAAAAACAGATACCATAGCTGCTGATTTTGGAGAAAGTGCGATTGGAAGAGTGGCTCCTGTCGACTCTGGATTCTGGTGGATCATTCTGCTCCGTGCATATACCAAGTCAACTGGTGATCTATCTCTGGCTGAAACACCAGAGTGTCAGAAGGGTATGAGGCTTATTTTAACTTTATGTCTGTCAGAGGGCTTTGATACATTCCCAACTCTACTTTGTGCTGATGGATGCTCCATGATCGATCGAAGAATGGTATAATTTCTTTATATCTTCTGCTTGTTATAAACTTACATTTACATGTTTTTCATTTCATATTATGTGATTATAATTTGATTATCCTATTGAAATTACATTTACATGTTTTTCATTACATTTACATGTGCTTTTATTTTCAGGGTATATATGGTTATCCTATTGAAATTCAAGCCCTTTTCTTTATGGCCTTGAGATGTGCTCTGGCTATGCTGAAACATGATGCCGAAGGAAAAGAATGCATAGAGCGCATTGTGAAGCGTTTACATGCCTTAAGTTATCACATGCGGAGTTATTTCTGGCTTGACTTCCAGCAACTAAATGACATCTACCGTTATAAAACTGAAGAATATTCACATACAGCTGTAAATAAGTTCAATGTCATCCCCGATTCAATCCCAGATTGGGTGTTTGATTTTATGCCCAAACGTGGTGGGTACTTTGTTGGTAACGTCAGTCCTGCAAGAATGGATTTTAGATGGTTTGCTTTAGGTAATTGTGTTGCAATTCTATCATCTCTTGCCACCCCTGAGCAATCAATGGCTATTATGGATCTTATTGAATCACGCTGGGAGGAGCTTGTTGGAGAAATGCCTTTGAAAATATCATATCCTGCCATTGAAAGCCATGAATGGCGAATTACTACTGGTTGTGATCCAAAGAATACCAGGTGGAGTTACCATAATGGTGGATCTTGGCCAGGTTTGTTCATTCCCTTCAAGTTACCAATCTCTTATTAAAATTTTGAATGTTAAGATTTTAGACAAGTTATCAATTCATTACCCCATTTTGAATGTTAATATCATCTTCCTCCTTGCTTTGGATCCAGTGCTACTATGGCTGCTAACAGCAGCGTGCATAAAAACTGGACGACCACAGATTGCAAGAAGGGCCATTGAGCTGACCGAGAGTCGTTTGCTGAAGGATGGTTGGCCGGAATACTATGATGGAAAGTTTGGAAGATATGTAGGAAAACAAGCGAGGAAATATCAGACGTGGTCAATAGCAGGATACTTAGTTGCAAAGATGATGTTGGAAGATCCATCACATTTGGGAATGATTTCACTTGAAGAGGACAAGCAAATGAAGCCACTGATCAAGAGATCATCATCTTGGACCTGCTGAAAGAAGAAGGATGAAGAAGAAAGAGGTACCATGCTGGGTTTTTCATTTTCCTTCCATTGTAACACTATTCTTTTACAGTTTAGATGTGTACGATACCATCATCAAATCTGCAGTGACTTGGCTTTATTCGGGTGTTGAAAAAAGGTATGCGCCTCACGTTTTTGGCACAAAATTCTGCAAAAAGATATTCCTTTGTTGAGATTTCCTCAGCCGCTGAATGAATTAATGGCTGCTTCGCTAAAGGGTGAACTTCGTTAATATATGGACTTTTTGGGTCTTTTCTTCCATTCTGAACTTCATTAATAAATGGCCATTCTTGTCCCACTTATCCTTTTATTTACCTACCTTCATATATATATATATATATATATCTATATATTTACTTGAGTTTTAACATTGGTAAATTGAATTATGTATAGATTGACTTGTTATTGTTTTACATTTATACTTTTGTCGCACGTTGACATCCATTTTAGTTTAGGTTAAAAATTAAGTTTGTATTGATGATCTTCATCCGTATTAATTCACCATCAAATGTGTAAGTTTATGTTGATCTTAGATTCAGGCATTTGATGTGCATGTTGGTTCTTTTGTTTTGTCTTGTCTTTGTTTTGAAATTGTGTGCTTACCATTTTCTAGTAAACTTATTTCAAAATCATACTTAAAATTTAAATTTTGATAAGCATTTAGCTTTTAAAATTTTATTTGTTTTTTCAATCATTTTTGTAGGAAAGCTCATAAGTGTGTCACAATGATTGTTACGCTGGTTCTTGGCTCTATTCTTGCGTGGCAGGTTTCACAATCGCACTCTAGTGGCAACGTAACAACGATTCTGTGAAACTTGTTCTAACTCAGCGAACAAGTCAGTCGTTTGAAATTGGCACTTCGCGGACAATATCGGCGTATTCTTGAGCCTCGGGTCATGTTTGAGAGAAATTTTTTAGAAAATGTGAGCGAGAAAATACGTTGGAAACAATTTTAAAGAAAACAATGTTATAAGCTAGAGTAGGAAGAATTGACAACTAGTCACACCCCCTATAGTACATTTTGGGTCATTTTAGCCCCGACGGTGTAGACATGATTTTTGTGACTGGTCATACACTCCCGTATTGACACAACAAGAAATAGTAAAGGTCTATCTAACATAAAAACAAGTAAAGTAAAAGGGGTTTGGAACGGACATGCGGTCATGGACAACACGTCCTAGACAAGCATGACTTAGACAAGCTTGACATTCTCACCTACTAAATTGGTTGATGTCTCTGTCAACCGACTCTTCACATACTTAGCGATGTAGGGTGAGACTGACTTCAGGTCTCTCGACGCGCTTGCAGCTGATCTCAGTATTGAGATGTCTCTTTCAACTGGCAAGAAACGGTTGAAAACCACTTTTCAATTTGTTGACTCTTCGCGTCTTCTCTGTCAGAGTCTCTCCTACTTTTTTTGCTGAAAAATTCTTTCTTTGCTTGAGGTTGTACAACCTCCTTGTGTTTGGTGTCTTCTTTGTCGGGATAGTAACGTTTCAGTTTACTAACGTGGATAACAAGGCTAGTCCGCATCCATGGGAGCAATTGAATCCTATATAATGTGATATGAACCAATACATTAATCATGCAATATAAACTTTAAGAAAGATTTGAAGAAATTTTGTGCAATTTATGTCGTATTGAAGAAGAATCAAGCTTTATCTATTCTTGAATGATTACAAATTTTGGGTGGATGATAATTTAGAGTTATGTCATTAATGTATTTTAAGACTTTATGACAAGCTACAGAATTGAACAACTTGGAAAAATAAAATAAATTAAAAAGAAACATATATCCGATCTTGAGCCTAAAACGCTAATACCAAATGACAAGGAACCACTATAAGGGAAGTAAAATTCATACCTTGATGATCGACAAGCTAAAAATACTTATTTGAGATTCGACTCACTCCACAAGCAAGATCGAACATGTTAAGCTTGAATGATTCTAAAAATGTAACCTAAACTACGTAGAGTTGCAAAGAAACTTAGCTCTTGGCTAAAAGAAAAGTAAGAACACTTAGCCTTAATGATAAAGAGTCACTCCAAGAGAAAGTTAAATTCAGATTACCTCTTTTTCATCGAATATCTCAAGGTAAGAACACTTCTTTGAGATTCAAATCACTCTATAAGCAAGATCGATCATGTCAAGCTTGAATAATTCTAAACATGTAAAAGACTACCAAAAGGATCAAGGGACCTAGCATGAACATTCCTTCTCCTTGTGCACACCGAGAAGTCGGGTAGGATGGTGATGAAACCCTAAATATTATCACTAACCCAATAGGGTCCAACCCAATAATGGTATGAACCATTATATATTTATTTTAGGAAAATGATTTAGATATTTTAGGAATAAAGATACGTATGTATATATTTTAGGGGAATGATTTAGGTATTTTAGGAATAAATATACCTAATAATTATTTTAGGAAATAGTTTTATATATTTTCAAAAAAAGATTTAGATATTTTAGGAAAAAAGTTAGAAATTTTAGGAATAAATTGTATGGCATCTCGTATAAATACCCCTCCACCCATCTACATTTTGATCCAAACGAAATACAAAGTATTCTACAAAATGTCTTGTTGTAACGACCCTAAATTTTCAAGTCGCTACTAACGTCTCATGCTCATCTATAATGCGTAAATATAACTCTTAGATTAACATCATTTATAACCTAAACTTCGAAAAACGAAAAATGCTTAAAACAACTTCTTCTCTAGAAAACACATTCATGGTCTTACGTGTTTAAATACGAAATACTAAAATTTAGAGAAAATAAAAACAAATACAAAATAATTTAAAACAATGAAATGCAAAACAACCTATTCTAACTTAAGATTAGGAATTTAAATATGAGTCTACCCTATGTACGTGTCACAGTCTCTGCTCGCGATGTCGTCGTCCTCCGTACAACTGCGTCTTGCCTTTACCTAAAAAATGATGTGACACAAGGCCTGAGTATTTCGAAGAATATTCCCTAAGTGGCCCCACTATAGGGGTCATGTAAATGCAAAACACATGCCATCATGATTTAGGAACCTATCTCTAACATCATAGGGGTGGCCTCTAGTCTCGGACAAATTGGATGTGTAGTACTTCCCTACACACGATTCACACATGCGAGTATGAATCCCTAGGGCGCTCGCACACCCCCTAGACCCTCTGGTCAAGCTAATCTGTAGCGACGTCCGGAGGTCAGTGGAACCCCATAGTGTCATGCGCCTCATGAACACCCTCATCTGTGTGCATTGGCACTCGTGCACATTCGCAGTCATCATCATACTGTGCGCGTCCGCTCTCATCATCTCTAGGGGAAGTAGCCCTATGCTTATGAACATACAATATGCATGAGGTCCCTCTAAATTCATCATAATGTCTCTTCTGACACAACCCTCTAGTCTCATCTCTTTGTTACTCTAGGTAACAGATACTCGTGGATATTTATATTAATATAATTTTCGTGCTCTTAAAGTTGTGTCCTATGTCGATCTAACAACATGATGCAATATGACACTCATCATCATATAGCATGCTCAATATGGAAAACATCATCATATTAAGGTAAACGTCACGCAATCATCATACTCATCATATTGCCATAAAGTGCATCAAGCATATCATCAAGCATCATAATTCATACATCATCATAACTCGTACATCATCATAACTCATACATCATCATATAATAGTATACGTCATCATACGATACAACTCATACACCATCATAACTCATACATTGTCATATACTAACATACGGCATCGTACGACACAGTTCATACATCATCATAACTCATACAATTTTTAGCCTATCCTATAGTAAGGTCACTTATTTGGTTGGCCTTAGCCGGAGTACTCCCTAATTTACTTAACGTAAGTTCCCGTTCCTCGAGAGCTACTCCAAATGTTGTCGGGATTCGCTTCCTATCACATCGTTCGTCATCTTTTGTTAGTATTTCACATTTTAATTAATAATCCAACTAACAATGTGAAATACGACTCTAAAACGACTTCAATAAAAATCGAATGTCATGTTTTCATTGTTTTTAAATTGTATTGGGTAATAAAACTTAAATAAAAAATATGTCAATATTATTAATATTTCATGCGGCGGGATCATTCCATCCAAATATGATTTGTTATAATATTATATTCAATAGGTATAGATTATAATAATTTCTCATATCTTCTATTTTTCTTTTCTCACTCTATTTATCCCTCTTTTATATTTTGGTTCAGTTTATTATCATTGCCAGTTTAATTGATTATGATTTTTTTTTCCTAAAAATATCACAAATGAATCATCATTTTTTTTAATTCGGTTTATAGTACAGGTCATTTTCAATCAAATTTAATTTTCTTTACTTTACTTAAAAATGTCTACGCACACAAATGAATCATCATTTTTTTTAATTATGTTTATAGTACTTGTCATTTTCAATCAAATTTAATTTTTTTACTTAAAAATGTCTATGCAATTAACAGAAGTCATTTTCAATCCGAGGCCATTTTAAATCGATTTAATTTTCTCTTCTTTCCTAAAATCTTCCTCTCTTTAGTTTTTTTTTTCTTTTAATTCTAATTCTTTTTTAATTCTATTCCCCTATCTAATTAGTTTAATTCAGTTTAATTCTATTCCCAAATTTTCTATTGGTTTTGTTATTTCCACCCGTTTAATTTTATTCTTAGATTTTTTATTGGCTTTGTTATCTCCAAATTTTCCTCTCTTTCCTTGTATTTCTTTTTTTTTCTCTCTCTTTGATTTGGAAATATCTGTATTTCTTTTATTTATTTATTTATTTATTATTTGATCTGTTTTCCAATCTTCCTCTCTATATTAATATTTTTCCATAAAAAAAAAAATCTCACTACTCACTTTTTCAAATGACATCTCTCTTCCATTATCTGCCTAACCATTTCTCCATTATCTGTCTTTCTTTTCTCACAAAATCTTTTATTTATGTTTTGTTTGTAGTAGGAAATTATTGATACGTGACCAGAAAGGTATTTTAGGGAAAGGATGGAGAGATCAAAGAGAGGTGGTCAGTTATTTTTTTTTTCTTTATTTTTATTTTAATATTATTATACATACATATATATATATATATATATATATATATATATATATATATATATATATATAACCTAACGGGGCGTTACACTTGTATTCTCTTCTCGATTGGTGTTAATAAATAGTGCGAGTGTTTCCCACAGAGAGTTGTGTTCAACAATCTGGTATCAGAGCGAGGTTAGTGTAGGCTGTCTGATCTCTTGGAATTCTTAGTATGTTTTGTGATTGCAGCTCCATCTGATCTTCCACATCAAAAATGATTTCTTAAGATTAGTAGTGAGTGAGTTTCTTTGTGTCGTGAGTAGTTCGTGACTCTGCAAGTTTTGTGTCAAAAAGGCTTGTTTGGTATTACTGAGGTATTGCCAACACGATGGGTGATTTCTAAATCGTTAGAGGAATCAAGAAACTCAACAAAAACAACTACAACACGTGGGCAACTTGCATGATGTCCTATTTACAAGGACATGATCTTTGGGAGATCGTTGGCGGGAGTGAAACTACGCCGCCAGAGGAGGATCCTAACGGTGCCTTGCGCAAATGGAGAATCAAAGCAGGAAAAGTAATGTTTTCCTTGAAGACCACAATCGAAGAAGAGATGTTAGAGCACATTTGGGATGACAAGACACCGAAAGAAGCATGGGACACGTTTGTGATGTTGTTCTAAAAAAAGAATGATACGAGGCTACAACTTCTAGAGAACGAGCTATTATCAATTTCACAACGTGACATGACGATTGCTCAATACTTCCACAAAGTCAAGTTGATCTGCCGAGAGATTACTAAATTAGACCCGAAGTCTGCAAATGGAGAAGATCAAATGAAGAGAATCATTATCCACGGATTGTGACTAGAATATAGATGTTTCATTATTGTTGTACAAGAATGACCCACTCAACCATCACTTGTAGAGTGAAAATTTGTTAACCAGCCATGACTAAATAAATGGGAGGCATCACACTGAAGGGTGAAGAAGAAGCACTCTACACAAGTGAAAGTCGGAGCAATAATAAGTCGTCTACCAAATGTGGATACAAAAACAGTGACAAAAGAAGAAGCCATCAAGGAACTGCACAACCTGAGAGAGCTCATAAGAAAGACAACAAGAGTTCTCAAGGAAAGAGATTTGAAGGTATTTGCTACAATTGCAGGAAGAAAGACCACATGTTCAGAGATTGTTGGTATGGTAAAGCTCTGTGGTACTATATTCCATAGAAGAAGACGAGCTAGCACTCATGGCGACGATGGGAGACCATATCGATTACGAGAATGACTGGATCATTGATTCAAGATGCTCAAACCATATGACTGGCGATCAGAGAAAATTGCAAGACAAGAAAGAGTACAAAGGAAGTCGTATGGTACGCACAACAAATAACACACAGTTGTCAATTACTCAGATCGGCAATACAACAATCATTCCTGGCAATAAATCTGATACAGTGTCACTATATAATGTTTATCATGTATCGGGTATAAAGAAGAACTTGTTGTCAGTGTCACAACTAACAACATCAGGAAACTACGTCTTGTTTGGGCCAGAAGATGTGAAAGTCTATGAAGATGTTAAGACAATAGGAAAGTCGACAATAGAAGGGTGAAGAGTGGAGTCCGTTTAAGTCCTATCTGCAGAGTCTGCCTATGTTGACAAGACCTGGAAGAATGAGACAACAGATCTATGGCATGCAAGATTGGGATATATTGGCTCCCACAAGTTGAAGCTGATTATGGAGAAATCCATGCTTAAAGGCCTACCTCAACTTGAAGTCAAAACAGACGTTTGCGCTGGATGTCAATATGGTAAATCTCATCAATTACCATACAAAGAGTCAAATTTCAAAGCAAAAAAAACCATTAGAGTTAATTCACTCGGATTTGTTCGGTCTAGTCAAACAAGTATCGATTAGTGGAATGCGGTATATGGTGACGTTCATTGACGACTACTCGAGATATGTGTGGATTTTCTTTATGAAAGAAAAGTCTTACACGTTTTCAAAATTTCAAGAATTCAAGATGATGATCGAAGGAGAAGTAGGAGTGAAGATTTGTTGCTTACGTTGAGACAATGGCAGAGAATACACATCAAATGAGTTTGATCAATATTTATACGAGTGTGGAATACGACGTCAGTTTACATGTGCCAACATGCCACAATAAAATGGTGTAGCAGAAAGAAAAAATTGACACCTTGTAGAAATCTGTCGAAGCATGTTACACGCAAAGAATGTTCCAGGAAGATTTTGGGCTGAAACTATGCGAACTGCTGCCCATGTGATCAACAAGCTTCCTCAACCAAGGCTAGAATTCGTCTCACCATTTGAGATACTATGGGACATGAAACCTATAGTTAGTTACTTTCAAGTATTTGGTTGTGTCTGCTATGTATTTGTGCGTGATCATCTGTAACGCCCCGTTAGGTTATATATAATAATAATAATAGTAAAATAAAAAATAATAAAATAAAGAAGAAAAAAAAAACGGACCACCTCTCCTTAAATCTCTCCACCCTGCCCTAAAGTACCTCTCTCATCAGTCATCAATAATTCTGCAAACAAAACAGAAACAGAAAGAAAAGATCTTCTGGAAAGAAGAAATGCAGATAATAGAGATGGTTAGGCAGATAATGGAAGAGAGATATCATTTGAAAAGATTAGTAGTCAGATTTATCTTTTTTCTTTTTCTTTAATGGAACATATTAATCTGTTACAATTATTTAGATCTGAGTTAGAAATTATGATATCTTACCAAAAGAGTCGATTAAAATTTGGCAGGAAAAGAAACACAAAGAAAGAGAGGAAGATTGAGAAAACATATCAAATAAAAAAAAATACCAAGATTTGGAAAACATAATCAAAAAAAGAAATACATGAAAAGAGAGAAAGATTTGGAAACAACAAAACCAATAGAAAATCTTCTCATACAACTCTTAAACGCATGAACAAAGTTAAAGGAATTAGATATGAGAATATGAGAATAGAATTAGAAAAGAATTAGAATTAAAAGAAAAAAAAAATGAAAGAGAGGAAGATTTTAAAAAAGAAAAGAAAATGGTCTCTGTTAATTGCATAGACATTTTAAAGGAAAGAAAAGAAAATCAGATTCGATTGAAAATGACATAGACATGAAAGAAATGAAAATCAGATTCGATTGAAAATGACAAAGTACGGTAAACCTAATTAAAAAAAAATGAAGATTCATGATATTTTTAGGAAAGAAAAGAAAATGAGCAAATGATGATTCATGATATTTTTAAGAAAGAAAAGAAAATCAGAATCAATTAAACCGGCCAGTGATTGTAAACTGAACAAAAATATAACAGAGGAGATAAATAGAATGAAAGAAGGAAAACCGAAGATATGAGAAATTATTATAATTTGTACCTATTAAATATAATATTATTACAAACCATATTTGGATTGAATGATCCAACTAGCATGAAATATTAATAATATTGACATATTTTTAATTTAAGTTTATTACCCAATACAATTTAGAAACAATGAAAACATGGAATTCGATTTTTACTGAGGTCATTTTAGAGTCATATTTCATATTATTAGTTGAATTATTAATTAAAATGTGAAATACTAACAAAAGATGACGAACGATGTGATAGGAAGCGAACTCCGGCAACATTTGGAGTAGCTCTCGAGGAACGAGAGCTTACATTAATTAAATTAGGGAGTACTCCCACTAAGGCCAACCAAGTAAGTGGTCTTACTATAGGATAGGCTAAAGATTGTTTGAATATGATGATGTATGAGTATGACATGTTGTGATGTATGTTAAATGTACGTTATTTATGTTTCAATGCATGACGTACATGTTATATGTGATGCATTTAATGACTTCTATGATGAGTATGATGTATGCATGACGATGTTATTAATGTGATGATGTTTTCCATGTTGAACATGCCTTATGATGTTATATGCCATATTACATCATGTCGTAGATCGACATAGGACACAATCCTAAGAGTAAGAAAATGATATTAATGTAAATATCCATGAGCACGTGTTACACAGTGTAACAAAGAGATGAGATTAGAGGGTTGTGTTAGAAGAGACGTATAATTGGATTTAGAGGGACCTCATGCATATTGTATGCTCATAAGCATAGGACTACTTCCCCTAGAGATGATGAGTGCGGACGCGCACCGTATGATGAGCGCGAATGCACACAGGTGCGAATGCAAACAGATGAGGGTGTTCATGAGGCGCATGACACTATGGGATTCCACTGACCTTCGGACGTCGCTACAGATTAGCTTGACCAGAGGGTCCAGGCGGTGTGCGAGCGCCCTGGAGATTCACACTCGCACATGTGAGTCATGTGTAGGGAAGTACTACACATCCAATTTGTCCGAGACTAGAGGCCACCCTTAAGATGATTAGAGATAGGTCCCTAAATCATGATTGCATGTGTTTGCATTTGCATGGCCCCCTATAGTGGGACCACTTACTGAGTATTCTTTGAAATACTCAGGCCGTGTGCCACATCATTTTTCAGGTAAAGGCAAGGCGCACTTGTACGGAGGACGGCGGCATCGCGAGCAGAGACTGTGACACGTGCATAGGGTAGACTCATATTTAAATTTCTAGTCTTAAGTTAGAATAGGTTGTTTTGCATTTCATTGTTTTAAGTTATTTTGTATTTGTTTTTACTTTCTCTAAATTTCAGTATTTCGTATTTAAACACGTAAGACCATGACTGTGTTTTCCAGAGAAGAAGTTGTTTTAAACGTTTTTCGAAGTTTACGTTATAAATGATGTTCATGTAAGAATTATATTTCCGCATTATAGATGAGCATGAGACATTAGTAGCGACTCTGAGTATGTGAAAATTTAGGGTCGTTACACCATCTACGTAGCAAGTTTGACAAGAAAGCAGTCAATTGTATATTTGTTGGATACGACAATCAAAGGAAAGGGTGGAAGTGCTGTCATCCAACAAGTGGAAAATACTATACATGAAGAGATGTAGTTTTCGATGAAGCATCTTCATGGTGGTCCTCGGAGAAGAAAATCTTATCAGATTCAAACAACATCGAAGAAATTCTACAACAAAAGATGGGAGAGCAAACTACGCACACTCAACCAAATATTGGTCGCTTGAAGACCCAAGTGACATTGATGTTGATGAGCAAGAAGTGACTCAATCAAACGAATCTGATGAAAAGGAAACGACACATCAACAACTTAGGTGATAAAAAAGAATCCAAAAGACAAATCCTAAGTATGTCAATGCAGCTATTGTAGAAGACAAAATCAATGAACCAGAAACATATGAAGAAGCATCACAGAACTCGGTTTGGCAGAAAGCGATGGAGGAAGAAATTATAGCGCTGGAGCAGAATCAAAATTGGGAACTAGTATCAAGACTAGGAGATGTCAAACTCATCTCTTGTAAGTGGATCTACAAAATAAAGCGTCGACCAGATGAATCAATCGAGAGATACAAGGCTCGACTTGTAGCTCGAGGATTTTCTCAACAATATGGACTAGACTATAATGAAACATTTAGTCCAGTAGCAAAGATCACTACCGTATGAATTCTGCTAGCACTCGCGGCAAAAAAAGATTGGGAATTGTGGCAAGAGTTAGACATATGGAGATTCATATGAACCAACCAAAGGGATTTGAGAGTGTAGCTAATCCTAATCACGTATGCAAGTTTAGAAAAGCTCTATATGGACTGAAGCATGCACCAAGAGCTTGGTATAGTAAGATTGTGGAATTTCTTACCCAAAGTGGTTATTCAGTTGCACATGCAGACTCAAGTTTGTTCATCAAAGAAAGAGAAGGAAAATTGGCAATTGTGTTGGTCTATGTAGACGATTTGGTTATCACCGGGGACGATAAAAGTGAAATTTATCAAACAAGAGAAAATTTATCAGTATGCTTTAAGATGAAAGAGCTAGGAGAGCTTAAACTCTTCTTGGGCTTAGAACAACTTCTTGAGCTTAGAAGTTGATCGCACAGATGAATGATTGTTTCTCTGCCAACAAAAGTATACAAGAGATATGTTTCAGAAGTTCAACATGTTAGATTGCAAGCAAGTTTCAACACCGATGGAGACGAATGTCAAGATTTGTGCACATGAAGGCAAAGAGTTGAACGATGAAACGACATACCGACAACTAGTAGGTAGTCTTATCTACCTAACTTTAACTCGACCTGATATTTCTTATGCAGTTGGAGTCATGAGTCGGTACATGCAAAGTCCAAAGAAGCCTCATTTGGATACGGCTCGACGGATCTTGAGATATGTCAAAGGTACAATCGACTATGGTCTTCTATACAAAAGAAGCAAAGACTGCAAGCTAGTTGGATACTGTGATGCTGACTATGCAGGAGACCACGATACTCGGAGATCAACCACTGGGTATGTGTTTAAGTTTGGTTCGGGAACAATTTTTTGGTATAACAAAAGGCAACCAACAGTATCATTGTCAACTACAGAAGTAGAGTATAGAGCAGCAGTTGAAGCAGCTCAGGAATGTACATGGCTGAAACTCTTAATGGAAAATTTGCACCAGAAAATCGACTATCCAATATCACTTCATTGCGACAACCAATCTGCGATTCGCCTAACAAAAAATCCAGTGTTTCATACTAGAACAAAGCATGTGGAGGTACACTACCATTTCATTAGAGAGAAAGTCCTGAAGGAAGAAATTGAGATGAAGCAGATCAAGACAGATGCTAAGTGACAGACTTGTTTACAAAAGGGTTGAATACTGGCAAACGTGAGAGCTTTCGCTATCAACTCAACATGGTGCAACAAATGAGGACTAGTGGTAATAGGGAGTGTTAAAATATCACTAACTTAATATGGTCAAGCCCAATAATTGTATGAGCGCATTATATATTTATTTTAGGAAATGATTTAGGTATTTTAGGAATACTAATTATTTTATGAAAATGTATTTTAGGAATAAATATACCTAATTGTTTTAGTAAAAAGTTTTAGATATTTGAAGAAAAAAAGTTAAAAATTTTAGGAATAAATTGTGCGGCCTCTATTATAAATACCCTCCGCCCTACCTACATTTTCATCCCAAAAAAGAGTTATCATGGTAGCAGCCTTTTGGATTATATATGAGATTGTGTAGATTTTGGTGTGGATGGAACTTGGAAAATTGTACTAAAGTTTTAGGTGAACTTATGGTAACCTTGATTGTCATAAAGTTTTAGGTGTTGTTTAATAATATAATATAATTAACGTATTGTGTTAGAGGTGTTTGTCCTACTGCTCCTACTCGTCCTGTGACATTATTTGGTGGATTTCCTTTTCCTTGCACTGCATGTAAGATATTCAACCTTGAAAAAGACTTTTACTTTTAACACAACCTAGTTAGAGGGTGTTTGATTCATGAGTTAGGTTTGTATAATTCAAGGTTGTCCTTTGATTTGCTACTTGATTTGTTAACTTCAGGCTATGAATTTTTTGTTAGATAATGGGTCAAGTTGCAGGTTTGGGTTGCGACAGTTGGTTGTAGGTGGGGTCTTGGGTTGTACTGTCCAATTGACTAATAAACATCAGATTCTTCTGGAAACCAGAAATATATGTAACATTCACCCTTCGAATTTCATCAAACTTTAATTTCTTAGATTCCTGGAAACTACTGAATGGAGTAACAATAGTATCTCAAGATTCAAGTAAAAATAACATCAAAATCAATGCTTTAATTTCATATTCGAAATTGATTTCCATCGTAATGTTATTGACCTGTAATCATATTGAATTCATTTATATGATCTGCAACAAATTCATCTTTAAACATTTGTAAATTGAACAATTTTCGCATCAAATATACTTTATTCATAGCTGCGGTTTTTCGTACATATTCGATGTCATCAACAAATTTGACGTTGTCTTTTCCTTGACAAAGTTGAATGCCATGTTTCTTGAAAACATCAATAAGATCATCCCTAGTGCTTGCTAATCCTTGAACTTTCATTGCTCCATGGACATGGAATCCGACTTTACCTCGAACAAGGGTTCGTGAAGATCTTATTGAACTGATAATCTTCAATTTTCATCTTCTACAAAACAAAATCAGATCCATCAAACTTGTCGATCCTATTCTTTGAACTTTTTATCTCCACAGATCATAGTGAATCTTTCCTACCTCTGTTATCATTTGTAAGGATCATCATTTGTAAGGATCGTACAACTCAACACTCGATTTAGATGAAGAACATGCAGAACAATAAAACTTCTTAAATTCTTGTTTTTTATATTATTATTCGATGAAAATTTAAAAATGTTTTCTTTAAGAAAAGATAGAATTCATCATAGGGAGATCAAGTATGAGAAAACAAACCACTTTTAAAAACTAAAGAATTTTTTAATTATTTTAAGAGGATCCTGTTCCTTACAGGGAGATCAATGATAATAAGTATAAATATAAATTTCCTTACAAAATAATCCTCTTCATGATTCACGTGCATATATATAAAATAGTGTGACAGCTTGAGGTTGACCTTCTATATATATATATATATATATATATATATCAAATGTTTGAAGCATCAAAAAGCAGCAACCTTTGTTTGTTAGATTTGGTTAATTGTGATGTTGTTGCAGACAGAACACAAGCCCTCTCCAACGTTAACATTTCAAGCGAAGGGAAGTAGGAGTGGCAGTTATTGGAACGACGGAGCTGGTTTTTGTACCATCAAAGCGCTCAAAATCTTCCACGGAGGAAAGTGCATTGATGCCATTCAAATCAATTATGAAGACAAGGATGGGAAATCAATTTGGTCTCAAAAACATGGCGGAAATGATGGTTTACCATCCGACCAGGTTAGCCTTACAACCCCGCCTAACTTTTGTTGAGGATTGTTGGGAGTGAGTCTTACATTGACTAATTTAAGGAATAATCATGGATTTATGAGTAAAGAATATTCTCCATTGGTATGAAGTCTTTTGGAGAAGTCCAAAGTAGATCTTATGATCCATACCGTTGTGAAGAGTCGTGATTCCTAACAATTTTTAATGTTATTTTCCATTACAGACGTTGGAACGGGATGAATACCTTATTTCAGTTCACGGCTACCATGGAAGTATCTTTGATAAATATGGGAATCCAACCAACGTCATTCGGTCTCTAACTTTTGAAACCAACCAAAGAACTTTGGGTCCGTTTGGGATTGAAGAGGGTATCAAGTTTTCGTTCCCAACCACTGGACTGATTAGGATTGTTGGCTTCCACGGGAGGTGTGGTTGGTACCTCGATTCGATCGGATTCCACTTCGTTCCGATATCACTTTCATAATAGAGTTGATGTGTGTCATATTTTTGTGTATGATGAATCTTTGTCTTTTAATTGTTATATCGAATAATATTATATGTCTGATGCATTCTTTTAGAACTATAATGTTATTGATATATTTGGAGATTTCTTTTTTTTTCTCTCGATAAATGAAAGAAGTGAGAATTATATACATTTTAGCTAGGAACGAATAGTGAATTAATTTATTTGGATTTGTGAAATGACATCGACGGGATCACATTTTGGGCGAAGATTTTAGTAGGCAACGAGGACGTAATTTTATTTTCACCTCCTCGTCCTCTATTAGAATATTGAAAACGTTGTTGGGTTGTTAGTTGGTTTTGAACTTTTAAATATTGAATGTTAACCATGTTTAATGATGATTGAACTTTAAAGTTTAATTGTGTTTATATGAATACTTTTTATGATACATAAAATTTTTCATGCGCAATTAGATTCTAGACATTGGAGATATTCTGGATAGTTCAAATTTTAATATGTCCGAGAGAATGGTAAATATTTATTTTTAAAATGTTTCATTGTTAATCTTTTCTTTAAATAATTGAGGCTCCGTGAACCAATGCTTCATAGCTTGAAATAATTAATTATTACTTTTTATTACTTTTTTCAATATGAAATATTTTATATTATTCAAATTGAGATAAGATCCAATCACACCAGAACTTTGACTTTTATATGCCAAGAACATGGGAGTGGAACCCACAAAAGATTTTTTTTAATTTTTATGAAGTTATCCTATTTTTAATTAATTATAACGTGAGAATTTAAGGAGGCTATAGAGAGAAAAATAAATTTAGAAGAAATGAATCTAAAAACTGAAAATTTGGAAAATAGCTCTAGCAAAAATAACTTTAAAAGTTGAAAATTTGTAAAATTAGCCTTAAAAAACTTGATCGACCTAGATTTGCCTACTGGTGGCCATTTTCTCAAATTCATGGTTTCAAACCATCCATGCCAACTTAGAGTAGACCTAGGACATATAGGATAGTGCCACGAATTGATTCATCGGTCCTAATTGACGTAAGGTTGCCTAATGTAACGGTTAGAAAAAAAAAATGACTATTCTAGTCAGACCAAGAATAAGAAAATCATGGCGACAAGGACCAAGGTCACGACGTTGATAATATTCTAGATGCTGATGCCTTTACAATGTTGTCTTCAAGTTCTTCGGTCTTCAAGTTCTTCAGTCTTTCAAAGAGACAAAGAAGAGCTAACTACATTACGAGAACAATGTGAGGATCTACCAAAGAAATTGCTTGAAAAGGATGAACTTCTGAATTAAAAGATTGTATGATAAAGTCTATTCATCCCCAATTTTGAGAAGCAAATATTAAGGTTGGTGATAAGCAAGGTGCCTTGGAGAAGATGCAATGGGGGTAATGACATCTATAATACAAAAATAGAAGAACTTCTCAAGGGCTAAAGACCCAATCTTACCCATGGGCTGCTTCTTCATCAATTAAGTATTCTTACCTTTTCTGTTAGCCAAATAGCTAAATTTCTTTGCAATTCTATATAGTTTAGGATGCATGTTTAGAATCATTCTGACATGATCGATCTTACTTGTGGAGTGATTCGAATCTCAATCAAGTGTTCTTGCCTTGAGATATTTAGTATGAATCTTACTCTATTTGTAGTGATTCCTTATCATTTAGTATCAGAGTTTTCCCTTGGGTTGATTCGTTATCATTTGGTATCAAAATCTTCCCTTGGTTGATTCCTTATCACTAAGTTCGTTATTATTGTTGGGTTTATGCCCTAAAGCCTCATAGTCAATTATTTAATTTTTAACAATAATTTTTACTATTTTATTTACCATTTAATATTATCATGGTACGAAAATCCAAGGTTATTAATGTAATATGGAACAATATAATGGTTGACATACAAAAGGATCGGGTTCAAGTAATAACCTAAAGGGTCTATAGTATATGGATATGGTTGGGTGCCTTATCTTAATAACACTATTGATAAGATCTACTTTGTAATTGTTACAAATGATTTGATTCAAATCGTTCATGTGGAGACATGTGACTGGAGTATCCTTTACAATGAGTTTCGGTAAGACTGGCCAAAAAATATTTAATTTCTCTTTATAAATCGATTAATTGAGAAGATTAATATTTCACATGATGATCATATGCGATTGGATCATAATTCTGAGTGAGTTATGAACTTCTGTCGGTAAGGGCTTATCCTTTAATTTGCATGGGTGAGAATGACTGTTGTAGCCGATTCAATATGTCTACCATTTTGGGGACTCGACCAAATAGGGAGTTGAGAACATAGTATCATGAGATAAAATTCATTCTTTTCTAAGGAAAGTAGATGAGTTGTTCTCTTAAGTACTGATCTCGAGACTTGAGTAATGGAACTCCACCCTCTCATTGGTATAAGAGGGACTTGGTTTATGATTGAATCATAAACAAATTGTTCATTAGAGAATAGTGGTACTTAGGGTGAAGATGTAATTATAGGGGTAAAACCAACTTTTAATCCCACTGTAATTATGAACAACTTGTGAAGTACTGATTACTTGTAATAATTATATTAATGGACATAACTTATCTTATAGTACATAAAAGTGCAATTCGTCAATAGTGGAGTGACGAATGAAAATTGATTGATTAAAAAATTAAATTAATTAATTTTATATAATTATAGCTTAACTCTATAAGTTCATAAGGCCACTTCGTTACTTCATAATTAATATTTAATAAATAAAAAAATTAAACAGAGGAGGAGAAATTAAATTTAATTTGAAAGATTGACATTCTTATTTAATAAATTAGATATATTAAATAAACAGAGAAATATATTTAAATTAAAGGGTTCAAATTAATATTTTAATATATTAGATATAAAGTATATATTAATTTGTAGTGTCTGGACAAGACAATTTGTTAAGAAAGGTAAAAATAACAATTTTGCCCTCACTTTGACTAACATTTTAAAATCTTAAATCTTTTCTTTTATATTTTTTTCTAGATTTCTGAATTCTTTTAAGCATTTTTCATTTTAGCTCAATCGAAAATTCAATTATAAGACAATCAAACAATACCACAATTAAAATAAATTGACAATCAATACAAGTTAGTGTTATTCAAGTGTACTACGAATGGAGAATGGGTTCTGGATATAAATTTTAAAATAAAACATAAAAATTCCAAAATGTATAGACAGGATAATGCTTCGGGATAACCTTATTGTGACTGTGCAGTGTCACGGTTGTACATTTTCAATCGTGCGGCGTCGTGATCTTGACACGCTCACGAATATCCTTGAGGAAAAATAAAGTCTCATATACATTTTTTACCTAACTCTGTAGCTCGGTCAGACTTTAGGTGAGATTTGTAAAAAGTATTTGTAGAGAGGCTTGAGAAAAAATTAAGATTTTTTTAGAAAAAAAAAAATGAAGTAATATTTAATCTCGCCGTAAAAGGCTGAATTTCCGGCCAGACAATTATTACCATGTTTGAAACATCCCATAAACCCCTTTAAACCTCTTTATTCTCAAACCCTAAAACACTAACACAATTGCTTTTCCTCTATATGTTACAGCTGTAGCTGAGAGAGAAAACTGAGCGTTATTTTGTGAGAAAATCGAAGGTTTTGCGTTCTGTAAGGGTATTTCAAAAGTGCTGTACAAACCCTTGTGAAGGCGTGAAGAAACGTCATCGGAACCGCCGCGTATCTCGTCGAAATCGAACGGAGGAAGATTTAGGGTTTTTACGGGCTGTTCTTGGGTAAAGGAGCATCGGTTTGGGTCGGGTTCCGTTTGTCCACATCCGAATACCCATAGTTACTCATAGTCCAATCCAACTTCGCGGCCCAACCTTAACACCTGGCCAGTCAAATCACACAGGAAATCCAGCCTAGACGAAATCCGAAGCCCACATCCTAAGCCCAGGCCCAACATTGTTTCGGACCCGCTTGAAGAGCGATATGCGTTCTTGTCTCCCACGTAGCCAGCATGTGACCAGGCTTCAGCCACGGCTCCTCTCGACTTGGTTTGGCGTGTACGTCGGCTCGGCTTGGTGGTTTTAAGTTATGAGTAGGCCTTAAGCACGATATATGGATTGTATCGAAAAGAGTTAGACGTTGGATTGTAGAATCGAGAAGGAAAATTCCCTATGAATTAGCCTTAAAATACACCATAATTAGTCTCTGTGTAGTAAGTATACACAGTGAATAAGTCTCGATGAATATTATCTCCCAGTGGAGCTTGTATGTTTGCATGATATAGTATATTAGCTTTAGGTATTTGATTGTGTATTTTCCCAATAGAGTCTTCTATCTGTATAGAGCTAGAATTAGGGCGTTAGAGTTAGGTTGGTTAGACGATAACCTAGGTTAGGACGCCTCTAGAAGATTGAACACTTTAGGATTGTGAGGGTAGTTCTCCGAGAGTAAGGAAGACTCGAGGAATCAAAAAGAGTACTCTAGAGTTCAAAGTCCACGGTAAATCACCTAGTTGTCTTAGGAATGTAGTAGACCTCCTTAACCCCTAGTGTTGACCAAGGTGACGATTAGAATTTATGTTCCATACTTTAGATGATCGATAGGAATATCTCCCTAACAAGCATGCATCCCAAGAAAGTATGTTTTCAATAGACCTTGCATCCTAGGATCAAGTTAAGATTAGGACGTTATAGCTAGAGCAGTTTACACATTAACCTAGGCCAGTGTGTTTTCAGTAGAACCTGCATCCTAGGATCATGAGTCGTAATCAGAAGTTTAGACCTATGTACACCTAGATAATGGTATATCTCAAGGTGTTAGTCCTAATCGTCCTATAAATGAGAGATAAGATTTAAACCGCCTAGATGTCCCTAAGAATCTAGTAGATCTCCACGACATCTAAGAATGATCGAGGTAGTTCTCCAAGCGATTAGTAGTATGTATAATGTCATCAAATTTTTGCTACCGTTTTCGTTCTAGTACTTATACTTCCGAGCTAAGCATAGGCTCAAAGAAGTGCGTCAAGACGATAAGGTGCCCCAACCTTATGGAAATGGACAGAAGTCTCCTAAATAGGGCCTCTATGCTATAAATCTATTCCTGAGAGGGGGACATGGAACCACGTAGGTTGACACAGTAGCTGGTCAGCATAGAGGGGTTGCATCCCCCAAACTTAGGTGACTTGTTTGTTGAGTCAGTGGGTCTTCCAACTAACCTCTCATGAATAAGGTTCGAACTAGTCACTACCATACTATCCCATCATAAATTTATGAGGTAGCACCTCAACCTAGGACGTCGCTCCTTCACTGTGAGAGCATTACAAGCTACCTAAGTTTAAGAATAGAAAAGTAGTTCACCCAATAGACCCACGACCACAAAAATAGGTGAACCACCCTGATAAGGAATCAACTCAAGGGAAAGCTCTGATACCAAATGATAAAGAATCATTACAAGGGAAGTAAGATTTGAATTACTTTGTTGATCGAATATCTCAAGGCAATAACACTTATTTGAGATTCAAATCACTCCACAAGAAAGATCGATCATGTCTAGCTTGAATGATTCTAAATATGCAATCTAAACTACATAAGATGCAAAGGAAAGGTAAGAACACTTTGCCTTAATGATAAAGAATCACTCCATGGGAAAGTAAAATTCAGATTGCCTTGTTGATCAAATATCTCAAGTCAAGAACACTTGTTTGAGATTCAAATCACTCCACAAGCAAGATTGATCATTTCAAGCTTGAATGGTTTTACATACAACCTAAACTACATAAAATCGCAAAAAAAAAACTTAGTCATTGGCTAAAGGAAATCACAAATGCTTCTTTTACTATATTTTTCAGTCTTCTTTTACAAAGATAACATATATGGCTTTATATAGCCTCAAAATGAAGACACTTGACCTCCCGTGAGTCATTTCGAGTTTTAACCTTCATACTTTATGACCATAATTAGCCACTACGGAATTGTAACCTTAAAATAAATAAGTCTTAAAATACGTTAAAGAAACATAATAACTCTAAATTATCATCCATCATAAATTTGTAACCATCTAAGAATAAATGAAGCCCCACTTGAAGTATCTTGAAGCATTTGTTGCATAAATGAAACTTGATTCATCTTAATGTGGCATTAATATTGCATGATTGAGATGTCTTGATTCATATCATTCTTCCCTTCATCAAGATAATTCTTCCTCGAATCTTTGTGTGAAATGTCGTTGTTAAAAGAAGTGAAGAAAACACAAAAAAGCCCAAAAAGCCCACAACACTCACTCATATGTTTGCATTCAAGTAGTTTAAATTGCTCCGGTATGAACCCAGTTTTGAGAAAACACTCTTATTCTCAATATCACCTCTCAAAATTGGATGGGGAAAAGCTAAGTCAATTTACCATCTAATAAGTGGTAGCACACTTGGAATAAAAGGAAGCAAACTATAGGCTTATGAAAATATTAAAAAATTAAAGAAGATTTGGATATGAAATGGATGGAAAGGAAATTCGAAGGATTTAAACCATTTTGATAAAGATGAAATGTTGGAAGTAACTCTTTTGCACTAAAATGAATTCACAATTTACGTGGTAAACGAGTGAAGTTGCAATCTCATTCAATATGCAAATGAGAGTATTAATAGCAAAGGAAATTAACTACCAATAACTAGAAAAGTTATTTTGGAGAAATGTAACTCTTATAAAGTTAAGAAAAGTGAAAGAACTTTTAAAAATACTAGAGTTACAATTAGGCGTTACACTATGAAATTAATGGATGCAAAATATAACTATCTATATTTTAATGCGTAACATCCAACTTTTGACAAAGTTTCAAAGTTTAATATCCAAGATTAGATGTCAAAATGTTAAAATAATACACAAATATCATATTTAATGAACAATACTGTATACATATCATGACATTGAAGGTAGAATTACTTCATTTAAAATTTTATAAATCATAACTTTCATCTTAAAATACAGCCATGGACTTACGTGTTCGAAAATATTTTTAAAACGACACAATAAATAACTAAATAAAATAAATGAACGATTAAATTAAAAACATCCTATTTTAGCTAAGGTCTAAGAAAAATAAATGCGACTACCCTGTGCATGTGTCATGGTCTCAAGTTGCGATGTCGTCGTCAGCCGTAGGAATGCCTAGTCTTGACCTAAAATAGAAGTAGCACGTGACTTGAGTATTTTAAGAAATACTCAGTAAGTGACCCAGCTATCGGGGTTAAATGCAAACACATACAATTTCATGAATGTGACCTATCATAACAATCTATATTCCTTAGGCGGCTATCCTAAACTGGTTAATTGGATGTGTCTTTACTATTCTACCCACGGCCCACATGTGTGAGTATGGACCCACCAGTCGGTTTGCACACCTCCTAGGCCTTTTTCTTGTCGGGTGAGTATTTTTTGGTAGCTGTTGATGCCGGATACCCGTTTAGGAATAGCGACCATGGCAATATTAAGATAAACATAATGATCGTTTTCCTGTCTGACCGTCGCAGCATTATGATAAACATAATGATCGTTTTCCTGCTTGGTCGTGGTAGGATTATGATTACCGTAATGATCGTTTCCCTGTCTCGTAACGTACGCATCCGTTCCATCATAAAAATGGTGTATTCCCCGATGCATGTATATACAATGATGCACGAGGTCGCAATATTTTTCTATTTTCATTAAAAATGAGGTCCCAATATTTTTCTATTTTCATTAAAAATGAGGTCCCATAGTTACCATATTTGACATTTTATTATAGGCAAATATCTAGATATTTGTCTTCCTACCATGCCCTTTTATTATAGGCAAATATATTATATCCCTTTATTACTCTTTTCATTTGTTGCTCTTTCCATATCCTTGTTAATTTATTTGATTCGATAAATGATTGTAAATAGAGAACGTTCGCCACTATTTAGGTGATGTGGATTTAACAAATATTTTTATGGTATCAGAGCCCTTCGGTTTAGCAACTCTGATCTTTTCTTCTCTATGGCTTCTGAATCCTCTTCTCATCTTCTTCCTTTCAACACTCTAATCCATATGATCACCATCAAACTTTCTTCATCTAATTATCTTCTTTGGAAAAGCCAACTTCTCCCTCTCCTTGACAGTCTAAGACATGTTGGGCTATGTTGATGGAACTATTTTTCACCATCTCGCTTTGAACCAGAAGCCTCCTCAATACTCATAACCAAATATTTGGTGTGGAAAGCAGCCGATCAACGACTTATCTGTCTCCTGCCCTCCTCTCTCACCGAGGAAGCCATTGTTGTTGTTATTGGTCTCTCCACTGCACGTGACGTTTGGCTCGCGTTAGAGACTACGTTCAGCCAGCATTCGAAAGTCTGTGAACTTAGACTCAAGGATGACTTGCAACTGATGAAACGTGGCACCAACCTTGTTGCTGAGTATATTCGTACCTTCAAAATAATCTGTGACGAACTTCATGTCATTGACAGACCAGTCGAGGATATTGATAAAGTGCACTAGTTCCTTCGTATACTTGATACCAATTTTTCAACTTTTCAACTGCTTAGATGACTTTCACCCCTCTCCCCTGTTTTGCAGATTTAGTCTCTAAAGCTAAAAGTTTTTAGTTGTTCCAGCGCTCCCCAGAGTCTTCTGCACTCCTACAACATTCACAGCCACTAATCGTGGTCACACCCATGGAAGTCTCGTGGTCACACCCATGGAAGTCACCTTGCTTCCTTTAACAACCAGCGAGATCGTTCTCTTCTCATTCCCACAACAAATTCTTCTAACTGAGGACGAACCCACTCGGGTCAGAGTCGTCGAACAACTTGCTGTCAAATATGTTGCACAAAGGACTATTATGTTGATTGCTACAACCAACGGTACGTTCGCCCTGATTCTGCTCATGCTCACTTTGCTGAAACCTTCAACACATCCTATTCTATTGCTCGACCCGAGGCTGTTGATTGATTTTTAGACACAGGGTCTTCGGTCCATATGACATTCAATCCATTTATTTTGGATCAGTCTAAAAATTACACAGGTAAGGACTTTGTGATCGTAGAAAACGATGCATCCCTACCCATTACCCACACTGGTACTCTTTCTCATATCCCAAATATTCACTTATTAGATGTTTTGGTTGTCTCTCATCTCACTAAAAATCTTCTTTCAATTAGTAAATTAACGTCTGATTTTCCTCTTTCTATTACGTTTACTAATAATCTTCTTACTATCTAGAATTGTCAAACAGGAAGGGTGGTGGCAACCGATAAAAGGGATGGAGGGCTATATGTGCTGGAGCGCGGCAACTCTACCTTTATTTATGTCCTTAGAAGCAAATCTTTACGTGCTTCATATGATTTATGACATGCTCGCCTGGGTCACGTGAATTATTCTATTATTTCTTTTTTAAATAAAAAAGGTTATATTTCTCTTACGTCATTATTGCCTTCTCCATCACTCTGTAATACCTATCAGCTTGCGAAAAGTCATCGATTGCCTTATTCCCACTATGAACATAGGTCGTCTCATGTGTTAGATCTTATTCATTGTGATCTTTGGGGTTCTTCCCCTGTCAAATCCAATTCGAGTTTTCTTTACTATGTTATTTTTATTGATGATTATTCTCGATTCACTTGGCTTTACTCTTTAACATTTAAATATGATTTCTTTAATATTTTTCTTCAATATCAAAAATTTGTTGAAAATCAACATTCTGCTCATATCAAGATTTTTCAAAGCGATGGAGGTGTCGAATTTACTAGCACTTGCTTCAAAACTCACTTACGTACTTCTAGCATCCATCATCAACTCTCTTGTCCATATACACCTACTCAAAATGATCGTATTGAGAGAAAACATAGTCATGTGATTGAGATTGGCTTGACCCTTCTCTTTCACTCCCATCTTTCTTCTCATTTCTGGGTTGATGCGTTCATCCCCTACCACTTCTTCATCACACATTCCTCGATCCAGCTCATCTCCGTGTGATACTTGTTCTAACCTTGTCCATGAGTTTGTGCAGGTTGATACTTCTCTTGCAGGTTCCTCTTTACCACCCTCAACTTCTGATCAGCCCTCTATTGAACCTGTTGCTGATTCTTTTTATTCTTTGGGCTCTCATCCTATGATCACACAAGCCAAAGATGGTATCTTCAAGACTCGTCATCCAACAAATCTTAGTATTGGGCTCATCTAGACTTTTTTCTGCTTTTCTTGCATCCACTGAGCCACGAGGATTCATATCTGCGGCCTGCTTAGCTTTCTGCCATGGATGAAGAAATTTGAGATCTACAAATGGATGACACTTGGATATTGGTTACTCGCCCTGCCAACACCAACATCGTAGGCTCTAAATGGGTGTTACGCATTAAATATTTGCCTGATGGATCTGTCGAGCGTTTCAAAGCTCGTCTTGTTGTTAAAGGTTATACTCAAGTTTCAGGTCTCGACTACACTGACACTTTCAGTCCGGTTGTCAAAGCTACTATTGTCCGTGTTTGCTTTCTCTCGTTGTTACAAATAAATGACCTCTTCAGCAACTTGATGCCAAGAATGCTTTCCTCAATGACACTCTTATTGAACATGTTCACATGAAACAACCTCCTGGTATATTGATCCTCGATTTCCCACTCATGTCCCTCTATTAAAGAAAGCCCTCTATGATTTAGACCAAGCTCATTGCGGTTTCAGCGTTTCACCTCATTTCTTCTCACACTTGATTTTTCTTGCAGTCACGCTGACACGTCCCTTTTTTTCTTTTATCACCAATCTAATCTTATCTATCTATTTTTTTTTATATTGATGACATTATTATTATCGGCAACAACCCATCTCTTGTTGACAGCTTTACTCGCAAACTTCATTATGAGTTTACTATCAAGGATTTAAGTTCTCTCAGTTACTTTCTTGGTCTTGAAGCTTCACCCACTCTTGGTGATCTCTTTATTAGTCGTGAAAATATGCTCGAGATATTCTTACTCGTGCTCAGCTGCTAACTGCTGATGGTGCTCCTTTCTCTGATTCTAATCTCTATCGATCTCTTGTTGACGCCCTTCAGTACTTGAGCATTACGCGTCCAGATATTGCCCATGCTGTCAATTCTGTCAGTTAATTTTTGCATGTCCCTACTGCAGATCGCTTTCTTGTTGTCAAATGTATTTTTTGCTATGTTAAGGGAACACTCCACTTTCTTCTTACCTTTCATCCATCCACTCTTCCTAGTGTGCTAGTGGCTTATTCAGATGCTGACTGGGCTGGTTGTCCCGATACTCGTCGTTCTACATTCGACTATTCCATTTATCTTTGTAACAATCTCGTTTCTTGGAGTGTAAAAAAGCAACCTACTGTCTCACGCTCCAGCTGTGAATCTAAGTATCGTGTTCTTGTCATGACTGCTGCTGAACTTCTTTGGCTTAAGCATCTTTTGCATGACCTTAAGGACCCTATTTTAGAGCAACCCTGGCTCTTATGTGACAACAAAGTGCTATTTTTTTTAGCTCTAGTCCTGTTTCTCACAAGTAGGCCAAACATACTTGTTATCGCTGGCAAACTTTGCACACAGTATGTACCTTCCCATCTCCAAGTTGCTGACATCTCCACAAAAAGTGTTTCTCGACCTCTTTTTGAATTTTTCAGATCCAAGCTTCACATTCGTTCAAATCTGATGCTCAGCTTGGGTGTTAAGGATATTTAGCCTTGAATTATGTTTACCATATATATCATATTTGCTTTATTATAGGAAAATATATTGTATAATTGAAGATATTTAGCCTTCCATTACCGTCTACTCTAGGTACCATATTTGACCTTTTATTATACGCAAATATCTAGATATTTTTTTTCCATTACAACTTACCATATATATCATATTTGCTCTTCTATCCTAGAGTAAAATATATTGTATCCATTTATTACTCTCTCCGTTTATTGCTCTTCCCATATCTTTTGCAATTTATATTGTATCCATTTATTACTCTCTCCGTTTATTGCTCTTCCCATATCTTTTGCAATTTATTTGATTCTGTAATTAAAAAGAGAGAACGTTCGCCACTGCTCAGGTGAGGAGGTTTTAACAAATATTCTCATGATTGCTTTAGTTAGACACGTACCTTGCTAATGAGCTATAACCCAATTATTTCCTTCTCTAATAAATGCCTTTATCTAGCACATGATTTGAAGCTTCTAAAATGGACTCAATAATCAAACCCTCAAGATTTGAAGCTTCATAGAAAGTCACATTAGTTATTGATATCAATTTTTCTAATAAATTAAATTGTTTAATAAAAACATGAAACGACACAAATTTTATTTATTTATTTGGAAGAAAATGGGCTATATGTAAGTATTACATAAACATTAAACCTTCCCTAAGTTAGCCCAAATACATAGTTTATAAAATATATATACATTCAAAATTACATGAATTAAATTAAAAATAGAATCTTTATCTTCTTTGAAACCATCATTTATACAATACAATGTCAATGAATTTTGCATAAATTTTAAAAGTTCAAAAAATGAATGGAATATAAAAACTGAGCCTTTATGAATAAAGATATATAACTTTATATAGTAAGGTTTTTTATGTTGATAATATCAACTTAACGTACTCATTGATCATGTTTTTTATTTTATTCTTATTGATCATGTTGGTTTATGGTGAGGTCACTCTCATTCCCATTGGAACCCATCATGGTGATACCCACAAACAAATTCATTGACTACTATTTTTTTTTTCCCAAAAGAAATAAATCATCATTACTCATTGACTATTAGTTTCACCGTCAAAATAAGTATCAAATCTCTCCTAATTTACCCACTATCCAAAATAAAAACATCATAAATGACCCTTTAATATCAGGATAACATAGCGAGTTGTATATATATGTAAAATAAGAAACATTTTTGCTAGGAAAATGAACACATATCACATAGCACCAATGAGAGGTATTATATATTAGGATTCTATTGGGTTCGTTCTTAAAAAAAAATAATTCACTTCCTTACTTTGAAATTATTATTCAGGTTGGAAATAGTCCACAATCGAAATATACCTAAATAAATAAATGAAGCAGAAAAAATAACGGGAAGGAAGATTGTTTTAGAACAGAAGAACCTGAAACACTATTATGACTTGAATTGGAACTTACCAAAGAAATTTAAAATTTTTTGGATCTCCTAATGCGAGGAAGTCAGAACCTACTAGAATGCATGTATTTATTACCTTAGGTTGTTATAATATGCATGTTTAGGTCTCTATAAGGTCAATTTGGATCAGAATGCTAAGTATAAAAATTACCGAAATGCCCATATGATGGGATTTTGAGATGTATGTTGATTTTTTTATGTTTTTCGTGGACTTAAGAAGGAAACATGCATGATAAAACACTCAAGTAGAGCAATTTGGTCAAGCAAATGTGAATAATCACTAAAATGACCCTAGGTTTGAGATTTTGAGAAGTATGCTATTTTATTTTCTTTCGGTTGTACTTGAATAGAGGATGAGATATTGTGACCCGTGCTTTGGGTGATTGATGAATATTATTTTCCCGTTGAACTTGTATATTTACATGATATAGTATGTTTAGCTCTAGGTGATTGATCATGTATTCTCCCTATGGAGCGTGTCTATCTGCATAAAAGTATAATTACGATGCTAGAGTTAGGTTTGTTAGATGATGATCTAGGTTAGGACGCCTCTAGTGTTGGATTTATGTCCTAAAGCCTCGTAATTAATTATTTAGTTTTTAACAATAATTTTTATTATTTTATTTGTAATTTAATTGTTATCCATTGTATAAAAATCCAAGGTTATTAATGTAATCTTGAACAGTATGTGGTTGACATACAAGAGAATCGTGTTCAAGTAATAACCTAAAGAGTCTATAGTATATGGATAAAGTTGGGTTCCTTATCCTGGTAACACTATTGATACGACCCACTTTGTAATCGTTACAAATGATTTGATCCAAATCGTTCATGTGGAGACAGGTAAGTGGGGTATCCTATACAATGAGTTTGTATAAGACTGAACAAAGAAATATTTAATCTCTCTTTATAAATCCATTAATTGAGAAGATTAATATTTCACATGATGATCATATGCGACTCGATCTTAATCCTGAGTGAGTTATGAACTCCTGCTTGTGAGGGCTTGTCCTTTGATTTACATGGGTGAGAATGACTCTGTTAGTCGATTCAATATGCCTACCATTTTGGGGACTTGACCAAATAGGGAGTTGAGAATATAATATCATGAGATAGAATTCGCTCCTTTTCATGTAAGGAAAGTAGATGAGTTGTTCTCTTAAGTACTGATTTCGGGACTTGAATAATGGGCCCCCACCCTCTCATTGGCCCGAGAGGGACTTGGTTTATGATTGGATCATAAACAAATTGTTCATTAGAGAATCAGGGGTACTTAAGGTGAAAGATGTAATTACAGGGGTAAAATAGACTTTTGACCTAGCTGTAATTATGAACAACTCGTGAATGATCAGCTTGCTTGTAATGATTATATCAATGGACATAACTTGTCCTACAGTGCATAAGAGTGTAACTCTAGGTCTATACTGGAGTGACTTATAGTTAATGAATGAAAATTGATTAATTAAAGAGTTTAATTAATTAATTTTGTATCATTGGAGCTTATAATCTGTAAGTCCATAAGGTCCCATTGCTAGCTCATACTAACGCTAACGCTAAAAGGTTCAATTTATTTGAAAGAAAATTTGAGGGATTCAAATTGATATTTAGTATATTAGATATATTAAATATAGAGGAGAAAATAAATTTAATTTGAAATGTCAAATTAATATTTAATATATTAGATATATTAAATCAATAGATAAAATATATTTAATTCGAAAGGTTCACATTCATATTTAATATATTAGATATGTTAAATATAAATAGAGAAAAATATATTAATTTGAAGGATTCAAATTAATATTTAACATATTAGATATATTAAAAAGGAAAAATATATTTATTGTATTTAATACCATTAAATATTAAATCAATTATTATATTATGATATATTAAATAAAAATATATTTGAAATTTGAATGAGATTCAGATTAATTAAATATATATTATGATATCTTATAATATCTAAATATGATTTATATAAGTATTATACCATAATATATTAAATATGCAAATATATTATATTATGGTATAAATAGGACCTTGGGTTGAGCAAAAGAGACACCAATCTCTCCCACTTTCTCTAGAGAATGAAATTACATCTCCAGAGAATTCTCGAAACTATTCTTCTCCAATCCCTTAGGGATTTTCTTTCAAGAGGCTCCCACAAGCCTTGACCTTGTGTTCGAGTCATAGCAAGGAAGATCTTGTGGAATGTGGTTGACGTTTGCCTGTTGGATTACTTCAAGAAGTCTTGCAAGTTATAGTTTCTATAAAGGTAGAGTTCTTACTCTCGTATTTATTGATTTTCTTTTAATTCATAATAAAATCAAAACGGTACCCAATGCTTTCGCTACGTGGATGAAGAGTTCATTCCCTTCATCTAGAAGACTGATCACCTTAGGATCATGATTGGTAGTTAAAGGGTATAGATCCTAGTGCTCCAAAACTAAGGAAGACTCGTGGAGTCAAACAAAATACCCTGAATTCCAAAGTCCACGATAAGTCACCTAGCCATGTTTGGAATGTAATCGACTTCTTTAGCCCCCAAGGTGATCAAGGTGATTATTAGAATTTACGTTCTGTGCTTTAGGTGATCCATAAGAATATCTCCCTATAAAGTATGCCGGAACAAACCAAGTTAAAATTAGGGCTTACAGCAAAAGTAGAGCAAACCAAGTTAAATTTAGGGCTTACGGCTAAAGTAGTTTAGACATGGACCCAAGTCAATATATTTCAAATAGACCGTGCATTCCAAGATCGTGAGCAGTAATCAGAGGACTAGACCCATCAGCACTTAGAGAATGGAATAGCTTATGGACCTAGTCTTAAAATGTCTTGGAAATGAGATACATGATTTAAACCTTCTAAACACCCCTAAGAACCTAGTACCTCCACGAAATCAAAGAATGATCGAGGAAGCTCTCCAAGTGAACAATATGTATGGTGTGATCAAAGTCTTCGTTACCCTCTTTAACTCTGGTAATTGTATTATTGATCTAGACTAGGCATGTTAGAGAAGTGTGTCGAGACGACTAGGTGCCTCAACCTCGTGAAAATGGTTAGAAGTCTCCTAAACAGAGCCTTTGTGCTGTAAACCCATTCCTGAGAGGGGAATATGGGACCATTAAGTTTACTTAGTAGCTGGTCGGCACATGGGGTCACACCCTCCAAACTTAGGTGAATTGATGGTCTCGTGGAAGAGTCTACCAGCTAACCTCCCATGGATGATGTTTAGACTACCAAACACCATATTGTCCCATCAAAGCTTTGTGAAGCAGCGGCTCAACCCAGGAGGTCGCTCATCCACTGCGAGAGCATAGCAATCTACATAAGTTTAACAACAGAAAAATAGTTCATCCTAGAGATGAGATTGGTAATGTAGTAAACCCACAATGCCAAAATGGGACGAACTACCTCCCCCAAAATCAGAGTCGTGAGTAGCTAGAGAACCGCTTGAAACTTTGAGGCACTCGAGATACTCAGATTTTCGTAGAGACTAGACCCAAACTTTCAAGATTTAGAATGTAATGAGAGGGCACAAGTCGGTTGCTTATTGAGTATTTTTATACTCACCCCTTTTCCTTTTTTTTTTTTCAAGTGTTCGTATGTTGTCAATTCAGGAAGGGTAGCGTTCCAAAGCTATGCGATTGCAGAGGGGGTCGCTCAGGAGCGCCAATCCGTTTTTATATTTTGAGTCATTTTGTAATTCGATTTGTAACTTTATCAAAAACCCGTATTTCTATTTATAATAAAAAGTAACAACACCATCTTGTAATTGAATTTCCTTTTTTTATATATTATTATGGTGTTGTTTGCTTTTCAATTTAAATTATACCACATTTTTTATCTTTTATTTTATTTACTTTATTATTTATCATTTTAGTCACGGTTTCACATTTGAAACTTCAAAAATTAGGTCATGACAAAATGAAAATAGAAAAAAACATGAAATTGTGTTGAATCTAAAAACAAATTCAATGAAGATGAATTGTAGGCGGACATGCATCACGCGCAGAGTGGACGAACACGAATGAACTAAAAGATTACACATACCGAGCAGATAGTAGTGGCACGTGTTGGCGCCTAACGGGGAGATGTTTAAATGTATAAAAGTTGAAGGAAATTCATACACAGCTAAGGATCGAACGCACGTTACGAGGGTTGGAATAGTCGATCAACACTTGCATGTGTCACATAACGAATGTGCATAATCCTTCCAGCCGAGCGTTGCTACTCGCACATGAAGCCACATATATTCTTCCTTCCATTCGTGCTGAAGATGCTTAAGGGCATGTGAGGTACCTATTTATGCCCGTTTTAACTCCTGTTCAACTGTTCTTGCCTTAATTTTTCTATTGGCCTTAATATGACTTGAATTATGCCATATTGGAGAAATTTTAAAAAATATGGAGCTCCTAACATACAAAAAAGCTAGTTCGGTAAGACACACTTCACCCAAATAAGTAGCCATTCAAACTTCTCTCAAGTAATACTTATAAGGATCGCTAGGACGTGCTAGCATGTGTGCGCATCTTGCCTTAGGTGGTTAGGATATGCATTTTTAAGACTTTAAAATGGAAATTTGAACGAGAATGCTATGTATGTTGTTAAAAAATTTTAAATTGCCTCTAGGATGAGAGTTTTAGATGTATGTTGATTTTAATGCTTTTTGCAGTGTTAAAAAAGGAGGATGGGATTTTGTGATATGTGCTCCAGGGGTTGATGAATGTTATCTCCTATTGAGCTTGCATGAATGTTAAAATTATGAACTTCGTGCCTTAGGTGATTGATAGGATTACCTCTCTAACAAAGCATGTATGTGAAGATCATGTTAAGATTAGGATGTTAGAGCTAGAGTTGTTTTTGTGTTGACCAAGGTCAATACTTTTTCAATAGACCAGACACTCTAAGATCGTGAGCGGTGATCAGAAGTCTAGACCTTAGTGCTCTCAGAAATTGTATCAACCTTGAGGAGCTAGTCTTGATCGTCCTTGAAATGTGAGATGAGATTTAAACTGCCTCGATGTCCTAAGAACTTAGTAAGGCTCCAAAACACCCTAGTATATTAAAAAGAGATTATGAGGTTGCTAGCAGTGTGAACGGTATCACTAGAGCCCAACTGCCTCCTATTTTCTCTGGTACCTTAATAGCACTATTCGATGACTTAGATTAGATTTAATAGTGTCCTTACCAAGTGGCAGACATCTAGGAACCCGTATAGACGTGTTTGATCAACGTCAAATACGATGGCACACCGCGACAACTTGAAAAGTTACTACTTTGTGTACAAATGGATCGAGAGTTTAAGCCGTGATTTCATAAATCCATCCTAAAAGAGGGTGAGGGACTACATAATTAGTTTAGTTCATGATGAGTGCTATTATCATGTGTGAAAATTGTTCGGAGGTCCCTTGAACAGGCTCACTATACTATAAAAACACCTTGAGAGGGGTGGGAAACCACATGGGTAGATTAAGTAACTAGCAAACACAATGAGTTGCACCCCAGATATTGACTGTATGGTATTTTCTATGGAAGGGTCGCTAGTTAACCTTGTATAGATATATTTAGACGAGACACCTTGATAAGGTCATACCTCATTCCAAGATCCTGGTCATTCATTGTTGTGGCAATCTTATAAAGTATGAGAAGGAAAAAGTGTATTCACCTCGAGATAAGATTCACCATCTGGAAGATTTACAACACTAAAGCCCGCAATGCTCTAACTAAGTCAGATGGTTGTATAGTTTGGCCAAAACTTTCTAAGGTCTAGAGAAAAGAGTGTGGATGGTTACTAGTGGTTCGATGAAATAAAAGCCTATAAGTAGATTGTTTACTAAGTATTTTTATACTCACCCGTTTCTCATTCTTCTTCAGAGGATCATTGAATACCAGTCATGGTTAGGAAGCGTTCGAAAGCTATGCAGTCATAGAAGAAGTCATCTCGATGCATCAATCCCGTCATGCATTTTGGGTCTTTTGTATTTTGTTTAAAATTATATCCTGAACCCATTCCCTATCTGTAATAATTTCTAACAACACCGACTTGTAATTGAATTTTATTTTAGTTTTAATTACGGTGTCATTTGGCTCATTTATTTTTGAAATTTTTTTCATATTTTATTATATTATATTTTTTGTCTTGTATATTCCGTCACTGTCCAAGATTCGAAATCTCAAAATTCGAGTTGTGACTAACTCACCTTCGAGTTTTTTTTCCATTAAAATTGTGCAAAGTTACTTTCTACAACATTTTGCCATAATTTCATAACCTAAATATTCAAGGAACTCTCAATCTAGAGAAAAATTAACTAAAAAATCTTGAAATTCCTACAGATTGATCAAGATTTGGATGATTCAAGTATCAACACTAAATATCCACAATGGTCTAAGTTTAATGAAGGAACGTTAGGCGGAAAAAACAACCCCAAATAGTTGAATCCAAGTATGTTAGATGGTTATTTTTCTAAATCCCTTCTTCTCTCTCCACCCTCAACTTTTCTTTCCTTTTCTGATATGAAAACTTGGTCATTGAATCTAAGAACCATCCTTAGATATACAAACACCTCATTCATAAATACTAAAACCCTCCATCAATTTGTGATTTCACCCTAAAGGTTGATCAAATTTCTCAGGCAACAACCCTTCTTTTAAGTTCCGAAGTAAAATTGATTATGTTAGGCTTGAATGATTGTATACATAAAATTATAAAAAAAATAAAAATAAATAAATAAATTTAATCATTTGATAAAGGAAAGCACAAATATTTTTTTTACTACTTTTTCGAAATGTTCTCTCCAAAAACAGCATATATGGCTTTATATAACCTCAAAATGAAAACTCTTCGCCTTAATCAAGACATTTCAAAAATTGTAACATTCGTATAATAGACTAAAGTGAACTACTATGAAAATGTAATCTTAAAGTAAATAAAAGTCTTAAATATATTAAAGAAACATCATAACTCTATAACTATAGGTTATCATCTACCCAAAATTTGTAATCGTTTTAGAAAAAATGAACCTAACTATGATTTTTTTTTTTTTTTTTTAAATATTTTTTTTGTTAGATTCTTGTGAATGATAGTTGCTTTAGTTAGACCCACACGCTTGCTAATGGGCTATAACCCAATTATTTCCTTCTCTAAATGCCTTTATCTAGCACATGATTTGAAGCTTCTAAAATGGACTCAATAGTCAAACCGTCAACATTTGAAGCTTCATAGAAAGTCACATTAGTTATTGATATCAATTTTTTAATAAATTAAATTGTTTAATAAAAACATGAAACAACACCAATTTTATTCATTTATTTGGAAGAAAATGGGCTACATATAAGTATTACATAAACATTGAACCTTCCATAAATTAGCCCAAATACGTATGTTTATAAACTAAATATACATGAATTAAATTAAAAATAGAATTTTTATCTTCTTTGAAGCAATCATTTATACAATACAATGTCAATGAACTTTGCATAAATTTTAAAAGTTCAAAAAATGAGTGGAATATAAAAACTGAGCCTTTATGAATAAAGTTATATATAACTTTATATATTATGGTTTTTTATGTTGATAATATTTGATAATATCAAACTCGACGTACTCGACGCGTTTATTTTATTCTTATTGATCATGTTGGTTTATGGTGAGGTCACTCTCATGCCCATTGGAACCCATCATGGTGATACCCACAAACAAATTCATTATTTTTCTACTCTCCTTTCGTTTTTACAACTTTTCTTTTTTTTGCCCAAAAAGAAATAAATCATCATTACTCCATTGACTATTAGTTTCTCAGTCAAAATCAGTATCAAATCTCTCCTAATTTACCCACTATCCAAAATAAAACATCATAGATGACCCTTTAATATCACATACTACCAATGAGAGGTACTATATTTATAATATAGAACACTATTGGTCCTTTCTAAAATAATTTTCGATTCGTTTCGTTTTGTATACAAAATTGGATATGGCCCACGATCGAAATATACCGAAACAAATAAATAAAGTTGAAGCAACAATGTGAAGGAAGAGTTTCTTAAAATAAAAAAAAAATTTAATCACTATGTTTTTCAATTCTCTTTATTACTGTGAATTAAGCGTCCAACTCAGAAAATACTAATAGATTTTCTAAACCTTCTCCATAGGTGAGCAACTACTTACTAATAATTAATAAAACTTACCCAACTTAATAACTATTAACAATTATCTTAAAATTGCTCTTGGTTAATAACTTCTTTTTGCTAAGTCAAGTTGATTGACTCACATTCTCCTTTATGAGATTGACTTTGCTGAGATTCTTCACTTCGAGCAACTCATGTCTGTAAATTTAACCTTTGTTAAGGTCTTGGTAATAATGTCCACACGTTGCTCTCTAGTGTCAACTTTGTTCGGTCCTTGATCAACTTTGTCTTCCTCAAAAGAAATTTTAATTCTGGAACATGCAATTTCTTTTACTCCTAACTTTTGGCAGAAAATTCATCATCAAGCTTACATATAAAAACTTCTTATAATGTACTCCTCTGTTTCTAGCTTGTCTCTAGGCTTCTTTGGTTGAGATAGCAAATTTGAAGTCCCATTTTCTTACACCTTTTGGTCTCCCTAGGACTCCTTTGTTGAGATAATAAGTCTAATGAAACACACCAATTTGTAGTTTGCACTTTTTGATTGAAGTAGCCTCTCGTTTCTTCTTGGCTACGTTCTTCGGTTCCTTTTTTCCCCAACCCATTGGTTTCTTCTTCCCTTTCTTGCCGCCAACGCCAATAGATGCTTTCATAAGATGTTGATGATCTTTCATTAGTATCTTATACTAGTGGTTTTGCAACCATTTTACCTTCATCAATAGGGCTCCGTTTCTGTCGAATATCTTGAGGAACAAGTCGACTAACTCCATTATGCTTCCTTCTTCTGTCATTTGACCAAGACTAATAATATTGCTCTTCAAACTCGTGATTTAATATACCTTGGTCAATAGACGTTGATAGTCTTTCTTACTCTTGAACAAGATGGATCCTTTTCCTTGGATAGATATAATATTGATATGTTACAAAGTTTCACATTTTCATTTGAATTTCTCATCAAACTCCTTGAACTTTGCTCGATCTCCAATCATGTGGTTGCTCGCTTCGTTGTCTAGGTGCAACATGTTGGTCTCCATTTGGTCTTCTCCATCTACGAGGAGGTTCGCGAGAACCTTCTCTTTGTTGAGCATCAACGAGTTGGGTATTTTCTTGGCCAACATCAATGCAAGCTTTTTATAATCTATGGATGTTAGGTTTGCTTTTCATCATTTTCCTTGTTGCGGCACTCTACCGCATAATACCCATATTTTCCACAAGCGTAACACTTGATCATGCTCTTATCCTTCAAGGGGTTGGCATTGTCACGAGTTTGTGAGGTATTGTCACGATCTTCTCTGTGGCCATGACCATGACCTTTATTTTCCTTGATGTGGCTGTCATGTCCCTTTGTACATGCGAGCCACTTATGGTGTGTGAGTAAGAGATATTTCTCCTTCTCTTTAGCCACAAAGCCTCTCTTCATGGACCTTAAGACGACCAACAACCCCCCTCAACCGACATGTTCTTGAGGTCACTGAACAATTTGATGGAGGTAACAATCTGCATGAATCTTGGGGGAACAACTCAAAGAAACTTCTTGATGACGAAGATCTCCTCCACCTTGTCGCCTAACGAACGGATGCCGGTGACGATTGTCGTCAACTTCACGACAAAGTCATCTATTGACTCACCATCCTTCATACGGATAGCCTCGAACTCACTCTTCAAGGTATGTACTTTTGCTTCCTTGACTTGTTCCACCCTCACATGCATTATTTGTAGTGTCTCTCATGTTTCCTTTGTTGAGTCCTTCTTTGCCAATATGAGAAGAACATCTTCCGGGACTATTTTGTAGATGGCAGTATGAGTCATCCTATCCTTTCGCTCCTCAAATTCGTCACGATGCTTGATGGTCTCCCACACGCCTTGTGCCTATAAGTTAACACGCATATTTATCGACCATGCTGCATAGTTACTCTTCGTGAGTAACGGGTACTGGAGCATCACACTCCCCTCATTTTCTCTTTTTATCATCGTCTTATCTCCTCCGCCGAATTTGTATAGTGAAGGAGTTTGTTCAGCATCCTAACTCTGATACCAAATGTTGGATATGACCCACGATCGAATATATCGAAACAAATAAATGAAGTAGACAGAATAATTTGAAGGGAAAATTTCTTAGAACAGAAAATCTTAAGCAATATGCTTTTCAATTATCTTCGTTGTTGTTGTGAATAATACTATTTACCGGGGAGAAAACACTAATAGATTTCTTAAACTTTCTCACCAAGTTAGCAACTACTAACAATTATCCTAAACAAAAGACTAACAATTTTACCAAAAGACTAACAATTTTATTCGAATTTAATAATTACTAACAATTATCCAGCTTTATGTTAATAAATTATTTTTCTAAGTCAAACTTATTAACTCAGATATGGAATGGTAAGAAGTAAAAACAATGTCATTATTATAAAAACATCATTGTAAAAACAAAAAGAAAAAAGGATCTTCTTGCAATAACCCATGTCATATATTTGAAATGTGGATTCTACACCTGATGACTTGAGTATTCTCCTACAACATAGTCACGTTACTTACTCTTTGCTTTTATGATTGAAGACTATCTCCACGGAACAACATAAGTAATTTTAGGATACTTTATCCTTACTCACATGAGTCATAGAAAAATTTTCAAGAAATTATCCAATATAAAATTTCACCAAGCAAAGCATGTTGAATTGTGTAGTTCCTATAATTGAGTCATTGAAAAAAAAAATACACTTTGTTGTTGGTATTGGTAATAACTTTCAATTCTTTTAAGCATTTTTTAGTAATCCTATCTTTAGGATCACTCTCATTCGAATGTGTTTAGATTCATTCATGTTCCCCTTATTTACTCGGGTCTCATACTTCAGTACAATTATTTAAACATACATATAATATTTGAAAAAATAAAGTAAAATATTAACATTACAATGTAGGAGGCAAATAGTTTTTAGTCCCCCCATCAATTTCATTTGGTATAAAAACCATACATGATGTGAATGAATTTACATTAATTCATTCCCAAATTTATATTAATACATGCAAATTAATTAAAATGTTTTTAATTTAGACATTAAAAGTTATTCTTAGTGCGAATATCGTATGAAATGTTCAAATTACTTTTCTAATTGACAACTTATCAACATCTAATTCAATGTAGTTAATGACATTAATTTTTTTTTTAAAAAAAAATAGAAGCTAATTATAATTTTTAGGGTGTACACTCAACTCGAGAATCCAACCCGACCCAACCAAAATTATATGGGTTGGGTTGAGTTGAATTGGTTCTCGGGTTTGGGTTGGGTTAATTTTTTTGAACTCAATTCGGTTCGGTTTTCAAAAGAAATTGATGGGGTCAACCTGACCCAGCCCGAAAACATTAAAAAAAAATTGAAGCCCAAATTCGAATGAAACCCACCAATAATTTCCAATGTGAAGCAACCAAGATTTCCAAATCAATTGATAGTCTGGTGCACAGTACTTTCGATCTCTACTTCGTATAGCTACCGTCCTTATGCTAACAGTTTTGAAACAGTAGTCTAGAAACTACAAAGTTCAAACTAGTCGGTCTCCCTCTCTGAGTCTCTCGATTTTTTTGTTATTTTGTCTGTCTCGGTCTTTCTCTTTGAGTCGTCTCCGTCTCTGTCTCCGTCTCTCTCTCTGAGTCTCGCGTCGCTGGTCTCAATGTGCTCATCTCCGTCTCTTCGTCGGTCTCAGTATGCTCGACTGCTTGTCTCCATCTGCGAGCTTCTGAACTTCAGAAAGAAAGAAAAAAGGTATTTGGTTATATTGATCTGCAATTTAGATAGTTTAAGAAATCATCTCCATGTGAATCATAACCAGTTCCTATGCTCTTTAGAAATCTTTTGTTTGTAAGAATCTGAACCCAACTTGAAAATAGAAGGTTGGGTTGGGTTATGAAATTTTTCAGGTTGGGTTGCCAACCCAACAAACCCAAACGTTTAGTTGGGTAAAAAAAATCTCTCAAACTCTCTCAGCACTTTTAATTGCTCCATTAAGTGATTTTGAGATATTTTTAAACACTTTTACAGTGTACTAAAACATTATCATAAATTTTAAAAGTTCTTTAACTAACAACTAAATTAAAAAAAAAATATATATTCCCATATTTTCAATTAAAACAATAATTAAAAATTTCTCCTTTTCACCAATGCTCCATGATCGGATGAAAGTTGTCATGGTTTGCCACTATTCTATACACAAAAAATGCATACAGATGTTAGGAGAAGAACATTCATAGTACATCTTTTAGAATACTTAGATTAACCAATTAGATGGGTGGTATTTGGCTACAAGGCTTTTCACAAAACAACACGTTAGTTTTGGTTAGTGAATCATTTTCTCACCAACTATTGTGCCCACCACGTATTTGCACGCATTAAATTATGTTAATAACAAAACCTTTGGAGGGCTCGGGTAAAAGAGAATAATTCTAAATGAGAGGGATCTTGACACTTAATGATAGGATGACTAAGAAAGACTTAAAAGAACTGAAAATTACTACCTATACCAAAAACCTGTACCTCCCTTTTCAGTGGCTTAACTATAAAAACTCAAAAACTAAGCATGTTTTGCTTGGAACAACCTTATTTTAGGCGACGTCTTGGAAATTTTCCTAGAAAGCATGTGTGTGAGGACATTAATGTTGTAAGGACTCATGTTGGTCTATGAGGATCGTCTTTTTTTTAGAAGCGAGAAGTAAGTAACGTGTCCATGTTATTGAAGATAGAAGGGATTTTCGCGGCCATTAAATACAAAACCCAAATTTCAAATCCTTTTCCGAATCCACAGAAGTGTTACAAATTGATATGTTTTTCAAATCTCCCAAAGTGAAAAGGTAATATTTGATATGTTAAACACTACTTTTTATGGAAACACTCACTTTATTTGAAGACCAATAGACATCTATAGCACCTATTATATTTTTCTTTGTTTGGGATTACTTTAGATGAAAAATTTAATGTGGTGGAGGGTATTTATAGTACACGCTAGATAGTGTAGATCATATGTACTCCTAAAATATCTAAATCTTTATTCTTAAAAGATCTAGATATCTTTATTCCTATATACATAATTATTTTTTCTAAAATATATAGTACTTAAAATATTAAGATAATAGACTCATACAATTATTGACCCTATTAAGATAGTGATGATATTTTAACACTCCCTAAACCCTCATAGTTGCTAGTGTTTAGCCTTGTGTCTGTCTGCCACTTGTACTTCTGTCTTAATCTACCGTATCTCAATTTCTTCTTTTAGGACTTTCTCTCTAATAAAATGTCAGTTCACCTCCACAAGCTTTGATCTAGCATGAAACACTTGAATTTTTGCTAGCCGAACAGTAGATTGGTCATCACAATGAAGTGGTACCAGATATACAAATCCTCCATTAAGAGTATCAGCCACGTACTTTTTTGAGTTGCTCCAAATGGTGCTCTGTACTTCGCTTCTGTAGTTAACAATGGTTGATAATTGGGTATTGTGGTCTCCTACATAATTAGCATCACAGTATCCAACTGGCTTGCAGTCTTCTCTTCTTTTGTATAAAAGACCATAATTGATTATATCTTTGACATATTTCAAGATCCATCGAGTTGCAACCAAATGAGGTATCTTCAAATTTTACATGAAATGACTCATGACTCCAGCTACATAAGAATGTCAGGTTGGGTTAAAGTCAGGTAGATAAGACTACCTACTAGTTATCGGTATACTATTTCATTGTTTAACTCTTTGCCTTCATGTACATAGATCTTGGCATTTTGCTCCAACGGTATTGAAAATTGCTTGCACTCTAGCATGTCAAACTTCTGAAGCATATCTCTTGTATACTTTTTTGGCAGAGAAACAATCCTTCATCTATGTGATTAACTTCTATGGCCAAGAACTGTTTAAGCTCCCCTAACTCTTTCATTTGAAGGTGCACCGATAGATTTTCTCTTGTTTGATGAATTTTTCTTTTCGTCGTCCCTAGTGATAATCAAATTATCCACATAAATCAATACATATGCCAATTTTCTTTCTCTTTATTTGATGAACAGACTTGAGTATGCATGCACAACTCAATAACAACTTTGAGTAAGAAATTTAACAATCTCACCATACCAAGCATCGGTGCTTGCTTCAATCCATAAAGAGCTTTTCTAAACTTGCATATATGCTTAGGATTAACTACGTTCTCAAATCCTCTTATTTGGTTCATGTACATCTCCCAATCTAACTTTTCTTGCAAGTAAAGACTCTTCACGACAATCTGTCATAGTTTCCAATATTTACTGTCGCGAGTGCTAATAGAACCCGTACAGTAGTGATTTTCGTCATTGGACTAAACGTTTCATCATAGTCTAGTCCATATTGTTGAGAGAACTCTCAATCTACGAGTTAGCCTTGTATCTCTCAATTGGTCCATTTGGTTGACACTTTATTTTGTAAACCTACTTGCAAGAGATAGATTTGACGTTTCCTAGACCTGACACTAGTTCTAAGGTTTGATTTTTCTCTAAGGCTATAATTTCTTCCTCCATTGCCTTTTGCAGAGCCGAATTCTATGATAATTCATCATACATCTCTGTCTCCTTAACTCCGTCTTCTATAATAATTATGTTGGCATACTTAGGATGTAACAGCTCAAGCACATCGCTAGCAGATATTGTCTACTTTAGGAGTTACGTATCGCCGTCAACTTTACGGTTTTAGAACGCATATTCTAGGGAGAGGTTTCCACACCCTTATAAGAAATGCTCATTCCCCTCTCCAACCAATGTGGGATCTCATAATCCATCCCTTGGTGGCTTAGCGTCCTCACTCGCACACCACCTAGTGTCTAGCTTTGATACCATTTGTAACAGTTCAAGCCCCCCGCTAGTAGCATATATTGTCCGCTTTGGCCTGTTATATATCGCTGTCAGCCTTACGATTTTAAAACGCGTTTACTAGCGAGAGGTTTCTACACCCTTATAAGGAATATTTTGTTCCCCTCTCCAACCAATGTGGAATCTCACAAGACACCACTGTGTGTGAGGTAACATTCAGAGAATACCTAAACTAGGCCGAACTTCACATGACGCTATGACAAGCTTGTGGAAGCATGTTAGGTTAAGGATGCGATGAAAACCTACAGGTAGGCTGCTTACCGAGTATTTTATACTCACCCCTTTCTCCTTTTTCGTTTTTAGGTACCGGTCAAGGTGGGGAGGTGCTCAGAAGTTGCTCTTACACAGAGGAGTGTCAACCTGAGGCGTCTGTTTTGTGTTTTGTTTTGGGTTGTCGTTTCCATTGATTTTTTTCGCACTCGTTCTACGTTTGTAAATAACTGGAACAATACCTGTTTTGTATCCCTAATGTTTTAGATTTTGGCAATGGTATTATTGAATTTAAATCACCGGCAATTTCACCATAATTTGATTAGTTTTTTATTTATTTTTATCTTTATTCTTTTTATTTCCCTTTTCTTCATTCCTCGCAGTTTGATTTCTCGAAACTTCGAAAATTTAATTCACCCTAAAATGAGATTCATCATCAAAGAAATTTGCAGTGCTAGAACCTAGTGAAGAGCTTATAGACCCCATAAGGTCTATGACAAGTAAGAGAACCCCAGAATTAGGTTTGAACTTCTTAGAGCCCAATCAAAAGCGTGTGGTAACTTACTAGGTTAAGAATGCAATGAGAACCTACAAGTTGTTTACTAAGTATTTTTATACTCATCCCTATCCCTTTTCTTTTTAGGTGTTCGCAGGCTGACGGTCGAGGTGGAGGAGCATTTGAGAGCTGCGTAATCATAGAGGGGTCGTTACAAAGTTTCAATATATATTTCTATATTTTAAGCTATTTATATTTTGATTTGTAATTGTATCCCAAACCCATTTCCCATTTGTAATGAATTGAACAACACATCTTGGAATGAGATTGCATTTTGCATTTGGTTATGCTTTGTTTGCTTGTCTTCATTTTGATTTAAATTTTACCATATTTTTTATCATTTATTTTATTCAACTTTATTTTATTTGCTTTTGGTATGTGTTTTTAGTTGGCCTAAAAAATCGGGTTGTGATAACTCTTGTTGTCGTTTATCTGAGCTCCTCTTTTTCTTTTCTTTTTCAGGTGTTCGTAGTATGATGGTCGAGGTGGAGGAGCATTTGAGAGCTGCACAATCATAGAGGGGTCGTTTCGAAGTTTAAGTATGTTTCTATATTTTAAGCCATTTATATTTTGATTTGTAATTGTATCCTAAACCCATTTTCCATATATAATAAAATGAACACACGTCTTCTAATGGGATTTCCTTTTGTATTTGGTTGTGTTATTATTTGCTTGTCTTCATTTTGATGTAAATTTTATCCTATTTTTATCATTTATTTTTTTCACCTTTTTTTTATTTGCTTTTCGTCTGTCTTTTTAGTCACAATTTGTGGTTCGAAGCCTAAAAAATTAGGTTGTGATAACTCTTGTTGTCTTTTATCCAAGCTCTTCAAAGTTGTGCAGTTTCTTAGTGACTTTTTCCTTTGTCATCATTTTTGTATCTACGTGTGGTGGGCGGCTTATTTTTGCTCTAACTCATGTAAAACACTTATTTTTCACCCTTTAGCTTGATGCTTTCTATTTGGTTAGCTGTAGATTCTTGGCTGGCTAGCAAATTTTCAAACTCTACAAGTAGTGGCTGAGCGGACCGTCCTTGTACAACATTAACAAAACTTCTATATTCTAGTTGAAATCCACGGATGGTGATCTTTTTCATTAGAGCTTCTCCTTTGACGGACTCCGAATCTAGTTCAGTAATCTCCCGACATATTGACTTAACCCTATAGAAGTACTGAACAATTGTCTTGTCGCATTGTGTTATTGATAACAGTTCGTTCTCTAGAAGTTGTAATCTTGTATTGTTCTTCTTTGAGAAAAGCATAATGAATGTGTCTCATGCTTCTTCTGGTGTCTTGTTGTCTCGAATGGGCTCCAAAATCTCTTCTTCGACCGTGGTTTTCAAGGCAAACATTGTTTTGCCTGCTTCAATTCTCCATTTACTCAAGGCGTCATTAACATCCTCCTCTTGAGGCGTAATTTCGCTTCCGCCAACGACCTGTCGTCGTTGTAGATAGAACATCATGCATGTTGCCTATGTGTTGTAGTTGTTGCTGTTGAGTTTCTTGATTCCTCTGAGGATTTGGAGATCACCCATCATGTTGGCAGTAGCTTAGTAATACCAAACAAGTTAGTTTTCGACACAAAACTTGCAAAGTCAAAGATTACTCACGACACGAAAAACTCACTCAATAATAATCTCAAGAAATTGTTTCTAATGTGGAAAATTGGACAGAGCTACAACCATCGAGTATACTAAGAATTTCAAGAGACTTGACAACCTATACCAACCTCGATGTAATACTAGATTGTTGAACACAACTTTTTGTGAGAAACACTCACCACTTTTTATTAAAACCAATCAACAAGAGATTACAAGACACTCTATACAAACTACTACTTCACTTTGTTTTGCTTTGTATTGCTTGAGATGAAAGTTTGAATGGGGTGGAGGGTATTTATAGCAGAGACTATGTATACGGTAACGGATCAAAAAAAAAAAAAAAAAAAAAAAAGGAGTCGTCGTCGGCAGGACCGAAAACTCCGGCGAACGCCGGAGTTTTCGTTCGCACACGACCAACAAAGGGCGGGCGAAGTCGGGATCGCAGAGGAAACACGAACCCGACCTTCAGCCACCCCGAGAGCACCTGCAAGGAAGGAAAAAGGAAAAGGAAAAAGGGAAAAACGAAGGAAGAGGAAAAAGCCGACGAAACTCCGGCGAGGCCCAAACCTTACGAAATCGACGTCAAACTTCAATCTCACGTAACGAAAGTAATCCCAGAGACTTTTACATACACCGGGGATAGATTTAGGCGAGTCCTACACGCTGTACACCACCGGCAAGGAAGATAGAGCGTCGGATCCCCAAACCCTCTCAGATCCGAGAGTGTTAGGCTGTTACGTTCCAAACCAATCCCAAAAACGAGATGAGGGGAAGAAGGAGACTCGGAAACGGAGAAAAGGGAGGGAAAAAGGACGGTGAAGCGACGTCACGGAGGGAGACGGCGGTCGCCGGAAATCGGCGAGGAAGCCGGGCGAAGAAGACGAAGTCCGACCCGAACGTCGGACCCCGCGACCCGAACCGAACCCAACCCACGCTGACCCAATTCGGTCGACGAAACCTCCTGCAGCCCAAAACGTTTCAGCCCAGCCCAGAAAACCAGTTAAGGCCCAGCCCACCTACAGAGCCTCCAGCTTAGGCCGACTCGTCGCTCGCGGCCAACCCAGACCCGCGCGCTCGACCTGAAAACCCGCGCCTCGACCTAGACCGTTGTACGTGTCGCTCTCTGGTTGTGCCACGTGTCACCTCGGCAGCACGACACCCCTCGGCTCGACGGCGGCTTCTCGGCTCCGGCGGCTTATCCGGCTCGAAAAACCTGTTTCCGACCCGTTTGTCACTGTTCCGACCCTCCCGGACCTGGTTTCGGCCCCATTTAAGGTAAATTAGACCATTTTAAGGACATATGTCACAATTTCAAGTTGGATATTTATGATAATTGTGAAATACTAACGAAGGTGTCGAATGATCCAATAGGAACCAACCACCCACGGAAGCGTAGGACGTTTTACGAGGAGCTAGGAGCTTACGTTATATTTTAGGGAGTACTTCGGCTAAGGCCTACCAAGTAAGTTGCTCACCCCGTCGTAGGATTACGCGTTGTTGTTGTGTGATGACACGTGCCCGTGGTTTCGCACGTGTCATTAAATAGTGCATTGAATTGTGTGTTTAAATACGTACCTATGTGAACGTAATCGTATGCTATGTATGCTATGTATGCTTTGTAATCTGATACGATATGTAATGCATGTGACGTTAAGTTGTTCTTGAATGGTTGTGACATGATTGTGTGGAATGTTGAATATTAATTGCATGAATTGTATGACATGAAATAAGGTAGATACATGAGAACAAAACCCCAATAGAGTTATGTATGGTACGTAAATAGGGAACGAGGTTGACATGTTTGCATGGAACGTAACTGAGGGGTTATGTTCACTAATGATAATATAGTATTAATGGGGACCTCATGCATTGTGTGTGTTCATGCATCTGGGGGGATACCCCCATTCCATCACGATGGTACGGACGCGTACACCCAATGGCAGGGCAATGATCGTTATGCCTCGCATAACGCTGCCGTGACGGTTACTAGTTCTAACGGGTCCCGGTATAAGGGGCTCCCAGAGTATGTCCACCGGGTAATGAAAGTGGCCCAGCGGTGTGCGAACTAGCTGGTGAGCCCATACTCGCACGTATGGGCTGTGTGTAGAGTATATGGTACACGTCCAGAGTTACCTGTTAGGACAGCACCGTAGGAAAAACGAAACGAAACGAAAGATAGGTCCCATCATTTCATTGCTTGTGATTGTTGCATAACCCCGATAGGGGGGTCACTTACTGAGTATTCTAGAAATACTCAAGCCTCGTGCTATATTTTTTTTTCAGATAAGGGTAAGGCACCCATGTGAGATCGTCGGCGGCATCTTTCACCCCGGGACCGTGGCACATGCATAGGGCAGTCATCTTTCTTTTTGTCCCTTCATAGTATAGGTTAGTATAAGTTGAATTCGTTTTGGGTGATTAGTTTAGGCTAGTATAGGTTGAATTGTATTTGCATAATAAACCTTAGGGTAGGATAAGAGATTTATTTCGGTTTTGTTCTTTTTCCTTTCTTTCCCTTGTGTTTTTCTTTCACGAGGTAATAAAAGGCGAGTGTAAGTCGCATTAATGATACAGGGCCCACTTAATGTTTATTCCGCATGTCAAAGTGTAATAATGACCTTAGACAAAATAGGTAAAATATTAGGGTCGTTACAGTTGGTATCAGAGCTCCAGGTTATAGATCTTGTAGACTAGCCTACAAAGTAGGCTTGGCATGTTCCATGGTCCAACTATCGATGCCCCGTCGTTGTCAGTTTGTGCTGGGGTTGAACCCGAAGACCCGCCGCATGTTAGAGGCTTTTAACCCAAAAACTTACGAAGAGGCCCTAAGGACGGCTAAGGCCCTAGAGGAACCCCCGGAAGAGAAAAAACAAGAGCCTACTGTCGTCACAGGGAGGAAACGCCCTGTCGAGGTCGGGATTACAGAGTTCCAGCCACCGCCCTAGAGACCTCGATATCATAATAGGCCACCTGCTCCACCCTCAATAGCCCGATTCCTACCATCGGAGAAACCCCTGTGTCGTGACTGTGGGAAACAACATGTTGGGAGGTGTCTGTCGGGCTCAGGTATGTGCTATATCTGTGGACATGCAGGTCATTTGGCTAGGACTTGTCCTACAAGGGGCACGGGAAACCCAAGAGAACCCCTTAGAGGGCCGGTCATTCGGGAACCCACCGTACAAACTCGTCCACAGACTAAGGCATACGCAACGACCGGCAAAGAGGCAGGGACGTCTGGCACCGTGGTGACCGGTACGCTTTCTATACTAGGACACTTTGCCTTGACATTGTTTGATTCTGGCTCTACTCATTCGTTTGTCTCCTTACTGTTTGTCGAACAAGCGGGGTTCGTAGTAGAACCCTTAAAGCATGTATTGTCGGTTGGTACCCCAGCGGGGGTAGACCTAGTTACGAAAACTAGAATAAAGGATGGACAAGTAGTAGTAGTTGGACAAACCCTCATCGTGGACTTAAAAGTAGTGGACATGACGGATTTTGACGTCATACTAGGAATGGACTGGCTAGCCGAAAACTTTGCTAACATTGACTGCCATAAGAAAGAGGTGATATTCACACCGCCAAACGGACCCACCTTTAAGTTTAAAGGAACCTTCACAGGTACCACCCCAAAAATAGTATCGATGATGAAAGCTAAACGCTTGGTACAACAAGGGGGGTGGGCGTTTCTAGCCTGTGCAGTAAACACAAAAGGAAAGGAAAAACCAATAGATACAGTACCCATAGTAAACGAATATATGGACGTCTTCCCAGAGGACCTCCCGGGAATCCCTCCATCACGAGAGGTAGATTTTGGAATAGAGCTGGAACCAGGAACGGGACCCATCTCTAAGGCCCCATATCGCATGGCACCAGTTGAACTAAAAGAACTTAAATTGCAACTGCAAGACCTATTGGATAAAGGCTTCATTCGACCTAGCGTGTCCCCTTGGGGTGCGCCGGTGTTGTTTGTCAAAAAGAAAGACGGCTCTATGCGTTTATGCATTGATTATAGGGAATTAAACAAGAGGACGGTAAAGAACAAATACCCACTACCCCGCATCGAGGACCTATTTGACCAACTTCGAGAGGCGACAGTGTTTTCCAAAATAGATCTTCGATCAGGATACCATCAAATTAAGATTAAAAATGAAGATATACCGAAAACAGCCTTTCGAACCAGATATGACCACTATGAGTTTGTGGTAATGTCTTTTGGTCTCACAAATGCCCCAGCGGTATTCATGGAATTAATGAACCGAGTATTTAAGGAGTGCTTAGACGCGTTTGTGATCGTGTTCATAGACGACATCCTGATTTACTCGAAAACGGACCTAGAACACCAAGACCACCTTCGCAAAGCCCTAACTATCTTAAGGAAGAACAAGTTGTTTGCCAAATTCTCCAAGTGCGAATTTTGGTTACGACAGGTTTCGTTCTTGGGTCACGTAGTGTCAAAAGAAGGAATTTTAGTAGATCCTAGTAAGATAGAAGCTGTCACAAAATGAAAACGCCCAACTACGGTCACTAAAATACGAAGTTTCTTGGGATTGGCGGGTTACTATCGAAGATTTGTTCAAGACTTTGCTAGGATAGCCACGCCCCTCACCCAATTGACAAAAAAAGGTATACCCTTCGTCTGGGACGATACTTGTGAGGCCAGCTTTCAAGAACTAAAACAAAGACTAGTGTCCGCCCCAGTGCTCACGGTTCCTGAAAGTCTTGCGGGATACGTAGTTTACAGTGATGCATCCAAAAAGGGGTTGGGTTGTGTATTGATGCAACATGGCAAGGTTGTTGCGTATGCTTCGCGTCAACTAAAGGATTATGAGAAAAACTATCCTACACACGATTTAGAGTTGGCGGCAGTGGTGTTCGCATTAAAAATATGGCGACATTACCTATATGGTGAAAAGACCCAAATTTATACGGACCATAAAAGCCTAAAATACTTGTTCACACAAAAAGAATTGAATACGAGACAACGTAGGTGGCTAGAGCTGGTAAAGGATTACGACATAGATATTCAGTACCACCCCGGAAAAGCAAATGTAGTCGCTGATGCACTAAGTCGAAAAGCAGTACACTCGTCGGCCCTCATCACCAGGGAGCCATGAGTGCGAGCTGATTTCGAACATGCTGGCATAGCGGTAGTAACCAAGGAGGTGGCAGCTCAAATGGCCCGACTGACAGTGCGTCCCACGCTCAGACAGAGGATCATAGACTCACAATGTGAGGATCCAAGTCTAAACAAAATCTTAAACCAGTTGAGAGCAGGCCCCGTGGACAGTTTTACTAAGTCAACAGACGACGGGCTATTATGTCAAGGACGTTTGTGTGTCTCACCGGTGAGTGAAATAAAGAAAGAAATCCTGACTGAGGCGCACAACTCACCCTTCTCGATACATCCAGGTGGAACAAAGATGTATCAAGATTTGAAACAACACTTCTGGTGGCGAAATATGAAAAAGGATATCGCGGAGTACGTGAGTAGATGTCTAGTGTGCCAACAAGTGAAAGCCCCCAGGCAGAAAACTGCCGGGTTACTACAACCTCTAAGTATACCGGAATGGAAATGGGAAAACATTGCGATGGATTTCATAGTGGGCCTACCCAAAACACTAAAGGGCTACACGGTAATTTGGGTGATTAGTTTAGGCTAGTATAGGTTGAATTGTATTTGCATAATAAACCTTAGGGTAGGATAAGAGATTTATTTCGGTTTTGTTCTTTTTCCTTTCTTTCCCTTGTATTTTTCTTTCACGAGGTAATAAAAGGCGAGTGTAAGCCGCATTAATGATACAGGGTCCACTTAATGTTTATTCCGCATTTCAAAGTGTACTAACGACCTTAGACAAAATAGGTAAAATATTAGGGTCGTTACAGTTGGTATCAGAGCCAGTCACCGGACGATTTGCCAGCCTTCTCGTTGTTTCCCGAAGGAGGATAGACACGAGGCGGTGTGCCAGTAAGGACGCTGGGCCCCAAAGGGGGGTGGATTTGGGGTCGGTCCCACATCGATTGGATAAAGGAACGAGTGCCAGCGAGGACGCTGGGTCCCGAAGGGGGGTGGATTGTGATGTCCCACATTGGTTGGGGAGGAGAACAAATCATCCTTTATAAAGGTGTGGAAACCTTCCCCTAGCAGACGCGTTTTAAAGTCTTGAGGGGAAGCCCGAAAGGGAAAGCCCACATATACACTCGATTTATTTCTAAAATATCTAAATCTTTATTCCTAAAATATATTAAAAAATTTCTTAAAATATATAGTTATTTTTCTAAAACAGGAAGAGAACGGACTCATAATTATTCATTATTAGGTTAATTATGATATTTTAACAAGATATTATGTCAAAGATTTTGTAGCTAGCTCTCTGATATGGAAGTTGACAAACACTTCCACTTTGAGTCTCGTGACTTTTTGACGATATTATGATTAATGGTATGTCCAATAAACAATAACCAATATCGAGCTACACCATCTCTTATTTTTTGGAGTTCCAACCCTAAAAAGTAAAAAGAAAAAAGATAGAAGTAATTTATAGAGAAAAAAAAGAGGATTGAAATAAAGTGGATATGTGTTTGAATATGAATTAAGAAAAGAAAATGAAAGATTAAGAAAGATAAAGAAGTTATGGAAGTTGAAAAACAAATGAGAGTGAAATGGAGCAATAGAGGATGGGGTGCGTGGAGAAGTATAATTGGTCTCTCTAAAAAGTTCAAACCACCAAAAGTCCATGGCATGATATGACTTGTCACTCACTCACACAACCATACTGCTATTGGACACCACACAAACTCGCCAACGAACCAAATCCAAACCTTTAAAGTGGCCTAAATACCATGCTTCTAAATGTCTCTTTTCTATTGCATACAAATTATATTTTTTTTTCATACACTTTTATTTTTAAAATGTATATCTATACTTATTGATTTTTGTAAAAAAAAATAATACTCCAGTCGTGTGACATTGTTTTTTAGGTAAATGCAAGACGACCATGTACGGTTGACGACGACATCATAATTCAGAGACTGTGGCGCGTGCATAGGATAGATTTCATATTTAAAATTCATAGTTTTAAGTTAGAATAGGATATTTGAACTTCATTTATTTAAATTATTTAATTTGTAATTGTTTTTATCTTATTTTAAACTCCAGCATCATGTTTTGAAACATGTAAATTCGTTATTGTTTTCTAGTAGTTTAATGTATTCTGAAGTTTTAAATTTTTCGCATTTAAAAGATAAGCATGAGACGTTACTAGCAATTCTAAATATGTAGAGATTTAAGGTCGTTACAAATAATTTAAATTGGGTTTAGTATAGCATATTGAGTAATTTTAGATGAATAAAAACGTTTTTCAAAGATAAATTTTTTTAACAAGTATATAATACTTTTGATTAATTTAAATCTATTTTTAAAAAAAATACTTGAGAGGTAGAGAAATGAAAATCTTTCAAGAAATCGTGTATATATTTATAATAATAACTTCAAATATAGTAAAACAAAACACTCTCTACAAAAAGTAGGATTTATAAAAAGTAGTATTTATAGATAAAAAAAATGTAAGATATAAATATTTATTAAAGTTTTAAGGAGATAAGAACAACTTTTCAAAAGCTTAGAATATAAATGGAGACAATAATAATATTAAATTTTTAATTTCACATTTACAATTATATTATATTATGTAAAAATGATGTTTAAAATTCGGAATTCAAATTCAGTACCAGATAACTTCGACATTCCTCTACGATATGGTTACGGTACTTACTCTTTGTTTTTAAGAGAGAAAATTATCCCAACATATTAACACAAGTCTTTCCATAATGTTTTATCCTTACTCCTCCTTCCACCATATTTTGTTCTTACTCACATGTATTTTAAGAAAATTTTCAGGAGCTCATCTAATATAAAATTACTCTAAGTAAACCATGCTTAATCATGAAATTTCTATGATTGAGCCATCGAAAAAAAAGTTGCACTTTGTTGATATAGATAATGACTTTCAATTCTTCTAAACATTTCTTAGTTGATTTATTCTTAGAATCTCTCAAGTCATGATTTATTTATCTACCATTCTTTTATTCCGGTGTCACATTCTCAATTTTGTATGTCTTGAAATTCCAAAGCATCTAATGAGTTTAAAAACTTTGAAAATTAGGAGCTATTCAACATTTTTTATAATTTACAATACCCACATGACAAAAGAAAATGAACATTAATGTAACGGCCCGATCCCACCACTAGTAGATGTTGTCCCTTTTGGGCTTCCCTCAAGGCTTTAAAACGTGTCTGCTAGGAGAAGGTTTCCACACCCTTATAAAGGGTATTTTGTTCTCCTCCCCAACCAATGTGGGACATCACAATCCACCCCCTTCAGGCCCAGCGTTCTCGCTAACACTCTTTCCTTCCTCCAATTGATGTGGGACTCCCCTGCCAAATCCACCTCCTTTTGGGGCCCAGCGTCTTTATTGGCACATCGCCTCGTGTCTACCCCTTCGGAGAACAGCCTCCTCACTGGCACATAGTCTAGTGTCTGACTCTGATACCATTTGTAACGGCCCAAATCCACCGCTAGCAGATGGATTGTGATGTCCCACATTGGTTGGGGAGGAGAACAGAACACCCTTTATAAGGGTGTGGAAACCTTCCCCTAGCAGACGCGTTTTAAAGCCTTGAGAGGAAACCCAAAAAGAAAAGTCGAAAGAGGACAATATCTGCTAGTAGTGGACTTAGGGTGTTATTAGTTTAATATTTAACTATTTTATATGGAATCAATTTGTTATAATAGCATTTCATTTTTATATAAAAAAAAAGTGTCATATTTTTGTACATATATTCTACCTTTGTAAAGTTAGTTTAAAAATTTATAGATAAGATTGCAAATTCAACTTAAAAAGTAATGACAATATGGATTGAGATGTTTTGAGTTTTGATGGGCAACATTTAAGGTGCGAAGAAAAGTAACTAATTTGATTATTCATCAACCACTTGTTCTTTCATGCTGCGTGTAGTGTAACCAAAGGCTTACATATATTGTTCTTTCATGCTGCGTGGAGTGTAACCAAAGGCTTACATATATAAGCTCTGTGTAGCATCCCTTTGCTACTAAACCTATTAACTTAGATTTGATTAATTAAGATATTAGTCGCATAAGTGAAGCCAACTAAATTTCTAAATTTTTAATTTACTTTTTTAATTAACTCTTTAATTCATTATTTTAAAATTTATTCTTTATTGAATTTTAGTTTTGATGGTAAAAATTCCCAAGCTTATCTCCTCCAGTTTCCTTCTAAGGTTCTTATAATTGAAACTTATTAAGATAAAAAGAAAAGAAAATAAAAATCATAACTTTCATCCTTTCTTTTAAAGTAGCTACTTGTAAGACTCCAAATTTTTTAAAATTCAAACTTGAGGAATTAATGAAGGCTTTAGAGGCCAAATCTCAAGACGTGGTAGAAGATAAAAATAAATTCTTCCCAACAAAAAAAAAATATAAAAGAAAAGTCAAAGTCAATCTGATAGGGATATTTTGGTCATTTAAACGCATCTTTCCTAATTAATAATATGCAACTCACTTAAACAAGGATTAGTGAAGAAAAAATGAAAAGAAATAAGAAAAGAAAAAAAAAACAGTCAAGGCAACTCCAATCCCGCTGAGATTCCTTCACAAAAGTTACTCATAACCTTGAGTTTAGGTCTGGGCATTTGAATCGTGCAAAATGAAAATGAAATGAAGGTGATCTAGAGGTGAGATTTTTGAGATTTTAGTCTCGATTTTCCTCTAGATTCATCAATTTCTTTTAGTTATGGGTTTTGAATTAGTCATTATATATTAGGATGATGTTTTGAAAAATTTTCATGAAGAAATTATGAGGAGAAATCAATCGAAAGTCGAAGTTCTGATCAAACCTTAAGAACAGTTTTGTTCCAATTTTGATGACGTTTAGTTCTTTTCATGGTTAACGAAATTCAATGAGTTTAATTTTGTTGAAAAGCTAGATCAAAAATCTACATCTTTGATGAAGAAATGAAGTTGAATAGAGTTACGTAAAAAAAATATGAAAATCTGCAATAGAATCTCGAAAATTCAAAACTATGTTTAATTCGATGCAGAAACGCGTTCGGGGAGGCTGGATTGTTGGACTCATTACGCAAGGAAGAGCCATGTGTTGCCACTATGTAATTCAGGAAAAAAAAAATGCTGGGATTTGAAGAGAAGAACGCATAGTGGACATATGTTGACAGACTAGAAATACTTGAGATCGAAGGTGTTAAGGCGCTTGTTGTCACGGTCGTACTTTTTCAACCGTGCAGCGTTATGATCTTGACACACTTTTGACAAGTCTGAAGGGGAACCCAAACTCCATATACATTTTTTGCCCATTTTTGTGATTTCATCGAACCTTAGGTGAGATTTGTATTTGCCAATCGAACACAACTCACGAAGAATCAAGGCTTGTTGAGCAACACACCCCACCCATTCATCCATGTTAAATCATCTGCAACTCTATCCAATTTGCCTCTACCCTACGCCAAGTCATTCGGCTCGACCTTACCTCTATTCAGGGCCGAGGTCTCTCACGTGCAACGTCGCATCTCAATTGTCATCTTAGTTCCCAATTGAACCGATCTTCATCTCATGATATTGTCCCAAGTCTTGAGATGTCATTAGTCATCATAGCTTGCTCGGTCTTGTTCATCGAGAATGGACCCATGTGTCATTCATATTATCAAGGCATCTTCAACATTCATCCATATGTGTTCTATCGAGACCATGGACCTTCTCATGTCCATGTCATATCATTTAAAGACTTTGTATCGGATAGTGGGTGCATATACTAACCTCCAACACATGGGATAGAGCGTAATGTTGACACACCCATGTCGTTCGACATTGTCCTTGAAAAACGCATTTAAAGGAAGTCGCTCAAGAAACTCATCTCGCAACGCTCGCTCTCACTGTGACGTACGTATGTGCCACAGGGCAGCTCACTTAGGCCACATGGAAAAGGGTGGTGAATAGTTGACACCATGTCTTCCACAAAGGTATATTATAAGACATTTTCAATATGGCAAGTGTAGACATGATTTTGACAAACACTCATACGGTGTCTTGGAGAGTCCCTCCAATGTTCGATTGACACCAAATTTTCTTAGCTTCTATATTTCATATGGACGAACTTAACTCTAAACACCCAAACTTGTTTTGAAACCTGACTTTTGAGGTTAAGGCCAAGGGTCCTACCTCGCCTTTATCAAACCTATCTTTGTCCCTCTTGTCAACTCATTGTCCTATATTGCCTGTGTCTCGTCTTAGTTTCAATGCCTACTTTATATGATGTGAGGATGATGCACAATCCTCTTCAGTCGCAACATGACACTTATCTATCTCGATCGTAGTGTGGCTGGATGAAAACCACATGAGGGTCGTTGCTATGCTTGTCGGTACGTGAGGGTCACAACCTACTCTCTTCATAGTATAGTTGTGGCATTTTCCCTAACTTAAAATAGTCATCATCCTCGATGACTTTCTCGAGGCCATAATCATTCCATGGCTTGTGACTCTCTCCCACTTAGTCTCGACATCGTCTTCGATGATGATCCAAACTTCAGACTGGCTGCTAACAAACTCGGTAAAAATATGTGCTTCAGAACGAAAATAAAAACTACGCACTACTTATGAGCTATCCCACTTACAGATTTTTCCTTGGTTTTCGACACTCGCAACATAAGCACGAAAAAACAACTGTCCAACTATTGTGGGCTATCCTACTTGGGAACTCTCTTGCCCTTCTCTTAGACTCGGCCTAGGGATCACTGGACAAACCATGGCAACCTAACTAGCGTTGACATATCCTCACCTAAGCTAGGCGGAGCATGCCCCAATTGCGGCCACTTTGGCCTCAACACGCATATTCTCTAAGTCGCATATAGTGGTGCATCCCTCTGAGTGAGGCTCACAAGCCAACCACAATATTTACTCATCATGGCACCAACCCATACAGTAACGAAGCCTAGAACCTTGTAAAAGAACCCTACATGGACACTACACTTGAGCCAACTTCTTAACGGACCACCTTCAAGGGGCAAGCATGGTAAGCCTTTTTTCACTAGTGTTTGACTATTTTCTACCTCAATTCCAATATTATGAGAAAAAGAAAGGAGAGAGAGAAAAGAAAGTTCTAGAGAGCTAGAAGAGGGAGTTCATCACCAACTCTATTCTAGCCCTGAGGAGTCTAATTTGAGTCAAGTTTTCTTCACAAAACCTTCCTATAACCTTGAGGAGAAGTTTTTTTTTCTTTTTTTACTGTTTGATTGATCTAAAACCATCGAGAAATAAAGAACAAGAGGTAAGATTTCACCTTTTTTTTTTTCTCTTGTTTTCATAAGATTCGTAAGACTTATTAGGAATTAGGTTCTAAAATTTCAATGTGATATTTTTTTTTGGATGGATTTGACACATATTGTAGGAAGAAAGGCAAAGTTGAATTTGTAACGATCCTAGATTTTTACTTACCTAGAGTCACTACCGTCATCATAACGTAATCATTTTGTGTGAAAGTAAACATTTAAATTTTATCATAAAACATAAACTTCATCTTAAAACACTATCATGCACTTACGTGTTCGAAAACATCTTTAAAACGAAAAAACGAAATACTAAATGAAAGAAATAAATATTAAAATTATTATAAAAAAAAAAAACCTATTCTAACCTAAGTCGAAGAAAATAAATACACTACCACATAGGGTGCCTTGGCTTTGCCTGAAATAGAAGTAGATTTGACTTGAGTATTTTAAGAAATACTTAATTAGTGACCTTGCTATAGGGATTAGATGCAAGTACATACAATCATGAGTGAGACCTATCATATCGGTCTATATTTCTTAGGCAGCTATCCTAAGCGGGTTAATTGGATGTGTATTTACTTTTATACATACGGTCCACATGTGGGAGTATAGATCCACTAGTTGGTTCGCACATCTCCTAGACCCCTTTCTTGTCGTGCGAGCATTCTCTGAGAGCTATTGATGTCAGACACTCGTTACGAATAGCGAGCGTCGCAGTATTATAATAAATATAATGATCGTTTCCTTATCTCATAGTATACGTGTCTGTACCATCGTAAAAGAAGAAGGAATATCCCCCAATGCATGAACAAACAATGATACATGAGGTCCCAACATTTTTCCTTTCATTATCTCTATAACAACCCCTCTAGCGTTTTCGTTTATAACATATCATTTTATCATAAATTTTCATGCGTATATAGGGGTTGCATTATGTCAATTCATCATATTGCATGTCAATCATATCTTATATCATTCATGTCAAGCATATGTCATATCATAAACATGTCGTGTTTTTTAACGTATCATATCATTCCATGCACATACCATATCATTCAATTATACTACACTATAACATATATCATAATATTCACATGTCATATCACGAGTATGTCGTCAAGTATATCATGTCTTAATATATGATATCGTAAACATATCATTTTGTCACATATAGCATCTCATTCACATAATATATCGTATGCATAACATTTCATAATCTTTTGCATTTAACGAGCATATTACACGTGCAAGACCACGGGCACGTGTCAAAATACAACATACAATTATAACTAAACCAATAGTAAGGTCACTTACTTGGTCGGTCTAGGCCAAAACTACTACGACCCCTTAGCTAGTTTAACGCTGGTCTCTGAAATTTAATTATGGCTAAAGAGTCCAACATCATACATTATAATTCTACTATGGGATTTGACTCACCTAGATCTCCATCAAATAATTGAAACCTACCCCTAATAATTTAAACTAGTCAAGCTTAATTTTGCATGAAATAATATAAACTTACTCATGATAATGTAAACTAACTAAGCTTAATTATGCTTAAATGCTTAATTATGCCTAAATACTTTAAACTTGATTCCAAATATTTAAACTAGCAAAAAGTTAGTTGTACTAATCTTAAACGCTTCCGAAGAATTGAAACTAAGAGGAAATGGTCCGAGCATATCCCCAAGTCAGATCAGCCAAAATGCCGACTTTGAGCCGTCAAAAAGTGTATTCTCCGATTGGCTTCGAACCGTTCAAGTGGGATGCTTAAATGAAGAGGGACCTACCTTTTATAGTGGAGGCCAACTCCCACTTCTAACTTAAGTCTTGTATGACAAAGTTTCCTTTTTTTTTTCCTAATTTTTTTTGGGTTATTACACATTATTTTACAAATAATCTCTCATGGATTTATTGGCGTTGCACTTTTTTTCTTGGCGGGAACAAGTTATGAATAGAATACGTCTTGTTTATCTCGATTAAATGGGCGGAATGACTATTCTAATTCCAAAAATATGCACGACTTTAAGTATCTTATCGCGAGATTTCCGGCGAGGCACTCCCTTGCTAATAGGGACATATTATTTCCCTGAGTCCCCACATTAAATCCTAGGGTATCTAAGTAGTCGTCTTTGCCTTTTGAGTGGTCGTTGTACCTATGAGAGAGGAGCAGAAAGATTGAAGTGAGGAATCGAAACGTCGCGAGGCTTCGAACTTTTGGGAGTTCTTAGGTAGGAGCGAACCAACGCCGGGGTACTTCGTAACAAGAGGGACAGACGCACCGTCAAGGACGAATGGAAGATAGGGTCTCATCAGCAATGGCAGTCGATTTCTACGATTAGGGTTCGTCGGGATTCTTTGGTGAGGAAGACAAACCAGCAGATCGCAGGTCGGGTTCTTCGGGTACCCGCGAGCTCGCTTCAGCCAACGCATGACCCGCTGTTTCGGCCCGTGCTTTGCAGTCCGCGTCAGACACTTACTTTGGGTTGCGTATCCATTCCAGCCCAAGACCAACAATACCAGCCCGCGTCCAGAAGCCGTGTGCCACCAGGAACCTTCTTGACTTTTCGGCTTGGCACTTCAGCTTCATCCGCTCGACCCTGTTGTATTCTGCGACTCGGCTCGGCTCGGCGGCATGGCTCGACGGCTCGGTATACAAATAATATACCGATTCCTAGGTTTTTGACCCTTCTGAAGCAGTTTCCGCCCTTATCTCAACCATCTGAGGTTAGTGTAACTCTTATTTACTAAACACAGATCATGATAGAAACTTACCTTGATAGTTAGACATAAGGTTTAGTTGGGTTACATTATGAAAAGACTCTAAGTGTATACCGTGGTGTTATAGAAGGTAGTTAGACGTGGAAGTTAGCTTATCGCGAGTGACTTCGGCCAAGGCTAGAGAGGTAAGTAACCTTACTATTGGAGTTAGTTACTATTTGTATGATGGTGCGTGCCCTGTGGCCCTTGCATGTACCATGTTTGTTATCGATGTATACCATGTTGTGTGTTTTAGCTGTGAAATGTCGATGTATGCCATGCTTATGTGATGCTGTCTTGCCATGAATTTTTTACTTCGTATGCATGAGGTTGTTGACATGTCATGAATGCGATGAGAGCTTTGCATGCAATGGATGTGGTGACTGAAGAACTACGATATGCTTACATATTGCTTAACTAAGCCATGCTATGTAACACGGCAAGGGAATGGAACGTTGTATGTATAATGCCATGGGAGGTAAGTTTTAGGGACCTCATGCATGTTGTGTCATGTGCATAGGATTACTTCCGCATCATGTTATGATGGTACGGACGCGTACATTCGATATTATGCTCATTATGATATCATACAGGCCTTTCCTTTTTCGTGGCATCCGGTAACGTGTATCACGTGTACCCGACCAAGCCAGGCCCATGGGGTTTGTACGCGGATCCACCTGGTGAGCCCACATTTACGTACGTGGGCCGTGTGTGGCGAAGTACCACGCATCCAGCCTGCTCGGATAAAGCAAGGGCCTAAGGCCATGTAAAAGGAATGGAAGAGAGGTCCTCCTCACGTTTATGCTTGTGTTTTTGCATGTGTGCTGCACGTAATTTGCATGTATTCTAAATGTGTATTGTATGCCTAACCCCAACAGCGGGGCGACTTACTGAGCATTTCATAAAATACTCAAGCCACGCGCTACCTACATTTTTCAGGTAAAGGCAAGGCTCCCATGTACGATTGACGGTGAACGCTGTGAAGACTGTGGAAGTCTTAGGGAGGACTTGTAGGGCAGTAGATGTTCTGTTCAAAATTTCTTTTGAATAATAATTATTTGCATTTTTTTTTCTAGTTAGTTGTTGATTGATTCCTGAGTTAGGTCGACCCTTCGTGATATGAACTACTTATAAAGGACATGTCATTGTTATTAAGGTTGTTTGACTTTATATTTCACATTTTTGCCTCATGAATGCAAGGTAACGTCGCTAATTAGGTTAAAGAAGATTAGGGGCGTTACAGTTGGTATAAGAGCGCTAGGTCATAAATCTTGTAGACTGACCTACGATGTAGGCCTAAAGGTACTTCCATGTGTATTTTGTAATGAGTGATATGGTTTGCGCGCTTTCATGTCTTAAATATTAGTATGTTCCATGATGTGACAAGATTGGTTGTGATATGATATATGTGATGGCTATGATTGATTTATGATTGTATGTGTGTGCGACTTGCGTCATTCTAATTGTTTATAGAATCTGATAGATTAGTATGTAATTGTAACGGATTCAGATTTTTCCATTTTTCCTTATTTTGCTGAGATTTTATTTTTATTTCTATAAATGACAGGATATTATGTTGTAGCATTTATTTTCACCGGAAAAATATGCATGATTTCCGACGAGACAGTTATTACCTTAATGGGAAACGTTTTGAGACCTTTTATATTCCTATGCCCAACCTTCCGTTCCCTTAAAAATATTTTTTGTCTCCAAACTCACCTTTTGTGTCCAAGTGTGTTTGAGAGAACCGGAAACCGAGAGCGTGCGAAAGAAAATCGTGTGGGTTGGTTCACTATGTATTTTGGAGTTTTCGCGGAACGATAGTGCTGTTCAGAGGAAGAATCGAGTGGAAGTAAGGTATCGACGTCGGGATCAATGCATCAAAGAAGGTTAACTGTCGAAAATCAGTGTTGAGGACGTTGTGGGATCGTTGGTGCGTTGCCAGAATCGGGGAGGCGGAAACTAGGGTTTCATCGCTTGTCGAGGAAGGAAGGCGAGGTTTTTTGGAATCGGGTCGGGTTCCTTCACGTTCGGCCTTCAGTTTCAGCCCAAGGCCCAGACGTAGAATCGGGTCGCGTTTCTGGCGGCCCAATACCGTAGACACACGCCCAACAGCTCCGGTGGCTTCGCACGTGTACACAGTGCGGCTCGGCTCGCACGTGTACGAAATCGGCTTGGCTCTGTCAATTCCCACGGTTCGGCTTGGCAGCTTAATTTGTTGGCTCGGAGGCTCGGCTTATCAGCTCGGTATCACTATAATATATCGATTCCAAGGTTTTCGGCCTTCTCAAAGCCGTTTCTGCCCTTAGTTTTACCATCTGAGGTCAGTATGGTTCCTAACTGTCAAAGACGGGAGTTTATTTTGATAAATAGCATGAGATTTAGCTAGGGTATGTTATGAAAGGTTCCTAAATTTTTATGTAGTTCTTATAGAACATAATTAACGGTTGGAATTAGCTTGTGAGTGACTTCAGCCAAGGCCATTGAGGTAAGTGACCTTACTATTGGAGTTAGCTTACTACGTGTTGTATGATGGTATGTGCCTTGTGGCCCCTACATGCACCATATTTTATGTGATATGACTATATGATGTTTGAATTATGTGACTGTTTACGCTATGAAAAGTTATGGATTATGTTGACTGTTGACTATTTACGCTATGAAAAGTTATGGATGATGTTGACTGTTGACTTTTTAAGCTATGAAAAGATAGTTGATCTGCTAGTATTATATGCCATGAAAATGATGATCGATGCCATAGATACCCGTAGTATTATCGAGCCATGTCATAAAATGCTTATGGAACTGGAATGTATTTTCACGTTATGTAATATGCCATGTAATGTAAGTTATGTGATATGCTATGTAATGTAAGAAACGTATATGTGATGTTAGCAATGTTTATGTAATGCCATGTTAGGTATGTTAAGGGACCTCATGCATATATGTATGTCACTTGCATCGCGATACTTCCCCTTTATGTTACGAAAGAATGAAATACGATATTTATGTTTGCCATAATATCATGCGGGCCCTTTTCGGTTCTGTGGTGTCCGGCAACGTGTAATACGTTGTGCCAGACCAAGCCAGGCCCAGGGGGTACATATACGAGCCCGCCTAGTGGGTCCATGTGCGCGTACATGGGCCGTGTGTGAAGGAGTACCACACATCCAACCCTACCCATAATAGAAAAGCACCCAAGACCATGTAAAGCTTATGAAAAGTTAAGTCCCGCTCATATGTTGCATGTGTTTGCATTTCTAACCCCAACAGTAGAGTGACTTACTGAGTATTTCATAAAATACTCAAGCCACGTGCTACCTATATTTTTCAGGTAAAGGCAAGGCGCCAATGTACAGCTGACGATGGAGCTGAGGACACCATGGAAGTGAACGAGGGGCATTTTTAGTAGTTTACGTTTATTTGATTGTTTTTAAGTTAAAGCATTGAACATTGTTTTTATTTAGAGTTTTCTAAATTCGATTACTAAAGGTTTTAGTTTTAGAGATATGTTTGTTTGGATTTTTTGACCTTTTATGAAAGACTTTGTTGTGTTTTCCAAGGTTATTTATGATGAGCTTCCGCGTAATGAGTTATGTATGCATGGGTGACGTCACTAATTAGTTTTAGAAAATTAGGGGTGTTACAGTAACTCAATAGCTACTGCTATGTTTAGATATGTCACCCACGACACGAGGAGGGGGTATTAGGGGACAACCTCCACTTAGGGGTAGAGGGAGAGGTGGAAGAAGACTAGATCTGGACCGCGAGGGCTCCGTGGAAGAGCCTGACGTAGCTATGACGTTTCCGCCACTAGCGATATCTCCACCCGCCCAAGACTCGACAGCTGCATTGGTGGATGCATTGCAAATCGTCATATGAAACCTATCCGGTAATCAGCAAGCTAATGACTCAGCCTTTACCAAGGAAGCTAGGTGATTGTGGGATTTCAAGAGGGGCGACCCACAAACCTTCAAAGGAACTTCCGATGACCCAACGGTGGCACAATTGTGGCTGAGTTCTATGGAGACCCTATTCAGGCTGACAAATTTCCCTGAAGATAAAAAAGTGGAGTGCGTAGCGTTCATGCTACGAGACGATACTCAAGTATGGTGGCGATCCACCTGGGAGATTATCAGACCTGGGGGGGGGGGTGAAATCTCGTGGATAGAATTCAAAGAGGCTTTTGCTGGTGCGTACTACCTAGAGGACGTCCAAATCCGCAAACATCAAGAGTTCACCCACCTAAGTCAGAGGGGCGTTCGGTTACTACTTACACCAGGGAATTTGACAGGCTGAATTTGCTTCGCCCCAAATTTGGTGGACACCGACTACAGGACGGCTCGCCGGTTTGTCCTGGGGTTAGACAGGAAGATCCGTAATGTTGTTGAGGCGATAGCGTCTACTACTTATGCTGCCGCCCTGAGAGTAGCAAGGGCCATGGATGAAACTGATGGGCCGAATGAATCCCGTCCATCGACAGAGAGACAGAAACAACATCGTGATCGGGATGACCATCGTGACTAATCACCATCACCACCACCGAGACGATCAGATAGACGGCGCCGCGATTTCAGGCGAGGCCAGCAAGGAAGAGAAAACAGATTAGACGATAGACCCAAGTGTAACGACTGTTGGAAGAACCATTGGGGTCGGTGTTTGGCTCGCTCTGAAGCCTACTTTCGATGTGGGAAGGAGGGTCACTTGGCCAGGGACTGTCCGAGAGGTCACACCGATGATGACGAGGGTCAGTAGAGACCATTACACATAGTAAATGGCCCCACTCAGAACCGTCCTCCAGCAAAGCCTTATGCCTCTTCCAGCAAGGATACTAAAAACCCAGATGTGGCGGTGTCAGGTACGCTATCCGTTCTTGGCCACCTTGCTTTGATATTGTTTGACTCGGGATCTACGCATTCCTTTATTCCCACTGCTTTGTTTGTCAAGCAAGGATTGTGTTAGAAACCTTGTTGCATGATTTCTTAGTAGGCACCCAGGCAGGGGTGGATATGATTGCTGCGTGTAGGGTACAGAATGATCACGTAAGAGGATGAGGGGTTAGTTTAGATGTAGACTTAATGGTAGTCGATGTGACCGTGTATGATGTAATTATGGGCATGGGTTGGTTAGCGAAAAAATCATGCCAGCATAGACTGTTACCAGAAAAAGGATGGTTCAATGCGCATGTGCATCGATTACGGGGAGTTGAATAAGAGAACGGTGAAAAACAAGTATTCCCCTCCATGCATCGAGAAATTATTCGACCAGTAGAGGAGGCCACATGGGAACGAGAGGATGAGATGTGGGAAAGGTACCCAGAGCTGTACTCGAATACAAACACTTTCGAGGACAAAAGTCCTTTATAGGGGAGGATGATGTAATGATACGAGTTTTTGAAAGAAAAAAAATGCCTGACATATCGCCGAAAATCGTGAGATTTTCGGTGAGACACTCCTTTGCTAATAGGGACGTATTATTTCCCTAAGTCCCCACATTAAACCCAAGGGTATTTAAGTAGTCGTCTTTTCCTTTTGAGTCGCCGTTGTACCTGTTAGAGAGGAGCAGAAAGATTGAAGTGATGAATCGAAACGTCGCAAGGCTTCGGACTTTTGGGAGTTCTTAGGTAGCAGTGAACCAACGTCGGGGTACTTCGTAACAAGAGAGACAGATGCACCATCAAGGACGAACGGAAGACGGGGTCTCATCAGCAACGACAGTCAGTTTCCGCGATTAGGGTTCGTCTGGATTCTCTGGTGAGGAAGACAAAGCAACGGATCGCGGGTCGGGTGCTTCGGGTACTTACGAGCGCGCTTCAGCCAACACACGACCCGTTGTTTCGGCCCGTGCTTTGCAATCCGCGTCAGACACTGACTTTGGGCCGCGTATCCATTCCAGCCCAAGACCAGCGATACCAGCCTGCGTCTAGAAGCCGTGCGCTGCAAGGGACCTTCTCGGCTTGTCGGATCGGCACTTCGGCTTTCTCAGCTCAGCCTTGTTGTATTTCGCGGCTCGGCTCGGCTCGACGGAGTGGCTCGTTGGCTCGTTATACAAATAATAGACCGATTCCTAGGTTTTTGACCCTTATGGAGCAGTTTTTGTCCTTATCTCAGCCATCTGAGGTCAGTGTAACTCTTAATTACTGAACACAAATTATGATAGGAACTTACCTTGATAGTTAGACATAAGGTTTAGTTGGGTTACATTATGAAAAGACTCTAAGTGTATACTGTGGTGTTATAGGAGGTAGTTAGACATGGAAGTTAGCTTATCGCGAGTGACTTCGGCAAGGCTAGAGAGGTAAGTAACCTTGCTGTTGGAGTTAGTTACTATTTGTATGATGGTGCGTGCCCTGTGGCCCTTGCATGTACCATGTTTGCTATTGATGTATACCATGCTGTGTGTTTTCGCTGTGAAATGTCGATGTATGCCTTGCTTATGTGATGATGTCTTGCCATGAATTGTTTACTTTGTATGCATGAGGTTGGTGACATGTCATGAATGCGATGAGAGCTTTGTATGCAATGGATGTGGTGACTAAAGAACTACGATATTCTTACATATTGCTTAACTAAGCCATGCTTTGTAACACGATAAGGGAATGGAACATTGTATGTATAATGCCATGGGAGGTAAGTTTAAGGGACCTCATGCATGTTGTGTGTCATGTGCATAGGGTTACTTCCCCGTCATGTTATGATGGTACGGACGCGTACAATCAATATTATGCTCGTTATGATATCATGCAGGCCTATCCTTTTCCGTGGCGTCCGGTAACGTGTATCACGTGTACCCGACCAAGCCAGACCTAGGGGGTTTGTATACGGATCCGCCTAGTGTGCCCACGTTTACGTACGTGGGCCGTGTGTGGAGAAGTACCATGCATCCACCCTGCCCGGATAAAGCAAGGGCCTAAGGCCATGTAAAAGGAATGGAAGAGAGGTCCTCCTCACGTTTATGCTTGTGTTTTTGCATGTGTGCTGCACGTAATTTGCATGTATTCTAAATGTGTATTGTATGCCTAACTCCAACAGCGGGGCGACTTACTGAGCATTTCATAAAATACTCAAGCCGCGCGCTACCTACATTTTTCAGGTAAAGGCAAGGCTCCCATGTACGATTGACTGTGAACGCTGTGAAGACTGTGGAAGTCTTAGGGAGGACTTGTAGGGCAGTAGATGTTCTGTTCAAAATTTCTTTCGAATAATAATTATTTGCATTTTTTTTCCTAGTTAGTTGTTGATTGATTCCTAAGTTAGGTCGACCCTTCGTGATATGAACTACTTATAAAGGACATGTCATTGTTATTAAGGTTGTTTGACTTTATATTTCACATTTTTGCCTCATGAATGCAAGATAACGTCGCTAATTAGGTTAAAGAAGATTAGGGGCGTTACAGTTGGTATAAGAGCGCTAGGTCATAAATCTTGTAGACTGGCCTACGATGTAGGCCTAAGGTACTTCCATGTGTATTTTGTAATGAGTGATATGGTTTGCACCCTTTCATGTCTTAAATATTAGTATGTTCCATGATGTGACAAGATTGGTTGGTTGTGATATGATATATGTGATGGCTATGATTGATTTATGGTTGTATGTGTGTGCGACTTGCGTCATTCTAATTGTTTATAGAATCTGATAGATTAGTATGTAATTGTAACGAAGGAGTCTTTGGAAGACCGTGGAAGTCTTTGGGAGAGCTTGTAGGGCGGTAGATGTTCTATTTAAGATTTCTTTCAAATAATAATTATTTGCATTTGTTTTCCCTAGTTAGTTGTTGATTGATTCCCGAGTTAGGTCGACCCTTCGTGTTATGAACTACTTATAAAGGACAAGTCATTGTTATTAAGGTTGTTTGACTTGAGCTTTCGCATTTTTGCCTCATGAACGCAAGGTAACGTCTCTAATTAGGTTAAAGAAAATTAGGGGCGTTATAGTGTCGATTTGAGGCATCAGTTAGTTTGTATTCTTTTTTGGGTGGTCATTGTATTCTTTTGTATCCCACACCTGTTTCCTGTTTATAAATAACTTGAGCAACCCCTATTTGCATTGTTTTCACTTTTGGAGTTTAAATTGTTGATAGTGGTGTTGTATATCTTTTAATTCGTGCAAAATTTTACTATATTTTTTGTATTTTTATTTTATTTGTTTTTGCTTTCATCTCTTTGTCGTGGTCCGATTTCTCGAGTTCACAACAGTAATTGATATGCAAAAAAATACCTTGAATTCTTGTAGTTACTAGTACTTTAGAAAGTTCTAACCTTTTATCTGTATGGGTTAACATAATTGACAAAAACGTAGTTGACAAAAATCTTCTAAGGTTAGAGCCTCTTTGGTCATTGCCAAGGGACCCATAGTTGTCGGGTTAGTTGTCATTTTATTACATGGTTTGATGGTCAATCAATTAAGTTCTTAAAAAAAAAAAAGGATAGCAAAGAATGGAATATAGGTGAAATCACTGATACTCTAAAGAGAGTCGTAACATGCGGAAGGTATTTTGAATTCTCAACATTTTTTTTAAATATTTATTTTTTTTCGGTTAAAGACACTAACATTCAAAACGAATGAACGTATGCATTCATATTATTTCATATTTAACCATGATTTTCTTTTTTAAAATTATGTTATAAGATTCTTTAATTTTTTTTTTGTACTCTATCTTGTGTTATGATGTTTTCATTCAAATCCTAATTAAATGGTTTAAGTTGTTCTAATGAAAATATTTTATCTTTCATTTTTTTTTTTTTTTTTTGTTGAGTTTTTGTAACTATTGGAAAATTTTAAAATAAAATAAATAGAAAAATGATAATAACGACTAATCCCATCTCTCGGTCAAACTTTCACACGACCTTTTTTCTAAATCCTTAGTCATCCATGAAGGAAAAAAAAAACAGAAACACGCAAACAAAATTAAAAGATTTTCTAGGAAGAGGAAATCTTCTGAAAGCTCAGGCATATAATGTAAAGAGAATGTCATTTGAAAATGTCACTAGTCAAATTTTACCTTTTCTTTTTCTTTCATGGAATGATATTAATTTTTTGCAATTAGTCCGTTAAAAATCAAATAATAATAACCATTAAGTTATTCTATAAATTGCATATCTATTCTTAAGAAAGAAAAGAAAAAATTAGAAATAATTGAAAATAGTTTCGGTTAATTGCATAGTCATTTTTAAAGAAAGAAAAGAAAAATTAGAATGGATTGAAAATAGCTTCTCTTAATTGCATAGCCATTTTTAAGAACAGGAAAGAAAATCAAAATTGATTGAAAATGATATATTGTAAACAAAATTAAAGAAAAAACTGATTCATTTATAATATTTTTAGAAAAGAAAATCAAAATCAATTAAACTAGCGAAAAGTCATTCTAAACTGAATCGAAGTATAATCGAGAGAAATAGAGTGGTACAACAGACAAGAAGGAAAACTAAAGATCGGATAAATTATTATTATTTGTACGGAGTGAATATGATATTATAACAAACAATATTTGGATTGAAAGATCCTAAAAGCATGAAATAATATTGAAATATTTTTTTAATTTAAGTTTTATTATCCAACACAATTTAGAAACAATGAAAACATGAATTTCAATTTTTTACTGAGGTCGTTTTAGAGTTGTATTTCACATTGTTAGTTGGATTATTAATTAAAATGTGAAATACTAACAAAAGGTGACGAACGGTGCGATAGGAAGCGAACCCCGACAACCTTTGGAGCAGCTCTCGAGGAACGAGAGCTTATGTTAATTAAATTAGGGAGTACTCCGGCTAAGGTTAACCATATTAGTGGCCTTACTATAGGATAGACTAAAAATTGTATGAGTTATGATGATGTTTGAGTTGTATCGTATGATGTTGTACACTAGTATATGATGATGTATGAGTTATGATGCTTGATGATAAGTGTAGTATATATATATCGATGAATGACATAATTGATATGCTTGATGCACTTTATGACAATATGATGAGTATGATGATTGCATGACGTTTTACCTTAATATGATGATGTTTTCCATATTGAGCATGTTGTATGATGATGAGTGCCATATTGTGTAACGGATCAAAAAAAAAAAAAAAAAAAAAAAAAAAAGGCGAGTCGTCGGCAGGACCGAAAACTTCGGCGAACGCCGGGGTTTTCGTTCACACACGACCCACAAAGGGCGGGCGAAGTCGGGATCGCAGGGGAAACACGTACCCGACCTTCAGCCACCCCGAGAGCACCTGCAAGGAAGGAAAAAGGAAAAGGAAAAAGGGAAAAACGAAGGAAGAGGAAAAAGCCAACGAAACTCCGGCGAGGCCCAAACCTTACGAAATCGACGTCAAACTTCAATCTCACGTAACGAAAGTAATCCCAGAGACTTTTGCATACACCGGGGATAGATTTAGGCGAGTCCTACACGTTGTACACCGCCGGCAAGGAAGATAGAGCGTCGGATCCCCAAACCCTCTCAGATCCGGGAGTGTTAGGCCGTTACGTTCCAAACCAATCCCAAAAACGAGATTAGGGGAAGAAGGAGACTCGGAAACGGAGAAAAGGGAGGGAAAAAGGACGGCGAAGCGACGTCACGGAGGGAGAGGGCGGTCGCCGGAAATCGGCGAGGAAACCGGGCGAAGAAGACGAAGTCCGACCCGAACGTCGGACCCCGCAACCCGAACCCAACCCAACCCACGCTGACCCAATTCGGTCGACGAAACCTCCCGCAGCCCAAAACGTTTCGGTCCAGCCTAGAAAACCAGTTAAGGCCCAGCCCACCTACACAGCCTCCAGCTTGGGCCGACCCATCGCTCGCGGCCAACCCAGACCCGCGCGCTTGACCTGAAAACCAGCGCCTCGACCCGGACCGTTGTACGTGTCGCTCTCTGGTTGTGCCACGTGTCACCTCGGCAGCGCGACACCCCTCGGCTCGACGGCGGCTTCTCGGCTCCGGCGGCTTATCCGGCTCGGAAAACCTGTTTCCGACCCATTTGTCACTGTTGCGACCCTCTCGGACCTAGTTTCGGCTCCGTTTAAGGAACCAACCACCCACGGAAGCGTAGGACGTTTTACGAGGAGCTAGGAGCTTACGTTATATTTTAGGGAGTACTTCGGCTAAGGCCTACCAGGTAAGTGGCTCACCCTGTCGTAGGATTACGCGTTGTTGTTGTGTGATGACACGTGCCCGTGGTTTCGCACGTGTCATTAAATAGTGCATTGAATTGTGTGTGTAAATACGTACCTATGTGAACGTAATTGTATGCTATGTATGCTAAGTATGCTTTGTAATCTGATACGATATGTAATGCATGTGACGTTAAGTTGTTCTTGAATGGTTGTGACATGATTGTGTGGAATGTTGAATACTAACTGCATGAATTGTATGACATGAAATAAGGTAGATTCATGAGAACAAAACCTCAATAGAGTTATGTATGGTACGTAAATAGGGAACGAGGTTGACATGTTTGCATGGAACGTAACTGAGGGGTTATGTTCACTAATGATAATATAATATTAATGGGGACCTTATGCATTGTGTGTGTTCATGCATCTGGGGGGATACCCCCATTCCATCACGAGGGTACGGACGCGTACACCCAATGGCAGGGCAACGATCGTTATGCCTCACATAACGCTGCCGTGACGGTTACTAGTTCTAACGGGTCCCGGCATAAGGGGTTCCCAGAGTATGCCCACCGGGTAATGAAAGTGTCCCAGCGGTGTGCGAACTAGCTGGTGAGCCCATACTCGCACGTATGGGCTGTGTGTAGAGTATATGGTACACGTCCAAAGTTACCTGTTAGGACAGCACCGTAGGAAAAACGAAACGAAACGAAAGATAGGTCCCATCATTTCATTGCTTGTGATTGTTGCATAACCCCGATAGGGGGGTCACTTACTGAGTATTCTAGAAATACTCAAGACTTGTGCTATATTTTTTTTCCAGATAAGGGTAAAGCACCCATGTGAGATCGTCGGCGGCATCGTACACCCCGGGACCGTGGCACATGCATAGAGCAGTCATCTTTCTTTTTGTCCCTTCATAGTATAGGTTAGTATAAGTTGAATTAGTTTTGGGTGATTAGTTTAGGCTAGTATAGGTTGAATTGTATTTGCATAATAAACCTTAGGGTAGGATAAGAGATTTATTTCAGTTTTGTTCTTTTTCCTCCCTTCCCCTTGTATTTTTCTTCCACGAGGTAATAAAAGGCGAGTGTAAGTCGCATTAATGATACAGGGCCCACTTAATGTTTATTCCGCATTTCAAAGTGTAATAATGACCTTAGACAAAATAGGTAAAATATCAGGGTCGTTACATATTGTATCATGTTGTTAGATCGACATAGGACACAATCCTAAGAGCATGAAAATGGTTTTAATATAAATATCCACCGTATGTGTTATTTAATGTAACAAAGAGATGAGAATAGAAGGTTGTGTCAGAAGAGATGATAAGATGGGCGTGAGAGGAACCACATGCATATTGTATGTTCATAAGCATAGGGATACTTCCCCTAAAGATGATGAGTGCGGACGCACACAGTATGATGATGAGTGCGAATGCACTCAATATGATGATGAGTGCGAATGCACACAGTATAATGATGAAGGTGTTCATGAGGTGCATGACACTATGGGGTTGCGACCTCCGGACGTCGTTACAGATTAGCTTGACCAGAGGGTCATGGGGATTCACATTTGCACATGTGAGTCGTATGTAGGGAAGTACTACACATCCAATTTGTCCAAGACTGGAGGTCACCCCTACGATGTTAGAGATAGGTCCATAAATCATGATGACATGTGTTTGCATTTGCATGACCCCTATAGTGGGGCCACTTACAGAGTATTTTTTGAAATACTTAGGTCGTGTGTCATATCATATTTTTTCAGGTAAAGGCAAGACGCACTTGTATGGAGGACGACAACATCACAAGTAGAGACTATGACACGTGCATAGGGTAGACACATATTTAAATTCCTAGTCTTAGCTTAGAATAGGTTGTTTTTCATTTCATCGTTTTAAATTATTTTGTATTTATTTTTATTTTCTCTAAACTTCAGTATTTCATAGTTAAGCACGTAAGACCATGACTGTGTTTTCGAGAGAAGAATTTGTTTTAAACATTTTCAAAGTTTATGCTATAAATGAGGTTCATTTTAAGAGTTATATTTTCGCATTAGAGATGAGCATGAGATGTTAATAAAGACTCTGAATATGTAGAAATTTAGGGTCGTTATAGTTTTCAATGGTTCTTAATAGACATGTAATAATATCTTTAGTTAGTCTAAGTGTAACTTATCCGATCGTTACAACCAGTTGGTTTAAGTGTCTGTCCTGTTTTTTTAGAACCTTTTTCTTCGCTATAATCCTTATTAAACATACTTTTATTTAAATCATCAACTCATCCCAACTACAATTATAAAAATAAATAAATAATCTTATTGTTGTCATTCTTTTGAGAACCAGGCAGAGCATCATGTGCCATTGCCAACACAAGATTTCTTTTAGATGTCTTTTTCATTTTAAAGGCAGTGATGTCTGCTTGAATGTAACACCTGTTACCAGAATGCCCCTCTCTTTTTCTTTTATTTATTCATTTTGTTACCCATTTCCTAAAGTAGAAACTTTTACATTATTTTAAATATATCTTTATTTTTTATTTTATTTTTCTTAAATGTGGATTCAACTATGATGGCACTCACTCATTGGTTCTCTACCCTTTTCTTCCTTTCCTCTCCTCTCTCTCTCCAAATATTTTTCAAAAAAAAATAATCCATCTTTCTTTTTGATTTTTTCTTTTCAAGATTATTTAAATATTAAGATGAAAAGTTCAATGGATTAACAAATTGGGATTTAAATTTTTAGGGTTGATTACTTTATATCTCTCTTCATATTGTGAGATCCCACATCAGTTGGAGGAGGAGAACGAAACACCTTTTATAAGGGTGTGAAAATCTCTCCCTAATAGACACGTTTTAAAAACCTTGAGGGAAAGCTCAAAAGAAAAGGCGAAAATATTTGCTAGCGGTGGGCTGTCCCTTGAAGATGAGGATGTCCCTTGAAGATGAGGATAATGTTAATGCAAAGTTGAAAAACAAGACCTTATAGAACCACCCCTCAATTATTGGTATCAAACATTTGGCATATAAGCATTCACAAATTTGGAAGCACCAACCAACACCATCTAGTTTCACTTTTTCCCAACCTATCTTTCAACCCTTTTCTCTTTATAGTTTTTTCTTGGCCCTATCAAGTAAAAAAATGACTTCTTTTTTTTAACAAGAATCTACTCTTTTTTCTATTTTTTCCCTCAAATCTTAGCTCTCTTTTTGTCACCTCATTTTCTTTTTCTTACCTTTTTATCTCCTTTTTGTTATTAAATAAAAACTACCAACAACTCAGAAAAACTCTCATTTGAATGACTAACGCCGTCTAGAATAGATAAAGACGTTAACGTCTCTGTATTTTCACTAGAATATCAAGTTATCTTGATGTTAAATGTACGACAGAGATGAAAAATATAATTTTGATGGGAGAAGAAACAAAATGGCACATAAAGGGTTTTGCATAAGTTAACACCTCATTTAGAACCATTTGGGTGCATGTACACAAAAAGGTGAATTGATGCTTCACATTGCCTTTGTCTAATCGTTTTCTCTTTTTATGGAAAAAGGAATATCCAAGAACATTAAGTCTCTACTTCAAGTTTGGTATACCTTTTTATTCTTTTCTTTACTTTTTCGTGTTATTTTTTTTCATGTTTATGTAGTGAACATGCTTATTGGGATTTTGAAAGATTTTAAGAAATAAAAAACGAGATCGAGAAAATAATGTATAATGTTGAAGTAGTTTGATTGTGAGATCCCACCTCGGTTGGGGAGGAGAACAAAACACCATTTATAACGGTGTGGAAACCTATTCCTAACAGACGTGTTTTAAAGACTTTGAGAGAAAAGCCGTAAGGAAAAGTCCAAATAGAACAATATCTGTTAATGGTGGGCCTGAGCCGTTACATCGTTAATTTGCCTACATTCACTTAGGAAACAGTAAAAAATGTGTCATCCAGCTGCACTGGTTTACTTTATTGTGAGTTTGATAGGTTAAAGCCGGGAAAGGAGAAAGAAAAATGTTCCTTTGTTTTAAGTTTACTTTTGTTTCCATTTTTTGCATCAACTTCACTTTTGCTTTGCAATGAATGTCTCCTGTTGAAGATGGGTTTGGAATGCCTTTCGGTTTTATGAACTTTGTTTTAAAAATAATTTCAATAAAGATTTTTAAATATTTTTTTAAAAAAGATACACGAATAATGTTTTTTTTTTACTATATTTAAATTGATTCTATTAATTAAAAAAAATCGAACCTTTTTATTATTATTGGATAGAGTAATCTCTTAATAATGGTTGAAAGTAAATTATTATACTTACATAATATTGGATTGTATTGAAATACTTTTGTAAATTTTCACTCATACATTTAATAGTATAGAACTTTAGGCCGTCACTACTACTAAATATAGAAAATCATTAAAGCAATTCACTTTAAAGGTTGTTTATGGCTTAAACATCTATAAAAAAAAAAAAAATCATTTCAAACATAAAAATAACATAATAAAAGTGCATGGTTGAAAACAGGAAGAGAAAGAAAAAAAACTAAATGGAATTGTTCGACTCTAAATTAGGGCTACAACCTAAATGCAGAAATTCAACTATCCAAACTTTATTTCAACCTAAATGTAGAGATTCAAGTACATGGTATTTACCATTTTCGTGCACTGTGTCACAATCGCGGTTTTTAGGCAGCGGATTGGGCGATTGTGCGGCACTCACTCTCAACACTGAGTGAGTCAAGCCTACTTCGAGTCACGTTGCCTACGATCGGGCAACGTGAATACAAACCTCGAGTCTCGATTTCAAGAGAAGATTTTAGAAAGTGGGGGAGAAAGGTTTTGGAAAAAGAGTTTTGAAAGCAAGAGAGAGAGAGAGAGAGATTGGTGTTATATAGCATGCAAGCAAAAAGGAAACAACAACGGCTTAAACAGTATATAACTTTTCGGGTAGTGAGAATTTGACAACTAGTCGCATCCCCCTATAGTATATGTTGAGGCATTTCATGTCTACCAGGCGTAGCTATGACTTCGCTGAAACGTCATACTCTTAAAGAAAACAAGAAAGAAATAATATAACATGAAAGCGGTAAAAGAAAGCAATAAAGTAGTACAAGGCAAAGGTTTCAGCATGCCACATACATGCGGCCATGGGCGACATGCCTTGGATAAACATGACCGTGACATCCTCCCCCACTTAATTGGTTGACGTCCCTGTCAACCGTCTCATTTCTTCGAACTCTGCAATCTGAGGTGCGGCTGTCTTCAGGTCGTCAACACATTCCCAGCTGATTTCTGTGAAAAAAAAAATCTCACGCACACTAATTTTTCTTTTTGAGAGTGGAGAGACAAAACACTCTATTTATCTGAAAAAGCCCTCTTCTATTACTTCTCTGTTTTTTCTTTTTTTTCTCTTCTGCATCTTCACAATAGAAAGAACAATGTATTTATAAGCATTAACATGCTCTTCTAAAACTAATTATAGCCATAAGAATGTCACTATTTCCAAAGTCATAAAACGCCACTATTTCCTATAAAGACTATTGGTCTTTCATCTTCAACACTCTTGGCCTTTTCCTTTACCACTAACTTTTGAATTGGTCTTTCATCTTCAACACTCTTGGCCTTTTCCTTTACCACTAACTTTTGAATTTAAAACCCACTAAAATTAACTAAGAATAACATTTAATGTTTATTCAACAAAACTCCCTCATAAACTTAAATGCTCCTACCATCCGTCATGCCAATCATCTTCTTGTATTTGTCGAAAAGTAGTTTCGGTAGCGGTTTTGTAAAAATATCCGCAACTTGATCCTGACTTGCCACATGTAGCAATTGCGCACTTCCTTCCTTCACATGATCTCGGATAAAGTGAAAACGAACGTCAATGTATTTGCTTCTTTCATGGTTCACTGGGTTCTTTGCCAACTCAATTGCTGATTTTTTGTCCACTTGAATCACGGTTGCACCTAGTTGCTTTAGCTCCATCGCGTGACACACACACCAAGATGCTGCCACATATTCAGCTTCACACGTCGAGAGTGTCACGATCGATTGTTTCTTTGAAAGCCAAGTAAATGTTGTGTTGCCCATAAAGAATACATAACCCAATGTACTTTTCCAATCGTCTATGTCTTCGCACCAATCACTGTCAGAGTAACCAACCAACTTGTAATCTTCTGTTTTCGAGTAGAATAACTCAAGTGACACCGTTCCTAGGATGTACCGCAGGACTCGCTTCAACGCCTTCAAATGTGAATAAATTGGCTCCTCCATGAACCGACTTATAATGCCGACACTTAATGAAAGATCTGGCCTTGTGCATGTAAGATAGCGAAGGCTTCCTACCAAACTCCGGTACCTATTTGCATCTACTCATTCTTCTTCATCGTACTTTGAGAGTTTTGTACCTGGTTCCATTGGTATTGATACCGGGTTGCAATTTTCGATCTTGTACTTCTTCAAAATCTCTTTTGCATATGTCTCCTGTGATATAAAAATACCCGTCTCTCCTTGTTTAACCTCCAAACCAAGGAAAAACTTCAATAAGCCCAAATCTGTCATCTCAAATTCTCGTGTCATTGTGCTTTTAAACTCTTCTATCATCTCATCATTGTTACCCAAAAAAATGAGGTCATCGACATAAAGAGCAACAAGTATCACATTACCTCCACTCTTCTTTGTGTAAAGTGCATGCCCGTGGGGACATTGCTTGTACCCGTTCTCCTTGAAATATGTATCGATACGAGTATTTCATGCTCGCGGTGCTTGCTTCAACCCGTAAAGCACCTTCTTCAATTTTAGTACCTTCTTCTCTTTTCCAATTTTCATGTACCCGAGTGGTTGTTTGAGGTAGACTTCTTCTTCAAGCACACTATTCAAGAATGCCGACTTGACATCCATTTGAAAAATCGGCCATTTGAATTGAGCTACTTGGGAAATGAGCAATCGGATTGTCTCCATTCTTGCAATGGCAGCAAACACTTTGTGATAGTCGATTCCCGCCTTTTGCTTGTACCCCTTCGCAACAAGTCGCGCCTTGTACCGCTCTATCTTGCCTTGAGCATTCATCTTTTTCTTAAACACCAATGGACTGACTTCCTTCCGATAATTCTGTTAACTCCCATGTATTATTGCGATAAATCGCTTTAATCTTCTCATCCATGGCAGTTTGCCACTTCTTGTCTCGCACCGCCTCTTCAAAGCTGATATTTTCAGCATCTGCCAGAAGACATACAAGGTGTACCTCATTTGTTGAATCATACAAGTCTCGCAAACTTTGCATTTTGGGTTGTCGTGGTTCATCTTCATCATCGAAAATATCTGAGTTTGTTGGTATACTTGTTGGTGCAACGACTGATGATTCTCCAACTTCGATATTAACTTCGGTCGAATTGTTCCAGTCCCATTCGCTTGCTTCATTTACTCGCACATCACGACTCACCATCACCATCTTGCTTATCGGGTCAAGTAGCTTGTATCATTTTGTCTTCTCATCATACCCAATAAAAATATACCTTTTGCTTTTGTCTTCGAGGTTGTCGTTGATCCGGTACGTGAGCATAAGCCACACTACTGAACACTTTGAGATAAGAAATTGTAGGCTTTTGTCCGCTCCAAGCCTCTTGTGGTGTTTGATCATCTAACTTCGCATGTGGACGTCGATTTTGCACATAGATGGCGCATTGCACGGCTTCTGCCCAAAATTCCTTTGGCATCCTTTTGCTCTTGAGCATTGACCGAACCATGTCAAGAATGGTCCGATTTTTCTCTCGGCCACACCATTTTGTTGAGGGGTGTACGGTGTGGTTAGAAATCACCTTATGCCTTGCTCCTCGCAATACTCCATGAAAGTCGTCGAAGTATACTCGCTACCTCGATCAGATCGTACAGCTTTGATGTGTCTACCAGTTGCCTTTTCCACCATCACTTTGAACATTTTGAACACCTCGAATGTATCAAATTTTTCTTTCAGAAAGTAAACCCAAGTTTTTCGTGAGTAATCATCGATAAAGAAAATGAAATACCTTTTACCGCTAAAAGACTCGGAGGTAATTGGTCCACATATATCTGTATGAATCAACTCAAGAGGTTGTTTAGCCCAAAATTCAGCCTTCTTTTGAATTGAGGTTCTCGCATGCTTGCTGAGCACGCATTCTTCACAAAATTTTCCTTCGTAGTCCATGTTGGGTAGCCGGTGCACCATATTCTTCTTCGCTAACTCTTTTAGGCCGCCATGATGTAGGTGACCAAAGCGGAGATGCCACAGTGATGCCTTGTCTTCTACGTCGACTCGCAAATTATTTTCTCGTATGCTTCTTAAATTCAGTTTGTACATCCGATTTCTTCCTATATCGACTCGAGCAACCAAATGCTCTTGCTTGTTCTTCAGGTGTAGTAGGCGGTCTTTTAAGAATATCGAGTAACCTTTCTCTGTGAGTTGCCTCATACTCAATATGTTGGTCTTGAGGTCTGGTACATAATAAACATCTTGGATTGACCCTATTAAACCATCCTTTTGCAAGAAATGTATCGTACCTCGGCCTTTGACCTCCACCTTTGAAGCATCTCCAAATGACACATGATCATCTTCAATCTTTTGCATCTCTTTGAATAGGTACTCGTGACTATACATATGGTTGCTTGCCCCTGAGTCGAGATACCACAGAGTGTCGTTGTTGATGTTGTCTTCATTTTGAGCCATCAAGAGAAGACCTTTATTTGTTACGTCTTCCAAGGCTAGGTTGGTTGTTCCTTCCGCCTTTTTATCGGCTCGACAATCTTTTACAAAATGCCCCACTTTACCACAATTATAATATTTGTCGGAGTTATAATCATTCGCATAGTGACCAAATTTGTGACATTTGTAGCACTGAATGTTGGAATAAATTGATCGGCCGCCTTTTCCTCGACTGCGTCCTCTTCCACGCCAATTTGCTTGCCTCGACTGTCCCTTCTCCTTATAGTATCCTTCATGACTACTACCTTGATCACCACGACCATTTTCACGACTTCCAAAGCCACGACCTCTACCTTGAAAATTTTGAGAATAGAGTACCTTTTCATCCTTGATTGACGCCTTGGTTTGAAGTGCTTGATCGAGTGTTTTCTTCTTCTACTTACGTTGCTCGTGTGCCTCGAGAGAACCGGCGAGCTCGTCGACCGTAAACGTCGCTAGGTCCTTTGGCTCTTCTATCGCGCATACAACGTTCTCAAAGTTGTTGGTTAATGATCTCAAAATCTTCTCCACAACTCGCGTCTTGGCTAACATTTCTCTATTTCAGTTGTGTTGGTTTATCACGGTTTGTACATGCGTGATGTAGTTAGATACACTTTCTGACTCCATCTTCATGCTCTCCAACTCGCCACGAAGAGTTTGGAGACGCACTTGCTTGACTCGGTCAGTTCCTTTGAACAGTTTTCCTAAAATGTCTCACGCTTTTTTTGAAGTAGTTGCACTGGCAATCTTCTCTAAGCCCGACTCGTCAACGGCTCAGAACAACATGTATAGTGTCGTCTTATCCTTTGATCGCACCTCTTTCAATGCCTTGTTTTGTGCCGCCGTATAACCTGTGGTATCTTTTGGTTCTTCGAAACCTTCTTTGACCACCTCCCATGCATCTTGAGAATCGAGAAGAGCTTTCATTTCAATGCTCCAATTATCGTAGTTTGTCTTTGTTAGTCGCGGTAGAGGCATTTGACCCATCACATTCGTCATTGGCTCTGATACCAATTTGTGAAAAAAAATCTCACGCACACTAATTTTTCTTTTGAGAGTGGAGCGACAGAACACTTTATTTATCTGAAAAAACCCTCTTCTATTACTTCTCTGTTTTTTCTTTTTTTCTCTTCTGCATCTTCACAATAGAAAGAACAATGTATTTATAAGCATTCAGAATCCCACTATTTCCTAAGCCATAAAACGCCACTATTTCCTATAAAGACTCTTGGCCTTTCATCTTCAACTGTAACGGATCAGAAAAAAAATAATAATAATAATTTTGCGGTCGTCAGCAGGACCGAAAACTCCAGCGAATGCCGCAGTTTTCGTTCGCACACGACGCACAAAGCGCGCCCGACGTCGGGGTCACCATGAAAACCAAACCCGACCTTCAGCCACCTCCAAGACACCTGCAAGAAAGAAAAATAGTGAGAAAAAGGAGGACAGTGAGAAAATCGACGAAGCTCCAGCAAAGCCAAACCCTACGAAATCGACGTCGAAACCTTCGATTTACGCAACAAAAATAATCCCAGAGACCTTTACACACACTAGGGTTATATTTTGACATTGCTTACACGTCGTACTCCGTCGGGTAAGGGAGACAGAACGTCAGATTTCAGAACCCTCTCAGATCTGGGAGTGTTATGCCCTTACGAACCAAACAAATACCATAAACGGGATTAGGGGGAGGAGGAGACTCAGAAACGGAGGAAAAAGGACATCGGAACGACGTGATCGAGGAGAGAGAGAGTGTCATCGAAAAAATTCGCTGGTAATCGGGCGAGGAAGACGAAGTCCGACCCGATCTTCGACCCGCGATCCAAAACCTCTTGGCCCAACGATTCAACCCTCGACCCACCAAAACAAACCGCGGCCCAATAGTAAAGTTCAGCCTAGCCGACCGCAACCAAAACCCTGCAGCGCGTCACAACCGAAACCCGCGTCCAAAGACCGACCCGCCTGTTAGCCCGCGCACTTGACCTGACGACCTGCGCCTCGACCCAAGACCGCTGTACACGCGTCGCCCTCTGGTTGTGTCATGTGGCACATCTGCAACGCGACACCCCCTCGACTCCAGCGGCTTGATCGGCTAGGCGGCGACTTCTCGGCTTCGGTGGCTTATTCAGCTCGGGAAACTTGTTTGGCACCATTCTGACCCCCCCGAACTTGATTTCGATCCCGTTTAAGGTAAAATAGATCATTTTAAGGACGTATTTCACAAATTCAAGTTGAAAATTAATTATGCTTGTGAAATACTAACGAAGGTGTCGAATGATCCAATAGGAACCAACCACCAACGGAAGCGTAGGACGTATACGAGGAGCTAGGAGCTTACGTTTATATTTTAGGGAGTACTTTGGTTAAGGCCTACCAAGTAAGTGGCTCACCCGTCGTAGGTTACACGTTCTATGTTGAATGTTGGCACGTGCCTGTGGATTCACACGTCATTAAATTGTATGCTAGCCTGTTATACTCAATTAAGAACGCTTGTGAAATGTGAATGTATGCTGTTTAGTTTTATATGATGTGCTATGTTTATGACGTTTATGATGTGTCTAGATGATTCGGGCGTGTATGGTACTATAATTCTGAATGTAAACAACATGTAATGTATGACATGAAATCACGATAAATTGCATGAAATGTAACCCCGTTAGGATTATGTATGATACATAGACTGAAAAACGAGAAATGACATGTTAAACATGAAAGATGATAGCGGGGTTATATTCATTCATGATATAGTAGAAATATTGGGGACCTCATGCATTATGTGTTTTCATGCATTGGGGGGATACCCCTATTCCATCACGAGGGTACGGACGCGTACATCCAATGGCAGGACAACGATCGTTATGTTTTGCATAGCGCTGCCGTGACGGTTACTAGTTCTAACGGGTGCCCGGCCTAAGGAGCGTCCCAGTGTATGCTCGCCCGACTAGTAAAACGGTGTGCGAACTGACTGGTGAGCCCATACCCGCACGTATAGAGTATATGGTACACGTCCAAATTACCTGTTAGGACAGCACCGTAGGAAGCCACATTGAAAGATAGGTCCCATAATCTCATTTGCATGTGATTGTTGCATAACCCCAATAGGGGTCACTTACTGAGTATTCTATACTCAAGCCTCGTGCTACTATATTTTTCAGATAAGGGCAAGGCACCCATGTGAGACCGACGGCGGCATCGCACATCCCGGAATCGTGGCACATGCATAGGATAGTTGTTTTCTATTTCGTAGTATAGGTTAGTATAGGGTGAATTTCATCTGCATTCATAGTATAGGTTATTTTAGGTTGAATTCCCGTTTGCATCATTAGTATAGGTTAGTATAGGTTGAATTGCAATCGCATAATAAATCATAGGGTAGTATAAGACATTTATTTCAACGTTGTTCTTTTTCCTTTCCTTCCCTTGTATTCGTTATTCATGAGGTAATAAAAGGCAAACTTATGTCGCATTTATGATAAGAGCCCATTTAAGGTAAATTCCGCATTTAAAGTATAGTAATGACCTTAGATTAAACAAGTAAAGTTTAGGATCGTCACATAAACACTCTTGGCCTTTTTCTTAACAACTAACTTTTGAATTTAAAACCCACTAAAATTAACTAAGAATAACATTTAATGTTTATTCAACAATTTCTTCTTCTGGAAGTCCTTTCCACTTGACAAAAAATTCCTGTAAGTTGAGTTGCGCTTAGGTTTTCCAATGCGACGGGTTCGCTCGGCCAAAATCTCTTCTACTTCCTTCTTACTCGAGTCCTTCATCATCACTAATGGTCATGTTACTTGGTTGCATTGCTAGTCGTCGTCGTCTGGATGGTATAGTTTGAGGTTACTTACATGGACGACAGGATGAATTCTCATCCATGTAGGTAGTTGGAGACGATATGAAGTCCTTCCGACTTTCTCAATGACTTCAATTGGTCCCTCGTATTTTTGCACTAATCGCTGGTCCCGATTCCCCCAGAATCTAAATTGTTCTGATCTCAGCTTGATTATAACTTGGTCACCAGCTTGAAACTCTAATGATCTTCGTTTGCGGTCTACCCACTTCTTCATTCTTCGGTAGGCTTTCTCCAAGTACGTTCATGCTATTCAGAGGTTTGCTTCCACTCTTTGGTGAAGTTGTACGCTTGACGGCTTCTCCCCGCATAGGGGTGCGCAATAACATGGGGCATGAGTAGTTGTCTACCGCATACTATTTCAAAAGGGGTTTTTACTGTCGATGAGCTTTGTTGGCAATTGAAGCTAAACTGAGCAACATCGAGCATCTGTACCCAATTCTTCTGTCGCGCATGATGAAATGACGTAAGAAATCCTCAAGCATATTGTTGAACCTTTCAGTTTGTACGTCAGTTTGGGGGTGATAACTCAAAGAGACGTTTAGGCTCGACCCTAATACCTTGAACAATTCAATCCAGAAGGTCCCTGTGAATCTCGGATCGCGATCGGTGACAATGCTGGTGGGAATGCTCCACAACTTGACTACGTGTCGGAAAAATAAGTGTGCAGTCGCTTCAGCCAAGCATGACTTGCGGGTTGGGATAAACATGGCATATTTGGAGAATTTATCAATGATGACCAAGATGGACTCCATTTCTCCTACCTTGGGGAGGTGTGTGATGAAATCTAAAGAAACACGTTCCCATGGTCGGGACGGGACCGGTAGAGATTCTAGTAGTCCTGCAATTTTGTTTCGTTCGACCTTGCCTTGTTGGCAGATAAGATAGGTCTTTGTGAACTGTGTCGCATCGTCACGGAGGTTCGGCCAATAGTACCCCCTTTTAGGAAGGCATAGATTCTCTGCCACCCATTGTGGCCCGCCCACGGTGTGTCATGACATTCTTTTAGTAGGAGTCTCCTCAAGTTCCCCGAACGGGGGACGTAAAGATGATTTCCTTTGGTGAAGAGTAAATTGTCTTCGACCCAAAACTGGCGAGTCTTCCCCTTTCTGGCTAGCTACATGATGGCCTGAGCGGCCAGGTCTTTAGTTAGGTGTTCCTCGATACTTTCTCGTATCGTTCCATTCAGCATACTTGCTTGTAGATGAGCTAACATGCACAGGGCCGCATGCTCGCTCTTCCGACTTAGGGCATCTGCAACTTGGTTTGCTTTACCTAGCCTGTGTTCGAACTGGAAGTCAAATTCGGCCACGCATTCTTGCCAGTGCGCTTGTTTCGACGATAACTTAGGTTGGGCAAAGAAGTGGCATATGGAACTGTTGTCTGTCTTGACTACAAACTTGGCTCTGAGGAGGTACTGTCTTCAAGATCGTAAACAGTGGACAACTTCCAGCATTTCTTTCTCGGATGCTGTGTACCTTCTTTCTGCCTCGTTTAGCTTCCGACTCTCGTATGCAATGGGGTGTTCCTCTTGCAGTAGGACGCCCCTAGGGCCAAGTCTGAGGCATCCGTCTCGACTTCAAAAGGTTTCATCACATCGGCAATCCCTAAAACTGGCCCTTCCATCATTGCGTTCTTAAGGTTGTCAAAGGCTTCTTGACACCATGAAGTCCAGCTCCACTTGTTTTCCTTCTTTAGTAGTTCTGTCAAGGGCTCTGCGCGCTTCGAGAATCCTTCAACGAATCACCGATAGTAATTTGCCAACCCAAGGAAGAAGTGCACTTTTGTCACTATAGAGGTGGTCTTCCACTCCTTGATGACTTTGATTTTCTCCTCTTTCATACCTACCTTGCCTTCTTCTATTACGTGTCCAAGGAAGTTGATTCGCTATTGCGCGAACGCGCATTTTTCCCTCTTCACATATAGTTGGTGTTCTCTCAGCTTTTCGAAAACTAACATGGTGTTCATGCTCTTCCATGGTGGAGCTGTAGACCACTATTTTGTCAAAATAGATTACCACGAACTTATCGAGATACTCGTGGAAGACTTGGTTCATCAATGTGCAAAATGTGGCAGGGGCATTAGTCAACCCAAAAGGCATGACTAGGAATTCAAAGGCCCCATATCTAGTGACGCAAGTCGTTTTGGGTACATCTCCCTCAGCAATCCGAACTTGATAGTATCCCAACCTTGGGTCGAGTTTCGAGAAGTACTTCGCGCCATGTAGTCGATCGAACAAGTCGGTAATGATGGGTAGAGGGTACTTATTCCTGACAGTGATTTTGTTTAGGGCACGGTAGTCTATGCATAGGCGAAGACTCCCATCCTTCTTTAGAAATAACACTGGGGCTCCGTAGGGGTCTTTCGTAGGTCCGATGAACCCGGCAGTAAGTAGTTCATCCAGCTGCTTTCGTAGCTTCGCTAACTCAGGTGGAGCCATTCTATAGGCGTTCTTTACTGGGGGTTTCGACCCCGGTATCAGTTCAATCTCGTGGTCTATGCCTCGACGAGGTGGTAATGTTTTTGGTAGACTCTTTGGCATTACTTCGCAGTACTCTTCTAGTAAACGTTGTATTTCTACAGGAACAAGTTCAGCCGTTCCTTCAGTTTCCACCACAAGAATGGCCATGAACGTTGGTTCATTACGTGCAAGACCACGTTTAAGTTGGAGCACCGAAATCATCTTGATTCCATCGGGCTGTTTGATGCTTGTCTAGACAACAGTTGGAGTCGACCTGTTATGACTAGGCATTTGGCCAAGGGCATGGGGCTCACCTTATGTTCCAATAGGAATTCCATCCCGAGTACCACATCAAAGTCATCCATTTTGACGATTACAAGGTTCACCAAGCTACTCCATGTTCCTAACTTAAGTGTAGTTTTTCTCGCTATTCTGAGAATCGGTAAGGCCACAGAGTTGACGACCTTCATCTTCTCCGAGTCTCGAAGCCATTTGATGTTCAACCGATTCGCTTCAGTCTCGGTCATGAAGTTTTGGGTGGCTCCTGAATCAATCATCATACTCTTGGCAAACTTGTGATTCACCCACGCTTTCACATACATGAGACCTTTTTCGATCGGCTCTCTTTATTCCCAGGTCTTCTTTTGAAGTGCGGATAGGAACTTAGGGCTCCCATCTGAGGTGTTTGTACATTCAGCATTTTCTCGGCTTCTTCGCCCTCGGATTTTGCATCTGCGTTTGCATCTAATGCGGCTTGAATTGCCTGTAGTGACGTCCTCTTTGGATATTCATACACCCTATGGTTCCCTTTACATAGGAAACAAGAGAGAGGTAGTCGATTGAAGTGGTTCTGATTGTGAGACCCCTTGCCTAAGACACTAGTCCCCTGTTGGGGTTGTCTTGTCTCTCCTCCTCCGATCCTCGGTTTGTCTCCTCCTCCCATTCTGGAGGGATTAGAGGTGTTGTTGCGATTACCTCCACTTGAGGAGGCTTGATTTCGCCTTGTCTCTTGGGTCTGTTCGTTGTTCAAATCGAACAGTCGTTCGGCTATAGCATAGGCCGTGGAGAGGTCTTCTATGTCGTGTTCGTATAGTTTAGACTTCGCTCATGGCTTCAGTCCTTTTGTGAACTGGAAGATCTTATCTAGCTCAGACATCTGTCGGATGTCCAACATGAGTAACGACAATTGTTTGACATATTCTCGAATGCTACTCGTGTGTTTTAGGTCACGTAATTTCTTTCTGGCTATGATCTCAACATTCTTTGGGAAGAATTGAGACCGAAGCTCCTATTTTAGTCTCTCCCAAGTGTCTATTGCGTATCGACCCTCTTGGATGTCTACATACTTCGAACGTCACCACAATTTCTCATCTTCAGCTAGATGCATGGTGGCCACAGTGATCTTTTCTTCCTCTGTCTCAGTGTCAAACGCCTTAAAGTACTGCTCAAGGTCAAAGATGTAGTTCTCTAAGGCCTTGGCATCACGAGCCCCAGAGAAGGGCTTGGGTTCACAAAGTTTAACCTTGTTGGGTCGCGTTGTCCTCCAGGTAGGGGTTTGGTTCTCCACCGCCCTTACAGCAACGTTTACTCTGGCGCTTATTTCTGCCATTTCTACCCTGACTACGTTGAGGGCTGCATTCACATCTTCATATAGTTCAGTGACCATCTAGAACATCACTTTTTGGGAGCTATCTAAGCCATCTACTTGCTCCTCAATCAGGCCAGCAGAGCATGTCGAGCTATCTCCTCGCTCAAAATCACCATTCTTTGTGGGTTTTGTTTCTTGATTTTTCATTCGATACATTATTTCTTGAATGGGTAACCCATCCAGCCGACCCTTTATTGCGTCAACGGCGAGGGTCTTGTCAGCAAGTTCTTTCACTCGCTCATCTAGAAATCGAATACTGTCGAGGACTTTCCGCAAGTATTGCATCTGTTCTTATATTTCGATTAATCTGTCAATGTGAGACTTGTTCAACTGTTTAGTCGAAGACATATCTATCGGTCACTTTGGAGCCAACTAGGCTCTGATACCAACTGTCACAATCGCGGTTTCTAGGCAGCGAATTGGGCGATTGTGCGGCATTCACTCTCAGCACTGAGTGAGTCAAGCCTACTTCGAGTCACGTGGCCTACGATCGGGCAACGTGAATATAAACCTCAGGTCTTGATATTAAGAGAAGATTTTAGAAAGTGGGGGAGAGAGGTTTTGGAAAAAGAGTTTTGAAAGCAAGAGAGAGAGAGAGTGGTGTTATATAGCATGCAAGCAAAAAGGCAACAATAACGGCTTAAACATTATATAACTTTTCGGGTAGGGAGAATTTGACAACTAGTCGCATCCCCCTATAGTACATTTTGAGGCATTTCATGTCTACCAGGCGTAGCCATGACATTGCCGAAACGTCATACTCTTAAAAAAAACAAGAAAGAAATAATACAACATGAAAGTGGTAAAAGAAAGCAATAAAGTAGTACAAGGCAAAGGTTTCAGCGTGTCATGGGCATGCGGCCATGGGCGACATACCTTGGACAAGCATGACCGTGACACAGTGCATTATCCTCGAAGTCAAATTCTCTGATCTTTGGTTAAAGGTTCAATAATTGACCACTTTTCCCATACATCATCAATGTCTCATTTTAACAATTTTTCTATAACCATAATGGAAAGACACCAATTTTTTTTTTCCAACTCCTTTGTAACACCAAGAAGGGAGCTTAACAAAATTTATATCACAAACCAAAATTAAAGACTCGAAATCAAGGGCAAGACCAATAGACTATGCAATAAAAACACGTAAAAAGAGATAAGTAAGAAGATTTTATGAAAAAATTTCAACATTTAAGAGGATGAATTTGAAAAAAAACAAATGTTCAAAAAGTATATGAATTTCCTAAGAGAAGTTTATGGGTACAAAACGTATCATGTAACTATGCATGACTGTACAGACTCCTATACACCCCGAGTCACTCCTCTGTGGCTTCATGACTCTCGAACACCCTCCAACCTCGATCAATGGCATCATTCAACTGGACAAAAAAGTGTAGAAAGAGATGAGTATAAGAATGCTCAATAAGCTACCTACTTGTAGACTATTTTCGCATCCTTAGCCTAGTAAGTATCTACGGACTTTATTTTGGGTTATAGGGTGTGCGGTCTAAGTGTAACGACCCGAAATTTTTTACTTCATTTAAGGTCGCTACTGTATACATATCATAAACATTGAATGCGAAAATACTCCATTTAAACTTTCATAAAACATAACATTCAGCTTAAAACACTGCCATGGACTTACTTGTTTTGAAAACACTTTTAAAAACGACACAACAAAAGACTAAATAAAATAAATTAAACGTTTAAATATAAAACATCTTATTCTAGCCTAAGTCTAAGAAAATAATACGACTACCCTATGTATGTGTCATGGTCTCGAGTTGCGATGTCGTCATCCGCCGTACAGGAATATTTTGCCTTATCCTGAAATAAAGGTAGCACGTGGCTTGAGTATTTTAAGAAATACTCAGTAAGTGACCCCAGTATTGGGGTTAAATGCAAGAACATACGAATGCAATGACGAGACCTATCAGTCTATTTTTTCCTACGGCACTATTCTAATTGGGCAGCTTGGATGTGTACCATATACTCTACACACAGCCCATACATGCGAGTATGGGCTCACCAGATAGTTCGCACACTGCTGGCCCTTTTCCTTGTCAGGCGAGCCTTCTCTAGTAGCTCAACTTTTTTCGGACACCCATTAGAATTAGTAACCGTCACGGCAGCATTATGTAAAACATAACGATACTTCGCCTGCCTAATGGATGTACGCGTCCGTACCCTCGTGATGGAATAGGGGTATCCCCCAATGCATGAGCACACATAATGCATGAGGTCCCAACATTTTTCCATTTTCATTATCATTTAATACAACCCCGCTAGCGTTTTGTACATATCATTTCACGTATCGTTCATCATTCATATCATATCGTTTCTCATTCTTCAGTTCTCATATCATACATAATTCTAACGGGGTTATATTTCATGTCATTTATCATGATTTCATGTCATTCATATCATGCTGTATACACACAATTTAGGAGACATAACATAACGTCCCATGCTTTTAACATAACATTTCATCATATACATATCATACCGTAACATATTGCATCACAATATATCATATCATAAACATGTCAATTGATCACATATCTCATACCATAACATATTTCATATCATTTTCATATCATATGACAACATATATATCCGTCATTCACATGTCATATCATAACCATATCATATCGTAAACACTTCGTGGGCATATCGTTCCCTAACTTATCATAGCCTTAATGTTCTTATACCTATCACAGTCATGTCATTACATGAACGTACCTTAGTCATATCATCACAGGAATGTATCCTAACGCTATCGTTCTATCAATCTATCACACACCTATCCCTTTCTACCCATAACCTAACTGTATTCTTTTATCAATCTCTCATATCCATAGCACTTCAGTATGTAACCTAACCTTAACGTTTCATGAACGTATCTTACTCCTATCGTTACATTTCGTTTTGTGCATCCTTCTCGTATCCTATCTCAAACATATCATTGAACACATCGTACCGTAATTATTATCATACAATTAACATATTATAACATATATATAACATATCATAAGCATATAGATCTACAAACAATTCACACATATCAATATATATGACACGTGCAGAACCACGGGGCACGTTTCAACATCAAATATAACCATGCCGATAGTAAGGTCAATTACATGGATGACCTTAGCCGAAGTTCATCTAACTCCAAATTAGCTTGCTTTCGTCCCTCGAATTCGTTCCCACTTATATCAAGGCACTTCACCCTATTAGAGATGATCACCAAATTACTTCAGTAATTCTAATTCTTAAATTTTGTTAAGAATTACTTTATAAATGAAAATATATGTTTGTTGTTATATTCACTATATCAACCATTTAATACTTTTCCGATCTTCCATGCATTTCCCTTCTTTTATTTGTTACCTGTATTATGGGCCTTCTCTATAATTCCATTTCTCTCTGTTTTCATTGTGTTGATAAATATTATTAGCCAATTCCCTTTTTCTTTTTTATTGTGTGATAAATATTCTTGCCCAATTTTTAATCATTCTTCCTCCCAAATCCTCTCTTTAATTTTCTCTCTTATTTTCTATATGTAATTTTATTTTTCTCTTTCTGTGTTTTCAGTGTGTTGCTAAATATCCATTCTTATTCCAAAATCTTCTTTTTTTTCTTTCTCGGTCCTTTTTTTCTTTTTTTGATTATGTTAACTAATCTGTTTCTTCATGTATTTATTCTTTTTTATCCGTGTATTTTCTTTTTCTTTCTTTTTTTTATTGTGTTAGACCAAGACCAATTTTAATTATGTTCACAGTTATTCACAGGTATTCTTGGTTTTTAATTTAATCGATTCATTTATCTACCGATCTACCTTAATTATCCTAGAAATGAAATTAGAATAAAAGAAAAGGAAGGTTTTGCACGAACTTGAGATTTTGGTGTAAGAGTTGGGTTGAGGAGAGATAATGGGAAAGAATGAGTAGTCACTGGAGAGGAGTGAGGAATGGTTGTTTTTTTTTTAATTAATTAATTAATTATTATTATTATTATTATTTTAAACCTAATTTTATTGTTTATAATTATTTATATTTTTTTTGTTTCTTTGTTTACTCATTTATTATTATTATTATTGTGCTATTACACTAAGCTCCAACGCTATCTTAGCAGTTGGGTACCCAAGCCAATCTCTAAACTGAAGCGAACCCCTAGGGGGTTAACCAGTTTTCCCATCCTTATTTTCTGCAACTTGGGTGGCTTATCTTACTTATGCAGTGAATGATCAATGTCCTATATTGAGGCATGACCGCATAAGTAAAGCTGAGGGGACAATATGACTGGATCTGAATCTATAGAACTCTCTGAACATCATCCGTGGAGGTTAGTTGACAACCCTCCCACGAGACCATACCGCCACTAAAGTTGAGGGGGTTGTGATCCCTTGTGTGCCGGTCAGCTACTAGGTCAACCTATATGGTCCCACGCTCTCCTGCTCAAGGATGGGTATATGGCTCAGAAGTCCTATTTAGGAGACCCCTAGCTATCTCCACTAGGTCAGGGCACGAATCACATTACCTAGTCCAACTAAGCCTAGCTTGACGATTTCGGTATCGGAATAGAGCCTCGACGATACGGTACTGGAGCAGAGAGGAAAGTAAACGTTATGGTGACACTATTCGCACTGCTAAAGTATGGCGAGCTACCTCGGCTGTCCATCGTTACCGTGGTGTCTTATCAGGTCTTCTAGGGTAGGTCTTGATGGCTTAGACACGAATTCACTCATCTCTAGGATCCTCACGCAATACCTCTCAAACCTGTCGTGGTATAGGTACTAGGGTCTCGGCCCGCTAGCCACCTTTCACGACCCTAAATGCAATGTCTCCTAGAGACATTTTGTTCTAGATTTTTGTCTAGCCTAATTAGTCTCTAGCACCCTAGTCTAGGCTCGTTGTGTCTTACTATTCTCAACAGGAAAGAAAACACAAGCATCACACACTAGAGTTAACATGCAACAGTTCATGCAATATTAACACGCATGCTCGACGGAGAAATAACATCTATCTTCACTCGAAGCGTAGATTTCACAAAATTTCCTTCCTCCTTTCACATACATACAATATCATAAACTCGGCCTAAAGTAATTTCATAATCAATCGATTCTAAGTACATTTAATTTTTTTTTTTTAATCTTTTTCCATAACTTGTATTCTAATTCACTTGGTTCGACTTCCTAGGATTAATGGTTTAATAGTGTGCATATCCAAACGAATAGTACAAGTACTTCTCGTGAAAAATCAAAATGATGCCTTCCTAAGCTCGATCTTCTAATCGGATAAGGTTTTAAAAACTCTAAAATTTCCTTGGTAAGCCCAAATTCACATAAGAATAGAGTAAGTATCGAAATCGGTGCAAGAAACTAGCAAATGAAGGCCGAATAGAGAAATTTGGAGGACTCACGCGCCGACCACGCGCTCTGGGGGTCGCTTCGTGCATTTTTCATGCGCACATACCACACGCGAAACTCTTTACAATAACCCAAAATAAAGTCCGTAGATACTTACTAGGCTAAGAATCCGTAGATACTTACCACAGCGTCGGGTCGGATGTCGTTCAGGTTGCGTAGGTATCGGGTCATGTGTGGGTTTTCGATTTTGAACCGAACTGGATCTACGATTTGACGTGTGTTGATTGGCGAGCTAGATGCGTTCCTCCAACGATCTTCTGCCACGTGTCATCTGTTAGTTACGTCACGCTCCTCTGTGTGTTGGGCGATGCATGGCGGTTCCCTTCTCTCTCCCTGCGTGCTACGATTTTTCACAAGGTTAGAATGTCATGTTTCAAATTATTTTTTTCAGATTTTTGTAACTTAACGCACACAACTCGGACCAACTTGGTTTCTCCACCAAAGTCATAGAGTAGTCTACCTACGCTGATGTATTTTTCTTATTATTTTTACTTGACTCAGGACGAAATATGGATGTTCAAAGTGATGAAAAACTCTTCCATTATACATGTAGCGTTAATTCAGATAGCCTAAAAACAAAAATCAACTAAATAAGTTAATGTGTGAATAACCTAAATAAAGAAAAACCATAGCTTTTTATCTAACAATCTTCTCCTAAAAGTTGTGGTATATCTACCTTATTATTTGAACTCTGATCTTTAAGCGTAGTTCCTCAAATTTTACCCGCGCCAAGGACTTGGTGAAAATATCTCCAAGCTGTTCATCTGTTCGGATGAAGTCAATCTTGATAATTCCCCGATCTGCACACCCCCGAATGTAATGGAACCTGATTTCTATGTGTTTGCTCCGGTCGTGCAAAACTGAATTTTTTATCAAGGAGATCGTAGCTTTGTTGTCCACGTAAAGCATTGGTGGATCGCCTTCTCTTCCGATGAGTTCTTTCATCAGCCACGCAAGCCAGACCCCCTGTGTTGCCACCGTTGAAGAGACAATGTACTCTGCTTCGCAAGAAGACAAAGCAACTACCTTTTGTTTATTTGATTGCCAGCAGATCACGTCGCCTGAGACGAAGTAAATCATCCCGCTGGGCTCTTACGATCATCAACATCACTGGCCATGTCACTATCATAGTAGCCGACCAGCTCAAGCTTCTCCTTTCCTCTGCCTGCACAGTATCTCACACCTCAGCCTTTGGTTCCAGTCAGAGCGCAAGATGCGCTTGACAGCCACAAGATGCTCCTCCCTAGGTGCTTCCATAAACCTACTCACGTATCCAACGAAATAAGCAAGGTCAGGAGGTGTGTTTACCAGATAGCGTAGGCTCTCGACAATGTTGCGGTAATTGATGGTGTTGACTATCGTCATAGTGTCGGCTCTCCTTAGCTAGAGTCGGGCCTCCATTGGCGTCCTTGTAGGGTTACTGTCCGCTAGCCCAGCTGTGTCTAGCAGCTTCTTCGCGTACGCACTTTGACAGATGGTAATGACGGAAGTACTTTGTTGTACTTCGATACCGAGGTAGTAGATGAGCATGCCGAGGTAGTAGATGAGCATGCCGAGATCGCTCATCTTGAAGTTCTTTGTCATCTCCCTTTTGAATCTTCCAAGGACTTCCATGTCGCCTCTAATGATTATGAGGTCGTCGAAGTACACTCCCACAATCAGTCGCTGCTCGCCGTTGCCGTGCGTGTACATGCCATGCTCAGAGGCACAACGCTTGAACTTTAGCGATAGCATGGTACTATCGAGCTTCGCGTTCCAGGCTCGTGGTGCTTGTCGAAGCCCGTAGAGTGCCTTGTGCAAGAGCAGTACCTTGTCAGGGTTGTCGTTGTCCAGGAAGCCAGGTGGTTGTCGGACGTAGACAGTCTCCTTCAGCTCTCCATTGAGGAAACATGGACTTTACGTCCATGTGGTAGACCTCCAAAGAGTAATGTGTCGCAATCGCCAGCAATAGGCAGAAAGATTCTACCCTTGCCACCAGCGCGAATATCTCTTTGAAGTCCACTCCTTGCTTCTAGACATAGCCCTTCGCCACCAGACGGGTCTTGTGCTTCAAAACTTCTCTCTCTTTGTTCTGCTTTAGTTTGAACACCCCATTTGAGCCCTATGGCTCGGTGTCCTAATGGCATGTCCTCAAGACTCCACGTCTTGTTCTCAGTGACAGACGCCATCTCTTCCTGCATTTCCTTCAACCAGCACGGATTTCTTTCTGCTTCGGTGAAGGAGTTCGATTCATCCGGCGCTGATGGCATGCAGTTCGGCCACCTCTTCTTCGAGCTCACGCGTTGCCAGTCCTGGTGGTTCACCTCCTACTAGTAAACTTCAATCCTCCGGTATCTGGCCGCCAGACCATCATCGTGATCAACATCCAGCGTCGAGTCCGCAGTACGTGGTGTTGCGAACTCCACTGGATCAGGGGGCGTAGCAGGAGTTGTGGTTGGTGTTGGCATTGGCGTGCCCGGTGCAGGTGCTGGGAATAGTGACAGTGCCCGATGTTGTGCTCCTCCTTCTCCTGGCTCGGTGACGAGGTACTCCACCATGAATTAATTTGGGTTTTGGTCAGCCTCGGTAACGTCGTTCCACCGCCAGAAGGTGTTATCGTCGAAGACGACGTCGCGCGACACGTGAGCTCGCCCCCTAGAGGATCATAGAGCCTGTACGCCTTGCTCTCAAGTTCGTAGCCGATGAACACGACCTTCGGCCCCTTGAGATCGAGCTTGGCGAGGTGGGGACGCGTGACCTTCATGTATGCGACGCAGCCGAACACTTGGAGATGATGTACCGCTGGCTTGTTGTTGTACCAGGCCTCGTGTGGCGTCTTCCCATCGAGGCTTCGCGTTGGCGACTGATTGAGGAGGTAGACGGTCGTCATGACCGCCTCTCCCTAGAACCTCCCGGGCATCCCAGCCATCATCAGCGGTGACCTTGCCGTCCCGACGATAGTCTGATTTTTGCGCTCCACCACCCCATTCTCCTCGGGGTAGTAGGGCGCTGTTAGGTACCGCTGCATGCCGAAGCTTGACGAGGTGAATTCTCTGCTTGGATCGGTGTTCAACACTCGTATCTACTTCCCGCATTCGGCCTCTGCGCGCGCTTGAATCGCTTAATCGCCTCTACCGCCTCACTCTTCACTTGCAGCAAGACCAGCCACATGAAGCGGCTCTTGTCATCGACCAGCAAGAGGAAGAGGGTTTTGCCGCCTAAGGTCTGCGGCTTGAGTCTTGGGATGAAGTAGACGCCGGTCAGCTTTCGGTGCTCGCCTCCCTTGCCGACGAACATGATGGTGTCGTGCCCTTCGATCTCGTCAATGGAGCTGTCGCCGAACTTCACCGTCCCGCGAATTTTCGAGTCAAGCTTGGAGAATGTAGACCTAGCCCCGGTCATATGGTTTGTTGCCCCCATGTCGAGGACCCATCGCTGGTGCTCGTGCTGCTCGCCCCTCCTTCAGTTGAATTGGCTCCCCAGCCGGTGCCTTTGTCACGCCCAGCTGGAGGTCTTCCTCGGCGCCGAGATCGCTCATCTTGAAGTTCTTTGACATCTCCCTCTTGAATCTTCCAAGGACTTCCATGTCGCCTCCAATGATTTTGAGGTCGTCGAAGTACACTCCCACGATCAGTCGCTGCTCGCTGTGGCCGTGCATGTACATGTCATGCTCCGAGGCACAACACTTGAACTTCAGCGATAGCAGGGTACTATCGAGCTTCACGTTCCAGGCTCGTGGTGCTTGTCGAAGCCTGTAGACTGCCTTGTGCAGGTGCAGTACCTTGCCGGGGTTGTTGTTGTCCAGAAAGCTAGGTGGTTGTCAGACATAGACGATCTCCTTCAGCTCTCTGTTGAGGAAAGCGGACTTCACGTCCATGTGGTGGACCTCCCAAGAGTAATGTGCCGCAAGAGCCAGCAACAGGCGGACGGATTCTAACCTTGCCACCAGCGCGAATACCTCTTTTAAGTCCACTCCTTGGTTCTAGACGTAGCCCTTTGCCACCAGACGGGTCTTGTGCTTCAAAACTTCTCCCTCTTTGTTTCGCTTTAGTTTGAACACCCCATTTGAGCTCTATGGCTCGGTGTCCTGATGGCATGTCCTCAAGATTCCACGTCTTGTTCTCAGTGACGGACGCCATCTCTTCCTGCATTTCCTTCAGCCAACATGGGTTCCTTTCTGCTTCGGCGAAAGAGTTCGATTCATCTGGCGCTGATGGCATGCAGTTCGGCCACCTCTTCTTCGAGCTCACGCGCTGCAAGTCCTAGTGGTTCACCTCCTACTAGTAAACTTCAATCCTCTGGTATCTGGCCGCCAGACCATCATCGTGATCAACATCCAGCGTCGAGTCCGTAGTACGTGGTGTTGCGAACTCCACTGGTTCAAGGGGCGTAGCAGGAGTTGTGGTTGGTGTTGGCGTAGGCGTGCCCGGTGCAGGTGCTAGGAATAGAGATAGTGCCTGATGTTGTGCTCCTCCTTCTCCTGGCTCGGTGACGAGGTACCCTACCGTGAATTAATTTGGGTTTTGGTCAGCCTCGGTCACGTCGTTCCACCACCAAAAGGTGTTCTCGTCAAAGACGACGCCGTGCGACACGTGAGCTCGCCCCCTAGAGGATCATAGAGCCTGTACGCCTTGCTCCCGGGTTCGTAGCCGATGAACACGACCTTCAGCCCCCTGAGATCAAGCTTGGCGAGGTGGGGACGCGTGACCTTCATGTATGCGACGCAGTTGAACACTCGGAGATGATGTACCGCTGGCTTCTTGTTGTACCAGGCCTCGTGTGGTGTCTTCCCGTCGAGGCTTCACATTGGCGACTGATTGAGGAGGTAGACGGTAGTCATGATCGCCTCTCTCTAGAACCTCCCGGGCATTCCAGCCATCATCAGCGGTGACCTTGCCATCCCGATGATAGTCTGATTTTGGCTCTCAACCACCCCGTTCTCCTCGGGGGAGTAGGGCGCTGTTAGGTGCCGCTGCATGCCAAACCTTGACGAGGTGAATTCTCTGCTTGGATCGGTGTGCAACACTCGTATCTACTTCCTGCATTCGGCCTCCGCGCGCGCTTGAATGCGCTTAATCGCCTCTGCCGCTTCACTCTTCGCTTGCAGCAGGACCAGCCACATGAAGCGGCTCTTGTCATCGACCAGCAAGAGGAAGAGGGTCTTACCGCCTGGGGTCACCGACTTGAGTCTTAGGATGAAGTAGACACCGGTCAGCTTGCGGTGCTCGCCTCCCTTGTCGTCGAACATGATGGTGCCGCGCCCTTCGATCTCGTCGACGGAGTCGTCGCCGAACTTCACCGTCCCGCAAATTCGCGAGTCAAGCTTGGAGAATGTAGACCTAGCCTCGGTCATATGGTTTGTTGCCCCCGTGTCGAGGACCCATCGCTGGTGCTCGTGCTGCTCGCCCCTCCTTCAGTTGAATTGGCTCCCCAATCGGTACCTTTGTCATGCCCAGCTAGAGCTCTTCCTCGACACCGAGATTGCTCATCTTGAAGTTCTTTGACATCTCCCTCTTAAATCTACCAAGAACTTCCATGTCGCCTCCAATGATTATGAGGTCGTCGAAGTACACTCCCACTATCAGTCGCTGCTCGCTATGGCCGTGCGTGTACATGTCATGCTTAGAGGCACAACGCTTGAACTTCAGCGATAGGAGGGTACTGTCGAGCTTCACATTCCAGGCTCGTGGTGCTTGTCGAAGCCCATAGACTGCCTTGTGCAGGCGCAGTACCTTATCGGGGTTGTTGTTTTCCAGGAAGTCAGGTGGTTGTCGGACGTAGACGGTCTCCTTCAGCTCTCCGTTGAGGAAAGCGAACTTCACGTCCATGTGGTGGACCTCCCAAGAGTAATGTGTCGCAATCGCAAGCAATAGGCGGACAGATTCTAACCTTGCCACCAGCGCGAATACCTCTTTTAAGTCCACTCCTTGGTTCTAGACGTAGCCCTTCGCCACCAGACGGGTCTTGTGCTTCAAAACTTCTCCCTCTTTGCTCCGCTTTAGTTTGAACACCCCATTTGAGCCCTATGGCTCGGTGTCCTGATGGCATGTCCTCAAGACTCCACGTCTTGTTCTCAGTGATGGACGCCATCTCTTCCTGCATTTCCTTCACCCAGCACGGGTTTCTTTCTGCTTGGGCGACGAAGTTCGATTCATCCGGCGCTGATGGTATGCAGTTCGGCCACCTCTTCTTCGAGCTCATGCGCTGCCAGTCCTGGTGGTTCACCTCCTACTAGTAAACTTTAATCCTCTGATATCTGGCCGCCAGACCATCATCGTGATCAACATCCAGCGTCGAGTCCGTAGTACGTGATGTTGCGAACTCCACTGGTTCAGGGGGCGTAGCAGGAGTTGTGGTTGGTGTTGGCGTAGGCGTGCCCGGTGCAGGTGCTGGGAATAGTGACAGTGCCTGATGTTGTGCTCCTCCTTCTCCTGGCTCGGTGACGAGGTACTCCACCGTGAATTAATTTGGGTTTTGGTCTGCCTCGGTCACGTCGATCCACCGCCATAAGGTATTCTCGTCGAAGACGACGTCGTGCTACACGTGAGCTCTCCCCCCCCCCCCTCGCAGAATCATAGAGCCTGTACGCCTTACTCCTGGGTTCGTAGCCGATGAACACGATCTTCAGCCCCCTGAGATCGAGATTGACGAGGTGGGGACGCGTGACCTTCATGTATGCGATGCAGCTGAACACTCGGAGATGATGTACCGCTGGCTTCTTGTTGTACTAGGCCTCGTGTGGCGTCTTCCCGTCGAGGCTTTGTGTTGGCAACCGATTAAGGAGGTAGACGGTCGTCATGACTGCCTCTCCCTAGAACCTCCCGAGCATCCCAGTCATCATCAGTAGTGACCTTGTCGTCCCGACGATAGTCTGATTTTTGCGCTCCACCACCCCGTTCTGCTGGTGGTGTACAGCTGGCTTCTTGTTGTACCAGGCCTTGTGTAGCGTCTTTGTGTTGGCGACCGCCACCCCATTCTACTGGGGGGAGTAGGGCACTATTAGGTGTCACTGCATGCTGAAGCTTGACGAGGTGAATTCTCCGCCTGAGTCGGTGTGCAACACTCGTATCTACTTCCCGCATTCGGCCTTCGCGCGCACGCTTGAATGTGCGTTTAATCGCCTCTGCCGCCTGGTGTTGCCAGCTTGAGCCTCAGGATGAAGTAGACTCGTCGAACTTCACCATCCTGCAAATCCCCGAGTCAAGCTTGGAGAATGCAGACCTGGCCCTGGTCATATGATTTGTTGCACCCTTATCGAGGACCCATCGTCGATGCGCTCACCATGGAAAGAGCCGACTCCTCCTCCTCGGATAGGGCCACATGGGCCTTCTCCTTGTTCCTCCCGCACTCGCTGCACACTAACCCGGTGGGATTTGATCCCCCTCTAGGACGATTGCATAGTGCACTTGGTGGAGAGAGTCGCAAGCTTGTTCTTGTGGACTCCCGCTCACCATGAAAAGAGCCGGCTCTTCTTTCTCGGATTGGGCCGCATGGGCCTTCTTCTTGTTCCTCCCACACTCGCTGCACACTAACTCGGCGGGATTTAATCCCCTCCCAGGCCGATTGCGCAGTACGCTTGGTGGAGAGAGACGCCAATATCTCTAGAGGCACAAACTGAAGTATGGCAGCGAACGCCAACCGATCCTCCCGGTACTCGATCGTTTCTCCTTCCTCCAAGCTCGACGGCGTGCCATAACCCTTGCGCCTGAAGGTTGACGTGTATCAACACGGCCCACTCGTTGTAGTTGGACCTCGTCAACATCGGGTACTACACATAGAGGCGTTCGTCTCCCTCTCGTCGTAGTTGGACCTCGTCGACCTCGTCAACATCGGGTACTACACATAGAGGCGTTCGTCTCCCTCTCGTCGTAGTTGGACCTCGTCAACATCGGGTACTACACATAGAGGCGTTCGTCTCCCTCTCGTTGTAATTGGACCTCGTCAGCATCAGGAGCATCGGGTACTACACACAGAGGCAGTCGCGCCAGCCTCTTGGTGTCGGTACTTGGCAGTGGCATGGAGGAGTGAGTGAGCCTCTCCGGGATGGACCCCACGATGTGTGTATTTTCGCGCTTTGGTGCATTTTCTTCTACTTGAACCGAAGACCTGTGCGTTGTTAGGTCAATGTTCTAACTAATTGAGCTAATCAACTTGACTTTGATAAACTTGGCTTCTCCACAATGATATACTACTGGTAGATAAACCTTGCTCTGATACCACTTGTTATCTTTGACTGAGCAATTCGCCTGGTGAGGAAATCCTTGACGAAGAAAATTTGCCGAAGAAAGAGGAAGAGTACGGAAGCTTTGGGATTTGTTGCTGAAAAACACGGTGCAAATGTTTCTCATTTAATTTGGATATTTAAAACAAATTACATTCTAAAATTGGTGGAAGTGGCCAACAAATCTTAGGCCTAAAGTTGGCCCAAGTTGCCAGCTAAAAATAAGCTCTTCCATTATACATGTAGCAGCGTTAATTCAGATAGCCTAAAAATAAAAATCAACTAACTAAGTTTAAGGAAACGTGTGAATAACATAAATAAAGAAAAACCATAGCTTTTTATCTAACAAAGTCATCTATTGACTCATCGTCCTTCGTGCAGATAGCCTCGAACTCAAGTGCATTGTTTGCAACATCTCCCACGCTGTCTTTGTCGAGTCCTTCTCTGCCAACATGGGAAGAACGTCCTCCGAGACTGCTTGGTAGATGGCAACAAGAGCCATCCTGTCCTTACGCTCCTCAACGTCACCATGCTCAGTGGCGTCCCACACATCTTATGTCTGTAAGTTGACAACCATCTTGATCGACCATGCTGCGTAGTTACTCTTCGTGAGTAACGGGTACTAGAGCGTTACACTCCCCTCCTTTCCGCTCTTTATCGTTGTCACTCCTCCGGTGACTTTTTATGGTGACAGCATTTGTTTCGGCATCCTAGAAGCTCTGATACCAAATGCTGGATTTGACCCACGATCGAAATTACGTCGAAATAAGTACAAAACGCAAAGGAAAAACTTGACGGGAGAGAGCTTTTTGGAACAAAGGAAACCTTAAGCACTTAGCTTGTTAATTCTCTTTGTTGTTGTGTTGTTGTGAAGAAAGCATACTTCTCATGAGTATTTATAGTGGAGAAAGCACTAACTTGTTTCCTCAACTTTCTCCTCAAGTTAAGAACAACGATCTTTCTAATTAAAGCATAAAACTTAGTCCACAACAACAAAATTTTGTCCACAGTTTGACAACTACTACCAATTCTCCTATAGTTGCTCCATAGATAAGTAACTTATTCCACTAATTCTACTAATAATTCTCCTAAAGTTACTCAATAAGTTAGTGACTTATTCTACTAGGTCAAGTTTATAAGCTCACATATGGAGCCCTCGAACAACCTCCCCTTAATCGAGGCTCGACTCTTTTTCTGGAGTTCTCGAACAAAGTACACCCTTTGTTCGACATTTGAGTCACTTTTTTATTACACCTTCAAGGCTCACAACTTCTTTGTTCGACATTTGAGGATTTTATTGACATGGCTAAGTTAAAAGCATGACTCTAATACCATATTAGAAATCATGACTCTTCACAATGGTATGATATTGTCCGCTTTGAGCATAAGCTCTCATGGCTTTGCTTTGGGCTTCCCCAAAAGCCCTCATACCAATGGAGATGTATTCCTTACTTATAAACCCATGATTATTCCCTAAATTAACCAACGTGGGACTTTCTCCCAACAATCCTCAACAAATACTTCCTGAAGTACTTTTACGATCATCTATATCGCCCGCATAGTCGCTATCTGTATAGTCAACCATCTTCAAATCACCTTCTTTTTTGTAGAATACCAAAGTTTCTCTCACATATCAAAGTATTCTTCTTGCTGCATTGAGATGTTTTTCCGTTGGATGCTCCATGTAGTGACTTATCATGCTAACAACATACATGATGTCTAGTCTTGTTGAGGTTAAGTACATCAAACTTCCCACAATTTGCTTGAAGTACTTATTATCAATCTTTCGTCGTTCAATATCCTTGTGCAACTTCAAACCCAATTCTGATGGAGTTCCAAATGTGCGATCATCCATTCTTTGAAGACAACGTCTTTAACCCTTTAAAGTGTAGATGACCATACCTAAAATGTCAAAGTCAGTTTGTATCTTCTTTCTTGACCATTAAACTTTTGGCAACGATATTTAATGTCAACGGATATAACCGGTTGGTGGTCATCTTCATCTTAGAAATCGACCCTCTTCTGGAGTCATAAATCTCACCTTCATTATTTTGAAATGTGATCACATACCCCTTTTCTTGCAATTGACCGATACTAAGCAAGTTGACCTTCAAATCAGGAATGCAAAACACATTAGAAATAGACTCTACAAAGTCATTTCTAGTCTTGATATCTACTGCTCTTTTTCCTATCACTTGGACTATTGCATTATTACCAAGACAAACAGTAGTACGAAAACTTTCATCAAGAGTTGAGAAAAATTCCCTACAACCTGCATATGGTTGCTACATCCAGAGTCTACAACCCACACTCCTTAATCTGCAACCTTCATTGCATGGAACATTAACAAAGTTTCTTCTTCTCTTTTCTCCGCAAAGTTGGATTGATCTTCTTTCTTCTTTTTCAGCCTGGTATAGCATTCGTTCTTGTAATGTCCAAGACGTCTACATCTGTAGCATTCCATCTTAGACTTTTTGAAATGTCCCTCGCCTTTATTGTCATAATCGCCTCTGACTCGATCTGATGACCTGTCAACATCTCTACTTCTTTCTCGACCGCCTCTTCCATGACCTCTGCTTCTTCCTCAGCCTCTACCTCTAGAACTTAAAGCTTCACCTGGTGTGGATATCTTTAAGGTTGTCACCTCCTCTATTGCACTCTGCGATTAAGCTTCTTCTCATGCACTAGCAGGGAGCTTTAGAGTTCATCAATTTGCATCTCCTCGACATTGTTTGCTTATTCAATAGAACATACAATATAATCAAACTTTGGAGTTAGAGATTACAAAATATTTTCTACAACTGCAACATCAGTGATTGAATCACCATGCATCCTTATTTTATTTGCAAGACGAACACCATGCATCCTCATTTTATTTGTAAGACTCAGAACATTGCTAATATAATCAATCATTGTTTCTCCCTTTTGCATTTGGAGAATTTCAAAGTCTCTTCTAATTGCTTGAAGTTGACATGCTTTACTCTTGTACGTTGAGCCTTGGTACTTCCTCTTCATTGAATCCCAAATCTCCTTGGACGTTTTCTTTTGAAGCATCGTTTCCAAGATAGTTCGATCAATGGATTGGAATAAGTAGTTCTTGACCTTCAGGTTCTTCAACTTCGATGCCGCCAACCATTACTGTTGAACAGCTGAGAGTACCTCGCCTTCACTTATCTCTTCATAACCCGTCTCCACCATATCAAAGAACTCCTTTGATTTGAGGAAATTTTCTATTAACATCGCCAAATGATCATAGTGAGCATCAAATCTCGGGATAGCAGGTTGAACAAAGTTATCAACTTGTCTCTCTGTTGCCATTCTTGTTGTTGCTAGATCGCTCTGATACTGGTTGTTGGTGACAACAGAGAAATTTGGTAGAACTTTTGGGAGAAAAGAACTTTATATTACATGCTAAATTGTTTTTCTACAATTTTCCACCAATGCCAACATAAGTATATATAGGTAATTTGGGATATTCCCAAATACTATTCATTATCCAAAAACCATGCACTTAATTAAGTATGATTCATGTATAAACTAAAACCTAATTAAATATGAACTAATACTTGTATGTATTCATACATGTATCTATACATGTATCTATACATGTATCTATAAGTAACCTTTCAACCTATTATTCAAATATTTAGCTAGTGGATTAATTGAACATAAGACGGACGGCCACAAAGTCTATATCATAATGTTTTGTTTGCTTTCACATTATTTCAAATGTTTATGGATTTTATTTCTAGGAGTTACGATATAGAACTATTTCAAAATTTGTTTATTTCTTACATATTTTCAAGTATTTTCAAGGGAACCCGAGTACAATTTTAGTTATTCTACCTAAATTATGTAATTTCCTTTTTAGAAAAAAAAAAAAAAAAAAAGGATAAAATTTATACTAAAAAAAAATTGAGAACAACTTTTTTGACACATGGTTTCCAAACATAAGACGTTTGTTTGTGGGCAACATGTTTGGGTAGAGAGATCAAATCAACTTCCCAACCATAATAAATAACATTAATTTATATATTTCTCTCTTCTTTTCATTCGGCTCAAAATTGACTCATTCAATGCTCCCTTCCCAAACTCATTCTATTTTCCCTCAATTTCAGCCAACCTTGTAATCTGTTATCTATATTATAATAGTAAAAACATTATATTATCACCTCAACCAAAAAGTTAATTTGAAGACTATCTTCACAAGATCAATTGAATTAATAATGAAAAAGAAGCATATAGCTTTGGAACCATGGCCCAAGTATTTAAGAAACATCTTTATTGTGACTACTAGTCTCTCAATATATCGTTTCTTCTCTCTCTTCCTTCTTCTTCTGACAGATATTGTCCTTTTTAAGCTTTCCGTTTCGAATTTCTCCTCAAGTTTTTTAAAACGTGTCTGCTAAGTACAGGTTTTCACACCCTAATAAAAGAATGTTTCGTTCTCCTCTCCAACCGATTGTGAGATTCCACATCGGTTGGAGAGGAAAACGAAGCATTCTTTATAAGGGCGTGGAAACCTCTCCTTAGCGGACTCGTTTTAAAAAACTTGAGTAGAATCCCGAAAGGAAAAGTTCAAAAAAGTTAATATCTTTTAACGATGAGCTTGGGTTGATGATTGAATAAAAAGGTTAATGTTTGAATAGTGATCTACAAAGAAAAAGGAGCATATAGTTTTGATGATAGATGATAGAGGGAGTAGTAATTTAAGAGCATGGGTTTCTCATTAATCTCTCTTATTCTTAGTTCCAACGCAACCCCAAAAATAGGCCTCTCCCCCTTCCCTCCATCTTCCAAAAAAATGACATCAACAAAGAAGGAAACTGTTGAATGTTGATGATGAGAGAAGAAAGGTAACAGAGTTAGTGCTGTCTCAAGCGGCACAAAATAAATAAACAAATAATGTGTAGTTTTTGTGTGTTTTGTTCGCTCCATGGAGCTGCCACGCCACTCCACTCCCTATGCCTCTTTCACTTTGACGTGTCATCCACTTTGATGCCCCCTTTCTCCCATTAAATACCCTCTCTTCTTTACTCCCTTCCCCCTTCTTTCCATAGCCTCCCCCTCTCTCCTCCCTTTCTTCAAAAAATGCCTCCCTTTCTTCAAACTAAAGATGCATCCTCTAATCTCACTCTCAAGGTACGTTAATCAAACCCAAACCTCTTAACTTTAATCTTTTCATTGCGGGTTGCTAAAATTTGTTCGCTTTCTTCGCTCTTCTAGTTTGTAGACGTGAGTTATCGAGTGAAGGTGGCGGACAAGAATGGAAATTCCCTCGGACGAATTTTCACTTGTGCCTCCGATGAGACGGCGGCGGCGGCGCCGCCCCTTCAAGAACGGAATATTCTTCATGGGATTACTGGGATTGTGTCGCCCGGAGAGATTTTGGCTATTCTTGGCCCCTCCGGGAGTGGCAAATCAACTCTTCTCAATGCTCTTGCCGGAAGATTACAGGCAAGGGATTTTAAATGATCTCAATTTTAATAATTATTAAAATAAGAATTGAATATTGATTAAGAAGCTGGATGTTATGTCAATATCAGGGTAACGGTTTAACCGGTTCAGTATTGGCCAATGGTCGGAAACTGACCAAATCCGTACTCCGGCGAACCGGGTTTGTGACACAAGATGACGTCCTCTACCCACACTTAACCGTCCGGGAAACGCTCATATTCTGCTCTCTCCTTCGACTACCACTAACCCTTTCAAAGCAAGAAAAAACCGCCGTCGCCGAGTCGGTGATCGCCGAGCTCGGGTTGACGAAATGCCAGAACACCATTATCGGCAACGCCTTCATTCGCGGCGTGTCTGGCGGAGAACGAAAGAGAGTGAGCATAGCCCATGAGATGCTGATTGACCCAAGCTTACTGATTCTAGACGAGCCGACGTCCGGGCTGGACTCGACGACAGCGCATAGGCTGGTGACGACCTTGGCGGGGTTGGCTCGGAAGGGCAAGACGATAATCACGTCAATTCACCAGCCATCCAGCCGGGTGTACCAAACTTTTGACTCCGTGCTTGTGATGTCAGAAGGGCGGTGTTTGTATTATGGAAAAGGAAATGAAGCCATGAGCTATTTTGAGTCCATTGGGTTCTCACCGTCTTTTCCCATGAACCCTGCTGATTTTCTCCTCGATCTCGCCAATGGTACGTACAAAAATTCATCCTTTGTTTCTAAATTCTTATTTTCTCTCTCAATTTTGATTTTCTTTTTGAATCCCGACATACCCATTACAATTTTTAGATTTAATAAGTAAATTAAGTTGGGAAGCTGATAAATCAATTCCAGCAATATTCAAATTCAAAATAGACAATATAGAGTCTTAGGACGGATTTACTGTAAGATAGGATTGTTTCTTTCTTTCGTTCCACTAATGTGATGATGAGATATAGGGAAAGGAAAACATTCGGTGTGGAAGTGAAGTGGTGAGGATCATTAATGCATTTGTGGGATTTTGACTAAATTTTATTAAAAAAATATTCCTTTTTAATTTATTTGTTATATATATATATATATATTCATTGTGTTCCAGTGGCGGTGGAATGTGGATGGGTTGAGGTGGTTAACTTTTGAAGGCTCAATATTTTAAAATATTCTTCAAAATCTCTGTTTTAAATCAATGCTGTTCTGAGTTTATGGGTCAGAAAAATTCTTATTCTATCTCTTTCTCTCTCTTCTTTCTCTCTCTTCCTCCTGTTCTTATATGTGTTTTTTTCTTCCTTGGTTAGTGAGTAAATTAGTGGATATTGCATCCATGTGTTGTGGTTTTTTTGGCCATTATGGCAGCATCCACTATCCATGGGAAGCTTTTAGGGTTTCCTCCACAGCCTTTCAATTCAAAAAATTAAATAAAAAACTTATCTTTTTATATAAATTAACTTTTCACATATACCCTTCATTTTAGGAAAAATTAAAAAGATAAGTTTGGTGATTTGGAGATGCTTTTAAGTTCTTAACCTAATTCAGTAATTACAAACTTATTTAGATCTCTTCAATTTTGTTTTCTTTAGTTTTGTCAAAGTTTATGAATTTTAGGTCAAAAAAACAGTGATTTTAATAATCATTATCCAATCAATAGATTTGTTTTGAGTTCTAGATTTTTTGTCTTTTTTTTTAAATAAAAAATAAAAAACCAATAATAATGAAGGAGAAAAAAGAGGATCCAAGTTGTGAAAGAAATTAAATCTCATAAATATCAGGAGCTTGAAATGACCATAAAATAGGGGACAGACCCACCTCATTAAACTGCTAGCTGTCAACCCTCCTTAAATGTCCTCAAAATTATTGTTTTTTTTTTCACTTAATAATTTCATTTTATTATTTTTTTTTAAATAATTTAAACACATTATATTATACTAATCACTTGGTTAAAGTGGGTCCTAAATTAGATACCTTAATTACAAGGTAATATAAATTCAATCACTTTCTTCAACTTTTTTTGAATTAAACAAAAACCTCTACTTTTCTTCCCAACTTTTGAAATCAAAGCTCCTAAACTTCTGGTTTTTAGAGGGTTCTTTTAAAAGGGGTCTTTACATCAATCTCAAACCCTTTTATGTTTGTGGAGGATGCATTAGGCACTATGCCCCATATGTCTAGAGCCCTAGAGATGTTTTTAGGGAGAGACAAGGGTCTCTTTGACTTTGACTCTCTTTTTTTTCCCTTTCTTGGTGTTTTTGGGATCATAGGTGAGAGAGGATACAAAACTTTAGGTTAAAATATTCATGTGTTGGAGACATTTTTGTATAAGTTATATAATATGCTTTTTTGGTTTCTAAGATATCATCAAATTTAGAACACCATGATTGTAAAGTGCAAGGATGTAGTGGGGTGGGGGAGGTTTTGACTTTGAGCTTTTTAAAGTTTTACTTCTTTTTTTAAAGGAGTAATCATTCCTGAAAGGAGGTGGACCATACTAGAGATTCAAATTTACCATTCTTCAGCTAGGTTGAGGTCGGTAATATTTGTACCTCTACTCACTAATCATAGAAAAGATCGATAGAATAGAAAGGAAAGGTTTATGAATTAGGATTTGATGGGTAAGAAGATTTTAAGAGTAAAAAACTTTAGTGATATTGATAACGAAGAAATTTAGGATTTTTTTTTTTCAAGGAGTAGAGCTTGGCTATAGTATATCGGACAAAAAGATTAAAAAGTAAAGTTTTGGTCCTTCGTTCCTTTATTTTTTTCCTCAAATAATTGAACGAATTATCTTAAACTTGAACAAAAACACAGGGAGTGTAGTCCCTACTTCCCTTAGGTTGAAATTCATAATGGAACACTTTAGTCAAAAGTTTTAGAATAGTCCCTCTTGACTTTTTGATATCAATTTTTCATATAAAACTTTCACTTTATTAAGCCTTTGGTATGATCTCAAGAGATGACGAGGATGACATTCAATAGTTTCTTTACCTCTATTCATTCAATAGTTTCTTGACCTCTATTCTATCTCTCCAATTATATTCAAAAGAATATTGAATCTATCTCCCTCGTTTTCTGTGCGGAGACTTTTTCATAATGGTTAGAGGGTAAGGTTCGAGATCGCATCTAACGATCTCGACTAAAATGACCATTCTTGATATTTCCTAATCAATCGATCCTTCTTGCTACTTTCTCTCACATCAATCAACCTTTCTCCCTACTCTTATCTCCTCCAGTTTCTCTCTCCAAAAAAACCATTATCAGACTTTGACAACCATACATTTGTGGTCGACATGACCTTTCATATCCGATAGCTGTCTCAAAAAGAATCAAGCAACCTGAACTGTGAAACGCATCGAACCTAGAACATAAGATGTAAGTTAGGCCCTACACGTGTAGGGATGAGATTTAGCAATCCCAATGGCATATAATGATAGCATTTTGGTGTGTTAATGAGAAGCCGTGGGGGAAGTGGAGAGAGAGATGGCCGCCCAAAATGGTTGGTGGAAGGCACCAAAGTAGTAGTGGAACTCTTGCCTTTACCACCAACAATGGTCACCTTTTTTTGTTTGCTGTTCATTGTCTTAAATATTTTGGTTGATTTAATATCATTACTTTTTAAAGATGGTGCATTTTCGCCATGCTTTTTTGTTGTTCATGGGAAAGAATGATTAAAATAGCTATATAATGGAAAACATCCACTTTTAGAATCTACACGTGCATGCATTTCAATGGCTCTCTCTTTTGCTTTAGGGTTTTTAAGCTCTGAAAAATTGCTTTTATTTTGAATTTTTTAAGCCACCAATTAAAACATTCCAACCAGATACTCTTATCCGACCGCACTTACCTAATTAGTTCATGTTTTTCTTTCTTTCTTTGAGTAATTTTTTTTTTTTTTTTTAATCAGTATGGGTATACCCTTTTTTTATAATTTTTTACTGAATAGTGAAGTTTGTGAACAGTAAAAATAATATTGTAAGCTGTAATTTTTGGGCTATGTGAAATTTAGAAGTTGAATTTGAATTGTTTTTTCATGTTTGCATGCATGCAGGTGTGTATCAAGTTGACAATACAAGTGAAGTGGATAAACCCATCATTAAGCAAACCCTAATTACTTCTTATAACACTCTTTTGGCTCCAAGGGTAAAGGCAGCTTGTATGGAAACTTCAACAAAGGAAACGATGTCGGGTGAACGGAAATCATCTCGAACCTATAAAACTAGTCTCATCTCGTGGTGCTACCAATTGAACATTTTGCTTCAGAGAAATCTCAAAGAACGAAAACATGAAACGTTCAATGCGTTAAGAGTCTTCCAGGTTATAACGGCGGCAATGCTAGCGGGATTGATGTGGTGGCATTCCGATTTTCGAGATATTCAAGATCGACTCGGCCTACTCTTCTTCATTTCCATCTTTTGGGGAGTTTTTCCTTCGTTTAATGCTGTATTTGCATTCCCTCAAGAGCGAGCAATCTTCCTAAAGGAACGAGCTTCCGGTATGTACACGTTATCGTCGTATTTCATGGCTCGAGTCATTGGAGACCTTCCGATGGAGCTCATCCTTCCGACAATTTTTCTCACGGTTGCATATTGGATGACCGACCTGAAACCAGATCTCGTTGCTTTTCTCTTGACTTTGTTGGTCCTCCTCGGCTACGTGCTTGTATCGCAAGGGCTCGGCCTTGCTTTAGGTGCAGCAATCATGGATGCCAAACAAGCTTCGACTATAGTAACTGTGATGATGTTGGCGTTTGTATTAACCGGAGGGTTTTACGTACACAAAGTACCAATGTGCATGGCTTGGATCAAGTACATTTCAACGACATACTATAGCTACAAGCTGTTCATTAACGTGCAATATGGTACCGGTGAGAAGATATGGTCGTTGCTCGGTTGCTCGCACCGTGGAAGCGAGCATCCAAGCTGCAAATTCGTGGAAGAAGATGTGGCAGGGCAAATAAGCCCTGCGTTGAGCATTGGAGCTTTGTTGTTTATGTTTGTGGGTTATAGGGTATTGGCATATTTGGCTTTGAGACGCATCAAATAGAACAAAAAGGTTCTAAAAGTCACCAATGAAGAAGGAGAAGAAGCTGATTTGTGAGCCAATGATGCTGCATTGCCTGTTTGACAAACTTCAAAAAAAGAATCCACTAACCATTTGGTTCTCCACAACTAATGATGATTTGGGTAAATGTAAATAGCCAAGATGAAGTTCATGAATGTTTTTTTTTATTATTATTACTAGCAAGAAGCCAGCTCTCTGTTTTGGTACATCCACCAACTGATTGAATAAACGATTTCTTGAAATTATCGATGGAAAACTAAGGCCCTCTTATACATCATTTTTCTTGGTCACTCGTTAATTTGATTCAAAGTATATCAATGAAGGGAGTAATCGAACCTGTCCATGTGGTTTGTGTATTAAACGCTTAGAGTTTAGCATCTTAATGGAATAAACTGTTGAAGACTGTTGGGAGGGAGTCCCACATCGATTAATTTAGAGGATGATCATGGATTTATAAGTATGATTTTATAGTTAAGGAATACATCTCAATTGGTACGAGACGTTTTGGAAAACCAAAAGTAAAGTCATGAGAGCTTATACTCAAAGTGGACAATCAGAGTCATGCCTTTAACTTAGCCATGTCAATAGAATCTTCAAATGTCGAACAAAGAAGTTGTGAGTTTCGTTCGAAAGTGTAGTAAAAAAGTGACTCAAGTGTCGAATAAATGGTGTACTTTGTTCGAGGGCTCTAGAAAAAGGAGTCGAATCTCAATTAAGGGAAGATTGTTCGAGGGCTCTATATACCTTAGAGAAGACTCTGTAGCGTACTTTATTTGAGGGGAGGAATGTTGAGAAGGGAGTCCCACATTGGCGCGCCAATTTAGAGGTAAAAATAAGAAATATTTGAATATTGGCTATTGTATATGTCATAACCTAATTATCCCATCACCTTCGAATATTGAGAATATTTAAAAGAAAGGATGTTGTGTTTAGTTCGTTGAACGTAACATAGAACTTTGTTCGTGACTTTATGAGATTGCACGGTTTTGTTTATCTTTACAACATCTTATCGCAAGTGTAATGGGAAGGTCTTGTGCAAATTCAATGTTTATCAAAGTCTTCCTACTATATATGGAATGCTCCTCATACATTCCCTTCTCGAATCATTTCTTGCCCATCCACTCAAATTGAATATGCCTTTAATTCTAGATGTGAGACTGTGAACCAAAACTGCCCTTTTAAAGTGTTTTTCTTTGAACTTTTGTGCCTATAAGACGAAAATTTTGGTAGCAATGAATATTTAACTTAAAAGAGATTTTGATTTTTGAACGGTTTAGAGATTTTGAATAAAAAAAAAATCTTTGATCTGAATTCTTAAACTAAAAATCTACTATATGCATGCAAAAGATGACTTTAAAACACTACAAGAAATAATGGATACGATAGCTTACAAAAAACGCTATCGATAGCGTTTTTCCGTAAGTCATGACAACGAATGATATTGACGTTGCACACATAAATAAAACTCATAACACTAAAAATATGTGGGGTCGTTATTTAAAACTAACAAATATACAAGGGTCTTGATTGAAAATCATTATGTCTAAGCAAACAATGAACTTAACCCAAAAGTGTACCAATTATGGTGCATATGTAGGTCAGTCTTATAAGACTAAACATGTGTAGAGGTTAGTTGGCGACCCTCTAGTGTTACAAGATATATCCCAACATAATACCTCAAGAAAAAAACATTTTAACTAAACATATAGGGGAGTTACTAATTTTTTTTGCCAAACTATAGTACCGAAGTGGATCAGTCTTGTAAGACCAAGTGTAACTAGACGTTAACTATGGTGACTCTCTAGTACAACTAAGTCTGACTCTGTGAGCCAATAAATTTGACATATTAAAATAAGTTATAACTTATGGAGCAACTTGAGGAGAATTGTTAGTAGTTATCCAACTGTGAACTAAGTTTAGTGATTTAATTAGGAAAGATTGTTAGTAGTTTTTAACTTGAGGAGAATAGTTTTTAGTGCTTTCTCCTCTATAAATATTCATGAAAGGTATGTTTTTTTACACAACAACAAAGTGAATTGAAAAGCATAAGTGCTTAAGGTTCTTCCATTCAAAATATTTGTCTCCTCATTATTTGTCTCCTCAAGTTGTTCTTTCTGCTTCAAATGTTTGTTTTGACATATTTCGATCGTGGGTCACATCCAACATTTGGTATTAGAGCTAGGATGTCAAAACAAATGTCGTTACTACACAAAGTCATTGGAGGAGATATGACGACAATAAAGAGCAGAAAAGAGGGGAGTGTAACGCTCCAGTACCCGTCACTCACGAAGAGTAACTATGCAGCATGATCGATAAAGATGTGTGTTAGCTTACAAGCACAAGGCGTGTGGGATGCTATCAAGCATGGTGAGGTTGAGGAGCGTAAGGACAGGATGACTCTTGCCTCCATCTACCAAGCAGTCCCAAAAGATGTCCTTCTCATGTTGGCAGAGAAGGACTCGGCAAAGACATCGTGGGAGACACTGCAAACAATGCATGTGGCTGTGGAACATGTCAAGGAAGCAAATGTGTAGACTTTGAAGAGTGAGTTCGAGGCTATTCGCATGAAGGACAGTGAGTCAATAGATGAATTTGCCATAAAGTTGATGACAATCGTCAGCTATATCCATTCATTAGGCGACAAAGTGGAGGAGATCTCAATCGTCAAGAAGTTCCTTCGAGTTGTTCCCCTGAGATTCATGTAGATTGTTACCTCCATCGAGCAGTTCGGCGACCTCAAGAACATTTCGGTTGAGGAGGTCGTTGGTCGTCTTAAGGTCCATGAGGAGAGATTTCGTGGCTACGAAGACAAAGAGGAGGAGAAACACGTCTCACTCACACATGAGGAGTAGCTCGCACGGATGAAAAAAATACTCAATAATTAACCCCATTATTGAGGTTGAAAAATGCAATGACATGCAATATGGTGAGACCTATTCTTTCATAAAAACATCATGGCATGGTCTTTGGCTCCACTTTCCAATCGGAGCAGGGTTGGAAGTGAATTACTTCCCAACAAACGCCCACGCACGAGCACATGAGTCCACCAGGCGGGTTCATATACATACCCCTGGAATTTACTTATTGGGTTAGCGCATGCTCGCACTATCGGATACTACAAAGGAAAAAGACTCGCTTTAATATTATCGCACACATAGATATCGTAAGGTACGCATTCATACTAATCAGAACGGGAAAGTATCCTGATGCAAATGACATACATATATACATGAGGTTCCCATAGCTTAAAACCATGTCATGAACAATTTTTTAATGTAGCAAAAGACAACCAATAGTATTATTGTCAACTATAGAAGCGGAATATACAACTCATAATATTACGTGGCTGAAACTCTTAATGGAGAATTTGCACCAGAAAGTTGACTATATGATACTACTTCATTGCGAAAACCAATCTGTGGCTTGTCTAGTAGAAAATCTAATATTTCATGGTACGAAACATGTGGAGGTGTACGACCATTTTATTAGAGGTAAAGTCTTGAAGGAAGAATATGGATGACCGAGTGGCAGACTTGTCTACAAAAGGGCTAAATACTTGCAAACATGAGGGCTTTCATTGTGAGCTCAACATGATGCGGCGAGTGAGGAATAGTGCTTAGGAGAAGTGTTAAAATATCATCCCTAGCCCAATACGATTAAGCCCAATAGTTTTATGAGCTCATAGTTTATATATTTTAGGAAAATGATTTAGGTATTTTAGAAATAAAAATATTTAATTATTTTAGGAAAAATATTTAAATATTTTAAGAATAAATGATAACATATTTTAGAATAAATTGTCTAATCTCTCCTATAAATACCCCTCCACCGTACCAAGGTTTTCATTATCAAGAAATCTCAATCAATCTCAAGTAGCAAACTGTGGTAGAATATTATACGGAATGTCTTGTAATTCCTTCTTGATTGGTTTTTGAGAATGTTTGTTTAATCCACCGCACCTAAATGGTGTGAATTATTTATTTATAATCAAATAAATTACAAGGAGTAATAAATGGAAATAACAACAAATGGAAGGTGTGAATTATTTATTTATAATCAAATAAATTACAAGGATATGAAAGAGTAATAAATGGAAATAACAACAAATGAAAAGATACCTAGGTAAGAAGGCAAATATTAAATATGATATATATGGTAAACTATAATTAGTACTAAATATCCTTAACACCCCTGCAAGCTGAGCGTCGGATTTGAATGAACGAGAAACTTGGATCTGAAAAATTTAAAGAGAGGTCGAGAAATACTTTTTGTGAAGATGTTGACAACCTGGTTCGGAGGAGGCGTACAGAAACACTTTCTTGGCGATCGAAAACTACATAGGAATCGTCGCTCAACGACGATGCTACCTTGGCTTTGGCAAGAATATGTCTAACCCATGAAGAGGGATCATCGCTCAGCGACGATGTTGCCTTGGCTCCGGTAAGAATATGTCTAACCCAAAAAGTAGAAGGGGAAACCTAGAGCAAGGGACAAAGATAATGTCGAAGCCAGAAGAGTCGCCACAATGGGCGAAGGAGCCAATTTTGGCAAGAAGGGTGGCGGCGATGCTCAAAGTGGACAATATCATACCATTGTGGAGAATCGTGTTCGTCTAACATGGTATTAGAGCCTGCCCTAAACTTAACCATGCCAATAGATTGGCAAATCCTCAAATGTCGAACTAAGTATTGTGAGCCTCGAAGGCATAGTATGATATTGTCCACTTTAAGCATAAGCTCTCATGGCTTTGCTTTGGGCTTCCCCAAAAGGCCTCATACCAATGGAGAGTGTATTCCTTGATTATAAACCCATGATCATTCCCTAAATTAACCGATGTGGGACACTTTCATCCAACACCTCCCCTCGAACAAAGTATGCCTCCCCTTAATCGAGGCTCGACTCCTTTGGAGTCTTTTCTCCAGTCACTTTTTGACTATGCCTTCGAGGCTCACAAGGCTCACAATACTTAGTTCGACATTTGAGGATTTGCCAATCTATTGGCATGGTTAAGTGGATTTGTCAATCTATTGGCATGGTTAAGTTTAGGGCATGACTCTGATACCATGTTAGACGAATACGACTCCCCACAATGGTATGATATTGTCCACTTTGAGCATAAGCTCTCATGGCTTTGCTTTGACGAAGTGTCCCACATCGGTTAATTTAGGGAATGGTCATGGGTTTAAAATCAAATAATACACTCTCCATTGGGATGAGACCTTTTGGGGAAGCCCAAAGCAAAACCATGAGAGCTTATGCTGAAAGTGGACAATATCATACCATTGTGGGGAGTCGTGTTCGTCTAACATGGTATCAGAGCCATGCCCTAAACTGAACCATGCCAATAGATTGGCAAATCCTCAAATGTCGAACAAAGTATTGTGAGCCTCGAAGGCATAGTCAAAAAGTGACTAGAGAAGACTCTCCAAAGGAGTCGAGCCTCGATTAAGGGGAGGCATACTTTGTTCGAGGGGAGGTGTTGGATGAAAGTGTCCCACATCGGTTAATTTAGGGAATGGTCATGGGTTTAAAATCAAATAATACTCTCCATTGGGATGAGGCGTTTTGGGGAAGCCCAAAGCAAAGCCATGAGAGCTTATGCTCAAAGTGGATAATATCATAACATTGTGGGGAGTCGTGTTCATCTCACTAGCCCAATAGAGTCAAGCTCAATATTTGTACGAGTCTAAGCCCATTGTATATTTATTTTAGTAGAAATTTTAGGAAAGATATCTAGATATTTTAGTATAAATACCCTTCCACTCTAGTCTTTCACTCCAAGAAATCCCAAGCTCTAGTATAAATACCCTTCCACTCTACCTAGTTTTTCACTCCAAGAAATCCCAAGCAATATAAAGTAGTAGTATTCTACAAAGTGTCTTGTATTCTCTTCTCGATTGGTCTTAATAAAGAGTGTGAGTGTTTCCCACAGAAAGTTGTGACCAACCATTGTGGAGAGTCGTGTTCGTTTATCAGAGTCATGCCCTAAACTTAACCATGCCAATAGATTGGCAAATCCTCAAATGTCGAACAAAGTATTGCGAGCCTCGAAGGCATAGTCAAAAAGTGACTAGAGAAGACTCCAAAGGAGTAGAGCCTCAATTAAGGGGAGGCATACTTTGTTCGAGGGGAGGTGGGCTTATCGAGATTCCGTATATTTGCGAAGAGAACGCTGATGAGGATCCTGAGATTAGGATTTCTGTGAGGGTTGTTGATTGGGAAGAAAATGAGAGAGGCTATGTTGGCTAAGGAGAAACCGATTGTGTTGGAGAATGTGAGGTTGTATGTACAGAATATGGTGAAGGGTGATTTGGAGGTCAAAAGGGTGGAGCCGAAGAGTAATCAATCGACTTCGCATGTGGCAGCCATGGAGACTGTCCCTGCAGCGTCAAAGCCAGCAATGGTGGTGGGGAAGAACAATAGAGGATTCAAAAGCTATTGAAAAGAAAGGATCGGGATTGCTAAACCAAAAGGACTCTAATAGCATGAGAATGTTTGCTTAATCCACCACTTAAATGGTGTGAAAGATATGAAAAGAGTAATAAATGAAAATAACAACAAATAGAAGGCAAATATCTACCTATTTTTTAATATTACATGGTAAACTATAATTTAGAATTAAATATCAAAGAGTGAGCGTTCACCACAGAGTTGTATTCAACCTCCACAACACGTTTTCTGTCGTTATTCGTCTTCACAAGAATATCAAATCAACCTTCCCTTTGTAATCCAAAGTAACAAATATACTTTTATTATTTACAACAACCACTATCAAGATAACAGGTAGAATTTACAACATCGACTTGTAGTACATGTAAGAAATAAACTGCCACATCATTTTTCTCTATTTCCATCACCATTTCTCGAAATCTAACACAATCTTCTTAAAAATGACCATACTTTTGTGCTTCTGATTTCTACCTCATCTAGCAAACAATAGATAAACAAAATGAAAACTGGGCTCTTGAATCTTTTCCAAGAGAACCTCAGCGTTAATCAAGCGAGACAGTTACAGAATTTAGACTACCATACCAATCAAAACTTGGTAATTCTAAAGATGAAAAGACAGACTTTGATAAATGTATAAACCAAAAACAGTCCGAGCATATTATTAACAAATATATTCATCGAAAAACATAACGTTGCCTCGGAAAAAATACAGCCAGTCCCACGTCGCTGAAAGTAAATAATAGACATTAACCAAAGACAGAAAAACTGACCATGGAAAGAATAAAACAAGGATTACCAATGAAGATTTAATTACAAGGATGAATGAAAACGAAACGTACTCGTGCATTGGCATGGCATGGGAATATTCATCAAACAAACAAGTATAAGACTATAAGCGTTGCCTGCTCCGGGAAGAGGATCTCGGAGATCCAGTGGCAGCTGTGCCTCTGTAAGTGGCATTAAATGATGTGTATGCAGCCTTGACTGGTTCTGGAACAGAATCTAATGGAATCGACTCCGCGAAGCAAGCAGTGTTTATTCGCGTTCTCTCAAGTTCTTGTTGAAGTAACTCTGTGCTGTACTGCTGAGACAGTGCCTGTTGCATGGAAAAGTATTCAATTATAGTCCAAAGCAAGAAACTGTAGTAAAAGAAAAGAAATCATATGAAGTAATTACTATTCCATTATAAATTGTAGTGGCTGATCATATTAAATTGGAGGCTAAATATATGTTTTAGTCCCTAATGTTCGTGTTATTTCAATCTAATCTCTGTTGTTTACCTTTCAATCTACTCCCATACATAAGTCTTTAATTCCTAACTTTTCCCCTCTCGGGTGGTCTAATTCCTCTATTATTTTATGAGTTCTTCATTGACCCAACAGAAATGGTACAGTTGAAACATGTGTTATAACATGAAGGGAGAATTTGAGAAAACACCTAAAATGCACGTGCAAATATAAAATAATAAAGAGGAAGTCAAGGAATATATTATTTTTAACTGTAACATGTTACAAGAGAATGCAATGTAAAAAGATGCTCCTTACAATAAGTTCATCCGGGGCAGCTGCTCCTTGCTGCCGTTCATCTAGAGCTTCCTCGCTCCCACGAGTCGACTGACGATTATGGCCTAGATTATCAGCTACCTCTGTCCCACTTTCAGTAGCTTTCTCCAAAAGAACTCCTTGTAAAGACTTCAAAGACTTTCTTGCTTCGGGTGTGAAATAAGGATTTAATATGGTCTCAAAGTACTCAAGCTGCAAAAGGAACACAAAGTCAGCTACTACCATTAAAGTCTCATCTAAACGAAGCTGCGCCAATGCATGTTAAATGTTTAAGCATGATACATGCCCCCATTGCAACAGAAAAGAGACATGAGATGCAGGGATTATTTTTCCTTCAGCTCCTTATTTTTTTACCTTTTTTTTTTTTGTTGGAATTGGATGGGAAATTTATTTAGTTTATTGCGGTTGATATAGACCAACAGTTCCTTTTTTCTAGCCTTTTACTCGGTTGAAATCTTAAATACATGAAAAACATCCTATACTCAACAGAATCGTATCATAAAGCTAATGCTGATTCTCTAGAACCTCTAGGTTATTTAAAATATAGAGAAACTTCCTAATGTTAAAAATTTTACCTCAAGCATGAGTTGACAGAAACCATTTGTATCAAGTGATCGTAGCTCTTTTGTTCCATTTTCATCAAAAAGGCTAAGAAAAGTGTCAATTAAACCTTCAACAAGAATGCCTAGAGTCTTGTCCAAAAGGGGCTTGGCACCAGCAAAAACCTGAATGAAACAATGGATTAATATAGGAATCAGTTAACTGAAACTAGTAATTAAAACTAAGAAGAGAGGAAAATGGAACAAGAACAAGCGAAGTGTAGGAGAGGTAACTTTTCGACAAAGGAAATAACCCCTTCAGATAATAAGAGAATTAAAAAAAATGATGTAGTTTTAACATCCAGAAGAAAAATCAGAACAATGAGGTGCAATTGTTAGCTTTTTGCACATGGTATTATCCTAAAACTCATGGTAAGATTACCTCAGCATGGACAGATACAAGAGTGTGGAGTAGCTCTACAGCTGCATCACGCACACCCTACAAGAAGAGGGGGAGGAAAAGAATAAAGGAAAAAAAAGGAAGAAAATAGCAATGAGAGCTAGTTTTAGATGCTAAATTTAGAAAGCATAAATAAGGATAACAAAGGGCAGTGCTATCAGTTGGAGCACTTCGTGCGAATGGTCCCCAGTAGAGAATACTACTTACTTTAACTGCAGGAGCAGCTCCCCAATGGACTCCAGAATCCAATAAATAGTTTGTGGCAGATATTCTCATCAAGTTTGCCTGATAGGAAGAGAATCACCTGTTAGTGCATGAATGCTAGGTGTAAACCCAAAAAAATCTGGCTAAAATAATGATGAAAAATAAACCATCTGCTGCTAACTTTTGGGGCCCTGGAAAAGGAAACGTTGAACAATTTTATACCATAAAATAAGAACTTTGGGAAAACTTTTGAATAAGCAATGATACAAGGGAAGATTTCGTTCTTTTGGCTGCTCTTGGCAATGTATTTTTTTCATTCTCTATAAAGAGTACAGTTTTAATACAAAAATGGAAGTATGAATAGATATATGCTACAGGAAAACATCACAGAAATTTTAAACTGTTCGATTGGATGAATTAATTTCACTATTTATGTCAATACGAGTCCCCAATTATCCTTAAGCTCCAACAATACAACTGCTTATGAATAAGCAATGATACAAGGGAAGATTTCGTTCTTTTGGCTGCTCTTGGCAATGTATTTTTTTCATTCTCTATAAAGAGTACAGTTTTAATACAAAAATGGAAGTATGAATAGATATATGCTACAGGAAAACATCACAGAAATTTTAAACTGTTCGATTGGATGAATTAATTTCACTATTTATGTCAATACGAGTCCCCAATTATCCTTAAGCTCCAACAATACAACTGCTTATGCTAGAAACTCATCAACATATCAAATAGAAACAATTTTCTTTGTTTTATGGAAAATTAAGCTCCTATTGAAAAACAAAAAATTAAGAATACAAAAGAATATTATACACGTTAAAAGTTGTAAAACATAAGAACAAATGTTATTTTGTTTTCCAGGTAAAAAAACAGTTTTATTAAGATAACGGAACTGGGAAAAAAATATTACAACAAAAGATCTCCGATTGAGCAGTTAAAAATGAGAAATAATCACAAAAACCTCATTAGTAGAAACTGGAAGGGAGGTATTGAAACGTACAGTAATGCCACCCTCCTTCCAAGAGTCTGTATACCCTAAAAACTCTCCTATCCTCGCATGCCCAGAACTCCAAAGGGCATAATTAATGCTAACTTGCCATAATCCCACTCTAAAGAAACTTTAAACAAAAATTTCTGAGACTAATTTCATTGAATCTGTTCATTTAAATTTAAGAGATATACATTGAATACTTGACATCACAGGCATTTTCAGGATTAAGAATACATGGCAAAGAACTTTTTCTTCTGGAGCAGAAAGATTCCCATGTATGTACAGCTATATTCTTTTCTTTTCCTTTTCATTTTCATTTTTTTGGGATAAGAAACTGCATCTATATCTGAAACCAAGACTTCTGGATGAAATAAAAGTACCGCAGAACATATAGATTATCAGGCTCAAGTTTTTTTACCTATGACTTATTAAGAGAAAATGATCAGTTTGGCAATTCTTCAATATAAATACATAAACATTTTGGCCTTTCTTCGAACATTCCTCGGTCATCAAACTGTCTCAAACATCCTAATATCTTCCAAACTATAATATCCAACAAACAAACAAACAACACAGTAGAAAGCACTCCAACTTCTTTTATAGAGCCTCTCCAATAAAAATAAAGAAATAAATAAATTGAATTCAAGGTGATAAACATAAGTTTCATGAAAAATAAATTGCGTGATTCACATTGAATGTGGAAGAAGACATCAGATTGGTGAATAATAAATAGCTTAAAAACCCAACGGAACTTGGTGGATTGAATGAATTGTGTGAACCAAGTTATGATGAAGACAAGATCCCCAAAAACTGCAGAGGGTGTAAGTTACCACGATTTCTTAAACATAGAAAAACCCAGACTTGACAAAAAGAAGCTGCCTAGATTCAGAAGTCAATAAACTTGGAAACTGGATGCATGTTGGAAAAATCTGAACCACATACTAGCTGATTCGATGGAAAAGGCGACTACAAAGGAAGAAGAAAATAGCCAAACAAAGAATGGGGGTGATTGAGTTAGAGAGCTTTGAAAAGGGGCCAGTATAAAGAATATGGATGAAAGAAAGAGAAACAGAGCAAGTTCGAAACTTTGAAGAACCATCTAGCAGGCCCCAATTAAAAAAATATATATATATATATATATATATATTATGCGTTTTTGGGATCTGCGTGCTCCTTGGTTAGAACCACTAAGGGGTCCTAATGGTTTGGACTTGAGTAGGCTGAAAAAAGACATACAACCTTGGCAAGAACGACATTCCGCAAAATATATGACCCATGCTCCTTTAGGTTCTTTAAATTTCATGGGTGGCGTAGCTACTGAAATTAATGCAGTCAATTATGTCACTCCTAGAAGTTGATTAGCTACCTCTCATTTTGTTCTAGGATTCTTCCTATTCGTAGGTCATTTATGGCAAGCAGGAAGGGCTCGTGCAACATATATATATATATATATATATGTATATATATGTATATATATGTATGTGTGTGTGTGTGTTAATCGCACGTTCAAACAAAGTTTTTCTTTTCCATTTTTTTTTAACGATAATCTTTTTCCTGGGACTAAAAAATAATAATTAAAAGTATATCTTTGAAATGTCGTAAATATTACTTAACAACATAAGTTTAAACACATGAAAAATACATAAACTGTAATCAACACTGAAAAATTAATGGTGTTAGAAACTTAGAACGCATTTCAACAATACCTTTGCATGTGTGTACTGTTCAAGGACCTTTTCTTCAAGTTGAAAAAAGGACATAACAAGATCTTGTAGGTCACTGGTAACCTCTTCAGTTTTTACCCTACAATGGCAAGAGGCCGTTAGAGGAGAACCCACAAATACATAAAACTTCTTCAACATTTGCAGTCTCCTTTTTTATTAAAAAAAAAACAAATTTATTGATGTATGAAATTTACAAGAGAGAGAGAGAGAGAAAGCCCCAAGAAAAACTAAGAGAGGAAAATAGAGAATTTAGTTTACACCAAAATAAAGAAAGGAAAGGAACATTATCATCAAAAACCGGATATGTTTTTTCCTAGGCCTAAAAAGTTCTATGGTTTCTTTCAATCCAAACTGACCACAAAACCCCGGACAAGATTCTGCCAGAGAATTGCTTCATTTCATTAAAAGGGTGACCCAAACGAATGAAGTTTAAAAGTGTGTGGGGGATCCTTTGGTGAGGCCAACATCCAGTTGAAAGCAATCCTTAAAATCATTCCAAAAGAGCTGTGCAAAATTAAAGCAGATAAATATGTGAGATTGTCTCCAAATCAAATTTGCAAAGGATACACCAGCTAGGAGAGAGAGCCATGGAGGGGACTTCAATTGGAGTCTGTCATGAGTGTTTAAATCCCTGTGTGCATGTTCCCAAATGAAGAATTTAATCTTCTTTGGACACCCATCGAACCAAATGCCCTTTGTAGAAAGACAAGGATTTTCCAGAAACGCAGAATCATGGGTATTGAGCAAGGATTTCGAAGAGAAACTTTCAATCTTCTCTAGAGGCCACACCCAACTATCCTCCACATTAGTCAAATATGTGATATACAAGACAGCTCAATTCTGCCCATCGGTAATCTCATCTTTCCTTTAAGGACCTTCTGAAATTCAAGTCCCACATAGCCAAATCATGATGCCACAAATCTTGGAATGAAACATGCTTGTCTATTTGATAAGGAGAAACGTAGAGGGAAAAAAGGGAATAATTGAGAGTCACCCAGCCAATGATCATGCCAAAAATTTGTGGAAGCCCCATTTCTAATTTTCATCAGCACAGAGTTGTGAATTAATGATTGATGCCTCAATATTGCCTTCCAAGGGCCACAAGAGGAGGGTAGAGAGGAAGTACTTGGATGGTTATTGAGGCTTTTGTGCCAAACTGAGCATTGATAATCAACTGCCAAAGCGCCATCTTTCCTTTTGATATCTCTGCAACCGTTTAGCTAATAGAACATATTCTTGTCTTTTATACTGTAAAGACCCAAGCCACCTTTCCCAATATGAAGAACTTTACCCCATTTAAATAAGATGTTTAAGAAAGCCCTCGACATGTCCTTCCCAAAGGAAGTTACAGAATAGTCACTCGATGTTCTTGGCAATCTTGTTAGGCATCTCGAAAGGGAGATGGTAGGGAGATAAAAGAGAGTTGCTTGGATAAGCATGTTCCTCCCTGCTTTGGAAATATCATTGTTCCAACCATTCAATCTCCTTTGTATTTTTTCCACAATGAGGGACCAAATAGAGGAAAGCTTAGGGTTTTCATTCAATAGAAGACCGAGATAGGAATTTGGCCACCTCCGATTTAACAACCAAACTTGGAGGCAGTGAAGTGAAGAATGCTATCCTCAATATTCATACCAATAATCTCTTTTTATATATAGGAACAAAAAACCATTTCATTCATATATGAAACATATATACAAAAGATCCTATCATGTAATACAAAAAAACATCTCCAGTTGGACGTGAGAGTAGATAGACTATAATTACAAAAAGGAGATAATTGGCTCCATGACAAGGCTAAATAAAGAAGTAGATTCAACAAAAGAGCAACAGCTTCGCTTCTTATCTGAGAAGATATGGGCATTTTGTTATTCCATAGGAAAGCTAAAACAAAATTCTGCTGAAGGATCGTTTTCTGGGAACAAAAGGATGCCCTGTGAGGACATAGGTCAGAAGAGAGAAACCTAACCACATATTCTCAAACCGAAAGGGGGTGGGTCCCCAAGTAGGACAACCAAACAATAAGAGAATGGGGAAATGGTCCGGTGTAGGCCACTCAAGTCTTCTCACTTGAGCATCTGAAAATTTTTCCAACACCTTCACCGAAATGAGGAAGCAGTCGATTCAAGTGAGAGTTGGATAGTCTGTAAAATCAGACCAAGTGCATGGCACTTTCAATAAAGGAATTAAAACGTTTTATACTCCTCAAGACATGGCCCCAGTTAGATTCTCAAAGGTCCATCTAATGACATTAAAATCACCCCCCAACAGCCAACCATCTGAAAAGAGGGAGGATAAAACATAAAGTTCCTGCTAGAAATGAGGTATATTCCCCAACTTAGGTGGCCCATAAATACCTGACAACAAAAGAAGTGTATCCATCAACAAGGAGATATGAATAGGGAGGCAGTACACCTTTGACAACTTCAAAAATCTCAAAAGAGTGATCATTTCACATAATAATGATACCACCCGATGAACCAGTAGCCTCAAGAGTTGACCGTCGAATATGTCTGGAACTCCAAAGAGATTTGATGGTGAGTCTTTCCACCAAAGCCAACTTTGATTCTTGAAGAAAACAATGGAGGGATTATACTTGAGAATGAGAGATTCAATGAGATCCCACTTCTCCCAAGAACCTAAACTGCAAGTACTCCAAGAAAGAATAATCATACAGACAACCCACCCTTCACCTGTTGGGTAGGTAATTTATCATAATTGATATTAGAGACGAGACTCAGAGTTGTTCTGTTTGTTGGTTGTTTTTGGCTTTTTGTTTCAGATGGTGTAGACATAAGACGGAGACGCTTCTTTTTTAGCCAAGGGACTAAGAAATGAAGATAAATTGAGGGAGCAACGTGTTGAGGGTTGCTTTCTAGAAGAGTATTTTCTTCAAGCAGTAGGGGTGAAGAGGCAAAGCAGCTTGGGAGTGGGGATAAAGGCAACGGATGAAGGGATGTCGAAAGTGGGGATAGGGGCAAGGGAAGAAGGGACGGTGGAGGTGGTCACAGTCTCAATCACAAAGAGTTTAAAGTGAATCAAAATTTAAAAGATATAAAACACTGCACTTAAATATTACACATTGCATGTCTACCATGAAATCTTGTACTATATCTAAAAAGATTTATTATATAAAATAAAGGGAAATAACCCTAGATTTTGTATTTTGTTTCAAAAATACCTTTTAACTTTCATCATCAATTTCAATAATACAAAAACTAAAAATACCCTTCATCGTTAATCTTAGATGTGAGTACTTTGTTCAAAAAATACCTTGAAGTTTCAAAATTTTCATTAATATCCTTAAACTTTCAAAAAAGTATAAAAGTACCATTTGTACCACGTTTCAAAAATACCCAACTTTCAAAAGTTGGATTAATACTTGTAACCTTTAAAAAAAAGTTTTCAAAACAGTTCTTATTAGGAGCCAAAATATTTCATTTATTAGATCTTGAATTTTCATGAACTCTTCGATTTCCTCTCTCTCCTCTCTTCAATCTATGGTCTAACGACCATTTCGCTATTTTCCCTTTTTTATTCTATCTTCTTCAATACCCTCCCCTTCTTCCATCACCAATTCTAAAATGGCTCCTTATAGGCTATATAACAAGAAGAAAGGAGAATAACCCTCCCCTTCTTCATTCTCCAATCTCTAAGACTACTCCTTTCAATCAAGGTATATAGGCTATATAGCAAGAAGAAACTGAATAATGAAACACAAAGGGCCCTTAGAACTTAAATGTTTTAACAAGATTGTCAGTTAATAGTTGAGTGTGAGTTAATACCTCATTTCAGTTTAATACACAAAAAGAGAAACACATCGAGAACTCGGGTCATATTTTTTAGAAAAGCTAGTGGGACGAAAAAAAAAGAAAACGTGTGCGTTACCAAATTTGAAGAAATTAAGATTTTTTTGACCGTTCAAATTAGTCTGTTTGTTGTGATTAGTTAAGGATTCCCATAATCAAAGATGATATTTCTTTGTCAGCCCTTTTTTATATTTGGTTATTCATCCCTTTGTTGAGTTTTGAGGGCAGTTTTTTGTTTTTTTATTTTGTGGCTTTGTGGGATTTTGTGGTGTCTTATACATTAACTTGAAATTTTAGATCATGTTTGGTTCTTGAGAATTGGTGTAAGAATTGGACAAATGGGAGAAAACTGAAAAATATATATATATATATATATATATGAAGAAAAAAAAGAAAAAAAATATCTATACATGTTGTTTTATATTTTTTTCCCTGTCAAAATAACTTCAAAGGAATTGACTATTCAGATATTAATTTTTTTTACACTTATGTTTGAGCATGTTCAGAAATAAGAGTTTCTTCAATTTATTTAAAAATTGTTCTCAAAGAGGAGAGAAAAAAAAAAAAAAAGGAGAAATGGGAGAAGTTTTAGAGATCGAGAACGAAATAAGGGAATTAAGAGGGTATGGAAGAAATGAGGGAAAAAAAAGATGAATAATAAGAAACTGTTAAGCTATACATTGAAGCAAAAGAGAGAGAAAATGGAAGCAAAAGAGAGAGAAAATGGAAGACAAAGGTAATCTAAGGTAGATAAACCGTTTTCATCCATATCATAACCATAAGAGCCTTTTAAAAAAAATTAACCTTCAAGGTATTAATGCAACTTTTGAAAGTTCAGTGGTATTTTTGAAATGCGGTAATAACGGTTTCTGCCTAAATACTATCAGCAAGTATTTTCAATTTTTTTTTTTAAAGTTTAAGGGTATTAATAAAACTTTTGAAAGTTCAATGCTATTTTTGAAACAAAATATTAACGATTTCCACAAAAAAAAAAAAAAAAAAAGAAGTAACGGTAAGGGAATTTTTGAACATTTTCAAAAGTTTAAGGGTATTATTTAAACATTTGAAAGTTTAATGGCATTTTTTAAACAATGTACAAAGTTATTAGATAATTTCTATAATTTAGCCTATTAGAAACCTGAATGACAAAATCGCATATCTGCTAGGGAAAAGTGTGCCGTAACCACTCACCTAGAACGCGACCAAATATGCTTGTACTTGCCGTACAATTCACATGTAAGCTCATCTTTGCAAAATCCAATATTACTCAAGACTACTAACAATTGCTGATGTGGATTCGCAATACTCCCACGCACATCTGAAAGTATTTTTTGTTGTAATTCCAAGTGTAGACTTTCTTTGTTTTGTTTGTTCTGGGCAAGCTCACTTGCTATATTCTCTAGATGACCTACATAAGGTATGCATAAAATGATTATATCACTAATTACAATTAAGCAGTATTTCCATGCAAGGAAAATGATGACAGTTAGAAGCATATAATACCTGAAAAATCAAGGAAACTGTTCAAAAATGCAAGTCTAACAGATTCCTCAATTTCTTGAAGTTGTAAAAATATATCCTTCGACTTTGAAGCCTCACTTGTTAAAGACTGAACCATACTGAAAATTAATTCAACTGAGAATCAGTTTAAAAAATAATTAATTATTCTTTCAAAAGCAAGCCTTTTGTTTGCATCTCCAGATAATGGTAGATCTTGCAGTGAAATTTTGCTGAAAATGTCGTACATGAATATTTGTATGCATCTTTCAAAGGAATAAAAGAATCTTCGTTCACATACACATGGCACTTTATGTGCAAATGCCAGTATATTAGTTATGAACCAGCATATAGGTGTATATTACTCTGTTTTCTTATTATTCATCTGAGATGTTTTCTTATTATTCATCTGAGAACCATAGGCCTATTTATAATACAATTAATTCTCTAGATAAAAAGAAACAAGACAGAAAAAGAAACAATAGACAATAAGAAACACGTTAATTCCCTTATTTAACGGGATTACACCTATGTTCTTCAAATATTCCTTCAACACTTCCCCTCAAGCTGAGAAATAGAAATCATGCATTCGGAGATTGGATATTGACTCATTGAAATGGTACGCTATGAAGTTTTTTTGTTAGCACATCTGCTAGTTAAAGTCGTGAGGGCACATAACTCATGCATATTATCCCCTTCTCTAACTTCTTCCTAATAAAATGTCAATCGATTTCAATATGTTTTGTCCTAGAATGCTGGATAGGATTATGAGCAATGTTAATGGCTGATTTGTCACCCTTGATTTGTAGGCCATCAATGATTATTTTCAACCATAAAAGCTCACATAGTCCTTGTACAATAGCTCAAAGTTTTGATTTGGCAGATGATCAAGCACCACATTTTTCTTTTTACTCCTCCACGTCACTAAATCTCCTCTATGAAAAGTGCAATACGCTGGAATAGATCTTCTATCCACTATTGATCCAGCATAGTCGGTGTTAGTGTAAGCTTCCAATGCAAGTGTAAGCTTCCAGTGCAAATGAATTTTTTTGTTTGAACAAAATTCATTTTCCTAAAGTTCGTTTCAGGTAATGTACCACTCTATATACTGCTTGAGGATGAGGCTCTCATGGATCATGCACAAATTGGTTAATCACGCTCACTAAGTACACTACGCTCGATCTAGTGTGAGCTAGATATATAAACCTCTTGTCCAGCCTTTGGTATATCTCTCTGTCCGCTGTAGCTTCTTCTTTTGACTCCCCCAATTTCTAATGTTGATCCATTGGCGTTGGTGTAGGTTTACATCCACATTTTCTAGTTTCCATCAATAAATTCATCACATATTTCTGTTGTGATATGAAGATTCCTTGAGTTGAGTACGCTACTTCAATGCCGAGAAAGTATTTTAGCCTCCCAAGTTCTTTGGTCTCAAATTCTCTCATCACTTTCCTCCTAAGTTCAATATTTTCTTCTTCATTGTCCCCAGTGACTATGATGTCATCTACACACTAGAAGCACTGTAACTCCACTATACCGTAAGTTTGAGTATATCTCTTAGTTACCAACCCTGTTTTATACTTTTCCAACGTTTTATCAACCTTGTACTTTACTCATAACTATATTATTCTCATGTGTTATTCTTTTTCAGAGCATGCATTTCTTCTCTCATATCATTCCATCTTTCACTTTTGGATAAAGTATCAAAAACTGTGTTAGGTATAACAATTGAATTTAGACTTAACTTGTGGATGGGATAATATTTTAAGAAAAATATAGTTTGATAGAGGGTATAAGGATCATTTTGTGCATTCTCTAGTGTGTTTTTGGATAGCTATGGATCTATCATTTATTGGTTCATTTGGATTATGCATATGTGTTGCATCTTTATTTTGAGTCAGGTCCGATGGTAGGACTTGTACTGGTTCTAAAAATGACTTTCCTCCTAGCATATACTTGAAGGAACAACGGGCCTGGCAATGAATGTAGATTGGAAAGTTCAGTAGGTGGCTCTATTGTGACTGGATCTTGGCTAAGTAAGTCCTAATTGGAATTGGTGGTAGGAATGGACTCAATGGTCGTTGGTCATGTGTTCAGATATGCGAGTTGTGAGGCCATTTGAGGTTCGAAAGTGAGGATGAAACTGGTTGAGGACTTCTATTGGCCTTAGATTTATTTCGGACATGAGATGGAAGACAATTAATCAAATGAGTTGCAATATCAAAGCAATGCAGTTCGAGAATTCCTATTATGAAGAAAAAAAAAATGAAACCTCGAGTCTGAATCTATCAAATTCCTGTCTTATTAGTTAAAGCACTATTCTCCATCAATATCTGCTCATTATAATGCCAAAATGCAATTACATCAATTCCAAACCAGGTTATGGGTGGCATTTCATATCTTCCATTCTCCATCTCTTAGATTTTATTCTCACCATGACTACCTGACTTTAACGTTTTATAATACATGATAACCACACACACATTAAACGCATCACAGAAATGAAGATAGAAAATTTCTATCGTTCTAAATGTAAATAAAACACAATATCATCTGAACATCACTATCACATCCCAATTATAATTTTTTATGGCATTCTAAGGCATTCACGTATTTCTGCTCCAGTATAAAACAGTTGTCCGAGAGCACAATAGCATGAATTCATGTGTGAATAACCTAGAAGACGTACAAGACCTCTACTTTATTCATTTTCTCTTTTTTATGGTATAAGGAACAGACTACAGTAGAATACTTGTTTAGCACCAAGCTTAGGGGACTTACAAATTTATTTGATCCATTGCTGAAGACATGATAGATCGAAATGCTAGTGGCAGGAAGGAGATTGTGTATGGAGATTTATTCCTCTCGATAATTGACACAGGGACCCATGTTTCCTCTTTTGAAATACTTACAATGGAGGCTCGCATCCAGGCACAAAGCCTTAAAATGTAAATCTTTGTCACCTCTGATTGAAGTGTTCGCAGTGCAATCACTGTGTTAACAGAGAGCAAAAAACATGAGAATGATTTGAGTGGGAAAACAAAATTTAGATATAAATGATGTCAAGATACCAGCACTTGAAGGAGCTGATTCCTTCACTTCAAAAGCTTCACACGCGCTAGATATTTCAGTGATGGCATCACTCATATATGACTGAAGTATATTTGATTCTTCAAGATCACGAAAGGTGCTGTGAACCTGACAAGTTAAGCATTGCACAATTTACCTAAGTTAAGCGCATGTACACCATGAAGGGATCAATTGTAATGAGTTATGAATTAAGAGACACTGATTTCTTAAGTTCGTAACTCTGAGTGAACAAAAAACAAAAGGAGAATTTCTTAACACCCGGCTCAAATGGGAGAATAGACTTATATAGAGAGGAAGCATAATAACCCTTGTATCAGTTGGAAGACATAAAGAGGATATTTAGTTGTCATTCCCACTGTTAGGTAATTTAAAAGAAAATAAAGGGTAAGAACACTTCCAGTTACAAAAGACAACTAGCCCCCACCCACCCCAAAAAAAAAATCTTCCTATCTAGAAGAGTCTTCTCCCTACGGGTGAGAAGAGGCACACTTCATAAACACAGTCGAGACTATTTACAAAAACACTTATAGCACATCAGTAATTACTATACTCTGAATAGAAATCAAATCAATACCATTATGCAATGACTATCCAAGATATAAACATTATCACCTTTACTCCATATGCAGATAGTGTATTGCGAAGCATCCCAGCAACTTCCTCCACAGAATGATTTGAGTACTTACCCTCACTAACCTTGTCCTCATTTTTGCTAGCCGATGTGTTAGCAAATTCAGTAGAAACTTGAGAGGACTGAAATATTAAAATCAAGCATCAAACTAAGGGCCTGTAATAAAGTTAAAAGGAAAAAAAAAAAAAAACTAATATCATCCTTACAAGCACTAACAATTAGAGAAGTAATTTAAAAAATACTGAGGGTTATTCATGCATCAACCCATTGAAATTTAGAAAATACTACTGATATGTTCCATCTTTTCAATAAGAAACGCCAAGGGCTTCAGGAAAGGGGTACAAAGAAAGAGAAACAATATATCGGCTACCCAAAACCCACCCCAACTAAAAATAAAGGGATTAAAAGATTACTCGCAATGAATATTAAAAACATAAATGAGTTAGCAAGAAATGCACATAGACAAGACAACTTGCAGTAGATCACTAATTGGTCTGGCATTAAGAAAAAAAAAAATTGTCAAAATACCTTGGCAAATTTCCCACTGAAAACAGAAAGAGCAGTTTTCCAAAACGTTGGTATGTGGTGGATAAGTACAGCAGTCAATCTCCGAATATATCTAGCTCTAAGAGCATCAACTTCTTCACTATTTACTTCCACTGGTTTCACGCCCAACGGGAGATGGCCATCCAAAGCAGAAGAATGATGAACATCTGACTGACAACAATAAAAAATAAAAAATAAAAAATAAAAAATTAAGCGATGCTCAAATTAACTAATTTGCTCATATCAGCATAAGATAAAATCATCTTCAAAAGGTTTCACGTACAGATTGATCCAGATCTTGTTGAATCTGCCTCCATCTTGCATCAGCAAGAGCTCTTTCCCGCATCTTATTATTCAATGCTTCCATTCTCGATTCATGATCCAAGGTACACTTTTCCAGTAATCCTCGTATCTTGTGATTCTATAAAAGAGAACAAAAAGTAGCGAAGTGAGCTGCCATTTTTCATTATTTCTTTAAGCTTGACTTCCAAGGTAATCCACTGATATATGAAAAGAGGGGGAAAATAGGAGAACAAAAAGATACAAATCAGAAAAGGGAATTTTCTTTAATTTTTAAATAAGCAACCATTTCTTTTTCTTTTTTTTTTTCTTTTTTTTTTTTTCCTTTTTTTTTTTTTTTTTTTTGGTACAAGAAACAGGATCATTTCATTGATAAAGTGAAATGATAAAAGGAGGTGATCCTACAAGTGTAGCTACCCAACCAAAAGATGCTATAAAAAACCTTTCCAGTGGGTAAATAAGAAATCATTTCTTTCTTTCTTTTTTTCTCTTTTGTATAAGAAACAATTTCATTGATGTATGAAAGTTACAAAATGGATGTTAAGTCCATGGTGATTACAAAAGGCCTTCCCAATTGGTTAAGAGGGAAACATGGCTATAAGGGAGCAAAAATATTAGACAATTTATACCATAAAATAGCATCGTAAATAACCAGATCAAAGAACCTAGCATGAGATTGTCCCTATCTAGGGAGACCCTTTGATTTCACTCATTCCAAAGAACCCAAAAAAATACCCCAATAATATTCTTCCATAGCAAAGCCTTTACATCCTTGAAGGGGTGACGCAAGCTGTATGGAGGAATCATTTACCTCACAAGGGAAAGTTAAATACCAAACAAGGGCTTTGAGAACTCTATTCCAGAGTTGCAAGCATAAGGGCAGTGAATGAAAAGATGATTCCGTGACTCATCATTTTCTTTGCACATAGGGCACCATCTTAGGGACAAAGCCAAACAAGGCATCCTTTTTTGAAGGTTTTCTTTGGAACTGATGGTTTTGTGTGCAACTTCCCAAAGGAAAATTTTTACCTTTTTTGGGTGCCTTTCTTTCCAGTTTTCTTGGACCAATGTAGGATCCAAGATAGCCGTTTTTCCACACATATCAGACAACAAGGATTTTGTGAAGGATCCATCCGCACTAGGGAGCCATTTAGTTTAAGGAAATTATTCCATTGCTTCCATCTGGTATTAGAAGTAAGCAGTTTGTTGTGATTGTGGCAATTATGTAAAATAATTCATGAAGATTATTTTTTGAAACACGAGAATTAGGGAACAGATCAAAGAGAACTGCTTTAAAGAAATTTTTGCAGCATCAATGTCCAGATATCGTGTTAATTTAGGTGACTAAGATTGTCTCTTTTGATCAGCGCTTGATAAAATGGTATGGAGTTCTAGAGATGTGAATTATGTGAATTCATGGGGAAGGTCAGGAGGTCTTTTAGTTATGTGGGATGAAAGCATATTGAATATTCTGGAATTCATTCGAGGTAGAAATTATTCCATTGCTTCCATCTTGTATTGAAAGTAAGTAGTTTGTTGTGATTGTGATGGTTATTTTTTAAATAATTCATGAAGACTATTTCTTGGAACACGAGGATTAGGGGTCAGCTCAAAGAGAGCAGATTTAAAGAATTTTTTGCAGCATGAATATCCAGATATGGTGTTAATTTAGGATACTAAGATTGCCTCTTTTGATCAACGCTTGATAAAATGTTTATGGAACTCTAACGATGTGAGATGGGTTAATAATGTGTATTCACGGGGAAGGTCAGGAGGTCTTTTAATTATGTGGGATGAAAAGATATTGAATATTCTGGAATCCATTCAAGGTGGATATACTTTACAGTAAGAGTTCCTTTTCAACAATAGGAATGTTGGATCGCTGCCTTCAACCAGTGTGAAGATTGATAGAATTTTGAGATCATTTTCCTGGGAAGGTAATGAAGGAAGCAAAGTAAATCATTTGGTTAGATGGAGTTTTGTTTCAAAGACATTGAAGTCCGTGGATGTCAATTTCAAAATTTTGGCAGAATTTTGATTCACTTGCTCACTTTAATTTGATCAATGGAATGAAGATTCAGTTTTGGGAAGATCACTGGTTGAATAATTCTGTTTTAAAGACTTGTTTTCCTCGGTTGTATGCTATTTCATCTTCTCCTAGTGCCTCTGTTTCAACATTTTTCTATATCTACACTGATTCTTGGAATTTATCTTTTTGAAAACTTTTGAAAGATGAGGAGATGCGCTGATTTTCAGACTCGTTTACTAAACAATTATGTTATGAGTCTTGATACAAACAAAGATTCTAGACGTTGGCCAATTGATTCTTCAGGTATTTTCACGGTGAAATCTTTAAATAATCATCTTATATCCTCTTCACATTTAGAGAAAGAGTTATATTCAACCTTATGGTAGTCCAAGAGTCCTAAGAGAATTAATATTCTTTCGTGGATAATGCTTAATGGGAATCTTAATACGTCCAATGTTTAGCAAAAGAAGAATCCAGCTCACTGTTTATAGCCATCAGTTTTTACTCTATGCCTTCAGGATGAAGCGTCTCTCAACCATGTGTTTATTAATTTCTCTCATGCAAAATTTGGTTGGTTCAAGCTGATCCCAATTTTCAATTTACACTGGGTTTTTTATAATTATTTTCGCTTCAATATCTCCCAACTTATATATGGTCCAGCACTTCTGAATTCTATGGCCAAGCTATTGTGGGTTAATGTGGTTAAAGTTTTTCTATCAGAATTATGGCTAGAACGAAATCAAAGAATTTTTCAAGGAAAACAGCTTCCTTGGCTTGATAGATTTGAATCAACTCATGTCAAGGCCTCTTCTTGCTGTTATTTGACAAAGTTGTTCGTGGGATTTTTGCTTCAGGACATACTTACCAGAGTTACTCTACAATCAACGCAACTAATTAAATATACTTCAACAGAATGAGCCCAATACAATATTAATTTCACGCCACATATTGGATATATATGATCAGAAAATTCAAATGCCATGAGAAAGCACTGTTTACCTGTATGTTTAAATAATGCCACACAGGATCTGATTCAGGCTCCAGCTCCAGTAATAGTCTCACGGTGTTTTCAAGCTACATGAAATATCATAAGAAAAATTAACTACCCTAAAAAATAAAAAAATAATAGGATCCAAGAGTTTACACATAAATGAGAACATTGCAAAAACATCAATTGGTCTATTCAATTACAACATACAAAAAGAATGAGCCACAACTTATTGTCTAATGTTGGAAGGAATTAAGATAGAAGAAAAGGTATTTTAAAGACGCTACTAAAAATGTGAACATATTTCAACAAAGTTAACAAAAATTTTGAAAGCAGGCATCAAAATAAACAAATAAATTTGAAGATCCTAAGATATTGGCTGTGTTGACTTCCTCGGTAGATTGGGCGGTTTATTGATTCTTTGGAATGAAAATAATGTCAAGATGCATGAAGTACTAAAAGGTGGATATTCCTTAGCAATCAGAATCTCCTTTGCTGCCTTCAATGAGTATGGATTTCAAATATATATGTGGATATTCCTTTGCTGGCTTTGGGGTGGATTTCTAAGAAAGCATTTTTTGCAGGAGCTCAGATCTCTTAATGGGGTTCAAATAAGTTCGAAAGGTGACAGAAAGTTTGGTTGCTCGATTCTTCAGCTTCTTCCCTGTGAAACTAATGTTTCAAGAGCTCATTAATAGTTCTCCAACGCCCTCTTCACCGTTTGGAAATCTACTACTCCTAGGAAAATAAGCCTTTTCACTTGGGTTTCGCTCTACAGTAGTCTCAACGCTTCAGTTAGGCTTCAAAGAAGGCCCCTTCCATGACATTATCTCCCTCAATTCGTGATTTTCCTTTTGTGCATGTTGAACTCTGATGATTAGAACCACCCTGTATTCCACTGTCCTTGTGCATTTCATTAATAGTGTGCTTTTTTGTAACCTTTTAATATGTGCCGAGTTATTTGGTTTGAATTCATGTTCAAACATTAAACATCTCCTTTGTGGTCCACCTCTTCCAACAAAAGCAAAGATTGGATTAATGCTTACAAGGTAATTCTTTGGAAATAAACCAAGGAATCTCCTAAAATAAGTTTCTTGATTGAGAAAAACGCTTTGAACTAATCAAGATCGAAGTTTCTTGTTGGTGTTCTCTATTTCAAGTTTTTTTAAGGTCTATTCACTTCCTGATATTTGTTCAAATTTGGAGGGCTTTTCTATAGTTTTGTTATCTTGTTTTCCCCTTTATTTTTGCTTCCTTCTTTCTTTGTCTATTCTTCGTAGAATATGCACTTTTGTACATCTTTTAATTTTACAATCATTAACAAGAAGTCTTGTTTCATGCTCAAAAAATTTTAGAAAAGACAAAGGCTATAGCTGTCTGATTACTTTGCAAAATTACCCCCCGGATTGTACTAAGTTGACCCATGGATTATACTGACTACAAATTTTCGCAGGTTCCTTTGACCCACGGTTTCTTTTCGGAAAAAAAAAAGTCAATCAATACACATTTGTGTACATTCTGATGTTTATCATGCATATCCTCCATATCCAACCATCTGAATAACACTCGCACAGCTAATAATAATCTTCAGCAGTTTCAATTATAGAAATACATGCATTAATCATTACAACTTAAAACTGCTCAGTTGGCAAATTAAATAACCATTTCTAAGGAGAAAAGAGTAACAAAAAGGAGCATCACGTTCTCTAATGTATAAAACTACCAGTTAAAAAGTAAAACTCTCACCAGTAATCATTATATGATGCAATCAATCTAACTGAACTAATATGAAGGAAAGTTAAGAGCTGACAAAGATGCAAGCATCACTTCTTTTCTTGTATGTGAAGTTATCTGAAGTATATTTCCATAACAAGAAACTTGCAGCAAGACTAAATACTAAAAAATAGAGCCGACTCTTTCATTTGTGAGAAATAACTGTTGCTCCCAGCAGACTATACAGATGATGGCAGCCAACAGGCATCAGAACGATACTCAAAAGTTTCTATCATGTAGAGGATCAAGTAAAAATTATGAAAATGGTTGAAAGGAAAGCTCACGTTTGTCAAATCTGTTTGTGGGTCCTCCATTGTATTGTAAAGTGTGCCTTTGAACTCATGCATCACTTTTTCAACCTCCTCAAGAACTTTTTTCAAAATTCCCACCTGAAACCAACACGTAGCAATGAGAGCATTCAATTATCATCCAACAAATCATCAAAATCCGACTACATAAACCAAATACATTGTCTCTAACTTAAAAGTTGTTATACATTAGATCTTGGCAATCATACGATGTTATGTATCAGATATTGGCAAATGATACCAAGAAACAAAGAATTAAATGTGACCATACAAAATAACTGGACTAAGGCTAGAGTATTCCCATATTCATACCGATGTTAGTGCCTAAGCATTTCCTTATAAATGGAGAGACATTTGCAAGGAGTAGCATCAGGAAAGTGAGGAAAATTAACACCCTTTTGAGTAAATTTTCACGGGTTGAACAATGTAACGAGTCTATGCTGAAAATTTCATTTGTCAGTTCTATCCGAGATTGCCAGGAAAGCATGGTCCAGTGCAAAAATATCTCAACATCATGGGTTATATCATTTTGTTTGTTTGACAGTTCAAACTTTTAGGTTCTTGGATGATACACAACGTTTCCAATGTCCTGAAACTGAAATACCTTTCACGAGAACCCTTACCATAAGTTATCGTTGCCGTAATGATGTTACATGTTATTATGGAAACACAGAATTGATAAATACAGAGTATCTCAGGATAGAGCATGTCCAGTAATTTTGCCACTGTCATATATAAAACAAATTGCAGGATACAAATTTTCAATATTCATTCAAGCAAAGAACTTCATTAAATGTAGAAAAAATACATAACCATATATAGGATATACATACAGCACAATTGGCTAAAGAAAGCAAAAGGAGTTATCCAAAAAACAGATTAAACGTTATAAATATTATTCACTCAGCATTGAACATGAAAACCACTTTTGCAGAGAGGCAGAATATGTTTGCAAAATTTGACATGATTTGGACAAGAGCATGAAGAACAGAGGAACTTATGTACAAAGCTTTGAAGGAAGGCAAAGCATTAAGCTTCCAACTATGCAAAAGTAGATTTAGAAAACACATCTGTTGACAGTTGATTGAAAGTTAAGAGTGGCTTCAGCCCCAATATCAAAATAAGTGCTCCCTTCATGCATTGTAGCAAGACATCAGGTAAACAAAATATGAGAAGTTATAAAACTGAAGCTTACATGAGATGGCAGAGCAATTGACTTCGCTTTTTTGTATTCTCGAACTGCCAGATCATATTCACCCTTACTAATGCTGCTGCGAATGGTACTTGGTAAGTTAAAAAGCGTTCTGAACCTTTGTAGCATTCCTTGGACTGATCTGATCTTTTCAGCTTGTGCCTAACAAAAACAACTTTATATAATCCATTTCCAATCAAGAGTTCAAAACTTCAAAATCCCGTGCTCAGTTTTGAAACTACACTGACCTGTCTCTCAAACAGAGACTGAAAAGCCCGATTTGCTTGCTTACTTACTCCTTGAATACAATTAAACAAATGTAAAGTTCCAGAACCTTCAGGATCTTCTTCAATTCGTCTCAACTTCGACTCAATATCTAAGAAATAAAAACATTGCCATCATGACCAAAAGAAAATGCACATTCATGTCAGAAGATGAAACTGTAAAAAGCTGAATAAAACAAGAAGAAAAAACAAATTTGAGTAAATATTAACTCAGTAGCCAATAACCATATTTAGCTGAAGATAAACAGGATAAGTGATTGTTGCACACCATCAATTGTGGTCTTGCATGATACAAAGCAGTCAAAATTGTTTTTGACTAATTGTTTTCTTTGCTGGGTCCGGCCTTTAAGGTCAGTTTTTAAAGCAAAAGCGCCTTTCTCCAAGTCTGCCGCACTTGTGTTTTGGTGTATCCGAGAAATGAAAATCTTTGCATCAAACCGATCAGATAAATACAGTAACTTCTCTGCCAACATGCATACAAAAAATGTGTCAGCATCAATTGCAATAAGAGGTAGCCTGAAGTACCAAACTTATGCAACCACCAAGAATATCAAGTGTGAATGCACAACAACATCTTAATCTAGTTGTGATCTTATAATAATATTATGTAGCACTGACAAGAACCAAAAGTAAGAGAACTCAACAATCCATTTTCAGTTGGAGCAAAGAGAGATATGAAGTCTGGGGGCAACCAGGGAAGAAGCAGTATAGATAACACTCTCTCCCTAAATTGAATACAATCCCAATTAAACGAACAGAAAGAAAAGAATTGTACAAACTCAAGATGACTCTGAACAATGGCCTTCCAAGGGCTACATATAAAGCCAAGGAAGACTAATGGGAATGCCAAGCATCGGAGCAAACCGTGTCTCTAGAATAATAAACTAGTTTTCTTCTCATGAAAAACAATATTTTCGTTAAGAAGAATAAAAGAGAAAGCAAGGACATTAGCTAAAAGTAATTTGTTCCAGTTCATTTATATAACATGGGGCCAAGAACTATACAAAGATAACAAGAAAATAATTATCTTCCGTTTTCGGACAACAAATAACTTCTCAATGGTAGATGAAAAAATACAAATTGCTGAAGGAAACAGCCTCCAAAAGGAGAGAGAAACCCCCAACCTCTCAAAGAAAAAGGTCCAAAGCAGCAGCCCAAAAAGAAAACCAAAAAACAAGCTAAAGCACCACGCTAACCAGAAACAAACAAAAGAACTCCTCCCGAAAAAACAATAAAAAAACAAACAAGCAAACCAAAAAACTACAAAGAATTAAACATTAATGTAATTTTCGAATTAGTACCCAAAAAAAAAAAAAAAAAAAAGGAAAGAGAGAGAAGAGGAAAAAAAGGAGGGGTAAGTGACGTCAGTATTGACATCAGCATGACCGTACACGAATGGTCAGTTTTTTTAACCTCATCCTTCTTTTTATGGTTTTAAAGCCCCCCGAAGTCCGTCTTTCAAGCTGTTTTCACCAGTTTTATTTTTTTGACTTAGTCTAGGACATATTGGAGGAACTTTAGGAAATTTCGAATTTATAGAAGACCCAAATCGAGCTCGAGAAGTCGACAACCAAGTAAGTAGCAACATGAATTATTTCTCAAGCAAGACTTACCCCAGGGCCTGTTACAAAGGAAATTTGACATGCAATTAGAACAAGGTTGAGGTTAGACTTTGGAAAACGAAAACATAGAGTTAAGCATATTCGAAAAAAACCTACATTATGGCCCCAAGGGGATTAGGTATACACCCTAGGGTAGGAGTGTATAGGGTTTGGGTACATATGAGCCTTATACTGTTAGCATAGACCACATGTCATCGTAGTGCCTAACATTAAGGTTAGTATATGAGCACATAACTTAAGAAATTGTCACAAGGATGAAGTTCGACGAAAGCTTACAAGTTGGTTGCTGACCAAGTATTTTTATACTCTTTGTTGCTATGTTTTGTTTATTTTTTCAGACGGAGCATAGACCATTGTCGATGGCAGGAGCATACGGAGCCGTGCGGCTGTAGGAGGGACCCCTAGATCGAGTCTTTTCCTTTTATGTTGCTTTCAATATTATTTTAATGTTATTTACCTCAAAACTCGTGCTATTTTGGAACTGCTTTTTATGCTGACTCCATGGACGTGATTTTGTACTTTTAAATGCTTTATAACATATCTACTATTGTGCTTGAATCTTAAATTCATTGCATCTCCCGCTTTTACAAAATTGAAAAAAAAAATTATCGTCCTCTCTAGGTTGAGTTTGCGTGGCAATCTATGATTCGAGGTATCGAAAAGCAAGTCGTTACTATTAATCTAAGAACTTCTAGTATTTTTGGATTTAGAAGATTCAAGATGCATGTTTTTTTTTCTAAACAACAAACTTTTCATTGATAAAATCAAAAGATACAAGAGTTGTCTTTATGCTTAATGCTTCTTTCTAACAAGTAACGAACTTTTCGTATATGAAATGAAAAGATACAAAAAGGATCAAGGGAAACAAACTCCTCATGAGAGTGATAAAGAAGAAAAATAAAAGGACAAGGAATCAATAAGAGAGAATGAAAGTCTCCCAATTCATGCATATATTGCTAGGAGAATCTTCTAAAAAAAATATATATTGCTAGGAGACTAATCATTAAAGAGTAAAAAGGATTATGTAGCTTTAGAGATGACTTCATCAAAACACTCCAACTAAACTCTAGCTTCAGTTAAATCAAATTAGAAAGAGTTACCAGCTTCGGTTAAATCAAATTAGAAAAAGTTACCTTTATGCTCGATAGGAAGCAGACTAATTCCAACTTTATTAATGTTCCTCCAAAGAGTAATATCAAACCCAAGGGAAAATAGTTTGTTTTATTTTTTTTAGAAGAGACAACTTATGCTAAGTGCTTTGTACACTATTTTCCAAAAGGAAAACTTCACTTTTTTAGGGTGATTTCCTTTCCATATCGTCTCTTTGCTAGTGTGGGGTTATGGCTTCTACCTGTTCCTCATATCCATCATCAAAGATTTTGTGTAGAAGACCTCGTCGACACTAGGAAGCCATTTCAATGAGTCTACTACTTCTTGGGACAGCACAATTTGGACAAGGTCAAGGCTTAATTCAACCTATTTCGTAGCTTTGTTATCTTTTAGGTTCCTACCGATCCCAAATTTCGTTGACATCTTTTCATGTATCTTTGAGCGTGACCGTCTGACAATGAGAGAGCCTATACAAAAGAGAACACTGCAAAGCTAGCATGAAATCCAAGGATCAATCCAAGATGTGTTTTTTCCATCACCCACTCTATAGCAAATATGGTTGGTGATGAGGTTTTGGTGCTATTTTATGAACTTCCATCGCCACTTTGCAAAAGGTGTAGGATCGATTTATACATGATGTAGGAGTCTATTTAAGACTTTATAAGATTCCTCCACAAGGTAGTGCCCTCGTAGTAATATCTCCAAACCTATTTGGCAAGGATAGCTCTATTCTTCTCCTTCATTGAATATAGGTCAAGACCTCCCTTGTCTAACGTGAGGTTTATGGTATTCCATCGAACAAAATGTGTGTCATCTTTCCACAGACAGTTTCTAAATAAACTTTCTATTCTTGTAACCACTTTGTGAGGCGTTCCGAATAGAGACATGTAGTAAGTAGGAGGGTTGGACAATGTGGCTTGTATTAGTGTGAGACTTCCGCCATTGGAAGTGAAGTGTGAGTGAAGTGTGAGGACCATGTTGATAATTTTCTTTCTATTTTTTCAATAATGAACTATCAAAAGGAGAAAGATTTGAGGCTCCTATTTAGGGACAATCTCAAGTACATATTCGTCCATTCATCCTTTTTACCACCATATTTGTTGGCAAAGTCATCGATATCCTATGTGTTAACAAATGTTATCTACTCCCCGGTAATCGCGAAAGGGAGAACCCTTTTGAGGCATTTCAATAGCGCCTTTGTTATAACTTCGTAAAGTTCAGTCATAAGATTTATCGGGCGAAAGTCGGCAACAAAGCAAGCAACCATTTTCTTTTAGATCAAATAGATATAAGTTTCATTTAAGTTTCCTTTGATAATTCCATTCTAGAAAAATCCTGGAACACTCTCCTACATTACTAAAATTTTCAATGAGACCTTCAGTAGCTAGAAACCTATCAATGAGTGTCAAGGTGGGTGAAGATTTGTTGTTCAATCAAGTATAAAGACTATAACTGAGGAAGAGATCAATGAGTTCAACTTCTCTTATGAAATTATTGAAATGTCTCATCCCTCTAGTGGCTTTTCCGCAAGGTTTTTCATGTGCCCACAGGGCTATTGAAGTTACTGGCCATAAGCCAATTTTCTGTGCAAAGGCAAAAGAGGTCCTATAATTCCTGCCAGAATAAGGGGTTTTTTTTTCCTATCTGCAAAGGCCATGGATCCTTGATATCCAAAAGCAGTAAACGTCAGTCAAAAAAATATGTGTGGTTAAGGTGTACAAACCTTTGGTGCCTTCAGAGGTGATTAGAGTCTGGTCATTCCTCATCACTAAGATTCTCCAATGTTCTTGAGGCATCCAAAGATGTCTGACCAATATGTCTAGCACTCCAAAGGATTTAACAATCCAACAATCAACCAAATTCAATTTCATTTCTTGAAGAACGATCATAAGGTTTTGATGAGGGCTCTCTGCTGCTAGTTTTCCAAGCTTTTGACATTCCAAGAGATGATAATCATAAAAGGCTTTGGTCATCTGATTAGGACTCGTTGGATTTATAATAATTGATGTTCGAGAGGAGGCAAGCAATTTTTCCTAGTTAGTTCACTCTATCTTGGTTGTAGTGAGTTTTTTTTTTTCTTTTCCAGATGGAATGTCTAATGCAAATGTGGTGTTCTTTTAGCTATAGTGACTGAACTTAGATGGTTGTTGGTGGTGTGAATTTTGTCGAGATCAGGTGACTTCTTATGCCTAGCGATGGGGCAGAGAGATTTGGCATACCCAAGGTACAGGATGGAGGACTGTGTTGAGGGGAGAGGACTGGATGCATAATCGATGTTGGAGGCTTGGCAAGAGCCAAAGGTGGAGAATTCTGTTCGGGGACAAGCAAGGTTTTTTTGGTGTTTAATGGTGATGGCGCGATGTCACAACTTGTGGATCATAGGGTGGGTGCATTTCAAAAGTGGATGAGGTGATGCCATGGGACTTTTCCTGAGAGGGTGGGGGATGAGGGATTCATAACACTTCCTGTAATTGCAATTGGTTTTCCATTGACCACACTCTTTTGGACTTCCCGTGCTCGTACCTTAGCCCAAATTCCAATAATCAACTACAGGATACCCACCAACAAAAACAGGTTTAAGAAACCACAAAATCAAAAAAGGCCTTGTTGACGAACGGATAGCAATACTTGCAGGCAGGAGGTGACCGAACAGTGGCAAATGTGGTCGACAATAAGCCCTGTTTGGAAACCCTACTAAAAAAATCCCTATTTGGAATCCCTACAGTAGCAGCAAATATGGTCTGACAAGGAATCACCCCAAGGGAAAGTAAGATTTGGATTACCTTGTTGATTGAATATCTCACGACAAGATACTTGTTTGAGATTTGAATCACTCCACAAGCAAGATCAATCATGTCAAACTTGAATGATTCTAAACATGCAACCTAAACTACATAGAATTGCAAAAAAAAAACTTAACCCTTGGCTAAAGAAAAGCACAAATGCTCTTTTCATTACATTTTCCAAGTCTCCTTACAAAGATAACATACATGGCTTTGTGTAGCCTCAAAATGAAACCCCTTAACCTTCCATGAGAAATTCTAACTTTCATATTTTATGACCATAATTGGCCACTAGACCATAATTAGCCACTATGTAAATGTAATTTTAATTTAAATTAAAGTCTTAAAATACATTAAAGAAACACCATAACTCTAGATTATCATCCACCCAAAATTTGTAACCATTCAAAAATAAATGAAGCTTGATTCTTCTTTAATGTGGCATGAATTGCAACATCTTGTGATAATTTAAACAATATTTTCTCACATCTTCCATGAAGTTTATCTTGCATGATTGATGTCTTGGTTCATATCATGGTCGATGCTTGCTGGTTGGTGATTGAATATGCTTTATTCTATTAAAAAAATGTGAGTCACACTGGGGCTGCCAAAAAATTACACAAACACTGGAAATTTGCTACGAACAAACTGTTGTGCTTGGGAGACTGTCGAGTGTCATGGCTCGCAGCTAGAAAAGGCTGCATTGTTGATTTCACCATAGAAAAACATGGCTCTATTTGCATGGGTCTCTATCGGCCAAAAGTTGGTTGTTGGGCAGTGGTCAGGGTAGATCGTTAGGCGTCTAGGGGAGAGCACAAACATGAAATGGCTGGGGTTGCGACTGAGAAAACAAGAAGGGGAGAAAGCCATTCTCTAATTTCAGTTAGACGCTTGATGGATCTCCGACCAAGAGAGAGTGGAATGTGTCGTGGTGTCAAGAAAAGCAACCAAAGAAGCTGCTACGACTCACCGGAAGCTATGTTCGCATGGGTCTTTATTGGCTGAAAGTTGGTTATCACGCGGTGGTCAATGGTTGGGGTTGTTGCTTGGTCAGGACTCATGTTATTACCTCTCTGTAGGAACTTCTGTAAGTATACTATTACAGCTAATAGTGACTATCATCAACTCAAATGAATATTTTGCAAGTAGTTTGAGTAGTTGGGAGGATGTGAACCTTGAATAGAAATGTTAAGTCAATGGGGCATATCAATTGAGCTATCACTAAGGATTACAAAAAAAAAATGAAAACAATTTCATTGATTGAAGTAGTTGCCAATAATGATCAGAGATGGAATGCAATATTTTTCCTCAATAAAATATGTCCTAAATCGAGAAAATAAAAAACCAAAAAAACAAGGTCAACAGGCATCTGTACACCAAAACCAATAAAGAAGATATACCTCGTAGGGTACCATCAATGTAATCTTTCTCAGACCTAGAAGGAGAATTCTCGGATTCCTCAGTGATCAATCTTAATGATTTACTGTCTATTACTCTGTAAACCAACACAAACCCAAATTAGCAGGAATGACGTTTATATAAGCATTCTATAATTTTTTCTTTTATTAACAAGGAACAAAAATTTTCATTTTTTTTATAATGAAAAACCAAACTTTCATTGAGAAAAAAAAAAAATGAATGAATACAAGGGCATTAAAAAAAAAAAAAAAAAAAACCAAGCCAAAGAAGTCTGCCTAAAGAAAGGGAATTCAATCAAGTAAAATAAAACATAGAGTATAGTTACCCTTCATCGCCGACACCCAAAGAGAAACATAAAACCTAACTCAGGACCACACATCACTAGGATCCCTCTCAACCCCTTTGAAGGCCTATTATTTTTCTTCCCTCACATAATCCCATCAAAAAACAGCACACTATCTGACGGACAAAGTTTTGGAAGAGAGAACCATGAGGATTCCAACAAGAGAGACTGATCCAACCACCTTCAAAGTTGTTAAACACCACAAAGAAATATTGAAAACAAACCCTCCAATCAAATGAGAAACCTGCAACATACTCAAAATGTAACACTCGAGGAAAAAAAAAAAAAAAATCTATTTAAGCAAGCATGCAACCCTAGGAGCCGGCTTCACTCTCATTCTCACAGGCTCGCCAACACGGCTCCCTTATCCTTCATTTCTCTCCTTCCCCAGTCTCCCTCTCGTTTTTTCAGCCTCCTTCACGAATATCTCTCGTGTCTCTCACTAATTCTCTCATTTTTATCGCCTCATGCCCCCATCTCCCCTCCTCCGCAGTCTCCATCCAATTTCACCCATGTTTGAGCATGAATGACTATTGTAAGATTGAGCATTCAGCATGGGTGTTCGTACGATTGATTGTCGTTTTTGTGATTCGTCTAGCAAGTTCACAACTTCTGGCGAGGCTTTGCTTCTCTCATACGCTTTCATCTTTACCAGCGCCATCCCTATTTTCTTCTCCATCATGTGATCGCCATATTCTCCGATGTAACTTTCCTAATGCCGTTCGACCTAGACAAAAGCTAGGGCACCGATGATGGCTAGGTAGGGTTTGTTTCCAGTAAGGTTCGTGTTTGATTTTTTTTTTTTTTTTTTTTTTTTGATAAGAGACAATTTCATTGATGAGTGAAATTTACAAGAGGGATGTATAATCCATGGTGTTTACAAAAGACCTTCCCAATTTGCAATGAGGGAGGTATAACTATAGGAAGTAAAAATATTAGACAGTTTACACCAAGATATAGCTTGGTAAACAACATTGTCGAAAAGTTTTGTGTAGGTTTGTGTCGTTTCTGCAAATATTCTCTAATTTCTTTCTTTCCACAGATTCCAAAAGAAAGCCATGATGAGGTTTTTCCATAATAGGGCTTTTGCGTTCTTGAAAGGGTGGTACGTTAAGGCCATATCCAAAAAATCCTTTACCTCCCTAGGAAATGTGAGATGTCATCCGAATATATTAAGAATCGTTGTCCAGAAATTCTGAGCGTATGTGCATTGCATGAACAAGTGACTTTGTGATTCGTTTTCTTTCTTGCATAGTGGACACCAATTTGGAGAGAGAGTGATGTAAGGCATTCTTTTTTGAAGATTTTCACTTGTGCTGATGGCTTTATGCACTATTTCCCAAAGGAAGAACTTCACCTTTTTAGGTTGATGTCCTTTCCATATTGTCTTTGCTAGCGTGAGATTTATTGCTTCTACTTTTTCCCCCATGTCCATCATTAAGAATTTTGTAGAAAAGACCCCATCAGCGCTGGGAGCCAAGTTAGTGAGTCTTCTTTGTTTGACAATACCACAGGGGCAAGGTCAAGGCTTAATTTGGCCCACTCCGTTGCTTCATTATCCTTTAGATTCCTACCAAGCTTCAGGTCCCAAAATTTGTTGACAACATTCCACGTTTCTTTAATCGTGGCTTTTTTGCTATGAGAGAGCTTGTACAAAAGTGGATACTTCAAGGCTAGCGTGGTGTTTTCAATCCATGGATCGGTCCAAAATGATGTGCTTCCCCCATTCCCCACCTTATGGCGAGTTCGGTTGGTGATGAGATTTTGATGTTTCTTTATGTACTTCCAAGGCCCTTTTGTAGAAGATGGAGGGGGTGATCTTTGTTTGATGTAGGAGTATATTTAGCCTTTATAAGATTTCGCCATAAGGCCTTTTCTTCATGATGATATCTCCATATCCATTTGGCAAGGAGAGTTGTGTTCTTCTTCCTTATCGAGAGAAGACCGAGGCCTCCCTATTCTGTTGGGAGGTTTATAATATTCCGACGAACAAGGTGTGCGCCATCTTTCCACAAGTAATTTCTGAAAAGTCTTTCTATATCCGCGGCCACTTTTTGTGGCATTTCAAATAGAGACATGTAGTAAGTAGGGAGGTTGGATAAGGTTTGTGTTTGATTTTGGGTGAGATTTGAGTTGACCGATAATGTTTTGACGCTGTTTCATAATAATCATAGCATTTGGAGCTTGAATCTACGAAATTGGATAAAAATCGAAGTCAAATACCAGCAAGGTTTCAAGCTGATCTGTTAAAATTTTGTAGGGTCAAATTTGTTCTATGTTCAGTCGGATCCTTGAATAATGCTGAATTAAACTCTGACATTTGAAGACTCGTTTGTGTAGACTTGAACGTGCTATCTAAGGTTAAGGTTGGCGTTTGGTGAGGAATCTTTTGGATGACTCTTTTGGTCACTCTTGGGTAGCTAGCAGCCCTAGAGAATTTGATTTTTCAATTTTGGATTCCTTAGGTGCTTAATTGTTATTGAAACTTGTTCAAATTGGACAATGATATTTTTTAGGAGAAGCTAGTTTTACCTGAAACTCTCTTTAAGGTAAGTAACCTGATTGGATCAACTCCTTGAAATCTTTGGTAAGAAGTACAACGTATTTGGAATGCATGTTTGGCTGGTTGTATGTGATTTAGCATGATGTTATTGGGTGATCTGTTTAGAATATACTATGATTTCGTTATGTATGTGGTTTGTTTAATTATAGTCAAGCTTTCTGTGTAGAGGGGTCTCATTGCACAATGAATTGGTGGTGCATGTTATGGTTTTCACCAGATTTAAAGGGCCTCAAGTAAATGTATGTCACTGCCAAATTTATGAGAATGTTAGTGACATTTACATTCCCCTACATGTTATGTTATGTATGTTTCCTTGTATGTTTTCATGAGACATTATGCTAGAAAATGGTTGGTTCCGCTAGAAGGTCGCCAAGTTGTAATGTTTTATTGGTATCCCAAGTTTTGTTTTATTATCATGAAATTTTGATCAGTTAGTTACGTTTTAAATACTCTCTTCTGTTTTACTTGAGATTCTGCTTGTTTCCAACAGTCCATGTCATGCACGTCTAGGGTGCAGTTTAAAACGTCAGGTCGTTACTTGGAAACTTAAGAAACAACCTCAATAATATCTAAAAAGTCCTTTGAAGCTCTATATACGTTGTGTCGATAACTAATGATAGAAGAAATTCCCCTAGAAGTAGGGGGAGGAAATGAATCCCTATTTCACCTAGATCTTTTTAGAGGCCAACAAGGTGAATTTCTGAATTGAATCTGGTAACACTATTTACTGGATTATCACTACAATCCAAAACAAAATAAAAAATAAATAAATAAATAAAAACTCTACCACCTTGTAGAAAATATTAAAAGCTTAAGCTCTTTTACCATCCAAAAAAAGGCATAGATTTGTAGGTTTAATACAACTCCCAGAATATGTCGGGTACCAAGTGGAATTTCCTAGTTCCATTCTCAAAATGTTGGGAATGGGAAGTAAATGTAAGCATACTTCAAAGAGGGATTTTCCATTTTTAACATCCGAAAGACAGCAGCCACAACACAACCATTGTTTTATTTTGAAGTAACAATAGTTTCATTAAGGATAAAGTACTAAAAAATGAGATATCCACCCGAACCACATAAGAGGTTGCAAAAACACACTGGGAGATGCAAAAGTTAATTTAAAGAAAAAGGGCACTTATGGTTTGGTGCACGGAATATATTGCAAGGAGGTGATAAATTAAGCCTCCTGGAAGTAGAATAATTACTAGCATCACCAAAAAAATAAAAAAGTCATGTTGTTGTAAACGTTATTACAAAATAAAGTTTATGACAGGAGTAGTGATAAGATCATGAAGCAATTACAAAATCAAAGCCAGAAATAAACTTACCCCAACCCAAGTGGATCTATATATTCCATACCACGAGGCAACGATGGCAAATTGCTGAGTCCCGGTCTACCGACTGCAGATACCTTTCGGTCGAACTTCTGAGGAGCGGGAGCTGTTCTTGTCTCTCGCATTTCACGTACTCTTCTAGCGAGCTGTGAAAAAAAATAGTATTTATCCTCAATTGCTGATTGGTTTATAGATAGATATTGGGAAAGTCTTTGGGCGGGGAGGGCTATACACGATGGATAAAACTTGATGGCAGCCATCTAAAGGCTTAAACTACTGGTTACTGAATCACCATTTCAGAAAAAGTGACAAACCAAATAACGCAAGCCATCTAAATATACTTCAAAATAGTTTAACGAAGAGGGGGAACATGAAAAGCAATTACTCTCCTAAAACAACAAAAACATGAAGAGAAGACCGTATAAGTGGAAAACATTGACGCAAATTCTAAAATGAAGATATAGAAGAACCTCGTCTTCATCAACGTGCTTCCAGCAATGAGGCTCCTCGCCGTCCCAGCCCGGATCATCGTCCCTTCCAGAGGACCTAGACGCCCTACCACCGCGTCCTCCACCGGTGGACGCTCGATGATCTTTTGTGGAATCCTCATCGCCACTGGAAATGCTCAGCATCTCGACCTCCGAATCGTCATCATCGTCGACAACCGTCCGGCCACCCTTAGGCTGCGCATTACTGCCACTGGTTTTAGAAGCAGCTGCAGAAGCAGGTTTCCGGTGCTGAGACGGCGGTTGGACGTAATTAGCAACGGGCTTGCGAGAATTAGGGAGATAATTGACATTGCGCTGTTCTTGCTCCTTGAGAGCCATCTGCAGCAGCTCGTCCTCATCGCTGTCGCTCGACATTTTTGGCTGATTCTGATTCTGAAGCGACGGGAGATTGAGAATTGAGAATAGATCTGAGAATCAGTGGTAAAAGCCTCAAATCAATTGAAATTTGAGAACTGAGAATTGAATATGAACAGCAACTGAAGGTGAGAAAAAATGGAAGAGATGAAAACGAAGCACCCAAACCACCGGAGGGACACGGGGCTATACACGTATTTACGTGGCTCTACACGTATTTGTAAATAAATACCCTCATTAATTGGTACTTAATAATTGCTCTCAAGTGAAAAATACAAAATAGTTCTTCTTTCTAGTTTTTTTTTTTCTTTCTTTTTTGACCTAAATTATTAATTATTTGAGTTAAAGGAATAAGTTCAAACCATCCCTTTAAAATGATATCCAGGCAATATATTATAAAAGATAAAATTTTAAAAATAAAAAATGTGAACATATCAATGTAAATGGTAAAATATAGAATAAAAAATGTGAAAATATCAATATAAATGGTAAAATATAGTCACCAATAATTTTTTTGTAGCAAGGTTTTTACTCAAGATTGAAAACGTAGTGTTGCTTGCGAGTTTGAATAGGAAAAATTAGGAAGATGATTAAAATTACTGCAAACCATCGTCCTCCCGGAATTTAAGGATGATGAAACACTATAAAAGAAGGTGGATCCAAATTTATTTCAACTCTATAGGAGTACGAGGCCACCTATGCTCCCGCAATTTACTCACCTAGGCCAGGTTTATTTGCAATTATTGTCCATATGAGCATGCATTTCATTCTTTCGAAATTTGTCCAGTTCGAAATTTGTCCAGTTCAAGAAGAATACAACTTGATTATTCCTGCAACCTAGATTTAAACTTGTCTAATTTGAAAATGGAGTAGTGTTAGGATCGCACAAACACATACACACTCGATCTAGATGAACACAAAGAATATGAGAGAGAAAATGCAAGAAATAATATTGGCTAAAGGTTTATATTGATGACTTCATATAGGTTCATTAAGAAAAAATATATGAGAACTTACATCTTCAAAGCACGACCTAAGGGGTGTATATGTAACACGAGTGGCATTAAATGAGGAGAGAGAAGACCAGTTGTACAAACATTTTAGGGTTTAAAAAAGAAAAGAAGAACAAAGGAAACCAAAGACAGGAGAGAGAAAAAAACAGAGGAGAGGGTTGACGGGGAAGCGAACAAGAGTAAAAAGGTGGAGCGGAGGAGACGAACGATGAAGCTTGAAGCGCTCGTCAGCGACAGTGGGGTCGAACGGTTGAGAAAGGGAGAACTCCGACGATAAGCCTTAGTGGTGTGATTTTCGTTGTTCCTTTCCAAAACCCTAATACGTTTCACTGGGTCGGTGTACCTAGCTTATGGTCGAGGGAAGTGGATGAGTCTTCATGAAGAAGAAGACATGGGGTGCTGAGAGGAAAGAAAGATCAAGAAGAAGGTGGGAAGAAGAGGCCGAAAATCGTGGGGCACGGCCTGACCCGACCTGACCCACTTGTACAGAACCGAAACCCGAACTTTTTTCCATTTCACACCATTTGATTCGTCTTTATTCAAATTTAGGTACTTGACTCACACATTCCATAATGCCTTATTTATAGGAAAATTCCAATTAGCTTAGTCAAGTGGATACTTGAAGACTCGATAAAGTTTCGGAAAGTCTACGATCAGGTAAGTAACCATCTGGAGAAAGTTTCTAAGTAATGCTTGTAGGCGTCGGTTTGGATTTGTGGGCAAACAATTTAGTACCGTTAGGAATGGATAAATTTAGTTCATGGAAGTGGTACTTCAATAATGTGTTTGGTTATACTTTGATTGTAGTTATGGTTATATAGTTCCGTTGGCATGAATGTGAAATCTTTGATAGGCGTTTGGAATAGTATGTTTTCTTTTATGTTGTGCTAGATGGTTATTACGTGATTAGCATGGTGACGTGTTGTATGCCGTGATTTTTTGTTAGGCATTGGATGTGGGGTTTGGGTAGCCCATTCTTGCCCTTTGCGAGTTTGACCATTTGTTATGTGTTAATTATCATAAGTCATGAATTACGTAGACGACAGTGTACCGTTTTAGTAGTCACCCACAAGGGGTTGAGGGTAATCATAGTATATTACAGTAGTAACCCGTCAGAGGTGCTTAGTGGGACGAGTCATGGTCTTTTTACTGATCCAACAAAGCGACATAGTGACAGGTAGTTACTGTTCCCAAGACAGGTAGTTTTACTGATCTCAGCCGACAAAGGGCGTAAGACAGGTAGTTACTGACCTGGCCTAGCGAGGCGTAGTGGCAGGTAGTTACTGATCTTAGGAACAGTTAGATGTTGCTAGGCACCACTAGGTCTCTGATTAGCGACTATTCGAGCACAAAGCTTAAGATTCCGTGAATAGGGCTAAGTTCGACAAGAGCTTACGAGCAGATTACTTACTTAGTATTTTTATATACTCATTCCATGTTGTTTCTATTTTTCAGGTGAAAAGTAGATCCAGGTCGGTGGAGGGAACGTGCGGAGGGTGCAGCTGCAGAAGGGGCTCTTAGATTGAGTTCTCTCCTCCCATGTCGTTTTGGTTATGATTTTGATGTTTTTTGGAAAAACACGCGATATTTTGTAACCGTTTCCTTTTGATGTGACTCCACGGGTTCTCGTTATGTGTTTTGTAGTATTTTCGATTTTGAGATGTATATTAGGCAACTTTTAACTTTTAGTCCCCTGTCCAAACAAAAAGAAGTATTGAAAGGTTTTTACTCTTGAGTCCACGTGGCGACCCGTGATTCGATGCGTCGAAGACCGGTCGTTACAGTTTGGTATTAGAGCCCTAGGTTGTTAGGTCTTGTAGATCCTCCTTAACTAGAGTGTCAATTGGGTCCTCTGCAGCTCGGCTCGTAGCCACGTTCTTCCTCGATCAGGTAACCAAGGAAGTAAGTTACAAGCGGTAGTTCATAGCTGTAGTCGTATTATAGTTTAACTTTTCATGATGTGACGTGAATCCATAGACCGTTATGGTTAAAGGTTTGAATTGGACATCTAGTAACCTGCTTGTTGTACAATGTAGATACTATGGCACCTAGGATTAGAAGAAGGAGGGGTAGGAGAGCCGCCAGGGCTCTAGAGGAGTCTAAGCCTGCTCAAGATTCAGCCTCGTAACAGGTACCGCCAGATCAGGCGCCTGAGAGCGTTCAAGCGCCGCCAGGGCTCTAGAGGAGTATAAGCCTGCTCAAGATTCAGCCCCGTAACAGGTACCGCCAGATCAGGCGCTTGAGAGCGTGCAAGCGCCGCCAGTACAGACATAGTGCCAGACAAGAGCCCCACCTTCATATCTAGTATTGGTTTCTAACGAGACTCTCCATGCACTTATACGGGCCGTTGGGGCCAACCAAGGGGGAGGGGGGATAGTGCTGGCATGACAAGAGAACAGAAATTCATTAGAGATTTTTGAAAGCATGACCCTCCGACCTTCGAAGGAGAGGAAAGTGATCTAATGATGGCGAAAACATGGGTAGAAGCGATTGAGACCCTATTCGGGCATATGAATTGCCCTGAGGATCAGAAAGTGAATTGTGCCTCTTACGTGCTCAAGGGTGAGGCCCACTTTTGGTGGAAGGGTGCTCAAAGAATGTTGAGGGTGGAGAAGAGGATGAAGAGCCAATATGTTGGCATGAAATGAAGAGGGCGTTTTTCCACAAGTATTACCCACCAGTGAGTCAGTATAGGAACGAGGCCGCCTTCCTTAACCTGAAGCAAGAAAATAAGACGGTCGAGGAGTACGATAGGGAACTGACCCGATTGTCCCGATTTGCACCAAATCAGATTGATACGGAGGAAAAACGAATACGAAGATTTATTGCAGGTATTCGAGAGGAAATCCAAGGAACTGTGGGAGCAGTAGCACCTACTACATATGTTGTCGCCTTAAATGTTGCTACTATGATGGACGCTCAACTCCAAAAGATGCTCAGGAGGATTGGAAATCAGAGGAATCTCCAGGGTAAGCGAGAATGGAGCGAGCGTCCTGACAGGGCGTCACGACCCGTGAATAGAGGAAGATCACATAGGCCACCTCTAGTAGAGAGGCAGCGGGGCTTTAGAATTGAGGCCCCTAGACTTGAGAGGCCCACTTGCCCCACTTGTGGCATTAGACATACAGGGGAGTGCAGTACAGGTTCTGATGCATGCTTCCATTGCGGTAAGAGCGGCCATAAGAAAGTTAATTGCCCTCACAGGAGGCGTCAAGAGGAGAATAGAGTGTCAGGGTCAGGCCAAGGAGGCAAAGGGGGCATGGTGCAGAACCGTGGAACTGTTAGGGCAACTACCGGGAAATGACCAAATAACATGGACACTGTGGTGACAGGTACCTTACCAGTACTTGGCTTTCATGCTTTTGTATTGTTTTGACTTTGGGTCCACACACTGGTTCATATCTAGTACCTTTGTAAGGTACGCACGGTTAGGACTAGAGCCCTTAGGATATCGATTATCGGTGTCTATGTCGTCAGGGGAGATTTTAGTAACTGATGAGAGAGTGCGAGCAAGTCAAATAGTAATAATAGGGCGATCTTTGGAGGTAGTGTTAATTGTTCTTGACATGAGCGATTTCGACGTGATCCTCGACATGGACTGGCTGGCCGAGAACTATGCAATTATCGATTGCAGGGCTAGAGAGGTAATCTTTAGGCCACCTAACGGACAGAGCTTTAAGTTTAAGGGGGTGGATTCTCAAAACACCCCAAGGATTATCTCTACTGCAAGAAAGTTAGTTGGTCGAGAAGCTTGGGCCTGGTTGGCAAGCGTATCAGACATGAGGCAGGGTACAAGTAGTGTGATAAATGTGTCTGTCGTACAGAAGTTCGAGGATGTATTTTCAGAAGAGTTATCGGGGTTACCGCCAGTCAGAGACAGGGACTTTGCAATTGAGCTGGAGCCAGGTACCACCCGAATATCCAAGGCACCGTACAGGATGGCTCCTGCCGAGTTGAAAGAACTTAAAGAGCAGTTGCAAGATCTAATAGATCGAGGTTTTATTAGGCCAAGTATGTCGCCATGGGGGGCCCCAATACTGTTTGTCAAGAAGAAAGACAGAACCCTGAGATTGTGCATTCACTATAGAGCATTGAATAAAGTAACAATAAAAAACAAATACCCATTACCTCGCATTGATGATCTGTTTGACCAACTACAAGGTGCATCAGTATTTTCGAAGATCGACCTACGATTAGGGTACCACCAGTTGAGGATCAAGGAAGGTGACATCCCCAAGACGGCTTTCAGGAGTTGATATGGTCATTATGAGTTCACTGTGATGTCTTTTGGCTTGACGAACGCCCCGACAACGTTCATGGACCTTATGAATAGGGTGTTTAAGGACTCCTTGGATACGTTTGTCATAGTATTCATTGATGACATATTAGTATACTTTAAGACCGACGGGTAGCACGAAGCGCATTTACGCCAAGTGCTGTCAAGGCTAAGGGCACGTCGACTTTATGTCAAGTTTTCCAAGTGTGAATTCTGGTTACAAGAAGTGACCTTCTTGGGGCATGTTGTGTCCGAAAAGGGCATATTAGTGGATCCAACCAAAGTCGAGGCAATTATAGATTGGCCCCGACCAAACTTAGCAACCGAAGTGAGGAGCTTCTTAGGTTTAGCTGGATACTATAGAAGATTTATTCAAGATTTCTCCAAAATAGCCGCCAGTCTCACACAACTAACGAGGAAAGGAAAGACGTTCTAGTGGGATAGTGCATGTGAGCAAAGTTTCAAGGAACTCAAGCATCGATTGGTTACAGCGCCGGTACTTGCAGTACCAGATAGCTCAGGCTATTTTGTAGTCTATAGCGATGCGTCAAGGAAAGGCCTAGGTTGTGTCCTGATGTAGAATGACAAGGTCATAGCCTATGCTTTGAGACAGTTAAAGGATTACGAGATAAACTACCCGACGCATGGCCTGGAGTTAGCTGCCGTAGTATTTGCTTTGAAGATATGGCGACACTACCTGTATGGCGAGCGTATATAGATTTTCACCGATCACAAGAGCCTGAAATACTTATTCACTCAAAAGGAACTCAACATGAGACAAAGGCACTGGTTGGAGTTAGTCAAGGACTATAACCTTGAAATAATGTATCACCCAGGTAAAGCTAACGTCGTAGTTGACGCTCTGAGTAGGAAGACCGCTTACTCTTTGGCGTTAATTACAAGCGAGTATACGTTGCAGGAGGATATGGCGAAGGCTGGAATAGAAGTAATGGCAAGAGGCGCAATAGGAAGATTGAGTCAACTTAGGGTCCAGCCAGATCTGAGGTAGCGAATCATAAATACTCAAAGCATCGCTTGTACTTGATTTGCCAACAGGATGAGGCGGAGAGGGAGGAAGGAAGGATTTACCATGTCTTCCGAAGGAGGATTACTATGGCAGGGGCGACTATGTGTCCCCGCAGATGATTATATCAAAGAGGATCTCCTGACTGAAGCACATGAATCTCGTTATTCATTACACCCTGGTAGTACCAAGATGTATCATGACCTGAAGAAGTGCTATTGGTGGCCAGGGATGAAGCGGGATGTTGCCCTCAAAGTTAGTAGGTGTCTCACTTGTCAACAGGTGAAGACCCCTAGACAGAGACCCTCAGGCCTACTACAACCCCTAGACATCCCACCGTGGAAGTGGGAGGATAAAGCCATGGATTTTGTAACCGGATTACCCAATACCTCGAAGGGATACATAGTTATTTGGGTGATTATTGATAGACTGACGAAATTCGCCCACTTTATCCCACGTAAAGCTACTTACGCAGGGGATAAATGGACGAAGTTATATTTGGAATAAATTGTCAGATTGCATGGGATTCCGGTCTCCATTGTGTCAGATAGAGATTCACGTTTTACCTCCCACTTTTGAAAAAGTTTGCAAAAAGCAATGGGAACCCAACTCAGATTCAGTATAGCATTCCACCCCAGACTAACGGCCAAACCGAGAGGCTGAATCAGGTCCTAGAAGACATGTTACGAGCATGCGTGATTGACTTCGCCTGTGGTTGGGACGAATACTTGCACCTTATAGAATTTGTATACAATAATAGTTACGAGACGAACTGTAATAGCCCAAATTTTTTTTTATTATAAACAAAAATTATTATTATGTTTTAAAAAAAATTAATTAATAAATAAAATAAAACAATTCTTCCCTATTTCTCTCCACTAACTCTCGTCCCTTTCCCAGTAATCTCTCCTCAACCCACCTCACAAGTCCAGCAAAATGAAACAGGAAAGGCTTACATCAGACATATAGGAGATGATGAAGATTACATGGGAGAGAGATTTGAGATTTCTCGTTAAGTTATATCTCAGATCTCCTTTTCTTTTATCCAATTATTTAGTTTTATTTAGCAATTTACCTATATGATCAATAGTAGAAAAAAATAGAATCGATTAAATTGGCCAAAAGTAATTGCTAACGTAATTGAAAATGTAACAAACAAAAATAAAAAGAAAGGTTTAAGCATATTCAACTTATCAGAATTCCTTAAAAACAAACAAAAAAAAAGTTCAGATTTAGTTTTGCTAGAAAGAGATATTGCATTCGAAGAGGATAGTAGTTTTCATTTTATTTTATTTAATGATATTAATTTATTAATTTGGTTACAATTAGTTAGTTTTGGATTAGGGATTAAAGTCATCCTCATAAAAAAAAGTAAGAATTGATTAAGAAGGAAACAAACAGGGAGGGAAGATTGTAAATATAATTGAAATTATCTAGAAAATGTTAAAGGGTGTTAAACACCATAAGAGAAAATAGAATATCTGGAAAATGTTAATAGGTATTAAATGGTTTGTATGAAAATAACACTATAACAAACATATATAAATATTTCAAGACTTAACTCATGCAAAGACTCTAACGTTCGCATGAAGTATAACACATGGATTAATATAAATTAGAGAAACAATTTTGTAGAAGTTCAAACTTGAAACTGATGTCATAGGCTCACATAGGTTGACTTGGATTTCAATGGACTTTCATTAAGGATAACGTCGATACATCAACCTAAGCTAATCAGGTAAGTGGTCTTACTATCGGCATGGTTATATTTGATGTTGACACGTGCCTCGTGGTTCTGCACGTGTCATATATATTGATATGTGTGAATTGTCTGTTGATCGATATGCTTCTTATATGTTATGTATATGTTATAATATGTGAATTGTATGATAATAATTAAATGATATGTTTGAGATAGAATACGAGAAGGAGGCACAAAACGAAATGTAACGATAGGAGTAAGATACGTTCATGAAACGTTAAGGTTAGGTTACATACCGGAGTGCTATGGATAAGAGAGATTGATGAAAGAATACAGTTAAGTTATGGATAGAAAGGGATAGGTTTGTGATAGATTGATAGAACGATAGCGTTAGGATACGTTCCTGTGATGATATGACTAAGATACGTTCACGTAACGATATGACTGTGATAGGTATAAGAACGTTAAGGTTATGATAAGTTAGGGAACGATATGACCACGAAGTGTTTACGATATGACATGTTTATGATACGATATATTGTGATGTGATATGTTATGTGTAGATTGTTTTGTGTGACCATTGAGGTAATTGTTGTATGAATTGCATGTTATGAAATGACATGTTAAAAACATGGAGCGTTATGTTATGTTTTCTAAATTGTATGTATACAACATGTTATGAATGACATGATATCACGATAAATGAAATGAAATATAACCCCGTTAGAATTTTGCATGATATGAGAACTGAAAAATGAAAAAAGATATGATATGAATGTAAAACGATAGCGGGTTATATTTAATAATGTCAGAAATGAAAAAATATTGGGACCTCATGCATTATGTGTGCTCATGCATTGGGGGATATCCCTATTTCATCAAGATGGGCAGGGGGTACGATCATTATGTTTTACATAATGCTGCCGGCAGGGGTACGATCATTTTGTTTTACATAATGCTGTCATGGCGATTACTAGTTCTAACGGGTGTCTGGCCTAAGGAGCTCCTAAAGTATGCTCGCCCGACAAGGAAAGTGGCCTAGCGGTGTGCGAACTGACTGGTGAGTCCATACTCGCACGTATGGGCTGTGTGTAGAGTATATGGTACACATCCAAGTTACCCGTTAGGATAGTTCCGTAGGAAATTAGATTGAAAGGATAGGTCTCGTCATTGCATTCGCATGTTCTTGCATTTAACCCCCAATTTTGGGGTCACTTACTGAGCATTTCTTTAAATACTCAAGTCATGTGCTACTACATTTTTCAAGTTAAGGCAAGACACTCCTGTACGGCTGACGACGACATCGCAACTCGAGACCATGACACATGTATAGGGTAGTCGTATTTATTTTCTTAGACTTAGGCTAGAATATGATGTTTTTAATTTAAACATTTATTTATTTTATTTAGCCTTTTGTTGTGTCATTTTTTAAAGGTATTTTCGAAACACGTAAGTCCATGGCTGTGTTTTAAGATAAAGGTTATATTTTATGGAATTTAAATGAAGTCTTTCCGCATTCAATATTTATGATATGTATACAGTAGCGACCTTAAATTAAGTAGAAAATTTTGGGTCGTTACACGACCATACAGATGACACCTTTTGAGGCCCTGTACGGGCGAAGGTGTCGGTCTCCAACTTTTTGGGAAGAAGTCGGAAAGCGACAACTGTTTGGGCCAGAGTTAGTCCAACAAACGAATGTAGCAGTGCAAAAGAACAGAGTACGAATTCAGACTACATAGAGCCGACAAAAGAAGTTATGCAGATACGCATCGCAAGGCTCTAGAATTTGCTGTTGGCGGTTACATCTTCCTAATAGTGGCACCCATGCGAGGGGTAATGAGGTTCGAGAAGAAGGGAAAAATGAGCCCAAGATTTATCGGTCATTTCGACATCCTAGAGAGAGTTGGTCCTGTGGCGTACTGACTAGCCTTGCCTCCTGCTCTAGCTGCTATTCACAACGTGTTCCACGTGTTTATGTTGCGTAAGTACACCCCAGATTCTTCTCATGTGATTGAGTATGCAAATCTTCCTTTGATGGAGAACTTAAGTTACGAGGAGGAGCCCATCGGGATTATAGCCACGAAAATACAAAAGCTTAGAAACAATGAGATATCGCTTGTCAAGGTGGTATGGAATAACCATCGCGTTGAGGAAGCAACCTGGGAGTTAGAGAGCGAGATGAGGGCCAAGTACCCCGTGTTATTCTGGGATTAGGAACTCTCGGGGATGAAAGTTCAGGGGGAAGATTGTAAGAGCCATACAGTTGGCATTAAATGAGAAGAGAGAAAGGCCAGTTGTAGTACCATTTTAGGGGTTTTTTTAAATAAAAAAAAAGAAGAAAGGAACAAAAGAGAGGAGAGTGGAAAAAAGAAAAGAAAAGAAAAGAAAACATAGGTGAGGGTTGACGGGGGAAGCGAACAAGAGGAAAGAAGGTGGAGCGGAGGAGATGAACGACGAAGCTTGAAGCGCTCGTCAGCGACGGTGGGGCCGAACGGTTGAGAAAGGGAGAACTCTGATGGTAAGCTTTATTGGTGTGATTTTCTTTGTTCCTTTTCAAAACCCTAATACGTTTCACAAGGTCGGTGTACCTAGGTTATGGTCGAGGGAAGTTGATGAGTCTTCGTGAAGAAGAAGACATGGGATGCTGAGAGGAAAGAAAGATCAAGAAGAAGGTGGGAAGAAGAGGCTGAAAATCATGGGACACGACCTGACCCACCTGTACAGAACCGAAACCCGAACTTTTTTTCATTTCACACCATTTGATTCGTCTTTATTTAGATTTAGGTACTTGACTCACACATTCCATAATGCCTTATTTATAGGAAAATTCCAATTAGCTTAATCAAGTGGATACTTGAAGACTCGATAAAGTTTTGGGAAGTCTACGATCAGGTAAGTAACCATCTGGAGTAAGTTTCTAAGTAATACTTGTAGGCGTCCGTTTGGATTTGTGGGCAAACAATTTAGTACTGTATTTAGGGATGGATAAATTTAGTTCATGGAAGTGGTACTTTGATAATGTGTTTGGTTATACTTTGATTGTAGTTATGGTTATATAGTTCCGTTGGCATGAATGTGAAATCTTTGATAGGCGTTTGGAATAGTATGTTTTTCTTACGTTGAGCTAGATTGTTATTACGTGATTAGCATGGTGACGTGTTGTATGCCGTGATTCGTTGTTAGGCATTGGATGTGGGGTTTGGGTAGCCCATTGTTGCCCTTTGTGAGTTGGACCATTTGTTATGTGCTAATTATCATAAGTCATGAATTATGTAGACGACAGTGTACCGTTTTAGTAGTCACCCACAAGGGGTTGAGGGTAATCATAGTATATTACTGCAGTAACCCGTCAAAGGTGCTTAGTGGGATGAGCCATGGTCTTTTTACTGATCCAACCAAGCGGCATAGTGACAGGTAGTTACTGTTCCCAAGACAGGTAGTTTTACTGATCTGAGCCGACAAGGGCGTAAGATAGGTAGTTACTGACCCGGCCTAGCGAGGCGTCGTGGCAGGTAGTTACTGATCTTAGGAACTGTTAGATGTTGCCAGGCATCACTAGGTCTCTGTTTAGCGACTATTCGAGCACAAAGCTTAAGATTCCATGAATAGGGCTAAGTTCGACAAGAGCTTACGAGCAGGTTATTTACTGAGTATTTTTATATACTCATTCCATGTTGTTTTTATTTTTCAAGTGAAAAATAGATCCAGGTCGGTGGCGGGAACGTGCGGAGCCGTGCAGCTGTAGAAGGGGCCCTTAGATTGAGTCATCTCCTCCCATGTCGTTTGGTTATGATTTTGATGTTTTTGGAAAAACATGCGATATTTTGTAACAGTTTCCTTTTGATGTGACTCCGTGTATTCTCGTTATGTGTTTTGTAGTATTTTCGATTTTGAAATGTATATCAGATAACTTTTAACTTTTAGTACCTTGTTCAAACAAAAAGAAGTATTGAAAGGTTTTTACTCTTGAGTCCACGTGGCGACCCGTGATTCGATGCGTCGAAGACCGATCGTTACGATATATATGGTTCAATTTATTATATATAACTTTAACAAATATAACCACCTACTATATATAAATATTTACTATATATATCTCTACTAGCTTTTTACTTTAATTAGTCGTTTACTATATATGACCGTATTCCATATGTATTTTTTACTATCTATAACAATTGAATAAGCTATAAATAGGGAACATACTCCATTTCCCAACTCAGAGAGTGATCCAGTCAACCAAGAATTTCATTCTCAAACGACTATCAATATTTTTACTGCACCGATTGAGGCTTTTGCACAACCTCAATGTTTCAACATCAACACATTTTATCAACATGTTTGCTAGATTCTTTACATCTTCTATCTTCTCCAAACAAATCACCATCTTCCACCAACCTACGAGTGAAATGGTATCGTCTTCTGTGTTTTTTCTTTGAATGATAAACAAGTTCCTCACCAACTGTATGACACTCTAACTATTTGTATAAAGAATCCTCTCGTGCGGCTTCTTGTCCAATTCTTCTAGATAGTCTGTCATCCATATCATCTTTTTCTAGCTTCAGCTATTGCCACATACTTAGCCTTAGTAGATGAAGAGAAATACATTTCTGAAGCCTAGACATCCCATCATCCATGACGTGCTCTCACTTGGTTGTATCCTCCAACTGTAGAGTATCATCAAAGGGCTCTTGTTCTCCTTCATCAGTCAGCAACAAATAGTGTAATGAAGGTACATACCTATCTAGTACTCTGATAACTCTTGATGATATTTTCAACACTTGTTCAAGTGTCACTCGCTCCATCTCTGGTTCCTCAACAATAGTCTTTCCTTGAATATCTGCTACGACATCACTAAATGAATTTTTCCGCAACTCCCACTTGTTTCATTGTCCCAGACCTTTTTCTCTTTGTCCTTGTACATGACATTTTCATCAAAAGTCACCACAATGTCTCAGGATTCTCTTGTTCTTAACATCCCAAAACTTGTGCCCGAACATGTCAGAATCATAGCTTATGAGGTTGCACTTCACAAGCTCAGCGTCAAACTTGTCACTCTTCTCTGGATAACACGAGCATATGCAGTACAACCAAAAGTTCTCAAGTGAGAGTACTTGAGTTTTTTTCCTTTTCATACTTCTTCTTGCAACTTGAACTCCAAGGGTATTGATGGTCCTCTATTGATCAAGTAGACTATTGTATTTCTAGCATCGACCCAGAATGTATTTGACAATCCAAAATGAATCTTCATACTCTCTGCCCACTCATTCAATGTTTTGTCCATCCTTTTAGCGACACCATTTTGTATTGCTTTATCTGGAACCGTCCTTGTTAATCTAATTTCCTCAGATGCACAAAATTCTTTGAATTCTGACTTGTCGTACTCTTCTCCATTGTCAGACCTCAGACATTTGATCTTCAAGTCAGTCTAATTTTCAACTTCAGCTTTCTACTTCTTCAAGGTGGCAAACACATTTGACTTATGTTTCAGGAAATAAATCCACATCTTCCTATTGAAATCATCAATGAAGATGACGTAGAACTTTGATCCGCCAAGTGAAAGAACTAGAGATAGTCCCCAAACGTCTGTATGGACTATTTCCAATTGCACTTTCTTCAATTCTCTGTCAACCTTTGTGAAGCTAACTCGTTTCTGTTTGCTCATAACGCAGTTCTCACAAAGACCCATATCAACAGATTCCAGACCTTATAGAACTCCTTTTGCAACCAGCATTTTCATTCTAGTTATATATCCAAGTCTATTGTAGCATAGACTTGAATTTGAAGCACTCTTTTAGCAACAACAACCATGTTCATACTAAAGGGAATGAACTCTTCATCCACGTAGCAGAAGCATTGGAAACCGTTTTGATTTTTATTATGAATTAAAACAAAAGCAATAAATAGGAGAATAAGAACTCTAGCTTTGTAGAAACCCTAGCTTGCCAGACTTCTTGAAGTATTCAAAGCTCTTCAACATTCAACGAGATCTTCTTTGCTATGACTCGAACACAAGGTCAAGGCTTGTGGGAGCCTCTTGAAAGAAAATCCCGAAGGGATTGGAGAAGAATAGTTTCGAGAATTCTCTGGAGATGTAATTTCATTCTCCAGAGAAAGTGGGAGAGATTCGTATATCTTTGACTCAACCTGAGGGTCCAATTTATAAGGACTCTTAAAGAATCGTCAAATCATATATTTGTAGATTTAATATATTAAGATATAATACCTTATACAAATCATATTTAGATATTATAAGATATCCTAATATATATTTAACTAATTTGAATCTCATTCAAATTTTAAATATATTTTTATTTAATGTATTACGATTTAATATTTAATTGTATCAAATACAATAAATATATTTTTCATTTAATATATCTAATATATTAAATATTAATTTGAACCTTTCACATTAATATATTTTTCTCCATTTATATTTAACCTATCTAATATATTATTATATTTAACCTATCTAATATATTAAATATTAATGTGAACCTTTCAAATTAAATATATTTTCTTTATTTATTTCATATATTTAATATATTAAATATTAATTTGACATTTCAAATTAAATTATTTTCTCTTTTATATTTAATATATCTAATATATTAAATATCAATTTGAACTCTTCTAATATTCTTTCAAATAAATTGAACCTTTTAGTCTTACTATGAGCTAGCAAAGAGACCTTATGGACCTACAGATTATAAGCTTCAATGATACAAAATTAATTAATTAAACTCTTTAATTTTCATTCAATAACTTACTCCACTATAGACCGAGTTGCACTCTTATGTATTGCAAGACAAGTTATGTCCATTGATACAACCATTACAAGCAAGTCGATCCTTCACGAGTTGTTCATAATTACAACTGGGTCAAAAGTTTGTTTTACGCCTGTAATTACATCTTTCACCTTAAAGAGAGATTAAATATTTCTTGGTCCAGTCTTATACAAACACATTGTATAGGATACCCGCACTTACATGTCTCTACATGAACGATTTGGATCAAATCATTTGTAACGATTACAAAGTGGGCCGTATCAATAGTGTTACCAGGATAAGGCACCCAACCTTATCCATATACTACAGACTATTACTTGAACACGATCCTCTTATATGTCAACCACATATTGTTCAAGATTACATTATAACCTTGGATTTTCATACAATGGATAATAATTAAATTACAAATAAAATAATAAAAACAACACATACACCTGTAGAGGTGTATAAGGTTCGAGATTTTGTGCCACGAGCTACCACCATAACACCCTTCACAATCTTCCATAAACTCTTTCCAAACTCTATTGCATAACTTGTGCTGTCCAACTAACTAATAGAGATCAGATTTTTCTTAAGACTATAATATATCTGACATCCTTTCATTTTCACTGATTTCCTGCCATAGTTTTTATATAATAGCCCAAAAATAAATAAATAAATAAACAAAGAAAAATTATGATTCCGTTTAAAAAATAAAAATAAAAATAATAAATAAATATTAAAAAAAAAACAACAACAACCCTCCCCCACTCCTCTCCACTAATCTCTCATCCTTTCCCATCATCTCTCCACAAACCAATTCTTAGGCCGAATCTGGAGTCCCTCCACAATGAAACAGAAAACAAAAATGTCAAATTTGAGAAAACTAAAATGACCGTAGGCACATTTACAGAAGAGAGGTAGAGGCTGTGGAGGAAGATCTCGGTCAGTTTGTTAGGTATATATTAAACTTCCTTTTCTTTCATTCTAATTTCATTTATAGGAAATCACAACCGAATATATTTTAGATTATTTTAGATCTTCACTGTTGGTCAATAATTTTATATGAATTATAGTAATTATGTAGATCGGTGGACAAATGAATCGATTAAATTAAAAGCCAAGAATATGCGTGAATAACTGTGAACGGAATAAAATTGGTCTTGGCCTAACAAGGGAAGTTTTGGGTGTAAGAATGACTATTTATCACCACACTGAAAATACAAAAAGAGAAAAATAGAATTACATAGAGGAAATTAAAGAGAGGCTTTGGAGGAAGAAGGATTAAAAATTGGGCAAAAATATTTATCACACAATGAAAAAGAAGAAGGGAATTGACAATAATATTTATCAACACAATGAGAACAGAGAAAAAGGGAATTATAGGGAAGACCCAGAATACAGCTAACCGAATAAAATAAGGTAAAATGCATGAATGATCTTAAAAGTATTAAATGGTTGATACCAGTAAATATAACAACAACCATATATTTTCATTTATAAAGTAATTCTTAAATATATTCTCATTTATAAAGTATGTCAATAGGCACGGTATGGTTAGAAATATTTATATCCCAAGAAATATTAAATCTAGATGGAGAAATTTAACACTTTGTTAAATAGTTAACAAAATTTAAGAATTAGAATTACTGAAGTAATTTGGTGATATCTCTAATAGGGTGGAGCGCCTTGATATAGGTGGGAACGAATTCAAGGGACGAAAGCAAGCTAGTTTGGAGTTAGATGAACTTCGGCTAAGGTCATCCAAGTAAGTGGCCTTACTATCGGCATAGTTATATTTGATGTTGACACGTGCCTGCGGTTCTGCACGTGTCATATGTTCTGATATGTGTGAATTGTATGATAATAATTGTGGTACGATGTGTTTAAGGATATGTTTGAGATAGGATATGAGAAAGATGCACAAAACGAAATGTAACGATAGGAGTAAGATACGTTCATGAAACGTTAAGGTTAAGATACGTTCATGAAACGTTAAGGTTAGGTTACATACCAGAGTGCTATGGATAGGAGAGATTGATGAAAGAATATGGTTAGGATATGGGTAGAAAAGGATAGGTTTGTGATAGACTGATAGAACGATAGCGTTAGGATACGTTCCTATGATGATATGACTAAGGTACATTCACGTAACGATATGACATGTTATGATACAATATATTGTGATGTGATATGTTATGTTTAAATTGTTTTGTGTGACCATTGAGGTAGTTGTTGTATGAATTGCACGTTATGAAATGACATGTTAAAAGCATGGAGCGTTTTGTTATGCTTTCTAAATTGTATGTATACAGTATGTTATGAATGACATGATATCACGATAAATGAAATGAAATGTGTTATGAATGACATGATATCACGATAAATGAAATGAAATGTAACCCCGATATGAATGATGAATGATATGTGAAATGATATGAGAAATGATATGATACGAATGAAAGATGATAGCGGGGTTATATTCATTAATGATAAAAGTAGAAATATTGGGACCTCATGCATTATGTGTGTTCATGCATTTGGGGGATACCCCTATTCCATCACGAGGGTACGGACGCGTACATCCAATGGCAGGACAACGATCGTTATGCTTTGCATAGCGCTGCCGTGACGGTTACTAGTTCTAACGGGTTCCGGCATAAGGGGCTCCCAGAGTATGCCCACCAGATAAGAAAAGTGGCCCAGCGGTGTGCGAACTAGCTGGTGAGCCCATACTCGCACGTATGGGCTGTGTGTAGAGTATATGGTACACGTCCAAAGTTTACCCGTTAGGACAGCACTGTAGGAAAAGCGAAACGAAACGAAACGAAAGATAGGTCCCATCATTTCATTGCATGTGATTGTTGCATTTAACCCCAATAGTGGGGTCACTTACTGAGTATTTCTTTAAATACTCAAGCCATGTGTTACTACATTTTTCAGGTTAAGGCAAGACATTCCTGTACGGCTGACGACGACATCGCAACTCGAGACCATGACACATGATAGTGGGATGTTTTTAACTTAAATGTTTATTTATTTTATTTACTCTTTTGTTGTGTCGTTTTAAAGATGTTTTTGAAACACGTAAGTCCATAGCTGTGTTTTCAAGATAAAGGTGATGTTTTATGGAATTTAAATGAAGTTTTCCGCATGCAATGTTTATGATATGTATAAAGTAGCGACCTTAAATTAGGTAGAAAATTTCGGGTCGTTACATTTTATGCAGTTCCTTCCATCTCCTAAGCTTTATTGTCGGCAAGATATGTCTTCTCGCAATTTTCAGACTTAAAATTTCGTAACAACTCTCTACTTGGCGAATGAAAAGATGCACTTAAATCCAAAATCTAGGATTCAATCTAACTGTCCACACTGACAATTAAAGCATCTCTGATGTCTTATTTATAGAATCATTGTCATCCTCTCATTTATTATAACGATTCCACTTTTGGAAAAGAAATAACAATAAATGAAATCAAACTAATAACCAATAGCATTAAACCTCGCCGAAGATCACGCATTTCCAGCGAGACAATTATTTCCTTATAGAAAATACTTCCAATTTTCTTAAGTTTCTTTGCGCACAATTGTTTCAGCATTCAATAAATCATTTTGTGCTTGTGTGCTCTGTAAAACCCAAACCGATAGGCTTTTTGGGGAGCTTTTGTGGGTTTTGTTCGCAAAGTTTGGAGGTTATCGTGAAGAACTTTAAAGTATAGGAACGGAGAAGTATCGTGTAGGTGTTGTATCGACGAGGAGAGACAAAACGTAGCAGAATCGAACCTGAGACATCGGGTCTCGTCAATAAACGGAATGGGGAGTTCATGATTAGGGTTTTTCGTGGTTTCTCGGGTAAGGAAGACGAGGCGACGATTCGGGTCGAATTTCTTTATATACCCACGAAAACGCACAGCCACCCAGCTCACGACTTTTCTGTTTAAGCACAGACGAAGGTCCAGGCCCAACCCAATTCAGACTTGCGTGAAGACCAATAGCCCCTGTTGCGTTCTCGGTTTCCACGTGACCCGCGCATGATCAGGCATCAGCCACGACTCCTCTTAACTTGGCTTGGCATGTACGGTAGCTCAGCTTAGCGTGTACGTCGGCTCGACTCCGTTAGTTCCCGCGACTCGGCTTGGCAGCTCAGCGGCTCGACGGCTCGACTTGATGGCTCGGTATATATATATATATAATATATCGATTCCTAGATTTTTGGCTTTTTAAAGCCAGTTTTGCCCTTATTTTAGTCATTTGAGATTAGTATGACCCTTAATTGCCAAAAGAGATTACGTTAGGGGCTTATTTTGATAATTAAACATGAGGTTTAGATTGGTTATGTTATGAAAAGGCTCAAAGCATGTTATGTGGTTTTTATAGGAAGTAGTTAGGCGTTGGAGTTAGCTTATCGTGAGTAAACTTAGACCAAGACCAACGAGATAAGTGACTTTATTGTTGGAATTAGCTTGTATGATGGGGCATGCCCTGTGGCTTTTGGATGCACATATTTTATGGCTTTTGGATGTGCACATATTTTATGTGAAATGTTTATGTGCTGCATTGATTTTGTTTTCTTGTATTGTAATGAAATGTTTACTATGAATGCATGCAATCCATTACGCTATTTCCATGAAATAAAATAAAATGCTATGAATGTTATGTCAGTCTTTCATGCTATGAATGTGATGGACTGAAGAATGTTGTCATGCATAAGAAAATGAAAAATAAATAGTATTATGTCATGTAAGGTAAGTCATGAGGCCTCATGCATGTTTGTATGTGGCCTCATGAATGTTTGTATGTCATGTGCATCAAGATACTTCCCCTTTATGTTATGAAAATAAGGATTCAATATTTATGTTCGCTATGATATCATGCGAGCCTTTCTATTATGTGGCGTCAGGTGACATGTAATACGTTGTGTCCGACCAAGCCAGACCTAGAGGGTACGTATACGAGCCCGCCTGGTGGGCCCATGTGCGCGTACGTGGATCGTGTGTGGAGAAGTACCATACATCCAACCATGTTCGAAAAAGAAAAGAGCCCAAGGTCATGTAAAGTTTATGAATGATAGGTCTCACTCATGTTTTGCACGTGTTTGTATATCTAACCCAACAGTGGAGTGACTTATTGAGTATTTCATAAAATACTCAAGCCAGCTACCTAAATTTTTCAGGTAAAGGCAAGACTTCCATGCACGGTTGATGGTAGATGTTGTGAAGAGCATGGAAGTTGATATGAGGGCATTATAGGGCAGCAAATGTTTTAATTGGGTTTAATTTTAAATGAGGAACGTTTGCATTTAAACTTCTAGTTTTGGTTGTTGAATGTTTTTATGAGTTACATTAAACTTTATGTTTTAGATTATTTATGTAATACCATGTTATTTCAAAGTTATTTAATACGAACTTCCGCATTATAACTTATGCATGCAAGGGTGACGTCACTAATTAGGATAAAAAAATTAGGGGCGTTACATTTATGATTGTGATTCCTCTTTGGTCTTGTACAATATGTCCGAAAGTGACCTTTTTCTCCACAACTCCAGCATGTTAGTTTGGTCTGTTTGGAAAATGTTCACAGTTCTTTGATTTTGATCGATCTTTATTTTGACCCTTCGACTTACTTTTTCCCCCTTTGGTCAACACTGAGAGCACTACCAAATGAATCCATAATTTCTCGTTTGCGAATACTTTCGCTGAGAACTACATCTCAGATTTCATCAAACTTTAGTTTCTGAGATCCTCTAGAATTGCCGATCGCAGCAACAATAGTATTCCACAAATCGGGTAAAGATGACATCAAATTCAAGTACCGATTTGTGTAATGTGAAGATGATGAGTTTCTCGAGTATTGACACTTTGTTGTTATGCCTATAGTGGTCTTACAATTGGTTATTCTTGCGTCAAAGTTTAGGCTTCTGGTTTATCTGATGACATACTAGCAACTTTTCCTCTCTGTTTCTCCATTTTCATTTTACAATTATTGTAACGCCCCTAATTTTCATGACCTAATTAGAGACGTTAACCCATGCACGCTTAATTATAAACGTGGAAGTTCATAAAAACATTTTAAATTCAAAGCCATGGACCCACATAATCAAATCAAAACTTGAAATTCGTCTTAAGGTAACCGTAAATCCAGTTCCAAAACTAAAAACTAAAAACGTGTAATCATTCTTTTAAAACTAAAAGTCAATAATTAAATTAAGATGCCATTATAAATATTAATGAAATTATTTAAATAACACAAATTTAAAAGGAAAACACAAAGGAAGTACACACTTGACCAAGATTCTTCTTCTTGCCATTCTCGTCCACTTCGAACGCCGTTGCCTCCTTCCTAACGGTATTCTCTCAAACTCCATCTAACCATCTACAAATTAATTCACCTCAAAGAAAGTACACAAATTAAATAACACAAATTTAAGATTAAGATGACACTACATATTTAAAAGGAAAAAGGAAGTACACAAATTAAATAACACAAATTTAAGAGTTACATTAGGCTAAAACAATGGCGGAAACGACTCTAGAAGGGTCGAAAACCTAAGAATTAAGAGTTACACTGACCTCAGAAGACTAAAACATGGGCTCTAACGGCTACAGAAGGGTCGAAAACCTAGGAATAGGTATATTATTTGTATACTGAGTCGCTAAGCCGAGCTTCCGAGCCGCCGAGCAGCAGAATACAACGGAGCCGAGCCGACGCAGCCGAAGTACCGAGCCGACAAGCCTAGAAGGTCGCTGGCGGCGCACGGCTTCTGGACGCGGGCTGGTATCGCTGGTCTTGGGCCGGAATGGGTACGCGGCCCAGAGTCAGTGTCTGAACGCGGACTGCAAGGCACGGGCCGAAACAGCGGGCCGCGCGTTGGCTGAAGCGAGCTCGCGGGTACCCGAAGAACCCGACCCGAGATCCGCTGCTTTGACTTCCTCACCCGAGAATCCCGACAAACCCTAATCGCGGAACCCGACTGCCGTCTTCCGTTCGTCCTTGACGGTGCGTCTGTCCCTCTTGTTACGAAGTACCTGGCGTTGGTTCGCTCCTACCTAAGAACTCACAAAGGTCCGAAGTCTCGCGACGTTTTCGATTCCTCACCTCAATCTTTCTGCTCCTCTCCCACAGGTACAACAGCGACTCAAAAGGAAAAGACGGCTAATTAGATAACCTAGGGTTTAATGCTAATTAGATAACCTAGGGTTTAATGTGGGGACTCAGGGAAATAATACGTCCCTATTAGCAAAGGAGTGCCTCGCCGGAATTCGGAAATCTCACGAATTCCGGCGAGATTTCAGGCGTGTTTTTTTTTTTTTTTTTGAAACTCGTATCGTTACAATTACGTTTATTGATGACAGGTTTTGGCTTAGCTGGAGTGGAGATGAAAGTAAAAATTTTGAGTATCCATTGCATATCTGTTTTCATGTCCATTCTCTAAATATCTGTTGTATGTTGATTGACTCTGTCGTACTTATTCCTAATTGAAAGGCAGCAAAATCTGACCATTGGGCTTTTGGTTTTTGTCCTCCTTAATGTTGAGAAATCAGTAATTATGTTTTCATATTAGTTTGTGCCCCTTGATTAATTGATTGATCCATATGTTTTCAAGCTTAAAGATCAAATATGAATGTTCGACGTGGATATGATTAACAACTTCATGTTCATCTTAATCCTTTTTAATCCTAAAAGGTTGGGCTTGGTGATGAAGCCCCTATTTTGGATAGGAAGAAGAAAAGGTTTACAAAACAAGGCTAATGGTTGCAATAATGTTGTGATTGTTGTATTAATGTTTCCTATTAATTCACCTCTATTAGACATCTTCATTTTTGGGGACTATGGACGGCAATGTCACTAGATCTCTGGCATTACTCAAAAAGAAGATTGTTGTATTTTTTTTCTGGAAATATTTAGCCTGAATGTGTTTCATCGGAAACTTGGCTACGGAAAAGCCACCCAATCTTCCATCGGAAAGTTTGCAACTTTAATGAAATTTGGAAGATTGGTCACTTTTAGTTCTCCTCAATTACTCTCTTTCGTAGTTTTAGGTATCTTTTTATTCTTACCTCTGAGGAATTTTCTGTGTTCTCCCTGACTTATTTTGGTTGATGTCTTATCATGTGCTTTTGGATCTCCTTTTTATCATCATTCTGGATCAACTATAATTTCCCCATTCCAACTATGTACATGTTAGTACCATATCTCTGCTAGCTGGTGCACAATATTCTGTCTGCATCAACACATTAGAACTGGTATCTTTTAATCTGCCATATATGCAATTACATTTTCCTTGACCCAGATTCCTCTGCAAACCTGTTTGGTGTCTAAAAAGAGTACGCTCCCATTTTCCTTTTCTCACATTTCCTTCTGTTGAGTATAATTAAATTAACCATTTACTTATCCTAGGATAATTTCATCCCTTCTGTAAAATATAGGTGGCATGCCGTTGCATCATGGACTTGGAATGCTCAAGATGAAACATGTGGAATTTGTAGGATGGCTTTCGATGGTTGTTGCCCTGATTGCAAACTCCCCGGGGATGATTGCCCATTGAGTGAGTTAACTAGCTTTGTCTTCCTAACCTCATATACTTTTTTTCCTGCCGTAAATAATTGCACCGCAAAGTTTAGCACAGATGATTTGTGATGCTTAATATCATGTGTGAGTGTGTGTATTTAACTCACATACATGCAAGTGAGCTCAAAATACGATCTAGTTGGTTCTTTAATTAACAAGAAAATGAGGCTGCACCCTGTTCTAATTCCAGATTGATAACCATGTTTGGATTACTTATCTCACTTCCCTTTAGACGTTTCTTTTTCCTTGAACAAGATGGTAATGCCCCTCATTCAGTTTTTCTTTAAATGCAGTTTGGGGTGCATGCAACCATGCTTTCCATCTTCATTGCATCCTTAAATGGGTGAATGCACAGACTTCTCAGGCTCATTGCCCCATGTGCCGCAGAGAATGGCAATTCAAGGGGTGAGAGCACAATTGTATTACTTTATTTACGTTACATTTGTCCAGCGCATGACTTGATTGAGAATTGAAACAGAGCATGTGTTTTCTCGTGTGCTTGAATTTTGAAACACTTCTAGTTGGACCATTCTATATGGAATGTGCAGGGTTGAAGTTCCATCCTACCAGGTTTAGATGATATGTGAAAAAAATCATTAAATCCTTGTCCTTTCTGTCAATGGCTGTTATACTGAAGTGAAATTGTGAAAATTGTTTGCATGTGTGGTATCCATATTCATCCAAGGTTGTAATGTAGGAAAGTTTCTGTAGACTATCAAGGACTTCATTCGGATCATAATCCTAAATGTCTAACTGGTGCAAGACTAAATCTTGAAAATTTCTTTGATAATTCTTTATGAAGAGTCTCGTACAAAACAGCCTAATGATAAGCTATTTAAAGGCTGCAAAGCTGGAGTTCTTAACTTGTCCAATAACTAACTAGCCAATTACCGAGGCATTTACAACAGTAAAACCTTAAATGAGTTGAAAAGACAGAAAGAACAGTAACAAAGTATAATAAAGGCATGCTAAATGAATGGATTTACAAAGAAGGAAATCTGAAAGGGAAGGCGCCCTGTGTCACAATCGCACTCTTGATGGCAGCGGACTTGCGATTGTGCGGCACTCACTTTCCAACGACAAGTGAGCTAAGCCAATTTGTTCTTACGTCGCCTACGGCCAAGCGACGTATGCTCGAGCCTCTGGCCTCAGTTTAAGAAGAAGGTTTTAGAAAACGAGGGCAGAGAGAGATTTTTAGAAAGAGAGATTTTTGAAAGAGACGTTATATAAGCAAGCAAGAGAGTAACAACAACGGCTCACAGTATATAACCTTGGGTAGGGAGAAGTTGACAACTAGTTATATCCCCCTATAGTACATTCTGAGGCATTTCATGTCTAGCAGGCCTAGACATGATTTTTCCGAAACGTCATACTCCCTAGAAATACAAAAGTAAAATGCTAGAATATGGAAAGACATAAAGGGCTTGGCTTGTCATGGGCATGCGGCCATGGGCAACACGCCTTGGACAAGCATGACCATGACATCCTCCCCCACCTAATTGGTTGACGTCTCTGTCAACCGGCTATTTTCATACCTGGCAATGTGGGTGGCGGCGGAGTCCAGATCTTCGGCGCGTTCCCAGCTGGTTTCTTCTGTAGGAAGGTTTTTCCATTTGACAAGGAATTCACGAATCGTCCTTACTGGTCTTCCTATTTTCCTAACCCTGTCGGTTAGGATCTCCTCGATCTCTTTGGTTTCTCTTTGTTTCAGATCGATGCTCGGTCTAGTAACTACATTTCGCTTGTCGTCGTCCGGGTCAGGGTGATAGGGTTTCAAGTTGCTCACATGAATTACTGGGTGGATTTTCATCCATGTGGGTAGCGCAACTCTGTAGGAAGTAGCCCCGATCTTTTTAAGGACTTCAACCGGGCCCTCATATTTTCGAACTAGTCTTTTGTCCTTGCGGCTGCGGAACCTGATTTGTTCTGGTCTCAACTTGATGAGGACTTGGTCTCCTGCTCAGAATTGAAGTGGGCGACGCTTCCTGTCTGCCCACTTTTTCATATGTTTAGAAACTTTCTCTAGATATGCCCGGGCAATATCTGTTGTCTGCTTCCATTCGTTGGTGAAGTTTTGAGCTTGGGGGTTCTTTCCTGCGTAAGGATGATCAATAATGTGGGGCAAGGCCGGTTGTCGTCCACTTACAATTTCGAAGGGGCTCTTCCCCGTAGACGAACTCGTTTGACAATTGAAGCAGAATTGGGCGACATCCAGTAATTGTATCCAGTTCTTTTGACGTGCGTCGACGAAGTGACGTAAGTATTCTTCGAGCAAGCAATTGAACCGTTCTGTTTGTCCATCGGTTCGAGGGTGATAACTTAAGGAGATGTTTAAAGTCGTTCCCAAGAAGGCGAACAACTCGGTCCAGAATGTGCCGATGAATCTACCATCTCTATCGCTGATGGTGCTCGACGGAATGCCCCATAACTTCACAATGTGTTTGAAAAATAGTTGGGCTGTTAGTTCAACCGAGCATAATTTGGGGGTGGGAACGAACGTCGCATATTTTGAGAATCGGTCTATGATAACCAAGATGGCGTCGTATTCCCCGACTTTTGGGAGGTGTGTTATGAAGTCCAAAGACACACTTTCCCAAGGTCTGGTTGGCACGGGTAGAGGTTCCAGGAGTCCCGAGACTTTTGCTTTCTCAACTTCGTCCTGTTGACAGATGAGGCACATCTTGGTGTATTGCATGATGTCGTCTCGCATATTTGGCCAGAAGTACCCCTTTTTTATCAAGGCGTATGTTCGTTGCCACCCAGGGTGTCCGGCCCATAAAGTGTCGTGACATTCCTGAATGAGCTTCTTTCTCAGTTCTCCAGTTCTTGGAACGTATAACCTATTCCCCTTTGTCATCAGAAGGTCTCCCTCAATCCAAAACTGTCGTGTCTTCCCAGCTTTGGCTAGTTCAACGACAGCTTTAGCCGATGGGTCTTTATGCAGGTGTTCTTTGATGATGTCGCGCATCGATCCATCGATCTTACTGGAATGAATGTGGGCTAACATGCACAGGACCGCATGTTCGCCCTTCCGACTCAGCGCGTCGGCTGCTTGGTTACTCTTCCCTGCTTTGTGTTCAAATTTGAAGTCGAATTCAGCCAACGACTCCTGCCACCTGGCTTGTTTTGCCGTCAATTTTGGTTGATCGAAGAAGTGGCAGATGGCGCTGTTATCCGTCTTCACTACGAATTGTGATCCCAAGAGATACTGTCTCCAGACCCGTAGGCAATGGACCACTGCTAGCATTTCTTTTTCGGAGACAGTGTATCTCCTTTCTGCATCGTTGAGCTTTCGACTTTCGTAGGCGATGGGGTGGCCCTCTTGAATAAGGACCCCGCCTAGGGCAAAGTCGGAAGCATCTGTCTCAATTTCAAATGGCTTAGTGACATCCACTAATTCGAGGACAGGGCCCCTCGTCATGGTTGCCTTCAGGTCTTCAAAGGCCATTTGACATTCACTTGACCACGACCAAGGGTGGTCTTTCTTTAAGAGTTCTGTTAATGGGGCAGCTCGTCATGAAAACCCTTCGACGATCCGCCTGTAGTAGTTTGCCAATCCTAGAAAGGATCGCACATCGGACACGGAAGTGGGTACTTTCCACTCTTGGATAGCTTTTATCTTATCGCTATCCATACCAATCTGGCCACAGCTGATGACATGTCCGAGGAAGTTGATGCATGTTTGTGCGAAGGCACACTTTTCTTTCTTGACATACAACTGGTTCTGCCGCAGCTTATCGAACACCAGCTTCAAGTGCACCTTGTGTTCCTCCAGGGTTGTGTTGTATATAACTATGTCGTCGAGGTATACTACGACGAACTGGTCCAAGTATTCGTGGAAAACCTGGTTCATCAATGTGCAAAACGTAGCTGGGGCGTTTGTCAAGCCAAAGGGCATTACCAGGAACTCAAAGGCCCCGTATCTTGTTACGCACGTCGTCTTGGGCTCATCTCCTTCGGCGATACGTACTTGGTAGTATCCTGATCGTAAGTCCAACTTCGTGAAGTATTTGGCTCCGTGAAGTTGGTCAAACAAGTCGGATATTATCGGCAGGGGGTATTTATTGCATACTGTCACCTTGTTTAAGGCTCTATAGTCTATGCACAGACGCAACGACCCATCCTTCTTCTTCTGAAATAGTACGGGGGCTCCGTAAGGTGCCTTTGCCGGGCGGACGAATCCTGCCGCTAACAACTCATCTAGTTGTTTCCTCAACTCGGCTAGTTCGGGGGGAGCCATCCGATACGCATTTTTCGCTGGGGGTTTAACCCCGGGGAGGAGTTCAATTTCGTGATCAATGCCTCGACGGGGTGGTAACGTCTGCGGTAAGCTCTTTGGCATTATGTCGGCATAACTGTCCAGTACGTCCTTGATTTCGTTTGGAATAGCTTCCTTAGTGGTCGTTTCTTCAGTCAGGGGTATAGCCATAAATGTAGGTTCCTCTCGTGCGAGTCCCCTCTTCAATTGCATGGCCGAGATCATTCTGAGACTACCTGGTTGCTTAATGCTTGCAGGTATTACTGTGGGATTGTGGCCGGCGATCACCAAGCATTTCGCTAGTGGCATTGGGATAACTTTGTATTCTAAGAGGAAGTCCATCCCAAGTACTACGTCAAAGTCGTCCGTGCGAACTACGACAAGATCCATCTCTCCCGTCCAGGCCCCTAACTTGAAGGGGACTCTTTTGGAGACTCCCACGATAGGCAAAACCTAAGAATTGACAGCTTTCATTTTTCCGGGGTCCTTTTCTATGGTGAGTCCCAATCTTTGTGCTTCTTGGTCAGCGATGAAGTTGTGGGTTGCACCTGAGTCGATTAGGGTGCTCCTGCTTGGTTGGGAGTTAATCGTCGCATCTACAAACATGAGCCCTTTCTCTATTATGTCTTTTGGGTCGACTTTTCGTTGGAGGGCTGACAAGAATTTCAGAGCGCCCATTCGGGGGTTGTCCTGATCTTCCTTCCTTTCTGACGTAGTCTCGACCCCTGCGTCGTTGCTCTCTTGGATGGACACTTGAAGTGCACTAAGAGAGGCTCGATGAGGGCAGTAAGACAGTTTGTGGGGGCCTTTACACAGCAGGCATTGTAAAGGTGCCGTCGGGTAACTCTTTTGAGGGTAGGGTCCTCGAGATGTTCCCGCTTGGTTGTTTTGAGGGGATCTATCTATCCCACCCACTTGGTCTGTCGTTACTTCCATTTGGCCTATTGGGGCCTTCACTCCGATGGCCTGGCGGTCTATATGTCCTACCCCCAGTGTTTGGGGTCGGCGTTGTTTTTCTTTGGAAACTCGATTCATTCCCAAAGTCTAGAAGTCTCTCGGCACTGGCGATTGCAGTAGCTAGGTCCTGAACCTTTTTCTCGTGTATCTTTGTTTTGGCCCACGGTTGTAACCCATTTATGAAGAAAAACACTTTATCTTTCTCTGACGTGCCCCTGATATCCAGCATCAGGGTCGAGAACTGTCTGACATAGTCCCTTATGCTTCCAGTTTGCTTTAGGGCTATCAGTTTTTCCATTGCTATGTGCTCTACATTTTCGGGGAAGAATTGGTCCCTCAACTCTCTCTTGAGGTCTTCCCACGAGTTGATGGTGCATAGTCCATTCTCGATGTCTTGCACCTTCGTACGCCACCAAAGTTTCGCATCGTCGATGAGATACATTGAGGCCACAGTCACTTTCACGTCGTCGGTACAAGCCGTTGTGGCTTTGAAGTACTGTTCGACATCAAAGATGAAGTTCTCCAACTCTTTGGCGTCCTGATTCCCTTTGAAGGGTCTGGGGTCTGGGAACTTCAGTTTATTGGATCCTGAATGAGTTTGTTCAGTCGCGACGCTGTCTACGAGTTTCATGGTCACCCCAATTCGGGTGTCTATGTCAGCCATCTTTTCATGGATGATATCGACCGTCGTTCTGAACTCGTCTGCTAATCCATTAAACAAACTCATCATAGTATTTTGTAGCACCTCGTACTCTTCGCCACGTCCCTTCTTGTGTGCGACAGAGCTATCAGGGCTACCGGTAGGTCTCGAGCTGCTTGTAGGAGCAACTCTTTCTTCGAGCGAGGACACTCGAAATATCAGTTCTGTGATTGGCAACCCATCCAGGCGGTTGCCCATTGCGTCGATTTCTACGACTTTCTCACTCAATTCCGTCATCCGTGCTTCCAGGAAGCGTACGGTGTCAGGGACTTCTTTGAGGAACAACATTTCCTCCTCTATTAGGGTCAGCCGGTCGGCTTGTGATTTCGGTGTCGACTTTGTCGTCGACATGTTTTCGATCTTTTTCTATTTCGCGGAGCTAACAAAGCTCTGATACCACTTGTCACAATCGCACTCTTGATGGCAGCGGACTTGCGATTGTGCGGCACTCACTTTCCAACGACAAGTGAGCTAAGCCAATTTGTTCTTACGTCGCCTACGGCCAAGCGACGTATGCTCGAGCCTCTGGCCTCGGTTTAAGAAGAAGGTTTTAGAAAACGAGGGCAGAGAGAGATTTTTAGAAAGAGAGATTTTTGAAAGAGACGTTATATAAGCAAGCAAGAGAGTAACAACAACGGCTCACAGTATATAACCTTGGGTAGGGAGAAGTTGACAACTAGTTATATCCCCCTATAGTACATTCTGAGGCATTTCATGTCTAGCAGGCCTAGACATGATTTTTCCGAAACGTCATACTCCCTAGAAATACAAAAGTAAAATGCTAGAATATGGAAAGACATAAAGGGCTTGGCTTGTCATAGGCATGCGGCCATGGGTAACACGCCTTGGACAAGCATGACCATGACACCCTGCATTACTGACCTATCTGAATCCCTTATCATAGAAAAGGTTCAAAGGTGCCTAGCCTCTTGGATAAAAGCATTCTTCTCCATGGAAGGTCTTAAGCTAGTACGCAGACTATGCCAGCAAATGTAAAATAAAACTGTAAAAAATCAAATGTCTGCCCAATTATGCTCCATATACTGTTTTTTTAAACGTACCTCATCTCTTTCCAGGTAATTACGCAGTAAAATAATATAAGTTTGGTATGATGAGCTTGTTTGTTCAGAATTAATCAACAATTCTATTTGACATGATTCGAATTAGTTTATTTCCAGTTTACCTATAGTTATTTGATTCAGCGTCATTGACAAGCTCAGCTGCTTCCTCTATATGGACCTCAATTTCTAATGTCATTGCTCTAAACTTATCTGACAAAAGTTACGCTTGTAGGACAGACAATTGCAGCAAAGCAAATTTCCAATAGCTTGATATAGCTTTCGCAGCATCAGCTAGAGCTTGCCATTTCAAACCAAAAAGAAAACAACATAATATCAAACCCCTGTCAATCCAAAAGATAGAGCTCAAGAAATTAGCTACTTTTCCACATGCCTATTGTTCATGTGCATGCAGATGTTATTTTCATTAATAAGGCCTAGTGTAACGACTCATGTCCAAGACTCAGATTAAAATTTGAAATTTAATTTCGACACCTGGTGACCCCAACATTCTCTTGCGACATGGTCACTGTAATAGCCCAAGTCCACCGCTAGCATATATTGTCCTCTTTAGGCTTTCCCTTTCGGGCTCTCCCTCAAGGCTTTAAAATGCGTATGCTAGGGGAAGGTTTCCACACCCTTATAAAGGGTGTTTCGTTCTCCTCCCCAACCAATGTGGGATATCATAATCCACCCCCCTTCAGGGCCTAACGCCCTCGCTGGCACTCGTTCCTTTTCTCTAATCGATGTGGGACCCCTACCAAATCCACCCCCCTTTTTGGGGCCAGCGTCTTTACTAGCACACCACCTCGTGTCTACCCCCCTTCAGGGAACAACCTCCTCGTTGATACATCGCCCGGTGTCTGGCTTTGATACCATTTGTAACAGCCCAAGTCCACCGCTAGCAGATATTGTCCTCTTTGGGCCTTCCCTCAAGGCTTTAAAACGTGTTTGCTAGGGGAAGGTTTCCACACCCTAAGGGTGTTTCGTTCTCCTCCCCATCAATGTGGGATATCACAGTCACATTACTTACTCCTTACTTCTAAGAGTGAAGACTATTCTCATAGATCAACACGAGTCCTTCTAGCATGTTTTGTTCTCACTTACATGCATCCTAGAAAAATTCTCACGTCACTTACTCCTTGCTTCTAAGAGTGAAGACTATTCTCATAGACCAACACGAGTCCTTGCATCCTAGAAAAATTCTCACGTCACTTACTCCTTGCTTCTAAGAGTGAAGACTATCCTCATAGACCAACACAAGTCCTTCCAGCATGTTTTGTTCTCACTTACATGCATCCTAGAAAAATTCTCAGGGGGCCACCCAACATATAATTGCTTGAAACAAAACACACTTAACTAAGAAGTTCCTATAATTGAGCCACCGAAAAAGAAGGTACACCGTGTTGGTATTGGTAGTGACTTTTAATTCTTTTAAGCCTTTTCGTAGTCATCCTATCTTTAGGACCGCTCTCCTTCGGATGTGGTCTCGGTTAATTTATGTGCTCCTCATTTACTCGAGTGTTGTATGCCCACCAACATTCGCCTAAGTTCATCCCCGAACCACATCTTACTGGGAGAGGTACGATTTTGATACCATTTGTAATGAACCATGCCAAACATTCAGAATTCAAATTCGGCACCTGATGGCCCCGACATTCCTTTGCGACATGGTCACGTTACTTCTCACTTCTAAGAGTGAAGACTCACAGACCAACACGAGTTCTTTCAGCATGTTTTGTTCTCATTCATGCATTTTTTGAAAATTTCCAAGAGGCTATCCAATATAGAATTGTTCAAAACAGAGCACACTTAACTATAGAGTTTTTGTAATTGAACCTTCGAAAAGGAAGGTGCACCTTGTTCGTATAGGTAGTAATTTTCAATTCTTTTAAGCCTTCCTTAGTCATTTTATCCTCAACATCGCTCTCATTCGGATGTGGTCTCAGTTCATTCATGTACCCCTCATTTACTTGGGTGTCACATGCCCACCAACTTCCCGTTTAGTTCGTCCTCGAACAACAATTTACAAGGACTTTAATACCATTTGTAATGACCCATGCCCAAGATTTGGAACACGAATTTGACACCTAATGGCCTCGGCATTCCCTTGCATCCCCATGCGACATGGTCACGTTACTTACTCCGCGCTTCTAAGAGTGAAGACTAGCTCCACAGACAAACACGAGTTCTTCCAGCATGCTTTGTCATCACTCACATGCATGTTACAAAAATTCAAAGGAGGTCACCCAACATAGAATTGCTCCAAGAAAATCTCGCTTAATTATGAAGTTCTTACAATTGAGCCACCAAAAAAGGTGTACCTTGTTGGTATAGGTAGTGACTTTCTATTCTTTTAAGCCTTTCTTAGTCATTTTATCCTTAGGATCGTTCTCATTTGAATGTGGTCTCAGTTCATTTATGTACCCTTCCTTTACTCGGGTGTCATGACATAGTAAGGACTTGCTAGTTGGTGAAGGCTTAGTCTAGGTTCAAGCAAAGTGATGGAACTGCCCTTCATCTGCAATCAGTAAAGGAGTCCTCCAGGTCCCTCCCTCCACTCTGATGCAGAGGAAGAGGATATGGGCATGTTATTTGTTTTACAGCACCCTTCAGCCATATTTGCTGCTCAAGTTCAACAGGCTTTTAGAAATAAAAGGAACATAAACATCAAGAACAGCATATAAAGAGTTTTAAATAAGTACACGAATTGCACAATAAGTGAATATGCCTTCAAGCTTCTACATAAATGTATGCTTCATCTAGCAGGTCCTACAAATAAGAGCACAAACTATATTAAAATTGGTCATTTTGTTCTTCTTTCGTTTTTTCACTTTTAGTGTGGTTTATGGTTTTTTGTTGTTGGAGTTTGATTTTTTACATTGTGCAAAAGCGTTGGTGAAGGGGGGATGAAGACTCGTATAGTCTTTTACTTTGCACATGGGAGTGACGTTGTGAGGCAAAACGTAAACTCTCATAATCTTTGTGAAGTTCTGCCTCATTATCTCAGGTGTTACATGTGACAATGTGATGAAAGATTATATAGCATGGCTACACAATGCCTTCCATTATAATTTTTCAACTTTTTTTTTTTATTAACGAAGCTTTTCTTTATTATATTTCAAAAATTATAATTTTTTTTTTACTCTCCCTAGATTCAGTGTGATACTATGACCATGTGTTAAGGGTTGCCTGCTACCCTTACACATATGATGTTCAGAAGAGATGATGCCATATGGTCCGAATAGGTATGATGAGGTCGTGCCTCAACCTAGGATATCGGTCATTTGTTGTTGTGACTATACAAGTTTACCAAGTATGGGAATAGAAAAGTTAGTCCACCCTGAGATGAGATCCATCGTCAGGAAGATCTACGACACTAGAATCCAATGAACGACTTCCAGTCTCCAACTGGGTCTTGTGACATGCAAGAGAAGCACTTGGAACTTCAAGACATTTCTAGAAGATCAAATAGCACAAGGATCAGTGAGAAAATAATGTTAATCCTTAGCCCAACGATCCAAGCTTTTGTTGAAGTAAGAACCCTTGAATAAAAGAAATTAACACCTCCTTGTACAAAATTCGGATCAACTAAGAGATAATGTTAGAATTAGAATACCTCTTAAGATCAAAGATCTAGAAGCAAGATTTGAAACTTTGTTCTAATTTGAGTCACTCCACAATCGAACTTGATCACAACTTGATTGAATGACTCAGATGCAATCTACCACAAGAATGGCTTAAAACTTAGAAATAAGATGAAACTCAAATTCTAAGGGTGAAAGTCTGAGAGTTCAATTTCATTCATAAAAAAAATATGTTCTTTGCATAGCAATTTGTGGGTATTTATAGTCTCTCCACAAAAGAAACTTCAAACTCTTCAAATGCTCACTAAAGAAGTTAGTGACCACGTCTCAACTTGAGAGTTCAATTTCATTCCTAAAAAAATCTGTCATTTGCATAGCAATTTGTGGGTTTTTATAGTCTCTCCACAAAAGAAACTTTCAACTCTTTAAATGCTCACTAAAGAAGTTAGTGACTATGATTTACTCTCACTACCCTTTAAATCTTTTTTTAAAAAAGAAATTGACTATTTTGACAAGTAACTTCCCACTCTTTTGCCCACTTCGAGAACTTATGGAATTAAAATAATAAATAAAGTTTTCTAACAAATTATCAATCAAGTGCTATTTATAGCAACTTCATCCGCTACTTCAACCGTGCAAATATTCACTTCTAAGGCTCCAAGTGGTCTTTCCTCAATCAAATCAGCTTGTAACACATGGAATAATGGTTGAACCGAGCGTGTCCAATTCTGTAGATGAAGAATGAATGCTTGTTGAATCTTCTTGGTTTTGGATCGTGTAATAGGTTCAGTTGGAACATCGTGATCCTTATCATCTTCCCCCTCTTCAAAAGGATTCGTCCTCGAATCAGGAAATCATTACCTACATCAAAAAGACTCAAGTCAGCAACATTGAATGTAGAATGTATTGAAAATTCTCCCAAAAGATCAATTTTATAGGTCATCCTCTCTTGGATGTAACTTTGTCTTTCTTTTGAGATGGAAATCGCTCATTACGAAAATGTATCCAAACCCAGTCATCGGGTTGAAAAATTATTTCCTTCCATCCTTTGTTAATTCTTGAAACAACTTTGAAATCTTGTTTCTCAATTCTTTCCTTCATTCTTTGTGCAATGTTTTGATCAAATATACCTTACTTGTGGCTGCTTCACTCACAAAAATATTAAAAGGAATAGTGAGCCAATCAAGAGCGTAAGTGTATTAAATCCATAAGTATCTTCAAAAGAAGAACAATGAGTGGTATTATGAGTTGCTCTATTATATGCAAATTCTACAAATGACAAAACATTCGTCCCAAAACTTAATATTCTTAGAAATATTAGCCCTGAGCAACCCTCCTAATGTTCTATTAACCATCTCAGTTTGTCCATCAGTCTGAGGATGACATATAGTTGAAAACAATAATTTGGTACCAAATTTACCACACAATACTTTCCAAAAGTGTCTTAAAAATTTAACATCCCTATCACTAACAATAATTTTGATGATTCCATGTAATCTTACCACTTCCCCAAAGAATAAGTCTGCAACATGGTTTGCATCACTCGTCTTGGTCAACTCACTTTTTTTCTTTTTTTTTCAATCTCACATCTTTTTTCATTCTTATTTTTTGTATTTTTTTCTCTTTGATTTTTCTCTAATTTTTCACTCGTTTTCTTTTTCCTCCAACTTTAATTGACCAGCAAATACAAATACATTACTAAAAGGTACAATAGTGGTTTTTCTGTTATCTTTTATAAAAGAATACCTATTCAAATAACCATCATACATGACTTTCTTATCAAATTGTCAAGGTCGACCAAACAATATGTCTCTAGCAAGCATTGGAAACACATCACAAAGAATTTCATCTTTATATTTTCCAAAGTAAGAGATATTAAACCATGGGAAACTATCTTTATTGTTCCACTGTCATTGAGCTTTTGAAGCTTGTAAGGTTTATGATGGTGTTGGGTTGAAACTTGCAACATTTTGATCAACATGGTACTTATTACATTGGTGTGACTTCCACTATCAATAATAAGATTACAAGGAGTCCTCTTGACTAAACATCGTTTGTGAAATAGGTTGTCTCTTTGATCATCAACATCATTCTCTATAACTTGAGTTTTAAGAAGCCTTCTTGTAAGAAGTGCCAAATAACTCCCATCTTCCAATTCCTCTTCATCTTCCTGGACTTCTTCTTCAACTAGCTCATCTTTGTCATTTTCCTCACTATCTATGATTACTTGTCCATTGTTGATGATCATGACTCTCTTGATAGGACAATCACGATTAATATGATGAATTCATTGACATTTCCAACATTCGATGTCTCTATGAGGATTAAGAGGGATTTTAGCACCAAGAAGGGTTAAGATGGATTATCAATATGAGAGAAGAGAAGAAAGAGGAGTTAGGAGAGTAAAGCTTCAAAATTTCAACATTTTATGGGAAGTCTGATCTGGAGGAGAATTTGTAATATGAGAGTGAAATTGAGTATATTTTCGATCGCAACAATTTTAGTGAAAAAAGGAAGCTGAAACTTGTCATGGCTGAATTTGTGATTATGCAATTATATAGTGGAGATATTTGAAATCAAAGTGGAGGAGAAATTACGAAGAACCAATTGAAATGTGGGAGGAACTGAATACATTGATGAGGAAAAGGTACATTCCTAAGCATTATTCTTGAGTACTCAAACAAAAATCTTATACTTTACAAAATGATTCAAAAGTGTAGAAGATTATTACAAAGAAATGGAGACTGCTATGAATAGAGCATGCATTGATGAAGACGAGAAGGATATAATTGCTAAATTTCTTGGTGGATTGAACCGACAACGCTCATTAAGTGGATATGCAAGTGTACTTTGATATGCAAAATTTAAGGGCAACTAACTTGGGAGAAGAACTCCAAGTGGTATGCTCTTTCTAAGTTTACTTCTTTCAACACTTAGAAAGATAGTGCAAACATTGAAAGGATAGATTTCAAGCTTAGAGACAATTATGAGCTTGACAAAAAAAGACAAAATTGAGACCTCCAAGAATAAGGAGAAAGTGAAGGAATACAAGAAAATTCGAGAAAGAAATAGACATCAAATGTTGAAAACGTCAAGGAATTAGTCATATTAGTCGTGATTATTCTAACAAGAGAGTCATAATCATTAAGAATGGAGAATTTGTCACAAATGGTGAGGAAAGTGATTGAAATGAGCTAGTTGAAAAAGAAATCATGGAGAATGAGGAGGAATTGGAGGATGAGATTCATTTGACACTTGTTACAGGAAGACTTCTTAAAACTCAAGTTTCGAAGAATGATGTTGATGATCAATGAGATAATCTATTTTGCTCACGGTGTTTAGTTAAGAGGACTCCTTGTAGTCTTGTTATTGATAGTAGAAGTTGCAACAATGTAATAAGTACCATGTTGATCAAAAGGTTGCAAATTCCAACCTAACATCATCTTAAACCTTACAAGCTTTAATGACTCGATGATATTGGAACTATAAAGGTAGTTTCTCAAGCTTCAATATATTTCTATTTTGAAAAAATATAAAGATGAAATTCTTTCTAATGTGTTATCAATACTTGCTAGAGACATATTGCTTGACCGACCTTGAAAATTTGATAGGAAAGTCATGTATGATGGTTATTTGAATATGTATTCTTTTACAAAAGATGGTATAAAAACCACTTTTGTACCCTTAAGTTATGCTGATCAGTTGAAGTTAGAAGAGAAAAAAAAAAGAATTTTTGGTATAAGAATCGAAAGAAAAACAAGAATGAGTGAAAATGAGAGAAAAATTAGAGAGAGAAAAAATTAGTAGAAAGAAGAATGAAAGAAGAGATAAAATTGAAAAAAAAAAGTGAGTTGTTAGGCTAGAGTTGTAGAGGTGAGAAGTGCAATGTTTTCTTTAAAAAAAAAAAAAACTTTGTATTTAAGTACGAGGAAGGGTGGTTGATCTCTAATGATAACAACTTGTCTTTGCTTAATGTGTTTCAATCTCTTTTATAAGATTTTGAGGACGTATCCCAAGATGAAGTACCTAAAGGATTACCTCTCATTAGAGGTATTGAACATAAAATAGATTCAGGGGCTGTCATTCCTAATAGACCATCTTATAGCTGAAACTAAAGAAATTTAGAGGCAAGTGAACGCGCTCATAGAAAAAGCTATATACACAAGAAAGTTTAAGTTTATGTTTTGTACTAGTCTTATTAATGCCAAATATGAATTGTATGTGAATTGACACATGTATGTGAATTGTAGAGCCATCAACAAAAATACTATAATGTATCGACATCCTATTCCTAAGCTAGATGATGTGCTTGATGAATTTCATGGTTTATATGTATTTACTAAGATTAATGTGAAATCTGTATATCATCAAATTAGAATAGAATGCACGTAGAAGATGAATGAAAATCAACTTTCAAAACTAAGTTTGGATGGTATGAATAGTTTCTTATGCTTTTTGGGCTAACTAATGCTCCTAGTATATTAATGTGCTCAATGATTCATGTTTTGGGTGAATAATTGAGAAAACATGTGGTGTATTTTGAATGATATTTTACTTTATTCAAAAACTTTGTTTAAACATTTATTACACTTAGAAAAGAGAAACTTTATGCTAATGTTTTTGTATGGAAAAGATTAACTTTTTTGGTTTCATAGTTGATAAAAATGGAGTAGAAGTAGATGAAGAGAAAGTTAAGGCAATTAGAGAGTGACCAACACCAAAAATGCACAATTGAATTATTTTTAATAAAAAAGAAGGTTGTTTTTAAATGGGAGGAAACACAAGAGAATGTCTTCAATGAGCTTTGGAAGAAATTAGTCAATACACCATTATTTATCTTACTTAACTTTAATAAAACTTTTGAAATTGAGTGTGATGCAAGTGGTTTTGAGCATAAGTGTTGTTTTGATTGGAGATGGAAAACACTATGTATTTTAGTGAAAAACTAAATGGGACAACATTGAACTATCCTACCTATGATAAAAAAAATGATTTGCTTTAGTTCGTAGGTGTGGCAACACTACTTATGACTAAGAGAGTTTGTGATCCACTCTGTTCATGAAAACTTGAAGTATCTTAAGGGTCAAAACGAACTAAACCGTAGGCATGCAAAGTGGGTAGAGTTTATTGAAATATTTTCGTATGTCATCAATTATTAGCAAGATAAGGATAATATGGTAACAAATACATTATCAAGAAGGCACAATATGTTTACTTCTTTTAGTGCATAAATTTTTGGCTTTGAGCATATAAAAAGTTATAGAGATGATCAAAATTTTGGAATCATTAATGCATCTTGTCTGGTGAGAAAAGCGGTGGATGATTATTATGTGTTCCGTGAATTTATGTTCAAGAAAAGTAAGCGTTGTGTTCGTAAATGTTTTATAAAAGATTTACTTGTGAAAGAAGTACATGGGGTAGCTCAATGGGACATTTTGAGATTAATAAAACTTACAATATGTTGTACGAACCCACTTTTAGTTGAAAATGAAGCATGACGTTCATAAATTTTGTAATTAATATTTTAAAGGTAAAGAAGTTAAGTCTGGATCACATAAATTTTGGACTAATATATCTATGGATTTTTTCTTGGTTTGCTGCACACTAAAAAGGGTAAAGATAATATTTTTGGTTTTAAGCCACGGGAAGCATTGATTATGACTATTATTTTTAAGAATGTTAAGGAAGAAAGTTTGTCATAGAGTTTGCATATAAAAGAGCAACATTCAATTTTTCTCATTTTGAAGTTATTTATGAATTTAATTCATTTACGCCTCTGGATTCCTATTCTTTCTTATGTTTTTGTGAGTGAAGCAATCACAAGTAAGCCATATTTGATCAAGACCTTGTGTAAAGAGGTGAAAGAGAGAACTAAAAAAACAAAAGCTCAAAATTGTTTCAAGAATGAACAAAGGACTAAAGAAATTTATTTTCCAACCTACTGATTGGGTTTAGATATATTTTCGCAAGGAGCGATTTAGATTTTAAAAGAAGACAAAGTTACATCTAGGAGGGGAAGAATTAATAACAATGATTATAAAATTGATCTTCGAGGATAATTTTCAATACATCCTACTTTCAATGTTGCTGACTTTAGTTCTTTTGATGTAGGTGATGACTCTTCTAATTCGATGACGAATCCTTTCGAAGAGGGAGAAGATGATAAGAATCATGGTGTTCCAAATATTCTAAATGGATCTATTACATGGTCAAAGATTAAGAAGATGAACCAGCATTCATTTATCTACAAAATTATGTGTTACAAGTTGGCTTCGGAAGAACGATTTGGAGTTTTGGAAGTCGACATTTGTCATGGTTAAGTGGAGCATGAAGTTTCCATAAATAGTACTTGATTGATGATTTTCCACCCTTGTCAATCATGACCATAATTTCTGTTTTTTTTTTTTTTTTTTTTTTTTTGCATTTGAAGGGTAGTGGCACTACAAGAAATACAAGAAATAAAGAATACGATAGCATACGAAAAATGCTATTGTAGACTTTTTATAGCGTTTTTTCGTACGTTGTGACAGCCCATGTTATTATGAGTATGAGACAGTTATACCATTTAAAAAAAAAATTATAATAGAGTATAAAACTATAGTTTATATACATTGATATAAAAACATTTTATAGCGTTTTATTAAAGTTAAATATGTTTAATATAGCTAAAATATTATGTTATCTTTAACTTATTATAACATTGTTTTTTAACGCTATAATATAGTATTCATACTTTAATCTTACGCTATAATAAATTGATTTGATCATTTTTTTTATTTAAATATCATATCATTAATTATATTTTGATAAAAAAATTTATTCAAACACATGAATTCTTTTATTGCACATTAAATACCATAACTTCCAAATGAAACTTCATTTATCTATTTAAATTACAAAATGAGTATTCATTAGTTTGATAAACAAAAAAGTTATTCAAACAAATACAAAATAAAGTATTCTCCATTATTTGCATTGATGTTTGATGTTTGGGGGCCGCTATCATATTATGACTTTGTATTGTAAGTCTTCTATCACCTTATTGTCCTCTTTGGACTTTCTCTTTTGGGCTTCCCCTCGAGGCTTTAAAACGTGTTTGCTAGGAAAATGTTTCCACATTCTTATAAAGGGTGTTTCATTCTCCTCCACAATCAATATGGGATATCACAAGTTTCTATGAAGGATCTTGGTCGGAATCAAGCTTCTTGTGGTCGGAATCGAAGTTAGGGGGCGGTTATCTTCCATCTCTCTAGGGTTTCCTTCCTTTCTTTTCTTTTCATTTATCGTTCTTTTCTTTTCTTTTCTCTTTCCTTTCTTTTTATTCCTTCTCCTTTCTTTTCTTTTCTTTCTTTGCCTGTCTTTTCTTTACCTTTCACAAATTTCAATTTTCAGGTACCTAATTGAGAAGGAGTGCTTTGTAAACTTTTTCAAATTTCCACCATTGTTGCGGACTTTTTCAAGTATTTTTCTCTTCTACACTATTTTAAAATTCTATCTTTAAGGCTCTAAAAAAACCCCAAAAATTTGGATTCGATAGAAAAAATAAAATATTTAATACTTCGTCGAGGCTCGGGTGTTATAGCTAAAGCTCAATCTTGAGCCTGCTTGGAGCACAATGCATTTCTCAGCGCATGCGTATGCAAGCGTGAGACCCACGCGTGAGATATCCTGCCTACATTGGGAAGTCTATGAGGGCACGTGAAGTGCTAATTTCCATTCATTTCAACTCTCGTTCGACTATTTTTTGCTTTTATTTCAATACTGATCCTAATTAAACTTGAACTAGGTCTTGCTAGAGGAATTTCAAAAAAATTTGAGCAGTTAACTAGTGGAAAACGAGCTTAGAAAGGCACACATCATCTAAGTGAGTAACCATTCAGACTCTCTTCAAGCAATACTTGTAGGGATTGCTAGAACGAACAAGCATGCTATCATATCCTGTCTTAGGTTGTTAGAATATACATGAATAGAACATCACATGAGTAGTTTTAGTTGAGAATATCATGTATGTTGTCGAAAATTATAGAAATGCCCCTAAGATAAGATTTTGAGATGCATGTTGTTATATATGTTTAGTTGAGCTAGAAAGAAGGATGTAATATTGTGATATGTGCTTCAATTGATTGATAGACGTTATCTTCTCGTTCAGCTTGCATGAAGGCATTATAATGTATGTTAGCTCTAGGTGATAGAATGCATGTTCTCCTTGTTAAGCATAGTTGGCATAGTTGTCTGCATTGACATAAGACTAGGGCGTGAAAGACAGGTCAATTAAATCATGACCTAGGGTCAGTAACGCCTCCAGTAATCTGAGTACTTTAGATCATGAGTGTTGATTAAAGGTCTAGACACTAGTGCTTCTAGACTACGAAAGCCCCAAAGAGCTAGAACAAAGAGTTTTGGAGTTTAGAGTTTGTGTTTCTAAGTTTCCTAGACATCCTAGAAACCTAGCAAATCTCCAGAGCACTCAAGAACGACTAAGGTAGCTCTCTAGACCGCTAGTAGTTTGAACAGTGTCACTAGAGTCTCAACCTCCTATCTTCTTCAATGCCCCCACAACATTCTAGGTAAAGCCCAATAGTGCCCTTACCAAGTAGTAGGTTTATAAGAGTAGTACTGTCGAGTTAGGCCTACCCGATTTTATTGAGGTAATGTCTCAACCCAAGATGTTGGTCATTCACTGCCAAGGAAAAGCAAGTTACCTAAGTCGAAGTATAAAAATGATGAACAACCTAAATAGACCCCAAGGGGTAAGTAAAAGACAAGGGTCGGCTCAAAACTTTGAGATCTCCCTATATACTTAGATAGCTATAGAGATTAGTTCCAAACTTTTTAAAGTTTAGTATAATTTACTAAAATAAGAATGTGATGAGAGTTTAGAAATAGGACGAGTTTACGGACTAATCTTCATTTTTTTTCAAGTGACTATTGACCACTAGTCGAGGTAGAGGATTGCTTGGGAGCTGTGGTCACAGAGGGAGTCATCCCAAAGCATCAATCTCGGTGTATTTTGTAGTTTTTACATATGTTTGAATTTGTATCTAGATTACACTCCCATTTGTAAATGATTTTGAACAAAACCAATTTTGTATTTGATTTCAAATTATCTTTAATTTGTGGTGTTGTGTGCCTTTTTATTGCACAAAATTTTAAAGTATATTTTATTTTATTTACTTTAGTGTTTTATCTTTTTTCATCATGATCCGATGATCCGAAATTTGAAACTCGAAAATTGACAGTTATTTTAATCCTTTTAATATATTCTTTTAGCCCAACTCACATTTAAATAATATTTCATTAGTGAATGCTATTTTAATCCTTTAATACATTATTTAAAAAAACTCACATTTAAATAATATTTCATTCACGTGTGTTACTATAGGAATTGGAATATGTGCTTTTACATGAAGAAACACAAAAGATATAATTTTATTGATAGTATACTAAACGAAAGCCCCACGTCGTAACGACTAGATTCCGAAAAAGCACAAGGATGAAAGAGTCCCACTCAGTGAGAACATGTTGACCTAATACTAGTAAGGAGATGGCGGAGGAGGCGGTGGAGACTTCTTTCGTGACCTGTTTATTAGCATTGGAGGCGGAGGAGACTTCTTTCGCCATGGTTAACGAGTCTAGTTTGGTAGTGATGGTGATGGCGGTGGTGGAGGAGCTGGCTCTATTGGTGCCGACGGTGGTAGAGGAAACTTCTTTGGTACTGGTAGAGGTGGCGACATCCTTGGTGGCGGCGGGGGCGGCGGCCTCCTTGGTGCTGGAAATGAAGGAGGTGCTATAAAGAACTTTGGTGGTGGTGGTGGAGGAAACTTGCAGTCAGAGGCTTTGGGTGTTATTGAGGATGCCAAGCTTAGAGCCACCAAAACTGCAATGACAATGGTGGAGATTAAAGAAGAAAAAGAACCCATCTTTGCTTATAAAATTGGGTTTTGAATTAAACTCTCTTAACCCTTTATATAGCTTCTTGAGTGATTGCTTGATTGCTCATTTAATGCCTACCCAACTTGTTTTCAATTCTGAATTTATTCTAAATATTAATATAACCCAACTAAACGTTGACTTATCAAAGCGTGTTGAAGTAGACCATACAAAAAGTCTAAGTTGTGGAATTAAAATAATATTATATATCAAAAATGAAATTAGAAAATTATATGTACCCATATCTTCAATCATATTTAAATAATAAATATGATATTAAACAACATTTTAATAAAATTTTAAAATTTGTACCCACTCGTTATGAGCCTGCGGTTTATTTATAGCTTAGTAACAGTTTCTGCTATTTATTTATAGCTTACTAATTGTTGGAGAGCAGTAAAACTATATTTGGTAAATGATAAATTGTCATCAAATCACATGGGAAGTAAATTGTCATAAATAGTAAATAGCTATATAAAAAGCAATATACATGGTATATAGTTATATATAAGAAATGTTTATATCTGGTAAGGCTATATATATAGTAAGCTAAACCATATATATATCCGTTCACGCGCAGTTTTGAAAATATACTTTCTGTATTCTCTCTCACTGTACATGCTCATCAATATAAACTTTTAGCCAATATTCTTCCTTGCATTTTCTCTATCCTATTTTTTGTGTTCATTAGATCGAGTGTGCTGCGATCCGAACACCCACATCTCCAATTACCCTATTAGGTTAATGACAATTTTGTCCTCTAATGCAAGTTTAGGTAATTAATTAATTGATGAGAAAATTAAATGGCAACCAATCAAATTGTGTAAGCATTAAATGCAGTCAAAATGATTATATGCTGATTGAGAAATTGTTGACTTTAGGAATAGTGCATGAATTGCTTTAATTTTGATTTGATGATTGTGAAGGAAATCAAAGTGATTAAGGGTTTAATTTAGGAAATATGATTAAATTAAGGGTTTAATTGAGTGAGAAATTAAAAAACATTTTATGATTAAAAATGATTTTGGAACTATTACGTCACTCCCAATTTTGTACTTCTCAAATAACTTTTTCGTAATTATTTGCTAGAGGGCTAAATGTCAACGGATCAATTTCTTTGAACATTAAATGTAATAACCCAAAATTAGAAGAAAAAAAAATTGTCCAAACATGCTTAAGTTGATAAGTGGGGAGTTGACCTCCACTGTAAAACAGAGGTACCTCACTTCATTTTATCATCTCACTTAAACGATTCGAAACCAGTCGAAAAATACATTTTTTAAAACGTTTAATGTTAGTATGACTAGTTAAATTGAGAGCTTAAATTATTTATGCATGATTAGGTTTAATTAGTTTAAATTATTAGGAGTAAATTTGTATGCATAAATAGGCTTAGCTAGTTTAAATTATTAGGAATATCTTTAAAATTATTTTACTCAAAATTAGGTGAGTCAATTCCCATGGTAATTCTAATTTATTATTGTTGAACTCCGTAGGCAAAATTAAATTTTAGAGAGCAGCGTTAAGTAGCGCTAGCATCAAGGAGTGCTGATTGATGACACGTGTCTGTGGCTTCACACGTGTCTTATGCTCGTATATGTAAATTGTTATAAATGAGATGTATATGAGATGTTACGTGAATGTTATGCTATATGTGATAAATTGATATGTTTATGATATGATATATTGTGATATGATATGTTGAAGGCATGTTCGGGTTATGTTATGTGACTTTTATAATATATGATATAGTATGATATGTGCATGACGTGAATTGGTACGTGCAAAGATATGATAAGTTATGATATAGTTTATGTGATATGATTGACATGCAAAACGACGAACTAGCATGAAATACAACCCCGGCACACGTATGGAAGATGTGATAAATGATATGATATGAAGGAAGATGCAAGATGGATTGTATTATATGATAATAAAAATGGAAAAATGTTGGGAACTAATGCATTATTATGTGCTCATGTATCGGGGGATACCACTTCTCCTTCACGATAGCATGGACGCGTATGCTATGGGGTAGGGAAACAACCATTATGTTTATCATAATGCTGTCATGACGGTCGCTATTCCTAATGGGTGTCCGGCATCAACAACTACTAGAGAATGTTCGCCCGACCAGAAAAGGGCTCATGAGGTGTACGAACCGATTGGTGGGTCCATACTTGCATGTGTGGACCGTATGTAGGGAAATTAAGTACACATCCAAATTATCAGTTTAGGATAGCCGTCGTAGGAAAATAGACTGTTATGATAGGTCCCACTTATGAAATTCTGTGTTTGCATGTATCCCCTATAGGGGTAGCTTACCGAGTATTTCTTAAAATACTCAAGCCATGTGCTACTTATTTTTTTTCAAGTAAAGGCAAGACATCACTGTATGGCTGACAATGCAACTCGAGACCATGACACATGCATAGGGTAGTTGTACTTATTTTCTTAAACTTAGGTTAAAATATGGTGTTTTTAATTTTAACGCTTATTTATTTCATTTAGTATTTTGTTGTGTCGTTTTAAAGATATTTTCGAACACGTAAGTCTATGGTAATATTTTAAGATGAAGTTTATGTTTTATGATAATAATTAAACGCCTATTTTCGTACAAAATGATTACGTTATGAAGACGGTTGATTGCTTGTGGATGTATATAATAAAATGATGAAAAATTCACAAGAATAAGTGCAAGTATACACTATCACAAGTACCAAGTAATAAATAAATTATCGATTCCACAGCGAACCTATCTTTTTGGTTAATTTTATCACTAGAAATTAAGTGAGTTTTTGGGTAACATTCAAATGGGTGTCGATGATTTTTGACTAATTAAACAAAACTAAAGCAGAGTGCCACTACTGTGGAAAAACAGAAAATGATGAGAAAATCAACTGTAATGAGAAAGGTTCGGCTAAGAGAGATTAAATAGATAAGTTGTTGAGTTTAGTGGTAGATTTTAGTTCCTTTTAATAGATTTCCAAGCCCACTTACGAGGGTCATGCATGTTGATTATTTCTATAATCGTTTGTAATTCCTATTAACAAGGCTCTAGCAGAAGAATTATTCTTAACTCTTCTATGACTCTTCAAGTCTCCTCGCAATGGAACTAAAGTATTAAAGAGGATTTCATAGCTCCCTCTCTTCTCCCGAATAAGAAACAATTATGTATGTAAAATAGCTAATTAAACACACATGTAAATCATTAACAACAACTCTTTAATAAACTAAGATCATACCGTCAACATACTTAAACTATATAAAACTCTCTCGCCTCCCCTATAAAGTTTAGCTCTCCATACAAACTGAATTAAACAGAGGAATCCGCATCTCAATCATGTAAAATTGATGGAATAAGAAAAGAGAATAAGGAAATAGAGAGTTATCCCGCTTTGTTGTCGTTTGTCAATGGAAGTTCCCTTCTCTTGAGCTCTCACGTCCACCTCTTTTTTAGGTATCTTTTTCCTTTATAATGGTTGTTTCTTTCTCATTTAGGGCTGAGAAAGGATAAAATCGTCCACCTAGGATGTTTCTAATTTGGTAGTCAATGACCCACGTGAACGGCTGATGTGGATTAAAATTTCCATGTCATCCCCGAAAAGTTTGCGTTCCGAATTGCTTCAGCATTAGAGTCAGCAATTTATTTCCAGATGCAAGCAGTGTTGTTTCCAGATTTGCTACAGCATATGGTTCAGCATGAATGTTCTGGAATTTTACCAAATAACTCAATTAAGTATACAATTAAGCTTGATTTATGCAAATTAATCTTTTTTTCATATTAAACCACAATTGATTATTTCATGTATACTAATTAGAATAAATGGAGCAATTAATGAGAAAATAGTGAGTATGAGTGCAAAATTAACTATAAAAAGACTTGATATAACTCTACTTTTGGAGAGTTATCAACGATAGTGACTCTAGGTAAGTAAAAATCTAGGATCGTTACGGTTGGTATCAGAACTCTAGGTTATAGATTTTGTAGACTAGCCTACGAGGTAGGCTTGACATATTTCATGGTTCCACCGTTGATACCTCGTCATCATAAGGTATGTCATGCATAAGATAAGAAAAAGAATTGTCATTGATTGTGTATACTGTTATTGCTTGACCATTATCAAATGTAACCTATGATGGAATTTGATAATATTGACTATATCACCATTGACTGTATTATTGTTGATTAAGCTATGTTTATTATGATAAACACAGAATATGATTCACCTTGCATGAAACGTGAATGTTAATTGATGTATTGATGATGTTTAAATTTAGCAAGGTTTGTATTGTGAATTGACACCCATAGTTTAGTAATTTACTAAATGCTAGTACATGCATGAGAATGATTTTGATAAGAAAGGTCAGATGTTTTAGACGTCTCGAACATAGTTAAAATACATAATATTATGACCATAGAGATGGAAAGAAATGTACCAACATATAGTAACGAGTATATAGTTTCAAATGAAAATGACCAAGGAAGCTTGATAGACGACAATATCTTATAGTCTGCTATAGATATTAAAAGTGGTAGGGTCGAAAGAAAATTTCGTCATTATGAAGTATGTAAATATGAAATTCAAGTATTGGTATTTAAAAAAAAAAAAAAATTACTAAAAGGACAATGTAATGCAAGAAATTGATAAAATATTGATCTAGTTGATGGTAGGAAGCAAGTCTTGAAGAAAGGTGAGAAGATTGAAATTAAGGTTGAATTAAGTATTTAAGGTTTTCCAACCTTAGTGTCTACATGAATATTGGTTTCAATGAAACATCTAAGCCACAAACCTACTACATGAATTCTTTTGATCATGAAATTTTAGGAGAAGGCTCAATATGACATGATAAAGTCACGTATGAAATTTGGTGACCATTAGATTACAATAAACGGACTAAACCAAGGGTAGGTGTAAAATGACCAAAATGGTTCTACAATTATGTACCACTGACTTATGACCAAGGTGATTTCTAAATGGCATTAAATTTGATGAGGAGTCTTATGTCATGGTTCAAATAGATTTAGACAAAGTTACACCGCCATTGGAATATGTTGAGGATTTGAACCAAGAATTGGGGTGGTAAGTGACCAACATACCCCTGTAAGAATTCTAAAATATTTTCAAGATTCGAAAGGACCAAGTGTTAAGAAACTTTTTATGGGACTCATTTATGACTCTAAGGGTAAGTATGCGAGATCTCACGAGGGGATTAGAACATGTTTGAGGTATGAACACTAAGAAAAAGGACGAAACTACCCCTAAAGACCCTTTATAAGAAATCGAAGTTTATTATGAATACCAAGTGACAAGATGTGTACAAAAAAAACTAATTTGTAAGTATCTTTAGTTTTATTACATACAATAATATCTATTATACTTATGCAATATCAGTTTTAGAGGAGAGTTTTGTTAAGTCCCTCTTTAATGTTACAAAGAAATTGGAGTAAATAACCTCCTATTAGAAATGTTTATGCATTACGATTGTAGGAGAAAATATTTAGAGGAAGCTTTGAGGTTGTATAGAAAAATTGATCAATTGTTGGATACTTTAGCAAAGTTTGGAGTGTGTGACTTGAAGGATAAAAAAAATACATAAAGACTAATCAAAGTCGTGATTCAGTTAAAAGGAAGAAAACAAGTCAAAAAAAAAAAAGTAGAAAGATTTGAATTAAAGTTTAATGTTATATCTAAGTTATTCCAACACTAATATCAACACGAGATATTGTTTTCAATAAAAAGCCTGAACCTTAGATCTATTTGCACTTCTTAAGAGTATGGACAAGACAATTTAGTAAAGTTGAGGTAGACCGAGCCATAGACACATGAACTACTAAGCCAGGACTTCACACTCCTTAGCATTTGTTTAGAGAGTGCAATAGGTCTGGTCATTAAGAGGAAAGAATTGGCCCACGCGGCAATATATTGAACATCAAGAGCTTTCAGAAGTTAAGGAAATTGCTAGTCTCAACCATAGTTTAAAGATGTGCTGAATGATATATGAAGGTTAGTAAGGTTTAATGATGTTACGAAGAGATAAATAGTTAAAGTACTAAGACAACTCAAAAAGTAAGCATCCTACCTCATATTTACGAAAGGAACATGAGATTGTTTGTCTTGCCCTTAATTTGGATGACCTGATTCACGTCGTAGATTACGAGTCCTTATAGGTAGACAATGACTCAAGTTACGAGAAAAGACCAATAAAAATTTTAACCTGGGAAGTAAAGGTCTTATGTACTAGGAAAATGGTCTTTATAAAACCATCAAAGGAAAGAAATTATGTGAAAAAAGAAGAGATGAGGGAGAAATACCCCGAGTATTTCAAAGATTAAGATACGGACTAAAGTTCCTTCTAGATGTGTATGAATTAATAACCCAAAAATTAAAAAATTTAAAAAAAGAAAGAGAAGTTGTCCCACATCGCTTCCGTTGAGAAGTGGGGAGTTGGCTTCCACTATAAAAGAGAGGTCTCTCACTTCATTTTATCATTTAACTTAAACGGTTCGAAGTCAGTAAGAGAATACATTTTCTGATGGCACTAGGCTAACATTTTGACTGATCCGACTTGGGTCTGATAGGCTCGGACTCTTTCCTTCTAGTTTCTACCGAAAGCGTTTAAGGTTAGTATGATAGGCTCGGACTCTTTCCTTCTAGTTTCTACCGGAAGCGTTTAAGATTAGTATGACTATCGTTTGACTAGTTAATTTTTAGAATCAAATTTTAAATTATTTATGCATAATTAGGTTTAGTTAATTTAAATTATTAAGATAATTTTTATGACTAGTAAATTTTTGGAATCAAATTTTAAATTATTTATGTAAATTAGGTTTAGTTAATTTAAATTATTAGAAGACTTTTTTTTTATGCCTAATGTTTGACTAGTTAATTTTTGGAATCAAATTTTAAATTTTAAATTATTTATGCCTAATTAAGTTTAGTGAGTTTAAATTATTAGGATAATTTTTATGCATAATGTTTGACTAATTAATTTTTGGAATCAAATTTTAAATTATTTATGCATAATTAAGTTTAGTTAATTTAAATTATTAGGAGAATTTTTATACCTAATGAGGCTAGCTAGTTTAAATTATCGGAGTACGTTTTAAATTATTTTATGTAAAATTAGATAGTCAATTCTCATATTAGTTCTAATTTAAGTAGTGCTAGCATCAAGGAGTCGTAGTAGCTTCGACCTCAAGGAGTCGTAGTAGCTTCGACCTCAAGGAGTCGTAGTAGCTTCGACCTCAAGGAGTCGTAGTAGCTTCGACCTCAAGGAGTCGTAGTAGCTTCGACCTCAAGGAGTCGTAGTAGCTTCGACCTCAAGGAGTCGTAGTAGCTTCGACCTCAAGGAGTCGTAGTAGCTTCGACCTCAAGGAGTCGTAGTAGCTTCGACCTCAAGGAGTCGTAGTAGCTTCGACCTCAAGGAGTCGTAGTAGCTTCGACCTCAAGGAGTCGTAGTAGCTTCGACCTCAAGGAGTCGTAGTAGCTTCGACCTCAAGGAGTCGTAGTAGCTTCGACCTCAAGGAGTCGTAGTAGCTTCGACCTCAAGGAGTCGTAGTAGCTTCGACCTCAAGGAGTCGTAGTAGCTTCGACCTCAAGGAGTCGTAGTAGCTTCGACCTCAAGGAGTCGTAGTAGCTGAGGTCGTAGTAGCTTCGACCTCAAGGAGTCGTAGTAGCTTCGACCTAGGCCAACTAAGTAAGTGGTCCTACCGTCGTTTGGTTATAATTGTGTGTTGATTGATGACACATGCCCCATGGCTTTGCACGTGTCTTATACTCGTATATGTAAATTGTTATGAAATGAGATGTTACGTGAATGTTATGTTATATGTGATAAATTGAGGCCAACTAAGTAAGTGGTCCTACCATCGTTTGGTTATAATTGTGTGTTGATTGATGACACATGCCCCATGGCTTTGCACGTGTCTTATACTCGTATATGTAAATTGTTATGAAATGAGATGTTACGTGAATGTTATGTTATATGTGATAAATTGATATGTTTATGATATGATATATTGTGATATGATATGTTGGCATGCTCGAGTTATGTTATGTGACTTTTATGATATACGATATGGTATGATATGTGCATGACGTGAATTGATACGTGCTAAGATATGATAAGTTATGATATAGTTTATGTGCAACATGAATGATATGTGGTATGATTGACATGCAAAACGACGAATTCGCATAAAGTACAACCACGACACACGTATGGAAGATATGATAAATGATATGACAAAATGATATGATATGAAGGAAGACGCTAGCGTGGTTGTATTATATGATAATGAAAATAGAAAAATGTTGGAATTTCATGCATTATTGTGTGCTCATGCATCAGGGGATACCCCTTCTCTTTCACGATAATACGGACACGGACGCATACGCTACGAGGCAGGAAAACGATCATTATGTTTATCATAATGTTGTCGTGACGGTCGTTATTCCTAACGGGTGTCCAGCATCAACAACTACCAAAGAATGCTTGCCCGACCAGAAAGGGGCCAGGAGGTGCGCGAACCGACTTGTGGGTCCATTCTCGCATGTGTGGACCGTGTGTAGGAAAATTAAGTACACATCCAAATTACCCGTTTAGGATAGCTGTCGTAGGAAAATAGACTGTTATGATAGGTCTCACTCATGAAATTGTATATGTTTGCATATAATCCCCCCTCCCCCTCCCCGATAGGGGGCTGCTTAATGAGTATTTCTTAAAATACTCAAGCCATGTTTTACTTTTTTTTTTTTTTTTTTCAGGTAAAGGCAAGGCATCCCTGTACCGCTGACGACGACATCGCAACTCAAGAATATGACACATGCATAGAGTAGTTGTACTTATTTTCTTAGACTTAGGTTAGAATAGGGTGTTTTTAATTTTAACGCTTATTTATTTCATTTAGTATTTCGTTGTGTTATTTTAAAGATGTTTTCGAATACGTAAGTTCATGACAGTATTTTAAGATCAAGTTTATGTTTTATGATAAAGTTTAAACGCATATTTTCGCACAAAATAATTACGTTATGAAGACGGTAACGACTCAAAGTAAGTAAAAATCTAGGATTTTTACATTAAATGCAACCAATCTAATTCTATTAAAAGTGGGTTGTGTCAATTTCTTTTCTCATTTAGAAGTAAAATAAACTAATTGGCGGTTTAATTTAGTAAACGGATTGCTTAAGTTAAGGGTTTAATTGAAAGAGAAATTAATACCATTTAATGATTAAAATTTATTATGGAAATTAAGGTGACACTAGAAATATTTAAGATCATGCTTGTCACCATCTCTCTCATAAGCTTGACTTTGTTCGAGATTCTTCACTCTGAGTAACTACAACATGGCCTTGATGAGAATATTTGCATGTTTCTCTCGATGCATATAAACTCCACAACAATCTATCACTTTTGACACACTCATAGATGAAGTGGAAGTGAGTGTCAATATGTTTGCTGTATTCGTGAAATACCGGATTTTTCATCAATGCAATCATAGATTTATTGTCGACATAGAGAGTTACTGCATTTAACTCACTTTCGATCACTTCGCTCAACAAATTTCTCAACCACAAAACTCGGCATGACACTGTAGTTGTTGACATGAACTCAGCCTCAGGGGAAGATAGTGTCACAGTTCACTGCTTTTGAGATTGTCAAGTGATCAAATTTTTGTTGAGTTAAAATGTTATTCCTTCATTTTTTTTTCTATTGCGGATGTCTTCGACTAAATCAATATAAGTAAGACTGACTAGTTCTTTAGGTCCTCACCCTCTTTAATACTTTAACACGTAGCTTGTGGTTCCCTTCACATAACAGAGAATGTGCTCGATCGCTTAATAATGTTTCATATAGGCTTCTTCATGTACCTATTCACCATTCCGACAACATATGAAAGATGTAGACAAGTATGAGTCAAGTACCTCAAACTGTTGATGACGACCCTATACTCGGTAGGATTCACCAAGCTTCCTTAAAAGTATTTTTTAAGCTGTAACTTTGCTTCCATGGGAGACTTGGTCGAGTTGCTCTCTACCATCTTAAATTGTTGCAATACTTTTTAGCATAGGTTGATTGATTTAGCATGATGCAATCTTTCTTCTGGTCCACCTCAATATCGAGGTAGTATTTGAGTAACTTGAGGTGAGTCATCTAAAAAAATTTCATCATTTGCTTCTTAAACTCTTTGATGTCTTCTACACTTATACCAGTGACGATCAAGTCATCGACATATAAGCCAACAATGAGTTTGTAGCTTGTTTTCTCTTGCAAGAACTTCATGAAATTGAGACTCTTCAAACTCTTGTCCAAGTGTATGTTCCATGCCCTTGGCGCTTGCTATATGTAACGACCCTAAATTTCCACATACTCAGAGTCACTACTAACGTCTCATGCTCATCTCTTATGCGGAAATATAACTCTTATATGAACATCATTTATAACTTAAACTTCGAAAAACGCTTAAAACAACTTCTTCTCTGGAAAACACAGTCATGGTCTTACGTGTTTAAATACGAAATACTGAAATTTAGAAAAAATAAAAACAAATACAAAATAATTTAAAACAATGAAATGCAAAACAACCTATTCTAACTTAAGACTAGGAATTTAAATATGAGTCCACCCTATGCACTGCCACAGTCTCTCCTCGCGATGTCGGCGTCCTCCGTACAAGTGCGCCTTGCCTTTACTTGAAAAATGATGTGGCACACGGCCTGAGTATTTCAAAGAATACTCAGTAAGTGGCCCCACTAGAGGGGGCCATGCAAATGCAAACACATGCAATCATGAATTAGGGACCTATCTCTAATCATCATAAGGGTGGCCTCTAGTCTCGGACAAATTGGATGTGTAGTACTTCCCTACACACGACTCACACGTGCGAGTGTGAATCCCCAGGGCGCTCGCACACCCCCTAGACCCTCTGGTCAAGCTAATCTGTAGCGACGTCCAGCGGTCAGCGGAACCCCATAGTGTCATGCGCCTCATGAACACCCTCCTCTATGCGCATTCACACCTGTGCGCATTTGCACTCATCATACGGTGCGCGTCCGCACTCATCATCTCTAGGGGAAGTAGCTCTATGCTTATGAGCATACAATATGCATGAGGTCCCTCTAAATCCAATTATGCGTCTCTTCTGACACAACCCTCTAATCTCATCTCTTTGTTACACTATATAACACGTGCTCATGGATATTTACATTAATATCATTTTCTTACTCTTAGGGTTGTGTCCTATGTCGATCTACGACATGATGCAATATGACATACAACATCATAAGGCATGTTCAACATGGAAAACATCATCATGTTAATAACATCGTCATGCATACATCATACTCCTCATAGAAGCCATTAAGTGCATCAAATATAACATGTACGTCATGAATCGAAACATAAATAACGTACATTTAACATACATCACAGCACAACGTCATACTCATACATCATCATAATTCAAACAATCTTTAGCCTATCCTATAGTAAGGCCACTTACCTAATTAGCTTAGGCGGGTGTCATCAATTTATCCTTAATGAAAGTTCGATTTTGTCCTTTGTATCCAAGTCAACCTATATGAATCCATGACATCAATTTTGTTGGGTTTTATGTCCTAAAACTCATAGTTTGTAAATAAAAACATATTCTATTTTCAATAAAGTTATTATTGATGTTTATTCAGTAAAGATTGTTATTGAATAAAGTGAATTTTACGATCATTAATCTAAATCCGATAAACTAAGAATACTCTGGCTATAGTATGATTACTTGAACTATATGTAGAGACATAAGAGTGGATCAAGTTCAAGTATATGGTCAAAATGATCTATAGTACAAGGATAAGGCTAAGTACCTTATCTTGGGGACACTATGAATGCGGCCCACTTTTGTATATGATATAAACAATGTGATCACTAAATTGTACATGTGGAGACATGTGAGTGGGGGCGTCTTATGCAATGAGTATTGCATAAGATCGGACCATGAAGAAAACCACTCTCACTTTATAATGCCGTTTACTATTGAGACTGATTTTTTCATTCGATGACTTAGGTAATTCGATCTTAATTCTGAGCTAACTATGAACTCCTGTTTATTCGGAATTATCCTTAGATTTGCATGGGTGAGAGTGGCCCAAGTTCGCCGACTCAATAAGCCTCCCATTTCAGGGGTAAGACTGGGTGAATAGCTGGGGACATAGGGTGTAAGATGGAATTCACTCCTGCCCGCTTTTAGGGATAGTAGAGAGGTTGTTCCCTTAAGTACTGACTCTAGGTCTTGAACAAGGGACCCCACCCTCTCATTGACCCGAGAGGGATTCGGTTTGGTGGTTGGACCACAAACCAATTGTTTATTAGAGGATCAGTGGGACTTAAGGAACAAGAAGTAACTTTAGGGGTAAAACGGTAAATTGACCCAGCTCTAGTTACGAACAACCTGTGAAGGATGACTTAATAATCATGGTTATATCAAATGGACAGAAATATATTTATAGTGAGGGGAGTGCAACTACTAGGCTATAGTGGAGTGTCCTAGTAGTTAACGAATGTTGGTTAACAAGGTTAATGAGTTTAGCCGGTTAATCTCGGATCGTTGGAGCCCATGATCTGTAGGTCCATTAGGTCCCTCTACTAGCTCATATCGGACTAAACCTTAGAACGTTGTGACGAGTGAGTTCAAAGTGTTCGAATTCATATTAGGGAATATTCGCTAAATATATACGATATATTTAACCGCATTTTGTTTTAATTATGAATTAAACAAAAAGGAGAGAATTGGAGATATTTAAATAAGATTGATATTTTAATTATGATGTGCGGAATTGAATGGGATTGACATTTGAATTAATATTAAATATTAATTAAATAGTTTAATTAATCATTTAATATTACTTTAATTTGAAATTAATTATTCAAATTAATGGTTGAATTAAAATGAAATGTTGCCTTCACTTAATGGAAAAATCCATGTTTGAATTAGTGAAATTTTGAGGTGTTAAAATTTGGTTTAATCAAACTTGCATGCTTGCTAAATAAACCCCACAAATTTGAGTGAAATTTTGAGTGTCAAAATTTGGTTAACTTAAACTTGCATGCTTGCCACATAATCCCAAATATTTGAGTGGAATTTTGAGTGTCAAAATTTGGTGATCTCAAATTTGCATGAACATGCAAATATGACTCTATAAATAGAGTGATTAAGGTACATGGAAGCAATCCTTGGAAAAACTTTGAGAAAATCTCTCAAAACTCTCTCTTTACATATACTAAATTCCTATCAAGTTTCGTCACACACCGGATTCCACAATCTCGTTCTAAGGCTGGAGAATAGTAGGGAAGACACTAGTGGTGGTTCGAAACCGGTTCGTGAGGAAAAAGGAATTTGAACTACAAAATGTTAGTATTCAAACTCATTGAGTTTTAATGCTTTTGAACATGCTAGCTAATTTACTATAATTAATGTACTTAGAGTGCCTAAGATCCAAATTGCTTCCGCATGTGTTATAGTAACACCATCAAATTTCACGTTTATTCTCTAACTCTTACAATGGTTCATGTGCTAGACTTCATGCGAGCATTAAAGGCTTTACATAAATAAAGTCTTGGAAGATTATAATATCAATCTATATATAATCTATATATAATTCTTTTTCTATTAAGATTTGATTTTCTATTATTATTATGTTAAGAATTTGATAGAGTTATTTGAAGTGAGAGTATTTGTACTTTCTTGCCATTTGATATTTAATCCGATTTGCTTTATCTTTTAATATTTGTTACCTTTGACATTTTTGATCTTTCATTTTCTTGTTACCTTCTGATATTTCTGTTCTTTTATTTTTTTTTTGTTGTCTTTCGATATTTAATTTGATCTTTCATTTTCTTTTTGTATACATGTACTCATGCTTTATCTTTTAATTTTTTTTTAATTTTTGTTCCAAATCTTTCTTTCTAAATCTTTCTTTTTTTTCCTTTGTGGTTGTTATTTCTGTTTTTTTTTTCTTTTAATTTTGTTGCGTCTCCTCTCACGACTATTTTTCTTCTCTGTATTCTAATGGATTCTTTTTCCCCAAAAATTTTTTTCTTTTTTTTTTATTCTCTGTATTCTAATGGATCCTCCTTTCCAAATCTTTCCTTTTCCTATTTCTTTATTTTTCTTTTTCTTTTTTTTCTCCTTCTAATTTGAATTAAAATTCACAAATATTATTAGTTTCTAATTTAATCATTCACTTGGCTAATAATTTCCTAGAATTCATACAAAATTATTTACCTAAATAATTGCAAAGTCAAGATCTGAGATATAATTGATTGTGATTTCCTAGAATGATTTAATGTGTACCTTAACGACAACATCCCTATTCACGTAAATCTGTGTCTTCGTAGAAGGTCATTTTCGTTTTCTACTAGTCAAGGCCATTTTTATTTTCTACCGGTGAAGGCCATTTTCGTTTTTCTCAAATCTGACGTTTTTTTTCTTTCTGTTCTATTTTTTCTTTGCTTGCACAATGGTAGGAGGTGTTGGGGAGATATTTGGGGAAGGTAGAGAGAGGGATCATTTATTTTATTTATTTTTTTATTATTATTATTATTATTATTATTATTATTATTATCATCAGTTTTTTTTTTTTTATTATTTTCCAATAATTACACCATAAAGCTTCAAGTTGGGTAACATACACTTTTTATTTGAGGTCAACATCTAGAAACGCTGATTTGTTATCCAATTGATGGACCTCCCAGCCACCAACGCAAAAACCTCAAAATCAACTTCTTGCAAATGCACATATCCCTTCGTCATGAGTCTGCTTTGTGCTTGATGACATTCACTTATTCTTCTTCAGCTTAAACATCCACTTCAAATCGATAGGCTTGTGATCAGGTGATAAGTCAGTGATAGCCCACGTCTTATTTTTCTTAATAACTTCAAGCTCTTTTTTCATGGCCTCCTACCATGTCGTCTCAGTTGCTCCCTTATGGTAAGTTGTTGGCTCCTTGATAGCAAACAATACTAGCTCATCTGGATCCAACTCTTCTTCAAATGTATATGCATAAACTTCAGTAAGGGAACAAAATTTCTTTGGTTTACCATCTGTAGTGGATCCTCTTATGATCTCGCATGAGCTCCCTTGTTCCAAAGGACTTCTCACACCTTTTCGTGTCACCAATGATGATATATGTGAACTAGTTGGTATTGGTGTCAGTGCGCTTTCTAAGTCTGCCACATCTCCCTCATCTTCTAGAGCAGTAAACTCTACAACAGTTTGTTTGTTATCGTCGACGCTGCACCAATCTCACTTCTTCTCTTCTTCAAATACGACATCTATACTCACAAAAAAATTCTCATGTTGAGGATCATATAGTCTATGCGCCTTCATCTTATCCTCTACACCTAAGTAGACCATCTTTTGGCTTCTATCATCAAGTTTCTTGATATATGGCCTTGCCGTCTGAACATGTGCTGCATAGTCAAGAACTCTCATATGCTCGAAGTGAGGTTTCTTATCAAATCATGCTTAATAAAGGGCACGAGTGCCCAAGGCCTTTGTCACCAAAAAATTTAGAAGATAAACTGCATGTCGTATTGTCTCGCCTTAGAAAACTGTGTGGACTTGCATGATTTTGAGTAAGCTTCTTGCAGTATTCATTATGGTACATTTTCTTCTCTGAACCACACCATTTTATTGTGGGGTGTACAATGCGGTGAGTTAACGCTAGATGTCTTCCTCTTTGCAAAAGTTTGAGAAGTCTTGGGATAAGAACTCACCACCTCGGTCAGAGATTTTTAGTTTGCGATCATACCCATTTTCAACGAGTCTTTTGAACTTCTTGAATGCACATAATGCCTCTTTTTTTCTTTGAGCATGTATACCCAACAACAGCTATAATCATCAATGAGTAAGAGAAACTACTTATTACCAACAATCAACAATGGAGTGATCGGACACATAAATCTGCATGCACCAATCGCAATAATTGTTCAACACAGAAACTGGTTTGAGCTAGAAAGGACAATCTTGCTTGCTTGGAGACTAGGCAAGTTTCAGATAGTTGGTTCGAATGTATAATTTTATGTAGCTCCATAGTCATTTCTTCTCTTCCATCATTATAAGGGCATGAATATTTGCGTGCCCAACTTTTGCATTCCATTGCCAAGCTGGATCTGTGAGTGCTATCAATAGAGAGGTTGGTTGGCTAGTCTCCAATAGTCTCTTGACAAGCAGTTTTGTACCCGTTTTACCTTTATCAACAAGTCTTTGTTTCTATAAAAAATCTTGAGGAACAAGCCAACTAACTCCCGTCTCTGATGCCTTCTTCTGTCATTTGACAAGGTTTATAATATTACTCTTCAAACTTGAGATGTAATATACCTTAGTCTGTACAACAAGAGGGTTCTTTTGCCTTAAATTGGTACCATTAATCTGTCACCAAACTTCATGTTTCCAATGAGCTTCCCATCAAGTTCCTTGAACTTTGCTCGATCTTAGGTCATGTAGTTGCTCGCTCCATTGTCATGTTGGTCTCCACTCAGTCTTCTTCATTTTCGAGGAGGTTCACCATAACTTTCTCTTCATTGAGCATCAATAGGTTAGGCATCTTTTCAATCAGCATCAGTGCGTGCTCTTGGTCATGCGTGAATGTGAGGTTTACCTCCTCATCACGCTTCTTGTTGCAGTACTCCATCGCATAATACTCATATTTTCTACAAGAGTAACACTTGATCATGCTCTTATTCTTCTAGGGGTTAACATCATCATGGGTTTGTGAGATATTGTCATGACCTCCTCTGCCGCTACATCTATAGCCACAACCACGGCGTTTGTTTTTCTTGTTGTGGCCACCGCGTTCCTTCGTACTTGAAAAAAGAAGAATCAACCATATCTTTTTTTTTTTGTCCGAGCTAGCTCCTCTTCATGTGTGAGCAAGAGGTTGTCCTTTCTAATGTCATAACCACAAATTCTCTCCTCATGAGTCTTAAGACTACCAATGACCTTCTCAATCAACACGTTCTTGAGGTCGCCAAATTGCTCAATGGAGGTAACGATCTAAATGAATCTCAGGGGAACAGCTCGAAGGAACTTCTTGATGATGAAGATCTCCTCCTTGATGACGATCGTCGTCAACTTCATGGCAAAGTCGTCAATCGACTCACTGTCCTTCATGCAGATAACCTCAAAATTTCTCTTCAAGGTCTACACCTTGCTTCCTTACCCGTTCCACACCCATACGCATTATTTGCAGCGTCTCCCATGCTACCTCTGCCAACATGAGAAGAAAGTCCTCTAGAACTGCTTGGTAGATGATAGCAAGAGTCACCCTATCCTAAAGTTCCTCGACGTCATCACCATGCTCCATGTCATCCACACGCCTTTTGCCTATAAATTAGCACACGTTTTTATCGACCATGCTACGTAATTACTCTTCGTGAGTAACGGGCCCTGGAGTGTTACACCCACCTCCTTTCTACTATTTATTGTTGTCACATCTCCTCCTGCGATTTTTTGTGGTGACGACATTTGTTTCGATATCTTACCCTGATACCAGATGGTTTTCACCTTTGATTGAAACACACCAAAAGAAGTAATCGAAGCAAAAAGAACAACTTAAACTTTATATACTAAAAAACCTAAAACCTAAAACAACTCATGGTTTTCACCTTTTTGTTGTTGTGAAATACTACTTGTTGTAGAACGTTGAATTGACAACAACGAAAAACTCAACTCTAAATTGGTATTTTTCACCTATCATATCAAGAGAAAGAAAACCGTGATAGAAGCAAATTAGTACAAACAATTTTCTCCCATGGCAACCCAACAGCAAGAGAAGCAAAGCAGCATACCAATAAATCTTTTGAAAATGGTAAAAAAAGTACATACATACATATATATATATATATATATATATATTGCTGAAATATGCCACCGTAAAATCAGGGATTTCCATTTACTTTTTTTTTTTCTCTCTCTCTCTCTCTTTGATTACCCTTACAAATCATCTGGGCGTCAGTCCCTGATTTATGGAAGCTCTCACAGAAGATTTACCCAAATATCTTATCAGATCTAATATAAATTTTCAAATCTCCTAAAATTTTATCTTTTTAGTTTTTCTTTCTTTATCCATTATTTTCATTGTTGAGCCTACTTTAATTACATTTATGAAAGGTATATAAAAAATAATGAGAACATTTAAGTTAATTGATGGATGCTCGGATGTGGCTTTTGAACCATTTATTTCACTTTTGTTCTTATTTTTCTATCGTGGAAAGTTGTTGATTGCAAATATTGTCGAAGGATAATAATAGTGCAACTAGGGCTGTCTATCATCATCATCAATCATCAATCATCCAAGGAGACTATATTCAACCATTCAAAAGTACTCAAAATTTCTAAAAGCTAGAGTCCATGGCAAATTTAATGCACTTAAAGATAATTTAATTTTTTAGGAAAAAAAATGATTTCAAAGCCATTATGTATTCGAACCTCTAAGGTAGAAGTTTCACGAGTTTTGTGATCGAAACATTCAATAATACAACAATTGTTATGCGTTTGGATGATGGTAGAGGTGGAAACAAACGTTAAAAGAATGAAAGTCTTCTCTAAATTGAACCAAACCAACAAAACGAGAAACAAGACAATAACTTGATCAAGACTGCTACAATTACACCAGAAAACAAGTTCGAAACATCTCTAAACTGATCAAATCGAAGGCAAACATACCACATAAAAAGATGGCATCATTACTAATTGGAACACCAATATTTTGCGACCCCATTTTTTTCCTTTTTTTCTTTTTTTTTTAACAAGAGGAACTTTTCAATGGTATTTGAATAGTTACAAGATACCAAACTCTTAAATCAAGCCCAAGCGAAACCCAAAATAAAATAAAAAAACCAAGATAGCAAGCTCTCTAAGGATTCTTGTTTCATTTTTAGTTCCTTTTGGGCCTGTTTTTTATGATTGTTCTCTAAGATATGATAGGTAAGAATGAAGGAGAAAGGCTTGTTTAGCTTTGCAACCAGAATAAGGAACCTTAGAAAGAACCCTACCAAGGAGCTACACGAAGCTTTATTAATTTGAAGCTTTCTTACCACGAGTATTACAAGCTTTAGCTACCAAAGATCCTCGAGTTCCTCTCATACCAAAGTCTCTCCAAATAGTAGATTTGATAGTGTTGATCCAAAGAATCCTTGCTTTTCTATTGGAACAACTGCATCAAAAACAATGTCATTGACATACAGATCCGTAAAACTTCAAGAGGAACTATCCTTCTTTGAGCAGCTGAAAAAGGCCGCATAAACTGAAAACCAAGATCAGTATAACTGTTCATTTTCCAGGACGTTGGACAATACTCTTCGAGCAATTCAATTGATGACAAAGAGTGAGGCCTGTTCAGACACAAAAGAGTTTCAAACCTAACTCTCTTTTGACCAACTTTTGGGGATTAAGAAGAATTATGCTCAATTACCATAAAAGATCATAGAAGATAAAAATCCACCATTGGGAAATACGGGTGCAGAACAAACTCCATACTCAGACTTAGTAACAGAACTTGCAGTTGAATGAAAATAGTGAACGTTTAAGATTATGTGAACAAATGATCTTATTTCTGCCTCAATATATATATGTGTGTGTGTGTATAATTTAGTCCCTAATTTTTTTCTCAAAATATGAAAACTAAACATAAGTGGTACGATGTTAGTGGTGAGTGAAGTTTTAGAAGAAAAAATCCATCTAAAAAGGAAACCTTTCATTTTCAAGATTTCTTTTCTTTTATTTCAACAAGAAACAAAGTAAATTTTACTAATTTCTTAGAAATTTGCTTAGAAATTTGGAGGATGAAATAGAAACATACCTATCTTATATGAACTTTTACTTCCTCTAAAATTCCATCAATTCAATCAGTATCACAGATCTACAACATATATTTAGTTTTAACTAAGCAGTCTCTGACAGCGGATTTGTAATCTTATCTCAGTGAACTAATCACTAATTTCAGCAAGTAGAAAAATAAAATCCTTCAAAATATCATCAAAACAAACAAATACACCAATAGATGAAGTGAGCTTATAGAATATTCAAAATAAATAAATAAATGAAATACAATCTGGGCACAAAATGAAAGAAAATCTTACTTGAAACTGATACCTCATCCAAGCTCCAGCAGGGCAACTTTCAGAAAACCAATTACCAAACATGGAGATTGTCTCCACTCTATTGCCACAGAGAATTTTTAACAGAATAGAAAAAGAGTAACCTTGAGATTTTATTTAATCAGTAGACTTCAAACAGAAATCCATGAAGCTTACTTCCCCCCGCCCTTTGGCCTTCATACTGTACAGTGAAGCTAACCGCTGCTACCACGCCCTTACGTTCCAATGAAGAGAGAATTGGGAGTGTGACATGTGCCACGGCATGTTCGGTGCAGGTCTAGGGAATACTTGCAAATAGCTAACTTTCCTAGTACCGGTGGCCAGGGGCCAATATTGGGTTGTGACAGGAACCTTCTCGACAAATCCACGCCCCATCATCAGGCAGAGAACAAAGTAGGATGTTGAGTCAAAGTCGAAGTGTGCTTGGTTTGCCAACGTTTTGATTTGGTCCCCGGGTTTTGATGTTAACAAGAACTCCTTCAAGCTCTAAAACTCAAAATCCCAGATTCCTAAATATAATTTCAGCCATTGAACTAAATATTTGGAAATCATCAGGTTTGAAGTCTTCCATTAAATTCACGCAAGAGCAACTCAGAATTATCAACAACCCGTTTGCTTTCACAAACTATATAACTGCACAACTCATGCTTGGGTGATGGCCTAAGAGACTTCAGCTCAATGAGGGGATTTGTAATGGAATATTTACTACACATCTCCCTTGCTGGTTGAACATGCTTCCACCAAAAATCGGACAAAGCAATTTTCAAAACCTCCCAATATTCGGCATCTCGGTACAATCTAAACAAACTACTACCTTTAGGAGTCCAAACATAAAAATCCATCCAATCTCTATCCATTATTTCCATCAAACCTTGAGCCTGAGGAATACAGTAAAGAGGAACTCGAGACCATGGTGAAGCCTTTCCCATATCACCATCAAAAAAGGGACACTTAATCTCCAACACACCTCGTGAAGGCAATCCATAGACCATCTTGTCAATTGCACCATCAGGTGAAGCAGCTAACCAATCATATTCAGAGTTTCCTTTCCCATAGACTTGGAACTCAGGAAACAAAACAGAGTTCCCTGTGATAAGCTTATATCGCTCAAGGGCCTCTTCTTCTTTCATGTTACTCCAACAAGTCGCAAGATTACCAGAAAACTGGTCAATTGCCCCAAGTTTCTCTAACCACAACTGTGCCCTTCGACGAGGCCAAAACCCAATAGCCCCAGCAAAAGTACTGGCTGTTAACTTATGGTTTCGAAGTTCTTTCCAATTTTTGAACCAATGCTGAAAACTAGTGGACTGAAGAACAGAATAATAGTTTCCGGTTGCGAATTTGAAAGAAGAAGAAGAAGAAGAAGAAGAAGAAGAAGAAGAAGAAGAAGAAGAAGAAGAAGAAGAAGCAGAATTGAAATTGCATCTAGACCAGTTCCTGATAGTTTGAGTGCGTGCAAATATGTTTTTGCAATTGAACATCGAGGGTGTGTGAAATCAACCCAACCAAAAGAAACTATGAAAGGCTCAATTCAGATGGAGGAAAAAGCTGAATAACACAATGAAGTAGAAGAGTTGAAAGCATAAATGGGAAGGCTAACCGGAATCAAGAAAGAAGAAGATTGCTGCGAAAGGAGGGCGGTCGTGGGGGGAGAAAATCTGTTGCTTCGGCTTTGCCGTGTTTCAATTTGTAGAATAAAACCCTACTCGTTGTGTTGGGCCAAATGGTAATTAGGATGCTAACACGCCTTCTTTTTTCTACGAACTTCAGCGTTCAAATATATTTATTCAAATATCTATCCTTTTTTTTTACCACAAAACTCTATTCAAATAATAATATTGAAAATTTTCAATCAATTAAATCTTTTTGAGGATTTCTTATGAGTCCTTGGTACTCGAACAAGTGTAAAACTCGTGAATCCGAGAATTGAAAATTGGAAATTCTTAATTATTCGTAATTAATGATATAGATATAATAAAATTTTAATCGAAAAATAAATTTACGTAATGCTCCATCCTCATACTAACCTAACATTCTCTAGCATCTCCTGCTTAGTCACATTTCTTCAAATTTCTTCGGTTCGTTTCTGCACTGATTCTTTCTACATGTTTTGTTGTATTCACTCACATGCCTCTTAGAAAAATTCTCAAAAAAATAACCCAATATATAATTGTTATGATTAAGTCATCGAAAAAGAAGGTGCACCTTGTTGTGATATTGGTATAGACACTAACTTTTGAGTCACCTATCTTGAAGATCGCTCTCACAACATGAACAAGTTCAATCCTTAACGATACCTCTACTTCCTCTAAAAAGGTGATAATATCTTAAAATATATAAGTGGAAATAAATGAAACATTTGTAGAACGAAAGGGAGATAAATTAGCAGAAGAGAAACTACAGAAAATCTACAAGGTTATCATTTCCTCCAACCATACGACATATCATATTCACTGATATAAAGCAAATGGTTAGGGGCAAACTAAATAAAAATGCAGGGAAGGAATGAATGAACCCAAACAATAAAAATCTTTGGGTAGTAGAACAGATTGGATCAAAATGTGGAATATAATGGGATTCTGATTAAAAGACTTATTGGGAGAAACAGAATCGACTTTCTGAGTTTCTATGCAGCATTTGAAATGAGGGTTTATACAGAGTTAATAAAACCAAGGAGAGGAATCGATCTTTCTTATTGGGTTCGCACATTGTTTGAGTGAAGAATATCATCCAGAGGCCGTCTTCTTTTGCTGAAAGATGACTGCATAGATTGGAACGCCCACACCAATGCTGAATGCAGTGAAAACTCCAAGCGTCATGCTCAGCTTCTGATTTTTCATCCTATCCAAGTTGTACATGTGCTTTGCGTGCGAATAGTAGGGTTCATCGTGTCCATGTGCATGTCCTCCCATTCTCTTCACACCAGTTGAGTGAAACCCTCGATTAGCTGTGCCACAAAACCATCCTTTTTAGGATTTAAAAACCTTGATTGATATATATATATATATATATGAACCCTTTATAACCTTCTCGATAGCCATATGTGAATATGTTTCAGTACTGTATTATGGTTAACTCTCTTTGCTTTGCATATTATGGACGAACCAAATTAGTATGGATAGAATGATTTAGTATGAGATATTGATTTCAACAAATAGCATGAGCTATGAGCCCGCTTCCAATTCTTAAAATTATGGATAGAATGATTTAGCAGAGTTGAGGTGGACCAAGCCATACATAAGTTATTAAGTCATAACTTTACATGCCTTACTGTTTTCCGGTGATTGCATTAGTTTTGATTGATTGTTAAGAGTAAAGAATCTTAGAGATCAATCGAGATAGATAGTGATGAAGAATATGAATTCTTTTAGAAACAAAGGTTATCTCAAGTATATGAGTCAAAAAGAAGGGTAATGTTTTGAAAAATTTCTCTAAGTTCAATATGATTTTTATGTGGTTTTCATGAACCAAATCTACAAAGAGGTTTCTAGACCTGTTTGTGGTAATGTGTATGTTAATCGTAGGAGGTTAATAAAAGACTAAAGGAGTAACAAAATGATACTTTTAACTCTAGAGCTTGTGACTTAATGAGGATACAGTTGACTCGTACATTGATCGCATACTGACTTAGATGAATTAAAGAGATTAGAGATCAATTAGCTAAGTGCACCTAGAGCTCTGAGGATCCCGATGGGTGACTTACATCCCTAAAATATGAGTGATGAGGTATAATGAAAGTACGAAGTATAATATATATATTTTTAATTTTTAATGTAAATTCTTGTGTTCTTAATATTTTAAAGTACTTCTTTGAGTCTCTTATTTTAAAAATGAAAAAAAGTTATCGCCCTTTTACCCTCGATCTACATAACAGTCCATGCTTGTCTTTTTTATTCAACCCATGGCAAAAGTGGGTGAGATGTTGTCGTTTTTATATTAGCTATAACAGTCACAATAATCATGTAGTATCAGTCTTATTATAAAAGAAAGGTAGTTATAGAAATTGTGAGTATGTCCTATCTTTTAATTTTGTGTCTGACATGCCTCGGGTCAAAAGACCTTCTAAAAATTCTTAAATTGATTAGACACAAAATTGTAAGCTTTAAGACTTATTAAACATAGTACACTTGTGTACAATAATAACAACAAAGACAACAACATTATTATTAGGCTCGCTTAATAAAAATACCTGTGAACTTTGTACTGTTTAAACTTTCAAAGATTTCAACAATACTTTTAAACTTTAAAAAATGTAACGACCCTAATTTCATAATAAAATAGAGTCGTTACAATATGCATGATGTGACCTTCTATGTGAAAACATTCATTTAAAATCATTCGCAAAATGATGTCATGAACTTATACGTTTGGATTAAAAGTTTTATAACAAAACAACGAAATAACCAATGTAAAATATAAATAAATCAAAGAGAAGATTGAAAATGATGTCTTAATCTAACCTAAGATCTATGAAAACAAAATGCAACTATCCTAATACAAATTCCATGGTCCAACGCGGCCTTCACAAGTACATGGGTGTTTTGCCTTTAGCTGAAATATAAAAATAGCACAAGGTTTGAGTATTTGAAGAAATACTCAGTAACAAATCTCACTATTAAGGTCAGGAAATGCAAATACATGCAACATAAATGAGACCTATCATTTAAAACTGTATCTCTTGCACAAGGCTTGAGTATTTGAAAAAATACAAATACTCAGTAACAGATCCCACTATTAGGGTCAGGAAACGCAAATACATGCAACATAAATGAGACCTATCATTTAAAACTATCATCTCTTAGGCAGCTTTCAAGTCCGAACAAATTAGATGTGTAGTTCTCTACACACGACCCACACATGTAAACTTGGGCCCACCAGGTAGGCTCGCACACCCCCTGGGCCTGCTGGTCGGGCTAGCTCCTCTAGATTGTAGTCGAACCCGGAATGAACAACGACCGTTGTTGCACCATGCTAAGCATGGTGATCATTTTAGTTTCATAGTGTACGCGTCCGTACTCATCATAAAGGGGAAGTATCCGGATGCACGTGAATATACAATTATGCATGAGGTCCACATATTAGACAACACCCATTCTTTCCTCACATATTACACTTATAATATGCATACATAAACTTTCCTAAATCATTTCATTCATAACATAACTTTCAAATTATAGCATGAAGGTGGTACTTCCTCTTTTCTTTATTTCAAAACATTTCATAGCATGTCATAGCACTATTTGAACATTTCATAGCATGTCATAGCACTATTTGGCCATAGTTTGGCTGATAACACATCAATGATCCGGTGTTGTTGATTGAAATGCTTTTAATAGACTCTTGTCTAGGCAGTTCCAAATCACATAACCCAATTTTTTTTAGATTAAACTGCATTTTACAACGAAGATTATCCCTTAACATCTGAACACAAATGTATCCTCTTACCATATATCATTAATCCATCAAGATTATATAATTCAAAACCATAATATGACAATTAACTACAAAAATTAGTATTTCTTCGAAAGGAAACAGAAGTTTATTTTTACATCTTCTAGTTTAAGATTATCACAAAAGCTCCCAGCACTACATAATGAAACAATTAGAATAGCTAAATTTCAATAAACTTGAAAGGAAATTACCGCATTAATCTATGACCTCTTCCTTCTTTTGTTGCTTATCAAACTGTCGTTGTTGAATCCCCTAATGTCATTTGTTGTCTCCGCCGTGTTCTGTTTTTTCAAACTTTTTCTCCCGCCAAATCCGAACTTGGAATCTCTGAAATCTTTCTTTTTCTTCAGATTTTTCCCTTTTCCTCCATCTCTGTGTCTTGCCTTCCCTCCCGAGCGATCGCCCGGAGACACCCCGGGCCTCTTCTTGCCACCAGATCTCTCAAACGCCTTTCCATCTTCAAAGGACAACTCCATCTCACCACCTTTATCACCTCCAGCAAAACCACTCTTTTGTCTCTGCTTCCTCCATTTCTTAACCGATTCAATCTCCTCTTTCTTCTGCTTAGCCCTCTCCTTTAGCTTCTGAGCTTGAATCTCTTTAGCTAACTTCTTTGCTTCTCTAGCCTTCCTTCTTTCCTCAGCTTCCTCCATCTTCCTCTGTTCGGCCAGCAACCGACCTTTCACTTTTCCCATGTGAGTATCTGTCTTCACCATCTCTGCATAATAGTCTGGAGGCCTGAGAAAAGGGAGTCCTAAAGATTGGAACTTCTCGAGGGCCATTCTCGTCCCCTGCAAAGCCTGTGTATAGAATGCAAGTTCTCTAGCTAGATCATCATTCACATCCACCTCTTTTTCTTGATCAATATCAAGACATAGCTTGTGCATCCATTCCACGTTTTTCGGCCAGCTAATATCTTCAAGCTTATCAAGGAGACCATCAGCATTATATATTGCAGTCTTTGATGGTTCAGACAATTTTACCTCCTCCTCTTCCTCCCCAGATTCAGATTCAGATTCAGATTCAGATTCAAAATCCGAATCCTCGTTACCAAGATCATCATCTTCCATTGTATCCTCATTTAAGAACTTCGCATTTTTATCTGATACACCCATTTAAAACCTATCCACAACAATGGCCATCATCAAGGCTTGACCTCTAAACTTATAAAATTCTATCCAAAAATACGAGACAATAATAATTCTAGATTATTTCACAACTCTGACCCATTAAAGAGCAATTACACAAGCAACATTTGCAGCCAAGTAACTTTGCATGAATCATAGGCAACTAATTCCATTATCATGAACACGAAAGGACCTAATATCAAACTTAGGATTATTTATTTCAGCATTGCAACCACAATATTCATTATTTGTAAGTTAAAAATCAAGCCATACAAAATAAAAGTACTGGCTAACAAAGAACTAACAATTTCCTAGTTGTATAGCAATGGGTACTCGATACAAGAACAAGTTACTAGCATTTAATCAGTTTGTAAAAATAAGAAAGAAGAGCCAATTTATGCAGAGCTAAAACACATTCTCCACTAGTCTGTATATATATATATTAGGCACAGGAAGAAACTTTTTGTGACAAGTTTAGTCCTTCATTGTATGTTGTGTGCCTTTGGCTTAATTATATTTTAAATTAAGTGGTTGAATTTTACATTATGGAAGAAAAATGATTTACATTCACAGAACACAATGATTGGCTCATTATAATTTAATTGAACGATTACTCCTAATCAATAATTGAAAAATATGTTGGAACTTCTCGCAGTGATTGATTTGTATTCCAATAAAAATTATGTCTATTCATACTCTTATTTCCATAAACTCAAAGCAATGTCTTCTCCCAATAATAATCTACAAATATATAGATATAAATAAAACTGAAGTTGTTCGGTCAATCAAGCTAGTAATTAAAAGAAAACTGGATGACTGATTCATGTCCGAAACAGAATAGGCCAACACAAACCAGTTCCAATTTGCCGCAAGAATGTTTTCCTTTTTTCCATTGCTATTCAGCTATTGTTATTTAGAAGAAAAAAAAAATTAAACAACTCGTGCATTGTTTCATAAGACAAGTTCGAATTTATGTGTTTTGAAGTGAGATGAAAAGCATAGATGGAGATTGGGAGAATACCAGAATAGCAAGGGGGTAGAAAATCAGTGCAAAACTTCTAAGAGGGAGGCTGCAGCGGTACGAGCGGAAGAAAGACAACGCCCGTGGCAGCAGTGAACGGGAGAGAGATGTCGGCGACACTGAGCTGCTGAAACGGAGCAGGAGACGCTGTGATGAAGAAGATGTGGCGTGCAGCAAAGTTAGGGCTTTAGGAAGTGGGCTCCATAATTTTGTATTTAAAAAAAAAAAAGAAAAAAAGAAAAAGACAGTGGGCTGATTTATATTACTTTTCATAATATGTTTTAATTTAATTATTTTGAAAATTAATTTTTGTTAGAATAGAAAAGCTTTTATCCTTCCATTTTTACTCTCATAAATTAATTTTGTTACCAAGGTTGAAAATAAATTTATATTTTGATTTTAATTCAATATACCAAATGGTTTTTAATATTTAAAATTTAACATTCCTATCTTTAATTCTTCTTATATATTTTACTCTTAGCATATGCAAATTCCCACGTCCAATTATGGTTTTTCTTCTCTACACTTTTGAAGATTCGCGAATATCCGGAAAGAATGTATTACTTGCTTGTGAGAGAATTATTACTTGTGAGCCAATAAACTCGACTTAATTAAAGAAGAAGTTATTAACTTATGGTAATTAAAAATAGTTAGTAGTTGTCAAATTGTGAAACAAATTTAGTAATTTATTCCCTTATGGTAATTGACGTATGGTAATTAAAAATAGTTAGCCCTTAGTAAGAGGTTACTTAATATTTTAATACTCAACCTTTTCAAAATAATTATTTTTCAGATAAAGACAAGAAGATACGAAACTAGTGAAAGGTCATTTACTAGTTGGGCAGGCTCGTCATATTTTTTCTTATGCACTTTTTCTTTTTTATTTGAATGTTGAGGAATTTATAAATGTTGATTTTGGAGGTTAAGTTATATGCTCAAGTTTGGATCACGAAATGGAACCTACCTTGGTTTTGGAAAGCAATTTGAAGAGGCCTTTCCTAATTGAACTGCCATTTTGGATTTACGATGTCATAAGTCTTATTTTCTTCCATTTTCATTTAATAGCTTTTAATACAAAGTCTTGGGCAGTTGAACTTCCACGTTATTTGGAAGACCATTTTGGCCTACTTAAAGACATTGCAATACTCAAATTTAGATCATGAAGTGGAATATAGAGTTGCAATAAATAACGAACTTTGGAAAATACTTTGGAGACATTTTGTCTTTGGTAGTTGAACTACTCTTTTGGAGTTTTGATATTACATGACTAATTTTCTTTCATACTCATTTAATAACTTTTAATACCAAGTTCATGGTAGTTGACCTACCATTTTGGACTTTTGATGTCGTAGGCTATATTTTCTTCCAATTTCATTAATAGTTTTTAATATAAAGTCTTGGACAGTTGAACTACCATTTTGCTCGAAAAACCTAGCTTATTTAAAGGTTTGTAATGCTCAAGTTGAATCATAAAACGCAAGGGATTTCAAAAAATTTATAATGTATTGTCATGTGCTTTTGTGTCTCTTTTGCAGAAATTCAATGGCATATTTCTACATGAAGATGCATTTCTAGGATTACTTCTCTCAGAGGAATTGAACACCAAATTGAGTTTATGTTTGAGGCAACTCTCTCAGGTAATGCTGTTTACAAGACCAATCCCACCGAGACTAAGGTAATTCAAAGGCAAGTGGAAGAACTTATATGTTTGAGGCAACTCTTTCCTTTTTTCGCGCAATGTCCCTACTAATCTAATTTTAAAAAAAGATTACAAAAGTGGTTATCATCAAATTCAAATGCATGTAGTAGAGGAGTGGAAAACGACTTTAAAACAAAGTTTGGGCTTTATAAGTTGTTTGTTATGCCTTTTGGCCTTATAAATACACCATTACTTTTATGAGGCTAATGAATCATGTTTGGGTGAATATATTGATTTTTTTTTTTTTTTGTTATATACCTTGATGATATCCATGTTTACTCCAAAATGCTTGAATTATCATATTTTGTAAGTCAAGACAATTTTGTTTAAACTCAGAGAAAAAAAGTTTTATGCTAACTAAAAAAAAAAAAAGCTTTTTTCTAGACCAAACCAACTTTCTAGAATTCTTAACGGGAAATAATGGAGTACAAGTTGATGAAGAAAAGGTGAAGGCCATCATAGAGTGACGAAACTCACCAATGCAACCGAGGTAAGATCCTTTCATGGTTTGACTAGCTTTTATAGGAGATATATTAAGGATTCCAGTGACATAGCCTCATCACTGAATGAACTTGTTACGAAACACGTGAAATTCAAATAGTAGGAAAATCAAGAGAACACATTCAATGAATTAAAGGATAAATGATCCAATGTACCTTGTCTTTATTTACCTAATTTGATAAATATTTTGAAATTTAATATGATAGCAAATGGGATGGGATAGGTATAGGAGCTATTTTAACTCAAGATAAAAGGCTAATCATGTTCTTTAGTGAGAAACTTGATAGAACGCAACACATCTATTTGACTTATGTCAAAAGAACTATATACACTTTTGAGGGCTTTGCACATTTAGAAATATTATTTGTAGCGAAAAGAGTTTTTATCTAGATGATGAAAGTTTGAAGCGCCATAAAAGCCAAACAAAACTAAACAAGAGAGATTTTAAATGGAAGATGAAGAATTTAATTTGTTGACAAATTCTTTCATAGAGAGGGGATGATAAATCCAACAAATTTATTGCAAGTAGTCGAAGGAGCGATTACAACAAGTAAGACAGAAAATTCAAGAGACTTTTATATTACATCTTCAAAGCTAGTCAATGGACAATAAGAGATAATTATTTTTTTATCCCACTTTCGATATAATGCTAGTAGTAACAAGTAAAAAAGAGAATGATATAAGAGTGGCACAGAAAATTGATAAGGATCATGAAGTTGTAATAAATAACACTTACTCTTTGAAGACATTTTGTCTTTGGTAGTTGAATTACGATCTTGGATTTTTGATATCATAGACCTTATTTTATTCAATTTTTATTTAATAGCTTTTAATACAATGTCTGGAGTAGTTGAACTATCATTTTACTAAAATAGTCATCCAAACAAAATGAATAAAAGGTTGTCCAATTACCCTAGAAAATAAAGTCCATAACGTCAAAATTCCAAAATGGTAGCTACCAAGAACTTTATACTAAAAGCTATTAAATGAAAATGGAAGAAAATAAAACCTGACATAAAAAAGAAAATGTCTTCAAAGTGCTTTCCAAAGTTAGTATTATTTATTGCAATTTCATGTTCCACCTCACTTTCCCATGTCATCTTTAGATCATTCTTTTCTTAGTTTTTTATACCAACATTATATAGAAATTTGTGCTAAAAAATATTTGTTTCTTTTTGGACATTGGCCAGCCTTTGAAGATGTAATGTAAAAGCCTCCTAATTTTCTTTACCTTCCTTATGTAATCGTTCGGGTAAATGCAATGAGTCAGTGGATAATAAACTCTTTTGACCACAAATAATGTTGTCTAACGTGCAAAGCTCTCACAAGTGCATGTAGTTTTTTTTGTCATAAGTTGAATAGTTGAGTTGTGCTCCATTAAGCTCTCACTAAAGAACATGATTGAATCTTTTTCATGCATTAAAACATCTTCTATACCTATCCCACTCGCATATCATTCACTTTCAAAAGATTTATCAAAGTTAGGTAAAGTAAGACAGGGTGCATTAGTTAATTTATCTTTTAGTTCATTGAATGCATTCTCTTGCTTTTCCTTCCATTTGAATTTCCCATGCTTTTTAACAAATTCATTTAATGATGAGGTTATATTACTGAAATCCTTAATTAATCTCCAATAAAAAACTAGCCAACGAAAGGATTTTACCTCTGATTGCATTTGTGAGAGCTGGCCACTCGTGAATTGTATCTTTTATTCATCAACTTGCACTCCATTATTTCCAATTAGTAACTCTTTTTCGAAGTTGGCATAAAAATTCTCTTCTCTAAGTTTAAGCAAAATGTCTTATCATGCAAAATATGATCATTTAAGCTTTTTTTTTTAGTAAACATGGATATCATCAAAGTATACAACAAAAAAATTTCAATATATTCTCTAAAAAAGTTGTTTCATTGGCCTCGTAAAAGTACTTGATACAGTTGTAAGGTCAAATGACATAACAAGCCACTCATAAAGCCGAAGCTTTGTTTTGAAAGTCATTTTCCACTCATGTCCCACCTGCATTTGAATTTGATGATAACCACATTTATGATCTATTTTATAAAACAAATTAACACCATGTAATTTATCTAAAATTTCATCCCATCTAAGAATATGATGTCGATGCTTTACCTTTATATTTTTGATGGCTCGACAATCAACACACATCGTCCATGTGCCATCTTTCTTGGGTACCAAAATCACTGGAACTGAATAAGAACTCATGCTTTCTCTTGCATAGCTTTTATACATGAGTTCTTCCACTTGCTTTTGAGGTGGGATTGGTCCTATAAGTAAAAATCCATGCTTGGGAGAGTTTCTCCGATATAAAGTCAATTTAGTGTTCAATCCCTCTTAAAGGGATAACCTTATAGGTGCATCTTCATGTCATTGAATTCATGCAAAAGAGACTTAAAAGCACTTGGCAAAGCATCATCAAATTTTGGTTTTATTGCTAAACACATTTGTTGGCACGTAAGTACAAAATTTGGTTCTTGAGTTAATACATTCCCCACTTCCTCCTTTCTTATAAGTGAACTCACATTCTTTTTTCTTCAAAATTATTATTATTATTATTATTATTTTTACTCACCATTTGCCCCTCACTTTTCTCTCTTTTTTTTTTCACTCCTATCTCTTTTATCTTACTTTCTTCTCTTTTCTCTTGTTCTTCATTTTTTTCCTTTTCTAATTTCAAGTGGTTGTAATCTATTTTGGGCAGAGACAATAGAAGTAAAGTAAATTTCTTTTACACGAGGTAAAATATATTTTTTCATCAAACCATAAAATGTAACCTTTCTATCATATTGTCAAGGTTAGCCGAACAATATGTCTCTTGCATGCATCGGTACAACATCACAAAGAATTTCATCCTAATATCTTCCCAAAGTAAAAGAAACAAGAGTTTGAGAGATCACTTAAGTTCTCTATTATTTGTCGACCGTTTGTATGGTTTTGGATGTGGATGTATAGCAAATTGAAGTCTTTTTACAAGAAAACTATTTACCATATTTGTACAATTTCCACTATCAATTGTTAAAATATCATCATTAGCCCAATAGAGTCAAGCCCAATAGTTATACGAGGCTAAGCCCATCGTATATTTATCTTGGTAGATATTTCAGAATAAACATATCTATAGATTTTAGGAAAGAGATTTACATATTTTAGGAAAAAGATTTAGATTTGTTACGAGTAGATTGCGTAGGCTCTAGTATAAATACCTCTCCACCCTACCTAGGTTTTGATCCCAATAAATCACAAGCAATACAAAGTAGTAGTTTCTATGGAGTGTTTTGTAAATCTCTTCTCGATTGGTCTTAATATAGTGTGCGAGTGTTTCCCACATAGAGTTGTGTTCAACAATTTGGTATCAGAGCCAGACACCGGACGATGTGCCAGCCTTCTCGCCCTTCCCCGAAGGGGGGTAGACATGAGGCGGTGTGCCAGTAAGGACGCTGGCCCCCAAAGGGGGTAGATTTGGTGGGGTCCCACATCAAATTGGAGAAAGGAACGAGTGCGAGCGAAGGGGGGTGGATTGTGATGTACCCTTTATAAGGGTGTGGAAACCTTCCCCTAGCGAACACGTTTTAAAGCCTTGAGGGGAAGCCTGAAAGGGAAAGCCCAAAGAGGACAATATCTGCTAGCGGTGGATCTGGGTCGTTACAAATGGTATTAGAGCAAGGTTAGTGTAGGCTGTTAGATCTCTTGGAATTCATAGTATGCTCTGTGGCTGCAGCTCTGTCTGATCTTCCACATCAGAAACGATTTCTTGAGATCATTAGTGAGTGAGTTTCTTTGTGTCGTGAGTAGTCTGTGACTCTGCAAGTCTTGTATCGAAAAGGCTTGTTTGGTATCGAAAAGGCTTGTTTGGTATTACGAGGTATTGTCAACACGATGGGTGACTTCCAAATCATAGGAGGAATCAAGAAACTCAACAACAACTACTACAATACGTGGGCAACATGCATAATGTCCTATTTACAAGGACAAGACCTTTGGGAGGTTGTTGGCGGGAGTGAAACTACGCCGCCAGAGGAGAATTCTAACGACGCCTTGCACAAATGAAGAATCAAAGCAGGCAAAGCAATGTTTGCCTTGAAGACCACAATCGCAGAAGAGATGTTAGAACATATTTGGGATGACAAGACACTGAAGGAAGCATGGGACACGTTCGTGATGTTGTTCTCAAAGAAGAACGATACGAGACTACAACTTCTGGAAAACGAGTTGTTGTCAATTTCACAACGTGACATGACGATTGCTCAGTACTTCCACAAGGTCAAGTCGATCTGTCAGAAAATTACTGAACTAGACTCAAAGTCCGCAATTGGAGAAGATCGAATGAAGAGGATCATAATCCACGGATTGCGACCAGAATATAGAAGCTTTATTATTGCTATACAAGGATGGCCCACTCAACCATCACTTATAGAGTTCGAAAATTTGTTAGCCAGCCAAGAAGCCATGGCTAAACAAATGGGAGGCATCACACTGAAGGGTGAAGAAGAAGCACTCTACACAAGTGAAAGTCGGAGCAATAATAAGTCATCTACCAAACGTGGATACAAAAACGGTGACAAAAGAAGAAGCCATCAAGGAACTGTACAACCTGAGAGAGCTCAGAAGAATGACAACAAGAGTTCTCAAGGAAAGAGATTTAAAGATAATTGCTACAATTGCGGGAAGAAGGGCCACATGTCCAGAGATTGTTGGTCCAAGAAAAGATCTGTCGAAAGCAACGTGACATCCTCCAACATAGAGATTGAGGAGGAATGGGATGTAGAGGCAATATGTCTCATAGAAGAAGATGAGCTAGCACTCATGCAAATGATGGAAGAGCATATCGATTACGAGGATGACTGGATCATTGATTCAGGATACGTATGTTAGGTAAATCACTAGGTTAAAAATTCATTCCTAGGTTTTAGGTAACCTGTTTTCTATTCAACCCACACAATCAAAGTAGTGGGAAGTCCACGTCCAGTGGAAGGCCTTTAAGTTAGCTTTCCACTTCTTTCCAGTTTTAGGATAGATTTGTTATTTAAATACCGTCAACTGAATCAAATAAAATATCGCATCGAGTCTTCAGCAAAATCTCTCTCTCTCTTTTTTATTTTTCTTCTGCCGTTTTTTTCGTCGACGCTTCTCCCAATTGCCAGAAGCCAACAAGTGGTATCAGAGCCTGGTTTATTCCATCGGTGGTATATCATCCGGAGGAGCCAACTTTATTAACATCAAGTTGAATAGCTCAAGTGGTTAGAGTGTCGACCTAATAACACACAGGTCTCAGGTTCAAGCAGAAGAAAATGCAAAGTGCAAAAATAAATACACACATCGTGGGGTCCATCTCGAGCAGGCTCGCTCACTCCTCCACGCCGCCTCCGAGTGCCGGCATCTCCATCACCGCCACAAAGAGGCCGACGCCATGATGGAGGACATCGAGTTGTCGTTGAGCGAGTGATCAGGGAGGCAACTGCCACCGTGCAGTACCCGATCACGGAGGAGGAATGGCTTGCACGCCTAAAGCTCTGCGACAACACCGACGAGAGCAATGGATGGGTCCTCCAGCCGCAAATGCAGTAAGAAGCCATGAACTGCCACCGTGCAGTACCCGATCACGGAGGAGGAATGGCTTGCACGCCTAAAGCTCTGCGACAACACCGACGAGAGCAATGGATGGGTCCTCCAGCCGCAAATGCAGTAAGAAGCCATGGAAATCTCGCGACCAAGGAGAAGGCCCATGTGGCTCAATCCGAAGAGGACGAGCTAGCTCTTTTCATGGTAAGTGAATCGACCTTATCCGAAGTCCCCAATTTCGATTCCAAATCCATGGAAGTGGAGGTAATCGACGACGGCGTAACTAAGTCAATTCAACTAAGAGATCGAAGGGCGCGGCACCATCCTATTCATCAGCAAGGGAGGTGAGCACCGCAAGCTGGCCGGTGTCTACTTCATCCCGAGGCTCAAGGCTAATCTTGTGAGCCTAGGTCAACTCGATGAGGCCGGTTGCTTTATTACAATCGAGCGCGGCCTACTCAAAATCTGCGATGAGCGACGACGGCTGCTCACGCAAGTTCGGCGCACGACAAACCGTCTTTATATCCTAGAGTTGGAGATAGAGCAACCCGTCAGCCTCTCAGCCAAGACCAAAGAGGTATCTTGGAAGTGGCACGCAAGGTACGGGCACTTAAAACTTTCCTGCTCTACAAAAATTACACCGGGAGGAGATGGTGCACGGTTTGCCGGCAATCAAAGTCGTGAACAAGCTGTGCGACGGGTGCCTCATCGGCAAACAGAGACGCACTCCCTTTCCGTCTCAGGCATCCTACCGCGCCGGTGAACCATTGGAGCTCGTGCACGGCGATATCTGCAGGCCCATCAAGCCGGCGACCCCAGGCGGCAAGACCCTTTTTCTCCTGTTGGTTGATGACAAAAGCCGCTTTATGTGGCTGACCCTGCTGCAAGCAAAAAGTGAGGCGGCATAGGCGATTAAGCGCATTCAAGCGTGAGCGGAGGCCGAATGCGGGAAGAAGATGCGAGTGCTACGCACGGACCGAGGTGGAGAATTCACCTCAGAGAGCTTCGGTAAGTACTGTGATGAGCACGGCATGCAACGGCAACTAACGGTGCCCTACTCCCCCCAACAGAACGGAGTGGTGGAGCGCCAAAATCAGACCATCGTCGGGACAGCGAGGTCATTGCTGATGACGGCCAGGATGCCCGGGAGATTTTGGGGAGAGGCGGTGATGACGGCCGCCTATCTCCTCAATCGGTCGCCAACGCGAAGTCTCGACGGGAAGATGCCACACGAGGCCTGGTTCAACAAGAAGCCAGCGGTACATCATCTCCGAGTGTTCGGCTGTATTGCATACATGAAGGTAGCACGTCCCCACCTCGCCAAGCTCGATCCCAGGGGGCTGAAAGTCGTCTTAATCGGCTACGAACCCAGGAGCAAGGCATACAGACTCTATGATCCTGCGGGGGGGCAAGCTCACGTGTCTCGCGACGTCATCTTCGACGAAAGCACCTTCTGGCAGTGGAACGACGTGATCGTAGCAGATCACAACCCAAATCAATTCAAGGTGGAGTACCTCGTCACCGAGCCGAAAGAAGGAGGAGCCCAGCATCAAGAACCGTCCCCGCCGCCAGCAGCTGCACCTCCTGAACCAGTAGAGTTCGCAACACCACGGACTGCGGATTCGACGCTGGATGCCGATCACGATGATGATCTGGTAGCCAGGTACCGAAGGATGGACGACCTAGTGGGAGGAGGTGAACCACTTGGACTGGCGGCTCGCGAACTCGAACAAGAGGTGGCCGAACTACATGCCATCAGCGCAGATGAACCGGACACCTTCGCCGAAGAAGAAAGAAACCCGTGCTGGCTGAAGGCAATGCAGGAGGAGATGACATCCATCATCGAGAACCAAACGTGGAGTCTAGAGGATATGCCGCCAGGACACCGAGCCATAGGGCTCAAATGGGTCTTCAAACTGAAGCGCAACGAAAAGGGAGAAGTTGTGAAGCACAAGGTCCGTTTGGTAGCGAAGGGCTACGTCCAGAAGCAAGGAGTGGACTTCGAAGAGGTGTTTGCGCCAGTGGCAAGGTTAGAATCCGTCCGCCTTTTGCTGGCAATCGCGGCACATTGCTCTTGGGAGGTCCACCACGAGCCTGGAACGCGAAGCTCGACAGTACCCTACTGTCACTGAAGTTCAAGCGCTGTGCCTCTGAGCATGGCATGTACACGCACGGCCACGGTGAGCAGCGACTGATTGTGGGAGTGTACGTCGACGACCTCATAATCACTGGAGGCGACATGGAAGTCCTCGAAAGGTTCAAGAGGGAGATGTCAAAGAACTTCAAGATGAGCGATCTCGGCATACTCAGCTACTACATCGGCATCGAAGTGCAACAGAGTACTGCCGGCATCACCATCTGCCAAAGTGCGTACGCGAAAAAGGTGCCGGACACAACTGGGCTTGCGGAGAGTAACCCTACAAGGACGCCAATGGAGGTCCGGCTTCAGCTAAGGAAGGCCGGCACTACAACGACAGCCGAAGCCACCAATTACCGCAGCATTGTCGGGAGCCTGCGCTATCTGGTAAATACACGCCCTGACCGTGCTTACTCAGTTGGATATGTGAGTAGATTCATGGAAGCACCTCGGGAGGAGCATCTTGTAGCTGTCAAGCGCATCCTGCGCTATGTGGCTGGAACCAGAGGCTGGGGTGTGAGATACAGCGCAGGGAAAGGAAAGACGAAGCTTGAGCTAGTCGGCTACAGTGATAGTGACATGGCCGGTGATGTTGATGATCGTAAGAGCACTAGCGGGATGATCTACTTTCTCTCAGGCGGCGCGATCTACTGGCAATCAACAAAACAAAAGGTAGTTGCTTTGTCTTCCTGCGAAGCAGAATACATCGCCGCTTCGACGGCGACAACACAGGGGGTCTGGCTTGCGCGACTGATGGAAGAACTCATCGGAAGAGAAAGTGATCCACCAATGCTATACGTGGACAACAAAGCTACGATCTCCCTGATAAAAAATCCAGTTTTGCACGACCGGAGCAAGCACATAGAAATCAGATTCCACTACATCCGAAAATGTGCAGATCGAGGGCTCATCAAGATTGATTTCATCCGAACCGAGGAACAGCTTGGAGACATTTTCACCAAGTCCCTAGCGCGGGTAAAATTTGAAGAACTACGCTCAAAGATCGGAGTTCAAACAATATGGTAGACATATACCATAGGGCTTTAGGAGGAGATTGTTAGGTAAATCCCTAGGTTAAAAATTCATTCCTAGGTTTTAGGTAACCTGTTTTCTATTCAACCCACACAATCAAAGTAGTGGGAAGTCCACGTCTAGTGGAAGGCCTTTAAGTTAGCTTTCCACTTCTTTCCATTTTTAGGATAGATTTGTTATTTAAATACCGTCAACTGAATCAAATAAAATATCGCATCGAGTCTTCAGCAAAATCTCTCTCTCTCTCCTTTATTTTTTATTTTTCTTCTGCCGTTTTTTTCGTCGACGCTTCTCCCAATTGCCAGAAGCCAACAACGTAAACCACATGATTGACGATCAAAGCGGTGCAATGGAAGAGGGGTGGCCCTCAGAGAAGGAAGTATTACCAGGCTTGGACAACATCGAAGAAATTCTTCCACAGAAGATGGAGGAGCAAACTGTACACACTTGCTTAAATGCTAGTGTGCCTGGAGATTTGAGTGACACTGATGTTGATGAGCAAGAAGTGACTCAACCAAGCAAACCTAGTGAGAAGAAAATGGCACCTCAACAACTTAGACAGTCAGAAATAATCCAAAAGTTAAATCCAGAGTATGCCCATGCAGCTATTGTAGAAGACGGAGTTAATGAGCCAGAGACATGTGAAGCATCACAAAACTTGGCTTGCCAGAAAGCGATGGAGAAAGAAATTATAGTCTTGGAGCAAAATCAAACTTGGGAACTAGTACCAAGACCAGAATATATCAAATCCATCTTTTGCAAGTGGATTTACAAAATAGAGTGTACCCCGGATGGATCAATCGTGAGATACAAAGCTCAGACTATAGATCGAGGGTTCTCTCAAGAATATGGACTACATTATGAGGAAACGTTTAGTCCAGTGGCAAAGATCACTATCGTACAGGTTCCTCCAACACTTGTGGTAAATAAAGATTGGAAATTTTGGCAGATGGATATGAAGAATGTATTCTTGCATGGAGAGTTGGACCCGGAGATGTACATGAACCAACCGGATGCATTTGAAAACGAAGTTGGAGTCATTAGTCAGTATATGCAAAGTTCGAAGAAGCCTCATCTTGATGCGGCTCAACGGACCTTGAGATGTGTCAAAGGTACAATCAATTACGATCCTTCGTATAAAAGAAGTGAAGACTACAAGCTAGCTAGATACCGTACTACTGACTATGCAGGATATCACGATACCCGAAGATCAAGCACTAGGTATGTGTTCAAGCTCGATTCGAGAACAATTTTTTGGTATAGCAAAAGACAACCAACGGGATCATTGTCAACTAGAGAAGCAGAGTACAGAGCAGCAGCTGGAGCAGCTCCGGAAAGTACATGGCTGAAACTCTTGATGGAAGATTCGCACCAGAAAATTGAATATCTAATACCACTTCATTGCGACAACCAATCTGCGATTCGCCTAGCAGAAAATCCAGTGTTTCATGCTAGAACAAAGCATGTGGAGGTTCACTACCGTTTCATTAGAGAGAAGGTCCTAAAGGAAGAAATCGAGATGCAGCAGATCAAGACAGATGACCAAGTGGCAGACTTGTTTACAAAAGGGCTTAATACTGGAAAACATGAGAGTTTTCGCTGTCAGCTCAACACGGTGCGGCAATTGAGGACTAGTGCTGAGGGGGAGTATTCGTTGTCAGCTGCGATTGAGAACTATTGCTGAAGGGGGGTGTTAAAATATCATCACTAGCCCAATAGAGTCAAGCCCAATAGTTGTACGAGCCTAAGCCCATTGTATATTTATCTTGGTAGATATTTTAGAATAGAGATATCTAGAGATTTTAGGAAACAGATTTAGATTTGTTACGAGTAGATTGCATAGACTCTAGTATAAATACCCCTCCACCCTACCTAGGTTTTGATCCCAAGAAATCCCAAGCAATACAAAGTAGTAGTTTCTACAGAGTGTTTTGTAAATCTCTTCTCGATTGGGCTTAATAAAGTGTGCGAGCGTTTCCCACATAGAATTGTGTTCAACATCAATGACCGAACTGCATGGATTTCCTTTAATAAGACATCTCGTCTGAAACAAGTTTTCCCTTTGATCTTTAAATTTATCTTCCTTTCTTTGAACACTAAATATCCTTCTTGTGATCAATGACGTGGAATTACCTTTTTCAATATACTCATCATCATATGCTTCGAATTCTTCCTCAAGTTGTGCATCATCATGCTTCTCACATTCACCATGAAATCAAGTACATCATTTCTTATCAACATAGCTCTCTTGTTAACACACTTTGCTCATGTGTCCAAACTTTTGCACTTTCAACATTGAATAGAACTAGACTTCTCTCTTACTGCCTTTGAAGCTTCGTTCTTTTTAGTATTGGAGCTCTCGACATCCACTCTTTTAGTAGTCACAAAATTTTTCTTTAGTGATATTGATTCATTTTTATTTACAAAGCCATCCTTGTTCCAAATTTTAGAACTCGAAAAGGCATAACTTTTGATGTATACCTCATTGAACGGTTCTTTTCTTACTTCAATTTATCTTCAATTTTTATAGCATAATGATACATGTCTCCCACAAAGGTGGTGGATTTCTATCAACAAGATGAGCAACCACCCGATTCAAACCAACAAGGGATCATGAATCTCATGTTATGACTTTTAACACCCGAGCCCCCCACGATAATTAAATACCCAATTTTTTCTTAAAAGTTCTTTATGTTTGAGAATTTATTGAGGGCTAGTTGGAAGGAAAGCCGGAGGAGTATTTTGAACCCTTGGCTTAGTTAGGCATCTGGTAAGGACAATAAATAAGCTTATGAAGTCAAGACCTCACGAGCATAAAACCAAGGTCTGAACTAAGAATCCCAAGACGAACGTCCTTGGAACATGTAACACCTCGAATTATAGGAAAATATAGAAATAGATAGAATTGAATTTGTTAGAGATCTCATTATTTGAGTAAATCATTGGAAGATAATTAGATAAGATATTTTTAATTTAAATTCTAAATTAGTCGTAGAATTTAATTATTTAGATTTATCTTTGAAAGATTTTTCTATGATAATTTAGAATTATCTTTGAAAATTTGTATTGAAAATTAGAAAATTGTTTGAGAAATTCGAAAGAACTTTATTTTTTTTTCTCTAAATTTCCTTCCCTTTTAAGCAGTCTATATTGTTCTCATAATTTTTTTATTTATTATTTTTGGATTACACCTCGCCTAAATTTTCTTCCTTCTAAGGAGTCTATATTATTCTTGTAATGTCCCATATTGGTTGGGGAGGAGAACAAAACCTCTTTTATAAAGGTGTGGAAACCTTGTCCTACCAGATGCATTTTAAAGCCTTGAGGGGAAGCCCGGAAAGGAAAGCCCAAAGAAGACAATATTTGCTAGCGGTGGATCTGGGTCGTTACAAATGGTATCAGAGCCAGACATCGAACGATGTGTTAGCCTTCTCGCTCTTCCCCGAAGGGGGTAGACACGAGGCGGTGTTAGCCTTCTCGCTCTTCCCCGAAGGGGGTAGACACGAGGCGGTGTTAGCCTTCTCGCTCTTCCCCGAAGGGGGTAGACACGAGGCGGTGTTAGCCTTCTCGCTCTTCCCCGAAGGGGGTAGACACGAGGCGGTGTTAGCCTTCTCGCTCTTCCCCGAAGGGGGTAGACACGAGGCGGTGTTAGCCTTCTCGCTCTTCCCCGAAGGGGGTAGACACGAGGCGGTGTTAGCCTTCTCGCTCTTCCCCGAAGGGGGTAGACACGAGGCGGTGTGCCAGTAAAGGATGTTGGGCCCCAAAGGGGGATGAATTTGGTGGCGGTCCCACATCGATTGGAGAAAGGAACGAGTGCCAGCGAGGACGCTGGGCCCCGAAGGGGGTGAATTGTGATGTCCCACATTGGTTGGGGAGGAGAACAACAAAACACCCTTACACCTTCCCCTAGCAAACACGGCTTTTAAAGCCCGTTACAGTTCTCATAAAAAAAGTTGGGACAATATCTCAATTTGAGTGTTGAAAGGAAGAAGATGATAAGAGGATTCAGAAGCGAGCCACGAAGAAGAGATAACATGAGAATATTTGCTAAAAACAGTGAGAGATGTCTATTTATAATCATTTATAGAATAGAAAATTACTGTAAATTACAATTGATATGGAGATAACAGTAAATGGGAACAAAATATTTGCGTATAATAAAATGGTAAATATGATATCTATGGTAAGTAATGGAAGACAAATATCTAGATATTCTTCGAATAATAAATATAATACATATGTTAAACTATAATTTACATTGCTGATAGAGTTTGTTAGATTTCTGCCAGGCTAATCCAATGGAGCAAGTTTTGTTAAGTTTCATGGAGAATCAAGGAAGATATCGACTTTGTAACCATTTTCCCTCTACACTTTCTCCCTTTACTCCATTTAAACGTCTTCAAGCTCCCTTCACTCCATTTATTTTCTGCATTGCTAAAACTTTGATTTTAGAAACCAAGAGTTACGTGATTTATAGATTTAAATTCCTGTACAAGCATAAAATAAATTATGATAAGATCGGGCACTAAAACTAAAATAGTTTCACAATTACCATGTCAACACGTTTTCCGTGGATTGAGCACTCATGGATCAAGAGCTAGTCTAGAAAGTCAAGGAAACAAGAACTTAAGTTATAACCATCAAGATGTCGTTAAGTACCTAGTTTACCACCACAATATTCACGAGAACTTGAGATAGCTTATCATGCCTATTAGTAGTTGTGAATGTTATCACTACAACAGAGACCATTGGTATGTTATTAGTTCTATTAGAGACATAAATTGGGACCTAATAGTACCCCTTCCTCGATCAGAGGCTCATGATACAATATTGTCGAGCTTGACCTAAATTGGTTTGATAGGATAGTATATCGAAATTATTCATGATTAGTGCCATTATCGTGTGTGTAAATGTTCAGAGTCTTTTGAATACATATTCTATTCCATAAATCCATCTTGAGTGCAACGAGGGGCTACACATGTAAATTGAGTTAGTTGGTCGGCACATGCTCCCCAAATTCAATGACTTTATGAACCTGTGGAGGGGTGGTCAGCAAACCTTCCACCGATGATGTTCAGGTTTCATGATACCATGATACCATACTATTTTCCATGTGACTGAACAATGATGAAGTCGTGCCTCTAGTCAATGTAAGCTAGCTAAGTAAGATGAATGTAAAAGTTAGCTCACTCTAGAACTCAGACAGACCGTTCATGAGCTTGTGCAAATCCAAATTAGTTGAACAATATCAAAACTTCAATTAGGTTTGTAATTATGCACGAGAACTGTCTTAGGAACTTCAAGACCTCACAAAAGTTCAGATAAGTTGTAAAACTTTTAAGTCTTGGATGCAATTATGAACATATAAGTAGACTACTTATTAAGTAATCCATACTTGCACGCTATTATTTTTTATTTAGGTGATAGTTGATCAGTTTTGTTTGTATTTTAGTTGTATCTCGATCTCTAGTCTCCAATCTTGTATTTAACTCGAATGGTACTTTTGAAATATAATTGTATCTCGATCCCTCCTCCAAGGGAGGAGCGGAAATAGAGAAAAAGAAAATAGTGAAAAGAAGTGGAAGTGGGTAAAAGTAAAAAGGTAAATAATGAGCTATTTATATAGCCCAATAATAGGCTGAAACAAAAAATGGTACACAAATTCAGGATAAAACCAAAGACAAAACAATATTGAAATCATACGTCACCCAATACAAAATAAATCATTATTTATTGATATATGTAATATGTCTTGTCGTTCTTGTCACCTTCAACTGTTGAAAAGGTAATTTTGTTTTTACACGCATTCAATCTCCCTCGCCCCATCTTCTTTCTTTCATGCATTCATTCCATAATTCTTCATCCCATTTCTTTTATTCTATTTCATCCTTTTTTTTTTATCTCTTTTTAAATTATGAATATATATAATTTATAATTTTTTCTCTTAAACTTGGTAAATTTATCGTAATAATTATATATATAATATATATCTCTGTCAGTGCTATCTGTGTAAAGTAGATGGTACTAAACATGTCCTTCAAAAAACCACTCTTTTCTCTAACAGTACAAAGATTTCACGTAAATTGATGTTAGGTTATGATTGAGAAAATCAAAATATCATATCATATCACCAAAAATTAAATACAACAAAAGAGATACAGAGATTGATTGACATTTCATTATCCATTATAACCATCCATAACCAAAAAAACAAAATAAATTATACAAAATTCATTCCTTCTCCATTTCTATCAATAATATTTTCTTCTCCAAAAAAGAAAAAAAAGAAAAAAAGTTGGTGTCAAGGGGAGCAAGGATAGTAGTGGAAGGGGATAATACCATTGTGTTTCATGGAAGGGCCAGAGGGAGGAACTGGGAAGGCCTTCGGGAGGAAGCCATTGACAAGGCTTGGGGAATTGCTTCTAAACTTGAGAGGCTTTTCGTTGAAGAGGTGGTTGAATCTTGAGCCATGGCTGAAGCCCACGCAGAGAAGCAGCATTAGCAACCATATTGCCACCAAAACTTCACGTCCGTTTCCCATTGAAGAAGAAAAGGATTTTAGTGGGTTTTTTGTGCAGAGATTTAGAGAGAGAGAGAGAGAGAGAGAGAGAGGAGAATTGGGGAGGATAGAAGAAGAAAATGTGGGGTTCGTGGGGGTTATGGGGGAAGAGGGGTTTATTAAAACAAAGAATTTGAGGGTATGGGCGTAGGATGAGAGAGACAATTTTAATTATTTAGGGAAGTGATTTGAAAGGCTATAAAATAATAGAGTGAGGGATGGAGGGAGGGAGAAAGGGCTTACTATAGCTATCAATATCGTGCTTTCGTCCTTCTCCCTTATTTGCTTGGTAGCTTATAACATTATTCTCTAAAATTACTTTTAAAAAAATGTTTGAGAAATAGTAGGGTTCGAGGTTTGAGTATACATCGCTCATACCAATGACGATATAAATTTGAGTTAGTTGATTTATTCGTTGATGGGAGTGAGTATAGCAGAATCGTTCTACAAAATCTTAAGAAAATATGATTGTGACATGTAGCAGATATTGATGAGATAAGTTGATACCACTCGTCTTTTAACACTCAAATTCTATTTAATCTAGACGTAACGTGATATTCTACAAAAAGTGTATGGAAAAGCACCTGCTTTTGTGCTCTTATCCGTATGGAAACATGTATGTTTATGAAACTTTCCTTTTTGGGCAAAATTCATTTTTTTGACCTTTTTATTTACCACACTTTTTGACTATTTAAATTTGTTGGTAGGTTATAGTATTTTCATGGTTTGGTTTAGGCATTTTTGTTGGTTGAATTTAGTGAATAATTTTTTAATTTAGTTTGAGGAGGTAATATTGGAATATATTTTATATACTCATAACTTTTTTTCCAGGTTAGTAGAATATTTTCTTTAATTTTTACGATTTAGTGTGTCGTTTGTATTCTATTCAAACGTTGTGAACATGAAAATCGAACTTTCAATCCCACTTATGTTTCTCATTCTTAACATGGTATCAGAGCTTCTCATTCTTAACTGGTAATGAATAATAATACTAAAGAAATTTAAAACATAAGATCAAAATTGTCGATCTAAGCCAACCCCCTTTTTATAATGGTTAGGCCTATGGGGGTTAAAAGATGAACTAATTTTAAGGATAATGTTAATTAGTCGATATTTTCAACTTGTATATGTTACGGGCGAAATCGATCAAATATCTCACAACTAAATAAAATCGAGATGATAAGAGCTGAGAGACATGTAGGCCCAAGAGAATCATGCATACTTAGATTAATCTTTAAAGGAAATCATGTTTTGATTCATATCTTAAAAGAAATATGATATTTAATTCCTAGATAGAAAAAGAAATCCTCTTTCACTTCTTATCTTAAAAGAAATATGTAAACCCAAGGTAAATAGATTCTACAAATACGTTGTTATGACTTCAATTGAAGTATGTCCAACTGAGTCCTCATCCTTCTCTAAAACTTGACACATTTATGTTAGGTCATAGGACGGGCAACTTATTACATAGGAAGGTTATATATGGTAAATGACATAGTAAATGGTCATATACACACTAAACAAGTATGTATAATAAATGGCTATATAAGGTAGATTGTTATATATAGTAAATAATTATACCTAGTTATACATAATACATGTTAGACTGAATCATATATATACCTCTTAAGTAGTACTTTGAATATATACTTTCTACTTTCTTTATATTCTCTATTACTATACATACTTGAAGTCATCCATATAAACTTCTAGCCAATATTTCTTTCTGCATTTTTTCTCTCATGTCGTTTGTGTCCATATAAATCGAATGTGTGAGTTGTTGTGCGGTCCTACCAAATGGTATCAAAGCTAGGGGAGTTTCACCATGATCTGTGAAAATGGAAAGCTCTTAGAATCAAGAAGTTTAATGGATCAGATTTTGGTTTCTAGAAGATATAGATTGAAGATTATTTGTATCAGAAAGATCTTCATGAACCGTTGTCTAAGTTGAAGCCAAATTCCATGATCACATAATAGTGGAAGCTCAATGATCAACCGACTTTAGCATTGATCCGGTTGATGCCATCTAGAAACGTGGCGTTCAATGTCGTCAAAGAGAAGACAATGCTGGACTTATTGAAGGGTTATCGAATATGTACGAAAACTCAAAGAGGTAGTGGAATCACAAATCCAAAGATGATAATGATTCTATAAATTCAGGAGAAGATATTAAGGATGTTTCAATCCCTAGTGTCGACAGTTTGGCTAAATCCTGGATTTTAGATTCAAGTGCATCATTCCATTCGTCTCCAAGCAAGAAATTGTTTCAAAACTTCTAATCAGCAAATTCGGGAAGGTGTATCTTGCCGACCACAAAACCTTAGAGATTGAAGGAAAAAGTGATGTCTACATACAAACTCCAAGGGTAAATCAGTGGACATTGAAGGATGTCAAATATATTCATGGTCTCAAGAAGAATTTGATCTCTATTTGTCCGTGAATAGCACAGGTTATGCAGCAGAGTTTGAGTTGAGATCGTGGAAGATTGTGACAAGTGCTATGGTGATAGAACGTGGGACAAAATTTGAAATCTTATACACCACGCAAGGTGTATAGCATGACTATTGTTGTTGAGAGTGTTTCTAGTTCAAGTCTATGGAACAATTGACTTGGCCATATGAGAGTTAAAAGAATGAAGATGCTACCTACAAAAGAAGTTTTAGAAGGCCTGAAATCTATTGATATGGGTTTGTGTGAGAGCTGCATTATGGGCAAGCAGAAACAAGTTGGTTTCACAAAGGCGGCCACAGAACCAAAGAAAGTATGATTAGAAATGGTCCATATAGACGTTTGAGGATCAACTCCAATTTCATCACTTGGTGGATTCAAGGTCTATGTCACATTCATTGATGATTTTAATAGGAAGGTTAGACTATTTCCTGAAACACAAGTCAGAAGGGTTTGTCACCTTCCAGAAGTGGAAAGCTAAAGTTAAAAATTAAATCAGCTTGAAAATTAAATGTCTAAGATCTGACGATAGAGGAGAGTACGACAAGTCAAAATTTAAAGCATTTTATACAGTTGAGGGAATCAAATTAATGAGGATAGTTCTCGGTAAGGCAAGACAAAATGATGTTGCTGAAAGAATGAATAGAACATTGAACGAGTGGGCAAGGAGCATGAGAATTCATTTTGGACTACCAAAGACAATTTTGGGATGATGCTGTGAATATATCAACCTATTTAATCAATATAAGGTCGTCATTACCCTTGGAGTTCAAGTTGCTAGAAGAGGTATGGACATGAAAAGAACTCAAGTGCTCTCACTTGAGAACTTTTAGTTGCAATGAGTATGTTCACATTGATCTAGAGAAGAGAGACAAGCTTGATGCTAAGGTTGTGAAGTGCTACTTCATAGGCTATGGTTCTAACAGTTTGGGTACATGTTTTGGATGACAAGAACAAAAAGAAAATCATAAGACATTGTGACATGGTTTTTTATGAAAATGTCATGTACAATGACAAAAAGAAATGTTTTGAGACTACGAAACAAGTGAGAGATGAACTTGAATTGAAAAAAAAAATATCACTCATTGATGATGTAGCAAAAACTCAAGAATCTCCTGATATTGCTGTTGAAGAACTAGAGGTGGAGCAAGTAACACTTGAGCAAGTGTTGAGGAGATCATCTAGGACTATTAGATCACTAGATAAATATTCACCTTGATTACACTATTTGTTGTTGACTGATGAAGGAGAACCAGAGTTCTTTGATGAGGCTCTATAGGTGGAGGATTCAACCAAGTGGGAGCAAGCCATGTATGATGAGATGAACTCACTTGAAAAGAATAATAAGTGAGTGTTAACTGAGTTACCTCCAGAAAAGAGAGCTCTGTTGAACAAGTGGATGTCTAGAATCAAGGTTGAATCAGGTGGCAAAAGAAGGTTCAAGGCCTGATTAATAGTTAAAGGATATTCACAACGAAAAGGTATTGGTTATACTAAAATCTTTTCTCCGGTTGTGGAATTAAATACTATTCAAATTTTGCTGAGTATTATTTCCTCAGAGAATTTTCACCTTGAACAAATGGATAGTATTTTTACATGGAGATTTAGATGAGATAATCTATATGTAGCAACCGGAAGGGTTTGCAGTTCCAGGCAAGTAACACATGGTATCTAAGCTTAATAGAAGTTTGTATGAACTGAAACAAGCACAAGAGTGAAAATAATTAGTGTTGTTACTTCAAAAAATACATTGATTCATATATGTTTCTACTCCTGCGTGTGGATGATATACTAATTGCAGTATCCAATATGAGGGAGATAAACCACCCGAAGGCAAGTATGTCTTCAATATTTGAGATGAATGATTTGGCAATGAAGCATATTCTTGAGATGAGAATTTCTCGAAATAGATTTGTTGGGACATTAAATCTATCACAAGAACAGTACATTGAGAAGATAAATGATGTTAAACCCAAGACTACCCATTTGGTCAATCGTGTTAAATTGTCAAATGGGCAATCTCCCAAGACTGTTGAAGAATGTGAGTACATGACATCAGTTCCATATGCTTTTACAATTGCGAGTTTGATGTATGTTATGGTATGTACTAGACTTGATATAATACATGCCATGAGAGTTATTAACAATTACATGGCAAACCTAGGGAAAGAACATTGGAAAATTGTGAAGTGGCTTCAGAGATATTTGAGAGGTACATCCAGTACTTCACTTTGTTATGGCAATGACAGAGTAGTTTTGCAAGGTTTTATAAATGTTGCTCTTGGTGGAAATGTAGACTCTAGCAATAGCACATCTGAATATATCTACACAACATAGATGGAACAACAGTGAGTTAGATGTCCAAGCTTCCAAAATGTGTTTCTCTTTCATCTATTGAGGATGAGTACGTGGCAATAGCTGAAACTGAAAAGGAGATGATATGGATAATAAACTATTTAGAAGAGAAACAACATCATAAGATTCTTTATACAGATAGTCAGAGTGTAATAGAGTTGGTGAAGAATTTGATCTATCATTCGAAGACTAAACACATTAGAAGACAATACCATTTTCACTCATAGATTAGTGGAAGAAGGTGATATATGTTTCGAGAAGAGAGAGTGTGCAAAGAGTCCAATAGGAGGTTATGCAAAGTCTTAGTTGGTCTGGTATAGTGATGATATTGATGGTGATGAGAATAGTCTTAGAATTAAATTTTTGGTTGACTAGATTAATCTCAAGTGGGATAATTGGTAGGTTATGAACTTTGCTACTTATTTATAGCTTTGGTTATAGATGATAGGGTTATATATATATATATATATATATATATATATATATATGGTAAATGGTCATATATATAGTAAACACCCAGATGATATAGGTAATAAAGTTATATATACTAAATTGACTATATATATGGCCTCTTACGCAATGCTTTGAAGTTATACTTTTTGCCCGTCCGTATGCCTATTATTGTACATACTTGAAATCATTAATATAAACTTCTAGTTAATATTTCTCTCTGCATTTTCTCTCTTATATTTGATATGAACCATGAGACATCAATCATACAATATAATTCAATGAATATGTGAAGAAAATGTTGTTAAAATTATCAAAAGATATTTCAATTCATGCCACGTATTGAAGAAAAATGAAGTTTTATTGTTATAAATTTTGGATAGATTACAATTTAGAGTTATTGTATTTTATTAATGTATTTTAAGACTTTTTATTTAATTTTAAGTTACATTTACATAGGGTTAATTATAGTTATAAAGTATACATGGAGGCTAATTATGGTCCTAAAGTATGAATGTTACGTACTTTTGAAATGCCTAATAGAAAGAGGGTTTCATTTTGAGGGTATATAAAGCCATGTAGGTTAATTTTGTAAAATAGATGGAAAATATAGTAACATGAGCATTTGTGCTTTTTTTTTTAGCCAATGACTAAGTTTCTTTGTAATCCCACGTAGTTTAGGTTGCGTATAGAATCATTCAAGCTTGACATGATCAATCTTGCTTGTGGAGTGATTCGAATCTCAAACAAGTGTTCTTGTCTTGAGATATTTGATCAATAAGAATCATTTAAGCTAAACATGATCGATCTTGCTTGTGGAGTGATTCGAATCTCAAACAAGTGTTCTTGCCTTGAGATATTCGATCAACAAGGTAATCCGAATCTTACTCCCCTTATAGTGATTCCATATCATTTGGTATCAGAGTTTTCCATTGTGCTAATTTCATATCACTATTTTTTGTGTTCATCTAGATCAAGTGTGTGAGTTGTTGTGCCGTCCTAACAAGTTATTCTCTCTAACTTCACCATCTCTGTGGTAAGCGTCACATCGGTGCCTAGTTGTTTTCTCTTTTGTAGGTCACATCTTCCCCAAAATTACAAATTTATTACTAACATCACATAAAAGTAAGGTGAGATTTCCTCTAGTTTTGATTTTGGTATCAATAGTAGCTGCCATTTGTGGGAAATGAAGGTGCTCCACGTTAAATTGGTTTGTGATCTAACAAAAGAGAATATTTTTTTGGTAAAAATCATGAAACTTCACACTACCAAACAAAAGGCAAAACCTAGGTTAGAACAAACGAGAACAATAGAAAATGAAAACATGAGAATCAAATTGGAGAAATAAATAAAAGATGACATGAGAAGAAACTTAGCTTTCATTTATTCTTTTCCCCATCTTGTTGTAGCTGCCAACCCTAACGGAGTTTGATTGTTGATGTCGTGATTCTAGTGTTTGCTCAATTACTTCCAAAACGATTTTTCCTCTAGTTGTCGTGTTAGGATCACACAACTCACACATTCGATATAAAATTGAAGAAGAAAAAAAGAAAAAAAAAATGCAAGGAGAAATATACGTGGAGACACCGTAATAAAAAACTCCACAGTAATTTGAGTTTATATATAAACGACTTCAAGTTGTTACACATGGAGAATAGATAAGATTCTATCTTTAAAACTAAATAGAAGTTTTAAACACGATAATAGATAAGATTCTATCTTAGAAACTATTTCCTCAAATTACTTGACTATTAAGTTGTAAACTTAACCCATAAGTAAACATCATGCTCCACAATCTAACCGTTCTCTACTTGGAGACTAATCTAGTTAACCTAAATTTTATTCTCAAAAGATTATTATCATCATCAATAGATTCACCGCATCACAACATCTGTAGAAGCTATAGAAGACCAACCAAGGTTTTGCACAACATTCATTCCCAACATCAACACATGTGGTTAACATATTTGTTGCACCCTCCATCTTCTTCAAATATATATCGTCTTCTAATGTGTTTTGTCTTTGAATAATATAGTGGGTTCTTCACCAACTATATGACACTCTAACTATCTGTATAAAAAAAAAAAAAAATTATCGTCATGCGTCTTGTCTAACTCTCGAGATAGTCTGTCATCCATATTATCTCATTTTCAGCGTCAATTATTGCCACATACTCAACCGCAGTAGATGAAAGAACAACACAGTTCTGAAGCTTGGATGCCCACTATTGTTTCATCTATAGTCTAGATATGTTCATATGTGTTCTTGCTATGGTCTACATCCCCACTAATCTCAGCATCCACAAAATATTGCATAACTACTTTGTCATTCTCATAAGGAAGTAAAGTACTAAATGTATCTCTCAAATATCTCATAAGCTACCTCACACCCTCTCAATATTCTTTCTCCAAGTTTGTCATGTACCTGCTAACAATTGCCACTGCATGTGCTATATCAAGTTTAGTGCAAACCAGAACATACGTCAAGCTCCCAACTGTAGAAGCATATGAGACTAATGTAATGTGCTCACGCTCCTCACCTGTCTCGGGAGTTATCTTTTTGACAATTTAACATGACTTGCCAAAGGGGTAGTCTTGGATTGAGCATCATTCATCTTGAATTTGGACAACACCTTTTAATATGTATTGTTTGTAGGATAGATTTAGTGTGCCAGTAGATTTATTTCAAGAAATCCTCATACCAAGAATCTACTTCTCTACACTCAAATCTTTCATCTCAAATACGGAAGACATCATTGCCTTCAGATTGTTTATTTCCCTTATACGGGAACCTTCAATCAATATATTATCCACATACAAGAGTAAAAATACATAAGATTTAGTGTATTTCTGGAAGTAGCAACACTGATTCTTTTCACTCCGGTGAAAATCACTTTTTTCTTATGAGTCAAATTTCTTGTACCACTATCTCGATGCTTATTTCAGTTCATACAAGTTCCTATTGCGCTTGCACACCATGTGTTCCTGGAACTACAAACCCTTACATTTACTACATATAGATCTCCTTATCTATTTCTCTATGTAAAAACATTCGAGATGTAAATTCTCTGATGCAAAAATACTCGAGATAATTTGAATAATAGTTAATTTCACAATAGGATAACACAGATTTCAGCATAATCAATAACTTTTCGTTGAATATTCTTTAATTACTAACCGAGCCTTGAACCTTATTTACCATTTGGTTCAACCTTGATTCTAACCACCCACTTGTATAACAAAACTCTCTTTCAGGTAGGTAATTCAATCAACACCTACATGTTATTCATTTCAAGTTAACTCATCTGATCATCCATGGCTTGCTCCCACATTAATTGAATCATTCATGTGTAGGGGCTCATCAAAGAACTTTGGTTCCCCTTCTATCAGTCAGCAATAGATAATGTAATGAATGTGAATATCTATCTGGTGCTCTATTGGTTTTGGATGATCTCCTCAACACCTACTCAGGTATCACTTGCTCCACTTCTAGTTCCTCACCAACAATCTCAAGAGTTTCTTGAGTTTCTGCTACAACATCACTAGGTGAATTGATCTACAGCTCAACCTAAACTCCCACTTGTTTCATAGTTTCTGAATCTTTCTCTTTGTCTTTGTACATGACATTTTCATCAAATGCCACATCATAGTGTCTTAAGATTTTTTTATTTTTGTCATCACAAAACCTGTACCCAAACATGTCAAAATCATAGCGTATGAAGTAGCACTTCACAACTTTAACATCAAGTTTGTCTCTCTTATCTAGATCAACATGAACATATTTATTGCAACCAATAGTAATTTTAATTATTTTATTTGAAATTTTCTAGTATGTATTGTATGAAAAATTCAAAGTTATTAGTGTAATATTGAATAATATGTGGTTGACATATAGAAGTATTACATTCAAGTTATAACCTAAATGACTTATAGTATATGGATAAAGTTGCGGAGCAGAGATATCTTCCCTGGCAAACTGTCAAGACTGTCATCCATTAGGAAGTAGACTCAGGGATCGAACTCGAGTCGGAGACGACCCCAATCTTAAGAAGCAGTTGTAGGAGTCTGTTAGATAAATGGTTCATGCGAGCAAGTGTGTCAAAAAAAAATTAAAATTAAAAATAAAAAAGGCTACTAAACATTTTTTAAATTCAAAAATTCAATAAACACAAAATTATAAAAATTATATATATTTAACTACATAATTTTTAAAATTTAAAAATGAAATAAATAAATTTAAAAGTTAAATTTAGCCTTAGAAATTTTAACTTGTGTGATATGTTTATTTATTATAAATCATTTATATATTTTTCTTAAAATATTTACCATATAGTGAAATCATCAAAATTTAAAACCTTAGGTGTAACTCCCATAGGTGTCTTAATTGAGACTGCTGGCAAAAGCTTTGTCCCTGTAATATCAACACAAACACGAACAAAAACTTTCTTCCTCTACCCCTTAACTCGCTAGTCATATTATATACACTACAAGTAAATGACTGAAAATGGGCACAACTGCCCATAAATTAATTGAAAGAGAGAACGATTGGAAAGTGGCAAAAGGAGGTGAAACAACGAAGAAACTGACAGAACAATAAAATGACTGAAAGTTGACCACTTTCCTTGTGCCTAATTCTCCACCAACTGGTCATCAACCCACAACATCTAAAACCCAAATCAGCTTTCAATCCTCATAAACATATTATATATAATCTTCCATCTGTTTCGAGATTGAAGAACCATGGGGAGGCATCTTCCTCTGGCTTTCATGCCGGATTTGAAGAAATTGAGGATTTTTCAGCTCCACGAACATTATATTTCTCGTAAACTTTGTCGCGGTTTTCTGACCACCAACTCTCTGCTTGGTTCTCCCCAAATCGTCTTCGGCTGCATATGGATTTGCATCAGCCATAAACAAATTAGTTAGTTTGAGCAATTAAGGATGCATCTCAGATCAAACTAAGCCATTACAAAACAGACCATTGTGGCAACAGATATGTCGAGCACCTTTGGAAAATTTAAACCTTCATTCATAACAATTTTCCCCTTTTGATTTTAAAAATAAACTTATAAACACTATGCAGTTTTTAAAAAAACTTTTTGTTTTTAGAATTTTATTAATAATTCAAATGTTTACTTGAGAGAGAAACTCATGGTAAAGAAATGGGGAGAAAACAAACCCACTTTCCAAAATAATAAGCTTATGAAAACCTTTTTTTCTTTAGTTTTCAAAATTTAGCTAAGATTTGAAAGTAGATTAGGAAAAAAAATATATTAATAATAAATAAGCATAATTACTAAAAACAACTAACCAAAAACAAAATCCTTACCGAAGGAGTCCCCTCAAGACTAGAATAATTTCATGGTTAGAAGAATTTTGTGCCTTTAAAAAAGAAATATAAAAAAATCTCTCACTATCTAAATTGAACTAGCCATCATAGGGGTCTTTCGGTTTTTAAAAACCTTGATCTTCTAGGCATATTTGAGAGGATGTCTGTAAAGATGGATTACCTGAAGCGAACTCGTTTGAGATCTCTAGTTCCATCACGAAGTGCCATCAAAGTTATGTAGACGCCAGGTTCATATTGTTCAATCCATTCAGCTTCAACTTGATTGTCATTACTTGGCAACGCAGAACTTCTAGATCTTGTGTTACTCTCACTATCTAGTAAAGGACCCGAGCTATTTGCTCCCTCCGACATGCTGCTGCTGCGGCTTTCCCAAACCCCTCTATGACCATAAGACAGTCTAACATCTGAATCGTCGTCTATCCCATCAGAGGTAAATTGCCCTAGCTCCATGGATGAGTTAGTTTCATTACTTGCAGGGAATTCTCCACATGAATTAGGTGTACCTTGAAATCCATTACTTAAGGAATAGTCAGTTGCCATTGAAGAAGCCAAAGACACAGAGCTGTGTGAATCAGATTCTGATTGACGCTCTCCATTGGAAGCCAAATGGCGTGCACCATTTTGATCCATACCATTTGGAAGGTAGAAGGGTCTCATGTTTTCAGAGTCGTTAGTTCCAGGAAGGCTCATTTTTACTCCATCGGGTAATCTTTCGGCCATATCTTTAATCTGGAAATAGTATTAGTAGAATTTGATGAGAATTAAAGTCAGTCAATGTAAAGACGTTTAGTTTGCATAGAACATTTCTAAGCAAAATAATGATCAATGATTGGAGTGTCCCAGTTTGAAAGAAGAAAAATGAGAGAGCAGAACGAGTTTTATTGCAAAATCAGCCATCTGAAGGAATCTAGTCTCAGCATCTTAAGGATTCAGAAAAAAAAAAAAACTGCGAGGCAAAGCATACTCATACATACAATATCAAGATGCCATTTTTGGACCAAACAATAGTTCATACATAACAGTGAAGGTCAAAATAGACCATCATGCTTCATGAAAATATAATAATGACAAAGCATAGAGATGTGATACTCAATACTAAAGATAATGACTGCATATCTGAGACCAACCTGAGCAGTTAGTGATGTAATAACTTCTTTTGCCGCTTTGGATTTAGCAGACTCCTCTGTAGCCAATGCAATAGCTTCTTGTGCTTTCTTCTCCGACTTCTGAAGTTGCAACTCTTGAAGTTCACATCTCTTTCTTAGGCTCTCAACCTAAAGGTTTAGAGAAAGATAAACAACATAATTTAGTGCCGTACAGATTTAACTATAGCAACCTATGCATCCTTACCGTTTTACAATTTGAAGTGAAAGGAAACTGGCAATACAAGGAATCAGGTCATTACCTGTGCACGCAGCATGAGAACCTCTTGATTTAAAAGTTCGTTTGTTTTCTTCAAGCTATCAGCTATACCTTTGGAGAAGGAAAGTCCTGATGCTGTAGGGACAGGTGTAGCAGACCTTGGTGGACTAGGTCTCCTTGACAAAGGTGACATAGATCTGGAATTTACTCCATTAGCCATAGGAATTGGCTTGGGAGCTAGTCGCCGAATATCAACAGTGTTTGGACCGTCTTTGAGTTGCAGAAGAGTATGTGCTTGAGTGGGGCGAACAACAGAGAATGTATCCGTTCTCTTCCCTTGCTTGGCTGCTTTGCTATCTAGTTGTTTTATCAGATCCATATTGGAAAGTGCTGCTTTAGGTCTAGCGTCACTCTTGTCCACCTTGTCCTTGTTCTCACCTGATGGGCGAGGTACAGCATTCTTCCGGTAATTAATTCCAGATTCTGATGCCTTGCTCAATTTGGAAAAACAAGAATCACATACGCGATAAGGTTTCCTAGGAGTAGGAGCCAATGCAGCTCTTAATGCTTTTTTGGAACTACACGAGTGGCAGTGCACAAGCCCACAATTGTAACAGTTGTGCCTTTTTCTTGTGAAACCAAATGCTTGTCTACAAGCAGAGCATTGTGACTGCTCTGTACCTGATAATGATTTATGAAGACAAATAGCTGCGGAGTAGTTAGAACCACAAGCAATGATTTTAACATGCTTGTCCTTCAAAGCTTCAACCAAAGTTGGTGATTTCCGATCCTCAACATCTCCATGGCCTAACCTCCCATTTGCACCCTTTCCCCATGTATAAACTTCATTTTTGGAGGTAAGTACCATTACATGATATGCACCACAAGCAACCTCTTCAGCAAACTCCCTGAAAAGCTTATCTTCCACCAAGCATGGTTGCTTCCCATCAGCATGGGGATTTCCAAGCTGACCATAAACTGAACTTCCAACCGTGAAAACTTGTCCTGATGTTGTCAATCCAACAGTTATGCTGTGCCCACAAGCAATTTTATGAAAATTATAGTCAATTAGTGCTGGAACACATGTAGGTTTAAGCCGGGGTTCCTTGTCTCCATGTCCTAAACGATTCTTGTCCCCATCACCCCATGTAAACAATTTACCTGATGAGACACTTACACTAGATTGTGTCATAATAACTTCTACCACAGCAGCAGTATGCCACACTCCACATGCAACAGCAATTGTCCTCAAGCCTGATAAAGACTCTACTTCTCTCGGATATGAAATGCTTTTTTTGTCACCATGACCTAAAACCCCAAAAGTACCATCTCCAAATGTGAATAGTTGCCCCATAGATGTGAGCAATGCAGTATGCCACGGACCACATGCTACAGTTGCAACCTGAAGCCCCTCAAGGATACCTGAGATTCTCTTTGGCACCCAGTGGCTGACATTAGTTCCATTCCCAAGAAGCCCGGCATTATGTACACCATCACCCCATGTATAAAGTTCCCCATCCATTGTAACAGCACAAGTATGGAACTCTCCGCATGCTACAAGATCAATTGTAGTCGCTGCCAAGGCTTCAACAAGACGAGGTTGTGTTACATCCTTCCCCATTCCAAGGCCAAGCCTTCCTCCAGATTCCTCACCCCAAGTAAAGACCTCCCCCTGTCTCGTGACAATGGCAGAATGCCAGACTCCACAGGCTATATGTTGTGCATCTAGAACAATATTGGACTCTAGTGGCTTCGGAAGTAGCACATCTGTCCTTGAGCTCACGTTAACAGCTCTATCAGCCCCAGGCTTCATAAAATTATCATTAATAACCTCACCCCATACATATATATCTCCTAGAGCATCACAGTCATCTGGTGTAGAGCCATGACTGGAGGAGCTAGGAGCACTTGAAACACTAACTCGAAAAATATCTGAACTAGTTCCTTTTGCTTGCATATTTGTCTGGTTCAATGGCACATGTGACCTTGTAGAGTTCTCAGACCTAACACTCGTTGGAGATTTATTCGGACTAAAATTAACACAGACCTCAGGAGAACTAATATCTCTAGTGACACTATTGGAGCTGTCACTTGGGCTACTTGAAGTTAAGTCACTGCTGTCCTGAAATAAATTCAAGAGCATTGATAAAGGAATAAACAAGAGAATTTTGTAATGACTTTTTATGGCATGAGCATACATCTAAAAGAAACTAGAGCACCTGAAATTCTGAAGCTAACAGCAAGAGAAATGACAGCAAGCACAATCTTGCATTCAATTATAAAAATGCAATACACTTGGGCAAACATCCTATAGACCCTTCAGTGACATAAATCTCAATTGCATTAAAAAAAAATTAACATCTCGCAAACATGAGAAGAGCAACAATTATGGAACGGAAAAGTTCCTTGGATTTTTCAGGTAACAACGAACAAAGATTTAAAAAACATCCCAGCTCATTGGTTTTTTAGTACTCAGAAACAAATGCAGTAAATTTTAGACAACATCCCAAACCCACTCACATAACAACAGTACTACACTCACTATTAAATGACAACTTATCTTCCATACATAAAAGAACAATGACAGTTTTCATTCATCATTAGTACAGGAGTAGAGTTGTAATCAGAGAGTCAATCATGATAGTCTCCATGAGCTTTTCCCAACTAAAATGTGCAAATTGTTTAACATTATTGAACACTTAGAGCATGCATGTTTAACAATTAAACAATTTCAAGTAGGTAGATTACATCTTGATAGAGGCCCCCGTCATTCCATCCATCAATTTTGGAACGCCCACCGTCACCAGAACCTATTAATGCTTTCAAGCCCGCTATCCAAATTTCAGCCTCGACTTTATCCTTACAAATCTGGAAAGTCAGAACATGTTGCAATTACTTTTAAAGGTGGAAAAAAAAATAGAAGAATGACTTCTTAACTACAAACAATAAGATTGTTCATCACCAACCAGATCAAGAGATCGTTTTCCATTGTTGTAAATCAGAGAAAATGATAAATAATCCTTCTCAGGTCGTAGATATCGATGGAACACAGCCTAACATAATTGAAGTACACACATATCAAGTTTGATCAATATCGTCAAAAAATCATATAAAGAGTGATAATTATCAAAAATAAAACAGACTAAAATTTTCATTGATCTTACAGTTCGTTGTCCAGGAATAATTCTCGATACAGAAGCAAACTTCAAACTCTTTTCACCAGTAGTTGAAATCCAAATTAAAGATGATTCATCCTGCAATTTCAATTCATTGAAAATCTATGACTGACATAGAAGTCAGATGAGTCGTGGAAAGGCTAACACATTATGAGCACAAAATCGGACATCGAGTGCCTGATCTCTATATAGACTGGCTCCAGTATCAACAAATATTGCGGTTAAAATCTATTCATCATCAAGTGAGACAACAAAAGTTGACCTTTTACAATGAAAAATGTAGCTATACGAAATGGTGAAATAGAAAGCAGATTATATAACAATCCAACAAACAATCCCGAGTGGGCCCCACATGCTATGCATACATCTTCAGTTATCAAATATCCATTTAAAAAATGAAAGAAATGGAAGGAAAGATCTCTTAAATGTTCCAATGAGGCCACTTATGGCTTCCAGTTGATTATAGCACATATTTTGGTTACTATTTGTTTTGTGTTTGGCTTTCCCCTTCTAATTCTTTTGCCTCCTACCCTTTTCAACAAATCATCTTCTTCAAAATTCAACCTACCAAACTGCACATTCACTAGTTTTCTTGGGAAAACCCCTGCCCACCAACTATTGCTAGGGAAACCACCCTTCTTTAATATTTCCAGACTTCCATACTCCAGGATTTTCATGAAATCTCAAGGATGTTTCATAAGAGAAACTTCCAAGAAAATATTAACTCCTCCAACCAACAATCTTGAAGCGTGGCTAGCTACGATTTACTACATGAACGTTCCTTTGTTAAATCTATGACATCTTCAGCCATGATCAATCAACAAAACTTATCTTTGAACTTTATGCTTACTTCCAAGTTTGTCAATAGTATTTTCTTGGGCATTGTATAAACTAGTATCAACTATCAAGTGACTATAGATGAAGAAGGAATGATAAAAATTAGGAAAAGAATCATTATTTATCTTTAGATTTAGTTAAGTTAGTCAAATTTAATTTCTAATAAACATGATGACAACTTGGAGCTGGTTGGTGGCCCTCCCAAATGATCCTTATAATCCTCTAAAAACTCTCCTCTTGGACAATCCTTTCAATGACAAGAAAGAGATCCATTGGAAGAACTTAGTTTGTGCATTTTTGTCATCGGTTTGGCTTGAGAGAAATCAAGATCCAACGAAAGATTCTATTTGATTTTCTTTGACAACGTTCTTTTCCTTGCTCTTTCTTGGTGTAAATTGAATCCTCTTTTATCATTCTTACAGTTTACATCTCTTATGTCCAATAGGAGAAGTTTAATGTAACTCCTTTGAATTTGGGTCTTTCTCGTGCCCTTCTTTATTATCCCAGATATAATAATAGCAATAATTTAAATTTTTAATAGTGTCAAATTAAAATTTGAACTTGAACAATTGGTAAAAATGACACTCTTCACTAGTTGAGTTGATATTTTTAGGAGATTTAGACCTAAACTTAGACACTATTGTGGATTGGGGAGTGATTATTTAGGGACTGAGCTGATGATCCAGGTTGTTTCTCACTCAACATTACTGGTAGTTGTTGCATTGTGCTGGACATTTTCTATCGTTGGGTTTGGTTATTTTAATCCTGAGTTTGGAATCTTTTAACCGCTTGGTTTTGTGGATGGATTTAGGTTTTATGTAGATGGGATTGAATATATATTAAGTTTATTCCAGGTGGTTCGTTGGTTAGATCTCAATGATTTATTGGTTTGTTTATAACCAAATATCTAACTTGGTTAAGGATTAAATTAAAATATCATTTACCTAAATGTATGTTTCAATTTGATGAAACTAAAGTTGACTTACTCATCAGCACACAGGTAAAAAATATTAGAACTAAATATCTATTAGCATTCATAGGAAAAAATGCATAACCTAGTTTGTTCTAACACAACAAGACTTCCACATGATTAGAAGGTGAAGTTGTAGAAACATAAAGGTTAACATATGTTTTAAGTGTGTGTTTTGACTTTTTTTATTATTATTTCCAAAAAATGAATAATTAATTTGAGCCCTATGCTCTATAAGTTTAAGTAGCATTCATTATTCCATTAAAGTTTTATCAAATGTCTATATCATTAGAGGCCAACTTGAGCATAACTCAACTAACCAAGCTATTATTAGTGATCTCCTTTAATGTTACCTTTTAATTCTCGCTGCCTTACCTGAATTGTAATACTATATAAAAAATTATTTTAAGAAATGAATGAAAACCCAATTATTGATTATGTTCCAAATTGACATTAACCCTAGCACCCTTGATACTTTTTAATCAAATTAGTTCTTTAAAATTAAAACTTGATCTTGAGTCAAAATTTTCAATTAACTTGTCAAACCCCAAATCATTACAAAAAATGTAACATCATGAATCTATTTGTCACACCTACAGATAGTTTATCGTACTAGTTTTATTAACCCCTACCGATATAAGCTTTAAAAGAAATATAGAGATAATTATTGAACTATTAAATTAGAAAACCCAAACTGGTATATATAGTAAAAGCAGCTAAAAATGTAATTCTAAAAAACATAAAAATATAAAATAATACACTCACCATACAAGCATTTGCGTCTTAGCATATCACATAAGAAGATAATCGCTAACATGAATGCATGATGTAAGAGCACTCAATAATACCCTTTCTCTTCCTTCCTCTCTCTCTTGAGGGAGATGGAGGGCAGGAATTTGAGCTTTGCATAAGTTTCTCTTTTTTCTTTTCAAATCAACTTCATCATCAGGTATGGACTCTCTTATTTTTTCTTTTTTTTGAACGAGTAGATGCTTTAACTACTAAACTATGTTCATGTTGGCGTAGACTTCTACTTGTGTTGTCATTGAGACTATGAAGTCATAAATATCCCCAACTATTCCAATTTGTAACCGCCTAGTCTAGCAGGAAATAAGAATGGCAGGAAATAAATGCAGATAACAATATGTTTAAGAAACCATAATAATAGTTAAATCAAACTCACATTAGAAAGTCTAAATGGACAAAATTTTGGTTTCCCTTTACGACCATACTTGAGGAGTTGAGAACCCTTCTTCAAAGCAATTAGTGCCTGCAAAGATATTAGATCTTTCAAAATTATAAAAGTAAGGAATAAAAAATGATTCAAGGTTAGTAAAATTATACATGTTGTCCATTACCAAAATAAACTAAAATGTGAGCCCTAATACTCAAGAAAATGATTAAATTTTACACAGTTCTTTCACCGAAAATCATCAACTGGAAGGAGATTGCATTGGCATTGCAGCAAACAAGAGATTTTAATAACATACGAAGCTATCACCTGGCAGTATAAGTTCATCTAATCATTAATCGACTATCAAAACAGACCAATAAACTTCAACACAGTGGATAACCTATTTTCCCTTCTGTACTTTCTCAATTGATAACGAAGCATTAAACAAACAGGGCCGCTTGAATTATTTCCAATTAATTCTTTAACTTTTTCCTTTCCCATATTGGTAGGACTCGAAAGACATAAAAGGAAGGACATAATGACGAAAACATTTCTATATAGAGGATCCCAAATCCACCGTGTAGTCACCACAAGTGCACATTTGCAGGAAATGCTTACGAAAAACTCGCATTACACTAGGAAAACAATTTGGCTCAAAAAAGAGGTATACTAAGTAGTAACGGATAACATCAGTTACGAACCAAATTAGAAGGTAAAATTCCCCTCAAATTTGAACAGTAAACCAGCCAGAAAAAGAAAATCAAAGCAAAACCACAGAATGTGGAATGTTCCCACATTAATGTTGAAACAGAGAATTAAGAATCAAGACCTGCTCAATGTCACGGTTGGCATTCCCGTAGCTAACAAGATCTGCCATTCAATGTGAGAGATTCACCGAACAGCCACCACCCTCGCGGAAAAGTAGCCTGAGGTCCGGTCATCATCTACACCGACTACCTCATCCATACACGAACATCGACCATTACAACACACACCAAACCATCTCTCTCAAGAAAACCACCATTTCTCCCATCCTCCAAGGCTTCTAAGATCTATCAATCACCTGCAATAGCAAAACCCCAGCACCTCCATTCCAAGTAAGTAAAACCAAACCACAAGACCTCTACTCCAAGTCTCCGGCCAAGAAACGGAGAGTCTACTCAAAAAAGAAGGAGTTCAACGGCAAGCCGCCAGAATGATAGGGGAGAAAAGAGGATTAGTGGACGGAAAACGTGCCGACGACGGAGTCCCGGACGGAGGAGAGAGAAAAAAGAGAGAGAATCTGAGTCTGAAGTTTGTCAAAAAAAAAATAAAAGAAATAAAAGTACAGAGTCAAAGACGAAAACAAAACTGAAATATTAAAAAATTATTTTTAAAAATATATATATATATTTCTTTTTTGGAAATGGAAAAAGAAAACAAGAAAACATTTGGAAAGCAAAGATAATGGAATTTGTTTATATATGATAAAATAAAGTAATATTTATGTCTGTTTGGGGTGTGGGGGAGGGAGACACGTCGGAGAGATGAGTTTCATCGGTGTAGGATTTTATGCTTATGTGGACCCAATCATATGTAGTCATTATATTCTTTGAAACACCCCATCTCAGAAGTTTCAATATTTTCCATTAAATTTTTTAAAAAATATTAAAGATATTAATGAATTTTTTTAAAATTTAGGAATAATTTTTAAATAAAATATTAATGGTCAGCAAATATATATTAGATTTTTTTTTAATTCAATTAAAAGTAACCACAAATAAAAAAGCAAACAAAATGACCTGGAATTCAAAGTCCATGTGTAACTATCCTAGTTTCGATTTCGTGGCCTTCATAGCGATGTCGTCATCCATACAAGGTGTCTTACTTTTACCTGAAAAATAAGAGTGGCATGTGGCTTTAGTGTTTTGAGAAATACTTAGTAAGTAACCTCACTATTAGAGTCAAGAAATGTAACTACATGCTATCATGTTTGGAACGTATCCTTTCATAAAACATCATGACATGCCCTTGGTCACACTTTTTAGTCTGCCCTGAATTGAATGTGTAGTACTCATCTACATTTGACCCACACTCACGTGCATGGATCCTAGGTGAGTTCGTATACGTACCCCTAAGCCTTGCCTTTAGCTATCCTACACTCACGTTACTAGAAACTCTCAGAGGAAAAGGAGCACGAATAGTATTATGGTGTACACAATATCTTATCGTAACTTAATCATTTCATGTCATCTCATAATGCAATGCATAAAATGGTATAACACTTTGCTTAGCATAGCACAATTCCACGTAGTGTAAACATATCAATGGGATATTTCATAACAAAGTATCATAACATAACATATTGTGCTCTAAACTGATCGAGAGAACATGTAGTATTCCTTTATTATAAATTCATGATCATTTCCTAAATTAATCGAGATGGGACTTTCATCCAACATGAGCTCTAAGAAAATTAAAATGAATGAAGAACATAAGGCAAGTAAGTTTGGCTCACAAGGGGATTGAATTGAGTGGTGTGTGAAGTTGATGCGCGCACGTCCTTGTAATAAAATATTTATGGAATTAATCTCAATGATGCCATCATTATAAAAGATACCTATTCATTCCTCTTCTTCCATATTTGAGTAAGCATCTTCATAGGCGGGGACCTCATTAATCATTGTTAGACATAAAAAATAATAATAATAATAAATAGGTCTGCAAAATACTGTCTCCATTTTAAGATCTAAGTGACTGTTAGGGCCTATTTGTAGAATAATCAATAAATAAAAAAACTCGAATCAAAATCTACACATTTAAAGAAAAACTTCATTTTTTTTTTTTTTTTACATATTTAAAAATTCCAGATTATTTATTTGTTGATTTAAATAATTTTTTATTTTTGTTTTATGAATATTTCCATCAACATTTCCATGAAATCGAAATCTTTATATTTCGATCCGTATAGTCGTATAGTCATGTTAAATATCTTACATCACATAAATATGACTATTTTGATCGAGAATAAAAAATATCATTACAATTTATATAATAATAACAACAAAATTCATTTAAAAATTATTATAATTTGAAATCACTTAAAATTAAAAAAAACATTAGCAGCTCTCTAACTCTCCCAACTTCGATCTGCAACTTACGAACATTTGAAATTAAAAAAAAAAAAGAAAAAAGAAAGAAAGAGGTGAGTATAAAAATACTTGATAAGCAACCTAATTGTATTGATCATACCCTTAATCTAAATAGTGTCCACAAGTTTCTCCGTAGGTTCTAGGAGTTTGGGTCTCGTCTCTACTACTATTTGTACATCTGGAATGCCTTCAAGTTCCAAACAGTTCTTTGGTCTAAATCATACTCTTAAGGGTTTGTCCAGGTTCTAGAATCTTTTAGTTCATTTCATTTACTTAGGGTAGCTTGATTTACCTAAACAATGTACAACTAGTGTTCTCGATTGAGGCGCTACCTCATAAGACTATTGGTGGTATAATATGATGATTGCTAGCCTTCTTGTCATCTATGGAAGGTTAACAGGTGAATCCTTCCATAAGACTGACCATAAAATCAACCTGTAGGTTGGAACAACGGTCACACTACCATAAAGTCACCTATAGGCTGCTTTGGCTCTTCCATAAGGTTTGAAACAACTGTGACACTATCCCTAACTAGCCTGTGCATACCTTAATGGCTTGGAGAAATCGTAAATGCTGGTAACAACCTGGAAAGTTACTTTTGTCATTCTTGGATGCCGTGGAGGTTTATTAGGTTCTTAGGAGCATCTAGAAAATTTTAATCTCGTCTCTCGTTTTCAGGATGTTTAGGCTAATTCTTCAAGCTATCATTCTCTAGGCGCACACAAGTCTATATCTATGGGCGTTCCTCACGATCCTAGGGTGTAGGGTCTACTAGAAACGTACTAACCTAGGTCAATATGTGAACCACTCTAGTTTTAGCACCCTAAACTTAACTTGGTTTTCTTGTGCATACTTTGTTAGAGAGATTATTCTATCGATCACCTAGAGCATGTTTTACATATCTAAACATTCGTGCAAGTTTATGAAGGAGATATTCTATCAACATTTATGTAGAAAAATAAGCTCAACAGGGAGAGAACACCAATCAATTTTTTGAAGCACATATCACAATAGTCCATCCTAATTTGTAACATAGTGGAAAACATTTAAAACAACATTTATCACAAATCTCATCATAGGGGTATTTTAGTAATTTCGTACATCTTTCACCGCTTACTCGTCCATATTGCCCAACTCGTATTATAGTCATGCATATTCTCTTTCTAATTTTGCATAAAACATCCAAAGTTCGAAAATCCAGAATTCTGATGAGTTTTTAATTCTTTTCCATTTTTCTTTGGATTTTCATAACTTCTCATGCAAAATCCAAGTCGACTTGCTTCTTTCACCGAAGTTGTAGAGTTTTGATCCATCTTTACAAAAGTATTTTTCTCCTAATTTATAATCAACCACCGAATAAATATAAACACATCCAAAGTTTTAAAGTTGGTCTAAAGTTGTAAACCTCAGGGTTCTTGATTCGATTTAGTTTCGACTTCCTTCACAAAACTTGTACGCAATCCCTTCAACAACAACATACTAAATTTTATAATTATTGAAGTTATAAAGAAAAATAAACATATTTTATAAAAATGTTAATTCTGGATGAAAATAAAGTTAGAGATAATGTATTTTAGGCTAAAAAGAATAATTAACATTGATAATTGAGTAAGAGTTGAGGGTATTACAAAGTTACGATGAATTGACGTTGACCATGTCGCATCTTTTCGGAGACTACAGGAACTGACATGCTTCCCTTAATTTCTCTGTTTTTTTGGATTTTTCAGGGAAGGTTGTGAAATGACGGAATTAGCCTCAGAAGCCTATGTTGTCTTTTAGTAGGTGAGCGACCGTAGGTTTGGTTCAATCATGGGATTTAAAGCTGTGGAGTGGTGGGGTTTAGCAGTAGGAATAGGACCCGTGATTTTGAGACACAGATTCTCCCTTTGTCTCTTTACTTCAATCAATGTATGTGGGTCATGTACGTATATGGAATAGTATGTTTTGATTTTCTTTTTCTCGGTCCCATCTGGGTCTATCTTATCTTGAAACTTTAACGCTTTTTAGAGGTTAATCTATGGTCCAATCAAGTTGAAATTTTGACCGTGTGTTCATTGGCATGAGAGTTTTAAATATGAATGATGAGATGTTTTTTTTTTTTTCGACTTCCTACAATAAATAAAATTGTAGTCGATAGTTGAGTGCTGCTTTTAAGTGAGGCTTCCGATTTTTGTTTGGTGATAGTTTCATAAAGTGTACTTGGATAGTTACATTGAGATATCTATTATGTTCTCGGAACTAGCTCTTAGGTTTCTGTACCCATTTTTTTCGAGTAGAATCAACATTTGTTCAGCAACTCGATAAAGACCACCTCGACTTACGATTTTTTCATGAAATCTTCTCCTCACGATGTTGCGACGCTCATGGTATCCTTTGATTAAAGCTTGATGAAACGTGGATGAAGAATTTGGAGTTTCCTTCAATTAACCTCGTTCTTGACCTCTTTAGTTTTCATGGTCTGCATGAAAAATACTTCTTATCATCCCTAGAAGCGTTTGACATAGGTAGAAAGGAAATTTGCTCGTAGCCTCCGATTGCATTTTGAGTTTTGGTATCTTGACCATTAATGGAGGTGGAATACATTTAGGACACTTTAAGCTCTTGAATCTTTCAAGAAACTTGTTGAAAAACTCACTTAAAAGATGTAGGAATTGGTTTGAGGAAGAATTGTATACCATAACCCTTGAATTTAGAAGAAATATGAGGAAAGAATACCCAAAATCTAAAAGCTTATTTCTCGAGTTTAGGAACTCTCATCATTTGATTCTTGTCCCAAATCATTTCCTACAACTTTTTATTTTTCGATGAAGCTTGCACCGCCTTTGATCATTCAAGAATCGTGTTGAAATTTAACTTGAAGTTTTTGGATAGACCGTTGGAAATACATACTCTGTTGAAGGTTCTACTAACCTTGGTTTTGAATATCAGCGGTTCAATCTAAAAAACCTCAAGTCCTCTTAACATACTCAAATTTCAGCTATATCCAACTATCGAAGTTTAAGATATGAACAATTTTGTGCCGTAGGTCAGTTCTCAAATTGAATTTGCAGCAAATCTATGGTCAGTGTTATTTTTATAATTATCTTGAACGCCAAGGGCATTTTAGTAATTTATTATTTTTTTGGAATATTTTATTTTATAAATCTAAACTTTTTTGTTTTTACCTTTTTTTTAATTATTTTTTCCTTCTCAGACGTCTTGAAATTTCTTCTCCATAACCAATAAAAAATCAGGCCCCTTTTTTCAAATGCCTCGAGTCCTTATAATTGTTTGATAGAGAATTGAAAATCTCTTCTTTAGGCCCCTTAACGTTTCTTGGGTCTCTTAAATCTTTCCTTGGTTCCTTTAAAGTTTTTCCTTTGGCGTGTTCTCATGATTGTCCTTTTGTCCTTTAGTCCTTAACTTATGTTTTGAGGTCACGTATTTATTCTGGCATTTGTACATCTTGACCGCCTTCTCAACATCTTTTGTGGGAAGACAAATCATCTTTCTATTTCCTTACATCTTAGGGCTTATGTTCATCCTTATTCTCAATAAGTCTCGACATAATCAACATTGTTCCCTCAAGGTTGTATATTAGAGGTCCCTTTTGTTTCTTATTGTACGAGGCATATTGGTGGGTTCTTAGGGTCTTAAGTCTTTTCCTTGCCTTTGAATGCCTTCTTTAATTTATGTAACTACTCTTGACCTTGTAAGGACGGCTTTCACGAGGTTTAAACCATAATTATTTCCTCTTGAACTTTTAAGTTTAGGGTTACTACTTGTCCTTGGGGTTGTTAAGGTTACCTTGAGTCATAACTTTAAGTAACCCTAAATTTGATCAAATACTTAAATCTTTAGTTATACTTATCCTAAAGTCTTAAAGGTGTACATACTTGATTGCGGCATAGCGTTTCTCGAGCGGGGCCACATAAAACTTTTGCTCTCCTACCATTTTAGTCAAGACCCAATTTTCAAAAGTCACGACTAACTAAAAACTTGAAAATATAAAAAGATGACCGTAAAATACAATAAAAAATTTCGCCTTAAAAAAAGATAAATATAAATTTATTTACAAATCTAAAATAAGTTTAATAGTTTGGATACGATGGGCTTTGTAAACAAAACAACGTAAAGCATCAAACAATTGAAAACTTGATGTGACTCTATATAGCACCTACTCCAGATCTGCTCCCATTCTCGACCAGCTTCTTTTTGATAACCTATTAAACATGAAAAATATAGAGTGAGTACAAAGACTTAGTAAGTGGTCAATTTGTAGGCTCTTAGTCGTATCCATAGTGGATGCTAGGGCACCACACTCATTTCTTGTCATGTTCTTATTCTTGTTCTTGTTCTGAGAACCTAGGTTCTTAGGCTCTGTTCTTGTGTAACGACCCTAAAATTTCTACTTAATCTGAGGTCGCTACTGTATACATATCATGAACATTGAATGTGGAATACTTCATTTGAACTTCATCATAACATAAATTTTATCTTAAAACGCTGTCATGGACTTCGTGTTTGAAAACATCTTTAAAACGACACAATAAAATACTAAATAAAATAAATAAACGTTTAAATTAAAAACATCATATTCTAGCCTAAGTCTAAGATAATAAATGTGACTATCCTATGCATGTGTCATGGTCTCGAATTGTGATGTCGTCGTCAGCTGTACAGGGATGTCTTGCCTTTACCTGAAATAAAAGTAGCACGTGGCTTGAGTATTTTAAAAAATACTTAGTAAGTGACCCCTTGTTGGGTTAAATGCAAACACATACAATTTCATGAATGAGACCTATCATAACAGTCTATTTTTTTACGGCGGTCATCTTAAACGGGCTAATTGGATGTGTATTTACTGTTCTACACATGATCCACACGTGCGAGTATGGACCTAAATGCAAACACATACAATTTCATGAATGAGACCTATCATAACATTCTATTTTCCTACGGCGGTCATCTTAAACGAGCTAATTGGATGTGTATTTACTGTTCTACACACGGTACACACGTGCGAGTATGGATCCACTAGTCGGTTCGCACACCTCCTAGGCCCCTTTATTGTCGGACGAGCATTCTCTTGTAACTGTTGATGTCGAACACTCGTTTAGGAATAGCGACCTTTGCAGCATTAGGATAAACATAATGATCGTTTTCCTGCCTGGTCGTCGCAGCATTATGATATCCATAATAATCATTTTCTTGCCTCGTAACGTACGCCTCTGTTGTTGCCTTTTTGACCCTTAATCTCATTTTAATTAATTTTATTAGTTAATTTATTGATGTTTTTATAAAAAACAAACCTACTTTTAATTATTAACCATTTTCAATATTTTGAACTGTCCACATTATAAGGTTAAGAATAATGATTTCAGCGATTTTTCAATCACTTAAATGAGAGCTAAAACAAAAAAATTACAGAGACAAAATACCAGACGTGATAATGTGGCAGCTAAATTAAAATCATGTACAAATCAAAGTATGACACTTATAATTTTGGAAGAGTAACAAATGGAAGAGTTTTTTTTTTTTTTTTTAAATAAAATTATTTAGGTCTAATATAAATTTGAATTTAACCATAGATCACATCAATTTTTATTATTATTATATGTTATTATTATATTATTATATTTTAAAATTTTGGTGGTTACTCACGTACTTTGTATTATTATTATATTATTATATTATATTTATAATAAATTTTGAAATTTGAATTTAGCCGTTACTCACATTACTTTGTATTATTGTTATATTATTATATTTATAATAAATTTTAAATTTGTCATTAAACAGTTACTCACATTAATTTTTATTATTTTTATATTATATTATTATATTTAAAAAATAATAATAAAAATAAATTTAGAAAATTTTCTTATCCCTTTGTTTTAACCCACAACTTCTATAATTCTTGAATCCTCAATGGCTCAAAGCCTCCCTTCTTCATCTCTACAAGCTTCCAATTTTATTTTTCTTATCTTATTCTTTAGAGAGATTTTGAGATTTTGATTGTATTGGGAGGAACTTCTATAATTCTTCGATCCTCAATTGTTCCAATTTTATTTTTCTTATCTTATTCGGTAGAGAGATTTTGATTGTATTGTGAGGAAATTGTTGTGAGTGCTCAAATTGTAAATCTACTATTTTAGAGAGTTATGGTGTGTTCCTACAAAATTTCAATACTTGTACCGGTTTGATCCTGAGTCGTGGAAAGGATTGAGTTTTCTCTTGAACTCTAAAAAGAGCGGTGTAGCGGTTGGGCTCTGATCTGTGGAAAGAGTCGAGAAAGTTCTTTATTCAAATTCCTAAGAGACGGTTGTGGAGTAGGTCGAATTTGACCGAACCATTGTAAAACTATGGTGTTATATTTTCTAACTCTTTCCTATTTAATTTCAAAATTATTATTGTGATTTATTGCAGTCTTTATTGTTTTAACTTGAACTATTGAACTATTTTGTTTATTAATTATCATTTTCTACTCATCTTTAAAGAGTATCATAATTAGAAAAATTAAGCAAACTTGAACTATTGAACTATTTTGTTGTATTAATTATCATTTTCTACTCATCTTTAAAGAGTATCATAATTAGAAAAATTAAGCACGTTGTACCTCGTAAAAAAAAGGTAACGGGTATCCCCAATGCATAAGCACACAATAATGCATGAGGTCCCAACATTTCTCCATTTTCATTATCGTTTAATACAACTCCACTAGCATCTTTGTTCATATCATATAATTTCTTATATCGTTTATTGTATCTTGCTTGCGTATACCAAGATTGTATTTCATGCTTGTAACGACCTGACTTATCTTATAAGTAGCGGTCAGGACCATTACAAAAAATAATTTGATTTGTTTAAAAATTAATGAAAACTATGCAAAAACGGTCATTTATTAAAATCAGGTGCAGGGTACCCCTTTAAAAAGGTTAAAACATGCAATCCAGAAAGATGTTCAGACAACGTACGAAATTAAAATCAAATGGTAATCTGGTGTGACCGCCTAGTTTAAACTAGACGTCCACAAACAGAGTTTAAATTAATAAACAAAAGTGCAGAAACGTCTATCCATCAAAATAAAATTCCAATAAACATAAACTCCTTGAGTCGCCCCATGATTGACTTTGGCATCCTACTCGTCACCTCCGTGCCACAGCTTCGCCTGAAAACCATTTTAAAAACAGGGTGAGTATTAAAATACTCACGAACTCCCCTATTGGGGTCAAATACATAAATCGTCACAAGGCAATCAACAAAATCGAGGGACCCTAGTGGTTAATCACCTAAAACACGCAGCCGGTGATTATTGCCACAAGAAAATCAACGCCCACCTTTACTCCTTAAAATGATTATCCCCAGCTGGTTACCCGAAACACACAGCGTGTAACCATTACCACGAGGAAATCAACATCCCTCCCTACTTCCTTAAAATGACTAGTGAATGCTGGTTACCCGAAACACACAGCTGTAACCCTTACCTTGATAGTCATTCCCCGAAGGGTGACTATTAGTGGCTAGTTACCCGAAACACACAACGTGTAACTATTACCACATGCTCCTTAACCATCGCCACCAACAAACACAATATGCATGCAATAGGTCCCCAAAACGTAAAACGTTGGATTTCATGAGCCAACGTATATTGTGCCATACAACTCACATCGAACTCAATCATCAAATACAACTACACATATGCAACATATTACACATGCAACCGTTTACACAGTGTTTAACAATCATCAATTACCCAATATTTATCACCCACCAACTGATTACACAGCACACTTACACAGCACACAACACACAACCATATGACAAATCTGTTCGACCTTTTTTTAAAAAAAACAAAACATTTAGTTTCAACAGGAGAGTCCGAGAAAGCTCATTTCCTAATCGTTCCTACAGCTATTGGTTTGCTCCGACTTAGATCGAGCCTTCTGTCCACATAGAGGTTGGTTCCAATCCCAATTTCGTTGGGTTTCATTAGGTGAGCTTGTTGTACCTTGGTTACGTTTATTCCTCTAAATGGTGGTTTCGGCGAAGGTAGTGGTGTTCATTCGCGGCGACGATGTGGGTATCCGATGCGCAACGACAACTGGTTGTTTCGACATGCGAAGGGGCGCGGGTTGTGAGCGATGGACGGCGACAGGATGGCGTGAACGTCAGGTCGGGTGGTGGCGGCTTAAAAAGAAGAAGATAAAGAGGAAAAAGGGAGGGCGGCAACTTAGAGTTTGTGAGTGTTGGCTTGAGTCGGCTTTGTGCACAATGGGTTGGCGGCTAGTTAAGGGTTTGGCTAAATAGCTTAACCCTAAGATTTATTGATTGTATTATTATAATTATTATTTTGTATTGGGCCTTACAATGCTAGTTCGGGTATTGAATGTCAATCATTTCATTCATGTCACACATATATCATATCATAACATTTCCATGTTTTCAGACATAACAATCCACATCATGCATATATCATATCATATCGTAAATCATAACAGTCACATAGCATATCCCGGGCGTGCCTTCAACATATCTTATCATAGCTAAATCAATTCATCAAACCTATCGTACCATAACATATATCGTATCATTCTCATATTATATATTATACATACATCGTTCCCATGTCCTAACCATTTCGTAAACATTTCGTAGTCATATCGTTCCATATACATATCCTGGTCATACCATTTTCTAAACTTATCCAATCCATATCGTTTCATCAGTCCATCATAATCATATCTTTTTCGATACATAATCTTACCGTATCGTTTTATAAATCTATCATAACCATAACGTTTTTCTATACATAACTTTATCGTATTATTTTATCAATTTTTCATAACCATAGCGTTTTCTATACATAACATTATCGTAGCGTTTTATCAATTTATCATAACCATAACATTTTCTATACATAACCTTATTGTATTGTTTTATCAATCTATCATAACCATAACGTTTTTCTACACATAACTTTATTGTATCGTTTTATCAATTTATCATAACCATATCATTTCGATACATAACCTAACCATAACGTTTTATGAACAGATCTTGGTCCTACCGTTACATTACGTTTATCGTATCCTTCTCGTATCCTATCTCAAACATATCATTGCAGATATCGTATCCTAAGTGTTATCATACAATTCACATATCATAACATATACATATCGTATCATAGTCATATCAATTCATAAACAATTCACACATATCAATATATATGACATGTGCAGAACCACGGGCATGTGTCAACATCAAATATAATCATGTCGATAGTAAAACTACTTACTTGATTAGCTTAGGTTAGTGTTACCAATGTGTCCTTAATTGAAATTCAATTTTATCATTTGTATCCAAGTTAGCCTCCAAGTTAACCTCTGTGAACTAAAAGACATCAATTTCAAGTTCAATTCTCTAGATTTTACAATGCTCTAATATTAAACTGAATGTATATATATATAATAGACTAAAAATAAAATAAAAGAAAATAAGATAAAATATATCAAATATACTACGGACCCATTCCTTTCTAAAAATAAAGAAAAAAATATATTCCACCCAACTTTGTATCTTAAATTAAATTTCATTCATGAAAATTTTAGATCTCATTGGAAAGTGGTTAGTCCAAGACTCTTTCATAAAAATTCATAGAAAAAAAGATTAGAAGAAATTTTAATAAAATTATAAAAATAATTATGTGTTTATAACTGAATTGGAAAAAAAGACAAGGAATGAAATGAAGAAGAAAGAAAAAATGAAGTGTGTATATAAATAAATTAATTAGAAACTCACTCACTGTGTATATAACTAAATTGTTTTTAATTTCTAAAAATTAAATTAGAAAATTTTAAACAACCGACTTCCCGAGGTGTGTTCTGTTTCCATGGCAATTGCCATTTTAAACAACCGACTTTTAGACCTGTTGAAGTTGCACTGCAAACCAGCCAACTGATACAGCGTACCCTCCACTGTGGACTCCGAATTTCCCCCTCGGCTCTTTGGTTTCTGGAGAAAGAGAGGGTAATGAGTTTTGCGTTTTCTGTCATTTCGCTCTTTTCTAACTCTGTTCAATCAATTGTTTCTTCATTTTCCCGATGCATTGTTCGCAGCTCCCTGCAAACGCCTTTATAGCGCCGAACATTGTTGCTCTGCTGATTGCTTCACTTTTCTGATGTTGAAATGGTGAGATCTTTTGGATTTTTTTTCCTTTCCTGTTCGTTCGAGCGCATGTCTTTGTTTCCTTTGGCTGGCTTAGAATTGGGGTTTCGTTAGAGCAATGGGCATGTTGGGCCATATAACAAAGGATTTCTTCAGCCAATGGCACATTTTATTTTTCGGAGAATACAACATTGAACCTATTGAGAAGATTTTGGGTGCCATAACCATTGAACTATGCTGAAGTTGAGACAAAATGTTCCATGTTGATATTTATGTACATGATGTTGTTGTTGTTATAACTTCGTAGATGAAGGGTTTAAGGTCTATCTCCTTTTTCTCTGGTTTTTGACAATGTAACGTCAACAAGTTTGTTTCTTAATCTCTTTGTTGTTTGACTGTTCTGAAAGAACAGAACTATGCTTACAATTTTGCTAATGGAAGTGGGAAAGGCCGAGATACTTTTATGATGTTTATTTTATTTTATTTTTCTGATAAGCAACAGAGACGCATATTCCTCAGAAGAACCAACAAAATAGCCCAAGGGCAGGGTATACAGATAACTCCTCCCCTCAAAGCTTACGAAGGAGAGCCTTCCAATTGTTTATAATCATTAGAAGGTTATATTTACAAAATAATTTAGTATAATATGTACCTCCAAGAGGCATTGTGTTGCCCCAAAAGCTAAAGGGTCTCGAAAGAAGAAAATGTATATTCGAACATCTGCTCTTCCTTTCCTTCCAAAGGCCCCAAAGGAAGGAGGGTGTAACAAATCTCCAAAGGACTTTTCCGTTACTGCCAAAAGAACCTACCATCGAGCATCGCCAAAAGCCAATCATCAATCTTCTTAAGGAAACGAAGATCTACCCCAAACTCATTGCAAATAGTCTGCCACCCTTTCGTTGCAAAAGGACGATGAAGAAACAGATGGTCTAAAGATTCCTCCTCATGAGAGCAAAGACAGCAAATTGAGGGAGAAATCACCCAATTTTGAATCTTTTTAGGATTTTTTTTACCTAAAGTTTCCAGCCCACACCACCTTATTTCCCACAACTTAATTCTTCTCCCGCCCCCACTACAAACTCGACAAAGCTGAAAAGCTCTTTGTCCTTCATATTGTTAGTCCACATCATAAAGAGAGATTAGTTTCTTTGGTGAAGAGACCCAGTCCCAAGACCACCATAATTTGTAGGTAAAGACGTCCACTTCCAAGCAACTAGGTGAGAAGCCGATTTAAGTGTACTGCCATCCCAAACAAAATCTCTAAAAATTTCTCTGAGCAATTGATCACTTTGACAGGAGCTCTCATGAAGAGAAAAGAAGTAATACAGAAGGGTATTTAGCACCTCATGAGTGAGAGTAAATGCCCCCTTTAGAAAGAGACCCTTCTCCACTTGTCAACTTTAGTTCTAAACTTCTCTACTAAGGAGTCTCATGCCACTATTGCTCCATAGTTTCCACCAGTGGGAAACCCCAAATAATTAAAGGGGAATATTTCCACTTTGCTACCAAAAAAACGTACCTTGTTGAACCACCCTCTCGATGTCCATGTTTATCCCATGTAAGGCCATCTTCGGGACATTTAAACTCGGGCTCGAACGAAGCAGTAACAAGTTGACAATAGTCCACCATGCCATTAAATTATCACCCTCATCCATATATTCGTAGTGCATGACCTCAATTGTGAGGTTCCCAACTACAAAGGTTTTAATCAATCTCTTCTCCCAGTGACAATAAATCAATCTACTGAGAGCATCCTCCACAATATTGAATAAAAATGGTGACAGGGGATCTCCATGCCGAAGGTCTTTTCCCTTTACATCTAGGTCGACCATTTTTAAGGATAAAGATATTTTTCGAAGAAAGACATCCCAATATCCACCTTCTCCATCTATGCCAATGCCCTTCAACTCAAGGATGGGATCAAGGAAGGACCAATCCACCTTATCATACGGCTTGCCTAGATCTAGATTTAACAAGAAGTCTTCTATACCCGATGACCTCCACTCATCCTAAGAATGGAGGATTAATTTGTGCAAGCAATAGCTTTTCTTGTCTGCTAAATTGGTGGTTTTGTAACTCTTGTTCATAACAAAATATTGGTGAGGGAGAAAATAGGGTGCCAGTCCTTGCATTTCGTTCTGAAGAACGCTTTCACTTCTGCAGTTTATTTGGTTCTTAGATTGTCAATAATGGCCATTTCTAACACTGCAGGTTGATATTTGTCAGAAATGTGGAGACAGAGGCTTTGTTGAGGCTTTAAATTATTGTAAAAAATGCCAGACTTATCCTATCCATCGGTATGCATTACTGACCATTGGTTATGTAAAATTTTCATTTATATCAAATCTTAATTATCATTGGTTTTCTATAATTGTTAAATGTATCAAATTGTCTTAATCTTTTATACTCTTGTAATGGAGCCACAGATGTGACACTTGACACCAACTTGTGTTTTATAGGCATGAAATAACGCTGTAATCATTTCATTTTTTCTTATGTTGTAGGCAAAAGGCATAAGATATTGTCCTCATGAACTGAGATGCATAATTTATTATTATTATTTTTTAAATGTAATTGCAATAAATGGAGGGGCGTGTACGTTATAGCTTTTTTTCTTGCTTATTTTTTATATTAAACAGAAAATAATAATTGGGAAAAGGCCTTTTTCAATGACAAGATAAAGTTGAGCTAAATGCACTAAAAGGTACATGATGAGATATAAATAGATTTTTATTTGGAGACTAGTTGGTCTCCCCCTCTTTGGAAGCTTTTTCCTTGGCTACCAACTGGTATAGGTGGCAAACTCCACCTAGTCTAGTCAACAATAGTCATTCAAGTTGCTTTAAAAACACAACAACTCAGGTATTATAGTTGTTTGGAGAAATTAAATTTCTTATTTCTTAAAGAATCTAATAATGGTTAAATATATTATAAGAGAAGTTTCAACTAATGAAACTAATTATAAAAGGAAAGGATAAAGAAGGTGAAAGAATCTAATAATGGTTAAATGACTCCTTTCATCTGGTTTTGCTTTTTCTGTAATTACCCTTTATGTTTGATTAGGAGCGTTGGGGCTGGCTTTTGAAATTTTTATCTTTTTACTCTCTGTATTGGTTTTTTCAATCTTTTGTTGGCCTTGCTTTCTTCTTTCTTTCATCTTAACAAAAGCTAATATTTTAAATATAAATTAAAAAGAGAGAGATTGAGCCATTGAGACTTCTTGTGCAGAGATGTGCCCCAAAACAACCTTAGTGTTTGTGATCCATAAGTAGATATGGAAAAGATTGCTTTCTTGTGGTTCGTTCAAACTTTGGCCCCCTTTTTCTAATAGAAGGTTGTTAAAGGGCGGAAATCTAAAATGTCAATGGAGTAATTTCCTTTGCTTCAATGCTAATTATGTGCTTGGCTGAATGCTTGATTGGATCGCATTTCACTGATGATTTTATTAAGGAATAGATATCTAATTTATTTAGTACCTTCAACCTTGGTCATTTTATTGTGCAGCTATTGCTTAGATGCATTGCCAAAAACTTTTGATGAGTATGTTACTTGGTTTTGTGAAGATTGTGAGGCAATTATGATGCCACCAGTAAAATCTGATGTCAAGTTAAAGAAGAAAAAGTTTGTCGAACAATCAAAGAAAAATTATACAACACCTGAGCCACATTGCAGTGAAAAGAAAAATGATTCAACACCTGGAGGGCTGGGAGAGCAAGTTGGAGAAGGTGGGGCCAATCATGTTGAAGTCACGACATCATCTGATACATCCAACATTTTAGGGCACAACTGTTATGTTGCACGGCCTATTGTAGATCCCATTTGGAGGTAAGAGCCTTTTATTTGTATTTATTTTATATCAAATTTGTAAAATATAGTAAAACTGGTGTTCTGGTGTTCTGGTCATGACAGGGGAACCTTAAAATTTTGGATCAAAAGTTTTGCCAGAGTTGGTGTACTTGTTGCCCATATGTCTAGCTTAGCATGCTCAAAAGTGTATGAGGAGGCAAAATCGTTACCCGAGTCACTCCCTGTTGAATTACTCTGTAGATGTGAAATATGGCCTAGAGGATTTGAGAAATTAGGGCCAACTGATCAAAGTATTGCTCTTTATTTCTTTCCAGAAGACGAAAGGTAATGGATTCTATGCTTCTACTTTCATTTCTATCTGTCTGTCTCTCTCCTGCTCCTATTTATGACAATGTCCTTCTTTTTGGGTGGTTGCAGAAGCCAAAGGGCATTTGATCTTCTGGTCAATGCAATGATGTGCAAGGACCTAGCCATGAAAGCTGTGCTGAAAAATGCTGAGCTATTAGTTTTTACTTCGTCCGTGTTACCAATGCGATACTGGAGTAAGGCCACATGAACTTTTCATAATTTTCAGTTTGTTAAGTCAATCTTGGTAAATTGAAAACTAGGAATGATATGTATCGACTTAGAGGTTTCTTTGCATTGGAGATATAATTTCTGAGTTTTTCTTGGATATGTAGTTATTTTAGGGTCGAGAAGACTGCACGAATGCGCGTTTCCTCGTTCACTGGCAACTTTTCATGCAATTCATTTAACAATGCAATTTCCAGCATCTTGTATACTATATTCAAAGCACTGAGCAAATTCATGTGCAGGATTTCAAACAAAGTACTATTTGTGGGGCGTGTTCCGGGGAAAGCAAGCTGCACAACCAAGAAATAATGTGGCTTCTGAGAGAAGTTTTGCTGAGTCATTACCTTGTATGCAAAGCCCTATAAGTGCTTTAAGCAATACCAGTATTCTTCTTTCTACGTCACTTGTTTCCTCGTGCTCTCCTCTATCATGACTTATTGGTTAAACAAAAACAGTAATCTGGCTTAAGTGGCTGTAGATTCGAACTATGACATTGATATCAGGACCAACGAAAATACAGCTGTGACCAAAAGGCGATGATGAAGAGTTCGGAGTTGAGGTTAGGAATGGTGAGAGCTCAAGAGTTTTCTAATGTTCATGCTTGAAACAATTTTGGAGGATCAGTAGATGATGAATCTGTATTGTCTTGTGTTTCTTTAGTGATGTAGATGTACATAGTTCCTACCCGATCTCAGCTCTTCTGAGGCCATTTACGCAACTGTCCAAAGTTCTGGTTTGTTCACAGCTTCAATGCCACATGCCAAGGAGAGAGGAGGCCACATGAAGTTTGGGGAATGCCACCCTTTACTAGCCTTTTGTGGTTCTTCAATCTTTTGTTTGGGGTGGCTTTGGTTTACCTATTTGTATCTTAATATGTATCTCTACACTAATATTATCTTAATATGTATCTCTGGCCACAGTTCTCCTTCACCCTATTCAGGGCGGTTGTGGCAGTGCATAACCTCGTCGGCGACTGGAGGTATCTCTCTAGCCTCATCTTGAGGTGGGTACTACTTTGCCTCAAGTGTGGCGGAACCGCAGCACCCCTACGGGCCTTCCTCTACCCCTCTTGCATGCCGGCTAAATAGTGGTTCCTCTTCTCCAAGAGCCATTATCTGTCATGAAACGGAAAATTCTTGGTTCGAAACATTATTCAACAAACGACAACAAATTGATTAGACTAGCAAAGCACAACAATTTTATTCAACAATTTCAAATTCAGATAACTTACCTTGCTACGACTGGGCGTATCGTATGACTATTTACCTTAAATGTCTACGGGACCTAAACCCATCTACCTTGATACCAATTTGTCACAACCCAAATTTCGAGGCATCTAAATGCGAGATGAAATGTTGTGAGACATGTTCAAATTCGATGATTGGCAACTAACACCAAAAAATGGTTTAGCTCCTGATCAATTATTGTTTGATCGACGTCGGGGTACCATCTGCAACTTTTCACTCGCGTTCTAAGGCATTTCGAAAAGCTGCTTTCTCTTTCCAATATCTCAATATTTCCTTAGGAAACTGTCTTTGAGTTTTGAAGAAAAAAGAGCCTATAGCATTGTACGTACGGGCTTAAAACCGAAATCTTAATAGAAACAGTCGGAGTATGCACGTGAGAAAACTGAGTCTCGGTCGATATTTTTCGAACTTGTTGTGAGGAATGCCCAAACTCAATAATTTCGACACATATGAATGTCAACCAACACCCAAAAATGGTTTCACTTCCAACAAATTTTGGTTTGAACGAAGGCGGGGTACCATCGGTGACTTTTTGCTCGCATTCTAGGGCAATTATGAAAAGAAGATTTCTCTTTCCAGTATCTCAATAATCCCTTCGGAAACAGTACTAAGTAGGGGTGTACATGGTCCGGGTTGGGTTGAGGGATTTTTTTGACCCAACCCAAAAGTCCAGGTTGGTTGGATGGTAAACCCAACCCAACCCGAGACTTTTCACAACCCAACCCAATCCAACCCTCTATTTTCGGGTTGGGTTGTCAAATTTTTTTTTAAAGTTTTATTTATCCACAATTTATAATTATTCCGATATAATCTTTGATAAAATATATTAAAAATTCACAAAAAAACACAAATCAATCTATAATTATTCCAAAAAAAAAAAATCAATAAAAAACAACGAGCGAAAATGGTAACATATTAACATAGTTCAACATTATCATAAAACTAAAGACCGTTAAATACATACATTTTTTGAAAATTGGTTTAGAGTAAGAAAAATATAAGGATAGATCATGAAATTAAATTAACAATAAAAATGATTAGTTTAAAGATATTGTATATAACAAAAATAAAAAAAATATAAAAATATTTTAATTAAAATATGCTTGCTTATACGTGACGATAGAGAGCCTTAAACTATTAGAAAAATAAAAATAAAAATATAAATTGTGATATAATAATGTTGCAACAAATAAATAATAAATACATTAGAATTTAGAATTACTCGTTTTAGTTTAATAACAAAATCTATGAATATATTTAAACTAATTTTCTATCTATTCAATTTTGTGTCTACTATTTTAGGGGTTAAAAAATTCTTAAAATAATCAAGAATTCTCTCATTCGTACTCTATGTTGATCCAGAAACTATAGTAACACTAGAACGGTCAATATATTTAAATTTTTAGAATCCATAAAATGAAAACAATATAGTTTAAAATTTTAATATATATATATATATATATATAAATAATTTATCAACATTCAACTCTAAGCATTTGTTTCAAAATAATTTATTTCTTTTTTAATACTTTAGCATGTATGGGATTGAGGGTAGACTTTTTTTAATTCACAAAAAGGGGATTAGGAACATATATATCTAGATACATATAAATAGACTTATAGATTCACGCATGATATTTTTCTATAGTATAGACTATAATGGTATCAACTTATATGTCAATGTTCTATTCGATGGGATGAAATATAAATCAAATAGAAATTATCTTTCGGAGAGATGGCCAAGTGGTTGATAGCTCCGGTCTTGAAAACCGGTATAGTTCGAAACAAAGAACTATTGAGGCTTCGAATCCCTCTCTCTCCTTTTGCTCAGCGAATAGATTTGTTTCTTTATTTTATTGGTTTTGCCCGAACAAAGAAATTAAAAATAATATAAAAAAATTAATAAAAGAAACATGTAATTTCCTAAGCTTGAACTCGGCATGATTGTCCGGCCAAATTACCACTCTAGCAAACCCATTATAAATAAAGATTCTTAATATATTTTATATATTTTTATTTGGCTCGGGTCAACCCGAAGGTTTTGCCCACGAACTCGAAACCGAGCTGATTCAGTTCGGGTTCAAAATGAACCCAACCCTACCTGAAATGCTAATCCAACCAACCCAACCCTTGTAGTTCTGGTTGGGTTGGTCCGGGTTGTCGGGTTGAATGTACACCCCTAGTACTAAGACTTAAATTTTGAAGAAAAAGAGCGTACAACACTATATGTAGAGGCCTAAAACCGAAATCTTAATTTGGAAACCCTATTTGGGCCGTTCGAAGCATGCACGCAAGAAAACTGAGTCACGGTCGATGTTTTTCGACATTATTGTGCGAAATGCTCAAATTCAATGATTTCGACAGTATGATCGACAACCAACACCCAAAGTAATTTCGGATCTAACCAATTTTTGTTAACCCACGCTGTGGTACCATTGACGGCTTTTCGCTTGCGTTCTAGGACAGGTTCGAAAAGTTGTTTTATCTTTCTAACATCTCAATATTTCCTTAGGAAAAAGTACTCGGATTGGAATTTCAAAGAAAAAGAGCCTTTAGCACGGTACCTACAAGTTTAAAATCATATCCTAATTTGGAAACTCTAGTTGGGTCGTTCAAAGCACTCATGAGAAAAAACTATGTCACAGTCAATATTTTTCGTCATTATTGTGAGGAATGCTCAAATTGATGATTTCGACACATATGATCGACAACCAACACGAAAAAAAGGTTTCGCTCCCGTCTAATTTTTGTTCAATTGACGGCAGGGTATCATTCGCGACTTTTCGCTGCATTTCAGTAAGAAGCTTACTCTTTCCAAAATCTCAATAATCCCTTAGGAAACAATATTGAGAATTGAATTTCGAAAAAAAAGATACTACTTTAGCATGGTCTTCTGTGAACCATCTAACTCTTTGACACGTTCCACCATGCGTGTGACAGAGCTTTTGGGGCTATCAATACGTCATGAGCTACTTGTTTGGGCAACTCTTTCTTCTAGGGAGTCAACTCTAAACATCAATTCTTTGATCGGCAACCCATCTAGGCGGGCGCCGATTGCGTCAATTCTCTCAACTTTTTCATTCAAATCTGTCACTCGTCCTTCCAGGAAGCGAACAGTGTCAGAGATTTTTTTCACGATAACATTTCTTCTTCTATCAAGGTAAGCCGATCGACTTGTGATTTAAGTGTCAATTTTGTTGTCGACTTTGTTTCGGTCTCAATGCGTCAAAGAGCTAAAAAAATCTCTTATACCATTTGTCACAATTGCACTTTTCTTGGCAGCGGACTACCGATTGTGCGGCGCTTGTTCTAACTCAGCGAACAAGTCAGTTGTGTCAAAATAGAATTTCACAGATAATTCTAATATATGGTTGAGCCTAGAGCCACGTTTTGAGAGAGAAGGTTTTAGAAAACGTGGGCGAGGAAAATCATTGAAAACATGTTGGAAGTAAGCATTGTGAAAGTCAATTGCATCAAAAAAACATGTAAGCAAGAGAGAGTATAATACTTGGTCGAGGGAGGTTTGATGACTACTTGGATCCCCTATTAGACATTTTGAGGCGATCTGGCAAACCTAGACATGATTTCGACGAACAGTCATACAAAAGAAATAAACTTAAGAAAGTAATATAACATGAAAGCAAGTGAAGAGGTTTGGCGTGTCATGGACATGTGGTCATCGGCAACACGTCTTGGACGAGTATGACCACGAAACTTGGCATGGCTCTCCTCTACGTCAATGCTTCGCCAAAGGAACGACCAACAATGAAAGACGTCGCAGCCATGCTCAAGAAGATCAAGCATGAGACTAAGTATGAGAAGCCCAATTTGTTGGATAGAGGAGCAACCACAAATCCAAAAGCAACCGTTCCAGTTTTTCTATATTTATAACGATCCTAAATTTCCACTACCAACGTCTCATGCTCATCTATAATGCGGAAATATAACTCTTACATGAACATCATTCATAGCGTAAACTTCAAAAAATGCTATAAACAACTTTTTCTCTAGAAAACACCGTCATGGTCTTACGTATTTAAATACGAAATACTGAAATTGAGAGAAAATAAAAGCAATACAAAATAATTTAAAAGAATGAGAGATATGAAATTCTGACTTTTATTGTCGGTATAATTTAAGAATGGATTAAAATTGGTCAAAAGTATATCTAAAAAAAAGTAAAAGAGAACAGAGAGAGGGAAAAACAAAGTGTTAAAAAATACAAAAGTAATACGGCGGGAAGAAACAAAGTGTACCAAAGATTAAGAAAAATGGAATATCTGAGAAATTCTTATTATTCGCGCCCAGAGAATATAATTGAAGTAGCATGAAATAATATTTACACATTTTTTAATTTAAGTTTTATTACCTAAAACAATTTAGAAATAATGAAAATATGGAATTAGATTTTTATTAAGGCCGTTTAGAGTCGTATTTCATATTGTTAGTTGAATTATTAATTAAAATGTGAAATACTAACAAAAGGTGACGAACAGTGCGTTAGGAAGCGAACATTGAGAACATTTGGAGTAGTTCTCGAGGAACGGGAGTTTACGTTCATTAAATTAGGGAGTACTCCGGCTAAGGCCAACCAGATAAGTGGCATTACTATAAGTTAGGCTAAAGATTGTTTGAATTATGATGATGCGTGAGTATGATGTTGTGTTGTGATGTATGTTAAATGTACGCTATTTATGTTTCGATGCATGATGTACATGTTATATTTGATGCACGTAATGGCTTCTATGATGAGTATGATGTATGTATGACGATGTTATTAACATGATGATGTTTTCCATGTTGAACATGTCTTATGATGTTGTATGCTATATTGCATCATGTCGTTAGATCGACATAGGACACAACCCTAAGAGTATGAAAGTGATATTAATGTAAATATCCACGATCACGTGTTACATAGTGTAACCAAGAGATGAGACTGGAGGGTTGTGTCAGAATAAACGTATAATTGGACTTAGAGGGACCACATGCATATTGTATGTTCATAAGCATAGGGCTACTTCCCCTAGAGATGATGAGTGCGGACGTGCACCGTATAATGAGCGTGAATGCGCACATATGAGGGTGTTCATGAGGCGCATGACACTATAGGGTTCCGCTGATCTTCGGACGTCGCTACATATTAGCTTGACCAGAGGGTCTAGGGGGTGTGCGAGCGCCTTGGGGATTCACACTCGCATGTGTGAGTCGTGTGTAGGGAAGTACTACACATCCAATTTGTCCGAGACTGGAGGCCACCCTTATGATGATTAGAGATAAGTCCCTAAATCATGATTACATGTGTTTGCATTTGCATGGCCCCTATAGTGGGGCCACTTACTGAGTATTCTTCGAAATACTCAGGCTGTGTGCCACATCATTTTTCAGGTAAAGGCAAGGCGCACTTGTACGGAGGACGACAGCATCGCGAGCAGAGATTGTGGCACGTGCATATGGTAGATTCATATTTAAATTTCTAGTTTTAGGTTATAATAGGTTGTTATGCATTTCATCGTTTTCAATTATTTTGTATTGTTTTTAAATTCTCTAAATTTCAGTATTTTGTATTTAAACACGTAAGACCATGGCTGTGTTTTTTGTAGAGAAAATTTATTTTAAGCGTTTTTCGAAGTTTACGTTATAAATGATGTTCATGTAAGAGTTATATTTCCGCATTATAGATAAGCATGAGACGTTAGTAGCGACTCTGAGTATGTAAAAATTTAGGGTCGTTACAGATTTTGTCTCTTGTATCCAAGTCATATTATTCTATTTTCTTTCTGTACTCTGTTTTATCTTTTAATTTTTGTTTAGAGATATTCTTGGCCAATTTTTAATCTATTCTTACTTAATCATATTATTCATCAATTCTAATTGATTCTTACCCAATTCTTCTTTTTAATTCTTCTCTCCAAATCTTTTCTTTCTCTTATCTGTATTTTCTTATTTTCGTCCTTTAACTGGGTTAACATTTAAATTCAACAGATATCACATATAAATTCTTCTTTCCAAATCTTTCCTTTCTCTTATCTGTATTTTTTTTTTCATCCTTTCATTCTGTTAATATTTAAATTCATAGATATTATTAGTTTTTAATTTAATTGATTCATTTGGCTTCATTTATCGGAATTATTCATATAAAATTATTGACCTAAATCATTGCAAAAGGAAGATCTAAGATATAATTAGTTGTGATTTCCTAAAAATGAAATTATAAACAAAAAAGAATGATTTAATATGTACCTTAACACCACATCTCTCTCCACGTGAATCTGCTTCTACGTCATTTTTGTTGTTCTGTTTCTTTTTTAGGATCTGTGATATTTGTTTTTATGTTTTTTTGTGCAGTATCTTTTTGTGATATTGTGGCAAATGAGGTGGGTTGAGGAGAGATAATTTAGTGCTTTTATTTTTATTTATTTATTTATTATTATTATTATTATTATTATTGGCTATTACACGGATAAATGAAGAGGAGATCCAAAATATGACTTGCAGTAATGACAAAGCCAGATCTTTCTCCAATTAATCCAGCTCTCCTGCAAATCTGGTTGTTGGTATTTTTTCTTTTTTTTTAGTTGTGGTAGAACCACCAAATCCTGTAGATTTGGGATTTTGACCACAGAGAGAGGGGTCAGTGGAGAGTAGTTTAGGGAAAATTATTATTATTATCTTTTTTTGTAGGGTCGTTACGTTACAATATCATCCGAGACTCTAATTAGAGCTGTACCTTCAGCAGAAGCATAGATTTAAAAACAAATCTGATTGTTAAGTATGACATTTATTTGAATAGGTTGGAAGTATGTAGCAGCAAATAATGACAAGGCTGAATCTGTATTTCCCATTGCATAAATGAACTAAAGGGAATCAAACCTGCTGCCACTTTACCAAGAAACCTTCATGAAGCATAAGTTTGGTAGCAGCTGGTGTAACCAATATAGGGAGGGGAAGAAAATAAATTTTTGCCTTCGTAACCTACTGAGTTGTTAGACATCATAGGAAGACAAGCTTTTAACAAACTGTGTTGCATTGAATGCCTTTGCTCGGAGATTTGATCTTCGGGCAGCAGAAAATGAGATAAGTAATTATTGCTTCTTCTATGGATGCCATTTTATACTACATCCAACACTGAAGCAAAATTTTAGGGTAAGAATTAGACATACTATATGTAATTTGGTGATTCCATGAAACATATGCAGAGAGTTGATGGAATATCAGAAAAAAGACCTGGGTTTCTGCACTGAAGATACTGGTTGGCCACTGAGAACACAATCTAATGCCAAACTCAAATCCCTACTCATTATAGAACAATTTAGTTATCAACTTCAAACAACTGTAATTTGAATGTACAGATCAAAAAAATGAATAAACCCACGACACTGACCTCCCAGTGACAGGCTTGCTATTTGATGGTCGAGAATCATCAAATTGACCGTGATAAACCAACTCAAATGGCCTTCGCCCATCCTGTTACATACTTAAGCACTGCACTCAATAAATCTTGGTTTCTAAAAGCAAGATTGAAAATCAAGTATGCTAGTTAAAATTACATTAAAAATGAACAGAGAAGTTTAACAGAGTACCTTTTTGAATAGAAAGAACTCCGGTGTGCAAACTGCACCAAAATCTCTTGCAACTTCCTGTGACTGCAATTGGACGTACCATTAGCTTTCAAATTGATATCAATGCTTCAACAGAGAAGATGATAAGAATTCTTTGATACACAGCTTGTAAGATCAAAATGACTAAGCATTATTAGTACAAACAATGGAGTTCCAACTGCTTTCCAACGTATGGGGCATCATAATCTACAAGTCTTCAGGCCCTCACAATTCTCACAGATATACATGTAATTTTATTGCTAATTTTGAAGAAAGTGCAAATAGATATAAGTTCTAGCCATGATATTCAGAACAGTAATCACTCAACAATGTAATCACTCAACAATTTAAGGTGGAAAGCTTCACGGTCATACTTGTCCAAAGTATGTTGCTTGTGATTGCATGTTGGATGTCTCAGTCATGTTTGTCCAGAATGTGTTGTCCATGGCTGGATACCCGATCCATACCACTTTTACTTACTTTCATGTTAGATAGGCATTTAGTATTCTTGTTGTGTCAATAAGGGAGTGTATGACCAGTCACCAAAATCATGTCTACACCCGCCAGCGCTAAAATGCCCCAAAATGTACTATAGGGAAATGTGACTAGTTGTCAATTCTTACTACCTAGGTTATATGCTATCAAAGTCATTGTTGTTGCTCATTCACTTTTAGCCTATAGCATGGTTTTCTTTAAAATTGTTTTCAACGTATTTCCTTGCTCACGTTTTTCTAAAACATTTCTCTCAAACGTGACTCAAGGTTTGAGCATACGCCAACATGGTCCGTAAAGTCAAGAACAAGTGTCGCACAATCGTTGTCCCACTGCTGCAAGAGTGCGATTGTGACACAAATCAGTACAGTCTGCTATTGGATGTTAGATTCTGTTAGGATGTGTATGCAATGTTCACAAGCATGTGCCTAAATTGCTACAACATCATTACATGAAAAGACATAACGAGATAAAACAAGCCTAAATCATCATGATCAAAGCATGTATTGTATCTAAAGTCATAAACAATCAAATCACATTATTTTACTTAAGTAATGGCTAAATAGAAACAATAGCATAAGGTTTAAAGAAACATACTTCATCATATAAATATGGAAAGGGGTAGTTGAATGCTTTTGCTTCTTCTGCCATAAACTCTGGTCCATCCTGTCATGAAAATTTCCACGGTCTGACAATTAACGAATCCATCAACACAACTTGTAATTCCAATTATGAAGTTAACCAAACCTGTGGATGCGTAGCTACAGAGTTTGAAGATATGGCTACAACAGCCAGTCCTTTCTGAAAGATCACAGTATGACATTTATGAATGACAATGGTTGGACTTCAAAGTTCTTGTTGAAACAACACACGAACTCAAGAGCAAGCAATGAGAAAAAGAAAAAAAGGACTATATCCTTTGTACCTTCATATAGAAATTCGAGAGTTTCACAATATCCTTTTTCAAATGTATAACAAATGGGCAATGATTACAGATAAACATAACCTGCAAGCAATGAAGAAATGCTTAAACAAACACTAAAGTCTAAAACAGAACCAAACAATAATTGAAGCAAATGAAAATGAATTTTACCAGTAAAGCAGGATAGGGTTCAAAATCTTCTAATTTCCATACTTTGGCTGTAAGAGGTTCAGGAAGCTAAACCAAGTGTCCGACCAAAAACAAATTATCATCACTGAAAATTGGGGATGAATTTGAAGTGTGTGGATATCGAATTGGGGTTTGATTACCTCAAAATCTGGGGCTCTGGAACCTAACGTGACCACTTTGGATTCGGTTCGAGCGCATCGAATAACAAAGCTTCTCCGTGTCCGAAGACGAAAGGGTTGAAACCTCATTTTGGAGGAGCATGGGGATGGGATGATTTGAATTGTTGTGGCGAGTGACCTAAACGTGTGGGGAAGAAATGGTGAGGCGATTGATGAAAGACTACAAGTTGTAGCAGCCATGGTTGATAAGGTTCGAACTTGGAACTGGGCAGTGGGTGGCCGTTGCTTGGGACTGGTACAAGTGAAATAATCTGTCTTTTTATCCTTTATATTGGAATTTATATCATAAAGTGTAGTTAGTTATTAATTTTTTAATAATAATTTTAATTATTATTCATTATATGAAAAAATCAAAGTTATTAGTGTAACCTTAAATAGAAGTGGTTGGCATTAGATATAATCATACTCCAGTAGTTGTAATGACCCTAGATTTCTACTTACTTAGAGTCGCTACTATCGTTATAACGTAATCATTTTGTGGGAAATAAGCGTTTAAACTTCATCTTAAAACACTGTCGTGGACTTACGTGTTCGAAAATATCTTTAAAACGACACAATGAAGTACTAAATGAAACAAATAAACGTTAAAATTAAAAACACCTTATTCTAACTTAAGTTTAAGAGAATAAATACAACTATCCTATGCATGTACTATGGTCTTGAATTGCGATGTTGTCGCTAGTCGTATAGGTCTTCCTTGAAATAGAAGTAGCATGTGGCTTGAGAATTTTAAGAAATAATCAGTAAGTGACCCACTATTGGGGTTAGATGCAAACACACACAACCATGAGTGAGACCTATCATATCAGTCTATATTTTTTAGGCGGCTATCCTAACCGAGCTAATTGGATGTGTATGTATTATTCTACACACGGTGCACACGTGTGAGTATTGACCCACCAGTCGGTTCGCACACCGCTTGAGCCCTTCTCTTGTCGGGCAAGCATTCTCTAGTAGCTATTGATGTCGAAAACGCGTCAGAAATAACGACTGTCGTAGCAGCATTATGGTAAACACAATGATCATTTTTCAACCTCGTAATGTACGTGTTCGTACCATCGTAATGAGGGGGTGTTCCCCAATGCATGAACATACAATGATGTATGAGGTCTCAATGTTTTCATTAATTATCATGTAAAATAACTCCCTTCAGTTTTTCTTCATATCATATCATTACCATAACTTTCCATGCAAAGTTCGGGGTTTGCGTCATGTCAGCACATTTTGACGCATATTTTATTGTATATCACTCATATCATGCATCGTGTTATATCATGTCATATCATACATATATCATATCATCAACATATCATGTAACATCATGTACTATATCGCCAAATGTATTAAATCATAACATTTATCATGTCATCGGTACATCACATCATAACACATGTCATAACATTCAAGTATAATCTCATAGTCACATCGTATCACGAACATATCATGGACTTATCATTTCGTAAACATATTACAGTCCTATCATTTCATGAACACGCCACAATCATATCATTTATAAACATCTCCTAGTCATATGGTTTCATAAACAAACCATATTCATATCATTTCATAAACATATCATAGTCATATCCTTACATAAATATATCATAGTCATATTGTTTCATAATCATATCGTAGTCATTTCGTTTCATAAACATATCATAGTCATGTTGTTTCATAAAAAATATCTTAGTCATATCGTTTCATAAACATTTCACATATCAAGCATATAACATGTGCAGGACCACGAAGAACGTGTCATCATACAACATCAATTTCTAACCATACCGATAGTAAGGTTACTAACTTGGTTGGCCTTAGCCAAAGTTCTATCTAGCTCCAAATTTGCTTATTTTTGTCCTTCGAATTCATTCTCACTTATGTCGAGACTTCACCTATTATGAATATTCACTTAATTGTCTCGTAAAAATCAAATTCCATGTTTTCCCTCTTCTTATGTCACTTATGTCAACTACTTACAGAGAATTTAAAACACAATTTAACCATCTCCCAATCTTCCCTTTTTTTTTCTCTATGTATTTCCTCTCTTCTTTTTTGTTTTTTTTTTCTTTTCTTAATTCTTTTAGTCCTTTCCCCAATTTTAATGGAATTTTTTTTTTTGTTATTGATCTTACTTAATTACAAAATTAGAGAATATCGGGCTATAATTTACTAAAAGATAAAAGAAGAGGAAAATCTAATATATATCTGACTACTTTTGATCCATTAATAATTATGAACAACTCATGAATGATCGAGTTGATTGTAATGATTATGTCTCTAGACACAATTGTTTTGTAGTGCATAAGAGTACAATTTTAGATTATAATGGTGTAGCTAATAAATAAAAATTGATTAATTAATCAAATTGGGATAATGGAAGTAGTAACATTACAATGATCTATTTAATTGAAATAACATTTAAAAATATTTAAATAAAATATTTAATATATTTGAAATTTTAAATGTAAAGGAGAAAAGTATATTTCATTTGGAGGATTGAAATTAATATTAAATATAAAAGAGAATTATATTATATTTGAATGAGATTGAAATGGGTTAATATGTATTTAGAAATATGGTCTGCAGCATTCAAGCTGAGTAAAGTTGGAGCATAATGCGGCGGCAATGTATTCTTTTCAACTTATAATAGTGAGACACTCTCAAACTCATGGTGTGGATTTTTTCAGATATCCACACCTTTGAATCTCTAAAAAGGAGTGTATTCGTGTTAATGCAAGAAACGATAATTAATATCACGACTTGAATTTTGAGACTATGAATCTTAGATCGTGATGAAAAACACAAAATAAAATAAAAAAATACCCTAAAATTTTGGGTAATTTAAAACAAACAACACCATGATTTAAAAACAATATGAAATCTAATTACAAACTAGTGCTTTTCGAGTTTATTACAAACCAAGCATGGGTTTGTTATATAATTTTAAATAAAATAAAAAAGTCCCAAAATACATAGGCAGGATGGACACCTCGAGATGACCTCTTTTATGACCGCATAACTCCTGCGCACTCCCTCACCTTGACTAGTGGCCAATAGCCACCTAACAAAAAAAATGAATAATCGGGTGATACTCAATAAGCAACCTGTTAAGTATGGGCCTAATTGTAAACTCTCATTGCATCCTTATCTACAGGTCACCACAAGCTTATTAATAAACTTTAGAAAGTACTGGCTTAATCTCTATATGTCAAGACCCAACTTTTGAGGCTTCAAAAATACGAACTGTGACTAACAGACTATGCAAGTAAACATGTATAAACGAAAACAATGAAAATACAATAAAATTTTGCGCGATTTAAAGTTATTCAAACACCATTATTAAAACCAATACAAAACACGAGATATTCAAGAATATGCAGGCAAAAGAGGGAATGAGATCAGATACAAAAACATATGCAATGACAACCCATGGATATGCAGACAACATAAACACTTCAAGTCGACTCTCCTCTATGGCTGTAGAGCTCTCGAGCACCCACTCATTTTGACCAACGACATCATTCACTTGAAAAAGAAAATATAGAAAGGGGTGAATATAAAAATACTTAGTAAGCAACCCACTTATAAGCTCTTGTTGCATTTTTAACCAAGTAAGCATCCACAAACTTTTCTCTAGGTTCTTGGTAGTTCTAACCCTATCTCTTTTGCTATTTAAGGCATTGGGATTTGTATAGGTTGTCCAACCCTTTCTGTTCTTTGACTTAGATAGTTTGTTTTACCTACACGGTGAATGTCTAGTGCCCTGGGTTGAGGTGCTATCTCATTAAGCTTTGATGGAACAGTATGGTGTTTGCTAGTCTGAACATCATCCATGGGAGGTTAGCTTGCAAACCCTCCCACAAAACCATAAAATCACATAAATTTGGAGGGAGCAACCCCTTATGTGCCACCTAGCTACTAGGTCAACCTACGTGGTTTCATTCCCCCCTCTCAAGAACGAGTTTATAGCTCAGTGACCCTTTTTAGGAGACTCTTGACCATTTCACAAGGTTGGAATACCTAGTCGTCTCAACACATAATAACATCCACCAAGCACCCGGATCACATATACACAAATTCCTATCTTCCGATACAACACGATTAAGTACAAGCAACAAAAAAATAGTCTATTACATCATGTAAAGAATAATTCAGTTATGCCAATAACAAGTGTAACTATTTTCATGCTTATCCGATTGTCTTAGGCTTAGGTCATACTGAATCTATTAACCTAGAGTTTTGTTTTACTAGCATGCATGCGTTACCAAATGATTCCTACAAGTATTACTTCCTAGGATATGTGTGGTTACTTATGTGGTTGTAGCATGACTTCCCGAGTTCGCTTTTCTTATAGTAGGAGGCTCCAAATTTTCTAAAAACTCACGGTAGACTTTAGACCAACAAAATTAAGCTCAGTATCAAAATCGGGACAAAAAATTGACAATAGAGGCCAAACGGATAAAAAAAAAAAGGGACTCACGTACACTGCTCACGGCTTTCACGCACCAGAATAAGGTCTTATGCGCGATCTCATGTGTGCTCTAGGCTCGAAAGTCACGCTCCCTGCACGACGCATGATGTGCTCATATAGGTCGTATTGATCAACAAGTCGGTCATCGATTTGGGTTGGGTACCAGAACTTTGGGTCTCGAGTTTGGATCGGGTTGGGCTAACCTGCAACGCGTGTCTCTACTTTGAAGCAGGGGCAAGACAGGTTGGGAAATTGGGTGGGGACGAAGACAAAAATATAATCCTCGTCCCTCGGCTCCATTTATCTAACATGGAGAAATCTCATGATATCCCGTCTTGACTTTCACTAGTTGTGTGCAATTATTGAGAAATGATTGAATATTACTCAAATCATCATTTTATCGCTAAATGTAGAGTTTTGATTGTATGTTTTCAATTCGACTACTTCAAAGAACTAATGAATAACGGACAAAAGTCAAGATTTAGATTTGGCTCCAAACGTTGGTTGTCTCAAGTAGTTATTTCTTGTTAATTAGGGTGCTCGGGTGAAATTAGGCAGCCGATGGTTTAACTAGTTGATGGAGAACAATGCTTGTTGAAGTTGGGAGCATTTTTTCCACCTTAAATTACAACATTAGTTGAATTTGGTTGAAGTTACATGTCAACTATGTGAACTATGATTTTGTTTTTTCATATTTGGTCTTCTTACCTTATTTGGTTTCTTTTATTTTTTTTCTTGTTAATAGTAAAATGTTTAATTTTCTTCCCATTTCTTGTGAGCATTCAAACAAAAGAATTATGTATTGTGATTTGAACTCCATTCGCTTCTAAAAGAAACAATCATGCCTATAAATACCACTGGGCAGCACAGTGTTTGAAATTTCTCTACCCTAGGTGTCGTGCTGTGAGTAATACGTCAATTCGATCTCTTTTCGACTTCCCTCTTCAAAGCTTGGAAGTGTATTTATCTGTTCTTGATGGATCTTTGGACTCTCCTGCACGCAGATCTGCTCAGTTGCTTCCACCTTTCATCCTAAAATTCATTGAATTTGATGATCGTTTAAGGAATCAATCATCCAATAGCATCAACTTTCCATTTCGCCTTTCGGGTATGTTCAATTCATTCCCTTCTCGATACCCATCGCCTAGATTCGCCATATCATGAGCAATTTTTCATATGGGTCCTCCAGTCCCAACCCCTTCAATGCATATACAAGAGGCGATTTCGATTTAGAATCTGGAGGAACCCTAAAAAGAATTCGAAAGACCAAAAGTTCCCCAATCTATCTCGTTAGAATGTTCAAATCTGTTAGTAACCGGATCCACTACTATTACAAGCTGCATCCGGTTGTAGTTTTGTTCATCTGTTTGTCAATTGGAGTTACACTTCTGTTAATCCTGTCTGTGTACGAAAACCACTATCGAATGACCAATTATTACGGGAAATTGAATGTAAATTCGGAGGGATTCCCATTTCCGAAGCTTCAGAATCTTGTAATGGTTGCGGGGCATTCGGTTTATGTAAGCAGTAGCTGTGAGAAGGTTGAGAAGGAAGATTCATGGGTTTTGGAGTCGTATCAGAAGCATCCAGGCCAAGCTGCTACGTTTATTTCACATATTAAAGAGGGCATTGAGACTGCAGCGACGGATGATGCTGCATTGTTGCTGTTTAGTGGTGGAGAGACTAGAAAAAATGCTGGTCCTCGAAGTGAGGCACAGAGTTATTGGGCTGTTGCTGAATCTAAACAATGGTTTGGTAAATTTTCTTGCATTTCTTAAATCTTCGTTTGCTACTTTTTCCTAAGTGGTATCACGTTCATAGATTATCTGAATGATTAAGTACATGAATTCCTTTTTGGTATAATGATTCTTGATCTTAACTAGTTTTCAGTTCTTTATAGAAATCGTTAATGATATTTAGATTTGGTGCTGCCTTCTGATTTGAATCTAGTAAGTGAAATGGATTTGTATGTCTGCATTAGCTAGTCTTTATGGCTACTCTTTTGTAATTATTTGTTGTGAGATCCCACATCGGTTGGACTGGAAACCTCTCCCTAATAGAGGCGTTTTAAAATCGTGAGGCTAAAGATCATAAAGGGCCAAAGCAGACAATATTTACTAGCGGTGGGCTTGAGCTTTTATAAATGGTATCAGAGCTAGACACAGAGCGGTGTGTCAGCGAGGACGTTGAGCCCCCAAGGGGGTGGATTGTGAGATCACACATCGGTTGGAGAGGAGAACGAAACATTTCTTATAAGGATGTAGAAACCTCTCCCTAACAGATGCGTTTTAAAACCGTGAGGCAAAGCGGACAATATTTGCTAACGGTGGGCTTGGTCTATTACATTATTTTCTATTCATATATCTTGTGCTTGTGCATTTGCATAAGCTTATTCTCCCTGCCTACATTCCATCTAATTTCTAGTGCTGATGCAAGTTGTAGTGATTCCAAAGTATGTTTCATGCATTTAATGTTTATAATTACATGGAAAGATCATAGAAAGTATGTTATTATAGATCGTAATTTGATTATGGTAATGATAACATGGATATCTTACAAATTGTGCTGATCTCTCTAGGCAAGAAGGAGAATGTGAGGTCAAGAGCACTCACAGAGGAGCATGCCAGGGATAGCTTTGAGAATCTCCTATTCAGCGTTTGTCGGTTCCGGGAGCTAACTGGAAAATACCCTCAAAACATTACCGTAAGTCGTTTTACTTCAAGAATGTTTTAAAGAGTAGAAATGTGTACATGAATCTTTGAGACATAAAGGAAAGGCTTCTTCTTTTGTTGTGTAGTTGGTTTTCTATGTTAATTTGTCAGGAGGATAATGGATCTGTTGGTTAATTTGTGTTGTATTGTGAAGCAATTGTTGGAAGTGGTACTAATTATACTTGAATATCAGGTGGTAAGCTACGATTTTAAAGAGAAGAGGTTTGCAAATTTGCATAGGTCTGCCATTAACTTTCCGAAATCAAGGTTCTTCTACGCTGGCACACCAGCGTCAATGACATCGAAAGAAGCTGCTCTAAAAGGTGAAGCGTTGGTACGAGCTCAGTTCCAAGACGATCCCTTTGGATGCCAAGGTCCCCTCCACCGCAAAAAGCTTGGAAGAGACCCTTTTCATCGATCGATACCTTATCCAAACGGGTGTCCGGAGATTGCTGGGCTTTTCAAATATTGCAGAGCAACTCCTTATCCGGGATCCCTGCCGTGGACTGTATGAGGTGTATAGGCATGATTTCACTAGGACGGAGTCGATGGTTTTGCCTAAACAACCAGGTTAGATCTAACATTCTTAATGTTAAAGCAACACAAGGTGCTATTCTAATGGATGGCTTGATATAAAGAGATGAAATTTATTGGACAAGATTATGTAGGATATAGTGATTACAAATGCTGGTATCATTCTAAATCTTCGACATTTTCCACATTGTTACTATGCTGTCCAATCTTGAGTTTACAGGCATGCAATGATTATGAGTGTAAAATTTTGTTCAAGTAACAAGCTGTTGTTTGAGTTTGTGGAACTATGGATGCGCCCCCTTCCAACTCTTTGGTATAGTTGATAATATTTCTATTTATGATTCCATCTACTCTCACTAATTAACTAAATAATGAGATGAGATGAGATGAGATGTTTATTACTATGTCACTTCAGTTTTGTTAAAAGTAGAAAGCAAATGACTTGATAATGGATCAGCAGTACCTCGTCTAAACCTCGACGACCTGGAAAAGTTGTGAAAAACATTAGATGTCTCTGCCGTTTTCAGTGTTGCAGCCTCGCCTCATTTTGGTTACTCCTCCATTATTGTGAACACCTCTGGAACTGTTTTACTGATCATATGAGACCACTTCCAAATTCTTGACCAAAGGACAAAGAGTAGGTTACAATTTTCAGAGAGAACCTTGAATAACTTTAAGTATTCATTTTGTTTCATAACTTTTTTGTAAGAGCATTTAGTTTTTAGCCCTTGGGTTTTGAGATGGAAGCTAAGAAACCTTCTCCAAAATTGGAATGAACTCCAAAATCTAGTTTAAAAGGTTGTTGATGAAATCTTTTCTCCTTTGTCTTCTGAAGAGAGGTTAAATTGTATTGAGTTTATTGGAGAATCTAATTATGCAAGGTTATACCTTTTTCATAACTTATTCAATTGCAAGGGTTCGTAATCACTAACATGAGCTATGTATATCATGTTATTAGGAGCTAAGTTATGATAAATGTATGAAAATCATATCATTTAAATAATAATATTTGTGAATACATGCATAAAATATGATTTAAATCAGGTATTATACATCAGACCCTTGGTAAACGTGTTACAAAACTCAGCCCCTTAATCTCACGTAAGGATATCTTTCATGAAACCATCACAGCTTTCTTTCCCCTCCTAATCGCCCTAATATTATGGATGAACTCGAATATGGATTGAACCAACACTCCCAAATGGATTGAACGATGTCAGATTGTCTTGTAAGCATTGTTACAAGCAAAACTCATACCATGCAAGTGGCATCTTGACTACCTGTAAAATCCAACGTACTAATTCACAACGTACTAATTGATGAGACGTTAACTTGAAAACAAAATACGTAGACTAAAACATTAGAATAGTTTCGAGATTTTGCACATGAAAGTAATTTTAACCATTGAAAATAACTTCCAATGTAACACAATAGCATGCATCATCCTGGAGAAACAATAAAACTGAAAATCATGTGGAGTAGTGATGAATAAGGAACCATCAGAGTAACCATTTGCAGCTAAGTCGAGTGCGGCATATCCATTCAAAGGGTCGAGGATCCAAATCCCACAAAATAATAATAATAATAATAAGAAATAAATAAATAAATAAATAAAAAGAAGGAACCATCAGAGACCAAAATTAATCCCCAGTAGCTAAACGCTGTACGGTCCGCATCATGGTTGCGCCTTCCGAAGAAGGCGCCCATCATTTGGTTCCTTAATTTCATCTCCAACACATTCAAAACCAAAATCAGATTAAGAATTAGATCTAACCGGAAAACGTTCGAGAACAAACAGACGGAAACAGAGAAAAAAACATAGGTCCGGAGAGAAATTGAGAAAGAAGAAGCTCAGATTCAATGGGTATTGAGAAACTTATCAGCACAGATTGATGCAAGCATCATCAGAGTGGTGCATGACAATCTCAGATCCTCATCACTGCCGCAACTTTTCGTATTTTTCTAATTCAAAAGTCAAAATAAAATCTACGGCAGAGAAACAAAAGAACTCTCAGACGAAGAAGTTGTTTCTGGGCGATTCAATTGATGATGGAAGCGGCTCTCATGGTTATATAGGCGTCGAAGGAGAAGCCCTAATTTGTATTACTTATTTTACTATTTTACCCCGATGATTATTTTGAATTTACATTGCTGCCATTCAATGGCCGTAAGGACTCGAGATTCGAAGCCATGGGCCTGGGCCTGGCTTAAATCTATTATTAGGGATTAAATTGAAATTTGACTCTTTTTTTTTTTTTTTTTTTTTTTTTTTTTGTTGATAACTATTAATAAAATTATTTGGATAAATAATCTATTTTAAGAACTACTTTACATAAAATGTCTATTTTCCAATCAAACTGAATGTATTTTTTTACCCTAATTTTTTCATTATACCATTATTTTACATTAATATTATAGGAATATATATTAGTTACATACGTTATCGCGGGTACACTTTATGTTTTCTTTCAACAATAATCTCTAGTCTATAATGATACAATTAATGCATATGACGTCTACGACCTAAAGACAATAGCATTCTCAACTTACTCATAAGACTAGTTCACCATTCCGATATCTCAATTAACCTAATTATTGATTGGCTCAAAGCTAACATGTAAACCATGGGGCCACCCGAATACCCACCATCAACCAACCCCCTTTCTTGACTTTTGTTCTACTAGTAGCCTGCTCCATTCGAATAATTATGAAATTCTTATACCCAATGACCATACACGGTTTCATGAGGGCTCTTATTCTATTAGTTATGATTTCCCCATCCTCAATCAGTTCCTTCTTGTCACCTAAAAAACATGAAAGAACTGGAATGAGTACAAGATTCAATTAGTCATCTACTTGTAGGTTCTTAATCATGTTCATTGTAGATGCCAGGGAACCACAATCATTGCTTGTTATGTTCTTATCATTGATTTTAGAACTCGGGTACTTAGGTTTTGTTCTTGAGTTTTGAGTTCTTATCATAGTTCAATGCGATACAGTCTCAAACCTACTCCTTAGGCTTCTTACGTTCCAAGCAGTGTAATCTAAAACTTGCGTCCAATGCTTCTTACGTCCTAAGCGACGCAATTTAAAACCTATGCCCAGAGCTTCATATGTTCCAAACAACATAGTCTGAATACCTACACCCAAGACTTCATATGTTCCAAGCGGCGTAGTCTGAATCCTGTTTCCAATGCTTCTTACATTCCAAGCAATGTAGTCTGAAAACCTACATCCTGTAGGTTTGCGATGTCACCTACTTAGGGCCCATGACAAGTAAGGCCTGCCTTGTGCTTTTCTAGCTTGGGATGGAGAATAGGGAGCCTTTTCAGGTGCTATTAGGGAGCTTCTCACTAGCACTTATATCTAGTGGGAATTGGCCCTGCACTATTCTAACCTAGAGTGGCGTAGGAATAGTATCACGACCAAATTTTTGAGACTACAAATCTTGTACCATGACTAAAAAGATAAAGAAAAAAAAGTGAAATACAACACCACGAACAAAAATAAATAAAAATATATTTACAAGACGATTTGTTCAAGTTTATTACAAATGAAGAACAAGTTTGTGATACATTTACAAAAAAAAATACAAAATAATATATATTATGGTCATCTTTTGGTGCTGAGGAGGTCTACTAGGTTCTTAAGGCGGCTAGGTACTTAACATGGACTTCGATTCTAAGATACTCGATTCCAACTCCTCGTGTCACGACCCGATTTTCGAGGCTTCGAAAAACCGAATCGTGACTAAAAGAACGAAATCGAAAACAAATAAAAATTCAAAAGAAAATAAAATAGAAGGGAAAAACCCGGCAAGATTTAAAAACAAGAAAAGGAAATCAAGGACACCAAAATTAAATATAAATTCAAAGTCAAATGTTACAAATATAAAATGAAATACAAAAGACTCCAGGTATGAAAACGGACAAAGGACTCTAAAAGACCGACAAGGGACTGACGCTCCGGAACGACACCCCTCTGTGACAGTGCAGCTCTCAAACACCTCCCCGTATCGACTGGTACTTGAAAAAAAAGGGAGAAACGGGTGAGCATAAAAATATACTCAGTAAGCAACCTACTTGTAGGCTCTTTACACATCCTTATCTTGGTAGGTATCCACGGTCTTTCTCGGGATTCTAAGGAGAGCGATCTAAGCTGCAACTCTCGACTCTGTATCCTAAGAGATCTGCCCAACTCAAGCAGGAGAATTGTTAAGGATATTTAGTACTAAATTATAGTTTACCATATATATTATATTTGATATTTTATTATAAAGCAAATATCTAGATATTTGCCTTATTACCATAGGTATCTTTCCATATATTATTCTTTCCATTTATTACCCTTTCCATATCCGGGTAATTTATGTGATTATAAATAAGATAACTTTCACACCATTTAGGTGTGGTGGATTAAGCAAACATTCTCATGGTATCAGAGCCCTTTCGGTTTAACAATCCCGATACTTTCTTTTCAATGGCTTTTGAATCCTCTATTGTTCTTCTCCACCACCTCTACCGGCTTTGACGCCGCAGGGGCAGTCGACATGGCTGCCGCAAGCGGAGCCGATTTATTACTCTTCGGCTCTGCCCTTTTGACCTCCAAATCACCCTTCACTATACTGTACATACAACCTCATCTTTTCCAAACATAGCCTCCTTCATTTTCTTCCCAATCTTCCCTTCATCCTTCATCCTTCACATAGCCTCTTTCATTTTCTTCCCAATCTTCCCTTCATCCTTCATCCTTCATCCTTCACGGAAACCCTAATCTCAGTATCCTCATCAACACTCTCTTCAAAAATATCATCGACCTTCTGCAGAGATTTACCTTTGGAATCTGGGCGCCGCACTGGCCTCTTCGCCAACCAAGTTGCCACCTCCATTCTTGCCAAAATTGGCTCCTTCGCCCAATGTGGCGACTCTTCCGGCTTCAACATTGTCTTGTCCCTTGCTCTAGGTTTCTCCTTCTACTTCTTGGGGTTAGACATATTCTCACCAGAGCCAAGGCAGCATCGTCGCTGAGCGACGATCCCTCTTCATGGATTAGACATATTCTAGCCGAAGCGAAGGCAGCATCGTCGCTGAGCGGCGATCCCTCTGCAATTTTCGATGGGCAAGAAAGTGTTTCTCTACGCCTCCTCCGAACCAGGTTGTTGACATCTTCACGAAAAGTGTTTCTCAACCTCTCTTTGAATTTTTCATATCCAAGCTTCACATTCGTTCAAATCCGACGCTCAGCTTGCGGTAGGGTGTTAAGGATATTTAGTACTAAATTATAGTTTACTCATAGATCGAGTCATGCTCCTCTACGTTGTTTTTAATTTCATTTTTCTTGAAACTTATGTCATTCTATAAATTGTTTTTAGTGTTGACTTTGTAGATATTATTTTGTACTTCTAATACTTTTTATGTTAGTTTTACATTGTTTTTTACTTTAAATTCCATGGGTTCTCTACTTTACAGATTTGAAAAATTTTACCGCCTTTATTATCCATGCGTCGACGTAGAGATCTGTGATTTAAAGTCTTGAAAAGTGAGTCTTTACATAAGAGAAGGATGTGTGAGATCTCACATCGGTTGCGGAGTAGAACAAAACATTCTTTATAAGGGTTTGAAAACCTCACCCTAGCAGACTGCATTTTAAAAACCTTGAGCGAAGCCCAAAGAGGACAATATCTGCCAGTAGTGGGCTTGGACCATTACAAATGATATCAGGGCCAGACACCGGACAATGTGCCAGCGAGGAGGCTGAGCCTCGAAGGGGGTGGACACGAGGCGGTGTGCAAACAAGGACGCGCTAGGAGTCTCGAAGGTGGTGGACACGAGGTGGTGTACCAACGAGGACGTTGAGCCCCGAAGAGGGTGGATTATAAGATCCCACATCGGTTGGGGAGGAGAACGAAACATTCTTTATGAGGGTGTGGAAGCTTCTCCTTAGTAGACGTGTTTTAAAAACCTTGAGTGGAAGCCCGAAAGGGAAAGCGTAGACGTGTTTTAAAAGCCTTGAGGGGAAGCCTGAAAGTCTCCCTAGCAGACACGTTTTAAAAACCTTGAGGGAAGCGTGAAAGTGAAAATCGAAAAAAGAACAATATATGCTAGCGATAGGCTTGGGCCGTTACAAATTGGAATGATGAAAATGATGATTTTTTTTAGATTGTTGTAAGGGATAGTCCCGAACTTCCTAGAGCCTGGAGAAAAGTCATGGAAACTTACTAGGAAATGGATGTGATGAGAGTCTACACGTTGGTTACTTACTGAGTATTTTATACTCATCCAGTTTTCAGGTACTGATCGAGGCAAGATGGCACTGGGGAGCTCCGTTGTTAGATACGGGTATCAGCCTGGGGCGTCAGTTAATTTGTATTTTTTGTCTTTTTGTATCCTACACTCATTCCTCGTTTGTAAATAACCTCAACAACACCTCTTTGCTTTTTTTTTTCTTTGCCGATTTTGAATTTTTTGATGATGGTGTTACATACCTTTTAATTCGCACAAAAATTTATCGTATTTTTTTATATTTTTATTTGTTTGTTTTATTTTTACTTTATTTTAATTATTTTAGATGTCATCTCGTCGCAGTCCAATTTCTCAAAGACTCTAAGATCGGATCATGACAACACATTTGGGTTTGGAGGTCTGACCTCCAAGTTATGATAGGTCTAGATTTCTTTTTTCTTTACCCGTAAGACCCTCGATTCTGTACTATTTTGCTCCGACAAACTTCACCGCAAATTTTGACAATTGATCCTGCAATGACAATTCTCCTTCCGGTGCTAGACGATGATAACGACACTTTTCAACGGTAGTGATCAGAGAGATCACAGTTAGACCCATAAAAAAAAAAATCAAAATTGAACTGAAGGTATTTTTCTCACGAAAATCAGATTGAATCTCACAATTGATTTGGTTGCTAGATTTTTTTAATTAAATTATAAATTTAGAGGTTACCCAACCCTATGTTAACTCATATTTTTAATATACTTTCAATGGAACTGTTACTTTAAAGTTGTCCTTTCATCAAAAGCTATATTGATCTCTATCTTACAAAACTTTGTTCCTTTAAATTATTTTTATAATTAATGATAATTAAATGTTATCTTATTTCATAAAATACTGTTTTAATTTTATTTCATAAAATACTATCGTGCGTAAAAGTGGGTCAAGAGCCTGTAAACTAGTCTTGGGAGGGGACAAGAGACTACATAAGTACCCTAAAACCCAAAAGCTCGTAATTAATTATTTAATTTGTTAATAATAATTTTAATAATTTCATTTAATCCATGAAAATTCAAGGTTAATAATGCAATCTTGGACCGTTTGTGGTTGACATAATCATATTCAAGTATAACGTGAAGAATTTATAGTATATGGATAACGTTAGGCGCTTTGTCTTGATAACATTATTAATACAACACACTTTGTAATTATTACAAATGACTTAATCTAAATCGTTCATATGAGTGAAGGTATCTTATACCATGAGTTTATATGACCAAAAAATATTTAATATGTTTACTTAATTATGCTTTACAACGTGTAATTCACACGGAGTAGAAAAGAACAATTTCGAGAAACAAACCAATTACAACACTAAACAAAATATATAGAATTAAGTGATGAAATTAAAAATGGAACAATGTACATGAACATGTTATTGAAATAAAAAAATGGAAAGATGTGATTATAACAAATTTGATTGGGAAGGTATTATTAGTTTATCCAAGTTTTGGTAAATTAAACTTTTTATGCTTGCAAATTAGATTGATTTTGGGAAAATGATGTCCACCCGCTTGTTATCGATCTAAAAAGTTTTCCTTTTCTCAAATTCGTTTTTGTTTAAATGTGATAATCTGACCTCGGAAATTGGTATAAACTCGGGCCATACACAATCAGAATATACGATTTCTTCAACCGAACAGAAAAAAAGAGGGAAAACTGAAACCGAGGATGAAGCTGAAGGCCATAGAAGCCACGCCAGAGAGCTTCGCCGAGTATGGCCAAGTCATCGAGCCTACAGACGACGGCCTTGGATTCGGACCTGGTGACGCCCAATTAGACCTCACCAATGGAACCCCTAGGTAAATCACAAACAAAACCCCCCTTCAAATCCTCTTCCGTCACTATATTCCCCCGAATTGCTTTGCAAAATCTCGATTCTAGGGTTCTGAATTAGATAGGTCTGATCTGAGCGAACAGGTTTTACATTCTCCACATCGAGAATCGCCCTTTCAATTTCTCCATGATTACGCATCATGCGAGAGTAACGCAGTGCCTTGGATCCGTGGATCGCCAGGCTTGGTATCTTGCAGTTGCGAAGCCGTCAATTGTGGACGATGAACACAAAACTGGAACTGATAGCGAATCGGTTTTGAGATCTAAGAGTGGCCATCTGTTTGTGCCGCCTTGTGTTGATGAAATTAAGGTGTTCAAAATTTCAGGGGCCAAGTTTGTGAAGCTGAATAAAGGAACATGGCATGCTGGTCCTCTGTTTAGAGAAAGCGCCAGGGATTTCTACAACTTGGAATTGACTAATACCAATGTGAGTTCCTCTCTCTTTCTTTTCTATGATTCTGTCTTCTTTTTGCCTTTTCTTTTTCTATTGCAGTGTTGAATTCGTAAAGTGATCTGAATAAACTGTTTTGTTGGATTTCTGTTTGGTTGAATTAATTCTGAAGATTCAACCCAGATTTATTTTCCCTCTTTTAGTTGATGAAACAAGGTGGAGGAGGTTGCCATCAAAACAATTGAGATGGGTTAAACAAAAAACAAAGAAACAATAAACATATGCATTTGATAGCTAAGCAATGAAAACATACACATTAGAAGTTAGAATTCCTGTCCATGTCACTTTTAAACATATTAGGGAATCTTTTGTCTTTCCTACGTCCATTTCAACCTTTGGAAGATTCATACAAGGCTTGGAGAATCTTTTATGTTTTCAATGTTCATGTCAACCTTTCAAGGCTAGATACTTGATTTCAGAAACCTCTTATATTTCCTATGTTCATGCCAGCCTTTCAACTATAGACAAGACGGAGCGAATCTTTTGTCTTTCCTATGTCCATTTCATCTATTAGACTTGGGGAATTCTTTTTTGTCTTTCCTATGTCTTTGTCATCCTCTCAAAGATACGTATAAGATTTTTGAAATCTTATACATTTTGTATGTCCATGCCAACCTTTCAAGCATGCGTATAAAACTTAATTGTGCACATGTCAATTGTGTATGTTGAGCTGAATTTTGTTGATTACGGTCCATGGGTCGTGTCCAACAAATTCACAGTATTCCAAAATTATTCTTCAGCAAACGGTTGGAATTGCAATAGACTATCACTATGAACTCAAGAGACAGAGAAAAAAACTATTCCTTATAATAATAACTCCTGCTATCAACTGTCCCATCTCAATAAGCAACTTATTTATAGACTCTTGTCGTACTTATACTTTAGAACATATCCTTAGGTTATGTGCTCAACTATAATCCTTTGCCCTACAAGACCTATGCTTACAACTCTATACACTTATAGTATTGGAGTGTATACTTATTAGGCTCTTTGGCAAACTTTAGTTTACGCGACTTTTGTAATAGGCTCTGAAGTATCGGACCCTTATGTCCGGCTCTAAGATATGTGGCCCTCATGAAGGTCTCTGAAATACAAGGTCCTTATGAAGGTCTCTAAAATACATGGCCATGATGATGGGCTCTGAAATACATGAAATACATGGTTCTTATGAGAGGCTCTATGCTTTACGTTTTCTTAGGTCCATCATCAACCTTGCGTTAATTGCGCCTCAAGTCATCGTGGTCATGGAAAGGACCTAGGTTAAATCTTATAAATATGGAGAAGTCCTTTGCTCTTAAAATGGAAATTGTACTCTACACATGACTGCCTACTGAGCTCTAATTAGAAAGTTCACCCTAGTGATGCCGTTTTTAGGATCAGTAAACTAGCTGTTGCATTGCCTTTTCAGGTGAAATGTTCGTACACCCTCCTTGGGTTAGAATAGTCAGTAAGCTACCTACCATATCACCTTTTCGACTAAGACAATAAACTACCTATTGTATTGTCTTTTCAAGATAAACAGTAAACTACTGTTGCATTGGGGTTAGAACAGTCAGTAAGCTACCTGCCATATCACCTTTTCGACTAAGACAATAAACTACTGTTGCATTGCCTTTTCAAGAGAAAACAATATAAACTACTGTTGCATTGCCTTTTCAAGAGAAAACAATATAAACTATTGTTGCATCGCCCTTTTCAAACAGAAACAATAAACTACTGTTGCATCGCCTTTTCAAACAGAAACAATAAAGTACTGTTGCATCGCCTTTTCAAACAGAAACAATAAAGTACTGTTGCATCGCCTTTTCAAACAAAAACAATAAACTACTGTTGCATCGCCTTTTCAAACAGAAACAATAAACTACTGTTGCATCGCCTTTTCAAACAGAAACAATAAAGTACTGTTGCATCGCCTTTTCAAACAGAAACAATAAAGTACCTGCTGCATCGCCTTTTCAGGCGGAAACAATAAACTACCTGCTGCATGCCTTTTCAGGCGGAAACAATAAACTACCTGCTGCATGCCTTTTCAGGCGGAAACAATAAGGCCATTGCTCGCCAGTAGACATAATTGTAGCTACCTCAGTAGTATACCCTACTATGACTCTTGGGATTCTTTTGGGTGACAACTGAACTACCCTAGCCATCTCTTGGCTAGTTCACGAATAGAGGTTGTGCCCAATTGTCCCTACGAGATACCTAGTGAACGAAATGCTTTGTGGAATCCAACTAGATTTGAGGATCATTATAACATATAACAAGAGTACATGATCTAACATACTCACAACATGTATTCTAGAGCACATAGCATTATTCAATAGCATAATTGGGTATATACGAGTTCCCATACTCTAAATCATGTATTTATAAATATATATAAACATTCATCCTGCTTAACATGCTCCATATGGTTACTTTCTTGTTTATCGATTTTCGAGCTTGGTTCGAGTCATCAAGAATTTCAAATTCTCCAATATTTATTTAATTTCTTAAAACTCCATATGTTACAAATTCTTCCCCCTTAAATAACTTTTATCCTTGAAAGTTCCTAGGCTTGAAACAATTTTGGATATTTGGTTTTTGATCTCGCGCGAGATAGCACACTTGTGCTAACTTTCCCCATCCTTAATTTACTACCTCGTTTAGAGTAAATGCAAGAGGGGTACGCGACCTTCATTACGATCTTCGGTTTCGTACAACAAGGTTCAGATCTCTATCTTTATTCCAAACATCAACTATACACTTCACAATTCAGAGTCAATCTGTGTTCCAAAGTCGTTCCCAAACCTTTTCTTTGCTTTGAGGCTCATCATAAGCTCGTGTAATAGTCTGCTAGCCAAATGTTTTGTCAGACCTTTGAATCTCAGTTTAGATTGTGGTTACTTCTCCATCCTGCGTAACAGTCTGCTAACCAAATGTTTTGTCAGACCTTTGAATCTCAGTTTAGATTGTGGTTACTTCTCCATTGTCTAAGGTCAAAGGGCGTTGAAAAATCTATTGTATACCCTCTTCCTGTCTACCTTGATACACTTTAGGTCGGCTAGGTTTTAGGACTCCCTGCCTTGGAAGTCTTTCGCATTGACGAACCATGTCACCCTTTAAGTCTCCGCACGTTTATTTTCTTGTCTTCTACATTAGCCTGTATTGATGCTTCTCAAGACTTCTGTCGATGCCAAACCTGGTCAACGCATCGGAACCATTACCTTTTCATTTTTATCGCTTACATGGTCCATGCATCGAGACCATTACCTTTTCATTCTTATCTCTTACATTGTATTTACCATCTTATCTAGAGTTGAGCATATTCTCATATTAGTGTCCTTATTGCATATACGACCTTTTCATTCTTATCTCTTACATTGTATTTACCATCTTATCTAGAGTTGAGCATATTCTCATATTAGTGTCCTTATTGCATATACGAGCAGTAGTAGGTTCTCAATGTCGACCAAATCTCGTTACTACACAGGGTCTATCATGATATGACAACTTCTGGGATGTCGCTTTCATATCACGCCTGACGTTAGTAAATTCTTGCTACTAACCGCACATGCAACAATTGTAGCCTAATAGCGACGACCCTTGGCCGCTATTTTTGTCAACATAAATGTGTTAGACAAATATCTTACCCCCTTAGGAACTACTTTCTTCATTTTTCTAACTTCATCTAATAGCGCCACTCTATCTCCAACATAGATATCACAGATGGCTTGAATCAATAGTCGGTGTTTAGGTTCAACTTTTCTCGCCACATGAGGCATGCGTAACCACCTCGAATGTCGTGCCTACATGACCGTTTAGCTTTTCTATGAGAAATCTCTCTCAAACACATTTCAAGCTCGTATCTACTCATGCAATTCCATTCTTGGGTGTTTTTTTAGGTTCATTATGACTTCCCTTGTGGTTTAGTAAGAAGAAGGCTTCCTTGCTATCGTCATCAATGCCCCCATGAGTTGCAAGCTATCTGATTATCCCTCAACACTTCCTATGGTGTGCTTACCATTCTAGTTCTTCCCTTGAAATCAATTAAGGTCTTACTAACACTCGTAATCGCTGCAACTCAAGAAGTCGAAATTCACATCTCATATCAATTTTCATAAATTTCACGTCTAAATGTGTTCACCTTTTGCTCCCTTGGCCAATTTTTTTTTTTTTTGGAATAACCCGCTCAATACTCAACTTGATCATGAATGAGATTATTTTCCTAAATAGACTTTAGGGATTCGTTGCTTGTCTGATTCCATATTCCCATGTCGACATGTCGCACCACATCAGGTGCTGTAACATTTCATCTTTGATTGTGTTCTTCAAGGCAAACATTGTTTTGCCTGCTTTGATTCTCCATTTGCGCAAGGTGCTATTAGAATCATCCTCTGGTGGCATAGTTTTACTCCCGTCAACGGCCTCCCAAAAGTCATGACCTTGTAAATAGGACATCATGTATGTTGCCCATGTGTTGTGGTTGTTGTTGAGTTTCTTGATTTCTCCAACAATTTGGAAATCTCCTATCGTGTTGGCTATACTTCAGTAATACCAAACAAGCTCTTTCGACACAAAATTTTTCGAGTCATAGACTACTCATGACACAACGAAACTCACTCACTAATAATCTCACGAAATCGTTTCTGACGTGGAAGATCAAATAGAACTGCAACCAGGAATTATTAGATTTGACCCTATTGAATTAGTGATAATATTTTATTAGGCAATATCTATTACATTGGTACAAGTGAGGGTCGTTGGTTGTGGTGGCTGTTTGCTATCGATGATGTAGCAGCCTTAAGGTTGGTGTCTTCGTGAAAAATCGTGAGAAGAAAAAGATGACTACGCTAGTACTTTTCCTTTTCTTTTCCATTTTTTTCCCTCTTTCTTATATTCTCTTTTCCTCTTCCTAATTTAAAACCGTCAATTAAGTCTAATTAACTTCGGTTTAGGAAAAAGAATATTAGGGAATATTAAATCCTCAAGATTATGAATTTTTGTAACTGGTATATTTAACTCTAAACCATCGAAATATTATCAAACAACTATTTGTTTTTCACTAAAACGAAGCTGATAACGTGATATGTCGATAATACGAAATAGAGAACTTCTAATGGATCATATTACGCTGAACATAATGTCTATGTCCATTTGTTGGAGTAAAATCGGAGTTTGAACATTTGATTTGAAATCATCTTATTCTAGAAGTCCATTGTTCATTTAATACCTATTATAATTTAATATTACTTCATGTAACTTACGTTTCTCTTTGTAGGTTGTTGATCATACTACTTACAACCTGGGAAAGGAAAAAGGGGTATCATTTGAAATTGAGGATTAGATCCGTAGTTCATCACCACCAATATTGTAATTAAAGTTGTGTGAAATTTTAAATTGTGTTTTATTATTAGAACAATGCCGTGGGGAGAACAAAGATTGTAATAATGTGCTTGAGACGACTTCTAACTATAATTTAGCAAAATTACTTTGATTATAAGTTTTCTAAAAATTGGTTAATGATAAATCATTTTTAATATTTTGTTTTACCAGTGATTTTTCGGATAAGTTGCTGACCAAAAGCACTTTATATGATTTTCTTATAAAAAAAATATATTTTAGTGAACTTAAATATATTTATTTAATATATCTAATATATTAAATATTAATTTGATCATTTCAAATTAAATCTATTTAATGCGGGTGGATAAGGTATGTCTAGAAACAATAATTACGAACAAGTCGATTTTTTCGAGTTGTTAATAATTATAGTTGGGTCAAAGGCAAACGGGTGATATGTGGAAATGACGAAGAAAGGACTGAAATTCATTTTGTGATATTATGTTCTCGGCTTCTTATATTGAATGAACGGTCATTCTCAACCATGTAAATCATTCTTATTTGGTTAAGTCTTCAAAGTGGTAAGCATATTGCATATTGAATCGGCTATAAGAGTCATTCTCACCCATGCGAATCAAAGAAAAAGTCCTTACAGGCATGAGTTCTTAACTCACTCAAGATTAAAATTGAGTCGCATATGATCGACATGAGTTTTTTAACTCACTAAGGATTAAGATCATTGTATGAAATATTAATCTTCTCAATTAACGGATTTATAAGGAGATTAATATTTCTTAGGTCAAGTCTTATACAAACTTATAGGATACTCCCACACACATGTCTCCCCACATGAACTATTTGGATCAAATAATTTGTAACAATTACTAAGTGAGCCATATCAATAGAGTTATCGAGATAAAACATCCAACCTTATCCATATGATAGATCATTTAGGTAATTACTTGAACCTGATCCTCTTGTATGTCAACCACTTATTGTTCATGATTACAACAGTAATAACCTTGAATGTCAACCACAATAACGAGGCTTTATGGCGTAAATTTCAACACATATATACTATGATACCATATTTATGTATGACCCTATGAGATATTTGATGAGTCATGTATATTAAAAATGAATGAAATGGCATGACATGTACATGTATGCATGTCTCATAGGAAAGTTATGTCATAAAAAATATGGAAGTATAATGTGGACCATAACTATGTACTATGATTTGAAAATGCAAGACCTCATGCATGTTGTATGTCACGAGTACGAGATATTTTCCTGACATGTTTCATACGAATGCATAAACATGATACAATATGTGCTCCCTTTCTTTTTGTTGGTTTTCAGCGGTGTGAACGTGTGCTAGCTCATAGTTGGGTCTATGGGGTACGTATACGAGACTTCTTAGCGGATTTATGCATGGGTGTGTGAACCGTGCATAGAGAAGTACTATACATTCAATCTTACCCTAAAAGAAATTAGAACCCAAGAAATAGTCACGAAAAGTTAGGTCCACCCTGAATCATGATTGCATGTAATTGTATTTTTCAACTCCTATAGAGAGTTAATTACTAAGTATTCTTAAATATTCAAACCACGTTTACTATTTTTTAGGTAAAAGTAAGACTCCCATGTACGGATGACAAGTCAACTAAGGGGCGGTGGAAATCAAATCAAGACTACCACCTACCACAGGTACGATAATTGCATTTCTTTTTAAACTTGGATAAAGAGAGATTGTTTTCCTATTTTCAATTATGTTTTCTTTATGATTCTACTAATAAGATTTGAAATGACTTTATGAACGTTTTAGTCCATAACAATATTTCAAAATGAATTATTTTAAATGATTTTTCACATATAGCAATCATGACATGAATGTAGTGGCATCTTGAGGACGTGGAAGGAAACATAGAGGAGGATGACACGTTGTCAGAGGATGAGACAGGGTTGTGAGGGGATCAACTCATGAAGGATTGGATAAAGACCGAGTTTTATCAAAAGTTGCTCAAAATATTTTGATCTTCCACCGTTAGCCGTACATGGAAGTCTTGCCTTTACCTAGAAAATAAGAGTAGCATGTGACTTGAGTATTTTAAGAAATATTGTCCCAAATGTTGAAGTTAGATGCAAGCACATGCAATCATGAGTGAGACCTATCCTTTAAATTCGTATTCCCTTACGCGAAAATCCTAAGCGGGTAATTGGATGTGTATTTACTATTCTACATACGATTCACATGTTCGAGTATGGACCCACCATTCGGTTTGCACAACTCCTGGGCCCCTTTCCTGGTCGGGCTAGTATTCTTGGGTGCTAATGTTAGACACCCGGTAAGAATAGTGACCGTCGCAACATTATGATAAAAATAATGATCGTTTTCCTGCCTCATAGCGTATGCGTCCGTACAATCGTAAAATGGAAGATTCCTCGATACATGTAACACACAATGATGCATGAGGTTCAACATTTTTGTTCATTAAACATATAAAACAACCCCTTCCATCTTTCATATCATATCATTTTGATCATAGCTTTCAATATGTATATCGGGGTTGTGTATCACGACGAAACATCTTATCGCATGTCATTCATATCATACATCGTGTCATACCATACATGTGTCATATCATAAACGTATCATGTCTCCCAACATACCATATTATATCATGAATGTATCATATCATAAAGAATATCACATTATTCATTAAACATATCATATCACAAACATATCGTTTCATAACATTCCATATATATCAAACATATGATACGTGCAAAGTCACAGGGCACATGTCATTATACAAGATACAATTTCTAATCATCCCGACAATAAGACCACTTACTTGGTTGGCCTTAGCCAACGTTCTCCCTAAAATAAATGCTGAATCCGTCATTCGAAGCTTATTCCAAGTGTCGTCGAGGTATCTCCTATTAGATCAAACACTCAATTTTCCTAATAACTCTAGCTTTCTAATTCAACTTAATTTAAATTGAGGAATTGAGCATTATATTGACCTTAACCTCCTTCGATCAAGTCGAATTCAACTTCGAGATGGTAAAAAAGGTGGAAAATTGGTATAAATTCTTTAAGCCGAGCCGAATAGCATATTTTTGAGCCGTCAGAGCTGCCAAGTCGAAGCCGAAGCTGAGCCGAGCTGAAGGAGCTGTGTGATTCGAAGGAATCGGCGTATGCATGCGCGACAGAACATATCGTTAATATTTCAATCTATCCCAAAAACTCAGATCTGCCGGCGACGAAAGAACAATACTGCTGAAGGTACAAGGTGTGTAAGACTTGTCCTCTGTGTACACGAGCCTGATGGTTGTCGATCCCTACATTGGGGATAGTCCTCTGCTGAGCGTTATACTCGCTTCGCAGTGTTTACGACATCGTGCTTGTCAGAAAAATAACAAATAGCCTTTCATCTTCCCCCTCGTTTTCTCTCTGTTACTCACACTTTTTCTCTTGCAGGTGCATTTCTAAAGGGTGGCTAAAGGTTGTTTGACATATCGTGGGCATCGGGGGAGCATGGTAAGTTGAAGGTGCGAGAATTTTAGCGCCTTTTCCAACGACTAAATATTTATTTTTTAATAAGTATTACAATGTCAATAGAATATTATATTATATTTTTTTTGTTTATAATATATTATTGACTTTATTAAGAGGCATAGAAATCATATTAAAAATTTGTAATTAACCATTAAAAAGTTTGTTCGAAAGGAATAATTGTTTTTTATAGGAAATATATAAAAAATGAAAAAAAATTCAGTGGAGAACTCGATCCTCATGAATTCATCACCGGCCTCGCAATGGTAATTGAAATGGTTGCGGGGTCATGGACAGAAACCTATATTATTGATAAACTATAATCTCTTAATATCGCTAATTAACATACATAGAGATGAACTGTTTATTGTAATTAATACGCAATAAATTAGTTTAAATTTGAACTTCCAAAACTTAATCTCCTAATTAAATACTGAAAAGAACTCCTAATTCAAATGTAACAATAAATCAACAGTTTCCTTATTGTTTCTTTAAACTCCCATAATTCAGAATCCAGAATTCAGAGCAAAACAATGGTGGTGAACAAGCAAAGCTCCTACTCCACTCTTCCAAGCTTCAACAATGGCAAACCGAGAACAATCCTCCACTGTTTCAACCAAGTATGGATACTCCCTTGCTTCCTCACCTTCCTCATCGCCATCGTCTGTATCTACACACTCCTCTTCCCTAACATCGACAAAATCCTCCACCTCACCACCACGGACCCACCCGACTGCAACGTGTTCGACGGCCAATGGGTAGAAGACAACTCCACCTACCCAATCTACAACTCCACCGACTGTCCCTTCGCGGAGCGAGGGTTCAGCTGCTTGGAAAACGGTCGGAAGGACACGGAGTATATGAACTGGCGGTGGAAGCCGAAGCAATGCGACATTCCAAGGTTCGAGGCTGGGAAAGCGCTGGAGATGTTGAGAGGAAAACGAGCGGTGATCGTGGGCGACTCACTCAGCCGAACGCAATGGGAGTCGTGGGTGTGTATGCTGATGGAAGGAGTAAAGAATAAGGAGAGCGTTTATGAAATCAATGGGAGTAATATCACGAAGACAATTCGGCATTTGGGAGTGAGGTTTAGAGACCATAATATAAGTGTGGATTTTTATAGGTCCGTGTTTTTAATGAAGAAGGATTATAAAGTGCCTGCGGGTGCACCAGCGAACGTGAGGATGACGGTTAGATTGGACGAAGTGGATGACATTCGTGACGAGTGGGTTGACTCAGATGTTTTGGTTTTCAACACCGGTGGTTGGTGGACTGAGAATCGACTTTTCAACGAGATGTAAGTGTTAAGGATATTTAGTACTAAATTATAGTTTACAAGTAAATAACACCGTTGATTAATATTATGTTGTTCATTATTAGTGTTTTTATAAAGTGAGTGACATGGAAGTGTTTATGGATAGACAGGAGGTGTTTTTTTCAAATAGGGGACTCATTGGAGATGGGAATGTCTGTGATTGATGGGTATAAGATGGCGTTGAATACATGGGCTGATTGGGCTGAGGCTAAGATCAATCCCAACAGGACAGCCGTTTTCTTCCGCACTATTGAGTCTACTCATTGGAGGTAATGTTAATTTTGTTTAGGTATGATATTGTCCACTTTGAGCATAACCATTCTCAACAATTTTCCGCTCGAACAAAGTACAACATAGAGCCTCCCCCGAGGCCTATAGAGCCCTCGAATAGCCTCCCCTTAATCGAGGCTCAACTCCTTCTCTGGAGTCCTCGAACAAAGTACGCCCTTTGTTCGACACTTAGTCACACTTTCGAGGCTCCTAACAGATTAATTATGCATGCAGAGGGCCGAACCAATGCGATGTGAGTCGGGAGCCGTTGAAGGAAACGAAGGGGAGAGAGAAGAGTGAAAAATCGGAGATAATAATGGAGGTATTGAGGAAGAAGATGAAGAGGGTTCCGGTGAGAGTGATGCATTTAACGGCGATGGGATCGTATAGAAGCGACGCTCATGTGGGGAATTGGGGGGACAATCCAGCGATGCAAGATTGTGGTCATTGGTGTCTTCCTGGCCTTCCCGATATTTGGAATCAAATTATCTTCACTTATTTTCTTCCTACAATCTCCTCTTTTAATTCCCACCACAGTTGAAACCCTATGTTTTACATTATTTTTTGGGGGTAAAACATTCTTTTTACTCCTAATCTAGCTTTTCCTTAGTTGAATACTGAATTTTAATAACATCTCCATTACTGTTGTTGTTTTAAGAGAATGTTATCGGTTTCATGTACACGAAACTCACTAATTAACTAATGCTTTTGTTCGGCACTATGAATATACCATTGCCACTCAAAATTGATATCCAAGGTCAACGCATCCACCTCCAAGTTCACATTTTTGTGTCTTTCTTCTTCTTTCTTCTTCTTCTTCTCTTTCTTCTTCTTCTTCTCTTTCTTCTTCTTCTTCTTCTTTCATCTTCACGTTTCTTTCATTAATATATATTAATTGTTGCAGGCGCTAGAATTGGAGAAGTTCATTACTCACTCTGTCGCCTTTTCTGAGATTAACAAGGCATTCGACTACATGCTACAAGGACACCCAATTCGATGCATCATTCGAATGGAGCATTGATATGTTTCAGGCCTAGATCCTTCATGAAAGTTGCTCTTTGGCACTATGAATATACCATTGCCACTTTGAGGCAATGCCCATGTATGAGCTAATGTTGAGGGTCGAGACGCGAGACGCTAGAAGACAAGGTCACAACAGCTATTGACTTCAAGCGTGAGGATAGCTCGACTAGCACGAGCCTAAACAATTCCCAAAAGACATCATTCAAATGGTTTATGAAAGGTATGAAGACATAAGAGCAGTCCTTCAGGTGGTCAGAGTTGAAGTGGCAGATCTGAGTGACAAGCTAACCCTCACCATGATACTAGTAGGGAACCAAACCCCAACTGGGGGATGCAGTCCAATATAACAAGGTGAAGGTTCAGGGGCTTGCTCTTCTGTAGGGTTCTAAAGGCTAAGACTCTGGAGAACTTTATCTTTGACCTCAAACAATACTTTTGAGCCATAAATACTACGACAGAAGAGACAAAGGTCACGCTGGTAATAATACATCTAACCGACCATGCAAAGTTGTTATGGAGATCCAAATACATGGACATTCAAGATGGTTGATGTACCATAGACACTTGAGAGAGCTTAAAACAAGAATTCCTCTCACCTTTCTTCAAGAGAATGTTAGATAATAGCAAGAAGAAAGTTAATGGACCTGAGACATACTAGGAATATCCAAGACTACGTTAAGCAGTTTTATGGGCTTATGTTGAATATTTGTGATATGTCGAAGAAATACAAGATCTTCAGTTTTGTCAAAAGGCTGAAGCATGAGCAAAGACCAAACTCTATAAACAAATAGTTCAACCTTTTTACGCCCTACGCTATAGGCAGACAAATGTTTGACCTTAGCAATGACCAATCCCAAGACGTAAGGTAAAATCAAGCTTTCACAAGTGAAAGTAGAGAATTACATATCCAATTCCCCTAAAGGCAGGGGAGGTGACAAACTCGAAGTTGGAGGAGGGGACACTAAATCCTCCCAATAGAGAGGTAAAATTGTATGGCGGATACCTCACAACCAGAACAACTATAGTCAAGGGCTTTCGTTTTGCTTCATATTTAAGGATGCCCAGAGAATCTGAATGACCACAAAATGTATCACTCTATGCTTTCCAAACAAAATTTGAAACGAATTTAGAAGTTGAATATGAGATAGAAGAAGTCGAAATACTGTTAGTCGAAAGCATTGAAAACTCTTGCACGGGGGCCCTAAAGTGCTTATCTAATATTCATAAGAGAGTGAGAGAGATAAAAGAGCTAGTGGAACGAGTCTTATGTATGTTGAGACCTTAGTTAATCATAGAGTAGCCAAGAACATTAATATCTTTGAAGCCACTCACAACTTCATAACGAAGACGGAAGCAAAGTGCTTGAACATCCTCTAGCATCTATACATAAGAAGGATGAAAGCGTCAACACGTTAACTGATTGGGGATTTAGACTGAACAAACTGATTTTGTGATTACCAAGATGGAAAACTTCGAAGTCATGTTAGGGATAGATTTCCTGCTCGAACACAAAGTCATTCTCATTCCCCTAGCAAAATGCTTAGTAGCAACAAGGTCCAACTACATTATCATTCAGACTAACACCCATCAAACAAAAGGGGTGACGATGATTTCAGCGCTATAGTTGAGAATGGATCTTACTCATGAAATTATTATTTATTTGAACTCAATCCAACCAAAATAAATTCTTGAGCAGTCGGGTTTCGTGGGCACTTTTTATCTTCGAATTTCAAAAAGAATTATTAAACCCATCTTTAGCGTTTGAACCATAACCCAACCGAAAGTGAGTGATGGATGAATTTTTATAGTAATAATCATTGGTGTCTCATTAAAGTGATTTGAAACCATAAATTATTTTATTTTTTTTGTGCATAAAAATAAGTAGATTTCATGGGTTTAAACTAATAAGCTTGTAAGAGACAGTAAGCAAATAGGGGGAGTTGGAGTGTTTTGAAATCCAAAAAAACCCATCCTTAGAATAACAGTCAAGTCATTTCAATTCTTTCATTCCAATTCTAACACTCAAACCAAACAAACCAACAAATCAAACTCTATAAATACGCATAATCTATATGGCATCTACACATCCCTCCCCACACCTCTTTTCACCAACCAACTTACACACCAAAATGGCCGCTCAAAACACTTCCAATCTCGGTCGCATCTCTCCGCCTCCGCCCCCGTCCCCATCCCCGAACGGTCACACTGCAGTAATCGTAATCGTTTTCATTTCCTTAGGCTCATGTCTTTTGTTCTTCACATTTGTCGCAGCTGCATTCTTTTGTTGTTTCATCAAAAAGAGAAAGAAGAAACCATGTCCACGAGACGAAGTTGCAGAGGTCATCCGTGTCGACGGACACAGGAAGGTCCATGAAGATGTCGCACAAGACGCCCACGGGCGGCAGGCTGTGACGGTGACGATCGAGGACGATGTCCATATCGATGAAATAGTGAAGAAGAAAGAGCATAGACATGGGTTTGGCTTGCATGGGAAGCATGAAGGAAGCAATTCTAGCACAATCCAAGTGCCACCATCTTCTTCAACTTTGGATTCTAATGTTACCCATCACCAATCTTGAAAACATGTTGGTGCCCATCTGAATTTATCATTCCTAAAAATAAAATGTTGTATTTATAATTACAACTTTAATTCTATATTATTTTGACGGTTTCAAAATTTTATTTAAATAAAATTGTGTTGTTCTACAAACTTTTACTTTTAATTTACTAATTTATTGCTACTTTTAAATAAAGAAAATTATAAATAAAAATAATAATCTTGAGATCAGTAATAAATAAAACAGAGAGGTTATCCATTCTTGAGTTCCCGCTCACATATATAGCGAAACTAGGTAAATAATAAATAAAATAATTTTTTTTTTAATTTTCAAAATTGAACTTAAATTTTTGAAGCAATTGTAAGAGTAGATATCATACTTATTGTTAATATTATATTATAAAAAACATAGAAACTCAAGAAGGATTATTGTATAAACTTAATAAATATTTTACATTTTTTAACTGGTTAAAATACTATTTATTATTATTACAATAAAAAATGTCAATTCACTATATATATATATATGTTAATTTAAATTATGGATATGTGAAAATGCCTATCTTGAGAGGATGTTAGATCTTTGAATAAAAAAGTATCTATGAAAATATTTATAAAAATTTAAGGCTAAATTAAAAAATACTCCTATTTTATTTTTAAAATATTCTCACTTTCAAAAGTTTTAATATCACTTTAAATTTTCTAAAAAGTTGGAAACTATTAATATTTTATTACAAAAAAATATTATTTACTTTCAAAATAAAAAATACACTTAAACTTTTAAAAAAAAATACTATAATCTTTTAAAAGTAGCATTAATACCGTTAATATTCATTAAAAAAATGTTTAAAAAATTCTTACATGAACATATAAATGAAAGCCATTTACCTTATCTCATAAATCATATCTCTTCTTTACTCTAACTTATGTTTGAAAATGAAGAGACACCAAAAAAATAATTATATAAAAAAAAAGATTAGGTTAAATAATAATAATAATAAATAAATAAATAAAAAAGATTACGTAAAAACAAAAATTTTACCCACTCCTCTCCATTAACCTCTCATTCCAACCCCATTATCTCTCTCCCCTCAACCAACAAGACAGACTATCTTTCTGCACATAAAAATAAAAATCATCAGATTTGCTACCTTTCACGGAGCAAATATGATGTAGGTATACTTGGACTGAGATTTTGGTATGTTATTACGGTAAATCATATCTCATATCTCCTTTCCTTTATCCCATTATTTATAATCAGATCTCATCCTTATCCAATTATTTAGATTATAGTTAGCATTTAGGTGTTATAAGAAATCACTCTAAATCAACACGATTGAGTTAACAAAAAAAAAATTAAAAAAGATTAATTAAATTGGCCAATAATATTTGTCATAGATTATAGTTAGCATTTAGGTGTTATAAGAAATCACTCTAAATGAACACGATTGAGTTTCAGTAGACAAAAAAAAAAAAAAATTAAATTGGCCAATAATATTTGTCAAGAAAATAAAACTCTAACCAAATTGAAAAAAAAATACAAAAAATAGGAGATTTGGGAGTAAGAATTGATTAAAAGAAAATTAGCCCAGAATATATATGAACAGATTTAAAAAATAAAATAGAGTAAATTTACCATTGATTACAATAATATTGGCCCAGAATATATAACATAATTAAAATAATTAAAATAAATAAGAAAGGAAGCTGAGGGAATTAACTGAAGAAAATGATTATAGGAAGAAATATAAGTCAAGAAACTCCATCAAATTCTTTCCAACAACAATATCTTCCCTAAAACCGTAATAATAGAAAACAACATATTTAATGAAAATAGAATTATATATATATAACCTTCCAAACTCTACTCATGAATCGCTAATGCTCACATAAAGTCTAACACATGGACATTGTAAAATTTAGAGGATGGAAATTGATGTCATGGTTTGACTTGGATACAAAGGACAAAATTGAACTTTCTTTAGGATAAATGGGTGACACCAGCCTAAGCTAATCAGGTAAATGGTCTTACTATGGACTGATTATATTTGATGTCGACACATGCCTCGTGATTCTGCGTTTGTCATATATATTGATATGTGTAAATTGTTTATGGATCAATATGTTTATGATATGATGTGTATATGTTATAATATGTGAATTGTATGATAATACTTACGGTACGATGTGTTCAATGATATGTTTGAGATAAGATATGAGAAGGATGAATTAAACGTAAATTAATGATAAGAGTAAGATATGTTCATAAAACGTTAAGGTTAGGTTACGTGTCGAAGTGCTATGGATATAAGAGATTGATAAAAACGATATGGTCACGATCAATTGATAAAAGGTTACGATTAAGTTATGAGTAAAAAAGGATAAGATTATGATAGATTAATAGAACGATAGCATTATGATATGTTCTATGACTAAGGTATGTTCATGTAACGATATGACTGTGATATGTATAAGAACGCTAAGACTATGATAAGTTAGGGAACGATATGACCACGAAGTGTTTACGATATGATATGATTATGATACGACATGTGAATGACAGATATATATATTGTGTGTGATATGATAAATGATATAAAATATGTTATGGTACGAGATATGTGATAAATTGACATATTTATGATATGATATATTGTGATGCGATATGTTACGGTATGATATATATATGATGAAACGTTATGTTCAAAGTATGGAATATTATATTATGTCTCATAAATGGTATGTATACAACATCATATGAATGACATGAAATTACGATAAATGACTTGAAATATAACCCTGTTAGAATTATGTATGATATGAGGACTGAAAAATGAGAAATGATATGATATGAATGAAAAACGACAGCGGTGACATATTTAATAATGTTGAAAACGGAAAAATATTGGGACCTCATGCATTATGTGTGCTCATACATTGGGGGATACCCCTATTCCATCACGAGGGTACGGACTCATACCCCACTAGACAGGTGAAGTATCATTATGTTTTACATAATGCTGCCGTGACGGTTACTAATTCTAACGGGTGTCCGGCATAAGGAGCTACCAGAGCAGGCTCGTCTGACAAGAAAAGGGGCCCAGCAGTGTGCGAACTGACTGGTGAGCCCATACTCGCACGTATGAGCTTTGTGTAGAGTATATGGTACACATCCAAACTGTCTGTTATGATAGTGCCGTAGAAAAAGAGATTGATATGATAGGTCATGTCATTACATTCGCATGTTCTTGCATTTAACCCCTAATAGTGGGGTCACTTACTGAGTATTTCTTAAAATACTCAAGCCACGTGTTACTTCTATTTCAGGTAAAACAAGACATTTATGTACGACTGACGACGACATCGCTACTCGAGATCATGGCACATGCATAGGGTGATCGTATTTATTTTCTTAGATTTAGGTTAGAATAGGATGTTTTTTAATTTAAATGTTTATTCATTTTATTTAGTCTTTTGTTGTGTCGTTTCTAAAGGAGTTTTCAACCGAGTAAGTTCATGGCTGTCGAGTTTTTTTGAAATGAAAAAATGTTTGGGTGATAAACCCAATCCTCGTGAATTCTTACCGGTAATCTTATCCTAATTCTCGATAATAAATGGGAAAATGAAATAAATGGCTTCCCTAATCTCTCGGCCGTGGATATCTCTATAACCAACGTTTAATTAGAATATTGATTCCCCTCTCCCCATACGCCACCAATATGAAGTATTTGAACCTGTTGACCACTTCTAAACCTTTATTATAAATACCACGCGTCGCCACTACGAACCCGCGGCGTCGCAATACTGGACACGCTATCCTCAGCAGCGCCTTACCTCGCCGCCCCAACCGCTACTGCTTCTACTGCCTACCCTTCCATTCATTCTTTCATTCTATAAAATCCCCCATTTCCATCAACAAACACAACCTCTAATCAAATACTCATTCATCCCAATCTTTGATCTTCTCAAGCTATGTCCAGCACCGCCGGTCAAGTCATCAAATGCAAAGGTTCAAACCCCGTTTTCAATTCTTTAAACTTCTTTAATTTTTATCCTTTTGATGATCCGATTTCAAGTTATGGTGATCATTTGGTGCAGCTGCTGTGGCATGGGAAGCCGGAAAGCCACTGGTGATTGAGGAAGTGGAAGTGGCACCACCTCAAGCTAAAGAAGTCCGTGTCAAGATTCTCTTTACTGCCCTCTGCCACACTGATGTCTACTTCTGGGAGGCCAAGGTAAACAATTTCAAACATGTTTTTTTAGTTTGTGGGTCTTCTCAAAATGGCTTCTTTTGTGTTCTCTCAGGGCCAAACACCCCTGTTTCCTCGCATTTTTGGACATGAAGCTGGAGGGTAAATGTTTGAATGAATTTGAGACAGTTTCAGGATTAGTGTTCAAGGTTGTTCTGTTTCTGAGATATTGTGTTGTGTTATGCTATCAGAATTGTGGAGAGTGTAGGGGAGGGTGTGAAAGATCTGCAACCAGGAGACCATGTTCTTCCAGTTTTCACTGGGGAATGCGGGGATTGTCGCCATTGTAAATCGGAAGAGAGCAACATGTGCGATCTTCTTCGCATCAACACCGACCGTGGTGTTATGATCAGTGATGGCAAGTCAAGGTTCTCTATAAAAGGACAGCCCATTCACCACTTTGTTGGAACCTCCACTTTTAGCGAATACACCGTTGTTCACTTCGGCTGTCTCGCCAAGATCAACCCTGCTGCCCCCCTCGACAAAGTTTGTGTTCTTAGCTGCGGAATATCCACAGGTTTCCACAACTTTTTGCTCTGTTTTTGTTTCACAATACTACGCTAGCATGAATTCATGAATTAAACCAATTTGGTTTGAAACATAGGGCTTGGTGCCACTTTGAATGTTGCAAAGCCAAAAAAGGGCTCATCTGTTGCAATTTTCGGACTTGGAGCTGTTGGCCTCGCAGTAAGTTTACAATAGATTCTGATTTTCATTATTTTGAACCACTTAATTTTCTCTTGATTTAAGGCTGCTGAAGGAGCAAGAATTTCCGGGGCATCCAGGATCATTGGTGTTGATCTGAACCCAGCTCGATTTGAAGAAGGTACAATCAAATTACAAGGCCTTTCATAGTTTAGGATGGATTATGATGTATAATAATGCTGTTATTTTCCAACAATTGCAGCAAAGAAATTTGGTTGCAACGAGTTTGTGAATCCAAAGGATCATAACAAGCCTGTTCAGGAGGTGATTGCCGGGATGACCGATGGAGGAGTCGACCGGAGTGTGGAATGCACAGGAAGCATTCAAGCAATGATCTCGGCATTCGAATGTGTTCACGATGTAACTCCTTACAAATCTGATCCTCAATGTTGCATATACCAAACTGGAATATGAAGCAAACTTGTTGTGTGGTGGACAGGGCTGGGGTGTTGCGGTGCTGGTCGGGGTGCCGAACAAGGACGACGCATTCAAAACTCATCCCATGAATTTCCTGAATGAGAGAACTCTGAAGGGAACTTTCTTTGGGAACTACAGGACTCGAAGCGACATTCCCGGGGTGGTCGAGAAGTACTTGAAGAAGGTAAGAAGTGTGTTTTTTAGTATTGTAGAGATGACAGAATTGTGTGGTTGTGGCTGAGGGTGGTTCGGTTTATTTGGTGAAGGAGCTGGAATTGGAGAAGTTCATAACGCATTCAGTGCCATTTGCTGAGATCAACAAGGCATTCGAGTACATGCTGAAGGGGGAGTCAATTAGGTGTATTATTAGGATGTGAGATTGATTGATTTTGAGTCTGAAATTTTGTGTTTTGCTTTGTTGGAGGGGAACTGGTGTAGTGAGTTTCATGTTGTTCTTGGGTTTTGTATGCATTTCTTCACTCTGTGAAACTAATAAAGCTCTATTCAGAGTTCGATGTTCTTCATGAAAAGTACAGATGAAAATTAGAAGATTTACTGAATGAATGTACTCTTGAAAATTTATTACAAAGCAAACCACAACCTACATACAAAAGGGATTCACCCAAATCCTTTGTTTGTGGGATTGACCCTCCTTTGTGTACACTCATCAACTATCACCTAAAACACCAAGGAAGGAAGGTAACTAGTGAGTATTTTTATATCGGTATCTGTTATCCAGTGAGCATGAAAAATACTCAATAACATCTGTAGCCTCTAATTGTATTCATCACCTAACAAAGTTTACACTTAAAGTTTTGCAGCTATTTAGTTACAGACCCAATAACTGGAATTCAAATCATATCTAATGATCCTGGATTGGAATACTAACATAGAATAACCTCAACACACTATCGTATCTAATAAATCTGAGTCACGCTTGAAGTATTGAATTGTAATCTGTGCATAAGTGTGAAACTAGAATTTCCCATTAGAATTACTATGCGATGCTCGCAGTATTGAATTGTAATCTTGGCTTAGTTGGTATCCATCGCTTTATTTACGTCTTGGCTTTGGTAATACCATTTACGATGCTCGAAGTATTGAATTGTAATCTTGGCTTTGGTAATACCATTTACGATGCTAGTAGGCACAGTAAACTCTCTCGGTCTTTCCTAAATATCCTAAACTAGGTGTTGTAGGGCATTCAGCCTCGTAATTAATTATTTAGTTTTTAACAATAATTTTTATTATTTTATTTGTAATTTAATTGTTATCCATAATATGAAAATCCAAGGTTGGTTATTAACGTAATCTTGAACGGTATGTGGTTGACATACAAGAGGAGTTATTAACGTAATCTTGAACGGTATGTGGTTGACATACAAGAGGATTCAAGTAATAACCTAAAGAGTCTATAGTATATGGATAAGGTTGGGTGCCTTATCCTAGTAACACTATTGATACGGCTCTGTTAATTGAGAAGATTAATATTTCACATGATGATCATATGCAACTCGATCTTAATCAGTGAGTTTTGAACTCCTGCCTATGAGAGTTTGTCCTTTGATTTACATGGGTGAATGACTCTTTTAGTCTATTCAACATGCCTACCATTTTGGGCATTTTGGAGACTTGACCAAACAGTGAGTTGGAAACATAATATCATGAAATGAAATTCACTCATTTCCATAGAAAAGTAGATAAGTTGTTCTTTAAGTACTGATTTCGGGACTTGAACAATGGGGCCCCACCCTCTCGTTGGCCTGAGAGGGACTTGGTTTATGATTGGATCATAAACAAATTGTTTATTAGAGAATTAGTGGTACTTAAGATGAAAGATGTAATTACAGGTAAAACGGATTTTTGATCCAGCTGTAATTATGAACGTGAATGATCGGCTTGCTTGTAATGATTAAATCAATGGACATAACTTGTCCTACAGTGCATAAGATGTATTACATTAATTAATACATTACTTAAAATTAAGTAATTAATTTGAAATTTTCAATTAATTAATGAATAATTTATTATATTTATAATATATATAATGATATATATAATAAGAATAAGATAAGCGGATAGTGGGAATCGAACCCGCATCGTTAGTTTGGAAGGCTAGGGGTTATAGTCGACGTTGATTCATCATTTTGAACGTCTCTAATTCAAAATCGAACGTGAAACTTTGGTTTCATTTCGGCTCCTTTATGGAAGATGGATAAATTCTTACATGTAAGATGTAAACAAAAAAAATGCCACCCATACAAATATCTATGTCAGCCTATCCGTATGAATGCATCCAAAAGGACCGCTAGATGATCCTTATACAAGACGAGATTATAACAATCTTTCCAATTATTTATTTCGTTCCCTATTTCTATTTGCAACTCTAGGTCTATAGTGGAGATTAATGAATGAAAATTGATTAATAAAAGAATTTAATTAATTAATTTTGTATCATTCGAACTTATAATCTGTAGGTCTATAAAGTCATTTGCTAGCTTATAGTAACGCTAAAATGTTCCATTTATTTAAAAGAGATTTGAAGAGTTTAAATCGATATTTAATATATTAGATATATTAAATATAAATGAGAAAATAAATTTAATTTGAAATGTCAAATTAATATTTAATATATTAGATATATTAAATAAATAGAGAAAATATATTTGATTTGAAGGGTTCAAATTAATATTTAATATATTAAATAGGTTAAATATAAATGGAAAAAAAAATATTAATTTGAAAGGTTCAAATTAATATTTAATATATTAGATATGTTAAAGAAAAAATATATTTATTGTATTCGATACAATTAAATATTAAATCAATTAATATATTTTGATACATTAAATAAAAATATATTTGAAATTTGAATAAGATTCAAATTAGGTAAATATACCTTAGGATATGTTATAATATCTAAATATGATTTGTATAAAGAATTATATCATAATATATTAAATATGAAAATATATTATTTGGTAAATATTGTTCAAGAGTCCCTATAAATAAGACCCTCGGGTTGAGCCAAAGACACACCAATTTCTCCCACTTTCTTTAAGAATTCTCGAAACTCTTTCTCCAATCCCTTTAGGATTTTCTTTCAAGAAGCTCCCACAAGCCTTAACCTTCTGTTCAAGTCATAGTAAGAAAGATCTTGTGGATTGTTGAAGAACTTCTGCATGGTTGGAATACTCCAAAGAGTCTTGCAAGCTAGGGTTTCTAGAAAGGTAGAGTTCTCGTTTTCCTATTTATTGCTTTTCTTTTAATTCATAATAAAATCAAAACGGTTCCCAAGCTTCCGCGCTATGGGAATGAATAGTTCATTCCCTTCATCCATGACTTTCTGCTCCTGTAGCTAATTGTGTTATGGGAACACTAAAGTCTAGTTCTTTAATCGCAACTTATTATCCATGGGTGATCGGCTTATTAAAAACGTCCTAATTTCATCATCGTGAAACCATACCAGTTCTAAGGTCATAATCTTGACTTAGATCATCTATTTATGTTTGTAAAGGGATTTAAATCTATTAATCACCTAAATCTTAGTTCTTTAAGTTCCTAGTATAGTGGAAATCTTCCTATGTAGCATAGAGTACCAAGTTATGCATACATAAGTTATATCAGGTAACCATACTTGCATGCTAGCATATCGTATAAGTATTGCTTGAAAGAAATCTGTTACGTCCACTTATGTGAGTGCCTAAGTTGATCCTTTTATACTAGTTTAATTCTCCAAATTTAGTGAAATTTCTCAAGTTGGTTCTAAGTCAAGTCATAATAGGATTAGCATCAAAATCAAATTGAAAAATGGTCAAATAGGAGAAAAATGTTCACCCACGTGCCTCACGTGTGTTCACACACGACTGGAGGGAGGCATACGCGTGACTGACCACATGTGGACGCCCTTGTGCAATCGACTCTAGACTTGCGTTCAATTTGAGTTGAGAATATACTCACTCGAATTATCTTTGATTTTTTTTTCTCTTGCAGCTATGCATGCTTTCAATTAATCGAATCATTTTGTTTTTTTTGTAATCAATTAATCGGTTTTGTTCATATGAATAAAATCTTTATTTTTTACCATACGATCTTTCTTTACTCTATTTCGCCATTTTTGTGGGAATAATTTTGCCCATCTAATCGGATATAAATCGTAGTGATAATGACCCCTTAACTAGTTTTTCCATTCATTCATCATTGCAGAATTTTGAAGATTCTTTTGTTTTTAGTCGGGAGGAAATATTTCGTGTGCTCCAACAACTTTAACAAAATAATTATGTATTTCGTTCCTAAGAAAAAGAGATGTTTGGAGGTGTTGAAACACAAGTCTTAACTAACTAAATCAAATAGTTATATGAGTGAAAGAAAACAGCTTAGATAAATAAAAATTAGCAGCAGAAATAAACATAGGGGCAAGAGAGCCTCTATCCCAAGATTGGTTGACCAGTTATCCTGTCTTGAAGCAGACTCAAAAGATCAATCGGATCGAGTTTTCATTATTATTTGGACGTATTAACATATATGTATAACCATAACACCGCTGATTTAGCAAATCTTGAGCAGCCCGTACTCTATGGAAATGTAGCAGCCAACCTCATCGAGTTGACCCAGGCTCACAAGGTTAGCCTTTAGTCTCGAGATGAAGTAGACGCCGGTCAGCTTGCGGTGCTTGCTTCCCATGCCGACAAACAGGATGGTGGCGCACCCTTCGATCTCGACGATGGAGTCGTCGCCAAACTTCACCATCCCGCGAATCCCCGAGTCGAGCTCGGAGAACGCAGACCTGGCCCCTGTCATATGGTTTGTTGCCCCCGTGTTGAGGACCCATGGTTGGTGCTCATGCTGCTCGCCCCTTTCCCCGCTCATCCTTCAGCTGAATCAGTTCCCCAGCCGGTGCCTCTACCACGCGCAGCTAGAGCTCTTCCTCGGGATCTATCGACTCCTCACCGACGACACTCACAGGAGTAGCGCCGCCGTTGATTGCTTTTGTGGATTTGGAATCGGAATTGGGGATGACAGATGGCATCGATGCGTTCACCATGGAAAGCGCCGACTCTTCCTCCTCGGATTGAGCCACATGGGCCTTCTCCTTGTTCTTGGGCTTGCTTCAGCAATCTTTGCCAGGTGGCCTTTCTTCCCGCAGTTCGAGCACCAGATTGGCCCGCCATCAGCCGACTCCTTCTTCTGCTCCCCTTCTTTCCCACGCGCGTGCCCGTGAGGTTTCCACTGCTTCTTGCCGCCTTTGCCATCGGAGGACCCGCCGCTCTCGTCGGAGTTTTCGTAGAGGTTTAGGCATGCAAGCCACTCCTCCTCAGTAAGGAGAAGACGACCCTGCTTGTCGACAGCTGAAGCGACATTCTTCTTCCTCTGCGTGAGCCTATCCGGTATGGACCCTACGACGTGTGCATCTTCGTGTTTTGGTGCATCTTCTTCTACCTTAAACTGGGCTCTGATACCACTTGTTGTCTTTTGACTTTGCAGCTCGCCACTGGTGAGATCACGAAGAAATCCTTGGAAGAAAAAAAAGAAAGAGCAACAAAACTAAAAACTTGGAAGAAAATAATAGAAAAAAGGAAGAGAACAAAAGTCTTGGGTTTTGTTTTGCTAAAACACTCTAATGATGTTCATCATTTGATTGCATTGTTTAAAACAAACCTATACTGTAAAAAAGACAGAAGTGGCCAACTAAACTTGAGCCACCCTCTCTAAACATAACCCAAATGACTAGCTAAAATTATGCTACTACACTGTATGTATATGGGTCAAATTGTCTAACAAAAATTCAACTAACTAATTCAAGAAAAGACGGGAATAAATTAAATAAAGAAAAATCATAGGACTTTTATCTAACCAGGAGATGGTTGGAACTGGTAAAGGATTATAATATCGAGATCATGTACATCCAGGCAAAGCCAATGTTGTAGCTGATGCATTGAGTAGGAAGGTCATTCATACTTCCGCGATGATCATCAAATAGGAAAGATTACAAGATGAGATGAAGAGGGCTGGAATCGATGTTACAGTTAGAGGTGGTACCGCTCAGATAGTACAAATGACCATGCAACCCACCCTACGAAAACAAGTTATTGACGCCTAGAGGTTTGATAAACACCTCAGTACAGTGTGGAGTCAGATAGAGACAGAGAAACCAGCTGGGTATTCTATCACCTCAGATGGGAGCCTGCTGTGGCAAAATTGCTTGTGTGTTCTCCAAGACGAGAAAATCCTGAATGACACTATGACTGAAGTCTAGAATACATTATACACGTTCCACCCTGAAAGTACGAAAATGTATCAGGATCTGAAAAGATGTTATTGGTGGCCAGAGATGAAGAAGGACATAGTGGATTTTGTAAGTCGATGCTTGACCTGCTAGCAGGTGAAGGCCCTGAGATAGCGCCAAGTAAGACTGCTACAACCCTTGAATGTTCCTCAGTGGAAATGGGAAGCAGTTTGTATGGACTTTGTCTCGAGCTTGCCAAAGATCAAACAAGATTTCAACGTAATCTGGGTAGTCGTAGACAGACTAATCAAAATGCCCCACTAGCTCTTCTATCTCTCTCCCTCTCTTCTGGAGATCAGAAAAGCACTTTAGGGCCCTGTGCAGAGAGTTTTCAAAGATTTCATTCCAAATTTAGCTTGAAAAGCATAGAGTGACACCTTTTGTGGTTGCTCTTATGTCATAAAACATTTCATGAACCATGTGAAAGATATTTTCTAGGCATTGTCTAGGCTCGAGCCAGTCGAGCTATTCTCATGCTCGAAGCCACTAGTTATTGTGACCTTAACATTAATGCATGGATGGGCATTGCTTTAAAGCGGCTTGCCATTTTGTTGATCTTGTCAGCTTTAGTAGCAATCTCATTAATGTAAGATTCCAAAAGTCCCATTTTGTTATGAACTTAATTTAGATAGAGGAACTAATTTTAGATCTTTACTAGCGGATCAAAATAGGACTTGCCTAGTTGTTTTGCAGTGGACATGTTTGTTAACTCAGATTCAAGAAGCCGATTCGACTCTAATATCAACTATCGCAATCGCACTCTACAGGACTCACAATGCGATTGTGCGACACTTATTCTCACCCTCAAGTAAGTCAGCCAATTAGAATTTGGGTCGTTGTTGGCAAGAATGACGCATGCTTAAGCCTTCGACCTCGTTCCTTAGAAAATATTTTAGAATTAGGGATAGATAAAGTTTTAGAAACCATTTAGAGATCGATTTATAAGAAAGCAATTAAGCAACAACCAAACTTTGATAGTGTGTAACCTCGGTATGAAGAATAGAAGACTAGTCACATCTCTCTATAATACATTTTGAGGCATTTCAGCCTAGATTTTAGACAATGGTCACACCCCTTCATGATAACATGATTAGTAGACATAACTAACATGAAAATAAGTAAAAGGGTTTGGAAGGCGACTATAAGAAATACACCCTTTGACAAGCATGACCAAGATAAAGCTTCCAATCTTGTCATATACTATAGAATCTTTAGAATTTTTTTTAAATATAAATATTCTCTCAGATGTCAATAATATATGGTTGGAGATCACCCAACATGAATTTTTATATAACAGATAATGTAAATTGTAAATAAAAGATAATATAAATGGTAAATAAAAAATAATTAATGAGACTTTAGGCATAAATCCAAACACTAATTACTTCCTAAATTCATATTATGGTTTTGAACTAAAGTGGCATCTTTTGCTTACAAAAGTCATGATCTAGTGTTCTTTGCATTTCTTGTGGATATAATTGTGTGCTAGGATCATTCTAGTAACGTAGATCAATCTATTTGTCGAGAGATTCAAACTTTAAGTTTAGAAATAAGTTTTTTTCACTTTTGATATTGATCCATCTAGGCTTTTGATGTGGTTTCTATCATATATGCAATCACAAATTATTGATAATAAATTAATGCAAAGATATGCTTATTATTGTGATGAAACTAATTGAATGGAACGTAAGAAAGAAATTTGAATTAATACATTACTGAACAAACGGTTATTACATCCACAAGACTCAAATATACAACCAAACTTAAAATTATAGAAAGAACAAAACAGAAGAAAAACACTTTGTTACCAGAAGAGGAAAAAAGAGAACAAAGAACATGTTTTGTTTTGCTTATTTGTTGGACTTTTGAAGGAGGAACACAAAGGGGTTTGGAAACATATCAATGCTCCATTCGAATGACGCATCGAATCGACTGTCCTTGTAGCATGTACTCGAATGCCTTGTTAATCTCAGAAAAGGCGACAGAGTGAGTAATGAACTTCTCCAATTCTAGCTCCTGCAACAATTAATATATATTCGAAGCTATTAATGTGAAGATGGTGATCTTAATTAATATATATATGAATGAAGGATGAATATGTACCTTCTTCAAGTACTGCTCCACCACATTTGGAATGTCGGAACGAGTCTTGTAGTTCCCAAAGAACGTACCCTTCAGGGTCTTCTCATTCAAGAAATTCATTGGATGTGTTTTGAAGGAATCATCTTTGTTTGGAACCCCAACAAGCACAGCAACGCCCCAACCCTGATAACATATCATACCATCAACTAGTTAATACTAAAGAGATATCTATTATATATAAAGCTAACAAATAATTGAAACCATAATAATTACATCATGAACACATTCAAACGCAGAGATCATTGCTTGGATGCTTCCTGTACATTCAACGCTTCGATCCACTCCTCCATTGGTCATCTCAGCAATCACCTGTGTTAATTTTTTAAAATCAAAACTAATTAATTATTAGCCTCACAATGATTCATCAAACATGAGAATAATTTAAAAAATTTACCTGCTGGACTGGTTTGTCATGATCCTTTGGATTCACAAATTCATTGACTCCAAACTTCTTAGCTGTGGACTCAAATAATTAAGATAAGCATATAATTAAATAGGAAACACATAGTTAATGAATTAATTATGTAATTTTTGTACCTTCTTCAAATCGAGTTGAATTGAGATCAACGCCTATGATCCTCGATGCCCCAGCAATTCTTGCACCCTCAGCAGCCTGAAATGATTATGATTAATGAGAAGGAGATTGAGAGAAGAATATTATAAAAGAAGGAAAGTAGATGGAGGAGTTAGTTACAGCTAGGCCGACGGCGCCCAATCCAAAGACAGCGACGGAGGAGCCCTTTGCAGGCTTAGCAACGTTCAAAGTGGCACCAAGGCCAGTGGAAATGCCACAGCTAAGAACGCACACAATGTCGAGAGGAGCAGCAGGGTTGATTTTTGCCAAACACCCTTCATGAACGACTGTGTATTCACTGAAGGTTGAGGTTCCCACAAAGTGGTAAATTGGTTGTCCGTTTTTGGAGAATCTTGTGTTCCCGTCGCTTAGCATAACTCCTCTGTCGGTGTTGATTCGTAGAAGATCGCACATGTTGCTCTCTTCTGACTTACAGTGGCGGCATTCTCCGCATTCCCCTGTGAACACTGGAAGCACATGGTCCCCTGGTTTCAGATACTTCACGCCCTCTCCTACGCTCTCCACAACTCTGATTTCCCCAACACACCATGAAACAACCAACTAATTAATTAACTTCAATAATTCATACACAACATAAACAAAGATCGAGAAGATCTCAAACATACCCTCCAGCTTCATGCCCAAATATTCGAGGAAACAGGGGTGTTTGGCCCTGAGAGAACACAAAAGAAGCCATTTTGAGAAGACCCACAAACTAAAAAACATGTTTGAAATTGATTACCTTGGCCTCCCAGAAGTAGACATCAGTGTGGCAGAGAGCAGTAAAGAGAATCTTGACACGGACTTCATTAGCTTGAGGTGGTGCCACTTCCAGTTCCTCGATCACCAGTGGCTTTCCGGGCTCCCATGCCACAGCAGCTGCACCAAATAATTAGCATGACTTGAAATCAAATCATAAAAAAGGATAAAAGTAAAGAAGTTTGAAGAATTGAAAATGGGGTTTGAACCTTTGCATTTGATGACTTGGCCGGCGGTAGTTGACATGACTTTGAAGAATCAGGTTTTCTTTTCCTTTTGTTTTGATGGATCAATGTTTTGAGTTGGAAGGGTGTATTTATAGTGGGTGTTACCAAAACCATTAGGAGTATAAATAATTAGGCAGTCATTGTGGGCGATGAATACCGTATGTGGTTTTGTTTTGGCATTTAAAAAACAACAAGAAGAAACACACAAAAATGTCAACTTGGAGGTGGATGCGTTGACCTTGTGAAACCTCCCATGCGTTGACCTTGGATATCAATTTTGAGTGGTAATGGTATATTCATAGTGCCAAAGAAAAGCATTAATTAATTATAATCCCTCTGTGGGCTATGTGGTTTTGTTAGGTTCCTTGGGTTTTTGATGACGTTTTGGGATTTGACAAAGGGTGGGAAAAAAGAGAGAAAAATGGCAACTTTGTGGATTGTTCCCTTTCGCTGTTTCACATTATACTATTACAGCTCTTTTGTCTTCTTTAATTGAAAAACAAAGCCGTTTCCTTTAGATTTGGAGATGTAGAAGTTTAAAGATCGGTAAGCTCTAGGGTTGATCCTATTCACGTAGTCCATAAAACATGCCGTTTAACATCGTCAAGTAGAAGACAACGTCAGATCTGTTGAAAACACTATTGAATACGTACGAAAAGCTGAGACAAGAAGTCCGAAAAATGAACCCGAAGGTTAATTGAAAACTTCACAAGTGCGTCATGAGTGCCAGACTAGGCAGAAGAGTGGTGAGTCATAATCAAAATTTCTTTGGGGGTTGAATTCAGACTCCTTAAGTTGGGAGAAATCCTATTTATCAACGAAGTAAGAAGTGGAAATGCTTTGAGATGAACGATCATGAAAGAGGCAAGCAACGTTCGTGGAAGTGCTCAAAGAGATGTGAGCATGAGAAAGGCAAGTGACACCTGTAAAAGTACTCCAAGACGTGCATGTATATTTCTAGAGTCAACGCCCCGTGCTTAAGGTGTTTGGCTTCACAAGAGTTTTCAAGACCAACATCTACTCGAGAAGAGAACATGAGGCTGGACATGAGCGACATGAAGATTGAAGCTGTATCAATATTAGAGAAGTGTCAGTGCAGCATTTGCTACATGAAGGTAGTTAAGTAGTTGGCTAAAGTGTAGTGTTGAAAGTATTGTGTTCAACGCTTCTAGATTTTGCATGAAGGCATATAAGTAAAGAGTTGGCTAAAGTGTAGTGCCAACAAGTGAAAAAACTGTGTTAAAAGCTTCTAGATTTTGCTTCAATAAGGGATGTAGTCACGACGAGAAAATGTTGTGGTTGGGTTTGCAAGCCCCACCCTAAGGGGTGCACCAATCTATGCAACTTAGAGGCTACGTGTGTTAAGGCCTAGATGGACGCGTTTAAGGCACACTTCCCCTTGTTCAGGCGAGGATATGTCAATTGTAGTTTTGTAATGGTTTGTCGGGTGGGATAGTCGACAGTCATTGGCCAGTTTGTCGTGCTTATGTTGCATGGCTCGAAGATCGAGAGAGAGTCCATTAGTGGGATAGCCCATAAGTAATGCACAATTTTTATATTCATTCTAAGACACATTTATTTCCAGCGAGTCCGTCAGCAGTTAGTCCAACATTTATATCATCATCTAGATGATGTTGAGATTAAGTGGGAGAAAATATCATAATCAACAACACGATTGTACCCGTGCGAAAGTCATTGAGGATAATGACTAGTTTAAGTGGAGTAGAGTGTCATAATCATACTATGAAGACAATATGTTGGAATGAAAATAAAAAGTCAACCTTTGTAAAAATGGTTGGATGCAAGCCTCGTAAGTGTGTTCCATAGAGAGTTGAATTTCCTTCACAAGATCTTTATTAAATAATATATTTGAATATTTAATATATTTATGATTTATTATATTATCCCAATCATATTTAAATGGTATATATTTAACTATTTTGAATTTTCATTCAAAATGTTATTTAATATCTAATAACATTAATAGTTTTAATATTTAATATATCAAATACACTAAACATATTTTTATATTAAATATTAATTTCAATACATCAAATTAAATATTTTTCTCTATTTAATTAATATATTAAATATTAATTTAAATAATTCAAATTAAATATATTTTTTTATATTTGTATTTAATATATCTAATATATTAATTATTAATTTGAATTTTCAAGTAAACTTTAACCTATCAATTATAAGCTCCAATAATAAAAAATTAATTAATCAAACTTCATTCATTAACTATAGGTCATTCTACTATAAACCTATAGTTAAACTCGTATGATGCAGGACAAATTGTATCTATTGATATAATCATTACAAGCAAGTTTATCCTTTACAAATTGTTTATAATTACAACTCGATCAAAAGTTCGTTTTACCAGTGTAGTTACATCTTTCACCTCAAGTACCAATAATTTTTTAATCAACAATTTGTTTATGATTCAATTATAAACCAAGTCCCTTCTACGACAATTAGCACTTAAAGTAACTACTCACCTACTTACCCTGTTTGAGAAGGAGTGAATTTCATTCCATGAAATTACGTTTCTAGTTCCCTACTTGGTCAAGTCCCAAAATAGTTGGCTTATTAATAGGCTACAAAAGTCATTCTCACTCATGCAAATCAAAGGATTAGTCATAACGCACCCAAGATTAAGATCGAGTTGCATATGATCATTTGGTGAAATATTAATCTTCTCAATTAATGGATTTACAAAGAGAGATTAAATATTTTGTGGTTTAGTCTTATATAATCTCATTGTATAGGTAACCCAACTCACATGCCTATACATGAACGATTTGGATCAAGATCATTTGTAAAAATTACAAAGTGGATAAGGCCACAATCTCGTCCATATACTATACACTCTTAAACATGATAATCTTGTATATCAATCACATACCGTTCAAGATTCTATTAATAATATTGGATTCCTCATATTATGGATAACATTAAATTACAAATAAAATAATAATAAAAAATTATTAACAAATTATTAAAAAAATTAAATAATTAATAATGAGGTTTTAGGATATAAATCCCAACAACCCCACATGAAGACAGATTAAGGCGACGACACAAAAGTGTCACCCACTCGACCAAGTGAAATCTAAGACAAGACAAGTGTCATACAGTTGGTGAAGAACCCATTACATTCAAATACAAAACACATTAGAAGAGGATACTATTTCACTCATAAGTTAACCGAATAAGGTGATATGCCTTTTGAGAAAATAGAGGGTGTATCCACCAAACATATTGAGATTCTACAAAGCCTTAGTTGGTCTTTTGTAGCTTCTACAGATGTTTTAGTGCGGTGAAGATTTTGATGATGAGAAGAATCCTTTGAGAATGAATTTTAGATTAGGGATCCATTTCCAAATAAGAGAATTATTAAGTTGTAGAGTACCATATTTACTTATAGATTAAGTTCACTTCCGAGTTAAGAAAACTTAATAGTTAAATAATTTGAGGAAGTATAACAATCTTATATTCTATTATATTCTATCCCATAGCTTTTAAGATAGATTATATTATATGTAACTACTTGAATTCATCAATATTATAAATCCTAACCACAGGTTTTCACAATCTTACCAACCCAATTTTACCAGGTATGTTTTTTCTTGCGTCTTTTATTTTTTTTTGTTCTTCATGTTTATGATCTAAATCAATGTTTATGATCTAAATCAAGTGTGTGAATTGTGCAATCTTAACCCTAAGTCATCTTACATAAACATCAAAGTTGCTACACATACTTCAAGTTTATAAATTCTTTCAAGTCAGTGAAGTAGCTCCCAACAACAGCAACGAAAGTCCTTCAAATTTTATATAAATCCCTTGAAGAGTCGATGACAGCAACGAATGTTAACATAACCTTTTTTTTTGTTTATTTATTTATTTATTTATTATTTTTTTTTGAAGAAAACATTCACACTCTATTAAAACCAATTTAGAAAATATTACATGACACTTAATGTAGCCTAGGATATTGATGTTAGGTTGAATGTCACTGTGACCCATACGACCTCAGTATTTATAGATGTATAATAAGGATTACATTGTAACAAATCATGAAATCATAGATTTGGTAACAAACAAGTAAATCAGTAGATTATCTTACTATGTACGATATGATCTATTCTACGTTTAACACTCCCCTCAATCTGGACGATGTACTACTAAATTCAGATTGCGCCTAAAACTATTAAAAGAAGGAGCTGGCAATGGCTTTGTCCTGATATCGGTGAGCTGATCCTTGGAAGATATAAGTCGCACATCAAGCTGACGAGTCGATACTCGTTCACGAACGAAGTGATAATCAACCTCAACATGCTTTGTTCGTCGATGAAAGATTGGATTGGCGGACAAATAGGTGGCACCAATGTTGTCATACCACGGGCTAGGCGCTTGCGCTTGCGCTTGCGAGATCCTGAGCTCATGCAAGAGGCTTGGATCCAGATTAATTCGGCAGTGGCATCAACAACCGCCTTATATTCGGCCTCCGTACTAGAACGAGAAACTGTCGATTGTTTTCTTGAACTCCAGGAGATAAGATTACCACCAAATAAGATCGCATAGCCTCCAGTGCTTCGACGATCATCAGGATTTCTGGCCCAATCAGCATCCGAAAAGGCACTCAGCAAATCAGTGCTGGACTTTGTAAGACACAAGCTCATATCAATAGTGTCATGTAGATAACAGAGAATTCGTTTGACTGCCGCCCAATGTACAGAAGTCAGAGAGGACATGAACTGACACACTCTGTTGACACAGAAGGATATATCAGGACGTGTCAGAGACAAATATTGGAGAGCACCAATGACACTCTGGTAGCTAGTAGTATCCTCATGCGAGAGCTTTTCACCACCATCCAACAACAACTTCTCACTAGGAAGCAAAGGTGTGGGCACACCTTTGGAGGTGAGTATATTGGTTCTGGACAATACATCTTGAATGTATTTATGTTGTGTTAGAACAAGTCCATTGGAAGTATGACGGACCTTAATCCCAAGAAAATAACTCAAAATGCCAAGATCCTTGACTGCAAAATCATCCCGAAGCTGTGTAAGAAGTTTCTCAGTAGCCGTAGAAGATGAGCTGATGATAATAATGTCATCAACATAGATGAGGATATACATCTGAATGCCCGTCTTGTTAAAAATGAAAAGAGGGACATCAACTTTTGAAGGTGTAAAATCCAACTGTAATAGTTTGGAGCGAAGGCGAGAAAACCAGGCACACAGAGCTTGTTTGAGGCCATAAAGCGACTTATCCAGCTTGTAGAGATAACCAGGATGTTGAGAATCCACAAATCCAGGGGGTTGCTTCATATAAACATCTTCATTAAGAAAGCCATGAAGAAAAACATTTTGAATATCAATCTGCCGAATAGCCCAACCACGAGAAATAACAAGGGATAATAAAAGTTGAATGGTAGTGGGCTTAACAACTGGACTAAAGGTATCATCATAATCAACGTCATACTGCTGTTTAAAGTCTTTAGCAACCAGGCGTGCTTTGTAGCGATCAATAGAGCCATCTGGCTTTTGCTTGAGTTTGAAACCCCATTTGCAATCAATAACGTTAAGACCAGCACGATGAGGAACTAAGTGTCATGTCTTATTTTTTAGAAGTGCCTAAAATTCATCATTCATTGCCTAATGCCAGAGGGGATGCTCCATAGCAATAATATGTGAAGTAGGTTCAGAGGCAGAAGATCGAACTACAAAATATGTTACTGTTCCATGTGTACGTACCTTGGGTTTCTTGATATTATGCTTCAATCGAGTACCATACGGATGAGTAGTAGGTGCAGGATCCACAATTGAGGGGGTAGCCGTACCAGCCATTGCGAGGGGAGCAACCAGTACTACAGTAGTATCATCTGCTGGCGGAGGATCTGAGGCCCCAATCATTGGCGAAACATCCAATGTCGATTCGTGCAGTAGCGATGCGGAGGATTGCGGCGGCAATTTCGAAGTTGATTTGGGCACCGGATTTTCGCATCCAAAGAGTTAGTCGGCACAGATATATGCATGGGATCATTATCCACATTAGTACTGCTGTTATTCAAATGCAAGGTGCACAAATCAGGGGCATTGTGCGTCGGCTGCAAGGGTGGGGCTCTCTTGAACGGAAAAATATTCTCATCAAATATGACGTCTCTAGAAATATAGACACGACCAGAATTGGTGTCAAGATACATATACCCTTTATGTAAAGAACTGTAGCCTAGAAAGACACATTCCTTGGATCGAAAAGAGAGCTTTTGTTTGTTATAAGGGCGAAGATGAGGCCAACAAGCACACCCAAAAACTTTTAATAAGGAGTAATTTAGTGGGGTATGAAAAAGACGCTCTAAGGGGCATTTGTTATCGATGACACGAGTAGGAAGACGATTGATGAGATATGTGGCTGTAAGAAACGTGTCATCCCAAAATTTAATAGGTACATCAGCATGAGCTAGAAGGGCTAGGCCAGTTTCAACAATATGACGATGTTTGGGTTCAGCAGACCCATTTTGTTGATGCGTGTGAGGGCACGAAACACGATGAGCAATTCCAAGGGAACAAAAGAATGTGTTATGAATTTTTTGATATTCCCCACCCCAATCAAACTAGACACACTTGATTTTAGTATCTAGGAAGCGCTCAACATGAGCTTGGACTACAAAAGTATACGAGGAGCTTCACTACGATTATGCATCAAATAGATCCACAAAAATTTACTGAAATCATCAATGAAGTTATATAATATTTAAAACCCCTGACAGATGGAGGTGCAGGGCCCCAAACATCCGAAAAAATCAGTTCCAAAAGTGACGAAGACCTATGAGAAGAACTAGTATATGATAAATGATGACTTTTTGCTGACTCACACGCATTACAAACTGACAAATGTGACTCACTAACACAAGAAATATTATTGAGACGCAAAATTGACTTTACTACTTGAGATGAAGGATGTCCAAGACGTGCATGCCATTAGGCGTGAGTAGTAGATCTACTCACTAAGGCGTGCTTGAGATCATCGACATCAGATGGCTTAATAGGATAGAGACCAGACTCACACCTCCCGTCTAGAAGACTTTTCCTTGACCGTCGATCCTTAATAGAAAAATGCCAAGGATGGTATTCAAAAAATACGTCATTATCACGAGAAAATTTATGAACGGAAAGAAGATGTTTGGAAATTCCAGGCACATGCAAAATATTACGCAATGCAAGAGGACGAGCAACAATATTAATTAAAGAATAAACAGTATGCAAAATACGCAAACCTGCTCCATTACCGACTTGAACTTGTTCACCTCCATGATAGCGTTCACGCACAGCGAGACAATCCAGATCACTAGTGATATAATCAGTGGCGCTGTGTCGCTATACCAATTTGGATCAATCCTGTAAGAGGAAGTAGCCGCCAGTGCCGTAGGAGGAGTAGAAGGAGGTTCATCTTGATAGGATTCATCCATCCTATGCCAGCAGCGAACAGCAGTATGCCCCACTTTGCCGCGGATTTGGCAGTAAGGACGAGTAGAAGGGTCACGACGATCACCAGCAGGATGAGAGGGCGCACCACCTTGAGAACGGTCACCGACCACGATCCCTACGCCCACGGTTCTTTTGCTGACCACCACGATCAGCATAATTGGCAGAAGATCCAAGATTTAACTCCAGTTCAGTCTAATGTTGTAGTTGGCGAGCTTCAAACGCCATTAGATGTGCAAACACATCATCAAGCGTGAAGGTTTCACTCTTGGTAGTCATCGAGGTGACAAAGGGATCATAGTCAGGGCCAAGATCAGCGAGAAGATACGAGATCACATCATCATCCTACAAGGTAGAGCCGGCGGCAGCCAGCTCGGTGGCCAACCCTTTGATCTTGCGAAAATAATTTGCAGCAGACAGATCGTGTTTCTTGGACGTGGTGAGCTCAACACGGATCTGAACAGTGCGAGCACGAGTTGACGACGAAAACATCCGTTGTAGGGTATCCCACGCCTCCTTGGATATAGTAGCAACAACCACATCGTGAAGAATCTCCTCAGACATGAAGGAGAGAAGGCCGCTAAGAACCTGTTGATCCTGATCATACCATTGATCATAGGCCGGATTAGAGACCAAGTCAGTACCAGCAGCGGTTGAGGAAGGGACCAGCTTGGCAGGTGCGACAATGGTGCTATCAAGGTAGCCCATAAGCTTCGTACTCCGTAGGTAGGGGAGGAGCTGGACGCGCCATATGATGAAGTTGTTTTTGGTGAGACGGATTGTGACAGCATGGTGAAGAGGGATTGAGCCAAAGGTCGACGCCATGGTAGTTGAGATCGTGTTGGAGATGGTGGATGGGGAGGAGGAAGAAGATGCGGTAGACATTGTTAATGAATAAACTTTGGCTCTGATACCATGTTATGTGACCTATATGGGTCACAACATCAGCATTTATAGATGTATAATGAGGATTACATCGTAACAAACCATAAAATCATAGATTTAGTAAGAAACAATGAGATCCGGATGAAATAGGCCTCTAACCTTTTTGTATATAAGAATGTCATGGGGGCAAGATAATAGTTGAACATAAACAACTTCAAATCTGGGAAATCTTTCTCCTTTTTCTCATCTTTTTTTTTCTTCCTACTTTTATCTTCTTATTGACTTTCTCAAATCCTAATAGAGAAGCATCCTTATCCTTTCTCTTCTTCACCTTTTAGCTTAACAAAGTGCTTATTAATGCTTCCTTTCTTTTCTTTCTTCTCTTTCTTCTTTCTTTAATTTGGAAACAAAATGGAATGAAACAGTGTGACACTTAACTCATTCTTCCATTTCATTTCTTTCCTTATTCCTTTTTGCTTTCTTCTTTTTATCTTTCTTTCTTTCCTTCACCCTCTTACTCCTTTCTTTAAACTCTTCCCAAATGCTATTCAAGGTGTTTACAAATTCATCGCAACTCATTATATATATATATAGTCTTATACAAACTCATTATATATGATATCTCCACATAAATAATTTCGATCCAATCATTTGTAAACATTATACAGTGGATTTTACTGAGATAAGACACTCAATTTTATCCATATACTATACATTTTCTAAACATTACACAATATCTTTAAGTTTTTCATATAATAAATAATATTAAATAATCCAAATTATTATTAATTAATTATAAAACTAATTACGACATTTTGTGGCATATATGTTAATAATATTATTTATTAAAATATATTATTTCAAATATGTCATAGATTTTCCTTTCAAATCTTTATCAATAAGAATCTAAGGTTGAGCCAACGAATAATGTGAAGAGGCTCTCTTACACATATTTACTTGTATCATAATCATATCAAAGAAGATCAAGTAGATGAAACTACGGTTCTTTCTCTTATTAAAATGCTTTATTTTAATTATTAAAATTAAATCGATCTCCAATATTCCTACGTCGAGAATGAATAGCTCATTTCCTACACAAATATGGTAGTGTTTAAAATATAGTATCAAGTTAAAAATGCATAATGTATCTAAACTCTAAAAAAATATTCGATCTTAAAAAATGTTTAATAAGTTTTTCATATTCAATTTATTGTTTATTAGATCCATAACATATTAAAAATAAATTAAAATGTTGTTTTTTTTCCTCTCTATAATTGGACTTACTTTTATAAAACAAATGAGACGTTTTTAGATTTTTTCTATAAATTTTGAAATATATATTTTTTTTCATGAAAATTGTTACTATTATTTGAGTAATTTTGATATATGATTTAAAATAATGTAGCTTAAAGTAATCTAAAATAACATTTTAAGCTATAAATAAAATTTATATTTTTATAAGACTTAAAATTTTATTTTGATGTATGGTAGGTTAATAAATTTTAATAAATGTTGTAGAGGTGAATCTTATTAAACAATAAATGAAAAATAGGAATATTGTTAAATGACCCTTTAATACATGAAAATAAAAATTCAAACTTTTTATTATTTCATTTTTAGTTATTGTTCTAGAAAATTATTTAAATAAAATTATTTTAGTTATGGAAAGTGAAAGTTACAAAAACTTTTTCAGATTCTGTGTATGTTCAATGTAGTGATGTGTTAAAAGAACTAATAATAATATAATACAAATAAAGTAACAAAAAATAAACTTTGAACTTAACTGTTATTGGTAATTAATTTATTCTATTTTAATAACGCCAATTCATTTACATACCATAATTTATTGGGTCACTAATTAAATTATAATATTCTTTAAAAAGTTCCGATTAATATTTTATTTCAAAAATAAAGACGAGGGTGAGATAGACATAAGTTTTTAAAATTTAATTACCTTTAAAATTTTAATTTTGTTTAGAATGGGATATTTTAAAATTGAGGGTAGCTTTGAAATAACTTTGTATTATTAAAAAAATTGGAGTTTTGGATACTTTTTAAACAAGTTACCATAATTAATTTAGCCAAAAAGAAAAAAAAGAAAAAAGGACAGAAAAATCTGACATGTTTTGATTAAAAATCGACTATTGTGTCGAATAAATATGGATACAATTATCTAACGACGAGACAAAAAGACCCACAACAGAGACTTTAACAAAAACAAACACAACAAAAAGGAAAACAGAGACATCTCTCCATTTTCACACTTTTTTGAGTCATAATCTTATTCCCACGCCTTCAACCAACCCCACAAAACTTATGAACTCATATCATCTCAATCACTCACCCATCCGAATAATGCATCGAATCGACTCCCCTTTCAGCATGTAATCGAATGCCTTGTTGATCTCAGAAAACGGCACTGTATGTGTGATGAACTTCTCCAATTCCAGCTCCTAGACATATAAACAATAATCAGTGCCATCCTTTAATGGGGTTTTGAAATTCTTTGAGGATTTTTATTATTACCTGGTTCATGTACTTCTCCACCACTCCGGGAATGTCGGATCGGGGCTTGTAGTTGCCGAAGAAGGTACCCTTTAGAGTCCTCTCGTTCAGCAGATTCATGGGATGAGTTTTGAATGCGTCGTCTCTGTTTGGTACTCCCACCAGTACTGCAACACCCCACCCCTGTTTCAAAACAGAGCAACCAATTTTATGTGATTTTCTTTGAAACTTCATGCCAAATGGTAAATGGGGTTTTGTTTAGTTACGTCGTGAACGCATTCGAAGGCTGAGATCATTGCTTGAATGCTTCCGGTGCACTCCACACTCCGGTCCACACCTCCGTCTGTCATCTCTTTGATCACCTCTTGAACTGGTTTCTTGTGATCCCTTGGATTCACAAACTCATTGCATCCGAATTTCCTCGCTGCAAAAACGTTTATATATTATATCATATCATACATCAAAATCCCCTCAAAGACCTCATTATGTTGCTTGATTGTACCTTCTTCAAATCGAGCTGGGTTCAGATCAACACCAATGATTCTGGATGCTCCGGCCATTCTTGCTCCTTCAGCAGCCTAGAACACAAAAACGTTAAGGAATTGGTATCACAACCTGTGAATTCAGAGAGTGAATGACATAGTAAGCTTACAGCGAGGCCAACAGCTCCAAGTCCAAAGACAGCAACAGATGAACCCTTTTTAGGCTTTGCAACATTCAAAGTTGCACCAAGACCTGTGGAAATGCCGCAGCTAAGAACACAGACTTTGTCGAGAGGGGCAGCTGGGTTGATCTTGGCCAAACAACCAACGTGAATAACAGTGTATTCACTGAAAGTGGAGGTTCCAACGAAGTGATGAATGGGCTGTCCATTGATGGAGAATCTGGTCTTGCCGTCATTGAGCATGACTCCACGATCAGTGTTGATACGAAGAAGATCACATAGGTTGCTCTCTTCCGACTGGCAATGGCGACAATCCCCACATTCACCAGTGAAAATAGGAAGAACATGGTCTCCTGGTTGAAGATCTGTGACTCCTTCTCCAACACTCTCGACAATACTGTCCAAACAACATAGAAAAACAGAGCAAACCCCAAAAATCAAAACCCCATGAAATCAAAAGCAAAGAATCGGAAGAACAAAACCAGTACTTACCCTCCAGCTTCATGTCCAAAGATGCGAGGGAACAACGGGGTTTGGCCCTAAAAATACACAGAGAGGAAAACAAAATGAAAACTCTGACACCCTTTTCATAAAATAAAGCTGAGATTAAAAGTTTACCTTGGCTTCCCAGAAATAAACATCGGTGTGGCAGAGAGATGTGAAGAGGATCTTCAATCGGACTTCATTGGCCTGCGGTGGTGCCACTTCCACTTCCTCGATAACCAGTGGCTTTCCGGCCTCCCATGCCACAGCAGCTACACAACACAAACATAAACATAAACATAAACATCAATGGTTCATAGACTCATCCAAATAACAAAAGAAACAGGATTGATTGATTGATTGATTGATTGATTGATTGATTGATTGATTGATAGCATACCCTTGCATTTGATGACTTGACCAGCAGTGGATGACATGGTTGGATTTTGGTTGAAGAAAAGAATGTTTGATGGAACGAAAGTAAATGGATTTGTGTGTTTGGTGGGTTGAATTGAGGAATAGAGTGAGCATTTATAGCAATACGCAGGATTGTGTGTACCTGAAAAAGAATTTGAATTTGATTAATTTTTGTTAATATTTTGTTCTTGGGAAATAACCATGGTTTTGAGTGAGTAAATACCATTTCCACTTATACCATGTCCTGGTTTTCTAGGTGCGCCTTGGGTTCTTTGTTGCGACACCTGGCGTTCAAAACCTTCTCCCTTTCCTGTCAAATTCAAACTCATCTTCCCCTCCTTCCCCTATAACTACTTTATTGTTTATAATTGTTTTAACGACACTATTCTATGGGTTATGTCCAAAATCATGAAAGCGAACCATATCATACTCCATGTAAATGTTTGTTGTTTCTACCAACGATACTATAGTTAATGCCCTTGTCATAACTTAATCATAGTTATGTCTTTATCATAACTTAACCATGTCAATAGAATCTTCAATAATTTACGAAAATGAAGTGATAGCGAAGATCAGTGCTAAGTGGATAGATATCTTAGGATTGGAATGTGAAAGATTGTTATGAATCAATTAAATTTAAGGTTTAGTTTAAATTTGTTCATCGGGTTAACCAAGTTTGATGGGAATAAGAAAAATATGGGCCCATAAGGCAAGAGGAGTTGTATTTGGAATGGAGAATTGGATTTAGTGGCGCAGTATTTTGAAATTAAATGTAACACAAATTCACTTTTGGAGTAAAACAATAACCAACAAATAACCTAAATCAATACAAATCTTTTTGACACTCGAATACGCAATACCCATTTTATTTTTAAAATTAACTATTTAGAGGTGAAATTTCTTATATTTATATCTTTGAAAATATTAAAATATAAATTAGTGTCCATTCTTCTTTTATTTAAATTCTAGGAAAAAATGGAAAAATTTTAGAGATTGAGAAATTCAAGAAGGAAATTATAAGAGTTCATGACGTGAGAGCATCAAAATGAGAAAATAATAGTAGTCGAGTTAATATAGGTTTTAAAAAAAATTATAGAGAGCAGATAAATTAATTTTTCAGATTTTTTTTAAAAAAAAATTAAGCATCAAAGTATTTTAAAAATATAATATCAACCATTTGGTCCTGGATCCTTTTTTAAATCGTTTGTGTATTAATGAAATTTTAGTCTTAAAAGTCGTTAGAAACAATAATGTATAATTTGATGTTCCTTTCATAAATGTCTTAGGACGTTATCCTTATTAAAAATCTTTTATGTAACTCAATATCATATATAAAGTTCATTTAAGACTTTTATCATGTCATGTAATATCTTATCAGTTTAGACTTGTATATCTAGTCACAGTATGGCGTGCTGAACACAACTTTGTGGGAAATATTCGTACACTTTATTAAGATCAATCGATAATAGGTTACAAGACTGTAGGATATACTACTGCTTTGTATTGCTTGGGATGAAAACCCAGGTAGGGTGGAGGGGTATTTATACTCGATCATATCCAATCTATTTCTAAAAAATTTAAATCTTTTTCTTAAAATATCTAGGTATCTTTATTCTAAAATATCTACTCAAATAAATATGCAATGAGCTCGTACATTTATTGGGTTTGACTCTATTGGACTAGTGATGATATTTTAACACTTTCCCTCACACACTAGTCCTCAATCGCTGCACCATGTTGAGTTGACAACGAAAGCTCTTATGTTAGCCCTTTTGTAAACAAGTCTGTCACTTGGTCATCTGTCTTGATCTGCTGCATCTTGTTTTCTTCCTTTAGAACTTTCTCTCTAATGGAATGGTAGTGCACCTTCACATGCTTTGTTGTAACATGAAACATCGGATTTTCTGCTAGGCAAATCTCAGATTGGTTGTCGCAATGAAATAGTATTGGATGGTCAATTTTCTGGTGCCAATCTTCCATCAAGAGTTTCAGCAATGTACTTTCATGAGCTTCTCCAGTCGTTGCTCTATACTCTGCTTCTCTAATGGACAATGATATTTTTGGTTTTCTTTTGCTACACCAAAAAATTATTCTCGAATCAAGCTTGAACACATACTCAGTGCTTGATCTTCGGGTATCGTGATATCCAACATAGCCAGGATCACGGTATCTAGCTAGCTTGAAGTCTTCGCTTCTTTTCTACAAAAAATTATAATTGATTGTACGTTTGTCATATCTCAAGATCTGTCGAGCCGCATCCAAATGAAGCTTCTTTGGACTTTGGTCGTGTACTGACTAATGACTCCAACTTCACTTTCAAATCCATTTGGTTGGTTCATGTAGATCTCCCGGTCCAACTCTCCATCCAAGAAAGCTTTCTTCATATTCATCGGCCATAATTTCCAATCTTTATTTACGACAAGTATTGGAGGAACCTGTACGATAGTGATCTTTGCCACTGGACTAAACGTTTCATCATAGTCTAGTCCATATTCTTGAGAGAACCTTGGATCTACAGTCTGAGATTTGTATCTCACGATTGATCCATCGAGGGTACACTTCATTTTGTAAATCCACTTGCAAAAGATAGATTTAACATCTCCTGATCTTGACACTAGTTCCCAAGTTTGATTTTGCTCCAGGGCTATAATTTCTTCCTCCACTTTCTGCCAAGCCAAGTTTTGTGATACTTCTTCATATGTCTCTGGCTCATTAACTCCGTCTTCTACAACAGCTATATTGGCATACTCTAGATTTGGCTTTAGGATAATTTCTGTATGTCTAAGTTGTTGAGGTGTTATTTCCTTTTCACCGTGTTCACGTGATTGCGTCACTTCTTGTTCACTAACATTAGTGTCACTCGGATCTCCAGGCATATCAGCACTTAAGCAAATGTGTACAATTTGCTCCCCTAACTTTTGTGGAAGAATTTCTTCAGTTTGCTCCCCCATCTTCTGTGGAAGAATTTCTTCAGTGTTGTCCAAGCCTGGTAAACTTCCTTCTCTGAGGACCACCCCTCTTTCATTGCACCACTTTGATTGTCAATCATGTGGTTTAAGCATCCTAAATCAATCATCCAATCGTTCTCGTAATCAATATGTTCTCTCGTCATTTCCATGAGCGCTAGCTCGTCTTCTTCTATGACACATATTGCCTCTACATCCCATTCCTCCTCAATCTATATGTTGGAGGATGCCACATTGCTTTCGACAGATTTTTTCTTGGACCAACAATCCCTGGACATGTGACCCTTCTTTGTTAGATAAAAGACTGCAGTTTCTTTATTTAGCTTTTACACGTTTTTACTTAGTTGGTTGAATATTTTCTTTTGACCATTTGACATACACATCGAATGGATTACCATCTTTTTAGCTGGCCATTTGGGTTATGTTTACAAGTAAGTGGCACAGATTTAGTTGGCCACTTTAGGCCATTTTGAGAGTAGAATAGTTATTTAAATAAGTGAATCTAATGAGAAACAGAGCAGCGTGTTTTTTCAGTCAAATCCCAAAGCTTCCGTATTCTTCCTTTTATGTTATTTTATTCAGCGCTTTTCTATTTTTCTTCTCTTCGGTAATTTCTCTTCGTCAAGATTTTCTCACCAGCCGAATCGCTCAGTCAAAGATAACATTCTTCCCGCAATTGTAGCAATTACCTTCAAATCTCTTTCCTTGAGAACTCTTGTTGTCGCTCTTCTGAGCTCTCTCAGGTTGTGCAGTTCCTTGATGGCTTCTTCTTTTGTCACCGTTTTTGTATCCACATTTGGTAGACAACTTATTATTGCTCCGACTTTCCCTTGTGTAGAGTGCTTCTTCTTCACCCTTCAAAGTGATGGTTGAGTGGGTCATCCTTGTACAGCAACAATGAAGCTTCTATATTCTGGTCGCAATCCGTGGATAATGATCCTCTTCATTCGATCTTCTCCAATTGCACACTTTGGGTCTTGTTTAGTGATCTCTCGGCAGATCGTCTTGACTTATTGGAAGTACTGAGCAATCGTCATGTCATGTTGTGAAATTGATAATAACTCGTTCTCTATAATTTGTAGCCTCGTATCATTCTTCTTGGAGAACAACATCACAAACGTGTCCCATGCTTCTTTCGGTGTCTTGTCATCCCAAATATGTTCTAACATCTCTTCTTCGATTGTGGTCTTCAAGGCAAACATTGCTTTGCCTGCTTTGATTCTCCATTTGCGCAAGGCGCCATTAGAATCCTCCTCTGGCGGCGTAGTTTCACTCCCGCCAACGATCTCCCAAAGGTCTTGTCCTTGTAAATAGGACATTATGCATGTTGCCCACGTGTTGTAGTTGTTGTTGTTGAGTTTCTTGATTCCTCCTACGATTTGGAAGTCACCCATCGTGTTGGCAATACTTCAGTAATACCAAACAAGTATTTTCGACAAAAAAACTTGTAGAGTCACGGACTACTCACGACACAAAAAAACTCACTCACTAATAATCTCAAGAAATCGTTTCTGATGTGAAAGATGAGACAGAGCTGCAACCATAGAGCATACTAAGAATTTCAAGAGATCAGACAACCTACATCAACCTCGCTCTGATACAGAATTGTTGAACACAACTCTATGAGAAACACTCACACACTTTATTAAGACCAATCGAGAAGAGATTACAAGACACTCAGTAGGATACTACTACTTTGTATTGCTTGGGAAGAAAACCTAGGTAGGGTGGAGGGGTATTTATAGTAGATCCGACACAATCTACTCCTAAAAAATCTAAATTTTTTTCCTAAAATATCTAGGTATCTTTATTCTAAAATATCTACTAAAATAAATATACAATGGGCTCGTGGGCTTAACTCTATTGGGTTAGTGATGATATTTTAACATGACGTGTCATCAAACTGAGTCAGAGATGACGTAGGATGTAGACTCTTTGTTTAAGTTAAGAACTTTTTATAACTTTTTTTTAACAACTTTAAAAGTTCAAAATATTTTAATAATATAGTATTAAAAATTTCGTCTCTTTACAATAATTTTTTTACAAAATTTAAGTGTATTAATAAAATTTTGGAATTTTTAGGAGTTACTTGAAAACAATAATAAAAACTTTGTTAAAAATGAGATTTGAACCAACGTCCTTTCAAACTAGAATTTTAATCTAATACCTTAGATAAACTTGACCATCCCCACATTAATACACTTAAACTTAGACAAACTAACATCCCTCTCTCGATCGTTATATATAAAGCTTCTTAAGGCTAGTACATTACCTCCATGACATCTAACGGTCTCATCTTCATATCCTTGTGCTATAACTTTGTTTCTGTTAGGATCGCTATCGCTCAACAACGCATACACCTGATCAAGATGAACACAAAGAATAGGAGATTGAAAATTCAAGTAGAAATATTGGCTAAAGGTTTTATTCATGACTTCACGTATATACAACAATTCAGAGAAGGAAGAAAATACATTTTGTAAGTACTATCTAATGGGTATATATAGGGTTTCTGCTTACTAAATATAGGTTTAACCACCTATGAGATATAATCTAGCAAATATATCTTTATCAAATCTTGACGGAATATCTACCATATATATCTCTACCAAATCTTTACGAAATATCTACCATATATATCTCTACTATATCTTTATTATAAATAGGCATCAGGCTCCATATCCCAACAATCTCCCACTTGTACACTGATCCAGTCAAGCAAAATTTTCATTCTCAATCTACACCATACCAATTGAGACTTTACACAACCTCAATGTTCTAACATCAACACATTTTGTCAACATGTTTGCTGGATTCTTTCACCCTCTATCTTCTCCAAACACATCACCATCTTCCACTAACTTCCAAATGAAATGGTATCGCCTTCTGTGTTTTGTCTTTGAATGATAGATCGGGTTCCTCACCAACTGCATGACACTCTAACTATCTTCCTGAAGAATCTTCTCGCGCTGCTTCTTGCCTAATTCTTCTAGATAGTTTGTCATCCATATCATCTTCTTTCCAGCTTTAGCTATGGCCACGTACTCAGCCTCAACAAATGAAATAGCAACGCATTTATGAAGCCTAAACATCCCATCATCCATGACTTGCTCTTACTTGGTTGTATCCTCCAAATGTAGGGCCTCATCAAGGGGCTCTTGTTCTCCTTCATCAGTTATCAACTGATAGTGTAAAGAAGGTACATACCTATATGGTACTCTGATAGCTTTGGATGATCTTTTCAACACCTACTCAGATGTCACTTGCTCCGCTTCATGTTCCTCAGCAACAATCTCAGGAGTTTCTTGAGTATCTGCTATATAACTAGGTGAATCTTTCCGCAACTCAACCTCAAATCCCACTTGCTTCATTGTCCCTGAGCCTTTCTTCAATTCTCTAACAGTCTTTGTGAAACTAACTCGTTTCTGTTTGCTCATAACGCAGTTCTCATAAGGACTCATATCAAAAGATTTCAGACCTTCCAAAACTTCTTTCGCAACCAACATCTTCATTGCTTTAACGCTCATATGCCATATACTTGAATTTGAAGAACTCTCAGCAACAGCAACTCTGTTCATACACTCTGTAGTGGTGTATAAAGTTCCAGATTTTGTGCCACGTACTACCACCATAACACCCTTCATAATCTTCCACAAACTCTTCCTAAACTCTGTTGCATAACCTGTGCTATCCAACTGACCAATAGAGATCAGGTTCTTCTTGAGACCAGGACTGTATCTGACATCCTTCAATGTCCACTAATTTCCTGCAAGAGTTTTTATGCAGACATCCCATTTTCCTTCAATCTCCAAAGCTTTGTTGTCGGCATGATACGCCTTCTCAAAATTTTCAGACCTGAAATTCTGAAACAACTCTTTATTTGGAGACGAATGAAAAGATGCACCTGAATCCAAAATCCAAGATTCAGTCGGACTATCCACGTTGAGGATTAGAGCATCCCCAATGTCTTCTGCTGAATTTATAGAATCATCGTCATCCTCTGATTTGTGATTCTGCTTCCTCTTTGTACAATCTGCCCGAAAGTGACCTTTTTCTCCACAACTTCAACACTTTGCGTTTGGTTTGTTTTGAGATTTTCCCTGATTCTTTGATTTTGATTGCCCATTGTTTGGGCCCTTCAATTTACTTCTTCCCTTTTGGTCAACACTAAGAGCACCACCAGATGAATCCTTAGTTTCTCGTTTGCGAATACTTTCGCTAAGAACTACGTCTCAGATTTCATCGAACTTCAGCTTCTCAGATCCTCGAAAACTGTTGATCGTAGCAACAACAGTATCCCACAACTTGGATAAAGATGACATCAAAATCAGTGTCTTAATTTCATCTTCGAAATTAATGTCCACTGAACTCAGTTGACTAACAAGCATATTGAATTCATTTATATGATCAGCAACACATCCACCTTCAGACATTTGTAGATTGAACAGCCTCCGCATCAAATATACCTTATTCATAGCCGATGATTTCTCGTACATATTCGACAGCGTCTTCAACAGATCTGACGTTGTCTTCTCCTTGATGATGTTGAACGTCACGTTTCTGGACAGCGTCAATCAGATCAACCTTAAGGCCTGACGATCCTTGAGCTTCCACTGCTCCGTGGTCATAGTATCCGGCTTCACCCCAATAGGGGTTCATGAATATCTTTCTAGTACAGACAATCTTCAATCTGCATCTTCCAGAAACTGAAATCGGACACATCAAACTTCTCAATTCCAATCTTTGAAATTTTCATCTTCACAGATCGTGGTGAATCTCGCCTCACTCTGATACCAGTTGTTAGGATCGCTCAACAACGCACACACTCGATCAAGATGAACACAAAGAAAAGAAGAGAGAAAATTCAAGGAGAAATATTGGCTGAAGGTTTTATTGATGACTTCAGGTATATAAAACAACACAGAATACAGGGAACGAAGAAAGTACATTTTGTAAGCACTGTCTAATGGGGTATATATAGGGTTTCCGGTTACTAAATATAGGTTTAACAGGTTTAACCACCTACGAGATATAATCTACCAAATATATCTCTTTCAAATCTTTACGGAATATCTATCATATATATCTCTACTAGATTTTTACGAAATATCTACCATATATATCTCTACTAGACCTTTACTGTGAATAGGCATCAGACTCCATATCCCAATAGTTTCAACAATATATTGTTGAGTTAAGTTCATTCATAGACATTTTAGGACGTTGCTCTTATTAAAAATCTCAGTTATGTAACCTAATGTCATGCATAGAGTTCATTAAGGACTTATATCCTTTTTTACAATACCTTCTTGGTTCAGACTAATGTACCCGGTCACATGAGGGAGTGTTGTCAAGCTAGCCACAAAGGATGTACGAATTTTTGTTTAAGATAAGAACTTTTTTTAAAAAAATTTAACAAGTTAAGCGTATTAATATTACTTTTATCAAAACCTTATCTAACTCAGTCATCTCAACAGTAATACATATAAACTTAGACCAATTCAACTCCCTCCCTCAAGCGTCATATACAAAGCTTCGCCAGTATGCTACCTGTCGCAATCGTACTTTTTTTGGCAGCGAACTCTTGCGATTGTGTGACACTCACTACCAACACCAAGTGAGTCAAGAGAACTTAGATTCGCGTCGCCTACGACTGGACAACATATGCTCAAGCCTCTAACCTCGTTTTGAGAAGAAGGTTTTGGATATATTATTCTAGCATCTAGCCATTTGATAATCTCCTTTATAACAACCTCTTTCATCATGAGATTTAATCGTCTTTGTTGCTTAATGGATTTAAATTGTCCTTCCTTTAATTGTATCTTATGCATGCATAGTGAAGGACTAATTCCTTTTATATACGCCAATGTCCAACCTATCGCCCCCTTGTGCTTCTTCAATGTTTCTAGGAGCATATCCTCTTGAGCCGAAGATAGTGCTGCTGAGATGATGATGGGTAGTGTTTTCTTGTCATCTAAATATGTATATTTAATGTTAGGAGGTAGTGGTTTCAAGTCCAACTGCAGCGCTTCTTCAATGGATGGTTTCATCGGTGAACTTTTTCTTCCCTCACATTCTAGTGACTCAAAAGTTATGCTGAATTCACCTAAAACTATTAACTGTTCTGTTCTATGATTCCAACTGCGGTCTTCTTCCTGCTCACCTTCCCAACTATCCCATTCCTCAGCTGCTGGTTGTTCTGTCAACTCATAAACTGCTGAGCATTCTTTTGCCACTGTTGAGCATTCTTCTACCAATGCTGGATACTTCATGCTGTCATTGATATTAAATTCGACTTTTTTGTCATCCATTCTTAATGTTATGATTCCCTTGTAGACATCTACTAGTGTCCTCCCGGTCTTTAAAAATGGTCTCACCAAAATAATTGGTACATCATGGTCAGCTTCATAGTCTAAAATAATAAAATCCGTTGGAAATATGGATTTATCCACTTGAATTAAAATGTCTTCGATCTTTCCTTCGGGATAAGTGATGGACCTATCGGCTAGTTGAATGGTGATTGTAGTCGGTCTAGACTCTCCACTCCCTAACTTCTTGTAGATGGATAGAGGCATTAAGTTGATACTTGCCCCCAAGTCACATAATGCTCTACCTAGCTCCTTTCCTCCAATTGATACAGGAATAGTGAACGAACGTTGGTCTTTCTCTTTTAGTGGGATCTTGTTTTGAAATATTGCACTATACTCTTCATTTAGTGCCACTACCTTGAATTCTTCAAACTTTCTCCTACTAGTAAGAACATCCTTCAATAATGTCACATAATCTGGATTTGCTTCAAAGCCTTCACTAGCGGTATCTTATTTGAATTTCCTTTCGAATATCCATAAACTTCCTAAAATGGGCTTCTTCTTTCTTTCTTTTTATTATTTGTGGTAAAGGAAGCGATGGTATGTATGTTCTGCTTTCTGCTATTTGCGTTTTAGAAGGCTCCACAGTTTCTGCATAATTTTTGTTGTGTTCTCTCTATACAGCAGTTTTTGCATAATTTTTGTTGTGTGCTTTCTGTACAGTAGTTTTCTCATTTCTCTGTTGTGTATCAGCAGCTTTTTGAGAGTGACTATCACCGAGTTCTTTAATTTTTTTACCCCTGCTGGGTATTTTTTTTCCCACTTCTCAACTCTATGGCTTGATATTGCTATTTGCCTTCTCTTTTTGGTGTTTTGGTGTCTGCTGGCAGCTTCTCAAGAGGTCTATTTCGTAACACATTTGCTAATTGACCTACTTGAACTTCCAAATTTCTCCCTGACTTTGTATCACAACATCATTTTTTGCCATATATTCTTTCATTAGGCTCTCAAGCAATGTTCCTGGTATTTTTTGAGTTTGGTTAGTTAATTTCCCTTGGGTGGTGGCTTGTTGAGAAACATATGCCAATTGATTTGTAATCCAAAACCAGGGTATGAGCCATGTCCCTTCCATGAGAAGTTTGGATGGTTTCTCCACCCCGAATTATAAGTATTTGAGAAGAGATTATTTTTCGGGTTTCCTTGACTAGCTTGATTCCCCATATAGAAAATTGAGGCCGGATTGCTTGGACAATGATCAAAAGTGTGTTCCTCTCCATAATATACACAAGATTCAGTTGATGTCTGGGTCATTATAGCAGCTGTGTGGACTGGTGCTTTGATCATTGAGCCTTGTCCCAATGCTAGATTTTGTAAAATATTAGTCACCAACGCTAATTGAGCGTTGATAGTGGACAAAACATCAACTTCAAGTATTCCTCGGATCTTCTTTCCTGGATTGCTTCTTACATCGGCCCTTTGACAATTGTTAGATGCTATTTTCTCTAAAATTTCATATGCTTCATTTTATGTCTTTTGACAAAATAGCTCCATTGGCAGAAGCATCCTCCACTTGTTTAATAACAATATTCAATCCATTGTAGAAAGTATCCATTTGTATACAATGAGGTAGTCCATGGTGAGGACACTTTCTGAGCATCTCCTCGAATCTTTCCCAAGCTTCACTTAATGTTGTTCAAATTGTTGAAAAGCGACAATCTCATTTGTGAATCGTGTGTTTCTAGTGGGTGGGAAATACTTGATCAAGAAAAATTCTGCTAGACTATTCCAAGAATCAATTGTTCCCGGTGCTAAGGTATTCAACCATGATTTAGCACCATCCCTCAAAGAATAAGGGAATAAGTTTAATTTAAACACGTCTTTATCCACTCCTTAGAATCGAAATGAGTCACTAACTCCCAAAAATGACTTTAGATGTAGGTGTGGATCTTCTAACGGTAGTCCATGAAATTGCCTAATAGTTTGCAACATTTGAAACATCACGAGCTTTAACTCAAAAGTAGTTGATTGCATTTTGGGTCTAATTATGCACGAATTTAGTTCTTCCACAACTTGGTGTGCATAAGCTCGGATTGCTCTTTCTCTGTCATCTGCTAAATAAATGGCATTAGCAATAATTCTCTCTTGATTAGCCATCATCGCTCGATTTTCAAACTCCCGATTCCGTGGGGTCCAAGTTCTATTTGCGGTATATTTTGTTCTACCATTTTCTTTTGTTCGCTCAACCTTCGCCTAAAGGTTCTCTCTATTTCGGGATCCAAAATAAATTTCAAACCCGAAAGTGGATTCATACACAGAATTTTGCCGCAGTTAGCTCAGCAGTAGTGAATTCAAGAGTAGAAAATTCAGCTTACTATGGCTTCTTTTTTGCTCTAACTCACGTAAATCTACAACAAGTAAAATAACCAAATTAGGTTCCCCGGCAATGGCACCAAAAACTTGATCGTTTGTGGATTTATATAATAAAATGATGTAAAGTTCACAAGAATAAGTGCAAGTATACACTATCACAAGTAGCAAGTAAGAAGTAAGTTATCAATTCCACAGAGAACCTATATTTTCGATTAATTTTGTCGTTGGAAACTAGGTGAGTTTTTGGGTAACATTCAAATGGTGTTGGTGATTTTAAACTAATTAAATGAAATTAATGTAGAGTGTCGCTGCTGTCGAAAAATAGAAAATGATGAGAAAATCAACAATAATGAGGAAGGTTCGGCTAAGAGAGATTAAATAGATAAGTTGTTGATTTTTGTGGTAGATTTTAGTTCCTTCTAATAGATTCCCAAGCCCACTTCCGAGGGTCATGCATGGTGATTACTTCCATAATCGTTTGTAATTTCTATTAACAAGGGTTCTAGGACAAGAATTATTCTTAACCCTTCTATTACCTTCAACTATCCTTGTAATGGAACTAGAGTAGGATTTCATTGCTCCCTCTCTTCTCCCGAATAAGAGAACAACTATGTATGTAAAGTAGCTATAAACATATATAAATCATTAACAACTCTTTAATAAACTAAAATCATAACGTCAACGTACTTAAACTATATAAATTCTCTCGCCTCCCGTATAAAGTTTAGCTCTCCATACAAACTGAATTAAACAGAGAAACCCACATCTCAATCATATAAAATTGATAGAATAAGAAAAGAGAGTAAGAAATGAGAGAGTTATCAAGCTATGCTGTTGTTCTTCAATGGAAGTTTCCTTCTTTTGAGCTCTCACGTCCACCTCTTTGCCCTAATCAATCCTTCTTGGTCTTCTTTTCCTTTTGTTGTCACCGCTGCTGGATTAGAGTTCTTCTCTTTCTCTAGTTTCACAACAGTAGAATCTATTCAGGTTTTTCCTTCCCAATTGTGGCTTCCTCCTTTTTAGGTATTTCTTTTTCCTTTTATAATGTGCATAACTTCCCATTTAGGGCCGAAAAAGAATAAATTGTCCACCTAAGATATTCCTAATTGGATAGTCAATGACCCACTTGTACTGCTGATGTGGATTAAAATTATCATGTCATTCCCATAAAGTTTGCTTTCCAAATTGCTCCAGCATCAGAGTCAACAATTTGTTTCCAGATTTGCTACAACATCATGGTTCAACATAAATGTTCTGAAATTTTACCAAATAACTCAATTAAATGTAGAATGAAGCTCGATTTATGCAAGTTGATATTCTTTTCATGTTAAACCACAATGAACTATTTCATACTTGCTAATTAGAATAAATAGAGCAAATAATGAGAAACTGGTTTGTATGAGTGCATAATTAATTATAAAAAGACTTGATATAACTCTGCTTTTGGAGAGTTATCATGTACGCATAGACATGATTTCACCGAACAATTATACAACAGAAAATACAATCGTAGGACAAAACAACATAAAATCAAATAAAGGGTTTGGCATGACATGGGCAACACGTCCTAGATGAGCATGACCGTAACACTACGATATGAACCAAGACATCTCAATCATGCAATATTAATACCACATAAAGAAGAATCAAGTTCATTTATGCAACAAAGGCTTCAAGATAATTCAAGTGAGGCTTCATTCATTTTTAGAGGGTTACAAAATTATGATGGATGATAATTTAGAGTTATTTATTTCATTAATATATTTTAAGACTTATTTACATAATGGCACATAATGGCTAATTATAGTTATAAAGTAGCTAATTATTGTCATAAAATATGAAAGTTAAACTCTTGGAATGCCTCAAAGATGTCCGAGGGTTTTAATTTTGAGGCTATTTAAAGTCATGTATGCTATCTTCGGAAGGAAGACTTGGAAAATGTAGTAATAGGAACATTTGTGCTTTCCTTTAGCCAATATCTAAGTTTCTTTACAATTCTATGTAGTTTAGGTTGCAGGTAGGTTCATTCAAGCTTGACATGATCAATCTTGATTGTGGAGTGATTCGAATCTCAAATAAGTGTTATTGTCTAGAGACAGTTGATCAACATGGTAATCTGAATCATACATCATTTGTAGTGATTCCTTATCATTTTGTATCAGAGATTTCCCTCGAGTATATTCCATATCATTTGGTATCAGAACTTTTCCTCGGATTGATTCCTTATCATTGGTACCAGAGCTTTAGGTTCAAGGTCGGATATATATTTCCTTTGCATTTCTTTTGAATTTTTTTTCCAAATTGTTCAGTCTCATAATCGGTCCAAAACTTCTTAAAATTCATATTTCTATAAGTTTTCTCATCTTATTGTCTCTTGTAATATTGTCGTCTAAGCTACAACTTTATCTTAATTGAGATTTCCTATTTCAACTTTCTTGAGGTGAAAACTACGTTTTTCTACGATTGGATTTGGAGAAAAAAAATTGCTACACCTTATTAGTTCAAAATTACCCTTATTAAAATGTTTTTACATGTATTAATAAAATTTTGGAATTTTTAGGAAGTTACTAGAAACAATAATGTAAAATTTTTATTTTTGAACCCACGGCCCGTCAGACTAAAATCTTAATCTAACACCTTTGAATAACTCAACCATCTCCCAATTAATACACTCAAACTTAGACCAACTCATCTCTCGAGTATCATATATAGAGCTTTCTAAGGCTAAATGCTACCTCCAAGATATCAAACGGTCTCATCTCGCATGTCCCGGTGCTATAACTTATTAAAACTTATTCATGCATAGACGTCCTCAACTTATTAAAACTTATTCATGCCGGTGCTATAACTTAACAAGTGGGGTTATCGTTCATTTATAGATGTCCTAGAACGTTACCCTTATTAAAACTCTTGGTTACGTAACCCAATGTCATGCATAGAGTTAATTAAGGACTTATATCATCTCACGTAATATCTTATTAATTAAGTTTACAAGTGTATTAATTAAATTATGGGATTTCTAGAAAATTAGAAATTTTTTTTTTTTTGTTGGAAATGGGATTTGAACCTAAACCCTTTTGGAACACCTTAGACCAACTCAGAAATCTAACTTAAACCAAATGAGCTTCCTCTCTTAATTATCATATTTAAAGCTTTCTAACACCAACATGCTACCTTCAAGATATCAAATGGTCTCATCTCTCATGTCTGGATGCTATAGCTTGGTTTCAACCGTATGCATAGATGATTAAGGACCAATATCAGAACCTTAATTTGACACTTTAGACCAACTCGACCATCTCAACTTAGATCAAGTCAACTCTCTCTCTTGAGATTCATATTTAAAGCTTTCTAAGGCCAATATGCTACCTCTAAGATATCAAACGGTCTCATGTCTAAAGTCCTGGTGCTGTAACTTGGTTTCAACAATATTTTGTGGGTTTCACATTCATTATAGACGTCCTAGAACTTCACCTTTATTAAAACTCTCAGTCACGTAACCAATTGTCATGCATAGAGTTGATTAAAGACTTATATCATCTCATGCAATACCTTATCGGTTCAGAATTACCCCTATTGAAAAGTTTTTAAGTGTATTAATTAAATTTTGGGATTTCTAGAAAGTTAGAAGAATGTTGAGAGTGAGATTTTGACCCACGCCCTTTCGAACCAGAATCTTAATCTGGCGCCTTAGACCAATTCGGCCATCTCAAGTTAGACCAAGTTAGCTCACTCTCTTGAGTATCATATTTAAAGCTGTCTGAGGTCAATATGCTACCTCCAAGATATCAAACGGTCTAATCTCTCATGTCTTTGGTGCTATACCTTTGTTGCTCTCAATTATGTAACCAATTGGCATACATAGAGTTGGTTCAGAATTACTCCTATTGAATGCAATACCCTATAGGTTCAAAATTATCCCTATTGAATGCAATATCTTATCGGTTGAGAATTATCCCTATTAAAAAGTTTTTAAGTGTATTAATTAAATTTTGGGATTTCTAGAAAGTTGGAAGAAAACAATAATGTTGAGAGTGGGATATGAACCCACATCCTTTCGAACAAATCATCTCATGCAATACCTTATCGATTTAGAGTTACCCATCTTAAAAAGTTTCTAAGTGTTAATTAAATTTGAGATTTCTAGAAAGTTGGAAGAAAACAATAATGTTGAGAGTGGGATATGAACCCACATCCTTTCGGACGAGAACCTTCATCTAGCGCCTTAGACCAACTCAAACATCACAACTTAGACCAACTTAGACGCCTCTCTTGAGTATCATAGGTAAAGCTTTCTAAGGCCAATATGGTACCTCCAAGATATCTACCCGTATTAAAAAGTTTTGATAATGTTGAGAGTGGGATTTGAACCCACGCCCTTTCGGACCAGAACCTTAATCTGGCGCCTTAGACCAACTCGACCATCTCAACTTCGACCAAGTCAACTCCCACTCTTGAGTATCTATGTAAAGCTTTCTAACGGTTGGAAGAAAATAATAATGTTAAGATTGAGATTTGAACAATGCCCTTATGGTCCAGAACCTTAATCTGGCACCTTGGACCAACTCGGCCATCTTAACTTAGACCAGCTTAGCTCCTCTCTTGATTATCATATGTAAAGCTTTCTAAGGCCGATATGGTACCTCCAAGATATTAAATAGTCTCACCTCTCATGCTATAACTTGGTTTAAACGTTATCTTGTTGGCTTATATCATCTCATGCATACCTTATCGGTTCAAAATTACCCTTATTAAAAAGTTTTTAAGTGTATTTAATTATATTTGGTATTTTTAGAAAGTTAGAAGAAAAAAACTTTGTTTCAACAATATTTTGTTGGCTTATATCATCTCATGCAATTTCTTATCGGTTCATAATCACCCCTACGAAAAAGTTTGTAAGTGTATTTATTAAATTTGAGATTTTTAGAAAGTTGGAAGCCAAACAGAATCAAAAAAACAAATCAACTCCTACAAATTAGCTATTTGAAAACAAATAGAAAACTACTGCCTATTAATAGCTATAACATTGCAGACCAAGTCAGAAACTACAACAGGTTGTTCTGTCAACTCATAAACTGCTTAGCATTCTTATACCATTGCTGAGCATTCTTCTGTCACTGCTGGATACTTTATGTTGTCATTGATATTAAATTTGACTTTTTGGTCGTCCATTCATAATGTTATGGTTCCCTTGTAGACATCTACTAGTGTCCTCCCGGTCTTTAAAAATGGCCTCCCCAAAATATTTGGTACATCACGGTCAAAGTTCATAGTCTAAAATAATAAAATCCGCTGGAAATATGAATTTATTCACTTGAATTAAAATGTCTTCGATCTTTCCTTTGGGATAAGTGATGGACCTATTGGCTAGTTGAATGGTGACTGCAGTCAGTCTAGCCTCTCCACTCCCTAACTTCTTGTAGATCGATAAAGGCATTAAGTTGATGCTTGGCCTCAAGTCACATAATGCTCTACCTAGCTCCTTTCCTCCAATTGATATGAGATAATAGTGAACGAACCTGGGTCTTTCTCTTTTAGTGGGATCTTGTTTTTCAATATTGCACTACACTCTTCATTTAGTGCCACCACCTTGAATTCTTCAAACTTTCTCGTATTAGTGAGCACATCCTTCAACAATTTCACATAATTTGACATTTGCTTCAAAGCTTCCACTAGTGATATGTTTATATGAATTTCCTTCAAAATATCCATAAACTTTCCAAAATGAGCTTCCTCTTTCTTCCTTTTTAATCTTTGTGGAAAAGGAGGTGATGATGTGTATGTTCTGCTTTTTTGTCCACTGTTGACTATTGTTTGCGTTTTAAGAGGCTCCACAATTTCTGCAGAATTTTTGATGTGTTCTTTCTGTACAGCAGTTTCTTCATAATTTTTGTTGTGTTCTTTCTGTACAACAGTTTCCTCATTTCTTTGCTATCAGCAGCTTCTTGAGAGTGACTATCACGTGTTCTTTAATTTTTTCACCTCTTATGGGTATTTTTTCCCCCACTTCTCAACTCTATGGCTTGATATTTCTCCTTGCCTTCTATTTTTGGTGTTTCAATGTCTGCTGGCAGCTTCACAAGAGGTCTATTTCGTAACACATTTTCTAATTGATCTACTTGAACTTCCAAATTTCGGCTTGCTGACTTTGTATCACATCATTATTTTTGGCCATATATTATTTGAATAGGCTCTCAAGCGATCTTCCCAGTATATGTTGAGTTTGGCTTGTTCCTTTCCTTTGGGTGGTGGCTTGTTGAGAACCATATGTCAATTGATTTTGTAATCCAAAACCCGGAGGGTAATTCGCTTTATGTGGCATTTGTTGGTTGTATGAGCCTTGTCCCTTCCATGAGAAGTTTGGATGGTTTCTCCACCCCGGATTATAAGTATTTGAGAAGGGATTATTTTTCGGGTTGCCTTGACTAGCTTGTTTCCCCACATAGAAAATTGAAGCCAGATTGCTTCGACATTGATCAAAAGTGTGTTCCTCTCCACAATATACACAAGATTTAGTTGTTGTTTGGGTCATTACAGCAGGAGGTGGACTGGTACTTTGGTCATTGAGCCTTGTCCCAATGCTATATTTTATAAAATATTACTCACCGACGCTAATTGAGCGTTGATAGAGGACAAAGCATCAACTTCAAGTACTATCGGGTCTTCTTTCCTGGATTGCTTCTCACATCGGCCCATTGATAATTGTTAGATGTTATTCTCTAAAAATTCTCATATGCTTTATTATATGTTTTTGACAAAATATCTCCATTGGCAGAAGCATCCAAGTGAGATCCCATATCGGTTGGGGAGGAGAACGAAACACACTTTACAAGGGTGGGAAATCCTCTCCCTAGTAGACGCGTTTTAAACCCTTGAGGGGAAGCCCGTAAGGGAAAGCCCAAAGAGGACAATATCTACTAGTGGTAGGCCTGGACCGTTACAAATAGTATCAGAGCCAGACACTAGGCGATGTGCCAACGAGGAAGCTATTCCTCGAAGGGGGGTAGACACGAGGTGGTGTGCCAGTAAGGACGTTGGGCCCCATAGAGGGGTGGATTTGGTGGAAGTCCCTCATCGATGGGAGAAAGGAATGAGTGCAGCGAGGACACCGGACCCTGAAGGGGGTTGGATTGTGAGATCCCACATTGGTTGGGGAGGAGAACGAAACACCATTTATAAGGGTGTGGAAATTTCTCCCTAGTAGACATGTTTTAAAACCTTGAGGCGAAGCCCGTAAGGGAAAGCCCAAAGAGAACAATATCTGCTAGTGGTGGGTCTGGACCGTTGCAATCCACCACCTGTTTAGTAGTAATATTCAAGCTTCACTTAATGTTTCATCTTCAAATTGTTGAAAAGCGACAATCTTATTTCTGAACCGTGCGTTTCAGTGGGTGGGAATTAGTTTAATCTAATCACATCTTTATCCACTCCTTGGAATCGAAATGAGTCACTAACTCCCAAAAATGACTTTAGATGCAGGTGTGGATCTTCTAACGTTAGTCCATGAAATTGCCCAATGGTTTGCAACATTTGAAACAATACGGGCTTTAACTTAAAAGTAGTTACTTGCATTTTGGGTCTAATTATGCACGGATTTAGCTCTTCCACAGCTGGGTGTGCATATGCTCGGATCTCTCTTGATTAGCCATCATAGCTGGATTTTCAAACTTCCGATTCAGTAGGGCTCCAAGTTCTATTTGCTGTATATTCTATTCTGTCATTTTCTTTTGTTCCATCAACCTTCGCCTAAAGGTTCTCTCTATTTCGGGATCCAAAATAAATTCCAAACACGTAGGTGGGTTCATACACAGAATTTTGCAGCAGTTAGCTCAGCAGCACCAAATTCTGCAGTAGTGAATATAATTCTGAAGCAGTGAATTCATCAATAGAAAATTCAGCTTACTATGACTTCTTTTTTGCTCTAACTCAAGTAAATCTACAACAAGTAAAATAGCCAAATTAGATTCCCCAACAACCGTGTCAAAAACTTGATCGCTTGTAGATGTATATAATAAAATGATGTAAAATTCACAAGAATAAGTGCTAGCATACACGATCACAAGTGGCAAGTAATAAGTAAATTATCGATTCCACAGAGAACCTATATTTTTTTATTAATTTTGTCGTTGAAAATTAAGTGAGTTTTTAGGTAACATATAAATGGTGTTGGTGATTTTAAACTAATTAAACGAAATTAATGCAGAGTGTCACTGCTGTCGAAAAATAGAAAATGATGAGAAAACCAACAATAATGAGGAAGGTTCGGCTAAGAGAGATTAAATAGATAAGTTGTTGAGTTTTGTGGTAGATTTTAGTTCCTTCTAATAGATTCCCAAGCCTAGTTCCAAGAGTCATGCATAGTGATTACGTTCATAATTGTTTTTAATTTATATTAACAAGGCTCTAGGACAAGAATTATTTCTAACACTTCTATTACTCAACTATCCTTGCAATGGAACTAGAGTATTAAGGAGGATTTCATTGCTCCCTCTCTTCTCCCGAATAAGAAAATAACTATGTATATAAAGTAGTTAATTAAACACATATAAATCCTTAACAACAACTCTTTAATAAACTAAAATCATACCGTCAACATACTTAAAATATATAAAACTCTCTCGTTTCCGTATAAAGTTTAGCTTTCCATACAAACTGAATTAAACAGAGGAACTCACATCTCAATCATATAAAATTGATAGAATAAAAAAAGAGAGTAAGGAATGAAAGAGTTATCAAGCTATGTTGTTGTTCTTCAATGGAAGTTCCCTTCCTTTGAGCTCTCACGTCCACCTTTTTGCCCTAACCAATCCTTCTTGGTTTTCTTTTCCTTTTGTTGTCACAACGGCTAGATTAGGGTTCTTCTTCTTCTTCTTCTTCTTTGGTTTCACACTAGTTCGCAGCATAATCTGCTGCTGTCTATTCAGATTTTTCCTTCCCAATTGTGACTTCCTCTTTTTAGGTATTCCTTTTTCCTTTTATAATGTGCATGGCTTCCCATTTAGGGCTGAAAAGAAATAAAGTGTCCACCTAGGATGTTCCTAATTGGGTAGTCAATGACCCACTTGGACTGCTGATGTGGACTAAAATTTTCATGTCATCCCCGAAAAGTTTACTTTCCGAATTGCTTTAGCATCAGGGTCAGCAATTTGTTTCCAGATTTGCTAAACATCATGGTTCAACATAAATATTCTGAAATTTTACCAAATAACTCAATTAAATGTACAATTAATCTCGATTTATGCAAATTGATATTCTTTTCATGTTGAACCACAATGAACTATTTCATGCTTGCAAATTAGAACAAATGGAGCAAATAATGAGAAAATGGTTTGTATGAGTGCATAATTAATTACAAAAAGACTTGATATAACTCTACTTTTGGAGAGTTATCAAGCACGCCTAGACATAATTTCTCCGAACAATTATACAACCGAAAATACAATAGTAAGGCGATACAACATAAAATCAAATAGAGGGTTTGGCGTGACATGGGCATGCAACCATGGGCAACACGCCCTAAACGAGCATGACCGTAACACTATGATATGAACCAAGGCACCTTATTCATGCAATATTATACCACATTAAGAAGAATCAATTTCATTTATGCAACAAAGGCTTCAAGATAATTTAAGTGGGGCTTCATTTATTCTTAGATGGTTACAAATTTACGATGAATGATAATTTAGAGTTATTGTATTTGATTAATATATTTTAAGACTTATTTATATAGTGGCTAATTATGTTCATAAAACAGCTAATTATTGTCATAAAATATGAAAGTTAAACTCTTGGAATGCCTCATGGCAGGCTAAGAGTTTTAATTTTGAGGCTATTTAAAATCATGTATGCTATCTTTGTAAGGAAGATTTGGAAAATGTAGTAATAGAAGCATTTGTGCTTTCCTTTAGCCAATGTCTAAGTTTCTCTGCAATTCAATGTAGTTTAGGTTTCATATAGGTTTATTCGAGCTTGACATGATCAATCTTGCTTGTGGAGTGATTCGAATCTCAAACCAGTGTTCTTGTCTTGAGACATTTGATTAACAAGGTAATCTGAATCCTACTTCCTTTGTAGTGATTCCTTATCATTTGGTATCAGAGATTTCCCTCGAGTATATTCCATATAATTTGATATCAGAACTTTTCCTCGGGTTGATTCCTTATCATTGGTATTAGAGCTTTAGGTTCAAGGTTAGATATATATTTCCTTTGCATTTCTTTTGAATTTACTTTTTTTTAATTTTTTTTTTTCAAGTTGTTCAGTTTCATACTCGGTCAAACAATTCTTAAAATTCATATTTCTATAAGTTTTCTCATCTTGTTGTCTCATGTGATATTGTTATCATGTCATGCATAGAGTTAATTAAGGACTTATATCATCTCATGTAATACCTCATTCATTAAGGTTTTAAGTGTATTAATTAAATTTTGGGAGTTCTAGAAAATTAGAAAAAAAATATATTGAAAATGGGATTTGAACTCACACTCTTTTGGAACGCCTTGTTCTCAACTTGGAAATCCCAACTTAAACCAAATGGTCTCATCTCTCATGTTTTGATGCTATAGCTAGGTTTCAACAATATCTTGTTGGGTTAACGTTCGTTATAGATGTCCTAAAACTTCACCCTTATTAAAAATCTTAGTTATGTAAACAATTGTCATGCATAGAGTTGATTAAGGACCAATATCATCTCATGCAATACCTTTAAATTTTAAGATTTCATAAGAAAGCAATAATGTTGAAAGTGTAACTTGAACCATGCCCTTTTGAATTAGAACCTTAATTTGGCACCTTAGACCAACTCAACCATCTCAACTTAGACCAAGTCAACTCCCTCTCTTGAGATTCATATTTAAAGCTTTCTAAGACCAATATGCTACCTCTAAGATATCAAACGGTCTCATCTTTAAAGTCCCAGTGCCGTAACTTGGTTTCAACAATATTTTGTGGGTTTCACGTTCATTATAGACATCCTAGAACTTCGCCTTTATTAAAACTCTCAGTTACATAACCAATTGTCATTTATAGAGTTGATTAAGGACTTATATCATCTCATGCAATACTTGATCGGTTCAGAATTACCCCTATTGGAAAGTTTTTAAGTGTATTAATTAAATTTTGGGATTTCTAGAAAGTTAGAAGAATGTTGAGAGTGAGATTTTGACCCACGCCCTTTCGGACCAGAATCTTAATCTGGCGCCTTAGACCAATTCGGCCATCTCAAGTTAGACCAAGTTAGCTCCCTCTCTTGAGTATCATATTTAAAGCTGTCTGAGGTCAATATGCTACCTCCAAGATATCAAACGGTCTAATCTCTCATGTCTTGGTGCAATACCTTTGTTGCTCTCAATTATGTAACCAATTGGCATACATAGAGTTGGTTCAGAATTACCCCTATTGAATGCAATACCTTATCGGTTGATAATTATCCCTATTAAAATTTTTTTAAGTGTATTAATTAAATTTTGGGATTTCTAGAAAGTTGGAAGAAAACAATAATGTTGAGATTGGGATATGAACCCACATCCTTTCAAACAAGAACCTTAATCTAGCGCTTTAGACCAACTCGCCCATCTAAACTTAGACCAACTTAGCTCCCTCTCTTGAGTATCATATGTAAAGCTTGCTAAGACCAATATGCTACCACCAAGATATCAAACGGTCTCATCTCTCATGTCCTATGCTATAACTTGGTTTCAACAAGATATATCATCTCATGCAATACCTTATCGGTTCAGAATTACTCATATTAAAAAGTTTTTAAGTGTATTAATTAAATTTGAGATTTCTAGAAATTTAAAAGAAAACGTTAATAATGTTGAGAATGAGATTTGAACCCACACCATTTCGGACTAGAACCTTTATTTAGCGCCTTAAACCAATTCAAACATCACAGCTTAGACCAACTTAGCTCTCTCTCTTGAGTATCATATGTAAAGCTTTCTAAGGCCAATATGGTACCTCCAAGATATCAAACGGTCTCATCTCTCATGTCCTATGCTATAACTTGGTTTCAATAATATATCTTTTTGGGTTGTATCATCTCATACAATACCTTATTGATTCAAAATTACCCCTATTAAAAAGTTTTGAAGTGAATTAAATAAGTTTGGAACTTTTAGAAAGTTAGAAGAAAACAATAATGTTGAGAGTGAGATTTGAACCCATGCCCTTTCAGACCAGAACATTAATCTGGCGCCTTAGACCAACTCAGCCATCTCAACTTCGGCCAAGTCAACTCCCACTCTTGAGTATCTATTAAAGCTTTCTAAGGCAAATATGCTACAAATTTTAGGATTTCTAGACCGTTCGAAGAAAATAATAATGTTAAGATTGAGATTTGAACAATGCCCTTATGGTCCAGAATCTCAATCTGGCACCTTGGACCAACTTGACCATCTTAACTTAGACCAACTTAGCTCCCTCTCTTGATTATCATATGTAAAGCTTTCTAAGGCCGATATGGTACCTCCAAGATATTAAATAGCCTCACCTCTCATGTCCTATGCTATAACTTGGTTTCAACATTATCTTGTTGGCTTATATCATCTCATGCAATATTTTATCGGTTCAAAATTATCCTTACTAAAATAAATTTGGCAATATTTTGTTGGTTTATATCATCTCATGTTATGTGTTCGTAATGTTTTCAAAGTGTATTAATTAAATTTGGGATTTTTAGAAAGTTACAAGAAAACAATAATATTGGGACTGGGATTTGAACTCACTGAACTCATGCCCTTTTGGACCAGAACTTTAATCTTACGCCTTAAACCAAGGCGGCGACCATCTCAACTTAGGCCAAGTCAGCTCCCTCTCTTGAGTATCATATGTAAAGTTTTTTTAGGCCAACATGCTACCTCCAAGATTTCAAAGGGTTAACATTTACATGTCATGGTGCATAATGGTGTATGTAACCAATTGTCATGCATAGAGTTCATTAAGGACTTATATCATCACATGCAATACCTTTTCGGTTCAGAATTATCTTGGTGCCTTAGACCAACTCGGACATCTCAACTTCGGCCAATTCAGCTCCCTCTCTTGAGTATCTATGTTAAGTTTTCTAAGGTCAATATGCTACCTCCAAGATATCGGTTTCATCTCTCATGTCATATGCTATAACTTGGTTTCAACAATATCTTGTTGGCTTATATCATCTCATGGAATACCTTATCGGTTCAAACTTATCCCTATTAAAAAGTTTTTAAGTTTATTAATTAAATTTTGGAATTTCTAAAAAGCTAGATGAAAATAATAATAATCATGCCCTCTTATTATGGTCCAAAACCTTAATTTGGCGCCTTGACCAACTCAGCCATCTCAACTTAGCTCCCTCTTGAATATCATATGTAAAGCTTTCTAGATATCAAAGATTTTAAGTTAATAAAAAATAATATTGTTGAGAGTGAGATTTGAACCCACACCCTTTTGAACAAAAACCTTAACCTAGCACCTTAGACCAACTCAGCCATCTCAACTTCAACAAGTTAGCTCCCTCTCTTGGGTATCTAGGTAAAGCTTTCTAAGGCCAATATGGTACCTCCAAGATATCAAAATGGTCTCCATCTCTCATGTCCTATGCTATATCTCTTGATTTCTTCCATATATCTTTTTGGGTTAAATCATCTCATGCCATACCTTAAGAATTAACTCTTTAAAAAGCTTTTAAGTGTATTAACTAAATTTGGGATTTTTAGAAAGTTATAAAAAAAAACAATAATGTTGGGATTTTTAGAAAGTTATAAAAAAAAAACAATAATGTTGAGAGTGGGATTTGAACCCACGCCCTTTCGGACCAAAACCTTAATCTAGCACCTTAGACCAACTCGGCAATCTCAACTTCGGCAAGCCAACCCCCTCCATTTAGTATCTATTTAAAGCTTTCTAAGGCCAATATGGTACCTCGAAGATATCAAACGTTCTTATCTCTCATGTCCTATGCTATAACTTGATTTCAACACTATAGAATTACTCCTATTAAAAAGGTTTTAAGTGAATTAAATAAATTTGGATTTTTTTGAAAGTTAGAAGAAAACAATAATAAATTCCACTCTCCGCCCTTTCGAACCAGAACCTTAATCTTGCGCCTTAGACCAACTCGACCTATCTCTCATGTCCTATGCTATAACTTGATTTCAACACTATAGAATTACTCCTATTAAAAAGTTTTTAAGTGAATTAAATAAATTTGGAATTATTTGAAAGTTAGAAGAAAACAATAATAAATTCCACTCTCAGCCCACAATATATCTTTTTGAGTTCTATCATCTCGTGCAATACCAAATGACCCTATTAAAAGGTTTTTGAGTGAATTAAATAAATTTGGAATTTTTAAAAAGTTAGAAGAAAACAATAATGTTGAGAGTGGGATTTGAAACTACGTCCCCTTAGACCAACTCGGCCATCTCAACTTCAGCAAGTCAGCTCCCTCCTATCTTATATTAAAAAGTTGATAGTGGAATTTGAACCTACGCCCTTTTGAATTAGAACTTTAAAATGATGCCTTAGACCAACTCGACCATCTCAACTTCAACAAGTCATCTCCCTCTCTTGAGTATCTATTTAAAGCTTTCTAAGGCCAATATGGTACCTCCAAGATATCAAACGATCTCATCTCTATGTCTTATGCTATAACTTAACTTCTCATTTAATATCTTATCGGTTCATAATTACCCCTATTATATTAAAAAGTTTTTAAGTGTATTAAATAAATTTGGAATTTTTAGAGAGTTAGAAGAAAACCCACGCCCTTTCAGACCAGAACCTTAATTTGGCGCCTTAGACCAACTCAGCCATATCAACTTAGGTCACGTCAGCTCCCTCTTTTGTATATGATACGTAAAGCTTTCTGATTGGTCTAATCTCTCATATCCTATTATATAACTTGGTTTCAACCATATATCTTGTTGGGTAAGGTTCTTGGTTTCAATAATATCTCGTTGGGCTAAAGTTCATTATAGATGTCCTAGAACTTCACCCTTAATCTCTCATATCCTATTATATAACTTGGTTTCAACCATATATCTTGTTGGGTAAGGTTCTTGGTTTCAATAATATCTCGTTGGGCTAAAGTTCGTAAGGTTCTTGGTTTCAATAATATCTCGTTGGGCTAAAGTTCATTATAGATGTCCTAGAACTTCACCCTTATTAAAACTCTCAGGTATGTAACCAATTGTCATGCATAAGTTAATTAAGAACTTGTATTAATTAAATTTTTGGATTGCGATTTGAACCATGCCCTTATGGACAAGTACCTAAATCTGGCTCTATAGACCAACTCGGCCATCTACCAACTTAGCTTCCTCTCTGGAGTATCATATATAAAGCTTTCTAAGGTCAATATGGTACCTCCAAGATTTCAAACAGTTTCATCTCTCATGTCCTGGTGCTTTAACTTGGTTTCAACAATATCTTGTTGGGTTAGAACATTACCCTTATTAAAACTCTCAGTAACCCAACGTCATGCATAGAGGTGATAAAGGACTTATATCATCTCATGTAATACCTTACGGGTTTGGAATTGTCCCTATTAAAAAAAATTAAATATATTAATTAAATTTTGAGATTTCTAGAAAGTTAGAAGAAAACAATAATGTTGAGAGTGTGATTTAAATCCATGCCTTTTCGAACTAGAACTTTAATCTGCTGCTTTAGACCAACTCGACCATCTCAACATTAATACATTAATACTTAGACTAACTCACCTCCCTCTCTCGAGCGTCACATATAAAGCTTTTTAAGGTCAGTATGCTATCCCCATGACATCTAAGGGTCTCATCTTCATGTCCTGGTGTTATAACTTGATTTCAACATCTTGTTAGGTTAACGTTCATTCATACACTTCCTAGGACGTTACTCTTATTAAAACTCTCATTTATGTAATCCAATATCACGCATAGAGTTTATTAAGGACTTATACCATCTCATGTAATACCTTATCGGTTCAGACTTACCTTTATTAAATTTTTTAGAGATCGTTAGCGGGTGTGAAATTACACCGCTAGAGGAGGATTCTAATGGTGTCTTGCGCAAATGGAGAATCAAAGCAGGCAAAGCAATGTTTGCCTTGAAGACCACAATCAGAGTAGAGATGTTAGAGCACATTTGGGATGACAAGACATCTAAAGAAGCATTGGACACGTTCGTGATATTGTTCTCAAAGAAGAACGATACTAGGTTACAACTTCTGGAAAACAAGCTGCTATCAATTTCACAATATGACATGAAGATTGCTCAGTACTTCTACAAACTCTAGTCGATTTGTCGAGAGATTATTGAACTAGGCCCGAAGTCCGCCATTGGAGAAGCTCGAGAAGAGGATCATTATCCACGAATTGCGACTAGAATATAGAAGCTTCGTTATTGTTGTACAAGGATGGCCTGCTCAACCATCACTTGTAGAGTTTGAAAATTTGTTAGCAAAGAATACATGGCTAAACAAATGGGAGGCATCGCATTGAAGGGTGAAGAAGAAGCACCCTACACAAGTAAAATTCAGAGCAACAATAAGTCGCCTACCAAATACGGATACAAAAATGGTGACAAAGGAAGAAGCCACCAAGGAACTGCACAACCAAGGAGAGCTCAAAAGAACAATAACAAGAGCTCTCAAGAGAAGAGGTTCAAATGTATTTGCTACAATTGCGGGAAGAAGGGCCGCATGTCCAGAGATTTTTTGTCCAGAAAAAAGTATGTCGAAAGCAATGTGACATCCTCCAACATGGAGATGGAGAAGGAATGGGATGTAGAGGCAATATGTGTCATAGAAGAAGATGAGTCAGCGCTCATGGCGATGATGGGAGAACATATTGATTACGGGGATGACTGGATCATTGATTCAGGATGCTCAAACAACATGATTGACAATCAGAGTAGTGCAATGGAAGCATGGCGGCCCTCAGATAAGGAAGTATTATCACACTTGTGCAACATTGAAGAAATTCTACCACAAAAAATGGAGGAGCAAACTGTACACGTTTGCTTAAGTGCTGATGTGCCTGAAGATCTAAGTGACATTGGTGTTGGTGAGCAAGAAGTGACTCAACCAAGCGAAACTAGTGAAAAAGAAAGGGTACCTCAACAACTTAGACGATCAGAAAGAATCCAAAAGCCAAATCCAAAGTATGTCAACACAATTATTATAAAAGACAAAATTAAAGGGCTAGAGACGTATGAAGAAACATCACAAAATACAACTTGGTAACAGGCAATGGAGGAAGAAATTATAGCCTTAGAACAAAATCAAAATTGGGAATTAGTATAAAAATCAGGAGATGTCAAATTCATCTTTTGCAAGTGGATTTACAAAATAGTGTACTCCGGATGGATCAATCGAGAGATACAAAGCTCAGACTATAGCTCTAGGGTTCTCTCGACAATATGGACTAGACTATGATGAAACGTTTAGTCAAGTGGCGAAGATCATTATCGTACAGGTTCCTCCAACACTTGTAGAAAATAAAGATTGAAAATTATGGCAGATGGATATGAAGAATGCTTTCTTTCACAAAGAGTTAAACAGATAGATCTACATGGACCAACCGAAGAAATTTGAGAATTGAGTTGGAGTCATTAGTCAGTACATGCAAAGTGCAAAGAAGCCTCATTTGGATGCGGATCGACGGACCTTGAGATATGTCAAAGGCACAATCAATTATGAGCATTTGTATAAAAGAAGCGAAGACTACAAGCTAGCTAGATACCGTGATGCTGACTATGCAGGATATCACGATACTCGAAGATCAAGCACCAGGTGTGTGTTCAAGTTCGATTCTTGAACAACTTCTTGGTGTAGCAAAAGAAAATAAACAGTATCATTGTCAACTAGAGAAACAGAGTACAGAGCAACAGTTGGAGCAGCTCAAGAAAGTACATGGCTGAAACTCTTGATGGAAGATTGACACCAGAAAATTGACTATCCGGTGTATCATGCTAGAATAAAGCATGTGGAGGTGCCCTACCATTCCATTAGAGAGAAAGCCTTGACGGGAGAAATCGAGATGCAGCAAATCAAGACAGAAGACGAAGTGGCAGACTTGTTTACAAAAGAGCTAACATTAGAGCTTTCGTTGTCAGCTCAACATGGTGCAGCGAATGAGAACTAGTGCTAAGGAAGAGTGTTAAAATATCATCACTACCTCAATAGGGTTAAATCCAACAATTGTATGAGCGCTTGTATATTTATGTTAGGAAAATGATTTAGGAATTTTTGTAATAAAGATACTAGGAATAAAGATATCTATATATTAAAATGTTTTTAGATATTTTAAAAAAAAGGTTAGAAATTTTAGGAATAAATTGTGTACCCTCTATTGTAAATATCCTCCAGCCAAATTAGTAGTTATCATCTACAAGAAATACAAAGTACAGATTGTAATAGTTTTCTATAGAGTGTCTTGTATTCTTTTCTCGATTGGTTTTAATAAAGAGTGCGAGTGTTTCTCACAAAGAGTTGTGTTAAAAAACAATGACATCATCCCTTCTTCATGTGCTTGTTCTACATTTTATTTCTCTTATCTTCTCTTTTTCCAGCATTAAGCTATTTTCTTGGCACTACTTTTCTCCATCCGTTTCTTGGGATCAGGGTTGGTGAGTACCCATCTTTCCTCGACAAATATCTTCGTGTAGAACGGATGGCTTTGGTTGAAACAAAATTCTAGAGCTTCCTTATGACAGGGGTAGAGGCTTGGTGAACAAACAATCGTGAAAAACTCACTATAGCGAACGAATGAAGTCGAGTTTCAGAATAATGGAGCCATGGCGTGTGTCTCTTCCTTGTCAAGAGGTGTCAAGAGGTAGGAGATGATGATGTGGTTGATTCCATTGAACTAGTCACCCCTTGGTTTTTATGAACTACTCTCATTACCCAAATTAACCCTCTTAATGATCGTTTCTTACAGAAATAGCAACGTTTTGGAAAGCCAACTCATTAATAGACCTATAAAGGGAAATTTGAGAAATTATGAGCAACGGAAAGACTTAAATCGAGCTCAAAATTGAGATGGTTTTTCTTGACTTTATTTTTTAGGCTTTAAATAACATATCACATCATGGACCGACAAATTGACAAAGAAAAAGTATGAAATCGACAGATTGAATGTACTATTTCCAAATTTACTACAACACAAGGGACAAGGGAACGAGATACAAAACAAAGATCAACCCCGAGTACAAAAAGACTGATGTCCCAGGATGACCCTCCTCTATGACAGATTAACCGTCACCTGAAAAAGAAAGTTATTATCTGGTGAGTATAATCACACTAGTAGTCTGGTTAGTTACTACAACCTTTGATTTGGGCTTTAGGAAATTTAGGCTTAAGTTTTGGAGTTATATAAGCTTTTAGGAGGCACTAGAAAGTTTTTGAGATAATTCTAAGCCATTATATAAACTCAATTAGGGTCGGGCAAGTTTTGCAGTTATATAAGCTTCTAGGAGGCCCTAAAAAGCTTTTAAGGTAATTCTCATGCATACTATAAACTCAATTAGGGTCGGAAAATTGTTCACCTATTACGTTGTTGCACCATCTTCTAAACAACTAAATAAGTTTTGGCGTGAACCAACTTTTATGTTCATCTTTTTTAGTTAATTTATATATGTATTTTGTGTTTGTTTTATGTTTTCAAATTTTTAGAGTTTTTCTGTTTCTAAAAGCGAAAAAGTTTACTGTATTTTTATTATTTTTCTTGTTCGTCTACGTCACGACCCACTTGAAACAACTCAAAAATGGGTTATGACATTTTACAAAGAGAAAAATCTAAGCTTCTTGTTTCTATTTAAAAAAATTCAAAACATAAATAATAATACTTTTTTTATTTATAAATGCATAATAAATATAACATTAAATAATTTATGTTAAAACGCCCAAATAAGGTTAAGAAGTCCAAGAAAATAAATTTTAATGGTTTTATAAAGATCGAAGGTAATTAAAAAGAAATTGAAAATGGAAAAGGACAAAAAAGTAATTTTATCTAATTTTGAGTAACTTTCTCAAACATTTAATTTATTATGGGGAAGGATCAAGGAGCCCAAAATGGGAAAAGTGACCAAAAAACCAGTAAAGAATTTTCAGAAAAATTTTGATTTTTAAGAATAAAATATTAAAAATAGCAAATTACCAAAAAGCCCTGAAGCTCACACAAATTTAAAAAATGCCATTATTTTATCTTGAAAGATCAATAATGGACCAATAAGATAAAATACAAGATATGCGATCTAAAGCTGATGACTATTTATAGTAACAAATCTGGTCTGGTAGAAATATATGTGGTAGTTATTTTGTAGGCACTTATATGTGTTACAAGTTATATTTGGTAAACTGAAACTATATATACCCGATTAGGCAGTGGTTCTGTACTTTGTTCATTTTCTATATTCTCTTTTGGTGTACATAAATGAAGTCATCAATATAAATCATTTAGTCAATATTTCTCCTTGCATTTTCTCTCTCCTAGTTTTTGTGTTCATCTTGATCGAGTGTGTGCGTTGTTGTGCGATCCTAACAACTCGTATCAGAGCTAGGCGAAATTCACCACGATCTGTAAAGATGGAGAGTTCAAAGATTGGAATTGAGAATTTCGATGGATCCGATCTCGGTTTCTGGAAGACGTAGATTGAAGATTATATGTACCAGAAAGATCTTCACGAACCCCTATTGGGGGTGAAGACGGATACCATGACCATGGAGCAGCGGAAGCTCAAGGATCATCAGGCTCTAGGGTTGATCCGGTTGACGCTTCTAGAAACATGGCGTTCAACAGCATCAAGGAGAAGATAATGTCAGATCTGTTGACGGTGCTGTCGAATATGTACGAAAAATCGTCGGCTATGAATAAGGTGTATTTGATGCGGAGATTGTTCAATCTACAAATGTCTAAAGGTGCATCTGTTGTTGATGATATAAACGAATTCAATATGATTGTAAGTCAACTGAGTTCGGTGGAAATTAATTTCGAAGATGAAATTAAGGCCCTGATTTTGATGTCATCTTTACCTAAGTCGTGGGATACTATTATTGTTGCGATCAGCAGTTCCCGAGGATCTGAGAAGCTGAAGTTTGATGAAATCCAAGATGTAGTTCTTAGCGAAAGTATTCACAAATGAGAAATTGGGGATTCATCTGGTGGTGCTCTCAATGTTAACCAAAGGGGAAGAAGTAAATCGAAGGGCCCAAACAAAGGTCGATCAAAATCAAAGAACCGTAAAAAATTTCAAACAGACCAAACGTAATGTGTTGGAGTTGTGGAGAAAAAGGTCACTTCTGGACGATTGTACGAGACAAAAGAGGAAGTAGAATAAAAAATTAGAGGATGACGATGACGATGACGATGATTCTATAAATTCAGCAAAAGACATTGAGATGCTTTAATCCTCAGCGTGGACAGTCCGATTGAATCCAGAATTTTAGATTTAGGGTCACCTTTTTCATTCGTCTCCCAATAAAGAGTTGTTTCAAAATTTCAAGTCTGAAAATTTCGAGAATGCATATCTTGCAGACAACAAAGCTTTAGAGATTGAAGGAAAGGGGATGTCTGCATAAAAAATCTGACAGGAAATTAGTGGACATTAAAGGATGTCAGATATATTCTTGGTCTCAAGAAGAACGTGATCTCTATTGGTTAGTTGGATAACACAGGTTATGCAACAGAGTTTGAGAAGAGTTCGTGGAAGATTGCGAAGGGTGCTATGGTGGTAGCATGTGGCACAAAATTTACAACCTTATACACCACTGCAAGGTGTATGAACATGGCTGCTGTTGTTGAGAGTGCTTCAAATTCAAGTCTATGGCATAATAGACTTGGACATATGAGCGTCATAGGAACAAAGATGCTAGCTGAGAAGGGAGTTTTAGAAGTTCTGAAATTTGTTGATATGAGTCCTTGTGAGAACTACATTATGAGCAAACATAATCTAGTTAGCCTCACAAAGGCTGCTAGAGAATTGAAGAAAGTGCGGTTGAAAATGGTCCATACAGACGTTTGGGGACCATCTCCGGTTCCATCACTTGGCGGATCAAAGTTCTACGTCACCTTCATCGATGATTTCAGTAGGAAGGTGTGGATTTATTTTCGGAAACACAAGTCCACCTTCAAGAAGTGAAAAACTAAAGTTGAAAATCAGACCGGCTTGAAGGTCAAATGCTTGAGATCTGACAATAGAGGAGAGTACTACAAGTCAGAATTGAAAGCATTTTGTGCAGTTGAGAGAATTCAATTAATGAGGACAATTCCCGGTAAAGTAAGACAAAATGGTGTTGCTGAAAAGATGAACAGAACATTGAATGAGCGCGCAAAGAGTATGAGGATTCATTTTGGATTGCTAAAGACATTCTGGGTCGATGCTGTAAATAAAATAGTCTACGTGATCAATAGAGGGCCGTCAATACCCTTGGAGTTAAAGTTGCTGGAAGAAGTATGGACAAGAAAAGAACTCAAGTACTCTCACTTGAGAACTTTTGGCTATACTGCGTATGTTCGTGTTGCTCCAAAGAAGAGTGTCAAGCTTGATGTTGAGCCTGTGAAGTGCTATTTCATAGACTTTGGTTCTGACATGTTCAAGTACAAGTTTTGGGATTACAAGAACCGAAAAGTCATGAGACATCATGACATGACCTTTGATGAAAATGTCTTGTACAAGAACAAAGAGAAAAAAGATTCCAAGACAACGAAGCAAGTGAGAGTTAAGGTTGAGTTGCTGAAAGTTTCACCTAGTGATGTTGTAACAGGTACTCAAGAAACTCCTAAGACTATTGCTGAAGAACTAGAGGCGGAGCAAGTCACACATGAGCAGGTGCTTATGAGATCATCAAGAACTATTAGAGTACCATATAGGTATTCATCTTCATTACACTATATGTTGGTGACTGATGAATGGGAACCAGAGTCCCTTGATGATGCTCTATAGTTGGAGAATACAATCAAGTGGGAGCAAGCCATGGATGATGGGATTTCTAGGCTTCAAAAATGTGTTGTTCTTTCATCTACTGAGGCTGAGTACGTGGCAATAACTGAAGTTGGAAAGGAGATGATATGGATGACAGACTATCTAGAAGAATTGACAAAGAAGCAGCACAAGAATATTCTTTATAAAGATAGTCAAAGTGTCATACAATTGGTGAGGAACCTGGTCTATCATTCAAAGACAAAACACAGAATGCGATACCGTTTCACTCGCAGGTTAGTGGAAGATGGTGATATGTTTGGAGAAGATAGAGGGTGCAAAGAATCCAGCAAACATGGTGACAAAATGTGTTGATGTTGGAACATTGAGATAAGTCTACAAGTGGGATAATTATCGAGTCTGATGACTATTTATAGTAAAAGATCTGGTAGAGATATATAGGGTAGATATTTCGTAAGTGGTTATATCTGTTATATTTAGTAAACTGAAACCATATATATAACCCATTAGGTATTTTGCTTTCAAGATGTACTTTTTTCATTCTTTATATTCTACATGAAGTAATCCATACAAATCTTTTAGCCAATATTCCTCCTTGCATTTTCTCTCTCCTATTCTTTGTGTTCATCTTGATCGAGTGTGTGCGTTGTTGTGCGATCCTAACATATCCAACCATCCACGTTACCCCAAATATCTTAGGACTCAAATAGAAAGTTGAATTAGGTTTGCTTCAACAAAAACAATATTTTAAAGCAAACTTTGACTGCAAATATCTTAGGCTACAGACCACGACATGGTAACAACTTGGTCCAACTACAACGGTAATAACCCAAAAATTAAACAAAAAAAGAAAAAAGAAAAAAAGGAAAGGGAAATTTGTCCCACATCGCTTAAGTTGAGAAGTGGGGAGTTGATCTCCACTATAAAAAGGGAGTTCCCTCACTTCATTTTATCATCTCACTTGAACGGTTCGAGCTAGTCTGAGAATACACTTTTGGACAGCTCAAGGCTAGCATTTTGGCTGATCCGGTTTGGGTCTGATATGCTCGGACCTTTGCACGTGTCTCGTGGCTTTGCACGTGTCATACGCTTGTTTTATGTGAAAGGTTATGAAATGATATGTTTATGATATGATATGTGAATGCTATGATATATGTTATAAGATGATATGTTTGACGAAATGTTCGTGATAGAATATGTGAATGATATGGTATATGTTATGATGTAATATGATTGACGATATGACACATGTTGTGACATGATATATGATATGATATGTGCATAGTATGATACAATATTTTAAAAGAAATAATATGTTTATGATATGACACATGTTTGACATGATGAGATATATGATATGATTGACATGCAATATAATGTTTAAGCATGATGCATAACCTCGATATAGGCATAAAAAGTTATGATAAAAATGATATGATATGAAGGGAAGCAAAAGGGGTTGTGTTACATGATAATGAAAGAAAAATGTTGAGATATCATGCATCATTGTGTGCTCATGCATCAAGGAGTACCCTTCTTTTTTATGATGGTACTAACACGTACGCTACGAGGCATGAAAACGATCATTATATGTATTATAATGTTGTGACGGTTGAAGTTAGTTGAATAGGAGGATCACTATGACTATAGCCGTTGGTAAATTTACCAAAGACAAAAATGATTTATTCAATATTATGGACGACTGGTTACGGAGGGACCGTTTCGTTTTTGTAGGTTGATCCGGTCTATTGCTCTTTCCTTGTGCCTATTTTGCCGTAGGAGGTTGGTTTACAAGTACAACCTTTGTAACTTCATGGTATACTCATGGATTGGCAAGTTCCTATTTTAAAGGATGCAACTTCTTAACCGCCGCAGTTTCGACTCCTGCTAATAGTTTAGCACACTCTTTGTTGTTACTATGGGGTCCTGAAGCACAAGGAGATTTTACTCGTTGGTGTCAATTAGGTGGTCTGTGGACTTTTGTTGCTCTCCACGGTGCTTTCGGACTAATAGGTTTCATGTTACGTCAATTTGAACTTGCTCGATCTATTCAATTGCGATCTTATAATGCAATCGCTTCTCGGGCCCAATTGCTGTTTTTGTTTCTGTATTCCTGATTTATCTACTAGGTCAGTCTGGTTGGTTTTTTGCGCCTAGTTTTGGTGTAGCAGCTATATTCCTAACGAGTGTTCGGCAACAACAGCTTCAGAGAATACTAGTCCGACCAAGAAAGGGGTCCAGGAGGTGTGCGAACCGACTGGTGGGTCCCTACTCGCACGTGTGGGCTATGTGTGGAGCAGTAAATACATATCAAATTACCCGCTTAGGGCCTAAGGAAATTTAGACTTATATGATAGGTCTCACTCATGATTGTATGTGCTCGCATCTAACTCAAATAGCAGTGTTAGTTACTGAGTATTTCTTAAAAAACTCAAGTCATGTGCTACTCTTATTTTCTAGGTAAAGCAAGACTCCCCTATACGGCTGACGGTGGCGTCGTCACTTAAAAGACCATGTCACATGCCATGTCACATGCATAGGGACCATGTCACATGCATAGGGTAGTTTGCAATTTAAATTTCGTAGACTATAGGTTAGTATGCATTTAATTTCGTAGTATATAGGTTAGTATAGGGCATTTATATTTTATTTTATTTCCACTATTTTATTTAAAGACCTAAAAAAAATATTTAAGTCCATGTCTATGTCTATGTATTTATGATAAAGTTTTGACCAATCAGCACCAAAGCTACTTAAAAATGCAAAAGGAACCCTGGAGCTTGGAGGAGATAATTGGATTCCCACGAGTAAAATTGTCCTTTCAAAATTCATACTTCGGCTTAAGAGAAGGAGATGAAGAGATTTCAGGAAGTTATTAAGGCTTGATATGGTCTGGATTGCCTCAGTCAATAGATAGTTAAATGGGCTTGGTTTGGTGAAAATAGTGTTTGATAAGGTAAGAACTTGGTCCTACTTTTTCCTTGCTCACCAACTACAACTTTCATGAAATTTTTGATGGTTAAAAGTCTTTGTCCAAGCCTAATGCAACTCATTTTTAGAACATAAAGGTCACGACCTTGATGATATCCCTATCGAGGTGACCAATATGTTAGGAATCACACCCCAACTAAAACTCTAAAATCAATTGTATTATCAAACAAATCAACTTGGTTGGCTTTTATAGCCTTACAAACTAACAAATTTAGAAAGGATAAAATTAGCAAACTCCAAAAATAGTAAAAACAACCACCCACTAATTAATTTAGTGGTTCTAACCTTCCTACCGAGGTGGACATCCTAAAGAAATGGTAGCCATTTCAACCTTAGAGAAAAGGTTAGTATGACCATTTTTAACAATTTCTCCCCTAAACTGATTGCAGGGATGCTTTCAATTTACTCGTGGTACTACACACATACCCATTGACTCACGTAGTTTTATGAATGCATCCAGCTTCAGTGGTTTTGTCATAATATTTGCAACTTGTTCTTGTGTGACACAATACTTTAGCTCAATAACTCCATCTATGGTCAAATCACACAAGAAATGAAACCTCACATCAATGTGTTTGCTACGTCCATGCATGATTGGATTCTTGGATAGCTTAATAGTGGAACTATTATCACATAACATAGTGATACACTTGTCTTGAAAATGACCAAGTTTTTCCAAAAATCTCCTCATCCACACCCCTTGACAAGCACAAGATGCGGCCGCCACAAATTTTGCTTCAGTAGTGGACAAAGTAACTACAGGTTATTTTTTGGAGACCAAGACACAGCTCCATCACTGAATAAGAAGACATAGCCAAAAGTGCTTTTCCTGTCATCTATATCTCCTGCATAATCACTGTCAGTATATGCTATCAACTCTTCATTACCCTTTTTCCTATAAATGACTCCCAAATCTATAGTACTTTTAAGTATCTCAACACCCTTTTTGCAGTTTGCAAATGCAATTCTGTTAGACTTGCCATAAATCTACTAAGGAGAGACACTACATACATTAAATCCGGCCTTGTTGCAGCTAGATACATAAGACTTCCAATCAATTGTTTATACATGGTAGCATTGATCTTGGCTCCTTCTCCATCCTTTGTTAGTCTAACCCTAGGAACAATAGGGTTTTTCACACTATTCCTTTTTTCCATCCTAAACTTCTCCAAAACTTCTTTTGCATACTTTCTCGGACTAATATAAATGCCTTCCGGATTTTGTAAAATCTCTACACCGAGAAAATATTTCATTTTTCCCAAATCAGTCATTTCAAATTCAAGTTTCATATAATTCTTGAACTTAACAAACATGTTCTCATCATTACCAATAAAAATTAGATCGTCAACATATAGACTAACAATCAAAATTTTACCTTCATCTCATGTTTGTATGAATAAAGTATGGTCACAGTTGCACCTCTCAAATCCTTCTTTGACAAAATGTGCTTCAATTCGACTGTACCATGCACGTGGGGCTTGTTTAAGGCCATAATGCCTTCTTCAATTTGTATACCTTGTATTCTTGACCTTTTTTCTCATAACCTTTTGGTTGCTCAACAAAGACGGCTTCTTTTAACTCTCCATATACGAAAGCACTTTTCACATCAAGCTGATACACATTCCAACTATTCCAAACTGCTAAAGCAATTATCATTCGAATAGTATCCAACCTAGCTACAGGTGCAAACACCTCGGTATAGTCTATACCATGTTGTTGTGCATAACCTTTAGCTACCAACCTAGCCTTATACTTGTCAACTTCGCCATTTTCGTTGAGTTTGGTTTTGAAAATCCACTTTACTCCAATTTTCTTCATTCCTTTAGGCAAATCTGTCAACTCCCAAGTCTCATTTTGTTCGATGGCTTCTATCTCCAAGTCCATTGTAGCTCTCCATTTTGAACATTGAACAGCTTCTTCAAAGGTAGTCGGATCTATAGTTGAGGTTAATAGAACTAAATTATTGTGCTCTCAGAAAATTCTCCCCCTCTCACATAATCTTCCATTCATAATGGTGCTCTTTTGTTCCTCACTTCGGGAGTGCTTTCTTCATATGTTGAAGAATTTGATTAAGATGACTCACTAGAAGATATACTAACTTCCCCTTCTTCTTCTGCTATCGTCTCCTCTTCAGATTCTTCCTCACTTTGGTCATGTTTGCTTCCTTCTATATTACTATCTTCCCATTCGAGAGTATCAGGCTAGCTTCTTCATTAGTTTTCCCCCAATTCCAACATTTGTTTTCTTCAAAAAATCACATCTCTGCTTACAACTACCTTCTTGGACACTGGATCATAGAGTCTATATGCTTTAGACTCTTCACTCATCCCTAGCCGCACACACTGAAAACTTTTATCATCTAACTTCTTTCTCTTACCGTCTGATACATGAACATGCCCAATGCATCCAAAAACTCGAAAATAATCAATATTAGGTTTTACGCCACTCCACGCCTCCTCAGGAGTCATATCTTTCACTACCATTGTAGGACTTCTGTTGAGCAAGTGCATTGTCCAGTTTACTGCTTCTGGCCAGAAATTCTTTGGAACTTGCTTCTCTAATAATATACTTCTAACCATGTTCATAATTGTTCTGTTCTTGTGCTCAGCTACACCATTTTGTTGGGGAGTGTAGGCTATAAGTTGTCTACTGATACCATTAGTTTTGCAAAAAATATTGAACTCGTGAGAGGTGAACTCTCCAGCCCTATCTGTGCGTAGACAACGAATAAAATTTCCAGTCTCTTTCTCAACAAGATTTTTGAAATTCTTGAAGATAGTAAAGACTTCAAACTTTTCAGCAAGAAAATATATTCACACCTTGCAGCTGTAATCATCAATAAAACTTATAAAATACCTCTTCTTACGGTTGGAAAGAGGTTTGATGGGTCCACAAATGTCTGCATGTACTAGTTGCAGCCTTTGTGTTGCTCTCCATAAACTTCTCTTTGGAAATGCATCTCTATGTTGCTTTCCCACCATGCAATCAGTGCATATTTTAGACGATGCTTTCAATTGGGGTAACCCTCTCACCATTTGCTTATGTTGCAATGTTCTCAAACCTTTGAAGCCTAGGTGCCCATATCTGCGGTATCAAAGATGAGTGTTGTCTTCTACAATTGTTTGGAAGCAAGTGGCGGTTTGTGACATGATTCTTGCAAATAATATGAACATCCTATTTGCAGACATTGTTGTTTGCATAATAAGCCTCTTCTTGGGATGATAGATTTTGCATTCTCTGTTGTATCAAAATAGATACACCTCTTTCTTGCAATTGTCTAAGACTTGAGATTGTTTTTCAACTCAGGTATATAGAAAACATCAGTGATTACCTAAGTGACTCCAACAACTTCTAATCTAATGTTACCTTTTCCCAACACCGCCAACTTGAAATTATTTCCAAGCTTCACAGATTGTCGGAATTCCATCAAAATTTGAGAATCATTCCTTGTTTTCACACATATGATTGCTACACCCCGAATCAAGTAACCAAACATCTTCCCTCCTTGATTGATTGAGCTCCACATATGACATCAACAAGATTTCTTCTTCATCTTCAAGCTCAGCATAATTTGCTTCCTTTTCCCATTGAGGACACTCATATCTAAAGTGTCCTAACTGATGACACTTATAGCACTCAACTGTAGTTTTGTTGAATGGATGTCTACCTCTACCTCTTCCTCGAAAAACTTCACGAGCTTGATCACCTACTCTTCCACCGAATCTATTATCGTATGTCACCTTTAGTGCTTGTTCATCACCTACACATCCATTCAATCTTTGCTTATGTACCAGCAAGCTGCTTTGCAATTCATCGATTGTTAAAGTGTCTAAGTTATTAGACTCTTCAATCAAACATATAACATAGTCAAATCTTTAGGTCATTGATCTCAAGATTTTTTCAATAATCACCACTTGTTTCATGTGTTCGCCATGAATTTCCATCTTGTTTGCAATGGTGAGAGTTCGAGCAAAATATGCATCAACACTCTCACATTCTTTCATCTGTAGGACTTCAAACTCTTTCCTGCTTGGAGTTAAGCTCTTTTGACTCTTGTGGAACCCTGGTACTTCTGCTTCATAGAGTCCCAAATTTGTTTTGCAGTATCTCTATTAAGGATCGTTTCCATAATAGTTCGATCAATGGCTTGGAACAAATAACTCTTGACCTTCAAGTCTTTCAGCTTCTGATCTGCAATTGTTTTTTGGTGTGCTTCGGTAATCTCTACTCCTTCTGCTGCGATAGGGATTCCGGTCTCCACCAAAGACCAATATTCCTTTGAACGAAGAAAATTTTCCATAAGCATTAGACCAATGATCATAATGGCCATCAAACTTAGGAATTGCCGGTTGAACGAAATTGATTTCAGCTGCCATATTTTGAATCTCTTTTCGCTCACTTTTTAAGAAAAAAAAATGCAGTTTCTCCTTCTCACAATTAGGCCTTGCGATGTGGCTCTGATACCAAATGTTATGAATCACACACAAACTAAAACTCTTCAAATCAATTGCATTATCAAACAAATCAACATGGTTGGCTTTTATAGCCTTGCAAACTCACAAATTTAGAAAGGATAAAATTATCAAACTCCAAAAATAGGGAAAACAACCTCCCACTAATTAATTGAGTGGTTCTAACATTCCTATCGAAGTGGACATCCTAAAGAAATGGTAGTCATTTCAACTCTAGAGAAAAGGTTAGTATGACCATTTTTAACACAATAAGCACCAAAACTGCTTTAAAATGTAGAAGGAAATTGGAGCTTGGAAGAGAAAATTTAATGCCCTCGCGTAAAATGGTCCTTTCAAAACTCATTATTTAGCTTAGCTTGAGAGAAGGAGAAGAAGAGATTTCATGAAGGAATAGAGGTTTGATACGATTTGGATTACCTCAACTAATAGAAGTTGAATTGGGTTTGCTTCGGCGAAAACAGTGGTTTCAGGCAAACTTTGACTATAAATATCTTAGGCTACAGTCCTCGACAAAGTAAGAACCGGGTTCCTACTTCTTCCTTACTCACCAACTAAAACTTTCATGAAAAAATCGAGGGTCAAAAGTCTTTGTACTCATTTTTAGAAGATGAAGGTCACGGGCCTAACAACTTACAATAATTTGATTTGTTATTGCTTGAGAGATGACAACACATTGCGGGTGTGTCTCGATCCAAAATGAATGCACAATAGATCAAAACTTCTAATTTTTCTCTAAAAAAAACTTTCATTATGATGTTCCAAGAAAATATAGATTACTCATAACTTTTCTCCATCAAAAAATCCCATACAAATGGTTGCTGAAACTTTACGCCAACAAGTAATTAATTAACCAACAAGAAAACCCACCATAATCATAAGCCATTAATTAAGTACATAAATAACAAAACCTTTTTCTTTTCTTCTTTCAACACATCATATATTCAACCCTCTTCTTCCCTATACTTACAAATTGGAAACCTTAAAATCCCATTTAATCACAAAATGTGTCCGTTGACTTAAATATTCCACAACACAACACAACACCTATTGTCGGTATTGAACATGATTGTGTTGATCCGACATGAAAGGGTTTTTCAAAGTGCAAGAAGTTGGTCGACTTATGATGAAGGATTTCAATGCTTTGGATTCTCTCCTTTTTTGCTTCTTTTATTCAAAATGGCATCCGTTCTTGGTTCAAAGGCCCAATACAATGTAATAAAGGAGGGTTATTGGTAAAGACACCAGCATTCCGAAAATAACCCTGAAAAATTTCAACACATTTTTAAGCTAAAACTATTGTCTTAAACTCCCCACATTTTTCCTGTTAATACAATTGACATAAACAAGTTTAAAAAAGAAGGTAAGAGAAATGATGTACTAACCCAGTACTGAGAATATCAGGATGCAGCCCATATTCCCGGGCAAAGACGAATGGCACGATTCCTTGTGGAAGAGCTGCCTGAACAAACATTGAATGAAAAAGAAAACTGGAGTGTTAGGTTTAGAGTGAAGAGCCATGAGATTCCACGTCGGTTGGAGAGGAGAACAAAACATTTTTTATAAGGGTATTAAAATTTCTCCCTAGCAGACTCGTTTTAAAAACTTTGAGAGAAGTCCGAAAGGGAAAGTTCAAAAGAACAATATCTATTAGTGGTGGGATTGGACTGTTACAAATGATATTAGAACTGGACACGGGGCGATGTGCCAACAAGGAGGTTGAGCCTTGAAGGGGGTGGACAAGAGGTGGTGTGCTAGCAAAGACGCTGGGCCTGAAGGGTGTGGATTGGGTCCCACATTGATTGAAAAAGGGAATGAGTGTCAGCGAGGACACTGGACCTCAAAGGGGTGGATTGTGAGATCCCACATCGGTTGAGGAGAAGAATGGAACACCCTTTATAAGGGTGTGGAACCTCTCCACCCTTTATAAGGTGAGGAAATTTTTTCTTAATAGATTCGTTTTAAAAATCTTGAGGAAGCTTGAACTAAAAAACCTAAAGAAGACCATATCTATTAGTTGTGAACTTGGATGGTTCCAGGAGCTGAAAATTGAATTGGGAATATCAGCATGCATGGAGTTTGAAGACAAAGAAGAAGAGAGAGTAAAGAGAGAAAGGACCTGAACAATGGCAGCGTGCAACTTAACACCTCTTAAGCCAACGCCGAGTGAAGCAGCGGACATTGCTATGGGTCCGCAAATGAATCTGATCCCCATCCCTATACTGGCCCTCTTCACCCCACATGCTATGATCCTCGGCTGCAATGCCATAAACAGCCCTGTCCACACACCACACATTTTGTTGTCTTTTCTCACTAACATCAACAACATTGAGAGCATAACATTGTACCTAAGCTGAACATCGCCATTCCCAATCCAGCGTCCGAGATAATCTTTATCGAGTACATCACTACGCTTGGCATTGCCACCTTCCATCTGGGTCACAAAAACTCTCATTCTTTAGTTCAATCATAACAACTCAAACTCCACAAATTTAGGCCATAAACTACAAAGTTACTTGAATGACGCAAGCGACCAGAGAAGGCCGAGCACGCTGGAATAAGTATTTGGATTACGGGACAGCTTCCGCCCCACGACGGTCAGTATAAGCCTTATCATTACAAACGCATTCGGCAATTCCTGGCTCCTCTTCGCCTCCACCTCCTCAGCCATCGCCGTTATGGTGCTGTCTCTAAAGCTCATTTCTTTGACTGAATCCCATACAATACACATACCAACCCATTTAATTAATTAATTAATTAATTAGTATTTCATTCTAGTTCTTAACAAAATTAAATGCTCCTTAAGCTTTAGGGTAATACTCAATGGAACGACATAATAATGAAAGGAAAGAAATAAAAAAGAATAGGCCATAATGAAAATCATTAACTTTGCATCATAATTCGAAAGTTGACCCATAACTCTGAATTGGGTGATCAATTAAAGGCATATATCCCTCCATCATTATGCACGTGCTCTCTTTTAAATCATGCCAAACCCATATTACTTCATTTTCATTTATAAATAATCTTTTTTATAAATAAATGTAAACATGATTAAAACATATCACAAAATATGTGTATTTTGTATTAAAATTTTATTTTCTTTTATTTATGTGGCCCACCTCCGAGACAAAACGTACAAATTCAACCTGAGAAGTGTGTCTGTCTCTTCCTACAGTTTTGTTTTTGTTTTTGTTTTTTTTTTTTTTTTTTTTTAACTCTAATTAGTCCTTCTCAAAACGACAGTGTCTTGTCCCTTCACCCACCACCTATAAACGACAACAATCTACGTACCTGGCAATACAGCTTTGTACCCTTGTCCATCTCCTCCTCCACCATTCTCCGGCGACTCCCACACCATCTTCACAGCTGAACTCCCTGCCACTGGTGACCTCCCCCACGTTGGCGTGTTCCCCGCCGTTGTCGTCATCTCCATGTCGTTGAAATTCGAAGCCCTCGGTGTCGGTTGGAGCGAGTATGCATCCGATGATCCATACCCTGATCCCAAGTCGAACCACATGTCGTTCGACCGGAGTGGCCCGTGGAGCTGAACCGGGGTGTTGATGGAGAATATTTCAGCATTCGAGAGATTCGATGCTCTTGGCGTAATTCCAATCGACGATAGACCAGAGTCCGGTGCTGATGAGGTCGATCGCCGAATTCGAACCCGAATTCGGCCTTGAATATCGATCTCGGATTCTGTTAGGAGTTTATCTCGACCGTCAAGAGAAATTACATCGGCGTCGAGTTCGAATTTTGTTATAGCCGTGGCGGAAGGACCAGGGAATTGGTTTTGGATCAATAGAATGGCCGCTCTATATTCAAAGAGGAAAAGCAATAATGTGTACCTACGAAATAAGATCTCAAACTTTATGATAAAATCTTCCATGTGAATTTTCATAACATTGTGACATATATAGCTAAATAATGCAAACCCATTTGACGTAATTAGTAAAATAATTGGTGACACACACGGGTGTAAATTATAACACTCACCTAACATTTGCTATCCTTAAAAGTACAAACATTTAAAGCAATTATTGAAAATTTAAAAAAAATTCATTAACGTGTAACAAATACTTTAAAATTATTCTTCTCTTTTCATAGAAAAGGAAAAAGATTTGTATACCAAATGATGCATTGAAGAACGACGAGTTGGACCATGAGGGGCTGAGTGAAATCGCCATACATAGCATTGAGAAGAGGGATCCCCATAACCAAAGTGTTAGGCAAAGTAGCTAAAGAAAAGAGAGTGATGACCCAATCAAGCCGTCCTCCGCCGTTGCCGCCGCCGCCGGAGAAGAAAACAGCCCCCAAAGAGAGGAAAAGAAGCACAAAAGCCTTGGAAATTGTATCGGCCAATATGAACTTAGTGTCCATCTCAAAAGGGTTGTTTTGAGAAATGAAGTGGAAGGACAGCACCGGCACCGCGAACACCGCAACGAAGCGGTTGATTCCGGCGCATTGCTCCGCCGTGAAAATCTTCCACCACTTGACAGAGGTGTAAGCCACCAGCATTGCGAAGTACAATGGAACCATCGCACACATCACCTTGTAGAAATCTCCCACTGTTATCATCTTTTGCCCCTCTCTATGTGATGGGAAGGAAGAGTTGGAAGGAGATTATAAAGGTGAGTAATTGGCAAAATTACCCCTTTCATGAACAGTGGATTTGAAGAGGATATGGAGGGTTGTTTTGGGTTATCAATAATTTCATGAACACATAACCTTAACTTAATAAATATAAACAAATGAAATAATATGGAATACTTTTAAGAGGGTGGTGATGGGTTTAAACATGTTTTTAAGGAAAAAGCGTGAGAGGTTTTGGAAGGAACACAAATGTGTTTGGTTTGGGGATCTGACAATGGATTGGTTGTAGCGTCCAAATGAGCATATGGACATGTCTCTTTCTCTTGCTGCCTGCAAAAATATATATACATATGCTGTGACACTCAGAGCTTTACTTTTATGTCACTGACAGGTTTTGTTTCTTACAATCGTAAGAAATTTAGAATTTTGTGTTTATAATTTTAAATATTATAATTAGTCATATAATCCTCAAACTTGTCTCTATTAAAAGTAACAATTTGGTTATTATTATTATTATTATGTTATATATATAAAAATATGTACCGACATTCACATTATTCAACTACTAGACCCTAGATGTAACTCGTAGACGTCAACATGAGTGTCTTCGATGTGATAATGGGGATGGATTGGTTGGTTGAGAATTATGTCAGTATTGATTGTTATAGGAAGGAGTTGGTGTTCTGCCCACCCTTACGAACCAACTTTAAGTTTAAGGGTATTAATGTTGAAGGTACCTCCAATGTAGTTTTTAGGTTAAAAGCGACAAAGTTAATCCACCAAGGAGTCTGGGACACATTGGCTATCGTTGTAGATACAAAGAGGGAAGAAGAGCTCAAGTCCACAGTGTCAATGGTGAAGGTGATCAAGTCCACAGTGTCAATGAGAGTCTCTTTTACGAGCTGTAGAGGACTTGTTTGACCAACTCAGAGAAGCGGTTGTGTTTTCCTAAATTGACTTACGGTCATGATACCACTAGACCATGATAAAGGATGAGGATGTGCCAAAGATAGCATTCAAGTCGACGTACAACTATTATGAATTCGTGGTCATATCTGGCTCAAAGACCCAATAATGTTTATAGAATTAATGAATCGAGTATTCAAGGAATGTCTGGACGCATTTGTCATTGTGTTCATAAATGATATCATAGGAGACTCCAAGACGAATAAAAAAACATGAACTGCAGTTCAACAGAGTTTTGATGATTTTGAGAGAGAATAAATTGAACACAAGTTCTCTAAGTGCGAATTTTGACCGCAACAATTCTCGTTCCTCGGATATGTTGTGTCAAAAGAGGGTGTTTTGTACACCCTATAAAGGTGAAAGTTGTTATTAAATGTGCTTGTCCTACAATTGTTATTAAGGTGCACAACTTCCTAAAATTAACAATTTGTTACTCGCTCTTTGTGAGAGACTTCTTTAAGATAGCCTAGCCACTCACACAATTGACCAAGAGGGTAGTCTATTTGTGTGGACGGAGGCATTTTAAGTAAGTTCCAAAGATTTGAAGCAAAGATTTGTGTTAGTACTCACTGTGTCAGTTTGTTCAAGAGGCTACTTGGTGTATAGTGATGCCTCTAAGAAAGAGTTGAGATGTGCGTTAATGTAGCACAAGAAAGTTACCGTCTAATATGCCTCCTGTCAGCTAAAGGATTATAAACAAAATTATCCCACCATGACTTAGAGCGAGAATTGTTGGTTTATTGGTTTATTGAGTTCCTTAACGCCCATTAAAAAATCTCTCAGTTCTCTAGCCCTTCATCTAATTTTCTCTAATCCAAGCTTGAAGTACTTTTTCACCGGGGAGAAGTTGAATATGAGACAACAAAGGTGATTAGAACGGGTGAAAGATTATGACGTAAATATCTAATAAATGAAGCATGCAAGATTAAGGTTGATTTTATTATAAAGTTTCAATTGAGTTAATTTCGCATTAAATGTTAATGATATGTGTATAGTAGTGACCTTAGGTTAAGTAGAAAATTTAGGGTTGTTACAACACCCCCAGTTGGGGTTTGGTTCCCCATCACTCTCATGATGAGTTTTAATTTGGCGTTTAGATCCGCCACTTCAGCCCTAACCTCTCCAAGGGTTACTTTTAAATCTTTAGACAAATTTGAAACCGTTTGAACGATCGCTTGTTGAGCATTGTCTAAGCCCTCGATGTGTTCTTCCATTTGGACAACAGAGCCCGTCAAACTATCCCTATGTTTGAAGTCACCAGCAGTTGTGGCCTTGTTTTTCTAGGGCCTTGACCCTAGTCATTAATTCGCGGACAGGCATTGCCTCAAGGCGGCCTGCCATCTAATCATTCTTGTCGATTTTAGCGGTAATCTCATTCATGTGAGATTTCGTAAGGCTCATTCCATTAGGAACTTCACTCATACAGAGTAACTGATCTTTGATTTCAACTAATCAATCAACTAGGACTTGCCTAGTTCTTTTTGCTGTGGACATGATTGTGTACTACTTTTTAAGGAGCCAACTCAGCTCTAATACCACTTGTCACAATTGCACTCTTACAGCAGCGGGATAGTAATTCTATGACACTTTTTCTAACCTAGCGAACAAGTCAGTCGTAAAAAATTTGGATTTCACGAACAACGTTATAAGCTAAAAAATTGAAAGAAAATAATGTTATAAGCTAAAAGCGATTAGGTAGTAATAACGACTTTGATAGCATATAACCCGGGTAGGAGGAAGAGACAACTAGTCATATCCCCATGTATTAACACAACATGAAATAGTAAAAACCTATCTAAGATGAAAGCATATAAAATGGGTTTGGAACGGACATGCAGCCATGGACAACACGTCTTGGACAAGCATGATCGAGGCATCCGACATGAGGCCATAAACAACACGCTTTGGATATGCATGACCATGACAAGGTGCACGCGCACACGGCTGTGAGTAAGGGTGCGACTGGACAAAACTTTAGGCGCACGAGACAGGGTCAGAGGGCACGAGGTGACCTCAAACTCGACTCCAGTTCATCCCGTTTGACTCCTTTTGACTTGTTCTATCAAGATTTGTCTATATTTAACTTAAAAATTGTGAAATGTAGGTCCAATTAGGAGAAGTTGTGATAAAATTGTCGTGTTATGAGTAAATTACAAGAAGAAAGGAGTTAGCAATCCAAGTATGTAGTGTATCAGAACTCTTAAACTAAGTTTTTAGCTTGTTTTATACACGTAAGTATATTGATTGTGATTATGAGCTTAATATAATAAATGTGTGTGAATGACATGATTTAATTTATGATATCTATGAATGCATGCATAAGATGCGAGCATACTACAAATTTGTAATGGAAATATAGGTGGTATGACTCTAGTTTATGCTTATGAGTTGATTATGCAATAAGCTGTGTATGAGTATCTATAGTCTATTAATCCCGACGAAATTCTTTACCGACGTGCTATGTGCTAAGTTAGGAGTAATGAGTATTCTTGATCGTCAGATTGTATGATAAATAGAGCCAATAGTCTAAACTTAAAGTTAGTTGGATATCTTTTAAGGAACAAATGGTCCTAATAAATAAAACAAGGAATCGCTCGTGAATAAAACTTAATAAATAATTGGAAAGATAATCCATATACCTTCTTAAGGACAAGTTAGCTACTTAGTTAGTAATCTATTTTACTTATCAAAATTTATTATCTTTTTTCTTTCAAGATAACCCTGATAACCCTGATGTAGAGTGATCGAGAATATGATGCACTCGAGTTGGAGACTTCAGGAAATCCTAGCTAGACCCGAGTCTTTTTTTTTTCTTTCTTATATTCACTCTGGTTTGTTTATGTACTTTTAAAGAGTGTTTTGAGATGTAAATTGTTTTCTCATTTTATCTGAATTACACTTTCTAGTTATTCTACCTGATCTATAAACCTAAATCTCTAATACTAATGATAACGACCCTACTTTTCTTTTAAAATAAGACTATTACTACATGCATGACATGATGGTTAGTGCGAAAAACTATTTTAAAATATTTCATATAAAAATTGGCAACATTTGGTAAAAACATAATTTGAATAAAAGAAAAACGCCAAGGCTCAAAGATGAAAATGCAACTAAACTACCTCAACAATGGAACTATGACGTAAATGTGAAGAACTAGCTAGCTTGACTTTATTCAATGGTCTCTTTAGCCGGTGTCATCATCCGTACATGGGGCACTTGTCTTTACCTAAAAAAATTGCAAACATAGGATGAGTATTTAAAAATACTTAACCACAACGTACCTCATGACTAGTGAGACCTACTTTTTATGATTGTTCTTTAGGCTCTACTTTCTGTTTTAATAGGGAAATGCATAATATTTCTCCACAAACGGTTCATGCAAGTATGCATGAATGCACTTGGTGAGTTGTATAAGTACTCCTTAAACTTGACTCCTTAAACTTGACTGTAGACTAGCACATGCTCACATTACCGAAAACTAACATGAAGGAAAAGAGTGTGTATAATATTATGGTGTACGTACCATACTAAAAAAGTAATCCATACTCATGTGACATACAACATGCATGAGATCCCGCATTACGAACCATGATTCAATGAGATAATGCACATAATACTTCTTTACTTGTTATAATAAAAAATTTCTTTGAGACATACATACATATTCATGGTATTTCATTCATACTTATCATACATGGTACATCAAGGTGTCTCAGAGGGCATAACACGATCGTATCAACATAGCAAACATGAATTAACAATCAAGAAGTACATGTATCACAACAATTCATTAGAATGTCATATACAATAACACGTAAATAGACCACATGTTACGTGATATTCATGCATCGATCAATTTATCCAACCTAGATTGTAAAATTCCAATTGTAAGTTCACTTACAATTTCAGGCTCAATTTAGTGTTCCTAAGCTTGCTTTGGTCCAATGTTCCTAGATTCAGCTTCACGTGATCCAATTTCACCTACGATATTTCATCCATTCAGAAAATCGAGTTTAGAGTCTATCTGTGAGCCAACATCACTTAATTATCTAAAATGAATCATAAACAGTACTAAATATTATAAATTATCTACAACAATAATCAACTAACAAAAAAAAAATATATATATGTAGAATTATAAAAATGAGAAAATTGAAATGCAACTATTGACTAAGTACACTTTCAACGGATAATGACAAAAATCAATTTTCTGAAAAGAAGAAAATTGCTACTCACCATTCACCAATTTCAATTTCCCATGATCTTTTCTTGTTCTTGTTTGTTTGTTTGTTGATTTTATGGCAGCATCGATTTTCACAATTTTACAATCACTTATTTTGTGTTTTTTCTCTTCAAGAACACAGCCTACCAAAAACAGGAACACAATCTACTTAATTTGATTCCTAATTATTCTTCTCAAATTCCAATTATAAAAAAATACCCTCCATTAGATTGACTACCCCTGTTGATAAATCTGTTGATCGTTGCAACTTCGACCACCACCGCAAAGATTATGCTGATGGATACTAATTTCTCGGCGTCCAAACCACCGCAGGCAGCGGCGATGGACATCGAACAGATGCCAGAGAATCCCCAGCGTGGTTCCTACCACCGCCGCTCCCTCTCCGACACTTCCTTCCGCTTCCCTAACCTCGATGAGCTTCTCTTCTTCGATCCTTTAGAGCTCGACCTCTCGATTCTCTCTTCCCCTTCTTCTCCTCCTCCCGGCGGCACTGCCATGGCCGTCGATTCGTCGTATAATTCCAAGTTATCTGATGACGCCGTTCACCCTAAGCCGCAGCCGATTAACTCTGGGTCGTTCGGCGGGCACTTGCGCAGCTTGTCGGTAGATTCTGATTTCTTCAAGAATCTGGACCTCGGCGGTGATGGTGGATCGATCGATTCTTTGGGGAGGAAAACTCCGGTGAGTGAACCGCGGCAAGTTCGTCATCGATATAGCTTGTCTATGGATGCTTCTTCGTCATCGTTTGAGGCCGATTCAACCCTAATGATCGATGGAGTGAAGAAAGCAATGGACCCGGAAAGACTTGCGGAGCTAGCCCTAATTGATCCGAAAAGAGCGAAAAGGTCAACAACACCCACTTTCTTTGTATCTCCTTGATTGAATTGGAACTTGAAACTTCTGTGTTGGATTTTTTATGCGATATTTGACTGATTTTGGAACTTCTGAACTGGATTTGGACTTGGAATTTAGGATTCTTGCCAATAGACAATCTGCAGCTCGTTCGAAAGAGAGGAAGGTACGGTACACTAGTGAGTTGGAGAAGAAGGTTCAGACTCTGCAATCTGAAGCTACCACTCTGTCTGCTCAGGTGACAATGCTACAGGTATGAATTCAATTGCTTAAAACCCATTTGGCTTTGTTATGAAGTGTTTAGAAAGTAGATCAATATCAATACCTGTTATGAAGCTTTGAGGCATAAGTAGATCAATAGCAGCAGGCCAGGCTAATAGCTTTGAGGCATGAGACAATTTCATGTTATGCAGAGAGATACTACTGAATTAGCTGTGGAAAATAAGGAACTCAAAATTCGATTACAGGCTATGGATCAGCAAGCACAACTCCGGGATGGTATGCTTTGCTGCCTTCCAGTTCTTTAAATGCACTTCACTGCATAAAAATTGTACTAAACAGGAAAAGATTTATGTTTATTTTTCCGTTGTTCACAGATCTGAGTGAAGCTTTGAAGGAAGAAGTTCAACGGCTTAGAATAGCAGCAGGCCAGGTTCCATTGAACAATGGAAATCCTTTCAACCGACCCCCTCAATATCCATCATCCCGACCGCCTGTACACCATTTTAGTAGCTCCCATGCTCAGCAGGGTCAACAGCAGCCATCACCCAGCTTGGCCACAAACCTGCAGCAACCAGATCCAAAATGGATGAACTCGTCCCAGCTTCTCGGTCGCAATCCCGATGGCCAAGCAAAACCTTAGAAGATGTATTTATGTACATGTAATATTATCTAGCAAAAGAGGGTGATGGGTTATGGTTTTACAATCATTTTCTTGTACATGATTCATATATTTCTTATATGCATGAGAAGTTCGTCATCTAGCACTGTTACAGATGTGTTGTTTTAGTAGAATAGCTTGAGGTATAAGTGGATTATAACTGTAACAGTAGCATCATCTTATGATTCTGCTGTTGCTTGGTTTCTGTATGAAGAATAAACTCATTGTTGATTTAATGATGACTTGATTATTTCATATAAAAAGTAGTGACTATTGAATTTTTACCGGAAATAGAAACTGAATTGAATGTTTAACAAAAAAAAGGGTCTACTTTTGTGCTATGCATCTTTTGAAGAAATGACATGACATGTAATGGTCTAAGCCCATCGCTAGCAGGTATTATCTTCTTTAGATTTTTCTTTCGAGGCTTCTACACCTTTATAAAGAATGTTTCGTTCTCTTTTTCAACCGATGTGTGATCTCACAATCCACCCATCTTTGGAGCCTAGCGTCTTCACTAGCAATCGTTCTCTTCTCCAATCAATGTGGGACTACCCAAATCCACCCCCTTCAAGGCCTAGAGTCCTTGTTGGTACACCACCTCGTGTCCACCTCCCTTCGGGGCTTAGTCTCCTTGCTGGCACATCAACCCCATGTCTAGCTCTGATATCATTTGTAACAATCCAAGCCCACCGCTAGCAGATATTGTCTTCCTTGGGCTTTCCCTTTCAGACTTCTCCTCAAGATTTTTAAAACGCGTCTGTTAGGGAGAGGTTTCCACACCCTTATAAAGAATGCTTCGTTTTTCTCCCCAACCGATGTGCGATCTCACACGACATCGACAATAACCAATGTTGGCTGAATTCCACCCAACAGCTTTGGCATCTAGTTCCGTTTTGGCCACTCATTGGAAGGGCAAGATTCTTCAACCGGCAGCCACCAAATAAATCAAAACAATTGGATTATAGCCTTTAATTATATCCAAAGCTCGAACAAGATTCGGTTGTGTGTATGGATGAGTACAAGTTGTCGTCAGTAGCAAAGTCTATACACATCAAAAGCTAAAGCTTTAACGTCATTTACAAAGCCACTTCCAGCAGTTTTAAATGGTTCAGGTGATTATGTTATGAGGCAAACTGAAAGTAGAGCGAGAGATAGGCTCAAATAGTTATAATGCCTCTAAATTTTCTGCTGATGTTGGTTCCTGTGCTCTTGTTTGTGTTATCAGCTTTCTTGCTTGTGCGTTCATGGGGTTGGAAAAAGGCAATGGAGGACATTCCTGGGAACTTGGGTTGGCCTATTGTTGGTGAAAGCTTCTCGTTTATATCAGAGTTTGGTAGCCCTGCTGGTATTTGCAGCTTCATGATCAACAGGCAGAAGAGGTACCGAAACTTCTTCTTCTTCTTCAATTATTTGTCCATGGAAAGCTCGGGTTTCTTAGATCGTTCTTAAGCTATGTTTGGGAGTGATTTTGGCGATATAAGTACTATATGCTTGATGTTTTTGAGGGGAAAATACTTTTAAACATGAACTTAGTGATTATAGTTATTTAATTCTCAGATCATATGCAAATATGTCCTTAGGTTTGGAAAGGTTTTCAAGACCAGCGTGCTCGGGAGATTGATGGTGTTCATGACGGGGAGCAATGCGGCGAAGATTTTATTGACGGGGAAGGATGGTATGGTGAGCTTGAACCTGTTCTACACTGGCCAGCAAGTCCTCGGCCGAAGCAGCTTGCTTCAGACCAATGGTGAAGCCCACAAGAGGCTGCGACGGCTGATCGGAGAACCGCTCTCCATGGATGGCTTAAGGAAATACTTTCAGTTCATCAACAATTTAGCAATTGAAACTCTAGATGAATGGTCTGGAAGAACAATTTTTGTTCTTGATGAAGCTTCCACAGTTGAGTTCCTCACTTCAAAATAATCACATTAGAGCGTTCTGGTGTATGATATGGCATGACATGACATAATATAAGTCTTCTGGTTTTTGTAGTTCACTCTTAAAGTTATTGGTAACATGATCATGAGCTTGGAGCCTCAAGGAGAGGAACAAGAGAAGTTTAGAGACAATTTCAAGATAATCTCTTCTTGTTTTTCATCTTTGCCTCTTAACATTCCCGGAACCGCTTTCTATCGTGGTATGAAGGTAATAACGTTTAGTTTTCATTTAGCTAACACGAAACTCAAAAGCTTAAACGAATAGGTTATGGTATATGCATTTTTTTTTATCTATTTTCAGGATTTGGTTATAGAACTTGAATCTTCTGAGTACATTCAGCTGTTTTCAGGCACGTAAACGAATGTTCGAGATGTTAGATTCGATCATTGAAAAGCGACGGAGCGGAGAAACCTGGCGACAGGATTTCTTAGACTCACTGATAATCAAACACAACAAAACAGGAGGAGGAAGTGATGAAGAAAAACTCACTGATGAACAATTGAAGGACAATATACTAACTCTGCTGATTGCTGGACATGATACTACAACTGCAGCTCTCACTTGGCTGATCAAATTTCTTGGAGAAAATCCTCATGTTTTGGAACAATTGAGAGTAAAAACATCTTCCTTTGCAATGAGAATTTTTACAGTATCAAATGGGTCAATCCAGAATTGATTTTTCTTGAATTTGCAGATTGAACACCAACAGATTCAAGAACATAGGAAGGGAGAAAATCTGTCATGGGCTGATGTTAACAACTTACCTTACACTGCCAAAGTATGTGTATCAAATTAATTGAATGGTGAATATTAACTTCAATACCAAAATATTTACTGCAAGAAACTCAGGTGCTCAGTGAAACTCTGAGGAGAGCAACAATTCTACCATGGTATTCAAGAAAAGCTGCTCAGGACTTTGAAATTGGAGGTAATCTCTGGATTCAGAAGCCACCAAGAATTTGTCTGTTTGGTTTGTTCTGTAATTATTAGGATGTATGGTTTGTAGGATACAAGATCAAGAAAGGGTGGTCAGTAAACTTGGATGTTGTTTCAATTCATCATGATGCAACTGTTTTTCCTGAACCCAACAAGTTTGATCCATCAAGATTTGAGGCACCATTAAGGCCTTTCAGCTTTCTTGGATTTGGCAGTGGACCAAGAATGTGCCCTGGAATCAACTTGGCAAAGCTCGAAATTTCAGTGTTCATCCATCACCTTGTCTGCAAATACAGGTCAGATTTCGTTCGTTGTTCGTTTCTCCTATCATCACATATCTTGCTAACGATTGTCTAACACGTTTGCATGAGTCTAGGGACTAACTAGACATATTACTATGATATAAGCCATGAGTATTAATGATAATGAACAGATGGAGATGTTTGGAGGAGGAGGATGATTCAGTGCAGCCAACTTTGGTGAGGATGCCTAAGAACAAGTATCCAATTAGAGTGGAGGCACTGTGAGAGCTTCTTTTCTGCCGTTTGGAAAGTTGTTCCGAAGAATAAGCATGAGAGAAGAGGCTACAAGAAAAGGGATTGTCTAATATTTATGATATATAAGAACTGCCCTGTCATGAACATGTTCATAGATCAATCGATAAATTCAATCTATCTAATGTCTACTTGGCACGTAACTATTTTTTGTGACTTAGATCATCAAACATATAAATTTATAAATTAGAATTCAATTTTTAAATCTTTTGTTAAAAAAACATTGAAAATACAACTTTATATTTCAATAAATTTCTTGTTTCTAAACTTTTATTTTCAAATCATGCCATCTAAATAAATTGAATTTAGCATACCCATTAATACTTTTAACTTTGAGTTATTCAATTGGTTCACTAGATATAAAATGGTATCTTTTGGATTGAAACCAGCACTTGAAATCTTCACCTACTCATGAATTTGATAGCCATATCATTTCTGTAAACATCATGTGTTTCTTAGGCATGAGGCAATGGGGAAAGGCTGCAAGTATTTTAAGGGAAAAATGGTGGAGGGCATGGAAGTATGACCCACTAAAATGGACAACCAATTCATTTGTTTTGGATTGTGTACAGCTTAATCTTCCAATAAACTCGATTCAAATTGAAATCGATAGCTCAAGAAAGGTTCAACATCGTTAAAAAACAAGAGAAGCATTAAAAAAGTATCGATTTTTGGATATTGTGACACTTCAAATCCTTACCGACAAATTGAGCCTCTAAAAACTTAATTTTACATCTTACGAAGAATCAAATGATGCTTATTTTTTTAATCAAACTATAGTGATTTAGCAACAATTTTGACGGGGAGATGTATGCACCACAACTAGAGGTACCTTTTGCCAAATTTTTAACACATAGCTTTGATAGGGACGTCTATTACTTCAACTCTTTGATCATCATTTCTAGTTGTTGGAATTATCGAACCTAATCATTAAGTGTTTGTTTCATTTATCGTTCCAAAAAATAATTGTTTTTAAGAAAAAAAATATTTATTTTATACGTATTTTAGTACGAAACTAACTTAATTTACCTTTAATTTCTTTGTTTTGTTGCATATTCTTAAAAACTAAAAATATGAAAACTTGTTTTTGGAATTTGGAATTTAGTTAAGATTTTAAATATATTTAAAAAAATGAAATTCATCGGAGAGAGATTAAATTTTATATCTAATCCATCCTTCACTTATCAACATTTTTTTAAAAATTTAAAAATTTATTATACATGAAATTGGAACACAAAATTAAATTCTTTCTAATTTTTCTTAAATGATTGCACTCTTTGAACTTTAAACCAAACCCTACTAAGTTTCAAAATGCAGTTTGGTGACCATTGTGCGTGCCGGCCGATGAAGTTCCTTTGTATGACATCTCGTCTTAAAAGACAACTTTTAGCCTAAATATTGAGAGTTGTAGCCATCATTTTAAGGCATCCCACATAGATGATGAGTAATCTAACAAGGTGAGTTGATAGCAACTTCTTATGAGGCTTGAGTTGAGACAAAATAAAACTCTAATTCTCTTATGAGAATTATTCATGGTTATAACAAAACCTATTGAGTATGCATAAAAGAATACCAAAAACCACATTTTTCAAAGCTTAAGAGACAAATCTAGACACTCTAGCTCGAGTGATTCATTACGTTTAGTACTCTTCGAATATTGTTCATGCCACGACGCAACATCGACTCCAGACGCCTTCCAACCGCCGCGCCACGATCGAAAACTCCCACGAACTAGTTCCCCTCTTCCATGCTTCCTATAAAACTTGCGATGCACCATAGAATTTGTTTGAACTCCAAAGGATGATCTATAGAATCCATGGAAAGGGTCTTCAAAACCTGTTTTAGCCAGCTTTCTCTCTCGACTATGAGCATTTTGGTGGCCACCAAGAGCTTGTGAGCTAAAAAACTTCCTTTGGCAATAATTGCAAGAGAAAACTCTAGGCTCAGCTGCTTCTTTACAAGCATGATCAAACATGTCAATGGGGTTGAGTTCTTCCAAATCATTGTCATTGTTGGGGCATAGGTTGAGGGTAAAAGGTTGATGGGATTTGTCTTTTGGGTTTTGTTTTGTTTCTGTTTGGCTATCTTGTTGAAGTAGCCATGGACTGTTTGTGAAGAGACTCATTGGATATAGAGGAAATTTTGTTGGTGTTTTTGTTTCTTCTTGGGTGATAAATTTTGCGATTGGATGGATATATACTTCTAGAGGAAGATAGGGTGTTAGATCGTTTGTTGTTGTAGAAATATCATGAATATAAAAGAGATGTATAATTTGACTTCCAACCCTATGGAAAAGGAACTTGGTACCATCATTCGTGAGTTTTAAGTGTTTGAGTGTGTAAGATGAAATAATTCATTCAATATAGTATAAAAATTAGAAATTTGTCAATTGGTTGATTCAAATTCAACATCAACTTGAATCATACTTAGACGATGTTAATGGTTTACCCCTTGATTATAGTTATCGATATATAGCTTCCACATATATGAACATATAATCTCTAATAGATCATTGGACTTATATGTTTCCTAATATGTTGAGGTTGATTATTATTACTTAATTAGCATGGGCATGTTGTATGCCTTAATTCCTTATTATACATTGATTTAGGGTTTGGATAGCCCCTATTGCCCAATTGTAAGTTGGACGAATCGCTATGTGCGAGAGAATGTGAATTATGAATTTCATAGACTATGAGCTATTGGTTACGTATTTGTAGTCTCCATGGGTTGACCAGGTCCTCATTGAGACGGGTAGGTTGCAACTCCTATTCGTGAACTAACCAACAGAGGTTAGGGTCTACTTGTTACGTTTGATTTAGTTGTCACCCATAGAGGATATTAGTAGTCATACAAAGTATACTACTATAGTACAAAATAAAGGGTGGCTAGTGGGGAGAGTCATAGCCTTTTTACTGACCCAACTTGAAAGGGCGTAGAGGCAGGTAGTTTACTGTTCTAGTTAGAAAAGACAAAGTAACATGTAGTTATTGTTCCTAAGACAGGTAATTTTACTGTTTTTAACCCTACGAGGGTGTAAGACAGGTAGTTTACTGACCCATCCCAGAAGAACATAGTGGCAGGTAGTTTACTGTTCTAACCCGTTGAGGGCGCACGAGTAGGTAGTTACTATTCCAGTCTGAAATGGGCGTCGTGACATGTAGATACTAATCTTAGGAATAGGTAGGTGTTGCCCTGCACTACTAGGGAGAATCCAATGGTTTGAGCTTAGTAGGTAGATAGGTATGAAGAATCCATATCAACGAGTAACCATAGGGTCTTTTCTTGATAAAAGCCCCAATCTCTAAAGCCCCGTACAGGATGGTCTCTGCCAAGTTGAAGGAACTAAAGAAGCAACTGCATGATCTTCTAGATCGAGGTTTTATCCGGTCAAGTGTGTCACCATGGGGGTACACAAGGTGTTACAGTATTTTCAAAAATTGACCTGCGGTCGGGTACCACCAGTTAAGGATAAGGAAAAACGACATCCCCAAGATGACTTTCATTATGAGTTCATTGTGATGTTGTTCGGCTTGACGAACGCCCCAGCAGCATTCATGGATCTTACGAATAGTTTAAGGACTTCTTGGATACGTTTGTCATAGTTTTCATTGATGACATATTAGTATACTCTAAGACCTACGAGGAGCACGAAGCACACTTACATCAAGTACCATTGAGGCTAAGGGCACATCGAATTTATGCCAAATTTTTTAAATATGAATTCTGATTGTAGGAAATATCGTTCTTGAGGCACGTTGTGTCAGGAAAGGGCATATCAGTGGATCTAACAAAAGTCGAGGCAATTATAGATTGACCTCGACCTACCTCAGCAACCAAAGTAAGGAGTTTCTTAGGCTTAGCGGGATACTACAGAAGATTTATCCAGGACTTCTCTAAAATAGTCGCCAGCCTTACACCACTAACAAGAAAAGGGAAGGTGTTCTTGTGGAACGGTGCATGTGAGCAAAGTTTCAGGGAACTTAAGCACCGACTAGTGACAGCGTTGGTACTTGCAGTACCAGATAGCTCAGGAAACTTTGTGGTCTATAGCGATGCGTCAGGAAAGGGCCTAGGTTGTGTCTTGATAAAGAATGGTAAGATCATAGCCTACGCTTCGAGATAGTTAAAGGACTACAAGAAAAACTACCCAATGCATGACCTAGAGTTAATTGTCATAGTATTTGCTCTGAAAATATGGCGACACTACTTGTATGGCGAGCGTATACAGGTTTTTACCGATCACAAGAGCCTGAAATACTTATTCACTCAAAAGAAACTCAACATGAGGCAAAAGCGCTGGTTGAAGTTAGTCAAGGACTACGACATTGAAATAATGTATCACCTAGGTAAATCTAATGTCGTAGCTGATGCTCTGAGTAGAAAGACAACTGACTCTTCGACGTTAGTCACGAAGGAGTTCAGATTGCAGTGAAATAATGTATCACCTAGGTAAAGCTAATGTCGTAGCTGATGCTCTGAGCAGAAAGACAGCTCACTCTTCGACGTTAGTCACGAAGGAGTTGAGATTGCAGGAGGATATGACGAAGGCTGGAATAAAAGTGGTGACAAGAGGCGCAATAGGAAGACTGAGTCAGCTTAGAGTCCAGTCAAACCTGAGACAGCAAATCATAAATGCTCAGAGCAACAACCCTCACTTATACTCGATTTGCTAACAGTACGAGGTAGAGAGGGAAGAAGGATTCACCATGTCATCTGATGGAAGGCTATTATGGCAAGGACGACTAAGTGTCCCCGCATTTGAACAGATCAAAGAAGACCTCCTGACTGAAGTCCATGAATCTCTATATTCAGTACACCCTGGTAGTACCAAGATGTATCATGACCTGAAGAAGTGTTATTGGTGGCCAAGGATGAAGCGGAATGTTGCCCTCAGAGTTAGTAGATGCCTAACCTGCCAACAGGTGAAAGGCCCCTAGACAGAGACCCTCAGGCCTATTACAGCCCCTATACATTCCACAGTGGAAGTGGGAGGATATAGCCATGGACTTCATATCAGAATTAACCAAGACCTCGAAGGGATACACAGCTATCTGGGTGATTATCGATAGACTAATGAAGTCTGCCCACTTCATTTCGGGCAAGGCTACCTACACAGTGGATAGGTGGGAAAAGTTATAATTAGAATAGATCGTTAGACTGCATGGAATTCTTGTCTCCATTACGTCAAACAAAGATGCACGCTTTAACTCTCACTTTTGGAAAGGTTTGCAAAATGCAATGGGGACCCAACTCAGATTCAGTAGAGCGTTCCACCCCCATACTGAAAGGTTGAACCATGTCCTAGAGGACATGTTGCGAGCATGCGTGGTTGACTTCGCCTGAAGTTGGGACGAATACCTGCCACCTTATACAATTTGCATACAATAACAGCTACCAGGTGACCATACATATGACATCTTTTGAGGCCGTCTACAGGTGAAGGTGTCGGTCTCTAGTTTTCTGGGAGGAAGTTGGGAAGCGAAAGTTGCTAGGGTCAGAGTTAGTCCAACTAACGAATGCAGCAGTGCAAAAGATCAGAGTACGAATTTGGACTACATAGAGCCGACAAAAGAGTTATGCAGACACGCGTCGTAAGGACATAGAGTTTGTCATCGACGATCACGTCTTCCTAAAGGTTTCACCCATGAGAGGGGTGATGAGGTTTGGGAAGAAGGGAAAGTTGAGCCCAAAATTTATCAACTCTTTCAACGTCCTGGAGAGAGTTGGGTCTGTGGTGTACCAACTAGCCTTGCCACCTGCTCTAGCCATCGTACACAACGTGTTCAACATGTCTGTGATAGAGTATGCAAACATTCCCCTGAGGGAGAACTTAAGTTACGAGGAGGAGCCCATCGGGATCGATGCCACGAAAGTACAAAAGCTTAGATACAAAGAGATATCACTTGTCAAAGTAGTGTGGAAGAACCACCGCGTCGAAGAAGCAACCTGGGAATTGGAAAACGAGATGAGGGCCAAGTACCCCGTGTTGTTCTGGGACTATGAACTTAGTGGTGTGGTTCAATTTAATAAGTTGAAGGTCTTGGAGCCTATGCCCTTCTGTGGGGTTTGAGACACTAAGACTTTGAAGAATTTTATCTTTGACCTCAAATAGTACTTTCAAGCCACAAAATACCGTGGCAGAAGAGGCAAAGGTCACGTTAGCCAAAATGCATGTAGCTGATGATACAAAGTTGTGGCGAAGATCCAAGTACATGGACATCCAAGATGCTCGATGTATTATGGACACTTGGGAGAGCTTAAAACAAGAACTCTGCTCATAGTTCTTCCTAGAGAATGTCGAAATAATAGCAAGGAGGAAGTTAAGGGAGCTGATGCATACTGAGAATATATGAGATATGTTAAATAGTTGGATACTCACGACATGTCCGAGAAAGACAAGTTCTTATGTTTTGTTGACGGGTTGAAGTTGTAGGCAAAGACCAAGCTCAACGAATAAAGAGTTCAAGACTTTTCCTCGACCTATGCTACAGCTGAATGACTATTTGACCTTAACAACGATTAATCCTAAGACCTAAGGCAAAATCAGGCTTCTGCAAGTGGGTGTAATATAAATTATTGACCCAACTTCCCAGAAGGTGGGGGAGGTGACAAAATTGAAGGCAAAGAAGGAGAAGGCAAGTCCTTCAGGTAAAACCCAAATGCTAGGTAGAGACTTCAAGCCAACACCTTCACTAAAGATGAGAGACCAACCTCCAAAGTAACTCGTGGTTACTTAGGAAGTCCATCCAGATAGATGAAGCGAAGAGCCGGTTAGAAGTGTTGGTCACGACAGTTTCAAAATAGAGAAAGAGTTATGATCAAGTTGAGGTCAGATCAACTCTGATTTCAAAGTAGCAGGAATCGACAATTGGTGCGAAAATACTATAGACCAGTCGAAGTCATTCAGAAGACCGAGAAGGCATTATATAGAGTCCAATTGTTCTCATGAATGCAGATGAACCTTGTTGTCCATGTCAGTAACTTGTAACGTTACTATCTCGACCAAGAAGAAACTAGGTACAAAAAGGTGGTACAACCTCATGCCATGAAGAATAATTCCACCCCGAAGAAAGTATGAGAGATTTTGATAGAGAAGACACGAAGAGTCGACGAACTAAGAAGTGATTTTCAACGATTCCTAGCAGATTAGAAAAGACTCCTCAATGCAGAGATCAACTAGAAGTGCGTCCAGAGACCTAAAATTGGTCTCGTTCTACATCGCTGAGTTCGTGAAGAGTCGGTTGATAGAGACGTCAACCAATTAAGTAGGGAAGGATGTCACGATCATGCTTGTTCAAGACATGTTGCTTGTAGCAACGTGTCGGGTGTCCTGGTCATGCTTGTCCAAGATGTGTTATCTATGATAAATAAAACTCACTAATTTGTGAAGTAACTCTCACACACACTAACAATCGAACACTCCGATACCGCTTTGTGAAAATACTACTCGCGTATTTGTGAAGGAGATGTCCAGAGGGGAGAGACAAGGAGCCAAAGAATACTGGAAAAAACTTTTTCTAATGCACTGTACTTCTTTGCCCTCGATTTTTCTTTGCTCTGACTTTACAGGAAAGAGATTAAGTATTTATACCTTTTCTAACATTAATAATAGGGTGAGAGAAACTCTCATACCCCCTACCATCATTCTCTAAAAAAAACTTAGGCCTTTTCTTTCAACTCGACTTTTTCAAATTAGTTTTCCTAACATAACAAATTAACTGCATTTGGCATTTTAAGTTTATGACTCAACAAAACTCCCCCATAAACTTAAATGCGCCTACCATCTATCATGCCAATCATCTTCTTGTAATTGTCGAAAAGTACTTTCGGTAGCGATTTTGTAAAGATGTCCGCAACTTGATCCTGACTTGCCACATGCAGCAATTCCACGCTTCCTTCCTTCACATGATATCGAATAAAATAAAATCGAACGTCAATGTGTTTGCTTCTTTCATGGTTCACTGAGTTCTTGGCCAACTCAATTGCTGATTTGTTGTCAACTTGAATCACGGTTGCATCTCGTTGCTTTAGCTCTATCTTGCTTAGCAAATTTCTAAGCCATATCGCGTGACACACACCAAGATGCTGCCACATACTCAGCTTCACACGTCGAAAGTGTCACGATCGGTTGTTTCTTTGAAAGCCAAGTAAATGCTGTGTTGCCCATGAAGAATATATAACCCGATGTACTTTTCTGATCGACTATGTCTCCGCACCAATCACTGTCAGAGTAACCAACTAACTTGTAATCTTCTATTTTCGAGTAGAATAACCCAAGTGACACCGTTCCTTGAATGTACCGTAGGACTCGCTTCAATGCCTTCCAATATGAATAAATCGGCTCCTCCATGAACCGGCTTATAATGCCGACACTTAATGAAAGATCTGGCCTTGTGCATGTAAGATAGTGAGGCTTCCTACCAGGCTCCGGTACCTATTTGCATCTACTCATTCTCCTTCATCGTACTTTGAGAGTTTTGCACCTGGTTCCATTGGTGTTGATATCGGGTTGCAATTTTCCATCTTGTACTTCTTCAAAATCTCCTTTGCATATTTCTCCTGTGATATAAAGATACTTGTCTCTCCTTGTTTAACCTCCAAACCAAGGAAAAACTTCAACAAGCCCAAGTCTGTCATCTCAAATTCTCGTGTCATTGTGCTTTTAAACTCTTCTATCATTTCATCATTGTTGCTTGAAAAGATGAGGTCATCGACATAAAGAGCGACAAGTATCACATTACCTCCACTCTTCTTTGTGTAAAGTGCATGTTCGTGGGGACATTGCTTGTACCCGTTCTCCTTGAAGTATGTATCGATACGAGTATTCCATGCTCGCGGTGCTTGCTTCAACCCGTAAAGTGCCTTCTTCAATTTTAGTACCTTCTTCTCTTCTCCAATTTTCATGTACAAGGGAGGTTGTTCGAGGTATACTTCTTCTTCAAGCACACCATTCAAGAATGTCGACTTGACATCTATTTGAAAAATCGGCCATTTGAATTTGTAGAAAAATAAATTGCTCTGATACCAATTTGTAGAAACTGACACTGCTCTGATACCAATTTGTTAAATTGAAATCACTCTGATACCGATTTGATGAAGTAAACTAAAGTTGCTCTGATACCAACCTCGAAATAAAACGCTCGCTCTGAATCTAACTCGTTTAGATAAATCTCACGAAACTTTAAAAAGGAGGTGTCGACAGGGGAGAGAGAGACAAGGAGACAAAGAAGTTCTCAAAAAGCTATTACACACTAACTCAGACAGTAAATGTTTTCTTTCTCTTTCTTGTTGTTATTTCTCCCTGCACTATTACATTGAATACATGAGGCCTTTTTATAGCCTTTCCTGAGGCCAAATTTGGCTACCCTCGATTTTTTTTTCACCCATTTACTCTCCCTTCAGTAAATTTCTATCCTATTTGCTCTCCCTACCTGAGATAATTATGCCTTCATAATTAAATTGACTGAATTAAAAAATAAAAAACAAAAAAAAAGTTTATTTTCCAACAAAACTCCCCCATAAACTTAAATCCTTCTTACTCAATGACTCCTCCGGCGTCGTTTTCGTTTTCTTGATCTCAGTTGTGATTTCTTCACTTTTCTTTTCCTTTTCTCAAGCGAAAAATTGGGATTGTCCTTCTCTGATGAGACTTCATTTGGATCTTCTCGAGACCATCCCATCTGAGGCTCCAAGTCTTCATTTCTCCAGTTCTCAGCTATGCTTGACTCAGACATCACGGCTTCGTTCCGTTTACTCAATTCCCTTCATAAGTCCACAGCGACCTTTACCGCTAGCATTCTTGTTTCCTCCAATTTGGCTTTATCATGAGTGAGTGTCTCAATTGTGTGTCGTAAATTCACTGTCTCCTGTTGGACTTGATTCAGGTTCACGTCAAGTGTGTTTTTCTGTTGAGTCAGTATCTCTATATCTTTTTCCTCCCTTACTAGCTCGTCTACTAAGCCCTCAATCTCCATGAGTAGGACTTTCTCTTTCTCCGCACCTTCTTCAACTTTCATCGTAAGATCGGAGATTGTCTTCTCATTCTTTTCCTTCTCCTATTTTAGACAGAAGGAACTCTTACTCAGTTCAGTCACTTCCTTCTCCAACCGTTGAACTTTTGTTTCAAGCTCTTTCCTTTCTTGTTCAATTTCCATCCTCTTTCTTCTTTCTACCTCGAATTTCTTTTCCGGTCCTTTGGGCTCTTTGTCTTTGAGCTCGGGCTCTCTATTCTTCGGTTGTTCATCTTCCTTTGATTTTCTCATCTCTGATACCGTGATTTCGCCAAATCCGCTGCATATCACCTTATTTCCAACAACTTCCACTATCTCACGACTACCGCCTTCAACTTTCGCGCCGCCGTCTCCTTTTGTGTTCGGCTCTTCGTTTTGAGCCATCAAGAGGATGCCTCCACTTGTTGCGTCATCCAGGGCTAGATTGATGGTCTCTTCCACCTTTTCTTTGGCTCGACAGTCTCTCGCATAGTGACCAATTCTGCCACAATTGTAATATTTTTCAGAGTTACAATCATTCGCGAAATGACCATATTTTTGACATTTATAGCACTAGATGTTTGATCGGCCACCTCTTCCTCGACTGCGTCCTCGAATACGTCCTCTTTCACACCAATTTTCTTGGCTCGATAGTCTTTTCTCCTGGTAGTTTTCTTTGTGACTATTGCCTTGACCAGCCTGACCATTCCCGCGGCTTCCACTATCTCTACCTCAAAAATTTTGTGAGTAGAGATCTTTTCCATCCTTTATTGTTGCCTTCGTCTGAAGCGCTTGATCGAGTGGTTCCTCCTTCTTTTTCTTACGTTGCTCGTGTGCCTCGAGAGAACCGGCAAGCTCATCGACTGTGAACTTCGTCAGGTCCTTCGATTCCTCTATGGAACAAACAACATTCTCGAAGTTGTCTGTTAATGACCTCAAGATTTTTCCACAACCCACGTTTCGGGTAACATTTCTCCGTTCCGATTTAACTAATTCGCCACGGTCTGTACATGAGTAATGTAGTCAGATACATTTTCTGACTCCTTCATCTTCATGCTCTCCAACTTGCCACGCAGAGTCTGGAGACGCACCTGCTTGACTCGGTCGGTTCCTTTGAACACCTTTTCTAAAGTATCCCACGCTTCATTTGAAGTAGTTGCCCTTGCAATATTCTCAAAGCCCAACTCGTCAACAGCTCGGAACAACATGTATAGTGCTGCCTTATCCTTTGACCGTAATTCCTTTAGCGCCTTGTTTTGCGCAACCATGTAACCCGTGGTATCAAACGGTTCTTCGAAATCGTCTTCAACCACCTCCCATGCGTCTTGTGAACCGAGAAGAGCTTTTATTTGGATGCTCCAATTCTCGTAGTTCGTCTTCGACAATCGTGGTAGCGGCATTTGTCCCATCATGTTCGCCATCGGCTCTGATACCAATTTTTAGAAAAATAAATTGCTCTGATACCAATTTGTAGAAACTAACGCTACTCTAATACCAATTTGCTAAATTAAAATCGCTCTGATACCAATTTGTCAAAATTGAAATCGCTCTGATACCGATTTGATGAAGTAAACTAAAGTTGCTCCGATACCAACCTCGAAATAAAACGCTCGCTCTGAATCTAACTCGTTTAGATAAATCTCACGAAACTTTAAAAAGGAGGTGTTGAAAGGGGAGAGAGAGAAGGAGACAAAGAAGTTCTCAAGAAGTTATTACACACTAACAATGTTTTCCTTCTCTTTCTTGTTGTTATTTCTCTCTGCACTATTACATTGAATACATGAGGCCTTTTTATAGCATTTTCTTGTTGTTATTTCTCTCTGCACTATTACATTGAATACATGAGGCCTTTTTATAGCATTTTCTGAGGCCAAATTTAGCTACCCACGATTTTTTTTTCACCCATTTACTCTCACTTTAGTAAATTTCTCTCCTATTTGCTCTCCCACCTGAGATAATTATGCCCTCATAATTAAATCGTTTTGACTGAATTAAAAAACAAAAAACAAAAAAACATTCAAGTTTTTTTTCCAACAGGATTGAGCTGCTTGGGAAATGAACAATCGGATTGTCTCCATTCTAGCAACAGGAGCGAACACTTCGTCATAGTCGATTTCCACCTTTTGCTTGTATCCCTTTGCAACAAGTCGCGCCTTGTACCGCTCAATCTTTCCTTGAGCATTCATCTTTTTCTTGAATACCCACTTCACACCTATGGGCTGACTTCCTTCCGGTAATTTTGTCGCCTCCCATGTATTGTTGCGATGAATCGCTTTAATCTCCTCATCCATGGCAGTTTGCCACTTCTTGTCTCGCACTGCCTCTTCAAAGCTGATATTTTCAGCATCTGCCAGAAGACATACAAGGAGTACCTCATTTGTTGAGTCATACAAATCTCGCAAACTTCGCATTTTGGGTTGTCGTGGTTCATCTTCATCATCAGAAATTTCTGAGTCGGTTGGTGCACTTGTTGGTGCAACGATTGACGATTCTCCAACTTCTATGTTGACTTCCGTCGAATTTTTCCAGTCTCATTCGCTTGCTTCATTTACTCGCACATCGTGACTCACTATCACCATCTTGCTTATCGGGTCAAGTAGCTTGTATTCTTTTGTCTTCTCATCATATCCAATAAAGATATACCTTTTGCTTTTGTCTTCGAGCTTCGTTCTTTGCTGATCTGGTACGTGAGCATAAGGCACACTACCAAACACTTTGAGATGAGAGATTGTAGGCTTTTGTCCGCTCCAAGCCTCTTGTGGTGTTTGATCATCTAACTTCGCATGTGGACATCGATTTTGTACGTAGATGGCGCATTGCACGGCTTCTGCCCAAAATTCCTTCGGCATCCTTTTGCTCTTGAGCATTAATCGATCCATGTCGAGAATGGTCCGGTTCTTTCTCTCAAACACACCATTTTGTTGAGGGGTGTACGGTGCGGTTAGAAATCGCCTTATGTCTTGCTCCTCGCAATACTCCATGAAAGCTATCAAAGTATACTCTGTTGAAATAAAATTCGCTCTGCTACCAACTTGTAGAAAATAAACGCTCACTCTAATACTAACTCGTTTAGATAACTCTCACGAAGCTGTGAAGGAGATGTCGAGAGGGGAGAGACAAGGAAACAAAGAATTCTCAAAACCCTTTTCTATTGCTCTGTACTTCTTTTTAACTCTATAACTCTTGCTCTACTTGCTCTGCTATTACAATGAGAAACAAAACGTATTTATAAGTTTTCTAGAGCTAAAAATGGCCATCAGAATCTCACGTTTTCTAACCCATAAAACCAGTACTTCCTAAAATAAATATTGGCTTTTTGACTGAATTTTAAAACCCAAATTAACTAAAAAATAGAAACTACCTTCTTTCTCTTTTTCATTCAAGTTTATTCCCAACATACTCGTCACCTCTATCGGATCGTACAGCTTTGATGTGTCTACCAGTTGCCTTCTCCACCATCACTTTGAACCTTTTGAATACCTCGAATGCCTCGGATTTTTCTTTCAGAAAGTAAGCCCAAGTTTTCCGTGAGTAATCATCGATAAAAGAAATGAAATACCTCTTTCTGCTAAAGGACTCGGGGGTAATTGGTCCACATATATTTGTATGGATCAACTCGAGAGGTTTTTTAGCCCAAAATTCAGCCTTCTTTTGAATTGAGGTTCTCGCATGCTTGCTGAGTGTCACAACAATACTATGAAGAGAGTAGGTTGTGACCCTCACGTCATGACAAGCAAAGCGGCGTCCCTCAAGAGACGCCCATCCGGCCATAGGCGGGCCAATATAGAAGAGTGCCATGATGCGATCGAGGAGGACGATGCATCATCCAACACACCACCACGCTAAGTGGGCATTGCATTGAAAGACAAGTTGAGACATAAGCAAAGACAAAGACATCAGAATAGACATGAGGGGCAAAGATAGGCTTGTTGAAGGGCCGGGTAGGGCCCCGGGCCTTAACCTCGAAAGTCGGGGTTCCGGAAGGAATTTGGTCATGCGGTTCGAGAGTTAAGTCCGTCCATATGAAATATGAATGCTCGCCAAATTTGATGTCAATCGGACATCGAACGGACAATGCACGACACCGTATGACCGTTCACCAAAATCATGACTACACCTGGTAGATTGAAAATGGCTCAGAATGTACTATAGGGTACCATGGTGTTAGCTCTCCACCACCCCTGGGCCCTGTGGCCTAAGTGAGCTACCCTGTGGCACATACATGTGTCACAGTGTGGGCGAGCGTGTCGAGACGAGTGTCTCAGGCGACTTCCTTTGAAATGGGTTTTTCAAGAACAGTACCAGGCGGCACGGGTGTGCCGGTATTGCGCCCCAGCCCGCGTGTCGGAGGTTGCTACATACACCCGCTATCCGATACGGTATTCGTAAATGACTCGGCATGGGCACGTGAGGACCTATGCCTCGATAGGACCCGGATGGATGAATGTTCGAGAAGTCCCGATGAGATGAAAGACACGCGGGCCCATTCTTGATGGCATGACCGAGCGAGTCATGATGGTCGACGACATTCCGAGACTCGGGATGGCGTCAAGACATATGGACCCTATCGATTGGGATCGAGATGACAAGACGAGATGCGATGTTGCATTGAGAGACATTGGCCCGAGCAGAGGCAAGGTCGAGCCGAATGACTTGGCCTAGTGTAGAGGCAAGTCGGTTGTGTCGCAGACGATTGAACATGCACGCGCAGGCGGCGTGTGTGGTTGGACAAGCTTGGATTCCGCACAAGCGATGTCTGATGGGCGAAGACAAATCTCGCCTAAGGTCCGACGAAGTCACAAAGCCGGGGCAAAAAATATATATAGGGCTTAATTCCCCTTAAGGCTGGTCGTGGTCGTGTCAAGATCACGACGCCGCACGGTAAAAAATGTAGGACCGTGACACTGAGCACGCATTCTTCACAAAATTTTCCTTCAAAGTCCATGTTTGGTAGCCCATGTACCATATTCTTCTTCACTAACTCCTTTAGGCCGCCATGATTTAGGTGACCAAAACGGAGATGCCACAGTGATGCCTTGTCTTCTACATCGACTCGCAAACACTTTTCTTGTATGCTTCTTAAATTCAGTTTGTACATCCGATTTCTTCCTATCTCGACTCGAGCAACCAAACGCCCTTGCTTATCCTTCAGGTGTAGCAAGCGGTCCTTTAAGAATATCGAGTAACCTTTCTCTGTGAGTTGCCCCATACTCAATATGTTGTTCTTGAGGTCTGGTACATAATAAACATCTTGGATTGACCCCATTACACCATCCTTTTGCAAGAAATGTATCGTACCTTGGCCTTTGACCTCCACCTTTGACGCATCTACAAATGACACATGATCATCTTCAATCTTTTACATCTCTTTGAATAGGTACTCGTGACCGCACATATGGTTGCTTGCCCCTGAGTCGAGGTACCATAGAGTGTTGTTGTTGATGTTGTCTTCATCTTGAACCATCAAGAGAAGACCTTCATTTGTTACGTCTTCCAAGGCTAGGTTGGTTGCTCCTTCCACCCTTTTTTCGACTCGACAATCTTTTGCAACGTGCCCCATTCTGCCACAATTGTAACATTTGTCAGAGTTACAATCATTCACATAGTGATCATATTTTTGACATTTATAGCACTGAATGTTTGATCGGCCGCCTCTTCCTCGACTGCGTCCTCTTCCACGCCAATTTGCTTGGCTCGACTGTCTCTTCTCCTTATAATGTTCTTCATTGGTGCTACCTTGACCACCTCGACCATTTTCGCGACTTCCACGACTTCTACCTTCAATATTTTGAGAGTAGAGTACCTTTTCATCTTTTATGGATACTTTGGTTTGAAGTGCTTGATCGAGTGTTTTCTCCTTCTTCTTCTTACATTGCTCGTGTGCCTCGAGAGAACCGGCAAGCTCATCGACCGTGAACGTCGCTAGGTCCTTTGACTCTTCTATCGCACATACAATATTCTCGAAGTTGTCGGTTAATGACCTCAAGATCTTCTCCACAACCCGCGTCTCGGGTAACATTTCTCCGTTTCGATTTAGTTAGTTTACCACAGTCTGTACGCGCGTAATGTAGTTAGATACATTTTCTGACTCCTTCATCTTCATGCTCTCCAACTCGCCATGAAGAGTTTGGAGACGCACTTGCTTGACTCGGTCGGTTCCTTTGAACACCTTTTCTAAAGTGTCTCACGCTTCTTTTGAAGTAGTTGCCCTGGCAATCTTCTCAAAGCCCGACTCATCAACAGCTCGGAACAGCATGTATAATGCCGCCTTATCCTTTGATCGCAATTCTTTTAACGCCTTGTATTGTGCCGCCGTATAACCCGTGGTATCCTTTGGTTCTTCGAAACCTTCTTCGACCACCTCCCATGCATCTTGAGAACTGAGAAGAGCTTTCATTTGGATGCTCCAATTCTCGTAGTTCGTCTTCGTTAAGTAGTGGCATTTGACCCATCACATTCGTCATCGGCTCTGATACCAATTTGTTAAATAAAACTCACTAATTTGTGAAGTAACTCTCACACACACTAACAATCGAACGCTCCAATACCACTTTGTGAAAATACTACTCACGTATTTGTGAAGGAGATGTCGAGAGGGGAGAGACAAGGAGACAAAGAATACTGAAAAAAACCGCACTGTACTTCTTTGCCCTCTGTTTTTTAATTGCTCTGACTTTCCCGTAAAGGGATTATTTATACCTTTTCTAACCCTAATAATAGGGTGAGAGAAACTCTCATAAATCCCTACCATCATTCCCGTAAAAAAACAATGGCCCTTTTCTTTCAACTAACTTTTTCAAATTAGTTTTACTAACGTAACAAATTAACTGCATTTGGCATTTTAAGTTTATGACTCAACAGTCCATGCCCATTTCAAACTCTTTTTACTTTGCTTTCATGTGTAGTTAGGTCTTTACTATTTATGTCGTGTCAATACGGGGGTGTATGACTGTTCACCAAAATCATGTCTAGACCCGCCGGGCTAAGACTCCCTAAAATGTATAATAGGAGACATGACTAGTCAATTCTTACTACCCGGGTTATATGCTTTCAAGTTGTGGTTGTTACTTTTAGCCTATAACATTGCTTTCTTAAAAATTATTTTCAACATATTTTCTCGCTCACGTTTTCTAAAACACTTTCACTCTACATGACCTGAAGCTCGATTATACGTTTGAATTGCCTGAGATTTTTAACAAGTGTCGCACAATCTCAGGATAGAAGAATTGTGTAAAATTAACTTGTTCGTCGGGATAGAACAAGTGTCACACAATCGCTATCCAGCTACCACAAGAGTGCGGTTGTGACACCAAACACTTCTCGTCTGTTTTTTTTTTTTTTTTTTTTTTTTTGTGAATTTTCTGGTGTGGGCCTACACACCTTTGCACCTTTGATTTATTTTCGCTTTTTTTTTCGCGTCTAGATACTGGTTTCGAGCTACGCCTATGTGATTTTAGTGTTATTTTCTGTTGAATTACCTCGTGTTGCCACATGCCCCTTCGAGCCTTTCCCAATATAAATTTGCTTCATTCTTTCTTGATTTTTTTTAGTCCAAGTGCACAAGTTTGACCCTGGATAACGCGTCTACTTCACATATTTCCCTTTGAATTTCCTAAAACCTAGAATTTCAATGAGTTCATAACTTTTTCTATTTTCTTCCGATTTCATATCTCTTTTTCACGGACCTCAATTCAACTTGTTCCTTCACTAAAGTTGAAGAGTTTCATATCATCAATTAAAAAAAAAATCATGCAATTTAATTGATTGTGAAGAAAGAAATTCATGACCAAAATTGTTGAATTTTCTTAAAATGAAGACTATCTTCACCGATCAATATGAGTCCTTACTAACTCCTATCTTCCAAGGGTGAAGACTCTTCCCAAAGACTAACATGAGTCCCATGTTGCTTGCTCTTCGCTTCTAAGAGTAAAGGCTATTCCCACAAACCAACATGAGTCTTTCCGAACATGCTTTGTTTTCACTCACACGTATCATAGAAAAATTCTCAAGGAGTTACCCAACATAGAATTGCTCAAAGCAAAGCACACTTCACTTTGGAGGTTCTATGCTTGAGCCATCAAAAAGGAAGATAGATCTTGTTGGTATAGATAGTAACTTTTAATTCTTTTAAGCTTTTCTTTAGCCATTCTATCATCACGATCACTCTCACGAATGTGGTCTTCACGATCAGGTGTCATATCTTATTTTTATTCTAAACAATTCCTAATAAACACAAGTTAATAACATTCTCATTTTGATTAAATCCATTTTGATTCATCATAAGTAAATGACAATTAATTTTTGAAATAATTAGATCTATTAATAATGTATTTTTTAATATTTAATTTAGAGGGGAATATATAAATAAATAAAAAATGATTCTAAAGTGATGTTTCTTCTATTACTTTAGACCACCTTATAAAAATAAAAATAAAATAAAAACCCCGACATTTCTGTTCACCTTACTTTGCTCGTCACTATTCCGCGTCAAACCAGAGTTAATTAGCCTGTGACATTTTGCTCGTCTTTTCCACTCTCTCCGGTACCACCGCGAAGAAGAAAGAACACTTCTTTCTCTCTCTTTCGCTTTCAAAAATCTTGTGTAATCAAGAGGAAAAGTAAGTCCTGCTTTGAAATTCATTCAATATTTGTTGTTGTTTTAACATTTTCTTTCCACTCAGTTTAGGGATTTTGTATGCATTATGACAAATTCTAGTTCTCATTGTTGCTTGATTTTGTGACTCATTTTCGCGGCGATGTGAAGTATTTGGATTGTTATGGTTGAATCCAGATGTTGATCCAGATGTTGATCCAGTCTTTTCCCCACTCCTTAATGAACATTGTACTGAAAAACCTTAAATCAACCTGCCTAAGGATTCCGCTGTCGAAGTCCTTTTCTATATTCCTATAAACAGTATTTCATTCTTTTACTAGTCTCCATACAAGCTGCGATGGCTTTTATATCGAAATTTGGCGCTTAAAGTTTCATGGGGTTCTTTTCTTTTCCTTGTTTTTTGGGTTCTTTTATTTGGGAGGAACTTTTATAGTGTCATCAGTTGTTGGTCAACAAGCTTTTGTATAGTAGTGGTTGGTTTCTGGTTGATTTCCTTAGCCTGTTGTGCTATTACCAAGTTTGTGAGATCCCACATCGATTGGGGAGGAGAACGAAACACCCTTTATAAGGGTGTGGAAACCTCTCCCTAGCAGACACGTTTTAAAAACCTTGAGGGGAAGCCCGAAATGGAAAGCCCAAAGAGGACAATATCTTCTAGCGATGGACTTGGGCTGTTACAAATGGTATCAGAGTCAGACACGGGGCGATGTGCCAGAGAGGAGGTTGTTCCCCGAAGGGGGCGAGACACGAGGCGGTGTGCCAGTAAGGACGCTGGGTCCCAAAAGGGGGTGGATTTGGTGGGGGTCCCACATCGAATGGAGAAAGGAACGAGTGCCAGCGAGGACGCTGGGTCTTGAAGGGGGTGGATTGTGAGATCCCACATCGGTTGGGAGGAGAACGGAACACCCTTTATAAGGGTGTGGAAACCTCTCCCTACTAGACGTGTTTTAAAAACCTTGAGGGGAAACCCGAAAGGGAAAGCCCAAAGAGGATAATATTCGCTAGTGGTGGACTTGGGCCGTTACAAATTTTTTGTTGTATATATGTGACATTTATATGGATATTTCATGATATATTGCTTTGGATCCTTGAATGCTGAATAGTTAACGATGTATCATTCTGCAATTCTTGTTTAATTATTTTCAATGTAATTTTTTAGATGGACTACAGCAGTGAAGAAGAGTCAGATTTCAGTGACTCAGAGATAAATGATTATGCTGACAAACCATATGAACAGCTGAGGACTGGAAAACTAGTTGTGAAAACAGCAAATGGAATTCTTAGATGTCCGTTCTGTATGGGGAAGAAAAAACAGGACTACAAATATAAGGATTTACTCCAGCATGCTTCTGGAGTGAGTAAAGGCTCTAAGAACAGGAATGCTAGACAGAAGGCAAACCATCTTGCTTTAGCAAAATATCTAGAGAATGAGTTAGCTTCTGAAGCAGACCAAATACGGCGTCCAACTCCACCAGCTCCTATCAGTCGAGATTCAGAAAAGGAGCTTTATGTATGGCCTTGGATGGGAGTCATAGTCAATATATCAGTAGGGGAGGACACAAAGTCGGTCTGCGATTCAGGATATTGGAAACAAAAGTTTGCTAAATATAGGCCCTTAGATGTTTATACTTTTTGGAATGATAATGAGTCCCATGCTCAGGCTGTAGTTGAATTCAATAATGATTGGAATGGTTTTGTGAATGCAACGGACTTCGAAAAATTGTTTGAGACCAACAATCATAGTAAAAAGAATTGGAAAACCAAAACAAATTCCAGCTTGGAAATTTATGGTTGGTGTGCACGCGCCGACGATTATAACTCAAATGAGCCTATAGGTGAGTTTCTTCGGCAGAGAGGGAAATTGAGAACAGTCTCAGACATTGTGAACGAGGCAACTCAAAGTAGGAATACTGTTGTGGAGAATCTTACACACGAAATTGATTTGACTAATAAAAATCTGGATGAACTACAATACAAGTACAATGAGAAGACAATGTCTTTAAGTAGGATGCTTGAAGAGAAAGACCAGCTTCACCATGCTTTTGTTGAAGGTTGTTCTTTTTTGTTTGTGTGCAGGGGGTATATGCATGAGTGTTTAGTTTCCTCATGTTCTAGTATATTTTGCTCAAGTGTACTATTATATTCACAACCAAAATATGATCGAATATTCAGTTACATAACTTCAAGTTCGTATTGAAATGGCTTGTCTCTAAACCTCCTCCCATAAAGATGATGATCGTATTTGTTTAGCATTTATGATTTCCCTATGGCAAAGAGATTTGTAAAGAGGTCACCATGTGTCTATTTATGTTGCGTAACTCTGATACTGTGCCATTTGATGTTTATGATTTGTCTTATTCGGTTCAGAAACCAGAAAGACACAGAGACTTGCACGAGATAATGTTCGAAGAATATTAGAAGAACAAGAAAAACTGCACCAAGAGTTGGAGACTAAGAAAAAGAAACTTGATTCCTGGAGTAAGCAATTGAACAAACGTGAGGCATTGACTGAACTTGAGAGACAAAAACATGATGAAGAGAAGAAAAAGGTGACATGAGGCCTCCTGTGTTCATAACTTAAAGATAATTAAGAAATCACTTGCTTTGCCTGTAGTTTCTATGTCTTATCTTCCTTGTTGAACTTCACATCTTTACCCTGTTATTGTTCATGTTTCATACAATGTTCTCTCATGTTTAAGATGATCTGGGGCTTAGTAAGCATTAAGCTAATAGCTTGAACTTATGAATGTTTTACTATCAAAGACGTGATTTACAATTATTTTTAATTTTTCTTGTCCTTCTAGAATGATATGAGGAACAATTCGCTCCAGTTGGCTTCTTTGGAACAGAGAAGAGCTGATGAAAATGTTTTACGCCTTGTTGAAGAGCAGAAGGTTTGTTCATTGTTAGTGATTTTAATACATTTGATGTGTACTAACTGTATGCATTATATTAATTTCTGCTTTATTTTCTCGTTAAAAAGCAATGATTCAATATTTTTTTCATCCAGAGAGAGAAAGAAGAAGCTTTAAGCAAGATTCTGCAGTTGGAAAAGCAGCTGGATGCCAAGCAGAAGCTGGAAATGGAAATTCAAGAACTGAAAGGGAAACTGCAGGTTATGAAGCATCTTGAGGATCAAGATGATGTAGGAGTACAACAGAAGATGAAAGAAATGGATGATGATTTAAATCAAAAGGTTGAGGATTTGAATGATTTACAGGAGTTGTATCGAACACTTGTTGCCAAGGAGCGTGAAAGCAACGATGAATTACAAGAGGCCCGCAAAGAATTAATTACTGTACGGTTCTTTCATTTTCTCTAATTCGTGCATCCCTTCTATTAATTATGATTCTCTCTTGGTGCTCCAACTTATTCCTAATAGAAAAAAGAGATACAATCTTGACGTCGTGTCCTCTTTTCTCATTAACCAATGATTTTGCTGTGTAGGGATTGCAAGATCAATCATCAAATGGCCGTCCTAATATTGGAATAAAGAGAATGGGAGATATTGATATTAAACCATTCCAAAACACTTGCAAACAGAAATTTTCTCCTGATGAGGCAATGGTGCAAGCCTCCACTTTATGTTCCTTGTGGCAGGATAGTTTGACGGATCCAAATTGGCATCCATTTAAAGTTGTTACTATTGATGGGGATTCCCAGGTACCTGAATATGTCTTTCTCATCATCCTTTTTTGTAGATTTAAATTGTTTGAGGAGCGACCCATAGTTCTTTAATAGTGGCTCAAAACTGGTCAGAGGAGCTTGTAAACCTTTGGGAATTGTATTGAAAGAACAAGAAGAAAACACTGTAAGATACTCCCAAATAACTTGAGGTTGGGATTACCTCCCTTCTCGAGCGTATTCAAGACAAAACCACTGTACTCTCGCATACTTCCCTTAATGCACGATCCCACTAGTTACCATATTTCTTACCCCTTGCTGTCTAGTCCTATCAGATTGAGCCTAGTATTTCAATATAGCATATGGAAGCTGTGTCCAAAAACAATGCCACATCTTTCAGCTGAACCAACGACATAAAATAAACAATTCCAGCTCGTTGCTCTTTAATCCCACCCTCCATATACTGATTGGAACTTCCTTCCACCATCTCATATAAATTAAGAAATTTAAATACCAATAACACTTCGTCTACCCATGTGGCTTCCCAAAGTCTGGGAAGGTTCTCAGGTATGATGGCCATATGTAAATAATATCCATTCATTATGAAGGTTCTCAGTGGTGGAGGCTATAGGGTCCTTCCCAAAAGTGACCAGGTTCTTGCTAAGTATGACCTGCCTCAGGGCCATCCCTATGACTGTCCATTAGAATTTGACTTAATAAAGTGAGCTTTCATGCAATCATCCGTTTTTTTTTAAATGGATGTTTTCTTCTAGTCTCTAGTCTATGGTCTTTCTATCCATCTATAGCTATTTTATTTTGAATCTTGCCTTCACCCTTTCGTTAGCTACTCTTCAATGAACCCAAGTTTGGAGTTCATTTTTCAAATCCAAAACATCACTTTCATGGCCTGGCCAAAGAAAAGCTCCTGGGTACTTGTCATGAAAACATGCCAGTTAGACATGGACATTATCCAGATGGTACATAAACAAACAGTACTGTGGAGCTACAGATCTCTAATTGATGGTCTCATTTTTTTATGAAAATAAGTTATTTCTGTATTTCTTCTTCGCAGCACGAATTCTTTTTGATTGTTTGGTTATTTTTACATATGGTTGTTTAGCTGAAGTAGCATTTTCATTCAGTGTTCTGGATTGAGTAGTTGAAAATTATATTATGAACTATATGATGCATGGCAGGAGAATATTGATGAAGACGATGAGAAACTGAAAGGTCTCAAGCAGGAATGGGGTGACGAGATATACAATGCTGTCGTTACTGCCCTGAAAGAAATGAATGAATATAATCCAAGTGGTCGTTACTCCGTACCCGAACTATGGAACTTTAAGGAAGGAAGGAAAGCTACTTTGAAGGAGGTTGTCAGCTATATTGTTAAGAGTATCAAGTCACTGAAGCGAAAGAGAACATGAGAGGAAGGTGTTATCTCATCTTTTTTACTGTTAAAACTCGATTTTTAAAAAATATCCTCACATAATCAAGCATGGCTTTATCGTTTTGTCAATTTTTGGTCAATTCTGGTCAATTCTTCTGCTGATTTACATTGATTTTTTTTTCATGAAATAATTACCCAGAAAGCATCTGAACTTTAACCAGCTGAATTGATTCTTGGGTTTATAATTGTTGTTAGTTTTTTCACTATAGAACAGAGGAAACGAAGCTAAGCGCATCCTTCCTCCAAACTGCTTGACGTAAAATCAAGCTTATAGATCTAAATCATACTTTAGGCTTTACCTATATTATGCATGGGTTTTGTACTAGTTAAACTATGGGATCGAAAAGGTGGAGACGTCCTTTGGTTAAGGTTTTATCAATATGCTAGACATTCATGTAGCGCCTTGGATTTGGTTATGTGCTTATAGTTATCGAGTTTATAAATTTATATAAGCTGGATTGATGCATGATATTCATCCTGCTGCAACGGCAATTCAGATTCTATTGTACTAGTTTTACTCTACTGATTGTTCAAGAAACTTGCTCTCAATTATTCTAATTTTACTGATAAATTCTGATATTGTCAGGTGAAGAATCCGTTGAGAATGCTATTCGGACCTTTTCCTGTGGTCAGCGACGCAAATTCATCATGTTCACTTTTGTTTGTAGTATTTAGTCCAGAGGTAAGGACTTCATGCCAGGTCATCCAGTGAAGAAATTTGAAGAAAATAAAAAAATAAAAATAATAAAAAAGCAAGAAAATTGGTATCTCATATCATATGATCATGTGAAATATGGACCTCTACTCTTGAAATCTTATAACTGGATGCACAAAGATTGATTCATTAAACAAAATATTTGTGGTTCAAATTAATGTCTTGTGAATTATCGTTTTAGATGTTATTTGACTCTGAAATAATAGGTGTATTAACATCATTTCGACAAAATTCATGACTTATATACTTAAAAGATTAGAGACTAAATAGAAATGATATGGTATACGAATATGAAGTGGTTTGTATAAGCCCAGCAAGATATGCATGAGTTCCAACAAAACTCACTTCATTTGTGTCTAACTGAAATCTAACAATACTGAATTCACTGATATACATGATTCCTAAAGTGTACCATCACTGATGGTACTGAATTCCACCAGTTTTCATGATTTTTCTCGATGTAGAACGTGTTTGAAGAGTTTGGCAAATTTTAAATTTTTTTAAAGATGCAAACTTAAACAAAAAGTGTCACGTTTCCAAGTAAGTTGGACCTTGAAACTTTAGATTTAGTTATGCTAGTAGTATGCATGAAAGTATGATATAAGATATAAGAAACGTGTCATAGAAATTTGAGCATGAAATTAGTTGATTTGATGTATGTAAGAGCACGTTAAATATTATGATGCACGTTTATCAAAAGATAAATTGTTGAGCTGTGATTTGAACGAAACTTAAAACATGTCTTTAGTATAATACAAGGGACACTTATTATTAAGATTTGAGCATGAGATGAGTTGAGAATTATACACGTTGAATGTTATGAATATTTATAACATGTTTATATTAAAAGAGTACAAACTAAATTATGAACGGATTTGGATACAAGATTAAGATTGGGTATCCATGTTAGGTCGTCATGCTATGTCTTTAGTTTATGTTTTTGAAAATTTAACGGTTATGCAACTAGTCCTTAATCGTGAACCTAACGCGTATCAGATGGCGGAATAATTATAGAACTGAATTATGAAATTTATGATTTATGGATTGAACTTTGTAGGGATGAGTGGCAGGGATCCACAATTGTACCTTAGAGTTGGTTGTCCTTGAGACTTATGATTATTGTTAATGCCTGTGAGTTTAGCGGTATACGATTAGGGGTTCGCTAACTAGCCCTAATCATAAACCTGACTTGATTGTTAGGGTCGGATAACTATAAAACTGGCGTATGATATTTTATGACATATGATTTATGATCTGTGGGGATTATTAGGAAGTTTGCCGGTTAACTTTCCTTTAGTGAACTTGTCACGAGCGATAGGAGTCCACAATTATACCTTGGAGTTGATTGAGTATTAGCATGCATGAACCCTGTGAGACTGATACCAATGTCGCGCTTTGAGGCCCTAGAGTTGTGATGATGATGAAAGAGACTAACAAAAAAACGACTAACAAGAAGACCTAGAAGACTTTAAAGATATCCGTGGCTAAGGACTATGGAGTTTTGGACTAGATCAGTGTCTTGTACCCTTTGATGTGTTTCTCTTACGAACCCTTTATTCTTTTTGTATTTTGAGATTTTATGAACTATCTATGTCGTGTTTTTGTGTGTGTCATTGAGTTTGCTCGTGGGTTGTTGTGTAGTTTGAACTTCGTTTAAATTTAACTATAAATGCATGCGTTTAAAAAAAAAAGTTTTAAATTAAAGGTTATTTTCAAAGGCAAGTCGTTACAATTTATTAAAAACTAAATATTATAAAATTGAAAAAGAAATGAGATAATTATTAATTACCGTAGACTAAATTAGTTATTGTATAATTTTGTGTTAGTTTTTTTTATTTATTGAAAAAACCACCTCATCACTTTCTAGCTCTATTTCTCTCCGTTGGATAACAGCCCACAATCCCCCATTTTCAATCCGTTCCCAAGTCTCCTTCCTCCTCCTCCTCCTCCTCCTCCACCTCCGCCCATCGCCGGATGGAAGCTTCTCCGATATACTGTCTTCCCAATGACACTTTTCATCAGATCTTCCTATCCCTCCCTCTCCGTCAAATTATGATCTGCCGTTGCGTCTGCAAGCTGTTCGACCAAATTATCTCATCCCCTTTCTTCATTGACCTCATCTCCATCCGTCCCCCTCTTCACCTCATCGCCCTTCGGCCGCCGCACCACCACCACCACCACAGTCACGAGCGCCTCTCTGCCGCCGCCGCCAATCCTTGTCTCCACGTCTATGACCCTGATCAGAATCAGTGGCTTCGTTTCTCCCTCGATTTTTTGCCCTTTCGATTCCCTCACCCTGTCGCGTCCTCTCTCGGTCTTGTTTATCTCTGGGGTGACTCGCCGGAGTCTCCTGAGTCGAATAAGTCGCTTGTAGTTTGTAATCCTTTGACTCGCCAGTTCCGGGTCTTGCCGCAGCTCGGCTCGGCCTGGTCCCGACATGGGTCGGTTTTGGTTGACTCTGCTAATAGAGTAATGGTTTTGACGGAGCTTGCGGCTCTTTACTTCTCTGGGTCGAATCAGTGGAGTAAATTCTCTTCTAACCTGCCTTCGAAACCTCGAAGCCCAGTGTTGGTTTCTAACTCGGTTTATGCTCTTTGTGATGTGGGTTCTCCGTGGAGAAGCCAATGGAAGTTGTTTTCTTGTACTATTACTGATCTCAAGAGCTCCCAGAATTGGGGTCGGCTTGAAAGGCACGAATGGGGGGATGTTTTTGACATTTTGAAACGGCCTCGTTTGGTCCGAGGGACGGGGAACCAAATCTTGATGGTGGGTGGGCTCAAATCGTCGTTTTCGTTGACTGCTTCGTGCTCGACGATTCTGATTTTAAGGTTGGATTTGGATACATTGGAGTGGGATGAGGCGGGTCGTATGCCTGTTCAGATGTTTCAGTGCTTTCAAGGGTCAAGTAAGTTTAAGGTTTTTGGTGGTGGTGATCGAATTTGCTTTTCGGCGAAGAGAATGGGGATGATGGCATTGTGGGATCGTTGTTCTGGAAAAGCAGAGTGGCGGTGGATATGTGGGGTGCCTGGATATAGCGATGGCCTTTACAGAGGATTCGTGTTCGAGGCAAGGTTCACGGCCCTGCTGCCTTAAGTTGCCCGCCTAGACGTGGTTTGCTTGCTAAGTAAAATTAGTGTCGGTAAGTTTGCAAACAAATTATTTATCTGGCAATCTTTGCATTGAATTTGATGACCCTAGCTGTAAATTGCTGCGTTTCTGGGGTTTTGGTAAGCATCTTGCAACCGTGCAAATGGCACCTAACCTTTCAAACTAAGATTTATGAATCCTTCCCTTGTAGATAACCGTTATTAGGCTGGTGAAGACAGTTATGAGATGGTGCTTAGCCTTAGAAAGTTTGAATGGTAATTTTATCCCTTATTTGCTTCGATTTATGTGCCCGAAAAGAAATTTCGTTAAACATGAGACGGAAAGCTTCATGCTGGTTCTATTTTCCTATCCTAATACATCCCGATAGATGTATTTCCTTGTGATTTATATTGTTGGTAACTACACAATGTTGTCCTTCGTTGATTAGTGAAGGAGCAAAAGTTCATCACTTCCATCCTCTTAATGAGAACAGTAGGGATAAGGAGGGACACAAATACAGACACAACACATGGATAAGACAAGACAGATACACTGATATGAATTTCTAAAATAGGAGTAAGCGCACACACACTTCGGCACTATTATTTATTATTTTATTTTTTTTTATGTATACAAATGTGTATATGTTGAAATGTGGTTGAAGCAACCGTCTTTTAGCATTTATTTGAAGGGCTGGGGGGAGTAGGATGGCTTCAGTATGCTTTCATGCTCAAGCATAAAGCTTTAAAGGATCTTTTTAAGTTTTGCAAATAAGTGTTCGACCATGTCACCAGTCAATTAGCCTTTATGCAAGGCCCTATTGTTGGAACTTTTGGATATCATGACTAAGGAGGATATCTTTTGGTCCTAAGGATTAGATACTTGTAGCTCAAGGTCAGAGATGAATGCTCTTTTTTGTTTTTGGTTTTTTTTATTTTTTTGGGATGAGAAACAATATCATTGATGGGAGAAAAATCTTGATTTGAAGGAGATACCAAAGACTTCTTCATTGGGACAAAGTAGATACAAAAGTATAAGACTTAAAAAAGAAAGATCATTTTATACCAAGAAATAGCAAAGCATGTAATGCCATCCTAAAGATGGTTGAAATGCCTCTCCTTTCTTCAATAGGTTCTTTGGTTCATTCAATCCAAGTGACCCAAAAGAAAGCTTTCATAAAGTTGACCTAAAGGTGCTTCTTCTCCATCTTGAAAGGGTGTCCTAATAGAGTGGATCCAAAGAGGTGATGGGCTTGTTGTGGGTGAGGTGTCGACCAATCAAAGATGTGCATAAGGTCCTTACAAAAAGAAAAGGCGAAAGAACAAGTGTGTAAGATCCCTCGTTACTAAGATCATTTTAAGCATTTGTACTTGTCTAATTAGAGATGGATAAATCGCGCTATAATTTTCCTCTCCATCTTTTTTTTTTTGTATGTTATAAGACAAAGATGAACGATTTAGATTCAAACTCAAGGGCCATTTTGATTTCCTTGTTCACCATTCATAGAAGTACTTTAGAGAGAGAATTGAGGAGTTCCTTCTCCATCCTCCCTTTTATGAGAGGGAAAGACTTTTTGAGAAATGCTGGGTTGTGTTTGTTTTGTGGGGCTAGTGGGGAGATAGGAATAATTGGGTATGGAGAGAGCTTGAGAGGTCTTCAAGTGATGTTTGGGCCTATATTAAGTTCAACGTTTTTTTGTGGACTTTGGTGGCAAAACCATTTTGTAACTATCCATTAGGTCTTCTTTTACTTGATTGGATACCCCTTTTTTAGTTTGTCACCTTCTCCTTCTTTGTGGCCTTTTTTTGCATGCCATGTGTCACGGTCATGCTTGTTCAGGATGTATTTCTCATGGTCATATGTCCGTTCCAACCCCTTTTTTACCTTGCTTTCATTGTTTGTTTTCCATTTTAGCATAGTTGTTTACTTTCCTTGTATTTTTGTTGGTGTATGATGCCTTGCCTCATAATGCACTATGTGGGTACGACTATTTGTCAATCCTTCCTACCAAGAGTTGTATGCAATGAATTCTGTTATTATCCTTAATTGCTTGCTAGCTTACAACAAACGTTTTCTCAAACATATTCCAACACCTTTTCTCTAACATCGTTTTCCTAACTCGTTTTCCTAGAAAAGGGGTGGAGGTTGTGAGATAGGCCCTTTGTACCATCGGCGATAAAAAATTCGAGTTGGCTGACTTACTCAAGAGCGAAAGTAAGTGCTGTACAATTGCTTTGTAAGTCCTGAAGAAGTACGATTGTGACACCATGCATTTGTATTCTTTCATTTTCTTTTCTCAATGAATGTTTAGTTATTCATCAAAAAGGAAGAAAAAAGAATTAATGGAGTAGGATGTCTTTGATGGAATCACTAGTCTTCAAATACCACAGCTCCCGACCCTCATGGTTCCTCTTCTAAATTCTTGAAAAGTTTGCACAACACCTACATATTTGAGAGCATGACGATGTTCTGCATTTTTATTTTTATTGTTGCAGAAAGACATCTCTAATGCCATTATCAACGAGGGGTTTTCTCTCTTTTTCCCCCGAAAATGGATGCCAAAAATGTTAAAGATTACACTACTAACTAGTGGTCCCTGTAAAACCGTGACTAAGGTGCTTGTTGAGAGGATGAAGGAAATTTTGCCCCAAGTGACTATTGAACTTGTAATGCTTTTGTAAGAAATCAACAAATGATATACTCCAGTGAAATGGCCGATAAAGCTGTTGAGGATTGGAAAATAAGAAAAAAGCTATGGAGTTATTATAAAACTTGGCCTCGAAAAAGCTTACAACCTTGTTGATGGAGAATATTTGAATGGTGTTAGGAAAGCATGAGGACACATTTTTTTTATATGTATAAATTTGGTTTATGTTGGCATGTGGTTGAAGCATTCCTCTTTTTGAACGGGTGGTGGGAGTGTCTCCATTAGGATTGCCTTAATATGCTTTCGTACTTGAGTGTAAAGATTTGAAGGATCATCTTGGGGTTTGGACCAAGTGTTTGACCATATCATCCATTGAAAAGCCACGGTGACTTAAAAATCAAGGGTATTGATGTCAAGGAAGATAGCTAGGAATCACAAATGACCATTGTGATGCATGCAAGGCCCTTTGGTGGAGATTTTGGATATCACGAACAAGGTATCTATTGGTCCCCAAAGATTAGACACTAGAGCAAGGATTACACTAAAGATCATAAAACTGAAAGCTTAATTTTCCAATAAAGAAAGGAAACGAAAAGATTGAACAAGCCTTTTGAGTTTTCAAGTGGGCTGTTTGGGGAGTTGTGTTAAGATGGTGAGGTTTGTCATTTTGGTTCTTTAGTTGGAATTAGTGGCATAGGTTAGGGATAGTCTTGCTCTAAGGAGGCATGGTTCAAGCGTCTGCTGGGGAGTTGTCTTGGTTTCAACTGATTTCAAACTCACAAGTAGATGTAGATAAGAAGGGGGGAGGTTTTTGCTGTAAAGGACGTTGAGGTTGATTTTTCCTTTGATATTGGGGAAGTCATTTTGTTTGTATGTGTATGATAACATGGCTCTTCTTTTGGTTGCTTTGTCAGTCTCCTTCCATACGTACTTTACATTCTGCTGCGCAGAATAAGCTCCCTTAATTTGGTGAAGGGTTTCTTTATGGGAAGTGATAAATCACTCTCAATCATCTCAAGCTTGTGAATGGCATCTTGATTTTCAGCTAAGAAGAGGAAGAGAAGTTCGGTAGTGATTGAGAGCTAAAATCGATTGGGAGAAGACGACTTTCAATGGCATAAAGATAGATCCTAATTCCGTTCTATCCATTGTGAATGACATCTTGCTTCCTATTAAGCATTCACTAATTCCGTTCTATCCATTGTAGCTTTCTTATTGAACCCACTGCCAGAAAGCAACGCAAAGATTATTTGTTTGTTGGCAATTTAAGGACTCGAGCACTCCCAACTTGAGGTAATGAATTCCACAATTTCTCAATGAAAAAATAGATGATTGAGGCTTTCTTCTGCTTGAAATCGGAGTATGCAATAACTTGAGCTTATGATGATTGGGCAAAGACACCTTCTTTGGAGTCTTCCTTCCAGCCAAGTTTAAGATTTCCATTAAGGCTAACTGGATCATGATATCAACTTTTCTGGGACCTCTTAACTTTTCACAAAGCTCTTTGACGAATAAGGACTGCTTGCCAATTTGCCACAGCTAACCCATTCCTCATCCCTAACGTTTCTTATTGTAAAAACGAGTTTGAATTCATCAGAAGAATTTTACTTTTCAAATTGTTGAAATGATTTTTGTGTCTTCTTTTGTTGTTGTTGGATGTCAGAGCTAGAATACAAAACATAACAGTTGAAGCTGGCTTCTGAATTACCTATGCATTGCCTACATCATTATATTCATTAGTTAAAATAGATAGGATTGAAGGATTTGTTTTGAAATTATTTTGCCGGTGACAGTGACTGCGTGAAGCTGGATTGTGGTGAGCTGCCCTTCAAATATATTGAAGGATTTGAGAACAGATTCCTGCTTGGGGAATAGATTCTAGCATGGCTCGGCTTGACTCGACTCAAATTATAGTCAGCCCAGAGGCTTCTGAGAGGTGACGAGGGAGAATTTCTAAGCTATTTGAGTGTGCCTCCTGTAACTGCTTCTTTCAGGCAAATATAAAATGAAAGCTTTGATGAGAGGTTTAAGCCCATAGATTAATTGGTATTTATTGGCATTGGCTTTAGTTGTTGTATATGTAGATATGCAGCGGAAGTTACTGATGTTTCATATACATCTATTACCAAATGATATGCAAGGAATTAAATTTGATGGCGCTTGATGTGTTTGATCATAATCTTCTGTAATCTTATACATTTTTGTTCTTGGTAAGAGTCCGAATATGAATGTACTTTTTCCAAAAAGAATTAGCTGATCGGAACTTCTTTTGAGCTGTAGATCAGTATATGAATTTTTAAATTAAAATCATTAAGATCCATGATAGTGGTGTTGAGACTCGACTTGGGAGTTCTCATGCCCAAAACACATGTGCCTTTGTGTTTTGGTTCGTTGTTTCTCGGCGTTACTCAATTTTGCTTATGTACTTTATGCATTAGGGTACAATGTCAAGACGTTTCTAGCATCTTGACTGCCTCATTTTCATTCATAAATGGAAGCCAACTTTAGAGAGAAAAAAGTCTTACCTTAATTTAGTCTAAGTGTAGAGGTAGGTAGGTTATTGAGTATGTTATACTCACTCTTGTTTCATGTAGTTCGTGAGGTAGCGCCTAATTTCAATACAATAGGGGTCTATCAGTGCAAGTCAACTGAACATCGTGATTGATGAGAGGGTAGGTGCACCTCTCGCCCAATGGGAAGTAATGAGTCCCGTCTCTCACCCCTCTGAATGAAGAAGGTGCACCTCTCGCCCAATGGGAAGTAATGGGTCCCGTCTCTCACCCCTCTGAATGAAGAAGTAGTGGGGCGCGTATGCCCCTTTATTTATCTTCTTTCTCTTTTTGAATGATTGAGACGAAAGAATCTTAAAAAAAAAAAAATCTGTTTCTGCATTCTCAAACAACCTAATGTCAAAATTTACTCCGTTTTAAGAGTTAGAAGAGGGTGATGGATGCGAAAAATATTTTGAAGTTGAAGTTAGTGGAAATTGCAAGGGGATTGGGAGAAACATTACGGGACATTGAAGAAGAAGTTCAGGTTGAAACAAAGAGGGATTGTGTAAGGCCGCTCGACACATACGGTTAACAACTTAAATACTCTCTCTCTGCATTCTCAAACAACACCTCAAATACAAACCATGTTGTCAGATCAACACCCGAAGCCGCCATTGATGGGAAAGCTTGGAGAATTTTGACCGACGAAAAAATTAAAACGAATTTTGTTGAGAGTGGGATTTGAACCCACGCCCTTTCGGACCAGAACCTTAATCTGGCGCCTTAGACCAACTCGGCCATCTCAACGTCTTTGAACTTTGAATCATATAAATAAAATAAAAAAGTAAACAGTCTAGCTGTATGCATTTTTCTTTTTTTTTGTATCTTTAATTCCTAGTTTGTTCCCAATAAATAGAGAATTGCTCTCATTTATTCATTAACTTTCATAAGGCTTTTGAATGCTTTTGAGATCGACTTCTTAAGAATTACTTAGACTATTCAAAGTTACTAAAAATGTCATCTATTTTAATTTTGAATGACCTAATTTCTCCTCTAAACTTATATTAACTTGCTACATATAAGGCCGTCTACAATTAATTTGAACATTCATCAAGAACCGTCTAAATAAAAAATAATAATAAGGCATAAGGGGGCTAAATTAAAATCATTCACAATAGAGTTGAAGGAACACCCAAACATTTGCTACCAAGACACACTTAGCCCAACTTTCTTCTAATTTTACCCTAATTCATAAAGAAGGGTTTTGCTGCTTTGGGATCAATATCCAACTACAAGTATAAACACTATAATACAAAAATGGGAAAGGATGGGCGTCTCATCATTTAAACAACGATGAATCAACAACTGAAAATTCCACAAAAATCGTCAATCCAGCAGACTATGGAGCCACAAAATTAACTGCAATGGTTCAAGCAAGTATTTTGATCAGAGTTGCCAATCTATGGCGCCAATACCCAGTTCCTTGAGAAGCACGTTTGTTCGAGAAAAATGCCTGTAGAAAATCAACAATTGGCAGTAAACAATCTTGATGAGAGAAAGCATTCCAAGGGAAATGAAAAAGCATCCATCAACTTTGCCTCATATTAGTGAATTACTTAAAGCATTTTCTCTCTTATCTATAAACATCTATGTTCCGTAAGTGTTTTTAAGTCTTTGAGAATTCTTATTATCATTTTTTAATATGAAATCAAAACTACAAAATTTTTCAAAGAAGTTCATTTCGGTTGGCTAAAGATCTTTACCACTATTCAAAAAGTCATACCAAATTGACCCTATGACTATAATCACATATAAAATCGAGCCAAAAAGTGCTACAACTAAAGAGGTTTGATCTTAGAGAAAAAAGGCAGAGAACCAAGTGTTCTGTATATACACAAAATACCAAGTGGCATACTAGCAAATGTTGTTTTTGTAAGAACCATATTGAAGGGAAATGATGAAGTACAAAGGTGTGAGCAAATCCCAATTAATATTTGAACTGGAAGGTTTAAAAATTTTATAATGGAATTAAACAATGGAACTAACCTGCAACCAAAGAAGCCTCTGTTGGCCGACAAACCAGAAGGATGCGCGGCTTTGAGAATGTGATGTTTTTTCTCATCAATTAACCTGTTCATACATCAGATTCTATGTGAAGTTAATTATCAAGACAATAGAACCTAAGCTGTTCTAAGATAGATAAAGTAAATGAAAACTGCACCATGCTGATTTTAAAGCTCAGCAAAACCATGTTTTCTCAAATAGTTTCCTGTTCTTCACAGGAAAAGTTCCTATACTTGTAAGCTTAGAGCCTGCATAGCAAGATATGTACCAAATGACTACTAAAGTAAAGTATTTATCACACATCCCCTAAAATGTGGGTGTGGCCTTTATAGTTGCATGAGATATGTGAGTTATTAATATGAAATGCAATTGAGCAACATAAGGAATATTACCAGTGGCATATCCATAGTAATTTAATAAGTTCGTCAAAGTTGACTGGTTAGCCTCTCAAATTAATTTTCCTTTCTAATTTGGTAGTAGCTATCATTAATTTCTACCATAACAATCCAATCAACTTGGTATTAAAGCAATTCAAACTTGAGGATTCAGAGTCTAGGAGAATATGCTGACATTGCAGAACATTTTAGAAGAAATGATGAGCAAACTTGCAGCACTTAGATAGAAGAAAAATTATCAGATGAGAACAGCACTCCAGGCTGTGGAATAGGGGCGATGGTTGTGGGAAATAATCCAAATTCAAGAGGGTGAAAATCATATTAGAGAGGTAAAACACACACAGAGACGCGCATGCCTGAAGGTCTTAGAGTTCACGGAGTAAAGCAAGAACCAATTTGCTGCTGAACAAAGAAAAAGATGCACAAGAGTCTTACTCTAGCTAATGAACCCAAGAGTTTTACTCTCGCTAATGAACCAACGAAACCACAAAGCAGCTAAAAACAAACACACCTAATAGCATGCAGGAATTACAATGTTTTCTTACTCCTGACCCTACTGCTTTTATGATGCAGAGAATTTGTGATTAGGTCCAATCCAAGGCCAAACAAGAAATCCATTCCATTAGTTGAGAGAACACTCCAAAATTAAAGTTCTATTTCAAAATAATATTCAAGAGTCTCCTCACAATCCTAAAACGTGGCTACTTATAGGCTTGCAATACAATTAACAAACGAGTTAAATGCAAAATAATAATTTAAAACTAATGAGTCCAAAGTTAACTTAACAACTAAACTAATATTAACTAAGTTATATTGAGTATCTAACATCACCCAACGTAGAAAAAAGACCTATCCTCAAGTTTGAGGTTACAAAAATGAAGACTCTCTCCTCTGCTCTTTTGAGTGTGGTAACCTCCAATTGAAAAATCTTGGTGCAAATTTTTTCCGAATGGAGACTAGAATTTAATAATACACCATGAAAATCTCTCGAAAATGAAGTGGAAATTAGGCTTTGAGTGACCAACTAATGGGCTCAATGCTATAGTCACAATGGTCTCACGTAAGTTCATGATTAAAAAATATACAAAGCACGTTCTGTTTTCACATTTCTTTGCATCAGCGCCACAATGTCTCCACTTTCTTTCTTTCCTTTTTTTCCCTGCGTTGCAATGTGCCCCTCAGATGACGTTGTGTCGCCGTAAACGTTCCTCTCCGACAAACCAGCATCCTACTATGAAGATGCAATGTTCAAAATAAACCCCCTGACAAAGCTGTAGCAGCAAAATCTTCCCCCTCCAATAATGCCACAACATCTAGCATCTTATGTCCTTGTCTGACAACATCAAGCTCTGAAAAATTGGTCACCTCTGATGAACCAACAGCCTCTAACTAAATTGTAGCATTCAACAACTCCATGGCGATCAAAACAAATCTCTCTAACAAAGCCCAACAACAAAGGTTTCCCCCTCTAAGGATGTTGCAACATCTAGCATAGTATGTTCTTGTCCGACATCGAGTCACTTTCATTTTCCCTCATCTTTTTTGACTTCCTCTTCTAATCCTTGTCATTTCCGACTTCCTCTTCATCTACCTTGTCTTTTTCAATGTTTTTTTATTATTATATCATCATCATTTTCTTCAACTTCTTTAATGTAACTATCTTCGACTTCTCATCACTATCATTTGCTTTGTCTCTGCCCTTGTAGTTAGTTAGGCTGATTTGGAGGGAATTTGTTAATGGTACACAAAGAGCATCTAATCTTTGCAAAGTTGTCGAAGTTGACTATGAAATTAGTTGAGAAAGTGTGTCGTTTCTTGTTTTTTGTTTGCTGAAACATTGGTTTGGATGGTTTGGAATGTTTGGATGGGCTATGATGATAGTGGGTTGATGAATATGGAAATGATGAAGATGAATATGGTGGTGGTAAATACCTAGACGAAGAAACAAATTCTAGGAGTCTACTGTTGATGTTGCCATCTTCGACCACTGTATATAGTTTTGTACCTTTCCAAGAACCTCCAAGGGCTCTCGTATCAATTGATGTAGTGGATTGAGATTAGGCTGATGTGAGAGTACTAGTAAGGGTATATATTGAGAATATTAGTAGGGTATTAGTAAGGGTATAGTGGTAATTAGCCAGGGGATCTTGGTTAAGAGCAAAGGGAGTTGAGGTTTTAAAAGGGGATCACTTTGAGTGGGATTATCCATAGTAGGACATTGGAAGAGAGATAGCCCTCTCGAAAAGCTATTGTTACATTGTGACTTATTTGAATACTGCAATATATTACTATCTTGTGTTATCTTTTGAGTTTCTGTGTATTTTCAGTGTGTGGGTACCTAACACTAAGTCATGGCCAAACAAAGGAAATTCATTCAAAAGTTGAGAGAACACTCTAAGAACAAAGTTCTATCTATAGGTACCAAACAACTAAATTATGGCCAAGCAAGGAAAATTCATCCTAGAAGTTGAGAGAACACTCTAAAAACAAAGTTCTATTTTCTTCTTAAAAAAGTCATGTTTCAAATTAATATTCAAAAGCTTTTTTTTTTTTTTTTTTTTTTTTTGATAAGAGACAATTTCACTGATGAGTAAAATTTACAAGAGGGATGTATAATCCATGATGTTTACAAAAGACCTTCCCAATTTGCAATGAGGGAGGTATAACTATAGGAAGTAAAAATATTAGACAGTTTACACCAAGATATAGCTTGGTAAACAACATTGTCGAAAAGTTTTGTGTAGGTCTGTGTCGTTTCTGCAAATATTCTATGATTTCTTTCTTTCCACAGATTCCAAAAGAAAGCCATGATGAGGTTTTTCCATAATAGGGCTTTAGCGTTCTTGAAAGGGTGGTACGTTAAGGCCATATCCAAAAAATCCTTTACCTCCCTAGGAAATGTGAGATGTCATCCGAATATATTAAGAATCGTTGTCCAGAGATTTTGACTGTATGTGCATTGCATAAACAAGTGACTTTGTGATTCGTTTGCTTTCTTGCATAGTGGACACCAATTTGGAGAGAGTGATGTAAGGCATTCTTTTTTGAAGATTTTCACTTGTGCTGATGGCTTTATGAGCTATTTCCCAAAGGAAAAACTTCACCTTTTTAGGTTGATGTCCTTTCCATATTGTCTTTGCTAGCGTGGGATTTATTGCTTCTACTTTTTCCCCCATGTCCATCATCAAGGATTTTGTAGAAATTAACAAGCAAAATGGTGACTATTTATATCCTTTAATCCTAAATGGTGACTATTTATATCCTTACAGTAAAATTAACAAGCAACGAATCAAATCTAACATATTAATCAAATACTAGTTAATCTAAAAGTTAACAGCTAGTGCTATGGTGCTTTATGAACTTCTCTTGGAGTTCACTATACACACGCTATCGACTAAGCATAGTCTCACGCCTACTAATGTTTCTAGAAGGATATTTTAGGAGAATTTTTAGAAGATTTTTGAACTTGTATTCCTTTTAAGCTTTCTAAAGTAGGTTGGTTATTCTAAATAATATTATATTATTTAGAGAATCTAGGTTGGTTTTTGGACTCCGGGCTATATAAACCCAAGTGCTCCTCTTATTTCAACAGATTGAAGCCGAAGCCTTGTGTTTAGGATCGTATGTTTGGCATTCAAGCTTGGTTGGTCACCAAACTTGTGGAGTGTTTTAGCCTTGAGATAGGAACTAGTTCGCTTAACTCTTGGCCTTTAACCAAAGGTAAATCCATTCAAACCTTTACCTTGAGTTGATCCAACTTGATGCATAGGTGTTAAAGCTTGCGTCCGGTGAACCCCAAGGCAAGTTCATAGAGTACCATGTCAACTAGACTAATATTAACTAAATTATAGTAATTATCTAATATTTCATCCTACATCACTTCATCTATCAAAATACATCAAGTCTTCAACTGAAAGTCCTTGGTCTTTATTTCCTGTTCCCAATTAAATTTGTAAAGCCAGATTCTGATCAATATATGAAATTTACATAGAAGAAGCAAAAATTTTAACCTCAAGGTCACTGATTTTCTTTTTTGCAACAAGAAAAATCTAAAGGTCGTTATTTTATTTCAACCGTGTTCAATTATTACTTTGGTTCTTTCCAGAGTCATGCACTCCCTGTTAGAACTAATATCATACTATAGAAGTACCTCAATTTCGCTTGAGCAGAGTTCCCCCAAAGGAGAAAGACAACCCCTTCCTTCTTTTGTGATATTGTCTTGATGACAGCATCGGTGAATTGTTCCCATCCTTTTTTAGCATGAGAGTTGGCTTGATGCTTTCGAACTAAACAGGAAAACCCAAAATATTTATCAATAAGTAAATGCAGGAAAGCATGTATCGTTACTAAAAGCAAAATACTGTAAAACCCTTATTAATACATGGGAACCAACAAGAAACTTCACCCTTCACAATGTTGATTCTAGCAGTGGATTCCTTCGACTGTCTATCAAAGTCTTGTGTTTTCAGTTCTTTTTGGTTTGGTTATCAATTTTGGAAAGAGCGCTTTGGCCTCGTCTTTGGGTCTGATGTTATTGGCTTTTATAATGGCTATTTTGAGGGGCTGGAGCGTTTGTTAGCTTGTTCCCCAAGGGCTTCCATTGCAGCAATGTTATGTTAGTACTTTATAAAGATTGTTGTCGAAGATCACCCATTTGGAGGCTTTCTGCTGTTTTTTCTCCCAGGATAAGGTGGCAGTTTATGAGCAAACTTGGGAAGATTATAATTTTTCTTTAGTTGTAGCTAATCTCGGCTTGAACAGTTAGCTGCTGGAAATGGCTATATATTAGCGCAGTTGCTCTTTGTGACGGATTGGTGATGTCCGATGGCATTAAAGTTAGCTAGTATCTTTTAAGCTGGTAGCTATTGAAATTTTTTTTAGATGGTCAAAAGCAAAACTCATCAATGAAATATTTGTTTAAAAACAATCACAAAGAACATAACAAGGCATTATACATATTACCTCAACTTCACTTTACTGATTTTAAAAATGGAAGTACATTGATAAAGAAGGTATGGAACTTGAGGTGAAAAGAAGATTATTACCTGTGAGAACAGCATTAAGCAACAAGACTCCCTACAATGTATATAAAAATCATTTTAGAGAACATAATAGTGAAAAAGACACTAGATAGAACTTTGACAATATTCATACAAAATAATTTTTTCAGATCACAATAACTAATCATGCATTTTTCCACGCAGAAAAGTTCTCCCGAATTGATCAACTTATCCTATGAAGCCAATCAAGCCCAGATTCATAAGAGTAATGTCATGAAAAGCTTCATTTAGAATGTTTTGCCAATATGAACTACTAATTGTATGATCCAATCTCTCAACTTAGAGAAGTCACCTAATTACAACCCAAATTTCCAACTTGAATTAATAAGCTTTTTTGTTTTTTTAAATATATTGAAACCAGCATAGCTTATTAGTTGTCTTTATGTTCATAATTCAAGAAAAGGTACTCGATTTCAGAAAATATTTTTTCATTCCTTAGCAGTCACCAAAATCAGAACCTTGTGATGAACCATATCTATTATATAATCCATCTATCCCAAACCTATATTTACATATCTTTCATCTAATGAAATATAAGCAAGATCTTTATGCCATATACTTTAACCAAATCAAACAACTAGAATCTGCAAATAAAGATTAAGTGTAGTCAGAACTGTGCCGAATTTTCCATGATGAAAACCTCTTAAACGCAAATTTTAAGACTATTCTAAGCAAACGAAGTAAAGACCAAAAGCATATGGGCAAACATAAGAAGACAATGGTGGGTAGCATTTCTGTAGCCCCAATATAATAGAAGTAGCTACATCTAAGTATTTAGAATAAAGAGATGAGAGACAACAGCACCTGAACAGCCCATTTCTCGAGATTTCCATGGGATGGGATGGAACAACCAAGATCTTCCCTCAGTTCCTTGAATATGTTGAGAAGACTTGGTGGGATTTTAACTCCTTCAGGAACAGAAAAAGAAAGACCCATAGCTTGACCAGGCCCATGATAAGGATCTTGACCGAGAATAACAACTTTCACCCTATCGAAAGGGGTAGAATTCAGAGCATTAAAGATCAAACAGGGAGGAGGATAAATAGGGACACCGCTGCTGCAAATCTCCGTCTCTACGAATTTGCAGAGGTTAAGAGCATAGGGCTTCTCAAACTCTCCGGGAAGGGCTTCGAACCATGTCTCGTCCACCAAAAGCTCCTCCAACTTCACACATCCATTCTCCCATTTGGAAACCCTATCTGAGGAAATTTTGAGATTGCGCTTCGATCTGGCCAACCATTTGTTGGTTTCCATGCGGGATTGCTCAGAGGAAGAGATGCCTATTGAAGAGGAAGCCAATGTGAGCTCTGAATCGCATTTCTCGTCCGTGGTTGCAAGGGTTTTCAGCGTCTGTGAGGTTTTTAAGCGTTTGGAAAGCGCTGGCTGGAAGATGTCGATTAGGGTTCTGGTTTTGGATTTAAGTGAAGACGAGGAGGAAGCCATTTTCAGTCTGGTTGCTTCAGTAGAGTGGAGGTGGAGCAGGCTTTTATGGCGGGAACCAACGGAGAATCCGCTAAAAGCTTTCCACTCTCCCCGCTTGTTTGAAATTTGATCGTATGCTAATGGCTTATGCGTCACGCTTTTGTTTTTCTATATGTCAAAAAAAAAAAGAATAAAGAATACATATTTGACTTTGTACCTTATTAAAAAAAAAACTTTCAACCATTTTAAAAATACCTTTAAAACTTTTATTTATTTATAAAAAACATTCAAATTTCAATAATATCTATTAAGTTTTTTTTTTTTACTTTAAATTTTTAGTTTATAAACTCTAACCCGTTCTTAAACTTTTATTTTTGTATTTAATATTAATTTTAAATGTATTTAATAGGTTTTAAATTTTTTTTATTTCGTATGTGGTTGGGCCATTAATTTTCATTTTTGTCTCATTAATTTTTATTTTTGGTCCCTAAATTTTAAAAAGTTTTTACTAATTCCTTAGGCTTTAAATTTTGTGTCTAACGAGGTCATAATTTCTTGAACTATTCAATATTTTTTATAAGTTATAAATTTGTAAAATTTAGATCCTTCTAATTTAATAGATTAATTAATTTTTAAATATTTCAAGTATGTTACCTCATATAATATCAACAAAACAATCTTTAAAAAAAAAAATCACAACCATCCCTTGAATACTCATCCGCGTGCCCCTCCACGCTACACTCAAACTAGTATATATAATAACAAAACCAAAAAATTAGGTCAACTTAAACTTAGAAAAATAACTAGTAGTGACTTTTATCATGTTTGGTACGCTTCCCTTTAAAATAAATGATAGATCACAAATATAAATGTTGACTTATATTATGTTTAATTAAAACGTTGATTGGTATCGCATCATTGTATGAACCCAACAAAGACATGAAATTTTATATAAAGACCTTCCACACCACAACTATTTTGTTTTTAATATTTTATTTTCATTAGAAATGTTCCCTCCAGCTCGAGGGCAAAGTTATCCCATAAAACGACCCACTTGTTCTATAACTATTGTATTGAAATATACATTTTTGTCTAAGTTTTCTTCCGACAAGTTGAAAAGATACCAATACAACATATTAAACTTAAACAAACCTGATGGATGGATAACTAAAGAAAAGTACCCAGATATGACGTATTATGACATGTATAAGAATGGGGTTATGGGACAAAAAATAAATTCACTCGGTTTTAGACTTGGAGTAACCCAAGGGCATCATTCTCTTTGGTTTGCACGTTGGTAATGGTTGAAATTTGATATTTAAATTTTACGAGGCTATGATATTTTTAGTTAATTGTGATATTTTTAGTTAATAATGTTAGGGTAGATAATATAATATAGGGAGAAAAGGAGAATAGGAGTAACGTAGGAGTACAAGATTTTGTTCCTTTCCCCATTTGAATTCTCTTCCCACGTATTTGGGCCACTCATTTCTTCACAAGAAAATAGAAAAGCATGCGTGTGGGTCTTCAATTGCAAACCAAACAAGTGGTTCAAATTTATCTCGAAGTGAATCGATTAAACAAATTCGAAACCACATCCTTTAATAATCCTCACTCAGGTTCTTGAATCTCTGCTTCCGATTCGGCTCTCAATCCTCCGGTTATCCTCAAGGTATGTTTATGTACAATTTTTCAGTTGAAACCAACTGCGATATTCTAGTTCTCTACTTCCGATTTCTGTTGCCCTAATTTGTCGAGTGAAACCGATTGACTGTTCTTGCAGATTATGACGAGCGTAACGTTCGGTCACCAGAGTAATTGGTCGCCCGGGATTGGGATTCAGGAGCATCTAGGTAGAGCAAAGATTTCTAGAGTTACGCATTCATATTCGGAGTATTGTTGTCCATTTCTTCCTTCCAGAGAAACAATCACTCACCATGGGAATCATGTTGCTTACTGTCGCCGGCGAACTGGACGGCCAATTAGACCTGTTCTTGCAGGTTCCGTCGACGGCGCCATGGATCCTGATGAGTCCGATCGTGAGATTAACGACAGTGAGAGTCCCAAACCTGAAAATGGAGGGGTTAGTACTCAATCCCACATCGATTGAATTCAAAAGAAAAGAAAAACTCAATTATAGACTACTTTAGACTTGCATGAAGTTTAAATCAGAAATTATAGACCTCAGATTTGGATTCTAATAAATTTTGCAGTAAACACGAGTGTGTAGTACGTTGATAAGTGATATGTCTGATGACTTGCAAGAGAAAATAAATTGACTTAAAATGTAATTTTGCACCATCATGGCATTATTTCTTCTTGTGGAGACTTATTCTAGTAATTTATGTTCTTTCAGATGAACTTCGAAATGCTTAGGGAAAACTTCGAAAGATCCGTTGGGACGGATGATTCCAGATTTAGTGGGATTGACTTAGCTACTATTATCAGAAATAAGTATGGCAAGTCTTATGATGTTCAACTGATAAAGAAGGTATTCATCTTCGATTTCTGAACTTCTTACTATTCTTCGATTAATCGAACAAGTTCAAATGTAGGTTTGTGTTAAATAAGTTTTTCAATTTTAGTCTTTGAACTTCTAAAATTATGTCTTATAGGTCATTAAACTGTAAAAAAACATAGGATGAGTTCTTAAACTTTCCATAGAAGTTCTTAAACTTTTATGGAACTGTCAATGAAAATATCAATAAAATGATGATATCGATGTCTATAGATATTTCTTGAAACGAAATAAAAAAAGAAATATTTAAATTATTTAAATTAGCAAGTATTTTACACTTCATTAATGAATTAAAATGGCTTATTATTTATATTATATTACTGTTAGTGACATTTTTTTTAATTGTTCATCGATTTTTTCACGATATAATAGAAATGTCGATTTACCCTTTGTGTCGACGTCTAACCTGTGAACATGTAGAAATATCGACATTTAATACCCTGGTCATATAGTCAGTATGGTCTGTTCATAATTCAAACTAAATTATGGATTTCTGTTCTTGTTTCTGTCATAATTCAGGAGTTCATGGGACGAAATCTTCTTGCTTTAAATGTCATGTGGAAATTCAGAGAGCAGGTACGCAAGAATCCAGTCTCCTCTGCTACTTTTACACTGATCAACTGAGATCCTTTTCAAAATTAGGGGAACCTGTCTATGAATTATAACATCCGAAAGCTGATGAAAGGCATTTTCCTAAATGGACTATTAATTCTAACCTCACAATTTAACTAATCTGAATTATTAGGAAATTGGTAGGAAAATTTGCAGTACTATGGGAATAACATACACCCTTTGTTCAAACTATGGTTTCGTCTTTATAAATAATTTTTTAATATTGGTGGCTCCCACATCGTTTTTAGAAGGATGCTGATATGATACGCAATACATGGTAGGAGTAACTATACTCTCATAGTAACCAATTTTTCTCAAAATTGGCCTATATGCTGGAAGGGAGAAAAGTGAACCTCTGGATTTTAAGAACTAGTAGCTGCTGCACAAAATTAATATGGACATTTTCAAAGCAATAAAAACCAAACGCAAGCTCTGATAAGATCACTAAAACTTGAGAAGTCGATTAATGACTGATAATGAAACCAAACATGACTTGCAAATAAATAATCTACAGAATAGAAGGGAAAGGCTATTTGAAAAATAATTATAAAATCAAACGTATTGCAATGAAATGGAGATATAAAGCTAGGTGACGAATGTATGTATAGGCTATTTTTTTTATTTTTTTTTTAATTCTTTCCTGCTCAACATATTTTGATGATCTTTTAACAATTACTTATGGACTGTGCATGAAGGCAAATGAGCAGTTCACAGAGCATAATTGCCTTCAAATTTGGAGAGATTATTTCTATTTTAAAATGTTGAATATTTGTCAATTTCATAGAAATCATTTCCATTGTCCGAGGAAGAGTATCTATTGCGGCTTGATGGTGTGGCTAATACATTAAAATGCTGGGGAGCCGTTGCTCATATTCGAAACAGCTTACACAAAACTAAAGACAGGCCCCGGATAGGAAAGGTAAGATTACAGGGAAGTAGGCTCTTTTTGTTGTATGTCTTTCATTATTAAGCAATCCCCACTAGAATTATGAACCAAAGGCTGATGGGCGAGGACAGGGTTGAAGGGGAAAGCTTTAGATAGGAAACGGTAAAAAATGGGTACAAGAGTGTAGAATAGATTTCCATAGTTCTACTTCCTGACTAATCTAAGTATAAGTATAGTTGAATGGATAAAATACCTATCATTATCCGATTTGATTCTTATACTCATAATTCTTGTGTTGAAAATGAGAAACAAAACAGAATTAGGATCATTACTTGAGTTAAGCCGACCTAACAAACTTGATCTTTAGCAATGATGAAATTCACTTGTCTTGAGTTTGATTACATTAGCTCGTTCTGTGCCTAATTGTTTCTTTTGGCAGTGTTTTGATAGATTTATTGAAACTTTGCAGGCAGTCAGTATTTTTATCGACATGGATGAGTCTGGTGGTCGTGCTAATGAGTGGATATACAAGTAGATTACTTATACGAACAAAAGTCAAATGTATATTTATTATATTATTTTTTTGTATAGGTAAAAATCCAACAAATACACTTTTTATTTGTTTAGACAACTTTAGTTCCTCTAGGATACATTTGTTACTAAATAATAATGGTGGTTTGTATAAACACGTGACAATGAGGGGGTCTTTTTGATCCCTCCGAGGTCGGCATATGGGTTTTGAACTGTTCATCTTGATCACTTAAGTTAAAGACATTTTTCTTTCTTTCATAGAAAACAAAAAGAACTCCATAACAGAAAGGGCTACAAAAGACAGCCTAAAGGCCCGGGTGAGAGGAAACTCCTATCCAAGAAAATCATGTGGTCTCTAGCCATTAGAAACATGAAAACACTGTGGCATCAAGAACGATTTCAGAGATCGAAGGGTCTTAGGAAGTTGTTTATGGCATACCGTTTAATGACATTGGAGTACTCATCGATGTTGACGTGTTCCATTGACCATTCCTATAGCTGGGAATATTGAGTTTGTTTTACACGCGATTGGATTTCATGTTCTATGGCCAAAGATTCTTGTTATTATTACATAGTAGTTTAAGAAAGTTTCTCTAAATTGGCTGCGTTGGAAAGGAAGATGCCAAAATGTGTTATATCACAATTACAAGTAGCAGCTAAATATGTATTAAGATTTGTAGAGAATGATATGCAAAATAATTATTTACGTGTCTCATGTTACGGGTTTGCCTATAGTTTTAACTTCAACAAAATGAAAGCCTAACGTAAAAAAACTTTGTATGATTAAGCTATAGAGTATTATGTATTGAAATAAATAAATGTATTAGTTAAAAATAATAATCATTTTATAAATACATAGAACACTCGCAACAAGAAAAGTATATTACAAAAGACAGACATAAGTAAGACAAATACAAAGAATTCAAAACATGACTTGGATCTTTTGGCCTCCTATATTTGCATAGCTCTCGTTTACTCCCGTCATCAACAACTTAGTTCATATTCAATTTGAAAAAGGAAAGAGTATTAAGAATGAAAATAAAAATATACTCCATAAATAACCTATTATCTACCTTTATTCATAGGCTATTTGAAGATAACCACTAAGTTTTCAAGCTCATAAATGCTTTAGATTTGACACCTAACGACACCAACATTCTCTCGCAACACCATTTTGTTACCTATTTGTTGCTTCTAGAAGTGAAACCTATCTCTACAAATCAGATAATTTTAACATATTTTGTTCTCACTCACATGTTTATTAAAAAAAATTCTAAGAGGTCACCCATATATTATTACTTCAAACTACTCTTATAATTGAGTCACCAAGAAAAAAGGTCTATCTAGTTGGTATAGATTATAACTTCAATTGTTTTAAGTTTTTCTCTATCATCCTATTCTTGCAATCACCTCATTTGAATGTTGATTCATATAAAGTTGAAAGTTTAAAGTGTAAAGTTATTTTCAATAAATATCAAATTGAATTTTTGAAACGAGCACTCAATATATTAAAGATTAAGATTATGTTACTAACGAGAATCATTCTCGATTCAACATATTCACAACAACAATGGATAGTCAATGGTATGAAATTGTACCATAAACAGAACAGTAGAAGCTCATCATTGGATCCAATAAAAATTATAGAGCCTTCAATATTGGTTCTACTTAAAAAGTTTACAAAGAAGTTTTATATTTATTAATACACAGAGATAAGGTTGATGATGAGGATGCTAAGTTTATAGTTATTTAAAATATCTTGGTTTACTTATTGATTTACTATTATTAATGATTTAATATTAGCATAGGCTTAGATCATAATGAATAATATCATATATTAACATGTTACTTGCTCCATCCCTCTTCATAACAAAAATATTTCACCATGGATATCATCTCCAATTCTACAAATAAACTATCAATTTCTCTCTTTTTATTTTTATTTTTATTTTTCATTAAATTAAATTAATTCCTTAACTTTTATATTACTGACTATTAGGTTTACTTTTAATTTCGAGAATTTAAAAATCAGATTGAGACCAATTGACTATGCTATAAAAACATGTATGAACGATATCAATGAAAATTACGATAAGATTTCACAAATTTAAAATTAATTGACCAAACATTAAAACCAATGTAAAACATTTACAAGTATATGTGTATTAAGGTGCTTATAAAGAAGGGAATGAGTTCGTATACAAGAAATACATCATATGACACCCTATGATATATAAATACACTAGACGCCTCGGGTCGACACCCCTTTGTGGTGCGAAGCTCCCAAAACATCCCCTTGCTTCGACCAACAACATCATTCACCCGAAAAATAAATGTAGTAAGCAATCTATTTACAGGCTCTCATCGCATCCTTAACCTAGGAGAAAACTATAGGATTTTCTCTAGGCTCTAGACGTATAACTTTTGCTACTCAAGACTTAGGTAGCTAGCTTAGCTTACACAGTAGTTAATTCAGTGTCCTAGGTTAAGGTGTTACTTAATAGAACTTTCTCTCTGGCAGGGGTGGTATGATGTGTGCTAGCTTCCTCGTCATCCATAGGAGGTTAGTTGTACCATAGATCCATGTAGTCACCCAAAGTTGGGGGATCGACCCCCTATGCGTGCAAACTCCAATAACTACCCGTGTGATCCACATCCTCCCATAAGATGGTTCTACCATGTAGGGTAATCCAATTGAACTGCTTGATGGTACTGAAACTGGAGTGAAAAGAAAAGTAGAAATTTCGTACTGTACTAATTATTATCAACTTTGGAGACTACCTTTGTCTTCCTGGATTGTTGTGGTGGACTTCTAGGTCCCTAGGAAAGCTTGACTTGGCGGTTTTGACATGGATTCACGTCTCCAAGTTTCTCTATGTTGACTCTTTGAGTCTAGTTCGATCGGGGAGCACTAAGGACTGGACCCATTGATTGTTGCTCACGATCCTAAACGAAACCCTGCATCTTGTCCCTAAGACCTGCAATATAGCAGCTAGTCCTCATTTTCTCAATACTAACAAATTTAAGAGAAAATCTCACCAAAGGTTGTAATCTTCCGCCGATCTGTTTTTATCTTCCCTAAGACTTGCCTGTTTGCGGTGTCTAGAATGTCCTTGAGTCCATCTATCAGATCTAGATGAGTATTGGTCCGGTTTCTTCTTTTGCCCTAACAAATTGAAGGCAGATAGAGTTGTCGCTAACGGTACGTTCTTCTGTTGTGCATATTTATGAGAACAACAATTTGCAAAGTCGTCACATTGTTAGATGAGTTGTGGGCTACAATGAAATCTTGGATCTTGTCCTTGAAACTTGCAATGTAGCAACTAGTCCTCATCCTCTAAATACTAACAAATTCAGGAGAAAATCTCACCAACTTGTTAAATTCAAGGTTGTAATATTTGGCCGATCTGTCTCCATATTTCAATTCCAGGAAGGCTGCCTGATTCTTGATGCAAACAACTATGGGAATAGTACTTATAAAGAAACACCTCTCTATCTTGACACTACGATACTAGACCCTCATCAGGACTAAAGTGTCCTATTGGCGCTCTTCCCCTAGAAGTGTGCTTCGTCTTTCAACATATATTTAGCATAATGTACTTGATAATTTATACGAAAATTCATATAGCATAAGGCTGTCTTGATGGCCTCTAACCTGACCTTAGCTGCCACCGGATCAATTTTTTCGCTGTCGAAGGAAAGTAGGTTATACTTCTGGAAATCTCTCCGATAATGGGACTCAATTATCATACCCTCGTTATGTCGGAGGCTAGGTGTAAACGATTGATTGGCTACTAAAGCTTGCATCAATTGGCTGATTCAAGGCCTCTTTAGACTCCCAAAGCTAGTAAAGCCAAAATGCGGTTGACTTTGCCCAACATTTTCTAATTTGCACTATTTATTTATTTATTTATTATTATTATTATTATTATTTTTTTTTTGAAGTCTCTAGGACTATCTCAAGTATTTTTCTCTTCTGCACGTTGGAATCCAATCTCCATGACTCTCAATCAAATTTAAAAATTAACGAAAAGTTAAGAAAGTTTACGAACCTATTAGAGCTCGAATGTTACACTGTACTTTAAAATGTCAAATAAGTGTTTGGACTCTCAATTTTGTGTCGAATAGGTTCTAAACTTTAAATTATCAAATAAGTTTTTGAATTTTCAATCGTTGCCGCTAATGCCACAAGCGTAGTCTAGAGATTGATGTTGGTGTCGGGCTTTGAATTAGGGTTAAAGATGTGCATGGTGGTTTATGATGGGCGTGATGTCCTTTTGATGAGTTGAAGATATAGAAGCTCATGTATTGTACTACTCTTGCTATATGAACTAAGACATCTAAATCATGCAGTATAAGCTTCAAGAGCTAAGTTTCTTTGCAATTCTATATAGTAGATTTGTGTGATTAAAATCATTCAAACTTGATACGATCTTAAAAAATTACCGATTAAACGCTCAAATTACTAAATAAGCAAATATATAAACGTGAAAGCAACATGTGAAACCTAAACATTAGGATAAAATATTGTGAGGGTGTTACCATTGAGATATGTTATGGTTAGGTGAAGCATTTATATTGGTAAATCAAATGGAAAAATGAAGTGTATTAAAGTAGCGCACTAAGACATGTGAATTTTATTTAATTCAACCAACATCCACATCACGTTTATTGTATAATATATAGTATTGGAAAGGTTGGAAGGAGTTTTAGGTCTTTTCCACAACACACCCACACGTCTTTGAAAAAAGTGGTATGAGCACATGGGAAACCAAAACAACCGGTGGTTTTGAGGGTTCGGTAAAGTCAAAGAGGAGCGTGCGCGCGTGCGTCCGAAATCGTGGACTTCGGATTCCACCAACGACAACACTCTCAATTAACCACAATTCAATAATGTTTTAAGTCCGCCTCATGCCCAACACTTCTACTTCCTACTCGTGTTTTATTATGTAGAGGTATACTCGAAAGTGTTTCGTTAGGTGTCAACAAGTATGTAGAGGTATCAAAACACCGACCACTATGTTATAGGTCTTCTGTTGCGAAGGTCGATAACTACGTGTACTCTATACCAAATCATGAGCCATAGCGAAGCCAAGTTTTTACCTATAGACGAAGGGACAAAAGGCTGACAAATGCCTATGATATGGTATAGCGAGAAAAAAAAGTACAAAAATAAGAGCCGATAATATCCTTGCACTATCTAAAAACCACGGGTGAAGAAGATCTAAAAGATGTTGAACCAATAAGGAAATTCTTACGATTTACAAAAGAAGAAACATTTTTCATACAAAACTTGGGATGGGAAGGCCATCTCTGTTATATTGTCAACCCTAGCTTTAATCAATAATTGACAAGAATAAGATATTTCATATAAGGCCCTCTTTCAATAAATCAGTCATATACCCATCCATAAGCCTACGGACTTTCATATTATACGAACATCATGAATTGTGTCAATAATTATAGTTTGAATATGATTAAAAGAAATGAATGGGCTTATATCACATAAGAAAATGAAAATAATAATAAAGTCCATGACGCCATTTAGATTAGCGAATGGTAATGATAATTCTGTGAACTACCACCATGTGTCATGCTGGTTCATTGACTCGTACATTATATTTCATTTTTAGGTGAAATATTATTTCTATTTAATAAGATTTTTAAAATGGTTGGCAGGCAAGAATCGGAGATTTTTTTATTCTTCAATATTGGATAGTTTTTTTTTTCCGAGAACAAGAAAGGTAAACTCGATTAATTGACTAAGGTCTTTAAAATGTATTTACTTTTATTTAGTTTTTAAAATTTTTAAATATTTATTTTTGAGACTAACTTTATTTATATCTCACTTAACTTGATATTAGTTATTCTATTTGAATTGGATAATAAATAAAACTATCGATTTTGATGTATATAAACATTTCAGTTTTATGCATATATCGATGAACGTATGGATGAATGTTAAACAAAAAAAATAAAAAGGTATTTAAATAATAAATCTTATTATTACTATTTCTATTTACATTAGAGATATTTTTTTTATAGATTAATATAAAAGATGATATATTTTTACTTTTTATAGGTATTTTAAAGAAAATTAGATATTGGAGATAACAATTAATTTTCTACATCCACGTCCACGTTTTGATATACAAATACATCGACATATCGATATATATTTTCATTTTAAAATTTTTCACGTATAACAACATCATTAACATACATGACATATATTCACTTTCACTGCGTAATATTCATGACTAAATTTCAGATAATCACATGAACATTTAAATAATAGTTGACATGTGACATCTAAGTAAATAAGGGGTACATAAATTAATAGAGTACTACGAAAAGTTTAAAAGAATTGGAAGTTATTATATATACCAATAAAGTAGGCTATTTTTTAGTGGCCCAATCCTAGAAATTTCAAAATACTTTGTTTTGAGCAATTCCATAAAATTTTCTAGGAAGCATGTGAGTGAGAACAGAACATACTAAAAAGACTTGCATTGATATGTGGAGATAGTTTTTACTCTTAGAAGCGAGGAGTAAGTAATGTGACCATACTATAGGCGAAATAAAAAAATATTGGGGTCATCACGTGCCAATCCAGATTCTTTTAGGTGACTCAATCATATGAACTTCAAATTTAAGCATGTTTTGCCCGGAGTAATCCTATGTTTTCTAGCCTATTGGAAATTTTTCTAAGAAACACGTGAGTGAGGATAAAACATATTAAAAGGACGGGTGAATATTTGCTTGAGTGATTGATGCTAGGAACAAGTGAGAGTCTTATGGGAGACTTTATATTATTATTATTATTTTTTTATTTTTTTATTTACCTAAGGGTAGAAATATTTTAGACGGTATAAGTTTATGTATATTATTCGAGTATCCGTACTAATTTGAATCTTGTAAAATTATAAAAACTAAATTGATAGCAAACACAAATAATAACTTTGTAGAAATAATTTAAATGAGTTAAATACATTAAATTGTCCTTAATTATTTAGGTAATTGTCCATGAAAGGATCAATTAATACGTGTTAAGATTTGCTTCCGCAAAATTATTATTTTTTAATCATAACAGTTAGATAGATATGTTTATATGTACCAATTTGAACATAACTCAATGGACAAATCATTTATTGCCGTCTTACAGATTTATAATATTATTCTCGAGCTCTATAAAGATGTTAATTTTGATTCTACTAGGAAAAGTATTGAAATAGTCCAAAATAGTTATCATATGCGATACGAAACTTATCCCAATGTGGTAGTTGCCCGTGTATACCTCAAAGGCTAAGTAAGTACTCTTGTGAGTGTCCCTTTCATATCTCCTCTAGAAGAAGGATTTCCATCTTTTATAGAATGCTATGCATCAGAGATAATTTGCTAAGGATGTTGCATCGGACCTAAAGATAGACAAAGAATAGATTGGTGTTGTCTCGTGTTAAGAACAAGTTAATTTGACAAAGTAGGTAAAAAATTGACTTTAGCGTTGCTAGATCCATTTCTTAGTGTATTTAAGCTAAGACTCGAGAATGTATCGATCTAAGCGGAAAGTTATGACTCGATCATAAAGTCTAAAGTCAATAGAGTTTGTCTAACCTAAAAAAAGTAGGTTGAACTATAATGAAATCATCCAATTTCAAACTTGTTATTAACTCAACGCCTCTCTCAAATCCATTTCCGTACGCTATTTCCCTCTTATCCAACGCCTAAACTTTCCCAATGAAGCCTCTTCAAAATGTGTCTGAAAACCCACAAAAGTCTTCAACTCTGCATCGTTGATTCAAACCCATTGAAGGGTCAGGATTGAGATTAAAGAACAAGGCACGATTCATCCATGGCGCCGCCGTCAGCATTTTGTAGGCATGACATTATATTTTCAACCATTTTTTTAGTCGGACAAATTGGTAAAGCGCCAAACCAATCCATCCAAAAACACCTACTAGAAATTCCAATTGAACCCTGGAAATTTTCTGAAGGTGTTGCGAATTTTCCCCTTTCAATATCGTATATTAAGGTTTGTTCTTCTACCTTTCTCCCACTTTGGAATTCCCGAAGATCTATCCTCTTTACCAAGAACTTCCCCCTTTTGTGAATTTCTAAATTCTGTTTTCGGGTTCTTTTTTCCTGATTCTGTAAGTTGATTTCTTCTTCTATTTCTCTCACTTGTTCGTTTTAAATCTTCCTTGTCAAAAGGGGCGAAATACTGAAACCCAGAACGGGGAATTTGGTTTTGGTTTGTGGGTTCTCTGGATTGAGGCTTTTTAATACTTTTCAGGTCGTTTTTGAGGTTTATTTTGTTGGTTTTTAGTGGTTTCAAGTTCTTTGAGAACGACCCTGTTTCAGGTATTTGTCTTAGATTCATGGGGTTTTCTTGTTCTTGAAATTGTTGGTTTATAAGCTTGAATTTTCTTCTTCTTCTTCTGGGATTGGGATTGTTGTTCTTCATTTACATCATGTTTCGCTTAAGATTCTTATCTAAATTAGTTGCTACCATTTGGCTCTCTGATGTTCTACCTCTGATTCCTTTGCTACTTTAAGCCTTTTCTCCATGAAACTTCTTAATAAGCTTCATTTGATGAAGATTTTTAAGTTTCTAAAATTGAGCTTAGAAGAAATTTCTCCATGTCTTGGTTTATTTTGATCTGTTCTATTAAATTTTGGCTCTGATTCTGTATAATCATTTGAATTATATGATCCTCTTCTTTGTGCTACAAGTTCATAAGGAGTTGATTGAGAATTTTAGAATTGTTGATATTTTATTTAGATTTGTTATTTGATTCATAAGGATTTATGGTTATATGTTTTGTGTTTCCAGAGCTTCCAACAGAGGGTGTAAAATCTATATGGTGTAAAACTGGTCTTCCTGAAAAAGCAGAGCTAGGACAAAGAAAACGATGTCATTAGTCGGGCCATCCGATCCATCTCCGTTGTCGTATGGAACTCTTAAACTCTACTCGTTGAAAGGAACCAAGAATGCTTCCGACTTGTCCACGCAGAGATTTGGTTCTGAAAAGAATAGGACGATGTATATGAATGATTCGTATTGCAGTGAGAGCTACGATAAGTATTTCCTCGACTTCCCGATCGAAGAGCTATCGGTTTCTGGCATTTCTACCGATTCGTTTCATCCCAACGCTGCTTTGTATGGGCTAAGGGCTGATTCTCTATCCCCTTTGTGTGATTCATTTACACATTTTGATGCTTATCAATCGAACTCATACTCGGTTTGCCTTGAGAGTACAAGTCCAGAACCGCTGGATTTTGAGGATGATCAAGTGAGACAGAAGTTGCAAGAATTGGAAAGAGATCTGCTCGGCGAACCCGATTCTGCTGATTACGAGGATGAGATGTTTGCAAACGGCCAGAGCATGGAAATTGATAGCGAATGGGCAAATTCGATTCAAGATGCATTGCTTCATGACTCGCCGAAAGAATCGTCATCGACGGATTCTAATTTCAGTACCATTAGTAGCAATAAGGATGCATCTCAGATATCATCACAGAATCCCAGACAGATACTTATAGAATGTGCTTCTGCTATCTCAGAAGATAACTATGAAGAAGCATCAGCTATGATAGAACAGCTCCGGGGTATGGTCTCGGTTCAGGGAGATCCCTCACAGAGGATTGCAGCGTATTTAGTGGAAGGTCTTGCTGCTCGGTTGTTGGAGTCGGGAAAATGTCTTTATAAAGCCTTGAGATGCAAAGAACCCCCTTCCTCGGACCGTCTCGCAGCTATGCAGATCCTTTTTGAGGTCTGCCCCTGTTTCAAATTTGGCTTTATGGCTGCAAACTGTGCCATTATCGAGGCAGCGAAAGATGAGAAGAGAATTCACATAATCGATTTCGATGTAAGCCAAGGAACTCAGTACATAAAATTGATTCAGATGCTAGCAGCTCAGCCAGGTAAGCCACCACATTTGAGGCTAACTGGAGTTGATGACCCCGAATCGGTACAACGCCCTGTTGGAGGTCTTAGACACATTGGACAAAGGCTCGAGCAGCTGGCAAAAGCGCTGCGTGTTCCATTTGAGTTTCACGCAATCGCCTCAAATGCTTCAGATGTCACTCCCTCAATGCTCGCCTCCAGGCCTGGAGAAGCACTCATAGTAAACTTTGCTTTTCTGCTTCACCACATGCCAGACGAAAGCGTTTCAACCGTAAATCTACGAGACAGGCTTCTCCGAATGGTCAAGAGCCTGAATCCCAAACTAGTAACAGTCGTCGAACAGGACATGAATGCAAATACAACCCCATTCGTCTCAAGATTCATCGAAACGTATAACTACTATGCAGCTGTGTACGACTCTCTCGATGTAACACTTCCAAGAGATAGTCAAGACAGAATAAATGTAGAAAGACAATGCTTGGCGAAGGACATAGTCAACATTGTAGCTTGTGAAGGTGAAGAAAGAGTAGAGCGATACGAAGTCGCTGGGAAATGGCGGGCGAGAATGACGATGGCTGGCTTCACTTCGTGTTCGATGAGCGAAAAGGTGACCGACCCGATACGTAAACTTATTATGGAGGAGTATTGCGAGAGATTCAAGATGTATGAGGAAATGGGTACACTCCATTTTGGATGGGAAGAGAAAGGCCTGATAGTTACTTCAGCATGGAGGTAACAAAGTGTATCATTCACAGCTGTTGTTGTATCTGTTTTGCTTCAATGCTTGTGTGTGTATGTGTTTGGTTCCTAGTTATCTAACATTAGTTAAAGCTTACAGGTTACCTGCTCTACTGGTTTTCCATTTTTCCATTTTTTTTTCATCTATGTACTATATATATATATATATACACACACACATATATGATGATCTGTCTTCATTTGAAAATACTAAATTAGCCTTGAAGTCATCAAACTACTATTTTGTAGCTGTGTTCAAAACTGGTGGCAATACTGATACCATTCAGTTCTTATCTGACTTTGAAAATGTGAGGTAATTAGCTCACCTTGTCATCCAAAGGCTGCAGAAGAATGTGATGGAGGAATTTGTATCTTCAATATTTAATAACGACTTAAACGTAACTATAACGGTTTAAACTCATCGCTAGCAGATATTATATGCTTTAGTTCGTTACGTATTGTTGCAACCTCATTGTTTTAAAAACGTGTCTGCTAGTAAGAGGTTTCCACACCCTTATAAGAAATGCTTCATTCTCCTTTGTAAGGATAAATTATAAATTTAGTTTTCATGTTGCATCTCCCACCTCAATCTAATGGTTGTTTTAGATTCAAACAAAAACATTTATGATATTTTAAACCGGCCGTTCAAGTTAGTCATTTCGGGCTAAAAGTCTTGTAATAGGTAAATTTTGAGAATATAAAATCAACCTTGGTAGAATTTTCTCCCCAGTAATGAAATTCATAGTTCCTCTAGATTTATTCAAAAATTTCAACCTTACTTTTTGAATAAATTAAGAAATTTATAACAAAATAATTTGTAACTACTATCTCTTAATTACATAGTTTTAAGATTAAATTAAGTTATTTGGTGGGATTGCTTCTTAATTAATTTCATTTTGTGCTTGAACTTTATTTGAAACATTAAAGTGGATATTAAATTTAATGAATCTCTAGAAGAGTTGAACTAGTTCACTAATGGATGGCTTTTACCAAGACTTATTTGAAGATGAGAAGGGTTTTCTTTTATTATTATTATTTATTTTGTTTTCAAAGTTGTAATGACCTAAGAAAGCAATGATGGGTCAAAGTAATAAAATATAAACAGAAATAAGATTTAGGTTTAGGAAAGGCAAAAAAATAAGTGTAATTAAGAAAGTTGCAAACAATGGATATAATAATCAAGTAAATACAAAGTTGAACAAAGTAATATAACTTACAATCAACAATATAACATTTCAAGACTTCTCTCGACAAAATCATTGAGGGTAAAGGGAGATTTTTGAATTATGTAGCTCTCCAAATCAAACCTGAGAGCATAAAACCCAAAATATAAAAGCTTGGTTCTCACACTTTGGTGATCCTTTCTTCAAATTTCTTGCCTCAATCAACTTTAATTTGTGGGTTACTCCCAATAACCTTTCTTTTTTTTTCATTTGACAATCAAAATAAACTCAATATTTAGTCTACATTCTCAATATTAGGAGGTCACATAGGGGTATCAACCAAAGGAACCTAGGCAGCATGAGCATGGCTAACTAGAAACGCATATTTCCTTCTGGAGTTTCAAACCCTCCACCTACGCAATATACGAGAAACGGAAAATAATTTCCTGGAAATTGTTTTAATTAAGCTAGCCAACAAATGAGAAATGAAATTAGAGAAAAATATTAAACTGGCGAAGAATGTTAAAAACATATATAATTACAGATCTTGATCCACTCCCTTAAGTTCACAATCTCCCAATCACTTATTTCATACAAAAATCAATAGATAAACCACAACAAAACTTAGGTATTCAATGACTCCACAAAAAGAGAGCATTTCAATTGATTGGTTAGTAGCTTTCTGATGCAAACCAAAGAACCCTGTTATGCCGCACATACCTTCCCCACCTTGATGAAGAATTCAACGTTCATCCTTCCCATAAACTCGGCACAGGTGGCTTTTCATCAAGGAACAGCCTTCCTTCCCTACCACATGGCCTCTGCATCTTCAACATGACAATCCAATGACCGCATCCGAACCAGCTGTTTTGAAGAATCACAAACCGATCAAGTTGGTGCTTCGTTCATCTCATTGTATCTTGAAAAGGTTCTTCAATTTCACCACCAGTCTCCACTCCTCCGTGGACAAATCATCCTGTACATCGACATTCATTTATTTGTTGGCCAAAACAAAAATATAATCAAATAAATAAATAATCACATGTCTCCTATAACCATCCAATACAAATTCAAAAGATTAGACATTTTGTAATTTCTCTCTAATATATCCAATGGTCTAAAACTATAGACTACAATGTGTTGGACTATAATAATTTCTCAAATTTTTTAGAGGTAAGAGAAGTAAACTAACCCGATAATTGGCTTTGAGTAGGTCAATGGACTTCCTTGATATATGACTGACAAGTTCATCCTCCAAATCAAAATGCCTACCATACATCTTTTGCTGCTCCTCCGAAGAGTGCCCAACAATCTGATGGAAGAACCCAAGGAAACATCAGCACAAAATTGCTCCCACAAGGATGATTATAAGAATTTAAGATGGCGTCAGAGTATAAAGAAGAAGTTTCTAATAAAATTGCCATCCTATCCATAAACTTAATAACACTTCGAACTTAATGGCAATAACAGCAGCAATAAAGAAAAACTTGATGGGGATTGTAACAATAACAGCAGCAACACAAGTACAATAACAAAAAGGGTTACCTTAATGGCAATCTTCTGCCCCTTCTTTGCATAATCAACAGGTTTGTGATTATTTTCAATAGATGCGATGCGACCAATCTCAATAAATTCTCGTTGAGGAATACAGATTGGTGTGCCAACCTGCAGTAAAGGTAAAACATCAAAAAGATTGAACTACAGGTGATTTATCAAAAATTCATTCTTCAACCTATAGTAAAATGTTGGTAAATAACTTACGACATTATATTTCAAAGAATTTTTAAAAAAAATGCAAAATATATGCTTTAAGAACAAGCGTGACAAGCAAGCCCAACGCTCCTGAGTCAAATATGCATTATAATACTTTTCTTTTCTATCGTGTCCATATGACCACAAATGCCTGTGAAGTATGTGTTGGATCAGTTACAGAAAGATCAAACACTAGATGTCCAAAAAGTGTCACAAAATGATTAGACGTCCACATCCAATGCATGTTAGTACAAAAATAACAACCGAAGGAGATTGACCTGATCAATGGTCAACCTTAATTTTTGACCTTCCTCTACTTATGAATTTTATCCCACTAGAGTGATTTTTTATCCGTTTTCACCATTTTTTTTTCTTTTGGGAGAATACCAACTTCGAGAAACAATAAAACCAAGCCTCCGAACAACCTGAACACAATAAGTAACCATTTGAACTTTTTCTTGAAAAATGCTGGTAGGAATCAACTAGGATTTGAGCTAAATAGACTTTGAGCATGGATTAGGGTAGGAATCGACTTGATAAAATGGAATTTCGAACGGTTTAGTATCTATGGACGATTTATGAGCTTCTGCAGTTTTGATGGGACTCTGATTTGACTCGATGAATGATTGAGACTCTGGTTAGCATGACTATACTTCACCATGAATTATATACGTGATAATAGGAAGAAATGTCTGATGTTGATTGCTAGAACGCATGTCAGGTGGTTAAACTTACACAAATGCTCATATATGGATGCTGATTAATTACCACGTGATCTAGATGATTTATGAGCATGATCAGAGTCTTGGTCATAAAGTTACTATAACTTGGTCTATGAGCCACAACTGGTGTCATTGAGGTAGCATGGGTTGTCTAGTACTACATGGAGGCAGTTAGGACATAAGCCCTAATTGTGAACTTGTCTTGACTGGCGAGGGTCTACCTAGTATAGACAGATGGTACTATTGAGAGAGCTCAAGATGTGCTTAGTGGCGAGTCTACCAGGCACTATTGGAGGAGTATAGATAGGCACTTAAGCAAGCTTGTTAGACACCTTGAGGGAGCACCAATCAGCGTTCAGTAGTTAACACTATGGACTCTATTAAGGAGACCACATAGTGGTTGCAAATAGGGAATTTTATCGAGAGAAACATGATCCAAATAAAGAGGACCCTAGAGCTTGAGATTCTGAGATTGATAAGGCACATCCCATCTCTTCTAGGAAGATCGCATAAGGAATGAAACAAAGCATTGAGAATAGTAACTAACTAACTAAGTGCACCTAGAACCCTGCGTAACCCAGATCGGTGAAACACACCCGTAGAGATGGAGTGACAAGGTACAATAAAACAAATGGGCCTAATAGACTTACATTGATAAGGACCATGAGATTGGTGAACTTTAGAACCTGGACAAGGTTGATGGAGGTGATACACCCAGATGCTGCCCTTAAGTAGTCTATGATATAGATACATGGTGTTATGGACATTGAAAATGGGATAAAAACAATGAAGGCCTACATGTAGGTTGCTTATGGAGTATTTATATATTCATCATTGCTATTCTTTGTTTCAAACAATCTGTGAAGTAGCAGTTGATGGCAAAGGCGCTCTGGAGCTGTGACTACAAGGGGCCCCTAGATCCATGTCTTGTAGTCGCATGTGTATTTTGGTTTTGTATTTGTATTTGAATATTATGGTCATTTTATAACTGACTCACGTGGATGTATTTTGTATTTCAAATGTTTTTATGAATTTTATGTAATTCGGTTTCAAACTTTGAGTTCCATCTTATTAACCATTTACTTGAAAACGAAAAATCTTATCAAGTCTTTTAAATTGTGTCTATACATAACGATCCATTGATTCGAAGTCTCGAAAAAGGGTCATTACAGATTGGTATCATAGCCCTAGGTTAATACATCCAATACACTACTCCCTAGATAGAGTCATTGAGTGCCTTGCAACTCGGATTAAGAAACGCCTACCCACGACCAGGTAAATTAGTAGCCATTTTGAATTCTTTATACAAGTATATTTGTAGGATCGACTTGGTCAAGCATGAGTTAGTAACTAGTTATACACATGATTTAGCCTAAGAACCACAAGTTATAACAGATACGTTGCAAGTAGAGAGAGTGTGACTAGCCATTTCGATATGCCTAACAAGACGCTTCGAGGATAGCGAGCATGCTTAGGCTAAGAATGTGTGAGTTAGGGTGTTCCCTGGCCTCCCAATCTTTAAAGGGTAGAACAAGCCACTAGTCCAAGAATCAGTTAAGTAAGCCACGAGAAGTCCTTAAAAGGCATGCTAGGTTGTGAGGATCAATTTTGCTTCTAGGTTCATAACCTACTACTTATGAAGGCCAGTCCAAGAACTCCTCATAATTCCAAAGTGGAACACAACTAGTAGGGGCGATTTGTGGCTGATGAGGTACAACATGGATCCGAGTGATTAAGACACTCTTTCAAGAGTTCAAAACTGAGTAAACTGTGATAGGTCCATAGATCCACACTAGGCTGTGAGATTTAGTCCACCCCTAGAACCAAGATCCCTTACTCAGAAGAGTCAGTCCAAGGGTCCATTTTCCATCAATTCCAAAGTGGAGTTCAGCCAATAGGGGCGGTTTGAAACTATTATAGTACAGATCCGAGGGATCCTTCAATATTCCCACACAGGCTTAAGGGCTAGATACCATGTTCAGGTGACGAACCTTGAGCTAGTAAAAGATTTAAGTTATGTCATATGTTATGTCTTGCCTCATGACTTGTGCACTCGGGCCAAGAGGGCAAGGTTCTGCATGGTGTTATCAATTATGGGGTCATGCACCTACAAGTTCTGTGACGATGTGAGGATTAGTAGTCAAAAGCCAATAGCTCCTATTTGTGAACCTATCACAGTGACGGGGTCAACAGTCGATCATAGTAGTTATCAGGAGCTGGATTAGCTAGAGTTGTGCTCTAAGCATAGTTATGTGCCACAAACAAAACTCAAGGATGTCCAACTATTTGTTAGTCATAAACTTGCCCATAGGACTACGGGCATGCATGAGTGCATGAGTGTATTACCTTGGCAGACACGTGGGTCGCTCCATCTTAGATTATGATGATATTATATGGCCTATTAGGGAGTCATCAGCTAATCCATTTTAGTTAACCAGTATTGAGAGATATTTTCCATAATGTCCTGGCAACTCAGTAGTTGGGGCAGTAAGAGATCACGCCTCACCAATGCATGACACTTGGGTATGACACAAGCAATAACATTTCAATGTGGCTAACCAATTTATCCTAAAAATCCCGTAAATACCCTAGAGGGGTATAGATGAAGTCTTAGGGAAAGAGTACGAGCCATCGTGAGACAATAAAGGCTCAAACAAGGCCAGTACATGAGATACTATGAGGGATAGTAGTTCAGTATGGACCTTGATAGGTCAGGACACAAGGAACGGATACTTAGAGAGTCCAGTGCCCTACAAATGCTCGCTTAGAGATACAAAAATCCAAAACTGTAAAGCCTGAAAATACTATCAACACAGGCTTGACATGTTATAATGGTTGGAGGGAATATAAAGGCGCAAGAGTACAAAGGACTCGTCGTGGTGATCCAAGAAATGCTAAGACGGGTGATTCACAGCATGGTACGAAGGGAAATGGAGCATGTCTCTTCTAGCACGCCCTAATGAGAAACCTCAACAGGGATTGTAGACCACGAGCACAAAATGGGTAAGAGAGAACTATCAAGGTCCCATTGCTAAAGGTCATGGGTAATTACGACATAAGTACTTAACCATCGATTGTGGTACAGTGGAAAGACCTAAGAGTGAGGAGTCTGGGGCAAAACTCCCCAATCAGTAATAAGCAATTTTCACAAGATTGGGAGGATTTCAGTATCGACCCACTTGCATTGAACTCGAGGAAGTCAAGTGCATGGAGTCTACCCACTAGACAAGCAGTGTGAACAAAGAATCAGGAGGACATCGAAAGAGTATCTTACGCTTACCCTAAGGATTGCCAAGAAACAGGAGCGAGCACGTCAAACATGTAGCGAGGTCTTATAAGTAAGGTTGAATAATGACTAGTAGGAGGCCAATGCTCAAGAATTTCTGACTCCTTACAAGACAATCAAAACACATGAAGTACGACTTCCCGATGCTGTGACAATTATGGGTGCTAGTGACACCTTAGTCGATTCTGAGGAAAGAACTGGAACAATGAGAACACTATGGGTGTGAGATGACAGGCATATTAGCTTGCCACGGGTGGAGTGTAAGGACACTGACCGTGCAAAAACACCCTTACCGAACCATAAGGTGTTAAGAGAGGGAGTTGTGACAAACGTCGAGTGACACTTGAGAGGGGTGTTATACAAGAATAGATGATCCCAAGTAGTACTTGAGAGGAGTACTATACGAGAGTAGATTACCTCAAATGGTGTCTGAGAGAGGTACTAGGAGACAAACTCAAGTGCCACCAAGAGGGGTGTTATATGAGAGTAGATGAACTCGAGTAGCACTTGAGTGAAGTATATACGAAAATGGATTACCAACTTGAGTAACACCTAAAAATGGCATTACACTAGAGCAAATGATCACGAGCAATACTTGAGAGAAGTACGTATGGGAGTACACTACCTCAAATAGTACCTAAAAGGGGTACTACAAAGGAGTACAGGTAGAAGTAACACCTGAGTGGGGTGTATACGAGAATAGAATATCCCAAGTGTTGATGAGCACTGTGCAGGAGTACAGGACCTCTGATGATACCAAAGATAGACATAGTGAAGTGCCACAAGAGAGGGAGGTGTTCAATCTTTGACAGGAACCACAAGTGCTCTGAGGGGGCAAAAAACGTGAGCTACAAGGTAAGTTTTGCTAAGAAACGGAACACACCTAGGAGTAGCTACTAGTTGCTTAGGAAGAGATTATACCTACACCTGTAGAATGATTGATGTCATAGACGACGGTATCGTCTAACATAACACAATTAACCCCCCATAATTGTAACAAGGAGAGTGGTTGCTTACGCATTGAGTTGAAAGGAAAATTCAAACGTAAATGCCTAACCCATGTATGGGGAGTCGGCAAGTGGGGTACAGGACTTGATATATCATGTATCAGAAATAAATGCAAATATAAGAATGTTGCAACGTTAGATTATTTTCCTTCTTTTTCTCTAAACTACGCATTATCTCGATTCATGCATCTACTGAAGCAAAAGATAAGAAATTAAGCCAATATTTCAGATTTTAGAGACAAAATAACATCTAGAATATTGAAGCGAACAAGAGATGTGAAGAAGAAACTTAAATACCTTGGCAATGCCATCAATTACATCAACCCCCAACACAATTGGATCCTTCTTGTTGAAAATGCAGTTAGGTAAAATCTTGAGAACACAAGGAAAGACTGCTTCCTCAGCAGCTTCTTTCTTCTTTTCCTCTTTAAGATTATCAATGTAGGCCTTGAACTGGTCGAACAAGTGATAGATGATATCAGCAATAAAAATCTTCACACCAAGCTCATCAGCAAGTTCTCGAGCTTCTGGAGTCACTTTAACATCAAAAGCCAAAATAGTGGCATATTCCTTTTTCTTTTCAAGCATTACGCTAGCTTTCATGACATCTTTTTTATGAACGGGTCCTATACTTATTCCACTAACAGGAATGCTCACAGCCGGACTCTTCAAAAACTCCAACAATGCTTCCAAGGAACCAAGTGTAGATGCTTGAACACAGACTCCCTCACCAGTCTTGTCTATCCTGCTCATTACTGACTTCATATCTTCCATAGCTGAATCCTTAATGTCTTCCAAGTCATCCTCAGGACCTACCACATGAAGACTGGTTCCAGCAATGGCATGCTCAAGACCCTATACAAATATTCAACAGATATATACCAATGAGATTTTATTTAGATCAATCAACTCAATCTCATTCGAGTACCAAAAGACCTATGAATCATAAAAAACACTACAATTTTGGGCTATATTTCTATCTCAAATACATACTAGACAATCGAATACTTATCAGGCTCTTCTAAAAAAAATAGGAGAAAAAAAAGTTGGGCAAGTGATCTCCCCAGAAGACAATTATTTTTTTTTCCGCAAGTGAATGGGGCAAGGACTCGGGCTCTAAATCAAATTGGGAATGCACAATGTACAATGTCAGATTGGAAGACGGAGGAAAAATAAATGTGAATAGTGAAAGCATTTTCGAAATGATGCTAAGGAGTATTGATTATGTAACTTCAATGAAGCTGGCCAGCTGGGATGTAAGAAAGCTGAATCCTGACATTATTTTCTCGCAAGTTGCAACAATCAGAAGTCAAAAACATCGGAGATATCTCCAAAATCTAGCCTAATTGAAGATCAAAACGTATGGGATAATTTTTTTGGAATCACTCGGTATGGAGAAGAATTAATGAGCTTTGGAAAGAAAATGTAGTATCTAGTTGTTGTTAGGTCTTGAACGGTGCAAATGGTTCAGAATTTGGTTTCAAGACAATCAGGTGACTCTGGAAATTATGAAAAATGGATGCTTTACTAGGTCAAACCTTAAGGGGGTCTGTCCCAATACAACCATCAATATTCAAAATGCAAACTTATTGAGTGCAAAGATCATCAAAGCGTGTAGATATACATGTGGGGAAAAACCATTAAATTTAGTAAACATCTGTCAAGTCAGTTTGTGTTGTGCCCCTAGTTTATTTCGAAATTACTAACACGTGTCTAAGCCAGAATTCATACTTCTTGATGGGGAAAAAAATAATATTTCTTGATTTATAGTTATGATGAATCACCTGTCCAGTTATTTTAATTCCCTGAGCAGCCTTGATTTCCTTATGATGCAGATACGTTCCCTGAAAATTATACAACCAACATCATCAGCTGTTCAATGCAACACTTGCATATAAATGTTAATAGTGTTTCGCCAAGGATTGCATATTCATAGAGGCCAGATAGGACTTCAGCCATTCTAGTGACTGCACGAAAATATTCAAACAGAAAGTACTAAAATACCGTCATCAGCTGTACATTGCAACACTTGCATATAAATATAACAGTGTTTCGTCAAGAATTGCACATTCATACAGGCCAAACAAAATCTAAGCCATTCTAGTGACAATGCTCGGAAATATCCAGGCAGATAAAATTCAATGACTACATTCCCTCTACCAACCACCAACCTTCCCCCTCTAGCTAGAATCACCCATGCTAACCAAACTGGAAGAGGAATTTAGATTCTTTTGTCAATAAGGAAGGTAACCTAAAGGCAGACTCTGAAACGTTCCTTTTTCCAGGTTTAACAGTAGTGAACATATTGATCTCAGAAGGGTCATTTAAAAAAATCACATTCTCGCTTTGAATTACATTGTTTTCCTACCTATAGTGCAATAATTCTGCAAATGCCTCAACCAGTTTGGTAGTAATTTCATTCCAATAAGGATGTATGACTAAGAGTTCCAGGAAGGATGCTATGACTCTTTTATTCTAATAAGAAACAAATATTGTGGCAAACGAAAAATATTTCTCTGCTTTTTCAATCAAGATGATAATTGATTCCAATTTTCTTTATATAAGATTAACTCGAAAATTAATTAACCTATTGAAGTGAATTGTCCTCCAAGGAAGCTTGGAAACACAGTCCAAATTACCGTTGAAGTGGGTCACTTGCACACTTGAAATTATTAAATTTAACTCCAAATATGTTCGAAACTGGATTTTGAGTTAAATTTAATGATCTCAAATTTCTATTCTATGAAAGTGAAAAAGGAATCATAATCTATAAATCTTAGAAAAAAAAAAGAATTAACCTTGAAATTTCATCCGTTTCTTTTGTAACCAAATTGAAAAATATATATGGACTAAATTCAGTTATTATTGAAAAGAAAATTACAATGTTTTCCTGAGCATTCAAGAGAACAGTTCTCTCCCACAGTTAGCCCTAAGATTCTACCTCCCCTCTCATTGTCGTCTCTCCCATATTTTTAACTGTTGGCACTAATTTACATACACTAACTCAAGCATGCGCTAGCTATTACCATAAATGACTCAAAAACTAACCAAACCTCGTATACAAAATGAACCAAAGGTTACTATATTGACAAGATCACATATTACCATTAATTTTTATTATCTTTTGTAAGCAAGATCAATCATCTAAACCTATAAGAACAAAAGATGCTAAAAGCAGTCATACCTTCACTCGGAGCTCCTTCATTGGATGTGGCGTCAATAGGGCTCGAATAGTAGTAACAATTGGGCCCTATAACAAGATAATTCCATAAGTTTATTGAGACCCTCTAAACAAAAGATAATTCTACAATATCATAGATCAGTGCTTGCCTGCATGCCACAAACAACTATTTGATCTCCTTCATGCAGTACACCGTTAACCAATATGACATCAATAGTTGTTCCATGGCCTTCAACAACCTTGACCTCCAAGACCGTACACTGTTGGTGCACAATCAGAATATGATCAGCTTTGATCTTATCAAATCATAGTGTATTATCATAGAGCAAATAATAAACAGTCAAAGTAAACACCTGCACTTCATCACTATATGTAAGTTTCTTCGTCATGGTTTTCTGGGCCCATTGCACCAATAATAATAACAAGTCTGGAATACCTTCACCACTAACATATTCAAAACAAGCTATTAGAAGAATTGAAAGGAAAAAAAAAAAGGTGTTGACCGCATAGAGAAATAAAAAACAAAAACATCAAATCAGTGAAACTTACGTAACAGCACTTGTAGGTACTATACTGAAAGTCTCCCCCATTTCTTTATTTTTATAATATAGCTCGGTATTCAATCCCTGCTCTTTAAATTGAGTGATAATCTGTTGACCCAAAATAATACATTCAATTGAAGCACATATTAAGCAGTGATAAAAGAAAATTACAACTGAGAAATGGATAAGGTACATAACCTGAATAAGCCTCATATTGAACTCATTCTGCACATCCTTGGATTGCTGCTTCATTGTCTTCAGTATTGGTGCATTGCGGATTGTTTTCCACCCATAAAGTCTGTCAACCTGGAAAGTTGCATAACTTTTCTTTGTCAGAAACAGATATTTCATACATTGAATGAAAAAATAAAAACGGGAGAAAGTACTACAAGATCAAACGTTATAAAGAAAAATGTCAAGTGCAAATGCAAATAAGTAGTAGTTACCTTATTCAGAGCAATAATAAATTCTGTGTTTCTCATCCTCAAGAGATTTAGAGATTCTATTGTTTGTGGCTCTAAGCCATGCATGATGTCAACAACCAAAATTGCAAGGTCACATAAACCCGAACCACGAGAACGCAAATTTGTAAATGATTCGTGCCCAGGGGTATCAATAACAAGCAAGCCAGGAACCATCAGCTTTGCATCAGCTTTCAATTCCCTAGTTCTTTCACGAATGTTCTCAGCAGGAAAATATGTTGCCCCAATCTGCTGCGTAATTCCTCCTGCCTCTCCCTCTTGAACATTTGTACCACGAATACAGTCCAGTAGTTTGGTTTTACCAGTGTCAACGTGGCCCATAATACAACAAATGGGTGAGCGAAGATTTTCTTCCTGTTGTTTAGTAGTAGTATCCGATGTTGAAATTTTTTTCTTAACAGCATCATCTTTTCTTTTGCCCTTGTCAACAACCTCACCCTCAGGCTGATTCTTTCTGTTTTCAATATCTTGAAACCTTATAGGCTGAGAAGGTAAACTTTTTTGGGCAGGGGCAATTGCCTTGGCACCTACAAATGCGAGTGTTAGAAAACAGAAAAATTCATTACAAACTTCAAAATTGAAAATAGAGAAAATGCTAAGAAGAAGATTAAAAAAGTCATGGAGATAACACCTAAATATGACAAAAAAGTGAAAACAAACAAAGAAATAAAATAATCACTTTATAAGGACATTATATCATACAGGAGGCTTATATTATAAATAATCCATATTTTATAAGTCTATGCTAAAGCTTCGGACTCCCCCTCGTGAAAATATCAAACCTAGGATAGAATTGGAGAATAAAGAGATAGGGAGATAAAAAGAACGTTTGTCTCTCTCCTTCGGGGTATATTTTTTGAAGTAAGCCACCTAATTAGTAGTCATTCAAGTGATAATTTGTGAAGGGAGAGAAAAGGCATGTACCCAGGACATAGCAAGAACAAAAACTAACCAAAAGAATCTATCAAAAAAAGAAAACTGTCACTAAATGCATAGTTGATACTTCCTCCGACAGGCCCTAAGATAGCTCTAACTAAATTTAACCACAAAATTTCCTGATCTTTTTTGAAGGGGCGACTGCAACTAGATGACAGAAAAGTTCTCATATCGATTGTAAAAGGGGATATATGCAAGCTAAAGGAAGATAGCAGCATATTCCAAAATCTGCTCGCAAAGTCACATTATATAAATAAACCCTTTTAGATTCTGAGTTCTTTATACACATAATACACCACACTACCTTTTGCCAACAATGGAATGGAAGAAATTGATTCAATTGTCTTGCGACTCGTTGATGGTGAAGTGGGGGAATATGATTTCACTAAGGGAGACACAAGAAAAACAGAATGAGGCGGTCACTCAAAAGACAAGGATGTACAAGGACTTCTAATTGGGTATATTAAAACAGAAGAATAACCTCCCCTATCTCTTTTTTGCTTATAAGCCTTTCTTCTTCTTTTATTCCTTTTTCTCTTTCTTTTTTTTTCTTTTTTTTTTTTTTTCCTTTTTGTAATTATCTGAATTTGCGCGTAACACTTAATCCTTCCCTATGGTTTTCTTGTCTCTTTTCATGAAAACCCATGCTTTCATTGGAAAAAGTAAATGAAACACAACAAAGGGGCATACAAAAAGAAACGGCAAGGAGAAAAACTAAAACACAATGACTCCAATAAAACAAAATAAAATCTCAAGCATAATTAAAGAATCTATGAACAAGTAGACAGCAATAGAAAGATCGAACAAAAAAAAATCCTGACAAGACAAGTGTAATTATTCAACCAGTTCAAATATCATTAAACATGCAACAATAAATGTCTAAAGTGCTGAATGCATAAGATAAACTACAGAACTTCCAAAAATAAAGAATTGATTTGATTGTATCAAAAATGGGAGTGCAACTCCAGCCCCCACGAAACTAATCCTAATCAATTGATATCTTTTATTTTGAAGTGTTGAATTGACCTGAGTGAACTGCAACCAGAATGTACAAGTGTTAATTTTATACTATTGATCTTACCTGCATCACGTGAAGTTTGTGCACCATTCTTTCCATCCTTTTTCATGCCATTCTCAGGCTCTGAATCAAGCTCCTCATCAGCAAAGGAACTTTTTAAGGAAAGATCAACAACAGCATCATCCCAACTCTTTGCATCCCACTCATCCTCATCCTCATCCTCATCCTCATCTTTTTTAATTTCATTATCTTCAAAAGCCTCAATAACATCCGATTTTTCCTCCACGTGCATTGACTCAACAGGTTCAATCTTCTCAGACTCCAATATTTCAGAATCTGCCACATCTTTTTCTTGTATCTTTTCTTCTGTATGTTCCAACACCTTAGTTTGCGCACTACCATTTGTTTGATGATGGCCAGGTTTTGACTTCTTTGTCTGGTATTTTGGTCGTTTGGTTGGTGCACTAGGGTCAGATGCAGACAGTGGAAAACCCCCTGCACTTGCTAATATCTGGTTCCTCATTGCCTCCAACCTCCGTTGTTCTTCCTTTTGTTTCCCTGTTAACAGCTTGCCTTCTTGTTTCTTCTTTAGGAGCTTCTCTTTTTCTCTTTCCTTTTTCCTACGCTTAGCCTCCTCAGCTTGCCTTTCAAGTTCTTCTTGCCTCCGTCTCTCTTCTTCCTCCTTCCTCAATCTCTCTTCCTCTTCCCTTTTCCTTCTCTCTTCTTCTTCTTTTCTCCTAGCCATTGCCTCTTGCATCTCCCGAACATGCTTTGGCACTTTCTTATCTGGCACTTTACTCTTTGCAGCACCTTTTTTGGGTTCTATAATTTCAGTCTTTACCTCCTCAATTTTCTCATCATTCCCTTCAGCAGCTGCTGCCGCTGCAGCTGCAGCCTTTTTCTCCTTTTCCTTCTCCTTTTTCTTTTTCTTCTTCCTAGCTGCAGCCGTTTCTGTGCTCTCTTCTTCAGCTTCCTTTTCAGCTGATGCATCAGGAGGAGTTACAAGGTCAGGTGGGTTCTCAACTTTGGCCTCTGGTGAAGAAAGAGGAGGGTCTGCTGGTTTTGATATAGTAGGCCCCTCTCCTAGCTCAGCAAGAATCTTATCCAAATCATCTTCTTCTTGAGCAGTCCGTCCACTCTTCTTCTTTTTCTTTTTATTTTTTGAAGTTTCTGCCACCCCCTCCGTCTTGTTAGCTTTAGATAAATCAGAAGCAAAACTGCTACTTGCTGAATTAAGTATTTCAGGTACAAATACATCTTTAACATCATTGCCCAGCGCATTTTCATCACTTAATGCAATAAAAGGACTGCTGCTTTTCTTCTTAGAGGACTTTTTCTTGCCAGAAAATGCAATAACATTGTCATCGTCTTCATCAACACCATCATTTTGTAATTTATTTGGCTCTGAAATAGAAACATCGCCATCATTATCCTCATCAGCAAATGCTACACTAACCAAATTGCCACTTTTCTTTGAACCCTTAGCTGACTTCTTTTTCTTACCAGAGAAGCTAATCGTTGTAACATCTTCATCCTCAACCTTATCACCATCTCTGTCCTCATCCTGATAATCAAGACCACTAAAACCTGAAAATGCATTCACACCCTTTTTGGCACCTTTTGATGACTTTTTCTTACCTGTAAATGCAATAACAGGCTCATCATCAATCCCTTCGTCAACTTTGTTTTCGTTATCAATTACATCCTCATCTTTCTCATCATCAAGGGCACTGAATGCTGACACTGCAGAAAAACCACTCTTCTTGGAAGACTTCGACGACGACTTCTTACCTGAAAACTTGATTTCAGAATCATCCCCTTCATCGTCATCCTTTTCTGCAGTTAACACAGATTCATCATCATTATCAGCACCATCCTCTCCCTCCTCCTCAAGTAAACCAAAGCTGGAAGCAGTAAAAGCACTGCTACTTCCACCCTTCTTCGACTTACCCTTCTTCTTCCCAGTGATAACAATTTCTGAAACACTATCCACATCATCATCATCATCATCATCATCCCCTTTAACTTGTGAAACTTTTGAATTTCCCTTCTTACCCTTCTTTTTCCCAGTTATCACGACCTTCTCCTCCTGAACTGGGGCTTCTTCAGACAACTCGGTTCCGATGGAGTACTCATCATCGTCTACTGCAAATGCCTTTTTCTTCGACTTCCCACCACCCTGAGCTGCCGCTGGGGCGCTGTCATCATCCCGTGCAGTAGGCTTCTTTCGACCCATAGAAATATCGCCAAATTGAAACGTTAAACCACCAACCCTAGCGCCTCAAAAGTCCTATCTGCCATAAATTAGGCCCATCAACACCAATCAGCAACGTAATCAGATCTCTCTTCAACAGAATAAAATCCATCAAAACAATAGAATATAGAACATATATAAAAACCAATAACATCATTAAAAAAAACACACACACAATGAACCTTAACAGAGATGAGGCGTACACAGAGAGATGAAAAAAAAAAAACGAAAGTAAGGGTAGAGAGATATTTAGGAAGTTGGCGACTGGGATTGGGAATGTGGGAGAGATTCGTAGAGCTAGTGCAGAATCACATAATCAAAGCAGGCGATTGAAATTCAGTCTGATTGGAAATCCTGTTTTGATCCCAAAAAATATATACATCCGTCTACAGTAGTCGATTTAAGCAGGATTTGAAAATAAAGATTTTGACCTAATTCCAAATTAAACAAAGAATATAATTAAGATTCGATTACGGAGGCGTGCAATGGCAGCAGAGACGTAGAGAAGAAAGAAAAGTGGCGATAGTGAGCGTGCCGGCGAGCAGGTGCGGCCAATATCGGAGAGTGCGGAGAAACAGAGCAAATTTGCTGAGTGAATGAAGCAGAAGGCTAGGGTTTAGATTTTTATTTTTTATTTTTCCTATTATATGATGAAAATTGGAAAAGAAAAAGGAGAATATGATTTAAATATATAATAAAATCTCTTTTATAGCTCACTTGTTGAAATTTGGGAAAGTAACTATTTATTTTTAGTTGAGAATGGTAATGGAATATTTGGTAATTTAATTTTTATATTTATGATTTAGTTATTATCTCATTTAACAAAATTCTTACATACAAATAGATAAATAAACTAATTAGAGAAATAATATATTTATTATACGCATTGTAACCACCCGAGTTTTAAAAACAAGGCAAGTCGTTACTTTAGAAAATAAATTTAATTTTAAAAGAAAAGCTCGTATTTAAATTAAAAGAAGTTTCAGCGATTCCAACGTAAATACGTTTTGAATAATCAAAATCGTTTACAAACATAAGTTCAAAACAACTTTACAACAAATAAGTCCAAAGAATTTAGGCACCGAAAATTCTAGAGCCTAAACAAGACTCTAATAAAATTAACTTCATATCTTCCCAGCTCTATGACATCATCGTCACTAATTGACAACTCATATACCATATGTATAGTTAAAGGGTAACACACATGAGTATAAGAATACTCAATAAGTAGCTCATTCAAATGCTCGTAATAGATACCAAAACACGTCCATACACTTTATATATAATAACATGGGTCTATACATAGGCCTCTCGACGTAATATTCTAAGGTATCAACCTAAGGTGAGCAACCTCTGCACCATCTGAATCATTAGAGTCAAGTTGTTCAACTCTCTCTCTCTAGAACATCTCGATAATAAAAATCATGAAATTTAGGAATTTTGGCTATGCTCTCCATCATTTGCTCACTGGCATATGTTCATGATAAGGTGAAGTTCGACCTCCATGATCATTCAACATCATGACATATATGGCTCATGTCACACTAGACAATCTACCTGTAATAACCCACTTTTTAACACTTCAAATTGTGGACCGTCATGTAGATGTAAGGGTAAAAGAGGGCTATCACTTTTTTGGTTAAATAGGTAACACGAGGAATTAATTAAATATTAATAACAGGAGTCTTACATTGAAAACGTTAAAACATACAAACATGCTCGTGTAAGTTATATGAAGCGTTTACAAAATGACTTGAGTTCCAAAAACAACATTCAAAATATCATATAGAAAGCAAAGACTCAATTTAAAGGTTCTCCTTGCATCTAAATGGCTCCATACGCTCCTACCAACGACCGATAATCTATGATCCATTTGAAAAATGAAGAATGGTAAGAATGGGTATTAAAATACTCAGTAAACAACCTAGTTGTAGGCTCATATCGAAACTTCTCTTATCTAGTGTTTCTTAAAGTTATGTGTTTTGTCATGGGTCCTAGAGTTAGCCAATTCCATGGCTTGAATTTAGCGTAGCCCTATTAAGCCCTTACATTCATATACTCAATTTACTCCTATGCAGGGTGTAAGTCACCCATTTGAGTATACTTAGGGTTTTAGGTGCACTTGACCTTTCTTTTTCTACTTCTCGTGGTCCATCTAGTCATCACACTTCCTAAGTATAAGTTGAGATGCTCACATCTATCTCAGACTCTAGAGTGAGTCTAGCAGGTATGGAGGAGTTGTCACTCTTTATAGGCAACCTCTGGTCTCCTTATAAACTCCCTACATGCTTACTATTGAGTGCTAGTTGGAAGCTCCCCTAATAGTACCTAAGAAGCCCTCTATCTCTACATCATTCCAAACTCTTAATAGTGCAAGATAGGCCCTCCAATAAGCACAATCAGAGCTCCCTCAATAGTGCCCTCTGTTGTGTCATAGGTCCTAAGTGGGTGACGTCACATTCCTATATTTAAGTAGACCCTCACTAGTCGATGTAAGTTTATGATTAGGGACCGTGCCTCAACCGTCCCTACATAATACTAATCAACCTCCTATCATGCTTCTAGGGGACAATATCAGCAATAAATCACATTCATCATGCATATTTTACATGGTCTATTCATTCATATCATGCCAGAGTCCCAACAACACAAATAAATCAATCAAACTCGATATTAGAATGTTGAAAGTTTTAAATCATGTTTATGAGCTAAACCGATACAAATTCCACTTTTTCTAGGCTTAGATCTCCACAACCAAACAAGTAAGTAGCCACTTCGGTCCTTTCTTAAGCAAATAATTGTAGGAATTACTTGGTACTACCTTAAAACCTTAAGTTAATTTAGAAATAAGTAAATATGAGAGGATTAGGCCAAGAACCATGAGTTAAGGACCTAAATTGAATTAGAAGATATAAAATTAACCCACTAAATGAATCATGAATTATTGCTATAGGAGCATGTTGAAGACTTTAACCAGCGATAAGAGTAAAATAACCAAAATTTCTCTACTACGACCTTATAATAATTCATGGTCTAAATGAACTCCAAATAACTTGAAATTTTGTATGAGACTTATTCATGAGATTATATATGGTTATGCATGGTTTCAAGGATATAGGATCATGTTATGGATGTAACGAACAATAAGGATAAAAGGACTAACCCCTACGATGTCTTTGTGATGTTTCATGGTCTAAAGAACCTCAAATGATTGGAAGCTTAACGTGAGACTTACTTATAAGAATATAAATGACTGTGTTTGTTTCAGGGTCATAAGAGCATGTTCAGGGAGCAAACCAAAATTAAGGTGGAAAATGACAAAAATGTCTATAATGAATCTTTATGAGGATTTATGGTTCTAATGATCTCCAAACATGATGATATTGAGATTTATACCCTAAAATCTCGTAATGGGCTATCTGATGGCACAGTTAAACTTGGATGTCTGATGACACCATACATTGTCATTTTTGATGTCCGGAGGTTTACTAGGTTCTTAAGGGTGTCTAGGAGGTTTTAAACTCGTCTCTTGTTTCTAGGACATATAAGACTAACTCCTCGAGATATTCCATACTCTAGGTGCACACAGGTCTAAGCCTTTGATCGTTACTCACGATCCTAGGATGTAGGGTCTACTATAAACATACTGACCTAGATCAACATGTAAGCCGCTCTAGCTATAGTGCCCTAAACTTAACTCAGTTCTCTTGTGCCTGCTTTGCTAGGGAGGTTATCATATTGTTCACTAGAGAATGATATACATATTCTAAATATTTGTGCAAGCTTATTAGGGAGATATCATATTAATCACCTAACGCACTGAAAACATAAACTACAATATTCATGCAAACAAACAAGCTCAATAAGGAGATAACATCCATCAATCGCCTGGAGCATAGATCACAATACTCCATTCTTCTTTCTATCATAACGGAAAATCATATAAAACAACATTCATCACAAATCTCATAATCAAGAAATGCTCGCATGCTAGCACGTCCTAGTGATCCCAACAAGTATTGCTTGCCTAAAGTTTGTGTGCCTATCAGGATGAAGCATGTCTTTTTGAGCTAGCTTTTCAAGATGTTAGAGTTTTAAATCTTCTGAAATTTATTTGGTAGGTCCTCACTCAAGTCAAAATAGGGTTAGTATTGAAATCAAAGCGAAAAACAGTCAAACGAAGGTCTAATGGGGCAAAAAGTAACCTACACACGCGACACACGCACTTTCACGCGTTAGGAGGGCTCCCCACTCGCACACTTGGAGGGAGGGAGGGAGACAAACGCCCATAGTGTGACACGTGGCAGCCTTTGATTCGTGCATTCGGCTCTCAGAGACTACGTTTGGTCCTTTGCGAGCATGAAACTCCTTCAATCATTCTTGTAACGACATGTGCCGCACTCATACAAGACACAAGTCATGGGTCAAGTTAGGCAGATGGATCAGGTAGAATACAGATTCAGGTTAGGTTGAACCGCAAGACGCATGACACCCTGCTTCACCCTCTTCTCGAGACGTGGCACCACTGTAGCTGGCCATGTTCCTCCGATGATTGTCTGACTTGTGTCTTTCTCTTTCCTTGCGCCTGCATTAGTTTTTTTCGAAAATCAATCAATTTATGATTTTTTCTATTTTTATTTTTATTTTTATAACTTTCTCAATCAACTCGGTTCCTCCATCAAAATTGTAGAGTTTTAATTCATCTTTATAAACGTATTTTTCTCGTTATTTATAATCAATTATGGATGAAATAAAAACTCTAGAGATAGTCTAAAAGTGTAAAATCTTACTCTTCTTGACCCAATTAACTCCGGCCCCCATAATAAATCTTGTGTGAAATTCCTCCAAAAACAACATACTAAAATATTATAACATAATCCCAAGAAAATTCTCGTATCTCAAAGAAAACTAAAATTAAAAGTGGAAGGTTCTTTCAAGATCACTGAGCAACTCTTGTGAAAAAAAATCCAACTAAATTCCGACTCTAAATTACGGTTTGAAATAAATCTTGGTTTTCTATCTCTATCCCTCCTTCAAACCCTAACTCCCATTCTTTCTTTTCCTTTTTCCTTTTCTTTTTCTTTCATCCTCCATAAATCATATGGTTAGAGCACTAACGGACTCCTGACTAGAAAATAGGGGCCATAATAACCATTTTGCTTCTCGGTTGACTTTGACGGACTTTCATATTTTCTTTTATATTTTTATTGAGTTTTTAAGTTTTTTTTGTAAGCATTTTTTCTTCAATCTCATCTTCAAATTCAGCCTCTAAACCTGTCAATAAAATTTTAAAAGTTCGAGCTTAAAAGAAAAAATAAGAAATTTAATTTCTTGTTAGGGCTCGAGTGTTGCATCCCATTTAACAAAATTTAAAGAGATTTCTCTTTGTTAGCTAAATGGAGCTGGGGACGAGATTATTTCCTCTGTCCTCATCCTTACCAACCTGCCTAACTTCTTGTCTCACTTATATAATTTGAATTTTTAGAAATTATGTTGAACATTAAATCATGTTTTTTTGCCTATGAAATATTATTGGATTTATTATAATGTTTTACACTTTTAATATTAATTAACAAAAATTATTTGAAATTAATATATATATATTTTTAAAAATATATTAAAATGCGAAAATTCCTCTCTAGTCTTTGCAAAAATAAATTGAGAATTTCGTGGGGATAAGGATTGAATTTCTCGTCCCGCCCCATGCACATCTCTAAGAACAACTACTAAACCATTAGCTACCAAACCTATCATTTCTTCTCCATGATCGCTTAGTGACAGATGCTGAAATAACGTAGGGTTTTTGTCAAAATAGTTAAAAAGGGATTTAAGCCTATGTACCATCCAAAGTAGTATAAAATGAAAATACTCCCACGATCGACCCTACCAAAATGGTTAACAAAATTTAGAGTGATTAAAAGTGCTCACTAATGGAACTAAAAGTAACCAATAAAATAAGTCAAGGGGTGAATGGTAACAAAATAGAAAACGCGAGATTGATTAAACTTCAACCCTAGCCAACGATGATAATAAATTATGCAGACACAGCTACTATATTTTACCTCATGTTATGAATCATATTCATCTTCTATCCGACCTTAATTTCAAGCACTTTTAGAAATCTAAGTGAATGTTCCTATATGTGAAGAAGAAAATTGACCTAATTAATTAAGCATACAACTTTTTTTTATGCTATATCGAAGTTATGTACGTAGGCTCTTCTCTTATATCTGGTTTATTGCCCATTTGTTTCGTATTAGACTCAACATGGCTAATTATTTAATTGGCCAAATTAAACCTACATTTCAGTATAAAAAAAAAAACATGGGGGAAACGTTGAAAGAAAGTATTATTTAACAAATATATGTAGGATTAAATTTAGCTATGCTAAAAAAACCTTATTACATATATTTTATAAAATTAATAGCATTTAAATTATTTTATTGTAACGATATATATATATTTTCCTTTTATAAACCAATCATATTATTGTTTAATTTGTTTTTTAAGAAATTAATTTTAATATATACTAAAACAAAATGGAATAACACGTATATTAGAAGTAAAAAATAAAGCGTGGAAAGAAAGGGAAACAAGAAAGGATTAGAAAATCGGTCTGCAAAACTCAAAAGGCATACTAAACGACACCGTTCCTCAACTCCAAGCTGGCATTCGGTCAGTTCCGCAATTGCATATAAATTGCAAATCCCAAATTCGAGAAGAAAAGAAGGAAAAGAAATGTTCGTCATCATTTCCAAATTTCTCCTGTCACCTGCTTCTTCTAGGAATTAGGGTCGAATTCTTTGCGAGTCTCATCGAATTCGTCCTGTTTCCGTTTGATTTCAATTCTCAGCAACAGATTTATGATTTTATTGATTTAAGCTGTTGGAATTGGTGCGCCTTAATTTGGCTAGGCTAGGGCTTGTTGCTCCCGGATCTGCGGGAATTCAATGGCGGATCAGGAGGAGGAGGACCTCCGGACAGCTCTACGGATGAGCATGCAGCAGCACTCTCCGCCGGAACCCAAAAGGAGCAAGCCTAGGGATTCCCTAGTCGGAGCTCCGACTTTCTCATCGGAGGAGTCATCGGAAGTGAAGACCCGGAGGATGCAGCGGGAGCTTATGGCTGCTGCTGCTGAGAAGCGAATGTTGGCCTCTAAAAGCTATTCCGAAGCAGTTGGCTCTGCATCGAAGTCGGTGAAGAAAGAGAAGGAGTTCAGTGTGAAGGACGTGAATTTGGGGAAAAAAATGTTGGAAAGTGAAGCGAACCAGTTGTTTTCAATGGTGTTCGGGGACGAGGTTTCCAAAGAAATACTTGCGCAATGGAGCAATCAGGGCATAAGGTGTGCTAATTCTCTGTTCTAGCATCGCCTTCTGAGGGAAGTCTAGGTCTTGGGATGGGTATTAGTCTAATATATGTCCTGCTTCTGCTATCATCCTTTATGTTGCAACTTGATTTTTGTATGATAAAGGAACGATATAGTGGCATAAGAGGGCTGCAAGTGGAATAGACGGCTCATAGTTAGAATAGGGCGTCACATTTTAGAAATTCAAAAGGTGCCTTATTTTGTCGATATATCTGTATCTGAAATTGATTCTTTATATATTACAGCATTTCTTTTTCATTCTTGAGTTCATCAATTTTGTTTCACTTCCACTTAAATAATGGTTGGCAAATTCTAATTACGTTTTGGTTGAAATGTACCATTCCTTTCCTTGCAAAAACTGGTTTACGAAGTTTTACTTTATGTTATAAAAGAATTAAAACATGTATGGCATGTTCATTTCAATACCCTCAGTGGCTAATACGTAAAGAACTTTCTATAGGTTTAGCCCCGATCCAGAAACGTCAATGGGCTTAGTGCAGCATGAAGGTGGCCCTTGTGGCGTCTTAGCGACTATTCAAGTAATCCCTGATTTCTCAGAATATAGTCTTTATCATCGCACATCTAATTTGACATTTTAGTTGAAAATTGTAATGCTTCAAAATATCTGCCTTTTCTTACTCTGCACATGTATTAATGGGTATGGTATCCGTAAGGAATATCTGAAGTCCTCCCCCATTTATTGTTTTCCTGTTAGTTCAAAAAAATAAAAAAAGAGGAGAATTTGAGGCTAGTAGTAGTATTGCATACGAGCGTTTATCTTTCTGATGCAACCTGCTAGGCTTTGTTGAGTTGGAGATTACTTTTTTTGTTTGCCAGTCTATTTGTAGATAATTTGACATCAAGTCCTTACTTTGTGATAACTATGAGTTTCGAAACATGAATTTTCTTTTCAAACATGTCTCTGATGGATAACCAACAATTGTTAAATTTTGATAGTTACATAATTCTTCTTATTTTATTTTGATTTAACCTAAAACTAAGTACATGGTTGACTGTAGATTTCTTATCACATTTGTATTGCCAAATTCAACTCGATTTTTCATGGACATCAATCACTAGCTAGATATGGAAAATATTTGAAGCTAGATTCTTGTCCTCGTGTGGATGGCTTAGGGAAGTGACGTATAGCAGTTTTTTCCCCCCTGAAGAAATTGAATTTTTATGAGGAAAAATGATAGAATTCCCAAGGACCAACAAGCACGGGTCAACAACAAAAAAAAGATGGCCTAAAACAAATGAGAGCCCAAAAAAGGAGTTACGTTAGACCCTAACTTAACAAAACAAGGAAGGTCTCAGTTACAATATTATTTAAATACAAACGCACCAAGAGAGGCCTTAAACCTCATCAAAACTCCTTCCACTCCCCCTAAATATTCTATTGTTTATCTCAATCTAGATTCACCTTAAAATAGTACAAAACTAGCACTCCACAGAGTGCTGCCCTTATCCCCAAAGATTATCATGATAAGATGGAAGGTGACACTCTCTGTAAGTTTTGCCATTTAAAGACTTTGACCTTCTAGGCAATATTAACCTTCCATAAGAAGGAAAATAAAGGAGAACCAGAAGGACCACTTAGAAGGGGAAAAAAAAGAACCACGTGAAAAATCCTTCAAATGTTTAGGAAACCAAAAGCAAACATTCTTACTACATGGTCCCACCCAGCAAAGAGGAGATTGAAGCAGAAACATATAAGGACTCCCAATTAGATAAAGATGATACAAGGAGAAAAGTGGAACAAAGAGGAACTTCGCATCCCTTGGGTTTTTTGCACTCTCTAATTGAGAGGCCTTGTGTCTTCTTTCGACTTTTCTAGGGTGTTGTGTTTTTTGAGGGGGAGGGATGCTAGGTACTGGACCCTAGATTCATCTAAGAGATTATATGCACCTCTTTCGTTAGATTGCTGTTAGGCCCTTCCTCCCCTTTCTGCCTTTGCTTTCTCCTCTTGAAAATTCATAGGAAGGTAAACTTTTCGATGTGTCAGGTTTTTCATGGGAGAGGTAGACCGCATCTGGAGACATTCTTTTCTTGTGTTATTCATGCAATGGTGCATCCACCCTTTGTAGGTGTCGAGTTGAGAATTTGTATCACCTTTTGTGGGGTTGCTTGGTTGTCCAGTCCCATTGGGCCCATTGGTTGGATTCTTTTAATTTATGTTTGGTTTGGCATTGGGAATGTTTTGCAGTGATTGAGGAAGTTCTCCTGAGCTCACCTTTTCGTGAGAAGGGCATTGTTTTGTGGCATGCAAGTTTCTTTGTGGTGTTTGTGGTGGCTCTAGCTTTAGAAGAATAGTCAAATTTCTAGAGAGGTTGAGCGGTTTGTGACGAGGCTTGGGAGATGGTGAGGTCTAATACCTCATTGTGGGCATCAATCACTAGATTTTTTTGTTTTTTTTTTTGTTTGTAATTATGAGCTTGGTTTGATTTTGTTAGATTGGAGTCCCTTTATGTAATTTCTACTATGTTCTTTTGTTGGGTTTGTTTTTCATATGTCCTTGTATATTCTTTCATATTTATCAATGAAAGCATGATTTCTTACCCCAAAAAAAAAAAAAAAAAAAAAAGAATGTTGCCCCTTAATCTTGAGGCCAGAAATAACTTCAAAGAATGACAAAAAACTATTGAGAAACACAAATTAAAAATAATAGTTAAGTCACTCCATTGCAAGAGAAAACTTAGAATCGAGAGGAAGAAACACCGAAACTTCCCTTCATGTTTTTATAATTTTTCTAATCCAAAAGTTATTTTGTCTTTTTTTATTTTTTTTTAATTTTTAAATCTACCATTTCTATCTTTATTTTTAAATCCACCATTTCTATCTTTATTTTTAAATCCACCATTTCTATCTTTATTTTTAAATTTGCATTAGTTTTTCTATTTTTATTTGAGTATAATGTATGATTCGAACTTTTATACGATGTATTGTTCTGGTAGAAAAAATGAATTAGCGGATTTGGTGCCTAATGTGAGGACTTGAAAGGTTGAGGTAGAACTTCGAAGAGAATTCTTCAAAGCCTCTTTAATATTTGTGGAACTAGGAAGTGTAAGGAAACATTGTGATAAGGAAATCACTACAAGGGGAGTAAGATTCGGATTACCTTGTTGATCGAATATCTCAAGGCAAGAACACTTGTTTGAGATTCGAATCACTCCACAAGCAAGATTGATCATGTCGAGCTTGAATGATTCTACATGTAACCTAAACTACATAGAATTGCAAAGAAACTTAGCCATTGGTTAAAGAGAGCACAAATGCTCATTTTACTATATTTTCCAAGTCTATCTTACAAAGATAACATACATGGCATTATAAAGCCTCAAAATGAAAACTCTTAACCTTCCATGAGGCTTTCCAAGAGTTGTAACTTTCATACTTTATGACCATAATTAACCACTATGTATACTTTATGGCCATAATTAGCCACTATGTAAATAAGCCTTAAAATACATTAACGAAACACCAACTCTAAATTACTCTAAATTATGATCCACCTAAAATTTATAACAATGAAGCTTCATTCTTCTTCAATGTGGCATGAATTGAAATATCTTTTGATAATTTCAACAACATTTTCTTCACATCTTCATTGAAGTATATCAAAGAACTCTTAAATGTGGGGTTAAATATTTGCTTTGTAAAGAGGAAAATTTGAAGAAAAAAATGCAAGCTAAAATGGCTGTGATAAAAACACTAATTTGAATATTATTGCCAGTATAAATGAAACTTACATCTACCTTATCTTTTAAAATGCAGATCCTAAGAGAGTGGACCTATATTAGTCTCATCACTCACCTTTATTAAGTTATTTCCAATGTTCTGGTTGAAAGAATAAAAATAGTCCTACCATGTCCCTACTGCATTTCACTGATTTCCAATCTTTAATTGTTGATGGAAAGAAAATTGTTGGTTCCTGTTTCATTGAAAAGGAACTCATTGATGATTGGAAGAGAAAGAAAAAGAAGTTATCAACCTTGATCTTGAGGTTTGAGAAGTTTTTCAATAAGGTAGATTAGAATTGTAATAGCCAATTTAGAAGTTAAAAAGACTTTAGCTCTTGTTGGAGAATGTGGATAACGACATGTCATTCTAGTGCAAACTTCTCAAGTATTATTAATGGAGAATGGAATAACTCTATAATCAAAGAAAATTAGATAGGCTGTCAAGTCTCACCTCCCTTTTCCATGGCATTGTTGATTGCTATAGCAGATTACTGTTAGAGGCCTTGATTTTGGCCACTTGGAGTGATTCAATGTAGGGAAAAGCTTCTTATCAATAACATTTAGTCTAATGATGTCACCATTCTCTTCTCCTTCATCAACATGGAACAGTTTAATTTCTTTAACGTTATTAAAGTTTCTGAGGCACTTTCTGTCTTTAACATTAACCTCACAAGTCTAAAATTGAAGGTATCAACTACTGATATTAGTGGTTTGGTAGATTGGGTGGGTTGTGGTGTTGAACATTGGCCTATGGTTTATGTACGGCGTCCTCGTGATGGAGAACCTTAAAGTACCAAGTTCTATAGGGTTATTGTGTGAAAATTCTTAATAAGCCTCAACTAGAAATGGATTTTTCTCTCCTGAGGCAGAATGTCCGTACTTTTACAGACCTCTCTCTTAAACCTACCCATGCATTACATGTTCATGTCTTGGTTCCCTGAGAAGGTGTTCTGTCTATTACTGAAAAATCTAAGCGGTGCTTGGACTTCTACTAGGGTAATAAAGAATCCAATGGTGGATCCCATTTGGTAGCTTGGAACAAGGTGAAACCTCCTATACCTTTTAGAGGATTGGGTTTTAGTAATCTTCATAGTAAGAATCTCGCCCTTCTTGTAAAATGGCCATGAAGATTCACTCTTAAAAAGGACCTATATGTCGAAGAGTTGTGGCTGCCAAGTTTGGGGTTAACTCGGGCAGGCTTTTGATTAAATAGACTCCTCTTGACTGCATAGCTAAATATGGGACTTGTAGGGATTATTTTACCTTATTTTGAATATTTCCATTTTGCATGATACAAATGAATCTACTTTTTAAATAATTTGATAATTTGATGACATCTTTATCTACTGTTTAGGTATTATTGTAGTTTTTATTATGATTGTGTGCCATTTTAATTGTTTGATATTCTCAATTTACATTCATGGCTTGGTCTATAATTAATTTTATTTATGCCTATTTGGTTTTGTTATGACAGGCGTTTGTTCTGAAGAACATTCTTTTCTTTCCCCACGAATTTGGTAAAATTGCATCAAATTTGGCACAGAATTCAGGTTCAAGTAGATTGTCTAAAAGTGAATGTGTTGCATCAAATAATTTTGCTGCTCTTACTGAAGATGTGAAAAGAAGGTGATTAATCTTTGTGTGGTAAATAATCTCTTTTCCAGGTTTGGTAGAGGCACAAATGTTTCGATGGAAATATGTTGGTGTTGGTGTTCAGTTTGTTAATTTTCCTGCTTGGAGAACTTGTGTACTTGAGCAAGCTAGATCCTTCAATACATGCATTCTTGTACAAATGCATATTTAATTGCAATTTTTCTGTATTATATCATTTTCTGGCCACTATTTGGAGTTTCAAGGTTTCTCATTAAACTTAGAAATTATCTTTCCAGCAATGAGTTTCTCATCTCTTGCATTTTATTTTAATGGATGAGGATAATTTAAGTGCCATATGAAAGGCCATGTCCTTTCGTATAATACATGCATTAGAATCTTGAATACAAAACTTATTAAAGTCGAAACCCACCCGCTCTGCATTGTGCATAAAAATATATTGATGTGTTTTTTTACTTTTGATATTCTGAAGCTGGTGTTCCACATATCACAACCGTGAATACTGTACAAAACTAGTTAAGGTCAGAAATCCACCCATCCTGCATTTTGCATAAACAGGTGCAAAATAATCCTTCCAAGTCCTTAATGAGTGTTAAACACTCGGGCATGCTTAAGAATACAAATGTGTTGAAGTTTGGAGCTATATGCTTTGTGTAATGATTAGGCCAACTCATTGTAATCTATACTCTTTTTGGTCTAAATTAAGTTTTTTGCCTCATCCCAAGGCTTATGCAGTGCCTCTCCGAATAAAAGAAAATAAAGTCTTAAGGCTACCTTTAGTTCTTTTAAACATTTATACACATAACATGCATGACTGCAGGCACATTGTACATGTGCATGTGTTTATATTTGTAGAAACCATTCTTTGTCGTGGAAAGTGCTACACCATGTGTAACACTACATACCATGGGAAGACTGCATGGGGTAAAACTGTACTTCTCTTGAGATTGAAATCTTTATCTTGGGGGCATGGTCTTAATCATAGGCAATGTTTTCCTATTTCCATCACATCATCAAGGAATTCTGGAACCAATCCAGGCAAATAACGGTTTCAATTTCTTACTTGAAATAAATATAGGTTTCTTTTTACTTAATAGAAATTGTAAGTCACAACAGAAATTTATATGCAACTGCCCTATCAATTATCACTTTTTTTTAAGGATAATTGGTCAAAAGTTAAATGCTTATAAATTGTCTACTCAAGGGATGTAAACTTCTTTTCGCAGGGCTTTGATCAGAAGCATGGGTGAGATATTGTTTCTATGTGGAGCTAATAGAAATGCTGTAATAGCAACTTTAAGTGTGCCCGGAAACAGTGTTGAAGGATCTGGATACAGTCCAGGAAACGAGGTATATTAGATTTGGCTCGATATTGATGTGTTCTGCAGAATCAGTTGGTCATGCTTGAATCCAGTGTTTGCACTTTCTTGTTGGACCATCAAGAGCTTGTTTTTAGTTTTATTCTTGATGCGATTTATATTTTTCTGTCCCACAGATAATGTCAAATGCATTTGAAGGTCTTTCAATTGAATCAGGCTCGGATTTGCAGAAAGTGCTGAGAGTCACCACGTGCACATCACAGGAAAGTGCATTACAGAGTCTTGATGCAGCTCTTCCTGTCTTCCAGAGTCGTATGGGCGCCCTGCTATTCCTGATTTCTGCTTTACTTTCACGAGGACTGGTATTTTTGTTAGATCCTGTTCATTCGACTAGTAATGGGACTTGAATTTTCTTGTGAATATAAGATTTTAGGACCAACAAATTGATATGGTTCTTTTATTATTGAAATTGAGATTTGTTCGTTTGCAGTAGAAGGTGGCTAGAACTTAGATATTCTAGAAAGTCAAAACATGATGAAACTCTGTTTCTTTTCCAAAAAAAGGGAAGAAAAATAGATAAGAGGAGGGTTTGGTATTACAATGCTTATCCATTTTGTCTTATCATGCTCATGTCTTTAATAGAACTCGCAAAAATGGTGATGAATGTATTTGTGTAGATCTGTCGTCATGTGCTGAAATATAGTTTTGCATGATGTACAAGTGCCTGCCTACATTGTGAGTCCTAATTATTGGTTTTGTATTTCTCCACAAACTTAACAATTTCTGTCATTTCTTTGTGCGGAGGGAAAATATTGATATGTGAATTGAACTTTGCATTATGGATGATAGTTTCTGATGATTTTCTTTAGGATCTTTATGTTGTGAATGCCAGTTTAATTTTACTTCTGTAGGATATGGTACAAGCAGACAGGGATGATCCAAACCTCCCTCTTGTCACTGCTCCGTTTGGACATGCCTCACAGGTTCTTTTATATGCATTTTTTTTTATTATTGAATGATGTAATTTCCTTTGGTTTCTGTATGATATTATGCAATTTATATTATCATGAAACAGGAGATTGTGAACCTACTGCTCTGTGGACAAGCCGTCCCTAATGTATTTGATGGAAGGATGGACTTAGGTGGTGGGATGTTCCTAAAAGGTATATCTAAAAGCGTGGAAGTTGGGTTCCTTACACTTTTGGAATCTCTCAATTTCTGTAAAGTTGGCCAATTTCTTAAATGCCCAAAATGGCCCATATGGGTGGTTGGGAGTGAGTCACACTACACGGTTCTTTTTGCTCTCGATACCTCGGTACAGGATGAGAATGAACTGGAAGAAAGGGAGTCACAAATACGAAAAGCATTCGATGCCCAAGACCAGAGTGGAGGTGGTGGTTTCATCAGTGTAGAAGGCTTTCATCTAGTTCTCAGGGAAACCAATGTCAAACTTCAACCTGAGAAAGTTGATCATCTTTGCAGTACAGGATTTATAGTGTGGAGTGAATTCTGGCAGGTAATTCTGGACTTGGACAAAAACTTCGGAGGCCTGAAGGATTCGACAGGATTGATGGGTAAAAAAGTGTTTGATCTTTACCATTTTAATGGGATTGCCAAGTCCGATTTGAACGGAAACCAATTTGCATGTGGAGGTGAGACTGCAATACAAAGACCTCGGCTCACCAAATTGAGGGTTTCGGTTCCACCAAGGTGGACTCCAGAGGAATTCATGGCAGATGTAGCTGTTTCATCTGCCTCGGGAGGAAACGAGTCTTCTGGTAAAGATGTTGAGGTTTCTAAACCAGAACCGTCTCAACATGCCCCGCTGGTTGATTGCATCCGAACACGCTGGGCTCGAGCCATTTGTAGCTGGGTTGGTGATCCCCCTAGTATAGTATGATTTGTTTTCTTTGCTTTCCATTGTGCACAATGCATGAATGATGCCGAAAAAAGACGGAGCTTGTCATTTGAAAGGCACACAAATAGGGGCATAAAATGTATTAATTGAACTTTCAGGGTGTATGTGCACGAGTTTCTGTGTAATGTTGTAGCTTTAACATTAAATTCGAATTTTGAGGTGTTGGATTGTATTACTTGAACAAAGGCTTATCTGGAATTTGTTTCTGGTATGATATAAAATTTCTTCCTTTGTGCTTTGGCTACATTGGAAAAGCTTTCCTGGACTTGGAAGATCGATACATCTACTGGTAGCTGCAACATATCATCAGTGGTAGCAGTAAGTTCTCATGCCTGGAGAGGTGGATTAGGTGATGAACTATGACTGCACTGCTCATCAGTACAGTACTAAAACTGCTATGGTACTGATGCTGTCTCTCAATTTCTGGGTTCTACGTTATTGTAAAACAAATAACATTTGGTTGGTTCAAAGGCTCGCATAACAACATTATTAATATTCTTTTTTAGATTTTATTCTTGAATAAATGTGAAGTATACGGGGTGGGGATGTGTTATTTATACAGCCCCAACTTACGACACTTACCATACTTCGCAAGTTTTTATTACCTCTCAAGGAAATCTTTTGTTGGTTGAAACTATTTGAAGCGTTAAGGCATCTTATGTTCTAAAATCAATCTATGATAACCTTATTGCCTAACTTGTCGTGTAAATCTTTGTTAATATATGCTATGAGACGACCATTTATCCATTGATCTCTCATTCGATTATGCGATCAAGTCTTCACAACATGTATGACAGAAAAGAAAAGAAAGTGTTCTCTTTGATGTAAATGTCAGTGTGAACATAGACTTAATCTTATTAGAACCATTTTTAGTGCCATAACACTTACATTTTTTTGTTCAACAAACTCGAGATTTAAGCTCACATGGACAATGTAATTTTGAAGTTAGATCCTCATATACTAAGAGTTCAATAGTTAAAAAGTGCTTCAGAGAAAATTGAGCAACTATGAAATGCAACAAATGAGTTACTTGGATTCAAACATGCTCAAGATATGTCAACAGGGACCTTTTTATAAATACGCTTTCTACCAATTTCTTGTTTTAATATTATAATTGTAATTAAAAATAAAAATAAAAAATCCTTCCACAAAGACCTTAAAATGAAATATTTCAGTAATAGAAGTACGTGTTGGAAATAAATTATTGCTTTATTTGCTCTAATTATGATAAGGAATAGGTATTTATTGGTGGATACAAAATTTTAAATTTATAAAAAGAAATATAAATAAAAACTATTTTTGTGATTTAGAAGATTTATATATATATATATATATATATTAGGAAGATAAGGAAAGTACGGAAAGGAAAGATAAGTGTGAAAAGGACGCGCGTCAGGCAGGCTGTCAACTGTCAATTTTGAGGTTGTACGCGCGTGGCCGTGTACTTATTTGAAATTTAATTAAAAAAAAAAATGTAAACGACATGTCGTCAAATCCTCTACATTTCAAGAAGGTTACGACATGATTTGGGCTTAAGGCCGTACGTGAGGGAGGATATTATGTAAAAAATTAAACCTAAACTTCAAATATTATATTAATTTGATAACCCTAAACTTCTTCTCATATTTCACACCACAATCTCCTCTTTCCTCTCTCACGCTCTAAATTGCTCTAAGTTGGGTAAATCCCAAGTCAAAACACACACTACTTAATAACTTCTCCTATAAACTTTCGACCATTACTAACTTCTTAAAGCATGACTATCACATCCCATCATTCTAACGTGGTGTTTAATGTTTGGTTTTTGAACAAGTACAACCTACTAACTCATAATAACAACTTCATACCCCAAGATTTCTCTTTGAACAAAAGTTTACAACAATGTACTAATATTCCTAAATCATGCTAAGTGTATTAGGGTAAGGAGGTTGAAGAACGAATGAGATCTTTTATACGTGTGAAAACTAAAGATGATTATCTATCTGTGTGCATGAGAGTTGTAGCAATGACCAATAGATAATGGAAAGAGAGATGGTTGTGCACATAATGGAAAGAGAGATAAGAAAGAAAAGGAAATCACAATCATTCAATATGGTACTCACATTATGATGATAAGTGCGCACAGTATGATGATAAGTGCGAATACATACAGTATGACGAACAGGGTGTTCATGAAGTGCATGACACTACGGGGTTCCACTGACCTCTGGACGTCGCTACAAATTAGCTTGACCAGAGGGTTTAAGGGGTGTGCGAGCGCTCTGGAGATTCACACTCGCACGTGTGGGTTGTGTGTAGGGAACTACTACACATCCAATTTGTCCGAGACTGGAGGCCACCCCTAGATGAGCTAGAGATAGGTCCCTAGATCATGATTGCATATGTTTGCATTTGCATGGCCCTATATTGGGGCCACTTACCGAGTATTCTCCGAAATACTCAGGCCGTGTGCCACATTATTTTTCAGGTAAAGGCAAGGCGCACTTGTACTGAGGACGGACGACATCGCGAGCGGAGACTGTGGCACGTGCATATGGTAGACTCATATTTAAATTCCTAATCTTAGGTTAGAATAGGTTGTTTTGCATTTCATCGTTTTAAATTATTTTGTATTTGTTTTTATTTTCTCTAAATTTCAGAACTTCGTATTTAAACACAAGACTCTGGCTGTTTTCCCGGGATAGAATATGTTTGAAATGTTTTCGACATTTATACTATAGATGATTTTTCTATTAAGAGTTATATTCCGGCATTAGAGACGAGCATAGGACGTTAGTAGTAATTATGAATGGCAATTACCTATTTGTGTGGAGATTGTAGGATGTATTGGTGATAGAGTTTTGTGAAAATTACCTATTATGTGCATGTGGGCACCGCTTTATGACTTAAAATTGTGGCAACTACTCATATCTATGCATAATATTTGGCTAATTTTGAATGGTTTTAAGTGCTTTGACTTTGCAATATTTTTGTTGTATATGTAAGGGATACTTACCGAGTTTTTTTAATACCTTTTCCAAAAAAATATTTTTCAAAAGACTACTAGCTGCCATGGAAGACTTTTTTTATTTATTATTTATTTATTTTAATTGTACATGTGCACTAGTTTATTTATTTACTTTAAAGTGTTCTCGATCTCTTAACAGGTTTTGCAAACTCGTGATATTTATTTATGAAATTTTGTGTTTGAATGAGTTATTTTTTGAAATGTATTTAAAATCGGTATTCCATACAAAGAATTATTTTTTATACCTAAAATAAGTTAATAATATAATTTTTAAAAATAAATTAAAATTACATAAGATTAGGATATTGACTTTTTGTATATTTGATGATACATTAATATGCTTCATTCATACTCAACTTTGACTTATGAAAAAATCAATAGAAATGTCTAAAAAAAAATAATAATAAAAGGAGAAGGAGAAAGATGGAATAAACAGAGGAGGATTGAAGAAGACGACGAACTTCATTATCTGCGAATTTCTCCATTTCCATTTCTTTTATTTGTCTCTAAATTCTAAAGCAATCAGCCACCACTCCATTTCTACCCTTTTTCTTCCTCCGCCACGTGTCCCCAACTCACATCTTCATTTTCCCCCATTTCCATCTCCATCTCCGTTTCCGTTTCTCTGTATCTAGATATATATATATATATATATATATATATATATATATTGTAGCTTTATCGCAACCCTCGAAATCAGCACCCCTTTTTTTAAAATCTCATCCTTATTTCTTATTCTCCATCTGATTCTGCAAGAGAAGAGGGGTTTTCAGCGCCATGGATCACGCGGCGGATGCTCAGAGAACGGACTTGATGACCATCACTCGATTTGTGTTGAATGAGCAATCCAAGTACCCGGAATCCCGTGGAGATTTCACGATTTTGCTTAGTCATATCGTTCTCGGCTGCAAGTTCGTCTGCTCTGCTGTTAACAAGGTTCTTCTTCTCTTTTCTTCTGTTTTAGGTTTTATTTTATGTTTTCTGTGATTCATTGGTTTCAATTGTTTTCTCCTTCGCGATTGCGTATTCCTTCTTGTGTAATATTGGAAGAATTCAATTCTGTCAGTTTAGAGACCTTACAAACTGTTTGATAATCATTAATTATATCGATCATCATTTCCTGTTTGTGGGTTGCTGGAGTTTGATTCCAAATAAACCAAAGCCGAAGACGTGTGGAGTTTTTCAGTTTCAGTATTTTAAGGGAGGATCTGCAGAATTTGTGGCCCCAAATAATAGAAGTCTTATTAGGTTCATAGTCTTGCATTGGTTATATTATATTCCAAATACTGGGTTGATTCAAACTCATTATTCAACAGACACTGATCACTTTGAGTGTTTTATATTTTATATTGCAATTTTGTAGTTTTAAATATATGAGAAAATTTCAAGCACTACATATTATGTTCAGCAATATAACGATTTGATTTTGATTGTTGTTATCATGTTAAGCTGTTATGACTTCTTTCTTTTTTTTTTATTTGTTCTTACTCCCTCCTTCCCTTGTTTTTTAGTGGCTGAAATATTTAAGAATACTGTGGGGCCTATAAAATAAAATGGTATATCTCGAAATATGTGTCACATTGGGAAATGAATTGAATACTATCATAATACTATAGTTTATTATATATATATATATATATATTGAGATGAAAAAAGAAAGCAAAGAAAGAAAGAAGAGAAGCAGGGGATGGTTGGAGCTGAGGAGGAGAGAGAGAGAGAAGATAAGGTCCAAGTTTCTTATTATTTTTATTACAATATGACATTTTGGTTTGAAATTTAATATTTGACCAGTTGAAAGTCAAAATTATGCATTGGTTTCGTGGTAGGTCATCCTTCCAGATAGGTGGCCATGGGATTTTAGGATGATGCCTACAGCTCACAATCAAAATTCCCAAAAGACCCTTTTGTCTGAAAATTTCAAACGCTTCTGTGTTTGCTTATGTGCCATACACAATGCAATATTCAGTTCATTAACCCCAGAAATTCTCCTTTTGCAGGCAGGTTTAGCTAAACTTATTGGACTTGCTGGTGAGACCAATGTTCAGGTAAGATCACATTACTATAACTCCTTCTGTCTCTGTGTTAGTTCACATTTTCTTAATTTTGCCTTACATTTGTTCTGTTTCAATGATAACAGGGCGAAGAGCAAAAGAAACTGGATGTGCTCTCGAATGAAGTTTTTATCAAGGCTTTGGTCAGCAGTGGCAGAACTGTAAGCTGCAATCTATAATTATACAAATAGTAGGACTTGTTTTTGGTGATTTACTCTAACGGCTGACATTTGGTGGCAGTGTATCCTTGTTTCTGAAGAAGATGAAGAGCCAACTTATGTCGAGCCATCTCGGCGTGGAAGGTTTGCTTTCCCTTCTTGATGAATACTTTCTACTGCTTACTATGTTTGTAATATTTTATTTAATTTTGATGTTATTTCTTCTTCCTTATCAATGGCAAAGGTATTCTGTTGTGTTTGATCCGCTTGATGGATCCTCCAACATTGACTGTGGTGTTTCAATTGGAACGGTAACATCCCTCTGTAACAATGAACTTCCTACCTTTTGTGCAGTTCTGATTGATGTTTCAAATACTATTGTGTTAATTTCTTCATCATTAGCTGAGTATTTGATCATTTGAATAACTACGTTTTGTGTAGATTTTTGGAATCTATCACTTGAACGATAGCCACGAACCTAACCTAGAAGATGTTCTTCAACCAGGAAAGAATATGGTTGCAGCAGGCTATTGCTTGTATGGCAGCTCTTGCACAGTATGTGCAATCTCACTCTATTGTGTTCATTTGCTTATTTCAGTTTGTACATATTATTATAATCAATAAATTTTGGAGCTGGTCATTCTAAAACCATGGTAACCCAAGTCTTAAATAGATTGACTGCTAATATTAACATTTAATCCTTTTGTTTTTCAGCTTGTTTTAAGTACTGGAACTGGTGTTAATGGATTCACTCTTGACCCTTCTCTTGGGGAGTTCATTTTAACCCACCCAGACCTTAAGGTGATGTATTTCTGGCTTATGTTTTTGTGTCTCTTCTTTTCCTCTCTTTGTTTGGCATTCTTTGATGGCTAAATCTTAGAATTGCACCTCTATAGAGCACTCCTCGTACTTAATGCCATCATATTTTGCTTATTTTGATTGTCTTGTATTTGGTTCATTTCTTCTGTAACCATCTGCAGGTTCCAAAGAAAGGAAAGATCTATTCAGTGAATGAAGGAAATGCTAAGAACTGGGATGGTCCAACTGCAAAGTACGTTGAGTTGATTTGAATTGCGTTTGAAACTGATATATAAGTTGTATGAGAACTCCTAACTCGTTTTGTTGTTTAGGTATGTAGAGAAGTGCAAGTTTCCTACAGATGGATCACCCCCAAAGTCTCTGAGATACGTTGGAAGGTACCTAAGCATTTCTTGAAAGTTTTGAATCATTTCTTCCGGTCATCAAATTGTTTATTTGGAACTCAGTTCTGATGGTAAAATGGTTTGATTAACAGCATGGTTGCTGATGTCCATCGTACATTGCTTTATGGTGGTATCTTTTTGTACCCTGGTGACAAGAAGAGCCCCAACGGAAAATTGCGGTATGTGGGCGATATTCTACATATGCTCTCCTATTCTCGACTTGAACTATTTCTTACTGTATGATGAGATTATGGGTTGTTTTTCTTTTTCTTTTTTTTTGGCATTAGTGTGTTGTATGAAGTTTTTCCAATGGCGTTCTTGATGGAGGAAGCAGGAGGTCAAGCATTCACTGGCAAAATAAGGGTAGAGTACCGGCATAAACCTTGAGGATTCTTGTTTGAAGAACAATGATGTAGTTTTGATTTTGATTTTGCAGGCACTTGAGTTAGTTCCAAAGAAGATACATGAGAGATCTCCCATATTTCTTGGTAGCTATGATGATGTTGAAGAGATCAAAGCTCTTTATGCTGCCGCTGCTGAGAATAAATGAACGAAGGAATGAATGAATGCATAAAATGTGGCCATAGGATTCTATTGTCTTATTCATTATTATTCTTACTTCTATAATGTTAATCAATGCATAAAATGTGGCCATCACAATCCTTAAGTCTCACTCTCATTATCTGCAAATCGCGCTTGACCCTTTCTATAAGGCGAAAGTATAGGAATGTGACCGTCATGTAACAAAAGTGATACGTCATTTACTCTTAATCAACTATATCTTAAAAACCAAAATGTATTTTTTTTTAAAACTCCAGATATCAACTTCAAATCTCATAAACAAAACTAAATGAGGAAGTAATTGAAGTTATGTTGGGAATGGTTTTAATATGAAGTAAAGCACTTTAAATTCCAATAAAATTTAAGAATAAGAATAAGTTAAGTAAGAACAATAGTACATCATTTTTAAACTTCATCAAAACAAATTGCACTAATATCAAACCTTAACCACAATTTTTTCTTTTTTCTTTTGCAAAATTAAAATATATTTTCATAATCTTTCATGTTTAAATTGATAAATTAAAAAAAAAAAAAAAAATCTCATTTCTCAGTTCTCCTTTCAATCTTTTCTTTAACTATATATATATATATATTTAAAAAGAGAATTAGGTTGTTTTAATGAATGAGAACTAGTACAAAAAAAAAAAAAAAAAACTATTCATGTTCCTTGTTTGTATTGATTCGTCGAAATCATGCGACATGACCTTTCGAGAGATGATATCACTCATTTCAATTTCTTATTCTAATTTTTTTTTATTTTATTATAAAAGTGAGTGAAGTTATATTAAAATTAATTTTTAATTTTTAATTAAAAAAAAAAAAAAAAGAAGAAGAATAATTGTAATGGTTGTTTAAAAGAAAGAAACAGCATCAAATAAAGAATGGTTACCAAATATGGTTTCTTTCAAACTTAACCAAAGGGAATTAAGAACAAAACATGGTTACCATCCACTTTCTCTTTATATATATATATTTTAAATAAATAAAATAATATTAAATACACAAATATACTGTAATTGAAGCGTCCTAATGTTTAATTCTTCATCCAAATTGAATGATTCATAATAACATAAATAAATATTTGTTAAAGTAATGTTGTGTAGCATCTTTGTGCCACCTAATTTTATTCTAGTTCGAATTCCCTTTTTCTTACTTATTATTATTTTAATCATTCTTAAATACTCGTAACTTAATATTATAAAGGCTAAAATAATTGCAAAAACATAAAAGAGAGGATACAAAATTACCACTTTTTTTTATTTTTTTTATTTTATAAATAAATACAAAAAATTAAGAAAAAGAGAGGAATATATGCATAGCCCCAAAAGACCATTTTAAAAAATTAACAAGAAAAGTAGAAAACATTTTAAAGTCAGAAAAACAGAGACTTATGAAACAAATTAGGATTAAATATTCAATTTATTATATGAATTCATAAAGTTTGCATTTTTATTATAAAAATGTTGTTATGAGGCCAAATGAGAATATGGGTGATTTAGTTTATATAGCTTCAATATAATTAATTCATTAATGATATAAACTTATGTCGGTACCATTCATAAATCATAAATTATTATGTTAGCGGATGTTTTTTTTAAAATAATGTCCAAATAATAATTTATAAATTAATTTTAAAACTATTATATTTTTTATAAAATAAAAACATGAACCTATCTTATATTATCATGAAAATGAACCTATCTTAGGTTCAAATACTACACGACCTCTTGATTCAAGAAAAACCTACTTTTTTTTTTTAATAAAAAAATGAATTATTTTCCTCAACTTTTAATGTTTTGAAAAAAAAAAAACTCATTTGGATTTATACACCCATGCATTTATCATACATTTATCATTTATTAGATCTAAAATTTGGAGATGAATGAGATTAATTTTTTAAGCTATATTTAGTTTTCATGTTTTAAATACTTTTATTAATTTAGTTTGTATCATTCAATTACTTTTATATTTCACATGTTTAATTTTCATTGTTCTTATTTAATTTATAGTTTATTGGTGATTTAATTTGAAATATAAATAAAGAATTATTATTATAAATTAAAAAAAATAATTCTAGATGAGTGTTTGAAATGGATGACTCCTTTGTGTTACGTGCACTCACTTGTTGCCTCTCCCTTGACCTCAAGCAACTTTTTTTTTTAAAATTATTATTATTATTTTTCTATTGTTTGTTTCTAAGTGGGACCCACCATGTTACATCATCATCTCTCTTATTTCCACGTGTGACTTGATTGAATTGATTCATTCTTTTTCTTATTATTATTCTAATTCTAGCTGTGATGATTGGAGATTATGTTTAATTGCAAGAATTAATTTGAAAATTTTAAAGAAATTAAGCCTAAACTATAAATATTTTTTTATATAAAAAATTAATTAAATATAACATGAGACCCCACGTCTGTTGAAAGAGAATGAAGTATTCTGTATAATGGTGTAAGAATTTCAAACTAGTGGTAGTAGTAGACTTGAAGAGCAAGTCGGAAAAAAGAGCAATCTTGTAAATATTTTAAGACTTAATTTAAAAAACATGGGTAAGATTAAAACAAATTAATCGCCTAAAATATGAAATTAAAACATAGAATAAAAATGTGTAATTAGGGGTTTGTGGGCAATGAATCTGATTGGAGGCAAAGGAGAATGGTACGTAGCATCCAAGCAATTACAAAGCCACTAATTCTCTTTAATTAATTCATTACGTCTCTCCCTTTCATCCATTCTTTTTTTTATTTTTCTTTTCAATTTTGGGGACTTTTAAGGATAATCACACCTACCCATATCATATTTAATTCAACTCCATGTGGCTACATACAATATATGAATTGGATTGAAAAAATCTTTTAGATCCATCCAAAATTTTGAGTTGGTTGAGTTGGTGTCCCGAATAACTCGAGTTCACAACCCATTAGGTAGTACAAGTTTATCAAGCTCTTTAACATATGAATGCACGGTCAAAGTCCACCGCTAGCAGATATTGTCATTTTCCCTCAAGGCTTTTAAAACGCAAGGTTTCCACATCCTTATAATGAATGTTTCGTTCTCCTCCCTAACTAATGTGGGATCTCATCATCGTTTGATTAAAATTAGAATAAATTTTGATTAGAGTAACTTTTGGTTAGGATAAATTTTTGGTAAATAATATATATTTATTAATTTCAAAATGATTGTAGTTAGAATAAGATAGGAGATGGTACAAGTTTGAATATGAATGATTGTGTGACACTTTCATTCATATTCAACCATATAATTATTTAGTTTATTCAATTCAAAATATTTTAAATTTGGTAACAAATGGCATGAAAAGATTCTACTTTATAACAGTTGTAGAAATATATATATTATACGTTTCTTTCTAGAATGAAATAGAGCTTTATAATATAAAAAATGTGAGTTTTGAGATTACTTTTTTCAAAAGCATTTTAAAGTCAAACATATGTAGAAGGTATATTTTTAAAATAAGTTATTTAGGAATAAGAATTTGTGGCCAACTATAATGTGAAAAATAAAATCATATAATAATGATTCATTATAATAAGGTCTCACCGTCTTGCATTATTATTATTATTATTATTATTATTATTATTATTATTATTATTATTATTTATTATTATTATTATTATTATTCCATTCAATAATTGGCGTATTGATTATAAAATAAAACAACACAAAATATGAATCCTCTTATTTTATTTTATTATTTTTGTTTGATCTCAATTATTAACCTCATTGTCTCCTAACACACTCATTATTATACGTAACAATTATTTTATTTTCCAACTAATTATATATATAAAAAGATATTACCTTTGATAATTAAAGTCCCAGTTCTAAGCACGTAGTGGGTCCCCCTCCCCCCTACCATTTTAATTATCAGTTGGTAAAGCTTTTACTCTTTCCCTTTTTTAACATATTTTAGGTTAAATTAATTAATCTACAAATCATGAGGGATTTCTCGACTAACTTCCCATATTGGCTTCTTATTATTCCATTATTCCGCTCATCTGCTATGTGTTGTGAGCAGTTACGGACGAAGCTAGAAAAGAAGGTGGCTATGCTAGTTGGTGCATCTTTGTCGGCTATGATCAGCGGAAGTTGAGGTGCATTGATCCGAGATGCTAGACTTTCGTATGCGGGCACAAGCACCTGAACAACAAGAGTCTGATATTGTGAGCCACTTTGGACCCACCTCTCCAACTCGGCTTCTCTTACCTCCTTTACCTATCAGCTCTTGTCTTAGGACGATTTGCAGGTTCGTTCAGTAGCTCTTTTCTTTCCCAAGATAAAGCTGTTTGAAGAACCTTTAGAGTTGAGCATATGAAATCCTTTCCTGGGTTCTTCTTGGAAGCACCATCAATATTGAATTTTAACCGGAAGTCAATTCCCAAGCAAGAAACTTGCTTACCTTCATACTTGGCTCAATTTTCTTCGAATAATGTGCTTCTCTCCTTCACCTCGACTTCACTCCCCTAAAGTCAAAGTCAAAGTCAAAGGGGAAGGAAGACTTTCTTCCCGAACCATCTTCATCCTTGGGCTAGACAAGGATTATGGAAAAAGATGGTATAAAATAAAAATGGTGATGGAAGGTGACACAATATTTAATGAATAAAAATTGGAAAAGAAGAATAATGCGTTTTGCATTAAAATTAGGATTGGGCATTAATTATGGTAGGCCATATCCTAACTAAATTGGTCGCTATTTAAATTTCTTTTAATATTTAATATTATTACCGACCAATTTTAAGGACGCTTTTTTCTTTTTCATTTTATAAAAACATCAATGTCTCCAAAATATTTAATTTTTTTAAAAATATTTTTATTACGATTCAAAAGAATTAATAATTGAGAAAAATAATATTAAGATTAGAAGAAAAAAGTGAAGGGCAATTCAGTAATTTGGGTTCAAGTATAGCCAAACATACTCAATGGCATCCAAAACGCACCTCCAAAAGGCAAAGCTGACCTACAAGAGGCCAACTTGTTTGTTATCCCCTCGTCTCCATCTATAACTCTTACCACTTTCCAACTAATTTCTTTTTCTTTTTTTTATATATTTTCCCGATTAATCCAAAGTCAAATATGTTTTTTTTTAATTGGAACCACGAATTTTCACAATAATATGATATAAATCTCGTTGGTTGGTTGTGTCCCTAGCTCCTTAAATTTTTAATTTTTAATATATTTCTTTTTGAAAAAGGAGGGGGGCCATGGATCATGACAGGCATATCCCACCAAGGATAAACAATTAATTAAAAAAAAAAGAAAAAGAAAATCACCAAACTCCTTCACATTTATATATCCAATGACTCACCCAATAAAAGCTTGGAGAGAAAAATAAAAGAAGGAAAAAAAATCTCTTTTTTGATCTTCACCTCTTTTGTGGCTTCTGTGTGCTTCTACTATTTTTCAGTTCTTCTGGGTCGTAATAAGTCCTCTACACAAATACTCCCATGGATGTCGACTCCCTCGTGGCGGTGGCGCCACCTCCGGAAGCTGCAGAGCTCAATGAAGTTGGCGGCGGGTCGAATTCCGGTGAAGAAGATAAGGGGTTGATGTTATTTGAAGATGGAGAGAAGAATTTTGGTGGAAACCGGTGGCCTCGACAAGAAACCTTGGCTTTGTTGAAGATAAGATCCGACATGGATGCAGTTTTTAGAGATGCAACGCTCAAAGCTCCATTATGGGATGAAATTTCAAGGTATGTTTTGTGAAATTTTTTGGATCCAAAAGGGATATGAAATTATAATTTGTTTTGGGTTACCAATCTTGGTAAATTCATATGAAATGAGAAATAAAAAAGATGTACCAATTTCATCTATATGGCATCTTCTAACATGGGTTGTCTGTTTTTTTTTTAAAAATAAATTATTTAGATCTAAAAAAAGAATATGACTGAATTTAATTGATTTTGAAATTTCAGGAAATTGGGCGAGCTTGGATTCAATCGAACTCCAAAAAAATGCAAGGAGAAATTCGAGAATGTTTATAAGTATCACAAAAGAACCAAAGATGGGCGATGTGGGAAATCTGATAATAGCAAAAAAGTTTATAAATTCTCCGATGAATTGGAGGCTTTTGATATTCATCATCACAACCACATTTCACTTCAATCCCACCATCGCCACTCAATTCCGCCGCAAAAAGTAATCGCAGCTTCTACTGTTTCATCGACCATGAACAACTCTTTGCCACTCAATTTTCAAAACATATCTACCAATGGGTTGTTTTTGAGCTCGACGTCGTCGTCGACCGCTTCGGAGGAAGATAAAAATACGTTTCGCAGGACGAAGAAGAGAAAGTGGAGAGATTTCTTCGTGAGCTTAACAAAGGAGGTGATAGAGAAGCAAGAGAGGCTTCAATTAAAATTCCTAGAATCCTTGGAGAGAATAGAAAATCAAAGAAAAATGAGAGATGAAGCATGGAGAATGAAGGAAATGACAAGGGTTAATCAAGAACATCAAGTTTTAGTTCAAGAGATGTCGATGGCGGCCGCGAAAGACGCCGCCGTCATTGCGTTTTTGCAAAAAATATCTCCGTCGACACCACCGGTAGCATCACCACCACCACCACCACATAACGTTATTGCAAAGGTGAGCACGGGTGGAGGGAGTGGGTCGAGATGGCCGAAGGTGGAAGTGGAAGCGTTAATAAGATTGAGGATGGAAATGGAGATGAGGTATGAAGAGAATGGGCAAAAGGGGTTACTATGGGAAGAGATATCGGGAGGCATGAGAGGGATTGGATACAATAGAAGCTCAAAGAGATGCAAAGAGAAATGGGAAAACATAAACAAATACTTCAAAAAGGTGAAAGATGGGAAGAAGAAGAGGGCAGAAGATTCCAAGACATGCCCCTACTTTCACTTGTTGGATGCTTTATACAAAGAGAAAGAGAAGCAGGTGAGTTTTGATATGAATAGCGAAATGGAGCCATTGATGGTGGAGCCAGAACAACAATGGCCACCTCCATTTCAGGCCAATCAAATGTTGCATACAATAAAGGGCGAGGGAAATCAAGAAGAAGATAGTGGAAGTAGCAGCACAGATGTGGAAGATTGAACAACAAAATTGGTTAAGTTATCGACCGAGCTTTGTTTACGTGATGCAAATTTCAAATTTGTATAATAATTATTGAATAAACGTGGATGCCATTTTAATTGACTCAATGTGAATGGTACAATATCAATAATCATAAATGTGTTACATGATGAGATCATAATTGATTGAAGATATATATCGGAGATAATAAAAAAAAGAGAGAAAAAAAAGGGAATGTTTTGAAAGGGAATGAAGTAAAAAGAGAGAAATGGTGAAAAAGAAAGGGGAATTTGTTTGATTGGGCAGTAAAGTGGAGTGGGAGAGAAACGTGGCTTTTTAAAGGCTTGCTTTTTGATTCATAATGCTAATCGTGCCCAACCTATTGCCTTTTCTTTTTATAAAAAACAGCAATTCACCTACTTTTTTTAACCACACAATGCAAACCTCAAAATGAACCAACAAACCCGACCTTTCTTGGATCAAACTCAATTGTTTGAAAGGACTCAACCCCTTTTTATACTATTCAGTATGGTAGAAGGATACATCTAAAATCCCATTTTGAATCGTCTATTCTATGCTTCTTGCATGTCATCGATTTCGTTTAACCAGAGATTAGCCTAAAGTCCATTATTCTATGCTTCTTGCTGTATGTCATCGATTTCGTTTAACCAGAGATTAGCCTAAAGTCCATTATTCTATGCTTCTTGCTGTATGTCATCGATTTCGTTTAACCAGAGATTAGCCTAAAGTCCATAGAATTGAAGCTACTTGGATTACAATAATTTGAGAAGAAAAGTGGAATAATAAAGATGTTTAGTATGATATATTTGTTATAAATAATAGAGTTTAATGTTAAGAAAGCTTGTTGGATTTCAACATAGTGAGGAACAGTGGGGAATTGTATTGGGCACAGTGCAAAGAAATGACATTTCCCACACAGAAGATGCCAAAAATCACATGAGCTTCTTCCAAGTGTTATAACATAAGGGGAATCTTGAAGATAGCAAAATAAAATTTGTTCCAAGCAATTTTTGTGACTTTCTACCAAATTTATCAATCAATTCCTTAATTATTCTGATTTGATGGATTGCATTTACACATCCACTCCTCAACCACCCAACTTTGGTTCTGCTCTACAACTCAATTCGACTAAGAGAGTGAGACTTCGTTGTGTAACGACCCTATTTTTTGTCCAAGCGGGTGAACGTGCATGTAACGACCCTATTTTTATACTAAAATAAAGTAGCTACAATATTTATGTCATGACAGTAATGTGCAAAAACATTCCTTTAAAATAGTTCATAAATGATGTTATGGATTTAAACGTTTGAAATAAAATCTTTAAAATAAAACGACCGAAAATAAATAATGTGAAATTTAAATAAAATAAAAGAAAGTATATAACAATACCTTGATCTAAGGGTTACAAAATAGATATAAATGTAACTAACATAACATTGATGAGGATATTTGCTAAAACCACTCCACCTAAGTGGTGAAAGTTCTCTATTTTTAATCAGTTACATAATAGAAAATTATGCTAAATTACAAATGATATTGGGAAGAACAATAAAAGGAAAAAATAATAAATGGATACAAGTTATTTACCGCTAATAAAAAGACAAATATGATACCTATGGTAAGTCGTAATGTAAGATCTAGTCAAATATGATACATATGGTAAACCGTAATTCAAGGCTAAATACTCTTAACACCCCCCTCCCCCGCAAGTTGAGCATTGGATTTGAACGAACGTGAAGCTTGGATCTGAAAAATTTTAAGAGAGGTAGAAAAACATTTTTTGTGAAGATTTCAGCAACTTGGATATGAGAAGGTACATATTGTGTGCGAAGTTTGCCAATGATAACAAATTCTCCAAGGAAATGATAATCTAGTTCAACATATTTGGCTCGCTTGTGAGAAACGGGATTAGAACTAAAAAAAATAGCACTTTTGTTGTCACATAAGAGTAAGGGCTGCTGTGAAATAGGGACCTTGAGGTCATACAAAAGATGCGTAACCCAAAGAAGTTCAGCCGCAGTCGTGGCAAGAGCACGATACTCAAATTCACAGCTAGAGCGTGAGACAATAGGTTACTTTTTGGCACTCCAAGAAACGAGATTGTTACCAAGATAAATAGAATAGTCGGATGTAGAACGACGAGTATCGGGACAACCAACCCAGTCAGCATCCGAATAAGGCATTAGCGCACTAGGAACAATGGATGGACGAAAGGTAAGATCAAAGTGGAGTGTTCCCATGACATAGCGAAGAATACGTTTGACAGCAAGAAAGTGATTTGCAGTAGGGGCATGAAAAAATTGACTGACAGAATTGACAGCATGGGCAATATCTGGACGCGTAATGGTCAAGTATTGAAGGGCGCCAACAAGAGATCGATAGAGAGTAGGATCAGAGAAAAGAGAACCATCAGCAGTCAAGTGTTGAGAAACAACCATGGGGTGTGGACTGGTTTGCTATCTAGCAACTGAGCACGAGTAAGAGTATCTCGAGCATATTTTAACTAACTAATAAAGAGACCATCAGGAGTGAGTGAAGCTTCAAGACCAAGAAAGTAATTGAGAGAACCTAAATCCTTGATAGCAAACATAGAATGAAGCTTGCGAGTAAAGCTGTCAATAAGAGATGAGTTGTTGCCAGTAACAATAATGTCATCAACATAAAAAAGCAGATAGATAAGGTTAGATTGATGATGAAAGACAAAAAGGGACGTGTCAGAGCGACCGTAAGAAAAATCAAGTATGAGAAGAAATTAGCTAAAACGTTGAAACCAAGCGTGATGAGCTTACTTTAAGCCATGGAGAGCTTTTTTTAATAGACAGACATGAGTGGAAAATCGAGGATCAATATACCCAGGAGGTTGTTCCACATGAACATGTTCAATAAGAGTGCCATTGAGGAAAGCATTCTTGACATCAAGTTGCCGAAGATGCCATTTATTTGTGACTGCAATAGAAAGCACAACACGGACAATGGTAGCTTTGACAACCGGACTGAAAGTGTTAGTGTAGTAAAGACCAGGAACCTGAGTATAACCTTTGACAACAAGACGAGCCTTGAAACGCTTGATGGATCCATTAGGCAAATATTTAATGCGAAACACCCATTTAGAGCCCGCGATGTTGGTGTTGGCAGGGCGAGTAACCAAAGTCCAAGTGTCATTTTGTTGTAAAGCTCGAATTTCTTCATCCATGGCAGCAACCCAAGCAGGATTCTTAGTTGCAGATCTGAATCCTTTTGGCTCAGTGGATGCAAGAAGAGTAGAAAGTAGTCCAGATGAGCCAAAAATACCAAGATTTGCTGGATGACGAGTCTTGAAGATACCAACTTTGGCTCGTGTGATCATAGGATGAGAGCCCAAAGAAGAAGAGGAATCAACAGTAGGTTCAATAGAGGCTGGATCAAAAGTCGTGGGTGGCAAAGAAGAACCTACAAAAGAAATATCAACTTGCACAGACTCATCCATAAGGTCAGAACAAATATCACACGGAGATGAACTGGATCGAGGAATGTGCAATGATGAAGTGGTAGGGAGGGACGAATCAATATTGTAAAGATGCGGTTCCAAGCAATTTGAAATATGAAGAGAGGAAAGAGGTTGGGCATGGGAGATAGGGACAACAGGAAAGTGAGTTTCATCTGCGCGTGGCGGGTGATGTATAACTTAGTGGTGGTGGGATCAAGACAACGAAGTCCTTTATGAGCAGGACTATAACCCAAAAAATACAAGAAATGCTACGGGGAGAAAGCTTGTTAGGCATATAATCATGCAAGCAAGGATAAACACGACAACCAAAGGGATGAAAATTGTCATAATGGAGAGAGTAGCCATAGAGGAGTTCAAAGGGTGACTTACCTCTAAGAAGTGGAGTAGGCAACCAGTTGATAATATAAACTGCAGTGCTGAAGGCGTCAACCTAGAAACGAGGAGAAAGATGAGAGTGAAGAGAAGGGTCAAGTAAGTCTCAGTCACATGACCGCATTTTCTTTCAACACGACCATTTTGAGCAGGTGTATATGGACAAAAGAGTTGATGGTGGATGCCAGAAGTACGTAAATGAGTTTTAAAACAAGTATTAGAAAATTTGGCACCTCCATCGCTTTGAAAAACCTTGATACGAGCAGAATATTGATTTTCCACAAATTTTTGAAATTGAAGAAAAATATCAAAGAAATCTGATTTAAATTTTAAAAGGTAAAGCATAGTGAATCGAGAATAATCATCAATAAAAGTAACATAGTAAAGAAAATTCGAATTGGATTTGACAGGGGAAGGACCCTAAAGATTACAATGAATAAAATCTAACACATGAGACGACCTACGTTCATTGCGGGAATAAGGCAATCGATGACTTTTCGCAAGATGAAAAGTACTACATAGTGATGGAGAAGGCAATAAAGCGTAAGAGAAAGATGACTTTTTTTTTAATTTATTTAAAAAAGAAATAACAGAATGATTCACATGACCCAGACGAGCATGCAATAAATCATATGAAGCATATAAAGATTTGTTTTTAAGGATTGAAATAAAGGCAGATTTGTCGTGCTCCTGCACATATATCCCTCTATCCCTTTTACCGGTTGCCACCACCCTTCCTGTTTGATAATTCTGGATAATAAGAAGAATATTATGAAATGTAACGGAGAGAGAAAAATCAGACGTTAATTTACTAATTGAAAGAAGATTTTTAGTGAGATGAAGGACAACCAAGACATCTAATAAGTGAATATTTGGAACAGGAGAAAGAGTATTAGTGTGGGTAATGGGTAGGGATGTACCGTTTCCTACGATCACAGAGTCCTTACCCATGTGATTTTTAGATTGATCCAAAATAGATGGGTCGGTAGTCATATGGGCCGAAGTCCCAGTGTCCAAAAACCAATTAGCAGCATTGTGTCCAGCAATAGAACATGACGTGTTCAAGGCTTCAGCAAGGTAAGCATGAGCAGAATCAGACCGAACATACCCTTGGTTGCAGCGGTCAACATAATGGCCCTCCGTGCGACATATTTGGCAGTGAGGTGGTCGACAACACTAACCTGAGTGGGTTCATCCTCGGTTGGAAGAGTTGTTTTTTTGGGAATGAGAACAACCTCGTTGGTTGCTAGAGAAAGCAAGGTGACTTCCATGGGTGCGACCACGATTAGTGGTTGTGAATGCCATAGGAATGGAGTCAGAAGACTCAAGGGAACGCTGAAACAACTCAAAACTTTCAGCTTTAGAAAGTAAATCTGCAAAACAGGGGAGAGGGGTGAGAGCCATCTGAGCAGTAGAAAAAGTAAAAAAATCGGTGTCGAGTCCAGGAAGGAACATGTGCACTTTATCAATGTCCTCGATGGGTCTGCCAATGGCATGAAGTTGGTCATTTTGAAGGCACGAACGTACTCAGCAACAGGTTTGGTGCTACGTTTCATCAGCTGCAAGTCATCCTTGAGTCTCAGTTCATGAGTTTTCGAATGATGGTTAAACGTAGTTTCTAACGCAAGCTAAATGTCACGTGCAGTGGAGAGGCCAACTACGACGACAATGGCTTCCTCGGTGAGAGAGGAGAGCAGGAGACAGAGAAGTCGTTTATTGGCTGCTTTCCACACCAAATATTTTTTGTTGAGTGTTAAGGAGGTTTCTGGTTCAAAGCGAGGTGGTGGAACCATAGTTCTATAACATAGCCAAGCATACTCTAAAGGAGAGAGAGAAGTTGGCTTTTCCAAAGAAGATAATTGGAGGAAGAAAGTTTGATGGTGATCATATGGATTAGAGTGTTGAAAGGAAGAAGATGATAAGAGGATTCAGAAGCCATAGAGAAGAAAGGATCAGGGTTGTTAAACCGAAAGAGCTCTAATACCATGAAAATATTTGCTAAAACCACCGCACCTAACTGGTAGGGAAAGTTCTCTATTTATAATCATTTAGATAATAGAAAATTATGGCAAATTACAAATGATATGAAAAAAACAATAAAAGGAAATAATAATAAATGAATACAAGATATTTGACTTTAATAAAAGGGCAAATATGATACCTATGGTAAGCCGTAATGTAAGGCAAATATCTAGATATTTTCGTGTAATAAATGGTCAAATATGATACATATGGTAAATGTTAATTCAAGACTAAATATCCTTAACAATTGGTTCCATGGCCTTCATTGTGATGCTGTTGTCATACACACATGAGTGCCTTACCTTAAAGAAAAGAGTAGCACATGACTTGAGTATTTAAGTGTGTTAATAAATACTCAGTAAGTAACCACACTATTGGGGACAAGAAATGCAAAGACATGCAAGAAGGTGGGACCTATCCTTTTAATCAAGTTCAAGCAAAGTTGGATGTGTAGTATTTCTCTACACATGACGCACACGTGCGAGCATAGGCCCACCAGGTGGGCTCGCACACCCCTTGGGTCTGGCTCGTTGGGCTAGCACTCGCTAATGGGCTCTATGCCAAACTTCACAGAGAAAAAGGGTCCGCATAACATCATAGTGAACATAACGTCGTAAATCATTAGTCATAATGTACGTGTCCGTACTCATCATAGTGGGGAAGTATCTTTATGTACATGACACACAAATATGCATGAGATTCCCCTATCTTATAATCATGACATAATGTATGATGTAAGACAAACATCTATTTATCTTAACATGATAACTCTGGTCATTATGCTTACATAATTTCTACACATTCTGTAATACATAACATAACTTTTGTGACAGGGTCCAAGGAGGTTTATGCATCATAGATTAACGATTTCATAATAATTTTATGCACATGGCATGATCACAAGATAACATAGCTTTATTACGTGGCATAGCTTATCATAGCATAACGTGACATAAATAGTATAACATGACATACATAACATATCATAATATAACATAGCATAACAAGGCATATCATAGCCTAACATAACATAACTTAGCATAGCATAACATAACTTGACATAGCATAACATATCAATCATACATATGACATGTGCAGGGGCCATGAGACACATATCATTATACTTTATAAAATTCATCCAACCAAGCCGATAATGAAGCCACTTACTTGGTTGGCCTAAGTCGAAGTCAATCAATAATCCTAAAGTTGGTTTGAACAGCTCTTTAAAGTTCAGTTCGACCTATATAGCCCACGAGATCATATTAAGACATATAATGAACATGACTTACTTAAAAGTATCCACTAATTTAAATTGAGCAATTAGAGGGTCTTACTAACCTTAAACGCCTCCAATAAGGTCAAAAGTAGCTCCGGAAGGGTCGAAAATGTAGGAAATGTGTCTAAAAATATATGATGATGATGTTTTCCATATTGAGCATGCTATATGATGATGAATGTCATATTGCATCATATCGTTAGATCGACATAGGACACAACCCTAAGAGCATGAAAATGATATTAATACAAATATCCACGAGTATGTGTTACTTAATATAACAAAGAGATGAGATTAGAGGGTTGTGTGAGAAGAGATGATAAGATGGACGTTAGAGGGACCTCATGCATATTGTATGTTCACAAGCATAGGGATACTTACCCTAGAGATGATGAGTGCGGACACGCATAGTATGATGATGAGTGCGAATGTGACGAATCGACTCTAATACATGTGCTATAGCCTCACAGCTCATCACACTCCTACTTCGACCACACAACATCAAGCTCCTCTTGAATAATATAAGAGAAGTGTAGTGATTATATAAATACTCAGTAACTAACTTACTTGTAGGCTTTTTATCACTTTTATGTCTAAATACTTTCTTAAGACGTATCTTGTCCTTTATCTCAATCTATGACTAAGTTACCATGCTCTATTATATAGGCTATCTAAAGAAAAATTCTAGGTGTTTATAGCTTAATCAAACTCAACTTAGAGTTTTGACATTACTCAATCTCATTACTTGGCCATATTGAGACCCTTTCGTGTCATCAGATCTATCTAGATCTTTCATTCTCAGATCTCTTGAGTCCTAACCCTATTGGGGTTTGGTTTGAATCATCAATTCATGCCTCTCACTTCTTAAAAGTGTAACATAAACCAATCGGATTTGATTTGGGTACTTAGGCTATCTAGATAGTCAATTACTATCTTGTAGTCAATATAGTTATTGAGTGCTCCAGACTGGTGTTTGAGATGTGCTCTCGTCAACATAGGATTCAGGATTCCTATAAACGGTATGGAATATGTCTCTCGTGTTAGATCTACTATTAGCAACCAATCACGGTCTCCCTAATATGCTCCTCTATGATCACTATCAAGCGTTAGTCGATGCTCTCTCAATGATACCCAAAAAATTTCGATATGGTTGCAATTTGTGCTTCCCAAATAATGCTAGATAGGCTTGCCATTAAGCGCAACTCGAGCTCCCTATACTCACTGTACCCTCAAGATAATAATAGTTATTTCATGGTGCCTAAGGTTTCATCATCACAGGGATACAACTCCTCATCTACCAACTTGTGTCCTCATGGTATGAATGTAAGCGCTTACCTGTCTAGATTAATACTATTAGACATTAACTTAAGCTCCTTTAATGACTTACATGGTATAATAGGTAATAGATGGGTGATCCCACATGTCTTTGTACTAGACATACCTTTAACAATCAAGGCGAATTCAGGACTATGGGTTGCACCCGAATCGTCTCCACGTAATGTATAAATCATATAAAGTCTCATGATGCCAACATGTTTGTCCAACATGTTTATTACTGGTTACCATGTATGTTCTATATATCCAACATACTTGTCGTACATCTAGAACATACATGGTAACTAGTACTATCATTAGGGGACATACATGCAGATTTAACGTTCAACATGTTTGTTCAACATGTTTGCAGACTGTCATATTAGATGTCATTATCTAAATCAATCATAGGGTTTGAAGGATACCTAGTTACGCTTAATCCAAGTCTCTATCAAATTTTCTATTTCATCATAGTTTACCTTAGTATAATTACATCTAATCCGGGTCCCAAGCTATTCACAATGATCTTCAAAGTTCAACCTCAATATATTCATACATAATCAAGTCCTAGTTAGCTATGTCATAGCATCGATGACCAATAACAATATACTTATGATGCTCAATCCGACCTAATTACACCCTATCGAATCATTAGGGTCTAAATTCCTCAAATTACTATTGGATATGACCCACGATCGAAATATGATAAAACAAACAACTTAAGCAGAAAGAACAACTTGAGGGGAGAGATCTTTTGAATAAAAGAACCTTAAGCAATTATGCTTTTCAATTAAAAACCGCTAACAATCTTCCTTATTAAAGCAATAAGAGATCTAATGTGAATTTATATTGGAGAAAACATTAACTAGTTTCTTAAACTTTCTCCTCAAGTTAAAAACCGCTAACAATCTTCCTTATTAAAGCACGAAACTTTGTCCACAATTTGGCAACTACTAACAATTCTCAAATTCTCCTAAAGTTGATCCATAAGTTACTAACTTATTCTACTAAGTTCACTAACAATTCTCCTGAAGTTTTTCCCTATAAGTTAGTAACTTATTCTACTAAGTCAAGTTTATTGGTTCACACTCTTCCCCGTAAACTTGACTTTGTTCAAGATTCTTCACTCTCAGAAACTCATGCATCTCTACAAACTTAACCCTTGTTAGGGCCTTGGTTAGAATATTCGCACGTTACTCTCTAGTGCATATGAACTCCATAACGATTTATCTCTTCTGACACACTCATGGATGAAGTGGAAGCGAGTGTCAATGTGTTTGTTGCGTCTGTGAAATACCGAATTCTTCATCAATGCAATCGAAGGATTTGTTGTCGACATAGGCTTTAGTTCACTTCTAGTCACTTTGCTCAACAAATTTCTCAGCCATATTGTTTGGCACGATGCCACAGTTGCTGCCATGAACTTGACCTCACAAGAAGATAGTGGCACAATTTGCTGCTTCTAAGATTGTCAAGAGATCAAATTTCGGTTGAGTTAAAACGTCATTCACGCACTGCTTGTTCTATCGTCAATATCTCCAGCTAAATAACTATCGGTAAAATTGACTAGTTATTCAGGATCTTACATTCTTTGATACTTCAGCTTGTAGCTTGTGGTTCCCTTCACATAGCGAAGAATGTAGTGGGCTTTTTCTTAACCGCTAATGCATTGTAGTGGGCTTTTCCATGTACCTACTCACCATTCAAACAACATATGAAAGGTCCGGACGAGTATGAGTCAAGTACCTTAAACTTCTGATGATGTGACTATATTCAGTGGAATGCACCAAGCTTCCTTCAAGCAGCTTTCTCGAGTTGTAACTTTGCTTCCATGGATACTTGGTTAGGTTGTACTTTGTCATCTTATATTGCTGCAACAGCTTCGTAGCATAGGTCGATTGCTTTAACCTGATGCAAATTTTTTTTTTTGGTCCATTTCAATACTGAGGTAGTCTGTGAGTAACCCAAGATCAGTCAGCTCAAATTATTTCATCATTTGCGGCTTAAACTCTTTGACTCCTTCCACACTTGTACCAATGACAATCGGGTCATCAATGTACACACCAACTATGAGTGTTTCAGCTCCATTATTTCTTGTGTACACTGCTTTCTTGCGAGCACTTCATGAAGTTTAGACTCTTTAATCTCTTGTCCAGACGTATGTTCCACGTCCTCGATGCTTGCCATAAACCATAGAGGACCTTTGACTATTTGTACACTTAGTGCTCTTCAATTTTGATGACAAACGCTTCAAGTTGGGCAACATACACTTCTTCTTGGAGGTCACCATTTAAGAACGCTGCTTTGACGTCCAAGTGATGTACCTCCTACCCGTGTTGAGTTACAAGGGCAAGAATCAACTTTACAGTGTCTAGTCTAGCCACATGTGCGAAAACCTCCTCAAAATTAATTCCTTGTCGTTGCACGTATCCCTTCACCTCAAGTCTTGCTTTATGCTTGATGACATTCTTCACTATTCTTCTTCAACTTAAACACCCACTTCAAACCGATGAGCTTGTGTTTGGGCAATAAGTTAGTCAGTGCCCACGTTTTGTTCTTCTTAATGGTTTCAAATTCTTTTTGCATGGCCTCTTGCCACGTCGTCTCAGTTGCTACCTCACGGTAAGTTGTCAGCTCCTCGGCCGCAACAACACTAACTCGTCGGGATCCAATTCTTCTTCAAGCATATCCGCATAAATTTAAGCAAGAGAATAAAACTTCTTTGGTCCACCCTCTATTGTGGATCCTCCTGTGCTCTCGCTTGAGCTCTCTTGTTCTATAGAATTCATCACTCCTTTCGGTGTGAGCTGTGATGACATGTGTGGAATTTTTAGTGTCGCTATATGTACACTTTCTAGGTCTATTTCGTCTCTTTCTTCTTCCAGGGTAGTGAACTCTGTAAGTCTACTTGTTATTGCCAACACTGCACGAATCCCACTTCTTCTCTTCTTCGAATACAACATCTCTACTTTTATGAATTTTCTCATGTTGCGGATCATAAAACCTGTGTGCCTTGGTCCCATCCTTTACATCAAAGTACACCATCTTTTGGCTTTTGTCATCAAGCTTTTTGATATATGACTTTGCATTTTTAACATGTGTTGTACAACCAATAACTTTTAGGTGTGGTGTCTTGGGGAACTATGCTTCGTAGGGGGTGCGAGTGTCCAATGCCTTTATTAGTAAATGGTTTAGATGATAAATCGCATGTCGTATTGCCTCGTCCTAAAAAATCGCCAAGACTTGCATGCTCTTGAATTATGGCGCAATTTCTTCGTTTGACCACACTGTTTTGTTGTGGAGTGTCTGGTCTGGTGAGTTGACGTTTGATACCTTCCTATACGCAAAACTTTGAGAAGTTCTGGGATAAGAAATCGCCACCTTGGTTGGTGCGCAAGGTTTTTAGCGTGTGATCAGACTCGTTTCAACGAATCTTTTGAACTTCTTGAATGCATATAATGCCTCTCCTTTTTTTTTTTTAGCATGTAAACCCACATCCAATGGCTATATTCATCAACAAGTAAGAGAAAATACTTGTTACTAGCAATTGATGATGGAGTTTGATACCTTCCTCTATGCAAGATTTTAAAAGGTTATGGGATAAGAACTCGCCACCTCGGTCGATACGCAAGGTTTTTAGCTTGTGATCATACTCGTTTTCCGAATCTTTTGAACTTCTGGAAGGCACATAATGCCTCTCCTTTTTCTCTTAGCATGTACACCCACATCCAACGACTATAATCATAAGCAAGTAAAAGAAAATACTTGTTACCAACAATTGATAATGGGGTGATCGGGCCACAAAAATCTGCATGAACTAGTTGTAGTGGTCGATCAACACGAAAACTGATTTGCGCTGGAAACGATAGTCTTGCTTGTTTGGAGACTAGACAACTTTCAAATAGGTAGTTCGAGTGTATGATTTTTGGTAGTCTTGTAGCCATCTTCTTCGCTCCCATCATTTTGAGCATCTTAAAGCTCACGTGCCCAAGTCTTGCATGCCAGTTATGGGCCTGCGAGTACCATCAATAGAGAGGTGGGCTGACTGGTCTCCAATAGTATCTTGTATAGGCGGTTATGCGACCGTTTTACCTTTATCAACAAAGTTTCATTTCTATCGAACATTTTGAGGAACGAGCCAACTAACTTCATTCTTCTTCTTTTTTCCATCATCTAACCAAGATTGATAATATTACTCTTCAAGTTCGGGATATAATATACCTTGATCAGTAAACGTTGGTCGTCGTTCTTGCACTGGAACAAGATGGATCATTTTCCTTGGATGGGTACTATTGACCAATCGCTAAACTTCATATTTACAATGATTTTCTCATCAAACTCCTTGAACTTTGCTCGATCTTCGATCATGTGGTTGCTTGCTCTATTGTCTAGATACCACATGTTGGTCTCCATTCAGTTTTCTTCTTTTGTGAGAAGGTTCATAGTAACCTTCTCCTCGTTGAGTATCAACAAGTCGGTGGGTTCTTGATCATGCGTGAGTGTGAGGTTTGCCTCCTTCTTGAGGTACTCTACCACATAGTGCCCGTATTTTTCACAAGAGTAACACTTGATCATACTCTTGTCCTGCCAAGGGTTGGCATTGTCATGGATTTTTGAGGTATTGTCACGACCTCCTCTACCACCACGACCACGGCCATGCCTATGACCTCTACTTTCCTTGTTGTGACCGTGATGTCCATTCGTACCTGAAGAGGAAGAGTTAGTCCTATCATTCTTCTTCATCCATGTGAGCCACTTCTCATGTGTGAGTAAGAGGTGTTTCTCCTCCTCTTTGTCTTTGTAGCCAAGAATTCTCTCCTCATGGACTTTAAGACAACCAACGACCTTTTCAACTGACATGTTATTAAAATTGCTGAATATCTCAATAGAGGTAACAATCTGCATCAATCTCGGGAGAACAGCTCGAAGGAACTTCTTGACAACGGGGATCTCCTCCAGCTTGTTGCCTAAAGAACGAATGCCACTGATGATTGTTGTCAACTGCATGGAAAAATCGTCTGTTGACTTACCGTCTTTCATGCGGATAACGTCGAACTCACTCTTCAAGGTATGCACCTTTGCTTCCTTTACATGTTCCACACCCACAAGCATTGTTTGCAACGTCTCCCACGCTGTCTTTGTCAAGCCCTTCTCTGCCAACATGAGAAGTTCATCCTCAAGGACTGCTTGGTAGATAGCGAAAAGTCATTCTGTCCTTATGCTCCTCAATATCATCATGCTCGATGGTGTCCCACACGCCTTATGCCTATAGGTTAACATGATGTCTTTTGACTGAGAGCCACTGGTGAGAGGAAATCCTTGGACGGAGGAAAAACAGCTGAAGAAAATTGTTGGAAGAAGAAAAAAAAAAAAAAACAAAAAGCACAATAAAATAACAAAAGGAGGAAGAGAACGAAAGATTTGAGATTTGTTGTTGCTCAAACACGGTGCAAATGTTTCTCATTTGATTAGACTATTTAAAATCAACTATATTCTAAAAATGGGCGAAGTGGCCAACTAATCTTGCGCCTAAACATGGCCCAAATGACCAGCTAAAAATATGCTATTAATTCTACGTGTGTGCGTCAATTAAGATTGCCTAAAAACAAGATTCAACTAACTAATTTTAAGGAAAACGTGAATAACCTAAATAAAGAAAAACACAGGTTTTTATCTAACAATCTCCTCCTAAAACCTGTGGTATATCTACCTTATTATTTGAACTCCGATCTTTGAGCGAAGTTCCTCAAATTTTACCCGCGCTAGAGACTTGGTGAAAATGTCTCCAAGCTGTTCCTCTGTTCGGATGAAGTCAATCTTGATGAGCCCCCGATCTACACACTCCTGGATGTAATGGAACCTGATCTCTATGTGCTTGCTCCGGTCTTGCAAAACTGGATTTTTTATTAGGGAGATCGTAGCTTTGTTGTCCACGTATAACATTGGTGAATCGCCTTCTCTTCCGATGAGTTCTTCCATCAGCCACGCAAGCCAGACCCCCTGTGTGGCTGCCGTCGAAGCGGTGATGTACTCTGCTTCGCAAGAAGATAGAGCAACTACCTTCTGTTTAGTTGGTTGCCAGTAGATCGCGCCGCCTGAGAGGAAGTAAATCATCGTGCTGGTGCGCTTACGATCATCAACATCACCGGCCATTTCACTATCATTGTAGCCGACTAACTCAAGATTCTTCTTTCCTCTCATTGCATAGTATCTCACACCCCAGCCTCTGGTTCCGGCCACATAACGCAAGATGCGCTTGACAGCCACAAGATGCTCCTCCCTAGGTGCTTCCATAAGCCTACTCACGTGTCCAACGGAATAAGCAAGGTCAAGACGTGTGTTTACCAGATAGCGCAGACTCTCGATAATGCTGCGGTAATTGGTGGCGTTGACTGCCGTCGTAGTGCCGGCCTTCCTTAGTTGGGGTCGGACCTCCATTGACATCCTTGTAGGATTACTGTCCGCTAGCCCAGCTGCGTCCAACAGCTTCTTCGCATACACATCTTTACAGATGGTGATGCCGGCAGTACTCTGTTGCACTTCGATGTTGAGGTAGTAGCTGAGCACGCCGAGATTGCTCATCTTGAAGTTCTTTGACATCTCCCTCTTGAATCTTCCAAGAACTTCCATGTCGCCTCTAGTGATTATGAGGTCGTCGACGTACACTCCCACAATCAGCCGCTGCTTGCCGTGGCCCGTACGTGTACATGCCATGCTCAGAGGGACAACACTTGAACTTCACCGACAGTAGGGTACTGTCGAGCTTTGCGTTCTAGGCTCGTGGTGCTTGCCGAAGCCCATAGAGTGCTTTGTGTAGGCGCAGTACCTTGCTGGAGTTGTCGTTGTCCAGGAAGCCAGATGGTTGTCGGACGTAGACGGTCTCCTTCAGCTCTCCGTTGAGGAAAGCGGACTTCACGTCCATGTGGTGGACCTCCCAAGAGTAATGTGTCGCAATCGCCAACAACAGGCGGACGAATTCCAACCTTGCCACCGGCACGAATACCTCGTCGAAGAACACTCCTTGCTTATGGACGTAGCCCTTTGCCACCAGACGAGCCTTGTGCTTCACAAATTCTCCCTCTTCGTTACACTTTAGTTTGAACACCCATTTGAGCCCTATGGCTCGGTGTCCTGATGACATGTCCTCCAGACTCAAGTTCTTGTTCTCAGTGATAGACACCATCTCTTCCTGCATTGCCTTCAGCCAACACGGGTTCCTTTCTGCTTCGGTGAAGGAGTTCGGTTCATCCGCGCTGATGGCATGCAGTTTGGCCACCACTTCTTTGAGCTCGCACGCCGCCAGTCTCGGTGGTTCACCTCCTCCTAGTAGGTCTTCAATCCTCCGGTACCTGACCCCAGACCATCATCGTGATCGGCATCCAGCGTCGAATCCGCAGTACGTGGTGTTGCGAATTCCACTAGTTCAGGGGGCGTAGCAGGAGTTGCTGTTAGTGTTGGCGTAGGTGTGCTCGGTGCAGCTGCTGGCGACAATGACAGTGCCTGATGCTGCGCTCCTCCTTCTCCCGGCTCGGTGACGAGGTACTCCATCGTGAATTGATTTGAGTTTTGGTCCGCCTTGGTCACGTCATTCCACCGCCAGAAGGTGTTCTCGTCGAAGACGACGTCGCGCGACATGTGAGCTCGCCCCCCCGCAGGATCATAGAGCCTGTATGCCTTGCTCCTAGGTTCATAGCCGATGAAGACGACCTTCAGCCCCCTAGGATCGAGCTTGGCGAGGTGGAGACGCGTGTGTGCGTCAATTCAGATTGCCTAAAAACAAGATTCAACTAACTAATTTTAAGGAAAACGTGAATAACCTAAATAAAGAAAAACACAGGTTTTTATCTAACTTAACACACATCTTTATCGATCATGCTGCATAGTTACTCTTTGTGAGTAACTGGTACTAGAGTGTGACATTCCCCTCCTTTCCACTTTTTATCATCGTCATATCTCTTTAGGCGACTTTGTATGGTGACGACATTTATTTCGGCATCCTAACTCTGATACTAATGGGGTGTGACCCACGATCGAAATATGTCAAAACAAACAACTGAAGTAGAAAGAACAACTTTAGGGGAGAGATCTTTTGAATAAAAGAACGAACACTTATTCTTTTAAATTCTTTTTGTTGTAAAAAGAGCATATATCTAATGAGTATTTATAGTGGAGAAATCACTAACTAGTTCTATAAACTTTTTCCTCAAATTAAAAATCACTAACAATCCTCCGGATCAAAGCACTAAAGTTGTCCATAATTTTGGAACTAATAACAATTCTCCAATTCTCTTCAAGTTGTTCCATGAGTTAGTAATTTATTCTACTAGGTCGGTTAGTAAATAAATTAAGATGACTGACTACAAAAATACTAAATAAATTGATTATCACTTTCTATATGGACCCATTTTCTATCCATAAATGTTCCAAATTAAGTGGAGAAAAATAATAGGAAAAGAAACCAACCCTAGAGAGAGAGAGAGAGGTCCATTGTTTTGTTGTGCAGAGAAGTTACCCTTTTGATATGTACAAGCTTTAACACACACAAATGGATGAAGCCTTGTAATCCAAATTAAGAAGTAAACCCTATGTATATCCAAAGAGTTTCGTCCCCACATAGATAGGGTAACAGAAATGGTGGCCCTCTTTCATTAAAAGCTAAAGGCCCCATTGAAAACTGAGTGGCCATGTTTCATCCCTAACACAGTTTTGAATGTTTAATTAATGTTTTGAGTACAAAAAGCTCATGTTGATATGTTACCATCAAACTCACACATCCTACTTATCTCTTTCCCTCTTCCCTAAAACCCTATCTATCCTCTTCACCACAACATTTTTGTCCTTCCTATCAACTTCCTGCCAAATTCATCACCTACCTCCAAAACAAACATAAAGTTGATATCAATCAGTATGTATTTTTCTATGGTAATTAAAAACTCTAGAGATGTCGTATTATAGCCTAATTCAAATCAACTTAGTGATGCTTACAACGTCAACGTTAATCTAAGGGATAAGATATCCATTACAACTGTAATAGTTAATACTTCGATGTCCGATTACTCTATACTTATTGAACTAAAAAGAAAAGATGATCAACCTTTGTAAGCTTGAAATTCCTTCCCTTGCTTTGTTTTCTTTAATTAATTTATTAAAATAATGAATAGAAACATAACTTTAAATACGTGTTATAATTCTGTGATCTAAATTTTTGAGTTGATTTAAAAGTTCATGATGAAACCCATTTTAAAGTTCGAGAAATGTGATTCTACCCACGATTTTTTTTTTCTCGTAGGGTAAAATCTTGTAAAAATAAACAAATTATTAATTATTCTTAAAGACTAAGTTAATTTCTTAATGTCTTCCCTCTCATTGTCATATCAAGTCCTTTCTAAAAGCTACTTAAATCAAACCATAAGTATAAGTTTATGGAAGCTTGTTGTTAGGACCAATAGAAGCAAAGGAATTATAGTATTAACTTTTTCAAAAGTGGGAAAAGTGATTAAATATGGTAATAAATAGTACAATTGAAAGAACATATATTTACAATTCTTGTGAATAGAGACAATATTAAACATTTGTATATTGGGTTAATTCACTTTTCACTATGTAGTTTGAAGCAAATGAGATATTTAAATGTCGGTTAAATTAAGGAAAAACAAATATGACCCACATGAAATTGTATGATAAAAATGGAATTAGAATAAATAGTAATTCCATGACATGTGCTCCCACACATTTGGCTAATAATATATAAAGTGGCTTGTCATTTTCAGACACATCACACAAACAGCTAGATGTTCTACTAGGTATCACAAAAAGGTATCTTGCTTTGAGTTTATGGTCATATGTAATAACATTATATTATATTTAAATAATTGTTCTCAATTAGGGCAATTTGAGTATTATTAATGACTTGATTAGGGACTAAACAATGAGAAAAAGTGTCATCATTAGTGGCTAATCATTTTAACCCTAAATCAAATCTATTTGGCATAGTTTTATTACTTTGTGTGTGTGCAAATATATGAAATAGTAGAATCATATCAGTGAATATAATGCCACTAATAAAGTTATGAGATGAAATCACTATAGCAACACTAAGTGGCTATGTGCCTTTTGAATAAAATCATGTTACCCTAAATTATTAATGGGGTTAGATATTCTAATGAACAGCTCATAAAGAACATTTTCTTTTTGTGTAATTTAGCATACATATAAAGATTGAAAATTTGAAGATAATATATAATTGGGTAAATTAGTTGAGTTATAACCATGCTAAAAAAAGAAGAAATGATATAATAAGTAAACCGTATAATGTCTTATGTCCAAAATTAAGAATTCGGGTTCAGACAATTCTCCTGCATCCTCTCCTTGCTTCTAAGAGTGAAGAATATAACCACAGACCAATATGAATCCTTTCGAGATGTTTTGTCCTTAAAAACATGTTTCTTAAGAAACTTCACAAGAGGCCACCTAATATATAATTGCTTTAAACAACGTATGCTTGATTTCAGAGAATTCTTGTGATTCAACCACAAAAAAGAAAGGTACACGTTGTTGGTATAAGTAGTACCTTTCAATTCTTATAAATCTTTCTTAGTCATCCTATCCTCAGAATCACTTTCATCTGAATGTAGTCCTGGTTCATTCATGTATCCTTCATTTACAATCATTTTAACTTCTTCTATTATTTTTTTTTTCTTTTGTAATGGATGATTACAAGTATAAAGTTGTGTAAAGTTGAGTTGGTTCTCACATTGTTCTTCCACCATCCAAAAAGCCAACAAACATTGAAAAAAAACACACTAATTATAGATAGGACATAGAAGGCATCAAATTCTATGTTTGGAAACGGTATTGGATGCTATAGGCATAGTGGTAAACACCAAGAGAGAGCAATAGGGTTGTATTCTATTATGAGATTAAAAATCTAAACTAATTAACAAAACAAAAGATCTTATCTTATCTTATCAATGTAGTTGACCACAACAAAAGTGGATAACACTCACTTCCCCTTTTCAAGCTTAAGTTCTTAAAAAACAAACAAAAAAACTTCATGGGTCTTTAGTTTAGAATTATTATAATAATAAAAGATTTTATGTTCCAAATTGCTTCCATTCGATGGATAGGAAAAGCTTTGATTCTTAGGCAATTCCCCCATATGGATGTGTGGCCCATCTCTCTCCCATTTCCACCACAATTTGCTGCATATAAACTCATCATTCCCATTACCCTTTTCTATTTATAAAAATACTTTTTTTCTCTTTTTATATTTATATATAATAAAACATCAAAATGGTTCCTCTTTTCCTCCTCTTTCTAGCTTCCCCATTGGTGTACTTACACTTTCATGCCTATCATAAACGTATTTTGTTTTAGTCCTTCAACGCTCTAAAATGGAAAACTAACTATTTCAGTCGTTCACAACTTTAAATAAACTCTTTCACAAAATACGATCGGGCAGATAGATATGATGAGATGGGGTGAATGGTGGAGGGTTTGAGTTGGGAGCAGAATGATATGGAGACACAAAGGGAGCAATATGATTAAAAGTTGAGAAGGGAAAGGGCTATCAAAGTTGGTGAAACCATACAATGAATTGAACCCAAATTTATTTATTGAGAGAAACAAAGGGTTTGGAGGCTTTTCCTCTCCTTTTTCTCTCTTAAATAATTATATATATATATATAATGTTAATGTTATAATTGAGAAACACTGTAGTAGTTGTAACAGAATATTTATTGCTATCCACAAAAAAAAAAAAATAATAAAGAAATAAAGAAAAACAATTAGAGGTCCACATATTGAATGCCACACAAATTGTCCCATTTCTTAAGTGAAGGGAAAAAATAAAAATGCTCCATGCTTCTCTCTTTTCTCTTATTAATAACAACCCGAAGATATTGTCCAACTTTTTCTACTTTTGTTAGGGAGAGATTTCTACTTATAACTGATATAGAATCTCACAACGATCATCTACGATTCCCATGTAGCACGAACAACTTCAACGTAGTACTCATATAAAATGATGTATGTTTGATTTACGCTAAATCATAATTTAGCGAAGAATTTAGTGAAGAATAAAGAAGAAGAAGAGTGGTACTGTGAAGAACAGTATTTGCATGGCAGGCGTGGGTATCCAAAGGGAGTGAGTAGGGCCAATAATCGTAGAAGAGTTTATATTATGTGGTATCCAAAGGGTCCATCTCCCTTCCATGGCTACAAGTGATGCTCCCAACTTGACAATCCCAACCAACACTGTTCTAAAGGGCCTCTACCCTTCTCTCTCTCTCTCTCTTCCCTTTATTGATTACTTTATCCCTTTCTAATTTGAAATTTTAATTAGTATTAGAGGATTATATGATGTGAATAACAAACAATACGTATCTTATTTTCATATCATTATTGTTTTAGATGATGCCCATGTGTTTTTGTACCATTTCCAATATTAATGATTAATAAGTTTATCATATTCTAAGTTGCTAACGTTATACATTGGAATTTTATATATTTTAAGTAAATAAATTAATGAACTAATAAATATGTTTATTGGTTCTATTATTATTATTATTATTATTATTATTATTATTATTATTATTATTATTATTATTATAATAGTAATAATTGTATTAATGGGTATTCGGAATATCCTAATACGACCAGATAATGAAATTTTACTAAAAACAATTGAGAAGAAATTTCGAGGGAATCAAATGAACGGCCTCATTCTCTCCTCATTCTATAAAATACAAAAATATTTTTTTAATATATTTTATTTATTTCTATGTACGTTCAATACAAATATATTCCGATTACAAAACAATAGTAAATAAATTTTATTAAGAATTTATTAATTTTAATAATGATTGTAATAAATAAACAGTTTTTTTTTTGTTTGAAATTTACATGAAACGTCACAAATGCCAAAATACAACACTAGAAAAGAGTCTCTTTATTTCTTGTTTTGAAACCTTAAACTCCATTCTCTCTCTAAACCCCAAACTTTATTTCATTTTTAGTCCCCAAAAAACAAATTAATTAATTATTAAAATGGAAAATAATATAACTCTCGCCCAACTCTATTCTACAGTTTCTAAACCAACCCCTTACACCCTCTTTTTTTCCCCTTAATTCCCTCATAATATTTTTTTGCAGTAACTTTTGTGAGTGTGAGTGTGTATGTATGAACAACATATTCAATTCAACCCCTTCCACACCAAAAAAACCTGACCCACTTACCCGTCCGAGAACCCCGTTGTCGATCTAATCCATGCTCGAGTTTTTCTAGAACCATAACATGCTTTGTTCTCACTCACTCTGCAACACTCATCGAAGCTGGCTTGCTTGCCACAATCTCATAGTTCTCTCCACCCTCCTCGTCTTCTTCTTCATCATCATCCTCCTCATCATCTTCGTCCTTTTCATCTCGATCCATTGGTTCGCTCTCCATATCTTTGTTGGCTGAGTTGGATCGAACGATTTCTTGTTGCGGAGGCCATTGTTGCTCAGGTCGAACCATCAATGGCTGCTGTTGATGTGGCATAATCTGTGTCGATGATCCGATTACGACGTTGTCGAACTTGTTTCTGTTGTTGTTGTTCTTTTCCTTGTACAAAGCATCAAGCTGGTGAAAATAAGGGCAAGTCTTGGAATCCTCCGGCCTTGTTTTTTTACTCTCCTTCACTTTCTTGAAGTACTTGTTTATGTTCTCCCATTTCTCCTTGCACCTCTTTGCATTTCTATTATACCCAAGTCTTTTCATGGCTGATGATATCTCTTCCCACAATGGCCCTTTTGGTCCATTTTCTTGATATTTGGCGTCTAGATTTGTTCTCAATTTGATGAGTGCCTCAACTTCCACTTTTGGCCATCTTGATGAGCTTGAAGCTGGACTCATCCTATAACTTTCACCACCATTATCACTTGTTTGCAAATATTCATTATTGTTCACCAATTTTTGTGGGGTAGAATTTGGATGAACAACTTGCAATGTAGAAGCTTGTTGTGTCGCGGGTGGCGGCGGCGGTTGCACGACTGGTGTTGGATTTGATATTGGGATTGGTTGTTGTCGTGGTGGTGGTGGTGGCGGCGGCGGTGGCGGTGACGGGTTGTTGTCGTTGTGGTGGGATTGTGTTAGTTTTTGGAGGAAGGATGTAATGGCGGCGTCTTTAGCAGCTGCCATTGATCTTTCTTGAGCTAAAATCTCTTTTTCTCTATTGATTTTGGCCATTTCTTGCATCCTCCATGCATCTTCTCTTGCAACTCTCTCTTGCTCTCTTTTCTCAATTGCCTCCAAGAATCTCTTTTGCATTTCCTCTTGTCTTTCAATCACTTCCCTCATCAATCTCTCAAAGAAATCCTTCCATTTCCTCTTCTTTCTCTGCCTCGACGCCTCATCGGATGATGTCGACGAGTCGACATCATCCGACGTCGAGTTCGAGATGAGATCCGCTTCAAAAGTGACATTGGTTTGAAAAAGCGGAGCAATGGTGGTGGCAGCTAAACTTGTAGGGATATTGAATGGCAAGGGAGGCGGAGGGGGCATGGATTGGAGGTGAATTGTGGGGTTTGGTTGAGTGAATGATATGTTCATCAAGTGGGGTACGGCGGTGGTGGTCGATGGAACAGTTGAAGGAATGTGAGAAATGACGGTGGTTGGAGGGGAAGCCGCCATTGCCGGAGGTGGAGGCTTAGACAAATGGGAGTGGAAATTGAGAGGAGGGTGATTTTCAAGAGCTTCTAATTGTTCAAAAAACTTGTAACTTTTACTATCTGGTTTCCCACATCGAACTTCTTTGGTTCTTTTGTGATATTTATAAACATTCTCAAATTTTTCTTTGCATTTCTTTGCACTTCGATGATACCCAAGCTCCCCTAATTTCCTGATAATAAAAACAAACAAAAAAAAGACCCCACAAAAAAAAAAAAAATGAAAATTTCACCCAAAAAAAAAAAGAAATACAATTTCTCTCTCATACAAGCAATTGCATGTGTAAAAACAATGATTGAGGTAAAAGAAAAACAGAAGAGATTCAGAAGAAAAAATTGATGAAATAATCAACAGAAATTTCAGCTTGAAATTTGATGATATTTTCTTCTCTAAACTGCAAATTTTTCCTCAGTTGTTGATGTTACATGAGAGAGAAAGAATGTTTTTTTTTTTTAACAAAAAAAAAAAGTACCGATTAACTCCAACTCGACTTCACAGATTCCTTAAAAAAAAAAAAAAGGAAAATAAAAAATCTCTCCTTGAATTTCAGTGACACTGAATTGGGATTTCAGTTTGGTTAGAGATTCCCAAGAAAAAAAAAAAAAAATCAGTTGAGATTAAGTGAAAATGATTGAACTGCCGACAGTGAGATGAAAGAAAAAAGAAAAATTTAATAAAAACCAAACCCAGATCTTTGAAATTTTATTTTGAATTACAAAAATATTGAAATTTTGAAGTACCTGGAAACTTGTTCCCACAAAGGGCCTTTAACGCTTGCATCTCGAAAAGCCACGTCCATTTCCGACCGTATTTTCAACAGCGCCAAAGTTTCTTGTCTCGGCCACCGGTTTCCGCCGAAGCTCCGGTCGCCGTTGTCTCCTTCGCCACTCCTTCCTCTCTCATCTTCCCCAGAAGTTTTATTATTATCCTCTGCCGTTACTGCCCCGCCGTCACCCACATCGTCCATGAGCCCATCGTGGTGGTTTGTCGTCTCCGGTACGGCAGAGTCCTCTCCGGCGCCGCCGCCCAAGACGGAAGTCGTGGAGTCGCCAAGCATAGAGAGAATAACAAGGCTACTTGGGAGGGACGCTCCTCCTCCTCTTTCCAAATTACAGCACAATCGAAACAAAGGGCAAAAATAAATTAAAATAAATACACACAACAACAAACATTTAAAAAATAAATAAATAAAATAACTCAAATTAAAATAAAAAAAAAAGAAAAAAGAATTAAGGTGAAATATGTAAAAAGGAGGGGTTTTATGGGGATAGAATTAAATTTTTATTGTTTATTTCTGGTGGGGATCTGCTTGTCAATCTCAAGGGCTTGGTTTTTTTTTCTTTTTCTTTTAGCTGCGGAATCTTTGGTCTTTAATGGGTTTTTTAATTATATAAAATAATAATAATAATAAAATAATAATAATAATAAAAATAAAACCTGCCACCTGGGGTTTCTCTCTCTTTCTTTTATGTATTTTGGGTTCTCTCAGTAATAATAAAAGTGGCACAGAAAGTTATATAGAAATGGAAAATATAAAAAAATAAAGAGAAAAAAGGGTTTTCATTTTAATTTAGTAAAAAGATAATAAATATTACAGAGATTTTTGAACAGCTTGCGCATACAAACAATAATGATAATAAGTTGGTTTTTGTCTGTCCAGCTAAATTTAGCTAAAAGCCGACCCATATAACCTCACTTTTTTTTTTCTTACAGATTTTTTTAATTATAAATAAATCTTCATTATTTTCTTTTTTTTTTTTAAAAGATTACAATTAATGAGAATGAATTCTTGGAGGAAAAAAAATACACTCATTTTATTTCAAAAAAAGAAATTAGATCTAGATCTTATTTTTTATTATTATTATTATTTTACTGCCTTGAAAGGGAGGGTTTTCTTTTTTGGCAAGGTGGTGGTGAAATGACGGAACTACCCCTCACATGGATCCCATTGACCTTTAATCATTGAGAGGCTAATCTAAAGAGTATATTTTATATTTAGACGATCAGATTAGTGATCTGTTATTGTCTGAATAAATTCAGTATTTTTATACTTCGGAGTAACTGTAAAATTGTCGAGAATACCCTCCATCCATATTTGAAATTAAAATAAAAAAGAAAATGAAAAACCACGGCTTGGTGAGGAGTGGGGGGCTGTGGTTCTCTACAACAGGGCCTACGGAGGGGCCTACACTGATTGGGACAAATGGTAGTTTGACAAGATTTTGCTTTCTTTCAATGGAAAAAATATAAAAAAAAAAATAAAAAATAATAACTGAAATATTTATTTATTTATTTTTAAAAAATATATATTTATTGTGGGATCCACGGGGGTTTAAGCCAGTTAGATGTAGGTCAATGTTATTAGGCCAAGACATTTATGAGTAGAAGTAAATGGTGGGCAATTCAGTTGAGATGTGCCCTACCATATTAATTAACTAAAATGAAAATTACCGGTCCTGATTTCATCATCATCCACACATGATTTTAAATTTACCCTCATCCCACGCAGTAAATAACTAATTTTTTTTAAATTTTTTTTAATTGAAGAAATGGGATTAAACTTTATGGTGGAGTCCACCTAAATAAACCAATTTGACCACTCACGAATACAGAAATTACGGAGTACTTAAATACACTGGATTTTTACTCTTTTTTATTTATTTATTTATAATTATATTATATTAAAGAAATATGTGTATAAATTGTGGAGGATGAGTAGTCATACAGTTTGCGGGGTATGACAAGTGTATAGCGACTTTGTATTCTTTTTTTTTCTTTTTGTAAAAAATTATTATTTAATTTGTTCATTACAATTTTGTCCCTCTCATATTAGTTTTATTTTGAAAATGACTATACCTATAACCTGATAAGATTGTTAACAAAATATTGACCTCATTTTTCTATTCTATTATTTTAACACTTTCTATAATGATTTCATCTCTTTTTTTAAAATTCATTTATTTGGATAATTTTAGAAAATTAACTTAAATTACAAGAGAAATAAAAAAAACCAAACTTACCTATGAAAGTCCACAAAATCAAACCACCAGGCAAAGCAAAACAGAAGAATTTTGGCCAAAGGCAAAATGTATGGTCAAAGTCGGCACAAGCTTAATGGGCATATCTTCTCAATTATAACGTTAAAAGTTCAAATCATCGATTAAAATAATAATAAAAAAAGATGCTATTTAGATAAGTTTTATCCTCTCTTTCCTATATTATTTTGCGAAGAAGAAAAAAAAAGTTATAGAAAGTTCAAGAACACAATTTTTTTTAATATATATCATTACATAATTGGATGGAAAATATATTAAACTTAGAATCAATCGATTAAAATTAATGAGATAAAAAAAAGCCAAAAAAAACAAGTGGATTGGAGATGACAATAATGCAAGTTAGAGTGGGACCAAATTTGAATAAGAAGTAGGTATGTAGGGCAATTTAATGCAAAAAATCATGAAACAGCCAACTTCTATGTGGAACTATATATGTCTATACTTTCATTATTAGGTTCACAGAAACTAAAAGTTCCAAAACATAATGAAGGTCGTGTATGGGATGTTTTTAAGTCACAAGTTTTAAAAAAGAAGCATAATATTAACCTCAATTTATTATCTTTTTAAGGGTTTTTGGTGCTTTTTTTCTTCTTCCTTCATCATTACCAATCATCCTTTTTATTCTACAAACTTTATTCTTCGGAATGACAATGTTTTTAGAAGAAATGGTGAGATTAATGATAAGAGATATGACTTCATTAGAACTTCCTACATCTTACACAAAGTCGGAAGTATTGATTCTTTTCTGGCGATAAGCTCCAATTGCATTATGTAACTGTCTCTCGCCCTTAGTTCACCGATTCCCTCTCGTCTCTAAGCTCTCTCACCTTTAGTTGATCAAGAGTTTGATTCCCTTAGCTACCACGTCAATTTCAAGACGAAGAGAGAGTTCTGATCAAGTTGAGATCATATAAACTATGAGTTCAAAGCAACATGAACCAAAGACTAGTGCAAAAATACTATGGACCAGTCGAAGTTATCCACAAGATCGGGTTGACATCATATAAGATCCAATTTCTCCCATGGATGCGGACTACCCTTGTTGTCCACGTCAGTAATTTGTAGCATTACTATCCCGATCAACAAGACATCAAGCATAAGGAGGTGGTATGACCTCACGCAAAGAAGAAGAATTTTTCAGCGAAGAAAGTAGGAGAGACTTTGACAGAGAAGACGCAAGGAGTCAACGAACCGATAAGTGGTTTTCAACAGTTCCTAGCAGTTTGGAAAAGACTCCTCAATATTGAGATCAGTTAGAAGTGTGTGAAAGACTTGAAGTCAACCTCATTCTACCGATGGATTTTACCCAGGATCGAAATATGTTGAAACAAGTAAAAGAAGCAAAGGAAAAACTTGAGGGGAGAGATCTTTTGGAACAAAGTAACCTTAAGCACTTGGTTTTTCAATTCTCTTTAGTTGTTGTAGTGAAATGAGCATACATCTCATTAGTATTTATAGGGGAGAAAATACTAACTAGCTTTCTAAACTTTCTTCTCAAGTTAAGAACCACTAACAATCTTCCTAATTAAAACACAAAACTTGGTCCACAAACACAATACTTGGTCCACAATTTGGCAAGTACTACCAATTCTCCTATAGTTGCTCTATAAGTTAGTAACTTATTCTACTAAGTCTACTAACAATTCTTCTAAGGTTACTCCATAAGTTAGTAACTTGTTCTACTAAGTCTACTAACAAATCTCCTAAAGTTACTATATAAGTTAGCAACGTGTTCTACTAGCTCAAGTTTATTAGCTCACAATCTCCTTCGTAAACTTGATTTGTTCGAGATTCTAAACTCCCAGCAATTCTCGCATCTCTACAAACTTAACCCTTGCTATGGCCTTGGTTAGAATATCTGCATGTTGCTCTCTAGTTCATATGAACTCCACAACAATTTTTCTTTTCTCAACACACTCACGGATGAAGTGGAAGCGAGTGTTGTTAGATAAAAGCCTGTATTTTTTTTCTTTATTTAGGTTATTCACGTTTTCCTTAAAATTAGTTAGCTGAATCTTGTTTTTAGGCAATCTGAATTGACGCACACACGTACAATGAAATTGCATATTTTTAGCCGGCCATGTTTACGGAAGTGGAGGAGGTTTAGTTGGCCATTTGGGCCATTTTAGAGTTGATTTGTTATTTAAATATGCTCATTTAATGAGAAACAAATCACTAGTTTTCAGCGGAATCTCAATACATATTGTTTCTCTTGTGTTTTTCTGTTATTTTCTTCTTCCAACATTTTTCTTTTGTTGTTTTTCCTCCGTCAAGGAGATGGTGTACGGTTTGCCAGCAATCGAAGGCGTGAAAAGACTGTGCAACGGTTGTCTCATCGGCAAGCAGAAGCGCACCCCCTTTCCGTCTCAGGCATCCTACTGCGCCGGTGAGCCGTTGGAGCTCGTGCACGGCGATATCTGCGGGCTCATCAAGCCGGCGACCCTAAGCGGCAAGACCCTCTTCCTCCTGCTGGTCGATGACAAGAGCCGCTTCATGTGGCTGATCCTGCTGCAAGCGAAAAGTAAGGCGACAGAGGCGATTAAACGCATTCAAGCACGCGCAGAGGCCGAATGCGGGAAGAAGATGCGAGTGCTTCGCATGGACCGAGGCAGAGAATTCACCTCGGCGAGCTTCGGCAAGTACTGAAGGGAATGAACTCTTCATCCACGTAGCGGAAGCATTGGGAACCATTTTGATTTTATTAAGATTTAAAAGAAAAGCAATAAATAGGAAAGCAAGAACTCTACCTTTGTAGAAACCCTAGCTTTCAAGACATTTTGAAGTTTTCCAATCATGCAAAAGCTCTTCAACATTCCACAAGATCTTCCTTGCTATGACTCGAACACAAGGTCAAGGCTTGTGGGAGCCTCTTGAAAGAAAATCCTAAAGGAATTGGAGAGAAAGAGTTTCGAGAGTTCTCTGGAGATGTAATTTCATTGTCTAGAGAAAGTGAGAGAGATTCGTGTGTCTTTGGCTAAACCCAAGGGTCCTATTTATAGGGACTCTTGGAGAATCTTTGTCAAATAATATATTTACATATTTAATATATTAGGATATAATATCTTATACAAATCATATTTAAATATTATAAAATATCCTAATATATATTTAACTAATTTGAATCTCATTCAAATTTTAAATATATTTTTATTTAATGTATCAAAATACATTAATTGATTTAATATTTAATTGTATCAAATAAAATAAATATATATTTCTTTTAATATCTCCAATATATTAAATATTAATTGGAACCTTCAAATTAATATATTTTTCTCCATTTATATTTAATCTATCTAATCTATTAAATATTAATTTGAACCCTTTAAATTAAATATATCTTATCTATTTATTTAATATATCTAATATATTAAATATTAATTTGACATTTCAAATTAAATTTATTTTCTTCTTTATATTTAATATATCTAATACATTAAATATCAATTTGAACACTTCAAATTTTCTTTCAAATAAATTGAACCTTTTAGCGTTACTATGAGCTAGCAAGGGTCAAGTCCCCAAAATGGTAGGCATATTGAATCGGCTAACAGAGCCATTCTCACCCATGTAAATTAAAGGACAAGCCCTCACAGGCAGGAGTTCATAACTCACTCAGGATTAAGATCGAGTCGCATATGATCATCATGTAAAATATTGATCTTCTCAATTAACGGATTTATAAAGAGATTAAATATTTCTTGGTCTAGTCTTATACAAACTCATTGTAGGATACCCCCACTTACATGTCTCCACATGAACGATTTGGATCAAATCATTTGTAACGATTAACAAAGTGAGCCGTATCAATAGTGTTACCAGGATAAAGCACCCAACCTTATCCATATACTATAGACTCTTTAGGTTATTACTTGAACACAATCCTCTTGTATGTCAACCACATACTATTCAAGATTACATTAATAACCTTGGATTTTCATACCATGGATAACAATTAAATTACAAATAAAATAATAAAAATTATTGTTAAAAAACTAAATAATTAATTACTAGGCTTTAGGGCATAAATCCCAACAAGTACTGCGACGAGCTCGGCATGCAGCGGCACCTAACGGTGCCCTACTCCCCTAGCAAAACGGGGTGGTGGAGCGCCAAAATCAGACAATCGTCGGGATGGCAAGATCATTGCTATGATGGCCGGGATGCCCGAGAGGTTCTGGGGAGAGGCGGTCATGACGACCGTCTACCTCCTCAACCGGTCGCCAACGTGAAGCCTTGACGGGAAGAAGCCACACGAGGCCTGGTACAACAAGAAGCTAGCGGTACATCATCTCTGAGTGTTCGGCTGTGTTGCGTACATGAATCTCACGTATCCCCACCTCGCCAAGCTCGATCCCAGGGGGCTGAAGGTCGTCTTCATCGGCTACGAACCCAAAAGCAAGGCATACAGGTCTATGATCCTACGGGGGAACGAGCTCACGTGTTGCGTGACGTTGTCTTCAACGAGAACACCTTATGGGAGTGGAACGACGTGGCTGAGGCGTACTAGACCCCAAAACGGTTCACGGTGGAGTACCTCATCACCTAGCCGAGAGAAGAAGGAGCGTAGTATCGAGCACTGTCACCACCGCCAGCAGCTGCACCAGGCACGCCTACACCAACCAAACTCTTGCTACGCCCCCTGAACTAGTGGAGTTCGCAACACCACGTACTACGGACTCGGCGTTGGATGCCGATCACGATGATGGTCTGACGGCCAGGTACTGGAGGATTGAAGACCTATTGGGAGGAGGTGAACCACTGGGATTGGCGGCGCGCGAGCTCGAAGAAGAAGTGGCCGAACTGCATGCCATCAGCGCGGATGAACCGAACTCTTTCGCCGAAGCAAAAAGGAACCCGTGTTGGCTGAAGGCAATGCAGGAAAAGATGGCGTCCATCACTGAGAACAAGACGTGGAGTCTGGAGGACATGCCATCAGGACACCGAGTCATAGGGCTCAAATGGGTGTTCAAAATAAAGTGTAACGAAGAGGGAGAAGTTGTGAAGCAAAAGGCCCGTCTGGTGGCGAAGGGCTACGTCTAGAAGCAAGGAGTGAACTTCGAAGAGGTATTCGCGCCGGTGGCAAGGTTGGAATTTGTCCGCTTGTTGCTGGCGATTGCGACACATTATTCTTGAGAGGTCCACCACATGGATGTGAAGTTCACTTTCCTCAACAGAGAGCTGAAGGAGACCGTCTAAGTCTGACAACCACTTGGCTTCTTGGACAACAACAACTCCGGCAAGGTACTGCGCCTGCATAAAACACTTTACGAGCTTCGACAAGTACCAGTACCCTACTGTCGTTGAAGTTCAAGCGTTGTGCCTCTAAGCATAGCATGTACACGCACGGCCACGGCGAGCAGTGGCTGATCGTGGGAGTGTACGTCAACGACCTCATAATCACTAGAGGCGACATGGAAGTTCTTGGAAGATTCAAGAGGTAAATGTCATAGAACTTCAAGATGAGTGATCTCAGCGTGCTCAGCTACTACCTCGACATCGAAGTGCAACAGAGTACTGCCGGCATCACCATCTGTCAAAGTTCGTACGCGAAGAAGCTGCTGGACACAGCTGGGTTAGCGAACAGTAACCCTACAAGGACGCCAATGGAGGCCCAGCTCCAGCTAAGGAAGGCCTGCACTACGACGACAGTCGACGCCACCAATTACCGCAGCATTGTCAGGAGTCTGCGCTATCTGGTAAACACACGCCCTGACCTCGCTTATTTCGTTGGATACGTGAGTAGGTTTATGGAAGCACCTAGGGAGGAGCATATTGTGGCTATCAAGTGCATCATGCGCTATATGGTCGGAACCAGAGGCTGGGGTGTGAGATACTGTGTAGGGAGATGAAAGGAGAAGCCTGAGCTTGTCGGCTACTGTGATAGTGACATGGCCAGTGACGTTGATGATCGTAAGAGCATCAGCGGGATGATTTACTTCCTCTCAGGCGGTGCGATCTACTGGCAATAAACTAAACAAAAGGTTGTTGCTCTGTCCTCTTGCGAAGCAGATTACATCGCCGCTTCGATGGTGGCCACACAGGGGGTCTGGCTTGCGCGGCTGATGGAAGAACTCATCGGAATAGAAGACAATCCACCAATGCTATATGTGGACAACAAAGCTACGATCTCCTTGATAAAAAATCTAATTTTGCACGACTGGAGCAAGCACATAGAGATCAGGTTCCATTACATCCAGGAGTGTGCAAATCGGGGCTTATCAAGATTGACTTCATCCGAACAGAGGAACAACTTGGAGATATCTTCACCAAGTCTCTGGCGCGGGTAAAATTTGAGGAACTGCACTCAAAGATCGGAGTTCAAATAATAAGGTAGATATACCACAGGTTGTAGGAGGAGATTGTTAGATAAAAGTCTCTATTTTTTCTTTATTTAGGCTATTCACATTTTCCTTAAAATTAGTTAGTTAAATCTTGTTTTTATGCAATCTGAATTGACGCACACATGTACAATGGAATTGCATATTTTTAGCTGGCCATGTTTACAGGGAAGTGGCGCAGGTTTAGTTGGCCACTTTGGTATATTTTTAGCCTAGATTTGTTATTTAAATATGCCCGAGAAACAAATCACTGGTCTTCAGCAGAATCTCAATACATATTGTCTCTCTCTTGTGTTTTTTCAGTTATTTTCTTCTTCTAACATTTTTCTTCGGCTGTGCTTCCTCCGTCAAGGATTTCCTCCGATTTTCTAAGTCAAAAGACATCAAGTGCCAATGTGTTTGTTGTGTCTGTAAAATACTGAATTTTTCATCAGTGCAATTGCAGATTTATTGTCGATGTAAAGAGTTACCAGCTTTAGTTTAGTTCTAGTCACTTCGCTCAACAAATTTCTCAGCCATAATGCTTGGCGCGATGCCACAATTGCTGCCATGAACTCGGCCTCACAGGAAGATAGTGCCATAGTTTGCTGCTTTTGAGATTGCCAAGAGATCAAATTTTCATTGCGATAAAACTTCATTTTTGCAGTGATTTTTTTATCGTCAATGTCTCCAGCTAAATTACTATCGGTAAAATCGACTAGTTCTTTAAGACCTAGCCCTCATTGACACTTCAACCCGTAGCTTGTGGTTCTCTTCACATAGCGGAGAATGTGCTTAACCGCTTGATGATGCGTCATAGTGAGCTTTTCCATGTACCTACTTACTATTCCAAAAACATATGAAAGGTCCGGACGAGTATGAGTCAAATATCTTAGACTTTCGATGACACATCTATACTCAGTGGAATTCACCAAGCTTCCTTTAGAATCTTTCCTAAGTTGTAACTTTGCTTCCATGGGATACTTGGTCGATTCGAACTCTGCCATCTTAAATTGTTGCAATAACTTCTTAGCACAGGCCGATTGCTTTAGCATGATGCAATTTTTCCTTTGGTCCACTTTAATACCGAGGTATACGTCAGTAACCTGATATCAATCATCTCAAATTCTTTCATCATTTGCTACTTGAACTCTTTAACAACTTTCACACTTGTACTAGTGACGATCAGGTCATCAACGTACACGTTAACTATGAGTGTTTTAGCCCCATTGTTTCTTGTATACACTGCTTGTTCTTGCGAGCACCTCATGAAGTTTAGACTCTTTCAGCCCTTGTCCAAACATATGTTCCACGCCCTTGGTGCTTTCCGTAAACCGTAGAGGACCTTTGATAACTTGTACACTTTGTGTTCTTCGAATTTGATGACGAACCCTTAAAGTTAGGCATCATATACTTCTTCTTGGAGATCACCATTTAGGAATGCTGATTTAACGTCCAAGTGATGGACCTCCCACCCGTGTTGAGTTGCGAGGGCAAGAATCAACCTTACAGTGTCCAGTTTAGTCACAGGCGTGAAAATCTCCTCAAAATCAACTCTTTGTTGTTGCACGTATCCCTTCGTCACGAGTCTTGCTTTATGCTTGATGACATTTCCTTCTCTATTCTTCCTCAACTTAAACACCCACTTCAAACCGATGGGCTTGTGTCCGGACGGTAAGTTAGTTAGTGCCCACGTCTTATTCTTCTTAATGGCTTCAAGCTCTTTCTGCATGACCTTCTGCCTCATCGTCTCAGTTGCTGCCTCACGGTAGGTTGTTGGTTCTCGACCGCGAGCAACACTAACTCATCGGGATCCAATTCTTCTTTAACTGTATCTGCATAGATTTCAGCAAGAGAACGAAACTTCTTTGGTCCATCCTCTGTTGTGGATCCTTTTATCCTCTTGCTCGCTCTCTTATTCTAGAGAGTACATCACGCCTTTCGGTGTCACCGGTAATGATATGTGTGGATGTGTTGGTATTATTGTAGGGGCACTTTCTAGGTCTGTTGCGTCTCCCTCTTCTTCCATAGTAGTGAACTCTGTAACAGTTCGCTTGTTATCGCTAACGTTGAACCAATCCCACTTCTTCTCTTCTTCAAATACGACATCTCTACTTACATGAATTTTTTCATGTTGTAGATCATACCGCCTGTGTGCCTTGGTCCCATCTTCTACACCAAAATACACCATCTTTTGGCTTCTATCATTAGCTTTTTGATATATGACTTTGCAATCTTAACATGTGTTGTACAACCAAAGACTCTTAGGTACTCAAAATGAGGTGTCTTTTCGAACAATGCTTTGTAGGGATGTGAGTGTCCAGCGCCTTTGTTGGTAAACAGTTTAGAAGATAAACCGCATGTCGTATTGCTTTGCCCCATAAAATTGTCGGGACTTGCATGCTTTCGAGTAAGCTTCTTTTAGTGTTCATTATGGTGTGATTTCTTCGTGCGACCATACCGTTTTTTTGTGGAGTATATGGTGCAGTGAGTTGACGCTTGATACCTTCTTCTTGACAAAATTTTGAGAAATTCTGGAACAAGAACCCGCCACCTCGGTCGGTGCACAAGGTTTTTCAGCTTGTGATTAGACTCGTTTTCAACGAGTCTTTTGAACTTCTTAAACGCACATAATGCCTCTCCTTTATCTTGGAGCATGTACACCCACATCCAACGGCTAAATTGTCTGCAATATCTGAATTTTACACAACTGATGTAACGACCCTAAATTTTACCTGTTTAATCTAAGGTCATTACTATACTTTAAATGCGGAATTTACCTTAAATGGGCTCTTATCATAAATGCGACATAAGTATGCCTTTTATTACCTCATGAATAATGAATACAAGGGAAGGAAAAGAAAAGCACAACGCTGAAATAAATGTCTTATACTACCCTATGATTTATTATGCGATTACAATTCAACCTATACTAACCTATACTAATGATGCAAATGGGAATTCAACCTAAAATAACCTATACTATGAATGCAAATGAAATTCGCCCTATACTAACCTATACTACAAAATGGAAAACAACTATCCTATGCATGTGCCACGATCTCGGGATGTGCGATGCCGCCATCAGTCTCACATGGGTGCCTTGCCCTTATTTGAAAAATATAGTAGCACGAGGCTTGAGTATTTCTAGAATACTCAGTAAGTGACCCCCTATCGGGGTTATGCAACAATCACATGCAAATGAGATGATGAGACCTATCTTTCAGTCTGTCTTCCAACGGTGCTGTCCTAACGGGTAATTTGGACGTGTACCATATACTCTACACAACGTCCATACGTGCGGGTATGGGCTCACCAGTCAGTTCGCACACCGCTAGGCCACCATACTAGTCGGGCTAGCATATACTGGGACGCTCCCTAGGCCAGACACCCGTTAGAACTAGTAACCGTCACGGCAGCGCTATGCAAAACATAACGATCGTTGTCCTGCCATTGGATGTACGCGTCCGTACCCTCGTGATGGAATAGGGGTATCCCCCCAATGCATGAACACACATAATGCATGAGGTCCCCAATATTTCTACTTTTATCATTAATGAATATAACCCCGCTATCATCTTTCATGCTTAACATGTCATTTCTCATTTTTTAGTCTACGTATCACACATAGCCTAACGGGGTTACATTTCATGTCGTTTATCGTGATTTCATGTCACACATCACATGTTGTTTACATACAGAATTAAAGTACCATTCACGCCAGAATAATCCAGACACATCATAAACGTCATAAACATAACACATCATATCACATTAAACAACATACATTCACATTTCACAAGCGTACTTAATCGAGTATAACAGGCTAGCAAACAATTTAATGACACGTGCGAACCCACGGGCACGTGCCAACATACAACATACAACGCGTAACCTACGACGGGTGAGCCACTTACTTGGTAGGCCTTAGCCGAAGTACTCCCTAAAATATAAACGTATGCTCCTAGCTCCATGTATACGTCCTACGCTTCCGTTGGTGGTTGGTTCCTATTGGATCATTCGACACCTTCGTTAGTATTTCACAAGCATAATTAATTTCCAACTTGAATTTGTGAAATATGGCCTTAAAATGACCTATATTACCTGAAACGGGGTCGAAATCAAGTCCGGGAGGGTCGGAACGGTGCCAAACAGGTCGGAAACAGGTTTCCTGAGTCGAATAAGCCGCCGGAGCCGAGAAGCCGCCACCGAGCCGATCAAGCCACTGGAGCCGAGGGGTGTCGCGCTGCAGACGTGCCATGTGGCACAACCAAGGGGCGACGCGTGTACAGTGATCTCGGGTCGAGGCGCGGGTCGTCGGGTCAAGCGCGCGGGCTGTCGAGTGGGTCGGTCTCTGGATGCGAGTTTCAGTTGTGACGGGCTGCAGGGTTTTGGTTGCGGTGGGCTGGGCTGAACTTTACTATTGGGCCGCGTTTTGTTCCGGTGGGGCGAGGGTTGAATCGTGGGGCCGAGAGGTTTTGGATCGTGGGTCGGACTTCGTCTTCCTCGCCCGATTACCGGTAAATTTTTCTGACGACAGTCTCTCTCTCCTTGGTCACTTCGTTCCGACGTCCTTTTTCCTCCCTTTTCCTCCGTTTCCGAGTCTCCTCCTCTCCTTAATTCCGTTTATGGTATTTGTTTGGTTCGTAATTGCCTAACACTCCTGGATCTGAGAGGGTTTAGAAATTTGACGTTCTGTCTCCCTTATCCGACGGTGTACGACGTGTAAGCAACGTCGAAATATACCCCTGGTGTGTGTAAAGGTCTCTGGGGTTATTTTCGTTGCTTAAATTGGAGGTTTCGACATCCATTTCATAGGGTTTGGCTTTGTCGGAGTTTCATCGGTTTTCTCACTATCCTTCTCCTTTTTCTCACTATTTTTCTTTCTTGCAGGTGTCTTGGAGGTGGCTGAAGGTTGGGTTTGGTTTTCGTGGTGACCCCGATGTCGGGCGCACTTTGTGCATTGTGTGCGAACGAAAACTTCGGCGTTCGCCGGAGTTTTCGGTACTACCGACGACCGTGGAAATTTTTTTTTTCTGATCCGTTATAACTGACTTGTTTGTTGGGTTAGAACAATTCCCGCACAATCATTAACCCGCTGCCGCAAGAGTGTGATTGTGACAACTAGTGTGTGAGTGCATCTTTCTTGCATGTTTGGCCTTCGTTCAACTGATTTTTTTTTCTCTATTTTGATACTAATCCTATTTTTATGCCAACAAGGTTCACGTAGAAAAAAAGTTCCATAATTAGTGGCATTATTCCACTAAGAAATCGAGCTTGAAAAGGTACAAGCGAACTAAGTAAGTAATTATACAGATTCCCCTTGAGGATTACTTGTAGGAATCACTTGGACAAACTTGTATGCTAACAAGCTCAACCTTAGGTAGATAGATTCTGCATGTTTATAGCAGAAATCAGACAGGTAATTATGAGAATTATGCTGGTGTAGAAATGATGGAACTACCCCGTAGGTTAAGATTATGAATTGAATGCTATTTTCAAGTCTTATTTTGTGCTATAAAGAAGGATGAGAATTTTATGATCTGCGCTCCAAGTGATTAATTGACATCATCTTTCCATTGAGAATGTTTATTCATTTTGCATGATTTATTGTATGTTAGCTTCAATTGATTGATTTTGTGTTCTTCTTGTAGAGTATAGAAAGCAACAACGAGATATGACTAGGGAGTTAGAGACAGGTTGGCTAGACAATGATCTAGGCCAGGATGCCTTTAGTAGATTGAGCACCTTAGGATCGTGAGTGGTGGTTAGTGGGTCTAAACCCTAGTGATCCCAAACTAAGCTAAGCTCAAGGAGTCAGTATAGAGTATCCTGGAGTCGAGACTCTGTGTCAAGCTACCTAATTGCCCTAGGGATCTAGTAGACCACCATGACATTTAAGAATGATTAAGGTAGCTCTCCAAGCCGATAGTAGTGTGACGGTGTCACTAGGGTCTCCACCTACTATCTTCTTTTGTTTACCCTTAATCTCTAGTTGCGCCCTGCATAGAGGTAGGTGTACTAGTATAGTTGACTCAGTTAACAAGACAACGTAGCAAGTTGAGACAACTAAATGCTCTACCCTGTGCAATATAATCCGTCTTGAGAGGGGGAGTCACGCAGGTAGACGTAGTAGTTAGCAAGCATTCGAGGTTCGTTACCCTCTAGACCAGGGTGACTTTATGGTTTTGAGAGATAGTTCTCCAGCTAACCTCCTATAGATGATGATCAGGTTCAAACAACATATTGTCCCACTAGAGTATTTTGAGGTAGCGCTTGAACTCAGGATACCAAATATCCACTACATAGGCAAAAGAAGCTACCTTACTCTAAGATCAGAAGGATAGAACACGTTGAGCAGACCCCTAGATGTAAGATATGTTGGATATGACCTACGATCGAAATATGTCAAAACAAATAAATGAAGCAGAAGGAACAACTTGAGGGGAGAGTTTATTTGAACTGAAAAACCTTAAACGCTATACTTTTGAATTCTTTTGTTGTTGTGTATAAAACGTACATTTGAAGACTATATATAGGGGAGAAAACACTAATGAATTTTCAAAACTTTCAACACAAGTTAGCAACTATTAACAATTCTCTTAACCAAAAGACTCAAAAATTTCCTAAACTTGCTCAAGTTAATAAGTACTAACAATTATCTTAAAATTGCTCCAAGTTAATAACTTCTTTTGCTAAGTCAAGCTTATTGACTCACATTCTCCTCCGTATGCTTGACTTTACTCAAGATTCTTCACATCAAGAAACTCCCGCATGTTTTCAAATTTAACCCTTGCTAAGTTCTTGGAGAGAATACATGCACGTTGCTCTCTAGTGTCAACTTTTTTTGGTCTCTGGTCAACTCTGTCTTCTTAAGAAATTTTAATTCTGCAAGATGCAATTTCTTCCGCTACTCTCTTCTGTGCAGAAAATTCATCATCAAACTTACATGTAGAAACTTCTTGTAAAGTCTTCCTCTGTTCTTCAACTTATTTTTAGGCCTACCTTTAGGCAAATTTGGTTGAGATGAAAATTTTGATATCTCATTTTTCTTTCACACTGGTGGCCTTCCTCTAGATCTTCTTGGTTGAGATGATAAGTTTGATGAAATACAACGACTTGTAGGTTGCTCTTCGTTGATTGAAGTAGCCTCTGATTTCTTCTTGATTCTGTTCTTCAGTTCCTTTTTCTTCCAACTCATTGGTTCCTTCTTCCCTTTCTTGATGCTGATGCTAATGGAGGCTTCTAGAAGATGTTGATGATCTTTCATTAGTATCTTATACAGGCGGTTTCACGATCGTTTTACCTTCATCAATAGGGCTCCATTTTTTTTAATATCTTGAAGAACGAGTCGACTACCTTCACTCTGATACCGTCTTCTCTCATTGGACCAAGGCTAATAATATTTTCTTCAAACTTATGGTGTAATAGACTAGAACAAGATGGATCCTTTGTCTTAGATTGGTACAATTGACCTATCGCAAAACTTCACATTTAATAAACTACTCATCAAGCTGTTTGAACTTTGCTCAATCATCAATCATGTGGTTGCTCTCTGTATTGTCTAGGTACCACATGTTGGCCTCCATTTGGTCATTTCCATCTGCGAGGAGGTTCACCAGAACTTTCTCTTCATTGAGCATCAATAGGTTGGGCTTTTTCTTGGCAAACATTGGCAAGCTTTTTATCATTCGTGAATGTGAGGTTTGCCTCCTCATCACGCTCCTTATTGCGGCACTCTATCGCATAATGCCCGTATTTTCCACAAGCATAACACTTTATCATACTCTTGTCCTTCTATTGGTTGGCATTGTCATGTATTTGTGAGGTATTTGTAGAAAATAAAATCGCTCGGATACCAATCTCGAAACAAAAGCGCTCGCTCTAATTCTAACTCGTTTAGGTAACCGTCACGAAACTTTAAAGGGGGTGTCGAAAGGGGAGAGAGACAAGGAGACAAAGAAGTTCTCAAAAGGTTATATTACACACTAACTCAGACAATAAATTGCTTTCTGCTTTTCTTCTCTCTCTTGTTTTTTTTTTCTCTCTGCACACTCTATGCACACATTTTACAACAATACATAATGCCCCTTTTATAGTTTTTTTCTAAGGCTAAGTTTAGCCTAACTGCCCTCACTTTTCTCTCTCCCATAAGCCTTTTTCCCTCTCAATTTTAGTAATGATCTTTTTGATCAAATAACAAACAAAAATCATAATCAATTTTTTTTTCTTTTCTTCTCTCTCTCCTACATTTAAGTTTATTTCTCAACAAAACTCCTCATAAACTTAAATGCTCATACTCAATGATTTTTCCTGCGCCGTTTCCATTTTTTCGAGCTCAGTCGTGGTCTCTTCGACTTTCTCTTCTTTTCTTCGAGCGGCAAAATAGGGTTGTCCTCCTCTGGTGAGACTTCATTTGGATCTTCTCGAGAGCATCCCATCTGTGACACCACCTCTTCATTTTTTCAGTTCTCATCTACGCTTGACTCAGACATTATGGCTTCGTTCTGTTTACTCAGCTCCCTTCGTAGGTCCACATCGACCTTTACCACTAGCAGTCTTGTTTCCTCCAATTTGGTTTTATCATGCGTGAGTGTCTCAATCGTATGTCGTAAATTCACTACCTCCTGTTGAACTTGATTCAGGTTCACGTCGAGTGAGTCTCTCTGATGAGTCAGCATTTCTATATCTTTCTCCTCCCTCACTAGCTCGTCCATTAGACCCTCAATCTCCATGAATAGGCTTTTCTCTTTCTCCGCACTTTCTTCAACTTTCTTCGTAAGATCGGAGATTGTCTTCTCATTCTTTTCCTTCTCCTGTTTTAGACAGAAGGAACTCTTACTCAGCTCAGTCACTTCCTTCTCTAACCGTTGAAATTTTGTTTCCAGCTCTTTCTTTTCTTCTTCAATTTTCATCCCCTTTCTTCTTTCTACCTCGTTTTGCTTTTCTGGCCATTTGAGCTCTCTCTCTTCGAGTTCGGGCTCTCTGTTCTTCGGTTGTTCATCCTTCTTCGATTTTCTCGTCTCTAATACGGTGATTTCACCAAATCCGCTACGTATCACCTCATTTTCAACAATTTCTACTACCTCACGTCTACTGCCATCATCTTTCGTGCCGCTGTCTCCTTTTATGTTCGGCTCTTCGTTTTGAGCCATTAAGAGGATGCCTCCACTTGTTGCGTCATCCAAGGCTAGGTTGATGGTTTCTTCCACCTTCTCTTTGGCTCGACATACTCTCGCATAGTGACCCATTCTGCCACAATTGTAGCATCTGTCGGAGTTACAATTATTTGCATAGTGGCCATATTTCTGACATTTGAAGCACTGGATGTTGGAAGTGTATCCTTGACCGCGCCCTTGAATACGTCCTCTTCCACGCCAATTTGCTTGGCTCGATAGTCTGTTCTCCTGGGAGTTCTCTTCGTGACTATTACCTTGACCACCTCGACCATTCCCGTGACTTCCACTATCTCTACCTCAAAAATTTTGTGAGTAGAGAACTTTTTCATCCTTTATTGTTGCTTTCGTCTAAAGCGCTTGATCGAGTGGTTCCTCCTTCTTTTTCTTACGTTGCTCGTGTGCCTCGAGAGAACCGACAAGCTCATCGACTGTGAACTTCGTTAGGTCCTTCGACTCTTCTATGGCACACACGACATTCTCGAAGCTGTCTGTTAACGACCTCAAGATTTTCTCCACAACCCGCGTCTCGGGTAGCATTTCTCGGTTCCGATTTAGTTGATTCGCCACGGTTTGTACACGTGTAATATAGTCAGATACATTTTCTGACTCCTTCATCTTCATACTCTCCAACTCGCCACGCAGAGTCTGGAGACGCATCTGCTTGACTCGATCGGTTCCTTTGAACACCTTTTCTAGAGTGTCCCACGCTTCTTTTGAAGTAGTTGTCCTTGCAATCTTCTCAAAACCCGACTCGTCAACAGCCCGGAACAGCATGTATAATGCTGCCTTATCCTTTGACCGTAATTCCTTTAGCGTCTTGTTTTTGTTGGAAAATAAACTTAAATGTTTTTTTTATTTTTTATTTTTTTAATTCAGTCAAAACGATTTAATTATGAGGGCATAATTATCTCACGTAAGGAGAGCAAATAGGAGAGAAATTTACTGAAGGGAGAGTAAATGGGTGGAAAAAAAAATCGTGGGTAGCCAAATTTGGCCTTAGGAAATGCTATAAAAAGGCCTCATGTATTCAATGTAATAGTGTAGAGATAAATAACAACAAGAAAGAGAAGGAAAACATTTACTGTCTGAGTTAGTGTGTAATAACTTCTTGAGAACTTCTTTGTCTCCTTGTCTCTCTCTCCCCTCTCAACACCTCCTTTTAAAGTTTCGTGAGATTTATCTAAACGAGTTAGATTCAGAGCGAGCGTTTTATTTCGAGGTTGATATCGGAGCAACTTTAGTTTACTTCATCAAATCGGTATCAGAGTGATTTCAATTTTGACAAATTGGTATCATAGCGATTTCAAATTAACAAATTGGTATCAGAGCAGCGTCAGTTTCTACAAATTGGTATCAGAGCAATTTATTTTTCTACAAATTGTCGAGTCCTTCTCTGCCAACATGAGAAGGACGTTCCTCACTATCGTCACCATGCTTGATGGCGTCCCACACGCCTTGTGCCTATAAGTTAACACGCATCTTTATCGACCATGTTGCGTAGTTACTCTTTATGAGTAACGGCTACTAAAGCGTTACACTCCCCTCCTTTCCACTATTTATCATCTTCATATCTCCTCCGGCAACTTTGAACAATGATGGTATTTGTTCCGTCATCCTAACTTTGATACCAAATGTTGGATATGACCCACGAACGAAATATACTGAAATAAATAAATGAAACAGAAAGAACAACTTAAGGGGAGAGTTTCTTTGAATGGAAGAACCTTAAGTATTATGTTTTTCAATTCTCTTTGTTATCGTGTATAAAACATACATCTGAAGACTATTTATAGAAGAGAAAACACTAATAGATTTCCTAAACTTTCTCCACAAGTTAGCAACTACTAACAATTCTCCTAATAAAAGACTAAAAAAATTTCTAAACTTCCTCGAGTTAATAACTACTAAAAATTATCTTAAGAATGTTCCAAGTTAATAAATTCTTTTGCTAAGTCAAGCTTATTGACTCAGAATCTACACCAAAGAACGGCTCATTACATCAAGGCCATCATAGTTGCTCAAATAGCAGAAGAGACTAGGCTAGAACTACCTTGAGATAAGAGAAAATCTTGTGGTCACTTACTAGGTTAATGATGCAATGAGAGCCTACAAATAGATTACTTACTAAGTATTATTATACTCACCCCTTTCCACATTTTCTTTTTTAGGTGAATTATTCTTCTGGAAGATGTGAGTGAGTGCTTGGGAGCTCTACAATCACAAAGGGGCGTCGATCTGGAACGTCTATGTTGTCTGCATTTTCATGGACAGTCATTGACTAAATTGTGTATCTCTATCCCGCTCCCTCTTTTGTAAACAACTTGAACATCTCATGCTTTGAAGATGTTTTGTAATGGATTTAGAAATGATGTTTAATGACTTTAAATCACGCCAAATTTTACCGTATTTTTATTTTTATCATCTACACATGTTTTCTTTGCATTGTTTGTTAGTCACAGTACACGTTTTTTAAGATTTGACCGTTCCATCTAGCCTTAATCTAAAACGATTAAATTAGCATGAATGAGTATAAAATACTCAATAAGTAGCCTACTTGCAAGTTTTTGGTTCGCCCTTAAATCTTATGTTGTTAGTTCGTTCATTCATTTGGTGTTTTATTTGTACTTAAAAATCTCATTTCTAAGTTGCTGGCTCTCCTAGGCTATCTTGTTCCACCTAAGCTCAATTAATTTAAATGTTGGGGAAGCTATCAAACTTTCTTTCCTTGGCCCTATCTGGATCGTCAATTCTCAAAGTTCGACTCTACTGAGCTTACTATCTCATAAGTTCATTCTTGGGATTTTAAGGTATCTTGATTTGCTATCTACTAGTCCATTCCATCATCAATAGCCTATATATCGCAGGTATTCAAAGTGTGACCCCTTTGTAGGTTTCCGTTCTCTTCATACTATTATGGACAATATTCTTAGATTCTCTAGTATGATTTAGCTAAAATCTCCCCAAGTCCACCCTAAAATGTAAAAATTATAAAGGAGGGGACAACCCTCATTCTTATCAAGACTCATCTACCTTGTGGTTTATTGCTCTCTCATATGAACAGTATCGCAATTAGGAAATGTTCAGAGACCCCATAACCGCACCTTCAAAACTTTCATAAAACTCTCTTTAAGGTTCATGCATTTCAGGGCTCAACCCTAGTTCTACGAACTCATAATTATAAATGTACTACTGTGGACCCCTTCCAATCGGAGCATGCTTAATATTAAAAATTAACTGGTAAACCCTATAGCCGCCACAGAGTACACGTCATCATATCCAATTCTAAACATTATGTACAAACCTTTGACACTCGAGTTGAGTTCACGATTAGGGATTAATTAGGGAACCCCTAAATGGTTCTCGTATAACTGTATAAACATATCATGCATGAAATATATCATCAATAGGGATATGGTATGATAATCTAATTACGGATACCTAAAAATTCTTTCGATTTTGTTCAATTTCAAGTTCGGTTCATTATAATCATAAAAGTCGAGCATACATAGGGTCAACATGTTTTTCATCATTTAAATAAACCCCTTTTGATGAACTTTAAAAAAAATATTTCTAATAACATATTCCAATATATTGTATAAACATTTCTTAATCCAAAGTTTCAAGTGCTATTTACTTGGTTTGACGGTCACCTTATGGTGGTTCATATCCTTATTAAGCTATATTAAAACTTCTAAAATAGGTCATAAATTAAGAGAAAATATTAGTATCATCCAAATATGATGAAAAATCAAACCATGTGACAATAAAGGGAACCGATTCAATTGGATCGTATCAGTTGGTCTAATTGAACAGTATTGGATTGCTTTATTCCAACTGAACAGTGTTAGGTTGGTCTAAAAATTCAAATTTTAATATATATCTAACGGGCCGATCATGATGTTAGGTTATGGAGTCTGCTCCTTATATAGCTTAGTCAACAGTTATACATAGTAAAGCTATAGGGTAAAGCTATATGGGATAAATAGCTATATATATATATATAGTAGATGGTTAAATCTGGTAAAGCTATATATAGTAAACTGAACCATATATATCTGCTAAGTTGGAGCTTTGAAAATGTACTTTTTATTCTCTGTATTCTCTCTTATACATACTCATCAATACAAATCCTTTAACCAGAGTTTTCCTTGCATTTTCTCTCTTCTATTTCTTTGTGTTCATCTAGATCGAGTGTATGCGTTGTTGAGCGATCCTAACACATGATACTTGATAACATTCAAGGCTCTAAAGTGAACGCAAAATATAATCCAGTAACACACAATATAAACCCCAACCCCATTTATCTAACGGGTTGATCATGATACTTGATAACATTCAAGAACCTAAAGTCAACGCAAAAATATAATCGAGTCACACAAAATATAAACTCCGACCCCATTTATATAGGCCCTAAAGTGAGCACAATTCATATTAAACTAGTCCCAAACAAGCCCTAAAACAAAGTACACCATTTGTTCAACACTTGAAGACTCGATTAACATTGCTATGTTAATGGCATGGCTCTGATACCATGTTAGGAACTATGAACCTCCCCCTGTTGTTCAATGTTCTTCACGGCTTGAAATATGAGATCAAATGCCACAATAGAACACCAGGTCGATTCAAGGAAAACCAGGTCGAGGATATCACAAATGAATACCAAACGAAGAGAAACCAACCTCCTGAGGCTATTGTTGCAAATTCAACAACAATGACAGGGTTCATGACGGTAGAAGTTAGGCTTCATCAATCGTCAAAGCGATAAAAAGAGAGACCTATCGAAAACTGTGTGCACGTGAGTGATTGCAATAAAGGATGAGGTCATGTTTAATTAGTGACGATAAGACTACATGACCACCTTGCATTAAGCAATGGGAAAGGTGACCTCCAATTGACCGGACAACAATGTGAGAGAGAACAAGCAGGGCAAAGAGAAGACTCCAACAATGAGCATGATCTACAAGACATGATTGTTAGAATCATCAAGCAGTAGCGAGTGCAATGTGACGATTGGCAAGCGTGGTACTAGTTGCTGGGAGGACCATGTGGCATGTCACGGTTGTACATTTTGAATCAGGCGGGGTCAGGATCTTAATACACTCATGACAAGTCTTAAGGAGAAATCGATTCCCATATACATATTTGACCCGTCTTTTTGGCTTCATCAGACATTAAATGAGGTTCGCTTCGCCAACCGAACACAACTCGTGCAAAATCCAAGCTTGATTGGCCACACACGCCACCCGTGTGTGCTGTTCAATCGTCTATGACTCTATCTGACTTGTCTCTACACTAGGTTAAGTCATTCAACTCGACCTTGAATCAACTTGGGCCAAGTCTCTCATGTTCAACGTCGCGTATCATATTCTCATCATTGTTTCCAATAAACATGGGCTTCAAGTTATGATGTCATCCCAAGTTTAAAGATATCATCGGCCATCATAGCTCGCTCAGTCATGCTTATCGAGAACGGACTCATGTGTCATTCATATCATCGGGACAATCTGAAAAATCCATCCATCTGGGTTAAATCGAGGCATTGAACCCTCTCGTGCCCATTCTAAGTCATTTACGACATCCGTTCTGGACAACGAGAGCATAATCCAACCTCAGACACATGGGAGGGGCGCAATGTTAGTACACCCATGTTGTCCAATACTATCCTTGAATGATCGATTTAAAAGAAAGTCGAATGAGACACTCATCTCGCAACATTCGCCCTCACTATGACACACACATGTAACATAGGGTAGCTCTCTTAGGACACAGAGCCCAGGGGTAGTGGAGAGTTGACATCATGCCTCCCTAGGGTACATTTTGAGGCATTTCCAATCTGGAAGGTATAGATATGATTTTAGCGAACGGTCATACGGTGTCCTGGTGTTCGTCCAGTGTCCGATTGACACCAAATTTGGCAAGCCTACATATTTTATATGAACGAACTTAACTCTAGAACCGTATGCCCAAATTCTCTCTGGAATTCCAAATTTTGAGGTTCAAGCCTGGGGCGCTACCCAACCCTTCAACAAGCCATCTTCTACACTCATGTCGATATCGTTGACTTCTTGCTTATGTCTCAGCTTGGCTTCAATGCACATCTCTTAGGTGTGTTAGATGATACACCGTCCTCTTTAGTCGCATCATGACACTCGTCTATTTTGGCCTTCAGGTGGCCTAATGGGCACCACTTGAGGGTTGCCGCTTTGATTATCACAATGTGAGGGTCACAATATACTATCTTCATAGTATGATTGTGACATTCTACCCCACTTCGACTAGTTATATTTCTCAATACTTTAGTCACTTTTGACTACACCTTTGAGACTCACAATTCTTTGTTCGATATTTGAGGATTGTGAGTCATGTCAATAGAATCCTCAAATGTCGAACAAAGTATTGTGAGCCTCGAAGGTATAGTCAAAAGTGACTAAAGTGTCGAACAAAGGGTGTACTTTGTTTGAAGGTTCGAAGACTCCAAAAAAGGAGTCGAGCCTCGATTAAGGGGAGGTTGTTCGAGGGCTCCATAGACCTCATGGGAGGCTCTATAGAGTACTTTGTTCGAGGGGGAGGGTTGTTGAGGATTGTTGGGATGGAGTCCCACATTGGCTAATTTACGGAATGATCATGGGTTTATAAGTGAGGAATACTATCTCCATTGGTATGAGGCCTTTTGGGAAAACTCAAAGCAAAGCCATGAGAGCTTAGGTTCAAAGTGGACAATATCATACTATTTTAGAGAGCCGGTTGGAGTTATCAGAAGGTCATTAACTAAATTTTAGTTGTTTGCCTTGACAAGTTCACATACTAGAATCCACCATTTAAAAGTAAATGTGGCCCTACAAGTGAGATTACTCATTAAGTATTATTATAGGCATTCATAATTTCTTTTTTTTTCCATATGGTACCTGAACCTGCATGGAGTCACAATCGCACTTACGCAGCAGACTAATGATTGTACAACGCTTGTAATAATCTAAAAAATAAGCCAGTCATGTGAAATCAGACTTTGCAGTCAATTCTGACATATGGTTGAGCCTCGAAGCCACGTTTTGAGAGAAAAGGTTTTAGAAAACGTTCGAAACAAATCGCTAAAATTAGTTAAAATTAAGCATTGTGAAAGTTAATTATATTGAAAACATATGAGAAAGAGATTACAATACTTGGTCCAGGGGAGGTTTGATGACTACTTGGTCCCTATGGTACATTTTGAGGCGATCCATGTCTGACAGGCCTAGACATGATTTCATGGAACAATGACAAAGATATAAAATACAATAGTAAAGCAACACAACAGGAAAGAAAATATAGGGATTGACATGTCATGGGCATGCGGCCAAGGGCAACACGACCTAGACAAGCATGACTGTGACATCCTCCCCCACGTAATTGATTGACATCTCTGTCAACCAGCTATCTTCAAACTCAGCAATGTGGATCGCGGCTGAGTCCAATTCTACGGCACATTCCCAGCTCGTTTCCTCTATAGGGATATTCTTCCATTCGACGAGGAATTTCTGAATCCTCTGTACAAGTTTTCCAACGTTCCTAACTCTCTCGGCTAGAATTGCTTCAACTTTCTTGGTGTCCTTTTGTTTCAGGTCGATTCCAAGTTTGATGATGGAATTTTGATTGTCATCTCCTAGATCGGAGTGGTACGGCTTTAGGTTGCTCACATGAATTACTAGGTGAATTTTCATCAATGTGGGCAATGCAAAATCCGATCTTCTTGAGAACTTTGATTGGTTCTTTGTACTTTTCGACAAGTCTTTGGTCCTTTCGACTGCAAAATCAAATTTGTTAAGGTTTCAGTTTTTAAGGTTGGTCCTTTTTTCATGAGTTTGAAAGATTTCTCCAAGTAAACTTGGGCTATATCTATTGTTTGCTTCCATTTCTTTGTGAAGTTTGGGGCTTGAAAATCCTTCCCGGTACATGGGTGGTCAATAATTTGGGGTAGATCTGGTTGTCATCCGAATACAATTTCAAAGGGGATCTTTTCAATAGACGAACTAGTTTGGCAATTAAAACACAATTGAGTCACCTCTAGTAGTTGTACCCAATACTTCTGACGAGCGTCAACAAAGTGACGCAAGTACTCCTCGAATAAGTAGTTGAATCACTCTGTCTGTCCGTCGGTCTGGGGGTGGTATCTCAAGAAGATATTTAAGGTTGTCCCCATAAACGTGAATAACTCCATCTAAAATGTTCCAATGAATCTATCATCTCTGCCATTGACAATGCTCGACTGAATGCCCCACAACTTCATAATATGTTTAAAAAATAGTTGGGCTATTAACTCGACTGAGCATATTTTGGGTGTGGGAATGAATGTGGCATATTTCAAGAATTAGTATATGATAACCAAGATGACATCATGTTCACCTACTTTCGAGAGGTTTGTTATGAATTCTAGTGACACACTTTTCCAAGGTCTTGTCAGCATGGGCACGGGTTCAAGGAGTCTCGAGACCTTGACCTTCTCGACTTTATCCTATTGGAAGGCCCGTAATGTATCATGGCATTAATGGATGAGCTTCTTCCTTAGTTCTCCCGCTCTAGGGACATACAATTTGTTTCCTTTTGTCAATAGAAGGTCTCCTTCAACCCAAAATTGTCTAATCTTCCCAACTTTGGCTAGATTAACCATATCTTTGGCCAAGGGTCTTTGTGCAAGTGTTCTCTTATGATGTCGTTCACTGACCCATCAATCTTGCTAGAATGAATGTGGGTTACCATGCACAGGGTCACATGTTCGCCCTTTCAACTCAACGTATTGGTCATTTGATTACTTTTTCCTACTTTATGTTCAAACCTAAAGTCGAACTTAGCTAATAATTCTTGCCACTAGGCTTGCTTTGACGTCAACTTTGATTGGTCAAGAAAGTGGCAAATGGCACTGTTGTCCGTCCTCACCATGAAGTGGGATCCCATTAGATATTGCCTCTAGACTTTGAGACAATGGAAAATAGGGAGCATTTTTTTTTCAGAGATAGTATATCTTCTTTCTACATTATTGAACTTTCGACTTTCAAAGGCAATGAGGTGGCCTTCCTGGATAAGGACGCTCTTAAGGAAAAAATTGGATGTATACATCTCTATTTTGAAAGATTTATAGATGTCTACAAAGTCGAGGATAGGGGCCCTCGTCATGGTTGCCTTCAAATCTTCAAAGGTATTTTGACATTTGTCTAAGCATGACTGGGAGTGGCCTTTCTTCAGAAGTTTTGTTAATAAGGCGGTTCGCCGTAAAAACCCTTCGATGAACTACCTGTAGTACGCTAATCCCGTAAAGGATCAGACATCAGTCAATGAAGAGTGGACTTTCCAGTCTTGGATAACTTTTATCTTATCGCTATCCATGCTCATTTGTGCACACCTGATGATGGGTTTGAAGAAGGTGATGCATTTTTTATGCGAAGACACATTTTTCCTTCTTAACATATAGTTTATTTTGTTGTAGCTTGTCAAATACTAGCTTCATATGTATCTCTTTTTTTTTCTAGTGTGGCGTTGTATATGACTATGTTATCAAGGTATACAATGACGAATTGATCGAGGTATTCATGAAATACCTGATTCATCGATATACAGAATGTAGCTGGGGCATTCGTCAGGTCGAAAGGTATTACCAAAAACTCAAAAGTCTCATATCTCATTACGCATGTAGTCTTGGGTTCCTCTCCTTCACCAATGCGTACTTGGTAGTACCCTGATCGTAAGTCCAGCTTAATGAAGTATTTTTCCTCATGAAGATGGTCAAACAGGTTGGATATTATCGATAGGGGATAATTTGTTACGTACTATCACCTTGTTCAAAGTTGTGGGATGACCTTCTCAGTTTCAAGTCATCCATGCGAACTACGGCTAGGTCCATTTCTCCTTGCCAAGCCCCTAGTTTCAAGGAGACTCAAACGATAGGTACGGCCTCTAAATTAACACCTTTCAGTTTTTTAGGGTCTTTCTATATTTGAGTCCCAATCTGCGGGCTTCTTGGTCAGAGATGAAATTATGAGTTGCGCCTGAGTCTACTAGAGGGCTTATGCTAGGTCACGAGTTTATCGTTGCGTCCATGAACATCAGCCCCTTCTTGGTTATTTCCTTCATATTGACCTTCTTTTGGATAGCTGACAGAAATTTCAACGCACTCATTCTAGGGGTATCTTGATCTTCTTCTTTTTCTATGGTTGATTTGACTACTGGGTCATTGCCCTCTTCTATGGAGACTTGGAGTGCACTGAGGGACACTCGGTGAGGACAATATGACAACTTATGGGGCATTTGCATAAGAGGCAATGTAAAGTCATCGTTAGATAGTTTCTTTGGTAGTAAGACCCTCAGGATGCCCCAAATTTTGTATTATGAGGAGGTCTATATGTTCTCCCATTTGGTCTATTGTTCCTCCATTTGGCCTATTGGGACATTCATTCCGCTGAGCTAGTGGCTTATAAGGTTTGTCCTAGAGTTTGGGGGTGGTGTATTATTTCTTTGAAATTCAGCTTCGTCCCCAAAGTCTAAGAGTCTCTCTACAGCAGCAAGTACAGCGACAAGATCTTGAACCCTTTTCTCGTATAACTTGCTAGAGTTGCAAAACTTTGACAAAACAGAATAATTTTTCCTTCTCAAACATATTCTTGATGTCTAGCATCAAAGTTGAGAACTACTTAACATAGTCCCTTATTCCTTTAATGTGTCTCAGTTCTCGTAGTTTTCGTCTTCCTATGAATTCTACATTATCGGGGAAAAATCGAGTCATCAATTCCTTCTTGAGGTATTCCCATGAGTTTATGGTGCATAACCCATTTTGAATGTCATTTACCTTCGAACGCCACCATAGTTTTGCATCGTCTACGAGATGCATTGTGACCATGGTGACCTTAAGCTCTTCTGAACAAGTCCCCGCGACTTTAAAGTACTTTTTGACGTTGAAGATGAAATTTTTAGTTCTTTTGCATCTCAGCTACCTTTAAAGGCTTTGCATTCTGGGATCTTTAGTTTATTAAGCCCGACCGGGGCTTGACCTTGAGTTTGATGTTCTACGTCCCGCACGGTCAAGTTCACTCAGGTGTTCATTTCATCCATCTCAACCTTGATGGCGTCTATTGTTGTCCTGAAATCTTCTGTCACCTTGCTGAAGAGTTTCAGCATGGTCTTTTATGTAATGTCTAGCTCTTCAACACGTCCTTCCATGTGTGCGACAGAGCTCTCGGAGCTACCTCCACGTTTTGAGTTGTTCGATCGTGTAGCTCTTTCTCCTAGGGAGTCAACCTTAAATATCAGTTCTTTGATTCCATCTAGGCGAACATCCATTGTGTCGATTCCATCGATCTTTCCATTCAATTTCGCCACTCGTCCTTCGAGGAAGCGGACAGTGTGAGAGATTTCTTTTAAGAAGGACATGTCATATTCAATCTTAATGAGTCGCTCGACTTGCAACTTAACTAGTGTGACTTAGCCAATTGTTTTGATGCCGACATCAGTTAAGTCTTTGATGGGACTAGGAGCTAACGAAGCTCTGATACCACTTGTCACAATCACGCTTTCTAGGTAGCGAACTTGTGGTTGTGCGGCGCTTATCCTAATCTAGTGAAAAAGTCAGCCGTGTAAAAATCGAACCTTGCAGTTAACTCTGACATATGGTTGAGCCTTGATGCTATGCTTTGAGAGAAAATATTTTAGAAAACATGGTCGAAGAAAATCGTTGAAAACAAGTGGGAATTGAGCATTTTAAAAGTCAATTGCATTTAAAACATGTGGGTAAGAGAGATTACAATACTTAGTCGGTGGAGGTTTGATGACTACTTGGTCTCCCTATAGTACATTTTGAGACGATCTATGTCTGACAGACCTATACATGACTTTGCCAAACAGTCATAAAAATAGAAATTACAATACTAAAGTAATACAACATGAAAGCAAATAAAGGGTTGGACATGTCATGGGCATGCGACCAATGGAACATGACCGCCTATATTTTGATGGGTTCCAAAACTTTTAAATTCAAATATCCATCTAGTTACACAAGCTTCCACTTCTTTTGTGAAGTCTCTATTTAACATGTTTGTAACAATGACCGTCTATAAGGGCACCGGTGTTTGAAATAAACTTAAATGAAAAAAAAAAAAAAAAAGAAGGATTTTGAAAGTTGAGTCGTAAGAATGAAAAGGCCAAAGAAAAAAAAAGGAAGGGCCAAGAACCATTTTAGGATAGAGTAGGTTATGGAACAGCCAATTTTAGATTCTAGAAAACCTATAAATTAATAGGTTTTCTATTGTAAAGGGCAAGAGGCAGAGAGCAAAGACTACAGTGTAATAGAAAAGAACTTTTCAGAATTTCTTTTGTCTCCCTGCCTCTCCCCTCTCGACACCTCCTTCACAGCTTCGTGAGAGTTATTTAAACAAGTTAGTTTCAGAACGAGCGTTTATTTTCTACACGTTGGTATTAGAGCGAATTTTATTTCAACATACCCTACACACTAACAATTAGCTCATACTCTACTAATCCATTATATTGGTTATTTTAATATCACACAAAGATTTCAAAGGCAGAGATTAGTGGCCAATCTCAATTTGACTAAGGATTCTAGGTTAGAAGAGTTATGTTAACTCAGTTTCTATTTGGATCATAGAACTAATCATTGCAATGATGGCTCGACTGTAGATGAAACAATGAAGGTTGATAGCTAATGAAAGAAGTTATTAAATTTGGAAAATGTGTAGATAAGAACCTTGTCTCTAAAGACCAAGGTTTAAGTGAACTCTTCTCGATTCCCTACCTCACATAACTTGAAAAAACCATCCATAGTCTAAATTAACTCTTGTAATGAAGAACATTTGACAATGATCGCATGCAAACTCGTAAATCAAAACATGTGTATCTTTATTTATTTGTGTTCGTGAGAAAAGAAATCTCAATCAAATATTTGCTAACGCATCAAAGGACAATATGACTAGCAATTTCTCAATTTGAATGTGAAACCTTACTCGCCCATGCCCTCCATTCCATTGAATCTATATGACCTAATAACTCCGACTTTACCCGTGTTCGAGCTCTTTATAATATTTAACGTAAAATCTTTCTTGCAAAATCGTTAAAAGTTTTAACTATTTCTCTCATCCTTTCTATCATCAACCACCTTACTTGAATATTTACTCAAATGTGTATTATTTTGCATAGACCATCACTATTCATCTACGATAAATTTATAGGTAATAGTCAGCAAACAAAATCAGGATTGATTTAGAATTTTCATTCATGATTCAAATTCCATTTATTTCACTTGTAATTTTGTTGAAAAAATGATGGGACATTGAGAGATTCTGTGTATAGATTGTTCTTTGAATTATCAGATTGCAACAGATAAAAAGAAAAAGAGTATTCACTTTTGTTAGGTTGATCAGGTAAATAATTTTTAACTACCCTCTACTTTTTCAGCTTCAAAACTTTAACTTCCATTAATAACTCTCTTCACATGAGGTCTAGGTTAGAAACCAGAAAAAGAAACCCAACAGAAACACGATGACATGTGTCGGTTCAATCCAGCTAAATTTTGAGAGAATTTCAATTAGTTTACCATTTTTCAACTAAACCCTAAATTTTACCGTATCCTTCCATTTCTCCAAGTTTTAGTTGATCTCTAAAGTTTGAATACTGAAATTTTAGTTGATCAAAAATTATTGTATGATACTAAAATAATAAAAATAAATAAATATATAAATACTTTAACCTAATTTTTTATGTACAAAATAACCATGAAATTATAGAACCTTAATTATTTCTTTTACAGATGAGAAAAGTAAAAAATAAAAAAATATATAATAATAATAATAATAATAATAGAAAGTAAAGGGTTTGTATATAAAAATGAACCGGTGGAGTGATTTATTGCATTTGCTTTCAAGGAAAGAAAAGTATTTTCTTTTTCTAATCTTTTATTATTGTTATTATTATTATTATTGTGTATGGGAAAAGAACAGCAACTTACCCATATACAATACTTTACTTTGTATTAATAATATAATAATACTTTAAGATATTCTATTTTAATTCTGAATTTTCATTTTAAAAAAAGATAATAATAATAACTCCCGTTAAAAAGATTCCAATTTCCGTTTTTTTTTTTAATTACTTTTTTTACGTACTTTGGTCCTTATAATTAGGACATGATTTTATTTTGAAAGTGTTATTATTATTATTAATATAATTATAATATATGGGAAGGGATAGATGCCTTATGTAAGAGAGGAGGAAGAGAGATGGGGGGTACCCCCCCACTGTGCCCCCACCTTGTTTTGTATTTACAGCCTAACACCTACTTCCACAACTCTCTCTCTCTCTCTCTCTCTCTCTCTTCTTTTTCCTTTTCTCTCTCTAAATGTGAATCTTATAAATAAATATTTTTGTAATTTTTAATGTTATAAGGTCATGAATATGGATGGCATACAGTGAGGTGGGGTGTACAGTAACAAACACCCATAATGTCTTTACAACCCAATCACATGTCTCCATGTGTATGGTGGTTCCAAATTTAAGTTTTATTATTATTATATTTTACAAAAAGGTGGAACAACCACATTGGATCTCACACCCCCACTTCCAAATTTGTAATCATCATGTTTGCTTATGTCTTTTCCTTTCTCCTTTTAATTTTACTTTTTAACCGACTCAAACCAAATACTTATCCGTTCGTTACGAAAATTTATGATCAAGGTAGATAATATCATAGAATATGGAAGTTCGGGATAATTTTTAAAATAAAATTACCAATTATTTATTATGAAAGGGCTCAAAGTTGTCAAGTTATTGAGAGTAATAAAAGATGGGACTGATTCTGGGCTTCATATCATTTCCTTACATCATAATAATATTTTGAATTCCAATTATTTACTATAAGTTTTTTTTTTTTAATTGAATTTTATAAAAGAAAGAGAGAGGAAAGGGATTGAGGTTAAGGTGGAAGACAAAAGGGTTGGGTTAGTTCACATGGGGTTTAGGGTTCGGCATAGCATGGCATGTGAATGCCAATTGCATCTTCTGGATTAACCCCTTATTTATTTATTTTTTTAAAAATATAATTTGTGTGTAGTTTTATATTGAAATTAAAATTTAAAATTTTGAAAATAAATAAATATTTGGATGATATATAGTTGGCGTGTGAATTTTAGTTTCAAGTTCAGGTCATTTTCTTTCCTTGTTTTGTGGGGGCTGAGGGAGGGGTGAAATTTTGTCCACGAATTATGATTTTAATATATATATTAGCTATTGGTTAAATCATTTCGTTTATATATATATCCTCCTAACTGTCAATGACATGACATCAGATGTGTGAAAACAAGACTCTCCTTAACACAACCTTAACTATGAACACCCATTATAATGATTCTTCTTTTTTATTATTTTTTATACATTTCTTTTCTTATTTATAATTTCTTTGTTAATTAAGAAAAACAATATCAAATATGTGGGTAACTTAATTGCCCACGTTTTTACTTGTGATTTTAGAAAGAAAAAAAAAACAAATTAAGTACTTTTCAAAAGCACCTTTGGTTTTAGAATAAGCTTGGAATAATAATATAAGGTCTTTTTAGAGAGTAGTGCTTTCAAGGTAACCACTTTTTTTAATTCCCTAATTTTCTTTTTCTTAATCATCTACTTACTTAAACACTATAAAAGTTACCTAAAATGCCCTTCTAATTTACCATAAACGGTTCAAATACCACTTTTTTTTTCTTTTTTTTTTTTTTACTATTCTAAAAGTAACCTATTTTGAATATTACTAGGTGAAGTTTGATTAAATTACAATTTAAATGGTACTTTACTTAAAAGTGAATGTGGGGTGGGAAAGAGAAGAGTAAATTAGAAGGGTCATCAAAAGCATGTGCTGTGGATTTCTTGCATTAATAGTGTTTTTAATGCTGAATTATCACTTTTCACATTATTATTATTATTATGCCTTTTTTTTATTATTTAATATCTAAAAAAAGAACACATACACATTGGATTGCTGCAATTGTGGACATCATTGGAACATGAGAGCATGTGGTGATGAAGTAGTAAGCTTTTTGTGTGTAATATATATATATATATATATGCTTAATTCTATACTAATCATAAAGCTTCTAAGCTTAATCAAATAATGATTACCCACAAACTTATTATAAACAATTAAAAACAAGTACAAAGTTAATTAATAGAAGAGGTACAATTTTTATATGGGCCCCCATGTGGGCCCAAACAATTCCCCAAAAAAAGCCCATTTTCAGCAAGTAAAGGATGGGAGGCCCCCCATGTGCCCACACAAACAAAATAAAGACTTAAGAATTTGTGTATCTCCCTCTCTATCTCTCTCTGATGTCAACCTCTCTGATGTTGAGCGATGCAAATGGATAAGAGGATAAAGCTTGGGCTGTTTTTTCATTCTTTTACTGATTCAATTGGGCCCATGATTCAGTTGGGCCTCTATATGGGCCGCTACATGGCTTTGGAAATGGAGACTCCAAGGGGAATATTTGGTTCATATGAGATGAGCCTTTGGAATAAGTTCTTCAAAATCAGAGTTCAAATCCTGTGAAAATTAGAGCATCTCCTTTTCTTCAGTTGTGATGCTATGAGTTCATTCTCAAGCCTCATCCTCTCATTTTCTAACTTCAACTTTTCCAATTCCCGCTCTCGTTTCTTCTTAAATCGCTCCCACTTCATACGTTCTTTCTCCAATTCCAATCTCCCTATTTCGATTCGAACCCTTTTCTCTTCTAACTCAATACAATGCGACTCGAACTGTAGCTGTTGTAACTGACAAAATCTATCAGTTTCTGGTACAACTTGATTCGTTACAAATCGAGCAACTCGAGAACTATTGTTGCCTTCTTCGTAGCCATGTTGGAGCTTCCTCAGATCATAGTTGTCGCAATCGATTCTATTTCCGAGAACCAACTGTAAAGAATGAAGCAATTCTGGATCATGAGGCAAATGCAGTCTATTACCATTATGATAAGAACACATCTCCTCATAGAACAAATGCTTGGAGTTTAGAATCTTCCTAACATCATCCTTTTCCTTTGCTTTCAGATAATCTATCTCGTCCAGAAGCGCAGGGTTCTCGACAACTTCGCAGGACGTTCCCCTACCAAGCATATCATTCAATCTCTTATACCTTTTGTTGAGATCATTAAATTTATCCTCACATTGCTGGGGCGAAACATGATAACCCTGCTCGCCCATTACCTTCGAAACCGATTTCCACTTCCCCTTCTTTTGTAACACTACAAGTCTCCTTGTCCCTAAGCTTCCACATCCAGAAGCTGAATCCTCTCCCATATAAGATAAAACAGTGATCAAGAGCTTCACCATCTTGTTCGTCCATTTCACACGCTGCCATTGCGATCCGTTCTTCTCGTTACGAGCATCATTATGAACATAAATCCCCTCCTCATCTTCATCGCTTGTCAAATCATTGCCCCTCTCCCTGCTACCATAATCTGCAAGTCCAATCCAATGATCCCTCTGTTGGATGCTTCCCATTGTCAATGGAAAGCTGCCATGAACCGAGGATCGAACCGAAGATTGATATCGACTACTATCATGATATTGGTGGCATAAGTTTAGGGTATATTGTGGCTGTTGATAAGGAACCCCCATAGATCCTTGCCAGTCACCACCTCCATAAGAAACCCCCCCGGGAATCATGGATGCCCTCAAATATTTCATACTCTAATTTACGCCCTGTTTGGATCCAAATAAAAGCACAGTAGTTCTTATTTTCCCCTCATATTGAATAGCTTCAATCAATAAATTCCAGTAATCTAAACCCTAAAGCAAGCGAGTTAACTCTCCCAACAACATCAATCAATCCAAACAGAAATCCATTTCCTAAATCAAAGTTCCAGAACCACATTCAAATGCACATACGGAAGCGAAATCAGATTAAACAGCAAGGAAACTCAGAAACCAATGCGAAATCCACAAAAAAGCTTTTCAATCTAAAGAACATCACAGATGAAGAAACAAACGGCATTAGGGTATTGAAATCCATTACCTGAAAATGAGGCGAAGAACTCCGTAATCAGTGTGTTTGCACACCCATCTCTGTTAGAGTATCAGGTCTGATGAAGAACCACAAATCAAATAATAATAAGAAGAAATGAAGGAAGGGAAGGTTCAGAGAACCCATTATAGATTATTAATTTAAGGGATCGTTCGGCAACGAAATGAGCGTAGTGCTAATACGGGAAATTAATATGATATTGTGAAGGCTAAATGTCCATATTTGGATAGGCCCCAATTATTGGGGTGCCTGCAATTTTTTAATACTCCCATACTCCCTTTCTTTTTTATAATACAATTCTTCATTAAATTGCAACCACCTGCTGCAACCTTTTCACTCTCCTCATTACCCAGAGAAGAAATCTGGTTTATTGTAATCAAATGTCAATATCCAAACATATAAAAATTCAACTAAAGTTCAGACCTTTTCATCAATTTTTTTATTCTTTATAGGCTAATGTTTTGTTTGTATGTGGCATGTGATTTCTCATATGTTAGGAACCTTTTAGTGTTAGAGATATTGGTAAATAAACTTATATCTAATTGATTATGGATATATTCATGAACATGAGTATAATTCAATTGACATAAAGCATGTGACTTTAACTAAGAAATTAGAGGTTCGAATTCTTCGAGGGTAACTGATATTGTAACACCCGAACCCCAACATGAGGGAATCTCTTTATTTTTCTTTTAAAAGTCCAATCTAGAGAGATTTTACTAAGGACGTTAGAGACAATATTGGAAAGAGTTTTTTCATTGAGGAGATTAAGTCTACGCTTTCGAATTATCCAAATTCATCAAGAAACGAGAAAGATCTAGAGGTATGGATTTTGAAATTTTAGATTCAGTTTTCCTTTTAGATTCGAGGTATTCCTTGAGTGTTAAGTTATGAAATTAGTTCATAAGGTATTATGAGGTCGTTTAGTACAAAACTCATGAAGGAATCAGCAAAATTGTTGGAGTTTCGATTGAATCTTAAGAACAGTACGATTTTAGATTTTGGCCGATTTTGAAGGTATTTAATTCTCTCCATAGTTACTAAATTGAATGAGGATAATTTTATCCAAAAATTGGATTAAAGTTCTTCCAACTTTGACGAAGGAATCGAGTTTAATCAAGTTATATAAAATAAGATATGAATATTGAAAGAAAATAGAAAAAGTACATTATCGTAATCAGATTCTCGAATTCTATTTGCAGATGCGTTGAAGAGGGTTCGAAGGGAGGTGCACTTGCGCCACACTAGGTACACATGTTGACGTAGAAATAATACGTGGAAAAATCGTAACCACACAATTGGAATCGAAGAGAGGAATGTTGGCGTTAATGGGGGACACGTGTCAGCGCCAGGAAAATTGAAGAAATAACCTCGCCGGCAGGATTTAGAAACTTGTACCTTCAAGCTTAACCTAAGTCAGTCAGATAGGATAGTGCGTCGTGGTGACTTTTGGTGCCACTATTGTGTGTGAAAATGGGTCAATGGCCTTTTGAATAGGGTCACAACTTTGTAAACTTATCAAGGGAGTGAGAGACCACACAAGTAAACTTTGTAGTTTGTCGACACACAAGATCACTCCCCAGATTTAGTATGAATTTATAGTCTTGTGTAAGGGTTGCAAACTAACCTCACACGGATGAGGTTGTTCATGAGAGATAATACATGTTGTCATTTATGAGATGATTATGAAAGGTCACACCTCTAATAGACTGACGATTCACTTCCAAGATAATGTAGTTAGCTAAGTCTAAAGAATAGAAAAGTTGGTTCACCCCATAACTCAAATAAGTTATATAGTAGATCCATGTGCTAGAATAGGTGAATAACTTCCAAACTCCGATTGGGTTTGATGTAAGGAATGGAACAATTTTCTAGACCCAATTGAGTTTGTGACATACATGAGAACCACTTGAAACTTCAAGACCTTCAATAAGCTCAAATAGCTATAGAACTTAGGTCTGAACTTGCTAAAGCCTAGATGAAAGTCCCTGATAACCTAGTGGGTCATTGATGTGATTAGAGTCAGGTTGCTTATTGAGTACACTAAATATTACATTTTTTTTCACGTACATGCTAATTGTTAGTCAAGGCGAGGGACTGTGCGAGAGTTGTACGTTTACAAAGGAGGGTCATCCTGGGGCGTCAATCCTTATGTACGTAGGAGTTGTCTATTATTTTGTATCTCATTCACGTCTCCATTTCATAATAAACTTTTAAACAACACTTGAATTTGCAAATTTTTTATTTTCATCTTTTAAGGTTATGTTCTTTGTTTTTTAATTTTCTCAAAATTTTTATTCTACTTTTTTGTTTGTTAGTCTATCAGTTTGCATTGCAATTCGTGACTCAAAACCTTGAAAATCAAGTTTTGACTAATTGGTATCAGCGCAATTGAGTCATAGGTCTTGTAAATTGGTCTAGATAGAGACTCGTACATCCTCTATGACTTAGCTCGATGACATGCCCCACCACAACTAAATAAGTAAGCCTTAATTTGAAATGTGGTTTAGTTTCATGAGATAGAACTTGTAAGAGCCATAATTTAACGTTGAGTCATTGAAATACTCTTTTGCGGTTGATTGACGTGCAAGGATGAGTAGTAAACTAAGCTTATTATCCTTTGAGAGATCATGGATCCCAAGAGAAGGATTCCAACTGACAAGCTAGTGACTAAGAGGGGCATGAGAAAGGCCGTGGATGACACCATAGTGAAAGTCCTAGAGGTTGAGACAAACTAACCTTAGGAGGTAGCGAGAGAGATCCCTCAAGTACCAGCGTCTATCCAGTTGGTGCCACTAGCACAACCTACCGTTACTTTCACCCTGGATTCCATGGAGTTGTTTATGAGAACCACAATAGAGAACTAGACTAGCTAACTTATTCTAGCGACGACGGCTAGTTAGGCCATACATGCCTCTAAAGATTCAGAGGGATAAAAGTTGAATCCAGTGATCGAAAGGATTTCCAAAAGCACAACTCACCTTTCTTTGACGGTGAAAAGGTAGATCTAGTAGCCATTGAGGGTTGGTTGGAGGCAACAAAAATGACCTTCTAGTAATATGAAATGCCCATTCCAAGTGCACTGTATCACTTACATGGGGTGAGAGGCATATTTATGGTTGAAGAGCCCACAATGCATGCATGCTTAGTGTCAATGGCGGTGTTGTGACATGGTCCCTAACTCGTTTTCACAAGTTATAAGAACTAGACTACGTACTTAGATATGAAGCAAAATTATATAACAGTCAATGAGTATAACCTCGAGTTAAACAAGTTGGCCTAGTTTGCTTCATGAATTTGTAGATATTAGAGGGAAAGAAGTTCGAAAGTTTTATGTAGCGTCTTAGAGACAAGATTTAGGGCTTTGAAGTGGCCCAAGCTTTCTTAGATTATGTCACAATACTATGAATAGCTATTGTGATAGATATATACAAGCATAAGGATAAGCAACTAGAGACTGTCCAAGCTTCCTTAGGACAAAAGAAGATACTAGATATGAATTTCTTTTGTCCAATGACAGTATCATAAACGATTAGGTGATTGTGGTCAGACGCATAATGAAGACAAAGTAGTATGCCCAAATTGCAGCCGCAAGCACAAGGGTGAGTGCACAATAGACTCAGAAGTATGCTTTGGATGTGGCAAGCTAGACCATCGAGTTATTAAGGGCCCTCATAAGAAGAACCAGAATGTTAATCGATCGATAGGTCAGAAAAAAGAAGTTGATTAGCCTGATGCAATTGTTATAGATATCTTGCCTATCTTTGGTCATTTAGCATATGTGTTAGTGAAGGGAATGAACTCTTCATCTACATAGCGGAAGCATTGGAAACCGTTTTGATTTTATTAAGAAGTAAAACAAAGCAATAAATAGGAGAGTAAAAACTCTACCTTTGTAGAAACCCTAACTTGTAAGACTCCTTCAACTATTCCAACCATGCAAAAGTTCTTCCAACATTCCACAAGATCTTCCTTACTATGACTCGAAGACAAGTTCAACACTTGTGGAAGACTCTCGAAAGAAAATTCCAAAGGGATTGGAGAAGGAGAGTTTCGATAATTCTCTAATTTCATTCTACACAGAAAGTGAGAGAGATTCGTATATCTCTAGCTCAACCCGAAGGTCCTATTTATAAAGATTCTTGGAAAATCTTTGCCAAATAATATATTTATATATATAATATATTAGAATATAATATCTTATACAAATCATATTTAAATATTATAAGATATTCTAATATATATTTAACTAATTTGAATCTCATTCAAATTTCAAATATATTTTTATTTAATGTATTAAAATACATTAATTGATTTAATATTTAATGTATCAAATACCATCCATATATTTTTCATTTAATACCTCTAATCAATTAAAGGTTAATTTGAACCCTTCAAATTAATATATTTTTCTCTATTTATATTTAACATATCTAATATATTAAATATCTATTTGAACCCAAATTGAATATATTTTCTCTATTTATTTAATATCTAATATATTAAATATTAATTTGACATTTTAAATTAAATTTATTTTTTCCTTTATATTTAATATATCTAATATATTAAATATTAATTTGAACACTTCAAATTTTCTTTCAAATAAATTGAACTTTTTAGCGTTAGTATGAGCTAACAAGGGGATTTTATGGACCTACAGATTATAAGCTCCAATGATATAAAATTAATTAATTAAACTATTTAATTAATCAATTTCCATTTATTAAGGTCACTCCACTGTAGACCTAGAGTTGCACTCTTATGCACTCTAGGACAAGTTATGTCCATTGATATAATCATTACAAGCAAGTCGATCCTTCACGAGTTGTTCATAATTACAGCTAGGTCAAAAGTCCGTTTTACCCATGTAATTACATCTTTCATCGTAAGTACCACTGATTCTCTAATGAACAATTTGTTTATGATCCAATCATAAACCAAGTCCCTCTCGGGCCAATGAGAGGGTGGGGCCTCATTGTTCAAGTTCTTGAAATCAGTACTTAAGAGAACAACTCATCTACTTTCCTTATATGGAAATGAGTGAATTCCATCTCATGATATTATGTTCCGAACTCCCTATTTGGTCAAGTCCCCAAAATGGTAGACATATTTGAATGGCTAAAAGAGTGATTCTCACTCATGTAAATCAAAGGACAAGCCCTCACAGGCAGGAGTTCATAACTCACTCAGGATTAAGATCGAGTCGCATATGATCATCATGTGAAATATTAATCTTCTCAATTAACGGATTTATAAAGAGTGATTAAATATTTTTTTGTCCATTCTTATACAAACTCATTGTATAGGATACCCCCACTAACATGTCTCCACATGAACGATTTGGATCAAATCATTTGTAACGATTACAAAGTGGGCCGTATCAATAGTGTTACTAGGATAAGGCACCCAACCTTAGCCATATACTATAGACCCTTTAGGTTATTACTTGAACACGATACTCTTGTATGTCGACCACATAGTGTTCAAGATTACATTAATAACCTTGGATTTTCATACAATGGATAACACTTAAATTATAAATAAAATAATAAAAATTATTGTCAAAAACTAAATAATTAATTACGAGGCTTTAGGGCATAAATCCCAACAGTTAGTTGATAATGGTTCTACACACACTTTTATCTTTGATGTCAAACATGCTCACTTAGATCTGAAGCCTTTAGAATTCACCTTATCAGTACCCATACTTATGACCAAGATGTTATTGGCCACCCATAGAGTCAAGGCAAGTAGTATGGTGATTTTAGGATGAGTTCTCAAGGTGACACTGATAGTCTTGAATATGCGAGATTTTGATATCATCCTAGGGATGGACTGGCTAGGAGAGAATGATATCATGATATATTGTAATGCCTGTGTAGTGGCCTTTAGACCCTCGATAGGGGAGAGTTTCATGTACAAAGGAGTTTGTTCTAGGAATACCCCGAGAGTTATCACTGCTCTGAAGGCCAGGACACTAATTAGCCATGGTGCATGGATATTTCTAGTTAGTGTGACAGATGTGAGTAATGTAGGAAGAACTGTATCCTTAGTAATAGTGGTTAGGGAATTTAAGAATGTGTTTATGTAGGAGTTATCAGAGTTACCATTAGAGAAGTCTACTTTGGGATCAAGCTTGAACAAGAAACCACGTTGATTTCTAAAGCACCCTATAGAATGGCACCTGTGGAACTCAAGAAATATTTATAGGAGTTACTAGATAAAGGCTTCATACGAACAGTGTATTGCCTTGGAGAGCTTATGTATTGTTCGTGAAGAAGAACGATGGATCTATGCATCTGTGTGTAGATTATAAAGAGTTAAACAAGGTCACTAAAAAAAAGTACCATTTGCCCAAGATAAATGACTTATTTGACCAGTTGGAGGGAGTGTTTGTATTCTCCAAGATTGACTTGAGGTTAGGTTATCATCAGATGAAGATTATAGAGGACATATGGAAGATAGCTTTCGAGAGTTCATATGGGCACAAGTTCATCGTTATGTCATTTGGCTTAACTAATGTCATTGCAATTTTTATAGAACTAATGAACCGAGCATTCAAAGACTCTTTCTATATATTCATCATTGTCTTCATTGATGATATATTAGTATACTCCTAAATGGAGGCGGATCAATTAAGAAATTTTTTAATGGTGCTGAGAGAGCACTAGTTGCATGCCAAGTTCTTGAAGTGTGAGTTTTGATTTGAGGAGGTCGATTTTCTAGGACATGTTGTATCAAGTAAGGAAAGGACTACGTTGCATATGGATGTAGAAAGGCAAAAGGATTGCATACTCATTCAAACAGTTTAAGGAACGTGAATGCAACTATCTGACCAATGACATGGAATTGGCGGCCATGGTGTTCATGTTAAAAGTTTGGTGGCATTACTTGAATGATAAGATTGAACAAGTATTTATTGACCATAAGAGTCTCAAGTATCTATTGACGTAGGAAGATTTTGACATGAGACAAAGGAGATGTTTGAAGTTAATAAAAGACTGATATTGAGATCCTTTATCACCTAAGAAAAGTTAATGTTGTGGCTAACACACTAAGTAGGAAAATAACACTCTTTTAGACCGATCACGAGTCAGTTGTAGGATGAGGTATATAGAGTTGAGATTGAGATCATGGTTAAGTGTATCACGAAAAAGTTAGCTCAGGTGACAGTCCAATTGTAACACTCGCTCATCAACAACTCGATTCACAAGAGTTACTACTGACATAGATAATTTGCTTCGAAAATCAGTCATAAAACAAATATTTTCATACATGAAAAATAAACATATGAATCAAGTAATTTTTACAACACAAAATAATTAGAGTAAGTTTTCAACAACAAAAGCACATGTACATAAAACATACTAAAAAAGGATTCCCTGTAGTCTCTAGCCCACTGGTCTCGTCCTCGATTTGCCTGCCTCTTTTTTATCTGAAAAGAAAAGTTAAAATAATCTTGATGAGTAATTAATTTACTTAGTAAGAATAATTAATTTACTTAGTAAGTAGCTAATTTGTCATTCACAAAAGTTTATTACTTATCTTTCCAACTCTTCTTAAGTTTTTATTTACCATTGATTCCTAGGATCATTTGTTCGTTAATAAGGTATTTCAGCTATCTCTAGCTTAGGCTACTGACTCCCTATATGCTTATTTAGAATTTTCGGACTCAGATGTAAGACTCGCTCTTAGTCAAATACGGCCTGTCTACTAATTTCTCTGGCGGACTGTAACATCATATATACCAACAGTCAAGAATACTCATTCTTCCTAACTTAGCACACAGCGTGTCGATCAGGAACTCTACAGGAATTAATAGACTACAATACTCGTATATATAGCCCATGACTCAATAAACTATAAGGATAACCTAGAGTCATAACCTTTCTACTAACATATATAGCATGCTCACATCTTATGCATGCATTCATATATTTATAATGTTCAACTCATAGAACATTTCATTTCTCATTTATAACATGCTTACATCTTAGGCAAGCAATTACAGCTAACAAATAAATATTCATATCATCAATGCACATATTACTATTTTAAGCTCTAAATCATATAATCAGCACGCTCATGTATTGCAAAACAAGTTAATAACTTGTTTGAGAAGCTCGATATAGTACTTACTTGTTTTCAAACTCATTTTCCCTCTGGTCTATGTTTAAAGGGTAATTCAACACAATTCCTCCCAATTAAACCTATACTTAACAATTTTCAAGATAATTATAGGTCAACCTTGATGGAAACAGGTAAAAAGGATTCGAAAGTAACAAACCAAGAACCAAATTGATTCTCCACGTGCCCTCACGTGCCAACCTTTCCTGCCTCACACGCTTGGGACTCACCCAGTCGCTCTCACGTGCCTGCATGTACCTCACTCTTAGCTTGTTCTTCCTCGCATTTCCTGAAATTTCTAGCTTTTCCATTAATATCGATTATGTCCCAACACTATATTCACCCTCTATGTAAGGATTCATATTTTATTTTTTTTAGATTTTATGTTTGAGATTTTATTTTTGCTGCAAAAAATGAAAAGATTTTATGCTATGCATTTATTCTCGCCGAAAAAGGTGCGCAATTTCTGACAAGAAAGTTATTACCTTAATGGAAACGTTGTGAGACCCTATGTTCAACCTTCTCTTTTCTTAAAAATGATTTTTGCTCTCCAAACTCACCTTCTGTGTCTGAGGGTGTCTGAAAGAACGGGAAACCGAGAGTGTTTGCGGAACGTGCTGTTCGAAGGCAGAATCGAGTGAATCGACATCGGATCGCTGTGCTCGTTAGAAATCAGTGTCGGAGGTGTTGTGTGACCGTCGAAAACAGAAGGTTGCACCGTAGGACGTCGGACAGGGAGGTGGCAGAATCGATTAGGGTTTTTGGCCTTACGGGTAAGGAAGACGAAGGAATTGGGTCGGGTTCGGCCTCTGACCCAGCCCATAGGTGAAAGCGGGCTACGATCGTTTCGGCCCAGCAGGCGCGTGCGTTCTCTCGGCTTCGCACGCGTACCCTGTGGCCGCTCGGTGTCACAACCATACTATGAAGAGAGTAGGTTGTGACTCCCACGGTGCGACAAGCAAGGTGGCGTCCCTCAATAGACGCCCATCCGGCCATAGGCGGGCCAACATAGAAGAGTGCCATGATGCGATCGAGGAGGACGATGCATCATCCAACACACCACCACGCTAAGTGGGCATTGCATTAAAAGACAAGTTGAGACATAAGTAAGACAAAGACATCAGAATAGACATGAGGGGCAAAGATAGGTTTGTTGAAGGGCCGGGTAGGGCCCCGGGCCTTAACCTCAAATGTCGGGGTTCCAGAAGGAATTTGGTCATGCGGTTCGGGAGTTAAGTCCGTCCATATGAAATATGAATGCTCGCCAAGTTTGATGTCAATCGGACACCGGACGGACAATGCACGACACCGTATGACCGTTCACCAAAATCATGTCTATGCCTGGTAGATTGAAAATGGCTCAGAATGTACTATAGGGGGTACCATGGTGTTAGCTCTCCACCACCCCTGGGCCCTGTGGCCTAAGTGAGCTACCTTGTGGCACATACGTGTGTCACAATGTAGGCGAGCGTGTGAAGACGAGTGTCTCGGGCGACTTCCTTTGAAATGGGTTTTTCAAGGACAGTACCGGGCGGCACGGGTGTGCCGGTATTGCGCCCCAGCCCGCGTGTCGGAGGTTGCTACATACAACCGCTATCCGGTACGATATTCGTAAACAACTCGGCATGGGCACGTGAGGGCCTATGCCTCGATATAGCCTGGATGGATGGATGTTCGGGAAGTCCCGATGAGATGAAAGACACGCGGGCCCATTCTCGATGACATGACCGAGCGAGTCATGATGGCCGACAACATCTTGAGACTCGGGATGGTGTCAAGACATACGGACCCTGTCGATGGGGATCGAGATGACAAGACAAGATGCGACGTTGTATTGAGAGACCTTGGCCCGAGAAGAGGCAAGGTCGAGCCGGATGACTTGGCCTGGTGTAGGGGCAAGTCGGTTGTGTCGTAGACGATTGAACATGCGCGCGCAGGCGGCGTGTGTGGTTGGACCAGCTTGGATTCCGCACAAGCGATGTCCGATGGGCGAAGATAAACATCGCCTAAGGTCCGACGAAGCCACAAAGCCGGGGCGAAAAATATATATGGGCCTTAATTCCCCTTAAGGCTGGTCGTGGTCGTGTCAGGATCACGACGCCGCACGGTAAAAATGTAGGACCGTGACAATTGGTAAGAGCAACACTTTGTGTGTCTAGTCGGACAAGACAGTCAAGAGAAATGAACCCAAGAGTTGATCGAAGACCTTGCAAGTGTGCCAAGAGTGCCCGAGTAGGCAGGACAGTTGCCGGTCAGAATTATAATCAGTTGGGGGCTGAAGCCAAGACTACCCGAAGTTCATTAGTGTCGTGTGTCGACACTTCATCATGGGGAGATCTACCCGTCATAGAAAAAACAAGCTCACTTGCCAAGTGCTTGTAGTTTGAAAGTTGGCAAGATAAATCAAAGAGTGAGTGCACCATGTCGGTGCCTTCCAAAGTACCACTCACATAAGAGGAATAGTGTTAGTGGTTACAAGCAGAAAAGCCGAGAGTCGAGAAAAGACAGGCGTCGGCCAAGTGCGAAAATTGAGTACAATGCAAGTCCTTATGGGAGGACGACTTTGCTGCATAGAGGCAGTCGAGTGCAAGTGGGGGAGAGCCCGAATCATTAGGCCTCTCACCCCGTAAAGATGCTCCAATGTGCGAGCACACATATTCCTTGAGTCATCACCTTGTGCCTAAGGTGGATGACACCACAAGAGTTGTCAAGACCAGCATCCGCTCGAGAAGTGAGCATCAAGCTGGAAGTGAACATACGAAAACGAAGCTGCGAAGAAGACGAGGAGAAGTGTCAATGCAGCAATAGCCACACGAAGGTGGCAAAAATACGAAGAGTTGGCCGAAAGGTAGCGCCAACAACTGAAGAGAATGTCAAGAAGTTTGACCTTACTCAATAGAAGAAGTGGCCGCGACAATGTCGTGGTTGGGCTTGCGAGCCCCACCTCGAGAGGTGCATTAGTTCGTACGACTCAGAGGATAATCACATTGAGGCCAAGTTGGCCATGATGGGGCAAGGTGCCCTTAGGAAGTCCATAGTTGTCTGGTGAGTGCCTGCAGAGATAGTCAGCCTCACCCACAGCCATGGCAAATACTGAATAGCCACGTCTACATTGCGAGTCTCAGTGGCCGAGTCCAAGATGGGCGAACAACAAAATAGGTCCAAAGAGGGTTAGCCGTAAACAATAGTGGCAAGCCAAAGTTGAGGCAAGTTCACCCAACAACTGACCAAGTCAAGAGTCAGATCGTGGTGCCATATGACAAAAGAGAAGTCTGAAGCATCCACTCGAACTTGTCTTCAAGTTGACGGAAGACGTCAGCAAGATGGGCATTCTGACAAAAGATAGTCAGGTGCTTAATAGTTACGAAACACAAACAAATCCAATGAGTCGAGTCAACAATAGTCAGAGAGTTCGGATCGTCATCGGGACGATGCCAAGATTGAGTGGGGGAGAATTTCACAATCAGTGGGGCGAATACGCCCGAGAAAGTCATCGAAGACGATGACTAAATTAAGTGGGGGAGAATATCACAATCTATAATACGATTGTGCCCCGAGTGAGTCATCGAGGACGATGACTAAGTTAAGTGGGGGAGAATGTCACAACCATACTATGAAGAGAGTAGGTTGTGACCCCCACAGTGCGACAAGCAAGGTGGCGTCCCTCAAGAGACGCCCATCCGGCCATAGGCGGGCCAACATAGAAGAGTGCCATGATGCGATCGAGGAGGACGATGCATCATCCAACACACCACCACGCTAAGTGGGCATTGCATTAAAAGACAAGTTGAGACATAAGCAAGACAAAGACATCAGAATAGACATGAGGGGCAAAGATAGGCTTGTTGAATGCTCGCCAAGTTTGATGTCAATCGGACACCGGACGGACAATGCACGACACCGTATGACCGTTCACCAAAATCATGTCTACGCCTGGTAGATTGAAAATGGCTCAGAATGTACTATAGGGGGTACCATGGTGTTAGCTCTCCACCACCCCTGGGCCCTGTGGCCTAAGTGAGCTACCCTGTGGCACATACGTGTGTCACAGTGTGGGCGAGCGTGTCGAGACGAGTGTCTCGGGCGACTTCCTTTGAAATGGGTTTTTCAAGGACAGTACCGGTCGGCACGGGTGTGCCGGTATTGCGCCCCAGCCCGTGTGTCGGAGGTTGCTACATACACCCGTTATCTGGTACGGTATTCGTAAATAACTCGACATGGGCACGTGAGGGCCTATGCCTCGATATAGCCCGGATGGATGGATGTTCGGGAAGTCCCGATGAGATGAAAGACACGCGGGCCCATTCTCGATGACATGACCGAGCGAGTCATGATGGCCGACAACATCCCGAGACTTGGGATGGCGTCAAGACATACGGACCCTGTCGATGGGGATCGAGATGACAAGACAAGATGCGACGTTGTATTAAGAGACCTTGACCCGAGCAGAGGCAAGGTCGAGCCGGATGACTTGGCCTGGTGTAGGGGCAAGTCGGTTGTGTCGCAGACGATTGAACATGCACGCGCAGGCGGCGTGTGTGGTTGGACCAGCTTGGATTCCGCACAAGCGATGTCCGATGGGCGAAGATAAACATCGCCTAAGGTCCGACGAAGCCACAAAGTCGGGGCGAAAAATATATATGGGCCTTAATTCCCCTTAAGGTTGGTCGTGGTCGTGTCAGGATCACGACGCCGCACGGTAAAAAATGTAGGACCGTGACACTCGGCTCGCACGTGTGTCAAGCGGCTCGGCTCCAACACTCCTCAACTCGTCGACGGCGGCTCAGTGGCTCGACTTAGCAGCTCGGTACCCACAATATATGGATTTCTAGGTTTTTGGCACTTTCGAAGCCGTTTCCGCCCTTATTTTTACAATATGAGGTCAGTATGGTTCCTAACCGTCAAAGACAGATTGTGTTGGGTTTTATTTTGATAAATAGCATGAGGTTTAGCTAGGGTATGTTAAGAAAGGTTTCTAAATTTTTATGTGGTTCTTATAGGACGTAATTAACAGTTGGAATTAGCTTATTGTGAGTGACTTCGGCCAAGGCCATCGAGGTAAGTGACTTTACTATTGAAGTTAGCTTATTATGTGTTGTATGATGGTGCGGGCCCTATAGCCTCTACATGCACCATATTTTATGTGATATGACTATGTGATGTATGAATTATGTTGACTGTTGACTGTTTATGTTATGGAAAGTTATAGTTGATCTGCTAGTATTATATGCCATGAAAGTGATGAATGTTGCCATGTGTACACGTAGCATGATGGAGTGATGTTATGTAATGCTTATGGAATTGAAACGTATTTTCATGTTATGTGATATATCATGTAATGTAAGTTATGTAATATGTCATGTAATGTAAGTCATGTAGTATGCTATGTAATGTAAGTAACGTATATATAATGTTAGTAATGTTTATGTAATGTCATGTTAGGTATGTTAAGGGACCTCATGCATATATGTATGTCACTTGCATCGAGATACTCCTCTTTATGTTATGAAAGAATGAAATATGATATTTCTGTTCTCATGATATCATGCGGGTCTTTTCTGTTCTGTGGTGTCCGACAACGTGTAATACGTTGTGCCCGACCAAGCTAGGCCCAAGGGGTACGTATACGAGCCCGCCTGGTGGGTCCATGCGCGCGTACATGGGTCGTGTGTGAAGAAGTACCACACATCCAACCCTACCCAAAATAGAAAAGCACCCAAGGTCATGTAAAGTTTACGAAAAGTTAGGTCCCGCTCATATGTTGCATGTGTTTGCATAGCTAACCCCAACAGTGGGGTGACTTACTTAGTATTTCATAAAATACTCAAGTCACATGCTACCTACATTTTTCAGGTAAAGGCAAGGTATCAATGTATGGTTGACGGTGAAGTTGAGAACACCATGGAAGTTGAAGAGGGGCATTATTAGTAGTTTACGTTTATTTGATTGTTTTAAGTTAAAGCATTGAGCATTGTTTTTATTTAGAATTTTCTGAATTCAGTTACTCAAGGTTATATTTGATGCTGACACGTGCTCCGTGATTCTGCACGTGTCATAAATTTGATATGTGAGAATTGTTTATGAATCGATATGACTATGATATGTTATGTATGTATTATGATATGTGAATGATATGATAACTCTTACGTTATGATGTGTTCAATGATATGTGTGAGATAGGATACGAGAAGGATGCGATAAATGTAATGTAATGATATGACTAAGATATGATTAATATAACGATATGGTTCGGTTATGTATAGAAAAGGATATGAATATGATAGATTGATAGAACGATATTAAAATTACTTCATAATTTATTAAAATTAGAACAGCTTTATTAGAAGTAGAAAATTTACATTTTTACCCTTTTTGTTTTCAACATTTTTCAGGCATTATAATGTTTTCTTTAATTCTTTCCAAATTCTCCTTTTGAGAATTTTAACTTCTAAACCTTTGAAATGAAGGATAACCTATCCATTTATAGGGCTTTCTATGGACATGTGGGCCTGGGTTTTAGTGACTTTTGGGCCCAATCATTGGATTATTAGCATTGGGCTACATTGAAATTGTTGGGCTTTAGGTCTAACATTTGGGATTTGTTGGCTGAGCTTTTGAATTTGAGTTTTGTTTAAGCTGGACTCAAATACCATATCTTCTTATTTGACCAAACTAAGTTTAAATCTCATTTGTTTAACAACGTGTGGCCTTACCATTTGTGATTTGTCAACTTTTATCTTCACGTTAAATCTCGAGCACTCGTCAATTTAATCAATGATCACAAATTTAATAGTCCGTGATGCCCAATTTTCTTATTCAATTAGGGTTCGGTAAAAATTGATACTTCAACTCCTAATCTCTGTCGCCTTTTTTTAGGTTTCTTCTCAAAATTATTTTACAAACCTTTTTTCTCTATATTCTTAAAAACGTTTAAATTACAATTCTTCTAAGTTTTACTAAATGGAACTTGAATTGAATTAACTATGATGTGAATGTCTACGGTAGATTAGGGTTAAAAAATTATCCGCAATTCAATGAGTAATATCAATTTATGGACTACAAGACAGACGTTCAATGTCATGATCGAGTATATAAAAAAAGCGGTTCCTTGAAATGACATAAGCCAAATCCATCGGTGTTTCCAAGGAAAATGAAGAATTCATACCAAAACAGTTTGGTACATTTCATAGAATATGCTTTCTATCCTCCTTTCTTCAACTAAGTTGTTTCAACCCATTCTTTATTGTCATCTCTTTCCAAATCTTCTAAAATAATTATATTTAGTGTGGGGTCGGTACCTACAAAAGAGATATCACTGATATATACGAAAGGAAGTATGGGCTTGGTGGATTATGTGTGTACGAAAGTAGTGCATACGGAAATGTGCGTATGAAAGTGATATACATCTCCGTGTAAGAAAAAATTGGAGCCCAAGACCATGGTTTTAGATTCCACTAACAAAAATTTCATGTTGTATGTTGCATGTGATTGTATTTTTTGACGCCAACAGTGAGATCACTTATGCATATTTATAATACTCAACCTTAGCTAGCTTACATTGCATTGCAAGTGAATTATCGGGATCCTAAATCTCGGAGGTGCGACCTCATTATAAAGCAATCTCATAAAGGGTAGTATGAAATCATCACTCGACATGAAATCTTGAGGTAGCTTCGGCACACTATCTTATCTAGCCGATTTGTTTCAAGCTCGACGTTATGGGTTCCTAAATCATCACTCGACATGGGGACTAAAGCTCCAATCTAAGTCGCTAATAACACTAATAATGTACCAGAGGAAATAAGAATTAGTTTGGTTCTAGTGATATCGTTCACAACTGCTAATAGGCATGGTAAGCTATATTGGTCTTTCCATGAATGTCATGGTGATAAACTAGGTGCCTTAGAGCATCATGATGGTTTATAACTTGGACTCTTATTTGCATAACTTCATGAACTAGCTCCTAGAGCTAATTTGGTCAAAGAGCACTAGGGTTCGGTTCTTTGATTGTATCTCATGATCCATGTGTGTTCGGTCTACTAGAAATATCTAGACTAGTTCATCATGGAAATCGTACTTGTTCATGTGTGTCTAAGTCGATGCCTTTGTGAAGGTTCAATGTTCTAAATTTCTAGAATAAGATTAACATCAAAATCAGATGGAAGGGGAGAAAATACCATGTTCACACGCCCCATGTGCTCCACGTGCGGACCCACACGTGCGACTGGTACACTTGGTGTTAGAGGACGTGGTTCGAATCCTCCCAAAAATGATTTTTTCTGAATTATCTCATGTGGATGTGTGTCCAATTGAGCTAGATGCATGTTTTTTTTTTGCCTGGATTAAACGCTTGGCTTTTCTTCTGTAGGACACGAGTTCGAAACTGACGGCGAGCGTTTTTTCAAATTAATACGCGTGGGACACATGTCACTTGGAGGCTAGACAGATGCCTTCCCGCATTCTTTTTTGGTTGCATTTTCGCATGAGATCACACATTCGAACCCTAACTTCCACGCCTCCTTTCTTAATTAACCTTTAATTTTCCTGAAACCCATAATTCAAACGATTTTGTAACTCTTTATATTTTAATCCCATTTTCATATCTTTTTCCACAACATTAAATTTACTATTATTGTTATGTGAAAATCAAGATGCTACTAGATTGAGATTTTGACATTTCTTTGAGTTTTAAATTTCTCGTCCAAGTTAGAATTTCATTCACAGGTTGTGATAAACACACAATTGTTTAAATAATTAGGCACTATTAATCTCTCATTAATTCTAAATTGAGAAAATAAATGAGTTAAAGTACATCTAATATCTAAACAAATTTAACTAATATATTTTAAATCTAAAAATATAATATCTTCAATGGGTATTATCTAATATAATTTATGCATTATATTAGTTTTTTTTTTTTTTATATAGATGTGGACTGCTTGTAGGTTTTGGCTTTGAAATACGTTGAAATGGTTTAAAATTTTCTTTTACTTGTAGAACTTGTAATTGGCTTATGTCATATACTATATAGAAAACAAATATTATAATCAATTATTGTTATCTATTATTAGTATTAATATAATTTTCTCAATTAAAAAAATATAGGAACAGTGGTGATTTTAATTTGACTTTTGACCCAATATAAACGTCTTTTTAATCGATAAAAATAGATTAAATATCAAAACACCAAATTAGTATTATTAAAATTATATGGAACTTAATTCGAAATTCTGTCCATTATATATTGTGGTTATAATAATTATTAGGAACGGAATTTAATATATATTCCATTGTATGTAAAGAGGGACACGTGGCAAGATCTGGATGAGGCATTGCTATCTTGAGCCGTTTCATGCTGATAACGTGTACCAACAGGACACAACGGGAATCTGCGAATCTCGTAGAAATGTCCCAAAGATATGAGCGGGTAGGGTTGTCGGGTTATTTTTCCGTTTCTTGCGAAGTCAACCTTCATTCAGGGATAATTCAGTAATTTCACTTTGGCTGACGTGTCCTATGTTTCGGTGGGCTCTGGGTGGGAGGAGGCAATAAATATAAATAATTAAACCTAGTGGGAGATTTAAATAAAATAATGGAATATGTTTTTTCAGCTGTCCAATGATATTTCATGTGGGACAAATTAGATTGGTCGATTCAAATTAAAACAATTCTAAATTATTTATTTATTTATGAAGAAGAAGAAACATAGGTTTCACCGCCTCAGATCAAGGTATATCAAGCCGATACGAAGATAAATACAAATAATCCAGAAAAAATTAAGTCCCATAATTAATTATAATATATAAATTTGTTTTTATTTCTTTCTTTTCAGTATATTCATAATTTTATTTGAAGTCTTAAAACTGTAAAATTACTCAAAAAAAAAAAAAAATTAAAATTACTTTTAATAACTTTATTATTTCATGTTATTAATCAGTGGCAACCAAACTGTAAAATAGAGATGTTCACGAGGGTGGGAGGGAAAGTCTTCTCCGTCCCCATACCCACGAAAATTTCATTTATTTTTGTAACGATCGAGTTTTCTGTTTAAAATTGTTCCCATTTATTATTATTTTAAAGAATTTTTTAATGTATATTTTTCAATATAAATTATTAATTGGTCTTGACTCACTCGTGATATTAGAAATTAGAGTTGAACCACCTTCTTATAAATTATTATTGATTGATAAAATCATTTCACCTACGATAATAAACAAAATATAAAATTAATCTATGTCTAACGAAATTTGATAATATAATTTTCAAATTTAAGAAAAACATCACGATTAATCTTTTTTATTAATAAATTACAGTTAAATCAATAATGACAATGACCATGTTAAAAACAAAACATTCCATCCAAATGACTAATTACCAATTAACAAAAAAAAAAAATAAATAAATAAATAAATCAAAAGTCTTTTTTTAAAGGGGAATAGGGCTGGACAGGGATATCTAACCGGGAGAAATTTCTCTGAATTCTCTCTTTGATATTTTATTTTCCATTAAAATGTAGAATATTGGTGTCCCATGTTAAATGGACATCTCTAAATATAATTTTATTTTTTTAATTAATATTTATTTATCTCATCCGTACCTTTACTACAAATAACAAGTTTTTCTGGGTATGGATGCATGAGGAGAACTAATTAGCCACCTCCCTATCATCGTCTTTGTTTATATTTTCTTAGTTATGAAACAAATTTATGGCATTTTAAAATATTCAATCAAGCGTATGTTAAGAAAACATTCGCACTAAAGAAAACCATTTAATACGTGAAAACGAAATGTACCAAAATTAAAATTCAAACCTTTCCTAATGGCAGGTAAGGAGTTGAGATGCATGAAAATAGGTAGAAATTTAGTTCTATACCCAACTAACTTATGTTTTATCAAGATTAATTGCGACAAAGGAATCTCCATAAATTAAAACCTTGATTGAATTTAAGAAAAATAAAATCAATTGATTTCTTCGATCTTCGATAGTGGAAAGAAGGATTCCTCCATTTAAAATTTGAGTAAAGTTTATTTAGTTTTAATTTGTTTTTTAAATTTTGTGAGAAATTAGTTCACGCGTTGGATTTATTATAAGCCTGCTAAACTCGGGTTCTATATCAGCCACAGAGAGAGAACAGAGAGCGAGACAGAGTTCTTAACAAGCTTCAAACTGATTCTCTTCGTCTCCTTGTTCATCAATCTCATCTTTACCTGTCGATTATTAGTTTTAGGCTTCTGGGTTTTTTAAATCATCTTCAGATTCCTCTATTTTCGTCATTTTCAGGCTTGGATTTGGCTCACACTTCAATCGGTAGGTTTTCAGCTTCTATAACCCTTTTGGGGTTCTTTTAATTTTCTTTTCTTTGCTCTGTTATGGTTCTTTTGTGTCTATTTATTTAAGCTCTTTAATGGGGTTTCTTAGCTGCTGGTTCTATTTTCTAGGGTTTGTTTTTAAATCCACAATGGATATCATTTCCTTACTTTCTGGCTTGTTGTGGCTGCATTTCTTACTTTTACTTCTAGTTTCTATGTCTAAGAAACCCTCTTGGTGTGGAAATGGATCTTTGATTTGTGTTACCAATTGGGTCTGTTCTTTGTTCTGTTTTCTTTCTAGGGTTATCATTTAGGCGTTGTTTGTTAATCTCTTGATCAGCTGATTCCTAATTTTGTAAGTCATGTTCTGTTGCTTCAATGATTTGTAGCTGTTTCTGAAATTCAATCCAGACTAGAAGTTAGATCCATTCTTGTACTTTCATAAAGTAAAAATACTTTTGCATACTATGTTCAGCTTAAAATCTGAAAAACTGGATGCGCGCATCTCGAAATTTGGCTCATACCAGGTTTAAAATCCATCGTTTTGGTTGTTCCGTAGAATCTGATGCTCAGGTTGGTTAGCGTCTTAGCAGAGATTTCGATCTATGCTTGGTCCAGCATCTAATTTTCATTTTTTTGTTGTTTTTTCAGCATTATGATTGACATTTGAATTCTATCTTTTTGATATGCAGTTGATGGTGTCCATCGTGGTACGAATTATCTTGTAACTGGCATTTAGGCGTTAAGCAGGGCTTTGTGTTTCTTTGAGTTATGTCATTTCGTAGTATAGTTCGTGATGTTAGAGAGGGGTTTGGAAGTTTATCGAGGCGTAGTTTTGAGTTCCGACTGCCTGGTCACCATAGAGGTAAATCTCATGGATCAGTCCATGATCTGCACGACCAACCTCTGGTAATTCAGACTAGTCGATGGGCTAGCCTCCCACCTGAGCTATTGCGGGATGTTGTCATGAGATTGGAGGAGAGTGAGAGCGTGTGGCCTGCTCGCAAGAATGTTGTTGCTTGTGCTGCTGTTTGTAGGTCATGGAGGGATATGTGCAAAGAGATCGTAAAAACTCCTGAGTTCTCTGGGAAAATTACGTTCCCTGTATCCTTAAAGCAGGTACAAAAGCAACAAAATGTTCTTCACATTTGTAATTCCTAATTAATTTCCACCCATATGTTGAATATAAAAGAACATTTAAGTATACATTTTGTGAAGACTGAAGAGTAAGCTAATTTCTTATTTCATTTCTCTTTGCAGCCCGGGACTCGTGATGGAACGATGCAATGCTTCATTAAGAGGGACAAATCTAATTTGACTTACCACCTTTACCTTTGCCTTAGTACTGGTAAGCTTCTTTTTCATTGTTGTTGCATTCGTTCTTTCTCCTTATCTTACGCCTTATGGATATACATTCTTTTAAGCTAAATTTGATCATTAGAATCAAATCGTTGAGATACTTGAGGGGGTGGATTGGGGGGGTCCCACATTGATTGGAGAAGGGAACGAGTGCCAACGAGGATGCTGGGTCTCAAAGGGGGGTGGATTGTGAGATCTCACAATGGTTGGGGAGGAGAACGAAGCATTCTTTATAAGGGTGTGGAAACCTCTCCCTAGCAGACGTGTTTTAAAAACCTTGAGGGAAAGCCCAAGGAAGACAATATCTGCTAGTTGTGGACTTGGGCTGTTATAGTATATGTGCGAGTGGCTCATTTATTTAACCATGTGTTGGAACCTTAAATGTCGATTGACTGTTCCCACTCATATATCTAAAAAAGAGAAATGAAATTGCCTGTGTGATTCTGTCATCATATCATCTACATTCATTTTATTGTTTGTTTTTTACATTGTAAATGAATCGCTTTGACCTTTTATGCATCAATTGCCCGGTTTCTAAAATGGGTTAAGTACAAGTAATCTTAATGTAGTATTGGTTTGGTTTTGAGATTTGAATCTTCGTTGTATTATTGTTAGTTGTTACGCACCAGCTTCTGGGTATTCGACTCTGAATATGTATAAATATACGTATGTAGTCACGGACATGTTTCTAAATAATGATACTCTTGCAGCTTTACTTGTTGATAATGGGAAGTTTCTTCTTTCTGCAAAAAGAACAAGGAGAACGACTTGCACTGAGTACGTGATTTCCATGGATGCGGATAACATATCAAGATCGAGCAACACCTACATTGGAAAACTAAGGTACGATTGTTTATCTTCATCCTAAGTTCCCTATTTCTTGAAGATACCATTAATCGCAACGCACCTTTCCTAAAGTAATTTAAGCTATATGTCATGCTGAATGCTTATCAGTTTACACTTCATATGGATCGTGTTCAAATCGAGAAGTTGAGTACATTGAAATTTAGAAGAAATTTAATTTGAGATAGGAACTTGCAGTTCTAATATTGAACGTCGTAAGCCTGTAGCCATTCGTCACATGGTTTTTAGTTTTTGACTTCTAGAATTACTCATAAAAAAAGTACAAGAAGCACATGTTTTTTAGATTTCGTCGAGTTATGCAGATTCAGTTCTTGAAGCGTTTTCTCGTGGTCTGTTCTCTTCATTTCAGGTCAAATTTTCTAGGGACCAAATTTATTATCTATGATACACAGCCTCCATACAACAATGCCCAGATTTCCCCACCAGGCCATAGTCGTAGATTCTACTCGAAAAAAGTTTCTCCAAAGATCCCATCCGGTAGCTATAATATTGCTCAAATCTCCTATGAGCTGAATGTTCTTGGCACTAGAGGCCCCCGAAAGATGCACTGCACAATGCACTCCATCCCCATCTCATGTCTTGAGCCTGGTGGCACTGTTCCGGGCCGGCCCCAAGTCGTCACTCGACTCCTTGGGGATTCGTTTCGAAGTATATCGTTTTCGAAGTCTGTATTAAATTCTACAGAGTTCAGTAGTTCCCGCTTCTCTGATATCGTTGGTCCACGGGATGAAGATGAAGTGGGGAAGGAGAGGCCATTGATTCTTAGGAATAAGCCACCGCGGTGGCACGAGCAGTTGCAGTGTTGGTGCCTTAATTTCAGGGGACGAGTAACCGTTGCCTCCGTCAAAAACTTCCAACTGATCGCTGCAACAGAACCTTCTTCTTCTACAGCTACAAACCAACACGCTCAATCTTCCCAGTCCGACCAAGACAAGATCATTCTTCAATTCGGGAAGGTCGGGAAGGACATGTTTACAATGGATTACCGATATCCATTGTCTGCATTTCAAGCTTTTGCTATCTGTTTGAGTAGCTTTGACACCAAGTTGGCTTGTGAATAAGTAGAATCAGCTGACCCATATCATGGTTTCTTTCTTCTTCCAAATAGAATGTGTTTGGTTCTGTAAAAATCGTGTCTCAAAAAATTTGTAGAACAATGTGTGCACCCCAAAGAACTAACTTTCTCCCCTACCTTCCTGACCCCGCTTTAATTCCTATTGCTTAGTTTGTTGTTCAGTATCGAATGTTGGGAATGTGAATATAGTTCCAACTTGCGACTAAGATCGAAGAACATAAACCTGTAAAATTTTAAGCTCAAAATGGATAATATCATAGGTGGTGAACAGACTGAAACAGGCAATAATTGAAGGCTCCTTAATGATGATATTTTTTGAATGATTGTTTTGAGCAGTGAGATGAGCAGCTTTGGCTTTTCCTTTTCTCCTCATTTTGTTTTGTCAGTGTCGTTATTTACCACTGCAGCTGAAGCAAATACCGTCCAATTTTTGCAGCGATCATAATGTGGGACATTGCAAGTGAGTGTTTTTCATTTTTTACTGAAGGAGCATGCCCACATGAGGTTCTAGGGAGGATAACTAATCATTTAATCTTAAAATTTAAATATTTGTGATTATTACGGCTAAAAATTGATAAATGCAAATATAACGAGTCAAGTTTTTTTTCCTCTTTGTGTATAGTTTTTAGAACTTGGCTTGATTCTTTTTGTAGATAGCAAAAACAAGAAATAATTCTTACAATAAAAGAGTCTGTCCAGTACCACATGTTCACTCGTACAAAATTTAAACTCAACAACCCGTTAAAAAATTGTATGTAGATCTCGTGTCCTCATTGCAATCTCCACGAACTTGAGTTTGAAGATCTCTTTCTCTTGCTCCAATAGTCTCTTTCAGCTCTCCAAATGAAGTGATATATTATAAGAAATTGTTATTGCACTGAAACCTTAGGGAGAGCATCTCGATATTATCTTTAAATAAAGAAAGCTTGAGAAATTGAAAAGAGAGCGTCGAGTAGTGTTAAAACTATAACATTGAGTAGAGAATCAAGCAACTTCTAAGCACTATATTTCGTGAATAAAGTGTGTTTCTTAATATTAGTTCGTGAGTTTTGACTTGGATTCCTTCTTCTGTTCATTTGATTACTTCAACTTGCATGTTTTTCATCACTAGCTCGGCTTTCTCCAAATGTTTGATTTCTACCAAATAAACAAATATGAAGGTGAAAATAAAAGATTAAGCTATAAACTAACATAAAATATAACCTACCGATAGCACATTTTGTGTGCTATCAAATACGGCCAAACTTAAGCTTTTTTTAATCCTCAAGCAAAACAAAGTCACTCTATGAAGCAACAATTGTATTCAAATGACTCGATCTAGTCATCCCATTCAACTAATAGAATTGAAAACAAAGGTCGGCAAAGCTCTGGTTGGAGCAGGTTTTTCCAGCAGAAAATCTAGAAAGATAAAAGGAGAAATTATGACAATTTTGGACGTTTCAATGGCGGTGGATCATCCCTCTATAAATTATGAACCACGGGTAACTATTAGGAGTAAGAAGCAAGCACAATTGAGCCTTCCATCGAGAGTTATAATCGTTTCATTTTTAGACTTCCTACTCTTGGGTTTCTTTTAAATTCGAGAGCAATTGTCTACTATTTCCCTTCAAACTTGTTCCTACGGTTTCTAAACTAGATTACCCACAAGTTGTATGAAGGAATCGAGAGTTGAAAGAGCCTCAAATCCATTCACCCAATTCAGATTGTCATTGAAGAAGTTCAAAGAAAGCTTGAAATTCCAATTTTAGCCAACACGCAAATTCGTCGAAGTAAAACTTATCCTATTCGATTTTTGCACTATCAAGGAGTATTTCCATAGAAGACTACGAAGGCTAACAAGTTCTGGAGAGTGCCCAATTGAAGAAAGTCAGTTTCAGGTTCAAATTGGGGGTAAGTATCAAATTCTCATCTACGGTCCATTTTTCTTCAATTGAGCATTTTTTTAGTTTAGGAGGATTGAGATGATTAACTTTGATAAAGAAATCGAGAGACAAAACGTCTTAGATAAAGCTGCCCAAGAAAGTTGAATTCTGCATTTTTGGGTGAGATGCAAATCGAGGACATTTTCTCAAAATTAAGGCGACACGCTTAAAGACGTTCCTCCAAACTAATTCCTTTAGCGTGAGGGGAGAATAAGGAAGAAATTTCATGAAGAAATCGGGCCCTAAAAACCTCTAGAAACAACTGTCCAATAAGATTTTTCTGGGTTGAACTCCGACGAGGAAAACGATTTCCGACGAACTTTGGAGGTGAATAACTTAGGCGGCAATTCACGAGAAAGTATTAAATCAATCCCTAGCTCTTCCTTGTAACACCATCTTTATGTTTCATAAAGAAATCGAGGGAAGAAACGCCATGAACGGAGTTGGAGGGAGGCATTTTCAGGTGATGGCGATGTTGGTCGCATGCATCTTCTTCCTTCCAGTGGAAGGAGATGATGATGTGGCCGATTCAGTTGAACCTACCATGTCAACCCAAAACTCGAACATCCCTTGATTTTTCTTAATTTAACCCTCTACTAGACCGATTCTAATGAAAAATTTATGATTCCAGATACTAGACACTCTAAGGATTCTTTCAAAGAAAATTTGAAATAATTCGAATATGGAAAGTCCCAAACATCGGCGACGAGGTAAGTAGCCACCTTAGACTTTTCTTAAGAAATACTCGTAGGAACCGCTTGGATTCTATATAAACCTTAAAATAAGTATGAATTAAGTAAATATGAAAGAAAAACACCCCAAAACCGTCATAAAATAACATATGACATAACTTGTCACCCTGATATTCGTAATATAGTATATCTCATAATGACAACATAAAATAACATAATGAATTCCATAGCATGACAAACTCACATCACATCAATAACATAATAAGTAAACATTAAACAATCATATGAATACCTTAAATAGCAGCTTAAAAATAACTTAACTTGACTAAAGAGTGGCCATACTGACCTCAAATACCCCTAAGAATATCAAAATCGACTCCGAAACGATCTAGAAGTGTAGGAAAGGGTTTCGAGACTACAATTTGAGGCATCTAAGTCGAGGAAAATAGGTTAGAGCCACACATTTGAGTGGTTGAGCCCAGGGAAATAGACTGGAGCCGCAAAGCCGAGGCTAAGCCACAGTCGATGAAGCTGCGTGGGCAAGCTGGAAGGGCTCCGGGTAGGATGGGTGCACAGAGCGGCTGGAAGCTAGATCGGGTATGGGTTGGTTGGATCGGGTTTTTGGGTCAGTTCAGGTATGTGCCAGGTTGGATATGGGCTAGATCGGGTATGGGTGTATTTAGGTCTGGAGGTTGCTCAGGTCTTGGTACTGGATCGCGTGTCTGGGCCAAGTGGGCTGAACTGAGCTACACGCAGTCACTGGGTTGCACCTGAGGAGTGGGCTGAGACTGTAGCACACATGGACTAGGCCTCGGCTGAAAGGTTGTACATTTGTATGGGCTGTCCGCACACCAGCAGTTCGGGTGGCTGGTTTCTGAAGTTGCGGGTTTGGGCCTTTGGTTCAATTTTTGAATTTTAGGTCCGGTCCGGCTCCGAAGCTTTTATTTATTTATTTTATTTTTTATTATTGAATTGTACCCGAAACTTAGAGAGGTATTTCAATTTTAATCTTAAATTTTAAGAAACTTTTGTTTGAAAGATCATTATTAATATATTCTCATATGTAAATTAAAAAATAAACGAGGCTATAACGTAATTTTTGTTGAAATTTGTGACTTTCGAAGTAGTTAATTCAACAATGATCGTAGGAGATCTAACCATTAACGTTTGCATTTTATCCATATTCTACATTTACTGCTACTCTCTTATCTCTCAAATTTATTTAAAGCGTCTCTAGCACACACATTCTCTCTCTCTCTCTCTGCAATTAAATGAATTTTAATCCACCATTCCATTTCCGTACAATAAGTAAATTTTTACCCTTCATTTATCACTCTTAAATTTAATAACTTACCTCCATACAAATTTATTTCTATTGCACTCTTTAACTCATGCACATTTATAACATTTTATTTTCTAATTTTCTCTTTTCACTTTTTAGATTTTATTAATTTTTTCAATAAAAGGTGTCGTTGAAATCCCACGATAACTTATTAAAGAGAAGATCTTGGATACACAAGTAAAAAGATACTATCTTGACCACTACCTTTTGGGAGAAACGAAAAGTAAAACCCTGAGAACTTAGGCTCAAAGTATACAATATCATACAATGATATTAAAGTCATGCTCTTATTTTAACTTGGTCATGTCAATACAATCCTCAAGTGTATAGTTATAATGATTCAAGTGTCGAATAAAGATGTTGTGAGTCTCAAAGATGTAGGATCATTGTGAGAATTTGTGATAGAATTGTATTGGACTAATAATATGCTCTAGATTTAGATTGACAAATGAAATGAAATGGGTAGGTCAAAGTAGATAAAAAGCAAGGGAGATTTGAATTGAGAGTACATAAATTTGGTGGAAGTGAGGTGAAGAAGTGAATAGTTAGGCATTGAAAGAATTGAAGACAAAGTAGTACTTCAAATTTAGTGGCTCCCAAACTTTTAAACACTGTTTTTATTCAATTCTCTTCAACAACATTAACATCTTGCCTACCTAACTTTTCAATTCCATGTCTTATCTACTTTATACCTTCCTCGAAAAATGTTGGTCAGAAAATCTTAATAACTGTTATTGATATATAGTTTAATCAGTAAGATCACACCTTAATAACTGTTATTGATATATAGTTCCATCAGTAAGATCACACATTCAAATCTTCATCTCATCTCTTGTCTAAATTAAAAAAAGATGTCTATCAATACTTTATATTATCAATATCGTTTATTTATTAGATAAGTTTTGGTTGAATTGAGGTGAAGTTACCATTAGAGTAGGGCTAAATTAGGTGTAGTAGACTTGGTTAAATTGTCAAACAGACAAGTAAGTGGATGTGGAGATTCTAAGCTAGGATTTATGGGGAGCTGTCCAGAATTTATTTGATGGATATGTAATTTATTTCGTTCATTAAAATGAGCATGCCACTAGTTTTATTAATGCACTATTAGAATTCAAAATTTAGAGTGTATTTTTTTATTAAAACTACGTGCATAACTTAAAATATATGATTAAGCTCTTACTTTTAACTAAATTTACTCTTGAAACGTTAAGTTGAATGAAATTATATGTTTAATAAATAACCTCTAATTATATGTTATTAAATTATTATGATAATGGTATGAATTATATAATATATGTGTTTCCATGTATGTTCGAGTATGATTAATGTATTGATATGATTATGTTCTATGTATTGCGAGACGCCATGATGAACAATGTACTATAAGTATTTTGAAATACTAAGATTATGTATTTATGACTGGTAAAGAATTTAATCCATATATGGAAGTATTATGCTATAATTTTAATTATTGAATCTCATGTATATTGATGCTCATATTGTAACGATTTGAGTTAAAAAGAAAATTCAAATCTCGTCGGAAAATCGTGAGATTTTCGGCGAGGCGATATTGTCGCTAGTAACCAACCACCCACAAAGAAGTCAGCCTAGTTGGAATGGGACCCGTAGCCCCATCGAATCGACTTGAGAACCCGTGCCTCCATTAGCTTAGCATGTGCCCGACGCGTGACCTTCCCCAGCCACTACTCAAATGCGGCTCGGCGCTGGCTTGCATAGCAGCTCTGTTGACTCAGCTTGACGGATTAGTTGACTCAGCTTGACGGATTAGTTGACTCAGCTTAGGCGGCTTGGCTTCTCGACTTAGGCAGCTCAGTATATAAATTTTATACCGTTTCCTAAGTTTTCAACCCTCCTAAAGCTATTTCTGACCTTATTGATGGCATTTGAGGTTATTAAGACTCCCGTTTACTTAATTTTAGCTAGTTTTAAGACTTATATTGTAAATAATCATCATATTTATCTAGATTAAGATATTGATATGCCCTAAGTACGTGATATGGATTAATATATGTGAGATTTAACATTGAAGTATAGTGCTTGGTACAACTATAGAGTAATTACTAACATCGGCCAAGGGAACCAAGTAAGTGACCTTGCTGTTGGAGTTAGATAATTGTATGATGTTTGATGGTGAATGTCTCGTGGCCCGTGCATGCACCATATTATTTTATGCTATACTTATATGTTCTATGTATTGACATATGATGTTATGCTATATATGCATGTGATATCCATTACACTATGCTATGAACGAAATTAAATGTTATGTATGTTATGTTATGCTTTATCATATAAAGTTATGTGATAGATTATGTGACGACTGTCATATATATATATATATATATATATGAAGTATGTCATGGATGAAAAGAGAAAGGGAATGATGTTAATGTTATGTTATGAATGAAAATCATGTGGACCTCATGCATGTATGTATGTCATGTGAATCGGGATACTTCCCCGTTATATTATATATGTCGTGTTATTTTCGTCATGATATCATGCAAACCTTTTCTTTTTCGTGGCGTCCGGTGATATGTTAATGCGTTGTGCCCGACCAAGTCAGGCCCAAGGGGCACGTATACGAGCTCGCCTGGTGGGTCCATATGTGCGTACGTGGGCGGTGTGTGGAGAAGTACCGCACATCCAACCCTGTTCGGAACTAGAAATAGCCTAAGGTCATGTTACAATTTTAAAAAATAGGTTCCTATCATATTATGTGTGTGATTGCATTACTAACCCCAACAATGGAGTGACTTACTACTGAGTATTTGTTAAAATAATCAAGTCACGTGCTACTCTCATATTTTCAGGTAAAGATATATTATTATAAATATATACACTCACGATATTATTCATCTTCTTTTCTTTTTCACGAGCGTTGTACACTAAAAAATAACATATATCATTGGGCACTCATGAAAATAATAATAATAATTTTTTTTTTTTAAGAATCGATAAAAGTGAAAGCAATAATTGAATGTAAAAATTGAAGAAAAGTCTGTTCCTCTTTTCCCTTTTTGTTTCCTTATTTATTTATATATTATTGTCATTATTCAGGTAGTAGCTGGATGAAGCTCATCTACCGTAACAATAGCCTCTCTTTTTTTCATACTTACCTTTTTCTAAACAATTAAGCAAAAGAAAGATTAAGAAACTAAAATGAACAAGTTCATAATCTTTGGCAAGACCCAGAAGAAACTTAAATTAGATCAGAACAAGCTCATATTTCTCTATGATTACACGAAAAAGAAAAACCAAACAAAAAGAACAAACTGGATAACTGAAGAAGCTGAGAATCTTGTCGGAGAGAGAAAAGAAGAGGTTTTTGACAGAATTGCGAGGGAGCACACCGGTTGGGTTTTGTTGCAAGTGTTGTATCTCTTCATGGAGGGTTGTGTATGAAGATGCTCCACACAACAATGCTTCCAATACGATGATGGTACCCTTTCAAGGGCATGGACACATCTTTTTCTATTGCTCTCGGATCAAGTTGTGTGTTTGTGGTATATATATATATATATATATAGATATATAAAAGCGTGGAAATTAATTTTGGTTGGCATCATGGGTGGTGCACTTAAATAACTATACTGTCTTTGGTTAAATAAATAAATGAACAAAAGAGGTGAGAGGTTAGAGGTTAGAGGTTAAAGGTTAAAGGTTAAAGGTTAAAGGTGTGGATCTCTTTTTCTATGGCTTCATATCCTCTAGGTTATAGGGTTCATCTCCTCTTTATTTGTGACTTAATGTTATAAATGGATGGAAAATTCACGAGAATAAATGTAATTTTAAATTAATTAAATAAAACTATGCAGAGAGTATTACTGTGGTAAAAACACATAGAGTAACGAGAAAATCAACATAATGAAGAAAGTTCAGTTAAGAGAGATTAAATAGATAAGTTGTTGAACTTTACCGTTCCCTTTAATAGATTCTCAAGTCCACTTTATATAGTTATGCATGTGATTACTCCCATAATCGTTTTGTAATTTCTATTAAAAATGAGGTAGAAAAAGAATTATTCATAACCCTTCAATTAACTTCAAGTATTATTCTAATGTAACTCGTCTACCCTGTAAGGTTTAGCTCTCCATACAAACTGAACTAAAGGAGAATCTACATCTTAATCATGTAAAATTGATAGATAAGAAAAGAGTGTAGAAGATTAGAGAGTTATCAAGCTTTGTTGTTGTCCTTCAATGAAAATTCCCTTCGTTTGAGCTCTCACGTCTACCTCTTTGCCATAATCTATCATTCTTGGTCTTCTTCTTCTCCTACTATCAACAACTGCTGGATTAGGGTTCTTATTCTTCCTCTCTGGTTTCAGAGCAGCATAGCCCTCTATATTCTTTATTGTTTCCCATTTAAGGCTGAAAATGAGTAAATCGTTCATCTAGGATGTTTCTATGTGGGTAGTCAGTGACCCACGTGGCTTACTGATTTGGATTATAATTTCCATGTCAGCCCCAAAAAATTTGAGTTTCGTATTGCTTCTGCATTAAGGTCATCCATTTGTTTCCAGATTTGTCCGCAGTGTTGTTTCCAAATTTGCTATAACATCGTGGTTCAATATAAATGTTCTAAAATTTTACTAAATAACTTAATTAAATGTGCAATTAAGCACGATTTATGAAAATTGATTTTCTTTCCATGTTGAACCACTATTTCATGCTTACTAATTAGAATAAATGGAACAATCAATGAGAAAATGGTTTGTATAAGTGCAAAATTAACTACAGAAAGACTTAATACAACTCTATTTTTGGAGATTTATCACTAAGTAACCCATAACTATCCATCATGACTATTCATGACCATTCATCTACGGAATTTTTTTACTATTCATGCAACATTCAATTATCTAACCCAGTCCTAACGTATTCCAATAATAACTTCACTTACCTTAACGATAAAGCATCCACTAAGATATAGTTCTTCCTTTAGTTTAGAATTGCTTTAATCCAATCTGAAAGGGGTCAAAACTCGCCATCAAATTCACTAAATAAACGTAATGAACTTAAACTCCATTAGTCTTACTTAAAAAGCTCAAGAGAATCGTGAATCAAAATAGAACCAAAGAAAAGTTATAGAATTGGGCATGAATTGGAGAAAACCCAACATGTATTGAATAAATTCTTCAAGTCAAATTGGAATTCACTAAACTAAATCAAAACTACTTGAGAAAAAAAAAACCATTGATCGAGTTGAAACCAACATGAAATTGTATAACCAAACCTGTACTAGAAAATAAATCATTGAATCGTACCAGAAACAAAGAAAGATAGCTTGAATCCAACTGGAACCAGTCGTTCGACAAAAAAAAAAAAAAAAAAAAAAAACTCGATACATCGCAAAGTTCCTTGGTACTAATTGATGGCCAACAAAGAGGCCCTGATGAGCTGCAACATCAAGGCACTACGACGATTAGCAATTAGGCACATAACAAGACAGCGGTAACGATCTTGTGAAACACGTAAGACAAGGTCTTGAAAATAACTTCTCAATAACTTCATCTCTATTCCTTTTATAACGATGAGTCCTTTATTGGAACATTAAACAAAAAAATTGAGCACATCAATCGTTACTTTTAAAGTGAATTTCATACATCAATCCACCAATTAATTAGTTAAAATGTACATTTTTTATTTTTATCTCGTAAGGCTGTTCGATTCTAAAAATAAAAAAGTTTTAAGTAAACGCCTCATTCTTAATAACTTTGAGTCCATGATCCAACAAGCAACTTTAGCCACTCATCTGATATGTCCTTATCTTAACCTAAAAATATATTTTGGAAAATGTTGCATACTAAAAACATTTTAGTAAATATTATAGGTACACATGACTTATGCTATGACTTATACTTCGTAATTGTTACAAATGATTTGATCCAAAATTTTTTATGTGGAGACATGTGAGTGCAATAAATTTGTATAAGATTGAGTGATATGATAAGGAATCACTACAAGGGGAGTAAGATTCGGATTACCTTGTTGATCGAATATCTCAAGGCAAGAACATTGTTTGAGATTCGAATCACTCCACAAGCAAGATCGATCATGTCTAGCTTGAATGATTCTTGTTGATCAAATATCTCAACGCAAGAACACTTGTTTGAGATTCGAATCACTCCACAAGCAAGATTGATCATGTCGAGCTTGAATGATTCTACATGCAACCTAAACTACATAGAATTGCAAAGAAATTTAGCCATTGGCTAAAGAAAGCACAAATGCTTCTTTTAATATATATTCCAAGTCCCCTTACAATTACAACATACATGTTTTTATATAACCTAAAAAAGAAACTATTAAAGGCATTCCAAAAGTTGTAACATTCATACTTTATGGCCATAATTAACAATTATGTAATTGTAACCTAAAAGTAAATAAAAAGTCTTAAAATATATTAATGAAATATAATAACTTTAAATTATTCTACATTGTAACCTACCCAAAATTTATAACAATAAAACTTTTTCTTCGATGTGGCATGAGTTGGAATATCTTTTTGATAATTTCAACAACATTTTCTTCATATCTTCATTGAAGTATATTGTATGATTGATGTCTCTTGGTTCATATCATTGAGTCATGAAATATTTTATCTCTCTTAATAAATCTCTTAATGGAGAAGATTGATATTTTACAAGATGACTATATGTAGCTCGATCTTAATCTTGAGTGAGTTATGAACGATCCTATAAAAACTTATACCTTTGATTTGGTGAGAACGTGTCACGATTTGATCTTCAAGATTTCAAATCTCAAACCGTCACCAAATAGACAAAAGCCAAAAATAATTAAAATAAAAAGTAAAGGAAATAAAAGAGAAATAAAAAATAAAAAATGGAAATCTGACAAAATTTAAATGGAAATAAATACAACAAAACAACATTACAACTAAAAACAAAATTCAACCTTGCAACTAAATATAAAATTCAATTAAATTATTATAAATGAGAAAATGAGTCTGAAATATAATTACAAAACAAAAATAAGGAAGACTCAAACACAAGAATGAGCCGCTCTGTGACCGCATAACTCTTGAACACTCTTCCACCTCGACCGGGGTTGATTTGAAGGGATGAATTTATTTGTAGCCTCCAATTGGATTATCGAAAATTTCCTTCCTTACGACCATAGCTACACAAAATGAGAGAATTAGTTTGGGTTGTTTTCGACTGTCGTATCCTTCATAAGACTACTGAAGATCTCATTTAGCATTGTACGGTTAACCATTGCCCTCAAAATTAGAAGAAACCCAATGAGGCAAAACTCATAAACTAAGGGCTTATTTCTCAAATTTTAGAAACTCTCCTCACTTATTCTTGTCCCAAAACATTGCCTAAAACTTCATATTTGTAGATGGAGCATTGACCGAACTTGAATCATTTAGAACCGACTTAATTTTAAACTTAAAAATTCTAGAACGTCCACCAAAAAAATCTAGTAGTTCGATTACAGGGTTGCAAGTTTAGTTTTGAAGATCCTTTGGATTGTAAGATATTTGTCTCCTAGATTATATTTGAGTTTTGAACAAATTTCTGGAGCTGGCCGAGGCATTTTCATAACCAAATGGAACTTCAGAGGTATTTTTATAATTTTTCATATATTATAATATTTTATTCTAAAAAAACTAAAATTTTTCTAAAAATTATCCGTCTTAAAATTCTTCTCTATAAAGAATTAAAAATACGAAAATTTTACTTAGAATTAGAAAAACAATATTTTTGCTGTTGAACATCTTCCTTCCAAACCTTTTCCGGATGCCTTTGATTTTTATAAAATATTTTTAGAGCATCGAGAATCTCTTCCTTGAGCCCCTTAACCTTTCTTGAGTCTCTTAACTATTTCCTTGGATCCTCTAAATTTTTCGTGGGTACCTTAAACTTAAACTTACTTGAGTATCCTACGCTTACTTAGGAACTTACAAATTCTCTTTCTCTTAAGAACTTTTGTCCTCACAAGTTCATTGTTCTTACCTTGCTTTGGGGCGCTTGTCCTTAGTTATGTTTTTTTGGAGGGTTCTTTAGTAAGTTTGCTCATTTTTTTTTAAATATTAAAGAAAAAATGAGAAAAAACTAAAAAAAAAAAAAGGTCTTTTCAGGATCTTTCCTATAAAACAAATGGTTTTAAAATATCATCACTAGATATTTAAGGAAAAAAAATATTTGAGGAATAAAAATATTTAGGAATTTAAGAATAAAAATATCTAAGTATTTGTGGATAAAAATATCTAGATATTTTAATAATAATCATTTAAATATTTTAAAAATAAATTTGGTATGCACTCTTTAGCCTATGCTATAAATGCCACACCACCTCCATTAAGTTTTTAATCCAAAGCAATTCCAAGTAAAGCAAATTGTACTAGTATTATGCCGTATATCTTGTAATTTTTTCTTGATTGATTTTAATAATAGTGTCTTTTCCATAAAATAGTTGTGCTCAACAACTTGGTATCAAAGCGAGATTGGTATAGATTGTTAGTCTCCTCAGATTCTTAGTATACTCTATGGTTGCAAATGTCTGATCTTCCACATCAGAAACGATTTATTGAGATTGTTATGAGTGAGTTTCTTTGTGTAGTGAGTAGAGCATGACTTTGCAAGTTTTATGTCGAAAAAGCTTGTTTGGTATTACTGAGGTATTATTAACACAATGGATGATCTCCAAGTCGTCGGAATAATCATGAAATTCAATAACAACAACTACAACATGTGAGCAACATGTATGATGTTCTATCTACAAGGACAAAACCTTTGGGAGATCATTAGCAGAAGCGAACCTAATGGCACATTGTACAAATGGAGAATAAAAATATGGGGCACGTTCGTGACGCATTTCTCAAAGAAGAACTATATGAAACAACAAATTCTAGAGAACAAGCTCTAATCAATTCACAACGTGAAAAGACGATTGCACAATACTTTCACATGATCAAGTTGATTTGTCGAAAAATTGCTGAACTAAATTCGGATTCCATCATTGAAGAAGCTTGAAATGAAGATGATCATCATCCATGGATTGCAACTAGGATATAGAAGTTTTTCTATTGTTGTACAAGGATAGCTAGCTCAACCATCACTTGTAGAGTTTGAAAATTTGCTAGCCAACGAAAAAGCCATGGCTAATCAAATGTGAGACATCACGTTGAAAGGCGAAGAAGAAGCGCTCTACACAAGTGAAAGTCAGAGCAACAATACGTCGTCCACAGATACAAAAATGCTGATAAAGGAAAAAGTCACCAAAGAACCACACAACCCTCGAGAGCTCAGAAGAATGACAACAAGGTTCTCAAGGGAAAATATTTGAAGGCTTTTGCTACAATTGTGGAAAGAAGCCACATGTCCAAGAATTGTTGGTCCAAGAAAAAGTTCGCAAAAAGCAGTGGGACAACATCCAAAGAGGAGAGGGAGGATGAATGAGATGCAAAGATACTATATGCGTTAGAAGAAGATGAGCTAGCACTCATGTCAATTATGAGATAGCATATCGATTATGAGAATTATTGGATCATTGATTCAGGATGCTCAAACCACATTACTGGCAATTAGAGTAGCGTAGTGGATGCATGGTGGTTTTCAGAGAAGAAAATTTTATGAGACTCAAACTTCATTGAAGAATTTCTACAACAGAAGACAGGGGAGCAAATTGCACACATTTGGTCAAGTGTTGATGCGTTTGAAAATCTGAGTAGCAATGATGTTGTTGAGCAAGAAGTAACTCAACCAATTGAACCTGGTGCAAAGGTATTGACACCTCAACAACTTAGACAGTAAAAAAGAATTCGAAAGCCAAATCTTAAGTATGCCAATATAGTTACTGTAGAAGACGAAGTTAAAGAACCGATGACGTACGAAGAAACATCACAAAACTTGATTTGCAGAAGGCAATAGATGAAGATATTATAGCCTTGGAACAAAATGAAACCTGAGAACAAGCAATGGGTTTACAAAATAAAGCGTCTCAGGGATGGATCAATCGAGAGATACAAGCCTCAAATTGTAGCTCGAGAGTTCTTTCAATAATATGGACTAGACTATGATGAAACGTTTAGCCCAATGGCAAAGACCACTCTATACAGGTCCTGCTAGCACTTGCGGTAAGTCAAGTTTGAAAATTATGACGGATGAATGTGAAGAATTCTTTCTTATACAAAAAGTTGGATGAGGAGATCTACATGAACCAACCAAAGAGATTTGAGAATATAGTTGGAGTCATGAGTTGGTACATGCAAAGTCCGAAGAAACCTCATTTAAATGTGACTCAAAGGATTATGAGATATGTTAGTGGTACAATCGACTGCAAGCTAGTTGGATATTATGATGCTGACTATGCAAGAGATCATGATACCTGAAAATCAACCACTGGATATGGTACAACAAAAGTCAACCAATGGTATCACTGTCAACTATAGAAGCCGAGTACAAAGCAACAGTTGGACCAACTCAATAAAGTACATGGTTGATACTCTTAATAAAGGATTTTCACCAGAAAAATTGACTATCCGATACCACTTCATTGCGACAACCAATTTGCGGTTCTTCTGCTAGAAAAATTCAATGCTTCATGGTAGAACAAAGTATGTGTAGGTGCACCCCCATTTTATTAGAGAGAAAATTTTGAAGGAATAAAAGGAATGACCAAGTGGCAAACTTGTTTATAAAATAGCTTAATACCGACAGATATGAGAGCTTTCACTGTCAACTTAACATGGTGCAGCAAATTAGAACTAGTGTTGAGGTGAGTGTTAAATACATCTCCACTTCCATTAACTTTTTAATCCCGAGCAATCTCAAGTAAAGCAAGTTGTAATAGTATTCTACTGAATGTCTTATAATCTCTTAGGACATTGAGCCACAATGATGCTAATTCAAAGTTTCAAGTAATATTAATTTCGGGTATAATTTTATTTGTTTTACATTTTAATTTTTTTAATATGAATTATCTTATCTATAATTACGGGAAGTCGTCTATAAATAAACTAGACGTGGAGTTTTCGATCTCGGTGTCTTCTTATATATTTCTCCGTGTCTTCTCTCTTTTGTTCGTTATGCTCTCCCTCTAAATCGAATATGTGAGTTAGTGAGATCCTAACATTTTTTGCACAACCAAAGTATTAGATTTTTGTATTATTTGTAGAAATCGTAATCAAGAAGCCTCTGGAATGCATTCTAACGATTTGAAATTTGTACACATATGATGGGAATCATTCAAGAGCGTAATATAATATTAGTTTTTCTCCGGAAGGAAAATCTAATTAGAGTTTAAAGTTAATTAATTAATTAAACCACCTTTTTAGAGGATAATCCCATGGGTTTGGAGGTCAGTAAAAAGAGCATAATGCATCAAGCACTAAGGATTCCAAATCATAGACTTTTTCATTTTCCTGTGCACCTAATTTATATGCTTTTGGGAAATCATTCTTTTGTTGGAGTATATTCCTTCCTATATTTTAATCACATTCTTTGAGATGAACATACTACTTTAAGCCATGTTCTTTAGCTACCACTTACCCTCTTTAGAAAATCAATGGGTAGTTCAGAAAATTAACTTAGATTTAATTTATATCGTAAACAAATTAGATTCAGCTACACAACTATTATACTCCCCGTTGGATATGACCCATGATCGAAATAGGTTAAAATAAACAATTGAAGCAAAAAGAACCATTGATGTTGTTAATAGAAGAAGTTTAAACATTTTAATTCTCTTCTTTAGAACATACATGTAAGAGTATTTATAGTCGGGAAAATACTCATTAATTTCTTAAACTTTCTCCTCAATTAAAAACGACAATGTTAGCGCGCAAAGCACTAAATTTGGTCCACAATTTGATAATTATTAATAATGGGTCTAAAGTTACTCCCGATAATATGTACGCATCTTTTATCTTTTAGATATGGGAGGGCCGGCGTGCGGCTTTGACAGTGGTGTAGTAACAGCACCATGAACGAGTGAGGCAAACCCACGACCACCACGCGTATGCTTGCGCGAGAACTCCAACAAGACGCTATCTAGAACACGACGTGACCCAATCTACAGGCGCTCCAGCGTGGGCAGCGACACGTTTAGACCAGCAGCAATGCATTTAGGCCTGCGTCAGTGCCTTTCCTCTCTCTCTCTGACATGTTTTTTTGGGCAGGTTGAATGTTACTTGTGCGACCCAATCAATCCAAACAGATACCCGACCCATTTTTGGTATGATCCATTGAATTGGCTCATTTTATTTGCTTTCAAATTGTGGTCTGATCGTTGCAGCTCTTTTCTTAGAGTTTTAGACTCGTTTGGAACAAGCTTTAGGGACGACATTTGAATAAGAACTAATTGCTATGTCTTAAAACCAGCCAAACCAGTTTTTGGATTATCATTAATTTAAAATTTCTAAATACTCAGAGAAAAATATTATAAAATGAATTATGGTAGAGAGGTGAGGGAATATATATAAAATAAATACAGGAAGTTTTGTAGTTTTGGGCCAATTGTTTTAAGATCACAGGCCCAGGCCCATATATGATTTGGGCCTTCATTTCATCTCTGTTGCATACTAGGGCTTTTCAACAGGTTTCTCCGCCGCATATCTCGCAGTTGGCAGTTTACAGCAAAATCCATCGCAGAGCTCTCTATAAATTCCAGGTTATGCCTTTTGCCCTAAATCTTCTGTATTCCGTCCTTAGCTTTTATGTGCTTCGCCGTCGTCTTCCTCTGTTTTGATTTTTGATGTTTGTTGATTGTCGCTATGAATTCTTGGTGCTTTGTTTTATTTTTCTTGTTTACTTGCTGCTGCTTAAGATTGGTGACTTCAATTATGCCCAATGATGGAAAAACATTGTTTATTGAGCGGCTGCAGATTGCTTAGTTCCTCATTAGCCTTTGCTGATCTCCATCTTCATCATCACCTCCTCATTCATTCTTTCCATACATATAATTCCACACACGTCACTGTTGGTAAAGGCTTTTGATGAACGAATGCCGTTTGCTTTATGCCGTGTGTGATTCATTAAAGCTATGAGATCTGAGGGCTTTGATTCTATACTGATTTCTTGAATGCAGCTCAATTCTTTTTGTTGCCTTGATTTTTGTTTTCTTTATTCCAAGCTTTGTTGTTGTTGTTGTTTCCTTGGATTCTGTACTGACCTGGAGAATTTATTGCAAGTTGTGGAATTTCTTACTGTATTTCTTGTAAAAATTCCGCCTTGGAAGCAGATTAATTCAACCCATTTGAAATTATTTTTTTCTACAATTTATAAGGTCATATTTTTGTTGTTCTCTCTTGCTTTATGTTGCTTAATATATTTTCTATTTTGTTGTTTTGTTCTATTCTTTCCTGTTTCTTTTGCGGACTCTGTTACCTTTCTTTGAATCTTACTACTGCATGAACTCTGTATTCCCATGTTTGTTTGTGATTTCCAATTTATAAGAAAAATTTTCTTACTCCAGTTCAGGATCAAGAACCCTAGACATTTTCATAATCCTCCAGTTCATTTTGATTCATGCTTTTGTTTTTTTATTTCATCATAATGTTGTGGACTTTCTAATTTATCTCATCAATAACTTTGCTACGCTTAGATTTTTCCTCTACCAATGCTCTTTCTAATTCATTGGATTTCCTCACTCCCATCAAATTCTTCATGATCGAAAGTTTTACCATCTTCTTTCAGCTATATGTATGTCTTGTAATCAAATTCATTGCCTGGAATACCTTCATTTACAATTAAGAGGCCATGCAAATCCATGGAAGAGAGAGTAACTTTGCACATCCAAAATTTGAGAAAAAGGATGACGATATTATGTTCTTTTTATTACATTGATTGCAAAACAAATGGAATGGATATATATATATATATATTTATATATATTCAAAATCGTTATTAGTATAGTAGGTGGAATTCGCCCAGTTTCAGATTTGGTTTCAAAGGACTATCAATCGATAATTAAATAATACTCTGATGCCTTTTCATTACTATTTTGAGTTGGAATATATATATATGTTTACTTCAGAAAAATTCAGGGACAGAATAATCTGTGTTTTTTAATTATAGAAGTTAATCCCAAATAAATGATCTTATTATCTTAAAACAATATTCTTTTTTCACTACTACTCTTAGTTTTAAGAAATTGGTGGTGAAGGAAGAGAAGTTTAATTTTTCGCAAGGTTTTGAGCTGTTAACAAAAAGAGAGAAATTCATAGTTTCGAATGTATTTTGGATTATTGAATTATGGTTGAATTATTTCTACAAAATTTTCAAATGATAATAGCCTTGAAAAAATGCAGATTTTGTTTGATATATGATTATTGTTTTTAACATTTTATCATAATATTTTCATTTATTTTACCTAATAAAATTAATTCGTGGAAATTTTGATGGATGGCAAAATTTGTGAGTAAAAATGGGGAAAAAGTTATGAACATAAAAAATTTGATAATGAAACAAAATTCTATTGTAACTCAAGAATATAAGAGAACTTGTGGCTTTTTTCATACCAAAAATTTCAATAATATCGTTTAAATATATAAGGTTCAAAGACCAATAAAAATGATATATATATTCGAACACAGTTCTATGTACGAAAAGTAGCATTTTTTTTATTTTACTCGGCTACGAGCCGAGGCTCCGGTGCTATCAAATCACGGTTCCATCTGTGCCCTTCAAAATCCATATTTATGTTTTTTTGTTTCTCTCTTCCATCATTTCTTGGGGCTTCCTTTAGTTTCCTTTCCTTAATTAATCTAGCCGGGGCCGTCTGGAGAAAAACAAGATCAAACACCTCAATTTCCCCCATTTTTGGCAAACATACCCCCTGTTAATCTCTTGCTGTCCCCTCTGTCATCGTTAAATCACCCTTTACTCCCCCCTTCACTGCCTTCTGACATTTACTAAGGGCTTTTGGTTTACCCCATTTCGTTTACTCCATGGATGATTTTGTTTACGCTATTAGATCTGAGGGATTCTCTTATTTATGGAGTTGATCTCAACTATTTCACCCAGAGTCTTTGTGGGTGTGCGTTAACTTCATTTTTTCTCCCTTGCATGTCCAGTTTTCATAGTACTAAGCACTCTGGTTATTTTAAGGGTTTTTGTTTTTGTTGGGGTTTGCCTAAAATGGGTGAGTTTCGGTTGTCAATGTGTCGATCATTCATGTTTTGGATTTGCTTTTGTTTTTATTAACTGGGTCCTGGCTTAATGGCAAGTCCTACCTAGATTTGCTTGCATTTGTATGTTTTATGCTGTTGATCAGGATTTAGTAAATCTGTTTGGAGGTATTACGAATTATATGTGTAAGGTTAGTGCTGCTTAGGAAGCTAAATCCGATCCCTCTAAACTTGATTTTGTTTCTAGTCATTTGTTTAATATATATGATAATCGTCATTTTTCATTTGCAATATATACATTCGAAGTGTATCTGTTGATTTTTCTTTATAAAGTATCCAGTCATAATTCATTTGGGTTACATAGCCACGGTTTTATTATTTATTATTATTTGTTTTTCTAATTTCAGGATAGCATTTTCTTTTTTGGTTGAATTGCATGCTATTGATTGAGAAATTTGTTAGATGTATTACTGTTTTTGCACTAAATTTTTTTAAGTTAGCTTGTTTATCAACGTTTTAATCTTCTACATGCAAATAGAATTGTTTTCTTTTAAATGATCTAATTTCTAAATGATTCTCATATGTAACTGTGATCTGAATTTTGTTTTGCCTTTTTTAGTATCTTGATTATTGATCTGTGTTTCGCTTTTTTCCCCTGTTCATCAGAAAATTGCACCTGCCCAATGATGGAGAAACTCATTTCTGGAGTTGTTAAGTTGATTCTTATCACAAGCCTTTGCCCTCATCCACAACTCTCTTTCTCTATCTCTCTCTCTCTCTCTCTCTTTTTCCAAACACCAACCCATCCAATCTATCTGTCTTTTTCTAATTTTTTGCCTTCTCTTTTGGTAAATTATTATAGTGGCTGCTGCTGTGTAGAGGTAGTGATGAAAATCAATTTTGACTGAGGGCATTTGCACATACTCTTTGCTCTTAAAGGTTCACTGAATTGTTTTACTAATTTTATTTCCCAGTTTGCACGATTTAACTTTAAAGTGACGATTTAGTTTCAAGAATTATTCTCTATGCTTAATTTAATTTAAGTTGTTTTTAGGATGGTTTCTCGATGATATCAAATATTGAAACATCTAATTTTGAAATGCAAGGAGCTTGTGCATAGTCATTTTTTGTTCTCTAAATCTTATTTTGATACAATTTTTTTTTAAATTTAATCAATTTTGGCTATCCATCATGTGTTGACTTAGTGGCCATGAAGGCCTTGGAGAAGTAAGAAAATTGGTGGTCACCATGTAGCAGAGTTAGGTGGCGGTTTGGTGAAATTAGTCAAGATGCGTGTGAGTTGACCTGGACACTCGTTGATATAACTTTTTCAACCCATTCTGGTTTATATGCATTTAAATATTTTGTTTTGGCTTAGAGAATTATAAAATTCTTTTTTGATATCAGCTGTTAAATGTTTTTATATAGTAACATAAGTGTTTGACCACCATTCTTCCAATTCCAATACCAGATTTTATATATATGTTGGCTTAAAGCACTATTTTACACGGGGTTGCATAAGTTTTTGGTTTTTCTTTTGAAGTGATCTTTAAGAAGGGTTGTCAATTCTTTTGAATGCTCGTAGCTTCATTTAGGTGCTTTTTTCTAGGTCATTGCAACAAGGTGGGAGTGTCACATAGGCTGGTTCTATGTGGCCAATTTAAAGGGGCTGATATTCAATATAGAGCTTTTTGGTTCTAAAGTTATGGTAGCACCTCGGACCGTTCATGCCTGACAGAAATTTAATGATAAGGACCTAAAAGCATTCTTTCCCCAAGTACATGGATCGAAACTGGTAAGGGTGAAAGTTGAGGATCATGATAAATTTTGAATCTTTGTTTCTTTCTGAATTAGTGATTCTCCTATCCTTCTGTTTTTAATATCTTGTTTTTATTCATGATAAATGTTATCGCTATTTATAGACATGAATATGATCATATACGTGACTTTTATATTGGGTGTAAAGTCATTTGTCCTGACAAATCTCATATACAATCACTTGACTTTATATTATTTGGCATTGTAAAATTGGCTTTGGCTTGAACTCATGGTCATAAAGATTTCTAGATTTTACTGTATTTCTTTTCTCTTTGTTTTCACATCTGACTCTTTTGTAATTCTTCTTCTTCTTATTGTTATTATAATTGTTTTCTAATATATATATATTTTTTATTTTTATGAAATATATATATTTTGGTGGGGGTGGGATCCACTTCTGATTAAGTTGGTTCATTTCAATTGTATTTTCTGAGATGTGCTGATTGTATGGCATTTGGACTTCTTGTAAGAAGAAATTGGCTTTGCTTTAAAAGTTGCATCTGCCCGATGATGGAATTCACTGATTAGAGCAGATACTAATCATCTTCATTATAAGCCTTTGCCATTAACCAACTCACACATAATCTGTCTGTCTCTCTCTCTCTCTCTATCTATCTCTCTATCTATCTGCCTATCTGATAATCCATTTATCTGCTTTCTTCTTTTTTTTCTTCTTTTTTGTGAGTGGTTAAGGATGTGCAGAGGCTAGTAATGAAAATCAAATACATCTAGAAATGATGAAGTATGATTATGATATCTGAGGGCATCTTGGAAATGATTAATCTACATGAAACTGTAACTGATGTTGTAGTCAGATTTTACAGAAGTAGTGTACTTGTGAATTGTGTTTATCAAACGTTTTAAAAAGAATTCTTCTAAATGACTTTGTGATTTTGTTTGAAATTTTCTCTAGATTTATATTCTGCCTTTTAAGTTTAAGTTTTGGATATCTTTCTCTTAAGATTAAATATTGTGGAGAATAAAACTATTTCATTTTTAAATGTTTCTTGATGGTTATGCTTCTCATGCCATGGGTTTTCTCTCTTTTCTTACGGAACAAGATTTGCGAAAAATTGTATTATTTCTGCATCATGGTTTGTCTTCCTTTCAAATAACAATGTAATTGATAGTTTTTTACCCTTTAATATTAGAGAAATAATTATAATATTAAGGTCTAAATTTTATTTTTTGTCTTAATTTTCATGTCCCTGAAACTCCTAGGTGTTCTAGGACACCTATATTACTTCATGTGACCCTATTTTTTGCAGTCATCAATGGTCAAGGTATATGAACAGAAAAGGTGTAAATGCCAGCCTTTTGTGGGATAGTTTATTAGGAAAGCTAATAAGCATGAAATATGCTATGCTATTAAAATAGAATGGTGATAATCAGAATAATAATTAAATGTTGATAATGATAAAGAGAACAATTTAAGGAGTAGGAATATGCATATTATTAATTAGTGTTTGCATTAGAAAGAATAGCTGGAATGTGCATGATATTATTTATCGTTAACCAATTTCTACAAATTCCCTCTGCCATCTTGAAATTGCCCCTGCCCGATGATGGAAAAACTCGTGCTCTGAAGCATTTGCATTGATTTCTAGTACTAGCCTTTGCCCTCGACCATAACACTTTCTCTCTCTCTCTTTCTCACACTCTACAAACACATACATACATACATATATATATATATATATTATACCCATTCCATATCCTTTCTTTTCTTTTATAGTGGCTGTAGATGAGTAGAGGCTAGTATGCGAATGAAATGCAAGCATTGTCAATGAGGAATTAAGCTAAGAGTTCTGAGGGCATTGTGCAAAAACGTCATCCTTAATGATTCACGTGAATTTTGATACTATTTTCACCTTGAAGTAATCAATTTAACTTTGTGTTTGGTTTTAATGCCTGTTATCCTTACTGTAGGCGTAGTATTTGCTTGGTGCTCTCTGTGATGGTGAAGCTTCATTGTTTCTTGCATCAGCCTAAATGGAATGTGTGAGTTGTATAGTGACCGAGGTACGAGTCAATGTCCTTATTCTGCACTCTATTCCCTTACGAGCCCTTGCATGCTTCTTCTTCTTGTTGTCTTTTCTCAAGCCTTTGGTGCTCGATTGTGACCATGAGTTCTTTGGTATCTTAAAGTGTATTTTCTTTTAGGTTATACAAATTACCCCGTGCTCGTGTAAAGCTTCATTATTTCTTGCATCTGCCCAAAAGGAATGTGTTAATTGTAAAGCGCCCATTTGATAACCGAGGTATGAGTCAATGTCCTTATTCTGCGCTCTTTTTTGCCCTTTGGAGCCCTTGCATGCTTCTTTTTGGGAGATGATACTAATAGCGCTGTCTTTGCTGTGTGTTGCCTTTTGAAGTTTATATGAGTTTGATCACTTGCTTTGTTGGTTGGTCCTCCACACACACAAAAAAAAAGGGATTTATTTGATTTGAGTGTTATTTTCCTGTTGCCTTGTGTGATCATTACCTTGACCATGAGGAAAAGCTCATGTGGGTGAGCATCTGTGTAATCCTTCGAGTTTTAGGTAGGGTAAAATTTTATGGATAGTGCCTTGATTGTGTGACCATTGCGTTCGAATAAGTTAGTCCACTTAAATTTAGGTTGCTCAAATAACATTTTATGCTACAAAAATCTCCTTTGAGCACTAACACTGAAGGATCAAGACAACCGTCCATCCAACCACTGTGGAAAGAAAAGAAGTTAAAGAAGTTATTCAGAACTTCTCATTTTTAGAGAATCGAGGATCCAAGTGGGCGATTGATTTTGAGAAGAAAGATGTTATGTTCATAGAATTTCATAGGGTTGAACTGTAACGGCCCAGATCCACCGCTAACAGATAGTCCTCTTTGGACTTTTCCTTTTGGGCTTCCCTCAAGGCTTTAAAACGCGTCTGCTAGGGGAAGGTTTCCACACCCTTATAAAGGGTGTTTTGTTCTCCTCCCCAACCAATGTGGGACATCACAATCCACCCTTTTTAGGGCCCAACGTCCTTGTTGGCATTCGTTCCTTTCTCCAATCGATGTGGGACCTCCACCAAATCCACCCCCCTTTGGGGCCAGCGTCCTTATTGGCACACCGCCTCGTGTCTACCCCCTTCGGGGAACAGCTTCTTCACTGGCACATAGTCTAGTGTCTGGCTCTGATACCAACTGTAATGCCTTTAATTTTCTTAACCTAATTAGTGACGTCACCCTTGCATACATAAAACCTTAAGGATAAAACCTTAAGGATAAAACCTCATGAAATGCTTATGGAACTAGAATGTTTCTTCATGTTTGTAATATGTCATGTAACGTAAGAAACGTATATGTGATGTTAGCAATGTTTATGTAATGTCATGTTAGATATGTTAAGGTTTCTCATGCATATATGTATGTCACTTGCATCAGGATACTTCCTCTTTACGTTACGAAAGAATGAAATACGATATTTATATTCGTCATGATATCATGCGGGTCCTTTTCTGTTCTGTGGTGTCCGACGACATGTAATACGTTGTGTCCGACCAAGCCAGGCCCAGGGGGTACATATACGAGCCCGCCTGGTGGGTCCATGTGTGCGTACATGGGTCGTGTGTGAAGGAGTACCACACATCCAACCCCACTCGGGATAGAAAAATGTCCAAGGCCATGTAAAGTTTACGAAAAGTTAGGTCCCGCTCATATGTTGCATGTGTTTGCATTTCTTAAAATACTCAAGCCATGTACTACCTACATTTTTCAGGAAAAGGCAAGGCTGCATTTCTTAAAATACTCAAGCCACGTACTACCTACATTTTTCAGGAAAAGGCAAGGCGCCAATGTACGGTTGGTGGTGGAGTTGAGGATACCATGGAAGTGGACGAAGGGCATTTTTAGTAGTTTACGTTTATTTGATTGTTTTGCATTGAACATAGTTTTATTTTGAATTCAGTTACCGAAGGTTTTATGGTTTTATGTTCGGAGATATGTTTGTTTTGGATTTTTGAACCTTTATGAAAGACTTGGTTGTGTTTTTCTAAGGTTATTTATGATGAACTTCCGTGTAATGAGTTATGTATGCAAGGGTGACGTCACTAATTAGGTTAAGAAAATTAGGGGCGTTATGTCTGGGATATTATGATACATTTTATTTGATTTCATTTTATACCGAAAAAAAAAAATGTCAGCAAGCCTGCACCGAAAACGAACGCTGGAGTTTCGCTCCCACCCGACCACGATCACTGCGCCTGCCCCTTGGATCACCCACAACGCGACTTAGACCCTCAACCACCTCCAAGACACCTATAAGAAAGAAAAAACAATGAGAAGGAGAGAGACCCAAAGAAATCAACGACGCTCCGGCGAACGAAACCCGACGAAAAATTGGCGTCGAAACCCTTGATTTACACCACGCACGTCGTACACCGTTTGGGAAGGAAGACATAACCTCGGATTTTTTAACCCTCTTCGATCTGGTAGCCCAATACCCTACGTCGACGGCCCAGTCCACTTGCAATCAAAACCCTACAGCCCATTGCAACCCAAAACTCGCACAACAACCTGTGCCTCGACTCGAGATCACCTGCACACTCGCCACCTCCTGATTGTGCCATGTGGCACTTTTGCAGTGCGACACCTCAGCTCTGGCGACTTAATCGGCTCAGAAAATGTATTTTCAACCTGTTCCGCACCGTTTCGACCCTCTCGAATTTGATTTCGACCACGTTTAAGGTAAAATAGGTTATTTTAAGGCTGTATTTCACAAATTCAAGTTTGAAATTAATTACGTTAGTGAAATACTAACCAAGGTGTCGAATGATCCAATAGGAACCAACCACCAACGAAAGCGTAGGACGTATACGAGGAGCTAGGCATACCAAGTAAGTGGCTACCATCGTAGGTTATGCAATTGTATGATGTATGTTGGCAAGTGCCTGTGGATTCGCACGTGTCATGAATTGTATGTTTATACCATTACGAACCGCATAACTATGGATTCGCATGAATTAAGAACTTTACGCTATATTGAATGAATTGTTGTGTGATGTGACAAGTTGTATGTTGGATTGATTTATGTAAATGTTGAAGTACTTACTCTATGAACCGCATGTCATGAGATGTATGTTAAAAGTACGAATTGTTATGTTATGTCTTTTAAATGCGTATGTATATAATATGAAATTACGAACTATAGCATGAAATATAACCCGTTAGAATTATGTATGATAGGAGAACTGAAAAATGAGCAGTAATATGATATGAAAGAAACTGATAGTGGGGTTATGTTTATTAATGATAAAAGTATAAATATTTGGGACATCATGCATTATGTGTGCCTATGTATTGGGATACTCCTATTCCATCGCGGACGTGTACACCCAAGAGCAGGAGAACGATCGTTATGTTTTACATAACGCTACGTGACGGTTACTAATTCTAACGGGTGTCTGGCCTAAGGAGCTACTAGAGTATGCTCGCCCAACAAGGAAAGTGGCCCAGCAGTGTGTGAACTGACGGGTGAGTCCATACTCGCATGTATGGGCTGTGTGTAGAGTATATGGTACATATCCAAGTCATCCATTAGTATAGCACCGTAGGAAGACAGATTGAAGGATAGGTCCCGTCATATCATTTGCATGGGTTTGTTGCATAACCCCGATAAGGGGTCACTTACTGAGTATTCTAGAAATACTTAAGTCTCGTGCTACTACATTTTCAGATAAAGGCAAGGCACCCATGTGAGACCGACGAAAGCATCGCAAATCTCGTGACCGTGGCACATGCATAGTGTCACGGTCATGCTTGTCCAAAGCATGTCGCCCATGATCACATGCCCGTGACACGCCGAAACCCTTACCTTATACTACTTTACTGCTTTCTTTTACCACTTTCATGTTGTATTATTTCTTTCTTGTTTTCTGTAAGAGTATGACGTTTTGGTGAAGTCATGGCTACGCCTGGTAGCCATGAAATGCCTCAAAATGTACTATGGAGATGCGACTAGTTGTCAAATTCTCCCTACCCGAAAAGTTATATATTGTTTAAGCCGTTGTTGTTGCCTTTTTGCTTGCATGCTATATAACATCACTCTCAATCTCTCTCTCATTCTTGCTTTCAAAACTCTTTTTCCTAAACTTCTCTCCCCCGTTTTCTAAAATCTTCTCTTCAAAACGAGACCCGAGGTTTGAACACACGTTGCCCGACTGTAGGCAATGTGGTCTGAAGTTGGCTTGACTCACTCAGTGTTGAGGGTGAGTGTCACACAATCGCCAAATCCGCTACCAAGAAAGGGCGATGGTGACACATAAGATAGATTTGCTTTCCAATTAATTAGTATAGGTTGAATTCTATTTGCATTTATTAGTATTGGTTAAATTGTATTTGCATTAATAAACTATAGATTAGTATAGGAGGTTTAATTCAGTATTGCTTTTCCTTTCGTTTCTCGTTTATTCACGAGGTAATAAATGACGAGTTAATGTTGCATTTATAATAAGAGTCATTTAAAGTAAATTATGCCTTTAATGGATCATTAAGATAAATTCCGCATTTAAAGTATAATAATGACCTAAAAATTTAAGATAGTTACAGATTTAATAATTACTTCAATAACAATGGTTCTTATGGATAATTGTTAATTATATATAAACATTTGTACATATTCTTAGCCCACTTCGAGTAGCTCAAGCCAAACCATCTTTATTAGATTACATAATCAAACCTAACTCAACCTTACAAATGTTATTTTCTAAAATTATTTGATTGATTCCATTTATAAATTTTTATTATAATAAGTTCAATAAAAATGCCAAGGGAAAACTATGAATTACTTTTTTTTAAGTCTTCGAGACGAATATAAAAAATTATTGAATTATTCTAATCCAAGCAATATGCATAGAAACGTTTCACTTTTTTCCACTGAGGTTTTGCATTTTTTCACCATTGTTGTTCGTGCATTTTTGTGACGCTAATTTGTTTGTAGAGTTAATGAACACATAATCTTGGAGAAAAATTAATTATCCAATTTAATGTTAGGAAATATTCCCAAATAACAATAATACAATACCTCCACACCGGTAATGACAGGTCAAACATTAAGAACAGCCAAACTCAAGCCAATTGTGTTGTTCATATCTCATCATTCCATAGCCTTTAATCCCAAACCCAAGGTTGTTATATCCCTTGCAATGTTTTGTGCATCATTTGAAATCCCAAGCAACCCTTGCTTTCCAAATCCAGCACAGTACAACCCGTTCTCTCCTTTCCAATGATTTGGGGGTCTTTGCTTTGGAAATCCATCGTCTTCGTTGAACTGCCCCTCGTCATCCTATCAAATATTTCATAAAATTCATTCAAACCCTTTACGTATTTCATGATTTGAATGATGAATCATAGGGTTCTACGCTTACCTCCAGCCAATTCAACACTGTGCTCTTGTAGCCCGTCGCAAAAATTATGGCATCAAAGCAATTCACAATGCCATACGCAAACCTCACATGATCTTCCTTTATGTATGTTATTGATGGAAGAACCTGAAACAAAATATGGAATGTTTGACATTTGATCAACAAGGTAATCTAAATCTTAGTTTGTGAACTAAAGATTTACATATCGATACGAGGGATTGAACTGGCTAGGGTTACGATATTATTACGATATTATTAAGAAAGGTTAGAAATTTGTACCTTGATCTCTCCTTTCTTGATTCTAGCCATGCATCCAACATCAATGGTGGGAGAACGACCCGTTTTGGCTTTGAGAAGAAAAGGGCCTCCTTTTGGCCTACGAATCCCATACTTGGACGAATTTCCATACTTCAACTTCGCAAGATTAATGCAGATTGGATCCACAACATTACATGGAAAATATTTCAATAAAAACATCCCTACTCGAACGATGTCTTTCGTTAACACGTGTACCTGCCCGACACACATACCATTTTTAGAATTCGTCCCATCATAAATAACTCGATAACTCAACCCAAATCAAACCGATCAAAAAATTTAAATCAATCATCCAATTTTTTGTTCCTCCGTCATTCTACTTTTAAACGAATATTCGTGAGTCGGGTTAAAAAAATATTATTTAAACAAAGATTCGTGAGTCGGGTAAAAAAAATATTAAGAAACAAGATTATTACCGGGCTCCGAACGACGATGGAAGTATTTGCAGCATAATTAGACAAATCATAAGCAATCTCCATGCCAGAATTCCCACATCCCACAACCAAAACATCCTTCCCTCTAAACCTTTCTCCATTCTCATACCCACTTGAATGCAATACCTCACCATGGAAGCTCTTCAATCCAGGAATATCCGGCAAAAACCCTTCACTATTCTCCCCACTCGCAGCCACGAGATACCTACAAACATACCTCTCTTCCACACCACTCCCCTTGTTATTCACCACCACCATCCATTTACCCTCCACCTTGTCGTACCAAGCTCGTTCCACGCTCCGACAAAACCGCGGTTCAATCCCGAAACACGAGACGTAGTTATCCAAATACGCAATGAAATCCAATCGGGAAACATATGTCGATGCATTCTCTGGGAATGGCATGTAAGGAAGTTGACAATAGGCTTTGGCTAAGTGAAGTTTCAACCTGTCATAAGCCCTTTTTCGCCATAGAGAAGCGCAGCAATCGTCTCTTTCGAGTACAATGTTTTGTATCGAAAGACGGTTGAGGCATGCCGCGGTTGCAAGCCCGGCCGGGCCACCGCCGACGATCACCACCTGCGTTTCTTCCATGGCGAAAAAATTAAGGGCTTTTAGGGTGGAGGGTGTGGCTTACTTTCTGCCCATCAAATTAACACAGCTTCGAGTGTTTATATATTATGAGCATTGGGTTATCAAATTTAGGTTGTCCCAAGAATAGCCACAAAATATGGGTATGAGACAAGATCTAGCAAATTTGGAAAACTAATTTCTTTTTTCCTTTTTTTCTTTTTCTTCTTTACCTTTTTTGAATTTTAAAACAATAAAATGAATCTATATTTGTTATGTAATGCAAATAATATTTTGTAATGATATATAGAAAGAATTTAGTGTACGAAATGAATTGTGGAAGGAGCTTACCGAAGATCTCAGATATTTACCTGACCCTTTTAGGGTTTTGTTTATAGGTTGAACTAAGATTACACGAACCCACCCAAACTTGTCACTTTTTCATTCTTGGTGATTTGGGATTGGTGAGACATTTTTATTTAGCTATATAGAGCTATGAAAATACATTTCTTGAAGATAGTTCTTGAATTATGCCCATAAAAATAGAAATAAAAATGATCGGGGCAACTCAACTCTTCCACGCTTGTCAAATTCTCCTCTTCAACCACAAAATTTGGGATTATCCATAACAATATGGCCCAATTTCATCTATAAGATAATAAATATAATGTAATTAAAACTAAAAACATTGAAAATACATAGAGTAAGCAAAGAAACAAATATTAAGCAATCTAAAAACAGCATTTTAAACAAAATAAAAATAAAAATTTGTGGTTTAAGTAGTTTTCTTAAAATAGATTTATGGCTAAACAACATTGTTGAATTGCTAAAAACATCATGGCTGAATAGGTTTGGAAATTGGAACAGCTCCAACGCTACCTGTTTTTAGAATCCTAATAAAGAACCAAGTAAACAAATCTATAGGTAATAAAATCTTTATTAATTTGTTTCCTTTTTGTTATCGAAATTAAATTTCTAATTTATTAATTATTAACAATTATTTTCTAAGAGAATTAAGAATGGAAACAAAATTATATTTATAATTTATTACTTTATTGATAATTATTTTGTAAAATCGATACTATAAAAAGATTTAGTTGCTTAAATATCTAACAAAAACAACCTTAAAATGAGTCAATTAGGACGATAATTCCTTGTTTGTAGGCTTACAGTTTTAAGACTTTTTTCATTATTTTTTTAGTTTAATAGTAATATAATTCTACGTGGTTGGGAGGAGAACGAAACACGGGTAAACTTTTACCAAACAAGACGCGTTTTAAAAACATTGCATTGAGGGTAAGCGTTTTAAAAACATTGCATTGAGGGTAAGCGTTTTAAAAACATTGCATTGAGGGTAAGCGTTTTAAAAACATTGCATTGAGGGTAAGCGTTTTAAAAACATTGCATTGAGGGTAAGCGTTTTAAAAACATTGCATTGAGAGTAAGCGTTTTAAAAACATTGCATTGAGGGTAAGCGTTTTAAAAACATTGCATTGAGGGTAAGCGTTTTAAAAACATTGAGGGTAAGCGTTTTAAAAACATTGAGGGTAAGCGTTTTAAAAACATTGAGGGTAAGCGTTTTAAAAACATTGAGGGTAAGGCGGAAAGGAAAATCCCATATAGGACAATATTTGCTAGCGGTGGTGAGCCTGGCCGTTACAAATAGTATCAGAGCCAAACACCGGACTATGTGCCAGAGAGGAGGTTGTTCCCCGAAGGGGTAGACATGAGGCGATGTGCTAAGGACGCTGGACCCCGAAAGGGGTAGATTTGGTGGGGGTCCCACATCGATTGGAGAAAGGAAGTCCTGACGGGGGTGGATTGTGATATCGCGTTTGAAACCTTGAGGGTAAGTCCAAAGATGACAGTATTTGCTAGTGGTGGGCCTGAGCCGTTACACTACAAGTACCTATTAAAAATATAACTAAACAAGTCCTATTGAAATATAACATGCTACAACAATACACATTTGAATTTCGCGCCATCACGTTAGGCATGCAAGTCTAAAGATGATGTGGAAGAAAACACGAGGTTTTAAAACTAAGTGTCTCGAAGATGCATAGAACACAAAAGACAATAGCTCAATGAACTCTAGAAGAAATCGTGACAAACTTACTAACTACATGAACAAGATATGTGCAATATCTAGTTGAGTCATAATACGATAGACCAAGCTCCCAACAAGAGTATGATACCGACCAGGATTCGACAAAGGAAGAGCATATACTAAAGAGTATTGTGTATTGATATCAAGAGGAGTATCAACAATCCCATTGTATTACCAAAAAAAAAATTAGATAGCATCCCAAGGTGTAACTATGAAAACCATATGTTTACCTAACATATGAAACCGAAACAGAAGTCTAACCAATCGAATTTAAGAACTCATATGGATATGCAAACTCCTATATCACAAATGCTAAAATCTTTAAATGAAAATGATTTCATCTCAAATGATTGCCACTCTTGGAAATTCGATCTAACAATTTTATTGAAAATAAGATATTTAGATCTAAAATATCAAAGAACTCGAAAACGATAAGATAGATCATGTCAAAGTAATAAAACATGTTTGATATTCGAATCACTACACAAACAAGATAGATCATGTCAAATTCGATCAATCTAAACTAATAGAATTACAAAGAAACTTAGTTCTAGGTCACGAGAAAAACACAAATATTTCTACTACATTTTTCAAGTTTATTTTACAATGACAATATATATCATTTTATAGACATTTCAAGAGTTTAATCTTCATACGGACCATAATTAATCAGTTTGTAAATATAACCTACAAAATAAATAAAACACCATAAATCTATATTTCAATCATCCATCAAGAATTGGATATGATCATTTATAAGAATATATATATAAACCAAAATATATATTAAACCCTCAATCCAATATAAAACCTTATATATTTTAATCAAAATAAAATCAAGGAAAATGTTTTGATGCCACGCGATCTAATATCCAATTGCTTAATTCGCTACTCATGTGAAGGAGTAACAATAAAGATGTTTGTCAATTTCAATTAAGACTAGAGAGATCTATTTAATTAGGGTTAGAACTCGGAGACTCATTTCATATAAGAGGAAAATTTTCGTTTAAATAGAAAATGGGAGAGGAGGAGGCATAAGAGAGAGAAGAAGTTTCTCCTAACTTCAGGAAAGGAATTCATGCAACACGAAGTTAATTGTGCCCACGATGCATATGTCACGCAGTCCCATTAGAGGATCTCCAACTGTCTTTTGATAATAAACCTTTTTTTAGTAGCACGAGTTTACATAATAGTGATAGTTTACAAGCACACATTGGTTCCTCTATGGAAACTTTTAAAAAATAGCCAACTAGTTATTTAGTAGTGAATTGTCTGATGAGATTAGAGTCGTATATATCTTAGAGTTGGGCGATAGTGGAGGTCATGCTTCACCTTATCATGATTCGTATGATAGTAGGGAAAATGATTGAGAGCATCATTGATAAGACAACCTTAATTCTCAGCCTAGTGATCCAAGCTTTTATTGAAACAAAATCGAAGCTTGATTGAATGGGTCGGATGCTGTGAGATCTCACATCGGTGGGAAGGGGGAATGAATAATTTCTTATAAGGGTGTTTAAACCTCCCCATTTTAAAACCTTGAGGGGAAAGCTCTTGAAGGGAAAGCCCTTGAAGGGAAAGGCCAAAGAGGACAATGTTTAAAACATTGAAGGGAAGCCTTTAAGGGAAAATCCAAAGAAACAATGTATAAAACCGTGAAGGAAAGTGGTTGAAGGGAAAGCCCAAACAAGACAATATTTAAACATTTGAAGGGAAAACCCAAAGAGGACAATGTTTTAAAAACTTGAGACAATATCTCCTCTCCCCGTAGAGGATAATGTTTTAAGACTTTGAGGCAAAGCCGTTTTAAAGGGAAACCCCTAAACAATGTTTTAAAACGTTGAGGGGAAGCTTTTGAAGGAAAAGTCTAAAAAAGACAATATCTTCTCTCTCCATCAAGACGCGTTTTAAAACCTGAAGGAAAAGCTCACGAGAAAAAGCCACAAAAAAGAATATTGGCCGATAGGGACTACTATTACTGATGCAATCTACCATAAAAATTGCTCTTAAAAATGGTAAAAAATGATTTGGAGGAGAAAACTCCCTAACTCATAGCTCAAATTATTTAAAAAGTTAAATTGAACCAAATAAAGCCTTCCTCAATGCAAGTAAAAATTCCAAACATTTAAATCCTATAAATTTCCAATCATCAAATATTTAATTAGAATAAAACCAACCATCCAAATGGGTTGACTATCGATCCAACGGCAGATGCAATTTGCAAAAATAGATTTGTTCTTACACTATATCAATCAAAGGCGTCGGCACACTTTTCGAAATAAGAGTTGAGGAACAGGATTCGGTGGGAAGCAACCGAGTTCTAAATTCTGTCTGAAGAATAATTTCGAAACCTTTTTCCTTCCCCCTCTACTCATCAGTTCTTACTTTCCCCTTTCCTGTACTGGATTTGCTTTTTTCAAGGTATTTTGCCTCTTTAACTTCTAATGCTTTATTTGTGTTGATCGGGAAATTGATTGCAACTGAATTTGGATTTTGTTGATGGTGGTTGATTAAGGTGTTTTTTGTGTGTTTCTGATGTCGTCGGCACCGTCTTCGAGTCAACCGGAGTTTGATTACTTGTTTAAGTTGCTGTTGATTGGGGATTCTGGAGTTGGGAAGAGTACGCTTCTTTTGCGATTCACTTCTGATTCATTTGAGGAACTTTCTCCAACTATTGGTATGACTGTGATTTCTTCTACTCTAATCGCGTCTTTGTAATCAATGGCTTCTGGCTTTCTTCGTTTGTTTAATTGAATCTGTATTGAATTCCAGAAGATGAAAGACTGAAGCCCTGTTTGATAGCGGTTACGATTGATTTTATAAACATTAGGTGTTTGTGTATTTATTTGTTTTGTTTTGCTATCTAGTTTTTAGAAATGTTTTCAAAATCAACTTTGGAAGTTACAGAAAGTAGTTTTCAATATATATATTTTAAAAAAATTGGCTAAGAATTCAAATGTGTTGGTGAAAACACATGAAAGACTTGTGTGGAAGCAATTAATTTTCCTATTCTTCTCTAGTCAAATGTTCTACAGCATAGAGATGGAGAAAAAATGGAAAAGGAAAGACATTGAATTCCCTGTTATCTTGTAAAGGCAGGTGAATGAACAATGGCTCTTCCATCATGGCTTGACATTATATGTTATAAGCCAAATGCACCTCTGAAGTCTCCAACAAACTGGCATGTGAATGAGTCAGTTCATAGATTCGATAAGGATCATGTTGTATGGAGTTGTTACCTCTAAAGTTCCTGCAAACTGTCCCAAATTGAATCTATGAACTGACAACTCCACATGACATGATCCATATCCTTAGTAGTACCCTTACGTAGCGTGCTCTATTGAGGCCCCGTTAACATAAAATGATCACTGGATAGAGTCAATAGTATTAATCCTTTAGTGTCAGATTTGCCAATTGAAAATTTTTACCTTCTTTAGACTTCAACCTTCTAGAGCGAGTACTATAGGGATGGTGTGAGGAGGTGAGAATTGCACAAAAGAGTAGAGTTGTACACGGGTTGGGTTGGAAATTTTTTTTGGACCATCCTGAGGCCGAGTTGGCTACTAGAATGAATCGAATAGGGTATACAACCCAACCCAACCCAACCCAACCCAGCCCTCTATTTTTGGGTTGGTTCGCCGACTTGTTCAATTTTTTTTTAATTAATTTAAAAAATCCTACTTATCCACAATATATGTCACATTAATAGCTAAAATCTCTTAAGCTCATATATCAAACATCCACAAGTCATAACGCATCATTAACATATGCTATTGGTCTTCATCTTTATAACAATCCTAGAAGTAGGGGTGTATATAGGTTGGGTTGGGTTAGGGAATTGGGTTGGTTTGGTTGACCAAACCAAAGAAATACAACCTGCGAATCGAATCAGATTTTCGGTCCTCCAAAAATCCAACCCAAGCCAGATTATAAAAAGAAAATAACTTTCGGTTTGGGTCGGGTAGTCTGGGTTGTTTTGGGTAATCAAGTCATTTGAACACCCCTACAAACGAGAGATTAGATAACTAATAGTAAAACTTTATGGATGGTTAGGGGTAACAAACGAACATCAAAACCAGCCTAGCCAACATAGAGAGCAAAGAAGATATATTATAAGCTCCCTATTAGACAAGGGATGTCCAAAATTGGACAAAAGCCGCAAAGGCATATTATAGTGAAGAAAGGTAACAAAGACGAAGGTAACCTACGGAAATGAAACTATCCCCACCCTCCAATCCTCCCAACTAATTGAAGATCCTTTTGTAACTCTTTTGGTTTCTATTCAATATATTTCATTTACAATGAAGTATTCTTTTGTTTTTTTATAGAAAAAATATATTATATGATCTCTTGTTACATACTGAATGTAATTCTCTATGAACACCCCTACAAACGAGAGATTAGATAACTAATAGTAAAACTTTATGGATGGTTAGGGGTAACAAACGAACATCAAAACCAGCCTAGCCAACATAGAGAGCAAAGAAGATATATTATAAGCTCCCTATTAGACAAGGGATGTCCAAAATTGGACAAAAGCCGCAAAGGCATATTATAGTGAAGAAAGGTAACAAAGACGAAGGTAACCTACGGAAATGAAACTATCCCCACCCTCCAATCCTCCCAACTAATTGAAGATCCTTTTGTAACTCTTTTGGTTTCTATTCAATATATTTCATTTACAATGAAGTATTCTTTTGTTTTTTTATAGAAAAAATATATTATATGATCTCTTGTTACATACTGAATGTAATTCTCTACATAATTTTTAGGTGTGGATTTCAAAATTAAGCATGTTACAGTTGGGGGAAAGAAGTTGAAGCTTGCAATATGGGACACAGGTGAAATCTTGCTGTTGCGTTTCATGTTATGCACGTGTATGAACATGATTGGGGAAAAACAATGGTGTCGTTTGATTTGTTTCTGTCCTCTTTTGGATTCACCCATTGTGTTATTGTTCTGTATTTTAATTTCTACATTTTTGTTTTGAATGTTAGATATGCATCTAACATACTTTTTATAGATAAAGAAGTATGCATGAGAATTATTTATAATATAAAACCTTAGTACTGGCTTATTGAGTCAGTTTGCTTCAACCTTCACATGCTTGTCCTATAAATGTTTAAATGGTGAAATTGTAGGGGTTGGATTTACATATATCTGATGACCTTGACAGTGTCTGGGGGGTGTACCATGCACGTAAAATTTCATTAATTGCATTGATCATCGTTTTTCTTTTCATATTATAAAATGGTGCAGTTGGAAATTCTAGTTATATGATTTCGATAGATAAGGTAGTGGATTCATATGCCTACTAACTGACAATCTTTGAAAATCTCATGCATGTAAAATTTTACTGGTTGTCTTGTGGTATTATATTGTTGTTGGAAGTTATTAGGAATAAGTAAAGGACATCCTCAAAGACGATTTCTGTTTTTTAATCTACGATTTCATTGATGACAAACAAAAAACCAGAAGTAGAGAAACAAAAACCATTGTAGAGTAGGGCTTAATTTAGTTTATTTATGGTGCTACTTGGGGCTTGGTATGATAGCTTTTGAATATAAAAAACTTTGGTCTTCGTAAGTAATCAGCTAAGACATGCAGTATGCTTTTCAAGTCTGTGTGATGTAGCTTGGCAGTGGTATACTAAGATGAAATTGATTTTTGTAAGCGCATCCTCCACATCTTTACTTGAAAATTCGAACTTTTATTCCGTAAGTGGCTACCTCCTATTATTAAGTGTATTTTGATGAGATTTGATCTAGTAAGCACATTTTCCATACCTTTATTTGAAGAAAATTAAATTATTTATTCCATAGTATCTGTCTACTTTTTTTAATTGTTATTTAAATGTTCTCTATTTGCAGCTGGGCAGGAGAGGTTTCGAACATTAACAGGTTCATATTACAGAGGAGCTCAAGGAATCATTATGGGTATCGTCTTTTTATTTCATCACTTTCTATCTACAATTGTAATACTAGCGTGCTACCATTGCTCCACTTATGAAATCTTCAATTTCTCATCTTCAATTCACATATGATACTTATGTTTGTGTCTTAAAATAGAGGAAAATCCCGTAAAACTAATTAAGGTGTGCGTAAGCTGGTTGGACCACTGAGGGGAAAAAAGAGGAAGGAGAGATGAAGATTATAACCTCTTCAACGTTCGGGTTTTAGAGTCTCAGAAAAGCTTGGAATTTTGCAAATTTACTGGAAAATAAGCAGACTGTTCCAATTCTATTTCTTCTGACTTGACCATGGCATTATCAAATCCTATGTTAATAATTTTTCCCCAAAAACTAGATTAGCACAGCACTTAGTGTTGCCCTTTTCTTTGTTGTCATTAACTTATCCAGCTCATCATTCTGTTTTGCGGTTAAAGAACTAGAGATACAAATTTTTGTAGGGATGACTTGTTTTGATAAATTCTTAAGTCTTAATTACTTTTTCTATTATTCAATTAGCTCTTAAGTTAACCAAATACTGTTACAACCTAAAAATTTAGTGTATGACGTGACCCGCCGTGAGACATTCACAAATCTCTCTGACATATGGGCTAAAGAAATTGACCTGTACTCAACAAATCAGGATTGCATCAAGATGCTTGTTGGAAACAAAGTGGATAAGGTATGCCTTTAACTCTTACGAAATTCAGTGGTAACTAGTAACTGCCCTGCCCTATTTAATTAACTATGGATTTAAATTAGTATGTCTATCTGGCTTAATTAGTGCCATAGTTACTGATGTAATCCAGTATATTCTATTGAGCTTGGTTTATTGGCTACAAATTGCTTATAATATTTTTCTCTAAATCAATTAATCCTTATTCTTAGCTTTAGATATTTAAATTCAAGCGATCTTATCTTTCAGGAAAGTGTAAGGGTAGTCAGTAAAAAAGAGGGAATCGACTTTGCTCGAGAATATGGATGCCTATTTCTTGAATGTAGCGCAAAAACTCGAGTCAATGTGGAACAATGCTTTGATGAGCTTGTGTTAAAGGTGCGTGAAAACTTGAACCTCTTCTACACTAATATTGACAGCATGAACCTCCTATATATTAATGTCCAGTTGCTCTCATTTCAAGTTATTCAAATAGGCATTTAGCTTAGAAATGCTTTTTATTAGGTAGAACCAAAACTAGAACCTATTCGAGAACATCTCAGAGTGTTCGTAATTTGCCCCACCAATCCTCCATAAGCCATTCAATAACTTGCTGCTCCGAAAATGTGTTTGCAGATTTTGGACACGCCCAGTCTTTTGGCTGATGGCTCAACAGGTTTGAGAAAGAACATCTTCAAAGAGAAACCTCCTCAAGAGAATGCATCAGCCGGGGGCTGCTGCTCGTATTGATTTTATGTCAAGGACTCCAGGAGCATCCTCATTTGGTTTTAGGATACTCGTTACGCTGTTATTCCATTTTAGCACACCCTTGAAGTCAAAAGGTTTATGTTCTTCAATCTTCCTTTTATGGATTATGAGTTACGTTGAGCTAGAATATCTGCCAGAGTTATTTGCTCGTCTTCTTTTAGCCTTTGTTACTAGGTTGACAATTTATTGATTTATTCTTGTGTGAGTTTGATTTACCATGAACTTGCAACTTCACAGATGGAAAAGGATCCAAAACCTTGGGAATCCTATCAATACTTCGGTTTCGAGACTGGTTCTCTTAATTGTTTAGATATCCATCCCCTTCGTTTTTCACCTACCCTATCTATATGCATGTTGGCAAGTAGAGGATTATCTATGTGATTCACCCCGCTTGCTTGCATCTACCAATAGATGGACTAATTCCACTGCCTCTCCAATTGCCAAAACTTTTCTTGCTATTATCCTTCACTTGTTTCTCTATGAAAATTTATGAAAATTTGTACCTTGTTTGTTGCTCTCCTTTGGGAAATAACTGTAATGGCCCAAGTTCACCACTAGCCGATATTGTCTTCTTTGGACTTTTCCCTCAAGGCTTTAAAACGCGTCCGCTAGGGAAGGTTTTCACACCCTTTATAAAGGGTGTTTTGTTCTCCTCCCCAACCAATATGGGACATCACAATAACAAACAAGAAAGGGATTCGAGTATGATTCAAGAAAGTAAAAAGTGGCAAGTAATCAAGTTCAATTAAGTGAAGGATCAATCTTAGTTGAAATCGATCCCCATTTTAACCAAGGAAATCGAGTCTTTGCATTTCAACATCAAACGCTTGTTGACATCTGATAGGTGTTCTACCTGTAAACCTCTTTTAGTTGTTGGATCACTTTATTGTGGCAAATTTTTCCCAACCATAAACCTCTTTAGTTGTTGAAGGACCTAAGATACGATGTCACAGTCATATTAGTGCAAATCTCATAAACCTTGTGTAGAATTCAATGAGTGAGAGTAGAACATGATCTAGCCTCGGGAAAGTAACTCTGAATCTGAATTAGATTGTGGAAGATGATCATTGGCTGCCTCCATAAATAGTTCAACCAGTTTTCCTTAGGTTTATACTAACAACAAGTTCTTCCCATGCAAATGTTTCTAAATCTAGCTACAAGTTTCTTGCTCAACCAACTTGCTCAACCCGTGCTATGTAACTGCCCAAGTCCACTGCTAGCAGATATTGTCCTTTTTGGGCTTTTTCCCTTTCGGGCTTCCCCTCAAGGCTTTTAAAACACGTCTACTAGGGAGAGGTTTTCACACCTTATAAAGAATGTTTCGTTCTCCTCCCCAGTCGATGTGGGATCTCAGAGTCCACCCCCCTTCAAGGTCCAACATCCTCATTGACACTCGTTCCTTTCTCCAATCAACGTGGGATCTCACAATCCACCCCCCTTCGGGCCCAGCGTCCTCGCTGGCACTCGTTTCTCTCTCCATTCGACGTGGGATCTCTCGTGCTAACTTGATGTGCTTATTTAAATATAAGGTTCCATTGGATAACCATTTGATTTTTAGTTGTTTTGTGTCTAAAAATTATGTCAACCCTCCTTTAATTTCTATGGTTTGTTTTCACTACTTTTGCAAACACATATTTCTTAGCCAAATTTCAAAAACAAAAATATATATATTTTCAAAACTATAATATTGATTATTATTTTAGTTTGGCTAGATTTTGAAAACACTTCTTCATAGAATTAAATTGAAAGGTAGCTGTTTGTTCAGGCAATGGAGTATCTATATCACGAAGTATTATTATGGTGAATGGTTTCTTCATAGGAATGACTTGCCCAATAGAAGGTTAGAAGAGTACATAGTGAAGCATTGAACTTAAGTTGAAGGAAATTAGTGTCCATTGAAGAACACAACATATTCCCATTAATCCAAATAACTCTGAATAAGGTTCTAGAGCTTCAGATCAATTTACATAATGACATTAACATTGTCAAGATTTTCCAAAGAGCCATAGCATGATCTTAACCCACGAAGCTGATATTACAGTATATCATATCATATCATGAGTATACATTTATTTTGCACAAGCTGCTGGACACTTGACAATATCTTTCATAGAATCTTGTTCTAAAGAGGAACATCAGAAGGGTAATCTTGAGGGTACCTCTTCATTGTTTGCCTCAGTACTTGTTCTTGCTCATGAAGGTTTGAGGGTAAGTGATCATAGACATCACTGAACAATTCTGAAACTGGAGCTTTCTCTGCCTTCTCTGCTTTCTGGATTGCTTGCAACAACTAAAAAACCAACAATTTGATTATTTTTAGTTTCAACGAGAACTCTACTGTAATGGGTAGTTATGTCCTAATCTTAGTTTCAACCGAGTCTCGTTTGATAACGATTTTGTTTTGGAAAAGAGCTTGAAACAGTGGTATAAGAGGTGAAAGTGTATTTAGACTAAAAGGGTCTGACCTCTTTTTTTACAGTGGAGCGATGCATGGACTCATCTTCTTCACTCAACCATCCATTATTTGTTAACCATTTCGCAAACCGATCCATAGGGCTCCTCTCTGTTTTCCAGTACTCAATCTCGTCCACACCCCGATACTTGGTGGAATCATCGGAGGTGGAATGGTGGCCAACTCTGTAAGTTAGAGCCTCGATCAGAACCGGCATCTGCTCTGCAACCGCCATTTCTCTCGCTCTGTGAGTGGCGTTGTAAACAGCCAGGGCATCATTGCCATCAATCCTAATGCTTCGGATTCCATAGGCCTGACCTTTGACCACCACCCCGTCGCCTGAAAATGGAAACAAAAAAGGGAATCAGGGGTTAGGATTGAGATGTGTGAGATTTTGGAATGGAATTGGGAGGAGAATTTGGTACTTCGGAATTGTTCTTGGATGGAAGTACTGATAGCCCAGCCGTTGTTCCGGCAGATGAAAACCACCGGCGCTCCTAACACTGCTGCAAAGTTCAATGCTGCGTGGAAATCCCCCTGTAAGTAACAAAATTCAATTCATTCCATTAAGTGTTCCAGATTCGTAAAAGAAAAAAGGATATGTCAGGTATGTACCTCGCTGGTGGCGCCATCTCCTAAATAAGTCACAGCACAGCCATCTTTTCTGTCCATTTTAAGAGAATAAGCAACGCCAACAGCTTGTGGAAGCTGCGTTCTGCAACAGACATGGTTTCAATTTGATAGCCACAAAATTAAGTATGAACTATTGGGGGATGAAGGCGTTACCCAATTGGTGATGAAATGGTGAGGCAATTGTGCCGATTGGAGCCATAGTGAATGGGCATCTGCCGACCTTTTCCATAATCGCCTTTGTTTCCAAACACCTGATCTGCAAATTCTTGCACTCCAAATCCACGCCATAATAACACTCCCGGCTCCCTGTACTGTAAATCGACCCGACTCTCTTAAACCAAAATGAGATGATATTAAAAGCTAAATTGATGTACGTACCTGAGCCAAAACCACGTCGTCGGAGTGAAGCGCAGCTGCTGAAGCAATGGCGACTGCTTCTTCTCCGGCTGAAGTTAAGTAAAATGAGATTCTTCCTTGCCTTTGTGCTTCGAAGAACATGGTGTCCATTGTTTGAAGGGTAATCATGTCTTTGTACATCTTCATCATTACATCCTTGCTCAACTTTCATATTTCAAATACAATAAAAAAAAAATTCATATATAAATTATATTATAAAAAAATATATATTTACAAAAAAGAAAAAGAAAAAAGTAGAACCTGCTTGAAATTGTTGGGTGTAATGGTCTCCCCATTTTCGTGGAGAGTGCGATAACATGGAACCCGTTTCTTAGTCGACTCAGCAATGAATCTCATTTCACTTGTAAATGGAACGCTTCCTCCAGGAAAATTCAACTCCTACCACAGTAAATAAATCATTTCTAATATTTTTTTTTTTTTTTTCTTTTTAATGAATTGATTTATTAAACATAAAATTAAGTTTTATGTGTTCTAATTTTTTTTAAAAAAAATATATATATATATATATATATAAGTTTATCGTTATTGTATTATATTATAGATGGTAAATTTTAAGATGTATGTTGAACAATTATAGATGGTAAAGAAATCTCACAATAATTTGTTTAAAATTAGTTTTGACATTTTTCCCAAATTTAGAAAAAATACAAAAATTATAAAAACATGAACTATTTTCCTTTCATAATTATGAAAAGGAAAAAAAAAATCATTTTCCTTCATTTTCTTTTTTTTTTATTATATATATATGTTAAAGAGGGGCAAATAATTAGAAAATATTTTTATATAAATTTCGATGATTTAATATTTGCATCTAGCTTAATCAAGACACTCGTTATCATTTATTAATATTTAAATAAAGAGATAGAAAAAGGTAGTTAAATAGTGAAGATACACGCAAGCAAGCCACCAACCTGATCATCGTTTTCATCTTCATAAAGTCGCGCGGCTTCGGTGGATTCAAAACGAGATGTCGGCGAAAGCAAAGCAGAGCGGTTAGAAGAGGAAAGCAACACCAAGGCATTCTGACGGCCGCCGCCAGAACGGAAATTCCGAATCATAGTGAGGGATTGGGAAAAGAAAGAGAAGGAAATTGGGAAGGAAAGAAGAGGAGAGGACGAGTTGAAAACGGTGTGAAAGAGTGGATGTGCATAAATAGAGAGGTGTCAGGTTTGGTTTTGGTTTTGGTTTTGGTTTCGGTTTCGGTTTCGGTTTCGGTTTCGGTTTGATTTTGTTTGGAAGGTGGTGGCGTGGTGGGGACTCTGCCTTGCAATTGCTAGCCACGGGGTGCCGACTTCTGGAGGTGTAAAGAAGTGCTTAGGGAGCATCAGGAGCGAGGCCATTTTTGTCATTTTGAATTTTACTCTCCTCTTTTCTCCTGCTTTTCAATTCACCTTCTCAAAATGCTATTCTTTACTCTTTTGTTTTTTTCATTAATGTTTCTTTTGCGGTTAGGCTTTTGGTAGGGTGGAGCTCTTACAACCATTCCTCAATTTTTATGTTATTTTAATTTAATAACTTACTTTAAAAAGACTCGCTTCAACTTCTACACGTATCACTTTGGTTCGTTGAATCAACTCCAAATTTCTATTTGAATCAATTGGTAACCTAAATACAATTCACAATTCAACTCTCTATTTTTTAGTGTACTTGGGTTGTCGGGTTGTTTTTTTTATTATTTAAAAAATCATAATTATTCACGAGGTAAACCTCAAATATCAAACATTTACAAGTTATCATGCACCACTAATATTGATTACAAATCTTAAATATTCTTAATTTTCATGATGATTTTAAAATTTGGGTTGAGTTGGATTGAATTGTAACCTTATTTTTCAGATAGGTTAGGGTTAGGGTTAGGGTTAGGGTTGGCTTAGTTTGAGTTATCGAGTCATACCAACTCTCCTAAAGTTTGGTGGCAAAGAATATATTCTCCATCTTCCCCATTTTATTTTTAGAATATATAAATTTTTACAATTTCAGATTATATTGAAATATTAAAATTTTAAGGTATTTTTTTTATATATATATTATGACATTTGGAGTTAACCATTTAACTGGAAAATTTTGAAGTGAATTTAGATTTTAAAATTTTATTTTTATAGAATCAGAATATAATCTATTTTTAAGCTTAAAATGTATTATTCTAATATATTTAATTGCACATTTCATTTTTTAAAAAAACTTTATAATGGTTTTAACTTCAAATTGGATCAACATTTTAGATTTTCAACAAATTCAATAAATCTGATTTTTTAAATAATAATAAAAATAATAATAATCATAAATATCAATGGCTGTAAATGAATATGATATTACAAATGTTCAATTCTTTAAATTCTTAAAAGCTTTTAATTTTTCATCTTAAAAGGTGGCTTTAAGAGGAAGAAACTTGTGATTTTCCTCTTTTGACCCCATATTAAATATCTTGTCCTAATTTAATAAACATTTAAACTACTTCATTTTTCTTAATTGCCTATTTTAATTTACTCTATTATTTCTTGACAATAATATTTAATAACTTAATTTTAAAATTTTAAAAATAATTTAAAATGACTATTTGAAATTTACATCGTATTTGCATTTTTTTTCTTATAATATTATAATTTTCTCGATTTTGTTCCAATAATATTCAAACTTTTAAAGTATAAAAAAATACAAATATATATATATATTTTAATTCTTCCCATTTTAAAAAATTAAAAAAAAAAAGTTTCGCAAATAAACAAACTATTAATATTTTTTTACCCAATTTATGTGGTACAAAAATGCATTAATAAGTTGGGTAGAATTGATAGTTTTGCCCTAATTGTAGTAGGTGGGATACAAAAAAATTAATAAAGCAATTTATTACCACTTTTTAATACGATTAAATTTAGGTAATTATGAAATTAAAATTACAATTTAAACCCGCTTAAATGGTAATTATATCAATTAAACTTTTAAATTTTTACAATTTAAAAAATTGTTTACACGTGTGAAAATGAAATAAAAGGTAAATAATTATTGAAAACATGGAAAGAATTAGGTGCCCCCACTTGGTTGTAATTCCCAGGTTTGGAACCGTTCCATATGGTTTTTGATTTGAAGGGACAAAAGGGTTGAAGGGTTGTGTGCATGGCCATGCTTCCCACGTGCCCACAATTTTGTTTGTTCTAAATTAACCCAAATTTGTTACAACACAAAGATGAGATGGCAATGGTTTCTTCTTTTATTAAACTATTTGGTGACACGTGGTGTTCTGTATTCTTCTCAATTTACACGTTGATTAGGGCTTATAGTTTCTTTTCAATAGCTTACGCCAACACATACGAGCTAGGTTGGATGGATTGAATGAAGCATGAATATCTCATAATCGTGGCCCTCTACGTCATATTTTTATTATATTCTTGTGAATTTTCATGATGCATGCATTTCTTGAATTGTTGATCATATTTGTTATATCGTTATGATTATGTTCATGTCGTGTGAGATGCTATGACTTACCATGTATGAAATACCACGAATATGTAAGCACGTCTCATAGGGAATTCATGCTATGACAAGTATGAAAATAGTATGTGCATCATTACACTAAATCATAATTTTAAATGGGGGACCTCACGCATGTATGTTACACGAGCATGGATTACTTTTTCAGTATGTTATGTATGGATGTGTACACCATGATGTTGTACGCGCTGCTTTTTTCTTCTTTTTTTTTTTTTTTGGTTTTGAACATCGTGAGCATGCGCTAGCACATGGTCAGGCTTAGGAAGTATTTATACGAACCCACCTAGTGGGTTCATGTGCTCGTACATGAACTGTGTGTAGAGAAATATTATGCATTCAACCTGTCATACCTTGAATTTTGAGGCATTGAAAGATAGGATGTGACTAACATAACAGACTATGCAATGCAAAATGAGTATATGAGAATACAATGGGAAAACTACTATAAAATTCCGAACCAATATAAAACAATTTAACATCATTTACAATATCAAAGAAAAATAAAAAACAAGTACATATGTATGTTTTGTCCATTAAAGAGGAAACAGGAATAGGATACAAAAGATGTGAATGAAATAACGACTACAAATGATGTGGTCAAAACATACGCCTCAGGTTGATATTCCTACGTGACTACTGAGCTCTCGAGCACTCCCTCGCCTCAACTAGCATCGTCAAGCACTTAAAAAAAGAAAATATAGAAAGGAATGAGTATATAAATATACCTAGTAAGGAACCTACTTGTATGCTCTCATATCATTCTTAATCTAGGAGAAGGCCACATGCTTTCTTTAGGATCTAGGTATATCATTCTTGCTGTGAACAAACTTGGGTAGCTAGCTTAGGCTACATAGCAGTAATCTGGTGTTTGGTGTTGAGGCGCTACCACAGAGAACACTATTTAATAGGTGGGGACAACATGGTGAGTGCTAGCATGCTTGTCATCCATGGGAGGAAGCTAGCGAGCCCATCTCATAGGCCATGGAGTCGCCCAAGATCATGCTACCACCTGCATGTGCTAGCTCCACTGACTATCGCATGATCTACGTCCTCCCACAAAACGGATCTACCACGCAAGATAGTCCATCCAAACTCTCTCTTTCAAGTCACATATCCATAATCAGCCTCGTGCCTAGCTCAACAATACCGTACCAAAGTAGAAAGGAAAGTGGAAGCTCCACAGACACTGAACCGGCTGCTAACCTTTATTTTTATTCAGGGTCGTCATGGTGGTCTTCTAGGTATCTAGGGTGGTTTGGCGGTCTTGACATAAATTTACGTCTCAAAATTTTTCAATTTCGACTCCCTGAGTCTAGATCGGTTAGGAACACTAGGTCTCACCCTTTGATCGGCTCTCACGATTCTATTGCGCTCGAAGTATTGGAGATGCCCTATTCTAGGTCGCAATCTAGCAAAACTATTGCACACACCCTAGTCTTAAGTTGTCTTTACTACTTGTCCTCCACAGGGAGAATCACACATTCAATCACCTTGAGTTAATCTACAGTCAGTCGTACATACAACCATACATATGCTTAACACGGCGATAACATCCATCAAACATTCGGAGTGCGGATTTATAAATTTTCATCCACTATTTTAGCACGATTAAGTTCAAGCAGTACAACACAATATATAAGGAACAATTAAGTTAATCCAACTAGTGTGTTTATTCTCATAATTATCTAGTCTTCCTAGGCATAGGTCATACCGAAACTAGCTACTAGGGTTAGTTTTTCTAGCATGCATGCATATTCAAGTGATCCCTAGTATTGCTTCCTAAAATCTGTATGATTACTTACACGTTTGTCATGTGCCTACTTAAGTGCAATTACCAGCTAGAAAAGTCAAATTTATGGAGGAACCTAATTACTCAAAAATAGGATTACTATTCAATTTGGGACAAAAAGATAGACAAATGAACATTGAATGGCCGAAAACGAGGCTCCCATATGCCTCCACACGCGTACCAAGTGTAGGAAGCCACGTGCAAGCAGCCCAGTTAGCGAGCAGGCAGAGCTCAATTTCGAGTCCCAATGGATTCAACCTTTACCTTTAAATTATCTAGAGGCGATACGTGGAGCACGTGGAATGGGTGAGCGGCGATTCGGATCTAGTGTGGTTCCTCAGGTCAAATTTTGGATCGTGTGCGGGTCGAGGGATTAGAGCCTTGAATCGGATCGGGCCAGGTCAGAACAATTCTGAGCTAGCAACCAAGTTCTGATCAAACTAAGGTCAAAATAATTCCGATTTTGAGGCAATAGAGGAGAAAGACTTGCGCGAAAATATGAAGGATCAAACAAAGTCATCGAGAAAGTAGGGAAGACATGATATCGACTACAACTACTAGCATGAATGAAGATTCACCCTGTCTGTCAACAACTTAAAGTCATACAAACTTGATAACGATGACAACAGGCACAACGAAGTGACACGCCCCTCGGTCACTATGAAGGATACTAGTGGGAAAGAAGTAGAGAAAATTTTGGCCAAGCAAACACGGCGCATCGGTAACCTACGACAAAACGTTCAATAATTTTTAGCGAACTAGAAAGGACTTCAAGATGCAGAAATCAGTTGGGAACGTGCCAATGATCTGAAGTCAGTCACACGCCCAATCGCTGAGTTTGAAAAAACTAGACGATTGACACGGTCGTCAACCAACTAAGTGGGGAGGATGTCATGGTCATGTCTGTCCAGGGCATGTTGTATGTATCATGGCCATTGCATGTGAAACCCCTCATGTTGTACTACTTTATTACTTTCATTATATACAACTTTCTTATTTTATTTTCTAGGAGTACGACATTTCGGCAAAATCATGTCTACGACTGATAGACTGAAAATGCCTTAAAATGTACTATAAAGGATACGACTAGTCGTCAATTCTTCCTACTGGAGATATATTATTTAAGTCGTGTTGCCTTTCTTGCTTACTAGCATATAACATTGCTTTCAAAAATTCTTTCAAACTCTCTTTTGAAAATCTCTCTTCCCCGTTTTTAAAAAACTTTCTTCTCAAAGTAGGGCCAGAGGCTTGAGTATACGTGTTGTACGCGACACAAGTTCAAGTTGGCTGACTCACTCAGTGCTGAGAGTAGGTATCGCACAATCGCTTGTAAACATCTTGAGAAAGTGCGATTATGACACTGCGCCTACGACGGGTACTGCTCAACCTAAGGTAGCAGAGCCGTAGCACCCCTTGCGGGCTTTCCTCTACCCCTACTGCGTGCCGGCCTGACAACGATTCCTCTACCCCTAACATTTTGCCTCTCGATTGACTTTGACAAAAAAAAAAATCTAATATTTTCTAACACTTTTATTTTATTTTTCTTAGGTCCCTCAAGGCAACCCGAATATTTTTTTTCTTCAACACATCGTTAAAATTCAACCTCTAAGATTCTCAATAAAATCTTGGAAGTTCATAAAAGAAAGGGGAAGTCAAGAAAACTTGCATACTAGTTAAGCTCGGGTGTTACAATCCAACCTTACTCGAAAAGAAAGTATAGTCCAAAGAACAAACATAAACGTAGGTCCCACCAATTGTAAAGCATGTCTTATATGTTTTTGTATTTTTCGACCCTGGAGTCATTTATAAAGTATTTTGAACTACTCATCCCATATTTAAGATTTTTCTAGGTAAAGGAAAGAGCCCTACGCACATATGATAACAAGCTAAAGAGGTCATGGAGTAAAATCACGATAAATAGTTTTTCGCATTTATGTTATAGCTTGCATTGTTACAACAATCTAGTAGTATTTTTACATATGGGACTTCGATAGGGGATATTTTTTATTATTATTATTTTAGTTGGGTTGTTCTTACATCGTAAAAACAATGGTTATGAATATTTAAGTCCATGAAAAAAATTTAGTATGAAATTTTTTTAAATTGTTTTCTGCACATTCATGGCGTGCATCTAGTAACAGCTTATTTTAAAAGAAAAAGTAGGGTCGTTATAAAAAAAAATTCTTCAAATTTATATTAAGATTTAAAAACTATTTTGGTTCATATATTTTTTACTTTTATCTATTTTAACCCTTACCATCCAACTTATAACCCCTAATTTGGGTTACTATTATCCATGAATGAAATTACGAAGCCTCAAATTTATTTTTTAAATCTAAAATAGAGAAATTACGATTCAACTTAACCTTTAGTTCAGGATCATGAGAAAGTACTTTTAAGATGATAAAATACTTCATTCACAACTAAATAAGGTTTAAGGGTCGACAAAATATGTAATCATAATAGAACTTATACTACTTTAGAGAAACCATATAAAAAACATGTTCAAAATACTTGATGTGAAAACTGATTATTTAATAAGACTCGTGTACACTGCAACAAATGTCATCAATTGTCGTGCAACCCCTTGTTTTTACTTGAAAAATAATATTATAGGAAAAGTTGAGTATATGAAATACTCAATAAATACCTCCACGTTTGGGATCGAAAAATATAACTACATGCCATATGAATCGTAACACACATTTCTAGTGGGACATAAATCGTGCCTTGATCTCCAACTCTTTCTTACACTCGAGATGTGTATCACTTCCATATACATAGTTCTAGATGTACCACTTTCGCATGCATAAAATCCACAGGCTCCTACTTTTTTTTTGTATTCCCTCGGCTTTGAAATAGACGTAGAATTTCTTATTAACTTTGAAATAGAATATTCTCGTCTAGAAGCTTAGCGTGCAGCATGTGAGTAGTACTCTCAAAATGAAAATAAAAGGTAGATAATAATTGAAAACTTCCAAATAGTACAGAATCAGGTGCCCCACTTGGTTGTAATGCCCAAGGGTTGTGGGCCTGCCCATGTTTCCCACGTTTCTGAGCGAGCAAAAGGGTTAGAAGTAATTAACAGAACAATAAAAATATTATTACCACAAGACATGAAATGATTATGATACCTACGAAATGGACAAAAATATAACTTATATCACAAATACGTGTCATGATTTTAAAGTACGGGACCTATTACATATTGTATGTTGACATGCATTGAGATAATTCTTCACTATGAATAGTATGAATGTCTACGCTACGATATTATGATTTGGTATTGTGTACACCACAATACTATGCACGTTTCCTTCCCTCTATAGTATATTGGTAGCGTGAATATATGCTAGTCGAAAGCCAAGTCCATGAGTATGTATACGAGCTCACCTAAAGGTCCATATGCGCGTACGTGGTCATGTGTAGAGAAGTAATTATACATCCAATTCTGCATGTACTGAAAATAAAGATAGAGGTCATGTTATGATGTTTTATGAAATGATAAGTCTTTTCTGCACGGATGACGACGTCACCGTAACAACCTTAAATTACCTTAAATTAAACTAGATGCATCCATTTTTTTTCTTTGATTTATTTAAATCTGGATAATTTATTTTCTACCACAATATTTTATTAATTTTACATTGAACATGTAAGCACATGGTTTCATTAAGAAATATTTCTTTTTTTTTTTCTTTTTTTTTTTTGAATTGTAGTTATATTAGGTATGTAATGGCGTCCATAGGATGTTAGGTCGTTACATTCTATAATTGAAACAATCATTCACTGAATCCATAATATTAATATTTATTTTTATAAAATTTAAAATTTTGTGGATCACAATAGATCAACAAAAACAGAGTAACATATCACTGAATACCAGTTTTTCATTTGGCTTTATTTTCCTTTTTATCTTTGTATAATTTCACATAATTTCACATCAGTCAGCTTTATATTCACGGGTCGACGAAATGTAGATGTCTCAATGTCGATATCGATGTTGAAAAATAGCATTTTTATGAAAACTTATTAATCCCTAATTAGTTCTGATTAACTGCAATCATAATATCTATATTTCATGTGAAATTAATGATTTATAAATGGATAATTAACACAAATAGTGATTGCCTATCATAATAATTCCAATTATGATAATTAATCAGTTTAATTCCAATCATAATAATTATGGATGAATGACAGATAGAAAGAAACAATATATTACAAAGAGATAGAAGAATTAGAGTAATGATCAATGCTTTATAGAAGCAAAACACAGAGCTACTTCAGCTTGGGCATGGAGTTCTTCCAAGATTTTGACAATCTTCTCACGGCATATCATTGTTTCACTTTGCTCCTTTAGCATTTTCCTCAATCTGTCTCCATACACAAACGTGAACACATTTAATATTGTTCCCAGAAAAAAAAAATCATTATGATTTGAAACGAAAGCTATAAAGTATGTCGGGAGGATAGATTCAAACTTTATGGTATTGATATTCACCCACATGGGATATTGTAGATGATTGTACCAAACCAAACATGCTTTGTGTGACTGCCCAAGTCCACCGCTAGCAGATATTGTCCTCTTTGGGCTTCCCCTCAAGGCTTTAAAACGCATCTGCTAGGGAAAGGTTTCCACACCCTTGTAAAGGGTGTTTCGTTCTCCTCCCCAACCAATGTGGGATTGTGAGATCTCACACTTTGGGCATAGTAACCGACTCCCAACCATTGCAGTAATCTATTTGGAATGGTTTTTCAAGTGCTTGAAAGCACTTTTTTAAATACTTAAAAAGTCATTTCAAACAAACCCCCCGAAATGACTCCACCTTAGTGACTTTCCATAAAAACTGTGGGACTCTATCACGGGAAAGAGTGTAAGAGAGATAGATGGGGCAACTACCTTTGGGGCCCTACCCAACCTATCTCGACCAACACCCCAGAACAGTGAATTTGGAATAGTCAAAGCTCTCCCGGGTTCTACTGAAATATGATTCCGCCTGGAGAAGACTTGCATCAGGCACCGCAGCCAACCGCCCCGATTCCATCTTCCACCCCGATATATGGCAAACATACCCGGGGGCAAACTCTCCGTATGGTTCTCATATGCTACTACTAAATCCTCCAGCTGTGGCACTCTAAATTTGAAGACTGTGTAAAAGAATGCTACTTTTCTTATTATAGGGAACTAAAGGTTGTGGATTCCCACCAATACTAATGCTCCTTTCAACAACCCAATCTTTTGCTCATCTTTTCTGCGATCAGATCCCAAAAGATACGGATTTGGGCTTATGATGAAAATGAAGGCCAAGAGGGAAGGTCATAACAGAACAGCCAATCACATTAGCCCACTTAAGGAGTTCATCACAATTTATTTCTATCATCCATGTTCTAATAATTGCTAGATTCTTTGCTACCATTTGTCATTCTATCAACCAGAAATTCTGATATCTGGAAGCAGTAAGAATTCACCATAATAAATGGAAAGGAAAGCACATACCTCTGTACAAGTGCTATGTCACCGTGGCCAGTGCAAATAATAAGCATAGCATTAGTAGGTAAGGAGGTATAAAGGTCCTTGATTCTGGAATCCATGCGGCTCAAAATTTCCCGTAGTTCCACAGAGATTTTGCGGCTGTTCCTTTTCTTGTTTACAGATTTTGAATCACATGTAAGTAATGACAATAACTCCGCAAGCTTGACATTTAATCTTTCTTCATCATCTACTTGCTTCTTATGGTAAGAATTCAATTCCGAAAATTGTGTCCATATGAAGTGTACTCTTTCATTCATTACCTAATAGGCACAAACAAACTAATTAGATATCAGTTTATAAAAGAAATTTCAGTCAAATACAATCAGCGCCATGGCCAACCTCCTTTTTCGCCCTTGAAAGAGCTTCATCATCAGAAGTTACAGGAAATGCATGCGATGATTCCGAGGAATATCGCTTCACTGTTGAAACATCGTCGATGAAAGAAGACGTCTTTCCATTCTCACCAAGTACAGTAAGTAGTTTTTTCCGGATTAATGATGGAGGTGAACCGAACTCGGGTCCTGATAGAAAACAAGAGAGAAGACATTCAATAAGAACTCTGCAGAATTTGGCAATTTATATATAACACAACGTAAGGTGATTTTTAAGGACTAAACTCTACAATGCAAAAGATATGAATGTTATCAAGACTGTGATGCAAGTAATTTTCCCACTGTCAATCCAAAAGGAATTGTAACGTCAACAGATATAATATAAGAATGAAGCAAGAGTTTTGAGGCTTCTTCATTTAGAACCTTCATAGAACTGCACTGCTCAAAGGAGCTCTTTCTATTCTAGTGATGCCCATCCAAGGGCTGCTATAGCCACTGTATTTACATTTCTTGGGCCACCACTTATACCAACATTGTTGAATTTGCACAAAATTATATCCTTCATAAAAGAGGCAAGTTCATTTGAGAAATACCATGGCACAATTTTTGGATTTCACTCTATATTTTATGAAAGGAAAAAACTCAGTATTTTACGTACGAATAGGTCGACTTCATTCTCACAGCAATACCATGGCACTTACATGCAGCACAAATAACGAGTACATCAAACATGTAACTCAATTACGCTTTTTCGCAGCAATAAATGAAGTTGCAAGATTGCATATTAAATTAAACACTAAATTACTTGAAACAAATGCTACTTTCACATTAAGTTATTCTGAAGAGCCGTCATGAACTGTAACCAGAAATATTCCTGAGGAACTTCAGAGAGAACAGTCAAACTGTGTTCTCCATAAATATATTGCCAGTAGAATGTCACTTACCATGTTTAATTTTAAGAAGTGCAAGTTCCATAGTAGCTCTTGCATCTTCAATACTATCATGGCCATTGCCAGATTGTTGTATCTCCCTGGAAAGAAATTTTTTGGTAAGGATTCGAAGGGCAGATTTATGAGAGCCGCCACGGGGATGCTTATACAGTACTGCAGTATCAATCACCAGATCATGAGAGATCTTTAATGCCATCAGGTCATTCTCCAGTGAATGACCAATTAGAATGGTCTCCTTGTGAACTAGATTCAAAAAAACTTTCTGCAATGTACATTTACCACAGTGCATTAGAAAGTTCCATCAGAAACTGATTACTGCAAGTAGATAACATCAGTGAGTGCAGTGTCAAAGAGAGAACCTGAACATCTTCCAGACTAGTGGTCACCGGACTTAACATCTCAAATGTAATTCCACTAAACCTGTTAAGCCACAAAAGACAAACATTTAGACTATATTTATAACTAGTCTCCATAATAACTTTCCAATCTAATTACTAATATACCCTTCATATGCTAATACTATTCCTAATTCTAGCCTAATAGCATGCCTATCACATGGACGGACACCTGCATATTCTCCTCAACACATTTGTAAATACTATCTGGAGCCTCAAAGCTGCTAACAAGATAAATTCTAAACTTAAGACTCTCTCCCAGAAAATTTGAATATTGCATAGGCAACTCAGAAGAAACATTCCCTAAATCTTCTTATCACACAGCAGTTTTTGAAAGGACAATGGAGTTGATAATGTTCATCTTTGTCTCCGCTGTCATAACAGTTAGAAAATGTGGTCAGACTTCTTATTTACATTGGCTTCAATCCATGCTTTCCTAAGAGTTCTAAAGACACTATTAAGCAAGTTATTGGCTCCTTTGTGATAAGGAATAAGGAATCAACCCAAGGGGGAGCTCTAATACCAAATGATAAGAAATCAACCCAAGGGAAAGCTTTGATACTAGGAAGCACTATAAGGGAAGTAAGATTCGGATTACCTAGTTGGTCGAATATCTCAAGGCAAGAACACTTGTTTCAGATTCGAATCACTCCACAAGCAAGATGGATCATGTCTAGCTTGAATGATTCTGAACATGCAATCTAAACTACATAGAATTGCAAAGAAACTTAGTCATTGGCGAAAGGAAAAAGAAAAAACACTTAGCCCTAATGATAAGAAATCACTCCAAGGGAAAGTAAAATTCGAATTATCTTGTTGATCAAATATCTTAAGGCAAGAACACTTGATTGAGATTTGAATCACTCCACAAGCAAGGTTGATGTAACCTTAAAGTAAATAAAAGTCTTAAAATACATTAAAGAAACACCATAACTCTAGATTATCATCCACCCAAAATTTGTAACCATCCAAGGATGAATGAAGGTGGACTATTTTTTAATGTTGCATGAATTGCAACATCTTGTGATAATTTGAACAACATTTTCCTCACATCTTCCTTGAAATTTATCTTGCATGATTGATGTTGTAACGCCACTAATTTTCTTAACCTAAATAGTGACATCACCCATGCATGCATAAATCATAAAGCGGAAATTCATAATAAATAGCTTTGGAAACAACACCAAGGTCTTACATAAAAGTTCAAAAACCCGAAATTAACATATCTCAAAATAAGAAAACATTCGTTAACGGAAAACAGAAAATTTAAATAAAACAAACATTCATCGATTTAACTTAAAAACCCAATTAAAACATAAGCTGCCCAACAATGCCCTCTCATCAACTTCCATGGTATCCTCAACCTCCACCGTCAACCGTGCATAGGTGTCTTACCTTTACCTGAAAAATTTAGGTACACGTGGCTTGAGTATTTTATGAAATACTCAGTAAGTCACTCCATTGTTGGGGTTAGATATGCAAACACATGCAACATATGAGTGAGACCTATCTTTCATAAACTTTACATGGCCTTGGGCTATTTTCTTCTCTACACAGGGTTGGATGTATGGTACTTCTCCACACACGGTTCACATATGCGCACATGGGCCCACCAGGCGGGCTCGTATATGTACCCCTGAGCCTAGCTTGGTTCGGGCACAACGTATTACACGTCACCGAACGCCACAGAACAGAAAATGCCCGCATGATATCATGGTGAAACATAGATATCGGATTCTTACTTTCATGACATAAAGGGGAAGTATCCCAATGCAAATGACATACATATATGCATGCGGTCCCATGACTTTACATTTCATAACATAACACGGAATACAAAATACGTTTCATTTCCTTCATGCATTTCATAACATAGCTCAACAACGCTAAGTATATGCATGGCAATGTTCATCATATTTATAGCATGTAATTACTAACATAACATCCATAGCATTTCAGTTCTGCATCGATTATGTTTTCCAGTAATGTTATGAAATGAACTGAAATACTATGGATGTTATGTTAGTATTACATGATATGAATATGATGAACGTTATCATGCATACACTTAATGTTGTTGAGCTATGTTATGAAATGCATGAAGGAAATGAAACATATTTTGTATTACGTGTTATGTTATGAAATGTAAAGTCATGGGACCTCATGCATATTTGTATGTCATTTGCATCGGGATACTTCCCCTTTATGTCATGAAAGTAAGAATTCGATATTTATGTTTTGCCATGATATCATGCGGGCTTTTTCTATTCTGTGGCGTCCGGTGATGTGTAATACGTTGTGCCCGACCAAGCCAGGCCCAGGGGGTACGTATACAAGCCCGCCTGGTGGGCCCATGTGCTCGTACGTGGGCCGTGTGTGGAGAAGTACCATACATCCAACCCTGCCCAAAAAAGAAAATAGCCCAAGGCCATGTAAAGTTTATGAAAGATAGGTCCCACTCATATGTTGCATGTGTTTGCATATCTAACCCCAACAGTGGGGTGACTTACTAAGTATTTCATAAAATACTCAAGCCACGTGCTACCTAAATTTTTCAGATAAAGGAAAGGCACTTATGCACAATTGACGGTGGAGGCTGAGGGTACCATGGAAGTTGATGAGAGGGCTTTGACGAGCAGCTTATGCTTTAATTGGGTTTTTAAGTTAAATCGATGAATGTTTGTTTTATTTAAATTTTCTGTTTTCAGTTAACGAATGTTTTCTTATTATGAGATATGTTCATTTCGGGTTTTTGAATTTTTATGTAAGACCTTGGTGTTGTTTCCAAAGCTATTTATTATGAATTTCCGCTTTATGATTTATGCATGCATGAGTGACGTCACTATTTAGGTTAAAAAAATGAAGGGTGTTACAAATGGTATCAGAGTCAGGCACCGGACAATGTGCCAGCGAGGAGGTTGTTCCTTAGACACGAGGCAGTGTGCCAGTAAGGACGCTGAGCCTCGAAGGGGGGTGGATTTGGTGGGGTCCCACATCGTTTGGAGAAAGGAACAAGTGCCAGCGAGGACGCTGGCCCCGAAGGGGGGTGGATTGTGAGAATCTCACATTGGTTGGGGAGGAGAATGAAATACTCTTTATAAGGGTGTGGAAACCTTTCCCTAGCAGACGCGTTTTAAAGCCTTGAGGGGAAGCCCGAAAGAGAAATCTCAAAGAGGACGATATCTGCTAGCGGTGGGCTTGAGCCATTACAGATGCCTTGGGTCGTATCACTCTGGGTCAATGCCCAATGCCGTGATGACCAACCTTGGGAAAATTTAGATGGGAAGACAAGATCCTTAGACGGAACACTCCCTCAAAAGGGTATGAGCTTTGGGACTTTGCTAAACTCGCACAATCTCAATGGTGTACCATAAAGCTTTTACTAGTTATTTTCTCAATGATGTACTCTTTAGCCTTTACCAACTCTTTCCGATTATTTTCCAACTGAGGGCAGTACTTTCTAATCTCCTTCAGCCAGTGGTGTTCTTTTCACTATGAATAACAAGTCTGTTTCCTATCAGAGGAAAAAGAATTATAAAAAGAAAAAAAAACGAGGGAGAAAAAAGAATAGAGAAATCGCCAGATTGAAAAGTATAGCCACTTGCCCACTAATAAGAATACCAAATGCAAGCAATTTAAAGAAGAGGAAGCCATGCAATATAACTAAAATGGCTTCATAAATCATCACTATCGATCAAATACAGGAAACTAAGATTTTCACATCAACTTTTCTTGGTGATATATTTTTTTTATGAGAATTGATATTAAAAGCCTTTTGTGAATTGATACTAAAAGCTCGACTATATTACCTCGTATTGTAATCAACAATTGCATTTGATGGTTTTACCAATTTGTCAAGGACAACCTGAGATAACCAGGAAAAGGTAATAAATAAAGAAGAATGGGACATGTAGAAGTAAAACACAGTGGTCTAAAAACAAAATCAAATACAGAAATCACAACTTAAATAAAAGTTGATAATACTTTGTTAACCCAAAACTGAAAATAGCTGGTCTAAAACTTCAGTTAAACAAACAGGACCTGTATGCCTCTAGGGTAAAATCCAGTGACTTCAGTTTATTAAATACACATTTTAACATTAAAAAGAAGCATAACCTGAGAAAGGATAAAGATGTAGATAACTAAATTAACTTAGCAAGATGGTTGCCATATTAACTGTCCCGTTCTCGATTATTTTTTCAGATAAGAATTGTCAAGTACTTGATTTAAGTCTTCAAAACACCAGTTAAGTTTCCTCATACAAAAATTCAATGTTTTCACTAAGGCAATTAACTGAAGCAGAGATAAAGTGCATACCTGTCCTTCCATATCCACCAGGGTTATTCTCGTGAGCTCGAACCCTTCAGAGGTCACACACTAACAAAAGTCATAAAAAAAAGTTAAATGATTAACTTAATCAAAGATGAGACAGGTCATCAGATAAAATTCTACCAAGAAACTATTAGTAATGCATTGTAACAAATAATTAAGATGTGATGTCCCACATTGGTTGGGGAGGAGAACAAATCACCCTTTATAAGGGTGTGGAAACCTTCCCCTAGCAGACGCGTTTTAAAGCCTTGAGGGGAAGCCCGAAAGGGAAAGCCCAAAGAGGACAATATCTGCTAGCGGTGGATCTGGGTCGTTACAAATTAAGAGAATTATTGAACCTTTACAGACTAAGTAGCCGATAAAGCATATGAATTAAATAGATGCAACATAAGCATTCCACATATAAACAAATCAGCTTTGAACTCAAAATTTTTTAAAAGTAAATAAGTAACTACACTCTCTTGTCATGGAAATTTAATGAATGCTTCATAAAATCATTATAAAAAAAATTAACAATGGTTATACTTTTTATCTTAACTTGTGAATAAATATATATATATATATTCTTCTTTTTTTGGGTAAAAAATCAAACTTCCATTAAACGAACAAAAGAATCTTAGCTTGTGAATAATAAATCAGTAATTAATCTTAAGGATACTAATGTAAACATCGAGTCAGTCAAGTTTCTGTCTTCCCAAAAGAACCTGCCGCTGAAAAACAGCAATTGGATTTTACTAAATGGGTAAGTTGTTAAATTTAGCCCGAGTGTACAAACACTATTGTGGCTTTGCCATTTTTCCTCCTGCCCTCGTTATACAAAGAAAATTAGCATAGCAGATAGCCAAACATCCTAAAAAAGAAGTTTTTATGGTAAGAACTTGCTCATGAGAGTATTAACACTTATGATAAGATACTAAACAAGTTTCCTTTGCTAACTATCTCACTACAGGATGGTGTATTTTGTGCAAAGTGGAGGTATTTTGTGCAAGGATTTTCCGTGGCTTGAGAGGAAGAATAGGACATTTAACAATATAGAAAAGACTATTGATAGTTTCTTTGATATCATTTATTTTGCGGCTCTATTTTGATGTAAATTTATGTTTCTTTTTAACAACAATAGTTTAAATGGTCCTTAAGCCTGGAAGAAAACTTCTCTAATCTTTCTTAGTTTGAGGTTTTGCTTTCTTTCCTTCTTAATATTCAATGTTTCATACAAAAAAATTGTTAATTACATCTATTATTTCTCTTGGGCTCCAAGTGCCACAAAAAGAAAAAGAAAAAAAAAACTAGATATATGAAATTTTAAAGAACCTTTTCATTATTTTTGAAGGGCCACAAAGTATCTTATCAACAATAATACAAATATGAGCAGTAAGATATGAAAAATAAATGAAATAAAAGCCATCGAAGATATTTATAAGCAAAAGGATGATTGTCAAATATATTGGGGGGGAGGGAGGGGGGGATAATATGCTTGTTTCCTCAAGAATTAGCATCGTTTCTTTCAATATATTACTGTCTCAAAATTTTGAAAGAAAAATGTACTTACCATTTCACAGTCAAGTGCCAACATTTCATAAGGTGAAGATCCAATAGGAGCAGGAAGCGTATGTATAAAACCTGAATCAAATGAACTATTAACTTAGGGAATTTTCTAACTTCGGAAAAAAAGTGAAAAAGGGCCAAAGACAAATCACCTGGTTGATTGAAAGGATAGCCATTGTCTTCCAGTTCTTTTGCAGTTAGCGTATAATATGTAACAGGGAAAGGTAACTCCTTTGGGAGTTTGATAGATATCGGTGTTTCTTTTTCAGGGCTAAATCTTTCTGTACACATTCCAGAAAACATATCGAGAGAGAAGGAGAATGCAAACAAGTCAGAAGGTCAGTTCACCATAATTCAAGGGTAGATAAAAAGGCATCAATCAAAACCACTTCCAGCAAGTTCATAGCCACTAAAATTCCCTATTCTCAGGAGAGTATAAGTTTGATGCCCCAATAATTATGTAGACTCGCCTTTAAACTCCTTGTTGCACAGTTATAATAAAGTACATTAATTCCCTACTCCTACAAGGAAGTAAAAAGAAGTCTAAAACAGCACAAGAAAAAAATTAATTAACTGGAGAACTAGACCAAAACTAAAGTTTGCCAAATGGTTTACAAACCTTGTTCAGACGTCAAATTATTCTTTAAGTCTACACTATTTGCATCCCTCTTTCTCTTTACCTTACATGTCAAAAGTGCATCAATTGTTTGCATTCTATCTGATATACAGCTAGCAAAAAAATAAAAAATAAAAACATGAGAACTGTACCATTAAGAAAATCCCAGAAACATTCTAAAAGGTAAATAGAATAAAAACTTCCAAACTTCAATAAAAGAATGAGCACCTAAGAGCTAAAACTGCCCTCGGATTGCCGCATAATTTTTTAAATGTACGAAGTATCTTGGTCTGTGACATGTACAGCGCAGCATCCAGGCCAGGGAGATAAACCATAACCACTTTGGGGATCAGGGGTTTATTCTGCATATATTTAACTCTGTAAGTACTTCCAGGAAATCTTAAACATTTGGAGCAAAAGTAAGCCATCAAATTAACAACCTTAGAATAACTAACAATCAAAATTTAAAAAATAAGCATGCGCGTAAATTTTCGAGAAAAATAATAGAACACCAAGATCCCAGTAAGGTTTACCTCCTGGTCACATCCTATGGAGATATAGCTCAAAAATTGAAGAAGGAAAGAAGGAAACAAATGATGAATATAGCTCAAAAATATTTAGGTCATAGACCTTTAAACTGACAAATATCACCAAATTTTGATTTCTATTGAATAACAATACGTTCATGATCAGATTTTTATTGCTCACACAAAATTCAAGTAAGACATATCAATAACCTAAAGTTAGGAAAAGTATCGACCTTAATGAAAACCCATGATGGCATGAAACCTTCAGCAAGCACCCAAGTTACAAGCCCTTGAACATCCTGCAGAAAAACATAAATGATAATAAAAAAAAATCTCATAACCAATTCTGTCTTTAACATCAGAAGAAACTTAGCAACGAAGTAAACTCACTTGCAGACTTAAAGTTGAATTAGATTCAGGAGTTTTGAAAAGAATCTCAGCTTTGGCCTACAAGAGGAATCAAAGCAGCAGAATGCACCATGTCATCCGTTGCTATATTGTTTCAGAACTTAAAATTCAAGCAAAATAACAACAACAGTAATCGATGAATATAAAGAAGATGAAAATAATGGGAGAAAAAGAAGAGGCAACGACTTGAAGAATTTGAAAAAAAACAAATGGGATAGCTGAATGATGAACTAAAAAGACATACATCGGTTCCATATATATCGAAGAAGCTGGGCTTCTCTTTTGTTTTACCCACATTCGACCTGCCTTCTTCTTCTGAATCCAAGGCTGAAACACCGGAAGACGGCATGGTATTATTTTCTCGGCAGAGACTGAAAACAAGACTGTACTGGTGTCCTTAACTCGAAAGCCCTCAGGACGCGGAATCAAAAATCCATTTATTGCCTTCCCGAATAAAAAAAAAGGGTTGCTAATTTCTTAGTAGAACGTCCTATTAATCGAGTATAGAACAATTGTAATGGTGTGCTGTACCTATAATTTTAGGGTTTTCAAAAAATTGATGTAATCATTTGCTTGTACTTTTGTTCCTCAAACTAGGGATAAAAATATGATTAATAAGCTTTTTATTGATCATGACGTTATATGTTTAAGCAAAAAAAATTGAAGATTTGAAATCATCCTCTCATGTTATTTGGATAAATAAAATTTTTGGATTTAGGTGGGTATAAGATATGGACTCGAAAATTGGAATTATATATGTATATATATATATATATTATGGTTTATGGTTTAAGGTTTAATAAGGTGTTTTGAGTTTTCTAAGGTTATGAATTGATGATTGAGTCAAACAATCTCACTGAATCCCTGAAAAGAAATTTTGATTTTTTTTCTTAAAAGAAAAGACTGAAATGAACCAATTGGTTTGATTCCATTCAATCTAATTAACACTCATTTTGAACATATATATAGGAAGGATGATAAACATTCATTATTAATGATTATATCAAGGATTTTTATTTGGCGTTTAATTGATTTTATAGTAAATTCCAAAACAACCAATTTATAACCAACCAAAATTGATGAGTTGGTTTTCAAATTGATATTGACTCATTGATTTACACTCCTAATGGAAACCATCTGAATCTTATCACTAAGCTTCATGTAAGAGACTTTTATTTATTTATTTAGATTACCATATGTTTTACAATTATATACACAATGTGTGAAGACCATGTTGTATGTATGTATATGTATATCAATGATTCCATTTTTTGCCATCCTTGCTATAAAGAAGTTTCTAATTTGTGTTAAACTCATCCATATTGAGCAGGTTGGAGAACATGTTACAAAAAGATAGTTACACTAAGACTTTGTATTAAAAAAATCTCTAAAGAAGCATAGTGATATGAAATCAAAACCACCAAAAAAAAAAAAAATGAGAAGACATCCAATTCATCGAGAAAACTTTGACATTAAATGATGTACTTAACCCTACGAACTATAAGTGGCTTGAACAATTCTTGTATGAACGAACAGCTCCTAAATGCGTACAATAACAACTAATACACATACGAGAAACTAGATTATCAATAAAGGGAACTTTGTGTTGTGAGGTGGGCAAACAAAAGTAATGCAATTTTGTGTGTGATGCAGTGAAAATGAACGGAAAGGAGATAAAGATGATGTCAAAATGTTGTTTTCTGCAACAAGGTCCTTTCTTGAGCAGTGTATCTATTTTTATGGTCATTTCTTACGAACTGATGAGACTGTCAACGGTACTACATTCTTGAAGAAGAAGGTGGCCGCCTGTTAACGTTCGTTGCTTGTATGACACAACAAAATTCCATTCAAGTGGAGAAAATTTTGGCGCTGTAAAATTTTGCGTATTCCAAAGTTTAAGTTACTCTCTCTACACCAAAAAAAAGAAAAAAGGGTAAAATCTAAAATGCAAAGGAAAGCTCGAAAAGGAAAAAAGAAAAAAGAGGGTAAATCACAAATGGTACATTAGAAATCAAAGAAACTCACCCCATCCAATCAGAGCAACACCTCCAACCACCACATTTTGCTTTAATATTTAAATAACAAATCAGTACAGAACATGAGCCATGCCCTGTTTTCATGGTGTGATTCCATCATCAGAAAGCCCATTTAAGCTAATCTTGTAGCTGCACAAGCAGCTTCAGTAATCAAATTGAAGATTATTAAACCCATTCACTGCTCCCAGACCATTAAGGAGCTGGTCTCCCAAATCTTGATGATTTATGCTCTGTTCTCGAGCCAATGACGCCATCCCGATTCTCCCGTTCGAAATCGAGTTACCTCCCATTGCAGACTTCATTCCATTGACCATAGAAGCCTGAGCAAGTCCACCACCCATCGAGCCATACCCCATGCTCCTGATACCAGAAACACCATTGGTAGTTCCACTCCCGACCAGGCAGTTCCGTCCATTGAGACTCATAATGTTGTTTGCTGGCAACATCCCATTAACAGGTTTCACATCCTCTGATAGAGAGGAAACACCAGTCATTGTGTTCATCCCGTTTAGTTGGTTTGACATCATGTATTCCTGAATAATCTTTTGCATGGAGCTCTGGGAATCGGTTTGATCGGCTTCAGACGAATGTGTTGGCTGTTGCAAGGGAACATTTACCGGAGAGTTTGTGGCACTTACGTGATTAGTAGTTGCAGTTCCAATTGATGATTGCGGAGGATTGTTAGATGAGGACAATGTAGGCGAAGGGAAGGAGGGATTCGCTTGTGCCTGAGCAATCGTGGTGGAGGAAACTGGGGACGATATTTGCACAGAATTCCCGGCATAAGGGCTTCCAGCACTGTTCATAGAGTTTTGCTGTCTGGAGTTCATGGAATTCTGGTGGAGTAACCCAACAATGGTACTAGCAGGAGATGATGTTGATGCTGGATTAGCGGGGTTATTTGCATTTGGAACACCATTGTCAGCAGCAGCCGGAACAGAGCTTTGGTCGCCGTTTGTGTTTTGATCAATTGTTTGCTGGGGTTGAGGTAATTGTTGCTCGGTGTTTTGAGCTTGGCTGAGGAATCCTGGTGAAGCATTTGTCTTCCGAGGAAACTTGGCCAAACTCTCTGCAAACAGTTGCAAGAACAAGGGGGATACAATGATTCAATAGTTGATTTCAGAATATTCAGACTGAGGAACCACTACAAAAGTGAATTAAGTTTATATGGTAAAACAAATAAATTATTCGACAGAGTAACAGCAAAATATCTATCGTCAGCATAACCACATTGCCTAAATAGTCAGCGAAAGCAAGACTCATTTCATAACACATTGAGCTAATATCATTGAATGTTTTCTTCCAGATACTATCCAAGTATTGAAAATAATTCATCTTCTAAATCATGCATGTTCAAGCATATAAATCATTAAGTTGGGAATCTAACCATTAGTATCAGGTCGACCGAAGGTTTTGTAAAGCATAGTCTTACATGATTTTTTTTTTTTTTTTTTTTTTGTAGGAACATAGAAATTTGAATGATGACAAAGGAAATCCAATCAAGATCCTATCTGAGAGGATTACAAAAAAATCTTCCAATGAAGAGGAAGAAAAATGATGGAAGTAATGAGAGAATAAGTGCCTTCTTCCTTGCTAGAGAAAATAATACAAGAATTGCGATCCGACCAAAACGACAAGAAAGCACAGATGAAATTCAGCCAAAGATCCTTATTTTCTTTCTTGAACGCATTATCAACACAAACAAGGAGGAAAGGACTCTAATATCACGGGGGAAGACAATCTACCAACCAAAAGCTTGGAGAAAGTAGTCCCAAATGAGTCTGGCCAGTTTGCACCACCTAAAGATGATTTTGACCACTACTTTGCATATAACAATGCCGTTCGGAAGATGGAAGATGGATATCCAAGGAGAGTGCCTTTGAAGCTTGTCAAAAAGATGGTCTAAATGTTGCCCCACCCATGCGACAATTTAGATAGACTTAGGAAACCTGAACCTCTTTTATAATCTATCATTGGTGTACTGTTTAATTTTCTGCAAGGGGAAGATCCACAGGAAGTACTTGATGCTTTTTTGTTTTTGGTGCTTCTTTCCAGACCTGATTACAAGCTACCTTTCCAATTTGTAGGCATTATGATTTAAACTTGAAGCGGATGATTCACATTTCCAAATCAAATAATCTGTGTTCTGATTGAAGAATCCTTTCAGCTTCGTGGTATAAGAGCAGGCCACTCTTCTAACTCTAAGCCACAGGGTCCAGGCCTAATTTTCTTTGTTCCAATATTCTCTTATGAGTCAGCCAGTCATTAGTCTTTGACGATGGTGTTCGAGAACAGAAAACATGGCAGTGAAGTTGGGAATACTTTAGGGCATGTTCGTTAGACAATGAGTTCACTTATGAGCCGGTCACTCATTAGTCTTTGACGATGGTGTGTTTGGGAACAGAAAACATGGCAGCGAAGTTGGGAGTACTTAGGGCATGTTTGGTAGACAATCTGAGTTCTATTTTATGTTTTCGGATTCACTAATGTATGCAAGCGAATATACGTTTGGTAGATGTGTCTTCAAAACTGTATTTGAATTCTGTCATTCAAGTAGTAAAAATTCTTAAAACAACACTTCTGTGTTTTAATCAGTAACCACGACTACTTTTATAGTTTATAAATATATTATCAAAACACATAATGAAAAATTGTTTAAACTGAAATCCAATCCTACTTCTGCTACCAAACACATACCTGAAAACCTAACATACAACTCTGTTCCTACGGAATCCCTTGTTTTCAAATTTTTGTTCTTAGATCAGCAAGCAAATGCACCTTTATTTTTCCGAAACCTGATTCGTAAGTCATTAAGTATAAAAGAAGAACCATTCTCAATAGCACGTGAATACTTGGCAATAATCTGTCAGAACAACTGGAGCTAACTGGGTTTTTTTTTTTTTTTTTTTTTTTTTTTTTTTTGTGCCAATATTTGATCTAAATTCTGTATTTAGATTTTACAACCTTCCTCCGTAAGATGCTATCTCCATTGAAGAATGACCATGCCATTTAGAAAAGGGCCAGTGTTTTTCATCCTAATGATGCCTATACCAAGTCCTCCCAAGCAAAGGAAGAGAAGCCCACTCCCAGTTAATTAGGTGGCCTCCATCAAGATTGGTCATTCCCAGATAAAGTAACCTGTGATTTTCCTGATCGTACAGCCTTGACTAGCAGGAATTTTGAAATGGAGATCGGAAAGAACTAGTTAGGAAAGATTTTATGGTGTCTTGGCTAGGTTCAATGCTTTCCCCTTGGGCTTCTGTTACTAAGAACTTTAGTGATTGCCATTTATCTCTTATTCTTAAGAATTGGAGCCCTTTTTTGTAATTCTGTCTTATTATTTATTTATTTATATAAGAGACAATTTCATTGATGTTTGAAATTTACAAAAGGGATGTGTTATCCATGATGTTTACAATTTCATTGATAAGAGATAATTTCATTGATGTTGTAATTTTGTTTTATTATGTTTTGTTCTTGGGTGCTTCAGTTTGGTATCTCCTTTCGGTTTGGGCTTCTCTCTCTTTGTTTTTTTTTTTTTTTTTTTTTGTTAACTGCCCTCATATATTTTTTCGTTCTTTTTTAATGAAAATTGTTCCCTTCATGAAAAACAAACAAGATATTCAACCTCAGCCAAGGAGATTTCAGGGAAGAATGGATATGGGCACGGTGTGTAGACAATTTTTTTTTTTTTTAAAGAAAATGTCTATATGTTGACACATTTAGTACCTAAAAAGAGACCAAAATATGGGATTCACTAAAAGAAACAAAATATCATGAAGGCTCAAACCTCCTCCCAAAAACTTCCCATCACTATAGATTCTCCCATTGCATAAAAACGCAGATTGACAAAGGAAAACCCCCCTAAGACTACCTACCATACTTAATCTGGAAATCCCTAGCTGTCACCATTTTTTCCACAATGAAAATTTTATCTTTTACTCATAAACAAGGGGAGGATAAAGTAAACAAAAAGACAAAACCATTCCAAGAATATCTACAGTACCTAATCTGGAATCCCCTTCATATAAGTAATGTCTACTGTGCATAAACAAACTACAAATGAAGCATCCAGCACAGATACATTCAACAAAAGGAAACACGATGCAAAATATTAATGAAGGTTAAACTTACCAATTGGCCCTGTCGAAGTTTCTTGACTGTAATCTATCAAGTCCTTCATACTATTGACGACTTCTGATATCTACATTGTACCCAAAAAAAAATAGCTATCAGAGAATTGGGGACAAAAGCAGTTTTTTTTTTTTTTTTTTTTTTTCTTAAAGAAAATAATCTATATTTTTAGTTAAATAAAAAAACTAATTTAGAATATTACATTTTATTCTAAACTTGAGAAGTCAAATTACAAGTACACTCAACTTCTTGATAAAGTTCATCAGCTGTTTATAATATATTCAACTTCTCAATATAGTTTGTAAAATCATTCCTTTCATACATTCCTTCCGACGAGAAACTTTCGTATAACAAATTTTTACAAACTAATTTTTATGGAATTTAATACAGTTTCAATTGAAAAAAAAAATAAAAATTGGTTGCAAATTAAAAATCAGAAGGCCAAAACATAGTGTTTAAAAATAATCAGTTTTAAAATGTAGAAATAATTGAAATTAGTCAAGATGCACATAAACTAACCCAAACACTAACAAATATCAAAATAATAATTATAAATGATAAGACTTAAAGAATTGTTATGAAATAAATTTCTGGTAAAGAGAGAAGAACAAGTGGTGAGAAAATTGTTACTAAACAAAATATTCTTAATAAAAAGAAGCCAAATTGTAAACAAAACAATGATTAGGCAGGCACTAATCTCTTTAGTTTTTAAATTTTGGTCAGAAAGTTGTGATGAAACCAATAATGTTACATTAGAAGCTTGCATTTTTAAATAGAAAAATAAAACAAAAATGAATAGATATACCCCAACTTAAAAAGGCGAATAAAGCATACAATATTATTCAGGGTTGCATTTCCAGCCTAGAACCACTTTGACAATTTCTTTTTTCATGTGTGAGAGTACCACTTTTAACAATATAAACACAAAGCTGTAACTCTTGATATATATACCCATCGATCATGGCTAAGATATCAAAATATAAAACCTGTTACAGCCTCCGGGAAAATTTCATTTGAAACAATAATTTGGATTTCCCAATTGTTCAACGCCCAGCCTCATTTTAAACCAGAAAGGAGACACAAATGTGGTAAGTTTAAACACTTATGAAAAAAAATACTTTCAATAAAAATGTTATTATACCTTACATTTTTATAAAAGAATTTTAATAACAAATTTGTTTGATTACACGATATTCAAAAGTGATTCTTTTTATTATAATTTTTTTTTTTTTTATTTCATGCTTCGAGGATTTTTGATTAATCACTTTAAAGTCATTTTGGATAATCCATCCATCAAGTACTTATTCAAAAAAAAATGTTTTCAAATCGATCCAATTTTTTTGAAGCACTTTTATTTATTAAGATTGTTTTTAAAAACTACTCACAATAAACCACTCAATAAACTATATTGAACACACTTTAAATTATTGATTTTCTCAAAAGTGCTAATAGAAAAATTAATTTTGTTCAAAAAGCAATTTCTTCCCAAGTTATTCCAAACACACTAGAAATGCTGACCTATACGTTTAGAACAAGTTAAGCAATGAGTAATAGTCTTCACCTCATGCTAAGAAAACAACCACAAAGGTTTTGACTAATCAGACAACCCAACAGACATTTCAATCTAATCCAGACACTATATTCGGAGAAACTGAAGTTTTCAATTGAAAGAAAGACCATGGAAGTCATCCCAGCACATAACCCTATGTTGATATCGAACATTACCTGAAGGCACCGGACATATCTCTTCGTATATCCCAAGTCATTTACTAATGGCACTTCCAATGCCTTGGCCAATTGTCTAGCTGAGCCCACAAACCTGAAAAAGTTTCCCGTTAAAATCATAACTCTCACTACTGAAAAGAAAGAACACAAACTTATGGACTTGGTGAAAAGCTAACACAAAAATAAGTTCTCAAGTATAGAATTTAACAAATGTGCTCATTCTAAAATTAGTATAAGATCCATAGCTTTCCCAAAATGTATGCCCCCTCATATAGTAACAAAATCCTAAATCATTCCACAAAGTTAACATAAGTTATTTGTAACATTTAAGTTATTTGTAACAATTTAAGTTATTTGTAAAAGGTCTACAGAGTTCTTTTTCTATTGAGCTTCATTCAGCTACATGGAACCTAACTTCTTCAACCACAACCCAAGTTCTGGATTTATTCCAATTTCCTGTTTTTTCCCCAACAACAGCTCCTACATAATCACTTTAACCAGCCATGTCATGAACTTTTTCTTTCTAAAAAGCAGGATTGCCTTAATTTCACTTCCGTTACTCTAAAGCTATTCTCCTTTTTTAACACAAATTATATACGTCAATTTATCCTACCTTGTTGATACATCCAACTATGATGCACATACACAATATTTAAGCAGTAACTTCACTAAATACACACAAATTGTCTACGTCAATTAATCCTATCTTACCAACCTAGAAATTCAACATCTAGTTTCAAAGATGTCTGTATGAATCATATTCCTCATCAGTAAACATCAATACTTTTCACAAACATAATCTTCAGTACCATAAAATGTGATGGCAATAAAATAATAAAACTCTGATAATGAAAGGCAAATGAACACAATTAACAGCTCGGACAGAAAAGTAAAATAGTTCCCAGAGGATCAAAAATGACTTCAACCCCAGCTGCTACCAGAAATTATTGTATCAAACATCATGTGTAGAAAGCAATGCATCATATGCATCCAGATCACTGTATACATCAACCATACTGAAGGAAAAACTGCTTTCATTTGAGAAAAAGAAAACAGCTACCACTATTTTCTGTTCTAAATGACCACAAAAGGATCAGTATAGCACAGGCACAAGGTCCTCAAGTGAGTCAAATAGGCAAACGAAAGAAGTCATCCAAACAAATTTCTCGACCTAGTACCCCATTTACTTCAGATAAGTAATGAGAGAGAGGCATGGTAAAAAAACATTATAATACATTCAAATAATCAGAGACCTACCCTTACAACTGACCAATTTGGACTATACTATATCAAAGTTAACATAATAAGCCAGTCAAAACAATGAATATGAAAAGTAAAGATAGGACATTCCATACTGAAGACATTTTTCTAAAAGTAGGCATTACATGTTACAATTATTTTGCAACTCTGGAGTAGACAAGTTAGATGATGCCTTTTGAATAGCAGTCTGATACTTCTGAGCAGCTGCCCCCAGCTGACTAACCTGCACATCACAATATGTGTCAGCTAATCAAATAACCAACAATAGTCAAGAATCGACACATTAATCTTTATCTTTGTTCAATGAAAATATTATGTTTCCTATCTAAAGAAAATCTTTCTATGTCTAACCAATACATTATCCACCAAAAAATAAAGAAGGTCTAGAAGTCCTGTGCAATGTAATAATAGAGACATGAAACAAATGAGCTGGGAGTACATAAGGCTGTATTGTACATACACATACACAGAAATCATAAAAAAAATGTAAATAGCACAACGCCTATTAAAGACTTTGTAATGACCTTTTCATTTTATAAATGAAAAGTTGATTTTTTTTTCTTTTTTTCCATAAAGTAAGAACCATGGAAACCAGCGGCCAGGAGTCTCATTTTCAAACAATAATCACAACATATTAAATTGAAAATAAGGAGGATTAAGGGGGTCACTTGCTCTAAAAAATGTTAATAGGAATCAGAGAATCAAAAGACACGCACTAACCTTTGATTATCGGTGGTTTTTTTCCTGAAAGTAAGTGGTATTTAAAAGTTCTTGAAACTGAATGTACCAGGAATTGGTGGGAATGCCTAGTAGTATCTTGACATTTAAATAAGCCTAGCTTTAGGTAGATGATCTCCCCCATTACTCAAGCTTTACTCTAGGCTTTAATCTAAAATTGAGGATCCTCTGGTCTAGCTCCAACTTAGATGTATGTTGGGAGAGTAGAGAAAAGGAAATAGGAGGATTTACAAATCAATTTACACACAAAAGATAGTAATCTAGGGTTGGGTCCAATTTATTTGCGCTGTCTCTCTACAAGGAATTGTGTAATTTTCCATTTCACATTGATCAATAGACAAGCCTTCAGCAAACCAATTCGTCTTCCTCTTTTAAGGTTAGAGAGTTTGTTCTCGTTTGTAATATTGTTCAGTAATAAGTGTTTCTTAACAACCAAGCGTTTGTACATAAATACAGACATGAATAAAAATGGGAAAAAGAATTGTGGAAGAGATAAAAATGAACCCAGATATATAAATCATGCGCAGATGTGATTCAAAGCCACATGGAAAGTTTTGGATGGCTTTAAGAGTTATTTAAACGTGAAACTAAACTGTTCTTCATCATTACCTGAGGTATTAGTAACCTTCGAGGAATAAGCTCTTCATGACGTCGAGCACAAAATTCCCAAGAACATATCTGATAAAAGAAAACAAAGGAAAGGTAAGATATATTGTTCCCTAAGAAGAGAAGGAATCATGAAAAAAAAAAATAAGAAGAAACTTTCTAATTTGACCTTTAAGTCTGGAGAAAAAACTATCCGAAGTTGGCCATCACGAACAACGCGAAGTTGCTCAAACACGCTTTCTTGTATTGCTTTGGCGTAATCTAGGACAATTTGTCCAGAGGAATTATGATATTCGCGGGGCATATCAATATAGAGAAGTTCTTCAAGAGTTCCACTTTCATACTTGATTTTGAACAGCCTTGGAAGAACTTCAAAGGTTGCTTCTGAAATGTTGAGAGAATTAAGATGTAATTAGGAACTCCGTTAACAAAAGAAATACATGAACCAAAAGAAAAAATTAACATGTTGAGAGGAGATAAACATGAGGACCAACTAAAATAGTAGCTGGATCAAAAGTACAAAAACCACATAATGCGACTCAGGAAAATAAAAACTATGACATACCAAAACCTCGACCAGGCTTGCGGTTGCATATTTCACAATGCCAAACATCCTGCGAAATGCACCAAAATGATTACTACTTTACTTGCATCTATGCTATATATTTTAAAGCAAATGAGAAAGATCTCCACAAATCTTCACCATGATATTAAAATTCATGAGAAGTACTTTTCAATATAGTGAAGCTCTCTCTGTCTCTCTCTGTCCATAAGTTTAGGCCCTTCCCCACCCCACTGCCTCGTTGCATCTCAAACGATTGCAATCAAGGAAATTTCTGAAATGTAGCAGTTGCAATCTCACCCAGAAACTTCTCTCTCTATTAATGTCCTCACTTTAAGCCCCTCCTTCCTCCCTCTCCTGCACTGCATCGCAATTCATTCCAAACAATTGCAATCGTGGAAGTTTTTAAATACAGTGGGGTGGGGCTTAGCACGAAGTTTCAAATGTGCCTCTTGTAGCCCCTACATGAAGACGTCTTCTGCTCTCTCTCTTCACGTCCATACAAGAAGACCTCCCATCCCCTTGCTCTCTTGTTCTCCCACATTTCAATCAATTTCAACCATGGAAACTATTTAAATATAGTGGGGTGGGACTTTGCCCCAAGTTTGAATGTAACTATAATAGTTGCAACCTTACCCTGGTACGTCTCTCTCTTCTTGTGATTCTTTCCTCTTATTTTTATTTCCCATTTGAAATTCCTATTGGTTTAAGGCAACCAGAATTTAAACAGCTTCCATAGATTTTTCAAAATTACAAGGTTTCCCTAGCAGCAAAATGGTGGAAAGACACACCTCACGCCCTTTTTTTTTTTTTTCTTTTAGTGTTCATTTGTTAAGGTTCTCCCTCACTCCTTCTTCCTCTCGGATGCCCCCCCCCCCCCCCCCCCCCTTTCAAGCGAAGGCAACTAGGTTAGGTCGACTAGAATCCAAACGCCATTCTATAGAACTTTGAAAGTTACAGAGTTTTCTTGCAGCAGACCTGTGGAAATACACCAGTTGTTTGGCGTCCATTTCCATACATGGAGACACACCATTTCTTTTTGGCATGTGGAGCAAAGTAATCCGCAACAAATTTCCTCCAGAATGCAATATTGTTGTCCTACAAAACAGATATGATTACACAAATCATATAGCTTGCATTCTAGGTTATACAGATACCAAATGAAACAACTAAGTGACATAATCTTACTTCAGGTCTCTGCTGTTGTTGGCACATATAATTTGTTAAACGCCGTGCACACATGCCAGGTTCATAAACTGGTTTTACAGGGGATCTCAATGGCAAATTTTGTTGTTGAAATTGTTGAGGCAAATGCGGTCTTTGCTGAGGAATAGCCTTCAGGAGTTGCTGTTGGTGTTGAAATTGCAAGAGCCTTTGTTGTTGCAAAAGATTAATCTGCGCAGCAGCAGCAGCCTGAGAGGACTGCCTAGACATACTGAGCAACTGCTGTTGTTGTTGCTGCTGTTGATGTTGATGTTGCTGCTGTTGATGTTGATGTTGCTGCTGTAGAAACAATGACTGATCAGACTGTTGAGGTTCCAATTTCACAGGACCCAAGTTTCTCATTGATTGAAGTTGTTGAGGTTCCAGTTTCACAGGACCAAGGTTCCTCATTGACTGCAGCTGCTGCTGCTGCTGTAGTTGCTGCCCCTGAATATCATTATTATTCATTTGAGACTCTAACTTGACAGGTCCAACACCACATAAGCTTCCTCGTATAGGTTGGAATTGATGTTGTTGTTGTTGCTGTTGCTGCTGCTGTGACTGCTGTGCATTATTAGAACTAACGAACTGTTGCATTGAATGCTGACTATGTTGGAAGTTCTGGGGCTCAATTTGCTGGGGCTGCTGTTGATTGGGTATTATTTGGCTGCTAGAATGGTTTGAAAATTGTGGCCCTGAAACTTGACTAGATGAAGCAGGGTTTCCTGTATTTGATGCCACTAATGATGATGGAGTATTATTGAAGTTCACACCATTGCCAACAAGTGAAAATGGATCTGACTCGGAACCAGGGTCCATACTTCCTCGTTGGCTGTTTCCAAGACCTGAGGGCCCAGAATTTGGAACTCCATTCCCAAATGACTGATTAAGGAGAGAAGACATACTGGGCATATTACCAAGCATATTCATACTACTAAACTGAGTTCGTGGAGATACAAGAGAAGGAAAAGCTGACTGAGAAGGCAGCCCCCCTTGTGCTCCCATCATTCCAGAATTTGATCTCAAAAGCGATGGTGAAACAGACTGCGCACCACCAATGGGAGTGGATGGCCCCGAAGGCACCATCTTCTTCAAAAATCTATACACACTATAACTCGTACAAGGCAAGCTATCTAAAGTAACATCAATTGACTACACAATAACTCGTACAAGGCACATAAGAGGGCTCAGTCCAGAGAACTTTCGTCGCCGACAGCCCTGGTTGCAATCTTCATGGTCGTTATGATGAAACAATAGAAACGGAAAGGTTTTGAGCCTCAGCACATGGTCCGGATTTTGAATGAATACTAGCCGAAGACCAAAAGATGCTGAAACGATGTAACAAATCCTGGTTTTGAACATTCTACAACCAGACAATCTTTGCTAGAGAAATCTTTGAAAGGCTTTCGCATGAATCTGTATATTACAATGAATTTCAGGCAACATTCACTTCATCTATACAGACAAAAACGCTAAAATAAAATCAAACTCTTAACAGTTTACCCATAAAATTTCACAATCCAACCAAAATGCACATCGAAGTCATCACAATTAAAACAAGATAGATATTACTGAAACACCAGACAAACACAAGTCCTCAAATTAAAAAACTACAAACAATTAGAACAAGATTTTAACGAAAACGACTTTCTTCAAAACTCCGAGCTGAAATTCTTCACGAACTAAGATGACAAAAATCGAAAATTATTCAAATACAACAAACACTGATTACAACAAAAATAAAAATAAAAAGAGAGAAAAAAAAAAGCGAAACAATCCAAAGACTGAAATAGTGAGAGAAATTAGACCACATCCAGTTAAAAGTAAATTCCAAAAAAAAAAAAAAACAAGCAAACAAACACGCACACACGAATGAAGTAGAAGAACAGCAAAATTGAAACTCACCTGCAAGGGATACTTGACCAGCGAGTTTGGAATTCGAAAAACCTCCGAGATGTGAATGGAAGATGACAAGAAAAACCGATCAGATTACTCCAAAAAGAAGGAGAAAAAGAAAACTGAGTAGAAAATCAATTTCCAGTTGAACTATTTGCAGTAATCACCGTGTCGGTGTCTTGTTCTTCAAAAATGGTAATCGAGTAGAGAGAGTGCAAGCTGCTTGGCTAGGGTTCGACAGTGTGAAGTTGCCGTGGAGTGATTTTCTCTCTCTCATAACCAAAATGGCCAAGACCAAGTTCTTCGCCGTATTGTGTAGAGAGAGAAATGGAGAGCGAGAGAGTTGATGGGTGTCCTAGTGGACGTCAAACTTCTATTCGATCTAATTCAATTTTTTTCATTCCTTTTCTTCTTTTTTTCTTTTTCTTTCTCTTTTTTTTCCTCTCTCTCTCTTACCCCATGTGACAAACCAAGTCAAACGCCATTTGTTATTTTATTACACTTTTTTTGGCAAATAAAAACACATCATCCATCATACATGGCATGCATTCACATGCATTCACATGCATACGCATGCATCTTCCAACTCTTCACACTTCTATTATTACTTCCACACTACGTTTTGTCTCTTAATAAATAAAAATCTAATATTCTTTTTATCAAAAATAAATAAATAATTTTAAGGATATGATATTTTAAAAGGTTTAAAAATGATTAAATTATCTAACCTGAACGCGTATTTATTTCTTTTTCGGCAGCTCAATTACAAACAATTTAAAATTAAGTGAGCTCTCAAAAATTTATAGCTTCTAATCAATTAAATTCATTTTATAAATTTCCTTACAGAGTGTATCTAAATAAACTTTTAATCAATAACACGGTCAAACATAGATTCTTAAATTCATGGGTCAAATTTGATTTTTACCATTCTTTTTAAATTACATGAATCCTTTAAAATTGAATTTACTCATTTTAAAATAGGTTTTTCACACCATAAAATTTGATTTTGAAAAATTAAAAGTATCTATTTCAAAATCTCCTTGGAGCGTACCTTTTTTATAGTAAATTTAAAGAACTTTCTGCATTGATTCTTGATAGGTATTATTTCGACAATTAATCTCTATTATAGGCTCATTTTTAATTCTTCGCCTAATTTATATAATTCATCAACTATTTTTTAATTTAAAATGAAAAACGGTGGAACACTTCTTACGAATAGAGAAAAACCGTAGAAATACTTTAACCTAATTGTAAGACTTAACAAAATAGATAGAAGTCATAAAAAGCATCGACGTTTTGAGTTGCACTAATACAGTAGACTTGGGACGTGTCGAAGATAGAGTTATATAAGGTAAAGGACAGCTTCTCTAATAAAAAGAAATTGATGTGTCCAAACATAAAAAATAGGCTACAAAATTGATTGATGTGCATGCACTTCAGTTCTAATGCCAAATGCATCAAATTAGGTTCACCCTTTTACCTCTTTTGGTGCTTCCCAAGTGTAAATTTAATTTGTGTAATATCTTAATTTAAATCCTATCATCTTCTACTTCTTTTATTAATATTATAATCCTTCGTTAACTAATTAGTTATTTTAAAGAAAAAAAATGAAGGCCACAATCCACTGCGTCATAAACTCAAAGCTTTACTACGTGGCGTATTTTGACAGGGTGAAAACTGGAACACGCGTATTCTTATCGTGGACCGGGGTGTACGGAAGCAAACTTCAAAATAATATTTTATTAACTGTCCGATTAGATGACAAATTCACTTAACGGCGGTTATGCCCTTTTCTCGACGGAAACATAACGGTGCTTTTTGGAGGCAAGCAGTAGCACGCGAGTTCATTCACAAGACACGTGCCGGTTGAAGGTAATGATGTATGTACATGGCATGTGTAATGTGTATGCCATATACATACATGGAGTTTACTTTTTGTTATTTAGGGAATTTAATGGGTTCATAATGAGTGGAATTGATTAATATACGGTTGTGTTTTTCATGCTGCTTTTTTAGGGTTCTTTTTCAAGCTTAATACTTTCGTCATTTTACGTCATCTTATGGGTAAAGGTGCCAAATTTCCATCTTTACCCTTCATTTCGTCCTCTAATTATCAATATAGACAAAATAATTTTAATTCTAGCCTGGAACACGTACGTAAAAAAAATATATAAATAAATTAAGACCACATTTGAATGAGACCAATCCTTATAAATATGATGACTAAAAAATACTTAGAGATATTATATCTTTATTTTTTGTGGCTCGATTATAATAATTCTAAAGTTAAATTTTATTTTGTCCTTATAAATTTATCTAATTTAATTTACAAACTTTCATAATATTTTAATCTCAATTTAGTTCCGGTTAAATTTCTCAACCTAATTGCATCATATTATTGTCAACATATTTAAGGCCAACAATAATTGTATAGGAGAATATTATTGTCACTAATAATTGTATGGTCTATAATATTAATGTCCAATTTACATTAATTAGCTTGATAACTATTTAGTTATTAATTTTAAAATTTTGCTTATGAAAATCGTCACGTTTCATAACTATTTTGGTTTATAAAAAACCGTATTTTTTTTCTCATCAATTTTTTTTACAATGGTTCAAATTTCTTAATAATTTGAATTGTTGGCCAAAATTAAAAAAAAAAAAAAAAAAACCAAAACAAAACTGAGTTCATTTATATAATGTTGTGGGTGTGAAAAGAAAAATAAATAAAAAAATGTTGATATAATTTATATAATGTTAGAAAGGGTCAAAACAATATGAAAGTAAAGTAATTTGAATTTTACAAATTGACCAAACCAGGTTGGCTTTGGTGGGTTGAACATAAGTAAGTCAAAGTCAAAGTCAAAGTCATTAAATTTGTAATAAAAATAGTATTGGTCAATTAATTAATTTAAGCCACCTTTGTTGAATGAAAACAAGCATTTAAAGTGTATTTTCCTTCACTTTTCATCACTGTGTAATTTTATATTATTTGTGTGGGTTGAGTCAACTAATTAAAAGGGTAATTAAAAATAATAATAAATATAAATAATGGAATTACAAATATTCATCCCATATTTTTGTTTTACCAACGTTGTATTTTTAATGTTTTTTTTAAAAAAAAAAGAGTTTATAGTTATTATTATTTATTTTTTTAATGTTTAAATATGTCAATTGTATCCCTATTTGCATCATTTGAACTACCATATTATTCTAACTAAATAATTGAGTACTCTATTAACTTCCTTTGAAATGAAATATATTCTTGAAATAGGCTAAATTATACGAAATTCAGTATCCTTAATTAGACATGTCATAATTTGTATTTATTTTTTAAAAAATATCATTATTATTTTTAATGGTTGAGATCTCTACATCGGCCGCTCCCTTCAAGCGTTGGGATTAGCAGCCAACTCATGGTGTAAACTCCAGCTTCACATCTGACATTGAGGATCGACTTCAACACACAGACAGTTCATTAAGCAGATCGTCTCCCTCACACAATTTCGTCGTCTCGATAACAGGCGATTCCATTGATGACGATCATCGTGCCTCGCCTATCGACTCCAACACTAAGATTCGGTCGTAGGTAAGCTGATCTTACCTCAAACTTATCCAATTTCAACTTCGGTTTGAATGAGTCAGGGCTTAGGTTCAAGTTTTGTTTTCTTCTCGTTGGTTTTATATTGCAACCCACTTGCTGGGTGTCACAATCTACAATCTACAAGTTGCGGAGAGTGTTACAATTCACGATGTGATTGTGCTTCCGAATAAGTCATTGAGGACAATGACTAGTTTAAGTGAGGGAGAGTGTCACGACCTCACTATGAAGACAATAAGCTGTGACCCATGCACATACAGAGAAGGTGACGACCCTCAAGTGGCACTCATTTTCCCACTGAGGCCCGAGACAGACAAATGCTATGATACGACTAAGGAGAACGGTGCATCATCCAACACATTGAGAGTGGCATTAAAGCCAAGTTGAGGCATAAGCAAGATTGGAGAGAATGAGGCGACACGAGTGTCAATGATAAGCTTGGAGATGGTCAGGTAGGGCCCCAGGCCATAACCTCAAAAGTTGGGGTTTCGATGTGAGTTTCGGCATGCAGTTCTATAGTTAAATCCATCTATATGAAAGATGAAAGCTCACCAAACTTAGTGTCAATCGGATATCTGACGAACGCTTCACGAGGCCGTATGCCCACTTACCACATGATGTCTACCCAAGAAGGATTGAAAATGTCTCAAAATGTACTATATGGGGAGACATGGTGTAAACTCTTCACCAGCCCTAGACCCTGTGGCCTAAGCGAGCTACGTGTGTCATATTGTGGGTGAGCGTCTCAGGTACTTTCCTTTGAAATTGGTCTTTCAATGAGATGATAGTGTCCGATGGCACATGCCAGCATTGCACCTCGTCCCATGTGTCGAATGTTGGTATATGCATCTGCTATCTGATACAGAGTCCATAAATGACACTACATGGACATGAAAGAGTTCATGCCTCGATAGAACCCAGATGGATGAATGTTTGGGATGTCCTGATGATATGATCGACACATGAATCAGTTTCTGACAGATGTGTCTGTGCAAGCTAAGATGATTGAGCAGTCCTGAGACATGAGATGACATCACCATGCATGGGTTATATTGTTGAGAACCGAAATGATGATGAGAAACGACGTTGCACATGAGAAACCTTAGCCTAGAGTAGAGGTAAGGTCGAGTCGAATGACTTGACCTAGTGTAGAGGCAAGTCGACTAGAGTCACAAATGATTGAACATGCACGCACGAGCGGCATGTCACTAAACAAGCTTGGATTCCACACAAGTTGTATTTGGTTGGCGAAGGCAAACCTTTCCTAATATCCGACGAAGCCACAAAACGGAGCGAAAAATGTGACTAGGGCTTGTGTTTTCCTTAAGGCTTGTCATGAGTGTGTCAAGATCATGACGTCGAATGGTTGAAGTTATATGATTGTGACACAGAGCGCCCCCAATGCATTCTCCTTCTTAACAAAGGATGATTAATTCCTTATCCCATAGTAGGCTTGTAGTAGGATTACGATGGAGTCAATAAGCTTGACTGACTTTTACTTGATTTAGTTTTTAGTAGATGTTAATTTGTGGAGAAAATTTAAGAGATTTAACTTGTTGAGCAAATTTGCGTAAAGTTCTTCGGCATAAAGAAATTATCCCCTCAAGTTATTGCATTTTTTTTTATTTCGATGTGTTTCGATCGAAGTTCAAAATTAATACACGATCGGTGGGTTTAAATCTTGGATTTTCTAAAACTTCTATCAATGTCACTCTTACATAAAAGAAAGGATCAATTTGAAATTTCACGTTTGTTATGCGGAAATTATTTAACAACATTCTTTGGCCTTTGCCTTTGATTTAAATGCCCTTATTGGTCATGAAGATCGCATAACATTGAGCACTGTGACTCTTTTTTGGAGTCATTATGCTCATAAACAGGAAAATGTTTTTTAAAAAATCATATCATTTAACATTTAAAAACACAAATTAAATTAAAAAATATTTTGTAATTGCATATAAAATATTAAAGTAGGAGGTTAGATTAATAGGTGGTTGAATCCCACGTTGCTAAATTTGTAATTGCATGTAATATTTATATTTTAGCTAGCAACAATACTCACTGCTGAGCTTTGTAATGGGAGCTTGTAACTAAAGTGGTTGGAGGTTGGATCAACCATTGGTTAGGGTTTTTGGAGTGACTACCTTGACTACTCCATTTCAAGTAGGGAGTTGGTTTGTGGGCTTTGGGCGAAGGCTCAGTGTTCATGGCCCTTAGTGTTGGAGGAAACTGCGTGAGGCTGGTTTCACAGAGCAACGTTACCTTCCTTCTCTTGTTTTTGGGGAGAACTACTGACATGCAATCTCACAAATTCTTTATCAGCCGCGATGTTAAACTTTCTTTTTTCTTCCTCATACATTTGGGTTTTGTGAGAACCATTTGAATCAACCTTAGTGTTGGAGGAAACCGCGTGAGGCTGGTTTCACAGAGCAACGTTACCTTCCTTCTCCTGTTTTTGGGGAGTGCATTTTTACTAGCTAGGTCTTCTCTTTCGGTCACAGGTTCCACTTAATTTTTGGGGAGTGCATTTTAACTACTGACATGCAATCTCACAAATTCTTTATCAGCCGCGATGTTAAACTTTCTTTTTTCTTAATCTTAAGTTAAATAAAAAAATGAATTGGACTTCCTCATACATTTGAGTTTTGTGAGAACCATTTGAATCAAGTAATGTAGTGATTCAAAGGGTTTTTGGAATCTGTTTTTTCGATCTGGGTAAAGCTACTTCTCTCCTTCCCTTCGTAACCTCGGTAAAGCTGCGGAGATTACCTCATTCCCTTCTTTCTGTAGGTCTGTTTGCTCCTGAACCTTTGACTCTATTCTCTGACCTGATTGAACGAGGTAAAGCAGCTGAGAATTGAATTGACATTAGCTCCTTCGACTCCCATTTTATCACTTCATGATTCATCCTACTCAAACATCTATTCTAATCCTATCCCACATTCTATTCATTCACCTTCTATTTCGTTATCTCCTCCAACTTCTATTCATTCTCCAGATTCACCTACTAATTCTAATCCTATTCCACGTGATACATCAGTTCCACTCTGACATTCTACTCGTACCAAACAGCCTCCAACTTGGCATAATGATTATGAGATGTCTTCTACATCCATTCATTTAACCTCTACCTCAAGTCCCAGCACTGGCACCAAGTATCCCCTTCATCATTACCTTTCATTCTCTCATTTTTCTCATACTTAACGTATTTTTCTAGCTCTTATTACAGCCCAGACATAACCTAAAACTTATGATGAGGCAGTTGGTGACCCATTATGGCAGCAACCTATGAATGCTGAAATTGCAGTTTTGTAACATAATCATACTTGGTCTCTCGTTTCTCTACTACCTGGCCATAAAACTATTGATTGTCGTTGGTGTATAAGATTAAATACAACTCTGATGGTTCTGTTGAACGTTATAAAGTTCGCTTGGTAGCAAATGGATACACTCAAGTTGAAGGTATTGATTATAAAGAGACATTTTCTCCTACAGTGAAACTTAGGACACTTCATTGCTTACTCACTATTGCTCTGCTCGAAAATGGTTCACTCATCAGTTGGATAGTCAAAATGCCTTTCTCCATGGTAATCTAGACGAGGAAGTCTACATGTCTTTACCACCAGGTCTTCGCCGACAGGAGATAATACAGTATGTCGGCACATAAATTCTCTTTATGGGTTAAAACAGGTTTCTCGCAATTGGTTCTCCATATTCTCTACCACTATACAAAATGCAAACTATACTAAATCCAAAGCAGATTACTCTTTATTTATTAAGAGTAGAGGTACTTCTTTCACTACCGTTCTCATCTATGTTGATGATATTCTGTTGACAGACAATGATCTCAATGAAACTCAACATCTCAAGACTAGTTTACTCGAGAAATTCCTCATAAAAGATTTAGGGAATTTGAAATATTTCCTAGGCATTGACTTTTCTCGATCTAGAAAAGGAATTTTTATATCTTAAAGCAAATATGCTCTAGACATTTTTCAAGACACAGGTCTTACATGAGTACGTCCAGAAAAATTTCCTATGGAGCAAAATCTGAAACTTTCTTTAACAGGGGAGAGAAGTTGAATGATCAAGTAAATACAGATGGTTGATTGGTAGATTAATATATTTAACTGTTACTAGGCTTGACATAGTGTATTCATTTCGTATGCTTAGTCAATTTATGCATGAACCAAGAAAACCACATTGAGAGGCAGCTCTTCGAGTTCTGAGATACATTAAAGGTACTCCTGGTCAAGGACTTCTACTACCATCTGAAAACAATGTGAAATTACAAGCATATTGCGATTCTGACTAGGGTGGTTGTTGAACTTCTAGATCTATTTCTAGGTTCTGCATTTTTCTTGGAAATTCAATAATTTCTTGGAAGTCAAAAAAGCAAACCAATGTGTCCAGATCATTAGTAGAAGCCGAGTATCGAGTTATGAAAAACACTTGTTTAGAGTTAACTTGGCTGAGATACATTACATATTCGTAATTAGTTAATTTTTTTTTCCGAGTTGGTTAGTAGTATATTTTATCTTATTTTCGCGATTTGGTTGGGAGTATATTTGGTATATTTTATCTTATTTTCAAGATTTGGTTACTAGTATATTTTCTATTTAGGAGTTAGTTGTTAGTTTGTATCATATTTAAACATTGTGAACATTAATGAAGATCACATTTTCGATCCCACTTTTGTTTCGCATTGTAACGTATATGCATTTTCTATCTGATATCGAGTCCGTAAATGATACTGCATGGACATGGAAGGGTGATACGAATCCGACAGCTGATCATTTGCATGGACTCGAACGAGCAATTACAAGAAGGAATACAAAGAAGATTCAAGTATCAAATCAAGAAAATAATGGAGTGACTGACATTGGAAAGTGATTAGAAGACTTTGTCTTTGGTAGTTGAACTACCAATTAAGACAATTTATGAATGCCTTATTTTCTTCAATTTGTATTTACTAGCTTTAATTGGTAGTTGAAGTTTGTAGTTGGTAGATGAACTTTATTATGTTTGGGTTATCATTTTAGCCTATTTAAAGGCGTGTAATATTTATGTTTGAGCATCAATTGTTGAATACAAACGAAACCTTTGTGTTTTCTTAATACCTTTTTGGTGTTATCAAACCTTGCTTTAGGTTTGATGTTTAAACCGATTCATTGAATTAGTTTTGATCAAGCTAATTCTGAAGTGAGTTGTCTTGGAATCTAAGAGTGACCATCAAAGATTCCAAGTTCGATCTAAGAGTCATTCATCTTCTAACCAACTCTTGGTTGGAATCAATCCGTTAAGTTAGCTTTTTCTGTGAACGTTTGCAAGGATTCTAGAAGGACCCCTAGCTTTGCAAAATCTAGCATTGTTGGCGCTTATCAAAGGGTTCATGACTCGATAGAACCCGAATAGATGGATGTTTGGGATGTCCTGATGATATGGTCGACACATGGATCAGTTTCTGACACGTGTCTGAGCAAGCTAAGATGGTTGAGCCGTTCTGAAACATGGGATGACATCATGGTGCATGGGTTGTATTGTTGGAAACCAAAATGATGATGAGATACGACGTTGAACATGAGAAACCTTAGCTTAGAGTAGCCTAGAGTAGAGGTAAGGTCAAGTCGAATGACTTGGCCTAGTGTAGAGGTGAGTCGTCTAGAGTCACAAATGATTGAACATGCACGCACGAGCAACAACGTATGTCACTGAACAAACTTGGATTCCACACTAGTTGTTTTTGGTGGCTTGTCATGAGTGTGTCAAGATCACGACGCCTTACGATTGAAGATATACAACTCTGACACAGGACGCCCCAATGCATTCTCGTTCGTAACAAATGATGACTAATTCTTTGGCCCATAGTTAGCTTGTAGTAGGATCACGATAGAGTCAACAAGCAACTTGATTTAGTTTTTAGTAGATGTTAATTTGTGGAGCAAGTTTAGGAGATTTAACTTGTTCAACAAATTTGCTTAAAGTTCTTATGTATAAAGAAATTATCCGTTCAAGTTATTATGTTTCTTTTTGTTTCGATTATTCATTTCGATCGAAGGTCAAATTCAACACAGAGTGGGTTTAAATCTTGGGTATTATAAACCTTCTATTAATGTCACTCTTACACAAAAGAAATGATCAATTTTTTTCTTTATAATGTCATGTCCACTAATACTTGCCTATGTAAAACAAGTGAAGGAAAATACATAAAATTGATAATGACAAATACAACTTACCTTGAGAAGAAGAAGCTTTCAACTTATTTCAACAACATTCAACATCCCCATTACTCACCTTCTATGGCTGCCGTTAGTTTTTGTTAAGAACTACGACTTTCCACGATAGTATGATATTATCCACTTTGAACATAAGCTCTCATGGATTAGATTTGCTTTAGGTTTTTCCAAAGATCATCCTCTAAATTAGCCGATGTGTGAGTCCCTTTCAACGATCTTCAATAGTTCCATGTCAAAGAAAGAAGTAGATAACCCCGAACTTAAACGGTTACTCGTCCAGAGTAATGACTAAAACTTAACTAGAAGATAAATCTAGCTCTCATTTGGATTATCATCCTCATCCACTCTCTATTTCCATTTATTTTTCTAATCTCCTCTTTTTTTGTTGCAAATTCACATCATTTAACATTTAAAAACACAAATTAAATCAAGAAATATCTTATAATTACATATAAAATATTACACCTCAAATAATAATTATTTGAAGAGGTTAGATTAATAGGTTGTTGAATCCCACATTGCTAAATTTGTAATTGCATGTAATATTTATATTTTAGCTAGCAACATAACTCACCGCCGAGCTTTGTAATGGGAGCTTGTAACCCAAATGGGGGCATTAAAGTGGTTGGAGGGGTGGGTCAACCCATTGGCTAGGGTTCTTGGAGTGACTACCTTGGCCCATCCATCCCAAATAGGTAGTTGGGTTGTGGGCCTTGGGCGTAGGCCCAGTGTTTAATTTCCTTAGTGTTGGAGGAAACCGCGTGAGGCTGGTTTCACAGAGCAGCGTTACCTTCCTCTTCCTTCGGTGGAAGGATAGCGGGCCGATTCTCCTAAGCCCAAAATAATGTGATGCGTAGTCCTTAGCCTCACAACCAACTTTTTTTTATATACATTTTTATACACAGTCCAGCTCATTTAATATAATGTTTAATTTCTTTTTTCTGGTTGTATAACCTTCACAATCTTAAATTTTTTGCTCTTAATCTCTCTTATTTTTTTTATACACCCTCCTCATAATAATAATAAATATTTAATTTATCGGAGGTCTCTTCTCTCTCTTATCATATTAATAAATATTTAATTCGGAGGTCTCTATCATATTTCTTCATCTCCAATCAAATCTTCAGCCCATCAAATATTTCAGTCATCTGATTTATGACATTTACGCCTGGGTCATCTTTCATTTTCTTGTCTTAAATTTTTTGCTCATTAATCACATAATGCTACTTTTTCTCACAACGGTAGTATTTGCCCGTTACCAAAATAAATTAGGTTGTCTTTTCCAAAAAACTCAATAACAACACATTCTACTTTTGATCTCTTACATTGTGATGTTTGGGGACCTTATAAAATTCCTACCCATTTTGATTTGCGTTTTTTCTCACTATTGTTGTGAGAATTCCACATTGGTTGGGAAGGAGGACGAAACACCCTTTTATAAGGGTGTGGAAACCTTTCCTTAGCAGACGAGGAAAAGTTCAAAGAGGACAATATCTGCTAGCGGTGGGCCTGGGCCGTTACAAATGGTATCAGAGCCAGACACTGGGCGATGTGCCAGTGAGGAGGCTCTTCCCCGAAGGGGGGTAGACACGAGGCGGTGTGCCAGTAAGGACGTTGAGCCTTGAAGGGGGGTGGATTTGGTGGTGGTCCCACATCGATTCGAGAAAAGAACGAGTGCGAACACCATCACCATTGTTATCCAACATGACATCCTTTGAAGCAGTCTACTCTTTAAGTGTTGTTTATCTTATAAATAGAATACCATCACCACTACTCTTTAAGTGTTGTTTATATTCTAATGGCCTTGAAAATGAAACCTTTCATAATTTTTGAAATAAGACTTCTTATAAAATTTCGTGCCATTTAGAAGGTCATTTGGTTCACCAACTAGTGGTACATAACTATAGGAGTATTTTAGTCATTTTACACATATACTTGGTTTAGCCCTTTAATGCAACCCAATGATTATGGAATTTCGTACATGACCTTATCATGTCATATTAAGCATTTTCTTAAAATTTCATTAGAATCTAGTTGGCTTAGAAACAATTCCTACACTTAAATCGTTGTGAATCTCCCACTATGCTCAATCTAATTCACGGTTTCATAACTTAAAATCATATTTTGGATATCTCGTATCACAATCCACCTCCATACAAGCCTGAAAAACTTGATCAACATTGTGGCACCTTTAAACCGCCTCACAACTTTCACACATGCAGCTCTCCTCGAACTTGCCTTTAAATCTCACAAATAGTGTTGAGACAAGGGTGATTTCTACTTTTCATTACTTCCAAAACTCAACATCCATAAAAGATACTCATGGAGGTTACAAATTAGTTCAAGTATAGAGCGTCGAACTTTCATGATGTTAGCTCGTAAAATTTCCCTTTGGTAAGCCCAAATCACTATTTTCTACGTTCACACCAACACTATGATTTCATAGTTAGGTACTTTCTAGTGATAGACATTTTCTTTCGACACTACCACTCTCGATATCCATAGTAGCCTATAAGATCTTACTGAGCCATATCGTAATCTCTCAAAAGTTCTCTAGTCAAATTCTCTCCTTCTTTCGGGAAACTCCCACAAGCTAAATTATTGGTGTTGGAATCAAAGTGAGGAAGATCTTGTGTTTCAAGTTTCATACTGTTCGTAACATACCAAACAAGCTTGCTTGCCAACTACGATTCTACCAAGATATCAAATCAAACACACCCACAACTCCGGATATTGTTGATGAAAATTAGAAAATCAAAAGACTAAAATAGATAATCGATAAAAAAGTTACATCTCAAACCATTAGAACTCAATATTCATTCATTAAAATCATAGCATAAACCTATAACCTATGGTTATATTTGCATATTCAAACTTGAATTTTTTCAAGTTGAACATCCTTAGGTTTCAACGGCACATACTCTCCTAACAAATACTCCCCGAGATGGTCTGAGAGGGCAGATTTGTCAATATTTTCATGATGGTATGATTTGCAGACGAAATACAACACCGTTTCGGTCACGAGCTTCAACAAATAGAACACGAAAAACAACAAGAAGCAAAAAATCCCCAAAACGCCCTTGGAGAGAACTCCCAACGGTGCCGCACGAACCACCAAATGCCCAAACATAAAACGCACCGTTCCGAGAGGGAGGCTTAGAAGAAGGATTATAACGACGGAAATCCCTAATTTCCCTTTCACCAAGGCGTAGCTCTTGGCCATGGCTTTGAATCCGTAGGAATCTTCTAGAACAGAGACGACGTTCGAGAGCTGCCATATCGTCATCAGGTAGAAGGCGCCGGCGAGGTATAGGATCTGGAAGGCGTAGACCAGGAGTATGACGCCGGAGCCGGTGATGTGGCCGATGAAGATGATGAGGATTAGGAGGGAGATGATGACGAACAAGCTGGCGATGGAGTAGCCGATGTAGGAGATGAACACGCAGAGAAATGTCAGGAGGAGTCGCTTCCAGACCTTGGGGACGACGCTCATCACCGGCTTAAAGGCGACGTCGCGGCCGGTGTAGATTGATGCGACGGTGTAGACGACAGCGGCGGTGGAGAGGAGCGACAAGACGACGAAGATTACCAGGTACGCGACTTGAAATAGAAAATAATAGACCTTCTCCGACGAAACGACGCCAGAGAGTTTTCCGAATGACTCTGTACGGGGTCGCGTTTGGTCCAGTATGAATTCGTCGTACATGATTTTTCTTAGGAATAGATTGGAGAGCTCCATATGAGCGAGGAACAAGAAGGAGAGAGGGAGAATTAGGGCTAGAGTGATTTGGGAGAAAATCCTTCGCCATGAGAAGATTAATTTGCTGGTTTCTCTAAAAATTCCATAGGTTCCGAGGAATTGCATCTCTTCTTGTTCTACATCCATGATTCTGTGAAGAAGTAGATGGGACAATTTGCAGAAGAACGGAGGATTTCGAGGAGGAAAGGATATATAAGGAAAATGGGTGTTTGAATGTTCTTGAATTGAGTTTGAAAAGGATATAGATGACTTTTTGGTGCCTCTGCATTGGTTATTCCAAATATTATTTTATCCTTTCTTGTTTATAGAACAATCAATTTTAAATGCTTGAGAATGCTGACGAACTTTCTTGCTACTTGCAAGGATATGTCTATGTTGGTAGTGTTCATAGATTAGTTTATGTTGAATTTGACAGCGGCACTCATACATTTTTTTTTTGAATTGAACTAACCTAGTCCTATGAACTTGTGAAAGAGGTTAGGAATAAGGATCTTAGCCTATATCAATGATTTTTTGGGGACTCCAACCATCCTTTCCCTAAACAAACCATCCTTTCCCTAAACAAAATATCATTGAGATCCTCTTAAATAGTCATCTATTCGCCCGATATTGTCCATATAATCCATTCTTTTAGGCACATTATTAGTCTAATATAGTTCTACCACGGATCTTCACATATCTTTACAAGGGTATGATATCGTTGACTTTGAGTATAAGCTCTCACGTGTTTACTGTCATATATATCCGCAATTCTTTAAGGATTAAATTAAACCGTAAGAGAGGGTTTAGGTTTGAGAAAATATGAATGGTAGGCCCCAAAGTGTTTTGGAAGCTATCCTTATCTTTTTCATTGTGGAGCGAGTCTTGCTGACTGAGTCAACACGTTCATTGGCTATTTATTTCAATATTATCAATGAAATTGTAATAAAATAAAAAGGAAAAAAAAGCATCTTTATTATTATTATTATTATTATTATTATTAAAAAATTATAAAGTCCACGTCAACGATGGCCTGATGTTGACTACAATTGTTTTTCTTTTTGTAAGAATGATTCTTGCAAATCACATGCTTCCAATATTATATTAACTTATTTCCCACTTTTTTATTTTTTTAAAATTATATTCTAAAAGTCCAAACTTTGGAAATCTAAGTATTAACGAGAGGCATTGTCAAGATGCCATCAGAGCTTCCACGAACCTCTATTTTCTTGGTTTGAGGCAATTTCAAAGAACTTTATAAGCTTTCACCCCTTTTGTTGATCTATAACTCGTTTCAATTATGCGGTGCTATGAGTTACACTTGATTATTACCAACTTGACGAGGAACTCAAGTTTCAATATACTTTTTTGTTCTTATTTATGACTTTATCGGACATTAAGTGAGATTCTTTTTCTCTGAATCAAAATTCAACATAAAACATAAATTTACTTGATCATACCATTCATTGTCATGACCCTATTTTCAAAGTTTCGAAACACCTATTGTAACTAAAACGAATTAAAATAAATGATAAAAATACGGTAAAATTTAGATCAAATTAAAACCAACAACATCAAAATTAAACACTAAACGAAATCTAATTACGGTGCTGTTCAAATTTTATTACAGAAAGAAAAATGGATTTGAGATATAATCACAAAACAAAATAAATAAAAAAACTCAAATACAAAGACAAAATGACACTTTGAAACAACCCCTTTCTATGACCGCAACTCTCGAATGTTATCTACTTATGTAATCTCTCATCCCCTCTCAAGGTGGATCTCATCCCCTCTAAGGTGGGTTTATTATACACACAATATTAGTTCTTCATGTTCCTACTAATATAGTCTCTCATCCCTTCTCAATGTGGGTTTATTCTACGCTTAGTAGTGGTTCCTCATGTTATTTACTTATGTAATCCATCGTCCCCTCTCAAGGTGTGTTATATTCTACCCATAGTAGCGATTCCTCATGTTATCTACTTTTGTAGTCCCTTGTCCTCTCAAGGTGGGTTTATTAAACAAACACTAGCAGTTCTCCATGTTATTTATTTATGTAGTCTCTCGTCCCATGTTAAGGTGATTTTATTATACACACAATAGAAACTCCTTAAATTAATACGGTTCACGCTGCTAGCGGTCTTGTAAGTTCTTTTATAATTCTTCGGGTGTTGTGGAGGTTTACTAGGTTTTTAGGGCATTTAGGCAGCTTAGATCTCTTCTCGCTTTTCTAATCACTCGGGGTTAGCTCTTGGGGTTAAACCTATAACGACCCTATTTTCCTACTATAATAGAGTCATTACTAATAATGTATCTGTTAAGTGTGGAGGCATTCATTTAAAATATTTCATAAACGATGTCATGAACTTAAACATTCGTAATAAAATATTTAAAACAATATAGCAGAAAATAAATAACTTGAAATTTTAAATAAAATAAAAAAATAATAAAACAATGCTCTGATCTAGCCTAACACTACTGACAATACAAATGCATCTATCTTAGCTTTAGTCCCATGGTCATCCCCGCAACGTCGCCATTTGTGCATAAGTGCCTTACCCTTACTTGAAAATAAGAGTAGCACGTGATTTGAGTATTTTAAAAAATACTCAAGAAGTAACCCTATTATTGGGTCAGGAAATGTAATCACTTACAATAATGTTTGGAATCTCTATCATTTCATAAAACATCATGACATGACCTTGGTCTCTATTTTCGGTATGGACAGAATTAGATGTGTAGAACTTCTCAACACACAACTCAACTACGCGCACATGGTCCCTAGACGAGCTCGTATACGTACCCCTAGACCTGGCCTTTGATTAGCATACACTCACACTACCGGTATACTATGGAAGGAAGTGAGCGCACATAGTATTATGGTGTATACATTACTGTACCATTACATCATAGTGTACGCGTCCATACTAATAATAGCGAAAAAGTATCCTGATGCATGTGAACAAACAATACACATGAAGTCCCCCTAATCTAAAATCATGAGATGTATCTTTGTTTCAAGTTATATCTTCATCTACTTCATTCGTAACATAATCATTTCATGTCATCTAATAACATAGCACAAATTTCAATTGCGTAACGTGTCAACATGATATTCCATAACATGACATATCTCATAATCACAACATAACATAACATATCAAGCTCCATAGCATAACATACTCACACCACAGTAATAACCTAATAAACATACATAAATCAATCATAAGACACGACACGGGAAAGAGTCATAGGGCAATTATCAATTTATCCAACCAAACTAATAGTAGAGTCACTTGTCTTGTTGGCCTACGCCAGAATTATTAACTTTAAAAATATTTATTGAGGATAAATATAATAAAGCTTAAGAATATAACACATATATAGAGAAACAAACTAAAATACCACTTTCTAATATATTACAGATTGAATGCGTAATTTTCTTGTTTAAATTGAAAGACAAGTAATCCTGTTGGTCGAAGTCTAATTCAAAAACAATTCGGCCTACTTTTTGCCTATCAATTTCACCATTAGGTAGCAAAATGTGATCTCTAAAAGCATAAACAAGCTACAATTTCACCATTAATGCGCTAGCTATAGTGTCCTATTCTTAACTTGGTTCACTCCTGCACGTTTGGTTAAGGAGATATTCCTATCGATCACCTAAAACACGAGAAATATAGTCTATTTATTCATGCATACTTATTAGGGAGATATTCTTATCAATTATCTAAAACATGAAAATCATAATCTAACATTCGTACAAACTCAACGGGGTGATAATATCCATCAAACACCTAAAGTACAGATCATAACATCTTATCCTCCTTTCTTACGCACCAGAAAGTATTAAAATAGACATGCAAATTAAATTCTCTTTCGAAGGGCATTTCGGTAATTTTCCATATACATGTCATTCTCATCCATATTACCGGTTTTGAGTTCTAATCATGCATATTCTAACGAACTAAAGCAAGATATGCCCACATGCTAGCACGTCCTAGCAATCCTTATAAATATTACTTGAGAAAAGTCCGAGTGGTTACTTACTTGGATGACGAATGTCTTCTCGAGCTAGGTTTTTTGCTTGTTAGGGGCTCTAAATTTTATGAAATTTATCTAGTAGATCCTAATTAAAGTCATAATAAGGTCAATAGAAAAATTGACGTGAAAAAAATAATAAATGGGAGTAAAAAACAGTTCCAAAAATACCTTTCATGGGCGAAGGAGGAGTCGCCCATGCGCAGGTACACGTGAGAGTATGGACACGCTTGAGGGAGGGATAGTCACGCGTGTTGTGCCACACATGGCACCCTTCGGTTAGGAATCCGAATGAAATAACATTCAATACAAAATTAAAAAGTTAAAAAAATACATTACATATGAAATTCTCGTCTAAAAATCTATGCTATAAAGTATAATAAAACACTACTCTAGACACCGATCTAACAGGCTAATCAACTTTCTCACGCCATCGTCATCAACCAATACTCATGTCTCGCCAGCAAGAAAGGAAAAATAGCACAAATGAATATAATAAAGTACCTCGCTTAAATCAAATCATAATGTTTTATAACATTAACACACATAACTTGGGTTTTACGGTAAGCCATTACTAAACTTATTCTAGATTCTCAATCATAAGTTTCTTTATTGCGAGCCTATGTTCAACTTGAGTTCACATTTAAAAGATTATTCAAACAACTACGGTTGATCTAATGTTTCACATTGATCAACTACTTAGTGTACAATCAACACCGCGCCTCTAGGAGCTCCTACTCATACTCAAACACCATAAAATTATGTCTAGGCTCACCTAGACTAGCGTTTAGGTTATATTATTCTATCTTTCCTTACTTTTAATTTTCCGCTAGTCAGCTTCTAACTCTTCTATATTAGCCTAACAAAGCTCTCTCTAGCTTGGTAGCCTCTTAGAGCTTGCTAACTAGGCTAAGATGCAATTGAGTTCTAAATAATTGTGTTCTAGTCTTAGTGTATGTCGTAGTATTTCCAACTTTGATTTGCTATCATACATAATAGAGCCTGTTCTCTGTGATAGATAACTACTAGGGTAGTCGACCCTAATAGCTTCACAATGTGAATGTGATATAAGAGGGAGCGACCCTCGTATCTACCGACTCTATGTGGTCCTTTGTCCTACTTTGACAAGATCACGATTAGGAAATAGTTTGAGACCCCCAACCGCACCCACATAATGTACATACTGCACTTATAGGTGCATATATGTCATACTAAGTCTTAAGGTATAAATGTCGTCCCCATCACTACTGAGAAGTCTCGCATTAAGGATTAACAATCATACCGCATACTAATAGCGAACAATACACAATTAAACCCTTATTAAACTCATATGTTAATCAAACTCATAATTACTAAACTCATCATAAAATTCTACTAAACACATAACCCTATCTTAAGTATATTACTACTTAAAGTTACTTTGATTACTGCTTAGCTTGTGAGGAGGGTCTACTTTACTCGCAGCCCATAGCTTCTCGTTTTACTATAATATCTCTGCTACGTTTTATAGGCTTTATGATGTTTAACTTAATCATAAATACTCACGAGTCGACTTATATTTAAAATTAGTTTTTAAACATGTTTATTTAATAAGAAAGTATAAAATGAGTTGATCCAAATAGCTACTTACACGCGATAGTGTTCTCTTTTATGTTTAAAACGCTCTTAACGTGCTCCAATTTCTCCCAAATTCCTCAAGAATGTCCTACAATAAGAGAAATTAGGAATACCATTAAAATCGAATCGAAAAACTAGCAAACAAAGGTCGAACGCTTGAGAAAACTCACCCCACGACATGGCACGCACTTCATGCATTTTTGTGCATTTTTGCATTTTTGTGCATTCTGTCCAACCTCTTCTCTATTTTTATTTCTTCTAATTTTGTTAATGGCATAAAATTATGAGATTGATATTTTATGATACATAAACTTTCATAAACCATGTCACGTAAGTTATACATATATAAATCATGTCACGTAAGTTATGCTATGGTATGAAAGAATGTATAGGAATTATGTATGTGAAATTTACAGACTTATTATATTATAAAAGAATAGAGGTTTGTCTTACATCATAACTTATGTCACGATAATAGGTTATAGGGATCTTATGCATATTTGTGTCTCACGTACATCGAGGTACTTCCTTATTATGATGAGTATAAACGTGTACATTATGACTTATTATTTACGACATTTATGTTTGCCATAATGTTATGTTGTCTCTTTCCCTCAGTGGTGTTCGACAAGAGTCCATTAGCGAGTGTTAGCCCGATGAGCCAAACCTAGGGGATGTGCGAGCCCACCTGGTGGACCCATGCTCGCACATGTGGGCCATGTGTAGAGAAGTACTTCAAATTCAACTTTGCCCGGACTAGAAAGCTATCTAAGGCCCTGCTATGATATATTGAAAGAATAGGTCTCTCCATGTTGCATGTGTGCAGATTTCCTAACCTCAATAGTAGGGTTACTTACTGTGCATTTCTTTAAAATACTCAAGTCACAAGCTGCTATTACATTTCAGGTAAAGATAAGACATCCTTCTACACATCATGACGGGTCTTGATGAAGGTCATGAAACTAGTGTTAGGGTGGTTACATTTATGTCTATTTTGTACCTTAGGTTAGATCAGAGCATTATTTTATTTGCTTTATTTAAATTTTATATTATTTATTTTCTGATTTGCTCTGAAGCTTTTATTACGAACGTAAGTTAAGGACATCGTTTTTCAAATATTTTAAATGACTATTTCCGCACTTAACTCATGTCTCATCCAATAAAATCCAAACAATTATCTTTTACTAATTTTTTTTAAATATATTATAAATAATAGAATCGTTGTAGTCTTATCCAATAAAATTCAAACAATTATCTTACTTAAAATACAAGATCTATAGATAAATAAAATAATTAATTACAACTTGTTTAAAATTATCTTTTACTCATTTTTTTAATTCAAATGTTAGTTTGTAAAACATTTATTTATTTATTTTTAAACCTTTAATTAATATTTACTGTACAATTTGAATATATATTTTAAAAAATTACTATTATAGTTAGAGAATAAATTAATAAAAAATAATAAAAAAATAAAATAAATACATATTTATATAATTGCATCTCTTTTATAAAAAAACTAACAAATTCAACCAAATTTAGTTTTAGGGGAACTCCGAAACTAATTTAACTAATGAATACAACTCAAATAAGTTCGTATCTCAATCAAAACTGTATTAATGGGTTGGATTGATCAGATTTTTCCGATCATATATATATATATATATAAAAGTTCCTTTTCTTGATCAATTATGGACGTATTTAATTATTTGACTATTCTCTTAATTATTTAATTAAAAATTTATGCAAATATCTATTTGATCCATTACGGTGCAAGTATTTAATTATTCGACTATTCTCTTAATTATTTATTTATTTGATTAAAATTTTATGCAAATATCTATTTATAAAATAAATTGATGACAAATAGTTCCAAACTAACAAATAATTGATGAAGATGCTTGATGATTTTTAGGGAGAGAATTATTTATTTTATTTATTTGTGTGATAGTTAGCGTTTAATGATATAAATAAAGATGATAATTTCAAGTTTTGTCAGTGTTGATATTAGGAGTCTTCATTTCATTTGAAAACATCGAGGAACTAAATTAATTTGACCTAAACCAATTAGTTCGGTCCAATTATTCTAAGAAAATTTATTTCCTTACTATAAATATTGAAAACGTTATAATATTTGCTTTACTTTGTGGTTCGAATCGAACTGAACCGGGTTGATAGCCTATTATCGATGCCCGACCCATTAAACTTAATCTTCTTTTCCTGCCTCACTTTTCCACGTGGATTAATTTTTTTAATATTAATTAATTAATATTTTGATGTTAATAAAATTTAATTTTATTTGTCGATAATATTAATAACAATATATGTTGAATCACTCCAATCCCACCTCAAAGTAAAATTTTATATAAAAATAAAAATAGGAGAAAAATCATAAATGATGGATGACGTGGTAAATCGGACCAATCACCTGACAGAACTATGGGCTTTTGAAAAGTTGGACCATCTAGAACGTGACAAGTGGCGCTGGGTTTGAATTAGAAGAATAATCAAAATAAAGAAAATTCAACACAGTTACTTTTTTAATATTAGTTATTATATTTTCCAGCTTATGAAAAGCCCACACGTGGCAGTCAACTATCTAACCTTCCGGCACCCCGCTGTTTTATTATTTTAATATTTTGTATTTCACCTATCAAAAAGTGACACGTGGAAATTTTCCTCGTCTACAACATTTTAGCCATTATTTCTAAATTATTTTGTTGACTTAAGACTTGTACGCCTAATCTTTGATAATAACTCTTCCTACACTCTGTGGTTGTAGTTCCGACCGATCTTCGACTCTAGAAACGATTTCTTGAAATTATTAGTAATTGAGTTTCTTTGTGTTATGAGTAGTTCGTGACTCTACAAGTTTTGTGTCGAAAAAACTTTTTGGTATTACTCAGGTATTGCCAACACAATGATTAATTTCCAAGTTGTCGAAGGAATCAAGAAACTCAAAACAACAACTATAACACGTGGGTAACTGCATGATGTTCTATCTACAAGAACAATGTTGAGATATATGGAGCCTGATGCTAGATCTGGTAGAGATATATTTGAGAGATATCTCGTACAGATTTGATAGAGATATATGATGCTAGATCTGGTAGAGATATATTTGAGAGATATCTCGTACAGATTTGATAGAGATATATGGTAGATATTTGGTAAAGATTTGATAGAGATATATTTGGTAGATTATATCTTTAAATCTTTGAAAACTATATTTAGTAAATTGAAATTTGTTCTCTGGTTGTACATACCTTAAGTCATCAATAAAACCTTTACCAATATTCCTCCTTGTATTTTCTCTCTCTGTTCTTTGTGTTCATCTTGATCGAGTGTGTGCATTGTTGAGCGATCCTAACAATTGGTATTAGAGCTAACAACTAGTATTGATCCTAACAACTGGTATCAGAGCGAGGCGAAATTCACCACGATCTGTGAAGATGGAAATTTCAAAGATTGGAATTGAAAAGTTTGATGGATCCGATTTTAGTTTCTGGAAGATGCAGATTGAAGATTGTCTGTACCAGAAAGGTCTTCACGAACCCCTGTTGGGGGTGAAGTCGGATACTATGACCATGAAGCAGTGGAAGCTCAAGGATCGTCAGGCCTTAGGGTGGGTGCTGTCCAAAAACGTGGCGTTCAATATTATCAAGGAGAAGACAACGTCAGATTTGTTGAAGGCGCTGTCGAATATGTACGAGAAACCGTCGGCTATGAACAAGGTGTATTTGATGCAGGAGGTTGTTTAATCTACAAATGTCTGAAGGTGGATCTGTTGCTGGTCATATAAACAAATTCAATATGATCACAAGTCAACTGAGTTCGGTGGATATTAATTTTGAAGATGAAATTAAGGCATTGATTTTGATGTCATCTTTACCCGAGTCGTGGGATACTGTTGTTGCCGCGATCAGCAGTTCACGAGGATCTGATAAACTAAAGTTCAATGAAATTCGAGATGTAGTTCTCAGCGAAAGTATTCGCAAACGGGAAATCAGAGGTTCATCAAGCAAAGCTCTCAGTGTTGATCGAAGGGGAAGAAGTAAATCAAAGGGCCCAAACAATGGGCGATCAAAATCAAGGAACCGAGAAAAATCTCCAAATAAACCAAATATAAAGTGTTGGAGTTGTGGAGAAAAAGGTCACTTTCGGGCAGATTGTACAAAGAGGAAACAGAATCACAAATCAGAGGATGACGATGATTTTATACATTTAGTAGAAGACATTGGGGATGCTTTAATCCTCAGCGTGGACAGTCCGATTGAATCTTGGATTTTGGATTCAAGTGCGTCTTTTCATTCGTCTCCAAATAAAGAGTTGTTTCGAAATTTCAAGTCTGGAAGTTTCAAGGAGGTGTATCTTGGTGATAACAAATATTTGAAGATCGAAGGAAAAGGGGATGTCTGCATAAAAACTCCAGCAGGAAATCACTAGACATTAAAGGATGTCAGATATATTCCTGGTCTCAAGAAGAACCTGATCTCTATTGGTCAGTTGGATAGCACTGGTTTTGCAACAGAGTTTGGGAAGAGTTCGTGGAAGATTGTGAAGGGTGCTATGGTGGTAGCACGTGGCACAAAGTCTGGAACCTTATACACCACTGCAGGGTGTATGGACATTGTTGCTGTTGCTGAGAGTGCTTCAAATTCAAGTCTATGGCATAATAGACTTGGACATATGAGCGTTAAAGGAATGAAGATGCTGGCTGCGGAAGAAGTTTTGGAAGGTCTGAAATCTGTTGATATGAGTTCTTGTGAGAACTGCGTTATGAGCAAACAAAAACGAGTTAGCTTCACAAAGACTGTTAGAGAATTGAAGAAAAGTATCGGGACAACGAAGCAAGTGGGAGTTGAGGTTGAGTTGCTGAAAGATTCACCTAGTGATGTTGTAGCAGATACTCAAGAAACTCCTGAGACTGTTGCTGAGGAACCAGAGGTGAAGTAAGTGGAAGTTGAGGTTGAGTTGCAGAACAATTCACAGGGTGATGTTGTTGCAGATACTCAAGAAACTTCTGAGACTTTTGCTAAGGAACTAGAAGCGGAGCAAGTGACACCTGAGCAAGTATTGAAAAGATCATATCGAGCCATCAGAGTACCAGATAGGTATGTATCTTCTTTATACTATCGGTTGGTGACTGATGAAGGGAAACGAAAGCCCCTTGATGAGGCCATGGATAATGGGATGTCTAGGCTTCAGAAATGTGTTGCTCTTTCATCTGCTGAGGCTGAGTACGTGGCATTAGCTGAAGCTGGAAAGAAGATGATATGGATGACAGACTATCTAGAAGAATTAGGCAAGAAGCAGCGCGAGAAGACTCTTCAGGTAGATAGTTAGAGTGTCATATAGTTGGCGAGGAACCCGGTCTATCATTCAACAAAACATAGAAGGCGATACCATTTCACTCGGAGGTTACTGGAAGATGGTGATGTGTTTGGAGAAGATAGAGGGTGCAAGGAATCCAATGGTGATGTGTTTGGAGAAGATAGAGGGTGCAAGGAATCCAACAAACATTTTATGTTGATGTTGGAACATTGAGGTTGTGCAAAGCATCAAGTGGTATGGTATAGATTGAGAATGAAATTCTTGGGTGACTGGATCAGTCTCCAAGTGGGAGATTGTTGAGGTTGACTGGATCAATCTCTCATTGAGAGATTGTTGGGGTTGACTGGATCAGTCTCCAAGTGGGAGATTGTTGGGATATGGAGCCTTATGCTAGATCTGGTACAAATATATTTGGAAAATATCTTATCGGATAGAGATATATATGGTAGATATTTGGTAAAGATTTGATAGAGATATATTTGGTAGATTATATATCTTTAAATCTTTGAGAGCTATATTTAGTAAATTGAAACCATATATATACCCATTAATCTCAAGATGTATTTTTTTCCCCTCTCTTTTATTCTCCCTTGTTGTACATACCTGAAGTCATCAATAAAACCTTTAGCCAATATTCCTCCTTGTATTTTCTCTCTCCTGTTCTTTGTGTTCATCTTGATCGAGTGTGTGCGTTGTTGAGCGATCCTAACAATTGGTATCAGAGCTAACAACTGGTATCGATCCTAAGACAAGACCTTTGGGAGATCGTTGGCGGAAGTGAAATTACGACGTTAGAGGAGGATCCTAATAGCGCCTTGCACAAATGGAGAATCAAAGCAAGCAAAACAATGTTTGCTTTAAAAATCACAGTCGAAGAAGAGATATACAAGACGCGAAAGAAGCATGAGACACGTTCATGACGCTTTTCTCAAAGAAGAATGATACGAGACTACAACTTCTGGAGAACAAATTGTTATCAATCTCAAAATGCAACATGATGATTACTCAGTACTTCCATAGGTTCAAGTTGATCTATCGAGAGATTACTGAACTAGATCTGATTATAGAAACTTGAATTAAGAGGATCATCTTCCATGAATTGCGACTAGAGTATAGAAGATTTGTTATTGCTGTACAAAGATGACCCGCTCAACCATCACTTGTAGAGTATGAAAATTTGTCAACCAGCCAAGTAGGGATGACTAAGCAAGTGGGAGGTATCACGCTAAAGAGCGAAGAAGAAGTGCTCTAAACAAGTAAAAGTCGGAGCAACAATAAGCCGCATGGGTACAAAAATGGTAACAAAGGAAGAAGTCACCAAAGAACCGCCCAACTTGAGAGAACTCAGAAGAACGACAACCAGAGTTTTCAAGGGGAGACATTTGAAATTATTTGTTGCTACAATTGCGAAAAGAAGGGCCACAAATCCAAGGATTATTGGTCAAGAAAAAGTCAATGAAAGCAATGCAGCAACCTTCAAAATGGAGATTGAGATGGAGAGGTACCATGAGTCTTAGAATAAGATGAGCTAGCAGTCATGGCGATGATGGGAGACGATACAGATTATGATAATATTTGGGTCATTGATTCAAGATGCCCAAACCACCTATGTGTGGCGATGAGAGTGACACACAAAAAATGTGGGGTATTCAGAGAATAAAGTCTTACCAAACTTGAACAACATTGAAAAAATTCTACCAGATGGAGAGCAAACTGCACACTAAGTGTTGATGCGTCTGAAGATCCAAGTGTCACTGATGTTGGTGAACAAAAAATGACTCAACCAAACGAGCTTAGTAAAAAAAAAATGACACCTCAATAACTTATATAATTAGAAAGAATCTAAAAACCAAATCTTAAGTTTGTCAATACAACTATTATAAAAGATGAGTTAAAGAGCCGAAGACGCATGAAGAAGTATCATAAAATTCAGCTTGACAGAAGATGATGGAGGAAGAAATCATAAGCTTGGAGAAAAATCAAACTTAGTGCTAAGACTAGGAGATGTCAAACTCATCTTTTGCAAGTGGATTTACAATATAAAGCATCCTCGGGATAGATCAACCGAGAGATACAAGGCTTAAAATTGTAGCTCGAGGGTTCTCTCAACAATATGAATTAGACTATGATGAAACGTTTAGTACAGTGGCGAAAATCACTACTGTACGAGTCCTACTAGCGCTTGCGGCAAATAACAATTGAAGATTATGGCAAATGAATGTGAAGATATGCTTTCCGGCATGAAGTTAGGCTCGGAGATCTACATGAGCCAACCAAAGGGATTTGAGAATGTGGTTGGAGTCATGAGTTGGTACATTTAAAGTTCGAAAAAACCTCATTTGGATGCCGCTCGACGGATCTTAGGACATGTCAAAAGTACAACCGACTACAATCTTTTATACAAAAGAAGTAAAAATTGCAAGCTAGCTAGTTGGGATACTGTAATGTTACCTATGTAGGAGACCAAGATACTTGACGATCAACCATTGGGTATGTGTTTAAGTTTGGTTCGAGAAAAATTCTTAGTGCAGTAAAAGACAACTAACAGTAGTATCATTGTCAACTAAAGAAATAGAGTATAAAGCAGCGACTGGAGCAGCTCAAGATAGAACGTGGTTAAAATTCTTAAGGGAGGATTTGTACAAGAAAGTTAACTATTCGGTACCACTTCTTTGCAACAATCAATCTACAGTTCACCCAGTAGAAAATCTAATATTTCATACTAGAACAAACCAAATTGATACTAAAAAAACAAAAAAAAAAAAAAACACAAACCTAGTCTTCCCCACCATTCAAACAAGTTGCAATTTCCGAAGCTGATGATTGATGAACAACATTGTCAACATCCGACCGAACATAACTAGCCGACAAATGACCATAAAAATGGTCCGACAGAGGCAGCTTATCAACACTCTCACAGTGACACCATTTGCAAACAAAATACACCACAATTTCCGCCACAAACTCGACCAACAAACACAACAAACCCCATAAAATGAAAGATTCACCCCTTCCCACCACCCTCACCAACGCTGGCCTTGCAACAAACCAATAAAGCTCAAACTTAACCTTTCCCAAAGGCAAATTCAGCCACACCGATGGCTTTACAACCATCCTCGACAGCTGCAAGGTTATCACCAAATACCAAACGCCCATCAAATAAAACATTATAAAGAAGAAAAAAATGCTCCCATTAATAGTGACACCAAATTTATGGTCATTAGAGCCATGGATTACGATCTCTATCACAGGCATCCAACGCAGCACGGTATAAGTAATGAAGCCAAAGGCAATAAGAGCTGCACAATTGCACAAAAACATGACAAGAAGCTGCTTCCAAACTTTTGGGAGGACTCTCATCACGTGGTTGAAATTAGAAACGTCACGAGCAATGCAGATACCGGCCGCGATTGTGTAGAGGATGGCATAGGTGATGAGGAGAGATAAGATGGATGAGAAGATTGAGAAAACGAAGTTGAGAAGAACATGATGGTTTGTTTTGGAGGAAACGAGGTCGAGGAGTTTGAGGAATTGGAGGGAATTGGATAAGAGAGAGAGAGGAAGAATGAAGGCAAGAGTGATGTGAGTGAAGATTTTTGTGGAGTGGTGTATGAATTTGTAGGTTTCTTGGAGAATTCCATAGATTCCCAAGAATTGCTCCATTTCTTCATCCATGGTGTTTTGGGAAATGGGATGAACAAAATTTCAGAAATTGGAAGATATATAGGGAAGAATTATTGTTTTTTTTTTCTAATTTCTTTGAAGCTTCCATGAATTGAATATTTCTTTGAAGCTTTCATGGAAGGCTTCCTTTGGAGTAAAAAATGGTGAAGGGTTTGGAAGGGTATCCATGTATTGACTTCTAAACCTCATCCCATGCCTCAATCTTCAAAGTAATGAGTCAATGAATTATATATATTGTAAGGCTAAATAATTGAAGTAATTAAACATTTATTTCCTTATCTTTTAAAGTTATGATTTTATCTTTAATTTATTAAAAAATTTAAAATACATTGATGTATGTTGATGCAGTGGTGAAGAAGCACATGTATTAGTATTTAATATTGATGTAAGGACTTAAAACTCTTAAAATGAACCTTATTTATAACATAAACTTCGAAAACGCTTAAAACAACTTCTTCTTACGTGTTTAAATATGAAATACTTAAATTTAGGGAAAATAAAAACAAATACAAAATAATTTAAAACAATAAAATGCAAAACAACCTATTCTAATCTAAGACTAAAATTTAAATATGAGGCTACCCTATGCACGCCACAGTCTCTCCTCGCGATGCCGCCGTCGTTAGTACAAAAAATGATGTGGCACACCACCTGATTATTTCGAAGAATACTCAGTAAGTGGCCCCACTATAGGGGTCATGCATATGCAAACACATACAATCATGATTTAGAGACCTATCTCTAACATCATAGGGGTGGCCTCAAGTCTCGGACAAATTGGATGCGTAGTACTTCCCTACACACGACTCACACGTGCGAGTATGAATCCCCTGGGCACTCGCACACCCCCTGGACCCTCTGGTCAATTTAATCTGTAGCGACGTCCGGAGGTCAGCGGAACCACATACTGTCATGCGCCTCATGAACACCCTCATAATCATACTGTGCGCATTCGCACTCATCATCATATTGTGCGCATTCGCACTCATCATCATATTGTACGCGTCCGCACTCATCATCTCTAGACGAAGAGGGCATTGTGATGTCCCACATTGGTTGGAGAGGAGAACGAAACACCCTTTATAAGGGTGTGAAAACCTTTTCCTATAGACATGTTTTAAAGCCTTGAGGGGAAGCTCCAAACGGAAAACACAAAGAAGACAATATGTGTTACAATTGATGTCTTTTTTATGTATTTTTTTACAACTATAAATATGCGTAGGATTTATCAAGTAAAATGATGGTCGTTCTCCCGAAATACAAGTTCTTTTTTCTCTTAGATTGTTTGAGTAAGAGAAAATTTTAATTTTTTTTATATCTTAAATTTGTTGTGAGGATCTATTATATTTCTAACAAGGGGTATTAGAGATCAAATTAGAAGTGACAACAAATGTCGTTGTCACAATCTATTTTTCAAAGCTTCGAATTACGCCATACGACATGGACAGACAAGCAGACATCGAAAAGTATGATGAACTTTTTGTGAAAGCAACAAAACGTTTTAAAAAGATATAACTAAATACCAACTTAAAAGTACTATTTTATTTTTAATACAAAATCCAAAACCATAAACTAAAATACCAAAAAGAATGACACACGGGGATGATCTTCCTTTGTGACCACATAACTCCAGTGCACTCCGCACCTCGACCAGTTAATTAGTTATCACCTAAAAAAAGGTAACATCTAATGAGTATAAATAATTGAATTCATGATCTAGATAGTTATCATAAGCTTTAATTTAAGCTCTAGGAACTTCAGACCTAAATTTTACAACTATATAAGCATTTGGAAGGTCATGAAGTTACTAAGATAGTTCTCATGCATGTCACAAATCCAATCAGGGTTCGAAGGTAGTTCACCTAATCTAGTGTCGCACGATCTCTTGAACGACTTAATTGAGATTTGAGCTGAACTAATTTTTTTTTATCTTCTTACTTAGCTATCTTACATTGTCTAGAAAGTGAATCAACGATATTTGAATCAAAGAGGAGCGACCTCATCAAGCATAATGACATGAATGGTATCATGAGTTCTAAACATTATTCATGAAAAGTTAATTGGCAAACCCTTTAGAGGATCATAACGTCAAATTGAAGTAGGGAAACGACCACATGTGCCAGCCAACTACTGAGTTTACCTATATGGTCCCTCGTTCCACTCAAGACGAGTTTAAGGAATAGAGACCCTGTTTCAAGACCCTAGTCCATTTCCACGTAAGATAAAGGCATTAACATGAAATAGTCTCAATATACCATCCTATCTAACCAAACTGAGTCAAGCTTGACGATACTAAATCCTAGATTTATTGCTAGATAAGGAGAACTATTAGGTCCAAATCTATGTCCTTAAGAGCACTAATAATGAATCGGAGGGGATAGAAAATGGTCTCAACTCTAGTGATACCACTCACGACTGTTAATAGACATGGTAAACTATCTCAAATGATCTTGGACTGTTGCGGTGGTAAACTAGGTACTTAAGGGCATCTTAATGGTGCATAAATTAAGTTCTTATTTCCAAGACGACAAGCTCAGGGGGCTAATCATAATCTAGGAGCAATATAGTGTAGTTCTTTGATCATAACTCATTTTTCATAAGCGATCGGTTCACTAGAAACTTCTTGTCATGATGGTATATACTAGGTGCTTTAGAGCATCTTGATGGTTTATACTTGAATTCTTGTTTTTAGGACTATATGGTTAGTTCTTAAGGCTACCGTGACCTGGGAGCACTAAGACTCGATTTTTTTTTTATTGTAACTCACGGTCCGTGGCTGCTCGATCTACTAGAAACATCCTAACTTGATCATCATAAAATTATACTAGTTTTAGCGCCCTAATTTTAATTTAGTTCATCTATTCATGCTTGTATAGAGATTTAAAATATATTAATCACTTAAATCTTAGCTCTTAACTCAAATGAGAGTTAATGGGGTGGCAAAAGTCTTCCTCTATAGCTTAGAGTACTAAATTTCTCTTTTTCGGAGAGTTTAAGTCAATTACACATAAACATACTTGTACATAAATCTGCTCTTTCAATGGTCATCTCTCTCGAGTTCCTTCACAAGAACTGCTCATATATTTCTATAAAATTAAATAAATAAGTTAAACAAAATTATTCACCTATAAGTCTAGATCTGGAGTAAAACAAAAAACTAACACCAACCTTACTTACCTCTATCGATATTCGTTTTTTTTTTCGTTTTTAGAAATTTAAATATTGGAGGAAGATCCAACGAGCAACTTTCATCGAGGATCTAGGGTTGAAAAACGACTCAATCTCCACGAATCTAAGGTTTAATCTTAGGTTTCAACCTTAGGAACTTGCTTTATTGATAGCTATCAATTTCATCTTTGTCTTTTATTGATAGCTAAGTTTCTTGTGCATACTCTTATTTATTAGTAGATAACTTATATGATCTTGCAATCATATTATAAAATTAATACCGATTTTTTTAACACGAAATTTTACTCGATCATATTTTAAATATAATATTTTATTATACATCAACTTGATTATAATTCAACTAGTAAATCATATACGTCTAGATATTACATTTTATTACAAACGAAAGCCAAAAGTAATGCATGAATCAGATTCAAACAACTTGTAATTTCTCGTTCTGAGTATGATCGTCGACCTTCAACGGGTAATACTCGACCGATAGACAACTTTGAAGATGATCTGAACCCGACAACTTGTGGACAATCTCGTGGTGGTACGATTTGCAGACGAAATAAAACACAGACATAGCCACTAAGCCAAACAAAAAGAAGAAGGAAAACAACAAAACCAAAACAATTTCCAAAAGAATCTTACCCACCAATGGCGTATGAAAAATGATATAATAAAACCCAAGTTCGATCCCTCCGGTACTCAAAATAAGAAACATTGATAATTTAATGTTGATTATCATCTTCCCTTTAACCAAAGCTTTACTTTTAGCCATGGCTTTAAACCCACACAACTCTTCAAGAATTGACACAGCATATGATAGTCTCCAAATTAGTGTGAAATAGAAAGTACCCACAAAGACAATGATGGTGAAGATGATAGCAAACGTTAAGCTATTGAAGCTATAGCCATTTGATCCATTTATTAAGATAGCTACCATAAGTGTGAAAGAGAAGACCATGGTAGCAACAAAGGTGTAGGCAAACAAACCTATGAAAATGCTTAGATGGGTGAGGAGAAGTCGTTTCCAGACGTTGGGTATGACGCTGATAACATGTTTGAATGAAACGTCACGGGACGTGTAGATACAGGCGACGGTGTAGACGACGGTGGCGGTGGAGAGGAGGGAGAAAATGATGGAGAGGATAAAAGAAAGGATTTTGAAAGTGAGAGAATGAGGTATTTGTGGGGAGAAAAGGGAGATTTGCATGGGGAGAAGGGTAAGGAGATAGAGAGGAAGAATGAAGGAAAGAGTGATTTGGGTGAAAATCTTTCTCCATTTGTATATTAACTTTAGGGTTTCTTTGAGAATTCCAAAGACTAAGATTTTCGAGATTTTCGAGTTCTTGATTCATGTTTTGGTGTGGCGGAGGAGATGAGAGAACAACAATGGTTGAATGTTCATTTATGACCTCGACAACCCGAACAACTAAATTAATAAAAATATCCTTCGAACATTTTTTAAAATATTGAACTTTTAAAAGTTTCATTAATATACTTAAATTATTAGAAAAATAAAATAAAATAAAATAGTAGAGATAATCTATGGAGTGGAGATAGATCGTTTCTGTTCATATTTACACAAATAACTTTTTTGAATTTTTTTAATAAAAGTTAAAAGGCGGTTAATTTTGTTCTTAAAATTATATGGGTATTTTTGAAACGTGGTACTAATGGTAGATATATTTTTAAATTTTTTTAAAAAGTTGAAGGGTATTAATGAAACATTTTTTTTAGTTTAAGGGTAGTTTTCAAATTTGGTCGGAGGTTTAAAGATATTTTTTATTTTTTAAAAAAGTTGAAGAGGATTATTAAGAACGTATTTTATTATTTTATTAATTTATTAATTTAGTCAAGAAATAATATTAGTAAACGCATGTAAATATTGATTTCAAAAGTCTCAATTCAATAAATTTCTTTGAAGACTAAAATTATAGAGGGCACAAAGTCTTTTCTAAAGCGTGTTTTTATGTCTCAATCGTGGATTGAGTCAACAATTAGACAAGAAAATATTAGGTCGAACGTTATCGTGAGCATAATTTTGTCTACAAGATTGGTTGCAAATTCATCACTCGATTATATTTAGTGAAAGATATCAAAAGACGTTATCAAAACTAAAGTAAATATTAACTTATAACGATGAAGAATGATAAAGAGAAATATGTTTGCATGAATCGAGAATAAACCTTTTAATTTCAGATAAAAATAAAATGTAATTATAAGTCTGAAAATTATTTTTTTTATTAATTTAGAAAAGTCAATTAGTTTGGTTGAATTTTTTTTAAAAGTTCACATTAATATTTGATGTATTAAATAAAAACCTAATGAATTAAAGAAAACAATTATATAATAAATTTGAATGAGCTTCGGCAAATATATGCCGTAGGAATATTAGAATAAATTATAATATATTATTTAATTCTATCCTATAAATAGTAACTTTGGTTGTGTCAAAATACATTTTTAGAATATTCATAATTCTTTCTACTCATTTTTATATATAATTTATTCTTAAAATATTTAAATATTTTTTTAAATATCTTTAATTCTTAAATATTTAAATATTATTTTTAAAATATATAGATAATTAATTCATAAAATTATTAGCCTAACGATAAAAAAAAATAGAGTATATATGATGTCCATACAAGTTAAATTGAGAAAGTGGAGAGTTAGACTCTACGGGAAGTTATTTGTTTATTGAGTTACAACAATTGCTCCATTTCATCTCACTTAGAGGTTCGGGACTTTAGCATGACTTCTCGACTAACCCGAATTGGGTTTGATACGATTGGACCATTTTTTACTCTTATCGACTCTTTCCAAGGTGTTTAAGATTAGTATGACTACTTTTTAGCTAATTTAAATTATTTTATGTAAATTAGGTGATCCAATTTCCATAATACAATTCTCAGTTATGATTGTGAGACTCCTCAGGTAGAATCAAATTATTTTCTTGAAAACAACTTCTAAGACACCCCGACAACATTGTTGGAGAGGCCATGAAACCAAAGGTAGGATAGTTATATTTATGTTTAAATTATAACCCTTAAGTTAGTTCATGACGATTTCATTGCTGTGAACTTGTTATTTCATTTCCGTTTATTTTAATTGAAATGAATTTAACGTTTAAGTCCATAATATTGTATATAAAAGGTTTAAATAATTTTTTTCGTACAAGGTAGTCACATCATTTATGTAGTAATATATCTAGTTTATTAAGAAAAATAGAATCCTCGCTCGACCCTAAACACGGTCTATGTTAGAAATAAGGCCAACAATTAAGAGGCTCCTCTAAATATTGACTTTTAAAGTATGGGTCTCTTTGTAGTTGTTACTCAAATTTATAATAATGACACTGACATTTGGGTCAAATGTGGCCACCGTGCTTAAATCTTTAAGAAATTCGTAGTTTATCTTTTATCCATACATTAGTGTTCCTAAATTTTAAACGTGTTTAATAAATTTCTAATCTACTCAATATTTTTTTTAATAAATGGATCTATCATCTAATAAAATCTAAAATTTGAAAGAGTAAATTGAATTTTTTTTTTTGTGAATCTAAATATTTGGGTGTACCCGATATTTATTTAGTGAGTGTTTTGAGTGTGATATTTGGTTGATTAGGGTTCTTTTTTGTTTTTCTTTTTCGTGGGGTTAGATTCTGATCGGTTTATTAGAATTTGAATTATTCGAATATTTTTTAGTAAATATTTTGGATGTGAAAATAGGACGTACCACTTTTAAATGCTTGTCAGGATCTTTTCGTCTAGGACAAAAGAAGAAAAACAAACTAAGATCAAAAGGTTCTTACTTCAGTTCATCTTCATTTGTCAAATGAGATTTTGTATTCATTCCAGACATGACTTAAACGCTCGTTAAATCAATTTCAAATAAAATTAACCAGGAAGGAAATAGCGGAAACAAAATAATAAAAACTCAAAGTAATGAAAAACAACCCGATATGACCTAAGGACTATAATTTAAACATAAATGTAACTGAGCTTTGATTCCATGGTCTCCATTGCGACGCTGTACTCTGTTTTGAAGCTATTTTGAAGCTAAGATTATAAACATAATTTTTTTTAAACTCCAATAATTACAAAATTTCACATGAAATTAAAAATTTCTTCATAAACAAGTCCAACTATAATATAAGCATAATTATAATTCGGAGTCATTCTAAGATCAAAGGTTCAGTCTTAGACTCAACGAATTGCTGAAGATGAACAAAGAGCTCCAATTTGTCAATGCGCTCACGATGGCACGATTTGCAGACCAAATATAACACAGTTCCAATCAACAAGAACATCAAAAAACACCACATCCAAACAATCCCCAAAATTCCTCTGATTCCTACTTCCACCAACGCCGATTCAGCAACCACCACATAACGAATCACAAACAAAATCACTCCGAAAGGGAGGCCGATCAAAATCAGAAGAATCGAAGCAATCGCCATTTTTCCGTTAAGCAACTCCTTGCTTCTAGCAATGGCTTCAAATCCGTACGAATCCGCTTCGAAAACTGATACAACGCTCGCGATTTGCCAAATTAGGGCAAAATAGAACATCTCAACGGAGAGAAACAAAATCAGCAATCGATTCAGGAAATCGAACGGTTCGTAGTATAGGAGATGAAGAATCGCGATGCAGATCAGTGTAATTGCAGAAAGAGCGACGAAATTGAAGGCGAAGAAATCGACGATTAAACAGAGAAATGTGATGAGATGTTGCTTACAGATTTTCGGCACGACGCAGAGCAGTTGGTGGAACGGAAGTTCGCGATCGGCGAGAGTAGAGGCGGCGGCGAAGACGGTGGAGGCGGTGGAGAGGAAGAAGAAGACGGCGGAGAAGAAGAAGAGAGCGGAATTGAAGGGCAAAGAATGGATACTCCATAGATTGGGAATTTTGGTTTGAGTGAAGATTAGGAAGGAGAGGGGAAGAAGAGAAGAGAGAGTGGTTTGAGTGAAGATTGTTTTTTCTGTGAAGATTAATTTGATGGTTTCTTTAAGAACTCCATAGATTCCAAGGAGTTGAAGCTTTTCTTGTTTCAGATTCATGAGTTCTGGTTGGGAAAATTGGAGGAGGAAGATGGAGAAGCAGAAAAATGGAGGATTTGTGGAGGAAAATGGAGGTTGTGTTAGTACCTGTTGACTTCTACGTTGATTTGGACTAATTCGAAATTTGAGGTTTATATATATTTTTTTAATTATTATTTAAAAAGTGTTACACTTAAAACCTTATAAAATTTATATATCATACGTTTGCAACTCACACTCCATTGCTAACATCGATAATAAGCGTTAAATATTTTTAATTTTTATAATAAATTGTAACTCTATTTTTATTTTTAGGTTGATTAGGTTGATCCAATAAAAAAAATTGTCAATCTTGTCTCGAATTCTTAATTTTTTTCTAAAAATTCAACCCAATTAAAAGCAAACGGGCAAAAATTAAATAAATAAATAGTTCCGTCAAATTTTAAAATAAAACTAAGATTAGTTTGACTCCCTAGTTTCCATAAACGGAGAGAAGTTCCATTAATAAAAACATAAAATTTGTGAGTTGACCCATGATTGACTATTCTATCCTTCTCGTCACTCTCGTTTTAAAAGGTGAGTAATAAAATACTTAGTAAAAAACTTTCCTCAAATACATAAACCATCAAATGACTAATCAAACGAAATCGAGGAATTTTAGTGGTTAATTACCCGAAACACAAACACAAAGCTTGTAATTTTTTCACTTAAACTATTTTGAGCCATCACTCCTCAAAGTGATCATTAGTGGTTCGATACCTGATTCATTATGCATGCAACCCTTACCACATAAAATTTAACATCCACTCTTATGCCTTGAAATGATTATCAATGGTTGATTAACCGATTCACACATCGTGTACACACTATCTTGATAACTATTTTATGCAATGATTCCACAAAGTGACCGATAGTGGTTGGTTACCCAATTCACACAACCATACAATAACAAATATATTTAGCCCTTCTAGTAAACCAAAACATTTAAGTTTCAATAGAAAGGTCCCTTACTTCGAGAGCTTCTTTTTAATAATATCTATAGGTATTGGTCCACCTCTAAACTAGACCGAACCTACATTTAAATACCAAAAATTAACAAACACAACTTGACATGATACAATGATTCCCACAGATCAAAGAGTTTTCTTGCTCACCTTCTTTGTACGTAGATATTGGGTTCAATTCCAACTATAAAAAGAAAAAACGTTTGAACTTCGATGGCTAGCACATTGTACCTCGATTACTATACCAAAACTTAGAGGTAAACATTAAGGATACGTCATTGCTGGGATTTATGCCCTAAAACATCGTAATTAATTATTTAATTTTAATAATAATTTTTATTATTTTATTTACAATTTAATATTATCAAACGTATCAAAATCCCAAGTTATTAATGTAATCTTGAATCGTATGGTTGAGAATCGTGTTCAAGTAATAACCTAGCGAGTTTATAGTATATGAATAAGGTTAGGTGCCTTATCCTGGTAGCACTATTGATATGACCCACTTTATCATCGTTACAAATAATTTGATTCAAATCGTTCATGACAAAATATGTGAGTGGAGGTATTCTATACAATGAGTTTGTATAAGATCGGACCAATAAATATTTAATCTCTTTTTATAAATTCGTTAATTAAAAAGATTAATATTTCACTTAATGATCATATGCGACTTAATCTTAATTTTGAATGAGTTATGAACTCTTGCAACGAATATATCTACCCTTTTGGAACTTGACCAGAGAACATTAAGATGATTTTTAGAACTAATTTATAAGCAAATTGCACATCCGTCCAAACCACTTAATCGGTCCGGTCTGAAGAATAAACCGCTTCGTCGGCGCAAAACGGCTGCCAGTCTAAGAAATTATTTAAAAAGAGGGACGAAGATAAGACCGCTGGTTTAACCAAAAAAAACTTCTTCTACTGCTCTCCCGCCTCTCGGATTTCGGAGTTTCCATTTCAGTTTGCATTTCTTGTCGCCGCATTTTCTTTGCTCAAGTATGTCTCTCTTTCTCTCTCTCCTTCCTCTTTGTTTTGTTTCTTATCTTTCAAATTCATTTCTGTTTCGCATCTGTTTGGTTGCTGAGAAAATCGTGCTGAAAAACACAGAAGAATGGAGTGTTTTCGAATTTTGTAGCTTCATTATTCAGCATTTTGTTTTGGAGCTACTGGATTTGTTTGAATTACCTGCTTGTTTGTTGACTATGTTGGGCTTAAGGTTTTTCCCAGTCGGGGGAAGTTGCAGAGGGGATTTTAGTGATAGTGGTATATATTTTTTGTTGTGTTCATTAATGGAGAAAATTTCTCCCGGTGAACTAAGTGTGTTTTTTCGGTTTCTATCAAGTACCAATTAGTTTTGCGAAGCTTGGGTGTGGAGAATTTTCAGAATCTGTAACACATGCGACTATCGGAACCCTAATCCTGTCCGGAATTAGGGTTTTCTTCGTGCTGTTTAGATGGTTATTGAAGATGGGGAAAGCAATGGGAATTGCACGGGACGCCCTTTGGAGGTCAAGTTCATGAAGAGCGTGGCAGGAAAAAATGGAATCGGGATGGGGTTTTTGAATGTTGTAACTGAAGGGGTTCCAGGAACTAGCGATGGTTTTCGAACTTACAAGCGGCGGAAGCAGACGAAGTTGGCTTTTGGGAGCGAATGCAAGGGAGATGGCAAGGTTCATGTTGAAGCTGCTAGTCAACTAGTAGTCCAGGTTTCTCTCTCTCTTTCAATCTATCGCCCTTTCAATTAATCATGCGCACCTATTCAGTATACTCCAAATTATTTCTTGTTGATTTAGTGTTGTTTGTTGGATTTAATCTTGGCTGTGCGTACTGCATTCAAGACTGGAAGTTCTATGAAATCTAACTGAATATGAATCGTGTTGAATTCATAAAAGTATCAGGGAAAAGTTAGAACTTGATATTTTGGATTCTACTCACAGAACTTGAACTGTGGACATTATATAAAATTTAATGATATCTACTTTAAATGAAAATGTTCTCAAGGTAGAAGGGGGGTGGATAGGAAAAGTTGTCAATCTGCTTTCAAATTCATCATTATATACTGCCCCATACTAGGTGGTAAACATTTAGGTGAACTTATAAATTTTTTGTCAGACGGTAGGAGACTTGAAATGTAGAGTTGCAGCAACCAGATTTGGTGCGATGAAACCCTTCAAGAGTTACAATATTCTTTTGCTTTATGAATTTGGAAGAATTAATGCTTTTGATTGTGTTTTTGGGTAAAGAAAATGGGTCAGTTGTTATCTAATTTTGAACCGTACCAAGGATTAGATATTTAAATCCATGGATGTATTAACTTTAAGTTTTTGTAGATCTTTGGTGGATATTTTATCCAATCCTTATTGTAATTTTGCCTTGTTAATAGTTATTTTTAAAAAAGAAACTTTCTGTTCATCAATAAAAATACAATTGTGATGAGTTAACCATTGATTTTTTTTTTTTTTCTAATTGCAATTTTCGAAGTGATTGCGGACAAGTTCCTTGATAATTCTGTTGTTCAGGAAACATTTTTCAAATTTTCCAATGGGATTTATTTGTCTCACGATCACCAAAAAGAGAATGTTTAATAGGATTGTGCAACTTTTTTTTTGGAGAGAAACTTGGTGTTTATTCAGTTTACTTGAAACAGGATAAAGTTGTTTAAAAGGATCCTATTATTCACCCGACCATCCAAGGAAGTTGTTTTAAAGGCCAAATTCTTTTGGTTAATTGGACTCTTGCAATTATTAGAAATTTTCTTAGGGTGGAAGAGGAATATTTTAGACATAGGAATTCGAATATGCTTGACTCAGAAACACAAAAATGGAGATGCTATATGAAATGACATTTATAGATTGACACATTATTTTAAAAAATGAGGATTTTGTTGAACGGAAGGGCATAAAAATAGAGTATTTTTCTATGTATATATCTATAAAAAGATTTAAACATGGCTATCTATTCATTTATCTTTCAACAAGGATTTTTTTAATGAGGTTATCTGTGTTTTCTTATTGTATGACCCAGTTCCTAATCATATTATCTCTTTTCTCTTTCTAACGCCAATGTGTCATTATCTTCAGAAACATTTGGGTGCTTTTTGTTGTTTTTGTGGGGGTCTACTTTGTTATTCCATTGGGAGACTTTGCGTGCTCCAACACTAGCTTTGGAGACGTCAAGAACTTCCATTTATCAGTTCTCCATTTGGATGTTTGAACCAAAGACCTTGATAACCTTCTCCAAACATCCCAAATCCTTATCAATGGTGCTGCTCCTTGGGGGCCATTGGGTAGTGTGTTACACATTCCTTGGATGGTCAAGGACAAAAAGGAAGTTTTTTGGATTTGTCATATTTTCCTACTTTATGGGCAGTTTGGTTGTAGATAAATAAAACAAATCTCGAAAGTTTAGAGGAATCTTTGGATGAAGTATGGTTTTTCGTTTTTATCATATAGTTACTTTTATACAAATAAAATGAAGAAACATCTGATTTACATAAAGTTATCTGACGAAACAGACCAAAAATAAAATTCTCTCTACATCTTTGAACGTTTAGATGCTTTGGTATGTGGTCTGTTGGTTTTTTCTTGTCTCATTCTATTTCCATTTGTTGCAGACTGTTCAAGAAACTTTATACACGCTAAGAGGCAGTAACTCCTGTGATCATGTCCATTCTCCAATGGTCAATTTAGATGAGTGCCCAGAGGACCTCTGGAGATCTGTTTTGTTACAGCAGATATACGAGTCATCAAGTGTCAATGGAGGCAATGTACCGATGTGTGTTCACGATGGCCTTGCTTCTCATTCAGGAGCCATTGACCCCTCAAGATTTAAGGTTAGTTTAAAACATGTTTTTCATGCAGATCTTGTTCTGTAGGTTTCCCTTCTTTCATTCTTTCTTTCTTCCTTTTTTTATTTGTTCAATTTTTAAAATAATCTTGGTTCTCCTTCTGTGATTGTTGTGCAGATATTTGATGCTCAACATGGAAATAGCAATATTGACCTTCTACGTACTGGATCAGTGTCTAGTAGAGTTCAGATGGCATCTCATAAAGAGAATGGTATTGTATCAAGTGGATCATTAGAAAATTCGAACAGATGTAGTGTTAGCGAGAGTTGCTGGCGAGCTTTCTTTAGTATTATAGATTCACAGAAGTTTATCTCATTGTGTAAGCTTCTATCTGAAAATTTCAGAGGAATCAAGGCTGATAATGTTTTTGACTTTAGTCTTGTAAACTCAAGGATCAAAGAAGGGGCTTATGAAAACTCACCCATGCTCTTCCTCTCTGACGTACAACAGGCAATAATTGATTATCTTGTTCTACTTTTTATTGTTAACATTATGATATATTTTTGCTGAATTTCTTGTGAAACTTCTTAATAAAAGTGCTTGTAAAATGAACTAAATATCTATTTTCTGGGTATATGAGGATCAACGTAATGTTGTTATAATTTTTTCATGTGTAATGCCTGCCCTCTAACCATCTCTGACTGTCCCTAATGTATATTTCAGTCGACATTCCATCGTTCATATTGAAAAAAAGTTGAAAAAACTGTTTGTTTTCTTATATTTTTTTTTCCAGCATTCTCTTGGGTTTCATTCTAGGTTCCAAACCTGCTGTTCTCCATTTTTTTATGATTTATAAACTTGGGGAAATTTGAATACTATTTGTTGGCGTTGGAATTGTACTTTCAACCACAGGTGCACTCCGTTACAATGTTGATTTGCCATTAATAGCAGTTATGTTTGATTTTTTTTCAGATATGGAGAAAGTTTCAAGCAATTGGTACTGAATTGGTATCACTGGCAGAAAGCCTCTCAGACTTTTCCAGAGCCGCTTATCAAGAAAAGGTAAAACAAGTATCTTCAGCAGTTGATAAGATCTTATAAAAATGGTTTAAGTTACAAGTTTCATCCCCGTCTCCCTTATAGTTTGATAAAATTTTAATCCATAGGGACTAATTCTTACATTTAAAACCATCGTGACTAAATTTAAAAATTTTCAAAGACCAAATTTGTAATTTAACCTATAAAAATTGTAGACTATATGTTTTAATCATATGTTTCCTAGTTAAAAGTTGTTTTAAGTGATCCTTCTATCTTATATTCTCTTATAGTTTTCAACCTTCCAGGTGGGAGTTTCAGGACGCAATGTATTTGAAGATGGGAAGCATGAGGTAAAAATGTTTGTTTTATTTTGCATTTTGTATTATTGGTTTAAAAAATTGCACAGAAACTTAAAACTATATTGCTTTAGTCAAATATGTGAGAATAATGAGGATTGAAACACTTAAGACACCACGTATTCTAATAATTTGTCGATTTAAACCAAGTTCCAGTTTTCTAAAATTCACTATATTTTCATGAATATCTGCCATTCTGCTAATATGTGGCTCCACCCATTAAGAGCTAGTAGAACCCTTTGTCTGTCACCATTGAAGAGGTTGTCACGATTTTGTATGGGGAAGTGGAATGAAAATGGCAGAGAAGAGGGAGTACTGTTTGAGTTCATTCTTCAGCTGAGCTCTATTCTTCATCTGGGCGATCTCAACTTTCCTTTTGTAATCTTCTGCGTCAGAAAAATATTAAGTTTATTGTCAACTATCCTAGATGCTATGTGGACTTGCATTCAATTTTTTGTGAGAAAGTAGAGCACTGGACGTATTGGATACCCGTGAATTTGGGATGGGGATGGGATATTCAAGGTTTCATGTAGCTGTAGGTTAAGTTTGAGACTGGACACTTAGCGACGGTGAATTCTCCTTGGCTTGGTTCATCCTTTATAGTCACGACCACCATTTACCACTTTCTTCAATGGTTCCTCTAAGTGACACCTCGTTTGGATCTTGGGATCTTGAGGTCCTAGGTCTACCTTCTTAATCATCAACCTCATCTATATAATGTTTCATGCAGGCAGGATTTTCTCACGTCCATCATCCATGTTAAGTAAGGCTATTTTTCATAAGAAGCATTATGTACAATATGTCTGCCTTCCAAATACCTAAAAACCAACAGTGTTACTTGTTTGATGGAAAAATTAAAAACTTTTCTTTGGAATGCTACAGGGAAGGGAGTTATGTCACGTAGTTAATTGGAATATAATTTCATTACCGTTGGGGAGTGTTAGATTAGGCATTGAAAATTTGAAAGTAGAAACAAGAGGAACTTCTAGCAAAATGGCTTTACAGATTCTAGAAAAAATGTGGTGAACCATGGACTTAGTATTATCTAGTATTCGAGCTTGAGAAGGCTATATCTTTTTGGCTTTGGCTGTTTGGCCTGTCCCATTAATGAGACAAAATGTCTTACCAAAGAGAGGTAAGGTGGGAGCAGTTGGTGGAATATTGTCAAGCTGAAGGGAACACGGGGAATATCTCCTATATTTATTTATTGTGAAACAAAAGTTAGCCTTTAATTACTAAGGACATAAAAAGGAGTACAGCATGAAGCTCCATAACTTTTGATCATCATCCATTGTTTTATTAATAGAGTAACATGTATTTGTTTGATGTAAGGAAGATTATTATTTCCCAAACCAATTGTTTGCCATTTCGATCTCTCGATCCAGAGTACTTTAGCTATTCTTTTAGGCTTATGCCGACATAAGAGATGGAAGATATTATTTTTGACACACAGTTAAATATCTAGGAGCATCCAAAGCCTTGTATTGGCTCCCTCAGTTTTTTGCCAACGGAATAATGAAAAGGTAGATGAGGAAGGTCTTCTCTTTATTAGGTAAGGATACTCTTTGCAATCTGTCAGCAATATTTACCCTCTCCACTGAGAGAATCCTTGTCAAAATAGTAACCTTTTAAGTATTCTTTATCTTCCATGGTGCAAGCTCAAAACTCTTGGGTATTAAATAGAGGAGCGACAACTAATTCTCTTATTTGATAAACTGAGATTTCATTCAAAAAATAAAAGAAAGAAATAGAAAAAGGAAATAAAAGCAAATGGTAGGGTATTCAGGAAGACGACCTAACAAAGGAGCCTCGAACCTAATTATAGAAAAAGAGGCTTCAGTTCAAGATCATAAGACCCAGTGGATAATTACAGAAATCCTTAGAGACCGATGCCTATATAGAGACATTATACCTAACAAGCCTTCTAATAACACTTCACATCCCTAGATATCTTGTTATTCCTTTCAGTCTAGAGGTTCCAAAGAACTATGAAGAAGCCCTGTCACAAGATTTGGCCCCTAGAACAGAAAGGTGGATTACAAAGAACCTCCTCCGCCATAGAGCTGTAAACTTTGCTCCTAGCAAACAGATGTGAAATAGCGGGAAAAAAATCCCAAATAGAACAAACAAATTGACAAAAATATGATCTAGGTCCTCAACCGCTCTCTTCCAAAGAACTCACTGATGTGGATCCACCACGAAGGATGAGTGCCTCAAAACACAATTCAGGGTGTTCATCCTTCGACCCAAACTTGCCTAACAAAGAAGTTGACATTTGGGATTTTAGCCTTCCGCAGTAGGAAAATAAGGGATTTCACATGGTGGGATCACATAAAAGATGGAATGTCATGTTAGGAGCTTCAAGGTCTGATTAGGAACTTCATGGTCTGACTTTTGGGGCCATCTGGCTTATTGTTGGTGGGTTCTCCTACCTCACGAGTCTGGTGGTCCAAGCTTTGGAAAAAATCAAGAAAGGATGGTTTGCTTTCCTCTCCAAATGGATGTTAGAGGTTTGCAAACGAGAAAATGATCTTTGAAAGAAGCTTGTTAGCATTTATGGTTTAAGAGGTCAAGGGTGGACTGCTAATTAATTGTTTACTAGTTAATGTTAATGAAATATTGTTTTATAAATTAGAACTAACTAATTATCAATTGATTGAATAAATTAGATTATTTATCAGTCAATTGGTCTCAACATACTTTTGCCAACTAAATTAAATTGTTGATCTAAATTAAATAGATTTTACATTAACTTTAATCCCCTTTTATCAGTTAAAATTAATTATTAAATCAATTTACTAAAATTAATATTTAATATTTATTCTACTATTAAATAAAAAATAAAAAATAAAACTTATTTCCATTGGATTAATATGGCTATGTGGCTATGTGGCTATGCCTTGTTGGTTGCTGAACATGTGGATGGGTTTTGAGTACCCATGGGAAAAGAGAAAAATTCCATACAGCCCATTAGAGAATGCTGAAATGACGAAGCACTAGAGTTCGAGAAGGAAAACTCTTAGACATGGATTTCAATAAATGGCTGGTTCTACCCATGAAGCTGAGGCACACCGTTCATAGTTGGAGGAGCATTAGTGTGGATTAGACTCCTGGGGTACTTTTTCCATGCAAGCCCACCTACTCTTAACCTTAATACTGGAAAGCACATTATTGGGATGATTGGAAGGGAAATATTCCTAGGAAAGTCAAGTTCTTTTTGTGATCCTTACCTACCATGCTAGTATCTCAACAATGGTAACAGTTTGCAGAAAAGGACCCATGTTTTAATTCGTTCCAGTTTTGCCTGAATTGTTTGGGAGACCACAAATTGCATATTCAATAATAGTCAGTTTGTTTATTCCTGCTGGTCTTTTTTATGCTGTAACAGTGGGATGGTTTAGTGCTGTCCTAGAGATATCAATACTTTCCTCTCAAGCTTTGCCCGGATGGTTCTATGTTAACCTTTGATGTAACTTCTCTACTTTTTTCATTAGTTCATTAAATTAGGGGTCTTTTAAATACTCCCCTTTGGCTTGGGCCTCCGTGCTCTCTTTTTTCTACCCTGGTTCTTCTATTTTAAATAAATTTATTTTTTATTATGCTAAAAAAAGGAATATATCTTTTTAATAAACTAATGACTTCACATTGTAATGTAAATAACTGTAATGAAAATATCAGCAAGTATATCATAATCGGATTTCAACCTCTTGACAATTAAGAACGCTTCTAAACCTTGTCCTAGTTATGACTTCACATTGTCCTAAGTGCATTTAAAGGGTTTTTAACATCATTGAAGCTAATTTTCCAATTGTCCTGAGTTAGGGTTGGATTTTTAAAATAATGTGTTATTTTTGCTGACATGCAAATTTCTTGTCCATCTAGTTCTCTACGCGGGAATCACCTTCTCATGCTAAAGCAGAGCATATGGATGGTTATGGTGTGCATAAAGTTTGTGCCTGCAGAAGTTGTGGAGAGAAAGCAGAAGGGATTGATTGTCTGGTTTGTGATTCATGCGAGGAAATTTACCATATATCTTGCATCAAACCTCCCGTCAAGGAGATTCCCCTGAAGAGTTGGTTCTGTGCTAGTTGCATTACAAGTGGATTTAGTTTGTGTCATGACAACTGTGTAGTATGTGAGAGGTTGAATACTCCCACAATGCTAGCCAATGGAGTTGGTGAAATTCTGGAAACTAGTGAAGTCAATGAGAATCTGAACTGTTGTTTAGATGATGGAATTGAACAAAATGACAGCAAAGATTTGGGCCCTTGCAAAATTTGTGGAAATGGAGTAGAAACTGGTGATAATTTTAGAATATGCAGCCACCTGTTCTGCCCTCACAAATGTTATCACACCAGGTGCTTGACAAAGAAACAGTTAAAATCTTACGATACATGCTGGTACTGCCCTTCTTGTCTTTGCAGAACATGCCTCATAAATCAAGATGATGACAAGATTGTTTTATGTGATGGCTGCGATCATGGATACCACATTTACTGTATGAGACCGCCACTTGCTGAAATTCCAAAAGGAAAATGGTTTTGTAGCAAATGTGAAGCTGGAATCGAGGCAATACGTAGGGTGAAAAGGGCATATGAGAATTTTGAACACAAGCGAAGTAAGAGAGGAAAAGATACATTTGGGGGTTATGGCAATTCAGGCAAGAAACGGATCAATGGAGGCGATCAGGAATCGGATACAGGAAGGAGAGGAATGGACATGCTTCTTACTGCGGCCAAGACCCTAAATTATGAAGAGGGTCTGGCTAACCTTTGATATAAATAGTTGATAAGAGAGAAGGTCTGAAGCACAAATTATTTCATGCTGACTGATTACACATTTTAATCTCTTAGAATTTTGTTTTGTTATGTTCATGGACTCGATAGGTTTTGGACATTTAGGCATGCTGACTTTTTGGGAGATTGTAACTTGGAATGATGTATGTAGTCTGTGTAAAAGAAACTTGGCACATCTTAAACTGAAGATTCTGAGAAACCAGGACGCTGTTTGATTAAAGGAGATCTAGGTGAGAATCAACCATGTATTGTTTTACTCATTTTGTACCATGAGAGGTATATAATCTCCAAGGATGGGGAGAACGCCGATGTTTCGGTTCTATTGTAAAATCCATTTAACACAATGACAACCAGAGGAAATGATGCCTTTTGTACGTATTCTTAGGCTTTCTTTAGATATATATTTATTATATTATCATTTGTAATGTATGCTATATTTCGGGATTGTGTATCTAATGTTGAATTCTATGTGTTCTTTCTTCAACATATCATGTGCCTTCATAGGATGACCATTTATTTTCTTAAGCTCTTTCTAATTTACAGCGTTTTTTATTTTAAAGATCAACTTTGAGGTTTATTTGATCCAGCCATGTTTAGAAAAAGCATATATAGATATATCTGGAAAAGCAGGTTCTCCAAAGCTAGTGACGGCAAGATCAACCGACTATCCTTTAGGTGAAAGTGAAGAATGCGAGGTAAAGTTAATTTGAACCTTAATCTTACTTTCCATGAAATAGAATGGTAATATCGGCTGAAGCAATGTTCAAGTAACTCTTGATCGACGCCCATACTAACTCGAAAGTTGTTGTGCAAGGTGATGAAGGACTTTCCTAGTCTCTTTTCATGCTTGCTAGCTTCCTTCTCAACGAATGAGGACACATGAAACAGTGGTGGATTTTGATAGAAAGGGGCCACGGCGTTCCAGAGGCAATCTTTTCTACTTGTTTGGGGATAGGTAATGCAAAGTGAACTCATTTTGTTTAGTATGCATGGAACATTGTCTATATGGCAGTAGTTTAGGGAAAACTAGCTCGCCATATGCAACCGTGCTTCCTTTTGACCTCTCCGATAATATCTTCGATGGTTTTCTTCCAGTTATGGAGGAGCTGTCTGGCTAAAGTAGCTCAATAAGGGGAGGAGGTAAACCCAGTTAACAACATTATCCTTGGTGGTAAGTTTCATGTATCTGGAGTAACCTTGTCGGGTAAGTTTCGACCCACACGAAAGGTGTAATGATCTGGCTAGTCTGAACTCTAGGGACCATTGAATTCTGAAGAGGTAAACCCCGTTAACAACATTATCCTTGGTAGTAAGTTTCATGTAACTGGAGTAACTTTGTCGGGTAAGTTCTGACCCGCACGAAAGGTGTAACGATTTGGCTAGTTTGAGACCATTGAATTCTGAAGAGGTAAACCCAGTTAACAACATTATCCTTGGAAGTAAGTTTCATGTAACTGGAGTAACTTTGTCGGGTAAGTTCTGACCCGGACGAAAGGTGTAACGATCTGGTTAGTCTAAACTCTAGGGACCATTGAATTCTGAAGAATGTCACTAGAAAGTGCTGAAGAATGTCACTAAGTGTGTGCTTATTAAAGTGGCACTAACAAGTAAACCTGTGATGATAAATGATATATATACGTAAGCAGAAAGTGACTGTTATATGTGGAAGCAGTGGCCAAGTTTGAAGATGTTTTAATGGTAAGATTGCAGATCTTCGAATGAATATGAATCATGGAAATAGAGTGTCTAGTAGTCATAATGAGTAGAACCTTGTGAAGTTGAAGCAATCAAGTACAAAATTATTTGAAGTTGAGGTAAGAACTTGAGAGACTTGATTTGCATATCTATTCTACTTTGATTACTAAGCTGTGTAAGTTAAACTCGAACTCAAAATTGAAAGACAAATATAGAATAAAGAACTAGTTATGTAGGATATTATAAGGAATGTAACATTTTGTTTACATTTACAACTACAAAGCATTTACATGTCATCATAATGATGATTGATATCACTGCTTTGGTGAGGAGCCTTGAGATAGGAAAAGTAAAGGCCATTGGAAAGAACATTGCCCCATCTCCTTTAAGTACATAGCTATCAACTCAGCAAAAGAGTAAGCAGATTGACCTTCATTCCATCCACGCCACAACACCAGCTTTGAACTTACTTCCTCAGAACAATAATAACAGAATCTCCTCTCAGGAACATCTTGCTCGTGAATCTGTCTTCGTTCAAATGTTATGCCTTTTTCTTGACTTTACCAGTTTTTGGAACCTAAATACAGAGCTACATTAGAAAGAAACTCGAAGATGAGGCACTTCATATAGCGTCAGAATGTGTCACGCCATGGTTAATTAAGGTTGTGATCGGGTATCCCTTGTGTCACAATCGCACTTTTCTTGGCAGTGGACTTTGCAATTGTGCAGCACTCACTCCCAACACCAAATGAGTCAAACCAACTTGAATTTATGTCGCCTACGGCTGGATAACGTATGCTCAAGCTTCTATGACCATTTTAAGAAAACAATGTTTCAGAAAGCGGCTGGATAACGTATGCTCAAACTTCTATGACCATTTTAAGAAAACAAGGTTTCAGAAAACGGGACAGACAGAAGATTTGAAAAGGGTTTCAAAAACAAAAAATAGGGGCGGAGAGAAGATTTGAAAAGGGTTTCAAAAAACAAAATAGGGACCGAGAGAAGATTTGAAAAGGTTTCAGAAAACAAAATAGGGGCAAAGAGAAGATTTGAAAATAGCGTTATATAATTATAAGCAAGAAAACTTTTTCAAGTGGAAGAATTTGTCAACTAGTCACACCCCTATAGTACATTTTGAAGACACCCCTATAGTACATTTTGAAGACACCCCTATAGTACATTTTGAAGACACCCCTATAGTACATTTTGAAGACACCCCTATAGTACATTTTGAAGACACCCCTATAGTACATTTTGAAGACACCCCTATAGTACATTTTGAAGTGATTCAAGTTTGGCAGACCTAGACATTCACCGAATGGTCGTACAAACAGAAAATACAATAGTAATGCAATACAACATAAAATTAAATAAAGGTAAAATTAAATAAAGGGTTCAAGTGGCATGGACATGCAGCCACGTGCCATACACCTTGGACGAACATGATCGAACACCTAGCATGTCCAAGTAACAATTTCTTATATAATATTAAATTATGAAAAGCAGAAGAGGAAAGTCATGTAGGAAGCCAAGAAAGTTTAAGAAGCTCTTCAATTGGAAGAACGAATGTTTGGGCTAATAAAACATAAATATAAACATAATCTTAACCCTTCAGTTCAGGTCTCCAATGTTACTCAGCATTGATAGGCTCAGGAGAACGAAAGTTCCATTAATAGTCATCCTCAGGGTCAAAAACATTCAGCATATATAATCCAAAAACAAACTTACATATAATCCAAGTAAAAACCCTAAGGCAACCAAACTTTTTGTTGAGAAAATCAGAACAGAAAAAGAAATGCAGCACAGCCTCTTCAGTTCAGGTCTCCAAATTGTTTCCCCATGGAGAATATCGGAAGAACCAAAGTTAAATTTTGTGATCATCCTTAGAGCCAACCTTACGACAGTGTGCAACATAAAGAAACCAAGAACACATCAATTTTATTTGTAAAAAAGTAAAAACTATTCGGACGCATAGCTCATCAGCAAACCGAAAAACGAAACGAAATCATTCGCGACAAAACCAACATTCTTCAATTACAGCAAATGAAAAGAAGAACCTAAAACATTTGCCAATCAAATCATACACATCGAAGTGGGAAGAACTACCAGAAATATGACAGAAGAAAAGAGTACCACAGTGGAAGAAACTTCTGATCAGAGCAGCGAATAGAGGGAAATTTATAGAGAGACAGAGCAGTAGAAGGGTAGCCGCAACAACCCTAGCGATGGAATTGGAATAGGGTAAGGGTGTACATGGGTCGGGTTGGAGCGACTAAATTTTTTGGACTTGGGATTAGTTGAATTAGTAACTTAACTCAACCCAAAAATTTTCACAACTCACCCAACCCGAACCCTCTATTTTCGAGTTAGGTTGGGTTCGGGTTGAATGGTTGAGATGTTAAAAAAAATTTCATTAATATCCTAACATAATTTAGAATTATCATAAAATTAAAAATAATTAAACATCGACCTGACCAATTGATTTAAAAGTAAGAAAAATACAAAAATGAAATCGTAAAACAATAAAAATAATTAATTTATAGTTTAAAGAAACTCTACCTAACAAAAATAAAAATAAAAATACTATAAAAAATTTTACTTAATTGAAAGAGACTATTTTATACCGAACTTGGATGTCCCTAAATTATTATAAAAATATAAATTATGATATAACAATGTTTGCAATAAAAAATATAATAAATAAGTTAGAAGGTAGAATTACTTGTCGTTCAATTGATTACTCTGGAGCCATGTGATAAAGCCATGTGTTTTATCTCAATGTTGCAACAAACACATACTATCTTATGAATGAGACTTATCATTATAGTCTATTTTTCTACCGTGGCTATTCTAAGCGGGCAATTGGATATGTACTTAATTTCCTACACGCGGCTCACGCGTACGAATATGGACTCACCAGTCGGTTCGTACACCTCCCTGGACCCCTTTTTGGTCAGGCGAGCATTTTTTGGTAGCTGTTGATGTCGGACACCCGTTAGGAATAGCGTCTGACATGACAGCATTATGGTAAACATAATGATTGTTTTCCTGCCTCGTAGCGTACGCGACTGTACTATCATAAAAGGAGAAGGGGTATCCCTCGATGCATGAACACACAATAATGCATAAGTTACCAACAATTTTCTATTTTTCATTATCATATACTACAACACCGCTAGCGTCTTCCTTCATATCATATCATTTTTATCATATCTTTCATGCGTGTATCATACCATACCATATATCATAACAGTCACACAACATGACTCGAGCATGCCTTCAACTTATCATATCATAAACATATCAATTCATCACATACAACATAATATTCACGTATCATATCATATCATATCATTTCATAAGAGTTTGCATATACGGGCATATAACACGTACGAAGTCATGGGCATGTGTTATCATACAATACACAATTATAACCAAATCGATGGTAGGTTCACTTACTTGGTTGGTCTTAGCCGGCGTTTTTCCTAAGTTTGAGTACGTTCGCTTCTCGTTCCTTGAAATTGCTCCAAATATCACTGGTTGTCATTTTCTAATAGAAAGTCCATCTCGTTTCGTTAATAACTCAAATTTTTTAACTTACTTGGTTCACTTACTTGGTTGGTCTTAGCCGGACTTTTTCTTCCTTACTCAGATTATCGCAAAAATCCGCGACGTTTCACGACTTGTAATCACCTGTAACAACGTAGATCTATGAGGTCCCAAAAATCCGAAACCCACGTCTCATTTTTGACGAAGAACGACGTTGTTAAGGCGTGGGAACTTACTTCCTGTGCATGTGTAGTCATTGGTGGTCTTTTTTGCAACGTGGTTCATTCATTCTTGGCGTTGGTTCGTAGGATTGGCCTCGTAGAAAAACTTTCGAATTCTCTCTCTTTCTCGTTCTCTCTCTCTTTGTGTTTCTTTCTTGCACGGATCTGGGTGGGATAGGAGGTGTTTGTCTCGTCTTTGGAAACGAGAATTCCGACGCTCACCGAAATTCTCGCGAGTCTCCGACAACCACACGTTTTTTTTTTTTTTTTTTTAATGTGGCCGTTACACCAACCGTTTATGTGCATGTGTGAACTATGTAAAGAGAAATACTATACATAACCCTATCTAGAAAAAAAAAAATATATAGACCAAGGAATAATCATGAAACGTAGCTCCTACCATAATCTATGATTGTATGTGATTGTACCTCTCGATCCCAACAGTCGAGTCACTTATTAAATATTTTTAAATACTCAAACCACATTTAACAATGTTTCAAGTAAAGACAACGACTCTTATGTATGGATGACAACATTAGAGATGATCGAATCAAGTCACGATAGTTAGATTCCACATTTAAGCTGTAGTCGTTCCGTTAGAATATGTAAAGGAGATTCATTTCTAAACTATGATAAAGAGACGACTATGTCATTTTTATTATTAAATTTGAGGTAAATTTATGAACATTTAAAAAAATGATTTTCTGCATAAATTTGTTATGTAGCTGCAACAGCGTGTATCTATTTTAACAAAAATGTTTGCTGGCATATTGAATTAAAATAAAATTAATAGATTCCTAAATAATTAGGAATAAATTTATAAATAATTATAAATAAAACTATTTCAATTAAACGTAAGATATACTATTTATTTATTTAATTCAATAACAAATATTGCAATTTTTCATTTTTGTTATTTTTTCTTATCTGTCTGTCACAATTTAATCTTGCAATATTAATGAAGATTTCCTCTTCTAAAAAAAAAAAAAAGAAATAAAAAAAGAAATCAATAAAATTAAATAATAATTAAAAAAAATTGTTTGTGAAGGATTCTTTCGCTTTATTTTTGTAATTTCATCTTCCATTGGGCAGGGGATTGTTGTCCATAATTCTCCCATAGGGCGAAATCAATAGTATTTGTCGCCTTTTAGGTCTCCATTTGATGAATTCTTGAATTTGAATCCAAGTTTCGTCCCTGTTCTGGATTCCAATTCCTAGATTTCTATCCCACAATCCATTTCCAAGATCAAAGCAATCGCTCTTCCTCATTGGGATACGCAGGAGCAACTCTAGAATTGCACTTTGATTCCCAAATTTTTTGGTCAGTCATGGAATTGAGATCTGGCGGTAGAAAGCTATCTTTCGATGTGCTTCGCGGAAGCGGTTCTTCTGAAGATGATAGATCCTTAATTTTGGGCTCAAAATCTGATCTAATTTCAAATGGCGTCGAAGAATCTGTATCGCATCATTCGATTGAGAAGTCCAATCGAAAAAAGAAGCGGCATCGTGGCTCAAAGAAGAATAAGGCGGTAATGATGATGACGGCAACTACGGATTTCTCAATTCCGGAGGACCCGATCGCTGAAAAATGCATGATCTCTAATTCCGTCTTTGACAAGTGCGAAGACTTGGGGCGACTTCCCGAAAACAGAGGTAGTATTTGTACAAATCGCTTGGGGTTGGAACTGAATTTCCGTACCTGTTCTACTGGGACTGTGGTTTGTGAGGAGTTGACTGTTCCCGAGGAGAGTAGAGGGAGCGTATCGATGTTGGGGCAGACAACAGAGGTGGATTGCCAAAATTTGCGCAATGAGAGGTTTACTTTCGGTGAGTTGAGGCAAAGAACTGTGAATGGAGATGATGCATCATCAAGATTTATCGATGATGGTAACGTGGATTCTTGCGTGGAAACGAACTCTGGAGTAAAGCAAAAAAGTGAGACGAAAGGAAATGTGGTGCAACGATTGGAGACTGCAGGGTCCTTGGACTGGAAGCGGCTCATGGCTCAGGACCCTTGTAAGTGAACTTTCCTTGTTAATTATGATTTTTTTATGGATTCCCTTAGCATCGCCCGTTTGTTAGTTGAAGACGTAGTAGATTGTTGGAATATCATTATTTGCTCTTGATGTAGTAAAATATTTCACTGCAAATTTTAGTCTCTTGGTTATTGAACGAATTCTCCATTGGCCAAGAGGATGGCAGTGGACATCTCTTGTTTGCACAAAAATTAAATCAATCAAGCAATGCAGAAAGCTTGCTTCTGTTTTTATGCTTTTGGATAACTAAAAAATTGTTTAGGAAAATAATCCTGACCGTTTCCACCCATTATGGTGTACATCTGAATCTATTATGACCCTTTAGGTTTGCCCAAATAAATTTAATGTACAAATTGTTGCAAATTGGGAATGCAGTGCTTCCATTTCTTTCTGGTATGATTCTTTGTTTTTGATATCTGTGAGTGCTTGCACGCACTTTGGCTATTCTTCATTTTCTTACCAAGATTATTAATTTCTAGGTAGGTCGCTACCCTCGTTTGAACCCATGGCTTCTAAGTTTTTTTTTTAAAAAAAAATTTACATGACCCTTATTGGCGACTAGTGCAACCCATGATGGTTTTCTTTTTGGTATGATATGATTTATTGGGAGAGGGAACACATCTCTTCCAATTGTTATTAAAATGAGCATGCCAGTTGTTCATTGTTACCCCAGTAGAATTCGGATATTCCAATGTCTTTCTCTCGCTTTTATTGATGTTTTAATTGTACACTAACAGACTATACTAAACACCAAAATAAGGATTGTATAAGATGGTGCAGAAGGTGTTTACAGTAATTTTGATACAAATGAAAATTCCTTGTGAAGAAGATGAGAGTAGTTGAAGAAGGAAGGTTAAGATTTTGTGCAGTTTGCTTTATCCTGGTAATCTACTTGGTTGGATGATTTGTTTTTAGATTTGGTACAAGCCCCCATTAAACCTACAAGTCTATAGGAATAGGGAAGTGGAGAATGGAACCTATTAGGCACAAAGGACTTTCACTCAAAAGTGAATGTTTCATGAAGTTATTTCTCCTAGAAAACAACAGGGAGGGATAATTATGTAGTTCTTGTTAAAATGCAGTTGAGAAATGAGAAACTTTATAGCATTTCATCAGACATTTCTATGTGAATTCATTTAGAAAGAAGAATCTGTTGGTTAATCATTTGCTCAGCCTTTGTTGATGTAGATGAAATGATATAGCGGTGTTCTTTTGGAATGAGATAATATGTGTGGTAAGAGTCCATTGTGGTGATATGGTTATACTCCTGTAATGATTGATAAAAGATATGGTGGTAATCAAGGAGACCATCATTGAGGCTTGTAAGCTAAAGCACTTCCGTTTGGACAAGCCCTTGCTAAACTCCAGGAGTACAGATGAGGCATGAATGATTTGCTTGAACTGGTGGTAGTCTGACACCCCAGAGATTTCTTGAAATGCACATCAAAGTAATTATTTAGATTTCTCTTTTATTATCTCTGGGATTATGGTCACCCCTTCCAAGTCTGTTGAATGAAGAAATGGAGAAAGAAGGTTTTTTTAGTTGCTTTCTGGGCAAAAAAAGAGGACGAAGAAATTTTTGTTTTTGTGTTTGATTTTGTTCTTTTGGTGTTTTATTTAACTTTTCTGTTTTTTAGTTTAACTACATGTAAGGAGGTGGAGATTTGAACCTTGATCTTTGACCGAAAAATAATGCATTAACTAATTAAACTATGTTCAATTTGACAGTTTTGGTGTTTAATTTAGTTGATTAACAAAAAATATATAGAATTTATTGCCACAAGCAATAAAAATATAAAATTAGTTAAATGCTATATTAATAAATATAAAAATAATAAAAAGATGTCTACTCAATTTTTTTATCACTGTATCAAACAGAAAATAATGATAGGAACCTGAACTGTTCAGACCTATTTGTAGAAACTTTGGGTTAAATTCTAAGATTTGAAACGTAGGGACTAAGTACATGGAAAAAATTAGGGATAAAATGAAATTGGGCCAGAATTTTAATAAATACAATATAAGAAATTTTATTCACATTCCACAATTTGTACCTATTTTGATTGATTTCCGTCTTATTCTCTCTTATTCTTGTTCATATTAAGTAAATGTAATTGAAGCAGATGGAAGCAGAGTCTAACCAGAAGCTGTGTTGCTCTGGTTCCTATGTGGCTCAATTTATTTCATCTGCTGTTATGCTTTATTCATATTACTGACCTTTCGCTTTAGATATATTTTCTGCAGACAAGTCACCAGTTAAATCCTACATGGATGAAATGTTTAGTGGAAATTCATTGCGGATCACTACCACTTTTGGCAATGAGAAAGAACGAGAAAGAGTTTATGATACCATCTTTCGCTTGCCATGGAGATGTGAATTGGTAGCCTTAGCTCTTCTTTCATAATTATCAATTTGAGAGTTGCAAACTTTTTAGTACATGAACATGGTCTTAGTTCTATTGAGACTTGGCTTTTTGATCATTTTAATCAAACCAATTATTTGGCAGTTATGTTGGTCATGAGTGTTGTTTAAGTGAATTTTACATTGTTTTGTAACTGTGAGTTTATACTTTGTTGATAAATAGAGTTAAGTTTTACCCTTATCTAAAAATGAAATTTACCCCCATTCATTTTTTTGGGGGGCGTGGGGCAGGGGATCTGAGGGTAAGAGCTTTCAGCTTGAACAGTCTTGTTCCCAACAGTTACTCCTAAATTTGAACTTGTTGCAGCTCATAGACGTCGGCTTCTTTGTCTGCCTTGATTCATTTCTTTCATTGTTAACCGTTATGCCAACAAGGATTCTGATAATGCTTTGGAAGCTTTTTAGTACAAGGTTAGTTATCAGCTTCAACATCCCTTTCTTAGTGAAGTTGATATGAAACTGCAGATATTTCATTTGCCTTCGAAAAGTCAAGTCATTCAGGAATCTAGCCTTTAAATGCAAATATGTACTTGTAGATAACAATGATGAAATTTATCAAATAAAGATTGTTATTTGTTAAAAAAATTGAATTTATTATATGATTGTCGGTGACTAAAGACTCTGGCTCAAAAGCCAGATTCTTGATTTTTAATCAGATGACTGGACGAAGGAGCTTCTATCTTATTGTGTTTTCAATACTAGCATGTTTATATGCTATATGTTTTGCCTGCTGGGTACCCAGAAAGCTACATTTGGTTGTGAGAGACTAAACAACTCATGCTACACAGATTATTATAAACTTCCCAACACAAAGAGACGTAGATTAGAGAAACATTTATGCCTTTCATTTCATTTTCTCTTTTGATTAACTCCAGAACCAACTTACATTTTGATCGCAATTTGTGGTGTGACAGGTATCTTTTGTGCTTTATTGCTTGTTTTGATTTGTTCTAGAAATACTATTGTAGACACTTGAAGCCAATAATTAGTGACATATTTTGGACACTTTCTTGATATCTCTCACCCAAACAAGCATCATGTCCTTGAACAAGATACTTGATTAGCTCGTTGCTTCTAATTGATTTAAACACAAAGTAATTAATGATGTTTAAAAATTTACGTAGTCACCTTCGTAACAGGACTTTTGGAAGACCTTCTTCAGCAGAGTTATCAGATTTTGGCTGTTTTTTAATAATGGCATCTGGAGTTGCGCTCTTAGAATTGACGGGTATGGGATATGTCTTCAGATTTTCGTTTTTTGTTCTTTTCTTATTAATTATTTTGCATTAGACTAGTGGCTTGAGTATCTAAGTGTGAATGTAGACACAGTGCACAGACTCTTAAAATAAGCTATTGTTTGAACAATTAGTAAGTGGTTGGGATGCAAATATGGAACAATTTCAGACATACAGAGTCACAGTTGATTAAATAATACTTCTAGATTTGAATATTTTTATTGCACTTCAGTGCTTTCAAAGACTATGGATTGTGTCTATGAAGTTTTACTTACATGCATGTATACTGATGACAATTTTTAATTTATTGCAATTTTGAATATCAAAAAGATAATTATATTTGATCCCTCTCATAACATGGCTGACATTTGTTCTGAGAATTTTTTAGTTTTTTCCCCTTTTATTGTGTTAAGTGCATATATTCAGCTTTTTTTTTTCTTCTTCTCATTGAATTTTTGGAATGTCCTCACATTGTTTCTTTTCAAGAAATTGTCTATGCTTTCTAGATGAGTATAATTTTGTTCCGTGACTGAAAAAGTCTTATTTGTACTCATGATACATTTTTAAGTTGCTAATATTTCTTTTATATTTTAAACATTTTTCAGATATCAGCTTAATTTATCACATGATTCGTGGTCAAGGAACAATTAAACTATATGTTGTTTACAACGTATTGGAGGTTAGTTGAGAATCGGGTGTAGAAAAATCCTACTTCTAATCTAGTGCTTTATCCATTTGATAGATTTCAAATGCATGAATCAATTATTTGATGAGATATCATATTTGATGCTTGATTTTGAAAATACTCCTACCAGTGTGTTGATACCTTTTATAACCTGATGTTGATACTTGCATGAATGTTAGCGTCAATTGGTTTTTGTTGAATTTTGTTTTGATGTCCACACTGAGAAAGATTGAGAAAGTGGATCCACGTCTATCCCTCTCTCCATTTCTCTTTTTAGACTTTTATGTTATAAATGTGATGCTTACAAAGGACCTCAATTGATTTAAATGCGAAAACAACTATGTCGAAGCCATAATTTTTTGTAAGAGGGACAAACTCATCTCCTTTTGTGTGTATATATAAAATTTGAACTACGAATACTATAATGTAAAAGTATTTAGGTATACTTTTTGAATTACAACATACTAAGAGGGGACAATTCCCTGCCTGCCCACCCGTTCCACATCTGTAGTTACCCAGGAGAGTGCACCACTTAGACCCATACTGAATTTGACTAAATTCCTAATGTCCTCCCAATCTTTTGAAACTTCCTTCAAATGCGAAAACTATGGAGAAGCCATAATTTTTTGTAGAGAGGGACAAACTCATCTAACTTTGTATATATATAAAATTTGATCTACAAAAACTATAAAGTCTAAGTATTTAGATAATACTTTTTGAATTACAGCATACTAAGAGGGGACAATTCCCTGCCTGCCCACCCATTCCACCTCTGTAAGTGCGCCACTTAGATCCAGACTGAATTTGACGAAACTCCTAATGTCCTCCCAATCTTTTGAAACTTCCTTCAAATCCTACTGTACCTTTCCATCATTGTTTCCAATGAATAGCCTTGAGAACATTATGCTGGAGGGGGTTCTCTCCAACCCCGACCCTTATGGTATGGGCACCACCTAGAAGAAGAGTATTCTTTTAGTTTTAGTTTGACGTTGGAGAAAAAAGGTTTCTTCCTTTTGCAGTTTTGATCTATGTTTGTCAAACATTCTGTTATTTTGTATCTCTGGGAAAATTGCTTATACTATTCTGTTTCTGTACATTATTGATTACTATGAAAAGTTTTATTGTTTCAGAATAGCAATATTCTTTATTCTTTTCCCCTTGTTTCAGATATTTGATAAACTATTTCAAAGTTTTGGTGGAGATGTGTTGCAAACTTTATTTAATTCAGCAGAGGGACTTGCAAATTCTCCACCTGAAAACATGGGCTTCTGGATCGGAAGATTCATTTCTGATCAAGTTCTCGCTGTGGCCGCCTCAAATATCCTTCTTCTCGAATTCTGGATTTTTTCTCATAGTTATAGATATTATGATTCTCCTTTGGCTCCTTGACTATTCATACTTGTTCATTCTTTTATCTTATTAGTTCAGGCGATTACCTTATCCACCTGTATAGTGGCTCATAACAACGCCTTGCTGGCTTTGCTGGTGTCTAATAACTTCGCAGAGATAAAAAGCAATGTGTTTAAACGTTACAGCAAAGACAATATTCACAGCTTGGTTTATTTTGGTATGTCAGCTTCTTTTCTGCACAGTCACAATCAGGAGTCTTGTAGCAAATGAACCACATAATCTGAAACTTCAACAAAATCCCATCAAATAAGATCCAAAAGTAATATAAGTAAAATAGAAGCATAACATTTGCATCCTATTACATCTTTGATGTTATTTATTTTGATAGATTCAATCGAAAGATTCCACATTTTGGCATTTCTCTTGTTTGTGCTGGCTCAAAACATATTGGAGGCGGAGGGTCCCTGGTTTGGGAGTTTTCTCTATGTAAGTTCTCTCGGCCATCTTTACTTGCAACATTTATTATGAAAATTGATTAGTTGCAACTACTTTTCTAAAAACTTTTGTTGGGTGGCTGCAGAACGCCCTCATGGTTTTCATTTGTGAAATGCTCATTGATATCATAAAGCACTCATTCTTAGCTAAATTCAACGACATAAAGCCCATCGCATACTCAGAGTTTCTTGAAGACCTTTGCAAACAGGTTCATGATTTTCTCATTTATGTTTTTTTGTTCCTTAATTCATTAATACATTATCCCGTATATACATAATGTAACTCTTTTTAAATTGTTGTTACATCCATCATTAGGCTCTTAACATGCCATGTGAAGATGCAAAGAAAAATTTGACATTTGTTCCTGTTGCGCCGGCATGCGTGGTAAGGATGCTTATTTTATAATTAGACAAATATTTCTCTAAATGGAAAAAGAACTTTTTCATTAATGATTGAAAAATTGCCATGACACATTATGAGCATGTTTGGTCGTTTAAGTTCAAAATTTTGGATGCATAAAATGTTGTTCCTGTCATGTATGCACTAAAGATTCAGGAACATTTATGAAGAAAACTTCTTGAACTGCCCGAAATGGATCTTTACATGTTGTTCCTGTCATGTGTGCACTAAAGATTCAAGAATATTTATGAAGAAAACTTCTTGAACTGCCCGAAATGGATCTTTATATGTTGTTCCTGTCATGTGTGCACTAAAGATTCAGGAACATTTATGAAGAAGACTTCTTGAACTGCCCGAAATGGATCTTTACTTAGGGATTATGAGCATGTTTGGTCGTTTAAGTTCAAAATTTTGGATGCATAAAGTGCTGTTGCATTTGGTGTAGGTCATTCGCGTGTTAACTCCAGTTTATGCTGCCCTTCTTCCATACAATCCTATCCCGTGGAGGTTTCTTTCAGTTCCTCTCCTGTTCGGCGTTACCTATGTCATGCTCATAAGCCTCAAGATTTTGGTTGGCTTAAGTCTGCAGAAGTGTGCAACTTGGTATATCAATCGATGCCGAAAGAAGAAGCACCATCTACATGCCGACTAACCAGAGGAACGAACTGTATAAAACCTCGCTCACATTATGCTCAAATGAAATCGTTGCTTCAGATGGTTGCCATAGCGTGTGAGGAATGCGTAGAGGACGGCTCAACTTGCTTCGCCTTGCTCATGTTGTAGGTGGAAGCAGCAACCTTGAAGAGGAGGAGGACCTTTTTGCCACAGGTTTATCGAGGTATCGTGTTATGTTTTCAGTATGGAAATGCAAAATGTAAATGAAGTTTTGCCTCATATTTTTGGTAATAACTACATCCCATAGTAGAGGTTGTGGCTTAAGGCGTTGAGATGGCAATCATGAGTTGCAATCTAATAAAATATGGTCTACACAAGAAATTGTATCATTGAATAAAAAAACGAATGTTAGATAAGGTTTTTACAATATATATGGTTATTTTTATGGAGATTCTCTGTTGAGAATAAAATTTGTAAGTAGACCTGATGTCGACTTTTGATGTCGACTTTTGCATGAAGTTCAAAATTGTAGGGTTATTATCAGTTGAAATTATTAGGTTATAGATATGATGATGATTTTCTAAAGTGATCGACTTATGATCACTGCATTATCTACTTATAACGTAGCCTTGATATATATATTTTTAAAATTATTAGTTGGAAGGAATTTGAATTTATTGTTAATTTTAAAAAAATGTATTTTTATTTATGATATAATTATATTACATTATTTATTCTATCATTATTTTTATTAATTATTTATCGGGTTGAAAAGTAATTTTTAAAGGAAAAGATTTGAATATACGGTTCGGACAACTCAAACCTTTAAGAAAGGTTGTTTGGTTTGAACAAATTTATATTTAAACAATTAATTAGGTCTAAAAAATGTTCTTTCATTTCCTCTCTGGTATACTTTTCAAATCTGGAGTTCAAAGCTTTTCTTTTTCTTTTTTTTTGTTTTTTTTTTTTTTTTTTTGGTAATTTTAGATATATTGAAAGTATAAAGGATATTTATTATATGAGAGACCCATGAAAGAAAACAAAAGTGTGATGATTAGCTTGGCATGTGCTACATCTCTCTTAATGTAAGCTTATTAGGTGGAGTACTTTGTCTTGGATCATCTTAAATATTTCGAGTAATCTTTCGTGGAGAGTTGTCTTATGGATGATCTTAAATATTTCGAGTAATCTTTCGTGGAGAGTTGTGGGTTGATTCAAGCGAGAGAATGCTAAAAATATAAAAGACGGAAGCGGAAAGGGAGAAAAATCTAGAAGGTATCAAAAACTTCTCTGTTCGATATTTCTTAATATAGATGACGGTTCTTGATAATTCTTATTGCTATAGAATTGTCATGAGGAGATCTATAATTTTTGTGAAGAAATCGAAGGTTAGTTCAGATGAGAATGAATCTGGAAAATGCAAAAAAAAAATGTCGAAGCTTGAAGTCGATTTTTTTAATCTGATTCCTTGTTCTAGGGCTCATTTGGAGAATGTCTAAGAGAATTGGATTTGTGAAAACACCAAATTGAGCCAGGAAAAAAGAATCAAATACTTGTAGGATTGGACTATATTATGTTAAATAATTCTCGATCAAGATTTTGAGAATTGTTCGACTAAATTTGGTCATAAAGGTACAATTAATGCATAAAAAGTGCGTGTACGCCTAAGAATGAAATTTAATTGATTTTTATGAGACAATTGAGCAATTAACCATATAGGCAAATAAGTGCTGGTAGGCACGAGGGTCGTTGCCTCCTTAATGATATTGACTCTATGGGGCCTACTAGAGAGACGTCAACTAATCAATGCTAGAGAATCAGAGAACAACATCCATAACTGTATGACGAGAACTATGAATTATAAACTATGATGAGGTCGCTCCTCGAACACCTACAATATATAGATTATTGTTGATGGCGATAAAAAATAAATCATTTGAATATCTCATTTCCAAGCAGGAAGGTAGTAATCTCAAAAGGACTGAATCCTAAAAACGGATGACCCAAACAGAGTTAGATGCCTTGCACACCATTAACCTAAATTGAGCTGAGGTGACTCAAGTTGACTAAGGAGATAGCCTAGAATAGTACCTAAAGATGAGGTTTGGGCGCACTAATAGATACGTAATGACATAAGATTTAAGAATGAACGGATAACCTATAAACAAGCTACTTATTGGATAATTTTATACTCATTCTTACTACATTATTCTTTCTAGACGAAGGTTAGACAGTACGATCCAAGCGATGGTATGCATAAACGGGAGGGTAAAATAGATCCAAGTTTCTTAATTATATGACTCACTCTCGTTTTCAAATATCGGTTTTTAATTCTGTATAACTATTTGAATTCGTACGATTTAAAATGATTTGTAATAAATAAATGATCTAATTTAATGTATCCTTTTACATAAATTTGAATCTTTTTAAAACTACATTTATGATTAATAAAAAGTGATACAAAATTATCTCCCAGAATCTGCTTTTGGTATCATTTGGTTAGTGGGAAAGCTATCATATCGGTTACTCCCATCCGTACAGTCAGTTCCAGATTCCACCTCGCGACGAACAGAATCAACACCATCTTCCTTCTGCTTTTCCTTTTCTTCACTTACCAAAACCTCTGATTCTTCAACTAATGGAGATTTATCATCAACCATCCATGGATGACCAAACGCCATTTGAAACAAGCCTTCAAGCTCTGCTGCGACTTCCTTCATTGTCGGCCTTTCTTCCCCTTTCACCTTCAAACACCTCTTCGCAAGCCTCGCAACTTCCTTCAATTGCTCGTACTCCACATCGCCGCCCAAATTTTTATCCAAAATTTCTCTGAGCCGATTCTGTTTCAGAGCAATTAGAAAGTACATCGACAGATTCCGTTCTTCCTCCGACCGGCTGAAGGATAGAGGAACTTTTCCGGTCATTAATTCGACGAGAACAACGCCGAAACTGTACACGTCGCTCTTCTCTGTTAATTGACTGGTTTGCAGATACTCTGGATCTAGGTATCCGAGAGTTCCTTGCACGATTGTGTTCAAATCGACCTGATCCAAGGGAACTAGCTTCGAAGCACCGAAATCGGAGACCTTCGCGGTGTAATTTTCATCGAGGAGAATGTTCGTGGACTTCACATCTCTGTGAATGATCGGAATCGAGGCCGATGAGTGAAGATAGGAGAGAACTCCAGCGGTTTCCGATGCGATTTTAAGGCGGATCTTCCAAGGAATCGGCCGCGGCGATTTTCGCTTGTGGATGTGATCGAAGAGCGTACCGTTGGAGACGAACTCGTAGACGAGAAGAGGAACTTCTTCTTCCAAGCAACAGCCTAAGAGTTTGACTGTGTTGCGGTGATTGATCTGCGAGAGGACGATGACTTCGTTGATGAACTGCTTGTTTTGAGCGTTGTCGACGATCTTGGATTTCTTGATGGCGACGGCGGCGCCGGTTGGGAGGATGCCTTTGTAGACGGTTCCGAAGCCACCTTTGCCGACGATTCGGTCGTCGGAGTAGTTGTTAGTGGCTTTCAGTAATTCCTCTGCGGTGAAGATTTTAGCGGTTTGCTTGGCTTCATCGCGGATGGAAAGCTGTTGCTCTAACATTAATCCGCCGTTTCGTTCGAAGAAATTAGATTTGAGTTTGATGAGCTTCCATCTCTTGAAGCCGATGTAGAACCAGGAGGAGCTGACTAGTACACCCATTACTGCCACCGCGATACCTGCCGTTGGTCAAAATATATATATATATATATTTTTTGCTTAATTTAAATTACAAATTTAATTTTTTTCTAATTTTCAACGTTTGTATTTAATGGGTCTTACAATTTTTGTTTTAAAATTTGTGTTTATAAATCTTTCAACTATTTCATTTAATTTAAATGCATGAAATACCCCCTTTAAAATTTTATTTTATATTTAATAAATCAAAAAGTCAATTTTTATTTCAACCAATGACTCAGATTATCGGTTCTAAACCATAAAGATTGGGTTGGGTTACATTCAGTTCGGTCGCCAGAAGTTGGCGGTTTTGACCCGACCAATCCAAAAAAGGTACAACCTTATCCAACCCTATTCTACTTTTTAAAAAAATATTTAACATATTGCTGAGATCTTAATTATTAATATTCCATGTATGTTAGATAATTTAGATTTTTGTAAATAATTAAAAAATAACCCAACAACCCAACTCACATTTGGGTTGAAACTCTATTTTTGAGTTGCTTGAATCACCAACCTAATCGACTCCAAATTTTGACCCCATATTTTCAAATTTAAAGTTATAATTCTTTTATGGAAGAGAAAAAAAAAAAGAAAATTTGTTATTATCTGATTTTTGTGTAATTTATATGAATTTTTACATTTAAATTAACCTTAGACACGTGTAAAAAGGTGTACATTACCAATTTAAAACAAAATTGATTGATAAATTAAATTTTTTTCTAACAATATTATATTATGAATTACTGATAATTTAAGAAGAGGTTGTAAGAGGGAATATGATACCGGAAACTAATATGAGAGTATGAAAGCGGCGGCGGGGAACGCAGCCATTGCTATCCTTTCTGCCACTGCCGGAGTATCCATTTGGGCATTCACATCGATAACCTCCTACCGTATTTGTACATATATCCGTACACTCATTCCCATTAGGATCATCACATTCATTTATGTCTGAACAAACAAATAGAGTAAGTTATCACAAACTTTTCTAGAGAAAATATGTGAATAAGATAATATCTAAGCATATATACAAGTTAATGACGGTTTAAATGATTTGTGAAACTTTGTCAAATCTTAATATTCATTTGGTATAAACAAGTTTCTTGCGTTTAAGTTGCTTAATTGAATGTGTGAAGCATGTTATATAATGTGTGCATTGAAGAGAAAACAAGGCATAAGTAAGATAGGGGCAATGAGTAGACATAAGCATCATAAATAGACTTGTTGAAAGGTCGGGTAGGGCCTGAGCCTTAACCTCGAAAGTCAAGGTTTTAGAGGGAATTTGGACATGCGATTCTGGAGTCAAATTCGTCCATATGAAGTATTAAATCTTGCCAAATTTGGTGCCAATAAGACACTGGACGGACGCTCCACGACATCGTATGTCCGTTCGTTAAAATCATGTCTACACTAGCCAGATTGGAAATGTCTCACAATGTACTATAGGGGAAGGCATGGTGTAGCTCTCCACCACCCCTAGACCCTGTGGCCTAAGCGAGCTATCCTGTGACACATTCGTATATAACAGTGAGGGCTAGCATTACGAGGCGAGTGTCTCAGGCGTCTTCCTTTGAAATGAATTTTTTTCAAGGACAATACTGATGACACGGGTGTGTCGATATTGTGCCCTAGCCCATGTGTCAGAGGTTGGATTATACACCTGCTATCCAAAACGGATGACGTGAATGGTTTAGCATGGACATGGGAGAGTTCAATGCCAGATAAGAACCCAGATGGATGGATGCTCGAAATGCTCCAATGAGATGAATGACATGTGGGTCGAATCGCGATGGCTGAGTTGCCCCGAGACACGGGATGAAATCACGATGCATGCATCGTTCAATGAGAACCTAGATGATGATGAGATGTGACGTTCCTTACGAGAAACCTAGGCCTAGAGTAGAGTTAAGGTCGAGTCAAATGACTTGGCCTAGTGTAGAGGTAAGTTAGCTAGAGTCCCAGACGATTGAACATACACCCTAATAGTTTGACACGTGAGTCAAATTGTTGGTTGAAGCCAAAACTTCCCCAAGTCATTAGTGTCATGTGTTAATAGAGAGATCAAGCTCATTTACCAAGAATTTTAAAGTTTCGAATTGGACAAACAGATGAATCTTCTAAAATCATACCAACCAAATTGAAATTAAATGCAAATCTTAAAAAGAACTAAAATCAATACTTATAATTAAAAAAAAAAACTTCACGTACCTTGGCACCCCACATGTGGCAAATAAGGATTCCCAGTGAATCCCTGCAAGCAGTTGCAGCGGTAGCCCCCCATGAAGCCAGGGTTCAGGCAGCTACTATTTCCCTGACACGCAAACCCTTGGCTGCCCGCAGCCGCCTCACACGACTCATTGCCGATGGACCACTCCAACACCATGGGCACCGTGGCGTTCGGGAAGTGGGGGACATATGCCGGCGAGAACCTGAACTCACTCTCCTCCACCACGAAGCTGTACCCACACGAAAATATATCCGAACCGTTCGTCACATCGCCTCCCTCCACCGTCAAATTCATCTATTTACTTCAATCTCGTTAATTCTCATACAATAATTTTAGTGTTAATAATAGATGGAAAGAGCAATAAATGAAAAGACATCTATGTTAAGCCGTAATTAAAGAAGATATTTGACTATAATAAAAAATCAAATATGATATATACGGTAAACTATAATTCAGTATTAAATATTCTTAACAAAAATCTTGCCTGTTTCAATCCACTAGGAATTGTCATTTGGCAACACCCGACACCGGAGCACGACCCGTTCGGCATATTTCGATAGCTACTACAAAACGATGCACAACCCGACAAGTAATCCTCATCATCTTGGAGGATGCCTCCGATCATCGAAACAGTATTACAACCGACGACGGTGAAGATGTTCTTCGTCGAGATCGTGAACTTGTCGGACTTAAGAAACGTTTCATTGTGGCCGGAAATATTTCCTTTGCCATCGAAACAATAATTAGCCACCTGATTTTCGATAACCAAATCGGCATCTTCCACCGAAACACTCATGATCGGAATGTCGTCGACAAACGGCTTGTTAGGAATAAACGAGGTGTTGCAAGTGACAAGAAATGTCTCATTAAGGGAGCATTCAAGAGTGAGTCCAAATGGGTATGGAATGTCGACTTCGCCGCATTGGTACGAGCAGCCTGGCAAGGCGATGGCTGACCGGTCGACATCATCGTCGGCCATAGAAGCCATTATCATCAAGGCAATGTAGAACCATGTTGGCATCTCTAGTGAAAAAGTCATTGTTGATGCTTGAAAACTAGGAAAGATAAAAAGTTCACATATAATTCAAGAGGGTTATAACTTAAAAGTCGCCGCTGGCCGGTTTGAGTATATTAAAATATGGATCATAATGAACAATATGAATCTTAACGAAAAGGACAAGATTCTTTTTGACAATTCCAAGGTTATGGGAGAGGGAAGTCGTTGTCGGTTGAGTTGTTGTCCTGTCGTTGGGTATATAACTGTTTGTGTCTTTGGTAATATCCCATCCAAGATTTCTCCGACCAATCATTAATGTTTTTCTTTTAAAGAAGCCTCCAACCAGTGTTTGCCTACACATAATTATACTACTTACAATGTTTGGATTTTTCAACCTTTTGCATCATAATTATACTACTTACAATGTTTGGATTTTTCAACCTTTTGCATCTTTGTGTGTGAATTTCGATTAGCACTACGAATTTTGAAATAAACCAACTTTACGGAGAAACCGTACATGTCATTGATGTGGAATTATGTTCGGATTATCTAATAGAATATGAATCTATAGATTAAGGTTATGTTGAATACTAACTCTTTTGTGGGAAACAGTACTCTGTATTAAGACCAATTAAGAAATAGATCATAAAATACTTTTAAGACATTACTACAGTGAAGGCAAACTTGGTGAGGTGGAGAAGTATTTAGGAAAGGAAATTTGAAAACCTGTGAGGTTTGATAGCCCGGATGGCTTAAACTGGCAAGAGACTATGAATGAGTAGATAGAGTTATTGCAGAAAATCAGACTTAGGACTTAGTACAACTTCTAAAAGGTAGGAAGGAAATTGGTTGTAAATGGGTCTATGCAAAAAAGGAAGACTCTTTTGGTACATGTTAGAAGGCTCGACTTGTGGCTAAAGCCTATGTGCAGAAGGAAGGAATTGATTACAATGAGATTTTCTCACAAGTGGTAAAGCATTCTTCCATTCGGGTTTTGGTGGCTTTGATTTCTCGATTTAATCTTGAGCTTGTACAACTCAATGTAAAAATCAGTTGGTTTTCACGTAGTTGGGTAACAACATTTGTTATGCAGATTGAAGAAATTTTTGTATGGGCTGAAGCAATCTCCTCGCAATGATATAATAAGTTTGATCGCTTCATGGTAGAGCATAAGTACACTCATATCAATTTGATCATTGTGTATATTTTCGGTGCCTTGATGATTGATCGTTTATCTATTTGCTCTTGTATGTTGATGACATGTTAATTGCTTCCAAGAGACAGGTGGAGATTGATAAGCTCAAAGATCAGCTTTCTAAAATATTTGAAATGAAAGATTTAGGCAAAGTAAAGAAAATACTTGGAATGGAGATAGAGTGAGATTGAAGTAGAGGTACAGTTTGGTTGACTTAGTCTCAATATCAACCGAAAGTGTTTGAATAATTAAACTAAACCTACTGGCATGCCACTTGCTTCTCATTTCAAGTTTAGTGCTTCCATGTGTCCAAGTTCTGGTGATGACAAATGGCATATGGAGAATGTTTCTTATACAAATGTTGTTGGTACTTGTACGCTATGGTGTGTACCCAACCTGATCTTTCACACGCGGTAAGCATGGTGAGTCGTTATATGCATAATCCTGGCAAAGAGCATTGGCAAGCTGTCAAATGGAATCTTAGGTACAATCTCCGGTATCAAGTTTAAAAAATAAGAGATGTTTAATCTTGACAACCTTGTAGTTGACTATGTGGATTTTGACTTTGCTGATAATTTGGATAAGTGACGATCCACTACTAGTTATCTATTCACTACGACTATTGTTGGAGTTCAACATTACAGTCTATTGTTGCATTGTCTACCACGGAAGGAAAGTATATGACAGTCACTGAGGCTTTTAAAGAAGCTATTTAGATGCATGGTTTAGTTAATGACTTGGGTATTGCTAAAAAACACGTAGAGGTATTTTGTGATAGCCAGAGTGCTATTTGTTTGTCGAAGAACCAAGTCCATCACGTTCGTACGAAACATATTGATGTCTGATTTCATTTTGTTAGAGAAATTATCAATGAAGGAGGCATTCATTTATTGAAAATTAGAATGGTGGATATGTTGACAAAGGTGATTGCTCTTAAAAAGTTTTGACATTGCTTGGATTAGGGATCTTCTGACAAGGTGAAGATTGTTGTAAATAAGATAGATTCATGAACTTTTTCGATACATTCCCCTCTCGTATGCATGTGTTGGAATTTATTTGGTTCAACTCCCGTTCATTTGGTTCATCACCCATTTTTTTGTTCATTTTCCATTTGATACATGAATCATCTTGATTCACGTATGACATTAATGTTTCTATGTCTATATAAAGATTTGTCTAGGATGGTTGAGAAACATTGAGATTGAATGTCATTATGTATTTACCTAGTGATATTTGGGATGAATTTTGTTGAGTGAAACTTTGTAGTAGGAGAATGTGAGATATACACTTTGTAACACCTTGATTATTGAGATTGGTTGCTGCCGTGGATGTAAGAAAATTTCTTCTCTCCGAACCACGTAAATCTTTATATTTTTTTTATTTAATTTCTGTTTGTAGGTGTGTTAGTGCGATCGATCTTGCTTTTGCTTCCGGTACAACACTTCCTCCAACCAATCTTTGGAAAAGGTTCATGCCCTTCTTGAGGTGCCTTGTCCAGAGACCATCGACGACATACGGTGGTGAAACGCTGGCCGGCCTCTCCCTTCTTCTCAGATTTTTGTCCAAAACGTCGAGAAAGCTAGGCAATCAATCAACCTCCATTTTTTCGTGCATGTTTCGGAAACGTGGGTTGCATTTTGTTTCTTCTTCTTCTACGGTCACGCTCATCAGCCAGCGTTGACCCATGCGAACGCTGACAGGCTTCTCAATAAGCATCGCGAGCAATGCCTATGAGTGGTGGTGCCCTTCTAGCAGGAGCCTCCATGTACGGCATTACTTGCCTTTCCTTCCATTTTGTTCGTGAACCAATCGACTCCAAATTCGAGTTCCCGACGTTGACGGATAAGTTTGTGCGTTTTAGAGGTATACACGAAATGATTGAATTAGATTAGTGATCCAAAAAACTCGAATAGAGTTCACAATCTAATCCAATTGAACCTTTTATTTTAGGGTTGGGTTGAGTTGATGTTTTTTTTTTTTAATTATTTAAAAAATATCTTAGTTATCTACCGTATAAGTTACCCTAATAACTAAAATCTCATAAGATTCAAATATCAAATATTTACAAGTGCACATTACTAACCGTAGTTACAAACGTCAAATATTATTAATTTTCATAATAATCTTAAAAGTAGAATAGGGTTGGGTTGGATTGTAACTCTATTTTTGGATTAGTCGAGTCTCCCGACTAAAAAAAATGTCAATCCGCAATGACTCGAATTTTCGATTTTTCAAAAGTTAAACCAAACTCAAACAAAAAAAAGTGACGTAACCCAACATTTATAGTTTAGATTGAATAGTCTGAATTGGTTGGATTCTCGAATTATATCAATATCCTTAATGCATTTTATACTATGGAGCTAATATTTTGAGCTTTCGAGTAACAACCCTCAAGTTATCGAATTCGATTAAAAGCTTTATATTGAATTCTAATTTAGAATCTTTTGTGAACAGAGATTGCAAATTGAATAACTTAGGTTTAGAAGATTGTTTAGATATAAAGTTTTAAGTTCAAAATTGAATGTTGAGTTATTTTTTGTACAAAAATGGAAGAATTTCTAAAATTTAAAACAACCCATTCCAATTTTGAGAAACAAATGTAATGAAGAATAGATAGGATGAGATTGGAAGATAATTAATTATTATCTTTCTTTCTTTTTTATGATCATTCAAATATAAAATGACAATAAAATAGTGATTAGATGACAGATGATGAGCTTGTGATTAACACTAAAACATAAAATGATAGCAACATTATAGATCACTAATCATAGTGGATGATGGGCTAACTCAATTTTGATAATCTCGTTCTCGTTTCAACAAAAATAAATGAAAATTTTCACGAGAACAGAGAATGAAATATGAGATAGAATCGAGGACAAGAAAGACTTTTTTGTCTCCACCTTATAAAAAAGATATCTCGAGTCTTCACTATCATTATTTTTTAAAGAAAGTTTTGATAAACAATTGTTCTACAACATTCCTCTCTTATTTTCAGTTTTGGTCGGATCATGATCCACCCATCATCTTTACAAGAGGCTTCCCATTCGACCAAACAAAAAAAATAATCTAAATCTTCACATAATTATACAATTCAATCCTCCGTGAAACTCCATCATTGACAGCTCAAGTCACTCAAACGAAGAGCTCTACCGTCATAAGCAGCCACTGTGACAGCCCTATTGAATAATTTTTCAACTTTCTATATCATCTCAAACCTAAACCTTTCCGCCTTTGGCGGGAGGGTTCCCATAAACCTTCACAGTTTCAAAACTCGAAGAGGCCACAGAATTCGTCCCTTTGGACGGCGCAGAGGACGGTGTTGGTAGCTTCTTCGGCAACATCTGCTCCCAATACTGTGTAGGCACCCTCGCCGCCTCCGACGACATGGAGGCGGCGACAACAACGAGAAGAACGAACAAAATGAATCGAAGGGGGGAAGAAAGAAACATGATTTGGAGAAGGATGTTGGCGTTGTAAGTGTTGAAGAAAGGAGGAGGGTTTTGAGAAGGAAAGGGAAGGAGACATGGGGAGTAAAGTAAGGAAAGGGCCAACTAGTTTTGTTAATGAAAAGGTGTGGCAATGGCAGACAAAACATGTTATGCCCTTCCATTACCTAATACCACAAAACAAAAACAACAACGACAACAAAAGGAATCTCTGTTTCAGTGAAGGTTTGAAGCTTTTATAAAATATTTAAATATATATGTTTTTTTAATTTTGTTTTAAGGTAAGAAATCTTTGCTGTCGGAGTCGTTGTTTTTTTGAAAGTGTGTGACTTAAGTAGTAATTATGAGTTTAGCCACACGTACAAGTTTGGTCTTGCTTTACTTTAAGAATTATTTGTACTTTATTCGTGAGATTATTTGTTATGTTATTTGTCTAGGATTTGGATTCTCCGACATTTCCTACGACATGGTTACGTTATTTACTTTTCGCTTTTTTCGAGTGAAGACTAAGTTCTTCCACCATGTTTTGTCTTCACTCACATGCATCCCGAAAAATTTCTAGGAATTCGAATTTGACACATGATGGCTCCGACATTCCTTTTCATCTCATGCTACATGGTCGTGTTCCCAAATTCGGTACCTGATGGCTCCGGCATTCCCTGCGACATGGTCACGTTACCTACTCTTCGTTTCTTACGTGGCTTCGACATTCTCCCGTATCCCCTGCAGCATGGTCATGTTTCCGAATTTGGTACCTGATGGCTCCGACATTCCCTGTGACATGGTTACGTTACCTATTCTTCGCTTCTTACAAACAAAGACTAAGTTTTTCCAACATATTTTGTCCTCACTCATATGCATCATAGAAAATTTTTTAAAATCTGAATTCAGTACTTGATGGCTCTTACATTCCCCCACGTCTTCTGCGACATGATCATGTTACCTATCATTCGCTTATTAAGAGTGAAGAATAAGTTTTTTCAATATATTTTGTCCTCAATCTATTTTTACTCTCTCTTAAATTTATTCCTAAATTACTAAATTTATTCCTAAATTACTTATAAGAGATTCATATTTTTACTCTTTCTTAATTAACTCATTAGTTCTACTTGTTAGTTAATTAATTAATAATTTTTTTTTAATTAATTGAGTTTATTTCAAATAAAATAAATTAAGAGATACATAAAAAAAACTCATGCTTTTAAAATTTATGGAAAAACTTTTTGAGGCATGAATTTTAAAACCGTGAAACAAATACGGGATTTAAATACTCTGGTTCATTCCCACCCGCTTTTCGTATGAACGGAATGGGTCCTTGAGCTCTTAGAAGATATATATATATATATATATATATATATATATATATATATACATAATTAAGAAAAGGTTAGAAATTTAATAATAATAAAGTTAGGGTATTCTTAAATATGGGTTGAAGCCTAAAACAAAACCACTAAAGTAATATAAAACAAATTCTTTAGTGGTTAGCCAAAGAAGGGAGAGGTGTTCGAACATAAAATAAGGTTGTGTGTAGGAGAGATGGGCGACAGTGTTAAAGTGAGGCTCATTTGAGGGCTAATGGATGCTGTTCTCAGACACTGTTGTTTGCCATTTACCCAACAAAACAACCTTATTTTATCCCAAATCAAATTAGAAGAGAACAGCATGTGGTTTTTCTATACTATATTGCTCTTTTATTTATATATATATATATATCATCATTACTTTGTTAAGTGAATTTGACCATTCAATAAAGTTTTTTTATTAAACAAATTATTATGTACATAAAATTATTATTTTTTTTTTAAAGTGCAATCATTTTTAGTATACTTGTAATTTTAGTTTCGCAACCTTCTTTTTTTTAAGTATTTTTCTCACTCGTTAGAGTACTTTTATTTATTTTGATGAAATTAAATGTGTACCTCAGCGTTTAATGATAAGGACTTTTGGTAGAAAAAGTCGATACATAAAAGGGTCGATTTGAAAATTTTAAAAGATTGGGTACGAAACTGAATATAACTCAAAAACTATGATAACTGGTGAACATAGAAATCAATATAAGTAATTTAAGCAAGATCCATCTCGGACTCGACTAATTTACAACAATGATGTAATTATGCAAGTACATACTGTATAAATTATATATAAATAGATAGATAAAAGCCAAATTTATATGCAACAAAGTGCTCGATCCATTCACAACCCAGAAAAACCATACATACACAACCAAAAACCAGGCTTCCTATTCCAAAATATAATTTGGTAATTGATAAATCTCCAATCTGGTGCAAAACCTGATGGGCTAAACGCAACTTTATAATCTGTACCAACACCAATTAATTTCTTCATCTTTTAATAAAATGTTCACAAAGATCGGTTCGGCTTTGACGATGAAGATGACCTAGCTTTGGCATAATCAACCAGATCTTTAAATAGTACATCCTCTTGCTTTTCCTGCTTAGTTGGGGTTGGTGAATTGAGAGAGAGGCTCTGTGCATCTCCGACTAAACTATCGTACGAACCCGACCCATGAGTTTCTTGTTGGTCGAAAAACTGTTGTCTCTGATCATATTTTGATGGTGGTGGTGGAAGAAAGGAGGAGCTTTGGGACTGTGAACCCCATTGTGCTGGAGGCAGCTGATCAGCAGACCTGCTCGTGGGAGCTGGTTCATCATACACAGGTTGTCCAGTGGGAAGTGGCTGTGATGGGATAGAGCGTTCAACATGGGAAAGGGGAGAAGAAGACGGCGGGGTTGAAGTTGGAACTGTGAACGGTGGACGCGAGGTTTCTGATGTTTCTTCTGATTTGTAAGCATCACCACTGAGGTAATCAACCACGCCACTGCCTCCTGCAACAACAGGCCTCTTTGATGATGGTGGAGGAGGTAGAAGAGGGCCAACACGAGTTCCTTCTGTATTACTGTTGGCTGGTTTTCTGCAACGAATTACAATGCATACATTGAACTTCCATGAAAATATGAAATGGGAAGAATGTTGGGCGTTTAGAAACTCAAATGTTTTGATCTAACAATTCTATACAATTATCATGTCCTAACTCCTAACAAGAATGAACATTCAAGCCCAGTCTCAAACTACCAGAAACACTGTAATCACTCAGCAGAGATTTTAATGGAGATCATTTCGTAGAGAGAATTTTATTAATACCTTCGAGCTAACTGTGAAAAATCATCTTCCGATTCGTCATCGTCATGGCTGACACTTATAATCGGAAGAGATGATGATTCAGCTCCTGTTGCGTTCCTAGTAGTAGTTCCATTCGCAATATTATCATGCTGTTCAAGTACTCGCTGCAGACTATCATTCAAAGCCAATCCCTGACATAAAAGTTCTTCATCTCTGGTGAAGTGAAAACAATAATCAGCATACAGAGTATGGATAAGGTAAACAAAGCATAATTTTCATTTTATTATACCTCTCTTCTGAATATGCATCCCTTGTTTCTTATAAAAATAAAATAAATGGCTGGGAAAGAAAACTCTTACGCTGTACTATTTACAAGCAGCATGACACGCTTTTGATAAGACCGGCACTGATCAACCAGGTCAACAATCAGTTCTTGCTTCACGCCCTGTCATTGCGTTCAGTCATTAGAACCCAAAATGGAAAGGAAGATTTTGTTTTCTTCAGTTTTAATGAAGCACATACACATGAAAAAATTTAATTGATATTAGGGGCATATCGGTTACTACCCTTGTTTTGTTTTTATTTGATTAACTTAGTAACTATTTGATCTTTTTTTCAGCTAGTTCTGTGCCTATTTTATTCAAGCAGATTAACACAACAAGAGTGAAGTAGATAAGTTTAGTACACAACTTCCTTCATCTTGAAAGGAAATTTGTACTGAATCGGCTTAATTTAAACAAATTTTATACTACAAATTCAGTCTATAGAAGATGTACAGATAACCTACCTCTGGTTTTTTAGGGTCCAAAGCACCAAGCATCTCCAATAGCACATCTGAAAGCCCCTGTGCATTTCGAATCTCTGGCAAGCTGTTATAAATAAAATTATTATTTGGTAGTAATCCTTTGCCCATCAAATAGGAGTGAAAACTAGCTGTATATTAAGAACATATCTAACAACTATACAAAATTATCCCCAAGGGTTCAAGTCAAAGCAAGCAATTTTTACATGAACTATATTGTAGCATAGACCAAAAAATAACATGAACAACCAATGCCGTTGCACATCATCAGCGGATTGACGTCATAAAACATTAAAAGAACCACAGGGGCTGCAAAGGGTAACTATTACTGCATTTCTATGTGATGATATAAAACCATGGGGCAATGCCACACCAATCAATGGGGAAACGAGGGTGGATTAATCATGTGGGTGGATGATGTACTAAAAGCTTGATGTCGTGTGGGTGGTTTACTGTTTTGGTTTATCTATCATTTATATGTTATTATACTCTAAATGGTTCAGTTATATGATTTGTTAAACTTATTGAGTACGTTATAAACTCAGTTTGATAGACAGCAGTTAGACCAAAAACTTTCTGAGAGAAATGTACACAAGGCTATGGGAGGACACAAGTAGAATGAATAACATTTTTATGCAAAATTCAAATAATGCAAGAGTGGGACAGAAACAGATATGCAGAGGATTTAGTGGTGGAATGGTAATTGAATGTCAGGAACAAACACAGGAGAAAATGAGCTCAAAGTACCTCAGGCCAGAAACATCAGAATCGAGAGAGGCATGAATTACAGCATCCTCATAACTTGCAGCAGCAGGTTGATTAACAATGGGCTGGGTCTGAGGTGGAGTAAAAAATGGAACACTATTCTCTTCTCGTGGTGGAAAATCAACTCCAGCATTCTGTGAAAGGCCAGATTCTATTAAGAATGGAAGTAATGATCGGTACGTGGCAAAAAGGGAAAAAGAAATCAAATGAAGATTTCATAAATACACACACAAACAGGAAAAAGATCAATTTTAGAAGTATGAGAAAAAATTGAAGTAACGTGAGGGGTAATTTTTCACCACTTAATTTTTCACTATAGGAAGGAGTGGAGAACGGAATGATACCAATTCTCTCACAACCAGAACCAAAATAATCACAGAACCTCTTCCTAATTAGAAATTATTAAAGAGTTGGGATCATTACCCAAAACTACAAACAAATAAGCAAATTCCTTCCCTCCTAATAAAGAAGACTCATCTCAAGTTCAAGACGCAGCGAAAAATCTCCAAAACCAACAGAGGCCAGTTTCTTCTTATCATATTAAAATACACCACCTGAAAATTCCGCTTTTGGCATAACAAAACACAAAATAACATTGTAGTTTCTAACAAATGGTAAAAAAAAATCCATAAAATTTATTTGTCTTAGGATCTGTGGGTTAGGATCTTTCAAAACCTAGTTCTACCAGATTCAAGTCCAAAAACCAAGCGGCAATTTTCTCTTTGAAAGGAAGGCATTCTATATCATTTACTATTCGACCAAGTAAATTGCTCTGCACTCGGCACTTCAACTTCTTGTCCAATTTCTGAATCACTTTCTATTAATAATTGACTCCTACCACCAAAATTCAGACCAATAACACCATAATAAAAGGGCATCACACAATCACACGATAAAAGCCAGATGGAAGAATTTCTAGATACTTAACCCATTTGATAATCATTCTTAACAGAACCCAGAAACCAAAAATTTCGGTTGCATTATTTGAAATGTGTCCTCTCTTCTTCTTCAGGTCTTTGGCATATATGCACACACAAGCTTCTTAGCACAAGGACTTTGAGAATTCATGGAGAAAATTAGAGATAGAAGTAGCACCATAAAGAACAATTAATCAGGTTTGTGGGTGATGCATAAAGAACTGCTTACTTATATCATGATCTTATATCAAAATGAAGGAATATCAATATAGAAGCCCTGTAGCAACATAAATCTTATACAAGCAACAAACAAAAATTTAATACCATCAGGAAGAACATGAAATTTAAGAGTTTCAATGCAGAGCTGGCATACAAACGAATGAATTGAAATAATTCAAAATAGAAACCAACGAAAATGATATTTATAATTTGATTCAGGCAATTGCTAAGTTAAACTTCTATTGGACAAGGGTGAAGAAGAAAAAACACATAAAATATCTTCTGTTTAAGGGAATGAGATCGCTAAAGAACTTTTATAAAGCAAGTGAAGGTCACTATACATAATTTCCGGCTGATCGCTAAAAGAACTTTTATAAAGCAAGTGAAGATCACTCTACAGAGTTTCAGGCCCGAAAAAGAATGAATAAAGAAAAAAAAACTACCTACCTTTAATTCATTATAAGCAGCATAGCATTGGGGATACCTTCCCCTTGGTCCCCCAAATGCTTCTTGCCATGTATCTATTAGAACTAATATTTTCTCCTTCACATCCAAGCTCGGCTGCAAAATTGAAACATATTGAAAGAAAGCATTACCATGCTTGCCTGAGTTTGCAAAGAAGAAAAAAGCAGCACAACCAATGAATAAGCAAAATGGAACCACATGGACAAGTCCTTTTATTAGTCATATATCATATGTCAATATAGAAAGTCACCTTCTTCTTCACTATTTTAACCATGTCATGCAGGATGTCACGCTCAATAATCTGCTGAAACACATTCTCACCACAATTTTTGCTGAGAGTCTCCAAGGCCTATATGATTAATATTTGAAAGAAGACATAGTGAGCTTTACATATTGGATATGGTAAGAAAGCCTCGAATCATTCACACAGGAACGAATTACACATGGGTGACCAAAACATAATGGAGATATCGAGAGAATACAGAAAACCCACAAATCTACAAAGGAAAATTTGGATAAACTATAAAAAGATCCTTGAACTTCGCCCCTTGTTTTAAAATTTCCCCTATTCTTTCTTAGACAATTTCATTGATGTTTGAAATTTACAAAAGGGATGTGTTATTTATGATGCTTACAAAAAAAACTTTCCCAATTACCAATGAGGGAGGTATGACAATAGGAATCAAAAGTATTAGGGTTAGTCCATAACAGAGCTTGTGCATTGTTGAAGGGATAGTAAATTAAGACCATGTCCAATAAACTCTTGACCTTCCTAGATGAAGAAAAGTTCATCCGAAGATATTGAGAATATTTATCTAGAAATTAAAAAGTATAAGTACACTGCATAAATAAGGGGTTTTGTGATTCGTTCTCTTTTACATAAAGGGTACTAATTGGAAAATAGATTCAATTTTTTCGCACTTTTTTCTCCAAGGTTGTTCTTCCTTAACTGCCAATGATACGAGTTCAGCTTTCATGAGCTTCTTGTGTGTGTTGAACTAGTGTGGTAGGACCCATTTCTCCGTTTGATCTTGAAAAAAAACTTCTACAAGGAGTTGGTTTCTTTTTGTGGAAATACAACCGAAGATCCAATATTCTTTCAAAAGTGTAATGTTATCCTTGACCTTTCATAAATGTTTCAAAACTACCCTTGAAATAGAAAATTTGTTAGAATATTGGACAATAAGTTGACGTGACAGAACAATGTTCTTTCAAACTTAATGCAGTCAAGTGTCCTAATCACTATCATATCGTTCTAGGTTACCACTCTATACACTTTTTGACCAACGTTCAACAAATTTCTACTCTAAGGATAATTTTGTAACTTTTATGAAAGGTCAAGGGTAATATTGCAACTTTTAAAATAACAGGAGTATTTTTAAAACCGAGAGAAAAGATCAGGGATATTTTGTAAATTTAGCCAAAATTTTATAGTAAATGCAAGTATAATACACAATAGCTTCAGATTTAATGAATTAATCAGTGTCATGGTCTAGTTTAGTTAAAACATGCAAGAGTAAGTGACTCCTCGATAAAATTTGATTTGACAAGGGAAAGAGAAATTTACAAAAAGAGCCAAAATCTGAATCTTGGGGTTTTTGTTTGTAAGCCGCTTCTTGAGTATCTTCAAGGCCTCCTTTGCTTGCCTGACATTGCCAATTTGAAACAATGATCAAAGTTTAAAACCATCACAATAAATAGAATAAGCATGTTGATTGTAAAATGAAAATGATGTAGATGAGAAAAGTGGGATATGAGATTCAAACCATCGTCAATAAAACTTTTTAAAAAAAGCAGTACAACTAAAACGGAAATAATCTATTGTGCAGACTCTAGTATTAAGCAAAGGAAACTCTAAGTCACAAATTTAAGCATAACGCACTTTATGTTAGTCATTCATTCATTCAACAGATTTCTTTCTGCAAATAGATTAAAGAAATTTTCAAGTAACATGCTCTAATGAGGTTTATTTTATTTTATGAAGAAAACAACTTTCATTGAGATAAAGTAGAAGAATACACTGGGGCAATATAAGAATGGACAAACACAAAATAGAAGGAGCCAGAAAAGCAGAAAACTAACAAACTACATAATTAAGAAAGGACTCCAATTCAAAAGAATGAGAAATCCTTGATTACAAAGATCCAAGAGGGGCATTGAACTAGCCAATGAGGTTAAGTTTTGTTTTTTATATCTGTGAGTATTTTGGTCAGCTTAAGGGCATGTTGACTATTCTCAACGACGACTATTTAACCCTACTACATGTGAGGTTATGATGAGAGGTTTAAAATATTAAAAGAATTTAAGCATTATTATGACGAAAATACAAAATGATTCTCATGCAATGTAGACTGTTGCATTGAGAAAGGGAAACTTTTAGTCACAAGTTTAATCATAACTCATAAGTCATTGCATGTTAGTCATTCACCAAAATATGTCTTTCAGCAAATGGATTAAGAGATTATCATGCAAAGTGTTGCAATCCAAACAAGATTGAAGTCTTTTGATTAATGAGCATTTAAGCTAATTCAAGCACCTCTTTTGATGAAATGGAATTTTCTCTCTTTCACTGTGTTTCTAGATCAGGGGACTTCATTACAGATATCTGATAAAATAACAACCAAAACTACGAATACAATTTTTGTTTCCAATTAGAAAAAGTACGTAAAAATCATCAGAGAATGTCCTTGACAATGCAAGCACAAACCAAGAAGTTTACCTCATTAAACAATTAGTAAAAAATTTGGATTTAAAGTACTCTCCTATCTGTTTCCAATAACAAAACCAAATAAACAACTGAAATATTACAACTGCAAAAAGGCAGTTCTTCCTCTCTAAAGCCCAACCACCAAAGAAATCACAAGAAATTTAGTACATTAATGCTAAAAGCATCAATTAGTTTAAGATAAGTTTGTAGCTTTTTTTGTGACTAAATAGCAAAAAACTTTTTTAGCCTCATTTTATTTTTCATCTTTTCAGTTTAAATAGTTCTTATGATTTTCGCTTGGTTCCTGAACTGAGGTGGACCTATTGGTTCTGATTTCATATATCCTACTTTCTTTGATGAAATTTAACAATTCCTGTCTGAAACGACAGAAGAGACAAAAGGATTACAAAATGGCATAGACGATCTCTCTTAAAATTTGTAAAATACATTAGGAGAAACAAGGTTGCACTTCCTCAATCTAAATATAGTACGATGAACCTGAAAAAGGAAAAATAATAAAAACTTATTACCCAGGGTCCATGTTAATAATATCACATAGCTCAATGTTTATGGCCCAGTCTGGACCAATCAGCATATCACTGGTTGCCCTCTCTGCACAGGCTGCTGCAGTATTGGCCATTCTTCTAATCCCTCAGCGAAGTCTTTTTCTCACGTCAACTTCCTGACGATACATACAACTCATCATAATCTCGCTCCTTTAATTAATTTAACATAAACAGAACAAAGTCAAACGTGGATTGGAAGATTAACCAATGAATTGCAGATTTCAATTGTTGTTTGCTTAATTGATACGTCAATCCTCGACACAGTTGACCTTCTAATATATAAACTAGAAGAAATTCGACATTCGAACAATAATAATGGAATAAACAAAAAGCTATTTTCTCTATGGAGACATTCTAAATAAGCCCTAATGAAATCCAGCAAATATCAGAAGCAGCCAATCCTCTTTCAAATCCAACGACATAAGAAATAGGCGACCAGATTGACAAGAACAAATCGGATCATCAACAAAGCACTTTGGCAACAGCCGATTCAATAATCAGCTAAAAGAATCCAGCAAATATTAGAACCAGCCAATCCTCTTTCAATCCCAACGACATAAGAAATTGGCGACCAAATTGACAAGAACCAATTGGATCATCAACAAAGCACTCATGGCAACATACAATTCAATAATCAGCTCAAAATTTTGAAAATGAAAGTAGAATTAAACCCCGGGTCTCCAAACTAGAGCAGAAAAATCACCTCTTCGCTAAACCAACAGGAGATTTGGAGACTTTCTTGCGCCACAATTCGGATCCACTCATACAAATCCGCAACCTAAAATCGGGGTAACATGATGATTTGAGGAAAGGGTATCATAGAAATTTAAAAACTGAAAAGAGAAGCGTGGAGATTGAAGAGAAAGCTTACCGGTCAAAGTCGGAGAACAAATTGAAACCAACAAAATGGATAGCGATGGGTTTATTTATGGGAAGAAGAATCGGAGCAGAGAGGTTGAACTCGGGGCGGTGGGAATGAATTTATTTGGTGTCCTTTACTTTTCTACTTCCAATTATCTTTTCTATGGGGAACTATTGTTTTTTTCCGTTTAAAATTTGTTATATTTTTTCTTAATTATTAAAAAACACTAAATTCTTATTTAAAAAATAAATAATATTCTTAACATATCATTCATTATCGAACAGAAATTTGACACTTACAATGATATATTCGTGATTGTAATAATACTTTTTATTTATTATTCTAAATGAATTTCTATTTTAATATATTTCAATGGCAGTTTTGAAATATTTATAAAAAATTAAGGGTATTGTTGTAATTTTCATAATTTTAAAATATTTACTAAGATCAGGGATATTATTGTAATTTTTGAAAAAGTACTCAGGAATCTTAAATAAATTACTAGATTTAGAGTTTTTTATTTTTAATATAATTTAATTAAAAAAAAAAAGTATAAATGTGCTTTAAAGTTTTCCAAGCAAAATTTTTTTTAAGTGTATTAATGAAATTTTTAAAAATTTAAGTGTATTTTTTAAATTTTTTTTTTTTTTAAGTAAACCATATTTTTTAGATTGTTTTTAAAAAATTTAAGATATTATTGAAATTTTTTTAAAGTTTAAAGGAATTTTTATTAATTTAATATTTTTGAATTTGATTATAATAATCTTAAAATTTAAGAATTATTTGGAAGTAATTAGAGTCTTCAACGTCTTAGTTCATAATCATTTAGATTTTTATTTTTAATGTTAAACTTTTGTATAATATTTATAATATTTCTAACTCTTTCTCTTTTGTTATTAAAACTTTTACTTAATTTTTATTTTTAATATTAAACTTTTGTATAATATTTATAATTTCTAACTCTCTTTTCTTACTAAAACTCTTACTAATTTTTTTAAAAATTAAGTTTTCAAACTAAAAAATAGTTTTTAACAATTTCATTGGGTTTTTGGAATATGATTAAAATTTTAAATGTTTATTTAATAAAATGAAAATAATTGTCGAAAAATTATTTAAAAAATTATTTAAAAACAATGATTATCAAACATTGTGATGGCAAAACTCCGTGGTTTCAAGCATTTGCTAAAATTTAATCCACAAGTAAACATCAGGTTCCACAATTTGATAATTCCTTCTCGTTGAATACACTACGCAGACTCGTCAACTCGTTTTTTTTTTTTTTATCTTGAATATATTTTTATTTTTGAAATTAAGTTTCAAAACTATTTTTAAAATATATTTTTAAATTCAAGCAAAGTTCAAACTTAAAAAGGAGGTCTCAATCGATAATTAATATGTTTTTAAAAATTAAATTTATAAATATTATTTTACTGAAGGAAGTCATGTTTTGAAAATTAAAAAAATAGATCGATTTGAAAATTGTGTTTGTTTTTTAATTATTTTCTTTTTCAAAGAATTTCATATTTCTTAAAAAAAATATTTGAATATTTAATCAAATTTCAAAAATAAAAATTACTCATGTTATGTTTTTGGAATCTTGTTTGGAATTTAAATATTTTCTTAAAAAAAAATGGAATTTATGGTAAAGATTTTTTAAAATCTAAAAAATTAAATAGTCATCAATTTATGTTTATTTAAGAATAAAAAAATTAATTAAAGTTTTGACATTTTAAAAATACATACTAAATTTATGTGAGGGTAAAATTGGTTGAAAATAAACCTTTTTTAGTACTTGAAAAAACAAATCGTATAGAGTTTTAAATTCTTTTATTGTAATGAAATTTAATTATTATTATTATTATTTTTTATATTTTTTAAAATTTAAATTTAAATTGATCCAAAATCGATGATAGAAAATGTCCATGGAATAGGGTAGAGACGAGAAAATCTTCTCCATCTCCGTCCACCACCAGTGAGTTGAGCACGGTTTGTGAAGGGAGAGAACCTATTTTGAGTTAAAAATGAGTTTCATGGTTTGGTTTGAGAATTTCATATTCTAAATTCTCCCTTTGTATGGTATGAAATTGGTCGTGGTTGATTGATATAGATTCATTAGAGGAAGCTTTACCGCCTTCATGAAGGATTTGTGAACCAAGAGGGACTATAGAAGGAGATTGAGCTTGAAAATGTAAGGTACGATTTTGGAGTTTTGAGGAACTTTAGTTGTAACGGTCCAAGCCCACCGCTAGTAGATATTGTTCTCTTTGAGTTTTCTTTTGCGCTTCTCTTCAAGGTTTTTAAAACGCATCTGCTAGGAAGAGGTTTCCACACCCTTATAAAAAATGTTTCGTTCTCCTCCCCAATCGATGTGGGATTTCACATTATGATATGTTTATGCATGTGGTATTTATGTTGTTATACAGGGATGATCAAGTGTTCGTCAACTAACTCCTCGTCGTGAAATTGACTCGATTGCCGAGGGTCTAGACAATATTATAGAATTAGTTATGATTTGCTTGTACTATATCATAATACTAGAGTTTTGCCCGTCAATTTCCTATTAGTGAATCTATCCCAATTGGTAGGGAACAACAATAACGCCCTTATGAGTTTGTAGAACTGGTTGAGCCCTAAAAAATGCATGAAGCCCTTGAGAACTTTATGAGCACCTTGCCGGTATTGTTAGGGGGTCTCCATGTTGGGATTTATGTCATAAAGACTCGTAATTAATTATTTAATTTTTAATAATAATTTTGATTATTTTATTTACAATTTAATATTATCGATGGTATGAAAAATCTAAGGTTATTAGTGTAACATTGAATAATATGTGGTTGACATACAGGAGAATCATGTTTAAGTAATAACCGGAAGGGTTTATAGTATATGGATAATTTTGGGTACCTTATCTCGGTAACACTATTGATATGCTCACATTGTAATTCTTACAAATGAATTGATCCAAATCGTTTATGCAGAGACATGTGAGTATGGGTATCCTATACAATAAGTTGTATAAGACTGAACCACAAAATATTTAATCGTTTTTTATAAGTTCGTTAATTGAGAAGATTAATATTTTATAGGATGATCATATGCAACTCGATCTTAATCTTGAATGAGTTATGAATTCGTGCATGTGAGAAATTTTCATTTATTTTGCATGGGTGAGAATGATTTTTGTAACAGATTCAATATGTCTACCATTTTGAGGATTTAACCAAATAGGGAGTTGGGAACATAATTTCAAGGGGTAGAATTCTTTTATGGTCATATAGGGTAAATAAATGAGTTGTTCCCTTAAGTAACTTGCACAATGAGGTCCACCCTCTCACTAGCTCGAGAGGGTTTTCTTTTATAGTTGGACCACAAGCAAGTTGTTCATTAGAGAATTAGCGGTATCTAGTGTGTAAGATTAATTATATGGGTAAAATGAACCTTTAACCTAGTTGTAATTAGGAATAACTTATTGATGATTAACTTGTTTGTAATGATTATATCAATGGACAAAATTTGTACCACCGTGCGTACAAGTGCAACTTTTAGGTCAATAGTAGACTGACCTATAATTAATGAATGAGAATTTATTAACTAAAAAGTTTCATTAATTAATTAATTTTGTATTATTTGAGCTTATAGTCTATAAGTTCATAAGGTGTAACGACCCTAAATTTCTACATACCAGAGTCGCTACTAACGTCTCATGCTTATCTCTTATGCGAAAATATAACTCTTAAACGAAAATTTCATCTATAATATAAATCTAGTAAACATTTCAAACATCCTCGCTCTGAAAAACACAGTCATGATCTTACGTGTTCATGGTATTCGACTTCACCCCGTACAGGAGTTCGTGAAGATCTTTCTAATACAGATAATCTTCCATCTGCATCTTCTAAAATAGAAATCGGATCCATCAAACTTCTCAATTCCAATATTTGATCTTTCCATCTTCACAGATCGTGGTGAATCTTGTCTAACTCTGATACCAGTTGTTAGGATCACACAACAACACTAAAGGTTTATATTGATGACTTCATGTATGTACAACAGAGAATACAGAAAAGCTAGAAAGTACAATCTCAAAGTAATGCCTAGGGAGTATATATATAACTATCTACCGGAATAGTTTTACTAGATATAGCCTTTTACTCTACATAGTTGTTTACTATATATGACCATTTGCGTTATATGTCATTTACCATATATGGTTTTACTACGTATAACCATTGATAAAGTTATGAATAAGCAGCAGACTCCATAACCCAACACTTACGTTATGGGCCTACTAGGAAGATGTCACATAAACCTTAGAGATGTGCATGAAAGCTAAGTCGAGGCATATGCAAGACAGAGGCAACAATGTCAACATGAGTGGCATTGATAAACTTGTTGAAAGGTCGGGTAGGGCCCCGGCCTTAAACTCGAAAAGGGAATTTGGGCATGTGATTCTGAAGTCGAGTCTGTCAATATAAAATATGAAAACTCATCAAAATTGGTGTCAATCGAACACAGGACGAACTCTCTATGACAATGTATGTCTATTTCTCCAAAATCATGTCTACACCTATCATACCAAAAATGCCTCAAAATGTACCTTAGGGGGAGGTGTGATGTCAGCTCTCCACCACCTCTGAGCCCTGTGGCCTAAGCGAGCTACTCTATGACATATGCATGTGTCACAGTGACCGCAAGCATTGTGAAACGAGTGTCTCAGACAACTTCCTTTGAAATGGATATTCCAAGTACAGTGTCGGACGACACGGGTGTGCCAACATTGCGCCCTAGCGCATGTGTCGGAGGTTGAATTATGCACCCGCTATCCATAATGGATTCTATAAATGAACTAACATGGACACAAGACGATCCAATGTCTTGATATAACCTGGATGGATGGATGTTCAGGATGTCCCAATCATGTGAACGACACATGGGTCCATTCTCGATGAGCATGACCGAGCGAGTTAAGTTAACCAATGACATCCCAGGACTTGAGATGACATACAAACATGATGACCATGTCAATTGGGAACCAATATGAGAATTGAGGCGTGACGTTGCACATGAGAGACCTTGGCCTCAAGCAGAGGAAAGGTCGAGTCAAATGACTTGACCTAATATAGAGGCAAGTTGGTTGGGTTGTAGAAGATTGAACATGCACGCGTAGGTAGTGTGTGTGGCCAAGCAAGGTTGGATCCGCACAAGTTGTATTCAGTTGACGAAGATAAACCTCGCCTAAGGTCCAACGAAACCATAAAGACGGACGAAAAATGAACATGAGCATTGGATTTCCCTCAAGACTTGTCATGAGCGTGTCAAGATCACGATGTCGGATGGTTAAAAATATACAACCATAACAAATGACACGTTCTATGTGGCCCCTCCATGTATTGTATTTAATGATTGTTATAACGTAAATTATGTTATGCCAAGACTACGTGATGATGTATTATGACTTATGTTATGCTATGATATGTCATGCACACCATGTTAGCATGTTTGTTTTTGAGATTGTAAAATGTTGATACGTCAAGAATGTATTCCTAAAAATGTCTATGAAAGAACGAATGCACGATCTGCATATTATATGATTTGAAGCTACAGGGACCTCATGCATTTTTGTGTGTCATATTCATCGGGATACTTCCTCGTCATGATTAGTATGGACGTGTATGTTACAATATTTATGTTTGTCATGATGCTATGATACGGTATTGTGTACACCCCAATACCACGTGAACTCCTTTCCCTCTATGGTTGTGGCAGTATGAGTGTATACTAGCTGAAAGACAGGCCCAGGGCGTACGTATACGCCCGCCTAGTGGGTCCATGTGTGCATACGTGGGTCATGTGTAAAGAAGTAATACACATCCAATTTTAGCTCAAACTGAAAAGTACAGTTCAAGGCCATGAAACAGTGTTTTATAAAATGTTATGTCTTAAACATGATTGTATGTGATTGCATTTCTCGACCACAATAATGGAGTTACGTACTGAGTATTTCTTAAAATACTCAAGTCACGTGCTACTCTTATTTTTCAGGTAAAGGTAAGACACTTCTGTACATATGACAATGTCACGATGGCAACCATGAGACTAAAGTTAGGGTAAATGCACTCATGTTGTTTTTCTTGCATAGCCCTTAGGTTAGATCAAGACAATGCTTTATTTTCTAATTTTATTTAAAATTCACGTTATTTACTTTTCCACATATCGTTTTAATAACCTATAATGCAGGTGTAAGTCATAGCGTCGTTATGAAATATTTTAAATAAATTTTTTACACCTAATAATTATGTCATATATGTAGTCGCGACTTTATTCTAATAAAAAATATGTTACCATCCAAATATACTCCTAATTAAAATTTTCAAATTGCATACCAACACAAAATACAAAATCACCCGTTAATTTTATAATCACTCTTCTGGATTTTTAAATTATACATCCAAGAGAATCATTTTTTTTTATCAAAATGAATATGGTGTGAATTAATACAAAAGAACGCTAATTTAAAACCTAACTCAATTGATTTAGACATTATTTTATTTTATACATATATTCGTTTTTTTTAAAAATAAATATTATAATAATTATTCAAATAAATATTATAATAATTATTCGAAAAAGAATGGTTCTCACTTGGACGTACGCCCGTCACTGGTTCAACTTAATGAAATACCTTCCTACACCTAATTGATCAAAAAAAATTCGATGAGTGGCACAAACTCTTTTTTATTTCGAGCGGTGTTATAGGCCGCTAGTTGATATGTCGACGGAGATTTGCGTCATGCTTTGTAACGACCCGAAATTTTCTACTTAATTTAAGGTCGCTATTGTATACATATCATAAACATGAATGCGGAAATACTTCATTTAAACTTTCATAAAACATAACTTTCAACTTAAAACACAGCCGACTTACGTGTTTTGAAAACACCTTTAAAACGACATAACAAAAGAGTAAATAAAATAAATAAACGTTTAAATTAAAAACATCATATTCTAGCCTAAGATTAAGAAAATAAATGCGACTACCCTATGCATGTGCCATGGTCTCGAGTTGCGATGTCGTCGTCAGCCGTACAGGAATGTCTTGCCTTAACCTGAAATAGAGGTAGCACGTGGCTTGAGTATTTTAAGAAATACTTAGTAAGTGACTCCACTATTGGGGTTAAATGGAAAAACATGCGAATGCAATGACGGGACCTATCATATCAGTCTATTTTTCCTACGGTACTATTCTAATTGGATAGCTTGGATGTGTACCATATACTCTACACACAGCCCATACATGCGAGTATGAGTTCATCAGTCAGTTCGCACACCGCTGAGCCCCTTTTCTTGTCGGGCGAGCCTTCTCTGGTAGCTCAACTTTTGCCGGACACCCATTAGAACTAGTAATCGTCACGGCAGCATTATGTAAAACATAACGATACTTCGCCTGCCTAATGGATGTACGCGCCTGTACCCTCGTGATGGAATAGGGGTATCCCCCAATGCATGAGCACACATAATGCATGAGGTTCCAACATTTTTCCGTTTTCATTATCATTTAATACAACCCCGTTAGCATTCTGTACATATCATATCGTTTCAGATATCGTTCATCATTCATATCATATCGTTTCTCATTATTGAGTTCTCATATCATACATAATGCTAACGGGGTTATATTTCATGTCATTTATCGTGATTTCATGTCATTCATATCATGTTGTATACACACAATTAAGGAGACATAACATACCGTCCCATGCTTTTAACATAACATTTCATCATACAATTCACCTATTATAACATATACATAACATATCATAAGCATATCAATCCACACACAATTCACACATATCAATATGTATGACACGTGTCAAACCACGGGGCACATGTCAACATCAAATATAACGATACTGATAGACCACTTATTTATTTATTTATTATTTTTTTTGTTAACCTAATTTTTATTTTATAATTATTTTTATTTGTTTATTGTTTTTCTTTTTTGGGCTATTACATGCTTATTTTAGAATGCTTTTTTTAGAAGTTAACGTAAAAGAGTTTGGTTGGTTCATAATCAATCGCAAAACGGCCCACTACTTCTCCGCAGGAAACGAAGGAACAGAAAAAGGCAAGTTTTGTATGTTTTACACGTCTTTACAACCATCATTATTCATTATAAAGATTCAAAGGAACACAATTGTTATTTCCTCCATATCATTTTCTGAGAGCTACTTTGGCTTCACAAATGGCTCGACACCAGCGGAGCAGCGGAGCGGTTTCCATGAGCACGGTGGCTGTTGCGATGCCCTTGCTGCTGCTCCTTGCCTTCAAACATGGCGACGCTGCTCCAACTTTTGATGTTGGTGACTCGAACGGATGGAACCTGAACGTGGCCGGATGGCCTAATGGGAAGGTGTTTAGAGCCGGTGACATATTAAGTGAGTTTTCAACTCTCGCTTCGATCCTTGAATAGCAACGGGTGTTTTACTTACGTAATTGTATCTGTTAAGAATGATGCTCTTATATCCAAATTCTAAAGATAAGATAAAATATATCAAATATAAAATCATAACGGGAGAAGAACAAAACACAAGTCCCCTAGCACACGCGTTTTAAAGCCTTGAGGGGAAACACGAAGGAGAAAGTCCGAAGAAAACAATATCGGTGGATCTGGGCCGTTACATTAGGGCTATACAAAATATATTCCAATAGTATCCAATCGAATTCGCAGTTAGATCGTTAATAATAAACGGCACGAATAAATTCTTTTTTGTTTTTGTAGGATTCAACTATAACCCGAGCGTTCACAACGTGGTGGCAGTGAACGAGGAGGGTTATAGAAGCTGCATAGCTCCAAGAGGTGCCAAAGTGTTCAATTCAGGCAAGGATGAGATCACGCTCTCAACAGGACATAGCTTCTTCATATGCACCATACCAGGCCACTGCCAAGCCGGGATGAAAATTGCTATCACTTCCCTCTAGTTCTCGACCAGCCCCGTCTCGTTTCGATGTAAATGTTCTAAGTCGTAATTTTATAACGATCCAATGTAACTATGATTTGGAACCATGGTGGAAATAAAATAATTGATAATAATTAAGCGTGTTATAGGTATCTTTTTTTTTTTTTTTTTTTCTCTTTGTTTATATTATTTAATTTTTATAAATATGTATAAATTAAATTTATAATGGTTGAAAATAATTAGGATAATACTCAAATTTTCTATTTTTATAAATTAATATAAATAAAAAACGGGTATATTTGCTTAAATTATTTCTACTAATGATTTATATCAGCATAATACAATATCTATTAAAAATATTTAGAAATTGCATTATTAAACTATGATTGAAATTTTTTATAATTATTTAAATATATATTCATTAACATTAACTTGGGGTGTGACTTAAGAAAATCATCGTCATAATGTATCATGACATTTAAAACATGCATTTCATTTTAATATGGAATAACGTCATATTAAAGAATTTCATAATGGTCATGTTGTCATGCATAATCATATAACATCATCATGTCACAACATCATATAATATCATATGACATTATCATATAACTCAATCATGTCATCATAGTCATATATCATACATCATCATATAATATAGTCACAACATCATAAATATAAAGCATAAATGATACATACAAAGGCCACCAGGCACGTGTTGTCATGTATCAAACAAGTACGCTAAATTCGAGTAGGCTTGTCTTCTGTCCCTCGAAGTTGCTCCAAGTATCCCCGGGAGTCGTTTCTTATTAGGAGGTCCATCTTGTTTTGTTAGAAACGTCCATGGAGTAGGGTGGAGACGAAATTTTTTTCCCATCTATGTCCACCAACAGTGAGTTGAGCCCGGTTTGTGAAGAGAGAGTACCTATTTTGAGTTTAAGATGAGTTTTATGGTTTGGCTTTAGAATTTCATATTCTAGATTCTCCCTCGGTAGGGTATGAAATTGATCGTGGTTGATTGGTATAGACTCGTTAGAAGAACCTTTACACCTTCATGAAGGATTCGTGAACCAAGAGGGACTATAGAAGGAGATTAAGCTTGAAAATGTAAGGTACGATTTTGGAGTTTTGAGGAACTTTAGCAGATAATATCTCGCTGACCAAACTCGATGATTTGTGGCTCATTACGATTGAATTGAATAATACTAAAGGTTTGATGAAGAATGCCCATGACTCAGAGTAGACAGAAGAGTTATTATGATGAGATGCGTAAGAGCTTAGAATTTGAAGTGGACAACATGGTATTCTTGAAGGTGGTCCCGATGAAAGACATCCTAAGGTTCAGATGTAATGCCGCAAGTATATGACTGATCCAAGCAAACGTGATAGATTATAAACCGCTACAGGTAGATGAGGAATTGAGTTATGACTAGAGGCGAGAAAGAATCTTGGCCCATGAGGTGAAAGCTTTATGCACAAGAGACATCATCTTTGTTGAAGTACTGTGACAAAACCACAAAACAAAAGGCCACAAGGGAACAAAAGGAAGAGATAAGGGAGAAATACCCTGAGATACCATGTGAGAACGAGAGGAAGAGACGAGGGAGAAAATAAATCGAGTTGTTATAGAATTTCGACAATTACGAGGATGAAAATTCTTTTAGAGGTATAGATGTAGTGGTCAGAGGAAAAAAAAAAAAAAAAAAAAAAAAAATTTTATAGCGAGTCGTCAAAAACCACCCTCGCAAGTCTGCTTCAGTCCGCGCGTGTGATCGAAAGCCCATAGGCATTTAGTAACCCGCACACCCAAATTTACCTGCAACCAGACCTGGTTCGGCAACCCTTGCGACATCCTGCTCCATAGTCGCCACATAAATCCAACCAAATCAATATTCTAACTCACATGCCTTCTAGCGTTGCCTCGGTTCGGCTTCAGTGACTCTATTTCGGCGTAGGCGACATATTTGGCTCGTATTTGAGTTATTCGAACTTTTGGGATTTGTTCTTAATGTTTTGGACCATTTCATAGTAGTTTTTGATATTTTCGGGAGCAATTGAGTGAGTATGACCTCATTTTGGTCAATTTAAGTTATTTTTTGGCTAAAAGTTGAATTAGTTGACACCGTTGGATGAATTAAATTATATATCATGTCATAACTTCATGACGTGGGTTTACATAGGTAGAATTGAAATTTGAGGAGCAGTTTCAAACCAGCTTTAGGATTATTTAGTGACTTCGACTCGGGGCAACCAAATAAGTAGTTCTACTATTAGCATGATTGGATGAATTGAATGATGTTGAACTATATCATAATCATACTATGAAGAGAGTAGGTTTTGACCCTCATGTGTAGACAAGACAAGGTGACGACACAGTAGTGATGCCCCAATCGGCCACGTAAAGGGCGAAAGAAGACAAATGCCATGATGCAATCGAGTAGGATGGTGCATCATCTAACCCACCACATAGATGTGCATGAAAGCTAAGCCAAGGCATAGGTAAGACAGAGGCAACAATGTCGACATGAGTGTCGTTGATAAACTTGGTGAAGGGTTGGGTAGGGGTCGGGCCTTAACCTCGAAAAAAGCATGCATTCTGAAGTCAAATCTGTCCATATAAAATATGAAAACTCATCAAATTTTATGTTATTCTGACACACGATGAACTCTCCATGACACAGTATGTCCATTTTTTCAAAATTATGTCTACACCTATTATACCAAAAATGCCTCAAAATGTACTTTAGGGGGAAGCGTGATGTCAGCTCTCCACCACCTCTAAGCCCTGTAGCCTAAGCGAGCTACCCGATAACATACTCATGTGTCACAGTGAGGACAAACGTTGTGAGACGAGTGTCTCAAACGACTTCCTTTGAAATGGGTATTCCAAGTATAGTGTCAGACGACACGGGTGCGCTGACATTGTGCCCTTGCGCATGTGTCTGAGGTTGGATTACGCACCCACTATCCACAATGGATTCTATAAATGAACTAACATGGACACGAGATGATCCAATGCCTCAATATAACCTGAATGGATGGATGTTCAGAATGTCTCGATCATGTAAACGATACATGGGCCCATTCTCGATGATCATGACCGAGCGAGCTAAGTTAATCGATGATATCCCAGGACTTGGGATGACATCAAGACATGATGGCCATGTCAATTGGGACACAAGATGAGAATTGAGATGTGACGTTGCACATGAGAGACCTTGCCCTCAAACAAAGGCAAGGTCGAGCCGAATGACTTGATCTAGTATAGAGGCAAGTGGGTTGAATTGCAGAAGATTAAACATGCACGCGTAGGCTACGTGTGTGGCTGAGCAAGCTTGGATTCCACACAAGTTGTATTCGTTTGGCAAAGACAAACCTCGCCTAAGGTCCAACAAAACCACAAAGATGGACGAAAAATGAATATGAGGCTTGAGTTTCCCTCAAGGCTTGTCATGAAGGTGTCAAGATCACGATGTCGGACGATTAAAAATGTACAACCATAACAAATGACACGTTTTTCTTGAGCCCTCTATTTTTCGTATTTTATGATTGTTATGACGTTAATTATGTTATGTAGTGTTATGACTTATGTTATGCCAAAACTACATGATGATGTATTATGACTTATGTTATGCTATGATATGTCATGCAAACCATGTTAGCATGTTTGTTTTCGAGACTGTGAAATGTTGATTATGCCAAGAATGTATTCCTGAAAACGTTTATGAAAGAACAAATGCACGATCTGCATATTATATGATTTGAAGCTACTAGGACCTCATACATTTTTGTGTGTCATATGCATCGGGATACTTCCTCGTCATGATTAGTTTGGACGCGTATGTTACGACATTTTTGTTCGTCATGATGTTATGATACAATATTGTATACAATAGCTTAAAGACATGAGTGTGCGCCTTCCCTCTATGGCTCTGGCGGTATGAGTGTGCTCTAGCTGAAAGGCAAGTCTAGGGGTACGCACGTCCGCCTAGTGGGTCCATGTGTACATACATGGGTCGTGTATAGAGAATTACTACACATCTAATTTTAGCTTAAACCGATAAGCAAAGTTCAAAGTCATGAAATGGTGTTTTATGAAATGATATGTCCCAAACAAGATTGTATGTGATTGCATTTTTCGATTCGAATAGTGGGGTTAAGTACTAAGTATTTCTTAAAATACTCAAGCCACGTGCTACTCTTAATTTTCTGGTAAAGGTAAGACACATTTGTATGGATGACAATGTTGCAGTGCCAACCATGAGACTAAAGTTAGAGTAGATGCATTCATGTTGTTTTTCCTCTGTAACTCTTAGATTAGATATTTGGCTTCACGGGTTTTTCTTATCCCTACGATCCTTTTCTCTTCAATATTAAATATAAATTCTTCCAATAATTTTTGCATCATTCATTGCATTCCAACGCACAATACAAAGCCACCCCTTAATTTTATAATCACTCCTCTTGGATTTTTAAATTATACATCCAAGAGAATCTTTTTCTTTTTTTTTTTTATAAAAAATGAATACGGTGTGAATTAATATCGATCTAAGAATTAAACATAGAACCAATTTAAACATAATTCAATTGATTTGTATTAATTTTATATATTGGACTTAGTTCAAGATGTGTATTGTCGAAAAAGAGTGATATGCACTTGGAAGTACGTTTGTCACCCGTGTAACTTGATGAAATATCTTCCTGCACCTAATTGATAAAAAAAATAGTGATGAGTGGCACAAACTCTTTTTTATTTCGAGCGGTGTTATAGGCCACCTGTTTGATAGGTAGACGGAGACTTGCATCATGCTTATTTTTTAGAAGTTATTGGTTCTTTTCCTTGTCGAAAAAACAGCTTCGCTCCTTCCCTTCGTCAATTGGGTACAACGGAGTTAACAAAAATAATTAAACTAATAACAAAAATAGGTGTCATTTCATAATTAATTTGTTATGAAATAATTGTACCCATCACAAAGAATGTGAAATATGAAACTCATAAATAGCAAAACGGCCCACTACTTCTCCGCAGGAAACGAAGGAACAGAAAAAGGCAAGTTTTGTCTGTTTTACATATCTTTACAACCATCATTGCAAAGCTTCAAAGGAACACAATTGTTATTTTCCCCTTATCATTCTCTGAGAGCTAGTTTGGCTTCACAAATGGCTCGACACCAGCGGAGCAGCGGAGCGGTTTCCATGAGCACGGTGGCTGTTGCAATGGCGTTGCTGCTGCTGCTTGGCTTCGAACATGGCGATGCTGCTGCAACTTTTGTCGTTGGTGACTCGAATGGATGGAACCCAAACATGGAGGGATGGCCTAATGGGAAGGTGTTTAGAGCCGGTGACATATTAAGTGAGTTTTCATCTCTTGTTTTGATCGTTGAATAGCAACGGATGTTTTACTTACGTAATCGTATCCGTTAAGAATGATGCTCTGATCCCATGTTAAGAATGAGAAATAAAAGTGGGATCGAAAGTCGGAGAAAAGAGAAAATATTCTACTAACCAAATCATCAATATAAGATAAAATATATCAAATATAAAATCCTAACCGATTACGTGTGATGTCTCACATTGGTTGGGGAGGAGAACAAAACACAAGTCCTCTAGTCAACGCGTTTTAAAGCCTTGAGGGGAAACCGTAAGGGAAAGCCCAAAAAGGACAATATCTGCTAGCGGTGGATCTGAGCCGTTACAGTTGGTATTAGAATCAGACACCGGACGATGTGCTAGCCTTCTCGTTGTTCCTCGAAGGGGGTAGTGATAAACGAAACAAATATATACTTTTTTTTTTCTTTTTTTTTTTTTTGTAGGATTCAACTATAACCCGAGAGTCCACAACGTGGTGGCAGTGAATGAGGAGGGTTATAGGAGCTGCATAGCTCCAAGAGGTGCCAAAGTGTTCAATTCAGGCAAGGATGAGATCATGCTCTCAACAGGACACAGCTTCTTCATATGCACTATACCAGGCCACTGCCAAGCCGGGATGAAAATTGCTATCACTTCCCTCTAGTTCTCAACCACCCCGTCTCGTTTACATGTCTATCTCGATGTAAATGTTCTAAGTCGTAATTTCATAAAGATATCGATATAACGATGATTTGGAAACATTGTGGAAATAAAATAATTGATAATAATTAAGCGGGGTTATAATATCTTATTATTATTTTTTCTCTTTGTTTATATTATTTAATTTTTGTAAATATGTTTAAATAACAATACATTGAAAATAATTAGCATAATAATGTTAATACACTAAATTGTTCTATTTTTATAAATTAATATAAATAAAAAATGGAACTTATATCAACATAATACAATATTTATTAAAACTATTATTTATAATAAAATAAGTTCAATTTATTTAATTAAATAATTTAATACAAGTTTTTGATAGGGATGGTTAAAATTTAAAATTAAAATATTATTTGATAATTTAAAATTAATTAATTTAATGCTTATAATTGATAATAATTTGTTCATTAATTAGTAATTTAATTAACCGTTCAGATTTTACCAATATAGAAAAAGAGAGAATTAATTATATAAAACAAATATAAATATTATTTATTGTGATTTATATAAATATAAATAATGCATTGATTATTGATTAGGGATCTTGTTTTAGAATCAATGATTGATTGTAGAGTTCGTAAGCATTTTTCTTTTTCTATTTTTAATATTTAGAAATTGCATTTGAAATTTTTTATAATTATTTAAATATATTATTCATTAACATTAATTAGGTTGTGTCTTAGGAAAATCATCGTCATAATGCATCATGACATTTAAAACATGCATTTAATCTTAATATAGAATAACGTTATTTTTTTTCTTTATTTATCTAAATTTCACAGTGATTTGTTTTTCACTATAATTGTTTTAATGATTTTATTATGAACATAATGACATTAAAGATTTTTCTGCATTTTTTAATTAAGTCATGATTGTAGTAGCGATTTTATTATATAAAAAAAATAGTTACACATTTGATAACCATTAGGTATCCAATCATGGATGGATACGGGACTTGCAACTAAAAATACCATTACATTTTTGCGCAAATTTTAAAATTAAACATAAATTAAAATAAAGATAGACAAACACCATCTCAATTTAAATAAAATAAAATAACATTAGAAGGTTCAAATTTATTTGGAAAAATGGGTTTGGGATACAATTACAAATTAAAATATAAAAACGAACTGACGCTCCGGAACGACCCTCTTTATGACCATGCAACTCTTGAACGCTTTTCCACCTCGATTGGCAACTTGCAAACACCTAAAAAAGAAAGGGAAAATGGGTGAGTATTAAAAGATTCCGTAAACAACATACTTGTAGGGTCTCATTGCATCCTTAACCTTGTAGGTATCAACGCCAATGCTACAAGTCACAGATATGCTGAAGGGAATCCTCGTCCCGATCCTCACAAAAATAAATGAAAAATTTCGTAGAGATAGAGAACGAAAAATAGGGTAGAGACGAGGATGGAGAAGGCTTCTACGTCCTTATCCCGTCCTCGTCCCGACTTGGGTACATCTCTATCTACCCATCTAGTTATCCAAAATAAAAAATATATGACAAAACTTCAATATATATTATATTTTTTAAAAACTGTTATGCCAAATTAAAAAAAAAATCTTAATCTTATTAATTTAATCAAAGTGTGACTAAAAAAAAAGGGTTTAGTTTACTTTTTAAAATTACCATAATATTTGATTGAAACTGATTATTTTGTTCTTTAGAACATAAATTGATTGAAAAAGTAATTGCGCATCGATCGTCATTCTCTTTCGAAACCCTTCCAATCAATCGAAGGAACCAAAGGAAAACTTTCACAGAATCGTAGCGCCGCGACGAATTTTCCGATGGATCGCCGGCAGTGCGTGAGAGCCATTTCGGATACAGAGAGTGAGTCCGATCACGAAACGATGAAGTGCTTATCGTGTCTGGAGGATTACCGGTTACGCGACGCCGGAACCTGCAAGGAGTGCTACGATGAAGCCAATGAGACTGAGGAAGAGCTCAAGCGTGAGATTGAAGAATTGAAAGCGAAGGTCGCTTTCCTCAGGTTTTGGTCCCCTCTTGATCATCTTCACAGTAGGTCGAATGCACCTTGCTTTACGGATATCGTTTTGATCGCCACCGGCGATGGGCCCGAGGGATACTCTGCGCCCCTTCCGGCTCATAAAGCTGTCTTGGTTAGTACGATTTTTTAAGTTTCACTTGGTTATTCTCTGATATTACACTATTTTGTGGTTTTCTTTTGATTCCGGTCTTGTTTGTGTATGAGTTTGAGTTGTGTAGCAGTAAATGGCCACTTGTTATTTAGAATCGAGTGGCGCTTCTATTTTGGCAACAAAACGTTAAAAGATTAAGATGTTCAACTGCCAAAGTCATAAACATTGGTGCAATACGCTTGGAATTTATGGTTCAATTATGTGGAAGATCTTACGAACCAAAAGCATTTGTAAGTTTTGAAACCACAATGTTGGTTAATATATATTTGGGAATGGGGGTAGTGAAGATGGAGAGAGTATAAGCTATCTGGAATCTTGAATTACCTTGTATGAGTCGTTGATTTGAGTCTGATGTTTAAGCCGTGAATCTGAGATCTGTAGGCATAAACTTCTTGTTATTTGGTAAACGTGGTTTGGCCAGTGCAGGTTGTTTTAAACTTTTTTGATTCAAATGGGGTTTGCCCCTTTGCAAGTCATTTGGTTTGTCTTTCCTGTTATCTAATCTTCTCTATAGTTCATATACTTTATTACTATCATTATTAATTTTGATTTCATTACTTACCATTCTCCCTTTTTGTTATTCCTTTTTCTACTCAATTTTATCCCTAGCTATAAGATGAAAAGGATTTCAAGCCTTCTGTTCGATGTAGTTCATGTAGTTTCTGTCATTCGTCTACTGATAGTATTTTGTTAACCAAGAATGATTTGAATTTACAAGAAAGAGAAGTCCACTAAGTCTTAAATTGTGCATGGATTTTGTAGTACATATATTCTGAGAGCAAGTGGAAGGGATAAACATTTGCAAGATTTTAGTTGAATGCTTCTGCTAGGTTATCCTATGATTTATTTTGATCGCTAATGACGTTGTGGATTAGCTTAGATGTTGAAGAAATGGACATTTCTTTAAAACGGGGTGGAAATAAAAGGATCTGAGCACTTGGTTCATTGGTTACAATTTTTGATTGCTAATGAGGTTGTGGATTAGATTAGATGTTGAAAAAATGGACATTTCCCTTAAAAAGGGGTGGAATTAAAGGGATCTGAGCACTTGGTTCATTGGTTACAATTTTTATGGCATGGGAGGTAGCGGCCAGTGGCGTTAGTCATGGAAATCTAAGGAGAAAGAATGTACTCCTAATGGTTAAATGCCTTTGGGCTTTTTCTTGGAAGTCCTTTTTTTTTTTTGTTTAACATTCCTAGTAAGTGTGGGTTTGATTTGTTATAGATGGAGCATTTGAGTGTTGGAGAGAGCTTGAAATTGAAGCTCTTGGATCTTTAACTCTATAACAGTTTATCAATGCAAGCCTTCGGTGATCTAAATGTGGGTAATGGTGAACGTACATGCCTTGGAATGACACTTGGTTGGAGGATCTTGTGCTGACTTTTCAATTGTAGTGTATGAAGCATATTCTGTGGGGTTGTTAGTTTCAGGTTTAATTTAGGACAACTTTAAGGCTTTTGAGTGTGGTTGGCTCATAACAAACTGTGCTGGTCTATGAGGGAGGAGGTGGCTTTTCCCCTTCATTTTGAGATAAGAATGGTACCTTTGGCATGTTTTTTCTTTTTTGGTCTTGTCGAACAACTGGCTTGTGAGGAATAAGAGAGTTTTTAGAGGTTTGGAGATGTATTGAGGAGAGGGTTGAGCGCCTTGATCAGAGATGTCTTTTGGTTTCTGTAACCAAGGGTTTTTGTGATCTCTCAATGTCAATAGTTTGAGTCCTTTCTTTTCTAACTTTCTGTGTCTGTATACTACTTTCATTTTGGGCTTAAATGAAAGCTTAGTTTCTCAATAAAAATCTGTGTTCAAAAGCTTGAAACTTGTGATGATACCATTGAGTACATGATACATTTTTATTTTTGGAGTAGGAAGGTGGATGTATGCACCTTGTTAATAATGTTTGTTGGGAGTTTGATTTTTGGAGGAGGCTTGAGTGTTGGTTCCATGTTAAAAGAAAAATAGTTATCAAGATTGGCATAATTTTTTTTTTTTTTTTTTTTCAGTTTCTTTTGGCATTTGATCACTCTAGAAAATATGTTGTAATGCTAAAAAAAAAAAAAAAAAAAAAAAAAAAAAATAAAAAAAATCGGTCAAAGTCAACAGAGAGGCAAACGAGTCATTTTGCCCCTCCATCTATTATAGGGGTCCAAGGATCCCTAATCAGAATACCTGCAAAAGAAGAGATTAGTGGGAGAGAAAAGTTGAGAGGAGATAGAAGGAGGCGCCGCGAATTCTCGTCGGAATCCACCTTCAGACGAGACCTTTACACAAAAACTCCCTGCTTAAAAAGACTGATAGGCTCGCGAGGCCGACACTCCATCAAGATCCGATAGTTTGCAAGGTAGGTTCTTGTTCAATCTCCTTCAGATCGAAGATCCTCCTCGATTCTATATCTAATCTTACCATATTTTCAAATAGGGAGATTGTTCTTCAAGATCTGTGAAGAAACTCGATCGAAAAACGTGACTGGAGTCAGAACCCCGAGGAGTCATCCAAGAACGGTAAAACAGAAATGAACCTTTTTCTGACTCTCAAATCTCATTCTATGTTGAAGCAAAATTCAAGAAAAAAAATACCAGAATGTAGCTTGTAACATGATCTAAAACTTTGAAGAAGGAATCAACGTGATTTGAGTTCATAATCGAAAGATATGAAAATGAGGAAAACGAAGAAATCTAATCGAAAATCGATTCTGTGTTACAGATTGCAGGAAAGAGAAAATGTCGGCAAGCCACGTGTCAACCGGTGAGAGGGGAGGCGTGCGCGGCTGAGTGAGGGACACATGTCAAGCAACGACTGAAGCTACGTGTCAGACGACAGCTGAAGAAACGCGGCTCCAGCAAGACGGCGACGCCTGTCGTCTGCGATCCCTCCAAACCCGCGGATTGATCTGACCCGATCCACAACCCGTCGGCCCAAACCAACTCGTCGAACCGGACCGTTGACCCGCGACTGCAAGATTTCCGCGGCGCGTGCCGCTCGCGAGTAGAAGTCTCTCCGGCGCGTGAGGGCGCGTGTAAGGCCCACTTTTATACGTTCGACTTCTGGTTGCCCGATTGTCATCCCAATTTCAATTCTAACCATGTTTTAATGTGAATAGGGACCTAATTGAGGAAAATCAGGATTTTTAGACACCATACTTGCATAGAAACGCTAGCAGAAGGGCACGCGCGTGTAAGACCCACTTTTATCTGTTTGACTTCTGGTTGCCTGATTTTCATCCCGATTTCAATTCTAACCATGTTTTTATGTGAATAGGGACATAATTGAGGAAAATTAGTATTTTTGGACACCCTACTTGCATAAAAACGCTAGCGAAAGGGCACGTGTCAACCAAGTAAGTCACCACACGGAATTTTAGGAAGAAATACTTGTAGGAATCACTTGGTATGCATGCATGCTAGTTTAGTTACCTTAGGTGAGTAGAATTTCCATGGGATGAGTTAGATAATAAGATAAGTATTTTGAGGAGTTTATCATGTTTTATATTTCCGCTTAGTATGTATCTGCTTATTCATGCTGAAAGGAGGATGAGAAAATTATGAACTCTACGTTCTGGATTCTAATGGATGTTATCGCCCCGTTGAGCATGTTTGCCTAGTTTGCATGAACTGTGTATGATATATCTAGTTGTTGATGTTTGTACACCAGGTTAATGTTTGTTGTTGCACACTAAGATAATGTTTATGAATCGTTATTACGATAAGCCTAGAGATTCATGATTAGAGTGATAAGTCACTGAGTTTAGACCTATCCCCTTCCCTAGGAGCCTAAAAGATCACCACGACAAACGAAGTACCTTAGGAGTGTTCTTAGGCTGCTAGTTGTATGAACGGTATCTATAGCTTCGTGGGAGGACCAGGGGTTCCTGATCAATACTCATTGCTCCTAGCCGTTTCGCATGGGAAATGTGTCCCCATGTCGTACAACCCATTAGCTGCATGGGAAAGGGTTGGGTCGCGCCCCCCAAACAGGGGACTATCATGGGCCTAGGAGGTACTTAGCACACCCCTAGGTAAGATGCCATATACTCTCAAATAGCCATGCAGAGGTAGCGCCTCATAGGGAGATACCGGTTACTACAGCTCGACATAAGGAACTCTTAGGTATTAAATAAAAGGACAGAGAACTAGAGAAGCTCCAAGGGGCTAAACTAGAACCAGACGTCCTAGAGCCAATGAGAAACCCGTGTTTGTCTGTTAAGGCTAGAGCGCGATGAGAGCCTACAAGTAGGTGGCTTACTGAGTATAACTTTTATACTCATCCTTGCTATGTCTTCCTTTTTCAGGTGCGTGAGACGTCGGGTCAAGAGAGGGCGTGATCAGAGATGTGGATTGTCACAGAGGAATGCATGTCCCGGAGCGTCAGTCCAGTCTTTTCTTTTGTATTCAAATTCTCATATTTTGTTCTCAAAACTGTCAATTGTTTGAACCTTTGTGTTGAAATTTTACTTGAAATAAATGATTTCGCATTAATGCATTTTCAACTGTTTTCCTTACATTCATGTTGTCATTTTGAGTCACGGTTCATAGTAAAATATTGAGTCGTGACAGATTGGTATCAGGGCACCAGGTCTTAGGTCCTGTAGACATTTAGGTTAGAGAGTCGTATCCTCTGTGACCACGCCCATCGAACACATGCCGCTCGCGACCAGATATCCTCACGGGTTTGAAACATAGAGACAAAAGTCAAGCTAGTGTTTAAAGAATGTACCATGTCTTTCTGCTGTGTTGTAATTGCGCATTTATTGGAGGAGGTGCTATGAATGAATTGTAATTGCAATTTTTTTTTTGTTGTGGTAGATAATGGCACCAAAGAGACGTGGACCCTATGTCGGGCCCGGACTCAGAAGGGGAAGAAGAAAAGTCGCTCAAGGCACCTCTGTTCCAACACCTGAAGTGGAACAACCTAAACCTCAAGAGGAGGTTAGAGACATGCCCCAAGCTAGCAAGAGAACCGTATTGCGGGCACCAAGAACTAGAAAGCGCCGAAGGGGAGCAAGGGCCCAAGACTTGCCTGATACAGACCCTATTGCTTCCTTCTCCGAGGAGGTTCCATCGGTGCCAACCACAAGTACGAAAGTCCACCCTATTGCTTCCTTCTCCGAGGAGGTTCCATCGGTGCCAACCACAAGTACGAAAGTCCCGCCCAGCCAGCCGTCAGCCACGCTCACACTGGATGTATTACAAGCATTCATGTTAACCTCAATGGAAAATCAGGCTCGGATGACCCAAATGATGCAGACACTGGTGGCTAATCAGACAACAGTGCAAGGGACTAAAGATTCAGGGACTATGACTGTGGAGTCTCGTTACCTGAAAGAATTCCAGAGGCATAAACCGCCTCCCTTTGACGGAGGCAAGGTGGATCCCATCGCAGTAGAGACCTGGCTAAAGGCTATTGAAACAACCTTCCTGTCTATGAACTGCCCGCTGGAGTATCAGGTCCATTGTGGGACTTACATGTTGAAGGGAGAGGCACACTTTTGGTGGAAAGGCGCTCAAAGGATTATTGCACTACAAGGAGAGACTATCACCTGGTGCCAGTTTAAAGAAGCTTACCTCTGCAAGTACTATCCTATCACCGCCAGAATGAAAATGCGGGCAACGTTCCTTGTGCTCAAACAGGGGGACAAGTCAATGGAGGAGTACGATCAGGAATTTAACAGGCTGGCAAGGTTTTCTTCTGCATATGTTAGTACTGAGGAGTTGAAAGTCGAGCGATTCATTGCTGGCCTAAGAGAGGATCTAAAGGGGCATGTGGCAGCCTTGGTATCATTTGATTATGCAGAAGCCCTTCGAGTGGCGAGCCTCATTGACATGCCTCGCATCGACAAATTACAATCAAAATCAGCCCAGTCATCCCACACTGCAGTTCAAGGAAAGAGGACAGACTGGGACCACCCCAGAACTGGTAGACCGCCCCGCAGTCGCACTGATAAGCGGGGGGAAGCCTCGATGCAGAACAAGACCATTTGTCCCAATTGTCGGCGTCCTCACATGGGGGAGTGTAGAGCAGGGATAGATGCATGCTTCAAATGTGGCCAAGCAGGGCATTTTGCAGCAGATTGCCCTTAGAGGAACGATCAACATACTAACCGACCTGCGGCACAGAATCAGAGGGGCTGGGTGCTCAACATTAGCAGGGGCGAGCTGTAGCCCATGCAACCATAGTCAGGCAAGCTGACGAGCCCGACGCAGTTGTTATAGGTACGTTACCTGTCTTTGGTCATTTGGCTTTAGTGTTGTTTGATTCGGATTCTACACATTCATTTGTAATTTTGCTTTAGGTGGCTTATTGAGTATAACTTTTATAATGATCCTTGCTATGTCTTCCTTTTTCAGGTGTGTGAGGCGTCGGGTCAAGAGAGGGCGTGATCAGAGATGTGGATTGTCACAGAGAAATGCATGTCACGGGGTGTCAGTTCAGTCCAGTCTTTTCTTTTGTATTCAAATTCTCTCATCTTTGTTCTCAAAATTGTCTATTGTTTGAACCTTTGTGTTGAAATTTTACTTGAAATAAATGATTTCGCCTTAATGCATTTTCAACTGTTTTCCTTGCATTCTTGTTGTCATTTTGAGTCACGGCTCATAGTAAAATATTGGGTCGTTACATATGTCGTAAGTGACAATAGGTGAGACTCCATTCTTATTTTAAGGGGCTCCCATGTGATTCCTTGAAATGTTTTTCTCTTGCGATTTGATTTGATTTTCTAACTCATCTCCTCTGGAGCGTTGTCCAAGCTGAGAATATATGTTGTTGAGTGATGGGTGAATTTAGGTGATTTTCTAACTCATCTCCTCTGGAGCATTGTTGAGTGATAGGTGAATGTATGTTGTCCAGTCATTTTATGTTTTTTTGCTTGCTTAGTGTGATATCCCACGTCGGCTGGAGAGGAGAACGAAACATCCTTTATAAAGGGTGTGGAAATCTTTTCCTAGCAGATGCATTTTATAGCTTTGTGGGGAAGCTAGAAAGAAAAAGTCCAAAGAGGACAATATCTGCTAACGGTGGACTTGGGCTGTTACAGATACTATTTCAGATGAGTTTCATATTCATTTGCGTAAAGCTTGCCTAGCTTCTCATGTTTCAGTCAGGAGTATTGTTTTAGTATAGATGGGAGCCTGCCAATCCATTTTCTAATCATAAATTACTGTCCATTCATCCTTCAGGTGAGTCGCTCCCCAGTTTTCAAAGCTATGCTCGAGAACGAAATGGAGGAAAGGCGTAGTGGTACCATAAAGATCAGCGACGTTTCATTCGACGCCCTCCGCGCCTTCGTTAATTATTTATACACCGCAGAAGCCTGTCTTGATGAGCAGATGGCTTATGAGCTTCTAGTTTTGGCTGAAAAGTACGAAGTGAAGCATCTGAAGGCTCATTGCGAGAAGTTCCTGATATCAAAACTGAACTGGGACAACTCAATCTTGAACTACACCTTTTCCCATCAGCACAATGGGAAGCAGATGATTGATGCAGCGTTAGCGGTGATTATTGAGAACATGGACAAGCTTACCAAAAGGGAGGAGTACATGGAGCTGGTCGAAACGGATCCACGGCTTGTCGTCGAAATCTTTGAAGCTTACATGTCGAAACAGGTAAATACTGCTGCTGCTTCTAAGGATTGTTGTGTGGAATAAAAGTGAAGTAGATGTTATTATAGGCATTATGATTTGTTTAGTGTGCTAGCAAGGACTGTTTTGGTGGTACCTTGCTTAAGATGATCATGCTCTCTAATAATACTCTGAACGTAAATGTTGTCTCTATATTTTTGTTTATGATTCTACATTTCCATGCATCTCTCCTTATATACTGGTTGAATCTCCCAAATATATATATATATATATATATATATATATATATCTAAAACTTGGATGGAGACAAGAACATGGCCCTGTTTAGCTAACCTAATCCCTCTATTCTCTCCCCCAATTTAAAAATAAAAGATTTTGTTTTTTTTTTACTTCTAAACGTTTGAATGATACTCTCAAATTAAAAAAAAAAAAAAAAAAACTTTAATGGTAGTATTTTTGTTTAAAAATATCTTTGAACTTTTAGGGTTAAATAATATATTTAAACTTTAAAAAACTTCATTAATACTTTTAACTATTTTTAAAAAGTTTCAAAATATTCTCAGATTACTATTACATTTAAAAAATACTCATAATATTTTAAGATAAAAACAAAAGTCCATAAATATTTGAGATACTAACGGTAAAATTACTTTTTTAATTTTTAAAAAAATATTTAAAGGTAGTTTTGAAGTTTTAAAAATCATTTGACCCACATAATTCTAGGATAAGGTAACAAAGATATTTTTAAAATAAAATATTAATGATTTTTAATAATATTTTAAAAATTTGTTAAAAGTTTATTTGTTTTAAAAAAAATGTTTATGATTGAAAATTTTGAAAGTTTTTATTAATTTAGTTTATGGAAAAAAAAACAAAAGAAAGTTAAGGCCGGTCTGACATGACCCACATAAACCCTTACAAAGAAAACGGAGAGGAACTGCAAATAGCAAACTGGAGGAGCAGAAGACGATTCATCGTGAAGACGAAGGCAATTAGGGCATATCTCTGAATGCAAAGCTTTCCCAGGAAGACCACCGGAGGAGGAATCGAGGCTAAGATTGCGAGTCCAAAAGCATCACACGCTACGGGACTTCTTCATCTTCTTTTGAAGTTTTCTAGTTGGTCGAAGAATTGATGTCTCGTAGAGACGAGGAAACAGACTTGTAAATTTTCTCACCCCGATTTTCTGTTGTTAAAGAGTTCTTCTGTGGATTTTTTGACACAATGGTTAACGGGAGTACTGTTGATCATTCGCTGGATGTACGGTTGGATAGGCGACTGAAGAGAAGGTTAGTTTCGAATCGACAGTATAAGAGCCACTGTTGCCAAACTTCGAAGAAGAATGAACTAGAAGAATTCGATGAGGAATATCGGAAATTCTTAGATAATTTACCCAAGTTTGTGGATAGCAGTGAGGAGATTGTTGAGGCTAAACCTCAGGATTTTGGGCGTGATAATGACGATAATGGGACTGCGCGCTGTAAATGGTTGGTAGATGAAGTTGATCCTGTTTATGAGATGTTTTTTCAGCATTTGATTGAAGAGGGGAAAGCGTATAAGCTTGAAATTCCATCAGTTAATGGGATGAAAGTGTATGTGAAGTATGAGGAAGAAGACAAATCAAGCCCGAAGAAAGATCAAAATAGTAAAAAACCTGGAACTATTAGGACCTTGACGAGTGCTTCAAGGAAAGATGAGATAGCGAGCCCAGATAAAGAAAGCCCGGTTCCTTTGTTTGAGGAAGACTTCAGTCTGGATTGTGCAAAACCTATATCTAATGGGGTCAATGGAAATTCAAGCACAATGCCCGGTACAGGCCTTCTTCGTTCTGCTAAGCGTCTTTCCCTATCCGATTCTGACTCGGATAATATGGACGAAGACTATAAGACATTTTTGACAGATTTTCTTTATGATGATCGTAGATATCAATTAATGCCTCCAGATGGTAGGCGATTTGTGTATGAGGACGATGGAAGAATATCTAAGTCAGAAGTGGGGATGATGAACACCGATTCATGTAAGCGCAGCAGTGCTAGATTTGGGAGAAAATATTTACGTTCCGCTGTGAGTATATCTAATTCTAATGATGTGATATCTCTTTATTTTAATGGGAAAGGATATAGAACTTGGTTATGCCTTAGATTGATAGATTTTTTTTTGTTCTTTCCAGATGGATGTAGATAGTGGGAAGAGTCTTCAGAGTCCTGGTATATATAAAAGTTCCAATTTCAGGGAGAGGCTCATAAAAGTTCTTCAAAAACCATATGACCAACGTGAGTACGACTTTTTTCTTCAGGAAGTAGGCCGCCGTAGGCCACATGTCCGGCATAGAGAATTACGTAATAGAGTGCTAAAACCATATACACTGGAATCTCGCGCCAAATCATATCTTCATCTCTATGATGGTGAGTGCTTTTAGTCCCAATGTAATTTTCTACTGCCATTATATTGATTGGATTTTGCTTGTTATCAGTGTTCTTCAATGTGTTAAAAGGCTATATGAGCTACGTAATTCTCATATACAATAGTAATCTTTGGAAAGAACTAGTATTTTCAACACCCCTAATCTTTTTCCTCTAAAAAGATTCCTCCTTGAATACCACTTCGTGAAGATGTTCATCCTAAGAGAGGATGTTCTAACCCCCGATCTGATTCTTTCACCAAACTTTCATAATTTGCACCAAAATTGATTTTTCAGGTTTTCACTCTTCTAATTGTCAAGACTACCTAAGAAGTGTTAAAGAAACTATCTTCTAGCTTGATTTGATATTTTGTGTTTATCCCAAAGAGAAGTGTTAAATGAACTTCTAGACATGTAAATATTCTTTGTCAAGTAGATTTCCAATTATGCACTTGCCTTGTTCTGTTTCATTAATTTCTTTGCTTAGACTTTCAAATTTATTTGCATGATGTTCATTATAATCAGTGCGGATTCTATGTATTGAATCTATCTTCTCTGTTTTTTTTTTCTGGCAGATCTTGCTATGAAAATTCAATCAGTTCAATATGATTGCCCCAGAACTTTGAACCTACTACGTGGCTTCTTCTATTGGTTGCAGGTAGTTTTTATATTATTGTGGAACATGTTTATTTCAATAGGCGTCTTCAGCAATTATGATGGTAGTTAATGGGCACTTAATTATGTAGTGTTAAAAAATAGAATATATTCTATGGATACAATAAGGGACTAGATTAAGGAGGTAAAGAGTCTCCGTCATGGGCCACGAAAAGAGAGGCAACATGGGGAAAGAAACAATATATGGAAAAATGTGTTCAGAATTTTCCCATTTCTGTCGAGGTTACTGTTGATTTCCTGTACTTCAGTGTAGTAAGCTTAAAGCTATATGTTATTTCCAACCTCTTAATTAGCGTGTGCTCAAGCGTGCGCTCAAGCATGCTGATATCATGAACTTGAGAGGAAAATATGGAGGAGTATTAGTAAAATGGAGATGATGAATAATGGGCTTAAATTTTTAGGTCTTTGCGATGTAATTTTGTAGGGTTTTTTTTATAAGATTCTGTAAACTGTGTACTCTTAAACTTGTGTTTAATAGTTAATCTTCCTTCTCATATTTCATACCGATCATTAATATTATACATGTATATTTTATATATTGTGCACTCCACCTTACTGAAGCCCTCATCTTTTTTTATTTACTCCTGCCCTTAGAGTTATTATATCTTAGTGCACTTCACCACTTTTAAGAATATGTTCTCGGAGGTTACCACAATGTGAAAGTGGTTGACAATTTTACACTATTAGATGTATAAGAGAGAAACTACAAAACTATTTTAAATTTGTATCCTATAATTATTAAGAGATAACTACGTTGTAGCAGCTTTATTTAATAATTTTTTGTTCCCTTCCCGACTTCATTTTCTTTAACAATTTTATTCAAAGACTTAGGGGTTGCTGTATATTCAAACTTTTCACTTGCATATTGCAATCTGAAACATTGTGTGGTTTTTTGTTTTTGTCAGAATTTGTCCCATGAGGATGCCTTTCAGCCTTGGATGGACCCATCATGCCTGAATGTGTTGCCACTGTCATAACTTGGAAATGTAGCTCAGTTTAAGCTCTTGTTTAAGTCACTGTATTGGCTGATGGATAAATCAGATAAAACAGTGTCCTGAATGTATTTTGGTGGTGTTTGGTTTCATGCTCTGTAAGTATGGTATAAAGTAGGTGCCAACCATTCATTTGTTGCATGATCCACATGAAGTATAGGAAACACTTTCCTTCTGCATAACTCAGAAGTGTGGCATTTTTCCTTCTTATTTGTGCGTTTCATTTCCCTTTTCATTTCAAAGGTTTCAATGTAAGTAAATGCCAGGAAAAGTACCAGGATTTTGATTATGAAACATATAAGTGAAAATGATTTGTGTGCATAATTTTGTAGGATCTCCAAGATTCTTAAGAATTTGAAGGTAAAACCTCATTTCTCATGTGCTGAAGTGATTCTAATTTTCCTGAGAAAAGCTCTTGCTACCCGTCTGATAACAACTAGCTTGATATAGATTTTGAGGTTATTATTATACTTTTAAAAGTTGTCAGCAAGATTCTTGTGGTTTTGTTGAAACTTCTGAAATGCCCCCAAGATTATCAAAAATTGACAATGGTTACATGGTATGTTTTAGTATATTTTCTTTTAATGTGTCGAGGAAATGTGATAATCTGCGTTCGAGAAATCATTACTTTTGAAGGTAAAACTATGTGTACAAAACAGGGAAGAAATGCAAGTATAAAATGAGGAATTAGCATTCTATTTGGAACACAACATGGTGAATATGTAGCATCTTTTTACACTTGTTAACTAAATATCATGATTGTAGATCTTGAGGCAGGTCGTTGCTATTGAACATAATTCTTGGTTTTCCCATGCTGAAGTTGAGGACCCTTGCATTCATATTGTACTTGATTTCACCATCATAAAGCATCTTTCTTATGTAATGTTCTATGTCTGAACCAATTAGGCGAAGTGTGTATTCCGTCAATGGAGCTCCCTGATTTCCTCGTGTATCATTTTAAAAATGATGGTTAGATTAAGAGTATATTAAAAGAAAAAATATATGGTAAATTAAAATGGACCTTCTCATTTAAGAATGAACAAGTCGATCCTTAAATTGTCTCTCGAATAAAAATAGGTTTAAAATTGATTGAATCAACCAAACCAAAATTCGAGCAATAATACCACTCAATTAAATTAAATTAATTAGAGAGAGAGAAGTACCTCGTAATGATCCACAAGCTCTTGGAAGTAAGCATAGACTTTGTTGCAAGTTTCAGGATTCCAAAGAAACTCATTACTTGGATCCAAAAGAAGTGTAAGTTTATCCATTTGGGTCTGATCAAACTCACAAGTAACAGGGTCAATATAAGCTGCATAGATTCTTACATGCCGAGTCACACTGCTCAGCCATTGCCCTCCATACTCTCTGCTCATGTTCTTGCTCTTCACATTTGGCTGCACTTCCACCGGTCGCAGCGGCGATGGTGGCGGTTTCGGCTTTGCCTCTTCTTCTTCACCCACTTTCAGTTGCTCTGCAGCTTCATTGATCTGTGCAGAGATCGGAAATCTGGCCGAGGATCTTGTGTTTTGTTTGCCATTTTTCCAGCCCACCATGGAAAAGACCATGTAAGATGAAGCTGCTGTTGCCATGGAGGAAAGTTCTTTGGTGTCTATCCCTACAAAATGGTTGGTTTTGGTTTGGCTTGGTTTCTCTGTTTTATAGTTTCTGATTTTCATTTTTCCTTTTTCCTTCTGTTTGTGGGGCTGAGATTCTTTCAAAAATGAGATTTAAATGTTTGTGGATAAGACTTTTTCTGTTCCATTTATTTTATTTCTTATTAGACCTCCAAATTACCTTTATTCACACCCAAATTACCTTTATTCACACCCGAAAGGAAAGAGTTACTTTCGTGAATGTAATTATCTACGTCATTTACGTATGACTTATTTTGCCCAATCAATCAAATTTGTGTAAGACCTATTTAGTCAATTTAAACATTGCTTAGTAAATTAAACACTTATTACCATCTCAAAAGTCCATAAATCTCCGCTCCAAATTCTTTTAAGTCCTACTTATATTTATTTTATTTGTAAATTAATATATTAGTGCTTCCAAATATTTTAGCTAAAAGACTCAATCCAATCTTTTATTCTTTAAGACATCTGGACTAATTGTTACAATTAGAAGTAAAAAAAAAAACCAGAAGTATAAGGATTAGTGGTAAATCTGAACCAAATTCAATCACCTAATATTCCCTAAAAATTCATTTAAATTTCAACAAAAGCTTTGGTTATTGGATAAACAGTCAAAACCATGTGGTATTGCGCATTCAATTCTCAAGCTAAAAGGGAGAGAAAACGAACAATCGCCAGACATGAGACTAACCAAAATAAAATTAAAAAAGATCAGTGTAGCTTATCACATCCACTTCTCATAAAATCATTTCATTCCTTTTCACATTAAAATGTTGATTTACAGTAATGGCAGAAGGGAAGTTTTTCACAATTCTGCACTGAAAAGAAAAACTAAAAGCTATAAACTAAAGAACCTAAACTGTGATTGTGTGTTACAGATATTGGCAGCAGGTATACACTAAAAGCTAAACTGTAATGGTGAGAGATTGGACACAAACCTGGCACAGGATCAGCAGCACGCAGCTCAGTTTGCCAGCGATTGCATCGTCAGATTCTCGGTCATTATCCGAACTGGTTTGATTAGCTTGTCGGGATTGTTTAGTAGTAACTCTGAGAGGTAACCTTTGCAAAAGGACGTACTCAGGCTCGTTGAGTCGGGGCTTTCTGCAATCTCTTCATCACTAGAAACATCAAGGCTGATATAATCTGCCAGATCTTTTTCAGGATAAGGGTCACTCAACTTAACAGGATGCTTCTCACTCACCACCATTCTCGACCCAGAAACATCGTATTTCTTAGAACCAAAGTACCGTCCTTGATCGTTATTCTTCCGTTCTGATCGTTTCCTTTTTCTTCCTTTAGTTTGTCTTTTAGGATGGTGAAGTTTGCACTTGGGTCTATCAGGACATGTACCTGTTGCTTCGAACAAAGGGCATACATAACTGTGCTTCTTACGACACTGAACAATTAGGTACACCCAGTTTCATTAGATTTACAATTACAAACACGATGACATGATGTATCAAGTATAAAAGACTTGATATTGTCTGTAAAAGTTAAAGTAATTTTATGGAGCAAAACTTGACGTAGGATAATTTAACAGAACAAAAAAATTTGTTCCCAGGAGGAATTAGTGCAACCCTTTTTTGTTGGGGGGAAAAAAAAACCTTCTAAAAGCAGTTCTATGAAAGTCAGCAAAACGGTTTTCGAACATATTTTTTCAGGAAGCACCACCAAACGGCAACAACTATAAATATATTGAGTCACCGGTTAGGAGTGCAGCATCATGAAGCATTCAAAAAACTTGAAGATTTTCAGTCAAATCGAACCCATCAGAGAACGAAGGCATGGTAAGATGTCAAACCACTTCTGGTAGAGTTAACCAGAATCTGAAAAGTCTCAATTTCTTGTCAGAAAGTGTTTGACCAGAGCATATTTATGAGTTAAAAATACATTAAAAAAAAGTCCCACTCAAGTCGAGTAACTAGAAAATAAAGTTTATGAAAGTGGAAATTACCTCGTTGCCAAGAGCACAATAACCCCTGAGAAAAGCCTGGCAAGTAGGGGCCTTTGAGTTCACATTTACATGTCTATAAGCACAATTTTTGCTGCTGCATAAACCTGTCAAGAAGTCCATCATAAACCTGCAGTTCGATAAATTTTTTGAAACAATGAAGTTTGAAAAGTACCCTGTAAAAAGTATGAACAATCAGGCATCCTTTCTGGAATGACCTGTGGAGGACAGAAAATTGAGATGAAGGTTATGGACAATTTAGACCAAAGCTTAAACAAGAAAAGGCCCATCAATTGAATCAGTGCTGAACCTTATGAGTCAATTTGCAGCTTGCGTTAGAGCATAAACCATTAAGAAATTTTGTGCAGACTGCAATCTTGGAAGTGTCGTGAATATAAGGGCACTTGCCACCTTCTTTGTTACATTTGCCAAATCTTGTGAAAAATTGACAGTACTTCCGCTTCTTAGCCAGACGCTGTCTTGCAGTGTGCAAACTCCATCGAATTTTCTCATTTGCCAATATGCGTGCTCGTCTTTTTGTATTTCTGATCAATTGATTGCCATTTCCAATCTTAACATATCTGCCAGTTTTTCAGTGTCAACAAAAGAATGTTAGCTCAATTGTCTATAGTAGATATACGAGTATACAAGTATAATTTTCATCCAATGTGTGTGTGCATATACTCAAACCATGCTTTGTAGCTTAAATAAGTCACATACTCGTCATTTCCAATCATTAGACTCCGTGGAATATAAAATTTCTTAGCACTCTTTTTTGGTTGCAGAGTAGTAGAACCGGATGCTTGGTCATCTGCAGGACATGAAGAATGAAGAATAACATTAGAGGAAGTTTATACCCACGAATCTGTGCATCTGAGTAAATGCGTCAGGCAGAGATAGTGGATAAATGCGTGGAGAAATATTTGAGGTATTTTGCGGGGAAAGTTTGTGAAGAATTGGTCGGCATGGTTAAGCGGGGCAGAGTTATGGAATAATACTACATTTCATATTTCAATTGAAATAGCATGATTTCTGGCTGTTTATGAGCAGCCCCCTGCCTCCTTTGCTATCTTACGGTAAAATGAAAATTACCAATTCTACATTGGACCATCAATTGAAAGAAAGGTATTGCTTATGTGTTAAAAACACATTTGAGGACCGCTCAAGACCGCATGAAGAAGTTTGCAGCTCACACATGCTTTGAATTAAAGCTCGTAGTTGGAGATTAGGTGTTCCTTAAAACCCAACCATACAGACAAGCCTCTCTAGCAAAGCAAAGGAATGAGGAAACTATCTCCCAAATACTTTGAGTGTCTTATTGCATTGAACATAAAATTGGACCAGTAGCTTAAAAGTTACAATTACCAAAGGACGCTACTATCCAACTAGTGTTTCATGTTTCACAGTCGAAAGGTGCTTTGAACTCCCATCTTGAAATGCAAGTAGGCCCATCACTACATAGCGATGAATTTTAGTGGGTTGCAGAACCCCAAGAAATCTTTATTGAAATACAAGAATTGAATCACTACAAAAGAAAGGTCCAAGGGACCAATGTTTCAAGAACTAGAGTGAAAGGACTAAAATTGTGCTTCGCCTGTTTTTTCAACAACAGAAGCACAAACAAAACCAGCAGGAGACCACAGAATCAAGAAAAGACAACTAGTAACATCCACCACAAAAGCAAATATCAACTAGCTGAGAGGTGTCATGGACGTAATGGGAAAGATGCCACTACCCCTTGTTGTAGGAAAATATGACTTACAGAGATGTTAGTTAACAAAGTATCATCATTTTACTACAGATACAAACCCACATCACTTCATTAAAATAAAACTGCAGATTACTCAGCCATACCGGAGAATTAGAAGTCCACAAATTGCAAGTATCTAACGGACTTACAGGAAAACTGATTTCCACCCGGAGCATCAGAGGAAATAGATGCATCCAAATTACGCTCCCTTTTCTTCCTTTCGACATCAGCAACTGCCCTTGTAGCTTCCTATGTTAAAGAAGAATAAAAAGACGCTATTTGCTAAAAAAAATATGTTATCAAAGAAAAAGTCAAAGATCATTCTTGCCTCCACAAGTGCCCATCAAACAGAATATATTAGGGACTATAGAGAAAAATAAAATTGCAGCCAACGTATGTATCATTATCCAACTTCGAACAAACCTCATTAGCTTTCTTTGAGTGCTTTTCAATGGATTTGGACCACTTTAAACTAGACCTGCCAATACTTAGTACCTTGGATTTTCTAAGTGAAAATCCATGTTTTGATCTTTTATAAACTGTGTTCCTGTTCCTCATCAGCAACAATTTTCTGGTGAAAAAACATTGGAATTACCACTTGTTGAGCCAAACAGCCACCTCTTGTTGAAAAGAGAAACATAAATAAATAAGAACAGAAATCTTTAATGCACCACATGCCTGACAATAGAGAAAGAGCTGTTTCTCTGAGTAGAAGCGTTTAGCTTGAAGGTCTTCCAATGTGATCTTTTCCAAGGAAAAAGACGAGGAGCCATCTTATGATTCGGAAAATTACCACCACCAATTCCTGGAGCAACAGAACTGCGAAGTGTCCATACCAAAGAGGACTTTGACGGCCTATATGTTTTCACTACAGCTGTACAGAAAATCTATATTCAGTTTTACTATGACTACAGTTCATTTTAAAGCAACGTCAGTATGAATGTCAGGAAAACTAAACCCACACTACAAATGCATTATAGAAAATATTATATAAGCAGAAATGAGGGCTATTAGGGATAAGCATACTTGGGCAAGAAATATCAAACAGTTGAATCACAACGATTTAGACTTGTAAAAACAAAAGCCAGCAATAATTTAATAAAGCTATTCTCTTAAATGAAAGACAATGATTTAGAATAGTCTTATCAGTGTTTTTGATCGAGGTAACCACAGAGGACAGACAAAACAAAAGTTGAAAAGGAAATACATGAAAAATCTAGATCTCAAACATTTTTAGACTATAAAGTATGAGCTATAAAAATAAAAAAAAATAAAAAAAATTAACACTATATCACACATATATGAATCGACAGTTCATGTTCTAAGTTCTAACCAAGAAAAGCAAGTTCCAAGAAAAAGAAGTGCCTCGTTTTTTTTTTAACAATAAACAAATTTTCCATTGTTACAAGTATGTTCAAAGATACAAAAAAAAATCGCATAAGAAATGAAATTAAAAAGGAGAAAATAATAAACCTTCCATCGAAGGACATGAAAATTTGAAATTGAAAGTGGCTGGTAGCTAAAGCTATTACCAACAAATACATATTTAACACATTAATAGGAAAAATGATGTTGGGAATAAGAGCTTGCACTGCAAGCACTAAAAATGCTCCAAGATATGCAGAGGCAGACACGAGGGATAAAAAGTTGGAAGAACCTGGTAAAACTGCCACATCTCTATGATGTGTGCATTCATAAGTTTCATCCATTGTACAACAGTATAATGAAACATAAAAATTTAAGATCAAAATCGAGATTGTTCTAAGATATTGAGATACTGTATCAATAGAAACATACACAAGCTACGAAATAAAAGCTAATGTTTAGCTATTATACCTTTATATTGTTGTCTCTTATCAAAACTTCTAGCATCTCCATCTCCATAAGAGCTTGGACCTCCTGGGTTCAAAATATCTTCGGTGGGGAGTGAAGTCTGCTTCATCTGACATTCTGATGATGCCCTGATCAACTGATTCTTTTTCCTCTTGTAATAGCCATCGGAGGCCAAGGAACAAGTAGTCTCCATATTTTTAGTTGATAAATTACAGGGTTTTGAAGTTGCAACCAACTGATTTGACTTGCGCTTTACATACACCATCTTTTTTACAACTGAAGAAACAAAATTCTTGTCTTTTTTTTCAGTCAGATGTTCTTTCTTATCAGCAGTACCAACCAGGCTTTTAGGAGCTACAAAAATCTTCGAGGGATCCCCAACAGACCTAGACAGATCACTAACATGTTTAGACTTCATGAGATTTGATTCAGGTTCGTGGCAAGGAGATGGTGCATAATCTGCAATTGGAATAGGATGATTGGGCGACCCAGACCCACTAGATAGTTGGGGAGGAAAGGGCTTATCAATAGGAACATCAGTTCCCCTTACTTTAAAATGGACAGGAGGATTAGCCACCTCAACCTTACCATTAGATTTTATATTAGGTCTGCAATCATGTTGATCAGATGAGCTTGAACTTAAATCATAAGAGCCTGAAACTCGAGCAGCAACTGGAGATGGCTTTCGAACTAGGCTGTTACCTTTACGAATGTACAAAGTACTCTCAAGCATTCCATCTCCACCATGTAACTGCCCTTGGGAAGGAAGAGTACTTGAAAAAGCCGCATTTCCGGGAGCTGGGACTAGGGTGTTAACATTCCGATGCCAACTTCGGGGTTTTGTACCAAGAAAAGTTTTATCAGATGTTATCTTCTTTGAAGCAGTGCATGTGGAAAAAGATTTACCAGGAATTGTCTGATATTTATGATAAACCATATTCTGATTTTTTTTGCACGAGTTGGCAGAATGGTTTTCAGCTTGAAGTCCACTTTTTAATTCTACCAATGCCCGTGGTACTACTTTACCAGCAGTCAAATTGTTGTCAGAATTGGTGCAACCTAATTTCTGATTAATGGTCGTAGGCTGTGGAAATGAAGTGTCATTCGATGCCCTTAATTCATCTTCAGCACTAGATTTCTCCTTCACCTTCTTGTCATATGCACAATCCATTTTGAAGTCAATATTTCTGAGAGATACCTCACAATGTAATTTATGTATCCCTTGAACATTGGAGGTTTCTGGAGAACCCAAATCCCCTTGGGTACCACTCGCAATGCCTATAATTTCATTGTCAGAATTGGCAGTGAGGCAGCTGCCACCATCAGCACATCTTTCTATATGATGCAAATTGTCCAGGCCAAGATTACAAGATGCTTTAACTGCTTCTGGATATGAACAATTTAAGGTTTGAGGGGATGGAACTTGAGGACTATCCCACTGTGCAGTCTTATTACAAAGTTCTTTTCTTCTAAAAATGACTACATCCATATCCATATCATTTCTTTGATTTGGTGCCATTGTGGGAGCACTGCTGTCTTCTTTCTCATTTCCCAATGAAGAAAGTGGTTGACATTTTGAAACAATCAACTCCTCCTGGATTGAGCGAGAGTTTTCTGGTTGTTCATATTTCAAGCAATACTCAAAAGGACCATCGTCAATATTTATTCTTTTGGAATTTTCTTTTTTTGGTATCTCATCGAGCATCTTGCTGATCCCTTTTGAACAATCTGTAGAAACAGGACTAGCTGTGAAAAATGCATCCACAGTAGATGCTGCAACCTCCTCTCCTTCCATTAACTCAACATTAGAGGTTAACTGATCATTTAAACTAGAGATGACTGTAAGTGCAGGCCCTTCATTAGATTCAACACTGGGGCAAGGCAAAACAGGACTAGCAATGCATATCTTTCGCTTCTTTCGGGACTTGATCTCATTTCCTCTATTATTAACATCAAAGCCCATCGACAACTTATTTTTTGACGACTTACCTAATAAATTGAAATCAGGCATTGGACTCTCTTCAGTGGTGGTAGGATTTACATCTATTATTATGCTTCCATCACCAGAAACATCCTGCTCTGAAGGGCAATAATTTTTAGAATTAGAACGTACACATAAATCCTCCGAATTCGTCTCCTGATTGATGTCACGAGAACCTGCAAAATCCAAACAATTTTTAATTTTACTCATCGTTGACAATGATTTCTCACCTTGTCCGCCACTAATTGAAACCTTATCTTTGGCAGATCTTTCTACCGAACTAATACCTAGTGAAACAGAACTATCCATAGCTTTCGATTCTCTCATTGCACTACCAATCCTCTCACAATTAAGAACCTCATTCACTCGTATATTAGTACACTGACGACAGTCATCTGAATCTTGATTAGTATGCTGTCCACTGTTATAGTCTTGCAAATCTTTGGAATCAATCTGCTGCATTTCCGATGCTTCTGGATTTACGCCCACCAAAGAATTGCTAATTGTAACTTTTGCTGCAGATACTCCCACGACATCAGTCTCAGGAGGTCCAGTCACCCTGTTTGCACATTGCTGGCAAATTCCATCAGCTAAAAAAGTTTCACAAAGTGAATTATCTTGAACCTGAGTTACCCCATTATCAAAATCCATGGGAACGTCTTTATTAACAGCCAAACTATTTCCATTAACAAGATTATCATGTAGATTAGGATCATTTGAACTCACTATTCCAGACTGACTGCTTCCTAGGGAAAACATGATAGATTTAGACCCTTTACTATATACATTCTCAAGTGACAAGTCTTCCTCATTCCCACAAAGTTTAGGCTTGATTGACTTCTGACTTTCAAAATCAAAGTCATTAGGTCCATTTGATAGTTTAAGATCCTTATTAGAATTTAAAAGAGGTGGAATGGAAATGAAAGAACCGTTTCTCTCAATTTGATTACTAGATCCTCTTGCCTCTTTTATCAAGGGGTTCAATGGAGAATCGAAGTTATTTTTATTACTCTCATCTGTGGGTACACATTCCATGCCCATATGAGTGTTGGCTTGAAACTCTTCTGATGTTATAGGCAGGACAGTCTGATCTGCTTTTCCATTATCTAGTGATCCAGACATACCATGCTGAGAAGCCTTCAACGCAGAACCATGATCTGAGTTCATTCCAGATGTGGAAGACCTGTTTTCTGAAACCGGTGGAATGTTTTTCAAACTACATACTTTCAAAGGGTCAACATTGCTGTTTCTTGTCTGTAAATACAGTCGGGGACTTCCTACCTTCTTCACTACTTTCCTCACAACCTTTTTCTTCTTCATGGTTCTCACAGTAGCTACTTTTCCATAAACATTCCTTCGTTCTATACCTGACACCATTCCTTGTGAAGGTCTTTCAACGTTAGTTTTCCTAACTGAATAATTGCCCTTAACCAAAGAAGCATCTGTTAAATTGTTAGATCCATTACCAGCCAACGAACCTGTAGCCTTCTCTTCTGATTCTTTCCGATCATTTTTAGAACCTGGGGGACATGGGGCAAGATTTGTAACATCATTTGTGCCTAAATCATCCTTGTTCTGTCCTGTTAAATGCAAGTCAGTAGAGTTATGGTGGGGAACGGGAACCAAAACATTTGTAGTTTTTTCATATCCAGGCATTTTATCCATATGAGAAGTCGGAGCAGACTGTGTTGGTGTCACGATTGCCTTGGCCACCAACGAATTGGATTTAAAAGAAACATCAAGCTCCATAGGACTTCCCTGTCTCTTCTTCCCTGCATCCACTCTGTAGCCCTGAGATCGAACCTGATTTTTGCCTCTGTGGAAACCGTTCTTCTCATCGAAATAATCAGAATCATGTAATTGTTCACTCTCTCGATTACTGTGACACGGATTTGCCATCTGAATTCTGAGAAAAGCACTCTTTTTCTGTACCTGCTTCCGTGGAGTGGACGTGTACTCATTATAACCTTCTATACTATCCTTATTGTCATTGTAATATTTTCCTGATTCTGGATTAGAATGCCCATGCTTACCAGACATAATTCGAAAATCACTACGGTCACCATATCCTCTATCACTGCTTCCATCTGAGTAAGAATTGTGTATGTTTCTAAAGGTTTGTTTGCTATGAACCCATCTCTGATTTTTGCCCACCACATTATTCCTACGACTCCTAAAAGATTCTTTTTCATAATTCGAGCCATAGCGATGTTTATCAAAACTACCAGAAGTAAATTTGTTATCTCTAGATAATGGACTCTGCATCGCTCCAGATTCCATAAAGGTGATACTGGAATCAGCTTTAAGCTGATCGTGGTGATAATAATTCTCCTCACCTCGTCCCCGTAGCACCTCTTCTCTTGGATTTGTCTGAAATCTATCATTGTATTCCGCTCCCCGCCTAGAACTACTACCTGAACTATACCTAAACATATCAGGGGGCGGATACGGCATGACAGATCTGTAATCAATTTCTCGGTGGCCAGCTCCATGCTGAAAATCGATAGGAGAATGCGGAATTGGAGGTCGATTATCCGCAGAGCCTCTCGATGGATCCGAAACATCAAACCGAGTTTCATGGAACGAATGATTTAGGTCAACAAAATCGCGGTGAAACCCTCCGTCGAAAGAAACTCGACTGGAAAGCGGAGGGGAGCGCGGAAACTCGTGAATAGGGTGGGGAGACCTCAATTGGTCATCGTGAACCGAGGAAGAAACAACAAAGTGGGGTTGAGAGGGATTATAACCTAGCGGCGGTGGCTGTGACGGGAGTGGATGAATCGGAGGATGACGGTACGACGGCGGTGGCGGTGGCGGCCGCAGAGGGAAATCTAGCCCTTTATCGGGAATGTTATGAAGAACCTGATGGTGATTGGAAGGGAAGTGGAAATTGGGATCGTCCGGAAAAAAAGGGTGAGGAAGAGGGGCGGAGGAAGGAGGAGGAGGAGGAGGAGGAGGAGGAGAGATATACCTGGATTGATCCCGTTGGTGGTAAAGAAATGGAGGCAAATCCATGGCGGAGATCAGATCTGGTTGGGCGGCCACTGTTTATCGTCTTGATTGGATTTGGACTTGGAATTCATAGCGTTACGGCAAAATCGTGGGTTGTGTGGTGTATATATTCCTATGGATATGACCAATCGTGACGGAATTTGAACACACAAAAACAAGATTTTCTTTTGTTCTTTCTCCAAAATCATAACGTTCATAGTCACAATTATTTCAAAATTTAAGATTGAAATTTACATCTTACCCATATTTATTCATCTGCAAATTAGTTTCAACCTTCCGGAAAAAAAATATACATCTACACATTTATTTGCTCAAGCTCAACGAAGTGACGTTCATTCAGTAATTACTGTCTATTTATTATCTGCATCTCACTCCTTTAGAGTTTTTATATTTGAGAATAATGAATCTGAACTGTACCCATAACGCATCCTAGTCGCATTCAAAATCATGAGTCTGATTCAAAACCTATTCAATTTTTTAGAAGTATTTTTATGAGTACAAGAAATCAAATTTATATGTCCGTGACTAATTTTAATTTAGATGATTTAAGCACATAACTCTATTTACTCTAGAAGTTCGTGTCCTATGTCCAGATACAAAAGACAAAGTTCCATTTCTACACGATTTTCTTGAATTGTTTTTATAAAAACATGTTTGGTTAAACCTTTCAATGTTGAACTTTATACAATGAATGCTAACCTAAGTGATTAGGGGAGCTCGGTGTGGCACTACTGAAATTGAGAAGAAATATGACAAAGTGTTGAACAATTCTAAGATCCGAGCTCATTTTGAAATCAAAGCTTTGGTCACCTATTGTAGACTAAAGACCTAGGGTTTCTGCCGAGGCCAAAATGAGAAATTCTAGTCGGCCATAATCACTTGATTTGAGAAAATTTACTGGAGAATCTTCCTAAAATATGTCCATTCAAGATTTTAAGAAAAATCTATCGATTAGGTTCCAGTTACGATGGCATGTTGGTCGCATTTCATCTGTTCTACGCTTGGTCAAAATTCTACCTTCATTTTTTTAATTATGGTTGCATCGAGTTCCTTTCACAACTTTTGGAAAAAAAGTTAATAAATCTTAAATATTAGTTTTTTCTATGCCGAGGTGGCTTTTAATTTTTGTATGAATCCATGACTTGACCACCCATACATTTGGTTGGTATGCCAATAATTACCAAACAAAGATTTGAATGATTTCTCATCCTATGTTTTCAAATTCAACGTAGCTTGACACCTGTCTTAACTAACCGAGGGTCACATGAATTGGGTATTGGTATGAGGTAATATGAGGTTCATAATGAATGAAAGAATAGTCTACCCAACTGCTGCTGTCGGTTGAGGTGGGCAAAAACATTGACCCACGAACCTGTCCAAAAAGTGAGGCGAAGATCTACACTCCTGCTTATGAAAGACTACTTTTCAAGCTAAATCAGACTGAATATCCTGAATACGACAGGCCTCCTAATCCATTTATTTCTAGACGCCCATTTATACTTATCTTTGAACAAATAGGTTATAATTCTAAGCTTAACTAGTCAAGGTGAGCAATCATGTAATAGGTGGGTCAACTCTCTCGCTATTATAGACTCCTAAATATGAGGGGAGTGACCCAATATCTAAACCAAGATACATATGTGGACTAGTTATTATAGACTCCTCCCTACTAGATGTTAGTTGGCATCAACTAAGGATATTTAGCACGGATATTTGACCCTTTGTTATAGGAAAATATCTAGATATTTGTTTTCTATTATGCTTACCATAGTATCATATTTGCTCTTTTATTATAGTCAAATATCTTTATGCTTACCATAGTATCATATTTGCTCTTTTATTATAGTCAAATATCTTTATCCATTTATTGCTATTTCCATATCCTCTATAATTGATGTGATTCTCTAAATGATTATAAATAGAGAGAAAAGTTTTAGCAAATATTCTCAGCATCCTTTTACCGACTCCATCGTAGTAATTTGATAACGTGAAGAGGCACGTTCATAATCATACATAAATATAATATGCATGAAACAACATTTGGTACGATACTTAAGGCCTACATAGAAAATTCTCCAATAGACTACTTACCTCACTTAAATCTCAAGTAACATAAGAATAATGAGTTCACAAAAATGATGGTTAAGCCCTAAAATCATACCTAAAGTTATTCCAATCAAAATAAGCCTAAAAACATGGGAAAATTGAACTAGTTAGATTCTCCGATGAACCATAAAAGGGGTGTGAGATATCGGGTGGTTTTGAATGCTAGTCGTCGTGGGCTAGTTCTAGATGCTGACACAAGTGACAAGACAGTCGAATGAATTAACAAAGGGAGCAGGTTTGAACCTCTAAGAATTGAATTAAATGACGAGTGGAAGACAAACGATCAAATGGATGTGCCACTTCAAGCAAGTGAGAAGTCAAGGTTCTTAAGCTGGCCAACGAGGGCACCAAAATTACATCCAAAGTTTTTCAGGCATTACAATGTTGTTAAATTTGTCCTGTTTAAGAACCGATCCATAAGGTTAAAATGGGTTGGAGAGCAGATGGTTGGCTACCAAATCTATAAAAATATTTAGTTCCTAAAACTTCATTTTGTGTGACAATTTAATTTAATTCATCGTATGATTTAGTATTCATTTCTACTATGTACCAACTTTATTTTTCCAATTTATAAGCACATTAAGTCTATAGTGCATCTTTAAATCACCCTGAAATCATCAGATTCAGTCTATAGTGCATCTTTGGCATTATAATACTTCTCCATCATAAGATTGTCTAATGACTATAGAAGTTGCTCCAGATAACCGAGAACAATAAGCATCTTTAAACTCAGAAAAAGTATCAAATAAAAGGTAAGAGCAAAAAATAAACAAAAAAGGAAAAGAATTCCTATATCATCACTTCCATAGCCACTCGAATCCTAGCACCATCATCAAAGTAGAGTACCTGAACCTTCTGTAATACAGTTGGTCCCTGCAAGGAGCTTTTATATAAAAACCGTTCGGCCCCCTCTTCGACTATGGCGGTCATATGCAATGTTGAATTTTTCAATCAGCTCATTCATTGCACTGGATGAATTGTGTTTCGCATGAGGGAAGGCGAGGGGGAAAAGTATCATGTTAGCAGATCAACAAATATTTTATTTTTTCCAACAAGAACAGGGCATAGGATCACAATAGTAATTATACCATCAACTTAATGCTTAACATTCTCACAATAGTAAGATACTATCAACAGAAAGTTGTACAAAGAAAGGAAAAAAGAAAACAGAAAGTTCAATTAACTTAATCAATCAACCAGATATTTCGAAGTTGACCAACCTACATGCACCCGTATGGACAACTTTTATAAACAAGATCCTAACTTATAAGGCTTGAATACATCAGGAGATTTATACAAACTAGGAAGGTAGAAGCACCAACCAAGAGTTTGAGTGTGTATCGACATTGGATATTCATTCAATACAGGCATGCTCAAGTATACTCAATACACTATCTAGAATGTAATCTTTTCCTTTCTAAATTCAAACATATTTGGAACAAGTGATGGACACGTTTAGTATGAAGAAAATATATACATGGAAATAAACTAATTGATAAAATCTTCAATTTGACTTGCAGAACAAGTGAAAGACACGTTTAGTATGAAGAAAATATATACATGGAAATAAACTAATTGATAAAATCTTCAATTTCACTTGCATATTTACATTATGGGGTTAAGAAATAGTTTATAATAGTACAAATGAAACATTATAGCAACTAAAAAGTCCACTTAATAAAACCAATAAAGTGATCTGTAAAGGTGTGTGAAATGATTTTGAGATGAGAGGTTTTTGTTCGTGGGACCTGTTATTTGTTTTGAATTTTATATCCGAAAAGGTTTGTGTGAGTCTAAGTATGTAGAAGTGGAAACATGTACTGCTCTAAAAACGTATTTTACTTGCCACGCATTTGGCATTGCCTAAGTGCTGATTCTATTTTTAAGATCATATGTTACTGAGCATATGTTTGTGATTCTAATCTAGTTAGCAGTCCTATGTAGTATTCCACATCTAGAGATGTATAATATATAATTTACTAAACAAAATATTTTTATACACTACAACGAAAAGGTATAAAATGAGATCAGAAATATCACACCTTGAGCAATTAGTGGACATTGCTAGGTACGTAATCAACATTGTGTCAGTATATTCCTGAAAGAAAGGTGGGAGGTTATGGAAGTATGAATAACTAATCACAAAATCAAGGTAATGTCTAAAATTTTGGAGCAAATGTTTAAAGTTTTTAACTGCAGGAAAATCAGGGCCAAGCGAAATAAGGCATGTGAGATGCGATAGTACTCACCATCAAGAAATCATCTCGAAACTTTTCTGATTCAATAACTGGCAATCTTCTGAGTAAACTAGACACTTGTCTTAGTAGAGAATTCTCCAGAGGAATATCACCTGATTCAGAGAATAACAGATACGAAAAAATCAATCTCAAATTGAGCCATTTAATCGCAAGTTTTCCATGAAGAATTCACTAGACATCAGAAACCACTAAGTGCAGGAGTCCTGTTCAGATGAATGATGAAATATCATAGCCCGACCACAAATGACAAAAAAAAAAGGAATACCCACCCTGCTTTCTGTACTCTCAATTTTTTCATTGTACACATTTTTATGCACAGTAAAGAATTGAAAATACCATTTTGCATTGCCAGAAGATAACTGTGAAGTATCCTGATTCTGCTGTTCAGCATTTTGATGGCACTGTGAATACCCGCAAGGTGAGCAGCCACTGCATTCAAGATCAAATTTCTCTCATTATGGACATATCATTACCAGATCAAAACATGAAAGGCAATAAGTACTAACGAAGTTTTAACCCCAGATTGAAATAAATAGAGGTACAGGATCACTCACGTTGAGTTGCAGCAGAGCCTCCATCAGATGGTTTCAAATGTGCAACATGATCAACAGAAATTCGCTCAGCTTCTACTGTCTTTGAAGAGTAAGAAATGTGTGAGAAACTCAATAACAAGAATTGCAACAAGTTTGAGGACTCGAGAAACGAAGGAGTGAACAAACCTCTATAGTGTAACTTGAGCGAACAAAAATTAGCTGGGGGATCCCTTCTATAAGATGTAGCTCTGTAGTTGGAAGAACCCCACAAACAAAGAACAGGAGTTAATACCACCATGCAAACAATTCTTTTCTCAAATTTTTTCTAGTGGAAATTTACCATTGGAATAAAGTGGCAATAAAATAAATTACAATCACGTGTAATGTAGGCATTAAGAGCAAGACAAAAAGTAATTTTCATTGGGGTTCACAAAAACAAAAACTACCGTCCACTTAGGTCACCCCATGACAATAACCCTTGGGAGGCATTTAGTCAAACTACCTTTCTAAGATCCCGAACTTAATTTTTTTTTTTTATAATTTGAATCATCTGCACACGTCCCCTCTATATCAAAAAAGTATTTAACAGAATCAATTTAGACAGTAAATGCCAAGTGACTGGGCATACCCTGTGACATGGCACATGCTAACATATGCAGTATTCTCCCAGTGATGTTTCTAAACTGAGGACGTGATGAAAATGTTTCAAGTTTCAAATAAATGAAACCCCAAAGGTGAAATTGGGTAACCAGGTGTTAGGAACAACAAATTTGCAAGGCATTTAAAATATCTCATTATTTGAAGAGTCAAAGTTTCACTTTCCCCTCTCACAAACAAATATTATTATACCATATTATACCCAACATATTTTTTTATTTTAGAAGTACATAGCCCAAAGAAAAATACCATATCACCAACATTCCAGAGTTTTCTTTGGCTATATACAGACAGTCCATTCCCAAGTCAACTGTTTACAGAACAGCTTACTAAATAACTCTCTCATACTTACAACTTCTGCAATCCTCGATAGCCCATTGGCTATAAGAGATTAGTCAATGATTTGTCTCCCTACAGCGAATGCACCCTCGAATTCTGAAATCGTTGATGGAAGGACCTCTTCAATCTCTTTGCCAAAACCTTGGCAATAATCTTATAGACACTTGTGTTCAGACTAATGGGTCTAGTCTTTAACCTTCATTGCCCTCTCTTTCTTAGGAATACAGGAAAACAAAAGTATCATTCAGAGAGGTATCAAGAATGCCCCTCTTAAATTACTCCCTGAACACCCTTTCAAGAACGCACTTAATGCCTTCTCAATTATCATGGAAGAAATCCAGAGACCCATCAGGGTTGAGGGACTTATTCTTTTTGCACTCTACAGGCCTTCTTCTTTCTTTCAGCGAGAAAGGACCATTCACAATCAAACTTTTCACCCTACCAAATGGAAACAAGTCCAGCCCTTAAACAGAGGGCCAATTGCTAGCACCCAGGTCAAATAAACCAGAGAAAAAGGAAATGATTACCTCCTCAATTTACTTCTCCCCCTAACCATCTCCCTCCAATCATTTTCAAGAGAATCAATAAAATTCTTACTTCTTTTACCATTCGCAAAACGATGGAACAAAGCCATATTAATATCCCCATCCTTCGCCCACATAACTTTAGCTTTTTGCCTCTAATTAACAGTTTCTCGCTTGACCAACTTCACAAACTCCACCTTAAAAGACAAGCTTCCCTCCTTAAGCATCTCAAAAAAAAAAAAAAAAAAGAAGAAACTACCCCATGTTCAAGCCCATAAATAACATTAATATACTTAAAAGCTACCGTATTTTTAATTTCCCATAAAACAATATCCTTTCTAGTTGCCTGGAACGACCATATTCCACTATGAAGGAAAAGAAGCCTTGAACGAGGGATGGCCTAGCCACATATTCTCAATGAAAAGGATAAGGGCCCCACTTCATTGAGCGAGAACTAAAAATATGTGGTCAGTGTTCCGAGTAACTATAGGCCGTAACACCTGTCTCCAGTACCGCACCCATCCACCTACTCCTTGGCCATAAAAAAAACCTATCAATCTTACTAGCACCCTCCAACTAGACCAAGTAAACCTCCAATTAACTAAAGGAGGACCCAAAAGATTACAACCCTCAATGAAATCCATTAAAAAGCCTCATAGATTTCATAACTCTCCCTCCCAACACCTTCTTCAAAGGAGAACAAACGATATTAAAGTCCCTTCCACACACCAACGGGCCCTACAATAGCCTGACAAATCTCCCCAACTCTTCTAAAAATTCTTGTCTACCTCGAATCCTAGGCGGATCGCAGACCCCAGATTCCAAGTCGCCATATTGTTCAAGGAAAGAAACAAAATCGAGACAAATAACATAAATCGAGACAAAGAACATACTTATGAATATCTCCATTGGAAAACTCAACCGACATTCCAAAGAACAAGAATTCCCTCGACAGCCTCCTCCTACTTAATCTCCTCCTAGCCCACCCCTCTACCAAAGACTCTTAACCAACTGATGATATTAGTAGACTGGTTTAGTCTCCAAATCACAACATTTGGATTCTTATGATAAATAACTTCTTTAACCAGTCTCTGCTTCACTATCAAGAATCAGTGGATGCCCCAGCTTCTTAGAAACTTTCTTCCTATCATAATTAACCGAACAATCAAACTTTTCTAATTCCCTGACTAGCTTCTTTCTACATCTTCTAGACTTTTGGACACTTTTCCTATTCAAGATATTATCACTCAAATCCACAAGGGGAGTCTAGGTGGAAACCGAATGGATCCAAATTGAGGCAAGAGCAGCCCATCCTGAGGACCAATTGCCTAAAGCAGCCCCACACATAGGAATACTGGAAAGGCTTGAAGAACTAGAACAGGGGTCAAGACCACTCCACATTAGGAAAGGCGAAACTTCCCCTCTCAACCCTACTACCAGAGATAAAAGACAAAGGGGCAAAAGAAGAGCCACTCCCTAGTAGAAAGTCGGACGAGGCAAGACTTGACTAGGACCATAAAAGGAGTTACGCAAAAAAGAGTGACCGCACCCAAGAAATCGTCCCTGAATACTGCTTCCCTTTCAAGCCCCCCACACAAATCTACCATCGTCAAAATCAATTTCCTAGATCTAAGAAACAGGGAAATGTCTAATGTTGTAATCCAACACGCTGAAAATGTCGAACAATCGACCTTCCACAAATATCCACGACAAGATTAGCACAAAATGGTTTGAACATCATCCCCTTAAGACCCCCCTAGCTTGAACAAGACTTCCACAAATACCCATGCAAGATTAGCACACAATGGTTTGAACACCATATCTACCTTTACTTTCTCTTGAACAGCTTCCTATTGTGCCCTAATACTACACCTCTCAATTAAAACTATTGCCTCACAATCAAAGGCAAAATCAATTTTGAAGTTCTCCAACAACTCAAAATCCACATCTCCCTTAGCTTTAGAATCAAGTCGCCACCACTTACACAAACGTTTCTTCTCCTCTAACCCAACCTTTTACTTCTTAGGTCTTCCTTTTCTCACTCGGTCACTCAAACGAGGGAAGAAAGAAACCCAAAGAACTCAACAGCAAGCACATTCCAACCCTTCCCATTCAAACCCTCTGGAATAAAGATTGACAACCTTATACCTTTGAACGACTCCAAAGACAGAAAGTTGCATCTCCTCTTCAAGCTTGACAAAACTTGAAAGAAGATAACCGTTGAAAATAGCCTCCATCGAAAAAACTTGTTGCGTCCCCACCTTAGAAGCTACCACTAAACAGTACTGAACCCAAGCAAATGTCCTCAGCTCCAACTCCACTATCCCAACCTTCGACCCACTCCATTCCTCAATTGAAACCTTCCTCCCACATCCACTCTTTCAAAGAAGAAAGGTCTTTCAATCAACTAGGACCTTCTTCATGGCTTCTCTTTATAAGTATTTTGATGGAATTTTCTCGAAGGTCATTTAATTTCTTCACAAGTATAGCATTCTTCCCAACAGATTATTTAAAGAAAATAATAAAAACCAAGGCTTAAGAAATGGTTGTCAATCCCTAAACAGATGAAAACCCGATTATACACACTACATGCACCACTAAGGCAATCATGGATGATCAACCTAAGAAGATTTGGCATTAAAGTAATGAAGAAAAATGAAGGGTCATACAACCACATAAGTTTTATAAGTAACAGAACTAATATAATGAGGAAAATGAAGTACTGCAGACAAATGCCATGTCAATAAAAAGGAAAGAAACAAGACATATTACCACTCTCGTATATAGTAACTGGGAGATCCTTTTGAGCATGATTAATGGAAGGATCAAGAAGAACATAGACAGGACTTTCATTGATATCCATCAACTGTCAAGTCAGAAAGCTCATCAAAATTAATTTTACAATTATATCCATTATAATGTTCTAATTTCCCATCCAAGAAAAAAAAGTACAATTACATCTATCAAACTATATATTCTCTTGTTCTCGTAAGAAATCGAATTTCATCATTGAAAAGCTAAATACAGAAAGTAAGATATGCATCCTCCCACCCAACAAAGACCAGGAAGATTACAAAGAACCTTCATTTGGATTTGATCGAAGTCAGAGAGCCAGTATAATAATATAAGTCTTTGAGAGAGTAGACCCACAAAGGCTGGTCTTCAAAAGTTTTTCTGTCATATCATAATATTCAATGGCACATGAACAAAAAAGACAGAGAGAAAAAAAAAAAAAAAAAAAAAGTGAACCTATTCTGAACTCTAGTACATAAATAAATTTCCAAACTCACAAGGTGGGAGAAACATCGACCAGTAAACTTATATTTGAAAAATTGGAAACTTCACTATAAGATGGATGCTAATAGAGAGGCAAGACACTACTTTCATCAAGTCCACCATTAACTCCCGGCACTCCAACCCTCAGGGCTAAAATATATCTGTAGAAAATCCCTTTTGCATGCCCTTCAGGGAAAAGTCACCAAGCATGGAGATGAATCCTATCATTGATGATCCTCTCAAGCTATGAACTTGTGATTTTAAAAGGATTTGAATTTTTGCTTGCTTTTTTTTTTTTTTTTTTTTTTTTACCATAAATCAATAAGGAAAGGCTAAAATAGGGAATTCATATTAGAACAAAAAACACCTACTACTAAGAAAAACTAGAAATCTTAGTAGTCAAATTACAAAACTTTTGAGTGACCTTCACAAACTTTTTTTTAGTGACAACTTTCATTGAGAAAAATGAAAGAATACTTGCTTTTTTTTTACCAATAATCAATTAGGAAAGGCTAAAATAGGGAGTACATATTTTTAAAAAAAAAATCACCTCATCCTAACAAAAACTAGAAACCTTAGTAGTCAAATTACAAGACTTTTGAGTGACCTTCACGAACCCTTTTCCCCCCCTTTTTTCATAATGACAACCTCTAAACACTTTGTTATTCCGCTCACTCCAAAGATCTTATAAAACACACCCCAGCAAACCATATCATTGGTGTTCTTATGTCGAGCTAGGCAGATGAAGGAACTCCTTGATCATGTCACTTTCTTGTCTCGAGCTAGCGAAAAGCCAAGCATCTGTTGAAAAGATTCCAAATGAACCTCGCAAACTCACGTCTCCAAAAAGTGTGATTCGAGTCTTCCTCCACCTTCCTGTAATCAACCGACTAACAAGGCCATTTTTCTCGCAAGTTGATCCATAGTATTAGCTCAATCATGTAAAACTTGTCAAGTAAAAAACTTCACTTTCCTCAAAATCTTAATCCTCCACTCACGTAAGGGAGAAGGGTTCAACAAACTACGAAAATAGATTTGTAAGAAAAACCATCCAGAAGGTTGGAACTCCACACTCAAACATTACTATGCCTCAAAATGACTTCCCCAAGCATTGTCAAGAGAGAGAGAACATTTGTCGCTTCCCTATGTGTCAAAGAGCAACGAAACAGAAATTGAGCTCCCCGACCTAACCAAAAGATCAGAGACACAACATGAACCAATGAACCAAGTGAGAGAAAGAAGGAAGTTCAACAGAGATATTCGTTCATAGATTACAGTAAGTGCCTTTAATCCCACTCGACAGCCACTCAAAAGGATGAGAACCAAACTTGTTTTCAATAATCATGTGCCAGGTAGAGCTAGGCTCAAGGGTGAAACGCCAAAGCCATTTAGCTACAATATTTTTGTTACAAGTCCTTAAGTTTCCAATTTCTAGTCCCTTAAGTAAATTGGCCTCTCAATGACTTCCCCTAATCAAGTGCGACTTTTTTCCTTCTTCCATCCCTTCCCAAAGGAAATTGCCATAAGCTTCTCAATATTCTTATAAACCACGTACAGAGCTCTAAAAAGGGAGAGATAATAAATAAGGGTACCACTCAAAATAGAGCAAATCATTATAGATTTTTCTATCATTAAGAAAATTTAATTTTTTTTTCACTTGTATGCTCTAAATAAGTTTCTAGAATGTCGGTTTCTGGATGGCATTTTAACCCAGTAAATAGAAATGTAGAGTTTAGTTGAGACAGAATGAAGGTAGATTCTAGATTCAGATGGTTAACCAAGGGACTTTCTCCTTGTTTCCTGCATGTTTGGGATTTCATAGAAGGATATTTGTTTTGAGTGTTCAATAAACTTTTGAGAGAGAGTAATGGTAGGTTCCAATACAAATGAAACATTCCTTTGCCCTCACACAAAAAGACTAGAGCACCAAAAATTAAGAACGACGTTCCAGTTAGCCCAGTTACTAATTTCTACAAGATAATCAAAGGCATTGGTGGACCAAATGAGAAAGGTGCTTCCTAGTTCCATCTCTAGTGCCCAAGGGGCTTCTGTGGCTAGTAGATAGACAAATGTTGAAATGTCTCAGTTACAAATAAGGCTTTGGAAGGGAAGAAGGTATTTTTTTAAGATAAACTTTGAAAAAGCCTATGATCAAGTAAACTTAGAGTTGTTGGTTAAGGCCCTTAAGGAAAAAAAATGCTTTAGCATTAGATGGCAATCTTGGATGAGGAATTGCCTTCAGTCAACCAATTATTCTATCTTAATTGTCTACCGTTCATGGAAGAAATTTTTTGTGACTAGAGGTATCAAACAGGATACTTCTCTTTCTCTATTCATATTTATCGTTCTGGTGGATGTTCACAGGTTATCAGTGTTGAGTGAAATGAAGCAGAGTTACACTGAGGGTTTTAAAATTGAAATGAATTGGGTACCGCTCTTTCGTTGATATTTTGCAAATGATACTAACCATTTTCTTTTGGTTAAGGGATGACGATTTGTTCTATAACTTAATGTAAGTTTAGCATATTTTTTGGAGTTACTGTCTGGCCTTCAAGTAAATAGGAAGAAATCTTTCATAGCAAGAGCTGGAGGATAGAAAATTTGGCAGTCAAAATATTGTTGTCTGGTCTCATTGTGGTGGTTCAAACGCATGTGAATGTATACGCATCGACACACATATACATACCCAGGGGGACGCAAGAAGTAGAGAGTTAATAATAAACCAAATGTTAATGAGAAACTAAGCTTAATTGAGAAAAACAATGCAAATGAAAAGAATTACAAGAACATACAAAAATCCGGCCCTCAAAACGGAATCCAAGCCCTAGCTAGGGACGATTGGACTCCAATCTAAAAGAACGAGACCTAGCTGATAATTACAAAACTCATGAGAAACTAACACCCACGATTCTTAGGTATGCAAATAAAATGCTTTGGGAATTAAGAGTTCATTTAAAATTCAACAGTATACTTGAGAATGTATAACCCTGTAAACAACTCTGTGCCAAGATAGTAAGATGGCAGTTTAAATGGTAACTTACAGCCTTGTGGATATGCATGTCAGACTCCATGGCATCACTCCCGGTAGAATACCAACCCAAAATGTAGAAGTGGGGAAAAACTTTCTTATCTGCTCCAATCAAGAACGCAGCTCGGTTATCATAAACAATAACATCAACTCTAATACAAAAAAACGAAAGAAATGTCAAGAATTACTAACAGAGCTCTTGCTTCTTCTCAAGGAAGGTGCGGTCCAGTGAATGAGTTTTGGGATCATACAGAAGCTCAAAGCTGTTGAAGATCTCAACCGTGCGGCCCTTCTGAACGCCAACAACACAACCGTAAACCCTAGGAGCGGGAGGAGAAGTGGAAGGGTCCGCAGAATCGGCTACATCGGCGCCATTACTTAGAGCGCATGGGGATGGAGATGAGCTGCTTAAGGAGGGAGGATTCATCTGAGACTTAACCCTGGTGTAGTGATCGGAAATGTTCACAATCACAAGAGGATGCAGTTTGAATGTCAATCCGCTGCCAGACGACGCCATGATCGATTGCAACAAGAAATTCAAAACCAGAGAGAATGGAACGCACGAGGAAATGGATTCAACACTGAAATCTTCTCCTTCGTTTTTCAATTGCACTACATACTCTCTTTTCGTCGAATCTCCGAACTTTCAGAAAGGATCCTTCTGGAAAATTTCCGTGGGTTCCGCACTTTACGGTTGTGCTTTGAGTGTCTCGTTAAATCATAAATTTTGCTATGAACTTTAAAATTGATTCAATCTCCTTTAAAAAAAAAAAAAAAAATCAATTAAATTATGTTTTTTAATTCAAACTATAGAAGAATCCAGGTTCGTTTATGCAACAACTACTCCAAATGATTCTGAGATAAACTTAATTTATTAATAGATAGTTATAATTGTTGACGTATGATTGAAATTTAAATTTATGATGTTTGGTTAGTATATTTTAAGTTTTGAGACTTTTTATTTAATCTTATTATATTTGTATAGGGGCTAATTATGGTTACAAGTGTCGAATTATTTTGAGGCTATATAAAACCATGTAGGGTGTATTTGTAAAATAGTTTGTAAATGTAGTACAAAGAGCATTTGTGTTTTCTTTTGACCTAGAGTTAAGTTTCCTTACAATTTGATGTCGTTTGTATGGTTAGAATTATTCAAGTTTAACCTAATCAATTTTGCTTGTGCAGTAATTTGAATTTTACCTTAGTTTTCTTGTCTTGAAATAAAATCACCTAGATATTCTGGATCTTATTTTTTCTTGGAGTAATTTCTTATTGTTTTGGGATTGTTAGATATTTTAGATCTAAATTTTTTTTATTTTTGATAGAGTTGTTAGATCGAATTCCCAAGAGTTTTACAATCATTTAGGATGAAATCGTCTTAATTTGGGATTTTTAGCATTTGTGATTTAAAAGTTTGCATATCGGGTTCTTAGATCTAATTGGCTTGGATTTTCATATCATTCATTTTGACTCATCCGCTAAACTTGACTTATTGTAATATTTAATTTAAAATAAATAAATAAAGGAAAGCAGATAACGTGTGTGGTAGTAGCCACTGTACAAGGGCGTTGACATCGGGTACGTGGGGTCAGGTGGCAAAAGGCAGCTCCTACCACCGAATTTCTAGGGCGATCAGGAGTGGGAAATAGGCAGGGGTCAGTTTAAGACGCGAGATTTTTCGAATCATTTTCACCAAATTTATTGTCTCAACTTAATTTATGGCGTATTGTAGAAATTTGATGAATTTTGGGATTTTTCGAAGACCGGAACCGGAGTAAAAAGTATCGCGCATTCCAAGTAAGTGGTACCTTAGAACTTTTTAAGCTATGCTTTTGTACTATGTATGAAAGCATGATGTAAGAAGTATATAATAGAAATTTGAGCATAAATTGAGTTGATTCAATGTACGAAAAAAAAACATGTTAAACGTTACGATACATGTTTCCCAAGAAATAATCTATTGAACTTTAATTTGAATGGAATTGAATGCAAATTTGAGCATGGAGGGATTTGATTTGTTGTATGTAAGAGCACGTTAAACGTTATGATGCATGTTTTTCGAGAAAGACATGAGTGAAGCTCTGATTTGAGTAAAACTAAAACAACTATTCTATATGTATGTAATTTTTAGCAGCTATACAGGGACAATTAGGAGTTCGCCAACTAGTCTTTAATTGTAAACCTGACACGATTGTATCTTAAAAGTTGGTCGATCTTGAAACTTTTAATTATTATTCATGCATGTAAGTTAGTGGTTATACGAGGACGATTAGGGGTTCACCAACTAACCCTTAATCATAAACTTGACTCGATTGTCAAGGATTCATATAACTATTGAACTGGCCTGTGATGTCTTATGTTGTACTATGTTGGGACTACTAGAAGTTCGCCAATTAGTTTTCTTTTATTGAACCTATTACGAGCTGCAGGGGTCCACAATAGTACCCTTGAGAGTTGGTCGAATCTTAGAATGCATGAATCCTATGAGATTGATATCGAGGTCGCGCCTCGAGAGCCTACAATGCAGGTTTATAATTATGATGAAGATGAAAGGAGACTAGCAAAATGACAATTCATGAGAACTAGAGAGCCCAAAAGAAATTTTGAGGGCTAGAGGTCCATATTGGACCAAGAATTAAGAACTTGAACTATTTTTCTGTAAATTTTCCTAAGTTGAGCTTAGGTGAAACGAACTAATCTAAGGTGTAGCCTATGAAGAACGTACACTAAATGAACGAAATTCATTTTATAAGACTTAAGAACGAACTAGCAAACTGCTCAGTGAGACGGTGGCGCACGTGCTTGATGTAGCAGTTGAGACGGTGGCGCACGTGGGTTGTCGACTATAGGGAGTCCCTCACACTTGAGTCTATCCTTTTGTACTTGTCTTTAAATTTTTGTATTTCGTGTATTTTTAAATAATTTGAATTTATAATATTGTATTTTGGTGGTCTCCGTTTGTTTTTGTAAAATGGAAAGTTTTTATTACTATTTCAATTAAATTTAAGATGTACACACACATGTTTAAATATTTTAGATTTTACGCATTTTTACTAATTTTCACGTTAGTAAGTAACAGTTTCGTGGCTCGAATTCTTCGGAGAGCAGGTCGTTACACTTGTGTTGTCGTGAGAGTATGAAGATGGATAAAAGATGTTTTACCTACATTGCAGCACGCTTAAATATGCAGTTTTGTTGGAACTAAATACGTAGTTGCAGAGAAGATGACCGTTATATTCATACATATCTTGTCCCATGATGTTAAGAACTACGTATTTTATAGACAGTTTCTAGGCATTTCAACTCTATCCTACGACTCTACAATGGTTAGGTATAGATAATTTTAATATCCAACAATTATGTGGTACGGGTGTCTTAGGGTAAGTTGTTGAGATGAACGTTTCATTAGGGCCGTGGAAGAGTTGTGAATTTATTTAGAATGAAACAAAATAAAGTGAAGAAATGTAAAGAAAGTTTGGTGGGTCCTTAATCTTCGGCTCTTCTAACGGTTGAATTTTTTCAAAAAATCTTTTTCGTTATGACTCAAACACAAAATCAAGGCTTGTGGAAACTTTTTGAAACAAAATCCTCGAAGGATCGGTAAAGGAGAATTAGAGAATTCTCTACTTTCTTGAGGGAAAAGTACGGAGACACTCATTTGACTCACCCCAAGAGATTGAGATAATTTTTACCGAATAATATATTTAACACATTTAAATCTCAATTTATCTTTATCTAATTATCTAATATATATTAATTATTTATTAATAAATCAAATATAATAAATATGTTTCTCTTTTATATTTAATACATTAATTATTACTTTCAATACTTTAAATTAAATATATTTTTGTTATATTATATTTAATATATTAAATATTAATTTGAATCATCAAATTAAATATATTTTTATGTTTTATATTTAATATTTATCTTTTAACCTTACTTATAAATTATAAGCTCCACGAATATAAAATTAATTAATTAATTTTTATTCGATCAAACTGTAGACCTATAATTGAGTTGTTATACATTATAGGACACATTGTTTCCATTGATATAATCATTACAACAAGTCGGTCATTCACAAGTTATTCGTAACTACAGATGGGTTAAAAGTATGTTTCACCCCTGTAATTACATTATTCAGTTTAAGTATCATTGATCCTCCAACGAGCAATTTATTTACAATCCAACTGTAAACCAAGTTCCTTTCAAGCTTGTGATAGGATGAATCTCTATTGTTCAAGACCTGAAATTAGCACTCTTAAGAACTACTAATCTACTTTTTCTATATGGGAAATAAAAAATGAACACTCTCACATGCGCGAGTTCATAGACCAACTCTACCTTCCCGTCTTCCAACGAATCAATAACGAAATTATCGAAAATTCAAGGCTCAAAAGTTCGAAATAAAGCTTCTCATCTCTCTAACAATCACCAACGATTAACACAAATCTCTACAAAAGATGACACGAGGGGGGGGGCGCTGCTATGAAGTTGGTGTTATTTGCTATATCGGACCAAAAATATACGATTATTGTTTATCGAATGTATAACATATTTCAAAGAATATTTGTCGAGAAATCGACGTAGCTATACACTAAATATACATAACTATACAATTTCATTTTTCTAAATCATGGGTAAACTTGGTTACTATGTTGTTCTATATCAAACAAGTGGAAATGCAGTATTGGATTGGTTTTGGTTCTTCACAAAGGGATTACCGGTAGGATCCAAATCAATAACAAAAGTATCACCTGGCTTTGGATCTCCATAAAGGAATGCCTCACTCAACGGGTCTTCAACTATTGTGGTAACTGCCCTCCTAAGAGGTCTGGCTCCATAAGCTTGGTCATACCCTACTTCACATATCAGGTCCATTACCGACTCCGATAATTCTAGACCGATCCCGAGCGACATGAGCCTGTCCTTTATTTCTTCAACCATTATATTTAAGATCTCGAGCATCTGATATTAAAGAATCAAAGATTGTGCACATTAGTGTGTGGGTCGAACTTGTGCACACATCGTGAATATTAAATCATAGGTAGGTGACCTGAAGGCGAGAGAGGTCAGACTAACCTGAGACTTTTGAAGGGGTTGGAACACGACAGTCTCGTCTATTCGGTTCAGCAACTCTGGACGAAAGTACCCTTTGAGTTCCTCTGTCACAAGAGACTTCATTCCTGCATATGAAGTCGAGGACTCGTCATCTGAGAGAAGGAAACCGATGGAGCGGTGTCTACCCTTTATGATTGAAGTCGAACCAATGTTTGATGTCATCACTATCAATGCATTCTTAAACGAAACTCTCCGTCCCTGTCGACCCCAATTAGAAATGTAAAAAGTACGTTTCGTTTTCAGTCCATGGTTTTTATAAATAGCAGAGCACAAAGCCTGAAGTACAACGAGTACGAACCTGAGAATCTGTAAGGTGTCCATCTTCGAACAGCTGGAGGACGATGTTGAAAATATCGGGATGAGCTTTCTCTATCTCATCAAGCAGTACAACAGTAAATGGTTTCCTTCTAATAGCTTCTGTTAACGTTCCACCTTCTCCGTAACCGAGATATCCTGGAGGTGATCCGATTAATTTACTCACAGAATGTCGCTCCATGTATTCACTCATGTCTAATCTCAGCATAGCTTCTTCCTGCATGAATGATATGGTTACCGTCCAGATGCTAACTATACGTTTGTGAAATTTAAAAGCTCGATTAAACTCGTGGTGGGAATTTGAATCTTTGAGCTTCTAGTATAGTGGTTGCTACAATATCGTTATCATTCTGAAGAGCTACAGCAATATTTGATGAATTACCGATCCAAAGTAGCACCTTGCCAGAACTTTTGTTAGTTCAGTCTTGCCAACTCCAGTAGGGCCACAAAAAAGTAGGACCGCTATTGGTCTGTCGGGATCCCTTAGCCCAACACGAGACCGTTTAACAGCTCGAGCGATTGCAGAAACAGCCTCATCTTGCCCAACAACTCGCTTTTTGAGCTGTTCGTCGAGACCCAGCAGAAGAATGCTCTCATCAATTGTTAGCTGCTGAACTGGGATCCCTGACCAAAGGGAGGTAACTGCTGCAATATCATCTGGCCCAACCACCACGGGTCTTGAACAAATAAAAATACGAATTAATTAACAGAATGTTCTTCATCTCTTCCTCCTAGTACACATTTTTCAGAATAAAATTTCATACTCATAATTATCTGATATTGAAGAGAAAGTGGACTCCGAGGCGTTATTCCCAGAAGAATCCAAGCTTTGAACCCCTTCATTTTTGAGTTTATTGGCCACGTTCTGTTCGTACAAGGAAAAAAGAGACGCGATATCAGTAATGATCACAGGGTTGATAAAAAAAACGAGATACGCAAATACAATACCGTTTCATGCATAGCCTGAACAGCCTTAATTACTTGCCAATAATCATCTGGTGATTTATAGAGTATAGAAGTCTGCAATTCTTTTCTCTTCTTAAAGGTTTCCATACGAGCTCTACTACCTGCTTCGTCAATGAGATCGATTGCCTTATCTGGAAGATACCTGTCGCTTATGTATCTTGCAGACAGATACACAGCAGCATTTATTGCTTCAAGGGTAAACTTGCAGTTGTGATGAGCCTCATATTTCTCACGAATGCTCAGCAACATTCTCACGGCATTCTCCTGTATTTAGGATCCTATCTCATTAATCATTGAAAAATGTATGGTTTGTGCATACCATACGATCGAGAACTCGTGAAAATTACCTGGCTAGGCTCCTCAATCAGCACAGGCTGGAATCGTCGTGCTAATGCTTTATCCTTCTCAAATTGCTTTGTGTATTCACCAATTGTGGTGGAAGCAATGCACTGTGAGCAATACAATAGTTATGTACCAAGAGTGTATGAGTGACGATAGAAATAGTGCACATAGAGAAGACAGAGATATCATTCTTAAATGACCAAAAGATTGACATCTAAAATGCAAGACAAAGAGATTGAAATTTACAAAAAGGGATGTGTTACCATAATGTTTACAAAAAAAAAAAAAAAAAACTCTCAATTTATAATGAGAGAGGTATGACTATAGGAAGCAAATGTATTAGACAATTTACACCGAAATATAGTGTGGTAAACAATATTGTTGAAAAGCTTTGTATAAGTTTGTGTCTTCTCCGTGAAAACTCTTTGATTTCTTTCCTTCCACAGAGTCCAAAAGAAAGCCATAATGAGATTTTTCCACGGCAGAGTTTTGCATTCTTGAAGAGGTGGTACATTAAGACCATGTCCAATAAATCATTTACCTCCCTAGGAAAAGTGAGATGCCATCCAAAGGTATTGAGAATCCGTTTCCAAAAATTCTGAGCACATATACGTTGTATAAATAAGTGATTTTGTGATTTGTTGTCTTTTTTGCACCGTGAACACCAACTTGGAAATAGAATCATGTAGGACTTTTCTTTTTTTTTTTTTTTTTTTGTTGTAGATTTTCGCTTGTGCTAGTGGCTTATGTGCCATTTTTAAAGGAAAAAACTTTAACTTTTTAGGGTGATTTCCTTTCCGTATTGTCTTTGCTAGCATGGACTTTATTGCTTCTACTTTTTCTCCTATGTCCATCATCAAACATTTTGTAGAGAAGACCCTTTCAGCGCTAGGAAACCATGTCAATGAGTCTACTTCTTTAGATAATGCAACTGGGGTGAGGTCGAGACTTATTCAGCCTATTTTGTTGCTTCGTTATCCTTTGGGTTCCTACCAAGTTTCAGGTCCCAGAAATTGCTGACATCATTTCGAAAGGATTACTTTGATCATGGCTGTTTTGCTATGAAAGAATCTATATAGAAGTGGATACTATAAGGCTAGCCTAGAGTTTCCAATCAAGGGATCAGTCCTGCCTTCTCCATCATCCACCCTATAGAGAGGTGATGAGGTTTTGGTGTTTTTTTTTTATGGACTTCCATGGCTTCTTTACAGAAGATGAAGGAGATCGATTTGTATATGATGTAGGAAAATATTTGGCCTTTATAAGTTCTCTCCACAAGGTGTTTTCTTCGTGATTATATCTCCACATCCATTTGGCAAGAAGAGTTTTATTCTTCTCCCTTATTGAAATAGACCAAGTCCTCCCTTGTCTACGGAAAGGTTTATGATATTCTATCGGACAAGGTGTAGCCCATCTTTCCGCAGATAATTCCTGAATAATCTTTCAATATTTATAGCCACTTTTTGTGACATTTCGAATAGAGACATGTAGTAAGTGGGGAGATTAGACAGTGTGCCTTGTATTAGGGTGAGCTTCTGCGTTTGAAAGCATGACATGATGACCATGTTGATAACCTTCTTCCTATTTTTTCATTTTTTCAATAATGCTCTTCCAAACGGAGTAGGATTTGTGGTTCTCAATCCTAGGTACATATTCGGCCATATACAAAGGCATACACAAGAAATAAATTTGAATTTCGTCCATTTTGTCGCTAATATACCCTTAATGAGAATATGCAATAAGGAAATGGAGTCGAAATCATACATTCATCTATTTTGAATCTTTTGAGGATAACAATGCACATAGAAGCATGAGAAAACTGAATTAGGTGATTCAAGAACTTGTGACTAATGGAAGTTGCTGATGAGAGATAGAGATATCATATGATGCAACATGGTTACCTGTTAGACACTTCCCATAAATGAAAGACAAGACACATGCATAGATTCATACTACTCGATCATAATATTAATCATGGAAAAGTGAAGATTATCATTCGAGTGAGTTATGTCAAAACTAACATCACGACACAGTACACATTATTTCCAAGCATTAAAAGCTAAGCATAGTTCACTGGGTCATTTAGGTAATACAACATGATAAACGTTAAAAATTGCATTCATGCATATTGGATCCGATATTTGTAAGTTCAAGATAAGATTAGCGACGATACCTGCAATTTTCCTCTTCCGAGTGACGGTTTCAATAAATTAGCGAAGTTAAGACCCGACCCTTTACTTCCACCTCCAGATGTGCCAAGGTCAGCAAGTGAATGGACTTCATCAATAAAAAGGATAATATCGCCTGCAACCAACCGTAACCCAGATATGTAAGATTAAAACTAGTTCGACTTCAGATGTTCTCTTGTGAGTTCTGGGTTGACTCCTTTTGTTCGGTTGCCTTTTTGTAAATTTATGTATTCTTTCATGTGTTCATCCAGGTTTTCATAAAAATAATAATAATAATAACAACAAAAGAAATTGAATGCAATTTACAACAAGCCTCGACCTGATTCTGTTATCTCTTTAATTAGTGCGGTAACACGTGCCTCCAATTCTCCCCTTTCCTTCGAACCAGACATGAGTAGTCCAATATCCAAGGACATTACGCGTTTATTCTGTGGAGAAAAAAAAAACGGTTCCTAATGTATTTTGTATGAACAAATTTCAAACGTTGTTTCAATAAGATAAAGAGATAAATCACATGAGCAATAGAATGATACAATCAATACAAACCTTCTTAGAATTACAAATGAAAAATCACTTATAATTATATAAACAAAACTAAATCAAAGCTTAGTATAAATGTCAAAAGAGAATCAAGCGGAAATGAGAAATCGTACCAACAGTACGAATGGAGCATCTGCCTGAGCTATGCTGAGAGCCAACCCTTCAGCAATTGCTGTCTTTCCTACTCCACTCTCACCAATAAGAATAGGGTTATTTTTTGTTCTACGACAAAGTATCTCCACAACTCGTTCAACTTCAGAATCTCGACCAAAAATAGGGTCAATGAATCCTTCGCTAGCACGAGCAGTAAGATCCACACAGAACCGAGCCAAAGCACTATTTTCTGATACAATATAGAAAAAGTATTGAGCACCTTTTTTCCATTGCTCAAATTCAAAACAAAAAATGGAACACATATGATCAGCATCATAACCTATTACCTTTTTCTTTTTGAGTGGGTTTCGTACGGAGAGGTTTTCTAGAAGCGGATTTTTTAGGCATCCATTGCAATGTACTAGATGGCTCTCTACCATCTTTGGCAAGCTCCCCTTTAAGCCTGGATATTGCGGCGTCTACCAACTGAGTAACATTTACCCCTAAGCTGAAATAATTTCAAGATAACAGGTTATTGAATAGCATCATTGAATTCCCCTTAAAATCTGCCCAATAAATATGGCACAATTGATGAAGTTTATAAATAATGCTGATTATGGAATGGTTCAAAAGATGGTAAAATCATATTCATGATGCTACTCTTCTGGGCAGATGCACCAATGCACTTAAAACGCGTTAAGCACTAATTTCGTTTCCAATAACATGAATGGAAACAAAAATGGGGGACGGACAACAAAAAGATCGGTCTGAACCAGGCCAAACAAAAAACAAAGTTACAAGAAATTGCTCTAATGTTTAAGAATAAAAAGTAAAGGATAACAAGTACTTGGGCAATCTTCTTGGAAGCCTCTCAAAAGTATTGGGTTTTTCTTGGTTAAGGTTCCGCAAGAATACTTCGACCTTTTTCAAATATTTTTCGAAGGGAAATATCGTGCATAAGGTTCTGCTCACTTATCTTAGGACTAAGGGATCTCTCATTCAATATACCATTCACGTGAAGAGTCCACCCTCTCGGGTCCTCCTGAAGAGGAGGCCTTGGTGATTGATAAGTTCATAAAGAGAGTTCCACTTTGAAATTCAAGGGCAGTGAGATTCCTTCAAAGCTGAATGCCCCCCGTTCGAAGCAAAAGGCCAGCACTGGGTCACCTTAAAGCTTTTGGTGTTTGCCACATTGTAAAGCCTCGGGTAGTAAGATATAAGGGAAGAATTACCAATCCAAAAATCTTCCTAAAAGAGGATTTTATCACCCTTCCCTGAGATAGATATGTACCATTTATCAACAAAGATCGCAGCATTTAGAGACGGACCCCGGCTATCTGAAACAAACTAAAACTTTAGGAGAAGGGTACCATTTGTCAGGGGCAATCATCTTCCTCCATAGGGCTCATGACTCATTCATAAATCTTCACTACCATTTAGTCAGCAGAGTAACACTCCTGTTTAAGATTTCAATTGCCTGGGCCACCATATGCAATTCGAATAGAAACAGTACTCCAATTTACCAGATTACTACTTCCCTCTGTTGACAGATCTTTCCACAAGAAATCCCGAACGCTCTTTTCCAGCTTCTTGATTACAACCCTGGGCGTTTGAACACGGAGAACCATCTCCCAGTTTTCTTGGGGGAAAAGAAAAGATCACACGAAACCATCAAACAAAGGAGTTTTACTGTCCTCACAAACAATTCTAACTGAAAAGGAAACAGAAGGGGTACACAAAGATGAGCTCGAAAAGTCGAGTATCGGTGCATCCCACAGCTAAGCAGCCTGATCTCAACTCTCTAACCCTTCCTTACAAATTTCTGGAGTTTATTCCCCTACAAATCTCCCATTGTTGCTTTAACCGCTAGACCAAATCATTGTCACCGTGTTCTAAAAGGTTACTTGCAAATGCAAACGCTTCTTATTAACTTCACAGCAACAAATTGAGCCTACCTTTAATCCAAATACACCTCTCTCAGCTAAGGAGGTGCAGATGGTCAAAGGGTGCAACCAAAAATATCTAATCTGCTGAGGCATATGCCTCTATTTGGATTGCCTCAGCAAAAATATCAGACACCAATAAACATGAACAAGAAAAACAGTAAGTTCTAAACCAAAAAACAGGCATTGGAACAGAATCACGAGAAAATAAAATTCAGAAGAGAACTCATGAAGAATTATGGAGAACATTTCTTCAAGTTCATGAGATAAAGGTTGTGCAAAATGGTCTAGATCCATGGCTATTCACAAGTTAGAGAAATGAATCTAATACAACAATACCTCCTCAAAATTAACTGTATGCTTCCATCATCGTCAGCAGCAAGTAAAGCAATGGAAAGGTGTTCAGGTCCAATGAAGTGATGGCCCATTTGCTTGGAATACTCAACAGCGGAATCAAACACCCTCTTGGTGCTGATAGCAAAAGGGACATGAGGCGTAACAGCCGCACTATGAACACTGGCATCACCTATTGCATCGTTAGTATGCCAAATATCACGAACGGCCTCACGAGCCACAGAGAGTGTAAGACCCGAATCTAAAAAACCACCAGCAGATTGATTATGTTCTTCCTCAGCGATCAAACCCAGAAGAAGATGTTGGGTAAAAACCAAATCCTTCGAAAGGGCTTTCGCCTCTCTCTGCGAAAAGATCACCGCCTTAATCGCTCTTTCGGTGAACCGCTCAAAAATGGCAGAAATGACCGGAATCCTCAACCGCCTCTTCCGCCGGATTTTGCCGCTGATTAAACCATTTCGCGAACGAAATGAATTGACAAACGCAGGGGAAAACGAGGACACAAGATTGGAAGATGGGAATCCATGGATTCGCCGTCCAGATAAATTGGAACTCGATAGAACACTCAGTGAACAAGTGGAAGAAGAAACCGTAGCCGGAGAAATCAAATGGGTCTGTTTATGGCAATCGAACACCGAAGTTTGATAGAACAAATTGGAAGATGGGGTCGCTGGCATTTTCGTTCAAATCGCAGAAAAAGAAATTCTAAAGAACCCACTAGAAATCTCAATCCCAAATTCTCAGAGGAAATAATCCCTGAATCAACTGAAAGAATCGGAGAGTTGGGGCGGTGATGAAGGTTAAGAACAAGCAAGGAATTGCAGAAGAGTAACACGGCACGTAAAAGGAAAGGAATACCGAATCGGGCACGCTGATGAAGACCCACATGGTGAAGGGATACTTATTTCAACGCCGACGGAGAGGACCGGGGCTTGAGACAGTACCATATTGAGACGCAATCCGCAAACGTCAGTGCCAATAATTTGTCTTTTACAACAGCTTTCTAACATTACAAGGACGTTCATCTCGCCTTTCCCCTTCGGCTCGTAATGAAAAATGTATCAATCGAGTCACCCATTTGAAGTATCTCATAGCAATTGGTAGATGGTCGAGATTTGATTAGTCTTTTGCATGTGAATAGTCGAATTCACCGCAGATATAAGAGGTATCAAAGTGGTATTCGTCTTGGACCATGTTTGAGCAAGCTTGAAAACATTCCACCTACTTGCCAACCCAGCAAGCTTAAAATCGAAATCTAATTAATTGAATAATTAGGTCATATATATTTGATGATGTCGACACGTATGGTCGGTAACTAACCCCAAAAACAGTTTCACTCCCGATCAATTTTCTACTTGTTTTTAGTCTAGTTACTATTGCCTACTTTTTGTTCATGTGTTAAAAGCCGTTCCAAAAAGATACTTTTCTTTCCGAACTTAAATTTTTGAAGAAAAAGAGTTTACAATAATGTAAGCTTAAAATCGAAACCTAATTTGAAAATCCTAACGGAATCATTATATATTTTGATGATTTCGACACGTATGATAATTAACTCAAAAATAGTTTCACTCTCGATCAATTTTCAGCTTATTTGTTATTGTGGTACTGTTGGCTGCTTTTTGTTTACATGTCGTTCTAAAAAGTTCATAGCATTGCAAGTTTGATCGAAACCCTAATTTAAAAATCTAATGGAATAATTAGGTTATATATATATATATATATATATATATATATATATATATTAATTAGCTAGGGCATATAATGATACTATATATGTACATCAAAAGCATGTTCTTTGTGTTACCTAAATTTAAATTGAAAATGGAGGTTAGTTTATTATTTAATACTTAGGCCACCTATTGCCAATTCATAGCTACCCTATTCATTTACTAAACTGAAAAAAAAAAAAAAAAAAAAAAAAAAAGTCAACTAGATGTAGCGGTGGCCAACCGAATCTCGAAGAGGTCGAATGAAGGGCTTGCAGGACTTCTGATGCCTACTTACTCAATTGTGTTGAGCTTCGGCGTCGTGTGGCATGCCCTCACTACATACATGATATTATGGATTGACTTGTAATGTGTCAAAATTGTCTAACTATATGAGATTAAGGTCTAGGAGTAGAGCGGAGATAGAGAAGCCTTCCTTTTTTTCATTCTCGTTTTTAACTCTTATTTCAATTTTTATTAAAATCGGGGCAAGGATTCCTCGCAAAGAATTTGCGGGTTAAATGGACATCTCTAAGCACAAAGATCTCAATTCGAGGAAGATAATTGATACTGCCCATTTTAGGAGAGAGGCGTATTCCATCCGATCCTAAAGCTTAATAGAGTTAGGGTGTCTTTGATATACTTACCCGTTTAAATGCTTACTTTATTAAAAAAAATCGTAAAATTCTTTTAATTAGTTAGGTACTTCAGCCAAGGTCAACCAAGTAAGTGATCTTATTGGAGTTGGATAATTTAATGATGTATGATGGTGCATGCCCCTTGGCCCCTGCATGCACCATATTATATATGTTATGCTTATGTATTCCACGATGAGACATGGCCTAAGTAAGCTATCCTATGACGCATACGTGTGTTATGCCATGAACTAGTATTGCAAGACGAGCGCCTTGGACGTCTTCTTTTGTAAATAGATTTTTTGAGGACAGTGTGAGAGACACAAGTGTACTGACATTGCACCTCAGCCCATGAGTCGGAGATTGGTATTGGTACCGCTCTCCGATACGATATCCGTAAATAACTCAATATGGACACGAGATAGTTTATGCATCAATAATACCTAGATGGACAGATGTTCAGGATGTCTCGACAACATAGTTGACTCATGGGGATAGTTCTTGATAAGTGTGTCTTAGCGAGCAATAACGGCCAATGACATCCCAAAACTTGGGATGACATCCTAATGAGTGGGTCATAGTGTTGGGAACCAAGATGATGAGATAAGAGGTGACATTGTATTTGAAATTTGTTTACCTAGAGTAGAGGCTAGGTCGAGCCGGATGACTTGGCCTAGAGTAGAGACAAGTCGGCCAGAGTCGCAAGCAAGTGAACATGCACGCACGAGCGGTGTGTATGACCAAACAAACTTATTTTCTATATGAGATGTATTTTGTTAGCGAGGGAGAACCTCACCTAAGGTCCAAAGAAGCTGAGCAAAAAATAGAAATGAAACTTGAGATCCCTTTAAAACTTGTCATAAACGTGTCAAGTTCATAATGTCACACAGTGTGAGACGTACAACCGTGACATGCAAAATTAGAATGTGACAAATCAAAGATCTCAAGATAATGTTTTCAAGAGGGATAGTAAACGTACTACATTTTTCCTTCACTACGATTTTACCCTACTAAATTTAAATTTATAAGGCTGAATATTACTCTAATGAAAATTTATACTCAAATGGATAATATCATATGATTGTGAAGGTTCCTTGTTTTATATCAAGTGGTGTCAGAGTCATGCTCTTATCTTAATTACTGGCCTGAATATGTCTTATACAAAAAAAAAAAAAAAAAAATCATTAGATATTAATACTTTAATTAATTACAATAAATACGGTGTATATTGAACAAACGTGTATTATTATTAAAATATTAATTTATCATATGAAACTAATTAATAAACTTATTTAAAAAGTCTAATTAAGACATGAAAATTGTTGGTCTTGAGTAAATAGCTAAAATCTTGCTCTCATAATTATACCATCATACTCAAAACAAATTTATAATATTAAAATTATAATTAAGTTAATAATTATACCATCATACTCGAAACAAATTTATAATATTAAAATTATAATTAAGTTAATCACATCAAAATTTTAAAATTTAAATAGGTAAGATATATGCTTTAGTCCTTCCATTATAATCTATATTTATTCATACAAATATTTAACCAACAAAAAGAAATAATCTTTGATTTTAGAAAAGAATTGTATTTATTAAAACAAATAATTGCATTATAAAATTGTAAAATATTTAAAAATTAAATCAATTGATTTAATTTTCTCCATTTTCTTATAGGAAATAGTTTTCTTGAATTTCACCCATTGGATTTAGTAAATAAATAATTATCTAATTTAAATATTTTAGTAAAAAAAATATAATTTATGCTGAATGATTATTTTATTATTTTATTATTTTATTATTTTATTATTTTTTGTTGGTGTCACCATAAGCCCTTGCCTTTTGAGCACCAAGTCCTCGGCGGAGAAGAAAAAGGCTTTACTCATCAATTTGTAGGTACGTATTGAGGCGTCCGGTAGGGAAATTCAGCCGATTTTCTTATAGAGAGAAGATGCGTTTTGAAATCGCGAAGAAATTCTGTTGTTAATTTGACGATTTCACTTTTTTCGGTCGGAAAAACCTAACAAACTCTTCTTCGAATCATATCATCATCTTTGAGTGGACAGGTTGGTGATTATCATCTGAAAGAGGTTAGCTTTTACTTGGATTGGTAATCGATTTTGTTCAGATCTGTTCGACTTTAGAACTGTTGATTTATACTGTTGAACTCGAGTTCTGGAATTCTTTTCGAATCGGATTTGGGAGGGCATGTTATCGCAGGAACTTGCTCCATTTGGAATCTAACTTGTGTTGGATTGTGTCTGAGGGTTTCAGGGAATCTTCTCTTTTTAACGAGAGGTTGTTCTTCCTTTTTTTTTTTTTTTTTTTTTTTTTTTTTTGATTGCTTCAGCACAGCGAAGGTAGAGGAATAATACAACTATACCTGAAATTGCCTCTGAATTATTTCTTGAAATTATGCATCCCCGTCACCGTAATACGGGAAATGGATTTAGGTCTAGTTCCATGGGAGTGGGATTAGCTTCTTCTCGAATCTCTCCAGAGGGATCGGTTAGGGGCCATGGTAGCGTATATGGCAATGATTATCGCAACTTTAATCACCCGAGTGGCTTTGGGCGCGGTCAGGGATACCCCAAATCATATCAATCATCCCAGTCACTGCCTCCTCCGCGAAGAGGTGGGGGTTCTGTTGATATTTTTATGGAAGCAGGTCGCCTTGCAGCTGAATACCTGGTTTTTCAAGGTTTGCTCCCATCTAGTGTTTTACCTGGTAAATGGCAAGGTGGAAGCTTGAGGAGGGAGTCTTCTGAGTTTCAGGAATTAGGTCAACTTCGAGAAGAAGGACGAGCGTCTACTGCTTCCCCTCATTCGGGACATATTGGACCTGATTCCGGGTCAGGGTGGAGGCAGCCTTCTGATGAATATGGTTCAGCATCACGAAATCATTTGAGAGGTCGAAGAAGATCCTCATCCTTCCGTAGTAGTGGTTCTGATTGGAGTGGCCAAGGTAGGAGCAATAATTACAATGATAGAGCGAGAGCTTCTCCAGATACAGAAGGTGATGAGGACGCTGATAATCTTTCTGCTTATAGTAATCAACAGCAACGTGGTGAAGAAATTGTTTCTGAACTGCAAGATCTCAAACCTTCCAAGTTAGGACAAAAAGGTGACACACCTGAGGATTCTGGACCTGAACTGGTTAAGTACCCTTTGCCGGATGATGTAGTCTCAAAGGCAAGTACTTCTGCGGTTGTGAAAGATCTTCCATGTGAGAAGAAACTTGCTAAAGATTCTGATGATTTAGGTAACATAGATTCAGGGTCTGAGGAGGTAAAAAATACTGCCAGTATTAATGAAACTGAGAAACATTGTGTGACCGAGAAACTATCCGTCCAGAACAAATCTGCTGATGGTGATCCCTTGGTAAAGCAAGAAACTGATCTACTAGCATTCTGCAGATTTGCTAAGTTCCCCACCAAAACTCGCTCTGCATTGGCGTACAAGGTTTCTAAGGCCGATCCTATTACAACTGTGTCAGAACAACCTTCTGATATTAACCCTAACAGAGAATCTGAAATTTCACTCGACAGTGACTCTTCCAGTTGTGCATTATCTGGTGCTGTATCAGCTAAAAAACACGATGTCGAGCATCTAAACTCTGAAAGATCCAAAATGGAAGCTGTTGAGGAGACTGGTATAATAGAGGAGCTATATCCTAGATTTGGTGAGAAAACAAGCTCTTTGACGTCTCAATCTTTCCAGCAGGGACCATTTTGGAACGAGAACAAGGAAGAATCTTGCCAAAGTCCTGCCATATTTGAACGGACCGATTCTATGTTTGAGGATAGGGGTAAAAAACGATCTTTGGATGAGAGTGATGTGGTGGAGGGGAGTAAAAAAGCAAGAGAATGGATTCCATTGATGACTTCTAAGGAAGATGAGTCATTTGACCTTCTGAAGTTTGATAAAACGAAAGTTAATTCTGAGGAAAACAAGCCTGATCATGAAGTTATTGTAGCAGCTGACTGTGTGAACTCAGTGGAGGGTTTTCATTTCATGAAAGGCGGGGGTGAGCATTGTGTTGATTATGCACAAGAAAAGCAGCTTTTTCCGAATTCATTTAAGATCTGTGACCTTAACCTTATGGAGGCTAGTGAAATGCATGATAATCACGAAAATAATCCGCTTCTCATCTTCCCATCTATTTCTGAAACAAAAAGAGAAAGAACTCCTGTTGATATTGACTTGTCCATAAGCAATGCTCCTGAATTTGGTCAAAATGGTGTGGTGACTGGCAGTAAAGAGATTGAAATTATTGATTTGGAAGATGACTCTGCTGTCGAAGTAGACAAGACCTTCCATAATGCAGCAGAGAGAAAGTAAGTTCTCTCATATTTTATTTGTACGTTATTTTGGTCTTACATTTTCTTAAATATGCTGATAATTGCACCTCAACTAGTTTCCTTTTGTTGAATTCCCTATTTTCGAGAAGCTTTTAAATTGTATACGAACATTGTAGTTAACTGTATTGATGTAATTTTCAGGAGGGAAACTGTATTTAATGGATTGGATGGCTTTCCCAACAACGCACAAAATAATGGAGATATGCCTGATGTTCAAGATGGCTATGGACTTATGATTTCGGAGTTGCTTGGAGCAGAATTCCCTAACTGTGCTTCTGTTCAAGGAGACCTTAACTCAATGAACAATGAAATGCCTCTTCCGAACGGAGAAGTACTTCCTTGATTATATCCAACTTCATCATTTATTGAAGATTCTTCTTTTTGATACTTTGTCTAGCTTCTTAAAGATTATATTGTTGTTAGATTCTTCATTAAATGTTAATAGAAGTGCTCAAGTCTCTATGCTTCATAGTTTACTTCCATTTCCACCTTCTTCTGTGTCCATAGTAATTTAGAATTATATGAGTTCATATTCATTTCCCGTCGACCTCGATAAAGTTTTAATATTCTGTCATTTGCTTATTATTTCAGGGTGCTCTGGAGGATGATGATCTAATATACATGTCCCTTGGAGAAATTCCATTGAGTATGCCAGAATTTTAATTTCTTTTTATGTGTCCATCAATATAATTATGTGATCAATCTACCAAAAGTGCTTGGACACCCTTGAATAAGTTTAATTTAATGTGATAGGAGTTGTGTATTATTCAAAAGAAGGATATGTAATTTTTTTCCCACAGATAGTTAAGGCCAGAAGTGTATGTGGGAAAGGAAATAGGTTAATATTGTAAGACAGAATGATAGCAATTGGTCTTTCCTTTAGCTGCTTCTGTTTACTCTTCATTTTCTTGCCCCTTTATTAGTATTGTTCTATATATCTATGGTGCTTCTGTTGACTATGCATGATGATGAATGATGTGATCAATCAGCTTTCAGTCTATGTATGAGGGAATGACTTATACGATCAGAGGTAAGCGAAATATATAATTCTTCGCTTGTGATTTGGATTGAACATTCGAGCGATATATATATTCCCATGGAGCTGCAGAAACTGACATCATTTTTCTAGTAATGACCGTGCTGATCATCGACTTCCTCGGAACTGTGTGTTGAAATTTTGTTTTCCTTAAGAGGTGAAGAATTGTTTAGGGAGTATGTACTATTAGTTTCAAGAATTTTGAGTTAGGGATGTCCAAATCTTTGTAGGTTCTGGTGTTGAAGATTTGATTTTTTAGGCTCTAGGATGAACTCAAGGGCATTCTTAGCTGCCTGCTCAAATTGCATCACTGTGTTGAGCAAACTATGTTGCTGAGTAGTTGAAAATGTAGGTTTGTTTTATGCATATTAAATAATTACTCAGGAAATCTGAGCTTTTTCTTCTTTAATTCCTCCATGTATTGTTCTGTGCTTTAGAACAATGGCTATCTCTTTTTGTGTTCTTTGTTTTCCAGTTTACTATAAACAAATGCTTCTGAAATTGCAGTCTACTAATCTTATTCTTGCCTTCAAAGCTTATACCAACGATTCCACAATTCACAACACATAAGCACGAACACCAACAATATTTAGCCCGAAAGCCATCTTGTTCACACCACGAACACGAACAGCCTGTTCCATACTACTCATACTACTCATAACACGATCTGATCATACATCAACACTTATTCTTCTTCACGATAATTGATACACGACATCTCGACTCGGACACAAAGGACGAGTGCAGGGAGAAGCTCAATTAGCTTTAGGGCATTGAAGGCCCCCTTTTTCGCTCCCTTTTCCGCCGTTTCCGAGGCAGAGGGTGGAAAAGAGGCCAGGAGGATATTTTCCATACAGATTAATATAAGTGAACATAGTTGAAGCACAATTATTGGTTAAATCATTCAGATATTTGGCGTAGGGGCAGGCAAATTCTGCAAGAGCTGAACAGCAAAGATCGGCTGTGTATTTAGGCCCCTTGCACTTGCTTGTGATGATGGTGTAGTTCGCAGATTCAAAATTCACTGGACAAGCTACATTAATCCACTCCTTAATTTTACTGATTATATCAATTAAAATCTCAAACTAATAATTGTATCGAACCTTTTTTGGCTTGAAGAATTGTACGAGTGGTGGGACTTGTAGATCCAAAGATATGCTCTGCAATTACAAAGGAAATCAGACCAAAAATCTCCAGATTTTGAAGAAACGAGCAAATAAATTTAAACATAAGTAGCCAACTTGTAAGTACCTGATGCGAAAGCCCCGACGAAGAGTATGGAAAGAAAGAGGATAAGGAAGAGGGAGGAGTATCGATGGGACTCCATTTTGTTCATCTTCTCAGAGCAATGTGTCAGAGGGTTTCTTATAGTCTGAGATTGGAGTGTGGTTTGAGTTCTTGAGATCATATGAGCCGCCTTGACTTCACTCACTCCACCACCCAAGTCTCCCCCATGTGGTTATTTTATCTGATAATCATTTGATTTTTCAAACTTGGGGTTCATTTTTTCTAACATTATTTATAAGATTTGAATAATCTCATAACCTCCAACGATATATATTTAATTAATTAAACTTTTTAATCAATTAATTTTCATCTATTAATTTTATGTTGTTCCACGTAGGCCTAGAGTTACGTTCTTATGCACTCTGTAAGACAAGTTATGTCTATGGATGTTATATGCAAGTCAATCATTCATGACTTGTTCATAATTACATATGGATCAATCCATTTTATCTTTGTAATTACTGTGAGTCGGTAAATTTGACTTAGTAACTCGAGGAGAAATCTTTAGTAGTTGCCAAATTATGGAGAAAGTCTAAGAAGATGGTTAGCGATCCGTTTAAGAGAATTGTTAATAGATACCAACTTTTGGGGAGAGTTTAAGAAATTTGTTAGTGTTTTCTCTCCAATAAATAGTCCTCAGATGTATGTTTTATTTACGAGAACAAAAAGAATTGAAAGGGATAGTGATTAAAGTTCTTTAGTACAAACAAACTTTCCCTCAAGATGTTGTTTCTACTTTATTTATTTGTTTCGGTATATTCTGTTCAAAGAGTCAAAACTAACATTTGGTATAGAGCTAGAATGTCAAAACAAATGTCGTCACCACAAAAAGTCACCGGAGGAGATGTGACAATGATAAAAAGCGAAAAAGATGAGAGTTTAACGCTCTAGTACCTGTTACATACGAAGAGTAACTATGCAACATGGTCGATAAAGATGTGTGTTTAATTTACAGGCACAAGGTGTGTGGGACGCCATTGAGTATGGCGACGAAGTTGGAAAGCGTAAGGACAAGATGACTCTTGTTGCCATCTACTAAGTAGTTCTGGAGGACGTCCTTCTCATGTTGGTAGAGAAGGACTCGACAAAGGCAGTGTGAGAGATGCTGCAAACAATGCATGTGGGTGTGGAAAGGGTCAAGGAAGCAAATGTGCAGATCTTGAAGAGGAATTTCGAGGCTATCCGCAGGAAGGATGATGAGTCGATAGACGACTTTGCCATGAAATTGACAACGATCGTTACTAACATTCATTCGTTAGGCAACAAGGTGGAGGAGATCTCCATTGTTAAGAAATTTCTTCGAGTTGTCCCCCTAAGATTCATGCAGGTTGTTACCTCCATTGAGCAGTTCGACGACATCAAGAACATGTCGGTTGAGGAGGTCATTAGTCATCTTAAGGTTCATGAGGAGAGATTTGTAGCTACGATGATAGGGGTACAATGAACAAAACAGTAATTACAAATAGTTTGTGAATGATTCCTCTAATGATTACATCCACAAACAAATTATGCGTATGATTGAATAAAACTTAGTTTTACATGAGTCATGTTTAATCAAGGAAGAAAGAATATCAGTTAAGGTTCAATAAAGTCACAAAGATGAACGTAATGGTATAACTAGGTTTAAGTTTTTCTTAAAGTTGATCATAAACATGTATAAGCATGAGGCTCCAAGATTGGATAAGTATGACCCTAATATGTAACACCCAGTTTTAAATAAAAGGGAAAAAAACATGGAACTATAGCCCAATAATTCATAAACGATAAAATATATATCTTGAAGTTTGAAGTATAGTAGTCAACAACAACAACAAAAATGGGGCGCTCGGGGCGTCAAAAAGAGCCATGACAAGAGAAGTATATGTCCAGAGGCAATGATGATTGCAGGAGATGGGCGTTTTGAGAGCGGGGTCGAGTTTGGATGGGATGGAGCTGGCAATTGAGGGCAAGCAAGACCTTGATCTCCTTCTCGACATATGCTGGAGAAAAGGCCAGGTGGGTACTTTCCATGGAGGTTAATGTAGCTAAACATGGTTGAAGCACAAAGAGTTGTCATATCATTCATAACATCAACATAAGGGCAAGAAAGTTCTGTTAGAGCTGAACAACATAGCTTTGGAGAATATAAAGGCCCCTTGCATTGGCTTGTGATGATTGTGTAGTTCAAAAATTCAAAGCTCACAGGGCAAGCTGCACAAATTTGTTACAACTACATGACATGATCACATTACTTCATACAGCTTCAAGAGTTGGGAATCACAAAAATAAAAGAAATCACTTCACTTTTTCTATAAGCAGTTCAACAGATTTCTTCATATCATTGATAATGTCATTTTAGTTGCAGCCAAATGATCCACACTTTCAAGGTAATAACAATTGCTAAGGATTTATTTCTGCCCATTCATTCAATTATATCTATAAGTTTACACTGCAATAAAGCATATTAACAGAAGGCTAATAAATAGTTGCATAATTAGCAGGTGAGATGGTGATCCACGTTGATAACCATTTGATTTTTTATTTTCGAAAATTTTGTTTGTTTTTTTACCATTTTCTTATAATGATTTTCACGATAGAAACATTTGAATTCTTGAACATTTTTTTAAGATTCACAAAAAGATGTGGAATAGATCAACAGCCATTAGCAAAATAAGCAAAATAAGCAAAATAAGCAAAATATGAAAATGAAAGGATTTAAACAAGGAGTGTAACGACCCTAAACCCACCGCTAGCAGATATTGTCCTCTTTGGACTTTCCCTTTCGGGCTTCCCCTCAAGGTTTTTAAAACGTGTCTGCTAGGGAGAGGTTTCCACACCCTTATGAAGGATGTTTCGTTCTCCTCTCCAATCAATGTGGAATCGCACAAGGAGTCAGCAGGGTCAGCAGGGTGATAAAGAGAAAGGGTAAACAAAAAACAGGGAACCTTTTTTAATCTGAAGGAGTCGCCGTCCAACTGAGGTCTCAGATCCGAAGATTTCATCTGAAAGAACACACAAGAAAAGAGGGAAGATTCAACAAACCAATTCAAACGAGGCAATCTTAAGAACAAGAAAACCCCCTCAAAGAAACATAAGTGAATACCTGATATGAAGGTTGAATCTGCAGAGGAAACAACAAAGAAGAGGAAAAACAGAAAGAAGGAGCAAAAGAACCTATCAGAACCCATAATCTATGAGATTATTCAGCTTTGGAGCTGGAGAGATCACTGTGTTCAAACTCAGGGAATTTAGTCAAAATGTTAGTTCAGTGTTCTTCATTCATTTCTGTTTTCTCAGGCAATTGAAAATAGAAAAGAAAGAAGAAACCAAGATTTTAACTTAAATGCAACATAAAACCAAGAAGAAAAAACAGTAAGGAATTGAATATGGAGAGATAAAAGCAGTGCAGTTACAGATAACGGCTATTCTTTTCATCAAAAAATTTCAGCTCTTCAATTCACTTCTCTGATCTTTTGTTTTTCTTTCATACTAAAATTACTAATTCTACAAATTCTGCAAAACATATACACAAACAAGCTGAAAATTATTGAGAGAAAGATGATGGAGTTAGCTCAAGTTCTACTTGAAACCAATTCATTAAGGAATTTGGTGCATTTGAAACTTGGCCATATGAGGCAAAACATGACACCAAAGCTCCCCATGCGATGATAGCTCTGTTGGGCATTTCTTCAAACAGTTGATAGGCATGGTGCAAACACAAAACCATAACTATCTCCATCCAACATCTCTCGATGGAATATGGATTGCGTTTATCCTTGATTCAATTAATGATCCCAAATGGACGCACTCACCAGAGTTGATTAGTTGATGAAAGATCTATCGCCGCCAAATACAATTTGTTCTTTGTGGATTCTGATATCATCGCACTCCAAGATGCTAAATCTTTCGCTGTCATATGATCATCAGTGCCTTCAGGACCAAGGTAGAAGTGTAGTTGTCGAGTATGATTTCGTTGTTTTCAATTCGATTCAGATTTTTTTTGCTGAGCGTTAGGCCTCTGATCGTCGTATTGTATACAAACAAGCAAGTCGGGAAATGGAATTGTGTTCAAACAGAGAGATTATTTTCAGAATCGTGAACAATAAATTTAATAAAATGCTAATTTTATTATCTACTAAGGGGTATTTTTCAAAATTAACATTCAGAAACTCATAACAAAAAAAAACACGACCACTTTTAAACCTACTAAATTTATTGACATAATTGAATGATTTGATGATACGTACTTTTAAAATTAATTTAAAAACTTTTATTCACGTTTTATATTTTATATTCAAACACAAATAAAAAATTAATCAAACTTTCTCCAAAAATTCTAATAATTTTTTTAGAAACTTGCTTTTGATATGAAACTTTGAGTATTCAGAGATGTTCTTGTTAGTCTCAATAATACAGCTCGTAACAGATCGTTTCTTTTGAAGCACACCCATAATACATAATACATTTTTTATTAATAACTAAAATCTCATAAAACTCAAATATCAAGCATTTATAAATCACAGTCCATCAATAACATCGCTAAACGTCAAATATTCTTAATTTTCATAATAATCGGTAGTATTAGGTTGGATTGTAACCCTAATTTTGGGTTGATTAGGATGACCCGACAAAAAAAAAATGTCAACCCACAAACCGACCTGAATTTTTTATTTTCAAAAAATTTAACCCAACTCAAACCTAAAAAAATTAACTCAACCCAATCTTTATGATTTAAGTTCGGTAGTCTATATTAGTCAAGTAATCGAAGTCATACGAACACTTCTAATAGTCTATTAAATCTCGAATGGAGTAACTCAACCCACCTAAGAACACTTAGTCTCTTGAACAGATATGTCAAATGTTTGTGAAGTAGGACATTGTCTATTCAAGAGACGACCTCTCCACACATAAAATGTAAGTCTTCCATTAGTTTAGTGGTCGCCACTTCCCATAGCACTTGCTTATGATAAGCACAGGAACCTTCAATAAGAACTTTTGCAGTTCAATGTCATGAAATAAGAAATAACTCACTTTCCTCAGCTATTACCGGTAGATTACACAAGTTTAGCTCATGAAACAGAATGAACCATGACAATAAACACAGGGGAGTAAGGAATTGCAGTTTTTCCAGCAAGTTTAAGGGTAGGTACACTTACAAATTGGAAGAAAGAATGGTGAAAAATGAACCTTGTCATAATAGCCACAGCAGTAACACAAATCCAGGCGAGAAGATCAGCAAGCGAGATGGCAAATGTGCTATGGAACCCCAACTTTGATCGGCTGAAGCGGAGGGGGGGAGCACAGGGCATGCCAGACCTTTCTTTTCACCCTTGCACTCACTAGAGAAGAGACCAGGAGGGTATTTTCCATACAGATTAACGTAACTGAACATGGTTGAAGCGCAATCGTTTGTTGGATCGTTGAGATCATCCACATAAGGGCAAGCGAATTCAGTCAAAGCTGAACAACAGAGCTCGGGAGGGTATCGAGGCCCCTTGCACTTGCCTGTGATGATGGTGTAGTTCAAGAATTCAAAGTTCACTGGACAAGCTGCATAAATTGTTCATACATTACATGATTACACCAAATTTGTTTTATAATAGCTTCAGAAAGTACAACACTAAAACAATATCAATACAAAAAGAACGGGTGGGGGTTAAGCAAATCAATGTAATAAACACGCTGGAAAAAGTGATACGAAAATGTTGGTCTTAATCTCCAGCTCTTTCAATTAACTGTTCAGTAATTTACGTATTAAAGCAAATACCATACCATGAACAAGCCGAGAGAATTAAACCATTAAATACGAACAATTCCTTAAACTTCGCACCGCTGAAATTGAATCTGGCGTAAATCACGGATGGGTGGATCAATCCAATACGAAAATTAAATAAATAAATCATTCGATTCAACCAGATAAAATTAATTTAATATTTATGTTCAATTTCATTCTTTCACGGCAATCGTGGCAAAAGCGAAATCTTCGAAGAACACTAGTCGGTTCGAGAGAATCAAATAATCAAACCAGCAAAAATCCACAACAAGTAACCCCGAATTCCACACAACCTCGAGAAGGAAGAAGCACAGATCGGCAAGATCTTATACAAACAGAACAAATACTAACTAAATAGCTTGCAAACCCTAACAGAAGCAGGCCTCCAATTAAAAAATTACGAACTCAGCAAAAAAGAAAAAAAAAAAAAAAAAGACGAAGAAAGAGAGTAGAACCTTTTTTCGCTTGTAGGAGGCCCCGACCGATTGAAGCCTTCGATTCAAAGACATCCGCTGCAAAATAAAAAATAAAATCAGCCTTAAAGACATAAACAGAGAAGAAGAAGAAGAAGAAGAAGAAGCAGGAGAGCGAATTATGACAATGTCACGGTAGTTGTGAATGTGAGGTACCTGAAATGGAAGTGGAGGAAGAAGCAGTGAAAAGCAGTGAGATGAAGAATAGGAGAAGCACTGAGAAGTTGCAGAAGGACCTATCGGAGACCGTCATTCCGGCGGGAGAGATAGAGAGAGAAGATTGTTCTTCTTCTCCGACGAGAAGGCGAGTACAGGCTGTTGGATTGAATCTCCACTCAGAAAATGCTTTTGTATTATTATTATTATCATTATTTTGTCTAAATCCCACTATCAAATAGAGATATACACTATAAACTACTATCCGCTTCAAAATTTCCGTAACCCAACTCAACTCAACTACATAGGAAAACAAATAAAAGGGATTTGGAAGGAACATATGACCATGGATAACACGTCTTGAACAAGTATGATATGGACATCTGACATGTGATCGTAGGTAACATGTCTCGAACAAGTATGACATGGTCATTTGACATGCGATCATAGGTATCACGTCTTGAACAAGTATGACATGGGCATCTGACATGCGATCATAAGTAACACGTCTTGAACAAGTATGACATGGACATTTGACATGCGATCATAGGTATCACGTCTTGAAAAAGTATGACATGGGCATCTGACATGCGATCATAAGTAGCACGTCTTGAACAAGTATGACATGAACATTTGACATGCGATCATAGGTAACACGTCTTGAACAAGTATGACATGGACATCTGACATGCGATCATAGGTAACACGTCTTGAACAAGTATGACATGGACATTTGACATGCGATCCTAGGTATCGTGTCTTGAACAAGTATAACATGGACATCTGACATCTGACATGCGATCATAGGTAACACGTCTTGAACAAGCATAATCGTGACATATTGAGTCGCAGAGTTGCCTAGTCTAGAGTTATTTTATCTCGAGTTGTATCTAAGAACTTATGAAGAAATTATTTAGTCTATGTTTAGGGTTGTTATGTTAATTTGTATGGGTAGTTATTTAGTATGTGTTGTTAAGTTGATTAATCTAAAAGAGTTATTTGAATTATGTTGGTTGGATTTGAATTTAGAACTATTATCACGATTATCTTTTTAAATTCGTTTGATAATTTTATTTCATATTATAATTCGGAATAATACACATTCAAATTTTATATTGAGTATCGATGTATTTCATGCCATATAGAGCAATTATACTAAGTGCAATGTTTGCCCGACGAGAAAGAGGCCCAGGAAGTGTGCAAATCAACCGGTGAGTCCATACTCGCACGTGTGGGCTGTGTGTAAAATAGTAAATACATATTTAATTACCGTTTAGGATAGCCGCGGTAGGAATATACACTGATATGATAGGTCCCACTCATTATTGCATGTGCTTGTATCTAATCCTGATAGGGGTAAAGACAAGGCTCCCCTATATGACTGACGGTGAAATTGCAACCTGAGAGACCGTGGCATACGCATAGGATAGTTGCAATTTGAATTTAGCAGACTATAGGTTAGTATAAGTTAGTTTGCACTTTCATTCAGTAGCATATAGGTTTGTATCGGCCATTTTTACTTTATGTTATTTTTAATTTTTGTTATTTTATGTAAAGACTTTCTCGATAACCTGTAAGATCAAGATTATGTTTTTAATGATAAAGTTTTGAATGAAATATTTCCGCATAAAATGTCTATGATATGTATACAGTAGCGACTTTAGGTTAAGTAGAAATCTAGAGTCGTTACAACTTTTTTAATAAGTTTGAACTTAGAAACCGCAAGCTTTAATCATGAAATTCTCCTTCTACATTGAGAGTCGTGACATGGGCCCGAACTCTTTAGCTTTAGGGGAGGAAGATGAAGAATATTGTTGGAGTCAATAGAAGAGGAGGTTTGTATCGCTTGGATCAAGAACAAGTTTGGAGCGTTTTTCTAGAAAATTTACAGAGGTGAGTAACCATCCTCCACGAGCTCTATCTTAGTGTACACTGAGGTAAATGCTTTGGGCATTGATCTTAGACCTTCGAGGTTGATAACTCTACAATATTAGTGAAGGGATCATCGCAATTTAACTACTAAAACATGCAAACGAGCTGGAGTTTCAAGAGTTAAAATAAGAAAATTGTGAAAGGTAATTGTATCTAGCCCTAGCATATCTCGATAGAACCATACAAAGACATCATTATACTCCAAAATAAAATCAAGAACTTTTATTAATAATAAAAATGCGTATGAATAAAAGATTAAATGAACTAAATGAAACGAAACTAACTTGGACTTCATAAAAAAAACTTTAATGATCAAAACAATCAAGGTCGAAATCTTCAAGGCACAGGTAAATCCTCCTTGAACATCAATCGAAGTACATTAAAACAAATAAGCGAAACAAAAAGAAACATTCACAAAACACAATTTGTATTAAAATACTTTAATCACTATCTATTTTTACTGATATAGGGAGACTCCCCATAGAAAATGCCCGAGAATTCTCACAATAAATTTTTTTCATCTATTTTTTTTAAAAAATAGTTCTCCCAAATAAATTTCATAATTTTCATTTTATAATGTAAACAAATAATAATAATAATAACAATAGAATGTTAACATTATTTTTAAAAAATCAAAATTTAATATTATAATAATCTTCCATACAAAAATTTTGAGAATTTTTTAAGTGTTATAATTATAGTCGAAACCTCAAAACCTTATATGTTGTAGTAATAAAATTGATAAGAAACCCTTGTTTTGATTCCACATTTCACAACTTTAGATTTATTAGCCAAAATAAAGTATAGCAGGACAAAATAAAATGATGGCCCATGTGTAAATAATCATAAAAATGTAATGACAAGACAAAAGAAAAAATATATAAAAAATAATTTATTATCATAAAAATATATACATATATATTTATTTTAAGTAAAACAACAGAGATCGGGTGGGGCAAAGTAGGAAATTGGATAGGGATAGGATTGTATCCTATCCCTGGTCCCATTTATCTAATGGGACGAAATCTTTCTTCACTCTTTCTCTTATTCTCCGTTTAAACGGAGATTCTTCACTCTATTGAGAGCGGGTCCCTACATAATTTCGGCCTCGTTAAGTAAATGGACAACTCTATGCAAAAAGTTTTCCATGGGCGAATATGAGCAATGTCATGCAGCATGTACCATTGGGTGGGTGGAGCTCTGAAGCTATCTTGGAAACAATATATGAGTAACTTGTCATTGTGAACATGCACTGCGCCATGTTCCTACAATACATGATAATAGGGATCTTAGGGCACCATGTTCCTTCATATTTTTTGAACTTATAGGGACCTTATATATACTTCGATGGAAGAACCACATTCCAATGCCAACAAAATATCAATTAAATTCGTAACACATTCCTAAATGAAGGAAAATTTTCAAACTAGGAACCCTTATCCCATAACTTGCTTGCAAATTTTAAAGCATGGAGCATCATTTTTGTGTTTCCTCATACCAAAGGCCTAAAGCAACCATCTGCTGCGGCGGAATTTACAAGTTGGTATGATTTTGTGTTTCCATAACTTTGTCCACCAATTACAATTAGAAGAGTTAATCAAATTTGTACCTAATTTTAGTTGAGTAAGAAACTTTTCCCTAAGCCTGATATGCAAAAAGAGCTTCATAAAATGTTAGTAAAATCTTTACATACAATCAAAGACCGACCCACTTGCCTTTCAGGGTTGCGCAAATGTATTCAATTCCTCCAATGATACCTCCATTATTCCCTTTTTTGCTCCACTGAATATTAGAAATAATCGATCATGCAAGACCTAGTGTAAGCCGACATAAAGCATGGACAACGAATTTAACAAAACACAATAGAAATACTTCTCTCTGCTCTGGAATTCAAAAAATAATCAGAGAAAAATTACAAAAGAAAAACACTTGGGGCCTTGAAAGTAGACAGATTATCACATTTACATTTAAGAATTGCCGGGTTGAGAAGTAATTATTCCACAAACCCCTCTGTGACTAGAATTCTTGTAATAGTAAAAAAAAAAAAGCATAATGGTGAGAAAAAATGCAACTAGAATCTGTAGAAGAGAAAGTCGTTTTCATTCTCATTGATTTGGGAACACTTTGGATTTTAGAAATTGAGCCTATAGGGAAACGTCTATTCTACTTTAGAGTACATCACGATTCATCTTTAAAGAACTAAAAGAGGGAAAAAAAACATTTAAAAATTACTTGGAAATCGGAAGCATGTGGAGGAGGAGGAGGAGTTGGTTGCTGGTTACTGCTACTATTGCGAAGCCACGTTATTCCGCCTTCTTTCTTTTCTGTACTCACCTCCAAACCCTGCACTCTCTACGGGAAACATTAGCCAGCTTTTTTTATACATTTTGTCAGCCTTGTCTGTAAACACCTCCAAAATTATATATTTCTTTTTTCATATCTATATATATATATATATATATATATTGGAAGAAAGACAGAGGTGATCCAACCAAACAATGGGTGAAAAAGTACATGCATTCCTCTGTTTTTGCTTTGCCTCCTTTCTACATCTCTCGTTTATATTGCCGCCAGCCATTGTCCATTGGGTTTTGTTGTCACTCCACGTGCTTGCTTGTCTTTGCTTTTGCTCTTGCTTCTGTAACCATTTTTCATTTCTTCACCTTTTTGTACTTTTTGTAATCTAACACAAAAATCTTCTCTGCTGCATGTATAAGGGTTATCAGGGTTAGAATTTTTAGTAATGAAACATGATACAGAACAATTTGTACACACTTGGTTTGACAATAATTTTAGTCCATGAATACTACTTTCACCTATAAGTTTTTTCATTTTGTTATATACTTTTTATCTATGTTTCAAAAAACCAAGCCAAGTTTCCAAAACAACAAAATAATTTTTAAAAACTTATTTGTTTTTTTTGGAATTTAGTAAAAAGAACAAATGTTTTCACTATAAAAAAAAATTGAATTTCAATATAGAGAAATAAGGAGAGAAACAAGCATAATTTTCACAACCAAAAGTCAATGTTATCAAATGGAACCTTCACTCCTAGTTTTCTGTTTTTAAAAATCTACTTTATCTTCTCATAAATTCTTTATTATGGTTTTCACACCTAAAGAAACATTTTGAATTCTAAGCTAAATTTCAAAGTTGTTTAGAATTACTTTCTTTAGTTTTCAAACTTGGATTGGATTTTAGAAACACTTTCAAGAGGTAGATATAAAGCAAAGAACCTAGTAAGAGGAAGTTATATTTATATTCTTAATTTTTAAATACTAGATGGTTATTAAACCAGACTTTCCTTTTTTATTTTCTATTTTCAAAAACTACCCTAGCTTCGCTGCAATTTATTTGATATATTGTACAATTTTTTAAAAACACATTAGAGATTTTAGCCAAACTCCAAAAGAAAAAAAATATAAAAAAAGTTCATAAATCTTTTAAAGTAGTATTTACAAGCCTGATTTTTTAAAAAGGAAAAATCAGCTTTATTCTCAAAAAAGTAAACCAGAAATCAAATGTTCATCAGTGGAAGCCTTAATAGTTTACTTTATTAATGGATGGGAATTTTTCTACAATAGGACCCCATTTGAATTGAGGCCTCTCATATCCTTTTCACGATGTTTGAAAATTTCCAAGTTAGTATCATTGTAGTTCAAGATTTCTGGATGTGAAATGGGCACGAAGGATAATGCTTTTACTCTGTTTTTATTTAGTTTTTCAAAATCCTGGACTAGTTTCGAAAGAAAATAGACTTTTGTAAGCTACCTTTCAAAAAGTCAAAACTAATATTTCAAAAATGATTCTGAAATTATATAAGAAAACAAAAAATAGATAAATAATAATAATAATAACAAATAAGATGTGGCCTGTGCTTTTAAAAGCTGCTTACTTGACATTGGGACTCCCGTAATTTCTCCAGCAGCTCCCCCGTCTCAAGTTGCTTTAAGACGGTAGCGTGGATTGCCTGAACCAATGAAATGAATGAAAATGCTAAGCTACAAGAATCGATCAGAAGACCGCTCATATCACTAATTAATTAAACACACAAAGAAAAGCTCACTCTTTTCGTTTTCTCCAGGTCAAATTCAACCGACTTGATTCTGTCCAAAGATTCAGTAAGCAAATGCTCCTTTTCCAGAGGAATCTTAGCAGGCTTGTTGCTCAGCTCTACAAAGATTTTTTCAAGCCTCTCGAGACGTTGTAAGCATGGACCGACATAATCTTCTTTGTTCATTGTTTGAATTGCAGCAGCATTGTTGTTTGTAATGTGTTGTTCTGTGTTAGAAGGATATATATTGTTCTGTCTTTTCCAAAACTGAAATTGTAAACTGCGGACAAGTTCTACCAATCTAATCCAGAATGATAGAAGACCTCTCCCCACAAAATGAAGGTTTCTTTTCTCAAGTTTTTGCTTCAGAATTTCATTCTCATTTGCTATAGTACCTGAGAAGCGGGGTGGATTCAAGAAAAATCTGAGATAGGAAAGAATGAACAACGAACAAATACAATTGGCATAACTTGGAAATGCAAAACCTTTCCAAGGGTAAGTAGAAAATTATGCATATGGTTCTACTTTCCCCGTGCCACACGCCAGGTGAGCCGTAAAGATTCTGAGTTACCACACATTAGAGTGAAAATAAAAGTACATTCAGTACCTTCTATGTTTGATGCCACTTTGCTAGAGAAATTCCCATTATCCATTATTTCAAGAGATGTACCCTGAGAACCTCTAACTCTTTGGTCACTTTCACTTACTGTCCTAGCAGGTAGGAAGTCATCATCACAACTGTAGTAAGCATTAGGATCTGCTGCCCTTAGCTGAAAAAATACGAATCTTTTAAACAATGTTGCTGACATTTTTGCATACACATACAATACAATTTCACAAACCATGTGCTAAATACTTCCAGACTTACTTCTTCGTGAACTGGGGCCAAACAAGGAATCATAGAGCTAGCTCGCTCCAGTGGAGAGTATGAGTCATCAATATCTGATCCTGAATCCGCTAATGATATATCATTACTTCCCTAATGGAAGAGAAGAATATGCACATCAATATGCATCATAATTACAGCATGCAATAATATAAATATTCAAACTGCATCTGATCAAACTGACACTTACCTTCAGTGAAGGTATTTGAGCACGAGAGTGAAATTTTGCGTCATTCTTGGGCACTCTTGTGCCTTGCCTTACAAAGGTGGCTCCTAAATTATGCACAACCTAGAAACACAGGACTAGGTTAATTATACATGATGAAGAATTGAGTCGGACTATATTTGGAACATGATGAAAAGCCACCTTCATAATGTCGGGATCATTCCACGGACCCTTATTAGATCTAAGGCACCCTCCTTCAACACCACTACAGGTACACGAACCGCCTAAGAAATCTGGCAACTGACTGAAAGAAAAGCAGTCTCAGCAAAGTAAATAAAGTATATGAACATACAAATACAGAGTGGAAATGGAGGTCATACTCTGAGTCAATGACTTCAAGTAGCTTTCCTATTGATTTGGATTCAAGAACCTGAAATTTGAACTCGATAATTAATCCAGCATGAGGAAAAGGAAGTGCATGTAACTTGTGCATACCACATCTATACCTGGATCTTGGCAACAGTCTTCATATCAATAAATTTCTGAGCAGCAGGCCAGAGAATCTTCTTAAAACCAGAACCAGCATTCACAATATATGTTCGATGTAACGTCTGAAAGATATAAGTGAAAAGGGAATGAAACACATGAGAAAATGATCAAATATGTTTATGCTTGGAAGGAATTGGATACCTCAGGATAATAATTACTGTCTGTCTTTGTTATAGCAGCTAAGAGATTTGCAGCAGTGCGGGAGAAATTTTTCATTCCCTGGAATCACAATATTAGGAACATTAAAATCAAATTTTAATAAATTTAACATTAATCTATGCAAATGTGTAAGATCAATATATTTGTATTTTCTTGAAGGCCAAAGATATAGAAGCAAACTCTGCTTGATTGTGGCTCCAAATCTAAGAACTTCAGTTAAGTAATTTACCAGATAGATAATGTTGGATCCATGATTTTCAAGTTTCATACCAGAAAAATCAACTCTAAGAAAAGTTTCGATATTTTTCAATAAAACTGTGAGTATAATGATCGGTAGTCCTATTAATTTGATCCCCCAATATGGAAGTAGCATTACCATCATTATCAGAGACAATAGTGTGATCGTGTATAAGATTATATTTCGAGCAAACTGAATATATAAAACTTTCAAGACTGTTTTCATCGTACCAAGCCCTGCACATCCAATATTGTTGTTGTTGAACAGATTCTTCTCTTAGACGCAATTGTACAGGCAGGGAACTTTTCATGCAGTGCCCTTTCAAATTCTTGCACATGGTACTTCAAGTATCTATCTATCGTGGTGATATTCATGAGCCTACTTGGATGGGCTTTGCCAAGCCTCTCTATGTAAACGGGCCTGCCTTCTTTATCAACTCCATGATATCCCTGAGGATAATATTGCAACACCTCTTCAAGCTCTTCAAATTCAAAATCCTGCAGATGAATCACTCCACTAATATATTAAAGCTCCAAAAATGGCAAGTTATCCAACTACATTATGCACTTCCATGATTGGATGTTGATTACGCAGCAGATTGCAAATGATGAAGATGATGATGATATGTTAACAGGGAAAATAACTCTCAAGGCAGGACTGGAGCTTATTTTAGAGGACCACTGGGATGTATACATAAATTACCTCTAGAATAGTATCAGTTCCAAATTCCTTTCTCCAGTTAAGCATTTCTTCCCACATCCGGATCGTCTTTTCCATGTTAAATTCTCTAGCTTTCAAAAATCTGCAGAAAATAACAAATAGAATGAGGATACTTGTAATGGCTCACAAGAAAAGGTTGCATGAACTGCAGATATTTTGTTTTATGAAGCAGAATGCTTCCAGAAAATGCACAGACCTCAGTAAAGTATGATAATCATCAAGCCTACTGGGCAGCAAATTCCTCTCAAGAAGTTTTTGATGCAATTCATGAACTGCACTCTCCTCTTTTGCATCTCGTACATCCTCTATGGATACTGAAGGAACCCTGTAGTCAATTTTCCTCTTTCCTCTCTTCTTGAGAGAGTGAGTGAATTTATTTGAAGCATTTATTGCCTTTTTCTTGAGGTTCCCAATTTTGAACAGTCGCCTCTCATCTTCAGAATTCTCAAAGCTCTCTCTAATTTCATCACTAGTTCCAGGACCTTCAAAGCCTTGAAGTGAGGAAGTAAGGAAAAGTCGTTATAATTATTTCTAATTAAATACAAATAGAAAGATGAACAAAAAATTCACCACTTGGAAAATAAATTGAGTCCATCCATCAAGAATTGTCTCAACATTTTAGCACCTTAAAACTAATGCTCGATCACTCATGCATCATACACGTAAAGCTTTTTCTCATTTTATGCCAATAAACTACACAATATACCTAACATTTCAATCCCCAGACGATGTGTGAAAGGTAAATGGCTTTGAAGACTACGCCAAACCCACTGGAAAAGTTCCGCACGGACACGTCAACCTATTGTTGCAGGAAAGAAGACAAAAGATGGAAACTGCTATATTAATTATATAAAGACGAGTAATTGAAGCATAGAAAATGAAGTTGATTTCTTAGGTGTGAAGCATTAAGATTCTATTTTGGCTGAATAATCGGAAATAGCTAACAGCATACAGCACGCAAAACTACCATTCCGAATCCCTCCTACTCTGCAAAAGTCAATGAGCAACTGATTCAAGGGCTTTAGAGAGCAAATTAAAGATTCGGAAACTCTTCGGGCAGCATACTCAAGATCAAGGAGCAAGAAAGAGTATTAACAACTCCATTTGATGAAAACGTCCCAAGGCAATATGCCAAGGATTAGTTTTCTGCAGTCTTCCTCGAGCAACTACAAAATATCGAGAGAATGAGAGAATACCGATCACTTCAAGCGAGCGAAGGAAGTCGGTGGGATCAGAAACTTGCATTAAAGACAGATCCAAACAGAAATCAACTCTCGAAACCTGATTTCTCAAGAAACTTCATCAATATCAAGTCGAAAAAGATTTTCGACCTTGCAGCAGCTCACTCTGCTAATTATCGGGAATATAAAAAAAGAGAGAGATAGAGAGATAAGAGAAGAAGAAGAAGAAGCGTCATCTTCTTCTGCATAACGAAAACGGACGAACAAAAATAAACGAAATCCAAAGCCGAATCCAAAAATGTTCATTAAACTCGAGCTTGAACCGAAAATTCCGGAACACATTAAAAACAGTGACAGTCATGAAGAGGAATCTCTTCATAACAACCATCAATTTCCTTTCCGCGAACCGAAAACGCGCAAGGAGAGCCAGAAACACATTGAATATCGACAATGCCGGTGAACACCGCTCGGATCTCGAATCAAATCCACAGACAACAGTAAAACCAAAAACACCAAACAAAGAAAAAACAGAGAATACAGAGATGAATTAGAGAATCAGAGAGTCAGAAAAACAGTAGAAAAAACACACCTCATGAAAAAATCCTAAGCACAGAAGCCGATGGTAGCCTCAGAAGAGGAAGAGAAAACAACATCGATCGAGACAAGAGGAATCTGTCAAAGAAACGGTGATGAAAGCAGCAAAGCAACAGCAGCAGAGGAAACGGAATATGAAGATTGAAGAGCAGAGATGAAGGTGCTGAGATTGTTGTTGTTGCTGTTGAGAGGAATTTTCTGGAGAGAACAGGGATGAAATTTGGTGGAGAGGAAGGTGAAAAATGAAGAATTAAAGAAGAAGGGTGTGAGTGTGGGGTTTCGTTGGTTAAAAATGGTACGAGTTGTGTGAGTTTGGAAATGCGCGGCTCAACTCTTTTTCTCTATTTTCCTTTTTCTTTTTCTTTTTTTTTTCTCTTCTGGTTTTACTTTTATTATAATTTAAAAAATGGAAAATTAAAATAAAATAGAATAAATAATAGGAGCCGGGGGGACCCTACGAAAGCCTGCTTACATTGGAACTCTCAAGCCTCCATCTCTAACCCTGTTTTTCTTTTTCCCTTTATTTCCAATTAATTGTACGAAAACTAAATAAATAAATAAATTTATATTTATTATTTAATGGTTATTAGAAATAAATGTATTTTAAAATTTACAATCAATAACTATTAAAAAAATTAATAATTTTTCCCTAAAGTGGTCCCTTCGTATTATTCTTATTCTCATTTTCATGTTTAAGTTTTTGTAGAAATATAAATATTTAGTATTCTAATTTTTTAATTTTAAAAATATTAAAAATAACAAAATGTGTTTTTTCATGTCCCACTTTGGTTGGGGGAGGAGAACAAATCACGCTTTATAAAGTCGTGGAAACCTTCCTTACGATACGCGTTTTAAAGCCTTGAGAGAAAGTCCAAAAAAAACAATATCTACTAACGGTGGGGTTTGGACCATTACAAATAGTATCAGAGCCAAACACCGGACGATGTGTCAGCCTTCTCGCCCTTCTTCGAAGGGGTAGACTCGAGGCGGTGTGACAGCAAGGACGCGGGCCCAAAGGCTTAAGTATTATTTTATAATTTTATTTATAAAATGCATAATAAATATTTTAAAATAAACAAAATATCTATAATTTTTAAAAAATAAAAACTTTTGCGTAATATTTAGTTTTTCAATTAAATTTTTGAAATTTAAAAATAACTAACGTCAAATTTTAAATTTTTTAATATACTCGACGTTTCAAAAATTAGGAATTTATTAAACATTAAATTGAAATTTTTATATTGTCTCAATTTAAAAAAAGTTATTATTAATTTTTGGTAAAAATAAAATATTTTTTATTTGAAATTGTCAAAATATTTGTAGATCTATGAAAAGAAAACCATCACATGTGATAAAAGGCGACCATCAATTTTGAAGATTCTAAAACATTTTGGAAATTTTAATTTAACAAAAAGAATAAAGATAAAAAAGAATTATCACTCCCTTTTTCTCCAAAATTCATTTTTAAATTTAAATATAAAAAAGTCAAGCGAACAATATCACCTTTTTTTTTTTATATATACATAATATTTGTCGGCAAGATTTAAATACTTTAATTTTTTATGTTAATATTATTTTAGGATATGAATTTTAAAATTTAAAATATTTGATAAAACCCTTCAAACATATAAAAATTAAAATTTATTGTAAATTTCATTGTAATTTATTAAAATAAAATTTTAATTTTAAAATGGAGTTAAAAAAAACTAGATACTGATGTGGCACTTACCTAATAAATATCACATGTAGAAAAAAAAATCTATTTTTATTAAAAATTAGATTTAAAAAATATTAATGGAACATTCTTTTGGCATGTTTTTTATTTAATTTTAAAATACTTAAATAAGCCTGAATTTAACCCTTATATATAAGAATATATTCGATAGACGATTTAACATAAATTTAATATCGTTTAAAAAAGTAAAAGTTCTAATATTTTAAAAGATTTAAATATTATTTTAATTCGCACCTAAAATCAAATAATATAATAATCATTTGTGTCAAACGCTAAAAATATATATATTTTAAAATAAATAATTAGACTAAAAAATTTATAAACAAATAAAGTGTATATATAGAATAAATTAAAATAAACGTTTTTTTTAGTGTTAGAATATTATTAAATCCTTATTTTAATTAATTTGAAAAAAAGAAAATTTATTTTAATTAGGTAAAAAATGGAAGGCAACGCCAAGTCGGTGACGAGCTAGGCTTGTGCTTGCACTTATTACAATAATAAATGTAATAGGTTTGATTAATGTTGGTGACGTTATTAATCTTAAGTTCAATGTTCAAGCCTTCATATTTAATAAGTAAATATAACTCATTAGTTAATACAATGCTACTAGTCCTCCTTTAGCTAATTACAAAAATAAATGTCGTAGCTTCTATTAATGCTCGTGACGTTAGTGAAGGAAATTAGCTGTGAGATTCAATGTCGGTTGGAGAGGGGAACGAAACATTTCTTATAAGGGTGTGGAAACCTCTCCTGTAGACGTAGATGTATTTTTAAACTGTGAGGTTGACAGCGATATGTAACGAGTTACAACGAACAATATCTGTTATTGATGATTTGGGCTGTTGCATTAACTATTCATTTGCTTAGTTAAACACGAATTTTACATTTGTAGAAATCGTGGCCGGAAAGTCCCTTCGATTATCCATCTTGTGGATCTACGTGTTATATATTCTAATGATATTTGCTTATGATTCAATCATAAACTAAGTCCTTCTCGGGCCAGTGAGAGGGTGGAGAACTATTTATCTACTTACTTTTACATGAGAATGAGTGAATTTCATCTCGTGAAATTATGTTCTCAACTTGTAATTTAGTCGAATCTCCAAAATTGTAGACTTATTGAATCGGTTACAAAAGTCAATCACACGCATGCAAATAAAAGGACATACCCTCTTAACCAGGAGTTCATAACTCATTCACGATTACAAATCGATTTTCTCCATTAAAGAATTTATAAAAGTAGATTAAATATTTTGTAGCCTAGCTTCCACATGAACGATTTGGATCAAATCATCTGTAACAATTACAAGTGGGTTGTATCAATAGTGTTTCTAAGACAAGACATCCAACTTTTTCTATATACTATAAAATTTTTAGGTTATAACTCGGGCATAGTCCTTCTATATGTCAACCACATATTATTTAAAATTATATTAATAGTCCTCCTACATAGTGTTACCAAGATAAGATATCTAACTGATAACGTTACCTTGCAACTGAAAATCGTTAGTTACGAGGTTTTAGGGCATAAATCCCACCGATTATTAATCTTGAGTTCAATGCTCACGGTTTCATATTTTGATACCTACTTAGTAAGTAAATATAGCTCAATGGTTAAGACATTGCTACTCACCGACCTTTAAACGTAGCTTTTAAGTTTGTGCTTGCACTTATTACAATAATAAATGTAATAAGCGTGATTAGTAGACGTTATTAATCCAAAGTTTATACCCACAGACTTCACATTTTTTTTATACCTACTTCAACAATTAAAATATAGTTACTCGTCAACCTTTGAGTGCAATTTAACTTATTTAAGATGTATACTCTCGACAAATTTAATGGTTTGGACCCTCATTTTCATATATATAGGTTAAATTAATAAAAATACATCTAAATTTTATAATTTGTCTAAAAAAAAAATCTAAAAAATATAATTACTATTAATTTTGGAGGAAACAGTTAGTTTTATTTCAAAAATACTACGGCAAGTGTTAATAATGTATAAAAAAATACCCTTCAATTATTTTTAAAAAGTAGTATTAACACACTTTATTTTTATTAAAAAAAATTCAAAAAAATTAATATGAATAAGTACCGTCTATCAACACCTCATAGATTATTTTCAAATTTTTTAATTTTACTTTTGAAAATTATAAGTATTTTTTAAAACGTGGTATTAATGGTAAATGTATTTTTAAATTTTTTAGAAAAAGTTTAAAGGTATTTTTAGGTTTTTTTAAAAAAATTAAAAGTGGTTTCGAAGTTTTTAGAAAAGTTTAAAGGTATCTTTTAAAGTTAAAAGGGTATTTTTAAAATAAAGTATTACTGTTTCGTCTTAAGAATATATTTTAATTTTTTTTTAATTTTAAAGTATTTTGGGATTTAAAAGAAGTATATTATTAAAACAAGTTTAAAGGTATTTTTTTTAGGTAAATTATAAAATTTATGGGTATTTTTATAAAACTTAAGCTTAATTAATTTTAAACAAAATCCATTTAAAATCAATTTAGGAGTCCTAAAATTATTAAAAACACAAATAGAAAGGGGGAAATTTTGATTAACAAGTTTGTATGTTAGTAATGCCACGACAAATCCAATCAAATCAAGCAACTCAACTGTCATCTCGGCGCAAAACGACACCGTACAGCAATTTAATGAATACGGATCCTCAATTGACCCGACCCAAACAATGTCTAACCTAAAAAAACGCCGACCATGGACTCCGCCGGCGCCTCCACAATTAACAGGCTTTTGTCGTTTTAATGGCGCAATTAGGGCTAGGGAATCGGCGTTGAAAACGATGGCGGCGTCTGGTCCAGTAGTTGGCTAGGGCTCGAAGACGGTTTGATTAAAGAATGATGGGAAGGAAAGTGAAGAGCGGCTTAATGGCGTTTTGGAATTGGAATCTGTGATAACGAAGCGACGACCTTCTGGAGTTTTGTAATTAATGTCGACTGGTACTTAATGTGCTGCGGCGGCTGCTGCTGCTACGGTTTGGCTTCGGCTTCCGCCGGCGTCGGTAGAAACGTCGTTTTCAGAAAAGACGAACTGATGGGACTGTACGTTTGCGTCGTCGGCTCCTTTTTTTACTATATTTTATTTTCTTCTTCCATTTTTTATTTAAATTTAGAGTTTCTTTTAATAATTAAAATAAAAACTAATTATTGTATTTTGATGGTGATTTCATTTAATTTCTTTATTTTTTAATAAAACTTCAATTCAATTTTCATTCAAAATTTATAGAAAAAATGGATATAATATTTTTTCATTTGTTTAAAAAATATTTAAATTCTTTAAAATTGTTATTATTATCTTTTTGAAACACTATTCCATTTTTTCCTTTAAATTTAAATGAAAAGTTATCCGTACGGTCTTCATATGACACAAGCACTTAATCACTTGGATTAATCAACCCGTGAATTTGGGTTAGTTTTTTTTTTCTTTTTCGATTTGAATTGAATTGAATTTTTGATTCACGGGTTGACATGTTTTTTGTGAGGTCAACTCGACCAATCCGAAAATAGAGTTACAATCCAGCGATACTTTTAAAATTATTACGAAAATTAAGAATATTTAATGTTTAATATTAGATATAGTGTGACTATTTGAGTCTTATAAAATTTTAGTTATTAATATAATTTGTACCGTAAATAAGTATGATTTTTTAAAAAAATAACCTAATTTGGAAATAGAGAGTTGAGTTTCAAACATTATTCGAGTCGTTCGAGTCATCAAATTACCTAACTCAAAATTTTATATTAGTTCTAAAGATTTTTCTGACCCAATTCAATACAGCACGATACTCCGAATAGAAATATTTGGTTAATTTGATTAATTTTGAAATGGTAAGAGACATTGAAAGAGTAAGTATCATCGATTTTCTAATGAATAATTTGTTTATGATTTAATTACAAAATAAGTTTCTCATGAGCCAATGGGATGGGACCTAATGAGACTTATTTACAGGTTCCAAAAATGGTAGGCACAGTGAATCGACTACAAAAGTCATTCTCACCCATACAAATCAAATACAATTTCTCACAGACATAAGTTCTCATCTCACTCGAAATTAAAATCGAGTCGTATATAATCATCATGTGAAATATTAATTTTCTTAATTAACGAATACTACACTCGGCATAAAATAACCCTAAATAATTTTTTTTTATTATACTCTCTAAAAATATTTGTACAACATTACTAAATAAAAAAATTCCAATGAATAATTTAAATTTTAAAATAATAAATTTGAGACTTAATAAGAAAAATCTTTTTCCATAATTTCTATAATTTAATTATCTGAATTTGAACTCACATTGGATCTCAAATAAAAATTTGATTTTAAATAAATAGATAATAGTTTTGAAATATTTAGTCAAAATTTTAAAGAAATTACCAAATTAACTAAATTTATGTTTTTTATTGCATTTAAATGGGGGCAAAAACGTAAAAACAACGATAACGTTTAATTTTATTGTAATTTTATATGACATTGTTAGAAACAACGACCCTCCACTTTAAGTATAAGTTCTTTTTGATTTCTCTAAATGGTCTCGTATCCATGAAGACCGTGTGTCGTACTTATATACCCATAAGAAATTAATTAAATTGAGAGATTAAATTATTATTATTATTATTATTATTATATATAATATATATTTGTTGGGCTCCAGGAATGGGAATGTCCAAATAGGGGCTGGGTCAACGTCAACTTCTAGTAATTAAGTATTTATTTTCTTAAAACCCCATAAATATAAATAATTTAACAGTATATGCACATAAGTTTTTGAAAATTCCAAATTGCCCCAGATATTTTGGCATATTTTAAAAGAATCACGTGGTTGCTGATTTGAATAATCCAACCGTTTCTTCATCTGCCTTTTTACCCCAAAACGCAATCTGCCACTATAATTAAAAACAAAAATCAATTTATTTATTTATTTATTTGGGGGTTTTTTTTAAATAAATATTTTGGTGGGGGCTAAAAAGTGAATTATTTGTTTATTATTTTTCCCATTAATAAAGTTTTTGTTGCGAATGTGACCACATGCAAGTTCTTTATGTTTCCAAAAGTTTGTTGTGGATCCAATTTGTTAGGTATATTTCTCAAATGTTACATTGTCACGCATCGTAATGAAGTAAATTATAGGTATCGTGCGACACGGTAAAGGAGAGAGAAGAGAGTTTCAAATGGAATAATATGATCGAACATATTGATTGAATCATTGAGTGATGAATAAATGTGACACTCAAGTAAAGGAGACTACGTCCGAATGAGAATGATCTTAAGAATAGGATGACTAAGAAAGACTTAAAAGAATTGAAAGTTATTACCTATACGAACAACGTGCCGCTCCCTTTTCAGTGGCTCAATCATAAGAATTTCTGAGAATGCATGTGAGTGAAGATAAAATATGCTGATAGGACTTGTGTTGATGTGTGGGGATAGTCTTCACACTTAAAAACGAGAAGTAGGTAACGTGATCATGTCGTAGGAGAATGTTGGGCCCTCAAGTGTCGAATTCGAATTCTGAATCATGATTCAAATTATGGGCATGGGTCGTTGAGTCTTACAAACATAATTCTATAGATTTGTGGAGGATTCTTTAATTTAGACAGAAAATGACGAGCATTGTTATTTTAGAAACGTGATTTGTAGTGTAGAGCTGACTTTACTAGATAAAACGACTTTCTCACAACTATGTGATCCAAGATTAAACTCTATCAAATTAAGGGCATATTAGATATAAGAAGAGTTGATCTAGATAAGCGTTAACCTCTCAAAATAGCTAAGAATTGACCAATAGACGACTACTTAAATGAGGCTCGGAACCCCTTATTATATTGAACTCATTTGTTTTAATTCTTTTATTATATTAATAAATCTCTTATTAACTAAAAGGCTAATTCACGATGGTTACTGTATTAGGTTAGGAACATTAATTTAGTCCACGAGGCCTATTTTGCCCCGTGTTAGAAGGTTCTTCTTCCTCCTCTGAGCTAACGAACATTGCTTGACTTTGACTAACATTAGCTCACGTTTGGTACTTTGACTTCACCACATCATTATTTTAACTTCGTGAGATCTTTATTCATACGTAAACAACTTTTTTTTTTTTTTAATAATACGGTAATTCAAACCCGTAACCTTCATCCTTTTACTCATTAGACTATATTTATAAACATGAATATATAGCTTAACGTTTAAAACTTCAACAAGTAAAACGAGAACTTAAATCTTTTGATCGAGAGTATATATATATATATATATATATTAAATTTAATTAATAAACATAGGATTAATAGTTTAATTAAAAAAAAGGAAAAAGAAATAAATGAGGGGAGGAAAGTACAAGTTAGCGTACAAAGAGAAGCGCCGACACAAAATCGTGACCGACAGCGTTTTGTTGTCGTAACAAAAACAAAAGGTACCTCCAAAAGTCAAATTTATTAGCCATTGCCACGTGTCATTTTTATTAAAAAAAAAGAAGAGATTATTATTATTTTTTCCCACTTAATTTGGAAGAATTAATAGGTAAGGAAGGTGGTGGGTGATGGTGTCTTTATGTGATGCATATTCATATCACTAACCCAACTCTTAACTTTCAAATTAAAATTTGTCATCTTTGCTTTTGGATCTATCAATCTTTCCTAAGCTATGAGAATCATACTCCAACTACCCACATTATTATTTTTAGCTTTCGCTCTTTAATATATATATACATCATGTTTCTCGACTTTTTCGATGAACAAATTAGGGTACATTCAGTTAGAGTTCTCGTATTCTTGACAATCAACACTTTCGAAATAGAGAAAGTAAGTTCAACGAGTGATTTTAATTCTCGTATGTGCTACAAGGTAATCACTCTCCGGCAGACAATAATGGAGATAAAAAACTTAGTGCATCCTTTTTAGGGTGAAAAAATAAATAACGGTTAGTACAGGGGCATTCTCCTTGTTATATTGGGTCATAAAACTTATCAGATCACTAGTAGTTAATTTGGTTATTGCTTCATTGGCGGCATCGTATATTTAGATATACATTGCATTTTGTATGTAATCCGCATATTCATAGACATGTATATTTCACTGAATCCCTCTTTAAGACAGTGCTCAGATCGTTACACCTTAAGGAAACTCATTCTCTTAATTAAATATGATGATTATATGTCTACTTTATCTTTGCGTGGGATGTACATTTTAGGTTCTTTGGCAATGACGTATCGTTAATGTGTCGATCTATCTAACTTCTTTAAATCACCCTTTATAATCCACTTTTTTTACTCACATTCTTCCTCAAACAAACTGTAACGGCCCAAGCATACCGCTAGCAGATATTGTTCTCTTTGGACTTCCTCTCAGGGCTTTAAAACGCGTCTGTTATGGGAAGGTTTCCACACCCTTATAAAAGTATTTTGTTCTCCTCGCCAACCAATGTGAGACATCACACAAACTAATTCAACAAAACCCACAATTTCCCCTACTAAGAACTAAACAAAAAAACAAACAAGTCGAAATAATAATAATAATAACATCCAAAGAGGCAATAATCCCCAATAATATATAATTTGATTGGGAGCCCTTTTTGCTTCATCTCAGCAACAAAACAAGCAAAATAAAAGCAGTAAAAAGAGGAAAAGGGGCAGTAAAAAAGAAGAAAAGGGGTAGTAAAAAAGAAGAGGTTGGGTTCTTGAATTTGTTGGATAGCCATTGGAGTATATGGGGTGGGGGTTCGTGTGGGTTAAAAGCGACATGTCGTTAACGTTCTTTCTGCCTACAGTCGAAGGGTTGCCAAAAGAAGGGCCTTTTTATTTATTTATTTATTTTCTTGGAGAGAGAGAGCATTAAATGTAGAGAGTTGCATAATGGGCATATAATTGTACCTATACTCTGCCTCCTGTACGCCTCTGCCACTGGTCACGTACGACAATATGCCCTAAGCCCTACCATTTCCTATCCCTTTCAAACCCTCCTTTCACCTCTATTCTATTCTTTTCTTGCCTGAGCATTAAAGGAAGAAACCTTACAATTGACTCTTTCTTGCCTCCATTGGTCCAATTTAGAGGCAGCATTTTGGGCCCTGAAGAATGATAGAATAAGTAAGGTGTTAGTACCAAAATAATTGGAATTTCACCATAAAAATAACTGTCATCAAATTATTTTCAGGACCTATTGTGCCAAAGGTCTATTTTTTTTTCCTTAAATAGTAATATTGATAATAATAATAATAATAATAATAATAATATGCAAATGTTAGAGCTCTCAAAGCCCTCTAGGCTCTAAGTGGGAGAGAAGGGAAGGTTGGAGAAAAAAGGTAATAATAATAACAATGCATTTACTTCTTCCAGACTATGAAAAGCTATAATTTTTGTATGAAGCTCATGGTTCCAAATTTGTGCCTAGATCTCATCGTATAACACAGTCACATATGCTATGGTTTGACTTGTATGCTAAATTTGTGTAACCGAAGTGAATACTCGTGTTGTCCATAGTGATGAAACAAAGTCATAAAAAGAGCCTAATCCCAAAGAAAATATTCATTATACCACCTATGATTTTTGCAATGCAAGCCCAGAGTGTAACATCAATTTACATCCTTTACTATCCCATTCACAAACAGCTTGTCCAATACATGTTATATCCCCCAGTCAGCCTAGATATGAGTATGTCCAATTCATAATATAGAATACTTGAAATTCAATCACAAAGATTCCATCGTTCAAACCTTGGCATGAAAATGGCATTCGAGTAGCAGCATCTTCAAGCCGACAGTCTGGTTTGACCTGTCAACCAATCATCTTCATTCTAAACATAACTCAATAAATTCAAGTTCCTGATTGTTACCACGAAAACTGTCTGCCCTAAAAACAAACTTCAAAAACTCTCAAGACTACTAGCATAGAAGATCAGTTAAAAGATACAACCTTGTAGCATCCCGTAATACAAAACTGCAGCTCAAGCAAAAATTTTGAAGTCGAATGAAATTAATAATAGTACGATCTTAGAGGGCAAATAGTAGACCAAAGCTTTTGAATCTCTAGATCATATAAGAAAGAAATAATAAAGAATGTTTTTCCCCCCCGGGGGGAAGGGGAAGATTTCTACTCTTCCTAGAACAAAAACACTCCCAATAGAAACAAAAAAACAACTTAATAAATCAACATTCCCTTACAATTCTTAACCCTTCTTTTTCAAGTCCCAAAAGAACCCACCATCCTACATAATATCAGAACTCCCATCATAACCTTTATAAAGAAAAAGCCTAGTAAATAGCACACATTAACAGCTAAAGCAATATATGTAGAAGCAAGCCCCTCCCAATCACTAGTAATCCTTAAACTGCTTGACATTTCCATGTCATTACATTACCTTCTCTTCCAAATATTACATAAACACACCATATAAATTTTAGCAAGAACCTGCACGTAAGAGTGCGAGTGCCCCGATTGCAGTTGAAGGCATTGGCTGCAGTCAACACCTTGGAATGGGACTGCTGATTACTCCCCAGACACTAGAAAACGATTTCCAAAAGCCTCTCCATTGACGGAGCATTTCCATTTACCCCCTAGTTTTCGCTCTCTTCATTCCGAGGCTATTGTGGAAGGGAGACACAGAACTAGACATAGGTGAACCCTCCTCACGAAGTGTGCCATTGAGCAAAGCTAGCTCTCGTAGCTGTTGCTTCTTGTAGAAGTCGTGAGATTCATCCTAGATAAATAATTTAATAGGAAGAGAATAAAAAAAAAAAGAAATGATATCGGTAAGAAGAAATGAGACACCATACTCAAAAACGAGATATACAAGATCTCATAAGATACTCACTATTGGTTTGAGCAAGTCCTCGAGAATCTCGTGGGCCTGCATAAGGCGAGCATCAATAATTTCAACTGGCAATTCTGCCTCAACTAGAATGTGGAGAGGCTCATTCAAATGCTCGTAACCTGGTTTTCCTCTCAGCATTTCTTCCTACAGGACATAAACAATGGAATAAACTTGGTACCTTCATCAGATACTGAATTTTGATTCTGATATTTTTAACATTACAGAATAAATGTAGACTCCCAGGCATAAGGGTGAAATTTTTTTGTATAAGCTGCTTAAAAATTTTAAAAAGAAAAAAAAAATTATCATTACATACTATATATATACAATTTATGCCTGAAGAAGATTAAACAAAGATATTTCATATCCCTTGAAGACAAGAACTGACGTGACTGTGCTACATATAAGAATCCTTCTGAAGTTCTCTAAGTCAGCATGCAAGAATAGAGAGCGAGAGAGAGTGAAGCAAAGAGACATAATGTTTTCCCCACTCAATCAAAATTAAAACTATTTTGTGGTTGATTCATAACAATTAGCATCAATTCATAAAGATAACTCACAGAATGGGAGGTTAAATATGGAAACCACCCATACCCACACCAAGCACAAAGCTCCCAATAGTCATAAAAAAGTGAATAATACAAAAAAGTATATGAATTTAGAATAACATTTTGAAAGAATTAAAAGACAATAAGCTTCTAGTAGATGCTAAGAAGGAATAAGCAAGATCTAGAACCTTCTACGTCTCTCACTTCTCTTTTAAAATTCCTTCCAAACCAAATTTCTTAAACAAAATTTTGATAGCATTGACCCAAGCGACATTAGACCGGCTGCCCAATTTAATACCAGAAAAAAAAAATGATTTTAGAACTAATGGGTTCAATAAGAGGCACACTGATCTAAAACAAACGGAGCAAAATAACTTGAGGAAGGGAAGTTAAAGAATATGTGCCCCATCTTTCCTCTAAAAAAACTGAATATAACATTTGGGAAAGGTCACAAGATTACGTGGTGACTTCAGTCAATTGTTCCAACATAAATGCGGGCATGAGACAAAATGAAAACTATCTCAAGCTGCAGTTGAGCTCCTACACATGACAATAAGTGACTAGGAGATCAAGCAACAGGTACTAGATTGAATTTCCCATTTTGTTCCAAGGGAAATTCTCAAACACACTACATGATACAGCAACCAGGTCATACTTCTTTTCTTCTAAGCTTACCAAATTCCCCAATTCCCAAGTTTTGAAGCGAAGAGTAATTGAACTTTGGTGGAAGCCTCCATCTCTACTTCTCTCCAAAAGATTTAAAAAAAAAAATTCAACGGTAATAGATTTTGAACTACTAGAAATTGAAATAATAAACAGCCACCATGAAGTCCTAGTTGACCAGATTGACAAGTAGGGTCTTCCCACTACTTCAGTCATTTGTCATAACACAAATTGTTTGTCTTCATGAAATTCAATTGTAGAAAGGGTAGAAAAAAATGTCTCTTAAAAAAGGGCATTCATCCATGAAGGTTAGTAGGAAATTTCTATCGAGTCTATATTGAGTGAGAGTTCAACATACTTCTGTTTTGCTCTCTTTTAAGATTCATTCCACTTTCAATAATAGGGTGGAGAAGATCATGGGGGAATTTCGATAGAAGGGGACGGTGTGAATGAGGGAGGGTTTTTCATATGATTAGTGGGAGGCATCTCGAAACTGATTGAATTAGGTGGGTTGGGCATACGATCTTGATCACATTATTGGGAGTTGCCAATTTGCCTAGTTGGTCTAGCATTGTTTTTTTCCCAAACGTGTGGTGTATTTTGGGTTCAGTTCAGACATTGTTTTTCCATGGTTGAGGAGTTGCTCCACTCCCCCTTTCATGAGAAGGGATATTTTGTTGTGAATTGCAGGTGTTTATGCTATTCTTTGGGGCCTATAGCTTGAGGGGAACAATAGGATTTTTTTGGGAATTTGAAAGATTGTGGGAGGAAGCTTTGTCTCTTGTAGTTTCTTCGAGAATTTTCAATGATAAGGAAAGATCTGTTGATAGTGTTTTTTTAATATATTAGCTTCCTAGCTTTATCATGCATACACCTTTCAATTCTTATAGCCTTTTTACATTATTGTCTAATTGGAAATGTTTATTGTAACTCTCTTTGGATTGGAATCTCTCCCTTCTTATGTAAATTCCTGTTATTCCCTTCACACGACTGCCACTAGATATCATTGGGAGTTGACTTCTTTCCACGCTTAATCCTCTCAAGCTGAACCTGAGTCTTGATAAAAATGTGCATATATTGCACCTCCAATTCCTTGAAAATTGCATTCTTTGCTTCTCCAATTCCACCATTTGCCGCATCTTCTCGACCTCCACTCTTTCATACACCTCCCAAAACCTTTTAATTGCTCTTGCCAACCTACTCATATCTTCCCCTAACGTCTCTTTATTGCTCACTGTCTCCTCTTCATCTTCCTCCATCAGCGCTATTGTTGCAGCTCTAGCTGCCATAGTCAAGAAAATCCCTCCAAAAATAACCCTTGTCCATTGCCACCACAAGTTTTCTTTGAGACATCACAATGACAGCCCCAGTGTGTGTGTGTGTGTGGGGGGGAGGTATCTTCCAGAAAAAGCAAAGGAAGAGCCCTGGGAGGAGAGGAGGGTTTCTTCATGGACACAGGAGGTTCAGTCAATTCATCAAAACGACCGTAAGATGGCCAAGACAAGAAAAACTCCCCATGGGAACCTGAACCCTGGCCTTCTCATTCTTGTACTTCCTGTTAATCTAGTTGAAACGGTTCTTACACTAAACATCAGTGCAATAGGTATCCTTGACCCTTCTTTGGTAAACTTCGTATGATAGTGAAATTTGCTTCTTATGAAAAAACACCTTGAGTGAATGTTACTTGTCCATGATATAACCAACATAATTTGCTACATCGATCTTTCTGCAAATTGATTTCTAAATCAAATCATGTGGAGAAGTCTTGGGAAGAGATTTAGTCTTGTGTAAATTTAATGATTCATTGTTGGGCTGTTTTTGTTCGCCACTTTTGTATTGTTAGGTCTTATTCAATGTAGTAATAATAATAGTAAACAAAAAATTCATAACCCTAGTGAAATCAAATGCTTCCATTGTTCTCTTAAAACTTGTCCATATTCACTCATTTCTCCATTTCACCAAGAATATCTCTTAAAACTTATCCATATTCACATTCTATTCTTTCAATCAATATAATCTAATTATTTTTTTAAAAAAATTGTGAGTGTTCGGGCTAGCTTGCACACACCTTAACTATTCTCACAAAACAATTGACTAAACCTACTACATTTGGTTACCAAGGTCATAGAATATTAAATCTTAGGAGGGTGGCTACTATGGCTTGAACTCATTTCCTCTGAGCCCTTTATTATTTACATGACCCTTAGTGAAACTAGGCCAACCCATGGTAGTTCAATATGCTCTCATCCTAAAGAAAACACAAAAATTATATATATATATAAACCATTATGATCTAAGCTACTCAATTTCCACATCATGAAAACAAAATTTCATCATGAAGTTCTTTGCCACGTACAAAGAACAAGTCAAATGAGGTTTCTATTCCTCAATACTAAAGGTAGGTATGACATATAACTTTAAATCATTGGTTTGAGACAAGAATGAAAATAATAAAATAAGATTTGCAACAACTCAAATACAAAAAATGTCCAAATTAATTTTAAAGAATTAATTGAAATTGAGATTTAATGAAGTAAAAAAGAAAAAGATTGTCATTCCATTAATAAATAGTTTTATTAAATATTAAATTGTCTCTTGTGATTTATCAAAAACAAATAAATACAACAAGTTTAAAGAAATAGGAGAGGTAAATGGGGGATCTTATAAATAAGAAAATAAAGTTAGAAAAAGGGAGAATAGGGGCATGAGAGGTAGAGAGAATTGACAGGGAAAATAAAAAATAGGGAGAAGAAGTTATAAAAGAGACAGAACTGGGGAGAAACGGGTGGAGTATCTATCTCTCCCTTCCTCCGTTCATGTTTATTAAAAAAGAATTCATGGAAAGGTTACCAAACTTAAAGATAGGAGTTAGGTTGCAACAATTCTCTCCATCCTTGCCTGATTTCTACAAATTTTCACCGTAAAAATAATAATCTTAAAAGAAATAGTGAAAAAAATTATTTGATTTATTTAAATGGAAAAGTGACATTGCAACCATTCTTAATGAGGGTGCAATTGATCCGATTAAAAGTTCGAGGACTAAAGTGTGACCATCTTAAAAGTTTAGACATAGAATTTCTAATTTTTCCCTGCATAATATAATAGATTAACAACCAAAACGTGACATACAACATAACATGAAAATGAAAATTTATAGTAAATTACCTTAACTGGATCCTTAATGCTACCTCGCCCTCTAATCAAAACTCGACAATCGGTACTTGCCTCCACTCGCTTAAGAGAGTTTCCCCTAGGTCCAAGGAGGCGGCCGACAAAGTTATACTATCCAAAAAAAAAAAGGTTCAATTAGATTTCATCAAGAAACATACAAAAAGACAACACACAAAACACAATGCTAATTCATACATTAGGGTAGTTGTCAACAGGAACGTCTACTCTGATGGTTCTCTTCACAATAAGACTTGACGAACTACCTTGGGAACTTAGCCAATTTTGTGCTGATGAGGGTTGCAATAAACCTGACATCTACATACATAACATCATATAGAGTTCATACCAGAAAATTAATATGAAGGCAATCATCCTACACAAGATATGTTTAACAGGCAACATAACTTTGGTGTAAAGAACATGGGATATTTTCAGAAACAATACATATCAAAGTCATAGATTCTAGTACTACAAACCAGGGAGAAAGTGTAGAGTACTGAAAACACTGCATACCTTGAGAAAGAACATTATAATCATGCATAGAAGTAGGATAATGTTTAGGTGGCTTAAGGGAATACTAGGAATCCCAGAACCATTCAAATGTTGTCGTGGATCTTAAAGTAGCATATTTCTTTTCTTTTCTTTTTCTCTACTTTTTTTTTTCACTTAATGAAGACACACTCTTGGACAACCATATGAATGCGCTAATACTGACATAAATTACTCTTGGGGCCACTTTTTATGTATTTCAAAATTCCAAGTGTGCAAACAGGTAAAGTTTCTTGAGAAGTCCCTTCACCAAGATAGACAAGGGATAAACAAAAGTTAACTAACGAGTCAGCACTCTATATTAGAATATTAGACCCTTGTCACTAAAAAAAAAACATTTACGTCAAATTAGAAAAATAATACTGACATAAATTACTCTTGGACAACCATATGAATGCGCTAATACTGACATAAATTACTCTTGGACAACCATATGAATGCGCTAATACTGACATAAATTACTCTTGGGGCCACTAATTTATGTATTTCAAAATTTTAAGTGTGCAAACAGGTAAAGTTTCTTGAAAAGTCCCTTCACCAAGATAGACAAAGGATAAACAAAAGTTAACTAACGAGTCAGCACTTTATATTAGAATATTAGACCCTTGTCACTAAAAAACAAAACATTTAAGTCAAATTAGAAAAGTAAGATCAACTATTCACACATAGAACTTGTCTCACACATAAAGACAAATTAGAAAAGTAAGTAAGCTCCTCAGAACTTGATCGACGTTGTAATCCGTTTATCAAGATGGCTGAAGGTGGAGAACCAATTTGTTAGAACCATTAGAGAAGCTGAAAAAACTAAAAGACTGGGAAAAAAATGCATCAGTGAAAAATAAAGCGAAGTCTCATTTTTTTAATTAGAGAAGCTATCCCCAAGTGCAATTAGTAAATTCTATGAGTTAGCAAAAAAATGTAGAAGTTTGTGTCAGAAATGCTTCTTATGTACAGTAAATTAGATGGGCAGTAAGGTTATGTTAATGGTTAGTATCCGTACTTCTGATTGAAACCGTGATGGCCATCCATTCATGTCAGCACCTCCATTTGAAAATATTCCTCCAGAAGCCAGGGGGCTGGAATATTCAAGCCCACTTTGACCTAAAACTGATGCCTTCCCCAATAGTGTGGTTACACGCAATATTTCTGCTCCAAAAATGTCAATTTTCAAGAACAAGATGTACCAGTCAGCGCATTTGTTAAAAAGTTAGTAGTTACCACATAATGGACACACAACATGGTGTTTTTCACTTCTGGGCCAGTGAAAAATATCTTTCATAAAGAAATTTAATGTTCAAAAGAAAAAAAAAATTAAATTACTTGAACCCCAATACTATAGAGCAATATCAATATGAAATATTAATATTGCCACCAAATGCTTGAGAAAGGAAGATCATAAGCTGCATACGCCACAGAAATTCAAAAAATAAAGTAGACAAAAGGCAGCAAAGGTAGAAGAAATCAAATAACTTGCAATAAATTATTAGAATTAATTAGTATATTATAATTTCCATCAAGTTACAGGCAAATTTATACTTGTGAATACAAGGAGTTAACAGACAAGTGTAGAAAGAAAGATACAGAGGTATAAAGGCAATGGGAAAGTTAAAAATAAAAGCATCGGTTCTCAATGATGCCAAGGAAAGGGACTTGCACTGCATAAAAATTAGACTCACTACCGAACTGCTAGAACATTTACATGTAAGCTTGCATCTAAACTCATAAGCTTCTAGATCGATCTATAAGATATAAGACAGACAACCAATGTAACATGAATTTTTTTTTTTTTTTTTGTAATCTAATGGGGATGGTTGGTCAATATTAGAGATAAGGGGAAACTCTATCCTCATTTTTTTTATGGAAGAAGTGTCCAATTTTGATTGTAATCACATTAGTTTAGTGCTATCAACTATCAAGTTATTGTGTCCACACACACACAAAAGGTCATATACACAGCCATTTACTCACTTCAGGTCCCTGCCAAGTAAATATCCAAGGTATTAGCAGAAAGGCAAAGCGACAGGCAAGCATAACCATTAAAGTTCGATCGGATAGTTGCTCATCACATTCGTTGGATTTAGTTTCAGTTAGATTAGTTCAGTCATGCTTATATGTTCTGTTCTGATTTTCATTGGGCAATAATGCCTCATCCCCAAGATCTCCAGCACATCAACCAAATGAAAAACAACGAAGGAAGCAAACTATTTCTCAAGAGTTACTTCGATAAGGCTACGAAGTTCACCTTGGTTCAGCAATCGACAACTATTAGGGAGCACAGACATAAACGGATTTAGTTTATGCCGCTCTTCCAACAACTCAGAGAGATACCTGCAAAAAAAAGAAAAATAGAGTAAAAATTAAAATATAATCAGTTAAATGGCCTGTCATAATACAATTATGCGACAATAAAAAAAAAAGATCTCTAGAATATATGGATGTTAAGCAACTAAAGAGTAGAAAACTTCAACAATGAATAAAAAGAAACGTAATCCTAAAATCAAAAGACGGTGTAATAAGCTCAGATCTAACATCAATCAGACAATCAAACAAGAAGCACATGGAACAAGTATAAACTAAGTCCAAACAGTTTAAGAACTTACTAGCTAGTACGTGAATCAGGTGACTAACACAACGATTGTACAAATCAACGAAGACTCAAAAACAAAACCATACTGATCCAAAAAAACAAAGATAAATAAACACAAATCACAGATCTCACAAAGCAACAACAAAAACAGCCAAAAAAAGCCAAAAAAAACAAGAAAAAAAGAGTGGATCGGTTACTTTTCTTGCTCGAGTAGAGCAGCAGCAGATGCAGAAGAGGGAGAGCGAAGAGCAGGAAGATGAGGAGAGTGAGGAGCCGAGGGGGAGAGAGAGAAAGACATGTACATCCCGCCTGCAGACGACGCCATTTCTCTCCCTCCTCTCCCTCCAGAGAGGTGTGTGGATATGGATACCGCCAGGATTGTTAACTTGCGACCACTGCGGGCGATCCCGACAGCCTGCTCTCTATCAATGGAGTAAATATGGAAACCTTGCTGGACTTCTTTTATCTCCCTATATTTATTTAATATTTATAGATATATAAAATTATTATAATAATAGGTATTATTTTAAATTTTATTTAATTTTGTTCCATTTTTATTAATCATCAAAATTTTAATAGTTTCATCTACTTGAAATTATATCTCGACCGAGACGTGAGGCGAGGGCACCACTAGGCCCCTCTACTGTGACCTAAATTTGACATCTCAGCTATGAAGATGAAGAGACACTCATAGTTACCAACTGGCCCGTTTGGTAAGAGAATTGGCCTTATGACGGAAGCAATTAAAAAAAACGATTCTTTTTGGATAATTATCTAATAAATTTAGACAAATTTTAATTATTCAATTTTATATTTTCAATTATGTTCTAAATAGGCCTCCAACTTATTCAAGCAAAAATCTTGACTAAAATAATTTTAAAAAATTAATAAATGTTGAAGTTAGACTAAAAAATGTATTATTCAAAAACTTCTCGTAGGTGACCCCATAAAAGAATGCACGGCCTATAATGATTGGTGGGATCTAAAATCATGACGGGTTATAAGCTCTATTTTCATTCTTAGGTATAATTCGATGTGTAGTACTTCTCAACATACAATCTACATATATGCACGTGGATGTATTAGGCAACTACCACTGTCATGTTCCTTAGACTTGACCATAGGCTTGTATATGCTCAGGCAACTAAAATCAACGGAAAGACAATGAACACAAATAAAATATCGTAAATGTACGTGTATGCACAATGCACGACTGGAGAAGTGTAATGACCTTATTTTTTCTAATGAAATAGAGCGTTACTACATGCATGACTTAATTAAGAAATGTGGAGAAATCTTTTAAAACATTTCAAAACAATACCATAGATTTATATGTTCATAATAAAATCGTTAAAATAATTACAATGGAAAACAATTCACATGAAACTTAGATAAAAGAAAGAAAAAAAAATATAAAACAATGTTCGGATTTAACCTAAATGCTTAAATAACATGAATGCTTCTATCTTAGCTTCAAGCCCATTACCATCACCATGATGTCTCACGCGTGCATAGGTGTCTTGCCTTTATGTGAAAAAGAAGAGTAACATGTGGTTTGAGTATTTTAAAAAAAAAAACTCAGTGAGTGACCCAATGGTCAGGAAATACAATCACATACAACAGTGTTTGGGACCTATTATTAAACATAATTTCATGGCCTTGGCCTCAACTTCCAGTTCGGGTAGAATTTGAAGTGTAGTATTTCTCTACATACGACCAATGTATGCGCACATAGACCCACAAGCGAGCTCGTATACATACTCCCTAGACCTGGCCTTCGACTAGCATACACCCATGCTGCCGGTATACCACGGAGGGAAGGGAGCACGCATAGTATCACGCTTATGAATATGATAACAAACGTATCTAGACACTTCATACCCAGTTCATCAATTCCATAAATACTACATGGCAATAGTGAGTTCAGACGACATGACCACACACTCATAGTGATTGTACCTCATTTTGAATGTCGTTTTTGGTACATCTCCTTCTCTCATCTTAATTTGATGGTAGCCTAACTAGAGGTCTAGCTTAGAAAACACTTGTCTCTCCCCTAAGTTGATCAAACATATCTTCTATACATGGGAGAGGGTACTTATTTTTCACTGTTCTCTTATTCAACCCCTTTTATTGATGCACAAACACATTGATCCATATTTCTTTTTGACAAATAACACAGACACACCCCAAGGAGATATATTGAGGCGAATGAAACCCTTATCTACCAAGTCTTATAATTGTCCGTTAAGTTCTTTCAACTCTATTCATGTTATAGGGTATGGAGCCTTGAAAATAGGATTGGTACCTGGTTCAAGCTCTATATAGAAATCTACTGCTCGGGATGAAGGTACTCCTGGTTCAAACTTTTCTCAAGTAAAAATTTTAGAGATCGGTAAGACGTACCAAGATGCTAGCATATCTTGCCTTAGGTGGTTAGAATATGTATGATTATGACTCCGAATGAGCAATTTGGATGAGAATGTTATGTATGTTATGAAAAATTATCAAAATGTCCATAGTACGAGAGTATAAGTTGTATGCCTATTTTAATGCTTTTCGTTGTGTTAGAAAGGAGAATGAGATGTTGTGATCTATGCTTCGGGTGATTGATGATGTTATATCCCTATTGAGTTTGCATGAATATTTAGATTATGTTTTATGTACTTTAGGAAATCGATAGGAATATCACACTAACAAAGTATGCATACAAGAGCCAAGTTAAGATTAGGACGCTAGAGTTAGAGCGATTTTTGCTTAGACCTAGTTTGGTACATTTCTAGTAGACTGAGCATCCAAGGATAGTAAGTGACGATCAAAGGTCTAGACTTGAGTGCACCCAGAGATTGAATAGTCCTAAGGAACTAACTTCGAGCATCCTAAAAATGCCAGATGAGATTTAAACCTCATAGACACCTGAAGAACCTAGTAGATCTCCACGACAAGGACGACTAAGAAAGCTTAACAATCCTAGTAGTAGTGTGATGGTGTCTCCAAATCTTCTTCTCCTATCTTTTACAGTACGCCCTTAGCACCAACATTGCTTTTGCCTAGCGGTAGGAGTATAGGTAACTTCGAGTTAGGCCCAGGCATGAAGTGTAGCGCGTTGAGACGACCATGTGCCCTTATCTGGTGGAAATGACCAGAGGTATCCTAAACAAGACTTTTGTGTTGTAAACCCGTTTTGAGAGGGGGTGTGGAACCAGCCAGATAACCTAGTAGTGGGTCGGCACACATGGTCTCTCCCTCCAGATTAAGACTGTCTTTATGACCTTGTGGAAGGGTTGCCAACTAACCTTCCATGAATGATGTTCAAACCATCTAGATGTCATACTATCCTAATAATTGTATGAAGTAGCGCCTTAATTCAGAATACTTGTCATTTACTACTGTGACTATGCAAGTTGACTAAGTCTAAGAAAAGGAAAGTAGTTCATTCTAGAGTTGAGATTTTCTGTCTAGTAGATCTATGGCACCAATAATAGGTGAACCTCCTCTTGACCACGAGTGAGTTTGTGATGGTCTTGAAAACTGCTTGGAACTTTGGGATTTTCCCATAAGGATGCGATGAGACGAGGTTTTCTCAAACTTTCTAGAGCCTAGAGAAAAATCTGTGGTAAGTTACTAGGATAAGGATGCGATGAGGGCTTACAAGTAGGTTGATACTGAGTATTTTTATACTCACCCTTTCCCTTTCCTTTTTTTCAAGTGTTCGCAAGCTGACAGTCAAGGTGAGAGAGCATTTGAGAATGACGCGGTCATTTTGGAGTGTGAGTCAGTCTGTGTATTTTGAATCTTTTATATTTTGTTTGTAAATGTAACCCAAACCCGTTTCTTGTTTGTGTTAAACTTTAATAGCACCAACTTGTAGTTGGATTTCATTTTGTTTTTATTTGTGGTGTTGTTTGTTTTAATTTGATTAAAATTTTGGTGACAAATTGGTATAAGAGAGTTAGGTTTTAGGCCTGTAGACTTTCTTTTAGGTAGAGAGTCGTGCACCTTTTTTATTCAACTCGACGACATACCTCGTCGCGATTAAGTATGCAATCTAACCCTGTAAAGTAGTATATGCAACGTTATAAAAGCTATTGAACTCGATGTATGTTTAGGAGATCATGGTTGCAAGATGTTGGTTAGAGTCTTCAAAGACTAAGTTCAAATTTATGGACTTTCAGGAGTGCAATAGTTGCATTGTGTCATTTATGAGTCATGGGTGATGGACATTCCCAGTGAAGAATTGCCTCCGAGATGAAAAATTTGCTATGGACTTCAGATGAGAGATCCAAACTTAGTAGCAGGATGTGGTTATTAGGATTGTATAACCGCTCTCCATGTCGTCCTCAGGAATGGACAAACATTCTCACATAGTTAAAGGTTGTGGAACGGTCATGTTAAATTAGTGAACCTTGGAGTCAAAGGCAATTGTAATAAGGTCAAGCTATGTCTCACTCTACCATCATTTGGAGAAAGAAAGGACCAGACACCATGATGATAGGAACCTACCTCGTCTAGGTTAACTGGATTAAGAATTGTGAAGCATATGGGATAATTGTGAAGCATGCTCAAATTAAGGATCAATGAGTAACCGTGCTCTAGCGAGCTACAAGATATGGTGTCACGCTATGATGAAAGGCTGAAATTGGCCACATGAAAAGGAACTACACAGCTATCTTCGGTGAGAATATCACTTATAGAGAGGTGTGACATACTTTACGAGACAAACATATGACTTGCATACCTTACGAGACAAACATATATTTGCATGGTATTTCAATCATACGTAAATTGCGGAATGACAATATGACTTGCATACCTTACGAGACAAACATATATTTTCATGGTATTTCAATCATATGTTATAATACACTTCCAAATCAAGATGTCTCGTAAAACATGCATAAAGTCATATTAGCCATGAACGAGTATTACATGGTATGTGTTATTCATTCTTCCGTCAATTTCATCCAATCTAGCCCATAGACATTCCAATACTAAGCTTAACTAAACGGTTTTAAGCTTAGAAGTTTGATTTTACCTACAACAATCCTTTCATTCAACAAATCGATCTTAGAGCTTATTCATGGTGAATTCTATAAATTAGATTAAAATAGTATGTAAACTAACATGCACCAACATTAATTGAATTTCGTATTCCCTAAAATAGTCCAAATGAGTTAATTAAGCAACTAAAACCGGTTGGAAATTAAGTGGAGCTAGCATCTTAGAGGAAGCCGACAATGTGTCCACTACATCTTAGAGGAAGCAGATAGCGTTGTGTGTCATAGTCGTACTTTTTCAATCGTGCGGCGTCGTGATCTTGACACGCTCACGACTAGCCTTGAGGAAAATTCAAGTCCCATATTCCCTTTTCTCCGACTTTGTGGCTTCGTCGAACCTTAGGCGAAGTTTGTCTTCGTTAACCAAACATCACTTGTGTAGAAACCAAGCTTGTTCGGCCACACACGCCGTTTACGCGTGCATGTTCAATCATCTGTGACACAACTGACTTGTCTCTTACACTAGGCCAAGTTATTGGCTTGACCTTGCCTCTACTCGGGGCCAAGATCTCTTAATACAATGTCGCATCTCATCATCACATTTTGGTTCCCAATTAACATGACTCATATGTCTTGACGCCATCCCAAGTCACGAGGTTTCGTCGGCTATCATAGCTCACTCTGTCATGCCATTAAGAATGGGCTCACATGTCGTTCATAATATCGAGACATCCCAACCATCCATCCATTCGAGTCCTATTGAGGCATTGGACCCTTCCATGTCCATGCCATATCATTTACGAACTCTGTATTAGACAGCGGGTGTATTATCCAACCTCCAACACATGAAAATATTTGTTTATACTTCGGTAAATATTCGATAAACATCTTCTTTAATAATGAAATATTTATTTTATAAAATAATTTTGGTAAAAATTGGACGGACAAATTTATTAGAAATATTTTATTTGTTTTTCAAATAGCACCTCATAATTCCATTATTAATTTTTAATATTAGACTCCTTGGATAATTATTTGATTTTTTTTTAAAATTATATTTGTTTTTTTTCATCATTAATCCTTAGTCAATCTCAAATAACAAATACAAGTTTTTAAAAATTATAGATAACTTGTTAAGATATAATATTTGGAGAATATATTTAATTATAGAATATATCTTCGATATTATATTTTGATATTTTTTCTTTTATTATTTGATTTATAATATATTTTATTTTATTCTCAATATTTAATTAGTTTATATTTTCCTTATTTGTAAGTATTAGTGGGTAGCTTGTATCTTATTTAAAGATTATGAATATCAATCAGAATACACACCTTCGATCCCAATTCTATTTCTCATTAACATAACTATTTGGTAAAAAAATGTATTTATTTTAATTAATTTAATTTTTTAATCATTATATTTTTAACAAAATTTCAAAAAATTATAAATTTGAAAACAAAATGTTTTATTTTTAAGAATTCTATTTGAAAGTTGATTATTATCTTTATATAGATTTTTTTTTAATATCTTCACCGTCCATACATATACTAAATATTAAGTAATGGATCTATCGTTGTGATAACATAGGAATAATCTAGTACATGTATCTTTTAAATGAATCTAAATCTCATGACTCTTTAATTACATAGATCTCTCACGTACATGTATTCATTTATGAATACATGAAATAAGTTTTTAACCGTAGTGATATACACAATTAAATAACCACAAGTTTACCATTCATAGGACAACTTAGAAACACAAGGAAAGAAAAAAGAACAACTTTGTCTTGTTTTTCTCTTCTTTCAGCTAAACTTAGCATTACAAATTCTTTCAAGTGACCCGACAAACCCAAAAACAGAGACGAGAAAACAAAGAAAACTAAGAACCCTAAACACAATCCATGTGGGTGTCCAAGCCCTAATTTTCCTTTGCTTCAAGAACATTTCCACAGGGAAATAAATGGCTATAGGCCAAAAGTTGAAAGCCCCAATCAAACCCAAAACTTGGTTGAAGTAAGGGAACAGCACAGCACAAGAAGTGGTTGATAGAACATAGGCTGTTCTAAAACATAGCCTGAAGACATGAACTTGAAAGCGAGGCAACATTGGGAGCTTCATGGACAACTGTTTGGTCACAAACATGTTGTTTGGATATTTTCTTGTTGCCCATTTCTCAACCATTGGGAAAACTGGCTGGCTGAAAATCTGTTAAATAAAATATTATCAAATATGATTTAAGATATGAACGGGCGTAATAAACCGTATGTAACGGCCCAAGCTCACCGCTAGCAGATATTGTCCTCTTTGGGCTTTCACTTTCGAGCTTTCCCTCAAGGCTTTAAAACGCATCTGCTACGGAAAGATTTTCACACCCTTATAAAGAGTGTTTCGTTCTCCTCCCCCAACCAATGTGGGATATCACAATCCACCCCCCTTCAAGGCCCAGCGTCCTCGCTGGTACTCGTTCTTTTCTTCAATCGATGTGAGATCCCTATCAAACCCACCCCCTTCGGGGCCCAACGTCCTTACTGGCAACACCGTCCTGTGTCTACCCCATTCGGAGAATAACCTCCTCGCTGGCACATTGCCCGATGTCTGGCTCTGATACCATTTATAACGGCCCAAGTCCATTATAATTGTGATATCCTACATTGGTTGGGGAGGAGAACGAAACACCCCTTATAAGGGTGTGGAAACCTTTTCCTAGCAAACGCGTTTTAAAGCCTTGAGGGGAAGCCCGAAAGGGAAAGCCCAAAGATGACAATATCTGTTAGCAGTGGGTCTGGGCCGTTACACAGTAAGTTGATTTGTTTTCGAGAAAACTTCGATTCAGGATCGATTTTGGGCAAAAAACTCGAACAAAATCGAGTTGAAATTTAAGAAAAAGAGTGAAATCGTTATGAAACAATAAGTAAAGGAGGAGTAGTACCTGATATCCTCCCAACAAATGAAGAACAACACAAGCATTAGCAAAGGAAACAAGCCAAAAGGGCTCATAAAAGGCAGATCCAGATAAGAGATTTCCAGGAGTGGCATCTCCAAAGGCTGCATATCCAAAGCATGAACAGCACAAGTAGAAGAATGTGGTCACTGAAATGGCTATTGTTGAAGCTTTTTTCATTGTCTGGTTTTCTGAAGGTGGACTCTTCAATGTATCCTAAAATTCACTCAACAAAAAAATCGTAAATTCTCGACTTTTTTAGCCTTTTATAATGGGAGGATACGAAAAAAAAAAAAAAAACAGACAAGAAAACATTCTCGTACATGCCAACACAAGTCCTTTTAGGATGTTTTGTTCTTATTTATATGCTTCTTAGAAAAAATTTCACGAGGTCAATCAACCAAAAATTGACCCAAGCAAAACACGCCTAAATTTGAAGCTCCTATGATTGAGCCACCGAAAAGTAAAGTACACTACTTGTAATTATTTTAAGTCTTTCTTAGCCCTCATATCCTCAAGATAGCTCTCATTTGAATGTGATCACCGTTCATTCATGTACCCCTCCTTTACTCGGGTGTCATAATAAGTCTCAACTTTTAATTTTTCTTTTATTGAAAAGGTCCATATTATATTCAACATTTCTTCAAATTCAAGGGTTATTAAGTACAAAATTGAATTTTGTATCGGAACGAATATGTATCTTTAAAATTTATGTCTGAATGACTCTAAACTTACAAAAAAAACGTGGAATATGACAAAAATATATCAGACATAAAATTAAAAGTTACCGTTTTTTAAATTCAAACATAATATTCGACACAAATTTAAAAAATTTAAGATTAAAAAAAAAAAACTTCAAAACTAAATAAGAACAAGTACTAGTAAGAACAACCTTCTACTTATTAATGTATAGTTAAAAGTAAAGAAATTAAAAATAGTGACGTGGAAAGAGAGAAGACCTGTATATTGAGAAGGATGAGTGAGTATGGATAAGCAAAGGCAATATCTCCAAGAGCTTCAAAGGCTAACAATACTTTTTCAGTAAGATTAGCAGCTGGGATTCCTGTAATGCTGCCTTTGATGCTATTATTCTCTGTCAACCCAAGAGAGGAAAGATATCACATTGCTGCCAAATCTAATAAGCTTTGTTTTTTTCGATATTGATTTAGGGTTCACAAAGCTCGAGCTTGAAAATTATTAATATCAATCGGGGAGGAATAGACAAGACCTACTTTAATGTCATATTAAGGTTAATAAGGTTTCTGTAATGTAATGGCCCACGTCCACAACTAGCCGATATTGTCCTCTTTGGGCTTTCTCTTTCGCGCTTCCCCTCAAGGCTTTAAAACGCGTCTGCTAGGGAAAGGTTTCCACACCCTTATAAAGGGTGTTTCGTTTTCTTCTCCAACCAAGGTGGGATATCACAGTTTCAACTACAAAAACTTCAAATTTTCTTATGGGTTTGTATCTTTTCTCTTATCTTAGTTGTATCTCGAGATAATGATATATCTCTTCATGTAGGATTATGATGGATCGACCCTAATTCATATACAGTCGTGTTTTTTGTTAAAAGACACGAGTTTTTCGTTAAAAGTTTAGGTTCGGACTATTTATGAAATAAGTGTATTCATAATTTTCATGAAAGAGACAATGAAGTGAAGTACCTAGAACTTGAGCAAAGCCAAGAGAGAAGCCAATGGTGGCGTAAGAAAAGGACATGATTGTGGCAAAAATGGACAGCCATCCCATGTTGTGCATGCCTGGAATTTGGGACAACAGAACTTGAACAGCTCCAAACATTAAGGTATAATAAGAGCTGTTGTCTTGGTTATTGCATGAATTAGAAACTTCATGCCCTTGTCTGTGGTAACAGATTAGCTTCTCAATTTCCCTGCATGAAGAGGCAGCCAGCTTAAGAAATTTATTGGTACTTTCTCCTTTATTAATAGCTTTTATAGCTACGCTTTATTCCCAACAACACAACAAAAGAATGGAAAAGTATAGTGTTTAAGGTTTTTCAATTCAAAGAAACTGTCCCTTCTAGTTGTTCTTTCTGCTTTAGTTATTTCTTTCGGTGTACTTCGATCAGAGATCAAAACAACATCTGGTATTAGAACTAGCATGTCGAAACAAATGTCGTCATCATAAAAAGTCGCTAGAAGAGATGTGACGACTACAGAGAATGGAAAGGAGTAGAGTGTTATGCTCTAGTACCCGTTACTTACGACGAGTAACAACGCAATGTGGTCGATAAAGATGCGTGTTAATTTTCAGGCACAAGGCATATGAGACACTATCGAGCATGGCGACGACATCGAGGAGCGCAACGACAAGATGATCCTTACTGTCATCTACCAAGTAGTCCAAGAGGACGTCCTTATCCAGTTGGCAAAGAAGGACTCGTCAAAGGCAGTGTGGGAAACGCTGCAAATAATGCATGTGGGCATGGTTCGGATCAAGGAAGCAACGATGCAAACCTTGTAGAGTGAGTTTGAGGTTATTTGTATGAAGGACGGTGAGTCAATAGATGACTTTACCATGAAGTTGACATTGATCGTTACCGACATCCATTCATTAGGGGACAAGGTAAAGGAGATCTCTGTCGTCAAGAAGTTCCTTCAAATCGTTCTCCTGAGATTCATGTAGATTGTCATCTCCATCAAGCAGTTCGGCGACCTCGAGAACATGTCAGTTGAGGAGGTCACAAAAAAAAAAAAGAAAAAAAAAGCTATCCTTATTGGGTTCTACCGAGATGATTGCCCAACTATTTTTCAAGAAAGTGGGTAAACTATGGGGCGTGCCAAACTAGTATCATCAACGATCGAGATGGAATATTCACCGGAACTTTTTGGATGAAACTAATTAATTGGGGTTAAATCTAAATATATCTTCTAGCTATCATTCCCAGACAAATGAGCAAACCGAAATGTTCAACAATCAGCGACGGGAAAGACGCCCTTTGAAATAGTGTGTGATCAACAATCACTCATGCCCAATGTTGTTGATCACTTGTATGTCGGGAAGAGTCTACAAGCCTACAACTTCATCAAAGAGTGTAGACAAAGTTTCAAGGTAGCACAAACATACTTTGAAAAAGCGTCTCGGTGAATGAAAAAGTGGGCAAATGTGAAATGCAGGCCACTAAAGTTCCAAGCTGGTGACCAAGTTCTGATCAAGCTGCAATCAGAACAATTTCAGTTACGAGGCAATAGGGATCAAAGACTAGTGTGAAAATTCAAGGGACCAGTAGAGGTCATCAAGAAAGTTGGGAAGACTTCATATCGACTTCAATTACTTTCATGGATGAAAATTCATTCTGTTATCCATGTAAGTAATTTGAAACTGTATGACCTTGATAAGGAAGATATGAAGCTCAACGACCTGACACACTCGCCAGTCACGATGAAGAGTTCCACTGAGAAAGAAGTATAAGAAATCCTAACCGAACGAACACGTCGCATCGATAGACCATGACGAAATGCTCAAGAGTTTCTAGTAAAGTGGAAAGGACTACCTGACGCTGAGAGGAGTTGGGAACACACTAAAGACCTGAAGTCTGTCTTAGGTCATATTGTTGAGTTCGAATGAAGATGATTGACAAGGATGTCAACCAATTGAGTGAGGGAGAATGTCACTCTCATGCTTGTCTAGAGCATGTTGCCTGTGGCGGCACGCATGTGTCATGTCAAACCCTTAGGTCTAGCTCATGTTGTATTACTTTATCGTTTTCATGTTATATTATTTTATTATTATATTTTATTATGTGTATGACCGTTCAAAGAAATCATGTCTACCCTCGTCAGATATGAAATGCCTCAAAATGTACTATAATGGGATGATACTAGTCACAAATTCTTCCTACCTAGAGTTATATGCTATCTAAGTCGTTGTTGTCCCTTGCTTGCTAGCCTATAGCATTGCTTTCAACTCTCTTTCGAGAATCTCTCTACCCCTATTTTCTAAAATTTTCTTCTCAAAATGGGTAAGAGGCTTGGGTATACATCGTTCATGTCAACAACGACACAATTTTGAGTTGGCTGACTCACTCAATAGTGAGAGTGATTACTACACAATCACTTTACAGAGAGTCCTAAAAAAGTGTGATTGTGATACTATACCCAATACAATAGTACCAAAATTTAGGTGTAAATAATAACCGAGAGAACAAAAAAGTATATTATACAATTTTGTATGCCTCTTGACATTTATCATTTATCATTTATAATTTTTAAAAATAATTATTGAAAATGTTATATGCTTTCCATTTAAATTTATATTTTATTTACTCTCAATTATTTGTTAAATATTAAAGGAAATAGTTGTAACTTTTTCTTTTTTTTTTTAATGTTATGGTATTAATTAATTAAAAAAAATTGTATTCCAACTAATCAATTTAAAAAACTAGGAGATTGAATTTAAAAAGAATAAAATTACCTTAAATTTATTTAAAGATAAAATTTAAAATTTGTTATTTACTTAAAAAAGTAGATTCTATTAGAATTAAATCTCAAACTCATTAAATTCCCCATAAAATTTATTTATTAATAACTTTTAAAAAGTAGATTCTAATAGAACCAGATACTTAATTTGACGATTTGAATATGAATAGATAAAATTTTAAATATATATATATATATATATATTATTAATAAAAGGAAAATGGATGGTACCGGATGCTGGTGGCTGTGGTAATATGATAGGCGACGCCATTAAACCATAAGTTTATCACTATCAGCACACTGCATATCCGCTCCCTCTTTTCTCCTGCATATTATCATAATAAAAATTAGTTTTTTATTAATTAAACGCTAAATTAATAAAAATACTATTAAAATTTTTAAATAAAATTCAAATATACTCTTACCGTAAGTACCACGTTTAAAAAATATTCATGAAGTTTCAAAGAATAATATTTAAAAGTTTTGAGATAATCTATGAAGTGACGGTTGACGTTAAATTTTTTTTACAAAGCTAAGGGGTATTAATGTAATTTTAAAACTTCGTGAGTATTTTTTTAAACATAATATTAATAATAAGAGTATTTTTAATTTTTTTTTTAATTTTCTTTTGAATATTAATAAAACTTTTTAAAATTCAAAATTAGTGTTTTGAAATAAATTATTAACCATTTTCATTTAAAACTAATAATAAAAGCAATTTTTTATTTTTACTTTTTTGAAAAGAGAGGAATATTATTAAAAAAAAATTAAAGTTTAAAATATTTTGAGATTATGTATATTTTTATTAATTTAAACTTAATTAAAAGTACTTTTTATTGAAAATTTTAAAATACTCCAACTTATTATTTATTAATTAAAAAAATAAAATGTTTGCTGTAAACTCAACATAATAATAATAATAATAGTAATAATTAATAAGAATAAAGATTTAATTAATGTTTAGAGAGAGAAAAGTGTACGAACCTAAATGCAACTTCACAGCTTCGGAGTACGATCTGATTCTCAAATGCCCAACTTCTGGATCTGGATATCGGTAACAGTCGGACATCATAAACGCCGATACAAAAGTCACCGCCGGGAAAACCACCGCCAACAGCACCGGTCCCGCGATCCATCCTAACTGTGCGACGCTCCACGGCAGAGATAACACGCCGGCGCCGATCACTCCGGTAATTATATGAGCAATCGCCGTCGTCAAACTCCCTAAAATTTTCCCCAAACACACACACAAGAACAAATCGCAAGTCAATTAAATTCAAAGAAAATTTGATCGCAATGAAATTTGCACTTGGATCGCGTCTTACCAGTTCTCTCGATCGATTCTTCTGCCGCTTCGGCGATCAAGGTCGATCGGTCATCGTCTTCTTCACCGTGCGCGCCGCCGCCGCCCATTTCTGTGCGGTCAACTTTTGAACGGTTGCTCTGGCTGTTCTTGGTCGGAGGATTTAATGTATGTTCGGACAAAGGAGGAGGTGGAGGAGGAGGAGGATCGGGAAAGCTGAAATTGATTGATTTATTTATTTATTCTTTTAATGATGCTTGAACAGTCCTGCTGCCTGACTTTTTGCGTTTAAAAAAGTCAAAAATTATTTAATTAAATTTCTATTTATTAATAATATATTAGAAATAATAGTCTTTAAATTTTAGTTTTTTTTTTAATTTTTTTTTACTAATTATCTTCGAATAAAAAAATTTAATAAATTTTTAACGTTAAATAATTAGCACGAGTTATTCCGTTATATTTAAAAAAATAAAATGTCATTTGAATATAGATAAAATAAATATTCAAATTATACATAAATATATGATTTTTTTATATATCGACATCTATCATAACCATTTTATACGAAAATAATCATTTAAAACTTTATCATAAAAACATTGTCGTAATCTACCAAATTAAATGGAGTCTGACCTTATACTAACCACCTATAGTCTATAAAGTTAAAGCAAACTATTCTATGCATGTGTCATGGTCTCTTAAGTTGCGATGTGTCACGCGTATAGGAGAGCATTGCTTTGACGTAGTAAATAAGAATAACACATGGGTTGAATATTTTAAGAAATACTCAGTAACGGACCTTAGTGAGGTTAGATGCAAGCACATACAATCATGAGTGAGACCTATTATTTCAGTGTGTATTTCCTTAAGCGACTATCCTAAGCGGGTAATTTTATGTGTATTTACAATTCTACACACGACCCACACGTGTGAGTATAGACTTACCAGTCGATTTGCACACCTCCTGAGCCCCTTTTTTGGTTAGACTAGCATTCTCTAGAGCTATTGTCGGACACTCGATAGGAATCGTGACCGTCACAACATTAAGATAAACATAAAATTCTTGACATTTTCTTTTATTATGTTGTTTTTAAAATATAATATATAATTGTAATTAATTGTGCCTACTAATTTGATAGTTAATTAATTTTGGAATAATGAATTTTTGTAATACTTTAATTTGACTAACCAAATATTTTAAAGATATTGCTGGCTTATTATTTAATAATTTCAGTAAATAAGTAACCAATTCATTTATTATTCTAAATTATTTTAAAGATATTGCTAGTTTATTATTTCTATTCAATTACAAATATTTATTATTATAGGTTATTTAATATTTATATCTATTAAATAACATGAACATCCAACAACTCATAAGTTCCTTAACTTTATTACAAAAATTTTCTCCAACCATTTTAATAGATTTATAAATTCTTTCTATTATACCAATTTTTAAATATGGCAAGAACTAACCTTCTTCTAAATGTCGGAGAAATCATTCAAGGTTATTTTTTAATTAGGAGTGTTCGTGAATCGAGTCGAGTCAGGTCGAGTTGAGACATTTTTTAGATTCAATTGGTCCAATTGTGTTAGATTGTAAATTTTTTTCAATCCAAAAAACTCTCGTTCAAAATGAATCCAACCTAACTATATATTTTTTTAGGTTTGGCTAGTTTTGGTTGTTCGAGTCATTTATTCAAATTTTTGTATTTAATAAAAATAAAATATTAAATTGTAAAATATCTATTTATTCATTTTCAATCATTTAATTAAAATTTACCACTCAATTTTAATATAGGTGATACGAAATAAGGTGTCCTAATGATATCACACAAATTTCATGGTAGATGACAATTCATATAGTTGTTTAGATTTAAGATGTTTTATTGTATTTTTTAAGCTTGGGATAATGGTCTTTTAAGATTATAAGTTACAATTAACTAGTGGTCATTATAGTATTGATGAACACGATAGTTACAACCTTTCAGTAAAGATTTTGGATGTTATAATGATAGTTGCATATTATGCTCTTAAGCCACGAGCGTGTTCTTTTCCATTTTTTATGTTTAGATTTGAATGCTAGAGTCAAGTAGTCTTTATCAAATTATCTCGTGGAGTGATTCGAATCACAAATTTTCCCCTGGTTGATTCTTTATCGTTTTTTGAATTTTTAAATTTTTAAATTTAGATCTAAAGTTTTTGTTCTTCAACAAGCTTGTTAGATCAAATCCCAAGAGTTTCACACTAGTATCTTTTGGAAAGCTACTTTCCACATAATTGAAAATTATTTCTAAGAGTTGAAAAAAATTAATCACAATGGTACCAATAAACAATAAATTCAAGTTGATTCGTTCAATTCAATCAGTTGTAAGGGAACCCATGAACCAACTCAATCTATAAAATTTTCATTTATTTGAACCTCACCCAATTTAAATAAGTTCAAAACTCGATCAAATCGTACTAGTTGAATTTGGTCGATCGAATTTTTTGAGTTATCAAATTTTTTTAACGCGTTTATTTTAAACGTCACGTCTCTAAACAATGGAGGTGAGGTGATGTTTTTGGCCTAGTTTGATTAGATGTTCTAAAAAAACAAACTACAAACTCACAATTTTCACACTTAAGTGAATGCCTCCTCATCACACTTTCTTTGCCTTGTCTGAAATTGTAAGCATATATATAGTAATCTACCACGAATATCTACTTAGACTTGTAGCTAAATACGTACTTGTAGCTAAATACGTAGAGATGATAATGAAACATAACTAAATTGGAATCGAACTTTTTTTTTTTTAAGAGTATTGAACTATGGCTGATTAAGATGATAACTAATACTCTATACACCGAGTTATTTTTGTATTATTTAAATTATCTAAGTTCAAATTATAGGTGTCGATTAAAGTAAATTGTAGGGTGTATTTTAGTCGCATTTTATGAACTAAAAAAGAGTGAGATGCAGGTGCAAATGAGTAGCAATTGAGCCTAGTTAAGTTGAACAACTTACCGACACGTAGGGTGGTCTCATATTTCATTGGTTTGAAGCAAATTTCTATTATGGTTTTTCTCATCCATTTATAATCAAACTCTTTTAGTTTGATGCGTAATGCTAAGGATAATCTAAAGCCCCATTTGTAGCACTTATCCGAAATCAATGTTCATCTTTCTAGAAGAAACTCCTAAGTTTGTGGCAACCTAGAGTTGTCACGATGAGGTTTGATGGAAAAGGAATATCCTTAAGCACTTTAAGTCTAAGGAAAAAAAATTCAATAAGGTCAAATAGGCAATGTCTCAAGAAGACGATAACTATAAATTATTCAGCCCACAGTAAAAAGTCAAACCATGAATTCCAATGCATAGGCCAATATTATGTGTAAAATTAGACTAATAGGAAAAACTCAAGTTAAAAGGAAAGTCAAAGGCAACAAGCAATAAAAAGACCAATACAAGACAAAATTCGGGTCAACACAAAAAGATCAAGCCATAAAGTAAAGTAGAAGAGAAGAACACGGGGGACACACGCCTTGTGTCACGGTTATACATTTTCAACCATGCAGCGTTATAATCATAACACACTCTCTTCATAGCAAGGCTGTGACACCATGCACGCCTCTATGTTTCTTGAGCCAAGAACAGAGCAAAGGTATCAACTATGATCATTAAGAAAATTATATAGAAATGTTAGATTTTTACTTTTTTTTAAGGTTGCGGCATAAAAGTCGAAGGGAAGCATAGTTTGATGATTGATAGGTTAAAGATGTCTTACCTATTTAGGACATAGCAGGTCAAAACAAGTAATGGCAAATAAATGCATTGAAAGAGAATCCAAGAAATTTATACCTCAACTCTTTGATTCTTATTTGAAAATGTTTCTCCAAGCATTCATAAATGGAGGCTGCTTCACAGTCAAGGAGGAACTAGATTTATATCTACCCTTGAAATGGAGGACTGAGCACACACCATTACATGCCTACAATGGAGACATCTCAAAGATTTTTCTCCACTGCTGTCAAGTGGGAAGATACCAACAGCATGAAATAGTTGTACAATTGTGGAAGTTATTTAAATTACTAGTTTAAGTCCAAATCAAACAGCCGTGTCGCACGTAAAATTTGCTATGATAAGCTTACATAGACTAGCAGAGCCGAACGTGGGGAGCCTGGGACGAACAGAAGGCGAAACGGAATAAATCGGTAGGCCAGAAGATAACTAATACGACCAAGAATGTAAAGTAATATAAACACTTACAAATGTATATACAGCAGAATCATATTGAAGCTGACTGCAAGTCCTTTTGACTCCCACTTGTTGTCTCGACGAAGTAGTCCTGAAGAGGAATCATTGAAACCGAGCTCGCCTTCAGACTCTTTATGGCTTCAGCAGTTGCCAATGCTCCAGCAACCGTAGTTATTATCGGAACTTTATATGCAAGAGCCATTCTCCTCAAATGTCGTCCATCAATCTGATCGAGATCATCACCAGCACTAGTGATTACCATCAACTGAATCTGCCCGTTAGCAAGTATGTCACCAGCATGAGGCCGCCCCTCGTGTAGTTTCAGCACTCGCTCGACAGGAAGGCCTTGCAATTGAAGAACATGGGCAGTTCCAGAAGTTGCAGTGATGCTGAATCCAAGCTCTAAAAATGCCTTGGCTATTTTGGAAAGATGGGACTTTGTTAAGTCATTTAAACTGAGGAACAGACTTCCAGAAAGTGGCAACTTATTCCCTGCAGCAATTTGGGCTTTTGCAAATGCAATAGGAAACTGGTAATCAATACCCATAACCTCACCCGTGCTTCTCATCTCAGGCCCCAATAGGACATCGCTGCCTTGGAACTTCTCAAAAGGAAGGACGGCTTCCTTCACTGACATGTGTTTGGGGATCACCTCTTTCGTGAAGCCAAGCTCATATAGAGACTTCCCGGACATAACAAGGGAAGCATACTTAGCCAATGGGTGCCCAATGGCTTTAGAAACAAATGGGACCGTTCGGGAAGCACGTGGATTTGCCTCGAGTAAGAAAACCTCTCCTGCCAAAGTGATTGCATACTGACAGTTCATAAGCCCACAGACATTTAGCCTCTTCGCCAATTTTGTTGTCCAATTCCTAATAGTATCGAGGCAAGATGATGGAATCGACTTCGTTGGGAGTGAACAAGCAGAGTCACCCGAATGAACGCCAGCCAACTCGATATGCTCCATTATCCCACCAATTGTCACATTCCCATGTGAATCAGCTAATGCATCAATATCAATTTCAACAGCATCAGACAGATATTTGTCGACTAATACGGGACGTTCTGGATCAACTTCCACAGCGTTTTCAAGGTAAGTCACTAGTTTGTCATCATTGTACACAATTTCCATTGCTCGACCACCTAGAACGTAAGAAGGTCGGACGACAACTGGGTATCCTATATCCTTAGCAATGGAGAGAGCATCTGCTTCACTCTTGGCAATGCCCCCTCTTGGTTGTTCTATCTTTAACTCCTTAAGGATTGCATTGAACCTTTCTCTGTCTTCAGCCGCATCTATGGAATCTGGAGATGTACCCCAAATCCGAACATGTCCATCACCACTAGCACATTTAAGCTTGTTCTCATCTAAATACTGCTGTATAGGGAGAGCCAATTTCAATGGTGTTTGACCTCCAAATTGTACAATGATGCCATCGGGACGTTCCAAATCTATAATGTTATAAACATCTTCAACTGTCAAGGGTTCAAAGTACAACCGATCACTCGTATCATAATCTGTTGACACTGTTTCAGGATTCGAGTTCATCATGATTGTTTCATATCCCGCATCCTACAAAAACAAGTTAGGCGAAAATTTAAAGGTACAAGCTTAGGTTAAGAATAACCATCCAACATTTACTGTACATGATATAACTATGATATGCAGCAAAGTGCTCTTACAGTGGTAATCAAAATAACCTAATAATATAAGATTGCATCAGAATGGAAACAAGCCAATCTGTCATACTAGATTACTAATTACCAGTAATATTGAAAATATTGCAATAAGATAAGCTTCATAAACCGTACCAGTTAATTCATGGGCATGTTTCGATTATTTAAAATATGAAACACAAACCTGGAGAGCGAATGACGTGTGGCAGCAACAGTAGTCAAATTCAATACCCTGACCAATACGATTAGGGCCACCACCCAATATCAAAACCTTTTTCTTTTGAGTTGGAGCTGATTCACATTCAAAATCATAAGAAGAATACATATAAGGAGTATTTGCCTCAAATTCTGCAGCACACGTATCCACCCGCTTATAAGCTGGGACGACACCCAAAGATATTCGCTTAGAGCGCACCTCGTTCTCAGTTGATTTAGTGGCAAATGCTATCTGCTTATCACTGAAACCTCTCCTTTTCACTTCATAGAAATCTTCCTTGGTCAGATTAGACAAGCTCTGAGCCAAGAGGTATTGCTCCACATCGATCAACTCCTTTAACTGAGTAAGGAACCATTTATCAATGTAACTCAACTCATGAATATCATCTACTTTCATTCCCTTCTTCATTGCAGCATATATAGTATGAATGCGATCTGGATTAGGAACTCGGAGGCTGTATTTCAATTGTTCCCAATCCCAATCAAGCTGTTTAATGGGTTCACAACCCCATCCAGAGTATCCACATTCCAATGATCTTACAGCTTTTTGAAAGGATTCTTGGAAAGTGCGGCCAAGAGCCATAGCTTCACCAACGGATTTCATTTGAGTTGTCAAGATTGGTTGAGAACCTGGGAACTTTTCAAAAGCAAATCTGGGAATCTACAAGAAAACAGAAAAAACACTTACAGGGAGAAGAGATGTAAACATGTCGAAAATAGGTGTGGGGAGAAGCAGGAGCAAAAGTAATGAAGATCAAAAGATGGATAAAGTATCAACTGACATCAAGTAAGCTGACAGGACGATATAGGAATTCTGTATTAATCATATACACTATACGAAACTTTCTTAAATGAATATAACAATCATAGCAAGGCAATATATCGTCTCGATCACAAAGCTGTTAGCCTTAAAATGCGAGATAGAATATTTCAAGGAAATTGGTTACCATAGACAAGGAAGAATATACACATTCAAAATCTCCTCTATACTTGGCTCGATTTTCATAAAACCGTACAACTACGGATTTTCTAAACAACAAAGAACTAAGATTTGGAATACACAAGCTTTGTTATTCTCAATTGATTGTTCAAGGAAATTGCTCAACAAATTATCTTTAAAGACTATGCAGGACTATGGACCTTGGACGTTGAAGTTTTTAAATGAATGAATCACAAATTACAGCCATGCTAAACTTTCCGGTATACAATGTTCTGTACATATCATTTAAACAACGGACCAATATCCCATTACTTTCAATTCCAAAACCACTCAAAAGATAACAAAAAAAAAATTATGTCAGAAAAACTTGCCTTCGTCACCACGTAATCAATTGAAGGCTCAAAACTAGCAGGCGTTTTCTTTGTTATGTCATTCGGAATCTGATCCAATGAATAACCAACTGATAATTTGGCAGCCATCTTCGCTATTGGAAAACCAGTAGCCTTGGAAGCCAAAGCAGAGGACCTGGAAACTCTGGGATTCATTTCAATCACCATCACCTCACCATCAACTGGATTAACAGCGAATTGCACATTCGAACCGCCACACTCAACACCAATTTCCCTAATGATAGCAATGGAATAATCCCTCAGTCGCTGATACTCCTTATCAGTCAAGGTTTGAGCAGGTGCCACAGTTATGGAATCCCCTGTATGAACCCCCATAGGATCAATATTCTCAATGGAGCAAATGATCACCACGTTATCAGCAAGATCCCTCATGACCTCAAGTTCATACTCCTTCCAACCCAACAATGATTTCTCCACCAGAACCTGGGATGTCAAGCTCGCCGCTAAACCCGCCTTACAAATAGACTCAAATTCCTCCTTATTGTAAGCAATCCCACCTCCAGTACCCCCCAATGTAAAAGCTGGTCTAATGATCAAAGGGAAATCTCCAATCTGACTAGCAATTTCAATACATTCCTCAAGCGTATTCCCAATCCCTGAAGGTGGCGTCTTAACCCCAATGTTCTTCATAGCCTGCTTAAACAAATCCCTATCCTCAGCTTTCTTAATTGCATCAAGCTTAGCTCCAATCAACTCAATACCATATTTCTCAAGCGCACCACTTTCAGCTAAAGCAACTGCCAAGTTTAACGCAGTCTGGCCGCCCATAGTGGGCAACAGAGCATCAGGCCGCTCCTTCTCAAGCACTTTCTCCACAAGCTCGGGTGTCATCGGAGTAACATAAGTTCTATCAGCCAAGTCCGGGTCCGTCATTATCGTAGCCGGATTCGAATTAATCAACACAACTTCATATCCCTCTTCTTTCAACGCCTTGCAAGCTTGAGTACCAGAATAATCAAACTCACACGCCTGCCCAATCACAATGGGCCCTGCACCAAGAATCAAAATCTTCTTCAAATCAGTCCTCTTCCCAATTTTCCCTCCTTTAGTCTCTTTGATCGTCTTCTCATCATTTTTCTCGCATCGAACCAAACAGTTTCGCCTGTACAGCTTCCCAACCGGATAGAGCCGTTCCTGCCACGGCTGAATCTTGAGAGAAGTCGATCCGACTCTGGTTGAGTAAGAAAAACACCGAGCATGGCTGAGACTGGACAAACACGAACCGGAAGAACCACGAATGGACGACGATCGACACAAAATGGATTTGGAAGTGAGAGATTGAGAGGAAATCAAACAGTAACCCATTTCTAAGCTCTACTCTGAGAGTAGAACAGAAATGTTTAAGGCGTCAGAGAGAAGGAGAGAAAAAACACAGAAAAAGAAGGAATGAATCGAAGCTTTCTGAAGATGAAAATTGAAGGGTTCGATTGTTGCAGAGCAAGAAATGGCTGGCTGCAACTCAAGAGTGTGTTGGTGGAAACAAGAAGAAGGTTCTGTAGAACATATGGACGCAGAGTTTGAATATTAGGGCTTCTATTGCTGTGGCGCGTGCCCCTTCCTGCCCTCTCAATTTCTCTATTATAATCTTTTTTAAAGTCTAAAAAAAATACCAAACCTACACGGATCATACCTTATGTTTGTTTAATATATGTGTATTATGTTATGTGATGCCACGACGTATGTTATGGTATGTCATGAGATGTTACGTTATGTTATGGATCTTATCGTGATTTCTATATTGTATGATGTATAATGCTTCTACATGATATGTCATGCATGCTGTGTTAACTGGAGTACTTTAAGATTACGAGATATTGTTACGTCACGTATCTATTCATGGAAATTATGTTTATGAAATAATGAATGTACGAGCTGCATCATATGTTTACGTCATGAGTTAAAGTTATGGGAACCTCATGTATTTTTGTATATCACGTGCATTGGGATACTTCCCTATTGTGATGGGTACGAACGCATACATTATGATATCTATGTATGTTATGATATTATGTGGGCTCTCTTCCCTTTGTGGCTTCGATAGCGTGAGCGTGTGCTCGCTGAAGGGTAGGTCTAGGTGGTACATATGCGCTCGTTTGGTGGGTTCATGTGCGTGTACGTGAGTCGTGTGTAGAGAGTACTACACATCTAATTTTAACATCAAGATCCTGAAATATTTTTATGAAAAGATAGGTTCTACCCTGATTGTTTGTGTATGCATTTCTCGACCTCAATAGTGAAATTACTTGCTAAATATTTCTTAAAAATTGTGCTACTCTTATTTTTTACGGCTTCGCAATGGAGGCCAAGGGACCGAAGTTAGGATATTTGCAATTATGTTTAAATTGTAGCCCTTAAGTTAAATCACGTAATTTTAGTTATTTCGAGTTTATTTTCCTCTGAGTTTTAGAATGATGAGGATGCACGAAGGCAACCATGTTTTAATAATACCTTAACTTTTAAAAAAATATGACATGATCATGCGACTTGATGACCTTAGCATTCTCATACATCTCCTATGACATAGTCATGTTACTTTTTGCTTTTAAGAGCGAAAACTTTCCCCACAGACCAACACGAACCTTTTCAACATGATTTGTCTTCATTCACATGATTCTAACGAAAATTCTCAGAAGATCATTCAATATAAAATTGCTCCAAGCAAACCATGCTTAATTTTGGAGCTCTTATGATTAAGCCACTGAAAATGAAGGTACACCTTATCGTTATAGATAATAACTTTCAATTAGTTATTCTATGTTTAGAATCACTCCCATTCAGACGTGGTTTTTGTTCATTTACGTCCCTCTCTTTTAATTGGGTGTCACAATTTTTATTCACCATTGAGTTCCATAATCTATTATTTGCATGATCGTCATACCTTCCGTCGTTCTCAAGCATAGGTAACCAAGGGGAGACGTCACCACTATCTGGTTCAGTTTAGTTAGACCGATTCGGTCGAGTTTAGTTCATCAAAATTTTTGGTTGGGTTTCCAAGATTAGTAAGCTTCCATACCCTCATTTCAAGCTAGAATTTCATTAATTACATAAAGACCACATAAGGAGCATCTCATACTACAATATTTCCAAACATAAGACTACATAAAGTGGTAAAGGACATTAAGTGGTAGTATGGACCATTGTCCCATTAGCCAAAAAAGGTATAATGAATTTATTTAATAAAAATTCAATAAAATATGGTTTGTGTAACGACCCATGATCAAGATTTGGAATCTAGATTCGGTACTTAATAATCCCGACATTTCTCTATATCTCCTACGATACGGGCACGTTACATATTCCTCGCTTCTTAAAGTGACGACTATCCCCACAAATCAATATAGGTATTTTCAACATACTTTGTTCTTACTTACATGTCCTATAACTGAACTATCGAAGATGCACATTTTTTGTATAAGTAGTAACTTTCAATTCTTTTAAGCCTCGTGTAGTCATCTTGTCTTTAAAATTGGTCTCCGTTCATTCATATACTTATTTTTTATTCAAATTTTACGATCGAGAAACACAACTCTTGAGAAAGTATAATAATAGTGATGTCCACTTCGAGACGAAATTAGCTAGAAAGTATTTAAAAAATACTTTAAAAAAAGTATTTAAAAGATGAATTAATAAATCACTCCATATTTACATTAATAACTAAAATATCATAAAATTCAAATGTCAAACATTTACGGGTCACAATACATCACTAATATCCATTACAAAAGTCAAATATTCTTAGTTTCTATAATAATTTTAAATTTCATTTGCTTTAACAAATATCCATACTTTTTATGAAAATTACAATATTACCAATAACATTATTTAAATGTTTAAGAATACTTTTAAACTAGAAAAACGGTCTGATTGTCCTCTTTCATACTTAATCTAAATAGGTATTCTAGTTGTTAGCACCTTATTTCAGGTCACCATATAGATTTTACATTTGAGCGGGTCTGATCAACTTCTGTTTAAAGAATAGCTTTAAAACATTTACAAAAAATGAAAAATAGTATTGTTATTTTTAAATAAATAAAAATATTTTTGAAACGATGGGTCTAATTTTATTTATTTATTTACTTCTTAGGGCTCGAACCCACTTCATAAAAAATAACAAAGAACAATAATAAAACTAAAAAGAAATTATTGGGGCTTATTTGAAGGATGTCTTTAAAACAATTTTATATAATCTCGAATTAATATTAACTTAGTGAAGAGCATGTTTAAATGACTATTTTTCTCGAGTTTTCTTTTTTATAGGTGGTTTGATTTTATGTTATTATTTTGTTGAGTTTTATTCTATTTTAATTTCAATATTTTTAAATATTTGTTGTAGCGGAAGCGAAAACAAGATCGATCGTACTCACACACCCATGGACATAAATAAATAAAGAGAAACAAAGATTTACGTGGTTCGTAAATAAGAAATTTTCTTATATCTATTGGTGGTAGCTAATTCCTATAACCAAAATGTTTAAAAGTGTATCTCTCATATTACAAAGTCTCATTTTTGAAGGGTACATTTTCGTAGCTGATTATGAGACCAACTTACCATAATTTTTTAAAATATAAATTGAAATAAAAATAGAAAGTTAGGTTCAAAATTATTATTTGACCTCTCAGTCCACAAAAGACCAAATAGGATAATAAAGCCAAATTCCTAACTTAACCTTTCAACAAACCCAAAGGGGATCACATTTCCATAATTGATAAGGTCTTTTCTAGTCATTTCATTTTCATTCTTCCATATTATTTCCCATCAATTTCTATCATTTAAAAACAACAATTTATGAGATCCTAAAACAATTTAATTATAAAATGCAATAGATTTTTTTTTAAATTTATTAAATTATATTAACTTTTTAAAAATAAGTCCGGTTAAATTAATATAGACCAAAAAGCCTCGTATTCTTTTATTATAAACTTATGATCATTCTCTATGGAACTTTTATCCTAAGTCATAACGAAACACGTTGTTAATGAGAGGAGGAAGTAAATGGCGATGCAGAGCAGCCATATCTAGAAAGGAGAGACGACAGAAACGTCGTCGGAGACGTTCGGGAAGAGAGAGAAAGGAATTCGGAAAAGAAAACCCGAAGGGTCTTCGGGTGGAGAAGAAGGGTTCATCGGATCCGGGTCGGATCCAAACCCACGGGCGAAAAAACCCATATTCACATATGGCCCATACATGCTGATGGGCTGATGACGACATACAAACCACAAAGTGTCTCGGCCCACTACGCAAATTCAGGCCCGAAACCCACCTGCAACACGCGACCCGACATAGATAGAATCGACCGTCAGTAAGCTCAGCCCAATGCAACAGCCCAGGTCCAAACCTAGAGTCTTTGACCCAAATTGCAAGTATGGCCCAGTAACACACATTTCAGACGACGCGGCCCGATGGCATACACGGCCCAAATCCGCGCTCAACACACGTGACCCACAACCTGCGACCCAAGACCCACGCCTCAACCTGGAACGCCACCCGAACACGCGTCTCATCCCCATAGCGACACGTAAGTTAAGTAACGTTAATTAAATCCCGAATCAAGTGATTTTCTTGAGTCCCAAACTGAGTTATTTGCTCGAGATTCAAGTAATGTTTAAATGACCCACTAAACAAAATCCATGTATTATGAAATTTGGTGGTCATTGAATAAGAACAAGTAGGTAAACTAAGTAACAATGCAAAATGACCATGATGCCCCTACAGTAAACTACCTCCGATTCATAGCCCAAATAACCTTCTAAACGATCTTATTTCACTGTGTTTAAAGATTATGTAAAGTTTCAAAGTCATTAGAGTACGTTTAGGTACTAAACCAAAAATTAGGGGTAAAATTGACTAAAACACGCCTAGAGATCTTTAAAGTATTTCAAGGCTCAAACATCCTTCAAATGAATTGAGGATTTAACTAAGACCTATGTATAAGGACATAAAACTTTACTTAAGATTAAAACAAGTTTAGAAGGAGTTAAGAACCTAAATCAAAGAATGGTAAATGACCAAAATATCCCTATAAGAACCTTACGAAGTTTTCAAAACTCTAAAGATTTCTCGGAGTTATAAGAAACTTAAGTATGGCCTTAATAAGAACTATACAAGATCTCAAAAGTTCTAGAACATGTTAGGGGTATAAGCCAAAGCTTATGTGAAAGGACTAAGTTACCCCTAATGACCCATAACCAAGATTCAAGTTCTTTCTAGAAGGTTCAAGGGACATGTCATGACCTCATGATCCGTTGAATAACTTATGCATGTTACTATGTGACTTCGTAATTTATGATATTTAAGTAAAATTTAAGAAAGTATTTTATGACTTATGCCTCAAGAATAAGAACCTAAGAACCCTAGAAACTAAGAAAAAGCTCTAAGGATAAGAACCGAGGAAAGACCAACACAAGTCTGATATCCATTAAGACAAGAAGAACGCTAGGTACAATTCAAGAATAAAGGACTCAGGATCTCATACTCAAAAACTCAAGAAACCCCTATACCTCCCACGATACAATATGTTCACGACTTTGACTACATGGCCTAGAATGTAAAAAGCCTTATTAGGTTTTCAGACTTCCTCGTTTGAAACGTAAGAAGCCTTGGATGCAGGTTTCAGCTACACCACTTGGAACGTATGAAGCCCTAGGTGTAGGTATTCATACTTTGTCGCTTGGAATGTAAGAAGCTTTAGGCATAGGTTTTAAGACTATGCTGCTTGTAACAAAAGAATTCTTGGATGCAGGTTTTAGATTGCACTGCTTGGAATGTAAGAAGCCTTGCGTATAGGTTTCAGATTATATTGCAGGGAACACATGAAACCTTGGATGCAGGTTTAGACTAAGTCTCTTGTACCGTAAATCTTAAGGGGATTGCCTTAGGGAATAGAATGAGAATAGATCAAGAACCAAGAACAAGACTAAAGACAAGAATAGAACTAAGAACCAAGGATGGTGACTAGAACATAGATCAAGATTCAAAGTTCTCAAAACCAAGAACTTAGAACCTCAGAGCTAAGACCCTTAGGATAGAACTAACTTAAGAACTCAAAACTCAGGATCAAGGTCCTTAGGCAAGATCATGGCAAGAATTCAGAATTTAAGAAGAAAACTTAAGGGCCCAAGTTCTCAGATCAAAGAACAAGAAAGAGTGCGGTTATAACACTGAACTAGAATTGAAACAAACGCGCATATTCGTGCTCGCCACATATCACGTGAAGAGAACATGTACTCCCTCCAGATTCGTGTGGTTACTCGCACGTATACCTGTGTATGGGAGATGCTCCAGTCATGCGTGATGTTTTTGCCCTGTTCAACCTCCATTCATCTGTTTTTCATGTCCATTTAATACTGGTCCTATTATTCACTTAAATTAGGACTTGCCAAAGAAATTTCAAAAAAAATTGAGTTCCTAATACGTAGAAAAGATAGCTTGGAAATGCTCGCATCATCTAAGTAAGTAGTCATTCAGACTTTTATCAATATATACTTGTAGGGATCGCTAGGACATGCTAGCATGCGAGCATATCTTACCTTAGGTGGTTAGAATATGCATGAACATTTATATTATGATTTTCGTCTTTTACGTGATCGATAGGAATATCTCTCTAATAAAGCATGCATAATGAACCAAGTCAAGATTAAGGCGCAAGAGCTAGAGTGGTTTTCATGTTGACTTAGGTTAGTACGTTTCCAATAGACCGAGTACCCTAGGAACGTAAGCGGTGATCAGAGGTCTAAACTTGATTGCACCCAAAGATTGGATTAGCCCTGAGGAGCTATTTTCGAGTGTTCTCGAAAAACGAGATGAGATCTAAACCGTCTAGAAGCCTTAAGAATCTAGTAAACCTCCATGGTACTCAGAAAAATCTTTAAAAAACTTACGAGACCGTTAGTAGCATGAACGATATTAACTTGAAGAGTTGTTAACGTGTGTAGAGTAAACCAGCCTTATGAAGGGATGAGAGACTACATAAGTAGTTAACTTGAGGAGCTACTATTGTGTGTAGAAATAGGTCAAGAGCTCGTAAACCAACCTTGAGAGGGGACGAGGGAGTACATAAATAGATTAGTTCATGATAGGTGCCACTATCATGTGTGGAAACAATCAAGGGTCCCCTAACAAGCTCACTGAACTATAGACCCACCTTGAAAGCAGTGAGGGACCACGTGGGTAGAACGAGTAGCTGGCAGGCACACAGGGTCGCTCCCCCAAGTGATAATAACAACTAATTGTAAGATTTATTATTAAAGTATTATTATTATTATTATTATTATTATTATAAGAACTAATTCTAAGATTTATTAAGAAAATAGAAATTAAATTTAGAGATTTATAATGCAATGACCAAAACTCGTATTATTTCTTTCAAGTGGGTCTATTAAAGGGTTACATAAAAAATCATATAAAAAAAAAATTCCATCTAGATCCTCGTTAGCAACACAGAATCCCCCTCACCCTTTTAGAGATATTAAAACAAATGAATTACTTATTTCAAGTTTGTTCTCATAGTTCAATGCTAATGTCCCAAAGATACAACTCTTTCTCTGCTACCCTCAACTCAATGGTCATCAAACCAGACTCCTCATCATATCCGAACTCTACCTCCTCCGAGTCCACTGCCACTCGCTTCGGTTTGCTCGACGAATACGCCCCAAATGGCCCCGAACCACGGACTTTCAATGATACGTTCGAACTTTCAGGCTGATGGTGCAGTTCTTTCACAGCTCCTCCCGAGTTGAACATCTTGATTAAACCTATGGGAGCAAACTTGATGCTGTTGGCCAGTTCCTTGACAGGAACGACGGTGAAGACTTCATATTCCCGAGCTTTCAAGGTTACCGGCATCGACGCGTCCTGTGGTAGGTACACTACTTCTCCTGTAATGGATAAGAATGTGTAAGTTTAAGATCGGAAGATGAATCGAGCAATCGTAACTGGTAACGGGCAATCAATGTAAACATAGACTCACCAGCAAGATGGGAGAATATGGCTGCATCCCCTGCCCAGCCATTGCCTGCAACCTTCGACAGGTAACTAACATCTTTAGCCCGAATAACACCTGTGATCGTGTCGGGGTTTTCGTCGTGAATCAGGTTCTTCTTTCCAACCTTACACCATCCTGCTCCTTGGCAGTTAAAGACCCCAACGACTCCCGAAAGATCATTCAAATTCCAGATTTTCAGAAGACTGCACAATTATAAGCGCTTTAGAATACAATTCTGTTACGAAACATGTGTTTATATCGACATGTCGAGACACGAACCTTTTTCCATCTCTAGCAGGATCCATAAACAGACAATCCTTTGTCGGTCTTCCGGGGAGCTTGGCTCTCAGGATAGAACCATCAGGGAGCACAAGCTTCTTCAAGAGATTGAAGTCGTGTTGACCCGGTTTGTCGCTGTACAATGTTCGTCGAAATCGGAGTGTATAAGAATTCATCACTAAATCAAGACAGTTTCCAGATTAATCGATCTCAACATGTCATACCTGACATATATAGCACATCCTCCCACGGCGCGGGCTGCTCCATGATAGTCGGCCATAGGATGAAGACTCTGAAATCAAGAATGTTTTCGAGTTAGCATCCAACAGAGTCATCGAGGAAACCACGATTCGAAACTAGAACAATAATAACGTGTCCTTACATGGAACATGTCCCAGTCTGGCTGCATAAACTCCCCAAGAAATAAGGAGTTGTAAGCAACTGATGCTATATGAATGGTGTGAGACGCCGGATCTCTCGGCCAGAAATCGTCCGATGCTCTAATAACAGCGTTCCGCTTCGAACTGAAGATATTATAAACATGAAATGGTTGAGGGTTTGAAACAAACACATCTATACATGATCATCAAACATAGAAGACGAAAGTCACCTGTATAAAGCGTCGGTACTGTGGCTCATGCACGAAATGATACCATTGTCCCGAAAGTTCCGAGAAATCGATGCCTCGAGAGCCTGGTGGTATTTTCTAGCAAGTTTAACTCTTCCACCATGGCCTGCCCCAAGCGTCTCGAGAATATTTTGAACATCGACCTTAACTCCATCAACACCAGCAGATGCAAGATATGAGTGTTGTTCATTGTAGAAGTTGAAGATCTTTTCAGGGTTCACAAGGCCAAGTCCAGTTTTGGTGATGCTATTCAAAGCTTCACATGGCTCGTTAGAATCGACCCCAGGCGACGCAACAGGGTATGCCAGCTTAGATTCAAACTGCTCCATCTCCTTAACTCCAGAACTCACACCGCCCCAGTAGCCCGTTATGGCATGCCACACATAGACATACTTCGTCGCGTGCTTTTCTTTCATGTAGGACACCATGTGCTGGAGACCGAGCTCGGGATCCTCAACTCGCTCACCCTCCTTACCATTTTTCTGAAACTTGTAATTCTCTTTTATGTTTGTTAACCTGTTTGCAAAGCTGAATAAAACACAATCAAGTTAGCCCAACTGGCCATTGATCAACGAAGAACATGAACATCATCAGAAATTAGCAGCTTACTTCGCTGTGTTATCAGCTTTGCAATCAGCGCTAGCCGAATCCTTAGCAACCGATTGCCATCCATCGTCGATAATGACGAACTTCGGAGGAATTCCCCCACTCTCAAAGCTGCAACATTCAAATGTTAATGATTTTTCCAATATTAGAATCAAACAGAGTTGAGGAATATGCAGTCAAATTGAAAAACACCTCTCAAGCCCCTTCTTCACGCCATCTGAATCAACCTCGGTGTAGAAAGCATCCCACGTACACCAGCCAAACCAGTTCAAGATATCAGGCATCTACCAAATATCATACATAAAATAGTTAAACAATACTGATCCATAAGCAATCGAGCTCGAATCTAGTTAAATCAATGAAACAAGTCTCATCGGGATGATCGAGCTACCTTCTTCCTTTCACGATGAGCAAATGTCTGCAAATGTTTCTCAACAGACCTATGCAAATGAAACAAAACAAACATGAGATATCTAAACCAAATGCAGAATTGAAACGAAATAGAAGTGTTCAAGCTTGAAACGTACTTCACTGCATATGTAATGGTTTCAAATGGATCTGATCCAGCACCCACAAAGACCAAATGGCTACCCTCGAACCCATCTACGGCGGGGTCGCCTGCAACCAGCCAAGGATTCAAATCTCCATTAAAAGAACTGCAAAATGTTCATGTAGTTCTTGTTTTGTTCCTTAATTTTCTCCTCCAATTATAAGATATTATGGAAAGCTCTAGGATCAACGCCATTTAATCATACAGTCCCAACAGAGTTGAAGAAGATCCATATTCAGTTCGATGTTCATGTTCATACTATTGGATCCATTTAGTTTCATTTAGATTTGGTAATCCAGCATATTATCAGATTGTGATGCTTCTAATTCTCAAAATATCATGAGTTGTTCATAGCTTTGATTGTGAATTCTGTTTGAATTTCTTAATTCTTTTCGAGTTATGAGTTTTGATCTAATGCGTTTGAGTTTCTCAATTCTTACCACTTTCTAAGCAGATTTCAAGCTCATTATTGTCATTCCCCTGAAGCACAGCTCTGAAATCGCCTTCAAGAATAGGAAGAAACACCGTGTAAACGGCGGCGCCCTCCTCTGCATTTCCGGTGAAGTTCGAGCCGTCCCGAGCTTCCACCACCATAAACTGTGTCTCGAATGGAATTTCTTGGCCGGAAGTCCCCATTCTTTGAGTCATCCACCACAATTTGAATCGAAAAGCACACAAGAATCTCAAATCACTGCAAATCAAACACCAAATTTCATTATCTCAAACCCTAAAATCAACCGCAATAACAAAAAACACAGAAACGTACATCAGTTTCCCAACAGGAAAAACGCGGCGGGAACCGATCTGATCGGAGTTAACTCCAATGAAGGCTCCATTCATCACGCCGCCGCCAGGCGCCGGCGTGACGGTGATATTATTATGAACATCGGACAAAACGGGATTTCCCAAAACCGTCAAATTCCCATCGGACAAAGTGATTCCAGCACCAACCGTCATGGTAACCTCCTTCTTCTTCTCTTCTGATCTACTCTTAACCACCGCTGCCGCAACCGGCGAAGAAGAAGAATTAGAAACAGAAGAAACCGGCGAAAACCCGCGACTCAAAGAACAAGAAGAACGGTGTAAAGAAGGAAGAGAAAAACGAAACAACAGAGAAGAATGACGAAAAGGAAAAAGAGTTGATGGAAAACGAATGTGTTGAAGTAAAGACGCCATGGAAGTGGGTATTTATAGCAGAAAGGGGATCAAAACGTGGTGCGATGGTAGTTGAAAAAAAAAAAGTTAAAGAATTGGGGCCAACAAAAAATTTGTTTGGCGGGAAACTCTAAGAACTGTTGCTGAATCTGTATGTGAATCAATTGAAGGTGTAGACCACGAGCATGTTCTTTGTTTAGGGTTGTCCGTCACGGGCTGTGAGCTCCATGTGAGTTGCTGCTCGAATCAGATGAATCAGTACCGTTGCTTCTGCATAAAACAGGGAAAAGGGGAAAGAAAACAAAACGCAGTCAGTGTTGCAGCTTGCAAATTGCAATTTATTTATTTAATTTTCTTTTTTTTTTGTTCACGTGTTTCAATAATTTTTTGGGACTGTAAATCTCCGCAGATGTAGGGAAGGAAAAGTATGAAATTATGTTTCTCCTTTTGAGTTAGTTTAAATTTTTTAAAAATTAAAAACTCGAGTCAGTTTCATCACATTTTTTTGAATATTTAACATTTATAATTAATGTTAGTCGTTATAATTTGTAAATATTTGACATTTTTATCTATAACATGTATGATAGATAAGTAGAATTTTTAAAATAATTAAAAAATAACTCCATAATCCAATAAAATATAGGATTAGGTTGGGTTGAGTAGGGTTGTGAAATTTATTTGAGTTGGTCGGGTGACCAACCCAACCAACCCAACCAACCCGTACGCTCACACCATACAAATAAGTTTTGAGTAAAATTAATATCTTATCACAAACGGTTTAATATATCTTTTGAGGAGTAATTTAAATTAATTTTATTTGAAAATTAGAGGGCCAATGAAGGAATTATTTTTTAATATAAATTATGATGTTTTAGATAATAATTTTATTTAATTTATGTCTCCAATTTTATCGTCAGAAATCAATATTTTGTTAATGGTCGATGTAGAAGAAAAAATTGTTTATTTTAAATGTTTTTATTTCTTCGTAAAAAGATTTTTAAAAATTGAATTCTTTTTATTTCACAGAAGATACTAATTATAATATAATAATAAATTTAACTTTGAAACATGCACGAACCTTTTCTTTTTAATTTTTATACATTATTTTGCGACATGATATATTTAAAAAATCTTATGGGAAGCATGAAATATGTCGTATATATGAAATGATATAAATTAAAAATATATATATTTTGAATCAATAAGTACACTTTTATATTATATAACTTTGTTGATTTCGTCTTTTAATCTAAACAAAAATGTCATTAAATTTTAACATATAAAGACAAAATCCATATTATTCAAAATATAAGGACCAAAATTAAGATTATTTTTTTTAATAATATAAGGACAAAATATAATGAGTGACAAATTACGAAAACCAAGGTAAGATTTGAAACTGTACAAATAATTATATTTTTAGAGTACATTTTGTATTCATACGGTAAAATAAAATCATAATACGATAAATATTGTAGATATTTTTACAAATATTTTTTTTACTTTTTGAATTGGTTATAAAAAGGTAAATAAATAATTGAAATTAATTATTTTTACTAATTCAATAGAATTTTTGCATAAAATAATATTAGATTATGAACTAAATCTTTATAATTTAAATTTAGTTTTTTGAAAAATATATTTTTTAATTAATGAAATTAGGTAATTACGTGTCAAAATAAGTAAATGCAACTGGCTACAAATTGGGGGGAAAAAGCTTACGTGTTGATTTGGACCACAATACGAGAAAGGCCAAGCATGGCGTTTCAAGAACCGGCGTAACACCAGATAACTCCCTTTCAAATATCTAAATCTCATGCCACTTGAACCTGACGTGGCTCCACGTCGACGGATTAAACATCTGGTAAGGTCAAAACCACGTGAGCGCAACACGTGGCACGCTATTATTCATCACTATTATTTTTAGGAAATATTCCTCCCCAATTATTTAGATTAAAAAAATATTTATTTTCCATTTTTAGCATTGAAAATATTTACAAATGGAGATAAAAACTAGAAATATAGATAATAAAATAAGATTTAAAATATTAAAATAAAACCAAAAAAAGGTTGGCGGGTAGAGGATTTTGACTTGGCTCAAAGGGAAAGCAAAACGGCGTTTTGGAGAAAGAAAAATAATGATTACTATGAAAGGGAAAGGTTAGTTGGATATGAGAAGGAGCCACGTCGGAATAGAAGAGGAGACAGCTCAGATCCGTGTTGGCAAATGAATTGTGTCCAAGTTAAAAGGAATGGGCGTGGATGGATAAAGCAACAACTTTTTTGAGTTCTTGGTTGTTATGCAATTTCCTTGTCCCCTCACCGGCTTTAATAATTCTACTCCCGATTGGATCTAAATCATTTATTTATTGACCCGACCCTATTTTAATTTTTTAATTTTTTAATTTTTTCGGTGGGTCATCGACCTTTGAACTATGTCTATCCAAAAGATAAGAAAGTGATTGTGGAGTTCAAAATGTTAATGAAGCTTAGAAAACATCTGTAAATTGTTGTGAATGTTCCAAGTGTTAGATGAACACGATCTTCATTGGTATGAGGTCTTTTGGGGAAGCCTAAAGCAAAGCCATGAGAGCTTATGCTCAAAGTGGACAATATTATAGTATTGTGGAGAGTCGTGTTCATCTAACATAATATCAGAGTCATGCTCTAAACTTACTCATGTTAATAGAATCCTCAAATGTCGAACAAAAGTATTGTCCGTGGAGCCTCAATTAAAGAGAGGCGTGCTTTGTTCGAGGGGAAGTGTTGGATGAAAGTCCCACATCGACTAATTTAACCGATGTGGGACTTTCATCCAACACCAAGATAGTTCTTTTGGAGGCTCGTTTTATAGTACTTGACTAGAGTTGTGTCCGTGGTTCGTCCAACATTAAAGCTTAAGAAGATTGGGAAAGTTAGTTGTTTGACATACTCTGGTTGAATGTGACAAATGGTTAATGGCGTTATTTAAAGTGACATGTCTACCTACAATTGGTTGAAGCTCTTAACCAACCGTTCCTAAAAGTGCATTTTTCCTTCTTATTTTACATTTAATTTTATGTATAGTTTTATTTTGAATATAACTAAATGATATGAATTAAAAATATGAATTTAATTAATTATTTAATTTAATTTAATAAATCAACAATGGTTTATTAAAATATTTACTTAAGTTGTTTCTAGAAATAAAAACTTATTAAATGAATGTGTGGTTGAAAATCCATAAATTCTAATTGTATAAGAAATTTGAAATTGACACTATGGGATAATAGTTTAAATATAATATATATATATATATATATATATATATATATATAGTGACTAAATGCATTTCATAATGGTAAGGACCACGACCAAATTTTTGAATAAAATATTGACACGCAACACGGAATTAGGCATGATATCTATAAGCATGAACTTTTGACATATTTAAGCATGATATTAAAAAAAATAAAAAATTTATCGGTATAGATTAAGGTTTTTATTATGTTGATATCAACTCTAATTGATTTGTTTGTGTTATTGGGACTCTAGCATATGTATGAATATATTAAATATGCGCGATGAATATGATTTAACGTTAGGAAGTTGGAAAGCCTATTTTACCCTAATTTATATTTGACATCATTTTATGTGACCTAGAGGTTGTGTATGATGGATTATCGAGTCTTAAGCTATGTGTTTATCTTTTCTTGGTCCTTGAGCCACATTTAAGGTTTGTTATGATGTTACGGCTTGGCTAGTACTATGTAAGAATGATTAGGACATAACTCCTAATTGTGAACTTAACTTCACTCGTAGTCTACCTATTGAGGGAGCTGTGATTGTGCTTAGTGAGGTTGTGATTTATATTCTAGCCTTGTAATTAATTATTTAATTTTAATAATAATTTTGATTATTTTATTTACCATTTAATATAAATCTAGTATGAAAAATCCAAGATTATTAATATAATCTTGAATATGTGATTGATATACTACAGTATCATATTCAAATAATAATTTAAATGGTCTATAGTATATGGATAAGATGGGTGGCTTGCCTTGGTAATAATATTGATACGACCCCCTTTGTAATCGTTACAAATAATTTGATCTAAATTGTTTATGTGAAGACATGTAAGTGGGGGTATCTTATACGATGAGTTTGCAATAAACTTGACCACAAAATATTTAATCACTCTCATAAATCCGTTAATTGAGAATATTAATATTTGACAAAATGACCCTATACGACTGCACCTTAATCTTGAGTGATGACAAAATGATTTATTTTCTTTTTGAACCGGCAATGGAGAGATGACTGACGCTTACGAGGTAAGCAAGTCTTGTATAGCTCTTATATCAACCATAATTATTTGTATTTTATTTACGACCACTAAAAGTCGCTATTAAAACTTGTAGGATAAAAGCCTTTACCTCAAATAGTGAAAACTTATTTATATACGAAGAAAATATTTTGAATTCACTAAATAACTAAAAAAATATAATATTTAAAAGTTTGTATCCTATTAAACCTGATAAATTAAGATAAGGTTTTGCATAAAATTATTCATATAAAAAGAAGTTAGAAAAATAAGAAAAATAGAGAACACGATCAAAACAATGCTATAATCTATCTCTATGTCTAAAGCCTAGTTGCTCTAAACGGTCCTTTTTCTACGCCACGGAGACTCGGGTCTCATCTTAAAAGAAAAGAGTAGTCTGGATAAATATAAAAATACTCAATAAATAATCTCAAGAATCACAGTTATATTTAAACATCATGGTCCATAATCACTTAATACTCAACCGACTCTAAACCAAATAAAGAAGGTAAAATATCGAATCGAACGTTAGATTAAAAATCAAGTATGATCATCAAAAGAAAGTAAAATGTCGAATAACGGGACAAATATGTTAAAAGTTAGGATAGTTTTTCAGCTTTAAAATAAATATATTGTGTTACAGCTTGAACATGTGCGAATGCGTGTGGAATTTGGTTGGTTGGAATATGCGTGGTTGCCCTTCTTTTTTCATTTTAATCCATAAATCAAATACCCCACATTTTAAATGCAATATTTAATTTATATTTCAAAGGTCAACATAAATTAAAAAATAAAATTAAAATTTAATTCCGTCTGGAATATCTCCTTTAAAAGATCTTGAACCTTTTATTTTTTAAAAAAGAAAATCTATCTAATTAATGGAAAATTAAAAATGTGTAAACTATGGTAGAAAATAAAAATGGATAATTAATAAGTTTAAATTTCTCTTTGATTTAATTAATGAAAAAGAGGAAAAAACTAATATATATTTGGTAAAGCCCATTTTCCAAAGTAAATAAATAAATTAATTAATTAAATCGAACCCAGTCCACATATCTAAAAAATAATAATAATAATAACGAAAACGGTTCATATGTGTGCAATAATTTGTCAAAAAATGTCCTTTTTTTTTTTAACAAAATCGATTTTCATATGAGTGATTTTATAGGATCAAAATTGGATTTTTTTTTATTAAAAAATATTTATAAAATCTAAAGAAAAACAAAAAATATTAGATTAGTTTTAAAATATTTTTTATTTAGATTAGATGAATTATGTAAATGAATTTGAAGTGAATTAATCGAATTTTTTTAAACAAATATATAATTAATAGATCATTCGGTAAGTTTGCCGATTAACATTTTTTTTTGTTGGGTCAGACTAGTTTGAAAATAGGGTTATAATCCAACCTAATTTTTAAAATTATTATAAAAATTAAAATAATTGATATTTGTAACTGAGCCATGATTTATAGATATTTCATATTTGAGTTTTAATGTAAAATTTATTATAGATAAATATATATTTTTTAATTAATTAAAAAAAACAATTTGACAATCCAACCCAATCTAATTAAAAAATTGATGGTTGGATTGGGATGAGTTATGAACTTTATTCGGTTGTTCGGATACATATATGAACTTAAAGTAAAAAATTTAAGTTGTTCGGATCACCAACTTAAAAATTTAAGGTTGATCCAAAAAAATTATCCTACTCAACTTAACCTAGCTCGTCTTAATGACATATATAAATAGTCATTAACATTATAACCTAATTTGATTAAGCACACAGAGTGTCGGTCAAGAGATTAATAAACTAAGAACACAAATACACCTCAAATCATAACTAGCTCATAAGCATAAACTAGAGAAGCATAACATACATACTAATCATGAATTACTAACACATGCTCACATCTTAGGCATGTGTTCATAATTATGATGGATTAAAAAATAATACACACATACTTTTGTTGTGCTAAGCTTCTAATGATATGGCTAACATGCTTCCCATATATGTATAAAAGTAAAAAAATTAAAATAATATTTGAGACATTTCAATGAATTTTTAAATGCTTACATTTTGTAATTGGTTTTAGATTATTAAGAAGAAGAAAAGACAAACTCGTCAATAAGTGGCTTAGCCAAAGTAAATGTGAATGCCAACTGGGATTTAGCAACAAACAAATTCAGAATTTTTATTATATCTATATAATTATGTGTGTATTTTATGCACAAGTTCCGTTGTCGTCCAGCGGTTAGGATATCTGGCTTTCACCCAGGAGACCCGGGTTCGATTCCCGGCAACGGAAAATTTCAGTATTTTTGGGGTAAATTTAATGGTATATAAATTATAAGTAGGTTAAAGACCATCCAGCGCATTTAGTGTAGTGGTATCATAGTACCCTCTCACGGTACTGAACCAGGGTTCGACTCCCCGGATGCGCAATTATTTAAGCATCAAATACTCTCACATACTATCCTATGTAAAATTTGAGAACTGAAATTTATTTTATTATTATTTTATATATAAGTAAACCACACAAAGGACAATAAAATAATAAAAAAAATAGACCGAAATTCATAAACAATACAAATAATTAGTTTAAATTATGCATAACATTGATGAAGCCATAGAGTCGTGAATTATCATTTAGAAAAAATATAAATGGTGATACAATAATGTACTCTAGGTTAGAGATTATAAATAAATTAGAACTTGTAATTATGTGTCTCAGTTTTAGAACAAACTCTTCAAACGGTTCAAAAAGATCTGATAATACTAATTTTCTTCCAATCCCATTTTGTGACTCTGCTATTTTTTAAAAATTATTATTGTTATCATTATTTATTTACTTAATTACAAAATATCACGAGTCCTTCAAACAGGAGTAAGTAGGATATATGAACCGTGAGAGTTTGAGAGGGTTAGAAATGAACTCGAGCCATGGAATTAACTAACTCTAGGATCCTAATTGAGCTTCTAACTTAAGAAACATTAAATAGGAGAAGTTTGAATGTGAGCCTACAAATAGGTGCTTATGGAGTATTTTTATACTCATTTGAGTTATTCTCACATAGAACACACACCACTATTGTTGGACGAAGTGTGCGGAGCCGTGCCGATACAAGGAGGACCCTGAGATCGAGTTATTTTTCCTCCTTTGTCATTTTAATATTTTTTTTAAACTTTCACTTTCTCGAGTGTGATTTTGTAATTTTAAATACTTTTTATGTCAGATTATTTGAATTTAAACGCTTCATGTTCTCTTATTTTCAAAATTTAAAAATTATTTTTAAAATTTAAAAAGTTTACCACTCTTTCTACCCTTAAATCTACGTAGCGGTCTATAATTTAAAGACTCCAAAAATGGGTTGTTACGACAACAAAGGCTTCTAACTGCAACAGTGATGAAGTTGTAACTCTGTTTAGAAACATGGAACATTTTTATGCATACAAACTTAAGAAACCACACCTTTCCTATCTCAAAAATAAATTATTAAATAATATTAAGTGGCTTAGCTAAAGTAAATGTGAATGCCACGTGGGATTTAGTACCAAACAAAATCAGCTGAGCATCATAATTACTAGTAACGATTCTTGGCGCGCTTGCAGTTCTTCTAGCTTAATATCTATATTCACTACGTGTCTTTTTAGTACATATTCTCCGTTGTCGTCCAGCGGTTAGGATATCTGGCTTTCACCCAGGAGACCCGGGTTCGATTCCCGGCAACGGAAAATTTCAGTATTTTTGGGGAGAAAATAAGGTTATACCTTTATAAGTAGGTTTAAGTACGTTCAGCGCATCTAGTGTAGTGGTATCATAGTACCCTCCCACGGTACGATTCCCCGGATGCGCAATTATATTCTCTTTAATTATTGAAGAATATTATTCTTAATAAAAATATTTTAAAATTGGAGGAGTGATAAATAGTTTTATTTTTTGTGATAAGTAAACCACACAAACGACAATGAAATCAATCCGAAAGTTCGAGTTGCTTGAATTGGTAACCTTAAACCGAACTTGAAAATTTTCACAACACAACTCTCTATATTTTCGGGTTGGGTTATTTTTAAATTTTTTTTATTTATCCACAATTCATAATTATTCAATATAATCTTTGATAAATATAATAAAAGTTCACAAATAATTACAAATCAATCTATAATCATTTAAACAAATAAATTCTTAATTAACAACAAACGAGAACTACAACATTATAAAATAGTTCAACATTGTCACAGAACTAATAACATTACATTACGGATAGTTCTTGAGCAATGGGTTACTCTAGACAATGAAATTAAAAAATAATACAAATATAATTAATTTATGCATGACATTAATGAAGTTAAAGAAATATAAATTGTGATGCAATCATGTAAAAAGATAATAAATAAATTAGAACTCGGTATTACCGGTATCAGTTTTAAAACAAAATCTTCAAATAGTTGAAAATCTAATTAAACTAATTTTTTTTTTTAATTAAAAAAAAAATTCTCCCAAACCTTATCCAAAAGTTATCATTGACATCCAAACATCTTTGGGCAACTTTTGAGGTAATTATGAAATAAATAAAAAAAAATAATAAATTTAGTCAAACCGTTATTGTAAAACAATTTCTCAAATTTCAAACTACATAATAAGTATATTTTGAAAGTGCCTTTTACCAAACTTTAAAGGATTGAATTTGGTTAAAATTTGACATTCATAAATAAAGTGTTTGTTCCGCAAAAACAAAACATGTGGTAGTTACGTAGTTGATTTAAATTTGTGTTTTTGATGTTTCAACCAAACAATTTTGATGCAAATATATCGTCGAGCTTACGTGCGAATATTTTTATATTCTTTTTAATATATTTATATTTTTAATAAGCCAAATGCCTTTTATTTTTTCAAAAAAATTATTACTTGTTTTTAATGGTGTAAAAATAAATATTTGATGTAAAATTAGTGAGTTTTTAAATTTTATTTCCACATATAAAAAATTATATTTAAATTAACCTATGTATATTGCTGTATTCTTTTTTTTTTTTTAAAAAATTCTACAAATAAATTAAGTGGTCCACATCAGCATTTCCGAAATGGACTGTCGGCCCATTTAGCAGCCCAATCAGATAAGCCTGCTTGAGCAACCTTAAGTTGACCCACGTTGGCCCATCCTATAAAATACTTTATACCATGTTTTTTCTTTATTTTTTTAAAATAATTTTTTATCACTAAAATTATAATTTATTTTATATTTGATTCTTGAGTTTTTAGGGATTTCATCATGTGCTCATGTTTAACATGTTCTATTTAGAAATGATAGGTCGATCTAGGATATTCTATGTACTGAGTGCTTGAGAGGTTGTTTGATCTTGTAGAGACGTGGTTTTGTGGCATAAGTTGTTATGATTTTTGGGCCACACTCCTTTAGAGCTTGGTTGACAATTCATGATCGTTTATATTATCGAAATTGACTTCATATGTAGAATTCATCCATTCTTACGACATAGCTTATATGTGAATTGAGTTTAGAGTCGTGTAACAACTTGAAGTTAAAAAAAAAGAAGAAAATCCTAAGTGGAGTATATGAAACTTGAAAATTTGAGAGAACTAGAAACGAACTCGAGCCATGGAATTGGCTGAATCTAGGAACTTAATTGAGCACATAACTTAAGAAACATTAAATATGAGAAGTTTGAATGAGAGTCTACAAGTAGATTATAGTCTACTATGGCTGGAGGGAGTGTGCGGAGCCGTGCTCCTACTAGGAGGACCCTTAAATCGAGTTAGTTTTCCTCTTTTGTCATTTTAATATTATTTTTAAACACCACTTTCTCGAAACTTATGTTATTTTGTAAACTTTTTTGACGTGACTCTATGTATGTGATTTTTGTAATTTAAAATACTTTTTATGTCAAATTATTGCTTATGTTTTGACGTGACTCCACGGATAGGTTTGAATTTGAATTTATGTCAATTTTAAATCGATATGAAAAATACTTACATTTCGTATTAGATTATTAAAAGGGAGATGGGATTTAGTACCAAACAAAATCAGCTAACTACTTGTAATCTATATAATATGTATATTAACTACGTGTTTCCCTTGCATAAGTTCCGTTGTCGTCCAGCGGTTAGGATATCTGGCTTTCACCCAGGAGACCCGGGTTCGATTCCCGGCAACGGAAATTTCTGGTATTTTTGGGGAAAATGAAAGATTATATAAGTTAATAAGTAGGTTATAGAACATTCAGCGCATCTAGTGTAGTGGTATCATAGTACCCTCCCACGGTACTGACCGGGGTTCGATTCCCCGGATGCGCAATCATTTTCGTTAATTATTGAAGAATAAAATTGGTTTTTTTTTATTAATATTAAGTAAACCACACGTAGTGAGTTTTAAAATTTTATTTTTATTTTATATTCGATTCTTAAGTTTATAAATATATATATACATATTTTTTTTGTTCTTACGAATTTATTTGTTATTCATTCCTAAGTATAAAAATAAAAAATAAGTATATATATAATTTCTAACTCATTTATAAAATACATATTATTGAATCTCTAATTAACAATACGTTTAGTTATATATTTCACAGAAACTATCTATCTATTTATGTCGTATCACAATCATCCAAGTTTTTATAGTGTAAGTGGTTGATTGTATGGCTGTGAAAGTGTTTTTTAGTGTTGGTTCAATTCTCTATTAGTGATGGACGCACGCAGTTTCGTTTGTTAGACCCTCGATTATTAAGGCCCTATAATTTTTCAAGTTGGGATATGGTTATTCATGATGTGAGTAATTCTCTATATGTTATGGTCTTAGTTTTATCCTATCCAGTGCAATTTGGGGTTGCACGTGTATATTTGTTGAGTTTTTAGAGATTTTATCATTTGTTCATATGGTTTAACGTGTTCTATCCGGAGAGGATAGGGTTGTCTGGTTGTCTTGTTGATCTAGGGTATTCTCTGTGAGTGCTTGAGAGGTTGTTTGACCCTATAGAGACGTGGTTGTTATGATTTTTGGGCCACACTCCTTTATAGCTTGGTTGACGATTCATGATCGTTTATATTATTGAATTTGACTTCATAGGTGGAATTCATCTATTCTTACGACTTGCTTGTTATGTGAATTGGGTTTAGAGTCAACGGACCATGTATTTTATATTGTCCTTTTAGTCATTTGCTTGTGAAGGGATTCTCGTTTAGTGTAACAACTTGAAGTTTTTTTTATTGTCCTATAGTCTTCATCTCTATGAACCGAATATAAGACCAAGACTTGTGTGAGTCTCTCGAAAGAAAATTAGGGGTTTAAGAAGGAGAGGTCTAGAAAGAATCCTCCATTCTTTAGAGAGAAAAAAAGTGCGGGATGATGTCATGACCTGATTTTTCAGGCTCAAGTCGCGACTATCATTAAAAACATAAAAGACAAAAGTAAAATAAACCATACAAAAATTTGTGTTTAAAATAACACAAATACATTTTATTCACAAATAAAAAATAGAGTTTAAAAAAGTTGGGTTTGGTAAACAAAACAACTTATAATATTAAAACGATTAAAACACGGTGTGGTTCTATATGGCACATGCTCCAAATCCGCGTTCATCCTAGGCCAGCTCCTTTTTATCAACTAAAAAATATGAGAAAACTTGAATAAGTACGACTCAATAAGTAGCCAGGCTTTTTAATCGTAGCCTCAAGGTGTACTAGGGTACACACTATTTCTTGTCATGTTGTTGTTCTTGACGTGAGAACTTAGGCGGAAACAACCCGACTTTCCTCACACGCATTGGTCGTAGCGGTCACTTAGCAATTAAAATTTATAATTTAAAATACATGAAAACATGTCGTGAAGGTCTTCTATTTTCAAGCCTATTTTGAACACATTTATTTGTTACTATAGTTAACAAAACATAACGAAAATAATTTTGTTGAAAAGTTGGTAGAAAACTCTTCCGTGAAAAAATCAAGTTAGATTCGAGTTACGTAGAAAAAGTTATGAAAACCCAAAGAATATAGAAAAAAAAAACACAAAATCAAGGAGTTATATGTATTGAGTGTTTTCTCTATAGAGCATAGTTATCTATATTGAGTTAAGATTAGCGTGCTAGAGTTAGGCTAGTTAAACGATGACCTAGGTCAAGACGCCTCCAATAGACCGAGTACCTTAAGATCGTTAGCGGCGATCAGGGGTCTAAACCCTAGTGTTCTTAGACCAAGAGTACTCAAGGAGTTAATACAAAGAGCCTTGGAGTAGAGAGCCTGTGTTTTAATCTGCCTAAACACCCTAGGAACCTAGTAAACCTCCACGACACTCATGAATGACTAAGGTAGCTCTCCAAGGCACTAGTAGTGTGAATGGTGTGTCATCAGAATCTCCGCCACTGTGGTATCTCAATGACGTTATTAATGACCTACGTCAAATCCAATAGCACCTCTTGCCAAGCGGTAGGTTAGAAGCAGTACCGTCGATCTATATCTATGCCAGTTAGGATAGTACATCGAGGCAACTAGATACCACGATCGTATGTGGAAATGGTCAGGAGTCTCTTGAACATGGCCTCTATGTTGTAAACTCATCCTAAGAGGGACACATGGACCACATAGGTAGACATAGTAGTTGGCGGACACATGGGGGTCGCTCCCCCTAGACTTAAAATGACTCTATGACCCTATGGAAGGGTTCACCAATTAACCTTCCAAAGATGATGTTCAGACGAGTAAATTTCATACTTTCCTACTAGAGTTTATTGAAGTAGCATATCAACTTAGGATGTCGGTTGTTCATTCCCTAGACAAGACATTTGAGTCGAAATACAAAAAGGCTGAGTAACCTGCATAGACCTCAAAAAATAAGAATCAGATCAAAGAACCGCTCAGAGCATCAAAGCCTCCCCAAAGGCTCAGATAGCTATAGAAATTAGGTCCGAACTTCCTAGAACATCAAAGAAAAGCACATGGTAATCTACTAAGATAAAGATGCGATAAGAGCTTACAACAGAACGCTTACCTAGAAATTAAGTTAAAACTTTAGATACTCGAAATGTCATCTGAAAAAAAAATATAAAATTTCATACCAGGCCACTACTCAACTTTTCCAGCACAAAAACAAAAAAGGATCGCCACTGAATTTTTAATTTATTATAGTTTAAAAGTCAAAATTTTAATATTATTTTAATTGAAACTACTCATTGGTTAGAGATGTCACTTTATCTAACGCCCATCAAATAAATATATTTTTAAAAATATTATGCCAGCGAAGAAATTCAAACGTCTAATTATTTAAATTATATTCATATGGGTAATAATAAATTATTCCGATTAAATTATCATTAAATTAAAAAAAAAAAAAGAATTTTGTCATTTTTAAATATTAAAATTAATTTAGAAGGGCATCGGCCCACATTTTTGCAAACTTGCCGTAGAATTGATTTGTTCCAACGAACGCAGATTTGGATTTGCTTCTAGAAGCCCTCACAAGTCACATGTTCCACGTCCACAGTGAGTCCACACCACCCACTAAATTAGATATATATTTAAAATAATAATAAAAACCTGAAAAAGAAATAATTAAATAATAATAATAATAATAATAAAAACCTTGTTATTTCCACGTGGGCTCCACGCTTACACACGTCTCAAAAACCGCAGGGCCTCACGGTTTGTTCATCAATCTTGGTGCTCAGTCCCCTCCCTCGATATCATAAAACCTAACCCTAAACATTCTTCATTGTATCTCCACAGTTCCCATTTTCTCAAATCTCCGTATTCTCTCCAGCAATATCTTCCATGTCTGCTGCCAATCTCTTTGCTCCGCCCATGGCCTCCGTCCATGTCGCCACCGGATCGCGTCGCTCCTCCGTCTCTTTCTACGACATCCTCCGCGTCAAGCACAACGCCTCCTCTGTCGAAATCAAGACTGCCTACCGGAGTTTAGCGAAGATTTACCATCCTGACTCGGCGAGGAAATCGGACTGCGATTCCTTTTCTTCTGATGATGGATGCAGTTTCCTTGAGATTCACAATGCGTACGAGACGCTTTCGGACCCTGCTACTAGGGCTCATTACGATCTTGCTTTGGCTGCTCTCACTAGACGGCCGTTTCTTCGATCGCGGTCTAGGCCGCATCGGCGGTGGGAAACGGATCAGTGTTGGTAGGGGAATTGGATTTTAGGTCGGTGAGAGCTTGTAAATTTGGTGCTGATTTGGATTTTTGTATAGAAATGTTTGAATGTTCTTCGTATTCGAGGAAATTTTGTTTTGCTATGATCTGGATCTGTTCTGTTTGTGGAATTGAATGCTGAAGAACATTTGGATTTTTTTTTTTTAAGACGTGAATTTGAAGGGAAAATTAAGAGTATCCAGAAATTAAAATTGGCGTGATTTAGAAGATGTGATTGGAGTGGAAAACACGAAAATGTTCCTGAATTTTTGCATCCACTCGTCATTCGTTTTCTTCTTCCTAGCTCAACTGCATCTATTTCGGAATAGGTTAGAAACTTGAAATGTATTTGTTCTTTAATTTTCGTTTTTTGTAGCCCAAAAATTCATTTTTATCCTATATCCGTTATCAATTTCATTAAAGTTGGACCATAGGCTTGATTAATGATTGCATTTTTGTGTTTATTCGGATTAATAATTGTATGAATTTAAATTTTAAACTTTTATAATCGAATCTTTAGAAAAGAACAAGTTTATAATCAGAAAGCATAACAAAAAAGTTTTTTAATGACAGCCTGATAATTAACAATTTAAATTTAGAATATTGATATATGATCCATAAACTTCAATTACTAACAAATAGCAAAGAAGTCAATCATTGTATGTTCTCGACCCATTAGATAACAATGACTACATTTCGTATGACGTTTATAATAAAAACTATACATTCATATCAACATCAACCGACCGAGAACCAATCAAAATAATTTTCAACCGAACGAACGAACTAACATAATACTCGGATAGGAGGAATTGCAAAGGTTAAGGGTTTTTCACCCGGGAGGATGGATACTTTTTCACAAGGGAGGTTCCCTTCTGAGCCTCCTGGAGGAAGGTAAAATAAGGGGCTTCGGCTCGGAGGAGGATCAACCTGAAAGAGGTTGCCAGGTCCTCTTGTGCCACCTTTTCGAGACCGCCTTTCGTAAGAAAGGAGGAGTGTTTTCCTTAATCGACACACGAAAGATTGAAGAACAACAAATGCTTAAGCACATAAAATTTCATCGAAATCTAAAACATGACAACGGCACGATTTAGAATCCATCCATTACTTTATAATTAATCTTGCTAATAAGATTTACTTAACTTAAAAGTTTTCTTCATAACTATAATAAAATAAAAAGACGAACGCATATTTTCTTATTAGCAAACACGTCATTTTCCTTTAAATCAAATGAAGAACAAAAACTTCTCACATGAATAACACTATAAAATCATTCCAATCAACGGATACGAGTAACATTGAATTTCAACAACATTTTGAATACCAAAGAATAAATGCATGCATCCAATCGAAGTTCTTTTACTATCAAACTCTTACCATTCTCAAAATACTTTAATTTTATATTACTTTGATTATCATTCTATTGTCAACGGCGAAGAACAACATAATTAAAGCTGAGTCATACTTTCATAGGAAATATATATTTGTTTATATACCAAAAAGTAAATTTGATATCCGTTTATCAATATTCATTAAAATATATTATTGATAGATATCTATGAATATAAAAAATAATATGCATCGGTGAAATATTAAAAAAAAGGTATAAAAAAAAAACACAATTGCTCGATTTAATCTATTAAAAAAAGTGAAACTAACAAACCGATAAATTAAGTTTTTAGTTTCTCCAAAATACCTCGACCAGAATCAAATCAGTCCGATTACGAACCTCGAGCAAATGGAGGCGAACTAAAAAAGAACAAGGTGAATGAAAGAATTTGAATAACCTAAAATTTGGAAGTGCTACCCATTACAACAATGGCATAGTTTTTGTAACGGAGATCCACAGCTAGCAAATATGGTCAACGTTGGGCTTTTGCCTTTCGAGCTTCCCCTGCAGCTAAGGGAAGACTTCCACACCCTTATAAAAAATATTTTGTTGCCCACAGTAATTAGCCTATTTCATAATTATTGCTTGAGGAACTATTATAAGTTTAAATTTTAAAATTTGAAATCCTAAAATCAAATCAAAGCAGTCTAAATCGAAAAATAGTTTGTTAACATGATACTAAAAACTTGAGTCAATTATCGAGTGTTCTTATCTTCCCCCACAAGAAAAAAAAAGAAAAGAAAAGAAAAGAGAAAATCTTTTCTTAATCTTCAAGTTCTTGGTAAGGTTGAATTCGAGCTCCGTAATTTAATTCATATTTCTCCTCGAAGACTTAAACGTTGTGGAGAAGCACCAAGAAATCAAAAGCGATTCAGTTCACAGAAAACACAAGATGAGAATCACTGTAATGACAGCCGACGAACAGATTGTTTCTTTGGATGTTGATCCCAATGAATCTGTAAGCTTCTTTATCTTGTTCCGCCCAACTCCAAATTCTTGCATTTTCTTGTTTGTTCGATTCAATCCGCTTTCCTTTTGCCCCTGGTTGCTTGCTGATGTTAGAGTTCTTCCTCTTTGCTGCCAAATAGGTTGAAAACGTGAAAGCTCTGCTTGAGGTTGAGGTGAGAATTAGTTGTTTATCTTGATTAAGGTTTGGATCTTTATTGGGGAAACCTGGGGAAAGAGTTAGCTCTTTTGTGAATTTGCTACTTTCTATGACTCTAAACTATCGTACATTTTAAGACTTAAGCTCATTGGAAGTTCTCTTGTTTAGTGGTTAGCTCATTGTATGTATGTTTTGACTTTGGTGCTCCTCAGATCCAAGTACCGCTTCAGCGGCAGCAACTGCTGTACAATGGAAAGGAGATGAAAAATTCTGAAAAATTGAGTGGGTTGGGTGTTAAAGATGAAGATTTGATTATGATGGTATCAGCTGACGCATCTAGGTACCTCTCTCAGACTCTGGCATCTTTTGTTTGGATTTAACCCCTAGCTCATCTTTGTGAATCTCTTGAAAAGAAACTCGTCAAGCTAAAATTTGTGAACCACTCCGTGTATTTATTAACTATAAAAAACTTAGCCAACTCATTGGGAATTGTTTAAGAGCAGGAAGTATCTCCATTCTAATTCGTGCTTAGCTTAGTTAATCCTTTCCTTTTCTTGGGGTGGTGGATGTTCTTAATGGCTGTTGCCTAGAGGGATGGATAGCGGTTTAGTTGAAGTCTAATCTCATGAATTCTATACATGTCTTTGGATTCATTTACGGTCTTAGAATCAATAAGAAGGCTCTTTGTTGATATACTTGGTCTAACTTTGGGTTGTAGTCCTAATGAGAAACGTTTAAGAGGAATTGGCCGATAAATCCTTTGGGGCTATTAAAGCCTCTCTAACTGTTATTGCGGAAAATAATTTTGCCTCTCCTTTCTTTAAAAACTAAGAAATATCTCAAAGAGTTGATAAGATCATACTAATCACAACGATAGAAGAGGAACGAGGACAAATCTTGTAAAAGACAAGGGAGACCATTTTGAGGGAGGGCTTGTCTGTCAAAGTGGCTTGGCGAAGGGGCTGATAGGAAATGCCTTTTCCTCTTGCTGTTATAGGAAATCTATATATGGTTAGATGCACCCAAAACGAATAAGAGAACTTAAGAATCTTGCTTAATCAATTAATTATGTTGGTTGTTATGGACGACCTCTATAGGTGTATCAAGTTCTGGAAGTCCTGGCTTTGAATGTGGTTAGGCTCTTCTACTGAAAAAAGAGTCATAGTGAAAACACCTAGCAATTCCATGGGGTTATTCTTATCAAAATAAGGCTTAAGTTGATTAATTTGTGAGTGTTCTGTTTGGAACTCCAGAAATGTTGATCAGCCTCCTTATGCTTTGCAGTCTCTGTTTACAAGGATGATCTAGCTACGTGGGTTTTGTAGGTGGTCGTTGCTTGCAATATGTAGTTAGAATATGGGTTTAATTGGTAGCTTTTGGGACTGAGTTGACCTAGAAAATTAGGTTGAAGGACTTTTTTTAGAAGAGACAATTTCATTGATGTTTGAAATTTACAAAAGGGATGTGTTATCTATGATACTTACAAAAGACCTTCCCAATTTATAATGAGGGAGGCGTAACTATAGGAAGCAAAAATATTAGACATTTTACACCAAGATATTGTTGGTAAACAACATTGTCAAAGAGTTTTGTAAGAGTCTATGTCTTCTCCGTGAATACTTTTTGATTTCTTTCTTCCCATAGCTTCTAAAAGAAAACGATAATGAGGTTTTTTTTCCATAACGGGACTTTTGCATTCTTGAAAGGGTGGTACGTCATCCAATAACTCTTTCACCACCCTAGGAAAAGTGAGATGTCACCCGAAGATATTGAGAATCCTTGTTTAAAAAATATGAGCGTATGTGCACTGCATAAACAAGTGGCTCTGTGGTTCGTTGTTTTTTTTTTACATAATGGGCACCAACTTGGAATAAAGTCACGTAGGGCATTCTTTTTGTAGATTTTCCTTGTGTTAATTGCTTTATGCGCTATTTCCTATAGGAAAATTTTCACCATTTTAGGGCGATTTCCTTTCCATATTGTCTCGGGGTTGATTGCTCCTATGTCCTATTTTTTCTCCTAGTGTGGGAAGATGAGGGTTGATTGCTCTTATGTCCTATTTTTTTCTCCTGCCTCATCTTCCCATGTCAACCCCATACCAGCAAAGACATAGTAAACCCTCATCAGTATGCTAATATATTGTAAATGGCAATAGTATGGGTTTGATTGCTCCATTTCATTTGATTGGCAACAGAGAATTATCCTTCAATATGTTAAACACAACTGTCAAATGAGTCTTATGAGCCGTGAGGTCCGGGTTGTATGCTAATATATTGTAAAAAAGGAACAAGTACAAATTTGTGAGGGAAAGGGTGAAAACTTGATTCATCGAAGATTAGAATGTAGCTGGTGCATTTGTTAGCTCGAACGACGTAAAAAAAAATTCATAATGGCCCTCATGAGTTATGAATGTTGTTTTGGGAATGTCTGCTTTGTGCATTCCAAATTGATGGTAACCTGACTTCAGATCAAGCTTTGAATAAACTCGGGACCTGTGCAATTCATCCAAAAGCTCTTCAATTACATGGGTTGGGAACTTATCAGATATTGTGGTTCAATATGGCGGGTTTCTGAAACCCATTTCTTCTTCCTTTATTTTTTGGATTGCATTTGGTTGTTTAGAGTATGAGGCTGTGGTTTAGGTTGCCATTGATCAGTAATACAACGGGTTTCTGAAACCCATTTCCTCTCCCTTTATTGCCACACTCAAATGTCCCTAAATAGTCTAATATCTTGATATTTTCAGTTCCTTTATTTGAGGAGATCTTATTCTCGTTTCCTTATAATTACTAACATAATTGTTACTCTTTGTATAAAAACTTGAGTATTGCATTGAAGGAAAGGGACTTAAATGGTTATTATCGTTGTATTATTGAAAATGAAATTGCTAATCATCTGAATAGCACTTTTTTTCCTTGTGATGTACACTGATGTGACTGTTTTTGGTTACTTTCAATGGACAAGTAGATTGGTGATTTTATTTTAATTGGGTTTGTAAATTACTTATTCTTGGTTTAGTGGGTGCTTGGGAAGTCACCTTTCTCTTGATAATCATGTGCTTGATGCTTGTGGAAATTAAAATTTTCCTTTTGTGTTAGTAAATCTATACAATTTACACATTATTTTACACACCCATGCTTTGCTTCTTATTGATAATCTAACATCCACAACGTTGCAGTGCTCCTGCCAATAATTTGAGCTTCAACCCAGATGGCTCTGCAGTGAACCCTGAAGCCTTCCAGCAACAAATTAGACGTGATTCAAACACAATGGCTCAACTTTTTCAGGTGAAAACTAACAAGATAGTTCATTACTACAAAATTATTCTTTCGAGATATCCTTCTTTCTTGGGCAACATAGCTAAAATTTCATTGATATTTCAAGATTTACAGTGAGGATATAAAGACTCCACTTAAAGAGATTACAAAAAAGCAATTCAATTTGAATCGATTGCACATACAGAATAGTTATAGAAGTCACTAGAATTAGCACACGAGAGGCCACTTGGTTTTTAATTAATTCCGGCCTACCCTCCTGCTGGAATATTTGTCTTCAGACAATATTTGATTCTTTTCAGCAAAAATTCCCCAAAACAGAAGTTTAATCATATTTGATTCTTTTGCTCTTGCATGATGCATACACTGCCAATGATGTAAGAGGTTGTAGGGTTGAATCCCCCTACCTCACATATGGTGTGATATTCTCAAATAATGCATACTGTACTTCCTTTGAAATCAATGTTTTCATCTAAATCAAACACGAACGTAAGTGTTCAAGCTCCACATCTCATAACCAGGAACCAAACAAGCTTTATGATCTTTCATATTTAGGCATTTGATTTCCAGTATTTGAATAGTTCAAACATAAACATTCACAATAGCAAGATATTGGATCATGATTGCAATGTGTAGTGAGGGCTGGCTAAGTGATTCCCTGTATCATCTTGTATCTGCATTTAGCTTCATTATTTTTATGACAATTATGCCACTAGTGAGTAATTTTTCATGTTATACATGGGCACTACAGAGTGATCCTGAATTGGCACAAGCTATTGTTGGAAACGACCTAAGTAATCTGCAACAGATTTTACAAGAACGTCATCGTCGGAGATCTGTATTACAGCGTCAACAAGAAGAGGAGCTGGTACGTAGGTTATATATTATTCTTTCTTAATAGCCTAATTGATTGATAATCTGATTTTGATCTCCTTATTTCTCGTCTATTAGGCCCTTCTATATGCAGATCCTTTTGATGTTGAGGCCCAAAAGAAGATTGAAGCTGCTATTCGCCAGGTAAGAAAAGTTTATCATCCTGTTTTCTTCCAGCTTAAATTACAAGTTGTTGCCTAGTGACATTGCCATTGGGGACAAGGGTCAAATGGTGAGTTGAACTGGTTTGGGCTTATATGAAGATTGTTTTTCCACTACAGAATTAGATAACAAGAGGGCTCTGGCGGGTTTTGTTTTGCGTTTCATCTTTTACAGCACACACGACGTAATTCTCACCTGGTTGAAATGGAAGAGTTATTGATACTAAACAATGTTTGATAATTAACCTCAGTTTTCATTATATTAAAAATTATAAACTACCAATACCTATGCAGAAAGGAATTGATGAAAATTGGGCTGCAGCTCTTGAACACAACCCTGAAGCTTTTGCGAGGGTGGTAAGTGTTACATTGACCAACATTGTCCAATTGTACCACATTTTGTTTCATGGTTGAATTTGACAATCCATGTATAACCCTTCAGGTCATGTTATATGTTGACATGGAAGTTAATGGTGTTCCATTAAAGGTATAACACACATCATCCATTTTAATTCTCTTCTACTAGATTTTAGAATAACGTGAGAAGGCTCTGCATTTCAACTGGTTACTTGCGTTAATGGTCCTTGATTGATAACTAAAATCATTTTAGAACAGATCCAACTGTTTGCATTATATGTTATGGCCATTATTTCGTTACATTAACTGAGGAGAGAAAAAGGTTAAGGGCTTTAATGGTATTGTTTTAGGCATTTGTTGATAGCGGAGCTCAATCAACAATTATATCAAAAAGCTGTGCTGAGAAATGTGGGTATGTGGAATCTACGCATTACCTGATTTTCCCCCCGCTCTCTATACTGGCACTAGTAATTGGCTTTCATCATAATTATTTCTATGCATCACCTGATTATATTTGTAAAATGGATAAGCATAGTATGTGACATTGTAAAATGGATCTTCTCCATATTTTCTCTTAATAATTTTGCACAGTAAATCTTCTACAATTGAAGATTTATATCCAAGCCGTTTGGTAACAGGAGCAAGATCTCTTTCTGACATGTCCATTTCCCCAAAACCTCCTGAAAGGAAGGCGAACAACTAAAGATACAAAACATTACAGAACATCATTTTCGAAAAGAATTGAAAACATGAATATAGCAAGCATACAAACAATAAAATATAATTTTGACAAATGTGTTACTGACTTCTCTTTTTAGTATTATGTTGTCAAACACAATAAACTATATATTGTAATTATTTCAAGATGCAACTCATATTCTCAATACAGATTCAACTTCAAGCAAATTTGTCTATTTTTAAGTAAATTATATCTCCAAGGACTAAACATTTTTCAGCCATGAGATAGGGCCTAGTTTCTCACAAGATACAGAGTGTTTCAAACAGAATTACTTGCACCCCAAATTTCATACCTACATCTTCTTACGCCATTTTATGAAGTACTATCAAGTAAAATATTGAACATTGTATGTTTTTTGTGTCCAAAATTTAACTTGAAAAATTAGAGGGATGAGGTTGTTTAGGTGGGTGGTTTTTGTGTCCATGCTGATTATATCGTTTGTTATGTGGCTGTGCTAGAGAACGGTGATCAATGCTATTTATATATTCAATGGCTGCTGTATCTTCTTTCAATTGCAGATAATATATATATGTGTGTGTATATCTATATATATATATATATGATTGAAGCATTGAAGTTGATTGTACTTGTTTTCTTTTATGGGTTGGTGGGGCATCAGATTGTTGAGGCTTTTAGACCAACGTTACAAGGGCATTGCTCGTGGCGTTGGCCAATCAGAGATCTTAGGTCGAATCCATGTAGCTCCCATTAAGGTATTGAATCAGTAGTATTCTTTTCTCATTTGAAGCAGGACCTATGTCAGTAATGTATCTTTGTTTAAGTCGGCAAACCAAGCTACATTATGTTAGGATTTCCTTACAAGAAAATTGTACCATCGAACTATATTGCAATATCAAATTGCCTTTCGAGAGGGCTGTCTCTACCAAAGTCCCATCTCTGGATAATATTCAAAATCATTCCCTTCTAATGTCCTTAACTCCCTCTATTTATAGCCAAGAGACCCATAACAAATTATCGCTTTGTCCTTACCACAGTTCTACTAATATTCCCGACGTAACTCTTATTAGTACTCTCACACCTTTTTATGAATATCATATTTCATCAATATATATATATATATTTGTGCTTGGCTAACATCTTCCTAGTCTCTTTTTTTAGATTGGTAATATATTCTACCCCTGCTCATTTATGGTACTGGATTCTCCAAATATGGACTTTCTGTTTGGTTTGGATATGCTACGGAAGCACCAGGTAGAATAGTATGCTGTATTGGACTTCTCATGGTTGAAATTGTTATTGGATGGATACCGTCCCCGAGTACTGTTTGAAAAGCATAGCTGTTTTCTTGCAGTGTATTATAGATTTGAAGGAGAATGTTTTGAGAGTTGGTGGAGGAGAGGTTTCTGTACCATTTTTGCAAGGTTGGCCTTTCTTATTTGTGTCAAATTTTATCTCCACCACCACACATTTTTTAGTAAACTAATGTTTCTTCTCGTGTTAAAAAATTTATGTTCAGAGAAAGATATTCCCCCTTCACTTTTTGATGAGGAAAGGCTTTCCAAGGAAGCCTCTAGCTCTGGGGCCCCAGTGAGTTCTTACATTATTCTTCTTACTGAATTTCTTATATGTGCACATCCAAATAATTTAAATAACAGTTTGGTGGTTCTGGATATCTTTCCAAATTGTAGTTTTTAAAAGTTGGCTTAGTGTTTTAGAAAGTTTCAAAAGGTAGGCGATAAAGCAAGAAAATATATGCAGAAATAGTGTTTATAAGTTTAATTTTCAAAAACGAAAAAAAAAAGAAAAAAGAAAAGAAGTTATCCAGCAGGGTCTTTACCCTTCCTTGATACGAAACAAAAGGAAGTATTATCAATGAAGAAGAATACAGAATATGCTTTGAGGAGCAGCTGTAAATCTGGAAAATAATAAACCAAAGATGTTGTAGAGTCATAGTATAAATTTTCACATTAGTCTGCCTTTCTTATTTGTCCGTTTCATTGCTTGCTTTTCTCAGGTGGCTTCGGCCCCAACAGATAACAGCAGAAGTGCAAGAGCTGCTGTGCCTACAGGTGAATACAGTTTACTTCTCATGGCTAGTTAGGTTTGGTAGTTTCTTAGCCAAAAGACATTGGTTATAATCAAGTGGTGATGGATTCAAAACCTTTTCATGGGGTTATGGATTCAAACGCCATTCTCTCATTACCGCACTTTCTATTGTTCATCTTGGCTGCTACTTGTTGGGATATGAAGCCTTATGACTATTTATGGTAAAAGATCTGGTTAAATCTGTTAAAGCTATATTTAGTAAACTAAAACCAGCTTTCAAAATGTATTTTCTTTCTTCCCTATATTCTCTTTTGGTGTGAAGTCATCCATACAAATCTTTTAGCCAATATTCTTCTTTGCATTTTCTCTCTCCTGTTCTTTGTGTTCATCTTGATTGAGTGTATGCGTTGTTGTGCGATCCTACTATTTTTCTACTATGTATATGTTCATTTCTAAAGCATGCTTCTAAGTTTTGTTTTTCTTTTACTGTCTTAAAAACAGGAAATGTTGGGGGAGCGGTTCAGGTAAATTTGCTGTAAAACTTGTGTATAGTTACAAATTTAGTCTGCCTATTTATTACCTTAACCTTTAAATTTTGTACTGATTTTATGTATAGTTTTAGTCCTTAACCGAATGTTGATTGATTTGACATGATGTACTACTATTAGACAAGTGGTAGAAAGAATTAGTTCAGCTAGTTCAAGTATAACGTTGCGGGTCCATAGTCTTCATGCCCGACTCATGCTACTTTGTTTTATGTAGCAACTCTACTTTCTTTTTACGCTCGTCCAAGAAATATGTAATGTCATCGTTAAGCCTACATTATTAACATTAGGGAACTACCTAGAATCACAATTCAAAGTTTATGGACGTATGTTTAAAGTAGAGACTAAATAGAACTATCAAAGTTGTTGTTACAAAACATTTACCTACATACTCGGGTTTGGTTATGTGTTTCATTGTTATGATTCGACGCTTCCGCTCTGTTTGATATTGTGATCACATAGGGTCCCGAGTTCGAAGGCAAAGTAGCGAAGCTCGTTGAATTGGGATTCCAAAGAGAGGCTGTAATACAAGCTCTCAAACTATTTGATGGAAATGAAGAGCAGGCAGCTGGGTTTCTTTTTGGATGAGTAATCTCAGTACAGAATGTTTGGATTTGATTTCTTTGTGGATTATATGTGAGATTTATTAATTATATAATCCACAAGCATTCATCTGCTTGCTATTCAGATTTTAAACTCAAGATTCAAACCATATTTATGTTAAATCAAAAGAAGATCAAACATTATGGACATTTTAAGCTTCCATGTTTGCCTTTTCTTCCTTCTATGATTAATGATTTTGGATTTCTTAGTTAAGTCATTGAATTAAATATAAAATTGTTCAAAACTTTCCTTTGCCTATTCATGAAGTACAAATATTTTGGTACTTGTGAGTTGTAACAATCTTAAATATGTTATAATTTGTATCGGCTAATGTATTTTTACCATCCGTTGGAATTGCTGATATTGTTTTATAGGTATGAATATGAAATGTAAAGTTTATTAGAAAACACAAGGAGGTACATATAGTAAATGACGTTGCTATCATGTACAACAAGTTAGCGATGTAGGCCTAAAAGTGTGACCAATACACTATTGGTCATATGTAATAGAAGGACAAATTTATTGACCTCATTGAGTTTCATGTTCGATTTCAAATGTATTGGATATAAAACACTTAGGTTAGGTGACGTTTAGTCTCGACTAGTTGTAGTTAGGTCTCTTAGCTCGGCTATAGTTTAGCTATAGCTCATTTGATTATTTTTTATATCACTACTGTGAAACTGTTCATCGTGTTAATGCCTACATCGATAGCTTGAATCGTCTTTTAATTTATTTAGAATTAAAAAAAATTAATAGCTAAACAGTAATATATTTGAGATAAATATGGAGAAAGTTTTTAGTGAATTTAATATTCTCACCTTAGTTGAACCTCGTATTAATTATTTTTTATTTATTAATTAATATTATTTCACTATGATTGTAGAGTTGCACTCTTATGCATCGTAAGATAAGTTATGTTTTATGAGTTGTTTGTAATCATAGTTGGGTTAAAAATAAGTTTTACCTCTATAACTACATTTTTCATCTTAAGTATCATTGATTTTGTAAAGAACAATTTATTTATAATTCAACTGTAAACTACCTCTCTCTGACAAGTGAGAAGAGGGTGACGAATTTCATCTCTTAAGATTAGGTCAAGTTCTCAAGATCATGGACATATTGAATCAAGATAAATCCTCACAAGCAAAAGTTCATAACTTACTCAATATTAAGATCTAGTTATATATCATAATCTTGTGAAATATTAATGTTATGAATCAACGAATTTGTAAGGAGAGATTAAACATTTGTAGTTCAACCTTATATAAACTCATTATATAGCATATTAGTGCTCATATGTTCTTCAATAATTTGGATCAAATCATTTATATCAATTATAAAATGGGTCATATCAAATGTTCCAAAATTCTCGTTGAGAGTTGATATATGAAGCCCAAATTGAATCAAATTTTTGGGTCCAATGATATATGATTTTCTTTAGTAAGATTACGTCACAATTAGAGTGAGAGGGATGAAAATGAGAGGACGAGAAAGACAACAATCAATCCCGGTCGGTGTCCCCATCACCATCTTCAACCTTCCAACGATAAGAGAGAGAAAATGCAATGAAAAATATTGACCAGGAGTTCATATTTGTGACTTTAATTAGGTATGGAGAATAGAGAGAACCCAGAAAGTACATCTTCAAAACACTGCTCACGATGTATATACATGATTGAGTTTACTATATATATATATATATATATAAAACTTTTTTTTTAGATATAATCATCTACTATCTGGACTTATCTACGGTACATAGTGATTTACTATACATAGTTATTTGCTATGTATGATCGTTTTGTACAATAACTATAAATAACCCGCCCTCCATGATTCAACAATTCTCTCACTTATTCAGTCAAATGAAGAACTTCATTCTCTCCTCACCATCAATAACCTCATTGCACCAGACCAACTAAAATTTTGTACAACCTCTGTCTTACAAGGTCAACACATTTTGTCAACAATGTTCATTGCACCCTCTATCTTATCCAAACACATATCACATCCTTCCACTAGTCCGCTAGTGAAATGAAATCTTCTTCTAATGTATTTGGTCTTTGAATGATAGACTGAGCTATTCACCAACTGTATGGCACTCTAATTGTCTGTATAAAAAATCTTCTCGCACGGCTTCTTACGTAATTCTTCTAGATAGTTTTTCATCCATACCATCTTCTTTCTAGTTCCATCTATTGCCACGTACTTCGTTTAAAAGATGAAAGAGCAACACAGTTCTGAAGCCTGGAAATCCAACGCACTACTGTTCGATCTATAGCCACGTACTTCGTTTTAAAAGATGAAAGAGCAACACAGTTCTGAAGCCTGGAAATCCAACGCACTACTGTTCGATCTATAGTGTATATATATTTACAGATGTGTTATTGCTAGAGTATGTTTTTTCCTTAGGTTTACCATTTATTGATATATCAGAAGCTACTTCACAGCTTCCCAATGTTCATCAAATTCATGTATGTTTAGAACTTGCATGATAGAGTCATTCAAGTGGTATTGATCAAATCTCTTGTGGAATGATTCGAATCACGAGCTTAGAAACAAGTTTACTTTACTCTTGATCTTGATCGTCAAGGTAATTATCCCAATACTTTTTCTTGGATTGATTCCTTATCGTTTTTGGGGTTCTTGTATAATTTAGATCTAAAGATTTTGTTCTTCAACAAGGTTGTTAGATCAAATCCCTAAGACTTCATAACAAGCATGCTCCATAATCTAACAAGAAGGTCCCTACAATGCTTGAGTATCAAATATGGAATCAATTTGGTAAAAAGACATCACAAAATTGTGCAGAGATAGCAGCTGATGTCGATGCTTAATCGTTCGCTGACATTGAATCCTCATTATCTACGTTCACTTGAAGAAGAAAATGATGATGGAAATGATGATGTGGGTTGGTGGTAGTGTGCGCGAGAAGAGAAGAAGGTTGAAGATGGTGATGGGGCACAAATGTGGGTCGATAGCTGTTTTTTTCATCCTTTCACTTTCGTCGGGTTTTCTCGTCGTTCTTTGGTTGTGACGTATGCAAAAGGTTATATAACATTATTTTAGAAAGGAGCTTATGTATCACATGGGGTTAAAATTTTGGTCCAAACTTCGGCAATTACTAAATAGAATTCTTAGCGCGTGTTCCCTTAAAATTCCCACGCAGAGGATTTATAATTGGACAACAAAAAAAAGCATAGAATAAAATATTCCAATAATATTCCCTCCATTATTCCCATTTGCAAATTCTAATTCACCTTCCATCCTCTCTCTTCTCCCCCTTCATTTTCCGGTCTCCTTCTTCTCTGCATTTTCGATTCCTCTACTCTTCTTTTCCAACGGGTAATCTCCGTCCTTCCTTTTGTTTACTACTCTCAATCTGCCGGAGATGGAGCTTTTTCAGAGCGATTTTTCGGCGTAAAGAACCGATTCAACAGTGTGGATGGAGTTGCATCGTTGATCTTCTCGCTGAGGTGATGTTTTTGTTCAATTGGTTTATTGAGTTATAATGTGTTTTGTAAGTTGTGTTCAGAAGTGTATAGATGGAAATTTGTGTGGAATTCTACCTTGGAGCGTTTTGCTTTTGATTGAGTTTTGAATTAGGTGATTAGTTTGTGGACTGGGAGCTTGTGAGGTAGTCGTGATAGTAGGATGTTTGGTTTTTCTGTTGAGTTTTCCTTTGATTTCTTGTGCTCTCGACGCGTATTCTTGCTGTGTTCAATGTTGAATGTTGTGATTGTAATTAGGTGTTTTAGGATGTTAGACCCTTTCTTCTTCGTTTCTTTAATATTAATAGCTTGCAGAATTGGGTTGATGTACTCATTACTTTCTAGGTGCGTTAGGTTTTTGTAAATTCTTTTCTGATTCTGTCAGCCCATAGGTGTTTTAGGATCATATTTGCTTCTGTATCATGTTGAATATTGCTCTTCTTGTTATATGACAATGGTAGCCTGAGGCCAACCTTACTGCCACCGAAACTCCACCTAAAAGTCTGTAACCTCTGAACGATCGGGTTGACATTCTTTTGCAAATGGTTTCTAGTGCATTTTGGATATCAAGGGTATTGTGAGATCTTGTGATGGCAAAACGCTTAACTATGTAGGAACGAAATTCCAAACACAGAACATCAAAGTATTTACATTTCATTCAATTGCAACACCATCAATCTATATGAGAAACCTTACTAATATCAGGACAAACAATTTGGAGAAAGAATCACCTTCAAAGTAACAAATTCTGACACTAAATCCTCGTAGCAATCTTATGTGTACACGCCAACATTAACCACCACCTTCATCAAGCTAGAAGCCTTTCCAGGCATCAATAATTTCATAGAAGATCTCAGCTATTAGATCCCTGTCTGCATTTTGTAGAAAGACATTGAATTCATCTTGGATGTCTAGTATCTTACCAAACTTCACAAGATACTGCATGCAGCAAGTCTTCAGTTTTGGTAATTGATAAAGAGATGCATTTTGGAGTCTTTCAAGAACATTCTTGGCATCAATATCTTCTAGCAGACTATCATGGCAGGTTTCTTTTAGGTCATCCATGTCATATTTATCAGCTGCATGAAGAAGTGCCATTCTATGGGAGAGAAACTGTTCATGTTGGATATTACCATACATATAATTAAGAAAAGCCTGGCAAGCTTCAAAGGACATATCAGGGATGTTTACTGTGGATAGTTCCTTTTCTTTCAGGTCATGTGAAAACATGCTGTGGAAAACTGGTGATCGTGAAGCAAGAATAGCACGATGGGCTCCAACGCTTCCATCAGAAGCATTAATTATGATATCCGTGTGGATGCTTTCCTTCAACATTCGACCCAACGAAATAAGAGCTCGATCATTTGATCGTTTTTGTGACAGTCCATTAGCCCAGATGGAGGAAGGTTCCCCACCCTGTTAGTAATTTGACAACAATGGATTAAAAGAGGAGTGAAACAAAAGGTATCCAAATAGTTCTTTCCTAAACATAGGAGTTGATAACTACTTTTTCTTAATAATCAGGCATAACTTTTGTCGACGGCTTCTGTGTGTGGCTTGTTTTTATCAATGATCCTTGGACTGTTTCATTATAGTTAACCTCACAATCATTTTTGGAAGAAATATGCAACGCAATCGCAATGGACAGATATTTATAATCTCACCTCGGGCGATGCAATCTTCAAGTCAAGGAATTCGATGTCAATGATGAACTTTCCTGTTAATGGAACTTCAATTGGCCAAATAAAATCGTCGTCGTTCTTAAGCTGTTTGTCTATTATGTCTGCATGGATGTGGTGGGGTAACAACATTGGTCAATAGAGGAACTGAAGGTCATAGAGAAAAGAAGAAATTCTGGAAATTAAGACTCTCTCCCCCTCCCCCTTCCACACACACACAAGGGGAGGCAAAAGGATAAGAAATGAAGGCCCAACCAATTAATCAAATTTCTTAGTAGAGATTAGCCATGTTCACCAATCAATCAAGTATTTCAACTTATATTCATGAACCAGAACCTGAAGATATAGTAGAAGGTGAATGGACTTTTCAATCTGAAAACTAACTACTCTGCCTTGAAAATGTTCAGAGAACGAGAATGAAATTACCTGGATGAGTCCAAGCCTTCCGACCTCCTGCAGAGGAAACCACTCGGATGGTGAAAGATACAATTGGGGGATTGTCCCTTGTTAAGCTAGATATCTCTGGGTATAATTTAACATATAAAAGCCTGTTTTTTCCCACTGATAAATGCCTTCAATCCAAACAAAAATATTAGACATCCATATATTCCTATCCTGCTTGGATAGAAAACAAAAAGCATTAAATCTCCGAGAAGAAGGGGGAAAGCAGATTCTTATCACTATATCTCCTTAAAAAGAGATGGTTAGAATCTTATCCTCACCCTTAATCACTGGAATTATAGCTTCAAACGAAAATAAAGAACAAGGAAAGAGGTAAATTTACCAGTTCCACTTGCCAATTTTGAAGGGATCGGATTTGCGGTAGGTGCAGGAAGCTAGATTCTCGATCCTCCATTGCGCGAGACGGGATGTGGTTTCTACTTTGTATGCTGAGTCACTCATCCTAGCGAATGCTAGGGCTGCGGTGATTTCATGGATGCAACCGAAGATGCCGTCGAGGAAGTGCTCTCCGGACTTCCCCAGGTTAGCGAATTCTGCAGTTATTACTCATTAACATATGTAGAGCAGCACCGGTGAAGACAAATTTCTCTCTCTTCTCTATATAAATATATCTTTCTTCTCTGCACTGCTCGCTGATCAAAGCATAAGAAACTTTGATCAAACAAAAGACGTTGGTTTGTGTGTATTTATTGCTTTTATTATCTAATTTGACGCTTAAAGTTGTACCCAGCACGCCAAGATGTTGGTGATGCTTTACGCCATTGATGTTGAAGGTTTGATTTTCGGAAGAGGGTTTGAAAATGGTATTGGGAGTATGCCTATGGATCATCTATTGGTCCTCTTCTTTTCTTTTGGGGTTTTCTTTCCCACATTAATTTTATGTTAACATTTGGCTTCAGCATTTGGCTTCGAGGCGTGGTCTTTGCTCCTTCAAAGCAAAGCATCTATTTCAATCCTTTGTTGGGATTTATTCGTAATTTTGCATGGAGGAGTCGATTGTTGGTGAATCAAGGAAGCACAAGAAATAAGAAAGACCCACTCTGCATTCATGGACCCCATCAGTCATGGAGGTACGCAATCCTTTTTCCCTGAAATTATATATTTATCTTCTTCTTGTTCTTTTCTGGAGGCCAATGATGGTCTCTTGGCCACCCGCAAAAGACCATGCTGTTGTTGAAAAATACCACGCAGAATCAATTTCGGACTTCATAACCATTTTGTAATTACATTAAATTATAAGCTTTAGTAATATGAACTGTGTAACAAGGCAACTTTTAAAAAATCTTTAACATATCATTAAACCCTTTATTTTGTATTTAAAAAAATTTAGAAATTAAAAGTAATTAATAGGTTGAGTAAAATTTTCAGTTTTGTGTTAGATGTCTATAATATCTGCGATCTATTAAATATTATTTAAAATTTAGAGATTCATTAAATAACATTCAAAATTTAAAATTAGTACTAAACCTGTAATTTAACCTAAAAATACGTTTTAAAAACCTAAAAGAAACGTCTGATTTTGTAATGACTTTTAATTAAAGTTTATACCTGGATTAGGTTACCTTACTCTTCCTCTTTCCTCCATGCTTTCCATAAGAAAAGGAAAGGAGGTTAGGAAGTTAATAGGAATCCTGAAAGCTTCACCTTTATTTTTCAATATTTAAATATTTCTTTTATTTTAACTTTACAGAGTTAGAAAGGAGAGTAGGGGATTTGAACTGAGTCGGTCTTTTTACCAATTTATAGCCCCTCATATTTAATATAAAATGAGAATAATAAAAATTAGGCATGAGAACAATAAAAACTGCCATTCCTTTGATTTCATTAAATCAGAATTACTTAAAAGTGAAATTATATTACTATTCCTATGGCTTAGTTGTATTAAGAAAGTTAATCGAACATAATATAATAATTATCAAAATACCCCCTTTGGTTTTAACCCATTAAAAAAAGATGCCAGTAACTTCTAAAATAGAAGAGCAATTATTTACACAGGACATGATTTGATTTTTATTGTTAGTTTATTTAATAATTCTGGGTAGAGTAGAAGAGATTGAATGATACTGTTACATGATTCTCAAGTAAGTTGTGAGGTCCATAAAATAGGAGATAAAATAATTTTTCTTTTTCCAATTTTGAGGTGGACTCTACACTATAATTCAATTCCATTAATTTGACAAAAAAAAATTTAATGGAGTTTACTTCAAAGAACTCATAATTGTTTGTAATTTCGAATACGATCCTTTGGGTTTATTCTGTGCCAATAAATATCATAATCTCTTCCTTTGGGTTTATTTTGTGCCTGTAAATATCATACTCTCTTCCTTTGGGTTTATTCTGTGCCAGTAAATATCATACTCTCTTTTTCAAGAAAGATAAATACCGTGAAGCAAATTGTGGTTTGATGAATTATTTAGGAAGAGAGATAGAGTTTGCTCAAGTTTAGATGTAACCAAACAGAAAGCCACAACATGAATTATGTATGAAGAAGAAAGGTATCAGAAAGTGGGGCATGGAAGAGGGAATCCTATGGAATCCAGTTAAGCTGTAGAATCCGAATTCCCAATATTAGAAGCAACTTCCAAATCCAATAGCCAACAATCATCCTTTCCTTGTATTACAAAAGAACTAATTTAATTAATTTTGCTGACGCAGGAACAGGTTATTGAATGGCCCATATGATGTGATATGATCTCATCTAACCTCATCTCATCCATTGGCTTCTGACCACTTCTATTCTGTCAAATCAAATGCCACACTGTGTGAGCAACTTCGAAGGACGTGTTCTTTTCATTCTCTGTACGTATCTTCTTACCCTTCAACTATTTATGATCGCATGATGGAATAAGATAGGGAGAACTCCAATAATTCTCTGAATTAACTACCTGTACATCAATCAAAAGTCTCTACTCACTTCTTTATTAGATGTCACTCACTCAACTTCAAATTTCAAACATAAATATTAAACTTTGTAGAGGTATGATATTTGCCTCTTCAATTTTAAAGATCTTTAAATTTATAGTTTGTATAGGTTTTTTAATTTAAAAAGTTAAAAAAAGTTTATAATTTTATGTTCTATATAAGATCCATAATTTTTAATTTTGTGTCTTATATATCATTGACCTATTTGTCACATTTTTTTTAGTCGTTAGAAATCGAAAGTTTATGGGCCTATTAGATATTCAATTCAATTTTATATACAATAGATAAATTAATTTTTAAAAATATCAAATATGTTAAATGATCTATTCGATACAAAATTTAAAGTTAAATAACTCATCATATATTTTTAAATTTTGGTCTTTTATACTCAAATTTAAAATTTGTAGACTAAATTTATAATTTAACTAATAGGATTGTCCCTAGACCCATGAAATTTCAGCCAAATTTTAGATTATAGAAAGAGATTGTGTAGCTATATTGTTCGAACACCATTGTTGATGGGTTGAAATTCAAGAAAGTTGGGGATAACTACCTTTGAGGAGAGGAAGTTTGTAGCCAGTTTAAGAGTATATATTGTTAGTCAACTGATAGGACAAAAAAAAGTCTATTGATTTATAATTATTTATTTTTTGAGTCTCAGACGTTTGAAGATTATAATGTTATTAGTATTAGTTGTACTATATTAAAGTTGAGTTGAAAATTAGTGCATTGATAGAATTAAATAAATAAATAACTCATAATCTTTCCAGTAAATATAAAAGTTTGAACCACCACTACAAAATGGCAATGGGACCCTAAAATTACTTTGTAAATTGGTGTTATAAAAAGAGAGGGATATATGGAAAAGTTAGGGAGTGGTAGGTTCTGCTAATCAGTGAGGTGTGCACTACTAATTCCAAACTAACAACCCAATCACTTTTGACTAATGATCTCTCAACTTGTCCAATTACCATAAAGTATGTTATAACTTTATTAAAAAAATTAGTGACATATGGTATGGTTAACATTTGTTTTAAAATGCAATACTCAGATCTGAATCTTTAGTAGATGTACTTGCTTGGGAACTTGCTGTGTCCAACAATTTCAAAGTTTCAAGATTATTGAAATTAGTGATTTTTTTTGGATGTATCTATATTGTTGTTTTTTTAGTTAAAGTTTGTAGGTGTATTAGAGACGTTCATTCAGTTTGTTTGTAACGGTCTAAGTTCATCGCTAGCAAATATTGTTCGTTTTGGCCCGTTACGTATCGTCGTTAGCCACACAGTTTTAAAACGTATCTATTAGGGAGAGGTTTCCACATTTTTATAAGAAATGTTTCGTTCTCCTCTCCAATGTGGTATCTCACAATCCACCCCTTGGAGTCCTAACGTTCTTGTTGGTACATCACCCAGTGTCTGGCTCTGATACCATTTGTAACAGCTCAAGCTCACTGCTAGTAGATATTGTCTCCTTTAGCCCGTCACGTATCGTCATCAATCTCACAATTTTAAAATGTGTCTGTTAGGGTGAGGTTTCCACACTTTTATAAGGAATGCTTCGTTCCCCTCTTCCACTGATGTGGGATTTCACAATCCACCCCTTAGGGGCCTAGCATCTTCATAGGCACACCGCCCGGTGTCTAGTTCTGATTCCACTTGTAACAGCTCAATCCCACCATTAGCAGATACTGTCAGTTTTGGTCCATTATGTATTGCCTCACGGTTTTAAAACGTGTCTGTTAGAGAGAAGTTTTCACATTTTATAAGAAATGTTTCACTCTGTGGGATCACACATATTGGCATTGTCTATAAGAACCACGGTGGTTAATTGGATTCCAACTTTCTGGCTTTCTGTCAAGCACCAGTGCTCCATCTTCCAAAGCTGGTCCAGTAAAATGGTATCTCACTTCGATGTGTTTCATTCTTTGCTAAATGAATATTGTTTTCCAACTTCAAGCTAATTTCTTTTAATAAAGATAGAAGTGATACCATCTCCTTACTTACCTCAATAAGTGTAACCATGCTCAGTCTGTGCAGTAGAAAGAGCTACTTACTTTCTTCTGCACTTCAAAATTAAGCTAAATACAGTGTCGATTATCATTTTTTCCCTTAGTTCTCATTCCTAATATTTGTTTGGAAACTCCCAAATCTTTCATATCTAATTCTTTTGATAGTTCAACTTTTGTCTTTAGAATTGTCTATTTGTTTGCATCATCTATGAATAACAGTCAAATAATATATGAGTGTTACCTAAAGATCTTATATAGCAATAGTGATCTGCCTTACACCTTTGAAATCCAATGTTATACATAAAACTATCAAACTTATAGCATTGTGTTAGATTAGAGCTTGTTTAAGACCGTATAGGCTTCTCTAATGTTGGAAAACCGTTTTCTTCTATTCTGGTATGGTAACACCTTGTGGTTGCACCATGTAAATTTCTTCCTCCATATCACTATTAAGAAAAATTGTCATTACTACATATTTGTTTGTTATATATTGTAGATGGTTATATAGATAAAGGTAAAAATGGTTTTTAAAGGTGTATGTTTTAAATTTTAAAGGTATATTGAAGCTGATGAAAGTTTCTATTTTTTTTTTAAAAAAAACAAAAACAAAAAGGAGATAAAACAATCAGGATGTGCCAGCCAATAGTGACCACTGGTTTCTTTTTATTTCAAGAGGATATAATTGTTAGCTTGAAAGGTAATAAATATTTTATAAGCTAAAATGTGTTAGTTTGAAAATAAAAAGCATTAAATAGCTTTCCTTTTTAAGTTGAACAAGCATTGATTAACCTTGACAATCAATTAAGAAGCATTGATTGGTTTTATGTACTAATAATTGATTCATTGATTTACAATAAATAAATGAAAAAGTAATTATATTGATTGTGTTTTATTGGTATATATCTTAAAGGCTAAGAATTAGAAATGGGGTTTTCTCTTTTTCTTTGTTGCAAGACAGATGGCGTCTTCTATTTTATCATGTGCCTCGCATTTACATCTCATGAACACCCAAAGTTTTTGTCTTCTATCCTGTTTCCATCCTTAATTTCCACATTTGACTCACCTTTTTTTTTCAACAATTTCACCCACCCATATTTCATCACCTTCCATTTAACTCGTTGAATCGTTGAATCGGAATGAGGAGAGATTTTTTCCAATTAGCTAAACGGAACTAGAGACGGAAATTACATTCCTCTTTCCTATCCCAACTCTGAACTCACTCCCAAAAAATTGAGAAAAATTTCTTGCACCGAATCTAATCCCCTCGAATTTTCCTAAGAGAATCCTCACTCCGAGCCGTATAAAAATAAATAATTTTTTTAAGAATGAAGAATGAAATATGGGGTGGGGGACGAAAAATCCTTTCCCATCCTTGCATCACCTCATGGATATCTCTACTCTATATAATATCATTCAATCTCACACTTGATTTATATATATTATATATATATATATATATCAAATTAGCCCGCGCTTCTTTTGTTGAAGTAAGTACAAATGGTCTGGTTCGAAATTTCCTACGAATAGACTTAGTGAAATCCGATACTTCGTATATCAGAAAAAGGCAAGATCCGTCAGGTTCAGGATTGATCTTTAATAATGAGTCAGATCGCACCAATATCAATCCATTTTTTTCTATTTATTCCAAGACAAGGTTCCACAATCTCTTAGTCAAAATTAAGGAACTATTCATACGTTGTTGAATAGAAACGCCAATCTTTGATAATTTTGTCAGCATCGAATTGTTATATATGATAAATGATAATTTAAGACTAAATATCTTTTAACGAATCTCACATTTGAGATTTGTAGAAAGAGGAGAAGAAAAACCACTAACCATCCAGCTTACACTGAGGTGTGTTGGTCGCAAAACTCTTGTAAAAAGTTGGTCACAAATGACGGAGCCCACTATTTCATGCACTTCAAATGGACAACTAAGAAAAGCACCCAAGATTTGTTACATTCCACGACAGTTCAAATGAAACTAAGTGGAAAAAACTAAGAAACTTCTCGGATGTTATGAGTGAGTAAAAAAAAGCACCCAAGATTCGTTAGATTCCATGACAGTTCACACGAAACTAAGTGGAAAAAACTAAGAGACTTCCAGTATGTTATTGTGAGATCCTACATCAGGTGTTCCTTACAAGGGTGTTAAAACCTCTCCCTAACAGACATGTTTAAAATCGTGAAGCTGACGACAATACATAACGGGCTAAAGCAAACAATATCTATTAGCGGTGGGCTTGGGCTGTTACAATTATATACTTGTGGTCAAACCCCCTTGCCCGAGTGAGTAAGCGAGGGCGTGCCTCATGTAAGTTTGTAGTATCACCACAAATTCCCTATAATTTACTCAGTATCATCTTTTGGAGCTTTACTTGGAGGGAACTGCAATTCCAAAAGCTAAAGTTATTCAAATACAGACATCTGGTTTGGTTCAACTTTATTTCAGCTTTTAAAGCACATCCCTCTTTTCCCAATATCAATAAACACCTCAGTTCATTGGCCTCACACCCTTTATCAAAAGCTTCTTTAGTTCCCCATTTTCTTTTACTTATCCTTGATTCTGAGGATTCTCATTCAGCCTTGCTTAGATGCCTCCTCTATCTCCTCCTCCTTCTCCTCCGCTACCACCACCACCGCCAAGCCCTCTCGTGCCTCCGTCGGCAAGTTCACCATCCCATGAAGCAGCTGCTCTACCAACAACCATACCATCACCTGCCTCAGCAGCAGTCGCTCAAGCATCTGCTGCTACACCTTCAAGACAGGCAGACCTGACTCCTTTGGAGCAAATAGTCATACAAAATCAAGCTACAAGACCACACACTCCACTGCTGAATCCAAATACCATAGATTCCAGTAACTATAGAAAATCACAATTACTACAGCAAGCTCGGCCACGCCAAACCAATCCAATTATATGGTGTTTTGCAATCTTGTGTCTCATTTTTAGTCTTCTCCTCATCTTCCTTGGAATTGCAACTTTAGTCATTTTCTTGGTTGTTAGACCAAGAAATCCTATCTTTGACATACCCAATGCGAGCCTCAGCACCATCTACTTCGACGCACCTGAATATCTCAATGGGGACTTCACTGTTCTCGCAAACTTCACCAACCCGAATCGCAGAATCGATGTAAGATACGAAAACGCAGACATAGAGCTCTTTTTTGGGGATAGACTCATAGCAACTCAAGCTATCCAGCCTTTCAGTCAAAGAAAGAGAGAAGTGAGGTTACAACCTGTTCACCTGATATCCAGTCTGGTTTACTTGCCACAGAATTCTGGGTTCATACTTCGACGACAGGTACAGAACAACAAAGTTATCTATAACATCAGAGGAACTTTCAGAGTTAGAGCTTCGCTGGGTGCCATTCATTACTCATATTGGTTGCATAGCCGATGCCAGTTGGTGATGACTAGTCCACCAACCGGTGTTTTAGTTGCTCGGAGTTGCAAGACCAAGAGGTGAAGAAGCGAAATGTATATAATAGTATACCTTCTACAATATCACTGCATGGATTGTCCAAATTACAGATATGAATATAAGTCTGAACAGCTTTGAAACATCAGTTAAACAACATTCTTTTTGTTTGACATGGTCTACACCATTTTTTGGGTTCTACCATTCTCAAACTCAATGCAAGGAAATTACTGGATCAAATAGGGCTTGTTTGTATAAGTGAAACCTAGGATCAACCAACATATATGGCTCTGAGCAAAGCTACAGGGGAATTGTCAGAGAGTATCGATCAAATATCCCTTGAAGATTCTCTGCCACTTTTTTTCAAACTGAATTTCTGTTATTTTCTTTTGTAACTATAGATTTCTAGGCCAGCTTGCTGCTACAGAACATTGTCTAATTCTACCATACTTACTGCTGGGAATCCCATAAAGATTGGTAGACAAATGGCTACACAATTTTGAACCCAAAAGCCTAAAATGCATCTAGATTTACAGCTTGTTAGTTGTCCCTTTGACAGATAATTGAATTCCACTATACCATATATTATCAATTAATCCAATCAAAGATTTCATTATTAAGCATGTCCCCAAATGAATATTTAAAACAGATAACCATACATGAAATATAAAGCTTAGATGGGGAAAAAACCAGCAAAACTCATAATACTCCTAGTGATTAAATTTAAGCCTAGATGGGAAAAAAAAACTAGCTCCCTCACATTGCATAAATTACATTCACAAGATTACTTTGTTCTACACTAGAAAACAATTACTGGATGAGCGCAGGACAAGATATAGCTCAATCTTACAATCAAAAACATTTTCCAAGACAAGGGATGGAAAAGTAAGAAACGCCATCAAAGGACACTATTGAACATTAAAAATAAAAGAATGCTCTAGAGTCTAGTCAAATCCGCAAATCTAAAACTGAAGGGAATAAGAGAGAATTTACTAGAGAATTCCTATAGAAACATCAACCGATCTCCTTTATGACATAAAGTGATACAGATGTGTTGAAAGCCAAAACTGTAAGATAATTCCTGAAGAGGCAAACTAAATCTTGAAACTTCTACAAAAAGATCATAGATTTTACATTCTATTTGTAGAAATTTGAAGAGCTCTGAAGTTGAGATTTCAAATTTTCTGAATGTAATAGATTAGACTATTTCCTTTCTTTTTAGAAATCTGTCTATTGAAGGTAACACCATTCTAACCAAATAACCTTATCCATCAATTTAATCAAAATCAGTCCTGTGTCCAACGAGTTCCACGAAACCATGAAGAAATACCAAATTCAATGGCTAAAATGGTCCCTTTAGAGTTTGTCATGGTTGGACGAAAAAGGGATAGAAAGGGTGGACACGAGGCGGTGTGGCCAGCAAGGACGCTAGGCCCCAAAGGGGGTGGATTGGTGGGTCCCACATCCATTGGAAAAGGAAACGAGTGCCCCGAAGGGGGGTGGATTGTGAGATCCCACATCGGTTGAGGAGGAGAACGAAGTCTTTATAAAGGTATGGAAATCTCTCCCTAGTAGACGTGTTTTAAAAAAGTCCGAAATGGAAAGTCCAAAGAGAACAATATCTACTAGCGGTGGGCTTGGACTGTTACAAATACATTATATTCCTTTCGTACCTATGAAATGAGTCAATCACAAATTTCATTGGTAAAATATGAGTTTTGTTTCTCATCTTACAAAACAACCTCATTTCCTTTTTCTTTCTTTTCCTATCATAGAACAAGAATTATTTACAGAACCAGCCTATGACTTTTCCCTAAGCTTTTCCCTTCAAACTTCTTAATACACGACGAGAACTTTTATCCCCAAACTTTGAATCCCCAATTGGTGATTTTGACCAAATAGTCAGCAAACCTCTACGTATCAAGAACAATTATACCTGCACAGAAGAACGAGGTCTTACTAGGATTCACATTCAACCCCTATAAGGCTTCGAACCTCTGCAAGAAAATTTATACATACCTTAGAGAATCTTGATCACACTACTAAAAATCATTAAATCGTCAGCGAAACAAAGTGTCAGCCAGATTCACTCACACTGATGATGAAAACTGAACTGCCAATTGGAGCATTCAGCAGTTGAAAGAAAACCCCATAGCCTTAACCTTGGTATATATATTCAATGCAAAAATGAGAGTCTCGTCGACCAAGGTTAAGGCACAAAGAAACTGTAACGACCCGACCCGACCCGACCCGACCTCTCTAATTAAAGGAAAGGTCATTATTTAAAAATAAATGAAAAAGAAATAAAGCTTAAATTAAAAAAAAAAAAAAAGGGATCCCATGAAATAACATTAAATAAAAATCAAAAGGATACAAATACATTAACTCAAATTCTCATCTAAAATTTTAAGCTATAAAACATGGCGAGATATAGTGAAAACTCTGTCTACTTTAGACTCTGATCTAATAACAAATTTCACAGCCAATTAACTTCCTCAAACCATCGTCGTCAGTCGATACTCAAGTCTCACTTGCAAGGAATGAAAAATAGCACGTATGAGTATAAAATATACTCACTCGAGTTTTTGACTTTCATTCATCACCTATTATGTAGGGTCTAGTAATCACTTCCGTCCAAGAACCATTGTAATTGATCTACTTATTTTCATAGTTTAGTTTTCTCAAGCCTACCTGTCGATTCTCATATAACTACTCATTTAAGTTTAACAAAATCTCTTATGCTCAACTGGGTTTCGGGTTGAAAACTTATTCAAACAACTACGGTTGATTCAATGTCTCATGCTAATCACCTGTTTGGTGTACAATAAACGTTGAGCCCCTATGAACTTCAATTATACCCAAACACCATAAAAACTATGTCGTAGGCTCGTCTAGATTAGCATTTAGATTCTACTAATCTATCTCGACTTACTTTTAATTTTCAGCTGGTCAACTTCTAACTCTTCTACATTAGCCCACCAAATCTCTCTAATTTGCTAGTCTCTTAGAGCCCACTAACTAGACTAAGGTGTAGCTGAGTTTGAGATATCTAGATAATTGCATTCTACTCCTAGTGTATGCATCTTATTTACAACTATGATCTGCTATCATACATCATGGAGTCTGTTATTTGGTGCATATAACTACTAGGGTAGTCAACCTAGCCGTAATAGTCTCACAATGCAAATGTGACACAAGAGGGAGCGACCCTCGTGTGAATAGTTGGAGACCCCTAACCGCACCTATATAATGTACATACTGCACTGATAGGTTCATGTACGTCATACTAGGTCTGAAGGTACGAATGTGGTCTCCATCACTGATGATATGTCTCTCATTAAGGATTAACCGATAATCCTCTCACGATACCAGAATCTTACCATCATATACGATTCTTAATATTCTATTTCTCTTTAATTCTCTTAATTTATTTTTTCATTCAAATTTGGGTTTTACAGCAACTAGGTCAAACAAATAAAACCAAGGAAGCGCTAAATTTTTATTAATATAATTTAATTTAATTTATGCGGTTGGAATTTAGTCTCTCATATAATATTCCACTTTAATATATAAAAAATTAGAAGAAATAATTGGATGTTATTATGCTTGCGTAAAGCAAGTTTAATTAATTAATTTTCATATTAATTTTATTAAAGCTTCGAAATAATTGGAAGAAATTCAGTCTAGACAGCTTCGGGAGATATCTGGAACCGCTCTCACCGCGGTAAGTCAACCGAAAGCCTACCGGAGCACGGAGGCGAAGAATCCAAGATGAGCGTCATCGACCTTTTGACCAGAGTAGACGCGATCTGCCAGAAGTATGACAAATACGACGTAGAGAAGCAGAGGGATCTCAATGTCGCCGGCGACGATGCCTTTGCTCGACTCTATGCTACTGTCGAAGCCGACATTGAAGCTGCCCTCCAGGTTTGACCCCGATCCCTCAGTCAATTTCTCAGTTCCTACTCCTCGTGCTACTGGATAGGGAAATCAAGGTTATCAAATTGGTAGATTGTTATTTTTCTGATGTAGGTTTAATTCAGTGGATTTCTTGTGGTTTGGAGTAATTCGTTGAGGATTGAGTATTTTAATTTTGCGGCGAGGTGGATTGGATTCTATTTTGGGTGTATTTTTTGTTGTGCAGAAAGCGGAGGATGCTTCCAGAGAAAAGAATAGGGCGTCGGTGGTGGCGTTGAATGCGGAGATTCGTCGTACTAAGGCTCGATTACTGGAGGAGATCCCCAAGTTGCAGAGATTGGCTCTAAAGAGGGTCTGTGTTCATTGTCTTTACAAATATTTTTAAATTTTACTCTGATTACTCAAATTCCATCTTAAAACCTAGATGTTTCATATGAATTGATGAGAAGATTGTGATTGAAGGATTGGTTCTGTAAATTCATTATGCATTTAGTTTGGTTTTGGAATTTTTATACTTTATTGAAGTTTAGCCATTGGATTTGAATTGCATATCTTCTATCTCTAGATTGCATCGATGGTCTCATTATCTATTTACAGGTAAAGGGGCTATCAACTGAAGATCTTACCACTCGAAATGATTTGGTGCTTGCATTGCCCGATAGGATTCAAGCCATACCAGATGGGACTTCTACTTCCACGAAGAAGAATGGGGGTTGGACATCCTCAGCTTCACGTACTGAAATAAAATTTGACTCAGGTGATGCATTAAACTCGGTTAAATTTCGTTCAACCATTTTTGTGAATCTTTCCACTTTTAGTTGTGGATACCATGAATTAATCTATCTTTGATCTGCACATTTGAATTGATAAAGACGGGCGATTTGATGACGAATACTTCCAACACACTGAGGAGTCGAGTCAGTTCAGGCAAGAGTATGAAATGCGGAAAATGAAGCAGGTTAATCATATGTATCCCTTAGTGTAGTCTCTTTATTCAAGAACCTGCTTACTAGTCAATGGCTGTCATTTAAACCCTTCGTTTTGATGCATATGCAGGATCAAGGATTGGACATGATATCAGAAGGGTTGGATACTCTGAAGAACATGGCTCATGATATGAATGAGGTTATTTATCTTCTATCCCCAGTTTTCCTTTTTTTTCCTTATCAACATATTAGTAGATTGTGATTGTGGGATGTTATTTGCAGGAAATAGACAGGCAAGTTCCTTTGATGGACGAGATCGACACTAAGGTAACAATATCTCTCTCATAATATTTATATATTTTTTACTTATACAGACATATATGTATATATGTACTTGCAAATTCAGTGTTCATATTTATCATCATTACCAAATGTGCTTTTTGTATCATATCAGGTGGACAAGGCTGCATCTGATCTTAAGAATACCAACGTCAGATTAAAGCACACAGTTAACCAGGTTTTGCATTGTTCCTCTGATTTCTATTGTTTAATCTTTATCGTCAATTCCTCAAATGTATATCCTTGTGCATGCACAATACCTAGATTTATATGTATATTTGTCACACATTTGTCAGTTTATCTAATGTGAATTTTATTTTTCTACAGCTAAGGTCCAGCAGAAATTTCTGTATTGATATCATTTTATTGTGCATAATCTTGGGTATTGCTGCCTACCTATACAAGTAAGTTCTTACATTCCACCTCATTGCCCCTAAAGAAGGATACTTAAAATCATTGAGCATTTCTATATTTTTTTTAAAATTCTCCTCATGTATTATGTTTACTATTTCCATCACATAATGAATCTGACATATATATCCGTAATTTGATTCATGTTGCGATGGGAAAAGAGACTGCAACATTTATCTGTTCTTCTTCTTTCTCTCTGTCTTCTCCTTTCTTTCATCATTAGTGTTGGTGTTCTTCTTGGATTAAGTCTCTTATTAAAATCATCTGAGGAATAGGCATCAGAAAAGAATAGAGAAGCCTAGATCCCTGGAGGTATTGGTTAATTGACAATTGATAGGCTTGGCTTCTTGTCGAATGTGAAATCAATTGGGATCCTCTTTTGGGTTGTGATGGTGAATGGTAATCACAAAATTCTCTTGGGGAATGGCCTTAGGTGCTGCCCCATACAATCTCATATCAATTATCAACTATAATAGGGTCTTAACTGCTCTCCCATCCATATATCCTTAGAAAGATTATATTAATTTTGTATGGTGAGTGATTATACAAGTTCATGATTCAGATCCTATCTAGTTGATCGAGCTTTCCATGTTCAACTGTAGTAGTATTAACTGGGATCTCTGTCAGATCTTCTGGGGAATTGTTGAAAGCTATGCCAATTTGGATTTTTACTTATTCATTTTATGTATTACGTTGGTTAACCTCATATTATAAAACGCGAGATTCCTGTTACCCCGAGGGATGTCTATAAATAACCTTTCAAGGTCCTAGGTTCAGTCTTTTAGGTTGAAAAGCTTGTAACTCAAACCCTTGCCCAGAATTAGAGAGAGTCGGCCTTGGGTATAATAATGCAAGGAATGATCCCTTATAATAATATACTGGTTATATTATATTAAAAGAAAGTGATGTTCCTTTTAGAACCAAAGATGGAGATTTCATGATTTCTCTGGCTGGAACCATTGCCTTTACTTTAGAGATTTTGTCATGTATATTACATATTGAAACTGCTTATATTTCAGCTGAAGCTCTAATCGAGTTGCTTCCTCTGCAGTGTGTTGAAGAAATGAGCCAACAGAGGGAAAATCTTCTTGCTAAGATGAGTATCCATATTTTAGTACATTATCTGATGGTGTTTGTGATGTTTACTAATATTTGTATGCATATTCTTTTTTCACACAAGTCGCTGCATTGGCAAATCTTTGTTATCATGCTTGATTATTGAATGTTGCACTCATCAACCTCTCATTACTTTGGACTTGAAATTTGAACTCTGATCTCCATGATGGATATTTTAGCTCAACAATACATACTTTTAGGCATTTATCCAAATATAGAATTGATAAGTTCAAGTTATAGTATCAACCAAATCTCTTGGTCCAGTCGTCAATAAGAACAAGTGGCTTAGAGGAAATGAGTTCAAGTTAGAGTGGTTACTTATATGAAATTTGGTATAGATTGAAATGACTAATTTGAGTCCCAATGTTGTAAGAGTTCATATATGCATGTATCACTTTTTTTTCTTTTTTTTTTTAATATTTTGTCAGAAGGATAATTGAACTATAAGCATATTGTTTATTAAATGATTAGTAGTATATCAAAATGTAATTATAGAAGTAATACAAACTTTGATCCAATCGTAATTATGAACAACTTATGAATGATTAGTTTGCATGTATTAGTCATATCTATGGATACAACTTTTCTACCGTACATAAAAGTGCGACTTGAAACCTATAGTGGAGTGATTTAGAGTTAATGAGGGTAGATATTGAATAGTTTGATTAATTAAATTTGTATCATTAAATTTTATAATCTACTTAGAAGAAAATTCAAAATGTTCATATTAAAATTAAATTTTTTTGTTTTTTTGATACGTTAATAATGATAACAGTGTTAATGTAAAAAGTAGATTTATGTTGCAGTATTATTTAATTTTGTAAAAATTCTAGCTTTTTAAGATATCTATATAAAAAAAAATCTTTTATTTAAAAGAATCTCAAAATTTTGATAATGTCCATATATTCACCTTTAACTATTTTAAAAAATTGTAAATAAATAAAAGTAGGTACCAAGTTTGTAAATGGTTTAAAATTGATAGTTTACTCATATCTATTTGAGGCCATAATCTTTTGCAAAGTGATCTACAAACTAGTGGTGAAAAACAATACAAATAAAAGGAAGTTATGGATTTGATCATCCTTTCGTGCATGAGAAACTCATTTTGGATAAAAGAAACAAACAAAATCGACAACACTTATGATTGAGTTTTATAATTTAATCCAACAATAGTCTTTTCATGAGATTATTTGTCTGTATTCACTGCAACCATTTAAAAAAAAAAAAAATCAGTTAAAAGATAAATGTTTAGGAAAATTACCTAAATAGATTTAATTATTAAATACACTTTAGTCTTAAATCCCTCAACAATTGGGCATTTGGTCTAGTGGTATGATTCTCGCTTAGGGTGCGAGAGGTCCCGAGTTCAATTCTCGGAATGCCCCAACTTTTTTCTATTTTTTATTTCCTTCCCCTTTCTCAATATCGGGCCTCCGACCCATTGGGACCATACAAATATCTTCCGGCTCAAATTTCTTTTTTAATTTTCATAACTATATATATATAATTGGTAGAGAGTATGGATAGTATATTAAATACAATCAAAACGGTGACTAATACCTGTTCGGTCTCAATTTAGCTCACATGGATTTTTTATTCTCCGTTCATTTTCCTTGAGCCAAAAAAAAGATACATTCCGACTTTTTGGTTGAGAAGATATGTCTAATTGAACCATACTCAAATTTGTAGACCATTACTAAACTTAAACATAGTTTGAAATTTCAACATTTTTACTATTATTTGAAATCATCGTATGATATGAAAATTTTGATTAATGAGAAATTATAAATGAAATCAGCCTTTCGGCCAAAGAAAGAGAGAGGGGAGGTTACAACTTGTTCACCTGATATCTAGTCTTGTTAGAGTCTGGTTTTGTAACAGCCCAAGTCTACCGCTAGTCGATATTGTCTTCTTTAGACTTTTCCTTTCGGGCTTTACCTTCAGGCTTTAAAACGCATCTGTTAGGAGAAGGTTTCCACACCCTTATAAATGGTGTTTTGTTCTCCTCCCCAACCAATGTGGGACATCACAGGTTTACTTCGGTTTACTTGCCAGAGAATTCCGGGTTCATACTTCGACCGCAGGTACAGAACAACAAAGTTCTCTATAACATCAGAGGAACTCTCAGAGTTGGAGCTTCACTGGGTATCATCCATTACTCCTACTGGTTGATTTGCCGATACGAGTTGGTGATGAGTAGTCCACCAACCAGAGTTTTAGTTGCTTGGAGTTGCAAGACCAAGAGGTGAAGAAGCAGAAATATATAAGAGCCTGAACAAATATCAGTTAAACAAGATTCTACTTGTTTGACATGGTTTACACCATTGTTTGGATTCTACATTCTCAAACTTAATGCAAGGAAATTCAGATAGGACATGGCTTCTATGTGTACCTTTAAGGTGATTCTTCACTAACAATGGGCATAAAAGGTGAACGTAGGATCAACCTGTGATGTCCCACATTGGTTGGGGAGGAGAACAAAACACCCTTTATAAGGGTGTAGAACCTTCCCCTAGCAGACGCGTTTTAAAGCCTTGAGGAGAAGCCCGAAAGGAAAAGCCCAAAGAGGACAATATTTGCTAGCGGTAGACCTGGGCCGTTACACAACCAATGTGTATAGACTTCATAGACTTCAGAAACACAACTGACAGAAAAATTCAAGTTAAAGAACTCAACCCAATTGCTGTTGGAGTATCAACCAGATCTCCCTTTAGAATTCTCTGCCAATCACCTTTTTTTTCTTTTCTTTTTTTTGAAAAGAACTACTTTTTTTCAAACTGACAATTTTTCTTATTTTCTTTTATAACTATGAAATTTCTAGCCAGCTTACTGCTATAGAACATTGTCAAATTCTACCACACTTGCTGCTGGGAATCTTATCTGCCCTATGGCTAACTAGATAAAAGTGTCTAGATTTTCAGCTTGTTAGCTGTTCCCTCGACTGATTCTTCCACTATACCATCATCTATTATCAATGAATCCAATCAAAGATTCCATTACTAAGCATATTCTCTAATGAATATTTAGAACAGAAAACTATGCATGAGATAAGGAAAGGCTTGAAATAATAAGGAACATAACATCCTGATCATTCTATCTTCAAACTATGAATGCACCAATACCAAAGGGGAAGATGGACTATAGTTGATTCAAAAGCAAACTGACTGATAGAAGTTCAGGCAACAAAGTTCATTTAGAATAATGCATACAAGCAAATCCGAATCATCTTGGCTATTAAACTGTTCATTAAAATCAAGCATCTCCCCGAATCTAAAACTGAAGGAATAAGAGATTATTTACTTCACAATAGAACAAAGAGCATGGAGAATTCATATTCAAACATCAAAGTGGATCCAGAATGTAGCTGAGAGCCAAAATTGTAAGATAATTCCTCAAGAGGTAAACTAAAAACTGGAAACTTCTAAAAAAATATCAGAAATTTTACATTTTATTGAAGGAATTTGAAGAGCTATAAAGTTGAGATTTAAAATTTTGTTTTGGCGTCTGTTTCAAGTTGTTTGATGGGCTTAATAATTCATTCTAAAATTTGTTGAGAACAGAGCTGAATGTAATAAAGTACGAGTTCTGATTCTCATCTTATAAAACGCCCTCTTTACCTTTTTCCTTATTTTCCTATCATAGAACAAGAATTGTTTGCAGAACCAATGACAGCAAAACTTCAACTTCTAAGCCTCAAACTGTAATAACTATAACATAAACACTCCTCAGAAATCACAGAAGTTCCTCTTCCTCATCCACTAAATAGAAATAGAGATAGAATACAGAAAATAAATGAAGGAAAACATCATTGAAGTGAGTTATGATGATGAACCTTTCTCCATTGGGGCTTCAGAGTTCATCAGGTGTCTTGGCCGAGATGGACAAGGCGTGCAGTCCACTCTGCAACTCTTCTTGCAACAGATTATAAATGAGCCTGTGCCTTTTCACTAAGCTTTTCCCTTCAAACTCCTTTGACACAACCTTCAAGTTAAAGTGCGTCTCTCCATCGCTACCCCTTACCCCAGCATGCCCTGCATGCTGGTACGAGATATCTTCCACATTCAATTCCACTGGATTAAGCTCTTTCTCCAGTTTCTCCTTAATTCTCTTCCCTCTACTTCCCAAAACACCAGAATTGTCACTTCCTTTATCTCCCAACTTCGAATCCCCATTTGGTTTCTCGGCATCAGTTTTGGAATCTGATTTTACTTTTTCCACAGCATCATCTATTTGCGATGATGAAATCGCACTGCCATTACCTTTTTCTGATCCCACAAGTAACCCAAGCGCCTTCCTCTGCATCAATTTCAACATATTCAAAAACCCATTATTTCTAGAAGGCGTGAGGCTCTGTTGAAGACCAAGAAGAACAACAAAATCAGGAGAAACCCTAAGAACCTCCTCCACAGGGCGATTAGAGAGTCCTTGAACGAGGAGAGCGGCAAGGCCCTTGGTTAGAGCAGAGTCCGAATCGGCTTCATACACAACATTCTTATTCGAATCCAAATAAGCCCTAACCCAGACCTGAGAAACGCAACCCTCGACCTTGTTAGACTTGTTTTTGAACTGGGGGTCGAGGGGTTCGAGCTTTTTGCCATAGAACAGAAGCTGCTCGTATTTGGCCCTCGAATCCTGAACTGATTGAAAGAGCTTGACTATTTCTTGAAGCTTAGGAGGGAGTTCTTCCACGGGTTGCAGAGGGTTGGAGGAGGAGGCGGAGGCCGATACGGAGAGTGACGACGGCGATTTGGGGGTAATCCTTTGGAAGGAAATGGATCGAAAAAAACAGAAATTGTGAGATTGAGAGGAGATTAAAGCTTTGGGGAATTGAGAAGCTATTGGGGATTCTGTTGTGAGCAATCGAAGCCTAGAAGACGACATGGCTTCCAAATTTTTGGAAGCGCTGAGCCACAACTGACGGAGTAGAGAAGGGATGGGTCTTTCGAGAATCAGAATCGGGGATGACATTTAAATCGGTGGGGAAATTAGTTTTAAGAAAAAAAACTAATTTAATATAATTATTTCAGATTATTGCAATTTTTATTTTTTTATTTTTTATTTTTTTTTTACTTGAAATATAAATATTAAATTTTATAGGAGGAAGAAATTCTTTTTAAGGAGATAAAAGGATTTTTTTTTTTTTTTTGACAACAGAAAAGAAAATAAATCGTTATTTAACATAATCTTTTATTCTAAAAAAATCTTTAAATTTTATATTAATATAATTATTCAATTATAATATATTTTATTTTATTTCTTTTAAGAATAGATCTCGTTTATGCTCATATATTTACGAAACATTAAACTAAGTGAAACCTAAAAAGTGGTAGCACGAGTCTTTTGATAAGACAAAATATATATATATATATATATATATATATATATATCTTGTTATCGTTAAATGACGTATTTATTTGTACTAATATATATATATATTAATTGATTAATTAATCAAATTTCTATTTTTTTTACATAGCTATTTTATTATCTATTCATACAATTGTGAAATAGTAATATAAATATATATATATATATAATTATTTTAATTTTTTGTTTATCCTTATCACAAATTTAAATGAAAATGAATAAAAATATTTTTTAATTTTAGAATATTAATTTTTTAAAAAAAAATTATATAAAAAAGGAACTATAAAGAAAAAAAAATTGAATATATATATATATATATAAATGCAAAAAATTAGTATAAGAAACTAATATTAAGAGTTTTGAATTATATATATGAAAAATTATTTTTAAAATGGAGAAACTTTCTACCATAATCACGTCAACATCATTTGAAAAGAAATAAAATCAGATAATATTACAAAAAAGTTTTGTAATATAAATATGAAAATACAAAAATTTGAATAATCTCTTACCTCTAATTTAAGTTGCTTAGATTACGATAATTTTTTTTTGTTAGCAATGTCTATTAGATATTGGGTTAGATATGAAGTAATGATTTGTTAAATCTCCCCCTTTGAAAGAGTGATAGAAATTTTTATTTTGTTTCATCCTCGTGAAAATTAGCTCAGTTCTTGGAATAAGAAAACTAACACCTCACAACCAAAATAGTAACGCATACCCTTTCAAATGACTTAGGAAGCACAGACATATGGTGTATAGAGAGCTTTTGGTTACATACACGAACTCTGAGATGTATGCATTGAGAAAGAGGGAAGAAGAAGAAGATCGAGCAGGGGGGGCAGTATTATTATACACACAGTTGAAGTTATTTTAGTATTTGTACCCAGCTTCGTACAGGCTCTCCGAGGCTAACCCGTTGCCGCTGCCACCGCTGTACTTGCCCAGAGTGGCCTCCGAGTTCGCCTTGCACCTAACCAAGAACGCTTCTTGAGCTTTCTCAACGTTCTCCTTCTTCCCACTCCATATCTTCAGCGTACTTTGCTGCAATGCTCGCCCAAATGAGAAGGAAAGGGTCCATGGCTTCAACACTTGCAGTTTGTTTATGGCATTGAGGTTCAGTGTGGCTTCTTCTTCGCTTTGTCCTCCCGACAGGAACACGATCCCCGGGACGGCGGCTGGGACGGTCCGAAGAAGTGCAGCCACTGTGTATTCTGCCACTACCTCTGGAGCTACCTATTTTTGCATAACATCATCATCTTTAATTCAAGATATAAGTGTGTTTGAATATTCAAGATGAACAAGGTAGAGAGAAGTTTGACCTTTGGGCTAGCCGAGCCAGGGGTGACCATATTGGGCTTGAGGAGGGTCCCTTCAAGAAGCACATGGTGGTCACTCAGAGCCTTGTAAACCGCAGCCAGCACAATCTCAGTAGCAGCAGCACACTTCTTGATATCATGAGTACCATCGGTAAGGATTTCGGGCTCTACAATAGGAACCAACCCATTCTCCTGACAGATAATGGCATAGCGAGCCAAGCCCTGAGCGTTCTGTTGGATAGACAACTCAGAGGGCTCAGAAGCACCAATCTTGAGAACAGCACGCCACTTGGCAAAGCGAGCGCCGGCTTTGTAGAATTGTTGGCACCGAGCCCCAAGGGAGTCGAAGCCTTGGGTTGTGGTCTCGCCGTTGGTGCCAGCCAACTCGACAGTGCCCTTGTCCACTTTGATGCCTGGAATTACATTGTTCTCTTGAAGCACTTCAACGAACGGCTTCCCATCTGATGTCTTTTGGTAAAGAGTCTCTTCGAAGAGGATTACACCTGAGAGATAAGAGAGAGCATTGGGAGAGGTAAAGAGAAGCTCACGAAGGGCTTGGCGGTTGGACTCCACGTTCTCAACGCTTATGCTTGCCAGCCGCTTTCCAATTGTGCCAGTGCTCTCATCAGCTGCTAATATGCCCTTCCCTGGTGATGCAATGTACTTGGCATTCTTAATCAGCTCCTCTGCACAAAAATAAACATGGTAATTTTTAGAACACATCACAACACTATATATATATATATACATAGATAGAGAGAGAGAGAGAGAGAGAGAGAGGTACCTGCATACTTTCCAACAAAGGCAGACATGGTTAAAGGTGGAGGAGGGGGGAAGGTTCTGATTCTGAGAAGAAGAAGGCTTCAATCTATATAGATAAGCTTTGTTCATGGAATATAGTGGCAGAATCAGAGCCCATGCAAGTACATGGACACGTGTCACAAAGTTAGCCTAAAGGGGGTTATCGAGGTTGGATAGAAGAATGAGTGATGGCTTTCCAAGCCAAGTGGCAAGTGGCAAGTGGCAACTCATCCCCTCGATTATCCATCCCCCATACTTGAACAATACTCAAAAATCCTGTTAGTTTGTATCCTTTCGATGGTCCTCATCTATTTCTTCCTTCAGCCGCACTTCTAAACAAAGTTGTTTTTTGGATTTTACCTCTCTCCATACCCATACTCTTCCTTCATCTTTTTGTCTCTTTGAGCGAAGGTGCCCCTAATAATCATTCAAAATAATATCTAAAATAATATCTAACGGTATAAAACAATCAGCCACGTCTATGTAGTAAACGTCTCTCTCTAGGTAAATATATTACAAGGCATGCATAATATATCAAAAGGCAACTACACAGCCAAAGAAGAAGAAGAATAGTAATAGTAGTAATAATAACAATAATATAATAAGGGGGCGGCGTTTGTTTCCATATGTAAGGCACTTATGAGTCAAAATTTTTTCTTTCTAAACACCTCGTGAAGCGCATTCATATAATAACCACATTATTTTGAGGTAAGATCATCTCTCTCCACGATTAACGACTGGCTATGATTCGGGTGTGTCGTAGGAGTGTTATTACTTGAGAGAACGATTACTGTGGAGAGGCCTCACTTCTTCATCATCGTCGGTTCCAAAATATCGGTCCCCAAACTCACCCATACCAGGCACCACACGAAAATCTTCATTCAGACCAATCTCAATTTCAGAGGTCACTATCTTTATTCTTGGAAAACGTTTGCACACCACATGTACGCCTTGAGGTGCCTAGAGTGAGGAAGAAAGGGACAATTCAATAAGAAAGAAACAGAGAGAAAATATGCTCTTCTGTAGAAATGAACTTCACGAACACTTCGTAAACTTACCGATATGAGATTGAGAAATATAATATTAGGCTCTGGAACACCCTTGCTTATGAGCAAAGAAATAGCTTGCACCGCTGAATACCCTGAAGAAACGTCGAGACTATCAGACCTACTCACAACCAGCCAATTCATGTCACTGATCACATGAGAGTAACCAATGGCCATGACAAAGCTTAAAAATCATATATTTGACAATTTATTGAATATGAGCCAATATCACAGAATAGCTAACCTGTGCCTAGGATGGGATCCAATAGTAAAACATGTCTATTGGAGATATCAGAGGGTAGTTTTTCATAAATTAACTGCACAAAGCATACAACGTCAAAACCTGTCAATATATGCATGCATTTGGGAACAAAACCAAAGAAGACGCGAAAACAAGAGCATACCTGTTGACCATTGTCGCCTTCCCTATGAATGAGAATCTTTCCAATTTTGATGCCTTTACAACATGCCCGCAGAGCATTTTCCATACTCTCACCACTGAAATCAGTTTAAAGTACTCAACAATGTAACTTATAAGGATCAAGATAAAAACGCAATATCTACACAGATTAGAGACAAGTCTTTGGAGTACTGAAACAAACATTTTGGTACGCAAATAATAGAAGAAAAACGTCTAATCTTCAAAAAGAAATGGGATTTTCGTCTAACCTCCTGATGACAGATACACCACATAACCTCTTGCAGAAATCAACACCACTATACACAGATCCTGTATCCACACCAAAATATTTCAAGTTTTAGCGGCAATGAATTTATTCCACATTGTATGTAAATAAAATGGATAACATCACATCTCAAAAAGAGAACAAACCCAAATGAAGACAGTTGTGTTACTATTAAGCATGCTGCATCATCATTGTGCTCAATGCATATCTTAGTGAGAAAGTTACAACATAGGAATATCTGCATGCAGATCAATCGATTATGATTTCTAGGTAAAGCAAGCAAGGATTTGGTTATTTATATGGACGGATGAGTTGTCAAATTCATTTAACAAAATATAGTTCGTTGTCCCTACCCAAATACCAACGTTCATGCAGAGAAGAAAACCATGACTGAACTAAAAGTTAAGAATGAAGCTTTAGAAAGAAGTAACAACAGCATAGATGCCAGAGAGCAAAAATGTAAATCATTTAGACTTGATTATTTAAAAAAATAATAATAATAAAAAATAAATAAATAAAAATCTAAAGGCATTTAAATTTGACAGAAAAAGCATACAGTTCAAAAATATGTGCAAAAAAGGACAGCAACTAAATGCATAGATACTCGTCCTTCAACTGATTGATAAATGAACATTTTACACCATAAGCCATAATGCATAAGTACATTGGCAAAACATGTTAACTGGCTTACCAGTTGGAGTTGTCACCTGCTTCTCTGTAAATGGTAAATGTCCCAGACCATGTTCAACAACCTGCATCAAGGGTCAGGAAGTCATGACAAGAAAAGAAAAACCAAACAGAAACTTCTTGGAGAATTTATATAAGAAAAGTTAAACACTGATAGAATAAAGGTTTCCATCGGCACAAAACTTACCAAACGAATCAACCGGTCGGCATAAAACACAAAATCATGCTTTGTTGTTTTAGCATCTCGTATTAATGTATGCATGCCTCGTATCTGGAAGAAAAGAAAAAGAACCAGTAATAATCCCCAACAAAAACAGACAGTATGTTTTGCATTCTTCAGGTAAATAGCAAAACACACAGTAGACAAGTCTATATACCTGGAAGGTAGACTGGATAACATATAAATTAGGGTATATTTTACAAAGATCATGCTGACCAAGCTTCGTGCGAATGTGTTGTACAATCAAATCAATGGCAACATGATTGTCACCCCCTCTGGGAATGATGATATCAGCATACTTCTTTGTTGGAAGTATGAAGTCATCAAATGCAGGCTTTACAAATTTTGAATACTGCATCAACAAGACAGCCAAAACATTATTATTATATTAAAAAAAAAAGGAAAAAAAGGGAGAAAAACATGATTTAAAAACAACTAAAGGTTTTAAAAACATTCATTTATAAAATCACGTTGTACTGAAAGTAAAATGTGTGGAAAGAATATAATTGGGATAAACAAGATTGTAGATTAATTACCATGCGTCTATTATTTGCATAAGTAGGAAAATCTAGTGAGTAAAAGTAAAAATAAACATTGTCCCTGAAGAAGCACTCCCATTACAAATAAAAAATAACATAGCATAGTACTTAACATCAGTGAATATTTGATGGTACAAACTACTAACCTGATCGAGTACTGCAGCTATGTCTCTAGCCTTATCCACAGTATCACGCTTAATCCTTCTCGCTAAACGAACATCAGCATCTGCACTGAAAAGTTTAAAATGTGAAGCAATTATTCAACTTAGTAGGTTAAACGTTTACCCAAGTTTTGAATGCGCCATAGGAAAATGTCTGGTTTATTAAACAAAAAAGAGGTATTGAAAATAATTGAAAGGAAGCTGAAGCATTTGAAAACCTTTTAAAATTCAGAAATATGTTTGGAAGAAAAATTCTTTAAATGCTTGAAAAATATAATGATTTTACTTGCACCCATAGTTCTCTGAAAAATTTAAGACATTTAAATGAAGAAAGTTTAATATTAGAAAACCTTTCTCAAACCACAAACTAGAGTGAAGCCTTATCACCTCAATGTTAATGAGAATGCAGATATTTTTATCTCACCTACCACCTCCACCCAAACACAGACCACAAAGGATAAGAACAGTCATAGAGAGAAGAAATGGCTTCATTTTCAAATCGGATAGTCTCAAGAGTTAATAATTTTATAACATAGAATAATATCAACACCATTCACAAGTAGAGACAATGACAAAGAACCTCTACGACTTTATTTTCAGATCCAAAAAGTCTCATAAGCTAATAAATTTCATTTCATGGAAAAATAGAAACAGCACATTTGAAAAGTAAGGACATAGCATAGAGACCTGTATCAACAAATATCTTCATATTCATCAATTCTCGAACACGAGGGTCATGGAAAACAAGAATTCCTTCCAAAATGATAACATCTGCAGGGTTAACCTGCAAATGAGAATTAGACAGTTATTGTGTCTGTAGAACAAAAATTAAAAAGGAATAACGATGCCATGAATCTATGCTGGATTTATTTGTGAGTACCACAATAAGATATTAACTAGACAATGTAATGAAGGTGAAATAGAAAATCTTCCATAAAATCAAACACCTCCCCCCCCATCATAAATCAAATACCGATGACACCTTGGCTTTCATTTTTCAATAAATTAAATAGAGCTTATATAAAAACAATCGATCTTTTAGAGGTGTAAACTATCCATTCAAGCATTCATCGATTTATAACTTTTACCCGTTAAATAGGTCTCTTTACTACAAAATTTCATGTACTTTACCTCCCAGATCAAACTCAAGTTATCAAAACCCGAACAGAGTAGAAGAGCAGAATCAAATTCATTGTACAGTCATGTCTTAGTATCCTAAAGATACATCACGGCACCTTGAGAATCTATTTGCATGAAAGTAATGTCACATCAGAATCTAGAAAGAGAATTTTCAGTATGACTAATTCCTATGCTCCACATAGAATGTAAAAAATCTAGAAGTCATACTGAAAATTCTAATTGACATACCCTTCTTGGTGGAAAAACGTTATTTTTGTAACTCTTGAAGTCATATTTTGGAATATCTACAGGCTCCCCATGCCTCAATTTCTCCATCGAACTTAAAAGTTCCTCTGTGTCAAATGCATCTGATACAAGAAATTTTACATCAGAAAGAAGCATTCCATCAATTTTTCCCACACCAACCCAGAACACATCTACAATATATACCAAACTCATGCAGTATATATAACCTCACCAATAGATGGTCCTTCAGACTATTATTAAGATGACATGCCTATAATTAACCATTAATAATTAGATCCTCCAATTAAGAGTACAACTTAGAAAACAATAATATTCAAGCTTTTCAAAGGGTAAAACCTATAAGTATCTCTAAATATTGCATCAACTATATGATTCACAACCGTCATACAAATGCAACTAGAAAGTTCAAAATTTTTATGAATTTGTAAATCTGTATTTTCAAGCCTAAATTGGAGCCTTTATTAGCCCCAAAATGTTGACGGGAATAACCAGTTACCACAACCTAATAGATTTCATCACATGCCAAAAGTATAAATTCAATCTATTAGATTATTCTCTTACTCATAGAAATTGACCAGAACACCAGCAAATCAAAACAGGAAACAAATAAAATAACATGGTAGTATAGAGAGGGCAGTCATAGGAATTGTGGAAAATAGATGACCGACAAGGAAGATACAAAATGGTTAAACAAACATTTAGTAATTTCCAATGAAGAATATGCCATCAGAGAAATATTAGCATCAAGATATATTTGGAACTATTCAATCGTGAAATACAAAAGGAATTATTCGATTATTCTAAGATATGAATTATTAACTGAAACATTAAATTAAACTTACTAGGATGGTCAAAGTTGTATTCATGGACTTGTGCAAGTTCCTCGGAAGTTAAATAATGATAGAAGGAATCCTTGAGACCAGCATATAATATCAACATCAGTGTCAGAAGCTCATCAGATTTAAATCCTCACTTGTGATTCTCTTCCATGCTCCAAAGAATCGGAGTGGCAAAAGGTGGAGGTAGATTTAAGTTTTAAAAATCTATAAATAAGGCACTTATATATATAGGAGGGTGGTGAGAATTCAGATTAATTCCAAGCAGTTGATGTTCTCAAATCTCCTGTTTAGTGGCTCAGTGTTTCAAGTTAAAGTTAATCAAACATAATACTTCAAATGATTGTCACCAGTAAATGAAATTTTCTTCGAGAAAAGCTACCTGGTTTACAAGTACGACTCGCTGGTCATGAAGTTGATGAATGATCATATCACAAACGGTTGTCTTTCCAGAGGTCGCACCACCCGCAACCCCTTCAAAGATAAAAAAGATTTGTGAGCCATACACATCGAAGATCAAAGAGACCATTAGTTTGAGTGTGTTCGGAAAACACAAAGTTAGGGAATACACAAAGAATGTCATAAAATGATACTAAATTAAATTATAATAAAATAGAAGACTGGAAATCTTCTAGAACTGACTGCCACACCCACCCACCAACAACATAAGAAAATAATAGTAATAATAATAGTAATAATAATAATAATAATAAAGGTGACTTGATTCGTTTTACCAGACCTTCGACGCCATTTTGAGTTTTATGAATCAGTTAACAACGGGAAAAGGTGAAAGAAAAAAAGAGAATGAAGAAGAATAAAATTTGTTCACATATCATGTAATTTTAGCTATAAAGTGTGAAATGATTGAAGTTACTTCAAAAAAGGCCAAGATTAAAGTCACTTTTGTCAACTATTTTGATGCAGATTGATAACCATTACGCATCATTACAGTTACCATCTAAAGAAATTTAGGACAAACGTCACTTTCTTTTTAAATAAACGTCAGTTTCATGCAACTTTCATCTACTCCAAGAAAATAAAATCAAACATGTAATGCACGAAATACTTGCCTATGACAAAAGGTTGTTTTTGAAAATTTTCAGTTTCTGACATCAAGTTCTTCGTATGTCCATTTTGTTGCTTCAAACTATCCATATAAAGTCCAGAAAAATGCACGCCTGATGAGGCCTCTATTAAATCAGCAACTGAAGCAGAGCCCATCCCCAGGATCTTAACTAGCAATCAGTGTTCCTGATTTAAAGAGGAAAACCATTTAGCATATCTTCAACAGCAAGAAGCCATTCATAAATCAATTCCTTTACAGCCAACAAAATAAGCACATACAGACCAAAAAAACCTCCCCTCTGCATGACTTAAAGATCTACTAGTCTTAAGAGCCAAAAACATAATAAAATCAATCTTAGCATAAATGGCCTCAAGAGATCTAAACACCACAACACTATATTATCCCCCCATTATTTCATAGATCCACACCACCTGCATTAACTGGGTATTTCTACTCTCATCAATGTCATTGAAAACTTATGTACGATTGTTTTCCTTATTATCATAAGGAAAATAAGAAGCGTTAAAAATTGATCACAGAGGCTTTTATTTAACCGTTTCAGTAAATTTAGAGCGGCCTGCAACTTAGCAAACTACTTTTATTCAACACTTAACAGCCAGCATAAGCTCTGTACCATATGATATATTAACGAATTCCAACCAAGCAAAACTCCATCCACAAACAGCATCCGATTCACACAATTGACATAAAATCCAACCTCAATCACATTTCGCATCCGTACAGCAGCAGAATTACATTCCTAAACAACAAAGATCAACAGAACCGCAGTACAGCAATTACAACAAACACACACAAAAAGCAGATTCAGATTCTTCGACAGTGAAATCAACAGAAAGTGGAGAAATCTGCATTAACCCAACTCTATCCACCAATCCGCAAAAGAAAACGAACGAATCGAGATCATAAATAAACAAAAGACAGCAAGCAATAAAAAAAAAAAGATTCAAAGTTGTGCTACATACCAGTACGATTACGCAGCAGATCCAATCGAAATCCCGCGGCGATCAGGTAACGTATGCAAATTCCTTTCTTAAAAAAGAAAAAAGAAATATTCTTTAATACTATAATGGATTAAAGAAACAAAAACTGAGATTCAAAGATTCAGTCAAATTAATCAGGAAAGTAAAGGAAAGAAACCAAATGCAGTTGAGTCCGAACGCACCGACGGGAAATTGCTTAGAAAGTGAGAAACGAAGTAGGAGGAAGAAGAGGAAGAAGAGGAAGAAGAGGAAGAAGAGGAAGAAGAGGAAGAAGAGGAGAGAGAAAGAAAATGAAGGTTTTTTGCTCTGATACAGACGTTTGGATTGGCAGTATATATACAGTGGAGCCGGAGATAGAGGAGACGGAGACCTTGAATCCGATTCCATTTTTTGGAAAGGTGGGCCCGATATCCGGTGCTTCCCGTTTTTATTAAAAATATTATTGATATTGTCCAGAAAAATTTTTAGTGCACCATATTTATTCTTAAATTATCGAGCTGTTGTAATATACCTGTCCTTCTTGTCTAATATATATATATTTCTTTTACATTATTATTAAAAAATTTAATAGTATAGAATATATGGAGTTTTTTTTTTTTAATATATTTGATATTAAAATCTCTAAATATCAACTTCAACCGACAGATTAGGTGGGTTAGACTAGAGAAATCTTTTGGATGAACTCAAAATTTTGGGTTGATGACTCGACCCACTTAAATAGAGTTAATAAATCAATCCAACCCAACCCTCTATTTTCAAGTGGGTGACTCGAGCAACCCGAATACAATTCACAACTCAACCCAACTCAATCCGAAAATGGTTGGGTTGAATTGGGTTGTCGGATTATTTTTTTGAATTCTTAAAAATCATACTTATTCCTAATACATGTTACGTTAGTAACTAAAATCTCATAAAATCTCATTAATATTGATTACAAACATGAAATATTCTTAATATTTATCTTAAAAGTATAATGGGTTGGATTGAGTTGACCTAATCAAAAAATGTCAACCACATCTAAATTTTTTATTTTTTAAAAAATTAATCTAATTTAATTGAAAAAAAATCTAACTCAACCTCATTTGTTTGGGTTGGATAGTCTACATTGATTTGATCATTGAGTCATATGAATTTCTCTATTAAAAAAATTAAAAAAATAATATCACGACATAAGTTACTCTCGTTCATTATTAATTAGATAAATATTTAAGAACAAAAATTACGTTTCCTCTCCCGAACACATACTTTTAATTTAATTGTATTGTATGGTTTTTTAATAAAGAATTGTTTTTATATTTTAAATAATATTGTAGATCTTACATCATCCTTGAAAGCTGTTGACTCAATTAATTAAATAATAATAAATTAATTAATTAATGTCGTTAAAGTATACAATTTTGAGGAAGGTGTAATAATAAAGTGAAGAATATATAATATAAGCCAAAACAATGAATGGTAGTGCGGTCGGGCGGTAACGCTGTCGTACGGCGGTGCTGTGGAAAAACTTAGCATAAATTACGATTCCAGCGTGGCACTGACTCGGCTGTGGGCCCACCGCTTTTTTCAATTCGGAGATTGATTGCCATTGATTTCTGTATCATAATATTCTGTAATTTCTTTTAAAAAAGGAAATTTTTGCTTTTCCCAATAAATGGTTCTCCACGTTGTTTTCTAATTTTTTATCTATTTTTTTTAATTAATTTAAATAATTTTATTAGGTTATATTAATAACTAAAATCCCATAAATCTTAAATATTTATGGTTACAAATATTAAATATTTTGTAGAGTTGGGTTAACCCGAAAAAAATATAACCGAATCGACTCAAATTTTTGATTTTTTAAAATTCAACTAAAGCTAAATCGAAAATAAATCTAACCCAACTCAACATTTGTGGTTTTGTTTGGGTAGTTTAGGTTTGTCGAGTTCTTGAGTTATATGAACATCGTTAGTCATGTCGCCACACAGGAGGGGCATGGAGACGTAAAAAGGGATGAACTGGGATTTGTTTCATTTGTGAAGAATCTCAAAGAGCTCGTGACGGTTGAAATTATGTTAAATTGAGTGGATTGATTGCATATGACAAATAGGAGAACGAACTTACCGAACCAAGAAAAAAAGAAAGGGCTTAAACAAAGAGTCAATTGTGCGGCCCAATTTCTATTGATTAATAAGTGATGCTCTCGTATCTTTTTACTCCACTTTTCATCCACACTAACTTTCAGTAGTTATCAAACCATTTATAGGGAACACGTAGTTCTTGAATGCTCCTCCACATCAACTGGTATAACCTGCTAATACTTGAAAAAACAAGAGAAATGAGTGAGTATAAAAGCACTGGTTTTCAAGTTTGAGCATAAGCTTTCATGGTTTTGCTTTAGGCTTTCCTTAAAGGCATCATACTAAGTATTCCTTTACTTATAAACTCAGGATCATTTCCTAAATTATCCAATGTGGGACTCACTCCTAACCATCTCAACATTTTCCTCATTCTTTTTTATCATCTATTGATTCTTGACTCATGAGATTGAAGCGAGCCCATGAGTTCATCACATGGTTAAATTTTGGAGTTAAGCTTTCCAACAACTTTGCAACAATTGTTTCATATGAAAATTTCTCTACATAGCGACGCATTTTGCTAACTATTGTCAGACAAAAAATCAGCAATTGATTCAGTATTCGTCATGAGAAAAGTTTCAAAATCACGTCTCAGATATAACAATTTGACTGTTATGGCATTTGAATTTTATTTAATGTAGTTGATGCTACAATTCGTGAGAAGATAGTCTCATGAATTGCTTGCTAATGAATGAACAGAGTTTTGACATTTTTTTTCTTGGTTTCTCTCGCCCTTTTCTTTTATTGTGAGTTCAAATACATCAACAAACCTATACTCTATCTCGTCCCATAGTTTCTGTAGTCTAATCTTTTTTTATTGCTAATTTGCTTCTAATATGTCAATTTGGTCTTAATTTGTTCTAATTTGTTCTAATGGGACATATATTTAATCATTTTCAAGATTATTATAAATCAATTTTAATAGAACAGGTCGAAAGGAGTCGAATACGATGAACCGGAACTCGAAATAAGTCTCCACGTGCCCGCACTTGTGCTTGCGCTGACCCACATGCCTAGCTCCTTGGCTACTTGCACCTCCACGTGCAAATGAAGCACATACGCCCACGCGTCTTCAACCTCTTGACAAGCTCGTTTTTCCTGAAGAAGTAACGATTTGGTCATTGTTTTGAAGAGAGACCAAGTGAAAAAGACCCAGCCAACTACTTAGTAAAAAGCAACCCACATAAGGATGAAATGAAAAATTAATTTAATTTTATATTACGAGAAAAAATTAATGTTACATATATTTTAAAATCTCATTATTAATGTTTCTATTATGTTTTGGTAAAGGATCCAAATGAAAAATCAACTTAATCCTCATTTAAATTAATTTGTTACTTCAACGTATAAAATATCTATTATATGTATTTACAAAATTATATACCAGAACGAGGATGATTTAAAATATTATTTTATTAATTTAAGAAAAATAAAAAATAAAAAATATGCTAAATTTAACTAAAAAAAATAAAAACAAAATCAATTAAGTGAAATAAAATTTATTTTAATACAATTTGATGGACCCTTTTAAGTCTAACAATCTTATATTATAATCTTTCCATATCGAAACGGGGGCAAAAGTGGAATTTCACTCCCAACTTAATATATGGAAATGCAAAGAATATATAGATTAGTGATTTTGTTTGGTTTTTTAAGCACAAAATGTAATAAGAAAGGTTTTTAAGAGCTGAGAGGGAGGAGACTTTAGGACTACGCCTTTGACTAAAAATAAAAATAATAAAATAAAATAAAATAAATAAAATAATAATATTAATAATGGGTTAAATAAATGGGGCACATGCCACATAATGTAAAAAAGAAGGCGCATGGCCAAAAGTTTGCCTCCATAATCATTCGTTTAACTCCGAACGTAGCTGAGAAATGATCAGGTTTCTATTGGTTTGAAGTTAAGAACATACAACGGTACGAATTTTATTTATGCTACAATTACAGAGCTGTGGGGTCACCGACAAATCGCAATGCCCGCATTGATTCCGATGGTCACGGTCAATTCATCATAAAAAAGAAAAAAAGATAAACCGGCAGTTTGAATCATAATAATTACGAAAACCCGGAAGGACCATTCGTACTATTTGTGTGAGTAATGTACCGTATCAAAACCCGTAAACCACTCATACTTCTATTAAGTAGTTCCGACGTGGGAGGAAGTTGTACACGTGTCGTAATCACATTTGACTCATGTTATCAGACGTGGAATAACGTTTTGAAGACAAATTCTTCGTAAAGGCTCGAAAACACCAACTTATTTAATGATAATTTATTAATGTTGTCTAGTATGGGGCTTCTGACGGTGTGTCGTTTATTGACGTCCGGCTTTTAACCCTCCTTCCTGCCGTTAATCAACGGCCGTCGTCTCGGAATCTTTTTCCTTTTTCAAATTTCAAATTTTTTTTGTTTCCTTTTTGGGTTATTTATTGTATTTATTTTTATTTGTCGTGGACAAAAAAAATATATATGGAATTCCCTCCTCATACCGTACTAAAAAATAGTTTATTTTTTTACACCTCAAAAAAAATATAAAAATAAATAAATAAAGTAGTTGGTATTTTTATTTTTTTTAAATGATTTTTTTCCATTTTTTTAATAATACGTTTATATTGCCATTTTGCTATTTTCTTTTAGCAAGAGTTTTTATATTTTTATGTTAAAAATTTTGATTCTTCAAATTTTGACTATTTTTAAGTTAAATAAAGAATAGAATAATACTTAATATTTTTTTACGTATGCTTTTAATGTGTTGGATGATATTACGTTCTCCTCGGTCGCATCATGAGATTTACCTATATTGGTCCTTACATGACGGATGGACGCTACTTGAAGTCACCACTTTGTTTGTATGCGTGCGGGGTCACAACTTATTGTATTCAAAGTGGGTTTGTGACCCTCTTCTCCACTTAAACTAGTCGTCGTTTTCAATGACTTATTCGAGGGCATTGTAGGTTGTGTCGGCTCTATACCATGAGAATATTTGCTGAAACCACCACACTTATGGTAGTGAAAGTTCTCTATTTATAACTATTTACATAATAAAGAATTAAGGTAAATTACAAATAATCGAGAAAGAACAATAGAAGAAGAGAATAATAAATTAATACAATATACCTAATATAAGACAAATTTTAGATATTTACCCTATAATAAATAGTCAAATATCTTTTAACATTCTAAACAGTTTTGAACTTTTAAAGATATTTTAAAAATAAATTATTGTTTTCATCCAAAAATTAATAGCAAAAATATTTTGAAACTTTTTTAAATATTTAAAGTTATTATTAAAAAAATTTAAAATTTAAAGAATATTTTTTTAAACAAAATAATATTTTTATTAATTTGGCCTAAAATCAATTCTTTAAAACTAATATTGGTCCAGAAAACTACAGTATAAAAATATATTAAAAAATGTTTTTTTTTTCTAAAAATTTTATTTTAGAAAAAAAAATGCAGAGTTTTAGTCACTTATATAGACACTCCAAAACGTTACCATTGAAGCTTTCATTAAATTCTTCCTCTCTCTCAAGCTTCCCCCACGTCGAAGGAGCATTTACTAAACCGGTTCTGATTTTCTTCTTCTTCTTCTTCTGAGAATCCTGACATCAACGATCACGAGAAGCTCGTTAAACTTCTCACCAAACTTTGTTACTAATTAATTTCCTCCGAAAGGAAGTCGAAGATTCATTACTGGTAAAGATTTTGATCACTGTACTTGTTAGATTTTGTTTTTCCTTTTCTGAAGCGAATCGAGAATCGGCATTGTTTGTTTCTTTTTCAGATCGTGAGAACAGAGAAAAAATCGAATCGGAGTACAAATCTTTTGTTTCTGCGTGTTGAAAAGAAAGAATTGGAGATTCTTGGAAGGAGAATCGAGTGTGATTCATCAAAATGCCGCAGGAATTCAGTTTTCGGAGTTCGATTTTGACGTCTCCGAACAAGAATATGAGAGGATTGAAGGCTCTGGTTCCGAATTGTAATGAAATTACTTCTAATTCCGCGATTTCTGAGGAAGTTATCAACGACGATGAATTGGCTCAGCGGAAAGCGGAAGAAGCTGGTAAGGATTTAAATCCGTCGCACTCTTTTTTTTTTCCGATCGCTTTTTGATTTTTCTCTATCGAAGAGTTCGTATTTCTTCCGATTTCCCTCTTCTTTTTGTTTTTCATTTTTTTGAAAATTCACGGAGTTTTCTCTTTACACCCCCACTTTATTGTATTTCTCTCCACACCCACACCCCTTTAAAATTCAAAGTCTCAATTTTAAAATCACGAAAGTACACTGCCACAATTCAAAATTCCAAAATTTAAAACGATATATAAAAAATTCATATTATCTTTTCTTAAATGCCTATTTTAGTGTTGTCATTTTTTTTAGTTTATTTAGTTTTGGTCCAGAATAATAATTCTTTCTGGTTACTTATGCTCACATTAATATTATAATTTAAGTTTTGTTATAATTTTTTTTTTTTAAAAAAATTGTTTGGTTTCTTCCTTTTATATTTAATTGCAATATGATATAACTTTAGGCGAGGAAATTACATAGGGAGTAGGTAACGTTTTTTCTCCCTTAAATAAATGGGCTAGGGAAGATTCCTCGTCCCGCCCAATTCTTCACCCTGTCCTACTGCTCTGCTTAATATAAAAATAAATAATATATATATATATATATTTATAATTTTTTTTTTTGCCATATTAAAAAAATTAGTTTATTTTAAGAATCTAAATATATAAATTTTTAATTTAAATATTAGGTTGTAATATTAAAATTTAAATTTTCATAAATTATTGTTTTAACATTATATATATTCTTGCCTGGTTTCATTAGGATTTTTTTTATAAATTTTTAAATAAAAATTACAAAAGAAAAAAAAATTAAATAACTATTTTTTTATAGAGAGTAAATTATCTTTTGTGAATTTCCACTCCGAACCTTAAAATAAATTAGAATTCCGTGAGAATGTGGAATGAAATAGGTCCTTGCCCAAATCTCTTAAATGTGAAATTCTTAAAACCATATGAAGTAAAATGGAGTAGGGCTAAAATGGTAATTTGACACTAGCAACATCTTATTTTAATACCCATAAATAATAATTACATATTTATTTCAAAATAATAATGACATGTTTGGAATGGAGAGATAAAACTAGTTCCACTAATTTAGGAAAAGGTGAACAGAACATTAAAGAAAAAAGAGAGAATCAAAGTGGTGGGAGTAATGTTGCAAATAAACCCAGAATTTCCCTTCAACTAATCCGGGCCATCTTCTAAAGAGATTGGTCCAAATTTTCAGCCCAAAGAAGAACATAATTCCTTTTTATTATTAATCTTTTTGAACACAACAATTATTTTTGAAAAGAGGAGGAGGAGCTCTGTAACAAACTTATGTTTTCTTATTGCTATTCGTAATGGTGATGTATTTTCAGCATTGAGGAGGAATCAAGCAGTAGAATGGCTACGCCAAATGGATCATGGAGCATTAGGTGTACTATCAAAGGAGCCCTCAGAAGAAGATTTCTGTCTCGCTCTTCGCAATGGCCTTATCCTCTGCATCGTCCTCAACAAAGTAAACCCTGGTGTTGTTCCCAAGGTCCTAACATACTTCTTAACGTTATTGATTTCATTCTTTTTGGGAATAGTTCTATTCTTTTTGGGAATAGTTCTAAGTGGGGATGAAAAACGGTAAAATCTCACATTAGTTAGGGAGAAGAACGAAACATCCTCTATAAGAGTGTGGAAAACTCTCACTAGCAGACGCGTTTTAAAAACTTTGAGGGAAGCTTAAAAGGAAAAGTCCAAAGAAGACAATATCTGCTAGCGGTGGGTTTGGGCCACTACAGAAACTGAAGTTCTTATTTGTTTATAATAGGTAGTGGAGAGTCCAGTTCTGACAGTTCAATCAACCGAAGGAGCTGCTCAATCTGCAATCCAATATTTTGAGAACATGAGGAACTTCTTGGAGGCAGTTAAAAACATGAAGCTCTTGACATTCGAAGCTTCCGACTTGGAAAAGGTTCTAACCCTCTTCCTTTATCTTCTCTTGGCTGCACATTTTCACTGAAAATGTTCATGTTTTGATGGAATTTGATGTGTGCAGGGAGGTACTTCTAGTAAAGTTGTGGAGTGTATTCTTTGCTTGAAAGGATATTATGAGTGGAAACAAGCTGGTGGGATTGGAGTTTGGAGATATGGAGGAACTGTACGGATCACATCTCTTGCCAGAAGTTCACCATCCGTGACTGGAACTGAGAGTACAGACGAGTCGGTAGACGAATCGGATTCGTCTCGGTTCAAGCAGCTACTAGACTTCCTCCATCTTTCTAGTGAAGTTTCACTTGAAGAATCCAGAACTTGCAGTGCTCTTGCTTTTCTTTTTGATCGTTTTGGACTCAAACTTCTACAAGCTTACCTTAAAGAGACTAATGAAATTGAAGATTGGCCTTTAAATGCAATGGTAGGGTAAGGTCCTGCATCAAATAGTTTACTTCTAAGTTTAAGCAATTGAAACTAACATTGAATCTGATAGGTAATTGATGCACTACTTAACAAGGTTGTCAAGGATTTCTCTGCACTGCTTATGTCTCAAGGCACTCAGGTACATGATGGAACATTCAACAAAATGCATTGTAGTTCTAAGAGTTCTAAAGTTTTATCTCTTTTTTTCTACAGCTTGGGCTCTTTCTGAAAAAGATATTGAAAAGTGACTTAAGTTCATTATCAAAATCTGAATTCATAGAAGCAATTTCTCAATACATCAACCAAAGAGCTAATATGGCAGCAAGTGATATCTCCAAATTCTGTGTTTGTGGAGGAAAACGTGAGGTTATTCATAGGACTGCTTTTAGCCATGAAGAACAAGTTCATGCTCAACAGAATCAAATTCAGGTTTTAATGCTTACTGTATATATATATATGCGTTGTTTCGTGTAGATTTTTAATACATTTGATTTGGTTGCCCTTCAGGAGCTTAACTCAGCATTTCAAGAAACCAAACTTGAAGTTAAACACATACAGTCCCAATGGAATGAGGAAGTTGAAAGGCTTGGTGATATTTTTTTCCCTTATTCAATTGCTTCCTTTGAGTTCGTATGAACTTAATATGCTTATATCCTGTTTATTTTCATAGAACATCATCTCAAGGGCCTTGAGATGGCTTCCTCTTCTTACCACAAGGTCTTGGAAGAGAATCGTATACTTTACAATCAAGTTCAAGACCTTAAAGGTAATTAACAATTTACTTCGTTCATATTATGAACATGTTCTTGCCGTGTTGATGTCCTAATTGTTCTTGCCCATGCCCATGCCCATGCTATTGGGATATGGAGCCTGATGCCTATTTATAGTAAAGATCTAGTAGAAATATATATGGTAGATATTTCGTATAAATTTGGTAAATCTATATTTAATAAATTGAAACCCTATATATACCCCATTAGGAAGTGCTTCCAAAATGTACTTTCTTCATTCTTTGTATTCTCTCCTGTATTCTCTCTTAGTGTACATACCTGAAGTCATCAATAAAATCTTTAGCCAATATTCCTCCTTGAATTTTCTCTCTCCTATTCTTTGTGTTCATCTTGATCGAGTGTGTGCGTTGTTGTGCGATCCTAACACATGCTTCTTTCTTGATGAGAATAGTTGGATTGTTGAGTGTTGAAACAAATGTCATTTTGTAAACATAGGAACAATAAGGGTATACTGCAGAGTGAGGCCTTTCTTGCCAGGACAAGCCAACCAGCATTCTACAGTTGATTATATTGGAGAAAATGGGAACATAATGATTGGAAGAAGAGTATTTTCCTTCAATAAAGTCTATGGAACTAATGTTACCCAAGGTATCAAATAGTTGAATCAAATAGTAATAGTTGAATATAATCATTTAAGATAAGCGCTAACAAATTTTTGCAGGAGAAATATATATGGATACTCAACCATTGATTAGATCTGTTCTTGATGGTTTTAATGTATGCATCTTTGCATATGGACAAACTGGCTCGGGAAAGACATACACAATGGTAAACACTAACGAATTCTTTATCTCCTTGAACACGGACACGTTTTTATATTCATTTTCTTGCAGAGTGGCCCAGATTTGATGAGTGAGGACACATGGGGTGTTAATTATCGAGCTCTCAATGACTTATTCCAAATATCAAATGCAAGATTGGATATGATAAAATATGAAGTTGGTGTTCAAATGATGGAAATATACAATGAGCAAGTGAGAGATTTGTTAGTCAGTGATGGCTCAAACAGAAGATATCCTTTTAAACAATAGTTGCAGAGTAAATTTTGTGCATATGACCACAAGGATTGTTGGGAGGGAGTTTCACGTTGACTAATTTAGCGATCATGGGTTTATAAGTAAGGAATACATCTCCATTGGTATGAGGCCTTTTGGGGAAGCCCAAAGAAAAACCATGAGAGCTTATGCTCCGTTGTGGAGGTTCGTTCTTTCTAACATGGTATCAGAGTCTTGCCTTTAATTTAGTCATGTCAATAGAATCCTCAAGTGTTGAACAAAGAAGTTGTGAGCCTCGAAGGTGTAGTCAAAAGTGACTCAAGTGTCGAACAAAGGGTGTACTTTGTTCGAGGACTCCAGAGAAGGAGTCGAGCCTCGATTAAGGGGAGGCTGTGTTCAAGGGCTCCACAGGCCTCAGGGGAGGCTCTATAGCGTACTTTGTTCGAAGGGAGGATTGTTGGGAGGGAGTCCCACATTGGCTAATTTAGGGAATGATCAAGGGTTTATAAGTAAGGAATACATCTCTATTGGTATGAAGCCTTTTGGGAAAGCCATAAGCAAAAGCCATGAGAGCTTATGCTCAAAGTGGACAATATCATACCATTGTGGAGAGTCGTAATTATTAACACACCTCTATGATTATATTCGTTTTCTTAACAGCTTAAACGTTAGATATACGAAACAACTCTCAACTAAGTGGCCTTAATGTACCTGATGCAAGTTGGGTTCCTGTGACATGCACTCAAGATGTTCTTCGTTTGATGAACATTGGCCACAATAATCGGGCTATCGGTGCTACGGCGTTAAACGAGCGGAGTAGTCGTTCACATAGGTAGAAGCTTTTCTCTTCTTGATTTAATCCTACAAAACTGGGCTCTGTCTAAATGTTTATCCATGATCTTGTTGTAGTGTTTTAATAGTTCATGTTCTTGGAAAAGATTTGGTGTCTGGATCCATCATTAGGGGGTGTCTTCATCTAGTTGATCTAGCTGGTAGTGAAAGAGTGGACAAATCTGAAGCTGTTGGTGACAGATTAAAGGAAGCACAACATATAAACAAGTCCCTGTCTGCACTTGGAGATGTGATATCTGCTCTTGCACAAAAGAGTGCTCATATCCCTTACAGAAATAGCAAACTTACTCAACTCCTTCAAGATTCTTTAGGTAACCTTCCTTTTTCTTAGCTTTTTCTTGGCTAGTTTATAATATGTGCTACATTTTCCTTGAAGAACAGGTGGACAGGCTAAGACATTGATGTTTGTACATATAAATTCCGAGGTCGATGCACTCGGAGAGACGATTAGCACGCTTAAGTTTGCTGAGAGAGTTGCCTCCATTGAATTAGGTGCAGCTCGTTGTAATAAAGAAAACAGTCAAATCCGAGAGCTTAAAGACGAGGTTAGTTCTGTATGCATTAGTGTTTACCATTGTGTACGAGAGTGTCCTACCAACCAAACTTTGTCCTTCGTATTTTTGTTTAGATATTGAATCTTAAATCAGCTTTAGAGAGGAAGGATACAGAGCTTGAACAGCTAAAGCGTGGCAATGCTCGAGCTATTGGAGAAAATCATAAGCCAAGAACTGCCTCGCCCTTCCGTGTTCTAAGACATGGTACTAATGGAAGTGCTAAGCCTGAACATAGTCAACGGCCTCTGGATGATACTAAAACTTTGAAGGTAAGCAACCGTCTTCGATGATTCTTTCGTTAAAATATCATCACTAGTCCAATAATTGTACCTAGGTTTTCATCCAATATATACAAAGCACAGAGTGAAGTAGTTTTTACAGAGTGTCTTGTAATCTTTTCTCGATTTGTCTTAATAAAGAGTGAGAGTGTTTCCATAAAGAGTTGTGTTTAACAATCTGGTATTAGAGCCAAACACCGAGCGGTGTGCCAGCGAGGATGCTGGGCCCCTAAGGGTGGTGGATTGTAAGATCCTACATTGGTTGGAGAGGGGAACGAAGGTGGAAACCTCTATCCCTAGTAGACGCGTTTTAAAACCTTTTGGGGAAGCTCAAAGCCATGAGAGCTTATGTTCAAAGTGGACAATATCATACCATTGTGGAGAGTAGTGACTCCTAACACCTGGTTAGTTCCAAAATCGAGACAAAACTAATCTCTTTTGTTATATGTTTTGACAACCTTTTGTTGATATCAGGCTACAAGCTGCTCTTCAGGAAAGCAAAGAAGGTCAAGATTTCCCTCTACATTCACAGAGAAAGATGTAATAAAAATGAGATTGTTAGGTGAAGAGAGATCAACAACAAGTTCAAGCTCTGGAAACCAAAGGTCACCATCTCCACCAGTTAGGAGATCAATATCAACAGATAGAGGTGCCCTTTTAAGAAGCAAGGTTAAGACAGAGACGAACGAGAACCAACCAATAGCAAAGCCTTCATCATTTCTTGGTATCCAAAAAGCAACAATGGGCTCAACAAAGAAGCAACTAGTTTGCCAAGAAAAAAATGAGCACTTTCTTGGGGGAATGCCTCTTGATGGTGCTTTGAAGGTGAAAAAAGCTTGTCAGAACTTCCCGAGGAACTCTCAGAATCTCGAGCCACCAAGGTAAATTTAATTATATATCATCACTTAAAAAATGACATGTAAGATCCCACCTCAATTTAGGAGGAGAATGAAACACCTTTTATAAGGGTGTGGAAATCTCTTCCTAACAGACGCGTTTTAAAAAGGAAGCGTTTTAAAAATCTTGAGGGAAGCTCGAGAGGAAAAGCCCAAAGAAGACAATATCTGCTAGCAATGGCCTTGGGCTTGAGCCGTTACATTGAACGCATTAACTCTTATTATGCTAAGAAATGATGTTTTCTCTATTTATTAACAGAGTTTTTGTGGTTTATATTATGGAACAGAGTACAAGTTTGTTCTGTTGAAACTTTGCTAAGAACAAGTAGAGTTGAGAATGGAAGTCGCAATCAAAATGAAGTCAGCAATGGATCAATGCCTGAATTTGGAAGAAGCAGGTCTACAACTCGCAGGAAATGAACACTGAAAATATATCATTGATTGATTGATTGATTTTTTTTTTACGTATCTTTACACAAACTTATTTTAAAACTCCAATGAATATTAATTAAATCTCCTTTCTATAGGCCCAATTTTTTTTTCGGTTTCAATTTAGGTTAGATTAAATATTTTAAAAAATAAAAATTTGTTTCGATTTTCGAGTTAACATTTTTTTATTGGGTCATCCCGACCAACCCAAAAACAAGGTTACAACTCAATACTATCCTTTTTTTAAAAAAAAAATTTGATGTTCGTAATCGATGTTAATAATGTGTTGTGACTTATAAATGTTTAATATTTTTACTTTACGATATTTTAATTATTAATGTAACATGTATTGTATGTATTATGTATTGTATGTATTATGTATTGTAGATGATTTTTAAAAATAATTACTAATTTCTCTCTCTCCACAGTTTCTGAGAAGCTCAGTCAATATGATAATGAGATGAAACAATCAGAAAACAACACAGAAAAATGGTGCCTGCTGCTAATATTTTTGGTTTCTACATACACCACCATGTTATGCATCATTTCCAACCAAAATTAACTCACATTAACATGGATCTCTCTAATCAGTAGAGAAATGTGCAGTGTGCCTAGCATAAGCCATACGACCGTCGAGATCACCTACCGAAACATCTCATTACCGAGGACGTAAGAGCAGATGACAGAAACTTCATCCCAGTAGACCCGCCAGGAAAATATGAAACAGCATAGTATGCAAGTGCGAGAACCTGGAGGAATCCCAAAACGTTTCAATTTGGACGTAGCTGTAATACATCCCACTTTATACGAAATGGAACAATAAATGCATTATGGGAATAAAATTTAGAAGAATGATGAAGATACCTGTAATACAGAGAAGAACACTGAGAGAACGTAGCTGTGAAGCCCCATGGAAACATATAAAGTGCCCAACATACTACCAATAAAGATGGCGGTAAAAGGAAGTCTCTGAATCATGAAGCGAAGTAACAATTCAGCTAAAATAATGAGAGGGTGGCGGTAAAAAATGTATTTACATTTAGGGAAAAGTTACCTCTTTAGAGAACATATGAGCAAGCTGATTCTTTGGACCCTTAAGTGCAAAGAAGGATCCAATGATGAAGCAGCAGCCAAGAGTAAAGCAGATGGCGAACTTTTGAGGCATAAGAACCATGACAGGGAGGAACATGGTGAACGCAATGAAGATAAAGAAAACCCCAGTTGCTAGAAACAAACCAAAATACATCAGGGCTTTTCCTGAGGGAACGTTACTAGTGGCCGACTGGAAGTTTCCGGGAAGTTCTCTCACTCCTTTCGAAACCCTATAGAAGGATCAAATCACGAAATAAATTATACGAATTAAACAAAGTGAAAGATGTGAATAAATGCCCTTTTGAGAGAAATGGTTGACGAGAGTTCCTCGAATGGTTTTATGAAAATCCTGAAATATTAGGCAAAAATGAGGCGTTGTAAAGGATACAATCGTTGAACTCGGAAGTAGTCCTTTTGGAAGAAACCCCAAGTTATCTTGGATGTGACATAGAATGTGAGATCACACATCGATTGGAGAAGGGAATGAGTGCTAGCGAGGACGCTGGACCACGAAGGGGGTGGATTGTGAGATTCTACATCGGTTGAGGAGGAGAACAAAACATTCTTTATAAGGGTGTGGAAACCTCTCCTTAGCAGATGCGTTTTAAAAACCTTTAGAGGAAGCCTGAAAGTGAAAGCCCAAAGAGGATAATATCTGCTGCTAGGGGTGGACTTGGGCTATTACATGGAAGCTTGAAATGTTGATCAGACAACCTTAAACTCATTTAGTGCTTCGCCTGGTATTACTTTTCTTTGGAATGAAGCGAATCTAAAAGTCATGAAGGCTACGAAGGTAAGCCTTTTATGCACTACAAAATTTAAGCTCGCCGGTGTTTATTGTCCTATTCTTTACCATATGTAAGCAGATATTTGTCTTTTTTTGGGGCTTTCCCTTCTGAGCTTTCCCTCAAGGTTTTAAAACGCGTCTACTAGGGAGAGGTTTCTACACTCTTATAAGGAATGCTTCGTTCCCCTCTCCAACCGATGTGAGATCTCACACTATGACAGGACATTTCTAATGCCTTAGCTCAATGCATTAGAAATGCCTTCATCCGTTGGAAAACTTTCAATATTCTAAAATTAGCAGACTGCCGAGGGCAACACCCAGCCATATCTCGTTTATTTTGAGAACCAGTTCAATCACTTGGAGATTCAGCCCTATTGACTATCAATATCTATAGTTAAAGCACCTCGCATTCCCTTATATGATTTTTGGTGGAAGAGCTGCAATGCTCAAGGATGGCCAGGCTAGCCTTCCAGTTTACTCAATAACTAAACACCCAGAAGACTCCACTAAGGAGATGAAGGAGCGAGGACAAAATGCACAGGGATTATTTAACAAAAGCAGGGTCTTGTCCGCTTTTGTTTTTGTAACACCCGCTCATCGATAGCTCGATTCACAGGAGTTACCACTGACATCGATAATTTACTCCAAAAACCAGTCATAAAACCCAAACATTTTCATATATAACATGTAAAACCAGTACTTTTTACCACTAAAAAATAACCAAAGTAAGTTTTCAACAACGAAAGCATATGTACAACAGACTCTCATAAATGGATTTCCTCAGTAAGTAGATAACTTCTTTCACAAGATTATTACTTATCTTTCCGGCTGTTTTTAAGTTTTATTCACCATGGACTCCTAGTCTCTCTTATTAGGATCATTTGTTCGTTAATAAGGTATTTCAGCTACTAATAGTTTAGGTTACTGATTCTCTATATGCTTATTTAAAATTTTCGGACTCGTATGTAAGACTCGTTCTCGGTCAAATACGGCCCGTTTACTAATTTCTCTGGCGGCCTGTAACATCATATATACCAACGGTCAGGAATACTCATTGTTCCTAACTTAGCACACAGGGCGTTGGTCAGGAACTCTGTGCGAATTAGTAGACTACAGATAATGTCTGTAAATCTTTAGAGCAAATACCACATAAGCTAACTCTAAATCATGAGTTGGATAGTTGCGTTCATAATCTTTCAATTATCGAGAGACAAGCAATAACTCTCCCGTTCTGCATAAGTACGCAACCCAATCCATTTTTAGAGGCATCACTATAAATTACCAGATTTCTAGTATCGTCAGGTACAGTAAGCACGAGTGCTGATGCTAGTCTTTCCTTGAGTTCCTAAAAACTCATTTCACAAGCTCGACTCTACTCAAATGTCTTCCCTTTTCTAGTTAACTAAGTCAAACGTGCTACCATTTTCGCAAACTTTTTAATAAATAATTGTAGTTGGTCGAGCCCAACCTATAACTGCCTCCACCTTTGCTGGTTCAACAACTATGCCTCCTTGGATACATATGACCAAGGAACACCACCTTTTGAAGCCAAAACTCACATTTCGAGAATTTGGCAAATAGTTTATGTTCACGTAATACTAGCGAGACTTTCTTCAAATGCTCTGCATGCTCATCATCTGTTTTGAAATAAACCAAGATATCATCAATGAACACAATCACAAAAGAATCCAGAAATACTCGATTCACCAGCTCCATAAACACAACAGGGGCGTTAGTCAAACTAATGGACATCACAACAAACTCATAGTGTCCATAACGAATACGAAAAGTTGTCTTCAGTATGTCCTCTTTTTTTATCCTTATCTGATGATAACCCGAACGAATTAATCTTCGAAAATACTGCTGCCCCTTGAAGCTGGTCAAACAAGTCATCAATTCGTGTCAACAGATACTTATTTTTAATTGTCACTTTGTACAACTCTCTATAATCAATATAGAGACATAGTGTACTGTCTTTCTTCTTCACAAACAACACTGGAGCTCTCCATGGTGACACACTGAGTCGTCTCGTTCAACAACTCTTGTAGTTGCAGCTTCAATTCTGCAGGAGCCATCATGTAAGGAGCTTTAGAAATAGGTACAACTGATACATCTGTATAACTCGTCTGACTTATGCAACACTAGCAAGGAACACCACAGCACCATGAGTAATCAACTTCTTGGCCTTTAAAGCAGTTATCGTCTTGGGAATACTTCCCGACTTCGTACCCTGAAACCGAAAGCTCTGTCCACCGAAGGTTGGAATACTATCTCTTTCTTGTAACAATCAATGCTGGCATGATGAGCAGATAGCCAATCCATGCCCAAAATAACATCATAATCGTACATATCCAGCACCATTAATAACACATCTAATGGTTGACCAGATACTGCCACTTTATCAAATTTCACATTTTCAAAGTCATTAGTATGACTCCTGGAGGTGTAGAAACTATCAACTCATAACCTAGAGATTGTACTTCAAGTCGAGCTTGACGAACAAATGATAGTAATATAAAAGAATGTGTCGAGCCATAATCAAATACAGTATATGCACAGTAACCACAAATAGGTAAAGTAACTGTCACCACAGTGCTGGCATCCTCCACTGCCTTGCTCGTCGTGGCGAAGGCTTTACCTCGAGCCTGAGTGTGCATATACTGTATTTGATTATGGCTTGACACATTCTTTTATATCATTATCATTTGTTCGTTAAGCTCGACTTGAGGTACAACCTCTAGATTATGAGTTGTTAGTTTCTACACCTTCAGGAATATGACTTGTAAAAATGTAAAATTTGATAAAGTGGTAGTAGCTGGCCAACCATTAAGTGTATTATTAATGGTGATAGATATGTACAAATGGATTGGCTATCTGCTCACCATGTCAGCATTGATTGTTACAAGAAAGAGATAGTATTCCAACCTTCGATGGGGAAGAGCTTTCGGTTTCAGGGTACAAAGCTAGGAAGTATTCCCAAAACGATAACTGCAAGGCCAGGAAGTTGTGGTGCCGTGGCGTTCCTGGCTAGTGTTGCAGAAGTCAGTCGAGTTGATACAGATGTATCAGCTGTACATGTGGTGAATGAGTTCCTGGATGTCTTCCCTGATTAATTACCTAGGTTGCCACTAAAGCTTCTTACAGGATGGCTCCTGCAGAATTGAAAGAATTGAAGCTGCAACTACAAGAGTTGTTGAACCAGGGGTTCATATGACCTAGTGTGTCACCATGGGGAGCTCCAGTGTTGTTTGTGAAAAAGAAATATGGTACACTACATCTCTGTATTGATTATAGAGAGTTGAACAAAGTGACAATTAAAAATAAGTATCTGTTGCCACGAATTGATGACTTGTTTGATCAACTTCAACGGGCAGCAATATTTCCGAAGATTGATCTTCGTTCTGGTTATCATCAGATAAGAGCCAAAGAAGAGAACATACTGAAGACAGCTTTTCGTACTCGTTATGGGTACTATGAGTTTGTTGTGATATCCTTTGGTTTGATTAACGCCCCTGCTGTGTTTATGGAGCTGATGAATAGAGTATTCCAGGATTTCCAGGATTCTTTTGTGATTGTATTCATTGATGATATTTTAGTTTATTCCAAGACAGATGATAAACATGCAGAGCATTTGAGGAAAGTTTTGTTGGTATTACGTGAACATAAACTATTTGCCAAATTCTCGAAACTATCCAAGGATGGCATAGTTGTTGAACCAGCAAAAGTGGAGGCAATTACAGGTTGGGCTCGACCAACTACAGTTACTAGGGTGAAAAGTTTCCTGGGTTTAGCAGGATATTACAGGTGATTTATTAAAGACTTCGCGAAAATTGCAGCGCCTTTGACTCAGTTAACTAGAAAAGGGAAGACATTTGAGTAGAGTCGAGCTTGTGAAAGAAGTTTTTAAGAACTCAAGGAAAGACGGGCATCAGCACCAGTGCTTAGTGTACCTGACGGTACTGGAAATCTGGTAATTTATAGTGAAGCCTCTAACAATGGGTTGGGTTGCATACTTATGCAGAACGAGTGACAGGCGCGACTGTGTGCCGTCCAGGCGCATGGGTTAAGCACACCGAGTCTGTATTGGTGCATGAGGGCGCGTGTGACACTATTTTGCATCCCGATTTGTTCCGTTCGACTCCTTTTGACCTATTCTATCAAGATTGACCTATACTTTGAAATTTATGAAAAATAGGTCTAATTGGAAGAAATTGTGTACAAATACCAAGCGTACACACAAGGGAAAAGGAGTTCGAAAACAAGTAAGCAGCGTATCGAGTTTCTCAAACAAGTTCTTAACTTGTTTTGCAACACATGAGCATGTTGATTACATGATTAAGAGCTTAAAATAGTAATACGTGCATCGATGATATGAATATCTATTTGTATATTGAGATTTCTTGCATAAGATGTAAGCATGTCACAAATGATTAATGGAATGTTCTATGAGTTGAACATATGTAAATGCCTGCAATAGATGTGAGAATGCTATGTGTATACGTTGATAGAAAGGTTATGACTACAGGATATGCTTATAGTTGTTGAGCCATGGGCTATTTTTATAAGTATTGTAGTCTACTAATTCCCGCGGAGTTCCTAACCAACGCACTGTGTGCTAACTTAGGAACAATGAGTATTCCTGACCGTTGGTATGTATGATGTTACAGGCCGCCAGAGAAATTAGCAGATGGGCCGTATTTGACCGAGAGTGAGTCTTACATACGAGTCCAAAAATTCTAAATAAGCATATAGAGAGTCAGTAATCTAAGCTGGAGGTAGCTGAAATACCTTATTAACGAACAAATGATCCTAGTGAAAGAAGCTAGGAACCAATGGTGAATAAAACTTAAAAACAGCTACAAAGATAAGTAATAAACTTGTGAACGACAAGTTAGCTACTTATTGAGTAAATTAATTACTCATCAAAATTATTTTAACTCTTCTTTCCAGATATAGAAGATGCAAGCCAACCGAGGACGAGACCAGCGGGCTAGAGACGACAGGGAATCCATTCCTAAGTCTGTTTTTATGTACATGTGCTTTCGCTATTGAAAACTTACTTTGGTTATTTTTGTGTGATAAAAAGTACTGGATTTACATGTTTTACTTGGTAGGTGGGAAAATGTTTTGGTTTTATGACTGGTTTTCAAAGTAAATGGTCTATGTTAATGGTAACTCCTGTGAATCGAGCTGTCAATGAGCGGGTGTTACAGTTTTATTTGCTTTCAATATTTTACTTTTCCTAAAGATATGATTAATATCTGTCAAGGGTCATGCTCAAAAGAGTCTTCAAAGACTTCCAATATGTATTCAAAGGCTAGTTTTCTAAGCAAATCTCCTACTTGAAAGAAAATCTCAAGCATCCTTGTAACCATCAATTTCTTCTATCAATACAATCTTTCAATCCTAATTCTCTTAATCCGCATTCGATAGACAGATTGTTTGTTTGAACTTCGAGCAATTGGTATCAGAGTCAAGTTATCAACAATGATTTCTTTTTCCGATTTTGAGACTAGATCCTTTAATCAATCTCTTTGTTTTAAACTTATTGATACTACCACATTCTACAAATTTCATCTTTTAGTTCTTATCAATTGTTGTCGGGTGTGTTAGCTCCTTTGTCAGCAAGGGTTGTGAGTGGCCAAAAGATGATTCCAAACATCCTCTAACCATTTCTCCCTCCCCTAAAATGCTCTAGTTTCTCCTTAACGGGATATGGCCACATTAGATGGAAGAAAGTAACCTCCAACAGCAATTTATCTTTCTCTTGAAAGAGTGGGTAAATTAAGATCTCGTCAAACATAATACGACGCAACCTTAGCGAAGCTAAAACAACTTGAGAAGACTTCAAAATCTTACCAGAATCAATCTAGCAAAATAGAACATGATTATAATCTTTGAGGTCTTCCCTTCAAATGGGTACACCATGAGGGTAAGAAACCACTAAGGATGGCCTTTGAATGAATACACGGTGTTAGTCCTACATCTAGATACCAACCAAGCAAAAAATTATATTTTCTTTTGAATTTTAACTTTCCCAAATTTCACAAGAAAGAGGATGGTGAAAAGGAGATAATACCAATCAAGAAAAGAAAGACTTGCAAGAAAAATGCATAAGGAACCTTAACACCCCATGCCTAGGATTCGAAATCCGGATTTGAACATAATGGTCCCGGCATTCCTCTACGACATGGTCACGTTACTTACTTCTCGCTCCTAAGAGTGAAGACTATCCCCACATACCAACACGGGTCTTTTCAACATATTTTGTTCTCACTCACATGCTTCCTCAAAAAATTCCTAGGAGGTCACCCAACATAGAATTCATCCAAGCAAATCACGATTAATTCTGGAGTTCTTGTGATTGACCCATCAAAAAGGAAGTGCACTTTGTTGGTATGGGTAGTAACTTACAATTCTTTTAAACCACTCTTAGTCATCCTATCCTTAGAATCGCTTGCATTTGGATGTATTCTTAGTTCATTCATGTATCCCTCCTTTACTCGGGTGTAACAGAACCCATTGTCCAAATTGGTCGGGTGAACCATAAAAAAGAAATACAAATTGTGAAACTAACTAGCAGTTTCCCTTCTATGATGAAATGATAATAAAAGGATAATTCACTGAATGCAGATTATAAAACCATCAAGCCAATGACAATGATCTTCACAAAATCCAACTCGGATGTCATCCTCAACCCTGTGGTGAATAAAATTTTAAAACCTAGGCAAACAATAAGAAATAGCTTTCTAACAATTCCTGAAATTGCTATTACCAACCACTTCAGAATCTCATCCCTTGAAATGCTGCCCCGTACATGCTAACAAAGATCACGTGCCACAAAGACTTCAAATCTAGAGGGAAGTGCCAAAATTGTTCATATATAAATTAATTTGGTTTCTATTTCAAACGTTAGCAATCAAAACCGTTGGTGACCACTTCATTTTCATTTCGATTTTGAAATTGTTTTAGTAAAAAAAAATATTTTAATTTCATTATGGTTCTCTCTCACATCTGTTCTTGTCAAGTAATCGGGTCTTCAACAGGCAAACAAAGCCATCTTGTAAATTGGTTAGCGATTTCAATTTCCACAAATAAAGGGGGCTATTGGAAAATCTACCGAGTAGAAATAAGGATTTGGTGTCAAAATGGACAAAAGGCAGATTTATGGCATTATATGATAGCCAGTCAGTAAGTCTGGTCTCACTCCTTCACGATCAACATTATCCGAAAAAAAAAAAAAAAAAAAAAGCCTAAACATTCGAGGGGCTAACGTTAAAAATTTGGAAAACGGAAAATTTTCTACATTTGCCCCTAAAGCTCTTAATGCTTACCATGAAGCCCTTAGAAAAATTCATTCTGGCCTCAAGGTTGCTTTAATCTAAGGATTTTAATGGTGCAAATGATTTTATAAACTTTGATAAAACCAGAATGAAAACAAAACTAGTAATAATAAATGAGATCCAATTACATAACCTAATAGGAGAACTTTGTTCTTTCCCAGATGGAAGCCTTCAAAAAGACTGAACTCCTTTTAACCCAAAAATCTAAACAAGAATGGAAGGATCCAAAGACATTGAAATCAAGACCTTCAAACTTGTGCAAATTATACTCTCCTGGGCTAGGGAGAATTTCTTTTCATGCTGTTTTGGCAACCTATAATCACATTCTTTGTTTCTTCAGATCCCTTGTTAACTCTCTAATACCCAAATGGAAGTTCAGATGCAGGATCTCCAAGATTCTTAAATGAAACTCTTAATCATTCAAATGATAATACAAGGCAAATCAAGATTCCGAAGGATAATGGTAAAACACTTCCCACACATCCTCATATCCAGCCAACCAAATCATGTCATTTCACAACCTTAAGAGAGAATAAAATGCCAGACCAGAAAATATATACAAAATTCAATAAGATATACATCGCTAAGATGCATATGGGATCAGAGACTTACACGCTGAAAGTTCCTGAAACGGTTTCATTAGCAGACCTAACAGCACTTTCGAGATCGAATCCGATTCCCAAATTGGAGCTGCTATCCTCAGAAGCCTGTGATTCTGCGTACGAATTCCAATCGGCCAGCAACGAAGGGGACGATTTGAGCTGATTATCACTCCCACTATTACCCCCTTGCGTGAACCATCCCTGCGCCACTTTCTGCATCGTTTTCTCAGCTCACAAACAGCCCTTTCCAAATCAAAACGAAAAATAGTCGAAAAAAGTTGCAGATTTGCTTTTGATTTGGGAATTTGATATTGTGTTGAGGAATCGATATTGCTGGGAGAACACGAACGATTTTCGCTTGTTTTTCTCGAAGGCAATAGTAAAGAAGAAGCCTTGGGAACGAAGGGAAAACAGCGAGATACGGTGCTCGGAATGTAAGAAGAAATTGACTCAATCCAAAACAATATGCTAAATTAATAAACACATAGTTTTAAATAAACTTTAAATCTTCTCTTAAAATTTTCTTTTTTTTTTTTACTTAAAAAAAATATATTTTATTCAATTTTCTTTTTAAGTTAAAAAATATAATTAATACTATTATAATAGCATAAATATCATACCTAATATTCGTCTATCAAAATCTTATAAACTTTTTAACGTTATTTTTAAAAATTTATGAATTTTTTTTTTAACATGTATCAATGGTAAATATATTTTTTAATTCTTTTAAAAAAAATTAAAAAATATTTTTAAAGTTTTTTAAAAAGTGTAAGCGTGTCACCCAATTTTAAAAAATTTAAAGATATTTATGAATAAAATTAAAAACTAAAAATCTATTTTTCAAATAAAATATTAACTATTTTCGTCCAAAGCTAACTGTTAGAGTTTTTTTTTAATTTAAAATATTGCTGAAACTTTTAAAGAGTATTTTTATTAATTTAGTAAAAAAAAAATTACCATTTTTTATTTTACACTCATTTCCTTCTCTTTTTTCCATTATTATTATTTTATTTTATTCCAACCTCCCATTTTAAAAGAAACTTTTGAGAAACGAAAAAGAGTTTGAAAAAAAAATATATAATTTTTTTTTTTTTGGAGTTTGAAAGTATTAAAAAGTTCATAGTAATGCGTATTTTTTATAATTAATTCTTTTAAAATTTAATAAACTTTTATAATTTATTTTCACTCCAAATTACAATATTACTCATTCCATTAATTGAAGCGTAGTTTAATGGATAAGGTGTTTGTTATTATCGTACGAAATTAATTGTTTCACTCCTCACTCTATAAGTCATGTACACATAAAATATAGGATTCTTTGAAAAAACGTGGGCTAACTCAAAGACTTGAGACCCACAAACTTGGCAACGAAGGAAGGAGAGTTCTTTGAACTTTCTAGACGAGTGACTTATCTAGCAGTCGGTCAGGAAAAAGCTCGCTAAGCTTCACACTTCCCCCCTTCTTCCCCTATTTCAACGAAACGGAAAGTCTTCACTTAGTAGTCGGCATTCTATAAGTGACTTGTCGAGTCTAAAAAACTTTACTTCTTGTTGTCGTCTCGTAATGTCTTCCTTGTCTCTCATAATATCGTTTGCCTTCACGATCCAAATTTTAAGCAAAACCAGAAAACGAAACAAAAATATTTCATAAAAATTTAATTATTATTTTAGTCCTTATACTTTCAATTTTTTTTATTTTTGTGGGTAGATTTTTTTTTTCTCTTACATGTTTGTTTAAATTAAATTATTATCATTATTTAATTATTTTCGATAAATAGATAAATATTAAATTTTATTAAAAGTGTTAAAGACTCAATTTAGGGGGGAGAGAGAAAAAAAAAAGGCAAAATTTGGCTAAAACCTTAAATCAACGGCGACCTCCTCTCCTTCATTCCGATCTTCGGTCGCCGAATTGCCGACTTGGCTAAGGGAAAGAATTTCAGAGATTCAATCCACCTGATCCCTAACTCTTTTCAATCTCGACTCGCTAATTCATCCTCACAATCCACTGAAGCCCTTTCACTTTCTCTTTATTCTTGTAGCTATGGGAAGGAGAAGAGAGCGGCGCCTGGCAGCTCTCAGTAACGCCGGCCGCCGTGTCAAGCTCGATCTTTTCGCCGAGCCCTCTGGTAGTTTTTCTTTCTTGGGTTCTCCCCTTTATTTTATATGCATTTATGTAACGGGTTTGTGCCAGTGCGGATGTCGATACGTGTTTATTTGTTGGATGGTTTGCATTTGTTTTGTGAATTGGTTCTTTCTACATGTGGGCTTGTGTTAGTTTCTATTGAATGTTCTTGTCCTTTTTCATCTGGTTATTTGTAATCGAAGAAGATAATGTTGAGCTTCTGGTGGCTGTTTTTCTTATCTCATCGAGTTGGTGTTCTTTCTGTTTGGAATTGATGCTTCTTCGGTTGCTTAGGGCTTGGGGCTTGTTTGATTGTCAAGTGAAGAAAACTTATATTTAGGTATCTGATTTTTGACAGAGTTTTCTGGTTCCTTTTGTGTCTTTCATGTGTTTGTGTTATTTTATACACTTTTTTTTTTGTTTGCAATTTTGTTTAGTACATGGTTTGGGACTTCATTGACTCTATGTTATAGTCAAGGCAATGCTGGTCTGGTCTATGGGATGTAACTTTGTTGACTTGATATTGTAATCGATGCATTACATCCTAATTGTTGATCCTGGTTTCTTCTTCTTTAAATGTTTACTTTTGACTATATCCAGTCTTCAATAAACATAAATGTCATGCATCTCAATAGTAGTTTTGGTTAGCATTTGAGACCAAAAAAAGTTGTCTAGATGATTGCGTTAAAGGAAAGAGTATATATGAATGCATCAAAGAAATTTAATTTAGTTGTTTTTGGCGTTTCATGGATTCAATCTGAAAAGGGTAAAATGAAAAGTTTTTTTTTTTTTTTTCATTTTTTAAAAAGTTTACTAGAAATTCTTTCAAAGGTAAATGATAATTCTCTTTACGTTAGTCGTTTCCTTGATATGTGAACTTGGGTAGTATTAACATACTCATAGCAGCTGCTAGTGATTTTAGAGTTATGACTCTGGTGATCATTACTATTAGATGACTTTATTTTAATGGTGGATATGTTATTCATTGTGTAGGAGATTTAGATGGCTCTGATGTACATGAAGAAGTTGGAGGGGATATAGATTCAAGAGAGACGACCAAGTTACCGAAACCAGCATCCTCCTCAGGTGGGTTCTATCAGTGTTCTTCAAAAGGACTATGTAAAGGGGATATGAGTGCTTCACATTATAATGGTGGATATTTCGAACTTTATGTACAAGACTTTGTATTCTATTCCCCAAGAACTTGTTTTCAGTCTTTAGGGTAACTGTGGTCTTTGGGACACCAATTATCAGATCAGGTCAGGGCCCTTGCCACAATGAACATGTGAATGACTCGATCATTATGCCATTTTTGGTATCATCAAAGCATTTGGAGATTTCGACAGGGAAAATTTTTCATCGGTTCGTACGTCTCTGTCTTTAATTTTTGTTTTTATGCAACACTGACATTTGTCCTTGGATGTGTAACAGGTGGATGTGATGAAAATATCTTCAATTTCTTGTTGAATTTCACTCTTTTAATTTTGAAATTTCTTGATATGCATGAATTTTCCAGGGAATTCTTTGACGTGCTACTAAGACACGTGGTTTTGGATAGTATTTGATGTGAAAGTGTTTTTATTTTCAGGCCACCAAGCACAAAATCCCTTGCTGTTACTTGAGCAATATAGTGACGATGAAGTTGATGAGGACTTGGATACAAATTCAGATCATGATGGCCAAGATGCTTTGTTACCTGACCGAACTGATGAGGTATTTTTCTTTCTTTTATCGCTTGAATTGCATATCAGGCTTAGCACTTAATAAACTTGATTTAATTTTCTACATTCGTTAATTTTAGGCATTGCTCTTGTATGAGTAGATTTATTTGGACTCAATCCCCCTCCCATGAGAATGTATTAGTTCTGCCTTAAATTCCAATAAAATGTATTAGTTCTTTATAAGGGTGTGGAAACCTCTTCTTAGCAAACGCGTTTTAAAAACCTTGACGGGAAACCCAAAAGTGAAAGCCCAAAGAGGACAATATATGCTAGTGGTGGGCTTGAGCTGTTACAAATGGTATTAGAGCCAGACACCGGGCGATGTGCCAGCAAGGACGCTGAGCCTCGAAGGGGGGTGGATTGTGAGATCTCACATCGGTTGGAGAGGGGAACAAAACATTCTTTATAAGTGTGTGGAAACCTCTTCCTAGCAGACGCTTTAAAAACCTTGAGGGGAAACTCGAGAGTGAATGTCCAAAGAGGACAATATCTGCTAGCGGTGGGTTTGGGCTGTTACATATTTATTGCTTAGATGGCGAAGGTGCTGATTGATATGGTAATTGAAAAGAAATTTAGAAATTATGTAAACACAAGGTAAGTTGAAAATATTTTCGATGGCTACAACTTGAATATGGGTTTGATCCCAATTTGAAGATAACTTTTAAACACACACGTAAGGTCATATGTTCTCCCAGATGAGCTTCACTATCTTCCTTTTTCTATATTTGACTTGCTCTTTTTCCTCGATGTAATGATTTTTGTGTGTGTTAACGAAGTTCACTTCTATTCTTAATAATATTCTGCTTCATTGATATCCTTGATTTCAGGTTTCTGCTGAGGGATGTGAGAAAACAGATGCAAAGGCCAGTGAAGATCTCATCGCTCAAAAGGCTATCCAAGAGGAATCAGAGCGCGATTCTGTTGAATTTTCTGAGAACCTAGAGAGCAAAGATGAAGGAAAAACTGATACTAATAACTTGGGATATTTAAGCAAGGAAACTGATTTGGTTCAAACATCTGTACCAGCCTCATCTAATGTACAAATCTTAGGGGATGTTATTTCAGGATGGAGGATTGTTATGCATGAGGAGAGCCATAATTTTTATTACTGGAATGTTGAAACTGGGGAAACTTCATGGGAAGTACCTGATGTTGTTTTGGCTCAGGCTCAGCCTACTCAATCGACCACTGAGAACGTTACAGTCTTTAAACACGAATCTGGCTTAACTAATGGTGGGAAGTTAGATTTTTTTTCAGCAGAAAGCACAGGTGACTGTTCTGTTAATGTCAGTGTTTAAAAATTGTTTAAATATAGGCCTAAAGTGAATGATCAAATTGAAGGTTACAAGAATGGTGTTCCAGTATGTGCAAGTCAGGGTTCTGAGGTTGACCAAAGCTATGCTGCCTTCAGCACTTGTTCAAATGATATGAATATAACAAAAGCTGGTTCTGAGATCTATGTTGATTACACAATGACTCAAGAAGAATCGAAGTCAGGGTTGGATCTTCCTTCGCATCTTCTGAACTGGAGTGCTAGCTTGTTAGAGAGATTGAAGTCATTACAAAAGTAAGACTTGACCTTTTCTCCTCAATTGAATATTGACTGAGTTGGAGGTGTAATATAAATATTACTGGCATTTCAAGGGTAAAATTTAGAATATGCCCTTTTTATGTTAGCATAGAGAACTGGACTTTCGGTTTTACGTCACGTTTTTGCACTAATGGCTGAAATATTAACTTCAGGTCTGGAGTTCATGAATGGACATCAGAGTACATACAGGAAACTCAGATAAGACTCGAAGATTTGAAGTCGCTGATGCCCTATAAGACATCTTTGCTTCCATTCTGGGAACACTCAGCAAGGAAGCTTAAACAGATTGAAGATGACATTAACAAAGAAATTTATCAGACTGCTGCTGTATCGTCGCAATTGGATGAAGCCAAGGCTACTGATAGTCCAAACATTGTAAGAGTGAACGTTGGGTCTGAAGTCGAGAGAGTGGCTTGTGGTGGTTCTGCTTTGGAGCATTCTCATTTGCATACTGATTCTGCTTTGACACTCCAAGGGGATCAAAGCCAAGTAACTGTCATTGCAAATGGAGAGAATATTTCATCGTCGAACGCAACTGAACATTTCGGAAACACTACTGCTGTGGTTGAGCAAGTAAGTGAAGTTGTAATTGACGAAATGGCTTCCAAGAGCGGTGTACATTCTGTGGAAGACGTTGACATGGAGGTAGATATGGATGTTGAAGATGCCAGTTCTGCAGGTAACTTGATGGTGACCGGTACGTCAGATATGTCCGTTGCTAAGTCGTTTACTTCCTTGGAGCAACCACTTCTGCCAGATTCACAAGCCCAGCCAAATCTTTCTTCTGGATATGAATCCATAGGGCCAGAGGATAGCTCTATGGTGCCACCACCACCAGATGAGGAATGGATTCCCCCACCACCACCTGATAATGAAGATATTCCTCCACCGCCACCTGATGAGCCAGCTGAACCATTTTATCCCATGCCTCCATCTTATACCCAACTTGGGCAGCCTCCTTGTTACACCGAACCATATCAAGTGTCTTATCCTGATTCTAGCATTAAGTATTATGCACATCCTGTCCCTGAAGCCATCCTTAGTGCAAACTTTTATGGACATCCAGAAGCATGTAACGTTGTTTTGGCTCAAGCACCATTTTACTATGAGGCAGTTCCCAATTCACATACTGATTCTTCTCCTGTAGTTGTAAATGGTGTCGTGCCTGAAAGTTATGGTATTCTTCAAGACGCAACAACCTCTCTTCCCGTCTTTAGTACTGCAGAGCCTTCTCAGTTGCATGTTGATTCCTCATCTGTGAGATTTGAGCCTTCTTCCTCTATTCAATATAGATCTTCTGACGTAGCAAATATGAATATTGCTTCTTCCACGGATGAAATTGACAAGGGACGCAGAGAGACCGCATCAGTCTCCTTCCGATCTACTTCAGGCTCACCAGCTAATGATGTTCGGCCTACATCTAATGCTGTTACTGATTCTTCGGCTGTTGCTAATATATCTACAGTTTCCAAGGTTCAACTAAAAGGTATGATATGTTAGCTGTGAATCGATCTTTTTAATCATGATATTTTTGCAAGGAAAAAAGTAGGAGTGAAATGTTTATCTAGCTTCCCAAGAAGAGGTACAGATTAGGGGACGAAAACATATCGTGTGTACTATGGGCTAGGAGTTGGCAGTACGTATTGTGTAGAGTTTGTTTCGGTTAATCGTCGATATGCTGTAAGCTCAAACCTAGTTTAACTCTTCTAGTGAGATGTTCATGCTATGTTTTTTCCCTATGCATTACAGATCTGCTCCAATGCTTTTTTGTTTTTTTTCCCTATGCAGCTCTACGCAGTAAAAAGCAGACCGTCGCGGTTGCCCCCTCCTTGAGATCTAACAAGAAAGTTTCGAGTTTGTTGGACAAGGTGCGTGTGTATTTACATAAATGCTCTTTTGGTGTTTCTGATGGGATGCCATAAAATTATATTTTTCGATGCCTAATGGATTTTCTTTTCTGTTTATACTTACTTTGATCGATCAGTGGAAAGCCGCTAAGGAAGAACTTGAAGATGAGGAAGAACCCGAAAATGCGTACGAGATTCTAGAGAGGAAACGAGAAAGGGAAATAAAGGTAAAATTTTGAAATAAAGAGAGTCCACTGCTTGTGAGCTGGGTTCTTACCTGATGCTTTTGATGCAGGAATGGCATACACAGCAGGTTGCCAGTGGGGGTGCAAAAGAAAATGCTAACTTTCAGCCTCTTGGGGGTGATTGGTAAGAAGCTGAAATTGGTTTTAAAAATCAAATGGTTATCGAACAAGGTCTTAACCGCTTAGGATTCAATGGTTTCTTTGGACTTTGGTTTTAAGCTCCGTTTGCTACATTTTCTAGGCGTGAGCGGGTAAAGCGAAGGAGAGCTCAATCGTCAAGCAAAGTTACTCAATCCCCTGCTGAAGCATCGGCCGATGGAAACCAGCAGCCTGACCTGGCAGAAATCTCAAAAGATCTCCCCTCAGGGTGGCAGGTAAGTTCCATTAGACCAAAGATTATAAACTGAAATTACGAGTTGGAATCGAACGTGGCTATCGAGTTTCTTGCGATGAGTTCTAACTCAACACGTCCGTATTCAGTTCATCGACTTCGTTTTATCTGGTCTTGAACTTCTTTGGTAGAACCAGATGGTAATTTTGTTCGTTCTCCAGGCGTATTGGGACGAGTCTTCGAAGCATGTGTATTATGGTAATGTTAAGACCTCGGAAACGTCGTGGACAAAGCCGAGCAAGTGAAGTGACGTTTATCTTAGTTTAGTCGGAGGAGGTTAGGATAAAATATAATGGGAATTAGCTGCTGATGGCGTTGTATAGTTTTTATCAGTCTGCTAACTTGTTCTTGTGAGTCACAATTGAGAAGAGGAACATGGCAAAGCCTACAATTTTGCTGATTCATAGTTCAATCAAATTGTCATTTACCCTTCTCTGGGATGGTTTGTGCTGTAATAGGTTTCACTTACATTCTTCATAATGATTATCTGCTATTTGGCTACCTCGCTCTCATTTAGTGATGGCGATGGAATCGAGTAGGTGCTAAGTGTTAGGATCGATACCAGTTGTTAGCTCTGATACCAATTGTTAGGATCGCTCAACAACGCACACACTCGATCCAGATGAATACAAAGAACAGGAGAGAAAATACAGGAAGGAATATTGACTAAAAGTTTTATTGATTGGCTAAAGGTTTTATTGATGACTAAATATATACATGGTTTCAATTTACTAAATATAGCTTTTAAAGATTTAAACCTTCGAGATATAATCTATCAAAATCTTTACTAAATATCTATCATATATATATCCCAACACTAAGTCGGGTTGAAATGTACATAGGTTTGAGTGTTTGAGGGTATGTTCGAGAGATTTTAAAATATTTTAAGATCACTTTTGTCACATTCAAATTTAATGTTTTATTTTATAATGTTAAACGTGATTTTCATATCATAAGTTTATAGATACATGGCAAAATACTAAACATAACTTTAATTTATTTTCTATAGTTGTCCTGACTTCTAACTCTGTTAGGGGGTGGCAGCTCCGCTCCACCTCCACAGCCACAACACGGAGGAGAGGCGCCACCCCGCTCCACCTCCACAGCCACAACACGCGGAGGAGAGGCTCTTTAGCCTGCACTACAACCAATCCACATTTTCTCTAAATTGATATATGATGCTAAAATGAAATTGAGCTGAGTCGAGAGGGCAACTCCTTTGTTGACTCTTCGAGATAAAAACACCCATATGAATGATGCTAATTCCCATGTTCTTTCGAGTCCTCGTTTGGTTTTGAAATTCTCTCCTCCCCATTTTCTCTAAATTAGACTTTGTGGTACGAGTTTTAATTTTTTAAAATTAAGTTTATAAATACTTTTATCTTTTATGTTGGTAAAAATATTTAAAGTTGGTAAGATATGAATTTGGGAATGTTTGACTCAACTATGAGTTGGATGGTAAACTCTCTTGGATCCAATCAATTAAAAGTTTGGAATGGATTAAAAAGATTTTTACAACACGAACACGAACACGACCACTAGCCTCGTAAAGAAAGAAAAGCAAAAAAATGGGGAATGGAAATCATGAAATCCTCCTTCATTCCCACAATTTAACAGCACTCAGAAGAAGAGGAAGAAAAGGACGACGAGCACATACGAACGAAGAACCGAAGAAACGATTGAAGGCAACTAGGAGGATCCCATAAATTCACTCGATTTACGATCCAAATCGGAGAGATTGGAGCCGACAGATCCGCCGCGGAGGATACCAGCAGAGTGCCGGTGGTGCCGACACCGGAAGGAGCCAATATGCGTCGTCGGAGAGCAGAGACAATTCCCCTTGGCGGCAGGGGAGAGCTTCTGCGGCGGCGAATGCGAGGACGGAGACACAACAACGCGAGGGCTCCGCTTCAGATCCTCTAAATCGAAATCTGTGAATGCGATTTTGTTGTGGTGATCGAGGCTGTGTCTGTGTCTGTGTCTGTGGTTGGGCCTTGGTGGGGCCTTGTGATCCGGTTTGTGATCCATTGATTTCTTCTCTCAATCAACTCAGCACAAAAATGAAGATTAAAAATGGTGTTTGATGAACAAAAGCTCCGTGTTCTTCTTTTTCGTGGAGAAATGTAAGCAAATTTTGACATTGGTTGTGTACGCCTGAAATCTTGGTGTTTGCCCAATTCACAACCTTTAGTTTTTTTTTACCCTTTTTTTTTCTTTTTCAATTTCGTATTTTCCTTAGTTTTGATTATATATTTTATTTTAAACTTTTTTGTGTAGTGAACCTAGAGCTTCATGAAAATCGAACCCTAAATGCACTCTAAGGTAGATTAGGGCTTTGATCAGTCCAACCATGAGCGCGTACGGTATCAGCTTAGGTGAACCAATTATGACCTACTTCAATATGCTTATGAAAATTTATAGTTGTTATGAGTGAATACGAAGAGAATCATTCACTCTTTACTATGAACTTCCGACCCATAAAGAAATTAGAAAAACAGTTCCCGCCAAAAAACTGAAGACGATCCAAAATCAAATCAGCATACATCTACCAAATTGTATAGCAGGAAAACACCGAGTATCGTAAACGGGTTCGACAGTTTTCGGTCGAAGTCGATCTTCTTCTCGTTCTCTATTTCTGCCTCTTGTATATCTTTGCAAGGAAAGATTTCAACACTGCTTGTACAGCATCACTTGGATGAACTTCAATGGCTTTTATAAGCTTCTCGTAACTTTTGCTCTCGTATTCGGCAAATACACCCTGCAAGAACGCCGAAAAACAACTAGATTTATCTCGACACACCTTAAAATCTGAATTTCTAACACCAAATGGCAAGGCATTATAATCGACTTGCTGTAAGCATATCTTATAAACTTATGGAAAGTGTTCGGTATTTCGTTTTGGTCTCTAAACTTTCGAAGGTAGAAAAAGTAGAACCTCTAGATCGAGCGCTTTATATAACTCTTTCACTTTGGCTACACAATCCTCATCTGCTTTCCCATAGTTCTCCTGTAAAACAGAATAAATTATCATTGTTCATCTTCATATACCAAATTTAACTTGAAGCTCCCCACTTACATGCAGCAAAGTCTTCTGTTTCTCATCACTAAGTTCTAGGGCTTTCACAACCAACCAAGAACACTTGAAATCTTCAATATCTGTTCCAATCTGAAATACCAATTTAAAAGTCAATCAAGTCTCGGTTTCTACAAATACAGAAGCAGACTGAATATGAAATTGATAGCACGTCGTTAAAGTAATAGTACACAACGTGTAACAGCCCAAGCTCACCGCTAGAGATATTGTCCTCTTTGGGCTTCCCAAAGTTTTAAAACGTGTCTGCTAGGGGGAGATTTCCACACCCTTATAAGGAATGTTTCATTCTCCTCTTCAACCGATATCGGATCTCACAATCCATCCCCCTTGGGGAACAGCGTCCTCACTGGCGCACCGTCTGGTGCCTGGCTCTAACACCATATGTAAGAGTCCAAGCCCACCGCTAGCAGATATTATCCTTTTTGGGGTTTTCCCTCAAGGTTACTAAAACGCGTAGGCTAAGAAGAGGTTTCCACACCCTTATAAGAAATGCTTCGTTCCCCTCTTCAATTGATGTGGGATCTCACACCAAGCCCACCGCTAGCAGATATTGTCCTCTTCGGGATTTTCCTTCCGAGCTTCCCCTCAAGGTTTTAAAATGCGTCTGCTAGGGGGAGGTTTCCACACCCTTATAAGCAATGCTTCGTTCCCTCTCCAACCAATGTGGGATCTCACAATCCACCCCCTTGGAGGCCCAACGTCCTCGTTGGTACACCGTTCGGTGACTGTCTCTGATACCATTTGTAACGTCACTAATTCAGGACAAGAAAATTAGGGGCGTTACACAGCGTACCTTCCCTATCACATCAGGATGACCAAAACAATCCAGATAATCATCCTGCAGAAAAGTTGGAATATTATATGGTTTTGGAGCTCAAATTGAAGCAAAAAAGTAATCTTTGAGTGCAACTTCCTAAGCCACATTGGAATGTTCAAAGAAATAACAAACTACCTGCACTTGGAAATAGGTTCCCATATCAATAAGAATGTTCTTGACATCATTATGATTGTCCAAATTTTCACCTGCCATTAGTAATGCACATGCAACCTAAAGCAGAATCAAAGCAGTTCTATCAGGGTAGATTTCTGAATTCTACAAAAGAAACAAATTCCAAGGACAGAAGACATGAATCAAACGATTCGTACTTGCAACCGAAAAAGGTTTGTGGTTGTGTTCCTTAAGCGACATCTTCTTTCGATGATAAAAACTTACATAAAAGGCGATAATGTACGTACCGGAATGTAGAACGAGTAATATCCAGTTTTGTACTGAACAATGCGATGATGACTGCACGAAAAGCATTCGAGTGAATGTATTTTCAGAGTAAAAGGCGAACGATTTCGTTAAACTGCAATGTTCTCACTTACAGAGGTAACGAGTACTTCGATAGGTCTTTCTCTCCTTCGAGTGTGGTAATCAAATCAATCATCTGTCCTGAGGCTGTTTGAAATTCCACCTAAATCATGGATACTTGATCAGACAGAGAAAGAAAATACCCTTGCACTAAGGTATTCTCAAAGACAATCACCTCATTAAACAAATCCAAAAGATCTACGTAATAAGGCTTTTCTCTGAAATGATTTTTGATGATCCTCGGGATATGGCTTCGTAACATTGTGCCATCGTTTATAGCAACCATACCGACCTATAATTAGGAAATACCGGACGGGTTATGGCTGATACACATTTATAAACAGGGATTTAAGTAATGTCGAAGGAAAATAACTCGGTGTCACTAAAATTCACACCTTTGGAACCCTGAACCAGCAAGGTTGACCACGTCGTGTAATGGAATTGTCCATGATATCGTCAAGAACAAGAAAATATGCTTGAAGCTATGAGGAAGATGATTGAGAACATTCAGCATACAGTGAAATGATGAACCACAAATAAGAGGAACCAAGTAGTAATACCCATTCAATGCACCAACCAAGTGCAGATGCAAGAAACACTTCATCATCACTAAGCTTTTCCCCTTGTTTTAGTAACTTATAGCTATCAATGACGGAGAGTCCTCTGTTCAACTTTCCTGCAAAAAGCAAAAAGAATTTCGTATCGATCAATTCATCGTATAAACGCAATACAACAAAATCTTGAAGGATTTTCGGGTGAGTTTCCACCATACCTCCAGGAACATTGTAATCCAGCATCTGCAATGAAAAAAACCATAGAATTCATCAGGATGAACAAAATATTTGCAGCTGTAGGGAGTCGAACGGAGAGAGACCATGAACATAGAGAAACAACAAAATTGTTCATATGAATGGATATATTATCATGCCACAGATCAAAAGCAAGATCACCGCTAGCAGATATTGTCCTCTTTGGATTTTTCCATGGGCTTCCCCTCAAGGTTTTAAAACACGTCTACTAGGAAGAGATTTCCACACCCTTATAAAGAATGGTTCGTTCTCCTCCCCAACCGATGTGGGATCTCACAATCCACCCTCCTTCAGGGCCCAGCGTCCTCCCTGGCGCTCGTTCCTCTCTCCAATCGATGTGAGATCTCACAATCCACCCTCCTTCGAGCCCAGCTTCCTCACTGACCCTCATTCCTCTCTCCAATCGATGTGAGATCTCACAATCCACCCTCCTTCGAGCCCAGCTTCCTCACTGACCCTCGTTCCTCTCTCCAATCGACGTGAGATCTCACAATCCACCCCCTTCGGGGTCCAGAGTCCTCGCTAGCACACCGCCCGATGTTTGGCTCTAATACCATTTGTAACAGCCAAAACCCACCGCTAACAGATGTTGTCCTCTTCAGACTTTCCCTTCCGAGCTTCCTTTCAAGGTTTTAAGACGTGTCTGCTAAGGAGAGGTTTCCACACCTTTATAAAGAATGCATACCGCAAGAAACCACTCATCTGAGAATCTCTTCATTGCATGCGATAAACTAGAAAAGGTTATTTCAAACGTAGATTTAAGCAAATATCTATGTGAATTTTTCTTGTCATATAGTTCATATTTTGAACGGATGAAAACATTTCCATGAACACAATGATGAATAACAAAACTATGTCATATTTTTCTGCAAAACCATGCTCATCTTTGGTAGAAATCCACATCATAATAGAAAAAGAGGAGTTTAAGGCGTTGTAGGCTTTCCATCGGCACCATTGCTAGCAAACACTGACCAGAAGGCCTATCTCAGTCAATTATCGAAGAGTTCCAAGTCAAAACAATCTAACAAGAGTTCAAAATCCCCCAATTTCTTAAACAAAATCTCGGATTCATTGACTAAATCATCAAATAATTCATTCATTTCAGCCACTCTACAACGACATCCCCATACAAATCAAACAAACAAACAAACAAACCCCAACACGCAAAAATGCAAAAACAAGAACCACATTACATTCCGAAAATGATTCGAACAGCTCAATCCGACCTCAAAACAAGAAAAATCACGAGAAAAATGAAAAGGGAACGAAGTTGGGGACAATGAAATAGAAAAATGTAAGGTACCCGCTCGACCCATTGGCGAGAATCGTCAGTGAACTCGAAAGCAGAGTCGTGAAGGAGCTCGGATTTCAACAATGAGTAAACCTCCAAGAATTTGGACCTGAATTCACTCATTTTCAACGGGGAAAACGCAGGGAGAAGAAAGAGGGAAAGAAGAACTGGTGGATGAACTGTGAAAGTTGTTTAGCGGTAGTTTAATAGCCGGTGGATGGGGAGATTGCGAGCTATCAGGCACGTTTAATACGATGTCTTGTGAAATATTAATATTTTCACTCATCACTATCAAATTTATACAAATTTATAAAGAGAGATTAAAATATTTTGTAGCTCGATATAAACTTATTGTATAAAATAGTACACTCACATATTTTTACATGAGCCACATCGATCAAATAATTTGTAATAATTTCGAAGTGAGCCGTACCAATTATCAAAATAAAGAATCTAATTGTTAGGATCTCACACCAACACACACTCAATCTAAATGAACAAAAAAAAACAATAAAAACGCACACACTCAATCGAGATGAACACAAAAAAAAAAAAAAAATTTTTTGTTTGTATTGATTACTTCAAGTATGACAGTAACAAGATACAAAGTACATTTTCAAAATCTGTCTAAATTAGGGATATATATATATAGTTCACTTTTAATATTTATAGATTTATCACATATAACTATCTACTGTACATAATTACATGCTATAAATGACAATTTACTTCATATGTCATTTACCATATATAGATTTATTATGTATAATTGTTGACTAAACTATAAATAAGCTGCCGACTATAGAATTTTTATATTATTATTTAAATGCTACAATAATACTCTAATAACATTAGCTTATTCATAGAATGGATAATGTTATACGGCGAATTAAATAAGTAAATAAATAATTCAACATCCCAAAATTTAACTCCACAGTCATACAAGTCGAGAGCTCTATTGTAGAAGGGCATTGTTGCAATAAAAGACAATGAGAAGGGTATTTAAGTAAAAAGGCTCATAATGGAAGGATAACTACTTTACTTCCCCTTGTAAATTAAGACGGGCACTTAACGTCATCAATAGTTTTGGAATTTGCTGTTAAGTCCTCAAAAAATTTAATTCTTATAATAATTATAAATAGTAATATCGGTAAAATATGGATATTTATTTTTATATATATATATATTTTAAGATATCACAAAAATCTTTTGAAAAAAACATTAAACGTTATAAATAAGTTTAAAATACTTATAATTAGTGTTTATGTCTATTAAATTTTTTTAAAACATTTTTGAAGATATTAAAACGTTTTTAAATATCGATATATATATTTTTAAAGTGGTATTCTCAATTATTTATGAAATCAATTAAGAGTACCAATAAAATTTTAAAATCCTTTAATTTTTTTTCAAAAATAATAATTAGTAAAAAAAATTAAAACTTTTTTTTAATCTTTATTACTATCCACGTACTAAACAAATATTTTACAAAATATTTAGAATATTTAGAATCCTTCAATTTTTTTACAAAATTTCAAAATTAGTATTTGTACGGAATAGACTAAACAAATATTTTTTAACTTTTGAATTTTTATTAATATTTTTATAGTTTTTCAAAACTTAAATAGTACCCTTTATTTTTTTAAGAAATATATTCATGATTTTTTTAAAATATTATTAATATCGATTTAACGGTGGTTGACTTTTTTTTAACCGCTTTAAAAATTTTAATGTATTTTTAAAAATTTAAGGATATTTTTTAAACAAAATATTTATAATTTTTCTGTAATGATAAATTTCTTTTTGAAAGTTTAAGGTATTAAAGAGTTTTTTTTCTTTTTCAAAAAAATTGAAATTTTTAAAATTTTTAATATATATATTTTTAAATAAAGTATAAAATTTGAGAATATTTTTATTATTATTAGCACTAATATTTTTCAAAGTTCAAACATATTTTGTTTGTTTGTTAATTTTCAACTTCCAACTATATAACAATAAATAATCAATTATAATTTTTTATGCAGTTTTATAAAAATAAAAAAAAATCAATTTCAAAATATAAAAAGTCTTTTCAATATAAAATATTAAACTTTTTATTTATTTATTTTTATTATGAGAGATAAAAAAAACCAAGAGATCTTAAATTAATGTTGCTCGAACGACTTAAAATGATCATTTTTCATTAATCCATTTAGGTCCGATTAGGAATAACGAGATCCAGAGAACCTAATTTACTTTTGAATTCAACTTCCCAAAGTAAACACACGTCTAATGGGAATACGCAACGGACCAAACGCGACTTAAATGAATAAAACCAAAGATTAATGGACAAAAGGAGAAGAATTTTGATCGAAGTTAAAAAGTGTCATGATCGGTTAGGTTTTTATTGACTTTATAATAAATCCAACTTAAATAAGCCGTCTTCCGTATTCAATTCAATGATGTTAAAATTGATGTTAAAATTAAATAACAAAATAACAATGTATGACAGATATAATCAGATTAGGGAGGATTGGAAAATAATTCAAATTTATGAATAATTCATCAAATATTAAATATATATATATATTAATATTACAAAAATTCATAAATAAAATAAAATAAAATAGTTAATAAAACTCTAATAATGGCTTATTTAAAGTTAAACGATATAAAAATAATTAATAATAATAGGTGGGCATAAATTAATAATGAGTAACTAGATTTATAGTGTAAGCCAATATATCATTTAATAATAATAATAATAAGTTAATAAATATTTGTACAATTTGATATTATTTAATAAAAGATCATTAAATAATGAATAGAGAGTGGCTATGTCTATGACGGATGAGAAGAAATAATGTTAGAAAATAATTTAAATTTATTCGTTATTAAATGATTATTAATCGTTAAATTAAAACATATTGATAATTTTTTTTTTTGTGTGAAGAAAATCTAATTGAATCTATAAAAAGACCGATCTTAAATTAAAAAATATAAAACTTTGTGCATATTTATTTAATGGGGAGAAATCTCTCTCTATCCCTTCCTCCATTTTCTGTTTAGACAGAGAATTTCATCTCCATTAAAGACGAGTCAGAGACCCAATTAAATGCACAAATGCATACAATAAAGAATTCCATCCTCGTGACTGGTCCCCACATAACCCTACAGACACGTCTATAACAATGCTTTTTAACTATTTGATTTATTTTGCTTTGATTTAAATATTTATTTATAGAGTATGAACAATTATATGACTTTAATTTTGAAAAATTATATGACTTTGATTTTGGTTAAGTATTAATGTCACAATTTTAAATATTAATTTTATTTTTTATTCAAAACCTTGAATGGAATTAGTAATTAAAAATGATAAACTCTTTTTGACTTAGGAAAAATGCAATTTAAATATTAATTTCATTCCCTATTCAAAACCTTGAATGAAATTAGTAATTAATAATGAAAAATAGCAAATAAAATAAATAAATTATAGCCATACCAACCATTATATTGGGAACACTATCAATGCTGAATGAAGAAACAAAAATAATTGCGCATCCGGGGAATCGAACCCCGGTCAGTACCGTGGGAGGGTACTATGATACCACTACACTAGATGCGCTGGATGTTCTGAACTACTTATTGCTAAAATATAATTTTATAATGTGTTTTCCCTCCATAAAACACAAAAAATAATTCCGTTGCCGGGAATCGAACCCAGGTCTCCGGATGAAAACTAGATATCTTAACCGCTGGACAACAACGGAGCTTATGCATGAGAAACACATAGTTAACGTAAATATTAAGATACATTACAAGTAATTAATATACATTTAATGATGCTCCCCTGAATTTGTTTGGTACTAAATCCCATGTGGCGTTCACATTTACTTTGGCTAAGCGACTTAGTATTGTTTAACAAAACTACGGAATGAAATAAACACGTCCAAAATTGGTCTAAAACCGTAAATCTTACTATTCATCATGCAAGCCAAAACGTCGACTTTCAGTCCAAATCAACTTCAAATTCTTTCATAAAATTTGAGTAAAATACCTTAAAAAACAACATACTAAAAATTTATAACATAAATCTAAATAAAACTCGTAAATCTAAGGGAAAATCGAGAATAAAAACTCGAAACTCTTACCTCTCGAACTTCATCACTTCTCGATGGATTCCAACCATTCAAGTCAAAATGGGTCTAGTCAATCAATGGAACATTTCTCGTAAAGGATTTTTGGTGAAATTCAAACTCCAAACCATTGACCATATTTTGGTTTTTTCTCTCTATCTCTCCTTCAAACCCTAACTCGTTAATCTTTTTTTTTTTTTTGAGCTGAAAAGGAAAAATTGAGTATGCAATTTTTTTCGAGGTTCGGGTGATGCTAGAATTCACAACTCACTTAGGATTATAATCGAGTCGCAAACTAATCTTTTCAATTAATAGATTTATAAAGAGATTAAATATTTCATGATCCAATCTTATACAAACTCATTGTATATAGTACTCTACTGACATGTCTCCACATGAATGTCGGCTAAAATCTTGAGAGTAATTATTAATTTTTAATAATAGTTCTGAATATTTTATTTAAAATTTAACCTTATCCATTATATGAAAATCTAAGGTTACTAATGTAATTTTCAACCGTATGAGATTAGGTATCTTATCTTGGCAATATTATTGATATGGTCTGTTTTGTAATTGTTACAAATTATTTAATTGAAATCGTTTATGTGAAGACATGTGAGTGGGGTATCATATACAGTGAGTTTGTGTAAGATTGAACTACGAAATATTTAATCTCATTTTAGATATTTGTTGATTGAGAAGATTAATATTTAATAGGATGATCGTATGTGACTAAATATTAATCCTTAGTGAGTTACGAATTTCTGTCTGTGAGAGCTTGTCCTTTGATTTGCATAGGTGAGAACGATTGTTCTAGTCGATACAATATGTCTACCATTTTAGGGACTTATTAAATAAGAATCACTCCTTCTCATATAGGAAAATTAGATGAGTTGTTCTCTTAAATGCTAATTTCGAGACTTGCAATAAGACTCACCCTTTCACTGGTCCAAGAGGAATTTCATTTATAGTTGGATCATAAACAAATTTTTCATTAGAGAATAAGTAGGTAATTAAAAGAGTAAAACAGACTTTTAACCCAGCTGTAATTACGAACAACTCATAAAAGATGAATTTGCTTGTAATAATTATATCAATGAACACAACTTATCTTACACTGCATAAGAGTGTAACTCTATGTCTACCGTGGAGTGACCTATAGTTAATGATTATAGAGTGGGTCTATTAATAATGTTATTAGAATAAGACACCCAACCATATCAATATACTATAGACTCTTTATTGTTCAAAATTTATTAAATGAGTTAATTATTTATTTACTAAAATTATTATTAATTAGCTGGTCATACTTAACTATAATTAATTAGTTAATTAGGACCGTTAACTTATATTAATAAAAATTTGATTTTCAATAATTATAACTACCTACTTATTGATTATTTATAGTCAATTATTGAGACCAATTTTAATTAGCTTATTTATTGATTCAAATGAAAATTGCAATTAACAATTAATATTAATCTTTTTAAAAAAATTATTAAAAATTTATTAAAATTCTATTACATATAGTATATCTCATTCAATTCCTTAATTTCATTATTGTACTATTACAATTAAAATTTTATATCATATTAGTAAAATCATTCATTTGAAGATAATTATAAAATAAAATTTGATTGCTAAATCAATTAAAAGACCTAAAACCTAAGGCATTATTCATAATATACTTATTAATATGAAAATTAAACTAAACTTTAAACAGTTAAAATTTTATTAATTAACTTAATAAAAATAAAATAACTAACAAAAAAATAATTATATAAAATAAAATTGTTTTGGAAACCAAACAAAAATATTATTTATTTATTAAAAAAAAAACTCATTCATTGATCAAACACAAACATAGATATGCAACAAAGCTTAACCGAGCACGCAACGTTTTTGACTCGCTCAAACGTTTCCTAAGCCCTTCTCTACTCGTCTCCTAGAAGAACGACAAATTCTCAATGAGCTAATCAGCTAATCAAGGCACACTTGGTTTGTACTCATTAAGCAAATGCTATATAGTTCTCACAATATCTACAAGTAAGGCATCATTTTTCCTGCTATATCTAACATTCAGTATTTCAGTCTATTTAGGTAACTGGTGAGCACAGGAACTCACTCACGCAACCATATGAAACTCTAATCTAAAGGCCTAAATCACAAAAACAGGGAATATGTAAAGAATTCCATTCTGGAAAGAGAAAGAAAAGGATTCTTAGCTCTCTATCTTTGAAGTTGTTGCTTACAGAGAGGGCATGAGGATGCTATAGCAAGCCATTTATCTACACACCTGAGATGGAACACATGAGAACAAGGCAACTGTCTCACGTCTTCCTTGTCTATATACTTGGCAAGGCAGATGCAACATTCCTGAAAGATCAAAGGGCAAATCAAAGTGTTTTAATTCCCGATAACCCGTGAAAGAAACGGTTCGTTTCGAGTTCCCTAAACCAGGAAGAGAAAATGTTACTTACTGGATCCTCTTTTGGGAGTCCTGTATTGGTATTATCGGGTTGAATTCCAAGGTTGATGTTGACGTCGACGACTTTGTATTTCCAGCTAGGTAGTTGAGAGATTTGATCGTCCAATGCGCCTTTTTCGGTTGATCCCATGTTGATGTTATATCCTATAAGACTACTAATCACTGGCACGCAGCAACATAGCAGCAGAAACAGGAAGAATGGGAAAGAGTAGCATATGGCATTCCAAACTAGCACGAAGCTGCATAATAGATGTAGCTTGGGAGCTCTTTGAAACGACGCAAACCGAGAATCGAAGATCCAAAGATTGCCCATTACGAACCATATTGCAAAGAAAAGATCAAGAAACGTCCGACATCGGTTGATCAAATGTGAGTACCTGAATTATGTTGAATAAATGTAGTTAGATAAGAGGTGAAGTATTGCAGGAAGTGTAAGGTTTTGAGCTCCTAAAGCTGCCTTTAATGATTTCCAGTTACTTTAATATAAGAACTTCTAATCCTGTGGTCATTAAAAAACCTTCCATTCTTCAACTTAGTTTCTGTGTATTGCACAGACTCGTGAACTGTAGAAATTTTTACCCAATAACGCTTTGGAAAAAAACGTTAGAACATGATTAATTTGATACCATGGTTGTAACAGTCCAAGCCCACCGCTAGTAGATATTGTCCTCTTTAGGCTTTTTCCCTTCTGGACTTCCTTTCAAGGTTTTAAAACGCGTCTGCCCGGGAGAGGTTTCCACACCCTTATTATAAGGAATGTTTCATTCCCCTCCCCAACCAACGTGGGATCTCACAATCCACCCTCCTTGGAGGCCAGCGTCATCGCTGACACACCGCCTGGTATCTGGCTCTGATACCATTTGTAACAGCCCAAGCCCACCGCTAGCAGATATTGTCCTCAAGGTTTGGGCTATACAATGGTTCTTTGTCTCAAAGGACATTATTAAGTCTAACATAGCTCATGATTATAGTTCAAGCTTAAAATCAATTGATAGGAAAGTAGCATGATGAAGATTACCTCGACGATTCATTGCTCCTCTGGTGCTCGATATCCGAAAGACTGTTACTATCTCCCTGCATAAGATAACGACACCGATGGCGGCCATAGAGAAGCAGTAAGCTAAGAACACAGCCAAGATCATAACCACCAATCCACAATCTCATAGGCCAAACTGGCTTCTCAGTTTGTGAAATGGCAAGAGTGAACACTGAGATGATTAGTTGAAATAACAAAGCTACAAGTTCCATCGCCATCCATGAACCTGAATCGAAAGGATTCGGCCCAAGATCAGATCTCGATCCGTTTTGGTAATGAAAAACTCTTCTCAAGAAAATGAACCATCTAGCTCTAGAGACTCTCATGGCCGTTCTAACCCATAGAGAAGGAGGGAGGGAACCAGAGGTATCATTTCTGGTATCATCAGCCGTAGCGCCATCTTCTCTAGACACAGTACTTGATATGAAAGACGTAGTAGCATCAGAATTAAATGAAGGACCCGCAAGGAAGAAACCAGAATGAATCATTGCAAAACGACCTTGTTTCAACTAAACCAATCAAGCTCCTTTTCAAGAACAAGACAACAAACTACACGGACATGGATAAAGTTGGAAAGATGAACAAAGAACAAGGGGTGGTTTTCATGAAAGGAGAACTGAAACTGAACCAAAATCACACAAGTTTTGCCCGTTATGATTAAAGAAGAAACGAAACCCACTTCAAGACAAAAGCAAACAACTCAAAATCATGAAAGTCCCATGTCCTAACTACAAGGTATTCAGTGAGGCAAAACATCAAACACCTAGCGTGCAGGTCCAAAACTGACAATTCAGAAAGAACATCCAAAAGGGCATCTCAGAACAAACAAAGAATTACAAATGGAGTGTATATAGAAGCAAAGAGAAGACAACAAAAATGGTTGGAAAGCAAGAAAACCGGAAGGTGAAGTTGGGTCGCGGAGGGTCACCAGAAAATCAACAAAAAAGAAAAGAGAAACCCAAGAAGAGAAGATATCCTAACTTCGATTACAAGTGAAATCAACAATCAAACGGTAAAGAAATACACCAAAGGCGTTGGCCAAACTTCAAACACAATACAAAACAAAACAAAACAAAATCCCCAAATCAAGAAGAAGAAGAGATAATCAACCGTTTATGTTCAACAATCAGAATTTCCAAACCCCATTAGATAAACAAAACCCCACATGGGTTTAGAAATGGATAAGAAAAGGAAAGAAACGAGGGGATTGAATGGTTGGCCACCAAATCCAAGTAGCAAGATTGAAGGGGGTGTCGGGCGGAGTGGCCCTCAGAGACAGATATTTAAAGCAAAGAGGGAATGGCGGTTGGCCACACACCATTGTTGAGGGAAGGGGAAGTTCAGAGTGGCCCGCCCCATCCGCCCCATTAGATATGGCGACGTGGAGAGCTAATCCAAAACGCAAACCCTTAGAAAACAAAACACACAGCGAACTCTTGCTTCTTGCTTCATCATCTTCGTCTTCTTCTTCTTGATCTTCGAATGGTTGATTGATTGTTGCTCAAAATCTGTAAAAAAAAATATCAATATCAGAGAGATGTGGATGAGACCCAATTTTTTTAATTTTGGGGATTTTGTTGTTTGTTGGTTCATCATTGGGAGAGAGATTATTAGGGAATACAAAGAGTGTGTTTGAGTTTTCATTCAAATTTTATCCTTTTTTTTAAAAAATTATTTAAATGGTCAAACCTTCTCCAATTTGCTTTATATCCCATCTTCTTTTCATGTTTTTTTTCTAAGCTTCAAATTAAATATATTTGATAACTAGGAAAAAAAAAACTTTAATTTTAAATATGATTTCAAAATTTTATACTTTTAATTTTATTTTTATTTAAGATTATACACATTCATATCGAGATTAATACATTAATGATCATTTTTATCATTATATGAAATTTTTATTAAGTAATAATTAACTCTCACTCTTATTTAGTACTGTTAAAACTAATTTAAAAAACGTGAAAATTGAAAGTAAAAGAATAAAATTTAAAACTTAAATGGTAACTAAATTCAAAATTCAAAGACACGAATGTAATATTTTAAAATATAGAAATCAAATTCAAACCATGACTTTTAAAGTAAAAATGTTACATTATTAAATGGATAAACTATATTCAAAATTAATATTATATTTATTTCAACTAATTGATTAATAGTTATAGTATTTGTATTCTATAATTTAGGATTCTTTTTATTCTTCAAACATATAAAAATAATTAAAGTTGATGAGAAAATAAAACGTTTTTTTTAGAAAATTTGAGAAACTAAGACAAAATCATTTTAATAAGAAATGGTTCGAGAATGAGCATAGAGTTGATCCTTATTAAAATATGTGATTTTAATTAGGAGCGTTCACATGACTCAAAAATTCGATTAATTTAGACTATCCAACCCAAACCACAAGCATTGCGTTGGGTTAGTTTTTTTTTTTTTTTTGGGTTTGAGTTGGATCAAATATTTAGAAAATTGAAATTTCGAGTTAGTTTAGGTTGGGTTAACATTTTTTTGGTCAGGTCATATCGGTCAACCTAAAAATATAGTTGTAACCTAACTCAACCCAATCCTACTTGTGCATCAACGTGAAATTTTGGGTTGGTCCAAAAGATTTTCTCAACCCAACCTCATTTCGCCATTGCTCATTCTCGTTAGCGTTTTACCTTCCCTTCTCTACACCCACTCACACTTCGTTGAACTATGACATGGTAAATAGAAGAGTGTACGAAAAAATAGTAAATAGAGCACGACCGCATAAAAAATTTAGAATATGAGAAGCCTCCCTTGAATTCATATCGTGCTATTAGGCACATAAATTCACCTTGACACAACAACTTAGCTAGCAACTCCTAGATGTTAGCTTACTCGGTATGACTACAAAGGGTAGTTGAAGGTAACGGGAACGGTGCGTGGATTGTTCAACATAATAACAATTTTCTATTAATATGTTGAATGTGAAAATACTATAATAATGTCAGCTCATTTTTACATTTCAAAACTTTAAAAAAAATAGTAACCTAAGCTAAGAATGTAAAATATTTGTGATATCACTATCAAATCCCCAATTACGTACTTACGAGAAATTCTAACGACACGTGGCAATGACACACCGGCCAATCCAGCCAACTCATCAAATTCTAAAACCTACTCGACAATTACAGTTATGTCATAAGCTTACACTTGGCCACTCGGTTGCTTACCTGCTTGACACGTGGCATATTTGTTCAAGGGCAAAAGTGGAAGAAATTTTAGTAATCATATGATATATTATTTTAGAGCTAAATATAATCTTTCCAATTTTCTAATTTTTCGGTCGGGTCAACTTGACCAACTTGGAAATAGAGTTACAATCCAACATAGCGCTATTTTTCAAAAAAAATTAAGAATATATCACAATTGTAACCGATGTTGGTGATCCAGTGTGACTTGTAAACATTTTAAATTTTATGAGATTTTAGTAAATAATATAACATCAAGTATAACTTTTTTTTAAAAAAACAACCTGACAACCGTTGAGGATTGTAGGGAGGGAGTACCATGGGCTAATTAAGGAATTGATCATGAGTTTATAGGTAAGAAATACATCTACATTAGTACGAGGCCTTTTGGAGAAGCCAAAAGTGAAGCCACGAGAGCTTATGCTCAAAGTGGACAATATCATACCATTATAGAGAGTCGTGATTTCTAACAATAACTCAACCCAGTTGATAATATTATCATTCTTTTAATATTATTCCTACCATATTCTTAAATATATAGTTGATGAGACAATAAAAGAAATCTTCACATCCACATACTATACATTAAAAGAAATTTCAACATCAGCCACGTGTAGGCTGTTCATTGGGTTACTTGGCCAAAGGCTATCCTTCATCTTGCAAAGTTCAAGATGAATTCAGTTGCCAATAAAAATATAATATGGGACAGTCTTTGGTTTATTAATTCCATTTAAATTCAAAATCATCAGGAATACTAATATTCTCCAAAAACAAAATAAAATAAAAAAAAACAAAAATTTTAATTAAGAATAATTGATGTTTCTAGAAGCACTTACTAAAAAAATTTACTAATTTAAATCGTGTTAATTTTCGATAAATGAATTATTAATCTTGTTTATATTCAAACTCGTGAAGAATATTAATATTCTTCAAAAAAAAAGGGAAAAAAGTGAAAATAAATAAAATCATTTTAAAAATAATTGAGAAAAAATGAATAAATTTAAATTGGATTTAATATAATTTAGTGAGTGACTTTATTTATGAGATAAATATTCGTTTTAAAAAATATGTAATAAAATAAAAATATATAATTAAGAGAATTGTTTATAAATATGGTACAACTAAATAAACTAATTGTTTAAAATATTTTTTAAAAACTATAAGATAAAATAATATATATTTAAAATATTTAATTTCTTTGTTTTTTTTTTGGTAGGGACAACCATTTAACACGCTCAATCTATAATTGAAAGTTTAGGTTTTATTTTATAATAATTTAAATCTCATTTGATAATTTTTTTTTTTTTTTACTTTTTAAAATTATAGTTATAAATATTACTTCCATGTTTCTTTTATAGTTTTAAAAATAAAACCAAGTTTTGAAAACAATAAAAAGTAATTTCCAAATATTTATTTTATTATTATTATTATTATTATTATTATTATTTGGCTAAAGATGTAAATATTTTATTAAGAATAATGAAATTCATCGAAGAGAAATTATGAAAAAACATGTCCAATTTAAAAATAAAAAATAAACGGTTAAAAACCAAATATTTATGTGGTAACTGAATAAATGAAGGATACATGAATATGCTAAAATCACTCGTGCAATGTTCACTCTTAAGAGCCAAGAATGTTGAGGTCATCAAGTGCTAAATCTAGATTCTGAATCTTGGACATGAATCGTTATAAATGGCATCAGAGCAATACTTCTCCTCGAAAATATGGTTCGGGGACAAACCAATGCGGAAGCTGGTGGACATGTGACACTCGAGCAAATGAGAGGTACATGAATGAGCTGATGTCGCGAGGTAATGTCGAGGTCATCAGGTGCCAAATTTGGATTCCAAATCTTGGACATGAATCACAAACGGTATTAGAGCAGCACCTCTCTCAATAAGACGTGATTCGGGTACAAACCAAGGTGGAAAAAATATGAGAAAACTAAGTCCAATTTTTAAAACCCAAAAATTATAAACTTAGTAGAAAAAGTTATATAACCTGAATTTTCAAAAACTACAAACAGAGCCTTACAAACGTGTTAGGCACAACCGAACAAGTACATAAACTTGTTATATAATTTTAAAATTTAAGGACTAAACTTAATAATTTAACCTAAAAACTATCTCTCTAATAGTCAAAGATCGTAAGAAGCGAAATTCAAATAAAATTTACAATTGAAGGCACGATAGCAATGGATGATATATTTGAAGAACGCAAATGAATGTCCAAGACGATATTTGGACATGTTTTGATACCCAAATTTGGATTACTTTGTAATGTTGCTAAAGAAACATAATAGGGAAAATGGGACACAACAGATAACGAGTTAATGATACCTTTAAGGAGTGTATGCTAAAACAAGACCATATTGAAAATGTAGTTAAACAGAGTAAGAGAAGCAAAATTAGGTCAAATTCGAACAACAAAAGTTGGAAATATTGTAAAACTCTCGCAACATATCGATCAATCGATCAATTTTTTAGATGAGATAATAAAACGTTAATTCTTGTAATTTCAGATAAGTGATGCGTTTAGGTTAAGAATTGCCTTGAATGCACGTTGACAGTGACTTCTTTATTTATCAAAAGAAATAAAAAATTAGATTCAAGAAAATTTTAGTAGTTTCCTAATTTTCTATACATTTATTTTGATAATAAATTTTACGTTAAAATATAGTTGTGGACTTGATTTCTTTGATAAAAAAGTTTAATCTTTTAAATTCTCAAATTTCTAGCATGTTTGACGAGAATTAACTGTATTCATGGTTTAAATTAAACATAATTTAGTGATTAGAATATCTATTCACTAAGTAAGCATTATGTGCTTCGGTTGATTTTGACGGAATTTTTTTTTAATTTTTAATTTTTATTTATTGTTTCTGGGTCTCTCGAGGTTTCTCAAGCATTTTTTTTTTCTTTTTCTACCCCTCTTTGAAATTTAGCTTATAAGGCTCTCAATCAAATTCTAAAAATGTTGAAAATAAAGAAAATTAGGGAAGCTTACGTATCTGTTGAGTTTGAGCGTTGTAGAGTTATTTCATTTACACCGTTGTTATTTAGGTTTGTAGGGAATTGGGTATGTGTTGATCTAAGAATAGTTCGGGTGTCTCACACCGATGTTATTTAGGGGTTTTAGGGAATTGGGTATGTGTCAACCTAAGAATAGTTTGTGTTATCTCGAGTCGGGTTGGGTGTCGTTTCATTTTAGTAATAGGAATGAGTGCAACGCAGGATCAGACAAGTGGCTTCTTTGCTTCCTAGTGGCGGTCTTTAAAGTGAAGGGTCTAATCAAAGGGTAGAAATTTATCCGGTAGACCACTACTGCCTATAGTTATATATGTAGGGTGCTCGTTGATCGAAAACCTTTTCGAAAAAAGGACTTCTCACTAAAGGGTTCTTCAACATAAGCAATCACTAACCAAATACCCCAGAGAAGCAAACGAAGTCTCCAAATATCACAGAAAATTATAGTATGCATTAGAAAAATCCCTGCTCCATACAAAGTTGCATCGAAAAAATGTGTCGGTATAGCCACATCGACAAGAATACCAATTATCCGTACACAGCTTTATAACGGGTTATTAGTGTCTTAATAACTGAGACTGCATTTGATAAATATCTCTTAAACATTTTTCTTAAAATTTATAAATATTTTTTATTTAGTAGGTTCATATAATAACCTCGTAATTTTAAAAGAGTTCTAATTTGTGAAAAGTTCTATTTGGCGGTTTGTCACGATCTTAAACCAGCTCATACTACTTCATAGTAGGACGATTTTTCAAATATTTTTCTAATAGAATAACTCACAATATTATTAATATAATTTTTGAGATGTTTCAAAAACTCGATGACTCAAAATTCTTGATCAACTCAATCTAACTCAACCCAACTCAAATTTTATACGTTTATAAATTATCCTAAAATTAGAATAAATTGAACCAAAACATCATTTTAAAATATACATATTGGATTATACAATTATATATATACCTATATTTATATTACTTTTATTTATTTCATAATTATTTACTCGCAAATAATTCTTAAAAATAATTTTTAACCATTTAAAAATAAGTTTTAAAAATATATATTAAAATTTAGTTGTAAATTTTAATTAAACATACGAATATAAATAAATAAATATTTTGAAAATTTTACGACTCGAACAATTGGGTTCCATCTAAAAAATATCTTAACCCGATCCAATCCAACACGAGCACTTTTGCTATGTAACCAAATATCACGATAAATTGACGATATTTTTCATTGATAAAAAGTATTTTATTTTTAAACCAAACAACAAAAACAGTTCAACTTTTTCACCACACAAACTATTGATTCTTTCAACTTCAATCTAACATATGAGTTCAACAATTCAAATTACATGAACAGCAAGAACTAATCAGCTTAAAACCTGTTATGTAAACTTTACAGGTTCCATCATCAACTCCCAGTCTTAATGCCAAACACCCCAAGTTCTTTACAGGACGATGCGAAAGCTTTATTCTGTTTCGTTGACAAGAAATAGGCAGGAAAGACGACGAACACATCCCATCATGAACACAGTGACAAACTCTCAGAAGGCAACAATTTGACTATATATTTCTCTCTAAAACAAAATGATCTTACAGGGGAAAGAATGGAGACAGATACCACGAGGCCAGTATGATCAAAGAAACAATTCAATGGGCAGTTTCTTGTGCTGTCTAGTTGCACTTTTCCTTTTCTTTCTCTTTCTCTTTCTCTTTATCCTTTCTCTTATTTCCACCCAAAACAAATTCTACATACAAATCCTTTAGGGCTATCACCACAGTTGTAATCAACGGTCCCATAATTGCACCCTGTAAGTATGAATAAGAGCATTCAGGCAAGGCCACAAGCCCCCAAAAAGGAAAAGCAAATGTAATTTGAGGAGGAATCTATTTTCCGAATTTTATCCCATTTCTAAGATAGATCTACATGCAGCATCCGAAAGTGGTACAAGACGTTTGACTCCTTCATGAGCAAGAATGGTTGATGTTTAGAGTGAATATGATCGGTGTTGTTACTTCAATAAATACACTGATTTTTTATGTGTTTCTATACTATTGTACGTGGATGATATATTGATTACAGGGAGATAGAAAGCAACTATGTCTTCATTATTTGAGATGAAAGATTTGGGTGCACCCAAGAAAATTATTGGGATGAGGATTTCTCAAAATAGATTTGCTGCCACATCAAACCTATCCTAAGAGCAGTACCTTGAGAAGGTGTTGTTTAAATTCAGGAGGAATAATGCTCAACCCAGACCTACCCTTTTGGCAAATCATGTTAAATTGTCAAAAGGACAATCTCCCAAGACAACGAAGGAGTGTGAGCACATGACATTAGTCTCATATGCTTCTGCAGTTGGGAGCTTGATGTATGTTATGGTCTGCACTAGACTTGATATAGCACATGCAGTGGGCATTGTTAGTAGATACATGACAAACTCGGGGAAAGAACATTGAGAAGCTGTGAAGTGACTTCTGAGGTATCTGAAGGTACATCTAGTACTTCATTTTGTTATGGCAACGGCAAAATAGTTTTGCAAGGTTTTGAGGATGTTGATCTTAGTGGAGATGTATAGTCTAGCAAGAGCATAGCCGGATATATTTACACTAGAGATGGAACCGTAGTGAGTTGGATGTCCAAGCTTTAGAACTATGTTGCTCTTTCATCTACTATGACAGGGATGACAAACTATCTAGAAGAGTTGGACAAGAAGCAGCCTGAGAAGATTCTTTATATAGATAGTAAAAGTGTCAACCAGTTAGTGAAGGACCCGGTCTATCATTCAAAGACAAAACATATCAGAAGACAATATCATTTCACTCGCAGGTCAGTAAAAGAATGTGATGTGTTTAAAGAAGATAGAGGGTGAGGGTGCAAAGAATCCCTCTTTGAGCTTTCCCTTCTGGGCTTCCCCTCAAGGTTTTAAAACGCGTCTACTAGGGAGAGGTTTCCACACCCTTATACGCAATGCTTCGTTCCCCCCTCTAACTGATGTGGGATCTCACAAAGCTAGTTTAAATATTAAATCATCAAACTCGTAAACTATTTATAAGCTTTAGTGATTTCCCTAAATAGTAAAGTCTAGAAAGGGAAAGAAAGTGTACCTCCAATGCAGATGAAAACAAAGTCATTCCACCAATGATGCTAAGCCCCATAAGGTATTCACTATGACCAGGTATGTACTCTTGGATTTCCGACGCACCGTAATCCATAAGCGCAAGGTGAATAACAGACAAACCGACGGCTACGACATATCGACCTTCCAGCAGAAGCTGCAAGGCTGCTGGAATTGTTGCAAACCATGAAGGAAAAATTGGGAAAAGTGGACTGAGAAATGCAAGAACAGTAGACATATACAAGAAATGTATTTCAAATAGTCTAAGCAACAGCCATGTAAGACATCCTTGATAGATAGCAATCTCTGCTGTAGCCAAAAGAACGCCAGAGATCGCGTTATCAAGAACCTCAACGCATCGAATTCGAGCTGAATCTTCAATAGGAAGCATATACATTATTTGTTCAGTCACACCACCAGATTCAGAAGTAATGAGATAATACAGAACCCATATGAACACCATTGATTGAGAGACGAAGTTTAAAACTTCAGCCGCTCCAGAAATGATAGAACTCCCGATCGAAAACATGAACTTTGCACCACCTCCGACTACCGATACACTACTAGCAACGACTCGTTGCGAAATATCCATCCCTTGAACAGCTAATCCTTTAGCTTTCACAACTAAATCCTCCCTAGTGATTATCAACTCCCTAATAATTGTATCCAGTTCTGTATAAATCTGACCCCATTCCTTGTTATGGATTCGATTTCTCAAGCTCATAAGCTTCTGCGTATACGGCGATGGAGCGATTAGAGAGGTCGAAGGCCCTGACGAGTTAGCACGAGACGATGCTAGAGCCAAATGCTTAATCCCAGTGACAAACTCTGTCATGTTATACTGCATAGCTAAGCTATCTATCTGCTCGGACACTGCTTCATAAAACTTGGTAGTGTAACCATCAATAATCCCAGGAATATCATTCTCTTCTATCCATTTCTTAACTCCAATCCTTTCAGCATAATTGTTCTCTTCCACGTGAAGTTTCAATGAAATCATAGCTTCTTTCCCTTCAACCCCAATTTTGTAAGAGAAAAACAATAATCCAGCCAAGAACACAACAACCATAGCAACAATCAATCCAATTGCAACGATGGTTTTCAATCGTTTCAAAACCCCTTTGGTGAAAAACGCACTAACAGCAGTACGACGAAAGCTCATGCTACGAAACGAAGAAACAGAGGACATAGTCGAATCCACAGATTTAGAACTAAACAAAAACCCTAATCCAAGAAGCGAACAAGATGCAACAATACCAATGTTCTCATAAGCAAGTATAAAAATCCAAAAGGAGACAAGCCATCGCAATAACTTAGAGAACACACTTTGATTCCGTTTAGGAATCTCAGATTTCTTCCTTCTAAGCACAACCCGGAAACAAACTTCGCGAAATTCAACAAGGGTTCCAACAAAAACCTGAAAAACCGCAACAGGGATAGCGAGAAGAGTTTCCGTAAGGCCTAATTTGAGGGGTTCGGACCAAAACCCTTCTAGGGTTTGTTGAATGCCGCGAAGAGGGATAGAACAGAGGACGGCCCATTGAAGGGGGCGGAGATAGGCTTCGAGGAGACGGCCGACGGCGTAGAGAGTGAGAATAGTGAAGGCAAGGCCAGCGTGAGCCATGGCGATGTAAAGTGCAAGGCGAACTTGTGGGTCGCCGGAAAAGGAGGAATTGGAATCGGATTGAGGAGGGGTTTTGGAAGATTGGTATTGGAGATTTTGTGGGTCGGGGCTGGGTTTTCGAATTGAGGCGGATCTGAACATGTCCTGCCATGGGAGGCTGGAGGAATTGGGAAGGGAATTGGAAGAAGGGTCAGAGTAAGGGACGAGCTCCATTTGCAGGGAAGGTGGAAGTGGCAGAGAAATGGAGTTTGGGGAAGAGATAGAGAGGGGCAATAATGGAGGGAGAGGGAAAGAGAGGGAGGCAAGTCAGGGAGGAAAGGGATTGTTTTAGCCATAATAGAGTCCATGGGAGCAGTAAGTTACTGAAGTTTGCTGTCATTTTTTATGCTGTCGCCTTCACCAAAACCTCCTTTTTCTCCGGACTCTTCTTCCCAACACTGTACAACCTGTCCCAGATATATATACATATATATATATATATAGACTCCCAACACCTAAGTTCTTATTTTAGGTAAGGTCGGAGATAGGGAAGGACGGAAAAATATAATCTTCATTCCATAATCGACGAGAATATAGGTAAGGTCGGAGACAGAGGCAGGGACGAAGAATATAATCTGCATTTCATAACCGATGAGAATTTAGGTAAAGTTGGGAGACAGGGGTAGGGATGAAGAATATAATTTTCATTCCATAACCGACGAGAATTTAGGTAAGGTCGAAGGTAGGGATAGGAGCAAAGAATATGATCTCGATTCCACAACCAATGAGAATTTAGGTAAGATCGGAAGCAAGAATAGAGACGAAAAAATATAATATCTATTTCATAACTTATTTGGCTAACGGGGAATTTGTGTTTGCTCAAATAGAGATTTTCAACCACATTTGAGGTAAGTCCCCACGATTTAATTATGGAGGAATGATCGGCTTTAAAGGAAGGTGATAATGATTTAATTATGTTGTTTACACATAAAGCATTGTCACCTTCATTTCCACGTCAACAACTCTAACAAAATCTCTTTACTTGATTTAGCATTTTAATTTCCATTTATAATTAAAAATATTTGTTAACCAACATTTATGAATTAAATAAAATCTTTAAAAAAAATTAATCCAATAAAAAAAATTAGTCAATTAGTTATTTTTTATTTTTATTTTTTTGCCTTTTAAAAAAATGGAACTTTCTTTTAAGAGGCATTTAAATATATTTTAGAAAGATATCTAATTAAATTTGGGATATTTCTGTCAATTATGTGGAGGTATCAAAATAGCCATAAATAGGGATTTTAAATGATTATTATTATCATTTTCTTTAAATAAAGTTTTTAGTATATAATAATAATAAAGCGGTCTCTTTATTAATACATGTATGAAAATTATTATTGAGTTATACTTTATTTAGAGTTTTTTTTTAGATTGCATTAATGAACGGAAATAAAGTATTATTCCATATTCTCCCACTTTCATTAAAATAAAATGGTTTGACTAAGATGGCTGATTCCAAAATAATGCTTTGCATGCTTCCATTCTCATCTAATTTTTTATTTATTTATATAATAATGTTTTTCTAATATAAATATAATTAGATGACAATAAAAAATAAGGGCAAAAACGTAATTTCCCCCATTATATGACTAACAATGCTTGCAAAAATTTTATTAATTTTTCAAGTATTTTCCCCCATTTTTAAGCCCACAAACAATAAATGTCAGTTGACAGATTTAGTGAAACTTCTAAAAAAAACCCACAGACATTATTGAATTAAATATGGTAAAAAAAATAAAAAGAATAAAAAATAAAAACTCAAACACAACAATCAAGTTGAAAGCTAATAAACTTAATTAACAAATAAATAATCTTCATTAGAAAAAAGATTAATGAAGAAATTACAGAGACTTCAATTGTGCATTGTAACTTGGCTTCTCTATTATTTACCCTATACTCATTAAAAGAAAAAAACCCCAATTTCTGGATAAATAATTGGAGATCCTAAAGTAACCTAAAAAATTGCAGAAATAGCTTCCAATGCAACCACCAGTACAGCTTCAGCAGATCACTCAAAAGTGGCACATAATAAATTAATCTCAATATCAAAACAACAATCCTCTATCTATCTAATCAGCATATCGATAAACATGATGTTCCTCGTCCTACATTTCCCGCTCGCTCCCCTAAAACTATCAGTAAGAACTGGGAGGATTATATTTTACTCTTCCTGCGTCTATCACGTTCTGTAAACTAAAATAAAGAGTATAAGACTACTAGGGCGTGTTAGGAAATAACATACATCTAATATCTATCTAGTTTATCGAACTAACGTGACGAATAAACATAACCAAGAAATAAGTGTATGCTAAAGCCTACAGCACAGCACAGCACACTACATTGAAATTGTACTAGATCGGGACAACCATATTAGGCATAAACTAGCTTGCAGCAGTGTAGTCTACATAATAGTGTCTAAAACCATACAATAAAAAGTCTAATACACTCTTCTGGACTTTCCAAAGCATCCTTGGACCTCTAGTATTTGTGAGAGAACACTGCCTATCACTGGGCCACAAAACTAAAGGAACCTGTGTGTTTGAAAAACTCTATGGCAATTCTTAGCGAGACAGCATTCGAGTGAGACTTCTGTTCTAGCTTCCAAGGAGATGGACGGTACTGACTACGCAACGATTCTACCTTGCATAGGGATGGTATCGACTACTCCCACTATAGCCTCCCCTTCCATACAAACCACCTGCTCCTCCACCATAACTAGCACCAGGACCAGAGTCATAACCTCCACCATAACCTGAACCTGCATAGCTCCCATAGCCATCAACCCCTCGACCATATCCTCCTAGGCCACTTGTGCCATAACCCCCACCAAACCCACCACTGTAAGGACCAAATCGACTAGAATAACCGAGGGATGATTCACCTCGGTAGCCACCTAAGCTACTGCTTCCAAAACTTCCATAACCACCACCAAAGTCACCACCACTACCATAACCATAGCCACCCCCAATCCTACCACCAAGACCACCTGCAGTCCTAAAGGGACCAGGTCCAAAGCCTGCATCAAAGTCCCCATAAGAACCACCATATCCACCAAAGCCATCATTGAATGAACGAGCCCTAGAATTGCTACCATATGCAGGAGCAGGTGGTGGGTTTGAGGATTTCTTTGGTTCAGCTTTCTTGATCTCCACCTACAACAAAGTAACTTAGTTAACCTAGATCTTCTGCAATTTAACTATTCTGATAGCCCTTGCCTTAGAAGATCTATACCTGTATAACCTCAACCTAAAATTAGTAGCAAAAAGAAGTAGCTAATCGCATAATACTTAAAAGATACGATTGTATAAAGTGAAAGGGTTGAAAATTGTCCATTATTATTAAAACTGGAAAATACGATGGTGCAAAACCCATGGGAAACACAATTTGGTTTACACTTTGCTCACTTGCGGTCCATTTATATAAGCTCACCTGGGTACCAGACATATCTATCATATTTCCTTTGGATAAAATTTCATCTACAACTTCTTCCTCGTCAAAAACTATAAACCCAAAGCCTCGCGAACGGTTGGTTTCATGGTCACGTATAATTTGGTGTTCCACAACTTTCCCAAACTTGGAAAAGAAATGTTTTAACTCATCTACAAGCAAGATATGCAATAAACATATTAAAACACAACATAGAAACTACATCAATATGAGAAGAACAAATAAAAAGTGGCTGAAACAAACACTGGTCCTGCCAATAAAGAACACGCTTCAACATATAACTCAATAACCTTACCTTCAGTAACCGTTGATGGAATCCCACCAACAAATATCTTCTTCGTCTTAAAATCCTTTGATTGACCTTGTCCTTTAGGGATGGTTCTCTTGATTTCAACCTATCTCAATTTAGCAAAGTAAATCCCAGAAATAAAATAAATAAGGCATAAATTCATGCAACAACAATCATATTACAACTGTATCACGAAAAAAGGGGATGAAGGGTAATAACAAGGAAAAATTATAAACCATCCAATAAAATACAGAAAAAGACTCATAATTAACCTCATAAGACCACGGAAAACAAAAAAGTTTTACGCCATTCAACAACCCAGTAGGATATAATGTGGTGCAAGCCAGTTAGCAGGAAGAATAAAAACAAAATAATTAAGATGACGTACCTGTTTTCCATTGATGACGTGTGTATCTTCGATAACCTTGTCAACCACAGAAGGATCGGCATAAGTGATAAACCCAAAACCTCTTGGTTGTCCCGTATACCGATCCTTCATGATCACCGAGTCCGTTATCTCTCCATAATCACCAAAATGCTTGTTGAATTGAGCTAATTTTTCCAAGAACACAATGAAAAAGAACATCAGCTGCAGCCAAATCTGAGCTAACATTGCATTTAATCAATATACAGAATTAGCAAATCAAGAATTCATTTAATTATCGATGGTCTTCAACAAATATAGTTGGAAGTCTAAACAAAATCTGAACCGCAATAGAAGAGGTGCTAAGCTAGCCATTCAAAAAATGAACACCCATCAAGAATAACAGGTAATTTCAGCAGAATTAAACATGGGAACAGAAACTCGTCCCTAATACATGATTAAAATAAAACAAAAACTCACTGTAAGTTGTATCCTTCGCCAATCCTCCAATGAAAATCTTCCTGGGAAAACAAAAATAGCAAAAAAGTAAGAACATAGAATCGAGATCTAAAGAAAATCAAGACAAAGGAACTGTTTGACAGCCCTGAGAGGGGGATGACATATAGTAATTGGAATCTGGCGCTTAAGAAAGCCCTTTTCCCCAACTCATCAAACTTTCTCAGAGAAACACCGAAAGAAAATAAAAATTGAGAAAGGAAAAGAAACAAACCCGGGGCTAGCGCCATCGCCGGTGTGAGGATTTTCGCTCTTCGATTTGGACGCCATGAGGAATTTGGCTGGCGGATGCGTTGTCGAAGAAGATCGATAAGACGTGGAGAAGAAGATGAAAGATCGTTGATTTAGGTTTTCAGGGGAATTCCGAATTGAAAGAGAGTTATGAATTTTAACGGTCCAGGAGAGAGGTAGCATTTTTATATGTGAATCGGGTCGATACTTGGCCGGCCCAATAGTTGGGCCCATGGACATTGAGCCCAAACTTCAAATTTTAATTTTGACTTTTTGTCAAAGGTACTATATTTAGCCGGGGTGGAAACCTCCCTAGTAGACCATTTTAAGATCGTGAGACTGACGACAATATGTAATAGGCTAAGGCGGACAATATCTGGTGACGGTGGGCTTGGATTTTTACAAATGGTATCAAAGTCAGATACCACGCAGTGTGCTAGCGAGGACGCACGGCTTCAAAGAGACTGGATTGTGATATTCCATGCTGGATGGAGAGATAAGTGAAACATTCCTTCTAACTAGTCAAAATGGGCTCGTGGTGGACTTCAATTTTAATAAACTTTAAAAAATACCTTTCAAATAGTTTTTAAACAAAATTCAAGAGGGAAGAATAAATATAAAAAAATATAATAAATGCATGCATATATAATTGTATCCTAAGAAAAATACGGTATGAATTTGGGTTGGATTGATTTAATTATAAGTAAATAAAAGAGATTTATTCACCCTTTTCACTGAAAATCGCATGGACCGTGGCAACTTAGTGTTTAGAAATAATGAAATCATTTAAAATATAACGAACGACTAAATCTACCTAAAATGAGTTAAAAGTGTGACTATAATGTAAATATTTAAAATATCTATTAATGTTCATGTGACTTTTTTAAAGACAGTGAAATTTTAGTATTAATCCTTCAATATTTCATTTAAAAAATATTTTTAAACTTTAAAAATTTTCGTTAAATCTTTTATTCTTCAATTTTTTAAAAAAATTATAAAATATGTTTACCGTCAAGTAGGTTCAAAAAATATATATCAACACTTTTTATATTTATAAAAAAGTTATAAAAAAATTTAGCATTAATATAGGGATGAAAACTGTCTATAGACACCTCACGCATTATTTTAAATTTTTTAATATTACTCTGGAAAAGTTCATAAATACTTATTAAACATGGGAGTATTTTTTAATTTTTTAAATAAAAAATTAAAGGCTTTTTTGAATTTTTTTTAAAAAGTCAGTATTTTCCAAACTTTTGAAATAAAAAATTAATAATTTTTATATAAAATTAACAATTTTTTATTTATTATTGTTTTAATTTTTGAGATTTCTTATTGTAAAATTTTAAAAATTTTAAGGATATTTTTTATTTCTTTACTTTCTTTATTGAAATTAGGAGTAATTTTAGATTAGAAATTATAAGAAAAATTATAGATGGATGAATTTGAAAATGAGATGATAGCATTATTATTCAATTTCAAGAGTCCCGAGCTTCGATCCAAAGCTTCAACTCCCACTTGGATGATCTTGAAAACGAATGCGTTTCTTCTCTACACAATCAGAACGAAATGATTTGCTCTGTATCTCTACTTCACGTTCCTCCTCTTCCCCAGAGACCCTCTCCCACTCCGAATCCGATCACCCATCTTCTCCACAACTTCTCCTCCCCGTTTGAGCTGAAGCAAGTCCACGCCCATCTCCTCAAAACCAATTCTCCCCTCTCCTCCCTCCCACTTTCACGGGTAGCTTCCGTTTGTGCTCTGAATTCGAGTTTCTCCTACGCCAAGCTAATTTTCGAGCTCGTGGACGCATCCGAAGTCGCCCTCTGGAACACTTGTTTGAGGTCTTTTGCGGAGGGAGATTCCCCTGCTGATGCCATTTCACTTTTTTATCGTTTGCGTGAGTTTGATGTTTGCCCAGATAATTATACTTGTTCGTTTGTTTTGAAAGCATGTTCTCGGTTGTTGGATGTTAGGAATGGTAGGATTGTTCATGGGTATGTTGAGAAACTTGGATTGCAATCGAATATGTTCTTGCTGAATATGATTGTTCATTTGTATGCTTTGTGTGGCGAAATGGGTGTTGCAAGGATGATGTTTGATAAAATGCCGCAGAGGGATGTGATAACGTGGAATATTATGATTGCCCAATTGGTTAAAAGAGGTGATATCGAGGGTGCGTATAAGTTGTTTGTTGAAATGCCTGAGAGGAATGTGAGGTCGTGGACTTCGATGATTGGTGGATATGCCCAATGTGGGAAGCCTAAGGAGGCTGTCGATCTGTTTTTGGAGATGGAAGAGGCTGGTTTATTGCCTAATGAAGTGACGGTGGTGGCTGTTCTTGTTGCTTGTGCTGATATGGGGAACCTGGATTTGGGGAGGAGGATACATGACTTCTCTAACCGAATTGGCTATCATAAAAACATTCGTGTTTGTAACACTTTGATTGATATGTATGCAAAATGTGGGTGCTTGTATGATGCCTATAGGATCTTCAACGACATGGAAGAACGCACGGTCGTTTCCTGGTCGGCTATGATTGTGGGACTCGCAGCGCATGGACAGGCTGAGGAGGCTCTTGCATTCTTCAATAAAATGGTAAACACAGGCATGAAGCCCAATGCAGTGACTTTCATTGGTATCTTACATGCCTGCAGCCACATGGGAATTGTTGGGAAAGGCCGTAGATATTTTGCTAGCATGACTAAGGATTATGGGATAATTCCTAGGATTGAGCACTATGGTTGTATGGTTGATCTTTTCAGCCGAGCAGGGCTGCTGCAAGAGGCTCATGAGTTCATCATGAACATGCCTATTGCACCTAATGGTGTTGTTTGGGGAGCCCTCCTTGGTGGTTGCAAAGTTCACAAAAACATAAAATTGGCCGAAGAAGCCACCCGTCACCTCTCGGAATTGGATCCGCTAAACGATGGATACTATGTGGTCCTATCGAACATCTACGCAGAAGCAGGAAGATGGGAGGATGTAGCCCGAGTGAGGAAGTTGATGAGAGACAGAGGAGTAAAAAAGACTCCTGGCTGGAGTTCAATCATGGTAGAAGGAATGGTTCACAATTTTGTTGCAGGGGACGAGACCCATCCTCAGACTGAGGAGATATACAAGACATGGGAGAAGTTGCTCGAGCGAATGAAGCTCAAAGGATACGTACCTAACACCTCGGTGGTGTTGCTTGACATGGAAGATGATCAAAAAGAGAAGTTTTTGTTTCGACATAGTGAGAAGTTAGCAGTAGTCTTCGGGTTAATCAAGACAGGACCTGGAACTGTTATCAGGATCATGAAGAATCTACGAGTCTGCGAGGATTGCCATGCCGCTCTAAAGATCATATCAGTTGTTAGTACCAGAGAAATAGTTGTTCGGGATAGGAATCGATTCCATTGTTTCAAAAACGGTTCTTGTTCTTGTGGTGATTACTGGTAGTTGTAGTCGAGATAAATGCTGATTTTGTGAACTAATGGTTCTTGTTCTTTGTGGTGATTGAAGGAGGAAATATATGAGAATCCCCATGAAAGCAAGCAACCCTAGCATCCAAAGAAGCTGACAAGATATAGTTATGCCTTGCCCACCATGTCTTGTGCTTCTTGTAAACATAGAAATTAAAGAAAATCCCTACAGCCCCTACAAAGATGGTGGGCATATTTATAGGTCTAATCCAAAGCAAGCCAATGAGGAAGAACCAGTTCATCTCTAGGTAAACACCCAACTTTTCAAACATTCCGAGTAGCCTAACGACAATGCGTCGTAGAAAACATCATCACCGAGGCATGCCCACAAACTTCCTTCTGGCAGTAAGGCTGGATCACATATGTAAAGAGTAATGCCCAGGATTCAGAACAGGATTCAAAATTCGAATTCGATACAAACTTCCTTCTGGTAGTTAAGTCGGATCACAAATGTAGCGACCCATGCCCATAATTCGGGTCAGGATTCGAAATCCGAATTCAGCACCTGATAACCCCAATATTCTCTTACATTATTGTCACATTACTTAGTCTTTGCTTCACATTATTTAATGATGACCCGCTCAAAAATAATCCTGCAAATTTATTTATATAATAAAGAGGTAGAAACCTCTTTTCAAACTAAAAAACAGTTAGAATTATTATTTGTGATGGACCAAAAAGTTATTATAGTCAATAATTAAGTGGCAAAATTTTACCTATTTTTTACCACTCTTCACCGTCTTAGTTTATTTCTTACCTAAGTGGCGCGGGAATTGATGTAGAGCCTTTAGTAATAATGTATAAAGTCTTTTAGGGCTACGATGTGTCACAATTGCACTCTTGCGGCAACGGAACAACGATTGTGCGACACTTGTTCTAATCAAGCGAAAAAGTCAGCTATGAAAAATTCAGATTTTGTGGACAACATCGACGTATGCTCAAGCCTCTAGTGATGTTTGAGAAAAATGTTTTAGAAAATGTAAGCGATGAAATATGTTGAAACCAATTTGAAAGAAAACAATATTATAAGCTAAAATCGATTAAGCAACAACAACGATTTTGATAGCATATAACTCGGGTAGAAGGAAGAGACAACAAGTCATATCCCCTATAGTACATTTTGGAGCATTGTATCCCTGACAGGTGTAGATATGATTTTGGTGAACGGTCACACTCCCCATATTAACACAACATGAAATAGTAAAGACATATCTAAAATGAAATCATGTAAAAGAGGTTTGGAACGAGCATGTGACCATGGATAACACGTCTTGGACAAACATGATCAAGATATCTGACATGTGGCCATAAACAACACATCTTGGACAAGCATGACCGTGACACTATATTCGCATCCCCCGGCTCAACATCAAAATGGTCTTATATGTAGCCATCATATTGTTGGGTCTGAGTTACCTGCAATTGTTGGGTATGTGTCGCCACTAACTAATTTCTACACCTTAAGTATTTTTTTCTTTTTCGGAAGTAGACCGTTTGTTGAAACCTTTCTGTATATTGGTGGAATCTAGCTCATCACTATTAAAGTCTCAAAGTTTCATTCCAACAGTTCCTTGATTATCGTTATAACAACTCCAACTTGAAGGTCATTTTCCGCCCACCCGTACGTAAATCTAAGGAAAGAACATCTAAAATTTAATCGCTCAAATTATTTCAATAATGCGATTTAATAAAAAAAAAATTATTTTATTCATTTAAAAGTTATTAAGATAGGAAGATAATGACTAAAATTGAAATTTAACCTAACTTATTTATTAATAAAAACTTAATTAATTAATTTAATAAAATTGATAGAAATAATTGTGAAAATTAAATCAAAATATTATTTATTTATATGAAATTGTATTTTAAAGCAAAACTTTCAAGCTATATGGAATAATTAATAATAATAACTGGTTCGGTTGAAAATTGATAAAACCGAACCGGAGTTGATGCTGGTAGAGAACCAAATTATATGGACTGCGCCAAAACCCTAAACCCCCTTCTCGTCGACATTATTTTCAGTGTCTTCTCGTATATCTTCAATCGCCCAAATTGGTCGCTCCTTTTCTCTCTCACTTTGCAGTTCCAGGTCTCATTGGTGTTTTGTTGAGGTTTAAAATCCAGCATCTTTACTAATTTTAGCTAGCTTCAATGCCTGCCGCCAAGTTCAACAAGAAGAAAGCTGTGAAACGGGACGACCCACAATCGAAAAGGAAGAAGAAAGACGAGCTCTTCACACCTAAACGTGGAAAGAAAGAGGAGGAGAATGATTCTGACCTTTCTGATGCTCTGGATGAGGAAGAATTAGAGGATGGAATGCTTGATGGTGATGAACAAGGATCTGGGTCTGGTTCTGAAGTTTCTTCTGATGGTGATGATCCCTTGGCTGATGATTTCTTCCATGGAAGTGACGAAGGTGATTGCCCCTTTTTTCTTTTTGCTGTTAGTGATTTTTCGTATCCTGTTATCGTATTCTTCTCGGTTTCATGGGTAATTTTTTGTTTTCTTATTGCAGAGAATGTTTCTCGTTCTGTTTCTGGTTCGGATTCTGATGAATCTGACATTGAAGAGAAGTCGAGAGCTATTGATGAAGAAAAAGCGAGGGAAGAAAAAGATGCAGCAGATGAAATGCAGCTCAATATTAAAGAAGAATCCGATGAGTTCAGATTACCAACCAAGGAGGTCACATTTACGTGAATTTGATGCCGATCAATTTACATACTCTTACCTTTTTTTTTGTTAAAATATTTCGTTTTACCATATTTTACCAGGAGCTTGAAGAAGAGGCGCTTGGACCTCCTGACATTTCAAATTTACAAAGGCGGATAAGAGAAAGTATGCCTTTTCATTTGTTATCTGCAGTTTATTCTTTACCAAAGCTCCTCCTGTACTTATGTTACTCATTGTTTGCTGAAATGTAATGTTAGTTGTTCGAGTGCTTTCAAATTTCAAGGCTTTGAGGCAAGAGGGGGCAACCCGGAAGGATTATGTTGAACAACTTAAGAAAGATATTGGTTCATACTATGGTTATAATGAATTTCTTACTGGGGTTCTAGTTGAGGTAACAAGTCATGTATTTTTTTACTTATATTCATTAGTGTTAGTGTTGGGAGTGAAGGTTACTGTGAAACTTAATGATCAACATGCTTTGTCTTCAGTTGTTTCCTGTTGTCGAGCTAATGGAACTTATCGAAGCTTTTGAAAAGCCGAGACCAATATGTTTGCGGACTAACACCTTAAAGGTAATTAACATACAGGTATCTCTGTTTTTCGTATGTGACTTCTTAAAATGTGTATCTTATTCAATTACTTCTTGTTGCTTTTAGACAAGAAGGCGTGATCTGGCAGATGTTCTGATTAACAGAGGTGTAAACCTAGATCCTTTAAGCAAGTGGTCAAAGGTGAGGCACTTTGTTTCGGTAAATTTATCCTCGGTTCCCTCTTCTTTCTGTTTTATAACTAAGTAGTTATATTTTCTATATTTATTGCAGGTTGGACTTGTTGTATATGATTCCCAAGTGCCAATTGGAGCAACTCCTGAATATATGGCTGGTTTTTACATGGTAAGACGTGTTCTAATTATATTATATATTTATTTCCATTCATCATCGGCTTTAAGTGATGAATATGTATATTTTGTTTGTTCAGCTACAAGGTGCAAGCTCCTTTCTTCCTGTTATGGCCCTTGCTCCTCAAGAAAAAGAACGAATCGTTGACATGGCGTAAGTGAATAAACAAGTTCTACAATGGTTTCTCACCAGTGTTATTTTACTGCGATTTCTTTTAAACTAATGAAAAGGATGCCATATCCTTAAAGGTTGGATTATTTGAAATTTAGTTCATGGCTATTGGCTATAACCTCGTTTTTTCTCTTTGGTGAATGAAATGGCTGCTTGATTCCATAAAGTAGCTACTAGAATCCACTATGCGTTACAGTAGTATATCTAGCATCAATGTAGTCGGATATTTGTCACATTCTCATATAAGCGTTTGAAACTATTGCAGGGCAGCACCTGGTGGTAAAACTACTTACATAGCAGCACTCATGAAAAATAGTGGTATGTAGTATTTAATTCAGATATGTTGATGTTAATCATATATTTCCCCATGCTTCATTAAAAAAATTATTTGATCTGACAAGTCCATATACAGGGTAGTTGTTGAAATAATCTTCTGACCATGTCCTTAATATCTTTCTACTGAGTAAATATATTAATCTTATGTCAAACAAAGAACTATTTGAAGCTATTGCAGGAAGATGTATAGAGTAGGAATGTGCATATGTTAAGTTTTCTAAGGTCATTTTGGAAAAACCAGAATCAACATTTACGTAGAATAACACTGGAGATTTTTTCTTTCAGATGCAGAGTTCAATTTAGTTATAGAAATTTTAGGAGATTCACCAACTGAATTGAATTGTTGTTGGGAATACAAAAAAAAACATGAGAAATCCAGATTTCATTTATGTTTGAACCAAATACCATGGTCTGGATTTTAGGTTTCCTATTTGGAGGATCCGTGGTTGCGCCCAGGGAAAAAGTAGAAGACACGGAAAAAATTGGCAAGATCGGTTTCCAAATAAAACCACCATTGGTTGGTGTATTGAATATTGGTGTTAGTGAAAAAATTGATCGGCTTGGATGGTAGCATCTGACCTATGATTTACTTTCCAAATTTAGTAGGATTAGATGGTTGTTTCATAAGGTTAGCTAACATGCGTGCAAGTGGACCTGGACGCTTGTGTATATAAGAAAGATACTTGTTTCTAATATTGCTTTCAGCAACAAAGAATTAACTAAAAATCTGTTTCCAAAGCCCAAAACAAGAAGTAGGGTATGGAATTGTGTAATGAGTTTCATCTGGTTTGACCGATGAGCTGTTGGCTCTTTGATACTTTTGAGGGTTGTACGTTTCACTACAGTTTCACGTGCCCTCATCATTGTTTGTTTAATTGACCTTTTGTATCTTTTGTTCGCCAATCGTAATATGTAAAATTTCTTCTCTTAAATTGTTCGACTATCTCAGGAATAATATTTGCTAATGAGATGAAAGTACCAAGACTGAAGTCACTTACTGCAAATTTACATCGAATGGGAGTGACAAATACTGTTGTCTGTAACTACGATGGAAAGGAGGTCTGATTATCATTATTCTTACCACCCACCTTCATTACTATGTTCCAATTTATTATATTATGTCTTTTAGAATTTCCAATATGGTTAGGCTTGGTTGAAGTATGAAAATATTATTTCATTACTCTGTTTTATGTGGACAATAAGCTGCTGCATGATTATGCCATAACAACATAAGCCCACACTAATTTTTTTTTTTTTCTTGTTTATTCTCGTTCAGCTCCCGAAAGTGTTGGGGATGAATACGGCCGATAGAGTTCTATTAGATGCCCCTTGCAGTGGATCTGGAGTAAGTACCCTTGTGTCTATTTAATGGGCTTTATTCCCCTGGGAACTTTTTATCTCCCTATCCCCAGGCCCTATGAAAAGAAAACCATATTGCTTTACTTCATTGCCATCTTTCCAATGATGACATATTATCTTCTATTATCGTTCTTCAAACTGAATCTCGGTTTCATTTGTTAGGTTGTATCGAAGGATGAATCTGTTAAAACCTCAAAAAGCCTTGAAGAAATCCAGAAATGTGCTCAGTTGCAGAAGGTATATCTGATCATTATGTGTTTTTGGGCATTGACCCTTCAAACATTCCATTAATTACTTTGGTTCCTTTGCACAAAGCGAGAATTTTCCATTAATTTCACTCTTTGTCCCATACAGCAACTTATACTTGCTGCAATTGACATGGTTGATGCAAATTCAAAATCCGGGGGTTATATTGTTTATTCCACGTGTTCCATAATGGTCGACGAGGTCTGTATTAATCCAACCTCTCTTTTTTCTTTCGTGTTGATGCTATATTGTATATTACTAATTGCACATTCCCATCTTGCAGAATGAAGCAGTTGTTGACTATGCACTAAAGAAGAGGAATGTGAAACTTGTTCCATGTGGCCTTGATTTCGGACGTCCCGGGTACCCACCATGCCCTTCCCCCCCAGTTTTTAAACCGAACGTACTTCCAACCTCATTGTTCACTCCCTCAATTAACAAACATATTTTTGTTTTAGGTTTATCCGGTTTAGGGAAAAACGTTTTCACCCATCTTTAGAGAAGACGAGACGTTTCTACCCCCATGTCCATAACATGGATGGCTTTTTTGTAGCAAAGGTATGTTTCAACCTTAAAAGATTGATATATATTGAGCTCTCTCCTGTCGTCTTCATAGAATTCCCATGGTGTTCATGCTTTAAGTACACTATCATCTTGAAGGAGACTTCACCCACATGCCTACTCCATTGATCACACTCATTATCTCTCTATATTGATTGTACCAGTTGAAGAAAATGAGCAACAAGATACCAACTGCTCAATCTTCAGAAGCATTGGAAGAAGAGGCAGTGGAAGAGGAGGATATTGAGGCAGAGAAGAGTGCAAATGAGAAGAATGATGGCGAATGCCTTCACCCGCAAGTGAACGATGGTAAAAAGAGGAAGAAGGTCGTTTTGGAAAAACACGAAGTTGAAAATGGCGAAGAATCAAAGCCGGCTATGGAAAAGAGGAAGAAGAGAAAATTTCCCTCAAGAGAGGAAATCTCAAAAGCTAGGTGAGAACCTGGCTGGCTGATGTTTCCATAATTGTAGCCATAGTTTAGGCTTGAAATTTGATTCTTACGGCCTTACTGATCTTTCCTTTGAAACGCGATGCAGGGAAGAAAAGCGACAAGCTTTGAGGGAAAATAAAGCTGGTGGGAGCAAGAAATAAGTCATTCGAGGTACGTGTTATGGATCGAGTAGTCGATAAACGAGGTAAATCTTTAAGCTTGAAATCCACAGATATTCGTTGAGCACAGTTGTGAAAGGCTGGTTAACTCAACCATGGAAAGAAAATATAATAGTTATTGTACGAAATGTGTCCAATTTTGATAGGTAAGATAGATTGATGTAGTAGTAGGATCATTCTCCTCTCATACATTTGGTTTCTAGTTTAGTTTTATGATGGATTTTTTATTCTTTATGGCGTATCAATATATGATATGATGAAGCAATGGCGTTTGCTCAGAAATTGGTAATACAGCATCCCTTTGTAAGAATTGAATGTGTTGGGTTAGAGACCTCTCTATGGAATTTTTTTTTAATGTTTAAAAATTAAAATTTACCAATTTTTTCTTATAAAGCCCGTAGCCGATAGGGATCACGGATCTCCATAATAGTATAATATTGTCCACTTTGAGTATAAGCTCTCATGACTTTGCTTTGAGCTCTTATAAAATGCCTCATACCAATGGAGAGAGTATTCCTTGATTATAAAGTCATGATCTTCCCTTACATTAACCAAGGTAGGATTCACTCTCAATAATCCTCAATAGTAGTCAATGAGCTAATGCTTATCAAATTACCATTATGCCCTTCCCTCTAAAAGAAAGGGTACCCTCCTCAACTTAGTCTAAAAAGTACTAAAAAGTACTGATAAATTTTTTAAAATTTTAATATATCTTTAAATTTAGAAAAAAAAATCTAAAAAATACCTTTGTTAATTTTTTGTTAAAAAAATAATACTATCAAAATTTTCATTAATATTTTTAAACTTTTTTAAACACTTCTAAATTTTAAAAAATAAATTCAAAGATATTTTTACCAATTAAAAAATGTTCGAATTTTAAATAGTAATATTAAAAAGTTTAGAGGTCATTTATAAGGTGTTGATAAACATTTTTCGTTCATATATTGACAATAAAAATTATTTAAACTTGTTTTTATCAAAGTAAACGGTATTAACGCTACTTTCAAAATTTCATAGTTATTTTTTAAACCTAGTACTTAAAGTAAAGGTAATTCTAATTTTTTTAAAAAAAAAATTAAAAGGGTATTAATAAAACTGGTTAACATTTCAAGATATTTTTGATAAAATGTTTCACCAAGAAAAAAAATTATAAAAAAAAAACGTAAAATGAATAGTGACAAAAATTTAGAAATAAAATTATTTTTGAACAAATTAAAGTGAAATAAAATCGCAACCTAAATTTCATTTATGTTATTACTGGAATGAAGATCTTTGCCAAAATTCATAACATGCATTTTATGTTATTTTATGATATGATCTTGTGGTCGCTCGAAAATGCATTTCTGGAGTATCTTAATCGAGATTTGTATGATCTCTAACGAAAATAACTATAAAAAATGTGTTTCTGTCACTCATTTATGAAATTCTGTTAACTAGTTTTTCACTCGGAATTCGTTAATTTAATAAAATGGTTAAAAACAAAGAAGAAGAAATCTGGTCGGAATCTTGGTCGGGCTTCATGCAACAACTGACATTCAACGAATCGATGAGCATTTAAAAGAGATCAAAATAGGTCAGTTTTCGTAAAGCTTTAAAACTTCAAATTCCCCTTTTTTCTGTTCTTGACCGTTCCCCTGAATTTCCCTTTCCCGTCTCACAAATTCGTTCCTGTTTCTCATCATCTTCAACCCCAATTCCCCAATTTCACTAACGAGATCCAGAATTTCCCTCCTATTCCGCCATGTAAAACCGCCGCTTTCTCCCCATTTTTCTGGCCGCCGCCGGACCCATTTCCTTTTCTTCTCCCATTCATCAAATCAAATCATGGATAACAACAGAGAAACAGACGACCCTCTTTCTTTTCCCTCAAACCCATCTTCCTCTTCTTCTCCCGTCTCTGTTTCCGACCCAAATTCCCTCATCGGAAGTGCCTCCGGAAGCTTCCAGAATGAGGTCTTTCTCTCCGACTTCAATGCCAACATCAGCGACGCCGAATTCGGATTCTCTCACCCCGAGTTTCGCCACACTCAACTTGCTGGGACTGTGGATTTCTATGAACGCCATGTGTTTCTTTGTTACAAAACCCCTCAGGTTTGGCCTCCTAGGATTGAGGCGGCTGAGTTCGATCGCCTCCCGAGGCTGCTCTCTGCTGCCGTAATGGCGAGGAAGGGTGATATGAAGAAAAATGTAGGTTTATTTTTAATGCCCACCAACTGTTTGATATTAGTTCTGCACTTCCATTTCTTGATTTTTTTCTTTTTTCTTTGTTTTTTAACTGTACAATTGGATTAGCTCTGTTGTTTGAGTGAACATAACAAAATCTTGGGCTGGTTCCTTTAGTTTTTCTTTCCCTTGTTTATTGTGGGAGTTTTCCTTTTCAATTTCTTGTTCTTTATTGGGTTGCTTTGTTGTTCCTTATGATTCTGTTTGGTCCACGGTTCGGTTCGTGTTTCGCCTTTCGCTCTCTTGGAGAGTTTGTTTGGTTGAGCCTTAGTCTGATCTTTGTTGGAGGTTCTTGTTAATCCTTTAATGAGCTAGATTGATCACTAATGTATACAAAACCACTTAGAATATGCATTCAAATGTTTCTTATTATCTCTCTACTTGTATGATGCTTGATATTTTATCTTCTTCATGTTCAATCTTCTGTTCTTTTGGAAATATTAGACCCGCTTAACCATTTGCGAGGGGCGTGACGGAACCGAGACGTCAAATGGGGATGTGTTAATCTTCCCCGACATGATAAGATACAGGTTAGTTCTGTCGATTTTAACTAACTTCATTCTGATGAATTCCTTGCTTATCCTTATGGCAACTCTAGAGTTGAAACATAATTTGTCACGACCCGAGGGGGTGGATTATGAGATCCCACATCGAATGGAGAGGGGAACGAAGCATTCTTTATATGGGTGTGGAAACCTCTCCTTAGCAAACGCGTTTTATAAGAACTTTGAAAGAAAACCCGAAAGGAAAGTCCAAAGAGGACAATATCTGCAAGCGGTGGGCTTGGGCTGTTCCATAAATAAATTGAACGTCTTTGGAAAAACTGCAGGAGGTTGACCCATTTTGATGTTGACACATTTGTTGAAGAAGTGCTTGTGAAGAATGGCGAGTGGCAGCCTGGATCTCCTGAACCGCTGAAGGGTTCATATGTTTTTGTGTGTTGTCATGGGTCCCGAGATCGTCGGTGTGGCGTGTGTGGTCCTACATTAGTCAGTCGATTCCGAGACGAGATAAGATTTCTTGGTCTTGAAAATGAAGTATCTGTAAGCCCATGCTCACATATTGGGGGCCACAAGTATGCAGGAAATGTCATTATATTTGGATCAAACACCAATGGTGAAGTCACTGGGCACTGGTATGGGAGAGATATGCATCTTAATTGATACTTCTGCTCAAATGTGATACCATGAATATGATACCTCTCGGTTTGTTTTCAGGTATGGATATGTTTCGCCAGAAGATGTGTTTTCATTGCTTCAGCAGCATATTTTGAACGGGAAGATTGTCGATGAACTCTGGAGGTATCACTCTTTTTTCGCATCGACAACTCTTATGAATGTTAGGAAATTGTATATTTAGATGAAAATTCGATCGTTATTGCTTAGTTTACCTATCGTGCTCTTGTAATTTTTTCGAACAATAAGGTAAGCTTTTCATGAATTTATTTGATCTTTAGATATGGGTTTATGCAGAGTACTAGATCAATATACTTCTGATGTGGTTTGTTAAAGTTATGGTTAAACTACTTTGAGATCCCACGTCGGTTGGGAAGGAGAACGAAACATTTATTATAAGGGTGTGGAAACCTCTCCACCCTAGCAAACGTGTTTTAAGAATCCTGAGGGGAAGCTCGAAAGGGAAAGCCAAAGAGGTCAATATCTGCCAGTGGTGGGCTTGGGCCGTTACAAATGGTATAAGAGCCAGACACCGGGCGGTGTGCCAGCGAGGATGCTGAGTCCCGAAGGGGTGGACATCAGGCTGTGTGCCAGCAAGTATGCTGGCCCCGAAGGGGGGTGGATTGTGAGATCTCACATCGATTGAAGAGGGGAGCGAGTGTCAGCTCGCTGGGCCCCAAAGGGGGTGGATTGTGAGATCCCACATCGGTTGGGGAAGAGAACAAAGCATTCTTTATAAGGGTGTGGAAACCTCTCCCAAACCTTGAGGGGAAGCTTGAAAGGGAAAACCCAAAGAGGACAATATCTGCTCGGTGGGCTTGGGCCATTACAAATGGTATCATAGCCAGACACCGGGTGGTATGCCAGCAAGGACGTTGAGCTTCGAAGGGGTTGAACATTAGGTGATATGCCAGCAAGTACGCTGGGCCCCGAAGGGGGGTGGATTGTGAGATCTCATATCGATTGGAGAGGGGAACGAGTGCTAGCCGCTGGGCCCCGAAGGGGGTGGATTGTGAGATCCCACATCGGTTGGGAGGAGGACGAAGCATTCTTTATAAGGGTGTGGAAACCTCTCTCTCTAGCAGACACGTTTTAAAAACTTTGAGGGGAAGCCTTAAAGGAAAAGCTCAAAGAGAACCATATCTGCTAGCGGTGGGCTCAGACTGTTACAACTATCATTTAATGGGGGATGAGCAAAATGTTATTTAATCTAAATTATTGTTGAACATTCATTTTAATCCTATATTGCATATAATCACTTAGGGGTCAGATGGGTTTGTCAGAGGAAGAACAGAAGCGGAGCCAACAACGGAGACTTAGTCTAATCAGCGAGACGAATGGCCATAAAAGCAAGGAAGAGTCGGCACAAATCGAGACCAACGATCCAAACTTCGATCTCTATAGCTCTCGTGTCGAGGTTGCAGCCTGCTGTGACAAAGAGGGCTACTCCTCTTGTTGTCAGAAGCCCGAACTATCAGGAACAGTAATCGATTCAGATACAAACGACATTCCTGTATTTGTTGTTACTGCAAAGAGCAACAGAAAACCAACTTCGCAAAGCATCAGCAGCGATGTGTCGTCTCGTAAGGTTTGCGCAATGCCAACACGGTTCGAGAGTTGGGAGCGTGAAGATACGTATGCCGTTGCTGCTGTTATCTGTGCTACTATGTCTGTTGCCATTGCTTATAGCTGCTACAAGCAGCTGTAAGATGTAAAGGGTGAAGAAGAAGCTTCAATCTTCAGGTTTTAAAGTTTGTTTGCAAATGTTTTAGCAACAAAAAAAAAGGGATGAACTTTGCAAGAAACTGAAGTTTTAGCAACATATTGAGGACGGGTAATCCTAAGAATAATCCAACGACTATGAGGTTTGATAGGACTATCTTTGAGCATTTAAGACTAAGGTATATAACCGAGAAATGGCCGGATAGACAGCGTTCTAAGAATGAGACAGACAAAAATGAAAGTCAAGCCATGGACCTCAATTAGGTGCTGAGGGCTAACGTTATAGGTAAAATTGGACTAAGAAGACTGTAACAGTCCTGGCGCACAACTTGTAGATATTGTCATCTTTGGAGTTTCCCTCTCGGGCTTCCCCTCAAAGCTTTAAAAGCACACCCTTATAAAGGGTGTTTTATTCTCCTCCCTAACTAATGTGGGATATCACAATCTATACCCTTCAGAGCCCAGTGTCCTCGCTGACACTCGTTTCTTTCTCCAATCCACGTGGGACCCCACCAAATCCACCCCCTTCGGGACCCAAAGTTCTTACTGGCATACTGCCTCGTGTCTACCCCCTTCGGGGAACAACCTCCTCGCTGACACATAGTCCGGTGTCTGGTTTTGATAGCATTTGTAATGGCCCAAACCCACTGCTAGTAGATATTGTCCTCTTTGGGCTTTCCCTTTCAGACTTCCCTTAAGGCTTTAAAACGCGTCTGCTAGTGAAAGGTTTCTACACCCTTATAAAGAGTGTTCCGTTCTCCTCCCCAATCAATGTGGGATATCACAAAGACAAATCTGAGTTTCAAAAGAAATCAAAGACTAAACTAATACGAAAAAATCGAACACTAGACATATTCAAGCCAACTCATAGAAACTCCTCGGCCTCTCAAGAGGACATGAGCCATGCGTTCTCTCGACTTCGCGGCAGCTTAGTTCAATTTGATTTGGTATAAATATTCATATAAATATTTATATTCAACCTAGAGAACGTAAGGCTCTTCCTCTTTACGGTTACGTGCCTTTTCTTTCAACAAATTTTAAAATTATTGTTTGAATTTTGACACTATATGTATATATCCTCAAAATTTAATAAGAAAAAAAAAAAAAAAACAGCTCAAACAATTTTAATTTCGGTAGTCAATTTTGGTGGCGGATTTTTTTAAATATATATTTTATTATTTAAAATATACATCAAGAAAAGTAATTAGTTTATTATTATTATTGGCTTGAAAGTCAAAAGTAGTCAACATATGATGTATTGGGTTAAAAAAAAAAAAATAATAATGTAATAATTCCAAAATATCTCAATAATAGAGATATTACGTCAATTCTTGGGAGATACAAAGTTTGACCAATCTTCCTCTGTTGCCTCTATTATTCTAACTTTTCTAAAACAAAATGTTTTCCAGATGAATGAATGAGAAGACAAAGAAAACTGATCATAAAATTTCACGTGAATTTAAAACTTGATAATATTGTTTGCAATGTCAAAGTGAAATCGAGGACATGTTTAGATGTATGTTATGTATATTTAAAGAGGGAATGTGATATGAAATTGAAATGACGACTACATAATACGTAGACTAAAAAGATGTCTTGTTGACATTCTTTTGTGACTATTGAGCTCTCGAACACCACCTTACCTTGACCAACATCGTCATGCATCTGAAAAAGAAAACGTAGAAAGGAATTAATATATACTCTGTAAGCAACCTACTTGTAGGCTTTTATTGCATTCTTGACCTAGTAGGAGACCACGAGCTATCTCTAGGATCTAGATGTGTCGTTCTTGCTGTGCACAGACTTAGGTAGCTAGCTAGCCTACGCAGCAATGACAGGTGTCTGAGTTGAGGCGCTACCTCAAGGAACACTCTCTCTATAGGTTGAAACAACATGATAAATGCTAGTATGATCGTCATCCATGGGAGGTGGCTGGCAAACCCATCTCACAAGCCATGAAGTCGTCCAGCGTCCTCCCACAAGATGGACCCACCGTGAAGGCTAGTCCAGCCAAACTCTCTCACTCAGATCATATATCCCTAATTGGCTTCACGCCTAGCTCAATGGTACTGTACCATAGTGGAAAGGAAAGTGGAACCTCCACAAACACTGTTTATCGTGTGTCTTCTCGAGTACAATTACCAGTTAGAAAAGTCCCAAAAATTCTAAAAAAAATCTCCAAGATGAACGTAATTCACGCAAAAATAGAATTAGTATTGAAATTAGGACGAAAAACTGATAAACGAGGGTCAAACAAAGAAGAATAGGTGACTCAGGCGAGACTTCGCACCCTTCATGTGCTGGAAGGGGTCTTCACAAGTGTTTATCACATGCGACAAAGTTGCAGTTGTGGGTCGTGGGTTATGGGTCGGTGCAATGAGTCAGGTCAGATCACGTCTCTCAATTCAACACAGGGTTTCCAGTTCGCACGTGTGGGTTCTCAGGTTAGACATGGGTCGTCGAGTCGGGTCAGTGTAACACTTGTCGCTGCTAGAGGCCGTACATGCTTCACTGCTCTACTCTTGACGAGTATCCCTAGTGCTCTTAGACACATTTTTCCGCTCTGCCTTGTGATGCGTGTCTCATTGGTAGCTATAGCTTCGGTGTTATAACTACTCAGGTAAGTAGCTTTACTATTAGTTTGGTTGGATGAATTGTTTGAAGCATGAACAATGTGTGCCATGTAACCCCTCTACATGTCATGGCTTGTGAAATATGGATGTACACGAGTCAAATTAAGTCACGTTGAAATTTTTTTGGACCAACTCAAATTTTAGATTGGTTGGATTGATGATTCGAGCAATTTGAATAAAATTCCCAACCCATCCTAATCCGATCATCTAATTTTAGGTTGGGTTGCCGGGCTGGTTGTCTTTTAAATTATTTTTTAAAAAAACTTATTTATTTACCAAAACATTAATAACTAAAATTTCATAAAACTCAAATATCAAAATATTCGCAAATCACAACGCAAGAACGTCAGTTACAAACATCAAATATTCTTAATTTATAATAATCTAAGTAGTATTGTAATCATACCTCTGGATTGGTCGGATTGGTCAAGTTGATTCGACCAAAAAAAATATCAACTCATGAATGTTGCATAATTTCTCGATTTCCAAAAATTCAACCTAATCCAAATAGAGAAAAAATCTAACCCGCCCAACTAAACTTTTACGGGTTTGAGTTACAACGAGTAATATAAATCGACCTAATTTAAAATAGAAATTGTGATAGAGACAGAGAGAGTGTGAGTGACGTGTGAGATGAGACATTGAGTGCGGGACAACCTTACTAAAAGTGACATGTGAGAAGAAAAAGAACGCAAATTATTTCAACACAAATTCATAATTAATACAAACCGAAGTGCTGTTTGTACAAACAAGAACTTCTGATTCAAAAATGGGCAAAACCAAGATCCAATCTATCTCCCCACCAATTTCTTCCTCTCTTTCATAGACGACTTTGCTTCTGCTGCTACCTGCCCTGCCATGTCCCCACTCAACTTTTCACAAGCTCATCTCCCTAGACTTATGGGGAAGATATCGATGAAGATGTCAGATGTATCATCATTATATCTGTTCTAAATTCAAGTGTTCAAAGTCAACATTCAATATTCAGGATTAACGACATATCTTCTAGAGATGCCTGCATATTAAACATAAACAAACATCATTGATATACAGAATTACACTTCCATTAGTGTTTGCCATAGACTTGGCTTCTCTTTGCTGCAACCCTTTGGACCTACTCATTAATTTATCTTCCACTTCTTTCATCCCAACCCATTGCAACTATATATATATATATACACATATAATACACTTATGAGGTTGATATATTCGAGAGAGAGAGATGGGAAGTGAAGGGTATTTGCCATTGTTTGAGACCAAAGAAGGTAAGGGGAGAGTTGCATATAGGGTTTTTGCAGCCTCCATTTTTGTTGGGATTTGTTTCATTTGGAGTTACAGAGTGAGGTTTGTACCAGAAGAAGAAGGAGGAAGATGGGGTTGGCTTGGTTTGTTTGCTGCTGAGATCTGGTTCGGATTTTACTGGATTCTCACTCAGGCTCCTCGTTGTAATCCAATTTACAGGCGCACCTTTAAACACAACCTCTCTAAGAGGTCGCTCTCTCTCCCTCTCTCTCAGTTTCGTTGTTTCTGGAACAACCTCCCTCTCTGTTTCTCTAACTTGGTTTATGTGATTTTTTGAATGGGATGTTGTTGTGAACAGGCATGAGGGACACTTACCTGGAGTGGACATATTTGTGTGCACGGCAGATCCTGAGATGGAGCCACCAGCCATGGTCATCAGCACAGTATTATCAGTCATGGCATACGATTACCCGCCCGAGAAGCTCAGCGTGTACCTTTCCGATGATGCAGGCTCCGAGCTCACCTACTATGCTCTCATGGAGGCCTCTCAATTTGCAAAGCACTGGATACCGTTTTGCAAGAAGTTCAACATCCAACCAAGGGCACCTGCAGCTTACTTTGCCTTACACACTGATCATCAAAGCAACGAAGAAGTCTTTGTTCAGGTACTTTATAAAATGAACGATCTTCTAAGAACTTTTTATGTTCTATTTCATTTGAATTTGAATCCCTGATCCGATAAAAAAAGAAAAAAAGAATGATTTGTAAGTAGGGAAGAAGTAAACATAGGAGATAGAAAATTTAAGTTAACTAGATTCTGATTTAGAAGCTAAAACTTTGCCTAATTTTCTATTGCATCATCATACCTAGTTACTATTTTGATGCAATGTCTTGACACTAAGCTTACTCTCATGAAAGGCATAATTAGTGCATACAGCCCTCATTATCATTTCAAGTTAGTTTCCTATTTAAACAGTCCAACCAGCTACATGTAACAGGTGATATCTGTATTAGATCATAGCTTGCTTTTTGAACTAAAACCGAACAATGAAACACAGCATGCAATATTGAAAGTATTTCAAGTTGGCACTAATGGCTGCTTTTACCTGAATGGTTTCTTCTTTTGAAGAAACTATACAAGGACATGGAGAGTAGAATCAAAGCTGCGGTCGAGCTAGGTCGGGTTCCTGAAGAAATACGGTCAAGTAGTAAAGGGTTTTCCCAGTGGGAAACCTATACATCTCGTCGCGACCACGATACTATCCTTCAGGTAATTTCTGTTCCCTTCATGAAAAATTCAAAACACATCAGATTACATACATTAAAGATTGCACACATCACTCTGTTTACAATTTCCCATGTTACTTTCTCCAATATGTTGCCTTAATCTAGAGATGCAAGTATTTCTAATATTTGATTTTCTGTTCCCAACAATCCCAGATATTAATAGATGGGAGAGATCCAAAAGCCACAGATGTTGAGGGGTCTAGGTTACCAACTTTAGTGTATTTGGCTCGTGCTAAGAGTCCTCAATATTTCCACAACTTCAAAGCTGGAGCCATGAATGCGCTGGTAATTATCTACTTGAATGTGTTCATAAAGAGAGACACAGGCCTTAATCTACACATACCATCACAAAAGTTAAATTTGTTCGAGAATACAACTACAGCACCTTAAATATCATGCTAATGCACTGATTAACATTACTTTTCACAATCAGATATCATTCAATCTACATGGATACTAGTTAATGCTTAGAACATGTTACGTGAGTACTAACCTGGTTGTGCATGGTTCCATTTTCAGCTTCGGGTCTCATCACAGATAAGCAATGGGCAAATCGTACTCAATGTCGACTGTGATATGTATTCAAACAACTCTGATGCCATAAGAGATGCACTTTGCTTTTTTATGGATGAAGAGAAGGGCCACGAAATCGCATATGTGCAATTTCCACAAAAGTTTGACAATGTATTGAAGAATGAAATCTATTCAAGTACTTTACGAGTCCATAGTGAGGTAAGTGGTAGTGTACCAGAAAGTTCCAAAGGTTTATAGGTAGCTTTGTTCCAGTTGTTTAGTAATTCAAATAATGGGCGGAAATTTATATAGCTTTTTTTCTTGCAGGTGGAATTCTCTGGTTTCGATGGTTTCGAAGGCCCTCTATATATAGGAACAGGCTGCTTTCACAGAAGAGACGCTCTCTGTGGTAAAAAGTACAGCAAGGGATTCAGAAATAATTGGAACAGTGACTACAGGAATTCTAAAGACTGTGTAAATGAACTAGAAGAAAAATCAAGGCATCTAGCAAGCTGTTCATATGAAGAGAACACTCAATGGGGAAAAGAGGTCGGTCTCTTTGCTCGTCCATCTCTTCCTCTATATATCTTCCTCTCTCACATTTCTGAGCCTGATCAACAAGTTTTAAATTGCAGATGGGTTTGAGATATGGATGTCCTGTAGAAGATGTTTTAACTGGGTTGTCAATACAATGCCAGGGATGGAAATCGGTTTACTGCAACCCAGAGAGGGGAGCTTTCCTAGGTGTTGCACCAACCTCATTACTTCAGACACTAGTTCAACATAAGCGATGGTCGGAAGGAGACCTTCAGATTCTTCTTTCTAGGTACAGTCCTGTGTGGCATGCTCGTGGAAAGATCAGTCTAGGCCTACGAATGGGATATTGCATCTATTGTCTCTGGGCTGTTAATTCCTTGGCAACAATATATTACTCCATCATCCCCTCACTTTACCTCCTCAGAGGTGTTCCCTTGTTTCCTCAGGTAAACAACGACCAAGCCAATTTCTAAACTTCATAGTATTGAAAATTGTCGATCGACTTGCAGCTTACTGCTTCGTTTACTCAGGTTTCAAGCCCATGGTTGGTACCCTTCACATATGTGATACTTGCTACGTATGCTGCTAGTTTCGTGGAGTTTTTGTCGGCTGGAGGAACAATCCTAGGCTGGTGGAATGATCAGAGGATTTGGCTCTATAAGAGAACAAGTTCCTATCTCTTTGCTTTGATAGACACTGTCTTGAAGATACTTGGGTTTTCTGATTCAGCATTTGTAATCACAGCTAAAGTGACTGATGAAGAAGTCTCCAAAAGATATGAAAAGGAGATGATAGAATTTGGAGCTTCCTCCCCAATGTTTACTATAATAGCAACAATTTCTTTGGTTAATTTGCTTTGCTTTCTTGGGACGGTGAAGAAAGCAGTAGAGAGTGGCAGTGGTTTGGTGATGGCCTTTCATACAATGGTCTTGCAGGTTCTTCTTTGTGGGATTCTGGTTCTGATCAATTGGCCTCTGTATCAAGGACTTTTCTTTAGAACAGATAAGGGCAGGATGCCAACCTCCCTGACCATTAAATCCTTCATATACGCTCTAGCCACTTGTATTTCCTTTTCATTTCTACTCTAATTTGGGATAGTACATGTAGGGGTATCTTTTGTTTTTGTTTGTCGGGACTCAAGAGTTCGTTACCTTGATCTTTTGCTCTCCTAACATATAGAGTTTAAAGATTTGATTTCTAGGCTCTGTAAAAGTCTGCAACTTTCTAGAGTATCTATATGTAGTTTGTGTTATAGGCAAACTAAACCGATATCAAGTACTTTCCTTTGTGGGTCCTAGGTTCGAATCTTGTTTGTCAAATAAATGTTTGTGTATGGGAAAAGGCTATGTCAAAAGAAAAGCAAAAGAGTTGTATTACATTAATTATACCAACCACAATTATACATGATGTCTAGTGCAAAGCTTTACAGCTCACACTAAAGGCAAAGACAGAATAGCAACTTTATCCTCTAATAAAAAACCACCATATTAATAGTATGAATACAATACATGTTCGTCTTCTTTTACTTCTTCCTCCACAACAACACTCAGATTTACATGGAATTGAATAAAATTTAGCAGGACCTTCAAGGCTCCATGAAAGTTCATCGTATTCGAGAGGCCACAGCAGACACGACTATAGAATAATATGTTTTTCAACTGAAACCTCTTAACCCAACCTTCTCAAGACTCAGCAGGGGGACTTTGGATACAGCAAAGCCATTTCTTCTGATAATCATCCACATGAGGAAAAAAAAAAGTCCAAAGAAAACTTGTAAATACATTATGCAAGGTAAAACTGCAGATTATTCATTTTATACACATAAGAACCAGAAAAGAGTAAACGAAGCACCAAGATCAAGCCATTCAACTCAAATGCCTACATTTGTGCAACAAGAACCTGAGCCCTCTCAAAGATCAATAAAACTAGGAAATTCATGCTCCATGCACACACAGTTCCTAACAAGGCATATAAAATCGAACAGATACTAAATTTTTAACATTAAATGATGTGATCTCATCCCTCCTAAAAACTGTTCGAGGTACCTCATCGATATGTTTCAATTCCAGATGATGATATTTCCCAAGAATTTGAACAAACCTCAATGCAGATATATGTACATGCATACACACTCACACCAATCATAATCAACGCTCTCAGAAATTCATTGACAGTAATAGACCAAACAATGGTCTAATGTTGCAAAAGAAACATTCTTTAGATGCCAATTAGTTAATACTATCAATAGACATGCCATCTAAGACGACCATCCAACGGCAAAATTGAAAAATGATTATGAATGATATCTTACAGGCGGTGCCTTGGCAGGATTTGCTCCAGGCCTGCCCTGTGCATCAACTTTTCCAGGTGAATCAGGTTTGCCGCCTGTTTTCTTCTCATCTCTAGCTTTGTTAAATATCACAGTGAATCCCTCAGCAGATGTCGGATCATTAACATCCCACTCACCAAATTTGGGCAATGGCCGACCTTTGTCCTACAGAAAGAGAGAATAGCAAAATGTCCCCTCTGTGAATCTGGTAACTTTCATTAACAATCAGACTATGAATCTAACATCTATACAATATTGCTTTATGGCTACAGATTTAGTAAATACCTTCAAATCCGATACGAATCCATCAAACAATAAACAATGGACCAATTAAAAAGTTTGCTCCAAGAGCACAATATATTTGAATGTAGCCAACGATTTATTGATTGAAAGTTTAGAAACGACCTCGAACAACGAATTAAAATCCAGATTTTCGTCCGAATAAAACTTGAACAGCTTCAAAATCAGGAAAAGGAACAAATAAATCAAAGCGCAAACCATTCAAACCCGGAATTGAACAATCTTTAAGGAAATCAAACGAACAAACCAATCAAATTGGCGAATCGAACCAAGAAAACGGAAAATTCAGCAGGAAGAAAAGCTCATACCGATCGAGAAGCACGTCAAAGAAAGAACAAAAAAATTAAAAATCCTTACAAAACATTAATCAAGCGATGACATACCGCCATGAATTCCAGAGAGAACGATTCCGAGGAAAAAGAAATGAATTTGAAAACAATCAATGAGAGAAAATAACAAGAGACGGATTGAGAGAGTAGAAGAGGCGACTTTTGTAAATTGGGGCAAAAGTGGGCTTATTGGATACGGAAATTCTTTTCCTATATATATATATATACTTTTATATATTTATTTATTTATGTTTTGGAAGGATTTTTTATAATGACTTTAAAATAGGTATTTTAAGCAAATAATTTAATTATAATTAATTTGTAAAGTATTTATTATAAATCATATTTAAATTTAATTAAAATTATTTTAAAAAAAAAGGATTAAAAGTTTCAAAGAATTATTTTTTATAAATCATAAGTAAGTTATTTCGATGTTATGAAAAAAAAAATGTAAAAAGGGCAAAATGGTAATTTTATTAATTTTAAAAGACCTCTTTGATTTTTAATTCATTATCGAATTTCAAAATGCTCAACCATGAAAAAGACCCCAAAAAAATCAAGGACTTGTAGAAAATGTTTTGATTTTTCTAAAAAATAATATAAAAATATTTCGAAAATGACAAATTACCAAAATACCTATGAAGTTTAAGATATTTGCAACTGGTTAGTGCTACCTTGAGCATCTTGCACAAAATCGATGGAATATCAAAATCCAACTAATGGATCGAGTTGAAAATTCAGTATGTTCAAGAAGACTCGAAATATTTTAGATCCAATGGCAAGAATTCAAATCTAAACTTTGTAACATCCTCATTGGAGAAGATATTTATGACGAATCTTTTAAAAATTTCTAAATTTGAGGTCTATGGTTAACCATTTTCTTTCAAACCAATTCCTACCCGTTCTAAACAAGTTTTAAAAGGATTTAAGAGCTAAAAGCGTTCCAAACGTGTTTTTCCAATAATGTCGTCATTAACAAAGAAAAGAAAAGGCTTAAAAATGTAAATCGGAGGCTACGAGCAAATTCGCCCCTTCCCACCTATGTCAATGGTTTTCTCGATGTCAACGACCCTTTTTTATCAAAATCAAGAAGGCAATGAGAGAATAAGGGTAATTAAAGAAAATCGTTCGGTAATTGAAAATTGAGCTTCTATAGGCCATCTCATTGGACAAAATCAATCTCATTAACTTCGAAGAGATGAGATAAGAAGAATTCATGAAGATATCGGGGCCTAAGGAGGTCCCCATCGTGCTACCCGATGAAGGTCGATTCGACACAAAAAAAATAGTAATAATAAGAAAGAAGTTTTTTTAAGGAATATTAGACAAACTAAAATAGTACTTTAATATATAATATTTATTGTCTTTAAAAATTTAACTTTTTTTTTTTTGTTAGTTTAGAAATTTTTAATACATTCAAGATTAAAAAAATAATTTTTTTTGAAAGAATAGTAAAAACTTCAATATATTTAACTTATTTTCTTAAATAAATCTTTTACAGTAAACAAAAAAGATTTGAGTCCCCAACTTTCTATATATTTATTTTAATCTCATAATTTAATTTTTTTTAAATTTTTAAAAGGTGTGATTATTTGTTTGAATAACTCAATTGATTAAAAGAAGAATTAAAAAAATTCAAATATGATTAATATTAAATATCATAATATTCTAAAAAAATATTGAGATTTTTTTAATCAAATTTAAATTTTGGTATTATAAAGATTAATTAATTTATTCATTTTTTAAATAAATAAAGAAATTAAATATTACAAACAAAAATTGAAGAATATAGTTTGGATGGGATTGCTTTGAAAATCAACCTGTGCGATTTATGATAATGACATCTATATTTATTTTATTAACCACTTCTCAAAATAAATTAAAATATAATATATAGAGAGAACTTTTTTTTAATATAAAGTATAAAGTTTTTTTTAAAAATTATATTTATTTTAGATGAATAGATTTTTTTGGGTCACTTTTGTGGGAAAAAATATTTTTAACAAATAAATTTATTTTTCTAAAAGTATGTTTAAAAATATTAATAATTTATTAAGAAAATGATGATAAAAGTGATATTGGTCGTTTTTAAAATTCCTTCCAATCATGTTTGTTTTTAAGGTTTGTTGAGATCTAACATGGATGTGACAAGGAATGATATAGGAATAAATCGAAACCACATTTGAATGAGAGCGATCCTGAGAATAGGATGACTAAGAAATACCTAAAGGACTAACAAATTACCTCTTGGTTTTATGTGGCTCAATCATAGGAATTTCATGGGATGTATGTGAGTGAGGATAAAACATAAATTTTGGATCCTGATCCGAATCTTAGGCATGAATCGTTATAAGGGGCGTTTGTAAAACCTAATTGTGCGGGTTATAAAATTTTCAAACCAAATAACGTTTAGTAGATAATGAACCCAACTCAACCATAATTTTTCTTTGTTATGTTGGTTCGGGTTTTTGTTATTCCGTACAAAAGTATACTGCCTAATTCACTAATTCGTAGGAAGATACTGAACTTTTGTATTTGAAAAAAGTTTCACGAGGGATGATCTCTGAAGTAGATGATGGTTGATAGAGTAATCCTTGATCGTAATTTCCAGTATGAGTACTTGGGCCAACATGAAATTTGTGGTTGGTAGTAAAACACCGATTCTCCTCTTGAGACTTAATTCGATCTTCATAGATTTCTCGAGATATTTTCTTACGAAGTTTTGTTGTTGCATCTATAACAGCCTCGGGTTTAGGTGGACAACCTGGCAAATACACATCGACAAGAATTATTCAATTTTTTTAAAAATAAAAATAAAATGTTAGTTTGTAATACATCTATTTACTTATTAAACATTTAATTAAAATTTGCGACTCAATTTTAATATATATTTCCAAAAAAAAAAATACGCATATTATAAACATATTTTTAAAATTAACAATAAATTCGATTCGTTTACCAAATCTAGTTTTAAGAGAACCCTGATTGGGTTGATATGTTTTTCGGGTCATTAGATTTTTCATGTATTTAATGACTTGATTAATCCAAAAATCTTCGAGTATATTTATAATTAATAGAATCATATTCGGTGTTTCAGCATTGTTTTGTTTTCTCTTCAACCTACACGATGATTTTAAGACCAAATTTGACATAGTTCAATTAACATGTACGCCCTCCGAGATCTCTCGAAAGTTCAAATCTCTGTACCCACCTCTTTTATACGAAAAAAAATGCTCCAAATTTGAATTAAACCTAACCCGATACAACCCGACCTAGTCGACCTAGTTAGACCAATGGAATGGACCGATATATACACTTTTTCATTCCCACTTCACTAGAAACCCACACATTAAGACAACTAAGAGAAGTTGAAACAAAAAAAAGCTTCATCCAATACAAAGAAATCTAATGCTAAAATTTCAATCTTCTCTATCACTGATCTCAAAACAAGAACTTTTAGCCAAAGACATGAGTTCTTGAATCTTTTTACCTCTAGAATTGCAGAGTGAAATTTCTGGCCTTCCTCTGTTGGGAGAAATCCCAAGATTATATGAAGCCATTACCAGCCTTTTCCCGAGTTTAGATGACGATCTCTCACGCTTTTGAGTACCTGCTTTAAATGGCGATTTCGAAGGCAACAAGCTTGGGCTTCTTTCCTCTGGCTGACTACGAGTAATGCCACCGCTCGATCGATTTGGAACGCTGCTCACTTCGTCGTGGCTTGGAAAATATCTCTTTATGATACTTGAAACAGACATGACTTCAGATGATAACTCACTGGTTGTGGAGGAGCTTGCATACCTTTGTTTTGTGGTTCTAACCTCATCATTTCGCATATTATGGTACGACGATGTATCGATCGAGCCATCGAACTTTTCTGCATCTTTGATCGGTTCCTCTATATCGGAGTTCTTTTCCACATGCTCTAAAAGCTGAGTTCTCTTCCCTTTTCTCCTTGTATTACAAGCTAAGATGTAGTTCTTGGTTTTCAATATCTTTCTTGTCCGTTTCTTGTCGTCGATTCTGATTTTACTCGTGCAGGAGTGTCTACAGTAGCCTTGTCTTTCCGAAGGGTAAGTGGCATTTTCGGGTAAACGAGGCTCGATAAACTCATTCAAAGGCTGTGCTTTGACATGAAGAAACTGCACTGATTCCACCCGGGAAGTGAGCTTGGTAAGCAACGTGTCGGGCAAATGGTAGAAGTTCGAGTTTTGCTTCACCTAATGGAAAGGAAATGGCACAAATTAGAACAAGATCTGAAACATGATGCTGAAACATGACAACAAATGAAAAACAATCTACAAACACACCATGAATCCATCCACCTTGATCTCTCCTATATTTGGGAAACACTTAAAATGTACTCTCTCAACTTCCCCTGGAAAAAGTTTTGCAATCAGCAAACTAAACAATAAAGACATTATAGACAACAATCCCAAGACTTCAAGCTCGAGAGTCGTTAAGTGCATAAACAACGCAAAGATCTGTTTGAAATGACTTTTAAAGCGCTTTAAAACACTTTCTTAGACAGCTAGAAAGTCATTCCAACCGGCCATAAGCTAATGTAGCTGTAATTCAAACTTCCTAACCCGAACCGGGTTGCTTACCTCACACGAAGGATTTGCTAATTCCATTGGCTATATAAGTCCATTTTACACGAACCCAAGTTCATGAAACTCGACGTTCATACGCATACTAACTTTAACAAATCATATAACACATACATAAAGGCAATCTTCTCAACTCCAAACTTCATACCTATCCAAGCTTATAAAAAACCATTAGCCATATCATAGAATTCCCCTTTCCTTTTTGGAGGAAAAAACCCGGCCCGTAATGCCTCCCTTCATTTGCTTGCCTCCTTACAGCTCAGAATGACATTCGCCTTAGCTAAGTTGACAAAGGGGAACAACCCCCTCTTCTTTATAGTCGTAAAGGGCCTCTCTGAAAAGTTAAAAAGGAGGCGAAGGGACGAAAGCCCGACAAAAGGCCTATGATATGATATAGTTAGAAAGAAATTACGAAGCATTCATTGAGAAGCCTGAACAAGTAGACAAAGGAAATACATAAAGGAAAGCCAAAGACAAAAGGAGCCAAAAAAAACCCAAAATGATTAGCCAAAGGGAATACACCGCCCCTAAAATCATCCCAAGCACGGCTAATGTGGCTACTAAGCCATTTTTTTGGAAAGCTCCTACTAAGATGGAAAATTCCCCGATAAAGATGCTAGTACCAGGTAAACTCATATTGGCCAAAGTGAAAGAGAAGGAAATGGTAGAGAGATTTGGCATGGTGCTCACTGAACCTCCGTAATATCTAACAAGTCGAGTCTTACGTCGGTCATATAGAAATCTATGTTTCTTTTCTAATCATTTAAAGATTACTTCTCTTAGTTCTTCAAACTTGACTTGGGTTTTGAGTAAATAACAAAACCAACTATGAAATTGTAAGAAAGAGCTCTTATTTAACAGAATGAGAGATAAAAGGATGATCAATGAAGTCATGGAAGCAGGGACAGGAGACATTGAAACTAGCCAAGACCATTGGAAATCAAATCTTCAAGAACAGAGCAAAAGAGAACCCAGAATCTTCTTTCAACAATTCAATTCCTTAAACAATCATAATGAACAGACAAAATGTAACTTTAACTGGAAAGTAAACAGCAGAAATCTCATCATTGTAGAAAAATGAAGAACACAGAATCTATAAACAGAAACATAAAGCCTTTCAAACACATAGATGAAAAATCGAAATCCCTAAACAGATTCACTAATCTCATGAAAAGGGGTTTCTTCTTCAACAAAAGAGAGAGAAAAAAAAAAGGAAAAACCCATTAACAAATGAACCGTTTATAATCGGAGATAAAATAAAGAGGAAAAGTGAAAGTGCAGATATTTTTCATTAGTTTTTTGGCTCACTCTTTAAAGCTCCGGCGGCGATGTGCGGCGGAACAGCGACGGCCAGATGGGTGCCGAAATCAGTATCGATAAACACTGCAACTTCGAGCTCTGAAGCGGCCATTGAAGCGCTGATGAGTGGAGCCACAAGGCGGTGAAGCCGTCTGGCACGGCGTCTCTCTCAAAAGTACTAATGTCCTTTATTTATTATTATTATTATTTAAGTAAATTCTAAAAAATACCCAACTAATTTTTTCTTCCATTTCAAAAATATTTTAATTCTTAAGAAAATTACAATAATGCCTTTAACCTTAAAAAAAAAAAAAGTATAAAAACGATTAAATTCATTTAAATTTAAAGAAATATTTCAATATTTTGTACTTTATTTACAATAACTAAATTAAAATAAAATATTATTAATTTAATTATAAATTTAAAATAAAATATTATTTATTTTTGTTATTTTAAATTGTTTGAAAAACAAAATTATTTATTTATTTTATTTTAAAAAATATTTAGATGGGACTAACTGGAGATGATCGATTCTAATGAAAACTATATCTGTTACCATAACAGCGACTAATCAAATTCCAAATCCCTAACCCTAAGTGAGTAAATACAGAACAATCAGAAAACCTCCGATCGCCGTCGCGAAGTACGACGCCAACGTCGCCTTCACCGTCGAGTTCAACGACGGCGGTCCCCAATTCCACAACTCCAATCCCTCAGGCGAAGGAGAACTTTCATCATCATCATTCATCACTCGCACCGCTAATTTCTGCCCGTTCTCACAATGCTCTCTATCTCCACTGATGAAATAGAAATCTCCGTCTCGATCCAATCGGAAAATGGTGCCGTTGCCACTTCCGTTGTCGAACTTCGCGACCGGATCGGAGATGATGCAGTCTCTGTAATTCGTGTAGTTCACCACCAGAACCGAGTCGTTTCGGTACTTGAAATCTGCGAAAATCGAATCGATCGATCGAAAAGTGATGAGGTAATAATACTTCGAAAGTGTGAGTTGAATTAAAGAAATTATTAGGTGGATGTGAGTTTACAGAGAGTGTCGCCAACATGGAAGCGGTTTTGTGAGGCCCAAAAGTTGAAGCTCTCGGTGTGGTTTCCGCTTCCAGTAGGGTTCGACCAGCCTCTGGTTTCACCGACGTGGAAATGACGCGAAGAAACCAACGGCGCTGCAGCGAGAGCGATGGATAGCAGAGACAAGAGCGGGAGTTCGCGGACTGAAACGGAAGCCGCCATTGATGATCAAAATGTAAGGATTCCGATTTCTGAATCATTGTCGAAGATTATTTAAGAGAGTTTTCTGAATCAGTTTTTCGCATAGGCAGTTTGAAGATCGTGGGCGATGAAGAAGTTTGGAGATGGTGGAGGAACAGTTTTGCTCCAAGCCTTAGTCACGTGCAGTGCACGAACCTCTCCCTGTCTCTCACAATAAAATTTTAGTATTAGTTTTTCAAATATTATTGCTCACAATTTATTTCAATTAATTATTTTTTTAAAATTGAATTTGTTGCTTCTAATTTATTTTTCTGTTACTTAAAATTACAATTACATTTTGTTTGACCTAATTTTTGTATACCTTTCTTAAATTATTTTCATAATATAAAATTTTACATATTATCTAATAAAAAAATTTAAGTTACATATTAATAAGATCTGCAGGTTAAATTATAAATATGGTTTTTTTTATTTTTTTTAAAAAATATTTTAATCTCATTCATATAACTCTAAATTCTAATTTATTTCAAATTAAAAGGATCAATTTGTAATTATGTATGGATAAAAATAATAAAAATAAAAATATACATGTTTTTTCAAAAAGAAAATACACATAATTAGTTTAAAATAAAGTTAATTAGTGTTAGGAGTTGGAATTCCATTTGGACGGAAAATGGGAGAACGAGATTATATTCCTGTCACCGTTTCATTCAATTCTCCCGATCCACCCCATTTAATATAAATATATTTTAATAATTTTATTTTTAAATATTAAAAAGTGGCTACAATAACTTTATACAAATACTTTAAGTTTTTAATAATATTTCAAAACTACCTTTAAACTTTAAAAAAAAAAAAATTATTAATAACTTTTTTAAAAAAAATTCAAAAAACACGGTTATTATTAGTACTATATTTTTAAAAGATTCTTAAAAATTTAACAGTATCATTAATACACTCTGCCTTTATAAAAAAATTTAAAAAAAAAGTTCTTACCGTTAATAATATATAGATGAAAACCATCTATCGATACCTCATAAATTATCTCCAAACTTTTTAATGTTATTCTTGAACGTTCATAAGTATTTTTAAAAAAAAAATAAAATTAAAGGTGTTTTTGAAGTTTTTTTAAAAAATTTAAAGATATTTTTGAAGTTTTTTTAAAAAAATTAAGAGTATTAGTAAAACTTTTGAAAACTCGAGTGTATTTTTTAAACACTTTTGAAAGTTAAATGAAACAAAATATTAATGGTTTCTCCCAAATTAATGATAAATATATTTTTGAATTTTTTTTAGTTAAAGATATTTGTTCAGATTACTATTAAAACTTTTAAAAATTTAAAGGTATTTTTGAGATCAAATACAAATTTCGAAGATATCTTAATTAATTTAGTCTAAAGTTTATGTCTAATTAGTCCGTGATTTTTTTCAAAAAATGTCCAATAATGTAAATGGTTATTAGTCCAAAAATTTAAATTTAACAACATATTAAATATAAAATATAAAATTTAAAGACGAAAGAAAAAAATTGTAATTAACTTAATGCTAAATTACATGGATTAATTCATTAAGGGGAAAATGCTTAATAGATTTCTTTCCTTTATTTATTTATTTATTATTAATTAGGTATTTATATATAATTATTTGGAATATCTGCAGCTACGAAATCAACGGCCAAGATATTCTCAAAGCGAGAGAGAGGGAGCTTCCATTTTGATGACCTGAAAGTGGCATCACGCGCGACTGGAATGGCTTCTCACAGTTGTAAGTTTTGGGGAATAAGACGGTATTTGGGGCCCACATCAACCTGCAGTAGCCGGTCACCATCTTCCCACCCCTTTATAAAGCTGCTGTTGCTTTGCCTTGGCTGATGAGAGGAGTAATGGATAACTAAAAATGGAGAAGCCTCACCTTTAATGGTGGAAACTGAAAGCTTTTGGAGAATCTCTTCATTTTTTAACCAATTTTATCACAATAAAAATAAATATATTAATGGCGACCTTCACGTGACAGTAACGGTAAAATTTGTTTGAATAGAAAGAATGTCATCTCTGTAAAACGACAAAATGTAGTTGAATGAGATAGTAGGCGAGTTACATGTTCCACTGTGTCGATATGTGAGGTGCAAGTGGTAATGATCACCTTGAAATATCCCGAGAATTGCCAATAAAATCTCATAAGGAATGTTTAAATTTTCTTCGAGACTTCCTAAGGTTTACAGATCTTATCTATCAAATGAGTCCACAATACTCTTTGCATTCAAAATGCCCTCATGATCGTGTGATGAGCAGCTTCTATCAACATTATAACAACATGCAAATTACTTGGGTATGAACATGGTCGACTTCAGCCAAATTTGATCCTATGGTCAACATCGGCCAAGTATAATCCTATGGCCATCCTCCTCTAGTATTTCAGCTCTCAATGCAAATTATTTGGGTATGAACATATGGTCGACATGAGTCAAAATATGATCCAACGATCAACATTGGCCAAGTATAACCCTATTGTCATCCTCGTCTAGCATTTTACTCCATGGATGGAGCGGGTTTTTCCTACATCATGAGAGACTGAAAAAGGAGTTTCACCTATAATGGTACTCATTGTTGTTTGATATGTTCATAACACATTAGGCAATTGTTCTGCCCACGATCCTTTTAATCCTTCTAGTTTGTCTTCGAATTTAGTTTAGTGATTTTGTTTACTACTTTTTCCTATTAATTGAATCCTTCTAGTTTGTCTTCGAATTTAGTTTAGTGATTTTGTTCACTACTTTTTCCTATTAATTGACTTGCAGACATGTTGGAAATAAATATGAATGATCGATGTTGAGATCTGAACAAAACTTTCTTGTGGTAGTTCACTCGAACAAGTTGACATTTTGAGATTTGGGAATGTTCTTAAATTCGTATTTTTAGAATGAGATGAGTAATTCCTTGATCTTTAATAAATATTTGTCGTTCTTTATTTGTTCGCTTGATATTGAATTATCACTTGTTTTATAATCAACTCAACGTTCATACTATTCTCTTCCTTGATTAGGATAGAACTTATTGCAATGTTAGAGAGGATCGCATAAAGTAACAATATGTCCCATTGAATGTTTGTCACTTTTGCTATATGGGCTTAAAATCTATGTCAACATTCAATTGATGTATCATAACGTTGAGATTTATTCTTGACATGTCTTCGTGAAATTAGGCAAATAAGTTTGCAATGTCTCTTAGAACTTCCCCTAATTTAGATCTAATATTTACCCTCCGATCCTCACACATAAGTTAAATGAATTCTAAATATTCTACAAGATGTCCTCTCTAGTCAACTTCGAGTTCTTGGGATGGACCGAGGATCAAGTCGACTTCATCCTTCACTATTCCATCATGCGGTTTTGTTAGCCTGATTGGCCTCGCCAACAGGTGGTCGATGGCTTCAATTTGGTCTTTGAGACCTGATCATCTATTTGAATCATTCTCAAAGTTCTAATTTCTCCTTTTTCATATTTTTGTTCATCCTTGAACATGATGGGTAGATTTCACAAGCAAAATCCAGAAATGATCTCACACACATGACCTTCACATGAGAGTAGCAGTAAAACTTGTTTGTAGAAGAACGTGACCTGCAAAATAAATAAAAAATCTATACATTGATAAATAAAAAATCTATACATTGATGTGTTACTAACCACTCACGATCAGATGGGTAAGTTATATTTTAACTAAATGTAAGTGTAGCAAATTAGGACTGACATTTTTGAGAGAGAAAGGGAGAAAGCAATCTAGTGCAAAAAAATTAATTAATATTGAACTATTGCCTATTGACTTGAACCTTCTCCTCCTATAAATTAAAACAACTATCTCATTTGCTATCTTCACCACAAACTGTTCTATCGGCTCCCTATTCCCTTTCTCTCTCTCTCTCTTCTCTCTCTCTCTGAAACAGCTTCTTTTGAGTTCATCTTTTAGAATTTCAAAAAACTTCTCTGCTTAGTGATCTGGGGATTCTTGTGCTTTGCAGCCATGGGAAATCAATAATCTTTCAGGTAATTACATAGATTTGAACTCTCTAGCTTTGATCGATGTTATAAAAAATCTTAATGAATTAGCTTATAATAGTTTTTTTTTTCTTCTTAGTGGACTTTTTCACTCAAATATCGTCAATCATGAATACTTTATCTTTACCTTCTTCATCATAAATTCAAAACTAAAAATTAAGGGAAGGGAAGAAAAAAGGGGGGATAACGGCCTCATAAATATGCACGATATAATGACTGCATTTTTGTTTGAATGTCAAGCTCAAAGTGCAGCAAATAATGGTGAAAGTGAAGAGCTGAAGGCAAACATGGAAGGAGGAAGGGTTGATGTTGACAGAAGAGAGAGAGCACAACCCAACCATTGGCTTAAGAGAATCTTTGCCTTTGTTGGGAGTGTGCTCTCTCTTCTTCTGCCACCTTCTCCTCCCTCCCATCTTCTTCCAATGCTAATGCAATTACTTGTGCAGCTGAGATGTTTCTATAGTTTTACTATTAGAAGTTGTGGACATAAATATATCGAGTTTTCATACCTTGCATGGGTGATGCCTTTGCTCTTGTCTAAATATACAAGTACTTGCTCATTCTTAATTAACATGCATCCCACAAGGACTTCTAGTGGGAGAAGAACTCCTACAACAAAGAAATAGTTTTACATAATGTGGAACTGTAACATAAAAAATGGGAGAAACTGAACAAGAATACCTGTCAAAGCAAATATGGCAAGGGAAAAATCTGCTGCACTTTGACAAATCCCAGAATTGTGTAGCACTTGCAACTTGATTTGCTATAGAAGTGGCTCTCATATTTCCTTGTGCACCAAATTTACTCAGTTTTCCATCTGAGCTTCGGTTCTAAATTAAATACCAAATTCTTATCCAAAGAACAAATCTTCAGTTTTGGAGTTGTTATTTGTGGTTGTTCTTTCTTTTAGTTTGGGGATAACATTATTTTTCAAGCAATGGACTTATTATGAGGAAAAAGAAAATGAAGCAAGGATTCTGTTAAAGCAAGAACAAGATGAAATAGAAACCCAGTTCAGCTGTGTATTGAATCTTTTGGGATTCATTTATACATCCAAAATCTGCTCATACTATGAATTCCTCCGACATTCACCAACCCAGGTTACACAACTTATGCCTGTACGGCATTAAGGTAACCCATTTCTTTTTTCTAGAATATAATCAAAAGTTGTCTCTTCATGTTGGAACAATCTCATCTACACTTTCATTCTCATTAGAACAATATAATAAAAAAATAAATTGTACATAAAGAAGTTATGTTATGAACTAGTGTTTTACACCTATATGTTGGCAGGTTAAATTCTGCTTTCTACAGGACAGACTAAATTCTCCCCCTACCCACCCCAAAGCAAAAGTAGGCAAGGTTAACACCAAGAATTTACTACAGGCATTTTCCCCAACTTTTTCGTCGTCGAGGTCTCCAGTCACGAGGGTGGTGGGAACGGGGTTTTATAGCTTATTTTGGTTCTAAGAAACTGACCCTACGTATGAAACAGCCTAGTTGTACAATAATCGTCTCAATTTAGCTATTGAGAATTTAGAGTAGCAAGACACTAATCACCTGATCAGCAATTCCTTTCGAAATTATTCAGCAAGATCTGCCACAAAATATAGCACTCCATTTAATAAACAAACGATAATCAATTTAATAAACAATTTATTGAGACATGGCATACAAGGACTGCACAAATCCTAAATCTTAAATGGGAACAATAATCAATTTAATAAACAAACGATCATGCCTTAAGTAGAAGGGGAGTTTTTATTCACTATTTCCACAACCCAAAAATATTTGCACAAATGCTAGAGCCGACATTATATAGATAGACCTACTTTACTAACAACGATCCTCAAACACCAAGAACGTCCAAATGAGTGAGGTTACTACTGGCTTACTGACAAACAAAACAAAAATGATAAATCACGATATGAAGTTCAAGTCATAAAAACATAGTTTAATCGAAACATACCTAGGCAAGTGTCTTGTACAAACAGAAAGGGGAATGTTTGAGTTGCAGATAAAATCTATACACATTGTGAAGGTTCAGACTATTTCAACTGATGCTTTCGACACAAGAGAACTGCAAAACAGTTAAACTAACTCAGCATTTATTAAGTTAATAAAGTTTAAAGGAGCAACCATCTTTACGCATTAATTTTCACCTTCAGCTATATCACAAAAACTTTTAGGTGGAAAGATAATTTCTGGATTTAGTTTTTGCTGGGAAGCAAAAAGGACAGCTAAACGATCCTTACTGCATAAGGAAGTATGAAGATATTAGTTCTAACACAAAAAATGGAAAATTTGAAATGGGTCTTCACGACCCTCTTTAACAAAAATGGATGCTGGGAGAGATGGACGCAAGAAGAAATGCAAAAATGTACTAAATTGAATTAACGGAGTTTAAATCACATTTGTTATTTCCTTATTTGAAAACATCAAACCGAGTTACAAACCTGGCCCATGATGGAACAAATTTATTGTTTTGTAGGCCATCATCGCCATCGTCATCCTCTTCATCTTCATCATCAGAAGCTTTGTAAGGAGAAATCTGATATGATTTTTCTGTACTTGTTTCCGAGATTCTATTTTCCATCACATTTTCAAGTGCCTACGAAGATTGTAAGTTTCAGATGAGAAAATTTTAATACTTAAGAATTGGTTGTCAAGGTTACAGTCATATGAAGCTCAAATGAGAACAGGAAAAATCATCCAATCAAAATGACAAAAAATCTTCTTTAATCAAGCATGTTTAAGTCTACCAAGAAATTAGACTTCCTAATACCAAAAATCTAAAAGTGTATTACAATTATAAAAATCTTATTCCATTTTGCTCAAACCAAACAACATTTACTTTATTTGGCCACTAATTCTCACTTAAAGCTACCAAATACTCAAGCAATCATCTTAGGACAGACGAGAACCAGCACAATTAATGTTGGATTGCAGTTAGCATGGAAAACAGTTTTTCTTCCATGTACTAGTTCTCAAGGAACTTTAATTGTATAAATTATTTACTTCCCCAATTTTAAGTTACATATGATAGAATAGATTTGAGCATTAAACAAAAAGTCATTACTAAATAGTGTCTTGAAATTCTTACTTCACTTAGATTTCCAGGTTCCAGTGAGATTTCCTCTTCAGAGTCCCACAGAATTTCTAGATGAATTAGAATTATTTTTCTTTGGATATGGTCATTTAACAAGATACAGCAAGATGAATATTCAATAAAGCTTTAATTTTCAAGTAAAATAAACTCCATGGTCCTTATGGTTTCCGATCTAAAACCAACTGAGTTCTGTACTTCAAATTCCATAAGAAACATGATAATTTCAAATTCCAACAACCTATTTCATGTTATATATATCCTATGATAATTTCAAATTCCAACAACCTATTTCATCAAGAAGCCCAAATTCTTTCAGATTTAGCTCTAAAATTTCCTTCAAAAGGTTTCAACGTGGTGTCCTCCATCTATTCTCCCTCGAAAACTCATGATTGTTTATCTAAAAAAAAATCATGACATTTTCAGGAAGACTGATGAGGAAAATGGAGGGTAACTTGCTAATTTCTCATTCATATTATGGAAACATAAAATTTCACCCTAAATCACGTCATAGATTTTGGACATTTGCACTCACAAAAGCATTTTACCTCAGCCTCTAGAGAACCCACACTTGTGTGCGAGTCCTCCACAACAAAGCTTGCCCTTCCAGCATCGCTTGTAGAAGAAGTCTTGGATTCTATAACTGACAGTTTGTCAAAGTTGTCATGTCCACTTTCCTTGTCTCGTTTGTCAGTCGCATCCCTGCATCCCTTTCTGTCACGTGGTTTTTGGTCCTACAGAAGAAAATAATAAGCTTTATTTACCTAGCGAACCCCATGAGCACGAGGAAAGTTCCAATATTATCACATATAGCATCTTACATCAGCTTGGGGTTTCGCTTCCTTATTCTCTTTATCAGATCTTAGCTTCCCACCATGTTCTCGTAATCGCCTCCTAACTTCTTCAACACGCATTCTTTTTCTTTCTTTCTCCTTTCTCTCTTCTTCTTCCCTCTGTCTTTTCTTTGCTGCCATATCAGCCTCCTTTTTCTTCCTTTCTTCCTCTTTCTTCTTTCGCTCTTCATCTTTCTTTTTTTTCTCCACTACAATCTGCCTCAAATTCTCTTGTTCCATTCTTGCTCTTTCAAGTTTCAAGGCTTCTTTCTTCATTTGACGTTCATTTTCTTTCTTTTCTGCAATGCGTTTTGCAGCCTCAGCAGCCTCAATGGCCTTCACCTTAATATCTCTCTTCCCTACAGGAATCCACAAGTTTTAAACATAAATTACAATTCAGTACAATACTTGGATCATTAGATACACGCTATTCAAACTATGTACTAGAAATAATAGATAAAGTTCAATACCACGCCAAAACAAAATTCTGATAGGCTGCAAGTGTGTTAAGCACAAAAGAAGGTCAAAGAAAAATACAAGCGTACAGGTTATGGGAGAAAATTAGTTGGCTATTAGCAATGGTCAACTTTGTCTTTTGAATGTGCATGCTTAGTATTTATAATTCTGTCAGGAAGGACGTGCATAATGGAAGGAAGAGAACAGGGGAATAAGAGAGTGGAGCAGTAAGGAAGGGGAATGGTATTGGTTGGAGAGCGAAATCTTAAATTTTTTGTTGCATTGTCCAGGATTTCATGCAAGACTATCATTCTTCACTAACAGTTTGTCAATTCAGTAGCTAGTAATGGAAACATATCAAATTCTTGAAATATTTTTACATGTGAATATCCAAGAATGATAAGGTTCATAATCAATCCATGTATTAATATTTGAATGCCGGATATAGTAAAATATAAATATATATACCTTTTAAAATAGTTGGAGCTTCTCTTTGTTGAAGAAGAGGAATAAAAGAAGTCACATTGGACACAATATTTTTATGCTTGGACTCCTTTTCAGAGAATCGAGGGCCTTCCTTTTTGAAATTTTCTTTACAGGATAAATCTGACCTGCTAAATCTATTATAAGATGATCTAGTGACTCTCTTAGCTCCGCTTCCTATTGGCAGGATATCATGATTCACGGCCTCATTCAAATATTTCCTCTTACTGCTTTTCTGAGTTAGATTCTCTTTGGTTCTATTATGAGTCCCTGTGTTGCTGAGTTCTGTGTTTAAAGATTCTAAACTCAATCTATCAGTAAATGTCGCAGCTTCAGAAACTGTAAACTGAACGTTTTCATTTTCTGTAATGTCAGCAAGTGGTACTCGCTCTTTAGATCCCATATCCTTAGAAAAATCATCATCAACCTCATCTGTATTCTCGGCTTCTTCACTAATGCAAGGAAGCTCTATATTCTGGCAGCTTCGTTTTCCAGAACTGGAAGAATTCAATGAATTTCTATCCAACAACTTACCAAATGGAGATGCAAACGGCTTCCTGACATCACCAGCTGAATTACTGCTAAAGCTTTGCAGGCAATCAGAAAAAGCCCTCCCATGAGGAGAGCAGATTACTTCTCCATTCAAGAAGTTACTACCATCCTTCAGTAGCTTATTTTGATCATTCATCAGAAGGTTACTCCCCAAATCCATGCTCTCTTGTAGACCATTAGGAAGAGAATGGTACAAGTCTGTCACCTTGTTGAACTTAAAACTTTCTAAAGATGAGGATAACGGGCTGTCTATACAGGCAGATTTACAAAGTTTCTCCAATATGCTAGCACGTTCTATCATACACTTCGAAAGTTCTAACTTGTCAAAGTTGATTCCACCTACAGAAATGCATGGCTGTTCATCATCAGCCTGCATTAGGAACCTCTCTAATGCAGGCTTATCCTTATCTGCACCAAGATAATGAGAAGTTTGGATATGGGGAGTAATGAAGGAGCAAGAAGTAAGTTTTCCATTTTCCTCTTCTCCTTCAGTTTTCCCGGTATCAACAGGAAGTTCACTATCTGCAAATTGAAAGTTTTCTTTAGTATCCAAACTTTGGTTCTCTAGCATAACATTTTGCAACATTGTGCCTCTGCTATTGCTCCCGAACCTAGAGAGATCCTGTAAGTCAAACAAGATCGTGTATGAGAAGTAAATAGAAAAGGTAGAAAGGAAGGAGAAGAAAATCAATCAAATCCCTGGCTTGAACTTTATTACAAAATGATAAGACTACCTTTTAGTGAACGTTACACCCTATTAAAAGTAAACAAAGAATGACCACTACCATCATCTCGCTTCCTAACTAGGCCCATCTTTTCAGAAACAATATGCAGAAAACAATATATTAAGAAGAACGAAAGCAAATTTTGTTATGAATAGGAAGAATTATATTCACATTATTCTATAGAAACTTTTGCAATAAACATACGCGATATGCTTATTATTATCAATGTTTCACTACGTAGAGATCGATTACTTGAAAACAACACATGGATGCTCACTAGTTCCATTGTATCCTTCAAACTTAAGTACACCAAAATGATAGCTTAAAACAGTCCCTTAAAGTGTGTGCTTCTGTGCGCTTCACAATTAAACTAAGCCACCTCATCTTGTCCAGCACTACTAGCTCAGGTGCTTTATATAAATTGTGATTAAATTAATTCAAGAAAGGAAAACATTATTTTTTTACGTATCAAGAAAGGAAAACTTTAAATAGAAAGAAAAAGATAAAAAATGCTGGTTCACCTTTGTTTATCTTACCCAAAGTACCCTCTCTTTTCCTTTTTTAGATGCAGAAAAACATGAAAATAACTAAACTAAAGAGGAAGATACATAAAGCTATAAGTATAATGATAGAAAATATGAAAGATTATAAGTTTAATGATAGGGGAAAAAAATTTGTAAGGCTACAAGTCTGATGATGGAAAACTGAGGTCAGAACCTATTTGGGGATGACTGGTTTTGGGTCTGCATTGAACTTTGTAGTTTATTTTTAAAGATTTTGTAGACTCTAAGCATGAACTGTGTTTTCATTAGTCAATCTGACAAGGCCTGTTCGATAATGCCTCATTTCTTGTTTTTCATTTTTTGAAAAGGAAAAAAAAGTGTTTGGAAGTTTTTCCTCTTTTTTTTTCCTTTTTTTTTTCCTTTTTTTTTTTGGGTAAGAAACCATGCTTCATTTAGAGATGAAAGAATATACCAGGGCATAAAAAATAAGCTCCAACGAAAAAAAGAGTCTAACTTTAACTACAAAAAGGACTTCAATCCAAATGAATAAGACCAAACTCATAATTACAGAAACGTCTGGTGATCGAAGCCCATAAGAAGGCGTAAAATCTAACCACCTCCCAAACTTCCTCACCCAATCTCTCAACTTCTCTAAATTTTTTTTTATTATTCTTCTCAATCCAAATGCCCCATAAGATTCATAGTTAACTTTTTCTAATCCTTTCATTTGTTACTGAAAAAAGGAAAAAGAACAATAGATGTGTTTGACTGACTTCTTATTCTCTAAAATTTTATACAACAAAAATGAAAGTTCTAGTTGAAATATAATTTTTTTGAAAGTAAAATGTTACAAATTATATTTTCATTTTGAATTTGTTATATTTAACTAAGAAGCTTATAAGTAAAAACTATTTTAAACACTACTTTTATATGTTTTTGAAAAGTTGGAAACAAGCAGTTTTTTTTTTTTTTTTTTTGGTGCAACCAGCAATTAACCCGAAGGGATATTGCAGTTGACATTGAAAAACACTAACAAGAATAAATCTTCCGTTCTAATATATACCTCTTTGGCTGTAAGCGTGGGTGAAGATTCAGATCCCTGCATTATGTGAGCTTCCTTTTCCAACAGCAATATTTCAACAGGGCTCATGTTCACATTTGGTTGTAGGTAACCTTCTTCACAAAATGATAATCGTTGAAATTCAAGGACAGGTTTTTCATAGTCAAATTCCTGCATCAATTTTTTATCTACGGGACTCCTGTTGATAATTTGAAGTTTCTCATTCCTCAAGCTTAAAGATGCATGAATACTGTTCTCCAATTGCAGCTCAAACATTCTCTTGTTTTCATGAGAACTAGATGCCTTCAAAACTGAGCAGAAATTTTTGAACTCTTTTACCTTTTCTGCAGTCTGGCACTCTGTTGATATGCAATGAGGGGTACCATTTAAGTCCCCACTGTATCCCTCAAAAGAATCTGAATCTTCACACTGAGATATGTCTGAACTTTTCAGTTTCGGCTCCAAATTACTATCCCTTTCACCGGCGGAAGGAGCACAAGGAGCCATGACCATGAGATCCCTAAACGTTTCTGTGTCTCTCATCAAAACTAATGCATCGTCTGTATCCACTAGTGGGATCTCAACTACATTTTCATGGGAAAACTGAAAATTTGATGCTCCATCTTTCAAAGAACTATTTTGTTCAGCAGGTTCATCACTTTGCTGCAAAGAACAAGCAATTACTTTTTCATGACCTAACAGTGATGTGTCAGCAGACGAGAGAGAATTCCCATTTAAATATCCTCTGTCTTGGTATCTCTTCACACTATGAGATTCAGATACACCTTTATAAGAATCATCTTCCTTTTCTGAGTCTAACTGAGTCTGTGGCACAGGCACGGGAAGGGGTGAATTGCAGTTTCCTTTTTCATTAACAGCCCTCTTGTCATCCAGAAAAGTGGAGGGCTTCTTATCTGATGTTTTCTCCCTTACTTCCATTATAGGTGAACTGGAAATTTTGTTTAAACCAGACTGTTCTGCATTATTATCAAAATTATTGTCCTGGGTCGTGCAGCCTCCTAGTCCTTCTTCATGGCATTCAATATTGACCGAAGAATGTCTAGACAACGCCAACGGCTCACTCACTTGATCAGAATGTCGTTTTGAACTTCCAACATGACATAAAGTTCCATCTTCAGAGGAAAGGAATGGAGGATTATCCACATCCAGGGAGCTATGTTGCATCCCTGATTGTTGAGCATAGCTAAATTTACACTCCTGACTCCTGAAATGTCTTAATATTTCTTCTTCACAGCAGTCCATATTGTCGGAAGAAGATTTAGAAAAGTCCAATTGCTCTTTCACTTGATCAGAATACACTGTTGAGTTTCCAATGGGACATGATCTTCCATCCTCAAAGTCAACATTCGAAGAATTATCCACATCCTGGGAGCTGTACTGCGACCCAGTCCCTTGGGCATTATTAAGATTACATTCCCAACTCCTACAATGTCCTAAAACAGTTTCTTCACAGCATTCGATGTTGGCAGATGAAGGTTTAGACAAGTCCAATAATCTTCCATAGCCTGTGTCGATGCATGAAGAGTCATCCACATCCAGGGAGCTATGTTGTGACCCAGATTGTAGAGCATTATCAAGATTACATTCCTGGCTCCTGCAATGTTCTAATAATGTCTCTTCACGGCGCTCAATATTGCTAGACGAAGGTTTAGGTAAGTTTAATTGCTCGTCCACTTGATCAGAATGCAATTTTGAGCTTCCAGGACACGCTCTTTCATCTTCAAGGGAAATGCATAAAGAATTATCCTCATCCAAAGAGCTACATTGCAACCTAAACTGGTCAGTGTTATCAAAATTATATTCCTCGCACCCGCAATACCCCAACCCTTCCTCACAGTAATCAATCTTTCCAGACAAAGGTCTAGGCAAGTCGAATTGTTCATTCACTTGACAAGAATCCTGTGTTGAACCTGCAGCTACGCATAACCCTTCATCTTTTGAGGAACTGTTTAAAGAATTATCCACATTAATAGAGCTACTTTGCAACCCAGGGCTTCCAACTATTGTAATTTTATCAGAGCAAACAGAGATATCCTTCTGCTCGCAACAAACATTAGTTTCTTCTTCTGCAGAAACAATTCCCTTACAGCTACTAGAAGGCTTGGCCAACTTTGATTCATTTTCAAGATCAACTCGCAGCAAACCAATAGCAGATCCCGTGATCCCACCAGCAATGCAATCATTCTTGTCCTTACACTTGGATCGACACCTAGCGGATTTAACACTATTACGCAACTCTAAAGCCCGTTGCCTAGATTTAGATCTGTGTAACCGTGCCAATGACAGAGTAGGATCTTGAAAATTTTCTGAAACTACGCCTCCTCGACCTTGAGGAGAGAAGGGACTCCTGTCAATATAAGGGGCGCAATTTAAGGCAAATCCAGCGTCACTTGAATCGCACTGTGGTAAAACAGATGGCCTAATTCCTGCGTCAAAATCATCATTTAAAGAACCAGCTTCTTCATTCGACCTATGCTGCAACTCCTCCCAACTTTCTGCAACCAATCCCTCATTCAAACTAAAATGGGTCTCAAGCGGCGAGCGCGGGAACTCTACTCCAGAAATAAAATTCTTGTTCACTTCTGCAACTTCGAGAAACCAATTGAGCAAAAAAATGTTGCAAAATGAGGCAATTCTTGCTTCAATATCCCTAACTAACCATGGAGGATAAGAAATAAAAATTATGAGAAGAGTAAGAAGTTACCTTCAAAATTCGAAATGGGGGGAGGAAGAAAAGACGAGTGGAGCCATGGCGGAGGAACAATTCCATCGATAATGAGCTTGGACGCGAGGTGTTGGTCGAAGAGATTGGACTGGTGCTTGGCCTGGTCGATGATCCACTTCTTCGTCTCGAAAATCTGCACAAACAGCTTCTCCATCGTCGCCATGCTTCACAAAATGGCCATGAAGAGCGGTTGGAGTAGCAGAGAGGAAGAATTGGGTTCAGCGGGGCAAGTGAATTCAAATTTTGTGTACGTTATCTCTCGATTCCGAAAAAGCCCTCTCTCCCCTTCGGAAATAAAAAATAATTAAATTACAGATTTTAAATTTTAATTTATTCAAAAATAAATGATAAATTGTAAAATAATAATAATGATATTTATTCAAGAAATACACATTTCGAGAATTTACAAAGAAAATAATAATATATTTTTACTAATATTAGATACTCATTTAGAGTTTTATTAAACTATTGACAAATTTTACTAAAATAATATTTTAATATTAAAAAAATTTGAATAAAATAATTATAATTTATAATTTATAATAATAAATGAAATTATAGGAGGACGTTCACAAATATACATCCAGCAAAGTAAGTGAAACCTCGTGAACGAATTCGAAGGATGAAAGCAATCAAATTTAGAGCTAGACATAACTTTGGCTAAAATCAACCAAGTGAGTGACCTTACTATCGATTTGGTTAAAAGCTTGACTAATCAGTTAGGGCACTCCCGCCCCTGTTGAGACCTTTCAAGATTTTTAGTTAAGCCTCAACGCCTCACTAGAGTTGATTTCAACATAGAATGAAGACTCCACAACGTACACAAAGAGTAACTGATCAATGAATATTGTTCTCGTTTTGGTCTTGTTCTCCACAACAATGGATAACTCGAACTCTTACCTTGACCAACAAAAACGGTTGAAAAATATACTATTTGAAAGAGAGTAAAACGACCCAAAATCTCCGGAGCTAATCCAAAATCACCTGCTCAAGATCCCACATAGGCTATGCGTTGAGCCTCCCCCTCATGTATGACAAAATTCATATCATCATTGGTGTCGTATTGATCCAACTCGTCAGAGTCCATCGACGCGTGTGAATTCTTTCAAGGCAAGGAGCCTAATCGACATTCTTGTTTACTCTAATCCGATCGAGGTGGTTTTCATTTACCAGTGCGAGTCTTTTTGTTCCCTGTGAACATTTTTTCTTACTCAAAACCGACCAAGTAAGAGTTAACGTCGTGGAGTCAAGAAATGTCATGGTTCCTCGTGTATACATCAACTTGAATAATATTAAAAATAGTACGAGAGCAATGGGCAACTAACCCATGAAGTCGAAAATTCTATTCCCATCAAATGGGATTAATAGAAACACACAAGACTAGCCTCCAAACACGACGCTAATGCTCGTCTAGCATGTCTGTGCTAACTTAGTGTCGGTCGAAAAAAATGTGGTGGCTAGAACATCTCCGACACAAAACACGAGTCCATACTACAATCAAATGATCCAAAGATTGTACACTGCCACTCCAAGACATCTGTCAAGAAATGAATAAGAGATACCCATAAGAACGCTTTCACTAATCAAACACTGTTTAAGAAACCCTCCAATCTTTGTCGATAAACATGGCGGTGCTAAAACCTTACTCTGTTTCTACCATTCGACACATGTCTTTCCCCACCGCATGCCGTTTTCAACAAACACCCAAATCCCATTTGTTTGCTTCCTTTATAAATCTCAATCCCTCAATTCCCTTCAAATCCCCATCGATTCATCATGTCTCCGGCGAAATTTCTGGCTCTGCTTATCGTCTTCCACCTCAAATCCGCCATCACCGCCGCCGACGACGCCTCCATGCCCACACCCACCTCCTGCGATAACTGCGCCCTTTGTCAATCCGCCTGCCGCCCGCCTCCTTCTGAGGCACTACCGCTATCACCGCCGCCGCCACCGCCGCCAATTGCAGAGCCAGAGCCACTTCCGGTGCCCGTTCCCCCGGCGAACTGTCCTCCCACTATTGTCCAGTGCTGCCAGTTTATGCCGCCACCGGCACCGCCGCCGCCGAATGGTAATATATATACGCCGTTTTATAATGAGTCGTGTTCTTCATTTTTGAAAGGTGGGTTGGTCTCTGTTTTGGCCCCTGTTTTTGGGCTGGCCGCCATTTTCTGAAGCTTTTTGTTGGGTTGTTAATAAGATTTTAAATTTGGGTTCCATGGTGGTTTTGGTGGTGTGTAGTGCAAAAATGTTATGACCTGAAATTCTGCAGGCGATTTGGAGAAGATGATCGACAACTTTTTGTTGACTTTTCAAATGTATGAATGTAATAATGGATGGTTTCTTGTTCTATGTTGTGACGCAAAAATTTTAGCACCCTTTCATCATTATTTATTTTTCTTGTTCTTTGTTCTATGTTGTGATTAAATGTCATGTTTTAATGTTTTAATATTATGACCCGTGTATCGAAATACTTTCTCGTTATATTTAGTACGGATGCGTAAGTTACGATATTTATGTTTGTCATGATATTATGCGAGTCCTTTCCCTCCGTAGTATTTAGAAGCGTGAGCGTGCACCAGTCTGATGAGTCAAGCCTAAGGGTATGCATACGAGCCTATCTAGTAGGTCCATGTACACACGTGTGGGTAGTGTGTGAGAAAGTACTGCACATACAACCCTGTTTAGACTGAAAAGCAGAGTTCAATGTTAGTTTTTACAAAAGGATAGATCCCACCATGATTGTATGTGTATGCATTTTTCGACCCTAATAGCGGGATTACTTAAAAATACTCATACTCAAGTCTCGTTCTACTCTTATTTTCAAGTAAAGGTAAGACCCCCTATACAAATGACAACGACGCTGTGGAGGCGGTCATGGAACTAAAGCTAAGGTAATTACATTTATGTTTAAATTATAGTCCTTAGGTTAAATCATGGTGTCTTCATTACTTTGGATTTATTGTTATTTCGTTTTTGCGATTTCATTGACGTTTAGTTTCATTTGGAATGAATTTTACGCACACCATGATATTGTTTATAAATGTTTTAAATGTTTTAAATGAATTTTTCAAGCATCCATATGGAATCCATGATGACCTTAATAATTTTTATTAAGAAAATATAAAAATATATATTTTATATATAATTCTTTTATTTTATTCAATACATAAAAAGAAGATCCAAACACTTGCTTTTGTGAGGAGAAACTTATAGGTTACAAAATGTAATATTTGAAAATGCAAGGGTGTTTGACAATCACAAAAAGTTCTTAATTTTAGGTCTTATCCTGTGAATAAGATGCCTAAATCACAAAATTCAATATTAACATTATACTTTTGGAATTTCTTATCCTTTAAAAAAAGGAATATTTGAAGCTATTAGTACACTCCCTTCCCTTTTGTCTTTATTCTTTTGATTTTGAATCCATTGTACTCCTAACATCTCTACACGGTTCGTGTATATATGTATATGCATAATAAAAATTAAATGTACAGACAAATTAATAGTAATCTCATAAATAAACAAGAATTACCTCTTCATCATGCCCCGATCTCTAACCTTGCACTAGCCCATGTTTTGGACTCTACGATTTCCTTTGCCATCATTGACAAAATAAAGAAGATATTAAGTCTCGATCTAAACGCGAAATAGATGATTACAAAGAAATCAATGGAAGTGTCAACACTCAAGAGGAGTAGCTACGAAGAAATCTACGCAAGGAGCTACGTAAATATGCACCTCAAGATCTTCTCTCCCCTTCTTTGATGGCTAGATGTAAATGAAATGGAAAGATACGAACCAAATCATCTTAATCATGCTACATGCATTGTCTAAATTTACAACAAAATGATAATCTAAATCTAAAGTAGAAGTCGAACTATACTAAATAATTATTAAATCAACCCAAGAGAGGAAAAAAAAAAACTTGCATATCATTAGCAAATCACAATCTTCACTTAAATTTACATTAATTAATTAAGTGATTAACAACAAAAATAATATTCAAACGGTGTTCAAAGTTTCACGCTCAAAACAAATCACAGCCGTAGAAATTTCTATTCATTCCAAACTGAAAAATATAATAATAAAAAAAAGGAACAAATAAACACACTTAGAAACGACAGATCATTCATCATTGCACAGAAATGTACTAATAGAACCGATTGGAATTATTTTAAAAAACAATTATTCGAAGTCTAAAAAAATAAAAATAGGAAAAATTAGGATATGGAGAAAAATAATTTAGGGCCGGCAATGTGAAGAGGATGACCTTACAGTAGAAGAAGCGCTGCCAATCCAGAAATTCCGGCCAAAACAAATCTCCATCCGTCCAGCCTCGCCGCGCTGCTAGTGTCGTCCGCTGTCTTATCTGCTGAATCTTCGTCCGACGGGGAATCTCCGGGTGAGTCTGCTGCAGGAGTCGTGGTGCCCTTGTGCCGACGAGAATGAGGCTTTGGCGCGTCGGCAGGTTTCTCCTCCTCGGGCGCTGGAGCCGGTGACGGTGACAGAGTCGGAGCAGCCTTGAAGAGCTCTCTTGGCTTCAGAACTTTGTTGATCGTGTAGATCGCCACTGGTTGCTCGTCGTGAAGCGTGCCGGTGACCTTGGCGGTTACAACCTTCGTCTGGATAGTGACCACTTCGCCGTCGTTTTGCACGACGAAATCGAACTTGTTGGCGCCGTCGGTAGCCAAGGTGTTCATTACGCCATTGTTGGACTTAAGCATAGACATAGACATGTAAACAGGCAATCCGTGGTATTCGAGCAACGATATCTTTCCGGCGGCCGTCAAGTTCTTGTACTTCGGCAAAAACGCCTTGAAAGCGTCATCAACAGGACAGAAAATCGTCAATCCACCGATTGCGTTTTCCTGAAAAACCTTTGCAGCGTCGGAGGCCTGAAGAGCATCAGCGAAGACCTTGCAACCGTGAGCGGACATTAATCCGGTCAAATTCATCTCACTTGGAGACGGAGTTGGAGCCTCCGCCACTTCCGACGGCAAGATCTTACTGATATGAATCACAGAGATATTGTACGGAGCCTCCTCCACAGATTTCACAAACATCGCATCAATGCCGTCGCTATCTTGAAGAGCAAATCCTACCTTCCCGCCCTTCAAATTTGTGATGTTGACGAAACCGGAAGCACCAGGAGCAGAGCCGGTGGCCTGAAACATAGTCGCTACGAGAGCAGTGCCATTGGTGATCTGGTGAAGCTTCTTGGCTCCGTAGTAGTCTAGGAGGACATGGAGCGAGAGCGTGTGCTTGATGGAGTAAATGGAAAGCTTCTTGGCCAAGAGATCGGACATGGCGGAATTATCGACAGCGCAGACTGTAATAGTGGTTCTCCGGTTGATCTCCGGCGCGAGGTGAGTAGTAGTCAAGTAGTCGTTGAAGGTGGAGAACTCCGGGTGCTTCGCAAGCAACTGCGTGATGTTGTGAGCCCTAGCGGCAGAAATCACGAGGAGGAGCACGACAAGGAGCATTATCCCGGCGGCCGTGCCGCAGCGGAGCCGCTGCATTGTGAATCGTAAGAGGAAGAGAAAGAGGGATGAGTTTGTGGGAATTGGAGCAAAGTGAGTGCGAAAGGAAGACGAGAGCAGAGAAAAGGAGTGAGGGTTTAAAAGAACAAATTGGGCTCAGAGATGAAGATTATTACAACTAAACGCCACTGGAATTCTCTTTTTCTGACTCATCCCGCATTTTATTTTATTTTCTTTTTGGCTTTTTTTATTTAATAATTTTTTACACGTCAGCATGAAAGTTAACTATTTAGACTAATTTGCAATAAAATCATTTTACAAGTGATTACATTTCTTAACTTATCGATATTTTTCAAATACTCATAGACAGATGACGGCACCAGTTGAGGAGACTATGAAATAAAAGTCACAACATACAGTGTAACGACCCATACTCAGAATTCATAATCCGAATTCGGCACTTGAAGGCTTCACCATTTCCCTAGCCACTAAAAAGAAGGTACACTTTATTTGTATATACATTGACTTTCAATACTTTTAGTCTTTCTTAGTTATCTTATACTCAGATTTCTCTCATTCTGATGTGGTTTCGATTCATTCATGTACCTTTTATTTATTCAAGTGTCGCATATAATTTTCTGCATTTACATAATAGTTTCATTGTCGAGATATATTATAATCTTTAGGATCAAATTTTAATTATGAAACTTATAAGTTAAATTAAAATTTATATAATACAAACTTCAATATTATATTAGAGTATGGTAAGCTAAGTGTACATTTTTTGTATTTTCTTTGTATGTTATATAATTAATTATTGTTGGTAGAGAATATCCAGATGATATTGTTTGGAGACCGACAAATTAATTTCTATAAATATAATAAAGAATTAATTATCATTTAAGTTATTATTATAAGAATAAGTTAGCGCGTCACCACTTTTATAATTAAATCTGAATAATTAACCCGAGATTAATCAATAAAGAAAATAAAAGGAATTTTTGAATAAACCACGAAATTTTAAAATTTTAAAAGTTCTTATTATAAATATTTATGCTTCATTTTTCATTTTTCACCATTTTAGTATTTCAAAATTTTAATTTTATATTATAAATTTGATTCAAAGGATGATTATAACTTTATTATAGGGATGTCGATTTAGTTCGTGTGGAAGTCACGAGAGGATCTGTCCTAAATAGGATGGAGACTATAGAAGGAAACAGATAAAAATTTCTTTTCGTTAGTCAAATAGGTCGGAGATGGGGATCCTGCTCTCTACCCCAACCTCGTCTCAATCTCCACTTGCCTCTTCGTTAGCTAAACGGGCTCGAAAAAGGAGATTCTACTCTCCACCCCAACATCGTTTGTAAAATATCTTCTTTCCAATTTAAAAAATGTTGCAGCAGTGGTAGATTTTTTGTTATTAGGACTAACATCATTATATAACAGAGAGGCAGGTGGAGAGCAGAATCGTTTAAAATCTCATAAAAAATTCAAGTATCAAATATTTGCAAGTCACATGGTATCATTAACATCGTTTATAAACGTCAAATATTCTTAAACGATGTTATAGGTTGATTTATTTGACGTTTATAAACATTGTCAGTGATGCAGAGTAACTTACGAATATTTGATATTTGAGTTTTATGAGATTTTAGTTGTAAAAATAATATGTAACTTACCAATCGATTCAAAATTTTCGGTTAGTTAAAAATATTTTTTTAAAACCAATATAACTAATTTTATACCCGTCTAACTGAATTTCCACCGAAATAAATGAAAATTTTGATACGAAGATTTAACAGGAGAGGAGGAGTTCGGGTAGGGTCATCTCCGTAATTTAACTAAAGAATAAAATGGTAATTAAACGTATTTATTAAATAATTTAAAATGGATAGTATTATAATATTAGAGAATCGTCGGTTCGGTTGGGCTTGACCCGACAAAGTGGGAAAATACGCTGGAATAGCATTTTTGGTAATTCTGCCAAAAGTAGAAGGGTATTATGGTCTAAGAAAACTGCTGGGACCAAACTTTTGTACGTGGGGAATGTGCCAACTGACCCAATGCTGGAGGTTGAATGCCACGTGTACGGTGGAGATGACAACATGAGTTTATAACATTGTCGGTGGGATCCTTCCACCGACATTCAGATTTATGGCTTTTGGAATGGTTTTTTCTGTGCTGTTTCAATTAAAATTTTGTATTTTTATTTCTCATTTTCTTCCTCGTCTTATTTTTTTTTAATTATTAATTTGGTATTTAATATTCTATTTTATATTTTACGTATTTGTATTTTTATTTATCATTTTCCTCCATATTAATTTTTTTTTTGTAATTATTAATTTGGTATTTAATATTAAAAATTCTCTACTATGTCATTCAATAAAAAAAATGTCATTAAAATTTTGGTACTACAAGCGTACACGTTACGTAAATGTTACATATATGATGTTGAGTTATCGAAATTGAAATGTCAACTTGAGTTTAGCACATATATTACTGTAAGATGATGGAAGGTTTGGTACTCATCGATTAAGACAAATCATGTCGACCAAAACTTATCTCAATATAATTTCAATAAAAATGTTAGTTTTTTTTTTTTTTTTTAATCTTAACTCATAAATTTTAAGATAAAAAAACATAGCTAAATTAATACCAAAAAAAAATCTGTAAACTTTGTACTTTATTTATAAAAAAATGTTGTTAAATTTTTTTTTAAAAAAAAAAATAATAATATTATGGTAGTCTTGAATTTTAAAAAATAAATATTGGGTAATACTATGTGTTAAAATTTATATATATATATATATATATATATATTTAAAAAGAAGATTAACCTCATTATTTTTATAAAAATATAAATAAAAAAAAAGTTCTTATCATCAATATATATAGATAAAAATCGTCTAATAATTTCTCATAAACTATAAATTTTTTTATATTAATTTTGAAAGTTTAGAAGTGTTTTTGGGAATGTGGTACTAACTATATAAGGGTGTTTTTGAATTTTTTTTTAAAAATTAAAGGTATTTTTGAATTTTTTTTAAAAAGTTTAAAAGTATAAATAAAATTTTAAAAAATTCAAACACTCTCAAATGTAAATGGTATTTTTGAAATTCTTTTGAAAGTTCAAACCATCCAAAATTAACTTCAACATATTTTAATTTCTTTTTAAATTTAAATAATTTTTTTTTGAGATTTTTTTAAAGGTTTAATGATATTATTAAATCTTTTCAAAGTAAAAAAAAAAAAAAAAAAAAAAAAAAAATTAGCCTAAATAATTGGAGAATTGGAGTGGAGGGGCCAGAAACAAAAATGAGGGCCCAATTTGTTTTTTGGTTCTCTTCGTACTGTCCCTTGTCCCTGTGATTTGAGCATTATTCTATTTCAATTTCAAATTTAAATCTAGGAGTTGTAATTTCGTTTAAATGAAAGTAATTAATTAATTAATTAGTTAACCATTTTTTGAAGTACAATTAATTAATTGGTTAGAGACAGTAATTTTGATTATCTCATTCATTAATATATCATAATTTTGAAGTATAATTATAATTGATAATAATAAACTATAATTAATAAAAATTAAATAAATATCTTAGTGTAACCATTATTTTGTATATAAATCTTTTTTTAATTTCTTTTATTGCTTTTTAATAAATTATTATAAGTATTCAGATTTATAAATATGCTTCATTTAATAAATTTTACCCTACTATATATAATATTTGATTTCTGAAATATAAGTTGTATTAAATATTTATAATTCAAAATTTATATAATTAAATATTTGTTTTATATTTTATTATATTGTATTTTTATTTATTTATTGCCAGTTGAAATTTCTTAGATTTTATATTTGAATGTTTAAAACTATATATATATATATATATATATATAATTAAATAAATATTGTTTTTTTCTTTAATTTTTTAATTCTATAGATTTGAATTTTGCTATATTTATATATTTCCATATTTAAATCGTTGTGTTTAGATTTTGGTTTCCAATTTATGTTATATTTATATATTTCGATATTTAAATGGATAATAATAAGCCAATTTTGAGGAGTAAATTTTGAGGAGTAAGAGTGATGTTGAAGTGTTGGGATTTATATTTTAAAATCTAGTAATTAATTATTTATTTTTTCATAATATATTTGTAATTTATTATTCTCAATTTTATTAAAAATCTAAAGTTATTAATGTAATATTAAATAGTGAGCGGTGACATACAAAACATCATGTTCAAGTAATAACTTATATGGTCTACATGGATAAGGTTGGGTGTTATCTTGAAAACACTATTGATACCGTCCATTTTGTAATTATTACATATGATTGGATACAAATCAACATGTGAGTGGAGCTATTCTATAGACTAGACCACGAAATATTTAATCTCTCCTTATAAGTCAATTAATTGAGAAGATTAATATTTCACGTGATGATCATATGCGACTCCATCTTGATTCTAAGTGAATTATGAACTTCTGCCTGTGAGCTTGTACTTTGGTTTGCATGGGTGATAATGACTTTTGTAGTCGATTCAATGTACCTATCATTTTGGCGACTTGATCAAATAGGGAGCTGAGAACAGACTATTATGAGATGTAATTCGTTACTTTCCATATAAATAAAGTAAATGAATTGTTCTCTTAAATGTTGATTTGGAGACTTGAAAATGAGGCATACACCCTCTCATTGTCTCGATATGGACTTGATTTATAATTGAATGATAACTAAATTGTTCATATCAGTGATACTTTAGCAAAACAAACTTTTAACTCATCTGTAATTACAAACAACTATGAAGTATCGACTTGCTTGTAATGATTGCATCAATTGACACAACTTATCTTACAGTGCATACGAGAGTGACTTATAATTAATGATTGAAAACTAATTAATTAAAGAGTATTAATTAATTTTATATTATCGGAGCTTATAATCCGTAGGTCTATAACATTTTATTGTTAGTTTATGGTTGAAAGAAAAATTTGAAGTGTTTAAATTAATATTTAAAATATAAATTTGATTAATATAAATAAAAAAAATATTTTAGGGTTGAAATTAATATTTAATATATTAAATATAAATGAAGAGAAAATATTTAATTTGAAGGATTGATTAATGTAATAATTACACCCAAATCTTTTACATTTAATTTGGTTGATTTGAGATTTTTATTTATTTAATTAAAGATATTATTAAAAAATTTAAAATTGATAATTTTGAAATTTATTTATTTATTAATTTAGTGTATTGTTCTTATGACAAAATTAAGAGATATTTATAATGATAAGACTAATTTGCTATCATGAGCGTCAAACGTTAACAGCGGACTTTAGCACAATGATAAAGCCAATCTAAGAAGAAGATGGGGAAAACTTTCCCAGGATTTCGTTGCGCGATTCCAGATTAGGGTTTCTTTCTCTCTCCTCTGTGCGTTTTCTTCCTCTTTTCTTCTGCACTTGTTCCGTAATTGGGGCCTCGATCTTTGAGCTCTAGCTTACTTTTCAAATTCATCTCGTACGTGCTTCCATTCGATTTTTCTTGATGTTGCCTGCATTCAGTTTCTTTATTTGAATGATTTGCTAGAGGAAGTCGCTGAAGAAGGTAGAGATGGATGAAGGAGAGGGAGGGTTCGGTGAGGGTGTGGATCAGATTGATCAGTTTCATCGGAATGAGGCTATTTCTGCTGTTGCTGATGACGGTTTCTTGGGCGAAGATGAGGATGAATACGAGGACCTGTACAACGATGTTAATGTTGGGGAGGGGTTTCTTCAGTCGTTGAGGAAGAACGAAGATTTGGGATTTAAGAGCGTGGAGGAGCCCAAGATGGAGCCTCCTGCAGCTGTAGCACCCAGTTCTGGTGCTTCGATACCTGGGGTTGGTGGAGGTGCGACGGAAGTTTCTGGCTTAGGAGATGGCGGGCCCAGTGTTTCGGTGAGACCAACCGAGGGATACAATCAGATTCCAGATTTAAGAACGAACGAGATGGCTATCAGAGGTGGGGCTGGATCGGGGCCTCCTATTGGCGGTGGAGGTGGGATTAGGGTTGAATTAGGGCAAGGGAGTAAAACCAACGAGTTGGAGGAGCGAAGTAGTAATAACGCAGCTGCGCACCAGGCTCCGCAACAGCAACAGCAACAGCAACAGCAACAGCAACAGCAACAGCACCACCCCCAACCACCGCAGGGTGGGCTTTTAGGAAACCCTGGAAACGTAGAAAATGAAGGCTTGTTAAGGCAAGGTGGTGGAGTAAATGTAAATGGGGCTGGTGGTAATGGGTTAGGTAATATGGGGAATGCAGGGGGAGGTGGTGGTGGAACGATTTTGTTTGTTGGTGATTTACATTGGTGGACTACAGATGCTGAGCTTGAGGTGGAACTCTGCAAGTATGGTCCGTTGAAGGAGGTCAAGTTCTTCGATGAGAAAGCTAGTGGGAAATCAAAAGGCTACTGCCAGGTTGAGTTTTATGACTCATCTGCTGCCACGGCTTGCAAGGAGGGAATGAATGGCCATATTTTTAATGGACGTCCATGTGTTGTTGCATTTGCATCACCATTTAGTGTTAAGAGGATGGGAGAAGCCCAAGTAAATAGGAACCAGCAGATAGCTCAGGCCACTAATCCTCAAGCAAGAAGAGGTCCTAATGAAGCTGCCGGTAAAATTGGTGGAAGTAACATTGCAACGGGTGGCAATTATCAAGGTGTTGATAACAACAGAGGTTCTGGGCGAGGTAATTGGGGAAGAGGTAATGCACATGGAATGGGAGGTAGAGGACCAGCTGGTCTAATGAGGGGTAGGGGAGGTGGGATGGGTGGAAGAGGTATAATGGGGAATGGTGGAACAGGATTTGGCCAAGGAATTGGTGGCACCCCTCCTCTTTTGCATCCTCAGTCAATGATGGGTCAAGGTTTTGATCCAACTTTTGGTGCACCCATGGGAAGAATGGGCGCATATGGAGGTTTTCCTGGAGCTCCAGCTCCCCCTTTTTCTGGAATTTTATCGTCCTTTCCCCCTGTTGGGGGTGTTGGCCTTCCTGGAGTAGCTCCTCATGTGAATCCAGCATTTTTTGGAAGAGGTATGCCTATGAATGGAATGGGGATGATGCCATCATCAGGTGTTGATGGGCATAATATGGGAATGTGGTCTGATCCTAGTATGGGGGGATGGGGCGGTGAAGAGCATGGTGGAGGGAGAGCTGGCGAGTCTAGTTATGGAGAAGAAGCTGGGTCTGACCAGCAGTATGGCGAAGGCAGTCATGAAAGAGGGGCGTGGGCAAACTCTGCAAAGGAGAAGGATAGAGGTTCTGAAAGGGACTGGTCACAGTCCTCTGATAGAAGGTATCGAGATGATAGAGAGACATCCAAAGAAAAAGATGCAGGTCCTGACCATGATTGGCCAGATAGAAGGCCACGTGATGATAGAGATATAGGGCGAGAAAGGGATAAGGTTAGGGATCGGGATAGGGAACGATCCCGAGATCATGAGCGTGGCCATCATGACAGGGATCGTGACCGTGATAGGTACAAGGAAGATAGGGACAGATATTCTGATCATCAGAGGTATAGAGACCGTGAACCAGAGCACGAGGAGGAGTGGGATAGGGGACGGTCGTCAAGAACTCATAGCAAGTCGCGCTTATCTCAAGAAGAAGAAAATCGTTCTAGATCAAAGGATGCTGATTATGGGAAGAGGCGGAGGCTTACCTCTGAGTAGTTGAATCATTCACCATACATGCTTCAAACTATAGAGTTTGGATTTTCATGTTCATTTGTGTTCTCTCTTGATGTTCTGGTCTCTTTGGTTCACCATTGCCCTTTTGCCTATGCTGTTTGTTGTCTGAACTCTGGCGTATCACTTCTACCTATAGGAGGATGGTCTGATTTGTTGCAGGAAAAAGGTACGTTCTTACAATTCTTTTCTTTTTCCCATTTTTTTAAATTAAATTCTGGTGGATTTGTAGGCTTCATTTTATACACTAATGATGTTGTAAGGTCTTTAAATATGGGCATGCTAATTAATGAACTTGTTCAAAACTGATTCTATTTAGAAATATATGTTTACTCTATCGATGCTCTAGTGGTAGATTTTTGGTTCTTAGGACTAATATCATTGTTTATTTTATTGCCATAGTTGTATCCTCTATTGTTGTTTAGCACTATCTACTGGCCTCATTTTTCACTAGTTTTACGTTCCCATTTGATAGTTATAAAGGTTAGCATTTGTTGATGATATGCTAGATTAAAATACACAAGACGTGGATTAGTTGACATCTACATTCTTTAAAATAATTAAACAGATTAGAACACAGACATGGTTAGGACTCTTCTGTTAGGAGTTATTAATTATATTTGATTTTTTCATACATATCAATGATTTTTTATTTCAAAGATTATGTGAAAGATATGATCAAATATGGCCATGCCTTTTGAAGTTGGAAAAAGTTGAAAGGTTAATAGAGTTTTGTTGTTATCCTTGTTTCTAATTTTATTTTTAAAGTTGTAAAATTTCTAGATTAGTTGCTCTGATGCTAATAAAATCTAATCCGTCCTTGCTGTTAAAATTTGAGTTGGGAATAAATGTTAAGATTAAAGGAAATCTTAATGGCCAAGATGAGGGGTTCCAACAGTTTAATTGAAGGAAGTATTATAGTATACTCAAGTTGAAACTAAAAGGAGGCATGAGGTTTCCAAATACTTCCATTACCAAGGCAGGCATGAGGTTTCCAAGTACTTCCATTCTCAAGGCTCCCAACAATCTGGTAAGAGGGAAAATCAGGTCCACATCTACAAGAAGGAAAATAGAGGATCATGACAATTCTTTTGCCTTTCTGATGTCTCTGAGGTGAGCTATAGTAGTGATGATAGTCTTTGATTATGATTAGTTTGGAAAGGAAAGAGGAAAGAGGCTGTAGAAGTGATTGTTTGTCTGGATGGGACTGGGTTACCTTATTCGATCCTTGTAGTTTGGATTGTTTGTCTGGATGGGACTGGGTTACCTTATTCGATCCTTGTAGTTTGGAATAAGTCTACTTCTGCCACAAAAGACGGTTGTTTTCTGTTTCTGATTGTTTGGCAAATGAGGTTATTGAAGTTTCTAAAGATATGGAAGATTTGAAGAAGGTTAAGGAAGCTGTAGTGGAAGATGGTACGAAGTTTGCGATCAGTTTAGTTCCAAATTGAGGCAAAGGGGATGTTAAAAAGACAGCTCAAAAGGGCTAGAATGAAAAAAACTTGAGCGGCAAGATGGAAGGTGTGTGGAAAAAGAATGGAAAAGAAGTGTGTTTTTGGAGGATCAAGCTTTCTTTCAAGAGTTGGGTTGGAGCTGTTTTGGTAGCCTGGTTCAGTCTGGGGTCTTCTGTCAACCGAAGTCTGGGTTAGAATACTAAAGATTGGGTTTTCGTTTGGTTGGTGTTTTTTTAAGTTTCCCTTTTCAGTTTAGTAATAGTTGTTTAATGATCTGTTCTGCGACTTATGGGGCGGTGTTTTTCAATGTAACTTTCTTGGGGTTTTGGCTGTTTTTTGTATCCTGTATTGGAGTTTGTACTTTTTCATTTCATCAATGAGAAGTATAGTTCCTTTGTAAAGAAGATTGTTGATGTCAGGCAATATTAAATGATTTAGATCGTTTTTGTGACAGGATTTTATGGTAGGGATTGAATCTAACACTTAATTTTGCATCTTTTGAAAAGGAAACCTAACTTTAGTTATGTTTATATCTATGTTTATATCCATCTTTTGAAAAGCAAGTAATTGCAAAAAATCTCGAGAGGGAGATGGAGAGCACTCCAAAAAGCCACAAGGGTCTTTATCAAGCCAAGTTTTCCTCCCAAATATACTCATTCTCTCCCTCTGAAAGCCCCTCTGATTTCTGACAAAACAAATGCCCAAACCACGGATTTACAATGTAGATCTATACAACTCTTGCTTTTCCTCCAAGACTGTGATCACAAGGAAGAAGAAAGATGTTAGGTTTTTCCCTGAAATCGAACTCTCAAGAAACATGAAAGATCTGAAAAAGCTTCCCATAAGCACTTGCCTTTAGGACAATCTAAGAACAAATGATGCTCCCTAGCTTAGGACATAAAGAACAGTGACCTGAACCCAAGGACCACCCCTGGCTGCTTTCTTTGGACCTTATTCAGTGTTTAAGCTTTCAAAAAAGACCAATTAGTCTAAAACGTTTACCTTGCTTGGACAAATGTTTTCGACAAGGTTGAAACAAAAGATTTTGGCAAGGAAGATGATGCAATAAGCTTTTTAAACATTGATCTAACTGAAAAAGATTCTGATTATCCAAAATTCACCTTCTCCTATCTTCCTCTCTAGAGACAGAGGTTCATTCTAAAATCATTCCAAAATACCACAATTGTCGCTTACTTCCTTGTCACTTAAACTTCTTCCATGGCGACTCTTCAAGAACATGAATCCTCATCCCAAACGTCTTTTGACTAAAAAATGCTGGGAAAACGAAGAGCCAAGTACAAGTTTTGAATCCAAGAGTCTTTCCATAGAAGTTTTCTAACCATTGCCTATACCTGATCATGGAGAGCTTACTAATTTTTTTTTAAACCACTACATATTCCACCAAGGGCTTCTACAATTTTCAGATGTCTTCATTGTTATGCATCACTTAGAATAATCACTTTGAAAATTGTTTATTTTCAACTATTCTTTTATGATGTCAATTAATTTTTTAAGTAAAAAGGAACAAGTAATCCACTGCTTTACTTCAGTTCTTCAAAAATTGTCATACATATGCTCATATGTGTAGACATTTGTTGAATGCAATATGTATCTGGCACATGTCAAAGGCATTTGATGTGTATAATATGTTTCTTGTTATAAGAAGTGTGTTTCTGAATCTCTATACTTTCTTACTTTTATCTGTTCTGGTGCTGAAATTTTACTTGATTTAAATAAAACATTTTGAGTTATTCTATATTTAGATGTTTGATGTCAAATCGGACTCATCTGTTCTCAGTTTCCAGTAACTACCTGTGTAAATTTTGTTTGCTTTATGTTGACATAGTAATTACCAATAGGAGAGCATACTGCATACTGTTTACTTTGTTTCTGATTGGAAGTACCTCTCATTTTCTGCTGTTTGTAGTTTAAACGACATTTGATACCGAGGATTTCATTCAGTGGACACAACCGTTGGTTCGGGGACAACATGGACTTTTAAACTCTCATATGCGGAGATAGAACGCATGCGCGACAATGCCTACTTGCTCTATTAATTTGATAAGGAAACTCTTGGTTTAAACTTCTCACGTTTCTTTTGAATGATGTTTCTTGACTTCTTGGCACTTATTGACATTGATATTCTTGTTGTAATGGCTAAATATTGCTGGCGTCCAGACATGTCTAAATGTTTGCAGACATGTAATGGCTTACTACTATGTTGTTAGAGTATGTTAGCCTGGAGGATGTTGTGATGTGCGTTATTCTGTTTTTGAGCTCTTGTATCCTTTATTCACACCACTTTTCCTTTTTTGATACCACACCTTAGTTATTCTATTGTGAAGATGTAGAGCTAATCATTCTTTTAGAGCTGTTGCTTTAACCTTCAGAGGCTGTATCTACTCATACTTGTATTGTATGTACCTGTTTCAAATTTGATTAGATGTAGTTTCAGAGGTTGTATGTACTCATATACTTGTATGTATCTGTTACCAATTGATTAGATGTAGTTTCAGAGGCTGAATGTACCTTTTGAGGCTGTACTTACACAAATACTTGTATGAAACTGTTATGAATTTGAGTAGAGATGTAGCCATGGATTTGAGTTCATGGAATGCTGTTTTATAGCTTGTTGATTTCTGGGGTCTGGACATATGTTTGGCTATCTTTCCAGTCCATGACAGGTTTTTTGTTCCATTCTTGATGGAATTGTTCATCCCAATGGCAACTTGTTTATGATTCTCTGAAATGAAGTATGTAAATGGATTTTAAGATTATCAGAAGAATGTGATTTTGAGTGGAGCACTGATAGTTCTTGAATTTTCATGCATCTTTTTTCATTAAGAAGTTTGTTAAGGCATGAAAATTTGTCGATATTCAAATTTGTCGGTATTCAACCCTTTTATAAACAAGTTTACCATTTGGTCATTTGTTTTTTCTTTCAGTATGAAATATTGAATTTTCTACTCGATAAACTGCAAATTGGTTGTCGTAATGAAGTGATATCGAATAATTAGCTTTCTAGTGCAAATCTTTCATAGAGAGTTTCAGTCATGTACTTTCTTGATTATTTCTTGATTTGCTTCAACTGTTCTGTAATCTGCTTCTATTATTGACAATGATATTATTGGTTGTCTTTTTGATGCACCAAGAAATTATTTCCAAATTGAGTTTGAACACATACCTTGTGGTTGATCTTCGGGTATCGTGGTCTTCTGCATAGTCAACATCACAATATCTAACTAGCTTGTAGTTTTTACTTCTTTTATACAAAAGATCGTAGTCGATTGTACCTTTGACATATCTGAGAGTCCGTTGAGCCACATTCTCAAATCCTTTTTCTTGGATCATGTAGATCTCCTAGTCCAACTCTGTATGTAAGGAAACATTCTTCACATCCATCTGCCATAATTTCTAATTTTTACTCGACACAAGTGCTAGCGGAACTCATGCGGTAGTGATCGTTGCCAATGGACCAAATATTTCATCATAGTCTAGTCCATATTGTTGAGAGAACCCTCGAGCTACAATTCAAGCCTTGTATATCTCGATTGTTACATCCAAGAGACACTTTATTTTGTAACCCATTTGCAAGAGACGAGCATGACATCTTTCCCAGGTTTGATTTTGTTCGTTTCAAATTTTTTCTAACTGTCTAAGTTGTTGATGTGTTATTTCATTTTCACTAGGTTCGCTTGGTTGTCCATAGAAAAATATACAAGTCATGATCATGATTCTAAAAAGTCAGGTGATGAAAGAGATATAGGTAGAGTGAGAGATATGGATCATGATCGCAATATGGAATGTTGTCGAGATTACCAGCGTGGACAGGATCGTGATCGTGATCGTGAATGCAATAGGCACAAGGAAGATAGGGACAAATATACCGATCATCATAGGTTGTATAGGAACAGTAAATCAGAGCATGAAGATGAGTGGAAAGAGGGCGGTCATCTATTTTCTGACTCAAAATTACACATTGTGAGTTCATACACGAAAATTTTAGAAGCTTTTGGCCAGAAAAAACTTGAACATTCGTGTTTTGAACGAACATTCAAGTGTGTATACGAAGAATCAAACTTTCATTAAAAACTAAGGAAGGAATACAAAGATATAAAATTGAAAGCAACAAAGAAAGAATACAAAGGCTGAAAAAGAAAGCTCACAAAAGGAAGTCTTGCCAAAGAAGATGATTCCAATCAGGTAAACCCTATTTTACCATAACACCTTCCGAGATTGCAGATGAAAAGGAATGCTCTTGTAATCTCTATGTCGGGAAGCCTGGAGGCCAAAAACGTGGGAAAAAACAACTCCAAAGGATATGATTACGATCTTTCTCTGTTTGTCAACAAAGAACGGAACAAAATGACCTTAACGAAGAGGAAAACTCACTCGAAAGTCGATCTAGATAGCCTACCAAACAACGAAGAATTTGAGTTTCTTTAGAATATTCACCTTACAAATAACTAAGAAAACAAACCGCTACAGGACAAAAGGCTGAACAAGCAAGAAAGATGGAACGATGGGAAAAGCCCTAATAGAGCTAGGACTCGAAAGGAAACTATTCGTTCTCGATATCCAATCTCAAATTCCCTTATCAATGATAAGTGAGCCATGACATCGGTCGTTATGAACAATAAAAAGTGTTCAAGTTGTCAAACCCCTTCAAAATAACTATTGATTCTTCTATTCTAACTTGTAAAAATAGTGAAACTAGTTCGAATCTCAGTATTGCTCTTCAAATAAGGAAAATATCATAAAAAAGATGACATCATCGAGACACTACAAACGAAAACTTGAGTGTTCGTAATTTGAGCGTCCAACAGTGTCAAAACATTGTCCAATGTTAAACATGACGTTAACTAAAAATCTGTAGCGTTGAGACATCCAAAGTGGCATCAGGATCTACTCGTCCATGTCATATGGTTTGAGAGGTTAAGCGCGAGTGTTGAGATGCTTTCATGGTGTCAAGATGTCGTCTCTTCAAGAATTTTGAATGAATTGCTTTCTCTTTTAATTTAGCTTCCCAAATTCTCTCGCCCAAATGACTCTTTCAAAACATTCTAGTTTACTCCAAATGCTCGATTCCTATAAAATAGACAAATAAGAACGTAAAAGTATTAAAGCTAGCATCAAGATGCTAACAAATAATATATCTACTATTATAAACTAAGCATAAAGAACGAGAAATCTCAAAAATAACAAATACATTAAATCAAACGACTTATTATAGAAGTCAAATGATACAAACCCATTTGTCCGACACAAATACATTTCTTTCTACTTCGAATTATTCAAAATTCACCAACTTCCTCTAAAGCCTACTACGGACTTAATTGGTCACTTTTCAATTGTGAACAGACGGTTAGATTGAATGACATTGTGACCTATATGGGTCAGGGACCTCATGTATTTATAGATGTATAATAAGGATTACATTGTAACAAACCATGAAATCATAGATTTGGTAACAAACAAGTAGAGTAAATCAGTAGATTATCTTACTATGTACAGATCTATTCTACGTTTAACACGGACAACCACCTCTCCTCCTCACAATAATCCTGAATTTGCTAAAGAATTAAAGTGGGAATGGAACTTAGAAATGCTTAACATTTAGGATCTGCGGGGAAACTTCCTCCAGGTCAGAAGACAGTGAGTTCTGAAGAACTTTTTCACGGACTCTTTAGAAAAAAGTAAATAGAAATTTCACTCAAAACCAACCTATTGAGTGGTCAATTTTCCGCTCCGAAAATTTTATCTTAAAAAATGGAAACATTATTTCATAGGAAAAAAAAAAAATAGTAGCAAGAAATTATCTAATTTATTTATTTATTTATTTTAAAAAAAAGCAAGTAAAAAAAAAAAGGAAAAAAGAAAAAAGAAAAAAGAAAAAAGAAAAAGAAAAAGAGAAGGGTGGGCAACCGATGTTGAACCCAAGGGCAGAGGATAGAAAGCTGAAATAATGGTTGGTAAAAAATTGTCATTATCCACGTTTTTTTATATATAAATAATGGAATTACACTTCTTTAATGAGAAATTATTAACAAAAAAAAAAATTGAAATAATAGGGCAGATAGTTTTATATCTATCGGTGTATGACATAAAACTACCGACCTATATCAAACAGTTGTTAGAGGGCTGTCACATTGTAATGATGAGATACCACATCAGTTAGAGAGGGGAACGAAACATTCCTTATAAAAGTGTGAAAACCTCTCCCTAATAGACACGTTCTAAAACTGTGAGACCGACAACGATACGTAACGGATAAAGCGGAACAATATCTGGTGGCCTTTGGCTGATGTCTAAAGGGGTGTATTGTGAGATCCCACATCGATGACCTTGGACTGGTGTCCAAGGGGCAAATTGTGAGATCCCACCTCGGTTTGAGATAGGAATGAAACATTGTTTGTGAAGTTGTGGAAACCTCTCCTTAACAGACATGTTTTAAAACCATGAGGCTGATGGCGATACTAGTTAGAAACTTCTCCTTCATAGATGTGTCTTAACCAAACATTCCTTATAAGGGTGTGGAAACCTCTTATTCATAGACGTGTTTTAAAACTGTGAGACTGATGGTGTACGTAACGGACAAACGGTGAGGCTGATGACGATACGTAACGGACAAGCGGATCCCACAACGATTGGAGTTGTATTACCATGAGGCGAAGCTAATAGCAATACGTAACTGGCAAACAAGAATTATTTGATAAGAAAAGTTCCTAGAGATTATAAAAAAGCGATTAGTACCTGAACTATAAATAAATCTCATTTAACAAAAATTTATACACGAAATTGCTCTAATTTGAGAGAGACTAAAAATATTTTTACAAGGTTAGATGTTCAATTGAGATCTAATTAAAATAATGAACAGACATAATAATGAAGTTTGGGGAAATAGTATATAGTTTAACCAAAGTTTTTATGAGACGACAAGGGATCATTATTACCCAGCCAATTGAAATCACAAAAGTCTGATTTCCTGCACAGATTGATAAGAAAAATGAAAGGAAGAGGTAATCAACACATGTTCTTACCACTACTATAACATAAAACCTTTTTGAAGTTTTCAAAGCAGTTACAAATGTTCTAAGAAGGTATCATCACAATCAAATTAAGAACAGAACCAGTTTAAGAAACGAATGAACAATTTCAAATTACAGATTATGGATTGAACTTCTCAGATTTTGTACCTGATTTTCATCCTTCAGTTGCAAACAGTGGAAACTCGATTGAAGCCTCTGGAAATATCGATCTCGATCAAGTTATCTTCCTCGTTGATCTCTTCCAAAAGCTCCACGAATCCGTTCTGTTTCAGGACAGAATCCGGTAACAAATCAGGCAAACACGTCTCAAGATTTCGAACTAATTCTCTGTTCGAATCCGTTCGAATCGCGTCCGAGTATGGAAGAAGAGGAATTTCGATCAAGCTATCGTCGTCTTCGGAACTCGAATCGTCAGAGAACGAAAGATTTCGAGCCAGTTCGTCCAAACACATCCAGAGATCGGACTCGAAATCTCCGCCACTTTCAAATCCGCCATTACTGCTACTATCATCATCAGAAGACGGCTCTTCTCCGATTTGCGCGGCGGATAGTTCTTCCACTGTTCTTTGAGGCTTTTCGTCGAACAGGTGGCCGGCGGTGGAGATGAGAAGCGGATTGCGGTCCGAGATTTGACTGGAACCGGATTTTTTGTTTGCGAGGAAGAAAAACGAAGGGATTAGAAGAAGAAGAAGAAGACTAAGCAAGGAAGGTGAGAATCGGAGACTGAGAAAGCAAAGTGAAGCTAGAAGAGTTGAAACAACGACAACATTGAGGCGTGATTGTTTGGAAGACGACGACGACGACGGCGGCGGCGGCGGCGATGATGATGAGCAGAGTGAAGCGCAGTGGTCTGTGAACTTTTCCATTATGGGAGGAAGAGAGAAGGGTGAAGGAGTTGGAAAGTGAAATAAAACCCATGTGGTCTTTGTAAGCCTTTTGCTTTTCCACCATTTTTGACAACAAAACTATGATAAAAGTTATGGGAGTGTTTGGTTTAAGGTTTAGCTTTCGAGAATCGAACCGTTAATTTGTGGGACGGTAATTCACACTTTTACTTACTAAACACGACTCTAGTTCACCCGAGCGAATGAACGTGTTCCTTTTAATTGCAACTGTTTATTTAAATGTTCGCTTTCCACTGTGTTTTATTTTTCGAGTTCAAAAATTTACGAGGATGAAAATTCAAACATCTAATTTTTAGGTCGAGATCATGTTACTTTAACCAATTGAATTATGTCCACGTTCATGTTTCAGATATATGCTTGAATTTTGGATCATGTCAATATTTAGTTTTTATTATTAATATGGTCAATTGGAAATTCTCGTATCATAAATTTAGTGGCTTGAGCATATATTCAACTTTGTAATGGTAGCTTTAGTGCCTAACCTAAACATAGTTCAACTGGTCGATTGTAGCTACTATGTTAGATGAACCCGAAATCCTGATTCTGCTTGGACCAACCACTTTCGACATTCTCAAGGCCCTGTTGGCCCAAAAGAAAAGTTTGAACTGGGACATCAACAAGTCAGCTCCTTCTACTGCACCTCAAGCACCTCTAGTTCAGTTCTTTGATGATTGTGGCGAATATGCTTCGGACTCTCCCGACCCAGGACAACCTTTTTAATTTAACAGGCCACAACGCTTCCTCCCCCAAATCCAAAACTGAAATGAAAAAATGGTTGAAAGAATAAGGGTAGCAGCTAGCCAAGTTAGAGGAAGAATTACCCAGTCTCGCTCAACATTCAGGGATTGACCATCTTTACAGAGGCAAAATCTTCAGAAAGGTTGAGATGCTAAGACATAAACTTTCAAGTAAGAGTTTAGAATTTCAAATCATCCGTACTCACACGTTGAACTAAAAAAACATTAGTGTTTTAATGTACGGTCTACATGTAATCCATAGCACTATAATTTTTTTTATCGGTCTAACTCTATCTATCTATAACAAAAAAAAAAAAAATGATTTCATTAATATATCATTAGTTTCGAGTATCAATTATCGAAAAATATAAATTATTGTCAAATTACTAATATTATCATTTTCACGTCAATCTAAGCATAAATATCGAGTTAAAGCATCGTACTCTCAATCAAAATTTTAGAAATTCGAATTCCGCCTCGCATTTTGTTGAACTAAAAAAAAATATTAGGTTAAAATATCGTTACAGTCCATGTACTTTAATTTTATTCTATTTTAATTATGTATTTTTAAATATTCAAATTTAATCTAGAAATTTATAGAGAAAATGCTAATAAATAAATTTTAAATTTTTTTAAAAATATAAAATTTAAAATGATATTTTAATCTGAATATTATTATTATTATTTAAAAAAAGACAAAACATTGAGACAATAATTAAAGACATTCCAACACAAAAACCACATGGCTGAATTAGTTAGATGAGATCAATAATCTAATTATAATAATTAAAATTAGACAAATTTAAAGTTTAGATCTAATAATAATAATAATAAAAAAAAAAAAAGTAAAATATTAGGTTTAAATTAGACAAATTTATGAGTTCATGGTCCTTCATTATGACCCATTTGGTGCTGTCTCAAAATGAAACCAATCCATTGAAACAAGCCCATTTCTATCACCCATTTGGTGTTGTTCTTGTTCTTTTCCAGTTCAAGTCAATTTAGATTCGCGTCGGGTTGAGCAACATATATTTAAGCTTTTGACCACGTTTTAAGAAAAAGATTAGAGAAAACGGGACAGAGAGATTTTCAAAAGAGAATTTGAAAACAAAGTTGAAAGAGAGATTGAAAGCAGCTTTTAAACATCATATAATTCGAGGTAGGAAAAATTGACGATTAGTCGCGTTCTCTTACAGTACATGTTGAGGCGATTTAGGTCTGGTAGACTTAGACATGATTTCGCCGAATGGTCATGCAAAATCTTGGTGGGAGGAGTTGGTGACTAATCACATCTCCCTATAGTACATTTTGAGGCGATTCAGGTTTGGTCTAGACATGATTTCGCTGAATAATCATACAAACTGAAAATACAATAGTAAGACGATACAACATGATATCAAATAAAGAGTTTGACGTGACATGGGCATGCGGCCACATGCAACACGCCCTGGACGTGACACCTAGCACCTCCTAATGGAACTCTCGCTAAGGAGACTTACTGAACCAGGGCTCGAAAGTTGGAAATGAATGAAGCCTAATGAGTTTGGTCTTAACTGAATTGAGTTGTCCACTATCAACGGTAATGAAATCCTCACTATCATGTCAAGTATGAATCTATAAGAAAACTCTATAAGCATAAGAAATCATTCACTTATCAAGGTACACAATATTACTCTAGTTCAGTTCGATGCTACTTTGATTTAAACACTGAATATCTATAGTATAGGTCATCTCGATGCCTCATCTTACTAGATAAGTTTCAACTTACGTAAACATGTTAACATATACTTGTATCAATATGTTAATAGTTTTGTTATCATCTATATGCTTGAATTTTTGCAACATTTTTATTCGTATTTGTTAAGATCGTAGAGCTTAATTGTTAAGGGGCACTGGAATAAAACTTCGATCGTATGCAAGTATCAAATCCTACCGCTGAGATGTCAAGCAGATTCCTGATTGTTGACGAATAGTTAGCTACCTTTTACATTGGAAGACAAAAGACATAAGGTAAAATTGGATGAACCAATGTGAATAAGTGAAAGTCTCGTGACCCAAACACAATTGGTGCTGATCACACTATGTGCTATCGTGGTAGCAAGAGGGGTCTGATTATCGTCACGATTTAGATTTATTAGTACTAGACTCATCTTACGACTTCACTTTTACTCTTTTTTATCCATCAACCTATCATCTTTCTTCAAACTTCATTAAAAATTAAAAAAATGAAGTAAAAATCTCGATAGATTATTTGAGCAACAACACACCATGGCAGTCAAACTATCTTCTTTTAATAAACCGACAAAAGTAAATTAACTTTGTAAGCATGCTTATCATCATCTCATATTATAATATGTTCTTTGACAATCTTCAACGATCCTTAAATAAAATTTACAAATATATCTTTTCTTTTTCACTTTTTTTGTTTGTTTTCGGTTCGTAAACATGCTTCGAAAAAATTGAATATTTATCGAAATTTTTTATGTTACTATTGATCTTATCACAATTTGTCGGGTCATTTATTCAAAAGTTTGTTTTTTTAATATAGGTAAAAAGTTAATTAATAAAATATTTATTTATTTATTTTCAAACATTTAAATAAAATTTACCACTCATTAGCGTGCCATTTGTCCGGCTTTCAGATATCAAGTTTGGTTTTGGTCAATTCACATGCTACCACGGGTCCACCATTCTTAGCATGCCACGTGTTCCTCCTTCAGATCTCAAGTATCCCAAACTCACTATCCAAAAAGACAAGAATACCCCCAATAATATTTCTAACATCTCCATCTCCCACTAAGGGGCAATTTGGGGTGATAATGGCATTTCATTTTAGCTTGAAAGAAGCGCTTTTGATTCTCTCGCAGGTTCGTTGGGAATGTAATACAATATAATAAGATTATGTATTGTTTGTTAATCGAAATTGCGATTCAAGTTCGCGTTTCTCCTTGATTGTCGGCGACAGGGGATTCTCTTTTTCCTTTTAAAAATTTATTCTCTTTGTTCAATTTTCGCCTTTAAATTTGAAGTTTCTTGGGAATCGTGTTGGGTCGTGGTGGTGTGTTCATCGTTTTTCCTTTTCATTTTCTGGGCTTTAGCGCCCTGTGGCCACTGAAATCGATGATCGTCAGTATTCAATGGACCCGTCGTCAGTGCACAACACTCCTCCAGTCGAAGAAGATGATGAGTGGGGTAATGTTTTGTTATTTGATTCTTTAATCTCTTTTTCCGCTTCTGTTATCGCCATTGGAATTAGGGTTTGTTTCTTCATTTGGGTTTCACCGGATTCGAAATTCATCGGGTTTTGGGAATCTGGTTATGAGCCCTAATATTGAATCAGTCTGTTTTGTTTCTGTTTTTGGATCGATTTAATTTCCTTTCTCTGTAGGTCTGTTGGAAATTTATCTGTTCATTTTGATCCAATTTGTCGATTGCTTCACTATCTATATATTGTTTTGTTTTCTGGGTTTGGTGGTTTGTTCTTTGTAGTGGTGGGAATTTTGTTTCCCCTGTTTGTGAGGCTTTGTGAATCTAAGAAGTTAGCCTTTGGAGAAATGGTGAGATCCCACCTGTTGGGAGGAGAACAGGAGAACAGAAACATTATTTACAAAGGTATAAAAACTTTTTCCATTTTTAAAACCAAAAATCTTGTGGGGAAGTCCAAGAACGGAAAGGCCAAATAGGACAATATAGCTGCTGTTATAAATGATATCAGAGCTAAGTTTTGGACAATGTGCCTGCGAAGAGGCTGAGCCCCGAAGGGGGTGGACACGAGGCGTGTGCCAACAAGGACACTGAGCCCCGAAGGGGTGGATTGGGGAGTCCCACATCGATTAGAGAAGGGAACAAGTGCCACCTTGGCCCCGAAGGGAGCGGATTGGGGAGTCCCACATTGATTAGAGAAGGGAACAAGTGCCAACAAGGACGTTGGGCTCTGAAGGGGTGGATTGTGAGATCCCACATCAGTTGGGGAGGAGAACGAGGAAAGCCCAAAGAGGACAATATCTAATAGTGAGGGGAAGTCCGGAAGGGAAAGCCCAAAGAGGACAATATCTACTAGTGGTGGGCTTGGGTTCACAAATCCCGGAATCGAGCCAATTTTAGCCAGGAAAGTCTTGGTTTCATCAGATTAAGCTCCTTTGGTGAGTAGTAAATTATTATCCTCTACGTAACCAAGAAAATTGTTGCATATTGAGCCGATAGATCACCTAAAATACAGCCAACAGACACTTAAGATCCAACAGCAGAAGAATTCAAGCACAGCAAAGAGTTATGCAGCCAAAAAGACTGACCAAACTGAGCACAAAAGTAGTTTAGGTCAGCTAAAAGAACATTCACCTATTATACACATATTCCAAGAACACAACTTAACTTGCTATGTATTCTTTAGCTCAGGTTCAGTTTGATAGAGTTCAAAGGCTAAGTTTAACTATCTTAGATATTTAGTTACATGAGGGAAATGATTTTGTTCTGTTGAATATATTTTTCTCTTTCTGTAGTGGTTGCCTCATGTAGAACGGAAAATGATGTGTTACTTGATGAATAGCTTTTTGATGTCTTTGCAAGTTACTTCGTGGAATGCGTAAATTAGAAGCTAGTTGTTAGGTGAAAGGTTAACAATGATGTAGTGTTTTCCATTCATTATGTTGAGATCATAGGGTAAATATAATTGTGAGATCCCACATCGATTGGGGAGGAGAATGAAACATTTTTATAAGGGTGTGGAAACCTCTCCCTAGCAGACGTGTTTTAAAAACTTTGAGGTGAAGCCCAAAAGGTAAAACCTAAAGAGGACAATTTCTACTAGCGGTGAGCCAGTGAGACACGTTTGGTGGCTGACACCGGGCAATGTGCCAGTGAGGAGGCTGAACCCCGAGGGGGAGGGACACTAGGCTGTGTGCTAGTGAGGAGCTGGGTCCTGCAGGGGGTGGATTGGGGGGTCCCACATCGACTGGAGAAGGGAACGAGTGTCAGCGAGGACGCTGGACCCCGAAGAGGGGTGGTTTGTGAGATCCCACATCGGTTGGGGAGGAAAACGAATCATTTTTATAAGGGTGTAGAAACCTATCCCTATCATACGCTTTTGAAAAGTCCAAAAAGGACAATATTTGCTAGCGGTGGGCATTGTTACAAACTATGACTATAATATGCACTCTGCGAGCTTAACAGAATTATAATAGAACCTTACCTTTTGATTGTGTTTTTACTTTTATTTGAATGATCAGGCTAGCTGTTTTCTTGTCAAATTACTGACCAGAATGATAATTTGTTGACATTCATGAAAGCTTTATGAACAGTCCCTCTCATTGTGGGGTACTACACTGTAATATGCTCATGACCAAGCTACCATCATTTCCTTTTCTGCCTCACTTCTAAGCTAACTTTTTTCTTTTTTGCAACAGACACAGATGGGTTCGTGATCCCGAACTTGGGGATCGAAGGGACAGACCAAACTAAACTTGCCTCTCCAGAAGTAGAAATCCAAGAACCTCCTCCAAAGGTTTATCACTAACTCTTCTCTTATATAAATGTCATCTAAGGAACTAAAGGATAAGTTATTATAAGTTGTATGGACAATTCTATTCATGCCTTTCTTGTTCAGGCTAAAGAAGAGACGATGATCTATCTCGGCCCACATGGCGCGCCACCATCACAGTCAAAACAGCAGTATTCGAACCCCGCCAATCGTAAGCAACGGTTGAAGCAGAAATTGAAGGAAGCAGACCGGAGGACCACAACGGGACGGGAGAATAAGCTGGAGAATTTGAGAGAGCTTGTAGGTGGAGGAAGATCAAGCATGAATATGGCAAAAGGTCCTTCTAGGGACTGGCTTGATCCACATTGCCATGAGGCTCAGTTCCAGAAGTAATGTCCACAGAGATTTGTAAGACAGATTTAAGAAAATTAGCATACTAAAATAAGTTTTGTATTAGATCATTTATGGGATAATTGAAGTAAGTTTGCATACAGCATTCAAAGCAGGATATTTGGTGAAGATAATCATTGAATGTTTTTGATCTTCCTAATAACGATGCCTCTCAATCTAACAAATTGAATCGCTGATGAGTTACTCTTATCCAAATCTGATGATATCATATAAGAACTCAAAGGAACTAGTGGAAGTATGAAAACTCCCGAGTGTATTACTTGATTGACTAAATTGAGACAATCACTTCTAGTCACTCCCATGAGGTTTGGAACCCTGTAACACCAGCCAACACCAGCCACTGTGTCACCTGTTCCTGCAACTGCAACGAACGCATCTACATTCCCACCAGTTTGTTCCCAAGTCTCTGGTCCTGTACTCTCATAACGAGCTCGATAATTTGCCAAATTTTCGAATTGATCAGCAAAGAATCCACCTTTGCAATTGCTCGATAAAAACGAAGCTTGGGTTTCTACCTAATACACGTAACCATTAATCTTTTTCGGATCTTCCAACTTGGTTCCTCTTCTTTTTTATGCATCAAAGCTAGCTCATTGGCTTCTGCAGCTCTCATCCTAGCAATGTTAACACTTAACATAGTGATCTCTGCGCGTAATTGACACTGGTCTTAGCCTTTCAACGTGATCTCCCAGCCGTACAAGAATTTGAGACTGATATACAAGAAAGAAGAACACTAGCAGCAGCATGGTCATACCTTCTCAATAGCAGCAGCAGCAGCAGCAGCATCCGGAATAACCACCATCTACTAGCTCACCAGATCCGAAGGCCTACAAGAAAAACCTCAAATTAGAGTGCCTACTACAGCATGGTCAATGAAGACATCACCCTCCTGAGTCCTCACATTTTTTTTTCTTTTTTACAAAAGAAAAATGCATACACGGACTCATTACATGCTGATAGAGTCAACTCTCCACACAATCCTGAGAGAGCTACTTGTACGTGGACCGTGTGGGGAGAAGTACCATACATCCAACCCTGTCCGAAGAAGAAAAGAGCCCAAGGCCATGTAAGTCCGAAGAAGAAAAGAGCCCAAGGCCATGTAAGTCCGAAGAAGAAAAGAGCCCAAGGCCATGTAAGTCCGAAGAAGAAAAGAGCCCAAGGCCATGTAAGTCCGAAGAAGAAAAGAGCCCAAGGCCATGTAAGTCCGAAGAAGAAAAGAGTCCAAGGCTATGTAAGTCCGAAGAAGAAAAGAGCCCAAGGCCATGTAAGTCCGAAGAACAAAAGAGTCCAAGGCCATGTAAGTCCGAAGAACAAAAGATTCCAAGGCCATGTAAGTCCGAAGAAGAAAAGAGTCCAAGGCCATGTAAGTCCGAAGAAGAAAAGAGTCCAAGGCTATGTAAGTCCAGAGAAGAAAAGAGCCCAAGGCCATGTAAGTCCGAAGAAGAAAAGAGTCCAAGGCCATGTAAGTCCGAAGAAGAAAAGAGTCCAAGGCCATGTAAAGTTTATGAAAGATAGGCCCCACTCATGTTCTGAGTGTGTTTGCATATCTAACCCTAACAGTGGAGTGACGGAGTATTTCAGCCACGTGCTACGTAAATTTTTCAAGTAAAGGCAAGACTCCCATGCACGGTTGACAGTGGATGTTGTGAAGACCATGGAATTTGATATGGGGGCATTATAAGGCGGCGAATGTTTTAATTGGAAAATTTTAAACGATTAACGTTTGCATTTAAACTTCTAGTTTTGGTTGTTGAATGATTTTCTGGGTTATGTTAAACTTCGTGTTTTGGACTATTTATGTAAAACCATGTTGTTATTCTACCGTTATTAATACGAACTTCCACATTATGACTTATGCATGCAAGGGAGAAGTCACTAATTAGGTTAAGAAAATTAAAGGCGTTACAGTTGGTATTTGAGCCCTAGGTTATAGATCTTATAGACCAGCCTAGCATACTTCCATGGTCCTCCATTAATCGCACCGTCACCGTCAAGTATGCCTTTTTAAAAATTAAAAAAATGGCTTAATTAAATGATGTATGCAATAGAGGCTAATTTGTATATTATAAAGTATGATAGAGGCTAATTTGTATATTATAAAGTATGATATAATGTACATGTTTTAAATGTTAGCATGCATATGATGTGGCAAGATTAAATATGATATAGCATGTACTATGTTAGTGCTATGATTGTATGTATGTGTGGCTTGCAGTATGCTAAATGTTTATGGAACTTGATAGTTAAGTATGTGACTTAGTAGTTACATGTTTTGAATAGATATGTCACTTACAACTTGAGGAAGAGGTATTAGGAGACGACCCCCACTTAGGGGTAGAGGAAGAGGTGGAAGAAGACGTAGTTGGGGACGCGAGGATTCTGTTAGATCAGCCTTTCCCACCACCAGCGCACCAGACCCTACAGCTACTCTGGTAGACGCATTGCAAGTTGTGATACAAAACCTGACTGTTAATCAGCAAGAAAATGCTTCTACATCGACCATGGAAGCTAGATGCTTGCGTGATTTCAAGAGGGGTGACCCTCGAACTTTTAAGGGAACATCTGACGATCCAACTGTGTCACAAATGTGGCTGAGATCCATTAAGACTGCATTTGTGTTGACCAACTGCCCTGAAGACCAGAAGGTGGAGTGTACAACATTTATGCTGCGTGATGATGCAGAGCTGTGGTGGCAGTCCACCTGCGAGATTACTAGACCTGAGGTGGGTGTAATCTCGTGGGCAGAATTCAAGGGTGCTTTTACTGAAAATATTATCATCTAGAGGACGTCCAACTCCGCAAACAGCAAGAGTTCACCCAGTTGAGTCAGAAGGGGCGTTATGTTACCACTTACGCCAAGGAGTTTTCTAGACTGAAATGTTTTGCCCCGGAGTTGGTGAACACAGACTACAGAACAGCACGACGGTTTGTGCTGGGGTTAGACACGAAGATTCGCAACACTGTTGAGGCAATATCGCCTACCACCTATGTTGCCGCCCTAAGAGCAGTTAAGGCCATGGAGGGACCTGATAGTTCTCGTGAACCCCTTTCATCGTCTGTGAGACAGAAGCGACGCCATGACCAGACTGACCGTAATGATTCGTCTTCTTCACAACCACAAAACGATCTGACAGACAGAGCCGTGATTTTAGGTGTGGACAATAGGGAAGTGAAAACAGGCCCAAGTGTAAGGAGTGTGGTAAGAATCATTGGGGTTTGTGTTTGTCTTGCTCTGGAGCCTATTTTCGATGTGGGACGGAAGGTCACTTGGCCAAGGACTATCCTAGAGGTCGGACCAATGATACCGAAAGTCAGCATAGGCCATTGCGCATAGCGGATAGCCCCACTCAAAACCGTCCTCCAGCAAGGATACTGGAAACCCTGACGCAATGGTAACAGGTACACTATCTGTTCTTGGTCACCTTGCTTTGACATTGTTTGACTCGAGATCTATGCATTCTTTTATTTCTAATGTTTTCGTTAGTCAAGCAAAATTTATGTTAGAACTTTTGTTGCATGAATTCTCAGTAGGCACCCCGGCCCGGCAGAGGTGGATATGATTTTTGCTTATAGGGTAAAAGATGGTCATGTATTAGTATCCGGAGTTAAATTAGAGGTAGATTTAATGGTAGTTAATATGACTATATATGATGTAATTTTGGGAATGGATTGGTTAGCGAAAAAATTATGCTAGCATAGATTGTTACAAGAAAGAAGTGTGCTTACGCCACCATCCAAGACCAGATTCTATTGGTCTTAAGGTGGTTTAGCTAACCAACCTTTATCTATGGACTCTATTTGTGCTTATTATAAATTTCGAACTCGTATGCAAGACTTGCTCTCAGTCAAATACAACCCGTTTACTAAACTCTCTAGCAGCCTTAATTAGCACACAACCCAACGGTCAGGAATACTCATTATCCCTAACTAGTACACAGCGCGTCGGTCAGGGATTCCACGGGGAATAGTAGACTAAGAATACTCGTACACATCTCACATCCCATACTTTTACTATACTAAGCTCCTAATCACAGGGTCAACCTGCTTTGTATATATATATATATATATAAATAACAAGTTAAAACTTGTTATGGAGCTTGGATATGCTACTTACTTGGATCACTAACTCCTTTCTCTTGTAATTCCCTCTTAATACGGTAATTTCGTCACAATTCCTCCTAATACTTCAGCCAACTCATCCGCCTCCACCGCCACCTAAACGAGCTCCATTCCACGTGGGTTTGCTTTCTTCTTCCTTTTCCGTGATATTTATTTGTTTATTTTTCCATAACCAGAATACTACACGTCAAGTGATCTAAAAGGAAAAATCAGTAAATGAGGAACTGATGGAAGGATTCTTGGTTGGATATGACAAGGTTCATTCTCACTTTTTGGCAATTTACAGATACTACCGTATTAATCTGTATTAATCTGTATGGATGAGGGAGACTATATTGTGCGTCGAAATGCTGCAACCTTCAATGTTCTGATACCCAATTGTTGTAGCGATAGCGGAAGCAAGATCCACCGCACTCACACACCCACAAACAGAATTTAAACAAAGAGACAAAGAGATTTACGTGGTTCTCTTTGTCTCTTTATTTAAATTCTGTTTGTGGGTGTGTTAGTGTGGTTGATCTTGCTTCCGCTTTTGCTACAACAATTGGGTATCAAACCATTTACCATTTTTTGTTGTAGCATTCTACTACAAGAGTATGCACAACAGACCATACTGAAACTATTAAAAAACAATTAGAATTCCTAAATTTCTTCCGAGATGATTCCAAAGAACAAGAAAACGACTAACCAATATTTCAACAAAACCAACATAGTAATCGAATTAACTCAATAACAAGAGTAAATTTCAGAATTCCCAGTTCATACATCACAAATCCAAAAGCAGCATCAGGAAAAAGAAATTAACTTACCTCTTCAATGATCTTAACTGCGACTCGATCATTCATACTTCCACCTCGATTCAAAAACTCGCAATTCTCAAGAATCTGAAATCCGAAGTGAAGTAACAAACACAAAACAATAAAACCCGATACAGGACACGAGGAGTTCATACGAGCAACAAATTTCACGAACTAAAACCCCATTTAAACCCATAAATTTTTCCTCAATTGCTTATATCAATATTAAGACTCAGAAATTATATTTTTACCCTTTGCAAAAAGGAAATTACATTTTAACCTCGGCTGAAATTGGGCTAAGCCCATTGGTAAACAATGGCCCAAAAGCCCGAGAACAAAGTGTCGTCCGGTTATCAAATGAGACGGAGAAATGAACGAAATAATTTGAAAAAAATTGTCAGAAGTGGGATTTGAACCCACGCCCTCTCTCGAAGACCAGAACTTGAGTCTGGCGCCTTAGACCACTCGGCCATCCTGACATTTTCGTAAAATTGCTAACACAAATAAATTGCCCTAATAACACAGAGAAATGAAAAGCGAAATAATTTGAAAAAAGTTGTCAGAAGTGGGATTTGAACCCACGCCCTCTCTCGAAGACCAGAACTTGAGTCTGGCGCCTTAGACCACTCGGCCATCCTGACATTTTCGTAAAATTGTTAACACAAATAAAATTGCCCTAATAACACAGAGAAATGAAAAGCGAAATAATTTGAAAAAAGTTGTCAGAAGTGGGATTTGAACCCACGCCCTCTCTCGAAGACCAGAACTTGAGTCTGGCGCCTTAGACCACTCGGCCATCCTGACATTTTCGTAAAATTGCTAACACAAATAAAATTGGCCTAATAACACAGAGAAATGAAAAGCGAAATAATTTGAAAAAAGTTGTCAGAAGTGGGATTTGAACCCACGCCCTCTCTCGAAGACCAGAACTTGAGTCTGGCGCCTTAGACCACTCGGCCATCCTGACATTTTCGTAAAATTGCTAACACAAATAAAATTGCCCTAATGACACAGAGAAATGAAAAGCGAAATAATTTGAAAAAAGTTGTCAGAAGTGGGATTTGAACCCACGCCCTCTCTCGAAGACCAGAACTTGAGTCTGGCGCCTTAGACCACTCGGCCATCCTGACATTTTCGTAAAATTGCTGACACAAATAAAATTGCCCTAATAACACAGAGAAATGAAAAGCGAAATAAATCAAAATTATTGTCAAAAGTGGGATTTGAACCCACGCCCTCTCTCGAAGACCAGAACTTGAGTCTGGCGCCTTAGACCACTCGGCCATCCTGACATTTTCTTAAAATTGCTAACACAAATAAAATTGCCCTAATAACACAGAGAAATGAAAAGCGAAATAAATCAAAATTATTGTCAGAAGTGGAATTTGAACCCACGCCCTGTCTTCGCTGGCGCCTTAGACCACTCGGCCATCCTAGCATTTTTGTATATTTGTTTACACAACAAAAATGTCTCCTATATTTTAGTCCTTCAAGTTTTAAAATATAAATATTAATTTTATGAAAATGTCATAAAAAAAATCATGATAAATATTTATACAACTTTTTAAATAGAAAAAAATACTTTTTATTATGTTATATGGACATTAGGCTATATTTTTGTATCTAATTTTAAAAAAAATTCATCCATTATGAAGGCCTATTAATATTTTGAACAAGTTGATAAACAACATGAAAAGAAATGAAGAAAAAAGCTTAGAAAAAAAATTAGATTATCGAAACCTAAGTTACATAACTCGTGTAAAATACAAAGCTAAACTTCCTAGATATTAAACCAATGCGTCGAAAGCTAGCATATTATTTGAGCTTACAGACTTGATTTTTGTGATGAGATTAGATGGATTAGAGAATTTTTTAACTTCCACAATTTTGAGGTTAGAGATTGAATCATCGACTTTGAAGATGATAATTGATGTTTTATTTAAGCTAGACTTTTAAGATGATAATTGATGTTTTATTTGAGCTTAAATTGGTAGCTTTGAGACATGATTATTTTATTTTTTATTTTTGGATAATAGTAGGTAAACTTAATGAAAATTAAAGAGGGGTAACATGGTAATACATGTAAGTTAGCGCTCAAGAGTAAATTAATTTTTTTCAATAAAATATAATCAAAATTTTAGACTTGAAAATATTTCAAAATATTTAATTTAAAAATAAAAATTGGTAAATTCTAAATGAAAATATTGTTTTCATTATGATTATTTGACCAAATAATTAAAGCATAGTTATTTACTTTCTAGTAGGAACATGACTTTTCAGTCACTTTTTAATATTTATTCATGTCAAAGATAATTTGATTTATAGTCTACTATATGGAAATATGACTAGTTATCAAATCTTCATATCCGAGTCATATGCAATTAATATTAATGTTAACCCTTATGGGTTGCTACTCTATAACATTTACCTTCTCAAATTATTTTCGAAAAATGTTTTCTAAAATTTTTTCTAACTCAGTTTTATATTAATGGGGTGAAGGTTGTGAGACAAGCCCTTTGTGCCATTGACAATTTGAGTTTGAGTTGGTTTTCTTATTTAGGGACGAGTGATGATATTAAATGTCTCATAATTGCTTTATGAGTCCTAAACAAGTACAATTGTGACCGTTAATATCAGAGTTAGATTGACTCCTAGAAGTGGAATCAATAAGCATGTTCGCGATTAAGAAACTAAACAAATTCAATGTTGATCGGTTGGTTGAGATCGAAGAACATATGCTCTATTTGAGAGAAGTCCCAAATAGTGTTTGATATTTGAAATCTCTCCGGTCGTCACCAAAGCCAAAAAGCCAAAAAGAATAGTGTTTGATATTTAAAATCTCTCATTGATGAGATTGTCACCCAAGCCAAAAAGATTGACATGGTGGCTAGTCGCCTAGAGGGGATGACTATCTAAAAGTTGATGTTGAGGGTTGAGACCTTAGAAGCCAAAGTCACACGACGTGGTGGCTTCGAGCGTGGGGATAGTTCAACTAGCATTTATGATTTATATAGTGGAGTGTGTCGAAGGTTTAGACAACTCTCAAAAAGTGATAGTTTGTATAATTTTAGACATTTTCTGAAGTTGTGAAGGTTTTCATTGACGTTTTTAGGGTTAAGGTGGTAGAACTAAGCATCCGATTAAATCACACCATAATATTGATGGGAAACCAAACTACAACATAGGTGCAGTTAAATTTAACTAGGTAAAGGTCTCGGAGCCTAAACTCTTCTATAGGATTCGAATTCTAAAAATCCGGAGAACTTTATCTTCTATAATTTATCAAATTCCAGAGACATTTTCTATAATTAGACTTAAAAAATCACCATATAGACGTTCATCTGTCACATCAACCTATAATTTATCAAATTTTATAGCATTTCAGTAACAAGAAGTGGATACCTTAACCAAAAACATATGGACGATAACCGATCTCAAAAGAATATTGAATGATTTGCAAGCAGAACTGCTGTTCACATTCCTCCCAGATTCCTGAAAAACAAGAAACAGCAAGACAAACAACACAGCAACATGTCAAAAACAACATTAACTCTTGTCATATAGAAGGATCAAGGAAGGCCACCAGCATATCCTCTCTGGTTTAAGCCAATTGAGCAAGTGTTAAATCAGATGTGGACAGCGTTCCTGACTGATCAACATCAAGCTTCTCAAATTCCTTCAGCACAGGTGAAATGTCATCTTCTGTGATTTTCCCCATCTCTTTCAGCTTGTGTATCACAAATTCTGCAGCCCTGTGGAAGATTACGAACGAAACAATATGTGAATTCCACAAACTTGCTTGTGGTATTGTCAGAAATCAATCGAGGAATGTTATGTCATGAAAAGAACAGATTACGACTTACCCGACGACCCTGTCGTCATCGAGATCCGCAACCTCAAGATCCAAGCTTGTCATCTTTTTACTCAGAACCCACTTTACCAGAGACTTCTGCCTTCTTTCAGTGTTTAGCTCAGCAATGTAAAGGAAGAACTGAGCCAGTGTGATGGTACTTATCAAGATCCAGAAAATGGCGAAGATGCGCCCCGACTTAGTCGAGAAGCTTTTATCTCCATAGCCTAGTGTAGTGATGGTAGAACATACACAATAAAAGGCATCAATGAAATCCAACTTCTCAATGGTAACAAGAAAGACAGTCCCAGAAATGATGAACAAAAAAAGCAAGAGAAACACCACTATGCACTTGTTTCTGGCTTTATCAGTATCAATTTCTTTTGTCATGTCACAATTGCCATTTTGGTGCGCCTGCAATGTCTTAAATAGCAAGATTTCCTGCTTCTCTACCAAATAATCGGCTGCACTGCTTAGTATTAAGCCAACAAGGGCCATTCCTGAGAAGACAAAAGCGCAAGCTAGTAGTTTTGTGGAAGGACTGCTTGGGACAAGATCTCCATATCCAACGGTTGTCATTGTCACAATAGTGAAATAAATGGCATCAACTATTCCGTTTGTTTTTTCCCCTTTGATTTGGTACCTGACAAGGTAAAAACATAAAGTTCCTATACCCATGTATAGTATTAAAACTAAGGCTACTCTTCTTAAACTCGGACCAAGATTTCCAAAAATTAATCCTGAACGTGGAACTGGACAAGTGTCTGTGCCGGTGCCTGTGCCTGTGCCGGTGCCGGTGGTCTCTGAATGAGGTGAATCCGCATGAGGAGCACTCTTAGTGCGCCTCAATCGTCTTTTGCTTCTGGGAATATCTAATTTTCTTGTTCCAATAGTATTAGACGACGTTGGTAACAGCGGCTCTATCACTTCTTTGCTGGCCATTAAAGATAATTCAACAAACTACCAATGTCAAGAACCTGCATAACCACAAGAATTTCGAAGGCATGTTACTCAGTTTAGTGATGTGTAGATTCATAGGTAAAATCATATTCTCCAACATTAAAGTTGTGAGACCCCACATCGGTTGGGGAGGAGAACAAAGCATTCTTTATAAGGGTGTGGAAACCTCTCTCTACTAGACGCATTTTAAAAACCTTGAGGGGAAATCCGAAAGGAAAAGCCTAAAGAAGACAATATCTGCTAGCGGTGGGCTTGGGCTATTACAAAAGTTCTGTCTTAATAGAAAACTTGGAAATGTCATGATGGAAATCCGAAAGGAAAAGCCTAAAGAAGACAATATCTGCTAGCGGTGGGCTTGGGCTATTACAAAAGTTCTGTCTTAATAGAAAACTTGGAAATGTCATGATTCAGTGAAAAATATGAACAGAATAGTTTGGAGGTTCTACATGAATTAAAGAGACAAAAGGCCAACTTAACAAACGGCTTCCTTTTTCATATAGCTTCCATTTTCATTTTGAACAAACTTTCACTATTTCATTCAACCTAAAACTTTTGATTCATCATCTGCCTCAAACTTTAACATAAAACCTCTTCGAAATATCAGCAAAAAAGAAGAATCCAATTCCAGGTTCATCCTAAAATACTAACAAAGAAGACTTGAGGTCAAATTCTTATGTTCTGAAATTGAGATGCAGAATTATTCAATCAATAAACATTATAACACAACAAAAAGTAAGGGTTGAAACATCGATACTGAAAATTTTCGACCAATTTGCTTGCCAAGGAATAGAATCTACTACACTTGACGTATTATCTCAATCAATATAACTTATTACGATCATAACATTTATACCCATCAACGTCTTAAGAATTGTAGATAATCGAACAAACGAATCACTTTAGTTGGTCTAAATTCAAGTTCAACCTAGGAAAATGGTTCAGTCGATTCCAATTCCAGAATTAACTTCAGTGCTAAGTTCAGTTGAAGCTTCAAGTACAATATGCCTTTTTCTACGATAGTGATATCATGTATCGAATTCACAAGCCTAACAACTTCCAAAATTGAGAACATTATATATAGCATCCGAGTCAAATCTATTCGGGAATCACGTTAGGAAGAGGGGCAGTTTGACGATTATAAACATAGATATAGATCTCTTCCAAAGTACGAATTTCAACCATCATCCACTGTTTCCACGATCTATAAAGAAACTGTCTCCCACAGAACACCAATCATTAACAACAAAGGCTCCACAAACGACATTATCAAATAGCGAAATAAGGAAGCCATAGAACACGGAAACTTCATAAGCTATAATAAATATGCCGTTGAAGAGATCTATACAGAGTACAACAAAATGAAAACGGAGATCTCAAAACAGACTTCATTAAGCGAATACGCGAAATTAAGGCAAGATCCGATTAGAAATTTGAACATGAGAAGAAGGGAAGCTTACAGTGAATGGCGTTTAATTACGATCGGATAAGCATTCGATTTGGAGAAGATTTGAGGTCGAGATGTTCAAGTTGACGTAAATATTTCGATTTGCAAGCGCTTTCGCTTTCGCTTTCGATTTCGTAATCGTTGATTGAAAATTTTACTGGTCGGAGCTTTTTTTTTTTAACTCTGTTGAAGAAATTGGCCAGAGTAGTTACAGTTAATCCACCCCAAATCGGAAGTGAGAGACATTTTTTTTTATTAGTTAAATCAGCTTATATATAAATATAAATAAAGAAGTAAATATATATTAGAAGATAATATTAAAAAATTAAATTTTAAAAGAGATGCTATAATATTAAAATTTTAATTTTAGAAATGTTAATAAAACTTTATATTATATGAGAAATTTCGTAAAAACGAAGATTGAAATAGGTGTCTCTAATTACAGTATGTTACAATTGCACTCTTATGACAGCGAAATAATGATTGTACCTCATTTATTATAGCTCAGTAAATAAGTGTAAAAATTGTAATTGTAAATTTAGGATTAGAATTAACTTTAAATTTATTTATAGTAATATATCTCAATATATATTTAACTAATTTGATTTTATATAAATTTGAAATATATATTCTAATATATATTAATTATTTTAATATTTAATATAATAAATACAATAAATAGTTTTTTTTCTATTTAATATATATAATAAACTAAATATTAATTTCAATATTTCTTTGTACTAACCCGCCACAAACTTTATACACCTGTGGTATAAACTCAAATATATAAAATTAATTTATTTAAGATATTAAAATTGATGTCTAATTAAACTTAAATACCTAGCTTAAATTTGTTAAATTTATTTTAATAATTTTACTTAATAAAAATAAACTAGCAACAATTAATTATCTAAAATTCAATAATATAATAAAATTATTAGAAATAATTTCATAACCAAACAAAAATATTATTTGTTTATGGAAAATTCTTATAGCATTTTCATGCTACATTAAATATTGCTATCTATTTCTCAGATATTTTATTTTTGATCGTCTTATTCTCAGGTCTTCTAAATAAAACTACGACCTAGCTATATATTTTTTTTTTGAAGAAACAAAAAGTTTTTGAAGCTTCTTAATCACTTACAGATTAGTTCATCCGAGCGTCCTAAATAACATATTATGTTGTTTTTTTATGTTGATATACAAAACATTGCAGTCAGGAACCACATAAGGTACGAGACAATTTGGGCCAAATTGAACATCTTGATTTGTTCTTTGAATTTAATATTATTCTCTTGTGTGATATTAGGAGTATCAATTGTATTGGTTCATTTACACCAAATAGAGTCTTGCATTTATGCTTAAGACTAAGTGAATCGAGCTCAATATAAAATGAGCACAGACGAATATTATGATAATTTATTTGTCCAAACAATTATGGTATGGTTCAATACCCTTCAATGACACTTGTGACATTTGTAGGGACATTGGCTCAACAGTCCTATAATTTAGAAAATTATAACTCTTAAATCTTAAAAAAAAAATCTTTAAAATATTATTATCAAAATAAAATTCGATAACAAGTTTAATACAATAAGAATATTACCCAAAAATTTAAATATTTAATTTTAATTAATATTTTATTCATTGATTTAACAACATAACTTATTTAAATATCTGTAAAATAAAATAAAACAATTATTTTTTTTAAATAGCCAATTATTTGTCCTTTTTTATTATTACTTGTGAATGGAAACTCAAATTTTCCTAATTAAAATGAAATTGCAACCCAGCCAAAATTCTATTTCACATCTTTACCCTCCGTCTTTTTTTATTTAATTTGTGAGAGTAAATATTTAAATTTTTAATTTTGGAAGATTTTATATCTAGTTAAATTAAGTTGAATTAAGTTGAGTATTTATTAGCTTTCAAATAAAAATATAAAATTATATTTTATAAAAATATTAAAAATTTAAAACAATAAAGATTATATTTAAAAACACCAAAATCTATATATATATATATCCTTTTATAAAATATAAAGTATAAGAATAAAATAATATTTATCCTTTCCCATACGAAATTTAGGTGTGACATTTCAATTTTTTTTTTTCTAATAAAATTTTATAAAATACAAATTATTAGAATCAAAAGAAAAAATATTTATCCTTTTCCCTAAGAAGTTTTGGTGGGACACTTAAATTCTTTTTTTTTTTTTTTTTTTTTTTTATCAAATTTTGTTTCTTTTCCTTTTCCAAAATTTTTGTTGTTTGTTGTTTGTTAGGTGGAGAGAGATCCAATTTTTCAATTATTCCCACTCAAGGGTAAAAAGGTCATTTAACAAGTCTCTAACAATTTCTTTGAATTTCGGTTTTACGACCGTACTCCTCAGGCAGAATGTTTCACGTGTTAGCTGGGCCCCTAATCCGTGTAGACAACTTACATACTGCTTTAATAGACAAACATCCCAAGCCTTAAAATATACTACAACTCTCGGTGTCAAATTCGATTCGTGAGAGTTCGAAAATTTCAAAATAAAAAAAAGATAATTATGAAGTCAAAATCAAAATTTCTCAAAAAAATATATATATATATATTGCCACTTATCAACAATATAATATTTTTACTTTTTTAAAAAAGTTTTATGCATTAATTACTTAATTATAAATGGAAGAAATTAATTAAAAAAAAAAGTGATTTTTATTTAGGAGAAGTGGTGGTTATTATTAACGTAAGCTTTCAAAGTTATTATTATGAGAAGTTTGAGCATTTGGGGAGAGGAAACTAACTACTCATCAGAAAATGCTTACACCTAAAGTTTTCTCTTTACAATTATAACCACTCACCTATCTTTCTCTCTCCTCTCAAAATCATTATTTAATTTCGATGTGACTTACCCGACAAACGAACTCAAATCTTCTAACAATACAAAAAATGAAAAAGGCCTCGAGCTCTCGAGTAAGTTCCTCATTATTACTCATTATCCAACAGGTACCTCAACAGTGAGCGAAAAAACACCTCCAATAGCTACCTTATTCACTGTCATGTTGATTCCCTACGTCAAATCTCGATTTCTCGTTCTAATGAACCCACTTAAATTTTTTTATACATTTGAACGGTTGCAGTTTGATTTATAGTCTTTGCCCTTCTTAAAGGGCAATCTCGACTCACCACAAAATCCTAAAGTGGGTAGTTAAGAAGTAATTAAATAAATTAGGGTTTATCTCTCACTAACTACGCCCTAATCCGAAAGGGTATTTTGGTAAAATCACCAATCCACCAAAAGGGTCTCTATAAAAACCAAGCTACCTTCTTGGGTTTCTCTCAAAACATAAACTTTCCTCAAAATTCTCACAAAAACACTAAGCTCATCTTCTTCCTCCCAAAAGAGAAGCTCAAAATGGATGAAAATGGAGTCCAAGAACACAACCAAACACTTCAAAAGGTAACCAAATTATTGTTTTCTATCTCTTTGTTTTCCTTCTTCTTTACCCTTCCATCTTGGTTTCCTTTCAACCTCTTCCATTCCCCAATTCTCCACTCCTCCAACCAACCAATCGACAAGAACTTCATGTTCCTTCTTTGCAACGGTCTCCTCGTTTTCCTCGCAAAATATTCCGGTCTATTCAAATCTCTCTCCACTTCCCGACAAAATTACGACACTTTCAGTGTCTACGAGCTCGACCCTTTGTCACCTCCAACGATGTTGGAGGACGAGAAACAAACAACGGTGGCTGCAGCAACAACAACAACACAAGAAAGGAACGATGAGTCGGAAGAAAGAACCATTTCAGTCCCAGAAATTAGCGACGATGAAGTTGAAGAAGACGACGATAGAACAACCGATGAAGAAGGAAATGGCGGCGTGTTGAGCGATGAAGAGCTTAACAAAAAATTTGATGAATTTATCAAAAGAATGAAGGAAGAAATCATTGAGGATACTCAAAAGACTACTCTAGAGGTAGTTTAATTAGTAATTAATTTTATTAGTTAAAAGAAAAAAAATAATGATATGACACCTTGTATACTTGTAACAAGATTCACATTCTCATAAATACTATAAGCTAATTAAAATGTTTTTAATATTTGGTTTGTCGGGTTTTCATTTAAACGCATTTATATTAATCTTTTGCGATCAAAATACGATTATGAGCTCGGTTTTAGGAATGAAATCTTCGAAATATATCTAAGAAAACAACTCATCGATGAAAACGAAATAAGGAGAAGTATAGTTTATACACTGTGTATTTTTACTTCAATAATTGTGATTAAATGCTCGACCTTTAAGACCATTATTAATGACTTATCTACAGAGTTATGCTCGAATTGACAAATGAGGTCTAATCAATTATTTGAGCTGGCTGATTAATATGTCGTTATCCATTATCGAGAAAGTTCTATGAAACTATCCAAAAAATTAAATTAAATTTCTTTTATACAAATTGACAAACAAAAAAAACAGAAATTAACCTCGTTAACTATCATGTTGTTTTCGTCTACTTTTCGTTCGAATCTTTCGAAACTTTTTTTTTTGTTTTTTTGGAAAAGAATCGTGTTCTTTAAAAAAGAAAAAAAGAGGAATAAAAATTTAAATTTGAGTTCAAATAAATTTTTTACCGATTTGATTGAATTTAAAATATACATTTTTATTATTTATACTAAATATCTGAAATTTAATATTTATAGTTAAACCGAAATTCACACATGATTTATTTACCTATGATTTTAACAGTTTTTTTTTTTTTTTGTATGAAATTAAATTATATTTTTTTTATAAGAAAAGTTGCAGTAAGAACAATCAAATTTTATTAGTCTTTTATTAATTTTAAAAATGATCATTTAATCATAAAATGACATACAAGTATTTCATTATTTGTAATAACAACTATAAGGAAACACGTTTAATATTTTTTATAGTTAAATTGTAAGAGTACCAGGTTAGTTGGGAGGAGAGCGAAACACCGTTTATAAGGGTGCGGAAACCTTCCCCTAGCAAACACGTTTTAAAGCCTTGAGGGGAACCTCGAAAGGGAAATCCCAAAGAGGATAATTTCTGGTAGCGGTGGACCTGGGCTGTTACAAATGGTATCAGAGTCAGACACCGAACTATGTGCTAGCGAGGAGACTGTTCCCCAAAGGGGATAGACACGAGACGGTGTGCCAGAAAGAACGCTGGATCCCAACGAAGGTGGATTGTGAAAGTCTCACATTGGCTAGAGAGGGTCCAAAGGTCGTAAATTTTCTTCGTGCCAAAGAAAAGGAAAGGAAAAAACTAAATTGATGTGAAATGGAGACAAGATTCTTAGCAAAAAAGGAAAAATCATTTGGAGTGAATATTTAAAGAGTCAACATCTTCATATGCTCTCTCAATTTCTTATGAGTAATTCAATTTTCTTTTATTATTATAAAGTAAAATTGTTACCGAAAAAAAAGCACCCGAATAAATTGAGACCTCATTTGAAGGAGTGACCTTTTGAAAATTTTCTTAATATGTATGTGAGTGAGGACAAAGCATGCTAAAAAGACTCGTGTTGGTCCATGGGAATAGTCTTCTCTCTTAGACGCAAGGAGTAAGTAATGTGACTTTGTCGTAGGAGATTGTCGGGGCCATTAGAAGGTGCCAAATCCAAATTTCGAATCCTGGGTATGGGGCGTTACATTCTCTCTCTCATTTTTATAATTAAAAATTCATGAATTTTTCTACCTAGATCGTAGAATAATCAAAATGTATTTTAATGTCAGGTCGGGTTGAAAAAAATTTCGAAAAAAAAAAGGACAAAGATGAGAAAATGGAATGAAATTGTCCACCATATTTGTGGGGGCTAAGAATAAAAGGATGTCATTTTTCCGACCAATGTTAATATAAGAGTGTCTCTTCCTCTAAAAAGTAGGTTCTATTCTAAAAACGTCTCGATATGATCGACCTGGTCTCGGGTAGTGGATCAAATGAACACCCAATAGTCTTATCACAATTGTGACAAATTTTCTTTCAATAAAAATACAAAAGAAAATAACAAAGACGTGTCGATGATCTAGAAGTTACTTGAGATTCTAGCTTGTTCGAGAACTTTTGCATGTGCTATGTGAGAATGTATTAGTATATTATGCACCAAAAACGAAATTTGAAGAACTTCGTTAAAGAAATTTATAGATCAAACAAAAGTTGATGAACCGAAATTTCATCCCACTATTATGCTTTCTTCAAGCCAAATACCACCCTTAACTTTTTTTTTCTCAACAATGCGCAGACGAGAGATTTGAACATCTAACCTCGTGATTATAGGTCAATTGAGCTATATTCAAATTGGTAAATACTACCCTAATTACAACACTAATCGTAATAATATTAGTCGTGGAAGAATTAACAATAATAATCATCGAGAATCTATAGCTCTCTCTTAATTTCTAGAAAAGCAAGTAACAGTGTTCATGAGTTGAGTTGGGTTACGTTACAATAATTTTAGACTCAAATTACCATTTTGTTTTTTGCTCATGTTGGTTCAGGCAGAAAAATAATCATACAAATAATTAAATTTACGTTAATGAGTCGAGAATAAATAATTAAATTTTTTGGAAAACTCAAGAACCATTTCAATCTATAAAGTTTATTTTGAGTCCTTTCAATTTTTTAAACTTAATAGTTCAATAGGCGACACGTATCTAATGGAAACCAATCTCATCTACCGAGAGTAAAAGATAATAATTCAAATAGTGAAGATGATTTGTGGCATTTTGCTTTTAGTTCAGCAATCTAGTTATCGAAAATAATTGTTGTAATATAGCTAGCATTCTCGTGATCTTAAAATGAGAATTTACTCGTTATCACTAGTCCGACGTTTTACCATTAATTATTAGTTTGTGTGAAATATATGGTTAAAAAGAATTTTTAATTTTTTTAAAAAAAAAGTAATTTTAGAAATGACTTGAATATATTGACATTTAGAATTGTTTTATTATTTATAAGATTTATTCTTTTCAATCAAATGACTAATCACTCCCTATGTGGGTTTAATACATCATATCTGTTAAAAAGAATAAAATATCATATTTGTTTTTTAAAAAATACAATATCAAATTTAATTTCATCCCTTATAATAATAATAAAAAAAAAACTCATAAACTTTATATTTTAATAATATTCTTAAAACATTAAAAGGAAAAAAAAATATTAAGAAATACCCTTAAATTTAAAAAAGAAAATAAAAAAAATATTTTTACCATTTTTTAAATTTTTTTTAGAGCTCTCGACCTCTAAAATATTTTTTATTATTATTATTATTATCATCATTAATTTAGCCATTTTATTTATTTTAAGAAATAAAGGGTTTAAACGCTAACTTTTGTATCCTTGCCGTGAACCAGAGTGTGATACAGCGGCCTCCAAACGCAAACAGCCCTTTCAACGCCGGAGCAGTCCTCTCTCCGCTGCTTCTCCCTCCCCGCCGGAACCCTAAACTTCCAAACTTCAAACCTTCACAACAAGAAAACTCTAAAACGAAAACCGTTCATACTTAATTCTCCTCCGAAAATGTCCCCTCCGATTTTCCGATCCCGATTCATTTCCTTGCTGAAGAATCGCCATGGACGTCTTATTAGCTCCGACCTCGCTTCGACCCCTTCCAAGGATTCGATCATTGCGTCCCAGAAGCTCGTCTCCGATCAGATTCCACCCGATGCGCAAGCCACTTCTTCTTCTTCTTCTTCTTCTTCTTCCTCTAAGCCCTTGAATTTCCTTAAGTACAGTTTGATTAGTGCTCTGACGGCGGCTACTGCAGTTGCTGGTTACGCCAGCTATGGTACTTACCCTTCCTTTTTAATCCATCATTTCTGGTTTGATCTGGTTTTTATTTCGTGAATGAATTCATTGGTGTAATGGACTGGTGAGTTGTTTTTTCAGCTTATAGTTACGATGAAATTGAGGAGAAGGCAAAAGCTCTCCGTCGTTCTGCAAGTTATACTGCCATGGACGATGTTTCTGGTGTTGGTGTAAGTGTGACAATGTGTCTGATCTTGAGTTTGAGAAACTTACCCATATTCTGCAACTTATTTTGAGTTGTTTGTGTCGTCAATTGGGGCTGCCTGCTTATACATTTCTTTCACGTCTCTGTATTCTGCTTCAATTATTTTGTGGTGCAAAGCATAACATTTTCCCATGATTTTTCTTTTGCAGAAAGTTCAGGGCAGGCTATACTCGACGATAATGACAGGTAGAAGAACTGAACCTCTTTTTCTTATTCACATTTCCAATTCAAATGCTTCCTCTTTGCATGACGTTAATCTTATGATGAAGACCATTTACGGGTTACCCTTTATGGATAATTTGAAAACCCTACGAGAGCCAGAAAATTCTTTGGAGCTCTTGCACATTGTAGAAAATAAGCTAGTTTAGAGATGAGGGCTTCTGGTTTTGGGAGAGAGATCAAAGAATTTTGCTTTCCATTGGAGATAGCACAGAGAGAGACCAGAAGTCATCTCTCTCTCTCTGATAAATTTTGTAACTGTAAGCCTAAGTCATATCACTTAAGCTAAGGGACGTAAATATTAAATGCGCCTCGATGCCTCAGCAGCTGAGCGTGGTGCCGAAGTGCATGCTTGATAGAGGATGCTTTGCCTCCACCAAGGTGTTTTTGGTGTTCTTGCACAAAAAACACACTTTTCAAATGCTGCACAATACCTGTGACTTGACAAAGTAAAGAGTTGCAAATATATTGTAATCTTTGCTATTACTCTTTTATGCTTATTATATGTCATCTGTAACTCATAGTAATATTAGTTGACAAAAAGAACTTCTTGTTGCAGTTCCTGTAAAACTAGCTGATGTTTACCTGGATTTGAGGAAGACAATTGAAGAACAAGTTAAAGTGCGTATGTTATTTCTGTTTGACATAGTCCTTGGATGTTTATCATCCTCTGTAAATTCACTTTTCTCTAATCTTAAGTTTTTGTATCGTTTAGGGGTATACTGAACCCAATGCGGAAATGCTTCTTCCAGATTTGCATCCCTTGGAACAACATGTATTTACGCTTGTTCTAGATCTAAATGAGACTCTAGTGCACTCTGATTGGACGGTAAGGCTAATATGAAGCTTATGTCGGAGCCCTTATAATTTTTCTTTTTTTTTTTATCTTCTTGGGTAGCTCAAGTTGTAGCTTTCGCCTTTTTTGTTTGGCTTACTTTTTTCGTATTTGCTTTCTTTTTTGTGAGAGCTGTTTTCTTGGCTGAAAAGTTGTTATTTTTAATTATTGAATTTGTTGAATTTCATTTTGACTAGCTTTTTTCATAGGAGTTTCATTTTTCTATTTCATTGACATATCTTTTTTTATTTCAATCAATAAACTCTTCTTGAATTTCTTTTATCATTGGATATATGATGTTTTTCTTCTGTGCTTGGTCATAATAACTTCTTGTTTTTGTGCTTATAAAGCGAGAAAGAGGCTGGCAGACATTTAAAAGACCTGGAGTTGATTCTTTCTTGGAACATCTTGGCCAATTTTATGAAATTGTTATATTCTCTGATCAATCAAATATGGTAATTTATTTTCTTTTCATCTTAAGCTTGATTGCTACGCTTATAAATTTTGATCACTGCAAAGTTCTACCTATTTTGTCTTGCTATTGCAGTATGTTGATCCTGTCATTGATAGGTTGGATCCCAAGCATTGCATACGATATAGGTTGTCAAGAGCAGCTACAAAGTACGAGAATGGAAAACATTACAGAGTATGTTATGGATGAGGGTTTAATTCTTATTTCTCTGATTAATTATTCTCTAGATATTTGGATCTTACAATTTTGCACTCACGTGAGACTTAAAGATCATGGCCAGTTGTTTAACGTTAGCTCATGCCATAAAATTTACCATTCTACATTACCTCATTGCCATATGTATTATACTCCAATTATATTTTCCTTTTTGCTCATGTTCTAGTAAACTTTCTTCTTGAAATTATTGTGGATGAAAGTGATGAAAAATGATAAATAGAAGAATGGTGATCTATCATGAATATACTAATAATTTGGTTAGGTGACCCTTCCAGATTTATTCAATTGTCTAATGCACATTTTCTTTGTTTATATACCAAAAAAAAAAAAAAAAACAGGACCTGTCAAAGCTTAACAGGGATCCCAGGAAGATTATTTATTTGAGTGGCCATGCATTTGACAGTAGTCTACAACCAGAAAACTCTGTTCCAATAAAGCCATGGAAGTGTGAGGCAGATGATACTGCTCTTCTTGATTTTATACCATTTCTCGAATGTAAGCATTCTGCTCTTGTAATTAATATGATGAAAATTCATAACTATGGATGATTTTATTGGTCAGTGAAAATTTGTAATTATAGTCACAAATGCTTGACATTTACTTGATTGTGCAGTTGTTGCACGAAATAGTCCAGCTGACATCAGACAAGTGCTAGAATCATATAATGGATGTGATATTCCCACAGAATTTATAAGACGTTCTAAAGAGCATCAAAGGTGATTCTTCTTCTGCTTCTAAATTATGTAGCTATATCATTAAAATGATAATCCAACTTTTTAGTTGATATTTGATTGTTTTCGTATTGCTTTTGTTCAAATTCTCTTCTATTAAGTTAACCTTTTGATGTCCGCAAAATGTTGTATGCAGAAGGAAATAGTTTCATTATTACCTGTTGTGATTCATATTGTTCGTTGGGCCTTTTATAGATTGATGTGATTCATGAGAACACCTGTTTTATAGTAGACTTATGTGATTCATGTGGAGGCTTGATGTACTGTTTTTGTGGTATTTCTAAGTTTGCTTGTAAAGTTTGAGTATTTTCTAATAAAAGACATCCAACAAAGTTGATTAAAATGCCTGCAAAGTAGAAACTTAGTTATTGTGAGATGGAATGAAATGAATTGATCAACTAATTTAAATGATCAGTGATGACTGCCATCGACATTACTTCAAATGATCTGTATATCACATAAAGAATCACGTTCTATTTGATCAACATCTTAACTATCGATGCAGGCGGATACAAGAACAGAAGCAGCAAGGGCGACTATGGAAACGTTGAGATCAGAATAGTGTAAAAAGTTGATTGAAACTGTAGTGTCGAACAAAAACAAAGATAACCAACTTTCTTCTGCAGGCGTAGAAGAAACCTCAGATTGAGACAATGGATTTTCTGTTATACATTTCCATTAGTTCCAGGTTCTTGATAAGCAAGAGCAGTACGTAACTTTTTCTTCCCTCTCTCATAAATTTTGCTACTCATTTGCCCCATCTTTTCTAGAGAAGAGATTGCTCTGGCAGGCAATGAAGTTTTGATTTGTGTGTCATGATATGGATATCCTCTTGAGTTTTCCTGAATAGCTAAGACCGTCCAAGTCTAGTTACACAATTATAACCCTTTGATTTTGTATTGTTACTCAATTAAATGATTTAATCATCTTTAGTCCCTTTCAGAATGCATCGAAACTGGTGAATTTTGCCCATTTCAATCATGACATTTTGTTTCTGTGCCTTTCTTCTTAGTTATTGGCAAATGGCAAGTCGCCTTCTTTGATAACTTCACAAAGCTTACAATAATGAATAGGCCATCAAAATAACTTTTCGTTATTTGATATTTCTACAAATGGATAGATTGATTATCAACATGCAACATGCAAGTAGAGATGTTCTTTTAATCTGTAGGAAATCTCTGTTTAAACAAGGAATGAGGGAGAGAGAAGGAAAAGATTTCTCTCCGTTGTTTAAACGAAGCCAGAGACATAGATTACATTCTATGCTCCCATTCTCGTCTTGGCTCATTTATATATATTTTAAGTGGTAGAAGATAAGTGTTATAATATTGAAGTTAAAATTTTTAAAAATTATGTTGAAAATCATGCTGTATTTTTTCTTACAAATATTATTGGACTTGTTAAGATGTCGACGAACCCTATTAAAAAAAAAAATTATCCATTAATTTTAAAAAAAAATTATTTAAACTTAAAAAGTTTTCGGGATGAGAATTATATTACTATATTTAAATCAATTCTTTAAAATATTGACCTACATTTCATAGTACGAAGAAAAATAGAACCGCTACCATATGCATGACGCAATTTTTTTTATGTAGAAACATTCATTTAAAATGACTTCATAAAGACGATATCATTAGACATACATTTATGAAAAGGTCTTGAAACAACACAAAAGAAATAATCAAAGTAAATTAAAATAAAACCAAGGAAAATATTAAAGATCAATTCCTATTTCGTTTACATAGTAAAAATTTAATAAATTCTCATTCCATATTAGTTTTACATTCATGTGGCTAACAGCTTAAGACTAAATAAGAGCAAAAACCAACATTTAGTAATATACTAAAAACTAGTTCAAAGTCTGACAATGCTCAAAGAATGAGTCAGTCCATTAAACTCTAGAACAGAACCTAAAGATCCAAGTTCAAACCTTTCTCCAGGCAAACTGTCACAATAACAGGCCCTGCCAAGTCCCCCACAGCACACCCTGCACACAAAATCAAACCTTCCAATGGTAAAACAACCAACCAGTCACAACACTTCGCTGCCGATTTATAAGAGCGTAAACTTACCGATCCACTGGCCAGCTGATGGGCGGAAGAGCGTGGCGCCGATACCTGCTCCAATGGAAGCAAAAACTAGCGACGAGCTACACCGGAGAGTAGCGCCTGCAATCTTCTTCCTTAGAAGTACTACTTTCTCGGTCTTGTTAACGATATTGTCTTCTTCGGATTTCATTTTCTCTGAAATGTATCGGTAGATTTCGATACCAACTTGGACAAGCCATGAAGCTGCAACTCCTAGAGCGTGTCCTGCATTGTCGTTTCCAAACAGGAAAATACAATGAGCATTCAAGAGTCGGGGTCGGGGGGAGTGGGGTAGATAGGATTTAACCTCTGAAAGTCGTCCTACTAACTCGGAAGAAGTAGATCGGAGTAGACAGTCCTCGTCCAGCCTTACGAACAGCAGATTTGGGAACATCTGGTCATGTCATGAATAGACAAGTTCATATCTTCTTTGCCATTTCAAACCCAAAAAATTTGGAACGATGAAGATGTTTATACCTTTAAGAAGCTTCCATGCTATTCTCTGCGAAGCATAGTGGACAGCAATTCGTTCCAAAACACGTCTCGTTGTGACGACGGTAGTCTGATGATATCCAAATAAGGCAATCAATGAGCTTGATTTCATATGTTACAAGAAAAACATATTATAGAGACAAATGAAAGAAGGTAGTTTTGGTAGAGATATTGCACCCAAAGCTGGTTGCTCGACACCCGAACCAACGAAATCATGAATAAGAACTAGATCGACATGCTTAACCAGAAGATGAGCAATTGAACAGACCTCACGAAAGATTTGTTTGATGGACTTTTTAAAGGGCGAAACTAGATCAACATGCTTCTCTTCTTGAGCATCATCTAGAAAATCGTCATCGTCCTCGTCTTCCAACTTGGCATGAGGCTCCAAAAGAGGCAAATAAAACATCAAAAACGACCTCAAGGTTGTCATACCGAGCATCCTCCATTGAAAAGCTGAGAATAGTGGCTTTAACTTGAGGTTGTACTCCTTCGTACCGCATTGAAGAGACTCGTGCTTGAAGATTTTCGTTGATGCACTCTGTAGATTTGAGAAGTAGTCCTCCTCAGTCGCATCTACACCAGCATCGCAATGAGCTATGGGAATCCTGTAATTACCGTAGCAGCATGACCAGCCATGTTAAGTATTCAATCACAGGTGAATCATAGTATAAACTGTTTATAAAGACTTAGTTTCATCTGTAAGCAAAAGTTAAGAATGAGAGCAACTAGCATGCGGCATGATAACAGTATAGTGCTTGTAAATTTTCAAACATTTAGCTTTCGAGAGTATGTGATTGTAACCACTCAAGCTCATTGCTAACAGATATTATCTGCTTTGATTCGTTACGCATCGTCATCAACCTCACGGTTTTAAAACACGTCTGCTAGGGAGAGGTTTCCACACCAGCATATTATCTGCTTTGATCCGTTACGTATCGTCATCAGCCTCACGGTTTTAAAACGCGTCTGCTAGGGGGAGGTTTCCACACCTTCATACGTATGTTTTGTTCCCCTCTCTAACCGATGTGGGATCTCACAATCTACCCCCTTGAGGGCCCAGCATTCTCGCTGGCACACCGTCCGATGTTTGGCTATGATAACATTTGTAATAGCCCAAACTCACTACTAACAGATATTATCCGCTTTGGCCCGTTACGTATCGCCATCAGCCTCACAGTTTTAAAACATGTTTGCTAGGGAGAGGTTTTCACACCTTTATAAGAAATGTTTCGTTCCCCTCTCCAACCGATGTGGGATCTCACAATCCACCCCCCTTGAGGGTCTAGCGTCCTCGCTGGCACACTACCTGGTGTCTAGTTCTGACACCATTTGTAACAGCCCAAGCCCACCACTAACAGAAATTATTCCCTTTGACCTATTACGTATCACCATCGGCCTCACCGTTTTAAAACGCATTTGCTAAGGAGAAGTTTCCACACCCTTATAAGGAATGTTTCGTTCCCCTCTCCAACCAATGTGGGATCTCACAATCCACCCCCTTGAGGGCCCAGCGTCCTCACTGGCACACTACCCAGTGTCTGACTCTGATACCATTTGACAGCACAAGCCCACTACTAACAGATATTATCCTCTTTGGCCCGTTACGTATCGCCACCAGCCTCACAGTTTTAAAACTTGTCTGCTAGGGAGAGGTTTCCATACCCTTATAAAGAATGTTTTGTTCCCCTCTCCAACCGATATGGGATCTCACAGTAATCTTCCTATGAAGATTAAAATTTCTCTCTCTCGATAACCAGGTTATCGAGGATCGGTGGCCCATTCCTTACATTTTTTGCTCATAACTAACCTCCATTAATCCTACCCCAAGCAGCAACAATGATTTGAAGTTATCAAATATTCTACTAGGAGCTTGAATCCAAAACAAGGCACCGCTAAACATCCCAAATCCTTACCACCAGGGCCACCCTCCGGGCTAGATTCTCAACTCTGATTAACAAACATCTAAAATACGTTCTCAAACAGATAAACAACGATTAGCAACTGATTAACAACGATTTGCACAAACCCACAAACTTAACAATAATAGTCTCCAGTGTACAAAGTATTTCAAGGCACAGATAAATTTGAATTTCAAGACGAACACGTTAAGAACTCCAGCGATTCATCAAATTCCAAACCATGACAAATACAATCCGGCTATAATCTGCACCTCTTCAAAGCTATAAATCTCAACAATCGAATCCAATCCAAAGAGAAATTCAGCAGATAAAAGTGAATTAAAAGAAACCAAACTCAAGACAGCGTCAATGCATCAGCACATACCCTATGAAAGCTCTGTACGCAAAAGGGGTTCCGGCAGCGGCAGCGGTGGCGGCCGAGAAAGCGCCATAAGAGTGGAGACTTTGCTGTGTATTGAGAACGGAATTTTTCCGTAATAGATCCAAAACAATAGCTAGACCCGCCATTGTTGAACCCAGTTTAGGAATCCAGACGAAAATTTAATCAAATGCGAAGTAGATTTGAAGTAGAGCGGGTTCAATAGAGATTTTTGGCTAAGTATCGGCTACGAGTAGAGAAACCCAATATTTAAAATTCATTTTTAATGGAAAAGGAATGTTCGCCCAGTCGCCATGCCCACTAGCACAAGAAAACTCATTGTGCTTCCTTTCATCTCCTTCTTACTAAACTTTTATGTTTATCCATAAAAAAATCTTTTATTTTCATTTCAAACAAACATTTAAAATTTTCATAATACTCAACTATCAAAAAAATAAAATATATATATATATATATATAAAAGTTTTAATTTTAATAATACACCTTTAAAAAAATTCAAAATATGTTTTAATATTTTATCTCAAAATTACTTATAAATTTAAAAAATAATCGATTTATCCACGGTGAACATTACATTAATAACCAAAATGTCATAAAATTTAAATATTAAACATTGACCGGTCACAACAATTTATGGTCGGTTACAAACAGAGTAGGGTTGAGTTGAATTGTAACTCTATTTTTAAACGGCTGAATTTGTAATTTTTCAAAAATTCAAAAATAAAATTCTAATTTATCAGAACTTTTTCTTAATTTGAATTAGGGAATCAAAGTTAATTAAGTTATCGATCATATGAACACCCTCCGACAAAACTCGAGCAACTAAAGCCGGAGCTAAGGCTAAGTAAAAATATATTTAAAAAAAAATCCCCTTTGTATTATTTCCTCAATTTATCCAATGGCTTCGAATTGCGTCCCCAACCAGGCCGCTCCTCATTACGATTTCTTGACGTACGAGGGAATCCAAAAACTCCCGCCAACTCTCGATCAAGGTGAAATATATCTCTTCTTCCAGATTTCCAATGCGACATCGAGTTCCAAGTATATCTCTTCTTCATGATTCAAACATTCTTTCGAATTAGCAGATTTAGATTACTGTTGTCTGTAATTACGGTGATTCTGATTTCTGAAGCTTCGCGTGTTTAATCGCTTGTTTAAGTTCTTCCACTTCGCCCTAGCCGCTTCGGGGTTCCGAAGATTTTTCTTCCGTAACATGAATGTGGGCGACCTTAACAAAGTTTGGGAAATTAAAGCCCTGAAGAAGGCTGGGGAGAAAGAAGCAAAGGAGATTCTGGAGAGAATTGCCAAACAAGTTCAACCCATTATGCGGAAACGCAAATGGCGAGTCAAGGTTCTTTCAGAATTCTGGTAAATGTTACTTACAATCCATGTTATTTCTTGTTCGTTACAACGGTAGGATTGTAGTTTTTGTTGTTGGTTTTTCTCTTGGATTCTACATCTGTTCATTTTTTACATTCTTCTTGTTGGATGTGACGAAATGAAAAAAATACTGAAGATGTTGTACTTTTGGTTGAGTCAAGTATTGTGGAAGTCTATTTCTTCCGCCATTTTTCTTAACAAGAAAGGAAAATTTTCATTGAAAAATTGAAAAGATTTGCATTCATCCTGTTTATTGATGAATTTGCAGCCCAAAAAATCCAGCTCTTTTAGGATTAAATGTGGGACGTGGGATTCATGTGAAGTTGAGGCTTCGAAGGCCAAATAGGGATGGAGATTTCTTCCCCTTCAATCAAGTTTTGGATACAATGTTACATGAGCTTTGCCACAATCTCATTAGTCCTCACAATGCCAATTTCTACAAGCTTTGGGATGAACTTCGAAAGGTGCTCATTTATGCTTTTTTTTTTTTATGATTTTGTTATTAAAATATCTGAAAAGAACATAAAGAATGATATTCACGTCAATAATCTTCGCTTGATTGTATCCGTTCCATTTACATTAATGTCAATTCATGTCAATTAATAGTTTAGTTGTCAATTTGAATATAACTTTATAGATAAAGATATCAATTATCCACCTCGTAATGGTTGAATATCCAACATCATTGGTAAATATTTTGAATTGTTTACTTGGAAATTACTTGCACTGTGGACAAGATTTTGTTCCTTCTAGTTCTCTGCATTTCATAAATGTTCATCATGTTCTTACTTTTACTGATTGTCTACAAATTTGTTTTCCATTTGCAATTTGATGTGTACAAGTTTCATTGAAGAGAACATTCTTCGATTTTTGTAATATGTAGGAATGTGAGGAGTTGATGGCTAAGGGAATTAGTGGCTCAGCACAGGGATTTGAACTCCCGGGGAGGCGTTTGGGTGGTAAATCTCAACAACCCCCTCTCTCTTCCCTCCGCAAATCTGCCTTAGCCGCTGCAGAAGGAAGAAAACGTTTGGGATCTCTACTTCCTTCTGGTCCTAATCGGCTTGGTGGTGATAGCAACATCATGGTTGCTCTTAGTCCTGTACAAGCAGCTGCAATGGCTGCAGAAAGGAGGCTTCAGGATGATATTTGGTGTGCTTCATCTCAGGAAATGCCTGTAGATGAGGAATGTTGCTCTGATTTTCCATCAGACACGGTCCATTCCTCTCACGCAGGTAAATCAGGGCCCTCTAGCAATTTAAGTAATCGTGTGGATGCATTACACCAGAAAAGAAATCGTGAATCAGAAAAGAGTTCCAATAAGTCTTCCCGTGGTCATTTGAAACCTGATTTTGTTGATTTATCTGAAGACATTTTAATCCCTGGGTCCTCTGCCGTCTATGATGAGGAATCAAATAAGCGATACAAAATGTCAGATAGAGTTATATTTCCTCAACCTTGTGCAGAAACTAGCTCAATAGATTTCTCCTGTTCATCCTCTAATTCGATGCCAATTCACGATGGAACTCTTCATCCTGAAGAACATTCCATGTGGGAGTGCGGGAATTGCACCTTACTGAATCCAGTAAGTATTGTGAACTTTTCATATATTTGAATGCTATATGAACCTTAGATTGGTCCTTTTATTGAATTTAACATTGCTTCATATAAAAATGTAAATTAATTTCATATTTACCTAGAAGTTCATCACTGGGGGCATGTTTATTATTTATCATCCTGCCATGTATCTCACTGTTGTTTCTTTCCCATGCCAATGTTGATTGTCATGCAGCCACTAGCTCCAATATGTGAGCTTTGTTTGTCACAAAAGTCAAAAGATGCTGATACCAAGTACAGATTCTGGTCATGTAAATTCTGCACTTTAGAAAACAGTGTGAAGTTGGAGAAATGCTCAGCTTGTGGTCAATGGAGGTATTCTCATGGTCAGCCAGCGTCGACTCGAGGACCGAATCTCGGCACTTGAGAGGCTTCTGATATATCCTGGTGAGACTTTTGAACTTCATGATAAGTTAAGACTGATTACTACGGAAATTAGGTTGCATCTAGCCTTTTGAAATTTGGAATGCTTCTGTTATTTTCCTACTGAGAGAATATCCAATTGAGTAACTGATGCAGTTCATTTTGGTGTTCTTGTCATTCCTAGGATCAACTCAACATGTAATCAGAATATGGTATTATCTTAGAAGAGCCTGATGAATTTTGTGTGTGAATCTAAGGAAATTTTTGTCATCCCTTTTGGAATTGAGCTTCAAAGAAAATTGTTCTATTATTGAAAATATTTTCTTACGAGTACTATTGCAATATTTTCTTACGAGTACTATTGCATTGTATTGAAAAGAATCTCGTTTACTTCAAAAATTTGTATTCCAAGATAGAACATAAAGGACTATATACAGGATGGATAGAAGTTGTGATACTTGGCTCGATCCATAATTTGAAACGATGCTACGGGATATAATATATTAAACAACTACATCAATTCTAAGGATCCATAAGCTTAATTGCAAATCAGACACAACAACCAACAAAAGTGTTTACGTTGTTTCATTTTAGATTTTTAAAGCGTAATTCATGGAAATAACAAAGGACTATAGAGTAAACAAAAATGATAAAACTATTCAAGAATTACATATTAAAGATGCAACTCTTACAAGATCAGAGTGATTGGGATGATACATGTTGAGCCTATCATATCACCCACCCTGCACCCATCTCTCAATATTTCTCACAAAGGTCAACAACAATCCTTTGAGATATCCCTTCCAAACAATAAAAGCTGTGATGAGCTCTTTCACTTTGCAAAACAGCTATGTCACAGCTACCGACACCGACATCGACACCATTGCAGAGCCAAGGAAGAGGAGAAAACAAGAACTCTTAGAATCATCTGTTTTAATGTACATTACAGCATTATATATGTCCTTGAAATCCAAGACAGTAATAATCAATCCATGAAAGAAGGTATTGTTACATCACTGAGACCTTTCAACTAAACCTAAACAATATGAACTTGACACTCAAATTCTGTACACATTAAGGAAGGGATTGATCTAAAGAAGTTAGCTTAGCTTAGCTTATTTACAACAACTTAGAATAAACACAGCAGTGCACATTCTTGATGAAAACGAACACTGCTAATTATTATTATAAGTAAACTCAACTGTCATTTTCTAAATATCTACAGCTTCCATATCCATGGAATCCATTTCTGATTTAACTCCATTGCTATTCTCATCATTTTCATCCTCACTATCACTACTAGTGTTATCACCTCCTCCATTATCGTCCTTCAAATTACGCCTACTGTTTTTGGTGTCAACCACATCCTCCTCCTCCTCACTCTGGTCATCTTCTGATGACGACAGTGGCTGCTTCGGCCCGTCATTTACTTCACGAAGCTTTTCAAGACTAGCTAATGCAGTTTCCTCGAGCGTTTCCTCTTTAGTGTCACAAAAGTTAGTGCCAGCATTAATGTCAATGCATGACATAGCTAAACTGCTGGATTTGACATGGGCGACAGACTTGGAACATTCGTCGTCTGTTCTATTACGGTCAGATATCAATGTAAGTATAGAAGGTTTTGCCTCAACATCAATCCAGCAGCCCCCGAACCAATCTCTTGATACTCGAAGATTGGTTCTATGTACATTCAAGAATAAGCTTTCACCTATTAACAGCAAAAAGAATTGCATTGCAAAGAACCGCGACTAAATAACGGGAGATTTAGCTTAAAATCAATATAAGGAAACAATTGCCTTAATGTTTTCTGTAAGAATACCTGGAAAGTAGACATGGACAGCATCATTGCCTGAATCTAGGCCAGTAACTACTCCTTCCCACCAGCCATCACTCCACCACGCATCGACAGCAACACCAATATCGAGAATGAGCTCTATTTGCTCTTGAGGGACTGGTCTAGTAATCAGGCGGCCGGGGTGCCTCATGCCAAGTTTATCAGGTAGAGCAACTTTACAAGCAGGGACCCATTCCTATAAGCAGAAAAACTTGTCAGTTATCAACTCTCAGTGGAAATTGCTTGTCAAGAAAGACATACAGCAGTAAGGCTACAAGTAAAATGCACTTGGAGAGCCTGACTGCAACCCGACGCAAGTCAACCAAAAACAGAAAATTGTACATACACTACACAACCTAGATAGTTTAGACTAAATCATTGACGCTCCAATATCGAAAAAAGCTCCAGTTCTATCTAATATAATTTTGATTGTCAATCTTACAAAATTAACTTCCAAGAGATTTGAAGTTCAACAAAATGGGAAAGAAGCTAGAGTGTTTGATTGAAACTCTTCAACGTTACCTCAAGGTTGCCATAGCCATCCTCATCTTGCAGATCATCATATTGTACTCTAATATGTTTTGGCGATGCATACAAGACCGTACACCTGAACCAGCAGCCTCGAATGCCACTATCTTGACACAATAATTCTATCTTTTCATTGACATCATATGCTGGGTCATTATCCTCCAAAACATGTTTATGAGAAAGAAACCTGCCGCCTAAAAAGCTGTAATTATGCTTCTTGCAAGATTTATGAGTCAACATATGTCGACGACTACCGGACTTTCTAACTTTTGGATTTTCTAACTCAAATGTTCTACATCCTGTAGCATTCCTCATCCTTTTAACCTTCGGTCTAACACTATTTTCTGGGTCCAAATCTTCATCTTCTTCCCCAGTCAAACTATCAAAAATGGGCTCAGATTTTGATAATACATTGAGACTCAAACAAGAGAAAGCTGACTGATCGTAATATCCACGCAGTTTACTCAGGTCAAAGGGTTTTAGTCTGTTGCTTTTGAACTGCCTGTAGCAAAGGTGAACTTTCGATAGCGAATCATGGGGAAACGCATTCACACACTTTTCGTAGTGTTCACGATTTAAGACTGTTGCAGGACCATCAACACACTCAACACTAATGGTCTGCACATATGGTGTGATAAAAACTTCTCTCGGGTGAGAATTTCGTAACGCAATCACACCTTTCACCTCCTGACTATGATGAAACCACCTCACTTTCACCTTTTTCTGACCCCTCTTGTCTTCGTACATGTCCTCCAGGTAAGCAAGATAGTGGTTTTCTCCCTTAGCCATGACATAAACAAAAGATTGTACCTAAATAGCATTGATGAGTAGGAAGAATGTCAAAATAGGAAAATCTCGGTAAATGCAGTATGCCCTGTCTCAGATGATGCAAATACCAACATATATTATTTATAGATGATGCAAATACCGACATTTATAATTTATAGAACATCAAACCACAACTTAAGGGTATCATGGAACAAATACAGCAAGAAAATATTGAAAGCTCTCTCTTATTTAACTCACATTAGTTTCATGATGGAACATCATAGATTTAAACTTGGATGAAGTGAAAATTTCTAGCTGCAATGAATAAGCAAGAGTCCAGATATGTTGAAGCGTAAAACTGGAATCTAAATGATGTACAGAGATTTAAACTTGGAACATCATATAGATTTAAACATGGATACTAATATTTAAACCTCATTAATCAACCATGGCAACACCTTATCCTTTCGAGCGTAGATGCTTACCATGATTGAAGTCCCATTCCTGCAAAATGACGGATAATGCTTGAGCCGTTTACCGCAGGTCCACGCAGCACCAGACCATACAATATCTGATGCAAGTGCCTTGGAATTCCTTGATGACCGAACCTAGGTCAAAATCAAAACCAAACTGAGGGATAATTTCCCAAAATTGTTTGAAAATAAACAATGAAAAGAAAGCCATTTACTTTATCATCTGGTACATCAGATTGTTGGAGAACTACTCCACTATGTGAAAATTGAAGAGTTCCCAGTGTTTGTATTGCATCACATTTACAAGGCACTGCATAAAAAACTTTGTCAACATGCCAATACCAACAGTTTAATACGTAAAACTGCGGATTATAAAATGTTTTCAAAGGTGACAAGTATCTTGACTGCCTCAAAGCAACCAAGAAGTGTCGCCTAATTGAAGTGAAACACATTTGACTAAATAACTAAAATTCATAAATAATATGAATTTGTAACATGTAAATAGCCATAGAATGTCAAAGCCTTGTTGTCATATTCAACCTAAGCATGGCAAGGAAAAGAAAACGGTGGTATGTGGCTCATTGGATGTGAGATCTCACATCGGTTGGGGAGGAGAACAAAACACCCTTTATAAGGGTGTGGAAACCTCTCCCTAGCAGAGGCATTTTAAAAACCTTGAGGGGAAGCCCAAAAAGGAAAACCCAAAAAGGACAATATCTGTTAGCGGTGGGCTTGGGCCGTTACATTGAAAGTCCATGTATGGTTGACTTTGAGGCAAGGATGGTACTTTCTCGATTGAGTGTCGTTAATGACAATGGATCATGTGAATTATGTGAATCACGTGAAATGTGTTCAGCAACTAAATAATTTTCTACAAAATAGAATATGCATATACTCACAAAAGCAGACAGAGAACGAAAAGTGTTTACTTTTGCAAATTCGAACAAGAATTCACAATGAATTCAAATGTCCAATAGAAATAAAAGAACGAAAAAACCACGACAAACCAGAATGATCCCCAGGAGAATGCTGCTTCGATAACATAGAAGTAAGCCAATCCACGACCTCTCGCCTCGATCTCCATTTGAAACCAGAATGAACAGAATTTTCCTTCCCATGAGCTTGCAAAAACTCGTCTGCAACAACATAAAACATGTGTCTGACACTTCTCTCAGTCCCCACAACTGCAAGAATAGACTCTCCAGCAGAATCCTTCAAAAAATAATGAACTACGCGGTTTCCTCGTTCTTGCGAAACAAATTGCTCCTTCCACTCCACAAAATAGTTACCATGTCCCGTCATTTTGGCCAAGAACAGCACAAAATAATCAACAAGAACCTAAACTCAACTTCAATGCTAATTACATGAGCACAGGTCCATGACACAGCCAATGGACACAGAATCGTTCATCCCAAGAACTACTACACAAAATCAACCCGTTCTTGAATGTTGACCAGTCCATCAAGATTATCCAAGATACATTCAGACCACAATTTCTCAGCTCAAATTGTTAGATCTCAAGTCAAAAAGGGAAAAGGTGAGCAAATGATCCACGGGCGAATAATCTACTACTGAATCCTAAAGCTTTGATATATCATGGCAAGATCGGAAGCTAAATCCACAGTCAAAATACCCTAAATTATAACAATTTAATTAAATATCCATCTACAATAGAAGACCATAAACCCTAAAACCCACAAAAAAAATCCTCAAAACATCGAACAACAATGGCGGGAACAAAGAAGTAATAGATTCGCCACAAATTGGGCAGAACCCCCCAAACGTATGAGATTTCTTCAAGCCCTCAGAACAAGAACTGGTTGCAGCCAGAAAACACCAAACAGGCGGCAAACCGTTTTGACTACATACGACCAGAGAGAATCCACGACGAATTAGATGGGAAAAAGAAATAGGAACCCACAATGAACTTACGCAGGGAGGTCTCCACGATTCCAGGGAAAACTCAAACTCCGGGGCCGAAAACGGAAGATCAATAGAAAATTTGAAAGGTCCCCATCTGTTTCAGGGATTCAACTGTGAAAATATCAAAAGGGGAGGGAGAAATACAAAAGAAAGAGAGCTCAGAAACGCCATGGACATTGGAAGGAGGAGAGTTTCATAGCAGTTGAGGGGAGAGAGGTAGGAGAAGAAGGGACTGGGAGTAGAATGATACTGATTGATGCCCAAGAGTCGGGTCCAACAACTTAGAAAAGATGGTCTTTTGGATCTGTGGGCAGCCATGGTAGCTCTGGGTCCAATCCTAAACAATCTAGTTCGATGATTTGAACGTTGGATGAAAGTTCCACATCCGCTAATTTAGGAAATTGATCATCGATTTATAATCAAGAAATACTATCTTCATCATGTCGGGAGAGTCTATACTCAAAGTGAACAATATCATACCATTGTGGAGAGTCGTGTTCAACTAACGTGGTATCAAAGCAAGTATTATGAGTCTCGAAGACATAGTCAAAAAGTGACTAAACTAGTATTTTGTTCGAAGACTCCCGAGTTAAAACTCATGAGAGCTTATGTTCAACATTTAGGTTTGATAGTTAGTCGACGAATCAGATGAACACTTTTATAATTGATATAAATTATTTAAATTATTTCATGAAATAATATAATATTGATATTAAAATGTGGATGAAAAAGTGGGTGTTAAAAGAAGATGACTTAATTAAACTATAATTAACCATTCTTAATTAACTACAAAATAATATCAAATATAGATAATTAATAATACAAAATAAGTGTGAATTATTTAATATAAAATGTATACGTTTAATACGAAAAAGATTGACAATCTAATAGAAATTACAATATTACTCTCACGTCATCTTTATTAATGTTGAGCACGGATATTTAGATGAAAACGGTATGGCTCATACGACCAACATATAGACCCGATTGATGGATGCATCTCATTTATCGTTGGTTCGATTTTAAGATGGGTGATAATAACTATTTGGTGGAAAGTCAAACTAGAAATCGGTATGACGGAAACTTAAAGAATCATCATAATTTGTGTAAGAATAGCTCCATCGACCATAGTTTGAGTGTCGTATTTTATTATTGTTTTATATTCACTGTTTCCATAGTTGAAAGTAAGGGAATACGTCGAATAAAAATATCCTACATCTCGACATCGATAGAACATTTTACCAATAGCAGAAATTTTCACCCCACCTTGTCGAGAACCGTAATTTTCATCTTGGGTGATATGGTCAAATCCAATCTCACAAAAAACGAACTTGATTGTGATTGATTAGATTATCCTTCTCGAGCTTGGTAACCAAAGTTCCGACATTTGTATTAAATTGATAGCTATTTAGTTGTTTGTCGGACGTCCTAACTCTTCATTTATTACTTGTTCGACATTCATACTGGTCTTTGCAACTATGTTGGCAATCTCGACGTTTGTATTCTTAGATTCATCATTCAAATATATCGTTAAATTTATTGTAAAAATGGATAATTGTTATCATCATTTGGATCTACCACGATATCTACTGATTCATTATAGCTTTTTTATACTACTTTTTCATCCTTCGTTTCCGTACCTATAATTTGTAGTTTCATGTTATTGTAGCGTTTTATGTGTACTCGAGCAAACATACTCCAATTTTGATCACATAAAGATGACCGTCGTTCGAAACAAAAGCCACACAATGAAGTCTCATAAGTTGGCCATCAGGTGTATCTGTGTCATCTACCGTCATTATGTAATTGAGTTTATATATTTATCTCTATATCAACTCCGTCAACAATGTTGACATTTCGTTCGATATTTAATACCATGCTAAATATTACTAGGAGATTTTTATTTATTATTACTATTCCAAGTGTTCGAATGGCTTGTGACACCTTAATTAATCTCATGCATGTATTGTTTGACCTTCTTATCTTTAGTTACCAAAAAAAGCTTGTTATATTCTTGTGAGAGAAAAACGAGGTTTGGAACCTCCTCACTCGGACCACAATACGCTTTCTCCCTAAGCTTAGTGTCATAATCGCACTCATGTGGTAGAGGACAACGATTTTACGACACTTGTTCTAATCCAGCGAATAAGTCAGTCATGTGAAATTTTAGATTTTGTGGATGATATCGACGTATGCTCGAGCCTCGGGTCACGTTTGAGAGAAACAATTTGGAAAACATGAGCAAGAAAATACGTTGAAGACAATTAAAAAAAAAAAGCAACGTTATTAGCTAAAACCAAGTAGGCAACAACAACTACTTTGATAACATATAACCCAGATACGAAGAATTGACAACTAGTCACATTCATCTACCATACATTTTGGGTCATTTTAACCCTGACGGGTGTAGACATGATTTTGGTAACTGATCATACACCCACGTATTGACTCATAGTAAAAACTTATCTAACATGAAAGCAAGTAAAATGGGTTTGGAAGGGGCAGGCGCCATGAACAACACGTCCTGAACAACCATAACCGGGACACATGTGGTTACAATAACATGTCTCGGACAAATATGACTGTGACACCTAGAAATCTTCCCATAAAGAGAGAGAGAAAGAAAGGGTCATTAATTTGACTTTCGACATTTTGATAATAAATGAGATCCAGATTTTCTAACCATAGATGAAAAAAAAAAATAATAATAATAATAATAATAAAATAAAAAATAAAAAAAAGACCAATTTTGAAATTTTCACTTTTTTTTTTAAGCTTTTAATACTTCAAAAGAAAAACTTTTTTAAATTTAAAAAAGGTTAATTTATTGTCTCTTTGTACTGTCACCGACCGATTCAACTAATATTTTCAATATTTCAACCCGTTTAGTTTTGGAATATTATAAATTTATTTAGAAAACTTTATTTTTTTTTAAATAAGAAAAAATAGCATACTGAATGAAAGAGTATTGTTTATTGTAACAATTTTTTTAATATGATATAGGTGTCTTATTAAGTTTACTTTTTGATATAATTTAAAATATTAAATTACAATTTTGTTTTAAAAATTAAAGTTAAAATAAATCTTTGCCCCCCAAACGCTATAAACAACAATCACATGGTACTTAACAAAGAAATATGAACTCAAAATTAGAAAGATTAATATCTTAACAATTGAGCTACGTTTATGTTGGACTTAAAAAAGTGACAATTGTCTTACATGCAACAATCGAAGGGAAGACAAAATATCAACAATGTATAGTATACTGCAAGAAGAACGAGAGATTTAACAATGTATAGTATACTGCAGTAGGGTCGTTCATCCTGAAATTCCGGGTATAGAAACTCTTTTAAGCCTTCAAATTTCATGTTTTCAGTAATCCGTCAATAACGACGTGTATAGAAAACACGTTTCAATATATCCGTTGCCTTGATTTATAAGAACTAACTTGAGCACTATGAGAACAAAGATGAAAGGAATAACATTATAAAACTTAAGTATTCATAAACCTCTAAGCCTATCATCACATATAATACATAGGACAAAGACACTAAGGAAACAATACTATCAAGTGCAAACTCTTCTATGCTAACAATCCAACTAACAGAGATTAATTAACACAAGCAACAGTTCAAATCCCACCATTCCAAATGGCCTTGGTTTAAAGAAAGAATGTACCTAGATATGTGTGTGTGGTAGTACTTACTAACGAAAAGCCTCAGGAGAGCCAAAATCAGAAGACAATGGCGAAATGCGTAGTTCATGATCCTCCACTGCCTTAACCACCTCCTGTATCTTTTCCTGAGCCTCAGCCATGCTTGGCCTTTCTTCAGGGTAATGAGAGACACAATCTAAGGCAATAAGCAGAACAGAAATAGCCCATTTTTCGGCATTTCGAGCGACTTCCTCATCAAAGACTTCACATGTCCACTCTTCTCTTACCTTGGCTCTTACCCATTTGGGGAGATTGATCCTATCTTTTGTTACCATTTTTCCTGTTAATAACTCAAGCAATATGATTCCGAAGCTATATACATCAGCTTTCTCGGATAGTTTCTTCTCTGGGGCTGTGTACCCCTTGGAGGAAAGAAGACGTACACTCTTCTGGTCTAGGAAGTTTGTGATCCCGTATTCGCTGATTTGTGGTTCGTTGTTTTCGTTTAAGAGAATGTTCGAAAGTTTTAGATTCCCATGCGGAATCGAGGCTTTTGCATTTGATCTTTGGTATATAAATCCCAGACCCTTTGCTATTCCACTAGCTATGGATAATCTAATCCTCCATGGGAATGCTTGCTTTCCTTCAATACAGCCTACAGATAACCCAGAATAACCCAGAATAGTAAACAATTATCTCAAGAGATTCAATGGCTTTACAATAAATATTTGCTCATGTTAGCTTTGTTAATTGGTTTTAGAGTAATTTTTTAAAAAAGTATAGAGTTGAGACTCCACTAGTTTTTGTCGAGGATTATTGAAAGGAGTAGCCCCACATTGGCTAATTAAGAGGAAGATCATGGTTTATAAGTAAGGAACACTATCTCCATTGGTATGAGGCCTTTTGGAGAAACTAAAAGCAAAGTCATAAGAGTTTAAGCTCAAAGTGGACAATATCATACCATTGTGGAGAGTCGTGTTCAACTAACATGGTAAAAGAGCCATGTCCTTAACTTAGCCATACTAATCGAATCCTCAAGTGTCGAACAAAGAAGTTGCTAGTCTCAAAAGTGTAGTCAAAAGTGACTCAAGTGTCGAACAAATGGTGTACTTTATTTGAGACTTCCAGAGAAAGGAGCCGAGCCTTGATTAAGGGGAGGCTATTCGAGGGCTTCATAGACCTCAAGAGAGGCTATATGGTGTACTTTGTTCGAGGGGAGGATTGTCGAGGATTATTGAAAGGAGTAGTCCCACATTGGCTAATTAAGAGGAAAATAATAGGTTTATAAGTAAGGAAAACTATCTCCATTGGTTTGAGGCATTTTGGGGAAACCAAAAGCAAACCTATGAGAGTTTAAGCTCAAAGTGGACAATATCATACTATTGTGGAGAGTCGTGATTCCTAACAATTTTGTCTGTTGAAGATTTCCCAACTAGAGTATACTGCACTGCATATCAATTTATCAAATCTTAATTATAGGCTAATAGAAAAATGACATGGTAATCGACCTCTTCACAAACCGGAATCGGTTTGATCGAGGTAATTCCTAGGACTTTTCTTAACACTTGAGGATTGTAAACTTTCACTTTATCACAGATGCAAACGGCTATGTTTTGAGGAAACAAAATGAGAGTAAGGAAAGCTTTAGAAGGGTGTTTCAATGTTTACTTACTTTCAAGAAGTTCATGCAGACTTCCATTTCTCTGGTACTTGTAGATCAGTAGTTTCTCGTCATTTCCAGAATAATAACCCACAAGCGGCAAAATGTTTGGGTGCCGCAAGTTTCCTACTAGTCTCATGGTTTTACGAAATTCATCAAAGTTTATCTGCATTTTCCTCAATGTTTTGACAGCATAATATTGGCTCTTTAACCTAACCTTGAAAAGACTGGTGCAGATATTCAGACTTTGTAAATCTGCTGTTGCTTCAAGGAGGTCCTCCACTTTGAATTGTTCATCTTCTTCATTAAAGAACACGAGCTCTCGATGCTCTCGAAGGGCTTCGTCTGGTCGCTCTACCTCACTAGACACGTTTGACAGAGCAACAATAGGAGGAGACTTCTGAAGGGTCTTCTTAGACATCTCCTTCTTAAGCGCCAACTTTGAAGCCCTCTTGCATACTAGGAATGAAAATATCAAACACGTTATAGTACAGACAATAAGGATTACCAATAATATTATCCCTTTATGGTGAAGCCAGTGTGCTACCCCGCCGCTATCAGACATGCTGCTTTGTGAGCTCGACGGGATTGTGTCCCGCAGAGCCATCCATGATCTTAGAGACTTCTTATGTTTGAACTCCTTTAATTGAGGCGAGACAGTAGTAAAGCGATTGTTAGAAATGTCTATTCTCCTGAGATTTTTGAGTTTAGGCAGACTAAAAGGTACCTCCCCACTCAAATTGTTGTTGCTGAGATTCAAGTGGGTGAGCCAAGTACAATGCACAATTGAATCAGGAATGTTTCCTTGAATGTTGTTCTTAGCCAGGTTAAGAACTCTAAGACGAGATAGGTTGCAGACAGAATCTGCATCAATTCTTCCACTGAGGTTCAAATTCTCAAGCCTGATTTCAACAATAGCCCCCTGATGCCCATATTTTACACCCTTCACCTTATTCAACTGCAGGCGTAGCATCGATTCGTTCGTGCTAATCCCGAGAATCTCTTGTGGATCAATAGCTCTGATGAAACTGAGAAAAGCTCCAGATTCTGATAAATCACCATCCAAACAAGCTGTGAAAGATGGAGCATATACTGCAGCATAAAACAACCAGATCAGAAGCAAAACTGAATTCATGTCTCTCTGCATTTTTAGGGTCTTTGGGAGACTGGAAAATCATTCAACTAAGCATGATGAGACTCAAAGCTGAAGAATCCAAATATTTAGGTATTATTTTCAACAACATGTGAGATTTCCAATGCGGCGATGCCCTGAATATTCAGCAGTAACGTTAACTTCTATGTGACAATCAATCATCAAAATCATTTTACACCATCTGATTCAATGCCCTAATTACCAATTGGTTTACCACATCAATTAATCAATTCAATTCCTTGAGATTGCCTACACCACAACACGTATCAATTCTGATAAATCACCATCAATCCAATATCTAGTATTCATTTATAGTTTCAATGTAGGTTCAACTTAATAAATTGGCTGAAAATTTTCTATTAGTTGATCTGTAAGAACAAACCGAATTACTCACGGCATTGGACTTCTGCCATCTTCACCGCCTCGATCGAAACGTTTCAGTGTTTTCTTCTGTACTCTTTCAGATTCCCTCCAGTCCAAACTTCGTACGAATCTAAGCGTTCGACGTTTTTAAACGGCGATTATGCTGCCGTTCTTCATTGTCCGCCGCAGCCCGACCCGACCTCCGAGAATGGCCACTCGGCCATGGCGCGGTCGTTCGTGACGTTTCTCAGCTTCAGTTGATTCCATGGCGCTTCTATTCCTTCAACCTGATCGGATAATCAGTGTACCTTTTTCACGGCAACGAAGCGGGTTAGCTCCGGACACTGGGGGTCAGCCAGTGGGATTCACCTCCACGATTGCCTCCGACTCCTCCTAGGAGCATACCACCGCCAATTGTAAAGAATTTATACGTTTTTTCTTTCACTAAATTTTATTATAGTTTTAATAATATTAATAAACTTAAATATATATTATATATATATATATATATAGATATATATATATTTTTCTCATCTTTCAAAAAAATAAAAAAAATAAAATAAAATACCTCACCATAATATTCCTAATTTTCAAATTCCAAAATTAAATTTAATAATACATTTTTATTTTTCAAAAAAGAATTTAAAACCACTTTTTATTGGAAAAATATTTCTTCCACCCTTCACTTTACAATTTCGAATTATTCCCCTTTCAATTAAATAAGTTTAAAAAAAAAAAAAATCCAAATCATCATTTATCTCGATCACAAAATATCTTCTCCTCTCGTTAATTTTAATAGTCGGTGTCTCCACTAGCTATAGGGCGAAGTAAGACATTCAGCTAAGAGCTGCCAGCAGCAAGTAAGGAAAGGTACTTCGAAAGGGCAGGATAAGACAAGACAGCTAGATTGAAGGTAAGGAAGTCTCGTCCATAAACTGTTGGCTGGGTGGTTGTCGACGAGGAGGATAGTCTTTAAAGATAATAAATTGTTGTGGAAATGAATTCAGAAACTTAAATGGGAGGATTCTTGTAAAGATTTGTTCAATTATTTGAAGCTGAAAAATAATTTGTTGTTGTCTTATCTTATTTTGTGAGATCGATTTCTAACTTGAATTTGTTTAAAATTCAGGTGCCTAGATGCGTTTGAATGATGAAAAATAAACTCTTCATGATCTACTTGTCAAGAACATCATTTGTTGTTTTTCGTTGTAGGAAAATGTTCAAATTTGAAGTTCATTTCTGACTTCGTGTTTGCTTCAACCTTCTAATTTTTTCTTTACCAGTCGTTAATGAAGCATTAAACTCGAGTGATTGTCATCGTTTTTCTGTTTTGATGTTGCATAAATTATTCGAGTTTTAACCCTGTAAGAATGTTGAGTATTGTCCATAAAATTGATATTCGTGTTCAATTAATTACCACCAATAAAATCAATCAATTAAAAATAAATAAATAAATATATTGGACTTTCCCTCTCACTATTTTAAAAGACATCTATTAGAGAGAGGTTTCTACCCAGAATGTTTCCTTCTCTTATTTCCAACTAGTGTAGGATCTCACAAAATCTAAGAGAAAGATGATCTGTTTCTATCATAGGACAAAAATATTTTTTTTTAAAAATATTTAAAAAAAAAAGTTTGATGTATTAACTCTGCTCTTAAAAATTGGTGGGTTTTTTTTAAAATTTAATTATTTTAAGGATATTAATACATTTTTAAAATGGTAAGAATATTTTTGAAACAAAATATAAATAATTTCCATCCCTATATTTTGTACACCGTGCAAAATTTAATAGTATATTTTTTAGTTTAGCCCATTTATATATAGGGATAAATTTTGTTTTTCGTTAAGTTAATATAAACTACAATTTCGTCTAATTTAATAAAATTGTAAACATAGGTTGTAATTTTGTTTTTTTTATCTGTATTAGTATTCAAAAAATCTAATCAACCCAACTCAACTAGAATGATCAGATTGGATTACAAATTTAGCTGGGTTCATTTCAAATAAATGAAAACTTAAAAACTCTTAAAATAAAATTTTAATTATTTAAAATGTAATTCTCTAAATTATATATTAAAAATAAATTACAATATTTAAAAGTAAAAAAGAGATATTTTAGGAATAGCATTTTAATTTTAATAAAAATTATTGGAGTTAGAAAAAATTTAGACTTTGTAACCTAAGTCTAATTAATACATAAAACAGAATATTTGAATAAATATTTAAATTCCAACATTTTTAAAAACTCAAATATTGTTTTTTTTAGTTTCATTAATTTCACAATAAAACTACATTATATTAAAATTTGTGTTTTCATCGTTATTGAAAATTGAAAAATATTTTTTAAAATAACAAAAAAAAAGAAAAATATTTCTTTTAATTTAGCCCTAAATTCATTAGAATGGAATGAAAATGGATTAAAAAGGGATACCTTATCCCAGAAACATTTCTTGTAGAAATTTCCATTGAATTCTCTCCATGATCCGACCTACCCACGCTTTAATGGCAATTCCCTTAAGCAAGCCGTTCATGTAGAAGAAGACAGAAGGCCGAAGACGCTACAGGACGAGCCACCAGCTACGCTCATCAACAACCCTTAAAGATGATGATTCTTCAGTATCTTCAATTTTGAGGGTTAGGGTTTCTGCAACTCGAACGATTCCATCATTCTATTCAATTTCTTCTTCCAATTCCTCCAATGGCGGACCTCAAAGAAATCTCAGATGCGCTGAAACTCGTAGATTCCAAGACACAGAACTTGAAGAAAGCATTTGAAGACCTTCAAGGCCACTCCCATCTCCTCGATTCCTTTTCCCTCTCCTGGTCCGACCTCGAATCGCACTTCACTTCAATCCAGAACTCTCTCACAAAGAAATTCCACGAGCTTGAGTCTATGCAGTTGGAAGTGATTCAAAATCAACCAGAGGAGAAGGAGCCGTGTTATTCATTGCGCGTGGAAGTGGAGAATCGGGACGAGCCGGATGGGAGTGCCGATTGTGTGTCGCCTCGGTCCGAGATGAAGCTTCTCTGTGAGCAAATGGACGGTAAGGGGCTGGGTAGATATGTTAGTGATTTGCCCAAGGAACGTGAATCAGTCAGGGATGATCTCCCGGATGCACTTAAGTGTGCGCCGGATCTAGAAGCTCTGGTTCTGGATGCAATGGAGGGATTCTTCCGTGCCAATCCAAAACCGAAGCTACATAACTTGAAAATGTCCAATGTGAGGAGAGGTTGTGTACTATTGTTGGAGACCCTGATGGATAGTTGTCGAGATGTACACGATCATGTAACAGAAAGGGCGAAGAAATTGGCGCTGGATTGGAAACAAAGTTTTGGTAAACATGGGAAGGATCCGTTAGATGCATTAGGGTTTTTGCATTTGATTGCAGCTTATGATTTGTCATCGGAATTTGAAGTGGGTGAGCTTGTTGATTATTTCATTATAATTGCTCGGTATCGGCAAGCTACAAAGTTGTGCAAAGTCATTGGCTTGGGCGATAAAGTATATGGTTGGTATATTCTTTTGAAACATTGTTTTATAGGAAGCAGAGACAATCAGTATTTTATTTTAATGAGAATGAACATGTAATTTAGCCTAGAAAATATTAAGTTGGTGTGAAAGAACTTCAGGGGCGATGTAGACAGATCATAAATTTTGAAGTTAGTTTATCCTATCTCAGTTTGAAGATCAATGTTGGGTGCTCGCATATTTTAGATTTTGATAATTTCTTGATCTCATTATGTAGGCCATAGGGTGTTGCTTGTGGTTGCGTGCATTCGTTATCATATTACTTTGCTTTGTTGCAGGAGAAAATTGTTCAAACTGATGAACAAGCAGTTCAAAAAACTGAATTTTGGTGGTGGAAAATCGTAGTTTCGAAGATATTTGGATCTTAGGACGATTTCTTGGTATTGCTAAGGCAAAGTGCTGAATGTCTAACATGGAGTATAGATAACCAAGATAATTTTTATTAAGTGTATATATTGATCACAACACTCTTGAAGCTTTATTTTTAAGAGGAACATGAAGTAGTTATGTAGACATTTCATATTGGTTGAGTATTATAAATTGAACGAATCGATCTTTAAGCTTGTGCTTGAAGGTAAATATAGGACAAGTACGAAAAGAGAAGTAAAAGAGTTTGTAAGTGTTTATATATTTGCAAGCTTGCCTATGTATTAGTTATCGACATTCTTTACAGTACTATGTTAGTGTAATAACGGATTGCTCTTTACTGAAATTGCAATATTCTTGGTGATGTTCTAACAGATCTTGTTCAGAAACTGCTAGACAAGGGAAAGCAACTTTTAGCTGTCAAATTCATCTTTGAGTTTGAGTTGACGGACAAGTTCCCACCCATTCCCATCTTAAAAGAGTATGTGAGGGAATCCAAGAAGGCAGCCAAGGCAGTTTGCAGGGCAGGAAAAAACTCTCTCAGAGCACTGGTATTTACATCCAATCCAACCTTATTTGCTATTTGATTTACTTACAAATTTGAGAGGAAAGAATTGTTTCATTACTTTAATTTGTGGAAATGTTATCGAACAGAATGAGTCTACCGCGAAAGAACTAGGTGCTTTAAAATCTGTGGTCAAATTTATTGAAGAATACAAGCTTGATGATGATTATCCACAAGTGAACCTGCAAAAGCGTATTGATCAACTCGAGAAGCAGAGAACCCACAGGAAGCGCCCTGCGGTAGCTTCTCCTGTTATTGCCAGACATAAACAGCCACACCAACCACTACAAGCGAAACACCGGTTCAAGAAACAGAAATTGCTGCCAAAGAAGCATATGCGACGGCAGTTTCCAATTAATCACCTGCACATGGCTGGTCCAGGTGGCTCTGCAGGAGTTCCAAATATTGTTGGTTTTGGGAATCCAGCTTATCCCCCATACCGGCAAACACACTTACATTCTGCAGGTTTGGTTGCTGATCTTACTGCTCCTTATCAACAATCTCTTCTACAGCCAGCAGGTTTGTTGCCAAATCATCCTGTTTCATATGCACAATCACATCTACAGCCAGCAGGTGTGTTGCCAGATCAATCTGCTCCTTATGAGAGCTCATCTATGGCTTATAATATGGCTGTGGCAGCGTCCACTCCAGCTGGTGCCTCTTATCATGGCTCATCAGCTGAGTATTATGGTATGGCAGGAGGCCCCATGGGTTTTCCTGGAAATGCATCCACCTCTAATTCTCACGTATACCCATCAGAACCATATGCACCACCTGGATATGGTGTGGGTGTGCCTCCACCCTACCACCAATCTTACTATCCCCAGTAGTTTTTAAATTGTCTTATGATAATATACTTTTCGTATCATCTGACTATGGTGGGATATAACAGGAACATGGCATCGACCATCTTCCTATCTTTAGTAGTACTATCCATGCCTTCGGTTTGTGTTTCTCATAGTACGGTTGAAATGTTAACTTTTTCCTGACTTTGGCACAGAGTGCCACTACCATTAGAAGGCAAACTTGTTCTTCTAGTCATGGTTTCTGTAGGACTTGAAATGATCCATTGATCTTTTGTATAGCCTGCTTCTTACGTTTTCGTGTCATTTTTCTTTCAGAAACTTGCATATAGAAAAGTGTGCTTGGGAAAGGGTGCTTTTGATTATAGGTTTTGCTTGAGAACTACTTTAGTAGCACTTTAATATAAAATGGTTAATGACAAATCACTTTGATATTTGGTTCTAGGTTTGTTTATCTTTGAAGAGGACTTCCTCATCAATCACTTAGGTCAAAAGCACTAAAAAAGTGCTTTTTTTAAGAAGTACTTGCATCAAATGCTCTCCTGTTCTTATTGATTTAATCTTTTGAATGGATATTTTGGGTTCTCTCTTGGGAAAAGAGATCCCACAATCTGAATTGGATGCATCATTCTGCATCCATCTAAGAGGATGGGTGCATGAACTTAATTTCTCAAAACCTCCTTGTTTCTTGTGATAAGCTTTTTCTCTCACATTTAGATGAATTGTTATATTATGTTGTTACCTTGCATAGAAAGTTTTGTAGAAGGCCTGAAATCTTGAGTTGGTGGCTGATTTGATTTGTATTGAAACAGGGTTTGTGTTCTTAATGCTATATGTTCATATAAAAACAGGTTATGATGCTCAAAGTTGAGTGATTCTGTTTGATACTAATAATGGGATTACTTTGTTCAAATTGGTAAAGCAATTATGTTCTTTCTTGTATCTATTTTGCTCATTGCTACTGTAATTCATGTTGCTTGGGTTATGTGAATATGGTCCTTCCATGTTTGGTCATCAGTTATACGGGCAAACATTAAATTGTTGTCCAACATTCAAGAATATTTTAGATTAGTTTGCAACAAATTATCTCATATACTACATCTATGATGCAAGATTGAATGTTAGTCTACTGAATTCTGCTATTCTTTTCTTCGGTCGAACCAAACTTCGGAGGAGTGAGCGATGGTTTCAATATCTTAGACGACATGACAATTCTATGTTCGGTTTTTTTCAACTGTCGTCTTGATTAACAAGGTAGGTGCAAAGCTTTCATCTTACTATGTTGTTTCTCTCCGAACATACCTATACCTTTAGTTTCATAATAAACATATATGAAACCGCTCGAGGCCACCGCTAGTAGATATTGTTCGTTTTGGTTTATTACGTATTGTTATCAGCCTCACAGTTTTAAAACGCGTCTACTGGGGAGGTTTTTACACTCTTATTGTTTCGCTCTCGTCTCTAATCAATGTGATATCTCACAATTCACTCCCTTAGGGGCCTGGCGTCTTCCATGGCATCGCTCGGTGTCTGACTCTGATACCATTTGTGATAGCTCGAGGTCACCGCTAGCAAATATTGCTCGCTTTGGTTCGTTACATATTGTTGTCAATCTTGTAGTTTTAAAATGCATCTATCAGGGAGAGGTTCCCACTCTGGAATGTTTTATTCTTCTCCCTAACCAACGTTAGATCTCACAATATATATCATACATTCACATAGAATAACAACATGCATATATAGTCTTGCACGCGGTTGATATTAAGTATATTTACATGGTTTGGAACATGCACATCAGAGTCTATTATAACTACTTTAGTATTCTTTTGATGATCTTCTCAAACGTTCCAATAACTTTTTGCTTTTTTTTCACGCGTTATTTTAATTTGGAATATGTTTTAGTATAACATTATACATAACTATTGTGAAATTATACATTAAAGGTGATCATGAGATGAATGAAGGAAGATGGTGGAGGATGTTCAAAAACCTCGTAATTTAAATCTCATAGAAAGCGAAGCAAGAGAAAATATCGGAATATTCGATGTCTCAATTCAAATTATACCATTTTGGATTTAGATTATGAACATATTTAGGTTGGGTCGAGTTCAAATAAAATAAAATTTTTATGGGTTGAGTTATTTGATGGATTTTTCTAAAACTAGATTGAATTAAACCACACGGTTTAGAATTTATGGTTATTTTTAAAATATACACTCTTTTTTATCCCAATACAATTATACACCTATTTTAATTTCATGATTATTTATTCTTCTCTAAGAACAATTATTTGGAAAATAATTTTTTCAATAGTGATTTTAAGTATTGATTTTGTAGACATAGTTTAGTGGGTTGATGAAATCTCAAAAAGGACGTTCTACTTTAGCGGAAGAATGAACGAATCATGTCACTCGGACTTTCGAATAGTGAATCTTCTCTTTTGGATCCTAATCTCAAGTGAACATCGAACCTCCTCTATGAGAAAATTTTAAGTACGGTAAAAATATGGATACTCATTTCATTTATTGTCTGTCACGTCAGCATCATTTTAAAAATGACATGGGATCCATTAACATTAAAAAAATATATGAATGCAAAGTTATAAAGTGAACATAAGTAGTATGATTCTCCCATGATACTGTAATTTTTTCGAGAAGAAACTCGATATCTTGCCCTCTTGTAGCCTCAAAAGCTTACTTTTTGGCTCACAATCTTTGAGAACAAGGTTAGGCGAAGCTAAGACATTTCCTCTCCTTTTCTAGGCACGCGTGAATAACCCGTTCTCGTTCATGGTATATATGCTATCACTCCCATCAATCGATGTCTTTCTCTCCTTAACGCCCCTTAAAAAAAACCCTTATTCCGACGTATTTTCAGTTCTTAAACTTTCACGAAAATAACTAATTAATATTTGATCTTTAATATGTAACTATATAGTTAATACACTTTAAAATTTGTAACAATTTAATCTTTATTGTAAAAAATTAATTACCAATTTTATTATATAACGACTTCGTTTATATCACATTTAATTATTAACTAATTTATTAATCTACGCATAATTATTTTTTTATTAAATCTTAAAAATATTTTTCATCGCAAGAATTAAATTTTCGATAATTCACCCATAATTCTAATTCACGAATTCCATAAAAATTCAGCTCCAAAAATCATTTTTTTTTTCTAAAATTGTATTAATTTTTTTTATTATAACTATGTTTTACCTTAAAAATATTTTTATTTACAAAATGGTAAAAATTATAACACATTTTAAAATTTAAGATTAAAAATAAAATATTTATGGAAGTTTGAGGGGTAATCCGTTCGGAAATTAATTATTATAAATATTAATATAACTTAAAAAGAAATTGATATTTTTGGTAAATGCTTTTATAAACTAAATATATATAAATCCCAAAATTTGAGTCAAAATTTCAAAATTAGGCTTTCAAACGAACCGAGCCGGGAAAAGACCGATCAGTCGGTGCCGGGAAAATTTCTTCTCGCCTCCATGCTTTCCGGCCGCTATCTCTTCCATTTCTACTGGATTATTTCATTGATTCCGTCAAATTTCAAGCTGCTCAGTCGTATCCTCGTTCCTTCATCCAATTGTTTGAGCTCATAAAGGAGATTATGTGACAAAACTTATAGCTAGTAATGCCCTTGGAATTGTTTGAGCTCATGAAGCCTATACTAGGCTTGTTGCAGGAGCTGGGGCTATCCCTTTATTTGCCGATCTTCTTCAGTGCCCTGACCTTGCTGGTAAGAAGATTGCAGGGGAATCGATCAACTTACCAGGGATCCAGATCTGCTGTAACTTTTTCCTGTTATACTACTTTTTCATAGGTCTTTTGTAGTCTAATTCGTATGCTCTCAAACATAAACACAATATATGAATTCAAAATTAGATACACTGCACTTATTTGCATAAAATGAGGAATAAACATGTTTATAAATAACACGTTTCAATGTTTTCATGCTCAATTATTTGTATTTCAAATACTGCATGAATGAAATAGTTATACTTTGGAATGATTTGACATCTTGTAAGCTGTAAGAAACATTCATAAGAAGATTATAAACCTAAGATTGCTCATACTTATTTGAATCTTTAGCTCTCCGTTTTAATTTAGGGGTGGAATTTCAGCTTTCGAAATAATATGTATGTATATATATGTATGTATTGTTATTTTAGACATTCCTAAGTTATTGTGATTATATTATGAGTTATTATGATTGAGAGAGAGTTGGGACCTTGCTTCTCTGTCATAAGTCATTCCTGCTGTGGTCCTTAGCATTGGATTGAGGACAAGTTGGTTTGGGTATTGTACTCTTCTGGCGTTTTTATATGCAGCTCCTTTTTCTGTGCTTCAATTTCCTCTTCCTTGATTAATTGGATTCATTTCATTTTCAAGATTTTGAAATTGGAGGTTTCAAAAATGATGAAGTTCTTTTTGACTTCACTATTTTGAGGTTTATCTTTTGTTTGTACCTCCAGTGGTCCATGTTCTGTAGGGATTCAAGAAAGGACTATAGTTGGTATAACTCTTTTTCCAGCATAGTATGGGGCAGATCCTTGCAAATGTTCAGATTTGACCTCACTTCTAATTTGGATTTTAGTGGGCTATGGGAGAATAGAGGGAAATTTTTGGGAAACAGATTTTTTCTTTCCTTATGTTTATTTTATGATGTATTCAACTAGAGAAATATAAAGATTTTTTAGGACACATAATATGAGCTCGAGAAGATTGTGGAGCTACGCATTTCAATGCCTTCACATAGGCTTTGGATGCTATTTTTCTCTCGTAATATTCTTCTTTTCTGTTTGGCTGTTGTTTATTTGATATTTAAGGTTTCTGTTTGTAAGGTTGGGGTCGAAGTTCTTACTTTTTGTTTGCTCTTTATATCCTCAGGCCTCTTTTGTTTGTTACATTTTGTATTCCATCAATAAATAAATCATTTTTGTAGCTTTATTTCTTTTAAGAAACAAATTGCATTGTATAAAATTTTTAAAAGGTAAGGAAAAAAACCCACTGGAGCTTAAGAAAGGCACTCCAACTAGAGTTTTTATAGGAGAGGAAATAGTTGCATGAATATTTTGGGAAAGAACTCCAAAGAGAAGCTACAAAAGAAATGTATCCCCTAAATTTGAGGGTTCCTTGTGTTCATTTTGAAATATTCATCTATTACTGCCTAGCCAAACCTCCCACCAAATTTCTTTTATAGGACCAGACTAAAGAACTCCAGCTTTCCTTCTAAAAGAATGTTCCACAATTTAACAAGTCATGCTGTTCTGTACTGAAAAATCATAGTCTTATGCTGGAAGTGCTAAAAAGACTCCACCTTAAGGTTTAGTGCCAAGGAAAGATCAAACGGCTAGTGCTTTCCATCTGTTTTACAGAGGATATAGCAGTTCAGGAAGAGAGCGTTGTGAGGCTGTCTTGCTTGTAACCTGTGATTTATTATAACGGCCCAAGCCCACCGCTAGCAGATATTGTCCTCTTTGGGCTTTCTTTTTCGGGTTTCCCCTCAAGGTTTTTAAAACGCGTCTGCTAGGGAGTGGTTTCCACACTCTTATAAAGAATGCTTCGTTCTCCTCCCCAACCGATGTGAGATCTCACATTTATGCTTGATCCTTCATGAACAGCAGTCCAGATGATCACTTTCATCCTTTTAGGGTACTTTTCTTTCCATAGAGCCTTGAATAGTGCCTTTGGTGCAGGGTGATCTGCTGTAAGCTTTCTGAAGAGAGACTTGCAAGTTAGAATACTTGAAGGATCTATTTTACAAACTATTCTGTCCTCCAAATTTCCAAAAGCATGTCCATTCCACTCTTTAAAGTAATTTGGAGTTCGAATGACTAATGTTGGTCTCGACACTGTTGAATTGAGGAGTTTTTTGCTACTGGTCTACTCGTAACTTCAAAATTTTACCATCTTGCCAACTTTGAAGGTACAAATCTCAATCAGAATGACTGAAAGTTCCAAAACATGCATCCTTAAGCTGCAGCTTCCGGCTTTTGTTCTTTTCATATGTTTTCCACCCAAATCCTTCCTTGCTTAACTTACTACTTATTTGTCTTTATGCCTTAAGAAATCATGCTTCAGAAGCTATTTGATGAGGGAAAGTATTTATGACTGCCATATTGTTAAAATGCCCTAAACTTCTACTTCTTAAGGATGGGTAGCAATGCCTTCAAATCTATTCCTATGTCAAAAGAAGTAGAATTGTTGGGAGAGGAGTCCCATATCGGCTAATTAAGGGGTTGATCATGAGTTTATAAGTAAGGAATACATCTCCATTGGTATGCGGCCTTTTGGGGAAACCAAAAGAAAAGCCACGTGAGCTTATGCTCAAAATGGACAATATCATGCCATTGTGGAGGTTCGTGGTTTCTAACAGAAACCTTTTAGAAAACCAGTCTCAAAGGCTCATGAGAGCAATCTACGTAGGCAGTAAGCTACATCAATCTCTAAGTTCAATCACATATTGTTTTCATTTAGATAGAATAGATGGAGGCTACGATGATACTATGCCTCTCATTGTTCAAAGATGTGACTGATAGATATACATGAAAAGTTGTTAAAAGAGTATTAGACTATTATAATGTGACAATTTTTATTTTGAGCACTATTGATAATTGAATGCATATTGAACTGGAAAGTTTTTAGTTGAGTTCTCTCTACCCTACTGCTAACTCCAAGTTGAGTTATAATCAGCAGGACATCTAATATCTAGTTGCACCTCGTGACACATGCATAAGATATGAAAGAGGGGAAAGGTCCCTCCCTCCGTCCCCCTTCCCCAATACCAATTGAATAGGGTTTGATTGATATTGAAATTATATGATTTATATTGCCATGTAGGTTTTCAACTGACTTTGCGTATGAAAGCTTTTGAGATCTTATCACAGCTTCATTTTTTGGCTGATAGCCTCTTAGCCTCTCTCTACTGTGGCAAGTTGGTCTCTTGAACCTTCCTCAAATGAAAGGATGAGTACCAGGAATTATTCAAATGCACTTCCAAAAAGAGGTTGCAGGGTTTAACCCGAATCATTGGTCAATTAAATCCCTTCAAATTTGGTTTAGAAAGAAGCTTCGATAATGGATTTGCTGCTTTCATTTGGAAATAAAAAACTTGAAAAAGAATGTAGTTTTTTCCCAACAGTGGCCCCATGGAGGGTTAATACTATGGATTAGATTCCGAAGAGCTCTGGCTACTTCATTTATTTACTTCTATTTTTAAATTTTTTTCGGCTAATCAGAGGGCATTTGTAACAGCCCAAGTCCACTGCTTGCAGATATTATCATTTTTAGGCTTTCTCTCAAGGTTTTAAAACGCGTCTGCTAGGGAGACGACACCCTTATAAGGAATGTTTCGTTCTCCTCTCCAACTAATGTGGAATATTACAATCCGCCCCCGATGTGGGATCTTACAATCCGCCCCGATGTGGGATCTCACAATCCGCCCTCAATGTGGGATCTCACAGCATTTGTTTGTGTACTGTTCGTTTAGCTTTTTACTTCCTGGTATCTGCTGCTGGATGCTTTTGGGATGCATCGGCATTTCCACGAGGACTGCAAATGTGCAATCTCTCATAGTTGTGGATCATTCGTTCAAAGACGAGACTGAAGTTCTTTGCAGTAATACCATTAAGGATTTGAGGCCTCACAGAATTTCTTGCTTCTTGTTGGCCTGTTTTTAAGTTACGTTATGTAATTATAGTCATTTTCTGTTCTTGGCAATCGGATGCATTTTTCTATGCTCCTTGGCTGCCAGTGACGTTTCTTATCTTCCTCATTTGTATTTTAACCATTTCTTTGTGATGGATTACCAAATCCCAAGACAAGAAGGAAAAGAAAAGAAGAGCACCTGCTAAATAAGGTCAACTTTAATGTTAATGCTTTCCAAGTCCTAATAATGAAAAGGGAAATTTTTACTGATTTGGACAACTCCTTTATTACTCACAGCTTCCATGATCTTGTATCAGAAATTGGTATGTTGTTAACAGGAGACATAGGTTATGGTTTATAATTATATGAGCTTGAGTTTGGTGTAGTTTGTGTTTGGAATTTGGTTTGTGTTTGCAAGCTTCTGACTCCATCCGCAGGCGTTTTTAATGTAACACAGCCACTTGGTTGGCCGTTCCCCCGCAGCAGTGTGGTAGCAGAGCAGCTGTGGGAGGTGAGAATATGGCATGGAAGTAGCTGCTGCCACAGCCTCCAATGGCATCCTAGGAGGCGTCGTACACACACTGCATCCACTATTTCATCAGCTAAGCTTCTTTTATACTGATTCCTTATAATTATATGACATGATTAGCAACTCCATGTTTAGATCTCCAAGTGTTGATGGCAGATTATGACACCCAGGTGAAGAGAGAGAAGGAAATCTCTTTATTCTGTTTTGCTTAAAAAGCGCCATTTTAACGTTTAAGATGTTTTGTATTCGACCACAATGAGTATGTCCTCATTTCGCCTTCTACTTTTGTTCTATGGCACACTATTAAGGTTAAATTTCGTACGACTTTTAGAGTGATGAAAAGGGTTTCTACCCTTTATTGGATCATGTCTTTTATTTCATGAAGTTAAAAGTTGGCTTTGTTAAATTTTGAGATAGTATAAAGTGATGCATGTTTTATAGTATTAAATTTACTAGTTAAAAGCAGTACTTTCAAATGTTATTTCAAATGTTATTTCAAACTCAGTATGAAATAACGCTGATTTTTCAATTTTTAACCGGCTATAGATGAAGATCAAATTTCATAATACACATGTCAATCAATACAAATTGTAATCACGTCATCTTAGATTCCTAACAATGTCAACTTAACGTAAACTCGTAAATCCCCATCTATTGTCAACCAATAGTTTGTCATGTTTCAAAACACAAGGAAAGCGATCGTGGCTAGAAAGATCATCATATTGGCCCGCATTTAAATAGTAAATACCATAATTGAGGTATGATGTCATATTTTCAGAAAAGATCTATTATTTTTACGAAAAGCACATTTTATTGGTGCAAAAGGGGAGAAAGAAGTTAAAAGAATGAAGCTAGAATCCGAGCATAGCGGTGTGAATTGAGAAGAAGACATGGAGGAAAAAAATAGAGTTAGAGAATAGAGAGAAGTGTTGAAGGGATGAATGCTTCAAAATGTAGTGCAATGGGTAGTGGTGGATTTTGGAGGTTTGGAAATTAGCTGTAAGAATATCTCATAAGGTGGGGCAATAGGTTTCACTCATTCCTCAATGGACTCGTGGTCTTATAAACAAACTTCCAAACCCTACAATCCAACAAGGTGTCATTCCCATGTGTCTTTTGAACGAGCGTTTACATTTAAGTGTAACTAAATACTAAACTAAGTCGTTGTAACGTTAAGATTATCTGGGGTAGTTTGTTATATGAAGGTGGTATTGACTCGTGATTGTAGAGGAAGAAAAACTCCTATTAAATATCAAAAAAAAGTATTTTAGTCATATGATATCCACATTCGTTGGGGAGGAGAACGAAACACCCTCTAGAAAGGTGTGGAAACCTTTTCCTAGCAGATGCGTTTTTAAAGCCTTGAGAGGAAGCCCAAAGAGGACAATATTTACTAGCGGTGGATCTTGACCATTACAAATGGTATCAGAGCCAGACACCGGACTATGTGCCAACGAGGAGGTTGTTCCCCGAAGGGGTAGACACGAGGCAATGTGCCAGTAAGGACGCTGGGCCCTGAAGGGGGTGGATTGTGATATCATCCCACATTGGTTGGGAAGGAGAACGAAACACATTTTATAAGGGTGTAGAAACCTTACACTAGCAGACGTTTTAAAGCCTGGAGGGAAAGCCCGAAAAGAAAAACCCAAAGAGGACAATATCTGCTCGCGGTGAATCTAGACCGTTACAAATTAGTTACTTGTACATATCGTAAACCAACCTTCCCTATCCGTAATTTCTATTTCCATTTGGTTTCAATTTTATTAAATGTAGTTGATATTTGATCTACTACAAATAGTCTCAAATACACCATTGGAACATATTGATATCCACTCGTAACATAAATCAACAAGAAGTTACGGGTTCGTTAGGTAATTTAAAAACGAGAAGAACTAAATCGATATAAGAGCGAAGGAAGCACAAAAGGATACATTTTTGCACATGTTAAGCTGTTCTAATTCAAAGGAAAAGAGAAGAGCATTCAAAGCAAAGTCCCCTTGAAAAGGCACAGCACAGCACAGCACAGCACAGAACAGAACAGCCCCTCAGACAAACAGACTTGAAATCATAAACCAATAATTGAATTCAACGAACGCCTACAAAAGCTACATTCCTGCCTCTCAATCCATCTCTCTCCTTGGAACTCTCTACTTGGCCTTTCCATCTTCCCACCTGCTTCTTCCCTTTACGATTCAAAAATCTAATCGAAAGCTTAAACTAAACTAATGCATCGATAAATTTTCTCAAAATATCACCGACCCACATCCTATAAATAGAGATACAGATATTCAAACATGCCTCAAAGAGCTACCTGACGAGTCTTGTTGGCGAAGACGTGAAGAGTTGGAGATCGATTTTCGTTTTTTTTTTTTCCTTTTCTTTTGAGAATGAGTAGTGAAAACTGTAATGCCAGAGCAATGAACTCCTCCATTGCCTTGCTGCAGGAGAGATTTAGACGACTGCAGAAAGCTAAGGAGTTGAGAGAGCGGAAAGAGGTTCAAAGGCTGTCGTCTGAGTCGATACGGGCCAATACAGCTGCGTGGTCTGAGCAAACTGGCTTATTTTTCCATTCTGAACTAGTTCTTCCACCTAAGTCACCATTCCAAGGCTCTTCATACCTTCAACCAAGCTTGGAAAGCAGAAAATCTCATCTTCAAATCACAGATGATCTTAGTTTATCAGAGATGGGGTCAAGAGAAACAGTCATGAACAGAACAAACTGTGTTGATGATTTAAATATTGACACCTCTCTTCATCTGTGAAACATTATAACGTTAGTTTATTGTTTGTTGGTGCTTGTCTAGCGTTTTGAATTTAAACCTTCACCTTCTATATGGTGTTGTAAGAATGAGGGAACAAAAATGAGCTATGATCACTGATTTCTATCACTACTATGATCATCGTTTTGGTGCAATCTAGAGAGGCTATCATCAAGTCTCTCTGATAATATATTATCATTTTCTACACTACCAGACTCCCCATTACTGCTCCATTTCTTCTCCATGACTTTAGGGACAAGATGAGCCACCTCACCTTTATCGTCGTTCACCCGTTCAAACCGAACAGCACTAACCTTTCTAGCATTTCCTGCTAATATCTGCACAAAGGTCCAACATATCAACCCTAATACTCCGAAATTAAAGAAACCGAACGAGACTGAAAAAGAAGTGAATGCTTGTTTTCCTTTTTTTCTTCGAAGGAGAAGCTTTTTTTCTTTGAAGGAGAAGTACAATTAACAGCCAGAGTAGATCCCGACCAAAGAGTACTTTCTATAATAGTTATTAATAATCAATGTTAAACAGCCTATAATCAGCTTAATACTAAAATCCAAATATGAAAGTTAAGGTATCGTATCATTGACTAAAAGGAAACGACGAAAACGGTATCATATGCAGATCAATTATGAAAGAGTGGCAGATGAGAAATGATAGGCTGAACGATTTTCCGAAGCTTTTTGGTACTTCCCAACAAATTATACCAAATGAAATTGTAGACAATACAGAAATAAAATTATACCTCGATATTAAAGATTAGGCGTTTTTGCTTCTGATTTTTGTTTTCAGAATTCGACTCTTCTGCTTCTTCATCTTCCTTTTCAAGGACCACTTTAACACTTTCACCCGTCCTTGGGATATATCCAAAAGCCTCACAAACAAAACCCGACACCGTTTCATATTGATGACCCTATAGTGGCAAGAAGTAATATGTAAGAATTTAGTAATAAGCATTCAAAACACAAATTAAATAATATACAAACAAGCGTAGGTACATTTGTACATATATGCATGAATATATTTAGGATGTCACGAATGTGAGATAATAACTCAGGCTTATTTTGGGTCCTTTGTAAGGAAAGAAATCAAAGAATAATTCTGGACAAGAAACAATCTTTTGATGCTTTCTTTTATCTTGTTATTTATTTTGCTGTCTTGGTGTAAAGGTTTTAACCTTCTCGCTTCATATAGTTACGATCGATCATTTTGACTAATTGGGAAAATTTTTGGAACTCTTGTGATCCATCCCTTTTTGTAAATTTCATACATCAATGAAAACGTATCCTATAAAAAAAAAAAAAAAAAAAAAAACCAAACAGAAACAAGGGGTCAAGGGAAGAGGCATTTTGATTTAATAAAAGGTAAACTACCTCTGGCATTTTGATATTTAGATCTTCAGAGAGCTGATCGATTGCGGTATTAGCATCCACATCATATACTCCATCGGCTCGCATCACAATGTAGCCAGTTTTCTTCTGGATCTCCTCCTTTAGTTTTTCGAAAATGAAAAACAAAAGAAAAATCATTAAAAACATAATAGCACGAGTGCATGACAAACAATATGGCTGTGCTTATACTTTTTAGTTTAGATAAGAATATAACAGCACCTAATAATATGAACACAGGTGTTTTCTATAGCCAAGAATCACTTGTGAGAATCAAAAGGCACATTCAAGAAGATAAAGTGACGGTGTGCATTCAGTGTAAAGTAAAATGACAGCGGCATTTACCTTTGAATCGTTTTCGTCAAAGATTTCACCTACAATTTCCTCAACCACATCTTCCAGTGTTACAATCTGATTCCATTTGAAAAGTAAAAAATCAGATATTCACTAAAAAGAAACGATTTTACGAGTTACAATAGAGTACTGAGACTATGCAACTCTCAACTACCCATTTTCTTTTCCTTTTGTAATATTAGGAAAAACAGTACAAATCAGTTCAACAAACAAGCAAAATGCACTGAAAGTACAAGGTTCATTTATAAGAGAAACTTAGAAAGAATTATCAGAGCGTTTAATTGATTTTACAAATATTCAATCATCTTCTCCTCTCCTCATCCTAAATATAACAGAGGGTGTTCTAGAAAACAACATTACTTAAATATTATTGAAAACCTACAAACAAATGAAATGCAAAAACAGAGCACAGTTCACACAGATAGCTTCTTTTAAGAATTCATATGAGGAGCCTTTATGGTCTCAATACCAATCAAATAGAGACTACCCAACGACTTGATAATAAGGCAATAATTAGATGACATTTAATAATCAGTCGCTCTAAATATCTGCTTTATTTAGAGTGGGCGGGAAATAAAATAGCTGAAAAACGTGAAGACGTTGAATCTTAGAGAGGAAGTAATTTAAATCTAAATGTAATTAAAAAAAAAAAAACCGGATTATTGACCCTTTGAACTTCTTTGCCCCAGAATTCACCAATTTTTAAAAGAATAAAAAGGAAATAAATGAAGAAGAAGATACTATGAAAACCTCCAACTCCATTATTAAAAAAATATCCTTAGAAGCTCCAGAAAAACACTTCAAATCCCTTTAACAAGTACATAAGCATGAGGATACAGGCCACAGATCGATATTTCCTTGTGTTGTGCAGTGGAAAAGGACTCATGACTACTGCTTCTAGGTGAATATATATGAGTTAAAAATGAAAAGTAGCATTTCTTCAATTTCTGTATGCGATCTAAATCATTGCATAAGACAAAAACCAAGATATAGTGAGTACGCATACTCCAATTGTGCCGCCATATTCATTAAGCACAACAGCCATGTGAACTTTCCGGATACGGAACTCTCGGAGAAGATTCCAGACTGACATTGAATCTGGAAAACACATAAACAACTTTGACATGATGATAATTAGGAAGACTATGGAATGACAACCGGAAAATGAAAGCAAAATGTAGTACAATCTGAAGTTCCCAACTTGTGGTTAAACTCAAGTATAATTTGCATGCAGACTAAAACCTTCACCTAGCACACACAATTTACCAATGCCGTGTAACTTGTAAGTATACGTACATGCATTATAGATATAGATATAGATATATATAATCTAGGCAACAATGTCTTATTATATGCAGGCAGATGGCTGTAAATTAATTTTCTTTTAAAAAAAACTTTCTAAAAGTTCAAAATCATTACATTTATATCTCAATGTCTTAGAGGTCCAACAGAGGAAAATGACAAAATATCAAGCTACTGATCGTGAATGGATCGAGAATTTATTCATTAATTATTATTTTCCAGTATCTGAATGACAAAATTCAAAATATCAAGAAGAAAAAGTTCAGATCATTACATAGTTTTAATTTTAAAATGTTGTAAAAGCCCACCACATCCAGCAACCTAACATAATACCTACAGGAACTAAGCAAAACTTTCCAGCCTATAAAATTTAGCAGAGACAATTTACAGAACAGTAGTTGGGTGTTAGGGTGCCAGCATTGGAATGTTAAGCCTAAGCCTAGAAATGTGAAGTGGGGGAATCAGATATCTGCATTTAGAATGCAAAAATGAGTTGAGGTTCCATCAGTATATGCATAAGAAAGAAGCGTTGAGCTTGTTGGAAAGATCTGTGGAATTTGTTGCCTGTAAATAAGCAATTTTTACCAAAAAGTGGCATTTGAGATAAGAATTACCGGGCACAAAGTAAGCAGGTTTATGGGCCATATCCCCGGCAGTAGTGCTCTCTAGTACTTCACCCTTCAAAACCAAAAGAGTTTATAATCCTGCACTGTGAATTAACAACATGCAATTGTATCGATGACAGATCGGGGAAGTGGGAGAAACTACTCAACCTTCTGTACAAAATCCAGCAAATCCATTGCATATGCAATCCCAACAATGTTATCTATGCGCTGCTCAAAAACAGGCACCCTAGAATGATAATCAAATAGTTATAAATTAGAATGGCTAAAAAGGGATTTAGTTTATTTGGAAATAAAATAAATAAAGGTTCACAACTACTTTGGGAGACATAAGAAACCATTAAATAATGGAGATTAGTTTTTTATCCTCTGCTTTTTTACCGTTAGCGTTCGATATGGTCCACAAGAAGTAAAAATTAAAATACATGTGTGTATTCAAACCACAATTTGTGGGAAAAGGCCATCGGAGACTCGGCCCCAAAAATTTAATGTACCTTGAGTACTGATGAGTCACCCACAATTTGTGGAAGTCAACGAGTGTGGCACTTCCATCTATTGCAACCACGTCAATAAGAGGTGTCATCACCTCTCTAACATGTGTATCTTTTATCTCAAGAACATTCTCAATCATATCCTGTAGTGAACCATCATAACAAACATTTTACACAGATAACCCAAAAGAAAAAAAAATTAAGTACAACTCGAAGGCATATCCAGACACTAGGTAAGTCACAGACATACACGAGGCAAGGAAAACTATCCCAGATACCACACAATAAGGAAGACATGGCACGGCGAATGTTCACATTTCATTCAACCTAATTAAAATGACCTTAGCATAGTCAAGCTAAGGAACAATCAAGATGAAATTGTCCAACTAAAATACCAGTTTTTTACTTTTTTGAACAAGAGGCAAATCTTTTCATTTTTTCTGACTAAACTACCAGTTCCTGACATCTGATTGCTCTTATGCATCCACAAAACAAAATTTTATAGTTCACGCAGACTAAGTGCTAATGCAATATCTTCCCGTAGTTTCTCTCTTGCACAAATGTCCTATAAAATTTAGTGAGAGAAAAAATGTTGGGGGACACATGAAACCACAACCACAGCGTTGTCACAATTCAATTCAATTCAATTTTAGCTGTTTATTAGTTACAAAATTAGAGTCCGAGATACGATAATAAAGTCATTGATACTCTTGAAATAGTTTGTGATATGACAAGAGGAGAAAGAAAGAGTTAATCTTGCAGTATGATGTATCAAAGACCGTCTAGATGCCGAGATTCGCATGCTGTCGACAAGAAACTGTATCCATGATTTACTTCAAGATTCAAGCTCAAGTGCGATACTAAGAGAAGAATGCCCTAGAAAGCCTGTCCATTACCTGCTCTTCCTCCTCTATGGCTCCACTCAGTTCTGCCCCTCGCAACATCAATTTTAGTTCCTCCTCAGTCACAAATGGTTCACTAACATATTAACACAGGTGAAAGTAATGCTAAGATTAAGCATTTTCCAATAAAACTACAGCCTTAGATGGAATAGTGAGCAGAAGCTTCCAAGAAGATGAAACATAGATATCATAAAACTTACCTACTCCCTTTCATACCAATTATTTTAAGCATCCCCATTGATAGATAGGTGACAATTCTTCCAACTGGGTAAAGTATCACCGAAAGCCATGCCACTGGCCTGACCTACAGGCAATAAAATCAATGCAGTTAATAGAAAACCATGTCGTAATTTGTGAGCCTCAATAAACATTGAAACAATAAAACCTCTAATAGAGGGCTTAGTGATGCAACAAGCATATATAACATACCACAATTCTAGCAACCTCTGTGGCATTATGCACGGCAATACTTTTTGGAGTGAGTTCAGTGAGAAGCAAAATGGCAACCTGGCAACATTAAGGAGGTAAAATTGGAGTGGATTTCTAATGAACTTTTTTTTTTTTTTGGGGGGGGGGGGGGGGGGGGGGGGTAAGAAACCACATTCATGAAATATAAAAGAATGTCTATGGGCATACAAAAAATATAGCCCACAAAAGATGTCTTAAAACTAACTACACGAAATGACTCTAATCTAAAAGAATGAGACCAAACAGATAACTACAGAAAGCCCAAAGGACGAACACCCATAAAGATGCATTAAACCTAGTAACCTCCCAAACCTCCTCCCAAGATTTGTTTAACCCTCTAAAAATTCTACTATTCCTCTAGCAAAATACCCATAGAGCAGCAATGAACCGCGTGGCACAAAACTCCACCCTTATCCAGAAAGGGAGAGTTTAGAAGCACCTCCTCAATCATAAAACAAAATTTTCAATTGTCTCACATGTACGTTATGAGGGCTATATTATTATGGTTGGTATGCTTAAGCTTGTCCTGATAAAGAATCAAAAGTAAAATAAAAGTTGCCCTTAATTCGCCACAAGTGCCGTCAATGATTCAATTTAACTCATCACATAAATCGGGGAGATAGGAAGAGATAACATACTAATCTCACTCTTTGATGATAAGTAAGAGATCCAAATCTCCAATGAATTTGTGCAAAAAAGAATGCTTATTTAGGATAGTTTCTATATTAAGAAGACACCCAAAAATATAGAAGACACAGATGTAAATATCTAAAAACGATGCCCATGTCAATGTTAACAGTAGGACAAATGATAACTCGAATTTAAATAAAATCTCCAGCTTGTTCAATAGTAAATGATAAAATAATAGAAATAAAGGGCTACACTTGCAAGAACCAATAGTGAAGACTACTCAACATATAAATCAGAAATTAGTGTAAACAATTTTTTATTTCCTTTTGCTCTCTTCTGTTTTCCAGAGCACTGGGGACTACATTGCAAAACATGCACATCACATCATGCTTTAAATTGATATAAATAACGTAATAATTAAATAATTCTTCTGAAAAATTCACTTTTTGCTGATGAAGTGAAAAGTTGCACAAAAAATACTAACAGGAGATTACAAAAGTATTTCCAATTCAAACTAATCATAGAAGATAGTTATGTAAAAATAAAATAAAAGTATTGACAAGGAACGCCAAGACTATAATAAAATCTAGCCATCTCAAAGACTTATATCTCCAACTATGGGAGAAATGAATGAACGATTCACTTCTTCCTCTTCCCATCCACATAACAGGCGATCATTTTTTACGAAGACTCATGTTTGGATATCTTATTTGAATTCTTCCAGTCATGCTAAAGCCTTATAGAACCAAGGTCTACAAGAAGAATTTGAGGGTCTATTTGGCCTCGTAATCTGTTTTTAAAATGCATTTTAAGAAACGTGTTCAGGTGGCTCATAATGTTATCAATATTTCACAACTATATGTAGAATTGTGATAACAAACAAAAGTATCTTAAGTTATTCTCAAAATAGGTTATTCGTAAGAACAAACTAATAGAAAAATAAAGGAAAGAAACTAATCTTGGAAAACATGTGCCCAAACAGGTTTTTCACTGAGTTTTTCCTAAAAAATAGAAAACAGTCTTTTAGAAATCCAAACCATCCCTAACTTCTTCTAGTCCTTACCCTTTCAAATTGCCAATGACAACTTATTCGTTCAACGTCCTTCTAGTATTTGTCAGTTGAAAGAACATTGATTTTACAAAGAACATACGAATGTAAGGCACCACCATTTTCAATCTTCCTTTGAGTTAATACACTCCCATTAAGAAGTTGAAAGAGTTCGTTGAAATTCCCTCGTTCTATCTTCCACTAGATTTCTTGCCAACAACATGATACATTTTTCTGAATAATCAAGTACATGACAGACATATATACATGTATGATATATATATAGGTAGGTAGATGAGTGGGTATGTTTATCAGTAAATCAATTCCAGAATTTATACTTCTGAATTGTTCAAGATAGGGCATTTGTACATACAGTCATCACTCCAGTTGCTGCACTAACACCAGCTTCCCCAAATATCGCAGTTGCAGCCTCTGTGACTAATGCAGTTGCCCCAATATTTACCACACTAAGTACATCAGCAGAATCTAAGATGAGAAAAAACAAGTTGATAAAAACTATAAAATTGGTTGGGACATAATAAAAGAGTATTACGTTGTGCCAATAAGTATGGTCGTGAGAAATCTTGTAACATCGGTACGAAGCATTTTGAAGACACCATCTTCAGGTTCCTTTTCAGCCAATTCACGTACCTATATGGAATTAAAATTTAAAAACTGAAATAAAATGAGAGAGATAGATAGAGAAAAAAGGGAGCAAAAGAGAACCATTAACTTATCAATTTTTTAAAATGAGTATAATTACAAAAAGAAAATGAAAAATACCCATTTATATTCTTAATTTGTTAAAGTGATAAACCATGTACATGATCCAGAGACAAAGAGAAAGGTTAACAAATACATTGAGGCCGAAGAAAGAACTGCTTTTATATAGATATAAAAAGCATTCATTAGCAGAATAATGTACAAAACCAAAAAAATAAGGCATCCCTCCAAATACAAAAACTAGGAAGATTGTACAAGGCTTGCCAATTGATATTTGTGAAAAAAGGGAAACAATTGCAATAATCAAATAACACTTCACTTGGTAGCTAGAACACAAAATCGATAAGTTTCATTTACATCTATACTCTCCAAAAAATTGCAATAATCATGGTAATCACACATGGCATGCATCAACGAAGACAAGCTCAAAGCAACATAAAGAATATAACCAATGTCGTCCTCTAGACATCATTTAAGCACCTATGACTTGACATGCGTTGTTTTCTTGCATCTTCTTTATAGCACAGCACGTCTATTTGTCACTAATGAATCTAGCTTGCAAACGACTCCTATTAGTTGAAACCTTCGGAGTATGATGATTTGCTAAGGTAAAACATTTTTTTACCATAGAATGAAATTTCAATGTCATGAACTGATTAAATATTACAATACTCATAAAATGATTTTCTTAAAGTCCCACGTCAAATCTCTAACAATATCAAAGGTCGAACTACACTTCTCATACATTTCTAGATTATATCAACATTTTTGGTGGCACAATATGCTTCAAAGGTAAGATAATACTCTTTGAAGCAAGATATAAGGTATGCACTGACAAGTCATTCACACAACTGTTGAATTTTATATTCACTGATGTGCTTCACACATTCGCGATAGGAGCATTAGTATTAACTTGTCTCACAGTTTGGCAAACAGCTCATTAATGTCTTTCTTCATGAAATTCGCAATGATCTTTTTAACAAGATACATTGATTAATGCAAGGAAAGGTAATGAAATACTTATTTCAAAATTTCAATCTTCTTCAAGAATCAACCGTCAATCCACTCATAAATGTTTGTCGAAGATCTCTCATCCCAACCAATCCGAGCATAGTTTAGTGGATAAGACACCAACTACCATTTCAACGGTCAGTAGTTCGATTCTCCACCCACAATGGTTGAACTTTAGAAAGAAAATAAAGAAAGACTTTCCATCCTAAATCAAATGGAAACCTATCATCTACAGATTGCAGCGATAGGTGAAAATTGGCCCTCCCAATCCTAAACCCGTCTTAACAAGCCTCCTTTCCAAACCTCTATGTTATAATCAACCAAGACAAAAGACCACTAAAAATAAAAAGGAAAGGGGGAAGAGTAATCCATGTCTAATAATCACAGATGCAAAGTTCCATCCAAAAGGACCATAATTAGAATGGCGAAGTAAGTCAATCTACAACAATTTCCCAACCAGATTCTCCACTTTCATTTGAAGCCATTTTCCATAGAATTTGAACCCCCCCCCCCCCCCCCCCCCAAAAAAAAATAAAACTCACTCCACTAGGTTATAAGCTTCACAAAAATCCCGTTGAACGAGTTAAATGACCTCTTCTTCACCTAGATGATCAACAGCGTCGTGTTTCAAATTGGAAAGTTAGTTCCACTTTTAACAAACACCAATTAATTATTTGCTAATCGAAGTTGACATGTATCATCAAGATATTATAATTTCAAACTAATTTGTAAGTTTGGTTGAAGGAGTGCTTTCTAAGTAGTTTCCCAACATTGATATTAAAGCCAAGTTGAAAACGGCATTTAAAGGGGCCCAGAAGCAGATATATGTACATAGTTAAGGTTGTTTAGTGCTCTTAAGAAACATGCAACAGGTGTATGCAATTGATTGATAAAAGAAACAATTGCATTTATAAATCAAACGACTCAGTCTCAAAGAACGATAATAAATGAAGTGCAAGAAATAGATTACCTTCCAAGGCCACAGCGTGGTTATTGAAGTCTCAGCCATAGAGAAAAACGCAGAGAGTCCTAAAAGCAAAGCCAAAATCAAACCCTGCTCCTTGAAAATCTTAAGGACCAGCAACGCTTTTGGCCACGCATTTCTAAACGACAATATCCCCTGCCCAACAACATCCCTGCCAAAACTAACCACACCCTCAGTTGCCAAAACATTTTTACAGCCAACAACGAGCACACCATAGACAATTGCTGAGAAAACAACCCCACGCTTAGCAATTTCTCTAACAAAATCTCGATTCGGCTCAGGAACACTTGTGCAGTTCGAGTTCGCACTAACCCCACATCCCAAACGAGCTCCATTTGCAAACGCATCAGTTTCTTCATAAACTGTACACAAAATGCTTCCAGAACTACGAAATTGAACGCAATTCGACGAATAAAGACTAGGGTAACGATTATTAGTCCGAAAAATCCTTACTGGTACAGCCTTATATCGATAGCAATGCAGAAGAGAAAAGGGTTTCGTGCCGATAGAGAAGGCGGGCGGACCCAAAATCGAAGACTGGAGCGCCATGAACTAAACTTTCAATGACCCAGAACTCAAAATTCAATGCAGCATGCAAATGGGATCGAAACAATTGCAACGAGCGACCTTATAGATGCCCTCTGGAAGGCATTGATCAATTGAAATTTAACGTAAAAGGGGGATTTGGCCGCACCGTTCTTGTTTTGGCGGAACAGGGTAGCGAAAGGAGAAGAGAAAGATTAGGTAGAGATGGGTAGAAGTAGAATCGATTCTAAGCAGAAGCCATGGCTGAATTTGGAGGTGGAAGTAGCCTTAGAGGCATATGAAGGAGGTTGGGTTTCTTCACAAACATGTCAATGGGGGGGGGGGGGGGGGGGGGGCAAGCCAGATAAATTGAGAATAAGTTCGATGCCCTGAAGAAGATGGCTCCAATGAACAGATGATTTTGTTGTGCATTTCTGGTTTGGCATTTTATATTTTTTTGTATTTTGGTATTTCAATTATACCCTTGCATGCTCGTGTCACGTTGAGGTACTGCAAAATGAGAGGGTGTTTTCCCTTTCCGGCTTTAAAACGCCGTCTATTAGGAGAAGATTTTCACACTCTTATAAAAACTGTTTCGTTTTCCTCCCCAACCAACGTGGGACAACTATTCACTCAAATCAATGAAGATAAACTAAAATTAAAAAAAATGATATTATCCAGAGATCTAATTTGAATCATAATATCTTTAAGACAAACTATTTGTAGCCATGAAAATTTGGTTGATCCATTTTTCCGTTCAAGAATTTGATTCAATATTTGAATTATTTGCTCAATTTAAAAAATAAAAATATTCTTCTTCAGGTTTTCAAGTTTTGGTTTGGTATTTGAAGAAAAAAAAAGATAATAATAAATAAAAAGAATCCATAAAATCTAAAAAAATTAATTATCAAATACGTCCTTAATTTTTCTAAGCTAAAATTTGAAATCTAAACCTAATTTTTCTAAAAACGGTAATTATTCTAAAACTTATAAGAATTAAAAAGAAATTTAATAATTTATTGGAAATAGCATAAATTTCAAAATAAAAAATGGGAATAATTTAAAAGTCCTAATTACTTAAATAGGAAAAATAAAATTATAATTTTAAAGGTAGGAGTTTGTATCGATAAAAATTCTAAATGAATAATTATATGAATTTAAATCTGGATTTAAATTCTCTTATTAATTTGAAATTTGTATGTGTCTTCAAAAATGGTCTATTATTTAAAACAAAAAACTTAAATTGATTTAGGCAGGAAAGATTAGAAATTTAATTAATATAATTAAGCATGAATTAAAAGTTTAAATTAATACAATTATTATGAATTTATTTATTTATTTATTTATGATAAAACTCTCTCTCTCTCTCCCCTTTGTTTTCCCATATTTTTGTTGAATGTAAAAAAAAAAAAAAAAAAAAAAAAAAAAAAGGGAAAAGCTTAAACCCTGCGTCCATCCACTCTCCCTAAGCTGCAACCTCACGCCGTCACGCCAACTACCGATTGTTTTTTCTTCTCTCTTTCTTCCTTGTTCTTCGATTCAACCATGGCTTAATTGTTCGAATCAGCTCGATTTTGGTTTCAATCCTACCAAATCCGACGTATTTTGGACGGAAAATTCTGAATCTCTACCTCACAGAGTTCCGCACATCCGTCTCCTTCTCGAAAGCGAGGTCTTCTCCCAAACCACTCCTCTCAATCGATTGAAAGCCATTATCCGTCTCTGTTTCAGCTTCCAGCTGATAGTTTGCAGACACCAAAGAAAACCCAAGTTGGTTTTGTCGGCTGCTCGTATTCTGTAGGTTCATTTTCTCTTTATGGCTTCATTTGATTGAAGAACGTGCGTGTTGTAGAGTGAAATTCCATCGTTTTGGGACACCCCACATTGTAGGTTAATGGCCGGAAATATTTGCTTGCTCCACATTTTATATTGCGTCAAATTTTCAATTATTTGATGTTCTTGATTGCTGTAGGACTGGGGTTAGGTTCATTGATGTTTGAGATATTTGGTAGCTGAGTAATTTGGTAAAGTTTGAAGAATGTGGTAATTTGATTGGACTTCTGTTTAGCTGTTCAATTTATTTTCCGTGCTATCTGTCAGACTTGAGAAGGTTGTTCTGTGATGTAACTTCTATCCCTTATTATGTATTTGGTATGTTCTTGCAGGTGGTGTTGTAATAGCAGGAATTATCATGTCGCTTTTTAAACTTTCAAGGAATGGAGTTCAAATGATAAAAGAGCTTTTCGTAGGTATGCTGTCCTCCCTCATTTTGAAGTACTTTTATATTGATGGTTTTGTTAGTGCACATCAATTTGGAAGACATGTATAGATTGTTCTCTAGATTGTCAGTATGAGGGTCTTTTTACCTTTTTGATTGGTCCTTCTCCGAGTTTATGTGTCCTTATAGGTTTTCCTTTTGCAAATTCCTCTTCCATAGAACTGAGAGTATTCAGTACTTTTGTTTGGTAGCCTTCTCTGGAAGAAGATTGATTTATGGAGATATGTATGTGCTCCTAGGATAAAACAATTTCACTAACCAAAGAGTTGCAAAACGTCATTCCAGAAGTTGTTAAAGTCCCCTTTCTCATCACTTTTCATAGTCATTTCAGTATTAACCCCTCCTTTGCATATTAGTATCCCTTGCTTTTCTTCTTTTAACAATCCCTCTCACAAATCACAATTTAACTATAGAAATCTTAAGAACCTGAATGGTGGAGTTTGCTTTTCTTTCCAACATTTTTAGGATTTGATTCTTTGTTCCAAATGGAAGAAGATTGTTGAGATCTAATTGTTTAGGTTCTTTGTTTTGTTTACAATTTCGTCATGTTCGTTTAGGACTTGTTCCCTTAAGAGATTACAGAAGTTTAAGTCACCAAGAACTTCAGATTTTTTTGGAGAAAGTTCATATTTTCTCGTCTCATCTTCAAGTACAATTGTCGATGCTTTGATTTGGTGTTTCAGAGATAAATATGATCTTTTGTTCCTTTGTACAATTCTTTTAACATGCTTCTTCATTCAGTGATGTTACAACGATGCAGCATTTTTTTTGTTTCTGATAATTCTTTTGATCCATTTTTCCTCTAACAGGGCAATCTTTACTGGTGGCTAAAGCAAGTTGCATTCGGGGGCCCTTTTTCAAATACTGGCGACCTCTGGTTAGTTAAATTCTAGGATTGATGTCCTTCTGGTTTTTAGTTGAATATTCAAACTATTGTGGTTGCTCAAGTTCACAATAAATAGCTGATACTGATATTGGTTGAATATAGCTACGTTAGTTCATGGGTCAATAGACATGGACTTTTGGGAAAATAATATTTTTTTTAAACTGCCAACTTTAGCAATCGCTCAACTATTTAAGGCATTTATTATTGACGAAAAGGTTAGAGCTTCGAATTCTTGCTCACACGTGTTGTTTAACTCAATTTTTTTTTCTTTTTTTCCCTTGAATTGGATATGATAAACTATTTTAATGGCTTGTTATATGCGTAAGAATTAAATATTAGCTGTGCATTCAATTGATGATCAAGTGGAATTTATCATCAAAGAAAAAGGATAATCAATGCCCTATTGGGAATTTTTCATTCTCTTGGGTTCTTCCTGGGGTTCTATCTCTAGTTTAGTTTGTAAATTAATTTTTCTTTAGTCAGTGTTAATCAGGGATTATTTTTTGCTAACATTTGGGGTTCTGGTGGCCTTGCCTTTTGTACTTACCATTAATCAACAAGTGTTGCTATAAGGAAAGAAATATTAATCATTTCATCTTAATTGGATGTTGGAAACTACTTCAGATTAAATACTCTTAGAATTGTGAGAAAGAATGCTGTGAAATTTATTATTTAATAAAGTACATATTACTTCCAAAATTTGTGGTAAATGTTTTCTTTAAACACTTTCTTCTTCTTCAGTTATAGTTAAGCATAAATTGGCAGTATCTAGCCTATAGCTTCTAGATTTAAATTAATTTAGACAGAAAACTAATAACAATAAAGGATTCTTTAACTATTGAATAAGATATGCGTGCACTAGAGGTGAGTAATTGTAGAACCTCCCCTTTCTTTTCCAGCCACAGGCACAAGTTCAGGTGCTTCAAGGTTTGAAATGGCAGGGGCAGCGTCTGTATTCTACCTCAGGTCCTCAGAATAGCTGTAATGAAGAGATTGAGCCAGAAACGTAAGTTCTTTTAGCTTTTAATCTACATATATACGAGAAGATTTTGATGCATGAATCACTATCATTGATTAAAATAATGTGTAGGGTGCACTGTCCATGATATGTGTATGACCCATGATATGTGTATGACCCATGTGGCTTTGAATCATTGATTCTGTTCTAGTTTTTGTGCCTTTCTCTCAGATAGTAGATAATAACCCAGTTGAGACATCCCTCATTGCTGATATAGAGTTGATAATAGTGTCTCTTGGAAGTATTTTAAATTTATCAAACATATTTGTGGCTCTCAGAAGCATCTTTTTAGTTTTTATTTTACTGGCACTTCTTCGTACTTTTTGGAGGACCAGTATGGATGCTCGTGTAAAACCTTGTAAAATTTTATGTATATTTAGTATACTATTGGGGTTTTCCTTTTTTTTCCCCCAATATTATACAATTGATTTTCTATTAGGTCCATAATCTATAGCCATGAGAATACTCTTAAGAAAATCTTAGTGAACCTTATTGTAAGCCTTCTCAATGTCAAACTTGTAGACAATTCTCTTCCTCTTCTAAAATCTTCGGTTTCTTGAAAAAATCTGTTCTTTGGCCTTCAATAATAGTGTGCTGACACATCCCAAGTAAAAACATTCTTCAAAAGCTTTTCCTCTGTGGTCTGCATTTGAATTATTGTGTTGATTCTTCTCTACCAGAAACTGTGATTTGCAGGATATCTGTCACATTTGTCCTTAAAGATGGAGAGGAACAGCAAATTAGTGTTCCCATTGGAATGTCTATGTTAGAAGCTGCTCATCTAAATGATATAGAACTTGAAGGTAAGGAGTTTGAAAGCTGAAGCATTGTCCTCCATTTTCTCATGATTTCAGCATTTCTTTTACATAGCTTAAATAGATTATTGCCGTCCTGGCTCGAGTTTCTTCTTCACTAGCACTGTTTCACTCTTACACCAGGAGCATGTGAAGGATCATTAGCTTGTTCAACTTGTCATCTTATTGTGATGGTAAGTTGCTTTTTTTCTCTCTCAATTCTAAACTGGAATTTTGTGTAAAATCTGGTTAAATCATATCACAGGATATGGGCTACTACAATAAACTAGAAGAACCAGTGGATGAGGAGAACGACATGTTGGATCTGGCGTTTGGGCTTACAGAAACGTGGGTTCCTTGTGCTTAAATTTATAATTTGTTTCTATGTATCCGTTTATCTTTGGAGTATACGCCATTTATTTAATTTCACGAAAAGTTTTAATTCCACCCCTGATGTCTTAACAAATTTCAATCGAATTATTCAATAACACTGTTGAAATTAAATAACAAAAAGCTGCAAACTCATGAAATAACATCCATCTCACTGGAGTACTTTTTTGTATCCTTCATAGTGTTCTTATTTTGGTCTTTGATTTATAGTTTGGCTTTCAGCTTGTTTTGACTTGTAGTTTGTTTGTTGTTCACTCTTTTGTTGGAGTTTATTAACTTTTTGTTGGGATTCTGCAGGTCTCGTCTGGGATGTCAAGTAATTGCAAAACCTGAACTTGATGGAATTCGTTTAGCCATTCCTTCAGCTACCAGAAACTTTGCTGTTGATGGCTATACTCCAAAACCACACTAAACATTTTGCCACAATGAGAAGAGGATCAATCAAGGTTATAACCCATTAGTTTTGCCTCATGAGTTAATTCATGGTTCAAAGTATGTTAGAAACTGTTAAGAGAATTAGATAATTTATCTTCTATTCTTTTTGAAAATGCATCTGATATGTGATGATCAAATTCCATAAAGAAAAAAGAGACATTTACAACTTTTATCAAGCTTTGAAGTTCACTTTATGTACGTTCAATTCAGAACAGGTCAATAATTTACTCGAAAGTTCTTGGTGATCCTCTATTTATTTCTCTTGTTATTGGTTGTTCATGCAATTTCTTTCATTTGATCATTATTTCCCAATATCTGTTAGGGTGGGGCATCGGCCTGTGGGCGTTTGAACGATCACAGGCTGTCTGATCGATCTCGATCACAGGCTGCGTTCGATTAGGAATCTACATATCCATATTTATAAGAATATAATTTCTATGTAAAAGATGGTCAATTCCCTTTTAGTTCTGTATTGTTGGGGTCTTTTATGCCGTATAATAACGATTGTATCTATTGATATTAGCGTCGTGGGGACGAGCCTAGCAATGACTTTTGATGATAGTGTCAACGCGAGCTCTTATTGAGAAAAACTTGAGTGCCAAATATAAGCATGTATAAAATTAATGTATAATTGATAATTTCAACTAAGTAACTACAATTTTGTTGTTAAATTTTTTGAATTAACATTTAGATTTACCAATATTGATGATTCAAGTATTATTCTTTCAAAAATTACTGTCAATGATGAAAAATTAACTTTATTATTTGCAAACTCAAGCGCTTACAAGTCTCTGTAAATTTACGCACACAGAGCTAATTAAGAAGTAAAGAGCTACACAAAGTAACTTGACATTTCTTACAAGTTTCCAAAATTTCTTATGAGGTAAATCTAGTAAACGGTAGTATATGTCAACATATTATTCTTTCACCTATTCAAAGACTCCAAACCAAGATCTTTAGAATAGTATCCATTTTTGCAATCATCACCTAGTTATCGGTTGGAGGTCTTCGTTACGGTATATATTAAGTCATTTGCTATGGCTTTTATCGAGAACCCGACCTCTGTGTGTACTCTGCAACTAACTGAGAAAATGAAGATGACTTATCTTCTAGCAATCTTGTGGGGGTGTCATATTCCTCAATGAGTCCTGCATGACGAGTAAGGGAAATCAAGTTGTGGATCGACTAGTTAAATAGTTTGATGGACTATATCGATATCGATACGAACCATGACTTAGAAGCAAAACCATGTCACTGCTAAGGACAGAAGTTATCCGATGTGCAATCGTAATGACTGTACAGTCGGAAAAATGTTGTCGGAGAGTCTGTTGAATCAAGTTATCTGTAGCTGTATCGACCGATGCAGTAGCTTCATCGAGGACCAGCACCTTACTCTTCTTAAGCAGCACCCGACCGAGGCACACGAGCTGCCTCTGACCCATGCTCCAGTTCTCTCCATTCTCAGTAACTGCATTGTATTCACAAAGTGAATGAGTTTCAATAACTTCATCAATTCATTGAAACTTTCACAAGACTATCCATAAATATACCTGCAGAATCCAACTTTCCTTCCTTTTTTCTCACTTCATCTCCAAGTTGGCATTTATCCAATGCCTGATGCATCAATGAAATATTTGCATTCATGAGAAGGGAAAAAAAACAAAACAAAAGAGATTCCCTTTTAAGAAATGATTAGAAGAGGAAACCAAGTTACCTCCCAAATGTCTTCATCTGCATATTCTTCAAGGGGATCGAGGTTGCTCCGCACGGTGCCTTCAAACATGGTTGGATCCTGCGGGATGATACTGAGTTTCGACCGCAAATCATGAAGTCCGATCGTAGTTATGTCGACATTATCAATCACAATATGACCTGCTACAGGATCAACTATTCGGAAAAGTGTCTGTATTAGAGTTGATTTGCCACTTCCTGTTCTTCCAACAATGCCAGTTTTCTTCCCTCCTGGGAAAGTACACGTAATACCGCGCAACACAAGAGGCAGTTGCGGTGCATAGCGAACCTACACGACATCGAACAATCAGCAAAAGTTGAAGAAAAATCACAGGCATCAAATTTGAAAGTACCTGCAGATCATGAAGTTCAACTTCTCCAAATGCTGGCCAGCTACAATCTGGTCGGTTTTCCTCAATAACTAAAGGTGGCTCACTAGGAATTGAAGTATATTGAAATATTCTCTCAACCGAAATGATTTTGTTCTCCATATTGCAAAGGTTCCATATTAGCCAAGCTTGCAACATATTTAGGTTCAGTCCATATGTTACTGACAAGCCAGCAATGCCTTCAGTGTACAGAGCAAAATGGATTAGGCTGTGTTGGAGAGGGAAAAAAAAATTAAGATCATTGTTTGAAGAACGTACCTGGATCAATGACTCCCACAGGGATAGATATTAAGAAAATCAAGGAGGAGGCAAATGTAATGGACGACAACATATCAAGACGGAAGCAGAGCCATTCCATAGCTGCAGCGGTATGGAACTTGGGACGAGAATATGCATCGGTCAGTTTCATATTGGTGTCCTGGAATCTGGACTCTTGTTCAAAGCTCCTAATAGTTGTTGATCCAGAAATGGTTTCGGAGAAAAGTTGTATCACTGGAGCTTTGCATACTCCGATCAACCGTGACAGCTCTCGTGCCGCTGCAATGTAGTATTGCTGCATATAAAAAGCTCAATGTAATGTAGCTGCATAGTTAAACATTATGCAACTTTGTTATCAAGACAAGGTCGGGAAGGTATACCTCATACCAGATGCACAGAGCCATCACAGGGATAAAGATAATGAAAACCTGCCATGCAACTTGAGACATTACTGCAATAATTCCCACCAACTGAATCAAATTGAAGCAGAAGGCCCCAACTCGGAAAGGTATATCCATATCAATGGCACTTTGGTCTGTGGAGGCCTGAAAATAAGAGAACAGTATTTATAAATTATGATTACGAGCTTCAAGTGACTAATTGAAGAGCATCATTGCAACGGTCCAAGGCCACCGCTAGCAGATATTGTCCTCTCTGGACTTTCCCTTTCGGGCTTCTCCTCAATGTTTTTAAAATGCGTCTGTTAGGGAGAGGTTTCCACACCCTTATAAAGAATGATTCGTTCCCCTCTCCAATCGATGTGGGATCTCACAATCTACCTCCTTGGGGGCCAAGCGTCCTCGCTGGCACACCGCCCGGTGTCTGGCTCTGATACCATTTGTAACAGCCCAAGCCCACCGCTAGCAGATATTGTCCTCTTTAGGCTCTCTTTCGGACTTTCCCTCAAGGTTTTTAAAATGCGTCTACTAGGAAGAGGTTTCCACACCCTTATAAAGAATGCTTCGTTCTCCTCCCCAACTGACGTGGGCTGTCACAATCATGAATACAAATTCACTCACCCTATTAAGAATTCTTCCACTGGGAGTAGAATCGAAGAACGACATAGGAGCTCGGAAGATGCTCGTGTTCATTTTAATGAAGAGTTCAGTTGCTGCTTTAAAACCAGCTGTCACGAGAAGGGTTGATCTCATGAGGATACACAAAGAGCTTCCAACGGCCAAAGCAACGTAGACGATGATCAATCGATAGGTGGAAACAGGAGGCTCCATATCCTTTGAAACAGGAGTAGCCCATGCCATCCAATAATTACTTCCAATTTGAAGAATCTGAAAGAGAATCTGACCAAGTAATATAAGGGGCACAAGAGCTCCACCATAAGCAGACGTGATATATTTCCAGTAAACTGAAAACCCAACACTTCCTTTCTCTCTCTCTTCTTCTTGTACAAGCTGCCCCTTTGACTTAGTGGCATCAACAGCCATCCCATCTTGTATGTCTCTTTTGTCTTCTTCATGAGTAATGCCATTGGTACTAAGCATAGACCCATCTTCCTTGCTAGCAGAAGTTCCAACAGAATTAATGGCTGATAATGCTTCCTCATGTGCACCAACGAGTGCCATAAAGTCGGTTCCAGAACGAAGAATTTCATCGTACTTCCCAGCTTGAGTGATTTTTCCATCTTTCATTACCTGATAGTAATGAATCTCCGAGGCTCAGATGTAAAAGAAGTACAAGGAGCATAAGGGAAAGCAAAGGTAAAAATCCTCAATTACTTACCAAGATAAGATCTGCAGCAGGTAAAAATTCTACTTGATGAGTTACATAAATGACTGTTTTTGAACTCAGAACACCAAGCAGACATTCCTATCAGAAAAATAATGCACAATTGATTATTTGTATATACACGGATCGAGTTCTAACGATAGTATATAACACGACACGAGGAGAACTAAATAGGAAAAAAAAATTACCTTGAAGAGGTGTGAACCTGTATGAGCGTCAACTGCACTAAAAGGATCATCAAACAAGTAAATATCAGCATCTTGGTATAAGGCACGAGCAATTTGGATTCTTTGCTTCTGTCCACCACTTAAATTGATTCCTCTTTCTCCTATTACTGTCTGGTCGCCGAATGCAAGAATTTCAAGGTCCTTTTCTAGACAACATGCTTCAAGAACCCTTTTGTACCTTTCTCTGTTCATCTCTTTGCTAAAAAGTATGTTCTCTTCAATCTTCCCACTCTGTATCCATGGCGACTGAGCTACGTAGGCCTTAGTCCCGCACACTGTCAGGTTCCCAGACATTTTAGGTACCTCCCCAAGGATGCATGATAGCAAGCTGGACTTGCCTGAGCCTACAGCACCACAAACAGCAACTCTCATGCCATGTTCCACTTTGAAATCGATATCACGCAATGTCAGATTTGAAGACAACGAATCCCAAGAAAAGCTCCCATTGACAATCTGAACTGCTGTAGTAGAACTATCCCTTGGAAGCCTCTCTACAATATCAGACTGCAAGTCGTCAAGACGAAGGAATGACACTATTCTATCAAGTGAAACTTTGGTTTGGACCACCATTGAGATTGTGTCAGGAAGATTGTAAATTGGTTCTTGAAGAATCCGAAATGTTGCAAGGGCAGATAAGACTTTCCCTGATTCTAGTGGGATCCCCAGAAGCATACAAGTCCCGAAAGTGACCACCGACACGAATGTCGGGGCACCCCAAAAGACGAACGTGGTAACCGACAATGTATAAAGAAACTTCTTTAACCATCCCGCCTCAATGTTTCTAAGTTCTGATATCTTAGATAGAAACTTCATTTCCCATCCCTGAAGCTTAAGAATCCTCATATTCCTCAAGATTTCAGATGTTGCCTTCATCCTAGCATCTTTTGATTCCATAATCTTGTCCTGAAACTTCTCCTGCAACTTTCCCAATGGAACATTTACCAACATAATAGCAATGGTTGCAACAAAAGCAGCAATTGAAGCGAGACCAAGATTCTTATACAAAACCAACAGGGCCAGTACAACTTGAAAAAACACCAGCCAAACATCATGCATATACCAACTGAACTCACCGACCCTCTCCGCATCTACAGTCATGAAGTTGATAATCTCCCCACTTGTGTGCTGTTGCCTTGATTGGCAAGAAAGAGTCAGACCCTTGTTGTAGATCATTGCAACCAATGCTGCTCGAATCCTCATTCCGATTTGTTGTACCCTAAAGAACCAATGCCTCATTGCAAGACACTCGACGATTTTTGCCAGAAAAAATACACAAACCAAAACGTAGCCCTCATTTTCAAAATTTCGACGACCATTGAGATATTGAACAAAAGTGTCAATAAGATAGGGACCAACATAAGTAGCCAATGTGTAAATGAATGCAAAAGAAGCGGATAAAAGTATTTCTTTCCAAGCCGAGTAAAGCAAACCCTTAGCCAGAGAAAGCGTGGTGAGTCTATTGATGCTTCCACATTCAGACTCAAGCTTGTTTCTGAGAATTTGAAAGGTCCCAGAAACAGCATCATGGCTAGCAAGTTGAGGAATATCCTCAAGGTCTAACGCCTTTTTATTTCCAGTTGAAATCAGAGGACCCATCCAAGAGAATGAAAGGATACTCCATATTCCAGCAGTCTCATAAGGGGTCACAGTTTCATCTCCTCTGCAGTTCTTCAGCTCGACGTCGCCATTACCAAGAGAAGTATAGCTTGATTCTCCATTTAAAAGATGTTCTTCAAGTGGGTTTTGTTCACTCACACTCTTCCCAAAGAACCCAACATACACGATCAATAAACCAGAGACGATCGACATAACATCAGAAACCAAGTATCTGATAGGCAACGAATGGGCTTGTCTATAAAGAGCCAAGTCCACAGCAAGGCAGTAACAAGAGACAGCAAAGTAAGAAACCCACCAAACTCTCAAATGAATTGCAAACTTAGATTTTCCTGATTTGAGAATTTGGGAGTGTAAACAAAAGGAAACAATGCCCCATACAATTGCTTTTAACCCAAAATCCAAACGGGTCACCATATGTTCCTCAGACCACCCATTTCTATACCAATAGAAGCAGTCAAGAGAAAAGAAAACAAGATTAAAAACAGAGATAACGAGGCAGCATATGTAAGTTCCCTTATCATACAAACACCTCGTCTCTCTTCGACGTTCCCCACACCCTGCCTTCAACTTTAAGCACACCCATGAGAAGAAAAGAACAAGAAACAAAACTAGGTGAGCTAAACCAGACAGGCCATGAGCTACATTGGGTTCAAGGAGAAAATGAGCAGCAGAGCCCACAGGGGAAGAAGGGTCATGAAAGAATAAGTTAGTTAAGCTGTCCATAGAGAAATCAAAGAAACCCATGAATATTTATGCAAGATGGGTGTGCTACAACACTCAGCAGGGTTTAGCTCTATGTGAAGAATGAAGGGAGTTCTCAGCTTCTGAAGCTCTATATAAGAAACAGAGTCAAAATTTACCCCACTTTGACAAGAAATCAGCGTGGTGCGCAAGAATCAGTGGTTGAATGAAACGATAAACAGGCGAAACAATGAGACAAAGCGATTAAAAAAACAAATGCAAAAGAGGGTTCACTTTCTACGCAATGGGACAGAGATAACGTCGATGAAAAAGATGGGTGGGGGAATTGAAACCGTTCTCCTTTTCCTTCACCTTGAAACGGGTTAAAGTAAAATCCAACCTTCTATCCTGTAAACCTGCACATTATATGGCCAAAATCATTCGTTTCTTCTATCCCAAGCCAAAGATTTGTCCTGATTAGCGATTAAAATACAACAGTGTTCCAGTAAAAAATCAAGAACAGTTTACAGGTGGGGTATATAGGAAAGAATATGATGCGTGATCACAATTTAAAAGCTATTCTGACCCTTTTAACGATTTTTGCTGCAAAATGTTGACTGTTGGAGCAACGAGGATGGGGAGATTCCAGGACGAGACAGTGACGGCATAAAGAAAGGGCATTGAAACTTGCGAGTCAAATTTGACGCCCAAGCATTTGAAGCCCCTTCTTGGTGGGGTTGAGTGATGCGCAAGGAAACTTCAATTTTTAAAGCAAATTTCGAGGGATTTGGGGTTGGGATGAAGCGAAAGGGGTGCCTCAAAGTTGGAGAACCAAGGATCATCAATGGTTCTTAATTTTTTTTTTTTTTTTTTTTTTATAATAAAAAATTAAATATTAATAATCTATCATCCCTGGAGAAAGAAAATATTTTCAAAACATATTCGAGGTTAAATTACAAATTTGCCCATCTTCCAAATCATTCTCGGGAAGGTCTAGACCCATTTTTTGTATCCTCCGATAAAAAAGATTAATTCTCTTCATAAAAAATAAGAAGCAATTAAAACGATTCTCGAGAATCCTTAATTTAGGTATTGTTCTTCCACTGTTACAAGTTTATTTCGTTTATGAATTATAAAAAATATTTAATAAATTTTTATTATGTTTAATAATTCTTAATATATTCACTATTTTTCGAAAATAAATTATGGGTCTAATAAACTGATTTTAAATTTTATGTTTAATATTTTTTTTATTTTAAAAAATGTTAATTTGTCGATGAATGATTACACATAAAATTTAAAATTAAGAAATTTGTTAAATACAAAATTAAAAGTTTAGACTCATAACTATTTCATTTTTAAAAATGTATGAGTTTTCTTTATTTTGTTATTTAATTTAATTTCTTAAAACTATAAAAATTAATTTTCGTTATTAAAATTTGGCTGAATTCAAATATTTTTTAAAAGTTGATTAACACGTAGATTTTATAATTTAATAAAACAAATTTCCAATTTTAGAGTGGGAGTATAATTAGGAGTTTGAAAACTTTTTAAAAGTACTTTTAAAAAATAAAAATAAAAAAATAATTTTTTTTTATTATTATTTTTATTTTTAACATTGAATGTCAAAAAAAGAGTAACAATAATTATAAAAATATTCTGTAACATGTGACCATTACCATAATTATGTAATCATCTTTTATATGAGATTATCTTAAATATGTCCGTCGTACTTTTGGCTTAATTAGATTAGATGTAATGTATAACTATATTATAAAGAGAGTAGGTTATGACCCTCCCGTCGAGACAAGCAAAGTTGTGACCCTCAAGAGACGCACATTCGACCACGCGAGAGCTAAGATAAAAGTATGTCAGGATGCGATCGAGGAGGACGGTGCATCATCTAACACACCATATAATGTATACATTGAAGAGGAAACAAGACATAAGCAAGATAGGGACAATGAGTAGACATGAGTGTCATAGATAGGCTTGTTGAAGGGTCGGGTAGGGATTTAGGCCTTAACCTCGAAAGTCGAGGTTTCGAAGGGAATTTGAGCTTGCAGTTCTAGAGTCAAGTCCGTCCATATGAAATATGAAATCTCGTCAAATTTGGTGTCAATTGGATACCGAACGGACGCTCTACGACACCGTATATTAAGAGCATTTGTCTAATTTGAATGATTTGTGGATGACATATGAGAGAATCGTACTAAAGTAATTATTACAAAAGATTTGATCTAAATAATTTATGTGGAGACACAAAAAGTCTTAAAGGAAGTGAAAGTTACTATTTATACCGATAAGATCATCTTCCTTTTCCGTGTTAATCATAGGAACTCTATAGTTAAGCGTGTTTTACTTTGAGCAATTCTATGTTGTGTGTTCATAACCTCACTGAAAGAAAGTAGGTTGTGACCCCACACGCAAGATAAATAAAGGGCGACCCTCAAGTGGTGCTTATCTGGGCACGTGAGGGCCAAGATTGAGAAGTGTCATGATGCAACCGAAGAGGACAATGCATCATCCAACACACCAAGAGTGTGCATTCAAGCCAAGTTGAGACATACACAAGGTTCGAGAGAACAAGGGGACACGAGTGTCGAAGACAAACTCGAAGAGGGTTAGGTAAAGCCCCAAGCCATAACCTCAGAAGTCGAGGTTTTGATATGAGTTTCGACATGCGGCTCTAGAGTTAAGTTCGTCTATATGAGAGATCACCAAATTTGGTGTCAATCAGATGCATGAAGCCGTATGTTTGCTTGCCAAAATGACGTCTACTTGAGAAGAATTAGAAATGCCTCAAAATGTATATAGGGGGAGGCACGATGTCAGCTCTCCACCACCCCTGGACCTTGTGGTCTAAGCAAGCTACCATGTAGCACATACGTTCGTCACAACGTGGGCAAGCATCGCGAGACGAGCATCTCAAGCATATTCCTTTGAAAAGGGTCTTTCATGGACAGTACCAGACAACACGAGTGTGCCGGTATTATGACCCAGCCCATATGTTGGAGGTTGGATTATGCACCCATTATCCGAAACGGATGTCGTAAATGGTTTAGCATGAACACGGGAGAGTCTAATGCCCAAAGAGAATCTAGATAGATGGATGTTCGAGATGTCTCGATGAGATGATCGACAAATGGGTAAGTTCCCAACAGATGTGTTCGAGCAATCCAAGATGGCCGAGTTGTCTCAAGACATGGGGATGACATCACGATGCATGAGTGGTGTTGTTGGAAACCAAGATGACGATGAGATGCAATGTTGCTTACGAGAGACCTTGACTTAGAGTAGAGGCATGGTCGAGCCGAATGACTTGGCCTAGTGTAGAGGCAAGTCAGCTAGAGTCACAGGCGATTGAACATGGATGCACGAGCAATGTGTGTGACGGAACAAGTTTAGATTCTGCACAAGTGGTATACAGTTGACGAAGGCAAACCTCGCAGAAGGTCCGACGAAGCAACAAAATCGGGCAAAAAATGTGAATGAGACTTGAGTTCTCCCTTAATACTTGTCGTAAGCGTGCCAAGATTACGATGTCGCATGGTTAAAGAAGTACGACCGTGACATTGAGTGACCTCCTAGGAATTTTTCTAGGATGCATATGAGTAAGGACAAAGCATGCTAGATGAACTCATGTTAGTCTGTGAGGATAGTCTTCACTCTTAAGAAGCGAGAGGAATGTTGGGACCATCAAGTGTCGAATCCGAATTCCGAACCTTCATCTAAATCTTGGGCATGGGGCGTTATATGTTCATTGCGAGCAATGGCAGAATGGCGTTCTACCCATGTTGCAGCACAATTAGCCACACAAGAGAATTTGGCTTGAGGAGGTATTGTTGCAGCTAGAGAAGGAGTTGAGGGACGATTTAGGGCATAGATTGCAGTCAAGTCTCGGTTCTTAGAGAGCCTAAAATTTAGTTTTCGAAGAAAGCATAACATAACTAGTTAAAATATATATCTTCAACTAAAATTCGGAATCAAACAGAACCAAACCGATGTTCATACCACAATAGCCACACAAAACAATTTAAAATTGAGGTCCAAATTTCAGTTTCATAACGTCAAGAACTCGATGATCTTTTACTAAAAAAATAACCCTTTCTTTTCAAAGAATGAAAAATTCAAATTTATGATTGGGTAAAGAAAATAAACTATACTCGTCTTAATTACTTAAAAGCAATAATTTAAAAAATCAAAACTCTAGAACGAGAATTTATACGGGTCGTTGCTGTATTATGGTCGATAATTTCATAATCATTATTTTCTCCTATTAAGCCGAACATTTCACCTTTTTAAGAGAAGGTGTCAAGATTTGTCTATGTTGAGAGAAGGTTAGACTCGAACCAAGTTTGTGTAGTCTAGAGTCATGCAACTAAATTTAAATATCCTCGTATTGATATTTGATCGTTGAGGTTAGTACAGAAAATAATCGTAAATGGTGATTGAGCTTCTTTAACAAATCTTTAGTAAAATAAGGCTAGAGACAAAGATTATATTTCTCATCCCATTCCGTCCCCACCCGACCCTGTTATATTATAATAAGTGAGGACGGAAATGGGTAACGCTTCCTCGTCTCCGCCTCACGCCATGAACATCTCTAGTTGTCATCTCATCTCGAGAAACTTAACATTTATACCATCTCAAAAAACTTATCTGTTCGTGTAAATTCCAATCTCCCATCTTCGAATAGCTATTTTTCTACTCATCATCTTAAATTTCGAGGAAAAAAATGGTACAGATTGAACCAAAAAAAATTTATTCCGAAAAACTTCTCTACCATTAAATATTCCATAAAAATTTATAAAATAAAAAAAAATACTTTAAATGTGTTTAATAATTATTAAAAAAAAATCCATATAACAGTTATTAAGAGACAGTTACGGTGGTCGTCGAGATCGTAATTAATTTTTTTATTACTAAAAACTTTTAACCCAAACAAAAAAAAACCATCACAAAAAACGGTTCCTATATAACATAATCAGACCAGTCATTTATATGAGAAGTATGATCCATTGTGAAACTCGGAGTCTTATCCAACTTAATCGGATTCGCCTTCCCGCCGATCAGCCTCGCCGGATTCCCAACCGCCGTCGTCCGCGGCGGCACATCCTTCAAAACCACCGACCCAGCTCCAATCTTCGCCCCATCGCCAATCTTAATATTCCCCAAAATACAAGTCCCAGCGCCAATCAAAACCCCATCGCCAATCTTCGGGTGTCGGTCGCCGGAATTCTTCCCGGTGCCACCCAAAGTCACATGGTGAAGAATTGACACATCGTTTCCGATCACCGCCGTCTCGCCGACGACAACGCCGGTAGCATGATCAAGCAAAATCCCACATCCAATCCTCGCACCAGGATGAATATCAACCGCAAAAGCTTCGGCGACTCTGTTTTGAATCAACAGAGCCAAGACTTTCCTTCCTCTGCCCCAAAGTTTATGAGCGATTCGATGCGATTGCACCGCTAAAAACCCTTTGTAATTCAAAAAACACTGCACGTAACTAATCCAAGCAGGATCCCTTTCTTTCACCGCCTGCAAATCCCTAATCGAACATCGCAAAATCTCGCCGGCATCCTCTTGAATCACATCGGTAAAAAGCTCGAACAGAGTCGAACTCGGAAGGCTCAAATTACAGAGCTTAATTGAGAGATGGTTCGCTAGAGCTCGATCCATGGAGTTATGAGACAGAATTGAAGTGATGTAGTAGCTAGCCAAAATGGGTTCGTGTTCCATGTCGGCTCGAGCTTCTTCCTGGATTTTGAACCACAGATCGGAGTCGGAAACAGGGGAGTTGAGGATTTGGGGATTTGGGGAAATGGGTGGCGGAGAGAGATGATTGGAGAAGGTGGGTCGGGAGAAATTGAGGATTTTGAGATGAGGGTCGGTGGGGAGAGGAGTGGTTTGGTCACAGTGGAGTGGCGGAGAGTTGTGGTGGAGACAGGCGGCGGCCATGGGAGAGGGATGGAGGTCGGGGGAATGGGAGATTAAAGCAGAGAGACGGAAGGGAGAAGGGTTGTGGAGGGCCATGGGGAGGCGGGAGAGAGGTCTGTAGAGAGGGGAGGGGAGAGGGGTGAACATAGAGGGGAACTGGAAATTTTCTCGGGAAAATTTGGGAGATTTTCCCGGAAAGTGGTGAGAGGAATGGATAATGAGGGCCAATGGTTTTTAAAGAGGGAGAAGATTGGAAAGGAGAAGATGATTTTGAATGTTGGATTATTGTTGATTGATGATTGATGATGATATATAAAATTTTAGCATCCACCAATCGTATGATGAAAAAAAAAAAATTTAAACCAGGCTTGAATCTAGACGAAGTGTCGCATCCACTTGTAATAGCTCAAGCTCACCTCTCATAGATATTGTATGTTTTTAACTCATTATGTATAGCCGTCAACCTCACGATTTTAAAACACGACTTTTAGGAGAGGTTTCCACACCCTTAGTATTGAATGTTTCGTTCTCCCTACAAACGATGTGGTATCTCACAACAGCGTCGGGTGTCTAACTCTGATACTATTTGTAACAGTTCAAACTCACCATTAGTAGATATTGTCCGATTTAGTCCATTACGTATGGTTGTCAGTCTCACGATTTTAAAACGCGTCTTTTAAGGAGAAGTTTACGCACCCTTATAGCAAAGATGCTTCGTTCCCTATCCAATGGATGTGGGATCTCACACCGCTAGTAAAATGAGTGGTTATGTGAAGAGATGTCTATTTAATATGCACGTTCAAGGCTCTTCTTCGAACAAATGGAATATTTTATCTAAACTGAAAAAATAGGGAGTGAATATAGAGAATCTTTTACTCTCCAGTTAAATGGGACTAGAGACTGATTATATTTCTGTTACGGCTCTTTTATATATAATAATTTTAAAATTTTAAAATTTTAAAATATTATATTATATTTTTGTTTACTCTGCTTTCAATTTTATTTCCATTAATTTTTCAAAATGTTGAATAATAGTTATTGAAAATGAAAGAAATAAAAATTTAAAACCTAAGCTTATAATTTAAGTTTGTTTAATTATTATTAAATATGTTTTTAATTTTAGAAAGTGTATAATAAAAGCTACTATTTTAATTTTTTTTGGTCAAACATGGTAGTCTTCATCTTCATCGTTTAAAGGTCGGACTAAGTCTAGTCTAAGCTCGATTTAAACTTATCTCAAAGTCAAATTTTATCGTCTCAATTCAATTTAACTCATTTATATATTGGATTAGATATGAATCACCATTTTTTTAAATCAGCCTAATACACGAGCTTACCCGATAAAGATAATTATCTGTCCATGTTTTAGTCAAATATTCAATGACTCTTTCACACTCAAAAGAAAGTTAATATCTCTATTTCTTAAAAGTCGTTGACATTGACATCTAACAAAGAAAAGTCGAAATCTAGATTTCATACCTGATGGCCTCGTCATTCTCCTATGACATGGTCGTGTTATCTACTTCTCGATTCTTAAGAATGAACATGATGGCTCTAACATTCTCCCTCGATTCTTAAGAGTGAAGACTATCCCCACATACCAACACGAGTCCTTACAGCATATTTTGTTCTCACTCACATGCATCATAGAAAATTTATAGAGGTCACCCAACATAAAATTACTCCAAGTAATGCACGTTTAACCATAGAGTTTCTAAAATTGAGTCGCTGGAAAAGAAGGTGTTCTTATTGGTATAAGCAGTGGCTTTCAATTTTTGTAAGTCTTCCTTAGTTATCCTATTTTCAGGATCACTCTCATCCAAATGTGATCTCGGTTCATTCATATACCTCTCATTTACTCGGGTGTCACATCAAGAAATAGTGACATTAATTGTTTTTTATTGTTTGGGCCAGGCTAGTGAGAAAAATGTTTCAATAATTGATTAATTTAAGAAATTAAATGAAGTTTGACTCTACAATATGAAATTAATAGGTAAGGGATAAGCTTTTTTATTCCAATTTAATTCAATTAAATTTTCAATGGAAACACCAAACAATTTTCAAATTACTATCAATTATTATTATTATTATTATTTGGAAAAAGAAATAAAAAAAAATTGTATGTGGAGAAAATGAAAGGAAAATCCACTTTAAAGCCACTCATTCAAATAAGTTGTATGTGCTTAGAATCCACATTGTGGAGTGGTAATGCATCCTTTATTATACTCCAAACATTTGTCAATGAATGGTTCAAAATGTTTTGGAATCTTTCTCTCTCTCTCCTCATTAATTTAGGTCCGAATTTTTGGCTTTAAGCTATGATCCTTTGGTGTTAGGGTTAAATTGCTCGTTGGGATCGAGCGGGCTTATTGTTGGTAAGTGCTGATTTAGGCCTTTTTTTTTGTGAGATCTCACGTTGGTTGGAGAGGGGAACGAAACGTTTCGTGTAAGGGTGTGGAAACCTCTCCCTAGTAGACGCGTTTTAAAACCGTGAGGCTGATGATGATATATAATGGGCCAAAATGAACATTATCTGCTAGTGGTGGGTGGTTACAAATGGTATTAGAACTAGACATTGGGCGGTGTACTAGCGAGGACACTGGCCCCAAAAGGGGTGGATTGTGAGATTCCACATTGATTGGAGAGGGGAACGAAGCATTCATTTTAAGGGTGTGAAAACATCTCCCTAGTAGACGCGCTTTAAAATCGTGAGGCTGACAGCAATACATACCGGGCCAAAACGGACAATATCTACTAGCGGTGGGTTTGGGCTGTTGTTACAAATGGTATCAAAACTAGATATCGTGCAGTGTGCCAGCGAGGACACTTGGGCCTCAAAGGGGGTGGATTGTGATGGAAACCTTTCCCTAGTAGACGCGCTGTAAAATCGTAAAGCTGACAACGATACATAACGGGCCAAAATGGACAATATCTACTAGCGGTGGACTTGAGCTGTTACATTTTCTAAGCCTTTGATTATCGTTTAAGATAATGTTTTGAAAATAGTGCTTTTGAGGTAAGTAACTTTACTGTTGAAATGATTGGATGATTGATTGATGTACATTGAGTTACATGTTTTCCTAAAATGATAAGCCACGATCGTTATATGATTGAGATTATGTATGCTAGAATATGAAAGTGATGCTCGTTTACAGAGTTCCATGTCCATGAAAGTGATATACATGAAACTATGTATGAAAATGATACACATCCCGATAATAAATAAAAAAAGAGCTCAAATCTAAGACCATAATAGTCATGATTGCATGTGTTTGCATTTTTCAACCACAACAGTAAAGCCACTTATAAAATATTTTTAAAACAAACTTTTTAATATTAATATTATATTAATAAAAGGTTGATTAAGCTAATTATTAGACAAATTTTTCTAGAGTGGAATGACGTGGCAAATACATGAATAGATACGAATAAAAAATTATTGGACATTTTCAATCCTACTCCACTAACAATTAATTAATATATTCTTTTAATTTATTTTATTTCATCGATCTCCCATTATAATTAATTAATATTTTATTTTATATTTAAATGGAATTAAAAATACATTATTTTTTTATAATAATTCCAAAAGATTTTAAAATTTATAATTAAATTATATAAAATAATTCCTACTTAGCGGTGACCTATACAAAAAAATTTGAAGATTTTAAATCATATTTAAAATGAAAATAGATTTTAAAAAATATATATTTTTATGTTTTATATTTAAGAAAATATTTGATACAACACTATAATGTATTGTGGAGTGTAAAAAAGCATATTTATTTATTTATTTTATGAAACAAATAAAAATCATTTTATTTCTATAAAATATTTATAATAAAATGATGAAAAAAAGGTTTAGAATCTTATTGGTATATTCTTCACACATTTCACGTCAATTCAAATGCTTGTGAACTTTATTCTTTATGGTCCAATCCCAATAATGGAACAATTTTTGTACAATTTATTTATTTATTTATAGAAGAAATTGATATTTGGATAAATTTAGTGGTGTTTTAATTGCACTTCAAAAAAAAAAAAAAAATAGGCTATTTTTAAAATTTTATAAGAGAAAAGAAAATAAATAAATATAAAATTTTTGCAAAATACACCTTTTAATCTCGTCTTTTCGACCCGATGTCTATTTAGTTTCTAAAATTTTAAAGGATACATTTTATTCTTCCAAATTTGTAAGACAATTTAAGATGGTCTCTTAATTTTAACTTAATAAAATATTGTTTTGAGTGTTTAAGTGGACTCCAAAATCTAATTCAAGCAGTCTAACTTTTCGGGTGGGCCCATCCACCAATAAAACCAATTTTTAGGGAAGATATGCTCCTATACTATATGGGGGTCGAACATGGATGACTGTTGGAACGTAAAGATGGTGAGATTTCACATTGGTTGGAGGGGAGAACGAAACATTCTTTATAATGATGTGAAAACCTCTCCCTAATAGACGCGTTTTAAAACCGTGAAATTGACTGTAATGAGCCACAGTGGACAATATATGCTAGCAGTAGGTTTAGACGGTTACAGCGTATATAGTCACATTGGGCAGTGTCCCAACAAGGATACTAATTTTTAGTTTATCAAACGGTTTAACTAAAGTTTATAAACTTTTTAAGGTTACTTTTTAGGGTTTATGAATATTTTTTTAAAATGTAATAAAAATATTTTTAAAAGCTAAAAGAATATTTTTAAATTTTTTTTAAGTTTGTATTTTGTAAAATAGTTTAGGAGTATTTATTAGATCAAAATCAAACAATTTGTATATCCTTATGGGATCAATTTCTTTTCTTTCTTTTCTTTTATTTTTTAAAATATTATTTTGGAATAAAAATTCTATTTGATAAAGATAGTGGCAATAAATATAATATAAATAGATGAAATAAGACAAAAGAGTTGGTTCATGAACTAAATCATTTGATAGAACATTCGAAGCAAAATCATTATCAGAGGGCTAAGCAAATAGTTGATTATGCATATTGGATACAGCCATTCTCAATTTCAGTTAATACAATTCATTAAGACACTGCAAGAACCAGCTACTCTCTCTACGACGTGCTCCATCGTTATCGTTTACACGATTTCAAGCTCTGATATAACTTAGTGATCACGTACCCAGAAATTCATCACCTAACATGCGAGAAACCAACAAAAAAGTGTTAGAGAATGCATGAAGATGGGGAGCACGAATAATGAGATGCGTGAATTTAGCCATAGAAAAAGTTGGAACGATATCGAAATCAAAGTGTCTGCCATATGATTATCGGCATAAACGAGCTGCAGAACTAGCTCCCATGTTTCCATAGACATGTCACAAATAGGAAAGTGAGGGGGGAGATCATTCATTTGGAAGAACGAATACATTAGCAAAAAATGGAAATGAAACATTACACCCAACACTTTCTTTTGTTTCTTTGCTATATCGGTTGGAGAAGGGAACGAAACATTCCTTATAAGGGTGTGGAAACCTCTCCCTAATAGAGACATTTTAAAACCGTGAACGAAACATTCCTTATAAGGGTGTGGAAACCTCAGGCATTTTAAAACCGTGAGACTGGTAACGGACCAAAGCAGACAATATCTGCTAGCAGTGGGTCTGAACTGTTACAGTTCAAAACAAAGCGATCGTCTTCTCTCCCAATGTCACCCTAACTCTATCAAAAATCTAAATCTCAACGATTGATTTCGTTTCTGCCTCGCACCTAGAGCCTTCTTTCTACTCTCTTCTATTTTTTCATTGTAGGAGAATTCAGTCCCCTCCTTCCTACTAGCATAATCCCTAGTTCTTCATGGGCTTACTTTTGCATGCACTGAAATAGATTAGCTCATTTCTAATTCTAGTGGTGTGTTTCAATCAAGATGTTCATGAACTATACAAGAACAAAAAGACTCTTACATGGAAAACAAAGCTATCAAGAGGAAAATAAAGCCTTTGATATAGCATATAAAGCACATAGATCCTTATCCTTCACAATGTTCACTAGACTAAAGCAGAGATTTCTCAACCTCCCTGCACCACCACAACATTGATATAGGTACATTTAAAAACGCGGCCAAGCATTAATGTTGCAAAACTAGTAATAGATGAATATTTGAAGAATATAAGGGAGCAGAAAAGGAATACAGGGTGCAATATAACATGTCATCATGAAGGACAATAGACCCGTAAAAGGAATACTGACCTACAAAAGACTCGTGGGAACGAACTTTACCAAGGTAAAAGTGTTCTCTTCATAGCTTGACCTCCACATCAACACCAGCTGGAAGGTCGAGTTGCATTAAAGAATCAATTGTTTGAGCAGTAGGGTACAAAATATCGATTAGCCGCTGGTGGGTTCTGATTTCGAAGTGGAATCTTGCATCTTTATGAACATGAGGGGATTTAAGAACACAATAGATGCGCTTTTTCGTAGGTAATGGCACGGGACCCATGGTTTTTGCATTCGTGTTCCTTGCAGCATCCAATATCTGCTTGCAAGAATCTTCAATGAGTGGAACCCAGTAAGATCTTAGCTTAATTCTTATTTTCTGCTTTGGGGCCAGCTGAAACCATAAACAGTTTTAGTCACTAAACAATTTCCAAACATAAGAAGAATATGGACACTAGCAATTAAAAAAACCAAGATAAGTCCCAAACTGCACCCTATGGCAAAGATGAGCTGATAAGCAAACAAATCACATAATCTATCATGACAATCTGATGAAGACCAGACTGGCATACTGTAAAAAAAAGGGTACAAAACGAACATCGATATCCTGACCAATAAGTCGCAAAAATGAAGCCAGTGAAACCATTGTACAATTGGAGAACTATGTACTACTCGGTTGAGAAGTTTCCTTTGGGATAAAAAGGAGTAAAGAAGACTGTAATATTCCAAACATTCCAATACATTGAGAACTTTCAATGTTATATGAGATCTCTCACCTTCTATCTAGCCTTTTAGTTAACACGAGAACCAATACGTACATAAATTTTCTATTCAGTCAGGAACTGTAACAGCTCAAGCCTTCAAGCCCACTACTAATAGATATTATCCTCTTTGGGTTTTCCCTTCCGGGCTTCCCCTCAAGATTTTAAAACGCGTCTGCTAGGGAGAGGTTTCCACCCTTGTAAGGAATGTTTTGTTCCTTTCTCCAACCGATGTGGGATCTCACAATCCATCCCCCTTTGGGGGCCAACATCCTCGCTGGCACACTGCCGGGTGACTGACTCTGATACCATTTGTAATAGCCCAAGCCCACCGCTAGCCAATATTGTCCTCTTTGAACTTTCGCTTCTAGGTTTTCCCTCAAGGTTTTAAAACGCGTCTACTAGGAGAGGTTTCCACACCCTTATAAGGAATGTTTGATGTGGGATCTCACGGAAACTAACCTAGCAGGATCATCAATCATCATACATATAACCTCATCAAACGATTCATTGTATATTTTCTAGTCACTCTAAAACCAATATAAATTTCAGAGTTTAGTCTTGGTTTCAGAAGTTGCTCTGCAGAATATTTTATAATCTTTAGCCAGCTACAGGATGCTAGAGTAAAACACTATCAGGAAAACATAAAAGTTACCTTATCCACATCCTCACCAATGCTTAGCGCTGAAGTCCCAGGCACCTCAAAATCTTCACCCTAAACATGAACAATACATTAAAAAAATAATACATGCACTGTTTCATCCATGATCTTAAAGAAAAAAGAATCCTAAGTTACTTGCAATCTAGAAGACAAAATGAAAATCTAGAGCACGAGTTATTGACAAAACCAGAACTATTAAGACCATATTAGAAAGAAAAAAAAATCTTACACCCATCACAAAAAACATAGAGAAATGGCAACATTTCACTCCATTCCGAGCTACATTTCAAGCCGAACAACATTATCACAAACCTCGAGAACGGAAGCTCCAGAGCCCTCCAAGATTTCCGGAGGCGGTTCAATGGTGCCGGTGGAGTCTAGAACTTCAGGAGCGGCATAAACCCTAGTCGAGGACAACGAAAATTGAAGGGGCTTGAGATTTGAAACAGAAGTAGAGGAAGCAGAGAAGGGAAGAAGTTTAGGTTTAGAAGAAGGAGATGAGAGAGGACCAAATAGAGTTGGAGATGGAATTATGGTGGCAGAGAGTGAAGAAATAGCCATTGAAAATCCTCTGAGTATCAATGGCGGAAGCTTTTTGCTCCCAGTTCTACTTCTAGCGTTATCCAAATAAATTTATCTGTGCTTTAAATTTTTCCAGAAAAAATTAATTCTAAAGAAAATTTATATAGCTTTGGGCCATGACAATGCAAGCCCAATTCATCCTAAGCCATTATGGATCGGTTTGTCAGATTGGGCCTGAGCCCATTCAAACGAATTTTTTATCCAAAAATTGGTCCCTAACCTAACTCTACTAGTTACTCTACTAGTTACTCTACTAGTTACTCTACTAGTTACTCTACTAGTTACTCTACTAGTTACTCTACTCTACGTATCACGTTTGTAACAGATATTAATGATTTTAGTTATTAATGTAATATGAATTGTGAATAAGTATGAATTTATAAAATACGAGACTACTCAATCCAACTCGAAAATTAAGGGTTGAATTGTATTTGACTGTGAACCCTATTTGAACCCAAAATTCTGGGTAATCCAAAAAATTTCTCCAACTCAACTCGTGTAACAACTAAAGACTACCGCTAACAAATATTGTCCGTTTTGGCCCGTCACGTATCGTCATTAGCCTCACGGTTTTGAACACATCTACTAGGGAGAGGTTTCCACACATTTATAAAGAATGTTTCGTCCCCTCTCCAACCAATGTGGGATCTCACAGCCCTAATCGTAAGTGGTATCTTATTCACTAAGTATGTTCCGTTAGCATATCTAATAAGCATGTCATTCCAATGTTTATTTAATATTAATCATGTCAGACATGTCGATATTAAGTTATCTAACGTTATCGACATGTTTTATTTATTTCTTTATTTTAAAATATTAAATTCGTGCATACTAATAAAATGAATCCCATGGAAGGGAAGTAATTAGGGCAAAGAAGCTATTCCTTTTCCATGGAATCAAACTTTGAATAAGTTTGGTGGAAGGAATGCTTTCCTTTGCCAATATTTCATAATTATTTCACTATAAATTTTATAATATACTTTCTTTTCTTACTATTAAAAATTTAAAAGAAAATTTAAATTTTATTTGATTCATTCTAATAAAAAAAATATAATTAAAATGGATGAACAACTCCTCGAAGGTTTATGAATTTTCTATTTTATGTCTAATAGGTACCGAAACTTTTAAGTAGGTCAGATGTCTATTTTACTTGCGGGATCTGTCTTGAATGAGGAAGGAGTGGAAAATATCTTTCTCCGATACATAAATGGGGTCGGGATAGAAAAAATTACCCGCGCAAAACCCAATCTTTGAAAATTCTCTGTGGAGAATATCTGCCCTAATTCTCACAAAAATAAATGAAAATTTTCGTGGAGATGAAAAATAACAAAAGCGGCAGGGTTGGGGACGGGTTGGGGACGGGGAAGCTTCCATCCCTAACTTTGACAAACTTCTACCCCTTTCTCATATTGAAACTCTCCCAAAATGCTTCTTTTTCCCTCCCAATAAAGCAAAAACCAGTTTCACAAAAGTAGAGCTTTCAGCTCTCCCCTTTCTCTCCATCAATGGCTTCACACAAGAACAACCATGGCAATCTTGAATCGGCAGTGCACGCTCTGGGACCCGACAGCCCTGGACCGCAGAGCCTCTCCTTCCATCTCTCTCACAAAACCTCTCTCTGCCATGTCGAAACTGAAAACTCCATGAAAGTATCCCTCTCCAGGGATGACATTCCATACTTCTCTACCTTTCTCACAGCTTTGACCTGCCATAACTCCCTCAGAAGCTTGGAGTTTCATCTTGTCGATTGGGAACTTGAGCAACTGCAAGAGCTTTGCAGGTTGATCGAGGATAATTCAGGCGTTAGACAGGTCGTGTTTCGACGAAATAGATTGAGTTATGAATGCTTGGCAGAGCTGGGCTGTGTTTTGAGGAAGAACAAAGGGATTAAGGAGCTTATGTTTTCAGAATGCGGGATCGGATCGGTCGGAGTTGGTTCAATTGCTTCTGGTTTGAAGGAGAACGATTCGTTGGAGGAGCTGCAGATTTGGGAGGACTCAATCGGGTCGAAAGGAGCGGAAGAACTCTCCAAGATGGTTGAAGAAAACTCAACTCTAAAGCTGTTATCAATTTTTGACTCAAATTCAATCGCAGTAACACCATTGATTTCTGCAGTTTTGGGAATGAACAGGAATATGGAACTGCACATTTGGGTCGGAGAAAATGGCGGCAAAAGTTCAAAGGTGGTTGAGTTTGTGCCTGGAAATAGTACACTCAGAATCTATAGGCTTGACATAAATGGTGCTTGCAGGGTTGCCTGCGCGCTCGGGTTAAACTTGACGGTTAAAACGCTCGACATGACAGGAATCCGGTTAAAATCCCGGTGGGCGAAGGAGTTCCGTTGCGCATTGGAGCAAAACCAATGTCTTAGGGAAGTAAAACTATCCAAAACTCACTTAAAAGATGAAGCAATTGTTCATATAGCAGCAGGACTTTTCAAGAACAAGCACTTGCAGAGCTTGTTTCTTGATGGAAACTTGTTTACCGGCATCGGCGTCGAGCATTTACTCTGCCCTTTAAGCCGGTTTTCAACCCTGCAACTTCAACCAAACATAACTCTCAAATGTGTAGCGTTTGGAGGTCGAAGAAACAAGATAGGAAGAGATGGGCTTGCAGCCGTTTTACGTATGCTAACGACGAACGAAACTCTAACTCATCTCAAAATATATGATGATCATAGCTTAAGACCCAATGACATAGTCAGAATTTTCAGAAACTTAGAGAAGAATGCATCCTTAAAACACTTATCCTTACATGGCTGTAAAGGTGTTGATGGAGACAATGTGTTGCAGACAATAATGGAGATGCTTGAAGTAAATCCTTGGATAGAAGAAATCGACCTCTTTGGAACTCCTCTTCAGAATTCCGGAAAAGCTGATAGAGTTTACCAAAGATTAGGACAGAACGGGAACACCGACCTCGAACCACAGGTCGATTCGCTCGACATGACCTTGACAGAGCCGAAAAGTTGTCGGATTTTTTTCTGTGGGCAAGAATATGCAGGAAAAACTACTTTGTGTAACTCCATATTACAGAACTTTGGTTCAAAACTTCCCTTCACAGACCAAGTAAGATCTTTGGTAGCTCCAGTTGAACAAGCAGTAAGAACAGTTGGAATGAAAATCAAAACTTTCAGAGATGGGGACATCAAAATTTCAATTTGGAATCTAGCAGGTCAACATGAATTCCATTCCCTACATGATCTTATGTTTCCAGGGCCAGGAAGTGCATCAGTTTTCGTGATCATCAGCAGTTTATTCAGGAAACCGAGTAATAAAGAATCGAAACATCCGAATGAGATAGAAGAAGAGGTTCGGTATTGGCTAAGGTACATAGTTTCCAACTCGAAACGAGCACAGCAGCAATGCATGCTTCCTAATGTAACTTTGGTTCTAACACACTATGACAAAGTCATACAACCATCACAGAACTTGCAGCAAATTTTGATTTCAATTCAGGGACTAAGAGACAAATTCCAAGGTTACCTTGACATATACCCGACGGTATTTACCGTCGATGCACGCTCGTCAGCGACGGTAAATAAACTCTTGCATCACCTTCAGAGAACAAGCAGGACTGTTCTCCAAAGAGTTCCACAAGTTTACCAGCTCTGTAATGAACTGATACAAATTTTGAAAGACTGGAGATCAGAAAACTATAACAAGCCAGTAATGAGATGGAAAGAGTTCGAGGATCTATGTCAACTTCGCATCGCTCAGTTGAGAATCCGTTCGAGACGTAGTAATAAAGATAAGATCGAAACAAGGAGGAAGGCTATTGCTACTTGCTTGCATGACATAGGAGAGGTGATTTACTTCGAAGAACTGGGATTTATGATATTAGATTGTGATTGGTTCTGTGGAGAAGTTCTTGGGCAACTAATAAGATTAGACATTAGGAACCATTCAAACAACAATAATGGATTCATCAGTAGGAAAGAGCTAGAAAAGGTGTTAAAAGGCAAGTTACATAGCCAGATCCCAGTAATGAGTTCGAGTTCGAAGGTATTCGAAAACTTACAAGCAAGTGACCTTGTGGGAATGATGCTCAAACTGGAGCTTTGTTATGAACAAGACCAGTCGGATCCGGATTCTCCGTTGCTTATTCCATCGGTTCTCGAAGAAGGTCGAGGAAAGCCACAGAGATGGCCGTTAAGTATGCCAGACTGCATCTACACAGGGAGACACCTTGAATGTGATGATTTGAGCCATACGTTTTTAACTCCGGGCTTTTTTCCTCGACTACAGGCAAGAATCCGCTTCTTCTATCTCTCTCTTTCTGTAATGAAACATTGACAGTTTTGAGTTCCTAATCAGATTGTTTTGTGTTGGTAATTCAGGTGCATTTGCATAAGAGAATCATGGGATTAAAGAACCAATATGTAGCAACATACAGCTTAGAGAAATACCTTATCACAATAAACATCAATGGAATTTATGTCAGGGTAGAGCTTGGAGGACAGTTTAGCTACTATATTGATGTCCTGGCATGCTCCACAAAGAGCTTGACTGAGACTCTCCGATTAATCCAGCAGCTTATAATCCCTGCGATTCACGACCTTTGTCATGGCATCATCCTGATCGAAAGCATTATGAGGCCCGAATGTGTGCGAAGTTTGGTGCCACCTAGACACAGGAAAACCCAGCAAGTCTCCATCCAAGTACTGAAACTGGCATTGTTTTCAGTACCTGCCGATGGTATGTATGATTATCAGCACACATGGTGTCCTGTGTTGGATGGCGGTAGAGAAATTCTTGCAGTTGGCTTTGATTTCGCTCGAGATCTCTTGTCCGATGAAGATTTCCGGGAAGTTTTGCATAGGAGGTACCACGACCTTTATGATCTAGCAGTTGAACTGCAAGTCCCACATGAAAACAACCCAGAAACAGTTGATAACTCACAATCGAACGATGAAACAGATAAAGTTGAAGCGACCTTCAGCGGAATTGCAAAAGGGGTTGAAGCTGTTTTGCAGAGATTAAAGATCATTGAACAAGAAATCAGAGATTTAAAGCAGGAAATAAAAGGTCTAAGATATTATGAGCACAGACTCCTCCTCGAGCTTAATCGAAAAGTGAACTACCTAGTGAATTACAATGTTGAAATCGAAGAGAGGAGAGTACCAAACATGTTCTACTTTGTTAGAACAGAAAACTATTCAAGAAGGTTGATTACGAACCTGATTTCCGGCATGAATGCTCTCCGACTGCACATGTTATGCGAGTTCCGAAGGGAAATGCATGTTGTCGAAGATCAGATAGGCTGTGAAGTCATACAGATCGACAACATGGCAGTCAGGTCTTTAGCTCCATATATGACAAAGTTCATGAAACTGGTAACACTGTCTCTCAGAATAGGAGCCCAAGTAGCAATGGGAATGGGACACATGATCCCAGATTTGAGTCGGGAGGTTGCGCATCTAGCCAATTCTTCTCTTTTTCATGGGGCAGCTGGAGCAGCTGCTGCAGGAGCAGTTGGAGCTGCAGCTATGGGACGTGTCGGCTTAAGCAGGGGAAGAACCAGAGCTGGAGACATTCAGAAAGAGCTCAAAACAGCACAGCAATGGGTTCTGGATTACTTGAGAGAACAGAGATGTTCAACTGGAAAAGATATCGCCGAGAAGTTCGGATTGTGGAGAGTGCGATACAGGGATGATGGTCACATTGCCTGGATCTGTAGAAGGCACATGAACCTCAGAGCTCATGAAATAATTGAAGTTCCCATCTGAAATGCCTAAGAAGATTCATATGATCCAAATCAACTGAAATCATTCATCAATGCATTATAAAGTTAATTGTTACAACGAGGGATAATAATTCATTCATGCTTACACCAATGAATATGATAGAACAAAGCTTGTAAGGTGTAGAAGTCATGACTTACTATGGTACAGAGAAACATTATTACATTACACTAATGATAGTAATAGCGTTATCTGTGTGTCGTCGCCTGAAATGTACAAACCACAGTTTAGAAGAAAGCCCTGCTTCCATAGAACACTCGTGCATTATCGTTCTTCGAGGACGGTGTTTTCAGATCAACGCTTGAATTATCTGAACTAGTCGGTCCATTATCGCCGTCGAGTGGAAGTTTCATCTTTGCCAATGACTCTGTAAATTGCTCCATGCTTTTCATATACATATCAACAATGTCCTGCTGCACTACATTATGTTCTGGCTCTATGGTCAGAGTGATAATAGGCTTTGAGAGTACCTCAATAGAGGAATCAGCCTCCCCATTCTTAATGTCCACATGCTTCTCCTTTTCATTCGGTTCCTGAGTTCGAGGTTTCGAAGCTTCAGAGGCATCCGAAGATTCCGAGCTTGTCGGTCCATTAGTTGACAGGCTGCTAGGTGCAAAATTGAGCCTTGGAAGCTGGACAGACTCGACCGAAGCCGTTGAGAAGCTTTCCATATTATGTGCACCTAGTTCTGAACTAAGATGATCTTCTGTGCCAGAAGTGGCTAGGCTCTCAGAGCTCTCAGACTCTGGATTAGAGCACGGGATGCCGAAATACTCCGACACCATCATCTCATCTTCGTTTACGATTTTAGGATCGGGAAACTCTATCTTATCCAAATCACTAGCTAGCGACTCGGATATTTCAGAAAAGGCAGCTTTAGGAACAACCATCACATCAGGCGAGGCCCCATTGTATTCAAGGGTTAGTTTAACAAACCCTGCACTAGAATGGAACAAATTGGTAGAAGATAAGGAAAACTCTTTCTCTAACTTTCCATCATTTACAAGAACTTCAGACAACGGCACCACGGTAAACCCCAACAACTGGTCTTCCAGATAATTCCTCATTCTGCTCAACATCCATATCTCGCATTTAAGGGAGGCATCGACGCTTCGAACATTAAAACGAAGATTCTCATTGAAGATCGGGTTCCTCCCACCCCCATTAATGATGTTGGTCGAGAGCGAATCTTCAGGATCAGTAGTCAGACAAAACTTAGCATAAACATCTTGCTTTTGGTATATGCAGATATTATGAATATCTCTAGCCTGATGAATGCATACATCAAGTGCACCAACAATTTCCTCCAAGTTATACATCACCACTTCTTTCTTATTGACCTCAATTCCCTTTGGTGGATTACCAGAGATCGGGACGAAGAAATTCGGTTTCTGCTTCTCGGGCTCAAAAATTGGAGAGTTCTTCAACTGGGAAACAACAGATTGAGGAGAGTCCATGACAAGACTTTCGAACACTCGAGACACTTGTTTCGGAACGCTCGCCCTCACAGATTCGGGAACAAGCCTGAAAAAGTTACGAAGTTGATTGAAAATCTAAGAAAATCGAGTTAAAACACTTTAAGCACGGTGTTCGTGCAGTGATTCAGGAAACAAGTTCAACAGAAGACAGTTCCATATCTCAAAACCCAGAATCATAACATCAATTTTACACAAACTTCAAAATCCATAACACTGAGAATCAGACAAACCTAAATGAGAAACAAAAACAATCCAAGAATAAGAAAACAGGAATGATTAGAACCACACGGCATACTGAACTTACAAACGTAAAAACCCCAAGTCAGAGTCGATTTTTATATAAGGATTCTCAAAAACACAGAAGTCAAACACTCAAGAACTAAGAACAAGTGAATTGCAAAAGGTTTCAATCAAACTTAGAACCTCAACAACAAAATCCCAACAAAGCAACCCAAATTTTATCAACACAGGAACATGAAAAACCGGAATCCAAGTAAGTGTAAGCAGTGATTACAAAGTTCAAAATGAAGATCAAATTGAGATCACTTCAACCCTCAAACACAGGGAGAAAGAAACAGAATTACCAAAAGAAAAGGAGTGAAAACAAAGCAAATTCTCTTACTGGGTTCGTTTCTTTTAGCTTCTTGACCCCAAATTGGCGAACTCCAAGCAGTCTTCCCCAAAACCGGAAGCTCAAATCGAAGAAACTTCGCCAAAGAAACCCCTGAGGAACAGTTTAATATATAAAAAAAGCAAGACTAGAAGCACGTTGATCGAGACGAAGGGGTAACTGATTATATTTGCCACATCGAGAGGATCCTCCGGATATTTAAGGGGTCGTTAGTTAGAAAGGCAGCCGTCCCAGTCGTTAGCGCCGGCTAGACCAATAGGGAGAAGGGTGAGTGCGGTTTGAAGGTGGGTCCTAAAACGACATGGGATTGGGATCGCAATTGGACTTGGGATTGTGATTGGGGGAAGCTTTACAGAGCCACCATTAGAAGAAGGCTGACTTCTACAGCAATGGCCGTCGCTCCCCGCCGTCAAACACGGCCTTTTGAGCGCTCAAAATTAAAGGAATTTCTCGAACTTCGTTTGAAATAAACAAAGATGGTTGGTTTCTAAAGGGACGAGAGGACGGAAGTTTCAAAGATTCATTTTTTATTATCTTAATAAAAAAATCTTTAATTTCTCATCTCAAAAATATTTTTAAATTTAAATAAAAGAAAATAACATCAAACGGTTAATAATTTGCTTAAAAAATAATTCTAACATTAACAAGTATTTGAAAATATCATATAACTTTAAAAAAAAAATTAAAAATTTCATTAATTATAATCGCTCGGGCCACTCTTAATTGTTGACTTTTTCTTATACGGCTTTCTCTTACGATTTTAAAACTAAGTCAGCTAGTAATAGGTTTCCAGACCCTTATAATAATGTTTTGTTCTCTTTTCAACTAATGTGATATCTCAGTGTTGTCACAGACACACTGCCAGATTAAATGAAACAATACATTGCATTTGCATTGAAAACTAGGTAAGATTGACTTTGAAGAGAATGAACTTTTCATCGGGCATTAAAAATTAAATTTATTTTATTAAATTAGAATAAAACATTAAATAATAGAGCAAGAACTCTAAGCATTCTCGCCACAAAATTTTCCTTACTATGACTCTTAACACCAGTAAATTGTCGTGTGGGAGCTTCTTCAACTTGCTGAGAATATCCGTCTTATTTATAATAATATATTTAATATATAAAAAATATTTTTATAAATATCATTCAAATTTTAAATACAAATTTTTATTTTAATATTTAATGCATCGAATACAATAAATAATAAAAAAATCGTTTTATTTATTTATTTTGGAATTGTAGTAATATTTTTTAAAGAAATATGGCAGATAAGTAGAAAAAAAAGTCCAATTAAAAAATAAAATAATTATGTATTATACTCAAACAATTCCTTGAAAAATTGTAATTAATTAATTAATTATCCTCCAACATTTTATTATTGAAGATATTTGGAAACTCCATAGTCAATGTAACAATGGTCAATTTAATTGTGGAATTTCTCTCTCATCCATTATTGGCTTTAATTAATTAATTGATTGATAAAAATATATTTAAAAAATGATTTATTATATTAAATAAATTATTAAAGTTGTATTTGATCCCATTTTTTAGTTTAAAAAAATTCCAAATTTTTTAATACAGTTTTCCACTTTTTGAAAATACTTCTAATTTATTGGTCAAATTTAAAAGATTAAAAATTGATATATTTTAAGAAATTATTTATTAAGGTTTGAAATTATGGTCTAGATGCTTAATTATCAGCTATTTTTGTGATACTCGAGTAAAGAAAATGTACATGAATGAACCGAGACGGCAATGAGAGAGATCTTGAGGAAATGACGACTAGTCTCAGCCTATCGCTAGCAGATATTGTCCACTTTAGCCTAATATGTAACGCTATCAGCCTCAAGGTTTTAAAACGTGTCTGTTAGGAAGAGGTTTCTACACCCTTATAAGGAATGTTTCGTTCCCCTGTTCAACAAGGTGTACCTTACTTTTCTTGTAGCTCAAGATTAAGCATACACTGTTTGGAGCAATTCTATATTTGGTGACCTCTTGAAATTTTTTCTAAAATGCATGTGAGTGAAGACAAAACATGCAGGAAGAACTCGTGTTGGTCTCTAAGGATAGCCTTCACTCTTAGAAGCAAGAAATGAATAACGTGACCATGTCATAGGAGATGCAACGGAATGTGTAGGGCCATTAGGTGCTGAATCTGGAGCATGGGTCGTTACAACTTTATTATTTAGGTTTGATATTTTAGAAATACTCGGTAAGATCACCATTACAAAGAACTTACTCGTGTTAGATATTCATATACTGTCGATCTAGGCCTAGATCAAATATTGTTGCATGTTGTGGCACCCCGATACCTTTATCCGATGGAAATGACTAGGGATCTCAAAAAAAAAAAACAGGATTTCTACGCTGTATTCTGAGAGGAGGCATCGGACCACCTAGGCACACAAGGTTACTCTCCTAGACCCAGAGTGACTTTATGACCCTGTAGAGGGATCTTCTCGTTAATCTTTCATAGATGATGTTCTCAAAAGAATAGTAAAGTTAGTTCATCTTGAGCTAAGATATAGATTTGCGGCCCAGACATGGGTGAACCACTCTAAATCTAGTTTTAAGGAAATTCATGAATCAATTCAATCTATACAATTTTCATTTATTTGAATCGAACCCAAACCCAAATAAGTTTATAATCCAACCAAAACCATATGGGTTAAGTTAGTGGTAAGATTATATGGGTTATCGGGTAATTTGAACACCTTTAGTTCTTCACTACTTGTATAGGAAGGAGTCTTGTTCTATTCGTCTATTCTCGAGAAGAATTCGATCTCAAGATATTACCTAAATAACACTGGCCATAACGAGTTAGAGCGAGAAAGATCTAATGAAATTCATAAGGATTACGATTGCACTTATATAAACGTTCAAATTTTAAAACCCTATCTTGAGAACCGTGTCGGTGGTACATATTTTTTACATATTTGAATAATGATTAAAAAAAAGAAGAAGAATATATCCTATTTTGTAAGGAGGAAAAAAAAAAGTTAGAAGCCAAGTGAAATTGCAGCTTGTGATCTCCAATGCCTTGCTTTCTCAAACCCATTGGTATAGTTATCAAAATCATCAATGGTTTGATCAATTTCTTCTTGAGTGTTCATCACAAATGGCCCAAATTGCACAACAGGCTCACTCAATCGTTCACCTCCTACCAAAATGAACCTTACAGCCTTGGCTGACTTATTCCACACCTCTAAACCGTCCCCGAACCCGAGCAGAAGAAGGTTATGTGCTGTCGTCGACGTCGCCTTCGAACTGCCGAAGACGCCCTCGCCCTCAAGAATGTAAACGAACGCGTTCCAGGACGACGGGATCGGCTGATGGAGATGAGCCTTTGGGTTTAGAGTGAAGTCTAAGTACATGGTTGGTGTTCTTGTGTGGATTGGTGATTTTGCTCCCAATGCCTCACCAGCTATGACTTTTACTCTCACTCCATCTTTTGTAGCTTCTGGGATTTCCTTGCTTGAAACTTCTTGGTAATTTGGCTCAATCCTAAGATTCAAAAAAGTTTGAGACATTTGTTAAAAGAAGTTTGAAATGTCAAACATCGTAATTACTCTATGAAATTTACACCGTTTTACTCGATATCGTCTTTGAATGATTACGTCTTTCTAAATTAAGAGTATCCTGGCTAGTCTCGACATTCATTGTGAGATCTCACATCGGTTGGAGAGGAGAACAAAGAATTATTTATAAGGGTGTGGAAACCTCTCCTAGTAGATGCATTTTAAAAACTTTGAGGGGAAGCTTGAAAGGGAAAGTCCAAAGAGGACAATATCCGCTAGCGGTGGGCTTGGACCGTTACAAATGGTATTAGAGCCAGACACTGGGTGATGTGCCAGCGAGGAGGTTGAGCCCCAAAAGAGGGTGGACACGAGGCAGTGTGCCAACAAGGACGCTGGGCCCCGAAGGGGGGTAGATTGTGAGATCCCACTTCGGTTGGGGAGGAGAACAAAGCATTCTTTATAAGGGTGTGGAAACCTCTCCCTAGTAGACGCGTTTTAAAAACCTTGGGGGAAAATCCAAAGAGGACAATATCTGCTAGCGGTGGGCTTGGACCATTACAAATGGTATCAGAGCCAGACACCGGGCAATGTGCAAGTGTGGAGGTTGAGCCCTAAAGGGGGTGGATTGGAGGGCCCCACATCGATTGGAGAAAGGAACGAATGCCAGCGAGGACGCCGGGCCCCAAAGGGGGGTGGATTGTGAGATACCACATCGGTTGGAGAGGAGAACGAAGCATTCTTTATAAGGATATGGAAACCTCTCCCTAGTAGACACATTTTAAAAACCTTGAGGGAAAGCCTAAAAGGGAAAGCTCAAAGAGGACAATATCTGCTAGCGGTGGGCTTGGGCTGTTACATTCACAAACCGGTATTAACTATGTTATCCATCCACATAGCATCGAACTAACCGAGTAGTGCAGGCAAAATCCTTTCCACCTATGCCTACCCTCAGACAATCCTAAGTATTGAACCAACTAATGAACTATTTTATCGGTCTACAAAGCTCTAACACTTTGGGATTATAAGTACTTTCAAAAGATATAATGAACAAGAAGAAAAACTCAGGCTGAGAGGAAGAAACGAAAAGGTGATAACTGATAAGACAGCACAGCACAACAAATATTTTACAAGATTCATTCACAAGCAAAAGGAAGGTTGTTCAACCTAATCTGCCACAAGTAAAGTGTTCTTCACTCAAAAGCACCTTTATAAAAAAGGATCAATCATGAAGAATCATGATAGTTGTTTGTGGAAAAAGCATAAACCATACAGAAATAAGGAGTTAGAGATGTTTGGAGATACCATTCAAGCTCCTAAACTCAAGTTTCCAAGTGAAAAACTTGAAACATAAGACTTTTGTTGTCTCTTGGAGCTGGTTTAGTGTGGTTGAAGTATCACGAGAAATAAGCGAGTGTGGGCCATGAGTATAAGCGTGTGAGAATCCCACATTGGTTGGGGAGGAGAACAAAATACCTTTATAAGGATGTGGAAACCTTTCCCTAGCAGAAGCGTTTTAAAGTCTTGAGGGGAAGCCCGAAAGGAAAAGCCCAAAGAGGACAATATCTGCTAGCGGTGGGCCTGGGCCGTTACAAATGGTATCAGAGCCAGACACCGGACTATGTGCTAGCGAGGAGGCTGTTCCCTGAAGGGGGTAGACACGAGGCAGTGTGCCAGTAAGGATGCTGGGCCCCGAAGGGGGTGGATTTGGTGGGGTCCCACATCGATTGGAGAAAGGAACGAGTGCCAGCGAGGACGCTGGGCCCCGAAGGAGGGTGGATTGTGAGAATCCCACATTGGTTGGGGAGGAGAACGAAACACCCTTTATAAGGGTGTGGAAACCTTTCCCTAGAAGACACGTTTTAAAGTCTTGAGGGGAAACCCGAAAGGGAAAGCCCAAAGAGGACAATATCTCCTAGCAGTGGGCCTCGGCCGTTACAAAGCGAGTGTGGATGAAGTATCACAAGAAATAAACGAGTGTGGTCCATGAGTATAAGCAAGCGTGGATGAAGTATCACGAGAAATAAGCGAATGTGGGCCATGAGTATAAGCGAGTATGGATGAAGTATCACAAGAAATAAGCGAGTGTGGGCCATGAGTATAAGCGAGTATGGGATGAAGTATCACGAGAAATAAGCGAGTGTGAGCCATGAGTATACACAGAGCGAAGGCTTCGATACCCGAGTAACAAAAATAAAGAACAAAGGCATAAGAAAAGGTGGTTCTTACATTTTATTCTTGGAAGAAAGGTTGATCCATAGTTGGAGGCCCTTTTGGGTTCCTTGAGCTGCAGGCATTTCTGAATGTACAATCCCTCGACCTGCAGTCATCCACTGCAAGTCACCTGCACCAATTGTTCCCTTGTGGCCTTCAAAATCTTCATGTGTCACACTTCCCTGTTATGTATTAACAAATTGTATAGCGTCAAATCATACGTGTTCTTCACGACGTTATTATATAATCGAAAGACTATTTCTTTGAACGGTATACCTTTTTTTAAAAAAATAGAAGTTTTCTTTGAATTTGTGTTAAAAAAAAGTATACTTTAAGTCTATGTGAACAAGAACATTATCTGTGGTAGGTGGTCACCAAACCCCTCTAAGCCTTCTACTCTTTACATTTGCTCTTATTGACCACTACACCAACTCGAGATAGTCAACTACAAAAACGTTAATTTTTACGACCTACCTTATCATAATTTTCTAAAGCTACTTAGAAACCAGATGTAACAGCCGAAGCCCATGGCCAGCAGATATTATCCGCTTTGGCCCGTTACGTATCGCCGTCAGCCTCACGGTTTTAAAACGCGTATGCTAGGGAGAGGTTTCCACACCCTTATAAAAAAAAAATTGTTCCCCTCTCCAACCGTGAATCCAAGCCCACTACTAGCAGATATTGTTCGCTTTGGCCCCGCCGTTAGCCTCATGGTTTTAAAACACGTATGCTAGGGAGAGGTTTCCACACCCTTATAAAAAAAAAAATTGTTCCACTCTCCGATCGTGGATCCAAGCCCGTTACTAGCAGATATTGTCCGCTTTGGCCCATTACGTATCACCGTCAGTCTCACGATTTTAAAACACGTCTACTAAAGAAAGGTTTCCACACCCTTATAAAGAATGTTTTGTTCCCCTCTCCAACCGTGGATTGTGAGATCCCACATCAGTTAGAGAGGGGAACAAAGCATTCTTTATAATAGCGTGGAAACCTCTCCTTAGCAAACGCATTTTAAAACCATGAGACTAACAGCAATACATAACGGGCCAAAGCAGACAATATCTACTAGCGGTAAGCTTGAACTATTACACCAGAAAACTCTCAAACATGCATTTAGTTTCTTCTTCTTTTAGCATAGCATTTTCATAGAACAGTTTGATCAATGATATCCAAAATACTGTGCTTAGTGGTAAGATCAATAGGCCTTGGACATACCTGTAACATGTAGGTCACTGTCTCAAATCCTGTTTCATCTCAAAGAATTAAACACAAAGTTAGGACAGTGTATCAAACTTATATGAACACCAGAAATCAATCATTCAAATTCCAAACCTCTATGTGGATGATCAGGGAACCCAGCTGGGGCAGTAACTACAAAGTTCAAGAACCAAAACTCATAAGAATCATTTGTGCAATTGATATCAAACTCATAAGAATCATTCATGCAGTTGCTATCAAACCCATTCAATTTCAGCACCATAAACAAGAAAGAGACCCACCTGAAAATTCATCCAAAACCAGAAAAGGGTCGAAGTATTTCAGCTCAAATCTGTGAAAAAAACACCATTAAAGCATTAAACCGAACCATAAACCAATGATCCACTTCACTTACTAACTCAAATGCAACATTATGAGGAGAAAGGACGAGAAACAGATAGAAACCCATGAATCAAAATGCAAAATAATTGAAATGGTACAATCAGGGGATCATAGAAAACAAGAAACAGAGAAAGATCTGAAAGGTTTGCTCTGATTACCTTCCAATGCTCCTTCTAACAATGGCGCCCAACCCTTCATGTTGAGGCCTAGCCAGAAACTTTCTAGCCACGAGACGAGGCTGTTTAGCAACACATTGACTGTCTTTCTCTGGCATTTTTGTTGTTCTTCAAATCGAAAACATGGGATTGAAGATTAGATGAAGATGAGATGAATTTATAAAGCACGTCAAAGATGGGAAAAGAAGAAAGAAGAAATGGGTTGCCAAAGAAGACTCGCATGCTTAAAATATGATATGAAAGGGCGGAATTAGATGGGGAATTTTTCATTTTCATGCTTAAATTTTCCATTGTCTACTGTCTGTATGAACGTCATCTTGGCGTTGCCATGAGGTGTAGTCACCCCATTTTGGATTTCAAATTCTAGCCCTAACTATTATCATACTTCAAAAGTTTCAATTTTGAATGAGTTTTAAATCTATTATCATACTTCAAAAGTTTCAATTTTGAATGAGTTTTAAATTGAGTGTTTGTCGTCCTTTGGTTTCAAGAAAAAAGAGTTTCGGTAGCTGATTAATTCGCCTCCATTCGAGGGAAAGCTCTCCAATAGTTCAACCTATCCAGAAAAATTATCGACAGTGGAGAACGCAAGCAAAATAGGAACTTGGGCATTGTTATATTCCCGAGCATACCGATCTCAATTTTATAAAATTATTTTTGTAGAAATTTAGAAAAAGTAATAAAATATAAAAGAAAATGAAAAATTTTGTTCAAAGAATAAATTTTTGTATTAAATTTAAAAAAATATATATATATATTATATATATTATTTATCGAGGTAAAATAAGTGAGGAAATGTGCTAGAGGAATAAAAATTATTAAGATTTCGTAATTGTTTGGGTTAAATGAAAATTAATCTAATAACAATATATTATTTTACATTAGTATTCGTATAACCAATAATTCGATAACTGACTAATTCGGACGGCTCAATCCAAACCATCAAAATTGGATTGAATTAGATTTTTTTAGTTGAGTTTAATTTTTTTTAAATAGAAAAAAGTTAAAAGATATTTTTTAAGTTATTTAAAAAAGTTTAAAGTGATGGATGAAACTTAAAATTTTTTTAAAATATGTGTTTGAAATATTTTGAAACCCAAAGTTTGAATATATTTTTTAAATAAAATATTAATGGTAACGTATTTTTAGAATTTTTTTGAAAATAATATATGTATATATATATTTTTTACTTTTTAATATTATTAAAAGGATTTTTTTAAAAAAAATCAAATTAGCTTTAAATAAATGGTAAACAATTTTAAATCCCAACGGCTTGTTTAAGTATATTTAAAAAAAAGTTTATTAATAAATTTTGTATTTTAAAAAAGTTTGAAAATAATGAAGTCCTTAAATAATATGAATAAATTTGTATATTTTGACCAACAAATCATTTTCATTTTCAGACTTAAGTCTTGGTTGGTGGCATTTAAATAAATAAAAACTTATTAAAATGCCCAAAAATCCAACTTAACTCTAAGTGCCTAAAATTTATTAATTTTTAATATAGATATTAGGTTTGGATAAAAGTAATAAATAATAATAATAAAATCACATATTTGGTTGCCCTACATTCCCGAAATATCCATTTTAATCAAATATTTTCTTTTCAAATTTTATAATTTTAAAAAAAAATCATTTTAAGGCATATTTATTCAATTCATCTAATTCATTTTTAAATTTTATATCTAATAAATTTTTAAATTTTATATTTTGTGTTATTTTTAATGAATCTACTCAACACAAAATTAAAAATTTATTAAATTTAATTTTATATCTAATTAGTTTGTTACATGGGAGAGACTGACACAAATTTTGAGAGTTTAATTACCCATTTAAAGTTTCTATTAGGCAAAAAAAACATTGAAAGTTCGAGAACATATTAGATATTTTTTTAAAAGTTTATCGACTAAATAGACACAAATAAATTAATACTGCTTATGTGATTGATTAATTTTGTGACTCAGTTTTAATCGTCTGGCCGTGCTCTAATTGTAAATGACATGATACGTCACATCAATTTACATAAATGATATTATAAATTGTGTCACGTTCGTCTTTTAATAATAATTACTATACAACTTTCTATTATTTTAATTATTTCATATTAATGGTCTTCAAAATTAGAGAACATAATGAACCTATCTCAAAGTTGTGGAGTATTTCATATTATGACTTGATACTTCATTATTGTTTTTGCTTTAGAGCTAAAGAGAAAGTTTCGAACATTTTGGATAAACGCAACAAAGAAAAATAATCACAAACATAACTTACAAGTTACAACACTACAAAAAGGAGCAAATATTGGAAGATTGGTTACAAATATAATCAATAATCCATCATGAATGTACCCTCTCAAGAATGCAAAGTTTTAGGAATTAAATACTGAATTTGAACTACCAAAGTGTTCGATTCTATGAAATTTACAGTCGAAACGATCACGAAGAACCGCTGCTACCTTTCTCAGAATGGAATAAGAGCTATGCAAAGTATGGCAAGGTTGAAGAGCAAGAAGCCTGCCCCAGCTCCAAGTTTAGGTTGTCCATTATGTGAAGGAGCTGGAGGTGATGCGGCAGAGCCACCTTCCCCAGCAGGTGGTGGGGCTTTGCTCGAGACTGGAGACAATGGTGGTTCAGCTATGTCTTTGTCACCCAGAACCGGGCTTGGAGCTTTCTTTGGAGGCAAGTACTCCTCTGTAACGAGTTGCAACAAGCTACCGGGCTGGACAGGGATCATGTAATTAGGTAGTTCTTTCATTGTTAAGCATCGGTTCTCTGCATTTAGTTTGAGACAGCTATATCAGTGACCAGGCTCAAAAAATAAAATTTCAAACAACATTATGTAGTTGTAGCTGTTAGTTTCTGCGCGATGAAGATGTAACAAATAAAGCTAGAAATAAGACATGAAAAGAGGGGTACATGAATGAATTGAGACCACATCCGAATGTCGAGAAATCTATCTATACTAACTTTTTTTCGGTGGCTCAATCGTAGGAACTCCAAAGTTAAGCATACTTTATTTGAAGCAATTCTAAGTTGGGTGACCTCTGGAGTATTTTTCTATGAAGCATGCGAGTGAGGACAAAACATCTTGAAAAGACCCGTTTTGAATTGTGGGGATAATCTTTACTCTTAAATGCGTGAAGTAACGTGATTACGTCACATCCCAAATCCAGATTCTGAATCCTGATCCAAATCTTGGGTATGGAGTGTCACAATTCTCACATATCAACTACCTGACACTAATACATAGGATATTAGGTAACATCCCAAACCTACCGTTAGTAGATATTGTCCTCTTTGGACTTTCCCTTTCGAGCTTCCACTAAAAGTTTTCAAAACGTGTCTGCTAGGGGAGGTTTCCACACAATATTTCGTTCTCCTCCCCAACCGACGTGGGATCTCACAATCCACCCACTTTCAGGGCCCAGTGTCCTCGCTGGCACTCGATTCTCTCTCCAATCAATGTGAGATCTCACAATATTAAATCCTAGGCAAGTGGCTACCATGACTAGAACCAACCTCCTCTAAATCCCTATTAGTTACACGTCTCTTATTGATCTTCAGCAATGCCCTGAAACTACTCTTTTATATGCCAAAACGATCCTCTAAAAAACAGGAAGGAACATACATTACCGACACTCTAGGAGTACGTCGTATCGATTTTAAAACTAAAACTGAAAGCAGAACATTTTTCTTGCAATCAGCTAGATATCAACGACTAGTTCCTGATCAACATAGCCTTTCTAATGGAGCATTTCTGGTTGTAAAACAGTAAATCTATGAATGTGTTAGGATTACCATCACCACAGATGACGAAAATGAAGAGCAAAGAACTTATAATTGGAAGCATATTAATCAAGATAACTGAAAGGAAGATTCTTACTTTTATATCTAGCAGATGTCTTCGGAAAATCGGTGATGATTCCATCAATCCCGGCTCCCATAGCATATGAGTTGATCTCTACTGTTGCATCTGAGAAGAAATCCCATGCTTGAGAGACAAATTCATCGCTGAAGGTTTCCACATATACAGACAGATTAAGTGATTGCAGCTTCGTCACAACATTTGTAGATCCAGTGAGAAATAGCTGGTTTTCAGGAAAGACTGAGTCCTTGTTGATAGTGACAGAATCGGCAAAACTCTTGATGTCCAAGACAGTTTCATTAAGCACATCACTAATTGACATTTCGACTTCATAAACAAGCTCGTAATTTTTCTTTTCCTCTTTGAATTTTATAAGAACAGGGCTATTTGGTGACTGAATCAATACTTTCAGGGCTGTCTGATTATCATAACCAGCTTTGCTCAAGGAATCCGAGACCGCATCGATTACACTTAAACCTTGTTCCTTAGCAAGGTAGTTTGCATTCTGATTAGGAAATGAGACAAGATTTAATCAATAAAAATCAACATAACAAGAACTTTCATGTTTCAATAGCATGATAGTTTATGAAGCTTGTTAAAGCTTAGATCGTAGTTAAAGAAAAGATTGATTCATAGTTCCATTAAGCACATCGCTAATTGACATATCAACTTCAAAGCCCAGATCACAAGTTATCACAGTCAAGCTCTACTAGACTCAATTCACAAATCTATGTTGCAGCCAACTGACAATCTAGTCACTGAGCCTCACAGTGCAGTGTTCATCCTTACCACAATCTAGCTATCAAATCCTTTTATTGAAGCAAGACATTGTGTGCAAAGTGTAACAATCGTACACTTTTGGCTGTGGAACAGCAATTCTACAGCACTTGTTCTAATCCAATGAACAAGTCAGCCGTACGAAAATCGAATTTTGCGGACAATCTCGACTTTGTCTTTAGCCTCAAGTCACATTTTGAGAAAAAATGTTTCGTGGTCCAGAGAATGAGTTTAAAACAATCAAGCATGACTGGGTCACAGAACAAGTAACTATTTATAGCAAATGATTTCACATTTGTATACCAAGGATCTTAAACACACTGCATGTCATTCTGAAAAAAAAAAAAGAATTCTAACCTCAATATGGATCAAGACACCAGAAAGAGAGCTTTCATTCTTTGCCAAGGCCAAGAAATCCGGTAGCGTTAAGAATTTCCCACTGTTTCGGAACCTCGGGTTTCGAAACAACTTGAAATTTGGAAAAGGGTTCAATATTGAAGCTGCAACATTAGCATATATCAGTTCTTGCAACACATAAGCATTTCAAGCTAACACAAAAGCTATCAGATGATCCACACTCAATTCCTATGAGATGATAGAACATCGAACGAATTTATGACTTGAAACCTAGGTAAAAAGGAACTCATCAAGAACATGAACATATTATTCTAGTCAGTCCAGGAAATCATTAAGAAAAATGAAGACATGCTTAGCTCAAACGATCTAAAAATGAGAACCAACTCCACTTACGGGTGAGGCCTTGAATCTCTTCCCATGTTAAGTCGAAAGCAAAGATTCCATCCTTAGAACTAATGGCGGGAATTGTTTTTGAACGATTAATGAATGGTGTTTGAGATATTGTTGTGCTGTAAATAAGATTGATTGAGCTCATGCAAAATGGTGTCCCATCTTTTGTCATTTGAACAGGACAGTCGAGCACTTCTACACCATCTGATATAGCCTTTGAATACGCCAAGTCTGTGCAAGCAGGAAAGTCTCCACTGGCTCCAAATTTGGAAATAACCAAAGGCTTGGCTGCAAAAAGAGAGAAAAAAAAAACACAGATATCTATCAAAATTAATGTTAGGGGATGTTCTTCAGATAAACAGTCAATCCATCACCCTTCCATGAAAATTAGGGGTATTCATAATTGAGACATTTTGTTTAGACCATAAATTTTTTCAATCTAAACGACTTTTATTAAATATTGAATCTAACACAATCATGAGTTCAAGTCATTTATTCAAACTTTTGTTTTTAATAAAAGTAAAATATCAGTTCATGACAGAACTATTTATTTATGTTCAAACATTTAATTCAGATTTGTAACTCAATTGTAACATATATTTTGAAAAGTTACCTTTCAAATAGTGAACGTTGAAAAATAATTATGAGATCAAATAAAAATATGTATATATATAATTGTATCTTAACTAAAAGTGTATAATTTTAAAGTTAACAATAAATTTGGGCTCATTAGATTCAACTCAATCTAATTTGAAGAAAACTCATGAACCAACTCAATCCATAAATTTTTTCATTTTTAGTTTTTGAAAATTAATTTTGAGAAAGTAAAAGGAAAAATAGTATTACAATTCTGGCATACCTTGACTTTTTGCCTTCTTATCATCCAAATGAGTAAAACAATCTGCACCATCAGAAAAAAAAAAAAAACCATCAATTAGATGAAATTTCAATGTTAATCAATGTTAATCAATGAAGCAGAAAACACCTAATAAGTGGGAATTAATTCTACCCATATGATTTAAAACAATATATATATATAACCACACGAAAAAAAAACATTGCTATCAGTAATAATCGTCAATACAAGCCCAGTTTGATAGATAGATCCTTCATGTACTTAGTATTTTAACATTTAATAATGCAATTATACATATATATGATTAACTTAACAAGCATTCATGATACAAATTAAATAAATGTAATGGAACATTTAAAAAAAAAAAAAAACCATCCTGTTGTAATAGTCATGCTCTCAAATTTTCAATTCCATCAACTAACCCTCTGAACTTACAAAACATTGCAATTAACCCTTAAAATTTACAAATTGCACACTAGCTATCCCTAAGCTATAATTGTTATCCTAATAAAACACTTGGATTAAGATTATTACCATTAGAAAACTAAAGTTAATATTATAGTTTTAAAAGATGGGTTAAATTATAATTAGGGTGTTCACTAGTAAAATTGAGATATCTTTTTAGATTCAACTCAATTATTTTAGTTATAAATTTTTTCAACCAAAACAACTCTAGTTAAATACTGAACCAACCCAACTATAAATTTTTTTGTTTAGGTTGATTCGGATCCTTTATTGAAAATTTATTTTAATGAAGGTATTAGTAGTTTGTAAACATTTAATTAAGATTTGCAATTCAATTTCAATATATATTTTGAAAAACTTCCTTTCAAATAATTAAAAATTATTTTTAAGAATTGTTTTGATAATAAATAATCAAAAAAATAATTGAGAAATAAAATAAGATAAATTAAATATATGTTATATAATTGAATAATAAGTAAAAATATATTTATTAAAATAAATAATAAATTTGAGTTGATTCCCGGTAAACCAATCTAATTTTAGGAAAATCCATGAACCAATCTAATTCACAAAATTTTCATTTATTTGAACTCAACCCAAATAAGTTCATACAATTTGAGTTGGGTTGGGTTGATGGAGGTTTTGGGTCATCGAATTTTTTTAACACCCCTAACCCCTAATTCTAACAATGCTATAACTCCATGGTTTGATCCTCTGTAGTTAAGTGGTGATTTGTGCATTTTGAAATATCTAGGGGCTTAATTGCAAAACATCATATGTTGGGGAGGGACGGACCAAATGGAGATCATATATATGAGCTGAAATGTGAAGACTTACCAATAGCTGCGGAAGGACTAATAGGGAAATCAGTGAGCACACCATCAACTGAAAATCTGCCATTGTCGAAGTACGACAGGTACTCAGTAATGGGATCATAGCTGTAGTTGTAGCTCAGTGGAAGGTCATTATAGAACTCTGAAGCAAAAACTTCCAGCTCTGCTTTATGAGCATCAGAAACAAGAGAGGTTTCAGGTTGTAGGTACCCATCGCCATCAATGGGCCGTATATAGGTCTTGGGAACAAGAATTCCAGAGGCAAATGTCTTGATAAAAGTGAGGTTGCCTAGGAGAGAGGCGTATGTTTGATTGGTGGTAACCTCAATAGTAGCTGGTCCTAATGCCCGAAGGATCAACTTCGTTTTGTGGGGATTGATTCTTGAAGATATGCTTTTAAGAAATCCCACCTCTGGTGATGATATGTAGTTAACAGTGATGCGTTTCGTTACAGAAAGTATGAAGTTCCTCATGCTCAAGTTTCGTTGAGTGTAGAATGCATCGTGCTGCGAGAAAAAAAATAAAGGGGATCGGTGAAGACTATGCAGAAAAGGATGAACATTGAATTCAATAGAATTACCTGAATGTTCAGCCAAAGTCCTGGTGGCTGTAACTGCTCATACACATCTTCAGGACCGAGAATAGCGAAATCATTGCCATCAAATTTGTCAGGTCGAGAGTAGATTCCTTGTGTAACTGCCCAGGAAATTGCTCATTAGCGCAGTTAACAACGGATTAACTTGTTGAAAATTTTAGAAAATTGAAAATTAAAAAAAAAAAACGTTAATTAATCGCTAGGGCTTAGTTCAATGTTGAATTTTCTGCAAGCATTGATCATCTGAAAATGACTTTGGTTATGAATAATCTGTGCTCATTCATTGTAATAGAAGAAATCAGACAGTATTTCAGGTTGTAATAAACGAGAACTTGAACTTACGAGTAACATTTTCCAGATCTTTAGCATTGAAATCGATTGTGAACAATCCTTCAGTATGAACTCCATTAACAACATAGACACTGCTGCGGTTGTTCGCCAGAACTTTCGCACCGTCAGTAGCATTGTTGAGCCTCAGATCCGGGAGACAAATTCCGACTTCATCTTTAGTTAATTGCACATCACACCATAAGATCACATCAGGAACACTAACCATAAGTGTAAAATTGTAGGCGATTCCGCTCGAATCAGGAAAAAGCCCTGAAAATCCACCGCGAGCCACAACGAATGGAGGATTTCCTGCACAACCAAAGCCAAATGCATTGAAATCCTCCGATTCAAATTCGAAGTAATTTACAAAATGCTAATCGAGTTATAATCAACTTCACCAATCCATTTCCGACTTCCGACTTCATTTTCAACTTCTTCCAACACAACAAGTAAATTAACCTTCTACCTCCCAACGATTCACAAAGCAAAAACAAAAAAGACAACGAGATAACTAAAATCATAGAGATTAATCCGAACATTACACTCACCACTCAGAGTCTGCCATGGAGAGGTATTATTAGAACCCTGAGCAGAGACCAGCGCCACGAACGAGTGAAGAAGCAGAGGAAACAGCAAAAGGAAAGTGCGAGAAGAGGAACTCATTGCCGGAAAATTCCTCCAGCAACTCATCGGAGAGAAGGAGAAATTCAGCGCGCCTCCGCCGGAAAATTGACAGCTGTTGACCGGAAGAACAACACCGGAGATCACTGAAATAGCTAAGATCAAATTTAGCGAGGGAAGTATTTGCAGGGGAGCTTTTTGAAGGTGGCGGTTTATATTTTTGGTAGCGATTTAATAAATTTTTTTAAAATATATTATTTAAAATTAATGGAAGTCGGTGCATGTTTTTTGATTGATAGTTCCCACGTACACACATCAATCAAGTCGGCTTGATTCTAGCCGGCTCCGCTCAAGCTAAGCCGTTTCCGATAAATTTATTCCAGCCAAAAACTAATAAATTTAATTTTTTTAACTATTTTAAAAAATTATATTTAATTCGCATTAATAATTAAAATTTCATAAAATTCAAATATTAAACATTTACCCATCACAACGGTCGTCAAATATTTTTAAATCTTTTTTAAAGTAAGGTAGAAATGACTTGTAACCCTATTTTCAAAGTTTTCTAGTTGACCCGATCAAAAAAATGTGAACTAATAAACTAAATCGAATTTTCTATTTTCCAAAAATTCAATTCAATCCAATCTTTTATGATTTTGATTAGATGGTTTAGGTTCATCGGGTTAACGGATCAAATAAAAATTTCTAAATATCTTTGTTTAAAGAGAAAATGAGTCGCAATTTTGTAATTAAACATTAAATAATATAAATATAGGAAAAAATTAGGAAAAATTATTTTCATAAAAATAAGTGATATTTGTAATTAATTAGTTATACTTTAATGACAACTAAAATAAGACGGCTCATTGACTAATTTTTCGAGTGACCGATTCAAAAGGTGGCTCGGTTCGGCTAGTGGGAGAAAAAAAAAAGCTGTGCCAGAGTGGCAAAAATTGTGGTGACATGGGAGACAGCTGGAGAGTGGGGACCAAGAATTGAGCATGAATAAATTGGCAAATGATTACGTGGCGAGCAATGATTGGTTACCATACATGGAGTCAGTTGAAAACGCGCTTTTGTTTGCATTCGTAGGGGTCCCAACAGGTGCAACTCAGCAATCGTATCTCCATTTTAATTTTGGAAAGAAAAAAAAATTTGACAGTAATAATAACTTTTTATTCTTTATTTCAAAATTTTATTTTCTTATACGGTCTTCAACAAATCAAATTTACCTTTTTAACCCCAACGGTCGTAAGGTCGTGTAATTTTATTTAATATGATATCAGAGTATGAGGTCGTGTCATTTTTCTTTAATTAATATAAATAACATAAATTAAAATGTAAATAAAAGAATTAAAATAGTTAAAATGTAAAATTTTAACCTTTTTAACTTAACTTACCATTTTTGGGTATTTTTCATTTGGAGGGACTTTATGCTAATTTAGGTAGGTTTTGACTGCTTGGATTCAAGTGCTTATGTAATTATTTTGTTCCGTTGGATAAATATTTTATTATTATTTTTTTTTTTAATTAAGCATATAATTATTATTTTCAACTCTCAATTTTTTTTTTTTGGTTATTTGTTTTTATTCAGTCAATTTCAAAATTTAAAAAATAATTACGGAATGTTTAGGTTAAAAAATATGAAATTAATATAAAGAAAAAACGCGAATAGTTTTCGATAAAGAAGTTCATATGACTCGATAATCTGATAACTCAGACTGCTCAACTAAAACCATAAAATTCGGGTTGGATTATATATTCTTTTTATTTGAGTTGGGTTGAATTTTTTAAAAATAAAAAATTCGGATTGGTTACAATCTTACCATACTTTTAACATTATTATGAAAATTAAAAATATTTAACGTTTGTAACCAATGTTAGTAATGCGCTATGACTTATAAATATTTAATATTTGAATTTTATGAGATTTTAATTAATTCTTATTAAATAAAGAGTTCGATTGGGTTTAGTTATGAACTCTATTCGAGTTGTTCCGGTCACCAAATCGGACCCATCCAAAATGCCGAATTGATCCAAAAGATTTTCTCAACCCAACCCAACCCTACCTTTATATACAAGTAATATTTTTAAAAATAAAAAAAAAAGTAGATAATAAAATAAATTAAAATAGAAATTTTTATTTAGTTTTTTGAAATTATCTGTTCAATGTCAAATTTGGGACTTAAATTAAAATATTACACCCAAATTTTAAAATTGATATCTTGTCACTATTTATTCAGATACTTTCCCTTGATTGCACTGCAATATTAATTTTTTTTCCCCACAAAAAAATAATCAAATTAATTACCTTTTTCTAACACTAAAAATGATTTTTTTTTTAATTTTTATTTCTAGAAATTTCCAAATGTTTTACATTCTTAAAATTAGTTGGTATGAAATTAAAAGAAAAATCTGTTATTTTTAATGAGGATTTAGTAAGGTATTAAATTGCATTTACTTTGTAACCTTACTTTTTTGTGTTGAAAAAGAGATCGAAACAATTTTACTTTAGTTTAGGTCTGATTTAACGGGTTTTTATCGGTTCGAGTTTGATTAGTGGATTTTTCCCCAGGTTCAACTCGGCTTGATGGGTTTCTTCCGTCCATGTTAATTTTTCTTCGGTTCATGTCTGGTATATTGTTTTTTTTTTTTCAGTTCGAAGTAAGATTCATGAACTTAAAGTGTCTTATGAAAGTGAAATTCACCTAGTGCGTTCACTATGTGTATGCATTTTTCGACTTAAACACTAGAATCACTTGTTGAATATTTTTAAATGTTCAACTTTAAAAAAAAAAAAAAAATTTAGGCAAGGGCATATAGGGTGGGTAAACGTGCTTGCCGTCGAGGTCACGAGATAGTCAATCATAATCGAGCCTCCACGTTTAATTTCATGCTTTGAATTGTAATCGAGCAAGTTCCTTTTGTTACTAGAGAATAGGATTGTAATGTTATATGTTAAAATTTAAACCTTTTATTACTCGATTTAAAGTTTGTGTTTTGCAATTTAAAGTTTTCTTTCTTTGATCCCATAAAAAAAGCATTTTATATAGTACAATAATCTGAAATGGCTCAAGCCTATCGCTAACGGTGTCGTCTTTGGGCTTTCCCTTTCATTTCTGGGAAAGCTCAAAAATCTTGAGGAGAAGCCTGGAAGGAAAAACTCAAAGATGACACATCTGGATGAGTACCGGTTCCGCTGTGTAACTCTGAAAGACGCGTTTTAAAGCCTTGAGGGGAAGCCCGAAAGGAAAAGTCCAAATAGGACATATCGGCTAGCGGTGGGCTTGGGCCATTACACATTGTTACAAAAAATTGATTAGATTATTATTTATTTTTTCAAAAAGAAAAAGTGATTTAAAAAGGTAAAAAATGTTATGAAATGGGCTTTTATTTACACTAGCCAAGTAATTCGACTCGATCTTGTCTCTATTCAGGGCCAAGGTCTCTTAATACAACGTTGTATCCCATCGTCTCATCTTGGTTCGCAATTAACATGGTCCCATACGTTTTGATGTCATCCCAAGTCACAGGGTGTCGTCGCCCATCGCAACTTGCTCGGGCGTGTTATTGAGAACGAGCCCACGTGTAGTTCATAACATTAGGACATCTCAAACATCCATCCATCCGAATTCTATCGTGGCATTAACCCTCTCATGTCAATATCATGTCATTTACGGATACTGTAACGGATAATCTACCTCTCTTTTGCAAGAATCGTAACCTAAAATTTTAATTTGATCTTGATTGTCGTAAATATTATGAACAAAATGTATTTTTTTTTAAGTTTAATATTAGTAGAGGTGGAGATTTAAAAGAAAAGAAAAGAAATTACAAGGTGGTGAGATGATATGAAAATACCAAAATGCCCTTTAAATTTGGATAATGTACAATTTTATAACCTGCACCATTCTTCAATCGTGCCATAACAATATTAATAATTGAGGGAAATATTAAATGGAAAATATTTTTGGAAGTGAAAGTGATGGTCAAAGTCAAATAACTTTTTAAGCAAATTTTCATTCAAAATGATCAAATAATAAAAAATAATAAAAAAAAGAAGTTAATGTGGATTTTGTTGGGAATAAGGAAATGGCATTATGACGTGGCATTTTCTTAAAAATGGAAAACTATGAAATGTGATAGGTCCACGTCAGCAATTTGTTTTTAGTCTATTGTAAATTCATACCAAACAACATTTATTAATTAATAAATCAATCCAACCCAATTATTTGAATTATTGATTCCAAGATTTATTTTCAATAAACATAAAATGTAATAAGTAAAACATTTATTTATTATTTCGATTATTGAATTAAATATTTTTTTTAAATTACATTTTTAGACTTTTTTGAAAATAAACAATAAAAAAATAATTATGAAATTAATAAAAATTAAAATAAATGTTTCCATAATGGTATTACGAAATGATTTTTGTAGGTATTTTTTTTAATTTCAATTAATCATTCCATAGAATGATAAAATATAATGTGACATTAAATTATTAAAATGCTCGTTTTGTTTGATATCAACTAAAGAATTTTTTATGCAACGATTTAAGTAAAAGATTTTAATTCACGATTAAAATTTTAAAAAATTAATGATGAAGTTGAAAATTATATAAAAAAAAGAAGGGGGTAGACAAGCAAACAAAATTCTCGAGAAAAAGGACGCGGTTCGCTCGTCGGGCCTGACAGGTGGTGGTATCACACCCTTCTCAAAGGAACTGTACGTGACACTTTCGTCTTATACCGTCCCGACATCAAGATCTACTCTTTTCTTTAACCAACAGGTCTCCTAAGATCACGAGAAAATCATAAGTACCTTGATTTTTTTTAAAAGTGGGGACCATCGGGTATATTTAGTCATTTTTTTTGTACTATGATAACTATCATATTTAAAAATAATGATTATTTAAATTCATTTGAGAATGTAATATTATAAAATTTTCGATACTTTTCAGACTTCACTTATTAAATAGAAAAAATTTAAAATTATAAATTTTAAAATTTTTATAAAAGTTTAATATCTAATAAGACGCAAAAATTAACTGAGGTAATAACTAAAAAAATCCTAAAATAAATTCAATAAAAAAATCATATAAAAATGGTAATTTAACAAAAAAAAAAGTATTATCGGATAACATTTTAAAAACAATTTTTTAATAGTTTTTTTTATCGTGTCCGTTGGGATTGATGAGGACAAAACACGTGTGAAGCTCTGTATTAATCTCTTCCCACGTGTCAGTCCACGTTTCCCTAACGAACTCTGCTCCATTGCGCGGGCAAAACCTCTCTCAGTTCATGTTAATGCTTTTGTGTAGAGAGAAAACGGTGTTGCGGGAGATTTGAAGTGACGAGAGAGAAATGGGAGTGCTCGAAACTGTCGAGAACATCGGCAGCGACCACGCCCCGGTCGTCCCCTTGACGTTGTTCGTTGCCGTTCTTTGTTTATGCTTGGTTATTGGTCATTTGCTCGAAGAAAATCGTTGGGTTAATGAATCCATCACTGCCATTATCATTGTATACTCTCTTCATCTAAAATCTAGCTTTTGTTTTGTTTTGTTGATCATATGGATTCCCTCCTCTTAGTAGTTTAGTGTCTAATCACACTAATTCCACAATAAATACTTTATTATTGCTGTAAAATTCCCTCTCTTCTGGTTTGGAGATTCGTTCAAAGTCCAATTGGAAGAAAATGACAATAGAAGAGTTTGAACACGAGGTGTTTCTATTCTGCAAGACTTCACATCACTGAACTGAAAAGTTTTAGCTGATGGGTCGTGGTAAATTTGATATTTGGTAGGCAAGGAAGTCGGTCGCACCTGCTGGCTTGATTGAGCTGGATTTGATTTGATTTGATCGACTGATTTGTGATAATGTGTTTTTTTTCGTGTTGGAGATTTTGTACAGTTAGTATAATTTATGGTAATGATATGATGTTTTGATGTCTTTTAACCGCGTTGTGTGATTTCATAGTGCAAGAACTTCTGTGTCTGCATAGTATAAGTACCATAATGTCTATCTTGAGCATAGTATGATATTGTCTTTGGTCTAAGCAAGCTCGCTTTGTTTTACGTTTGGGTGCTAAAAAGTCTCACACTCTTAGCGATGTGGAGATGTTGTTCTTAATCTTCTCTGCTTCTGATTGATGTGATCTGTGTGATTATTTTTGCATCTCCAACTATAGTTATTCAAGGGCAGGAATGACCTTGTTTCAGGAATTTCAAAATAGATGCATCCTGCAGCTAAGAGGGGTTTTGTAACTACCCAAGCCCACCACTATCCGATATTGTCCTCTTTGGACTTTCTCTTTCGGCTTCCTCTCAAGGTTTTTAAAACGCGTCTGCTAGGGAGAGGTTTCCACACCCTTATAAAGAATGGTTCGTTCTCCTCCCCAACTGATGTGGCATCTCACAATCTACCCCTTTCGGAGCCCAGCGTCCTCGCTGGCACTCGTTTCCTTCTTCAATCGATGTGGGACCCCTCAAATCCACCCTCCTTCTAGGCCCAGTGTCCTTGCTGGCACACCGCCTCGTGTCCTCCTTCGGGACTCAGCCAGACTGGCACATCGCCCGGTGTCTGGCTTTAATACCATTTGTAACGGCCCAAGCCCACCGCTAGCAGATATTGTCCTCTTTGGGCTTTCCCTTTCGGGCTTCCCCTCAAAGTTTTTAAAACGGCGGCTAGAGTGAGGTTTCCAACCCTTATAAAGAATGCTTCGTTCTCCTCCCCAACCGATGTGGGATCTCACAGGTTTTCTTTTGGAGACAAGAACACTTTCAGTATTGAAGTTCTTGGGGTTTTTGTTTTATTTTTTCTTGAATATTATTCCTTTTTTGAGGGGCCCAAGACACTCTTAGTTTCAAAGAAATTTGCATCTAGTTAACAGTGTTAATGTTTAGTAGTTACCATTACTTAGTTGCTATTTGACTCCATTGAGAATGACGGCTAAATTATGTTCCTACTCAAATTTATCCTTGCCTTTTTAGTTCACTTGTTTATGATCATATCTGAAGGGAAGGAAAATAAATTAAACATCTCTTTTTCACTGAGTTATCTGTGGAATAAAAGATGTTTTATTGTCAAATGTAAAAAAAAAAAAAAAAATGCTGAGCACTTATTTTTTTGTATCTTTACGTCAACTGTTACTTCTTGCTTACTGAATATTGACGACCGAATTTTTCAACTGCTTCCATATATGATTGTGATTAAAGAAGAATGACAATTGTTTTCTTATTCTAAGTTTTCTGTTTAAACAGGGAGGTGTTACTGGCACGATCATATTGGTCTGTAGCAAGGGAAAAGATTCTCATATCCTAACTTTTAATGAGGAAGTGTTCTTCATATATCTCCTTCCCCCAATAATTTTCAATGCTGGGTTCGTACAGGTTTCTGGTTTTATCTTTGTATATGCTTGTTGAATCGTTCATGTTTCACAGACTTATCTTCCTGTCTGTAGATTTCAAGTTAAAAAGAAGCAGTTCTTCCACAACTTCTTAACCATTATGCTGTTCGGGGTGATTGGTGTTTTTATATCTGCACTCATTATAACGTCTGGTATAAGTCAAATCTATTCAGCAACTAATTCTTAATTCAACACTGCAATAACGATGTATCATTGTTGGGCACTAAGAAATTTTAATTCACATGAAATGGTTTTTTATGCTTTGATTAGGTAGCCAGTGGCTGTTTCCAAGGATGGGCTTCCATGGTCTGTCCGCACGGGACTATATTGGTGAGATCAAAATTTGAAAAGCTAATTTTTAGTCATATGCAGATTTATGTTGATTGAAATGATGTAGTGATAGGGTAGATTAATGAAGATTTTCTTTTCCTTATTCAGCTATAGGTGCCATTTTTTCGTCCACGGACACAGTATGCACTCTGCAGGTTAGCTTGCTTTCTAACTTTCTCTTATTGCAATCATTCCATGGTCGCACTTGTATGTTGTATTTCCGAGAAATTACTATTACTAATGGTCCTTCATTTAGGTACTACACCAAGAGGAAACGCCTTTACTCTACAGTCTAGTCTTTGGGGAAGGAGTGGTGAATGATGCAACGTCAGTTGTTCTCTTCAATGCAGTGCAGAAGATTGACATCACTAGGCTTAACAGCAAGACAGCCCTTCATGTTTTCGGAGATTTTTGTTACTTATTTTCAACTAGCACTGTCCTTGGAGTGACCGTAAGCTTGATTTTACTTCATAATGTGTTACCAATATAGCTATATCCATGTGCTAGTCTAGACACCATGAGTTTCTGATAAAATCATGCAAACTCTAAAAAAAATTATCAGATTTTTATGCATTAATTTGGGCTTGCTTATTTTTTCTGTTGTGCTGCTCCCTTTCTAATCTAAGGGTTAGGAATGGTCAAAGGTCTGTTGTATGAAACTAAAAGTGATAGACAAGCTTGGTGTATTTCACCATGCTAAAGGTCGAGGTGCTAGAACCTGAGTGTGTGATATGTAAAGGTCTTTCTCATCAAAATCCTTGTTTTCCGATTTAGCTGAAGGCAAGGCTGCTCTTCCTTCATATCCCTTCGTCTGAAATCCTTTGGGTTCATTGTTATTGAGTCGGATTTCAATTTCTGGAACGGATACTCATTTGAGCTTCCTGGCTCTGACACCATGTTAAAGAAACATGGGGTCCATCTTAAAAACAATTGGCAATGAAAAAGATACATGGATTAATCCTGCAAGGAGATCTCAACAATATTGAATCTTCTGCAAGGAGATCTCAAACCTGAGACCGGTTTTAGGTTAGGAATGGGAACGATCCTTAATATTTCCTCATTTGGGTGTTGTTTGTGCTAGGAAGGGGAAGAGCTGGTAACTTTGAGCAAGTTTCTAGGTGCCTTTGGTTTGTCTATGGTTTTCTGTAGATCTCTCATGGATCTTCTTTCCTGTGAGATGATCATCACGACCTTACAAAGAAGACTCGAGGTTTCTTGGCTGTAGACTATCAGATGGAATTTGTGAGAGATTTGTTTTGGGAGGAACATAGATGATCTTTACCAATTCTCTATCACCCTTGTGGTGCCTTCTACCAATATTAACATGTTCAATCTAGGCCAATAGAATATTTGGTTCAGCCAGATTTCAGGAACATGTTTCTTATTCAATTAGAGCACAATCTTCTTCTTCTTCTGCGTACTGGTCTATTCCTCTGTATAAACTTCTTTGATAATGATCAGACTGATCAATCTTGATGCACACAGCTAGAACAAATCCTTTAGTTTCTATTCCAGCATAACTATAAATATTTTCTGGAGAATGTTTCCATTAAATGATTTTTTGTTTAGTGGAATAATATTTTGCCCTTTCTTTTTTTGCAGGCTGGGCTTCTAACAGCATATATCCTGAAAACCTTATACTTCGGGAGGTTAGTTCCTTTTCCTTCAGTTTGGATCTTCTACATAGCAATTGTGACACATTTTCATAGTAGGTTCAGGTAGCCCGAACTCTCCAATCTGAAGTCTTATTTTCTTACAGGCATTCAAGTGTGCGTGAGCTTGCGATAATGGTTTTAATGGCTTACCTTTCATACATGCTAGCAGAGGTAAATATGTTTACACGTTGTTTTAAAAATAATGTCAGTATTAATTTTAGATCAGGTTTTACCGAAGGGTAATATTGAAGATTAAGCAAACTTTTCCTTCTCTTTTCTGGTTTTGTTTTGTTTTATTTTTGTTTTTGGTTGATACCACTGTTTAAATGAGCTTCTTTTGGCAGCTTGATTCCTCTATAAAAAGTTGTTGATCTCCGGACAATTAAACATTGTTTTTAAAGTATCATCTTTACTTTCTTCTCATGACTAAGAGTAGTTACAGTTCAGAATTTAGTGATGCATGCTGAACTGGGTCTGCTTAAGGACTAAATAAACAAGGACCAAAAAAGTAATTTTTCCTAATTAAATTTACCATAACCCACTATCAACGGTCTCTAACTTGTTTATCCTTTTATCTAATTATAAAAAACAAGCATTCAATTGTGAGGTCATAGTTCAATTTCTACCCTTTTTTGTTCAAGTGATACTCTTTGCTTTAATTATTGGTTTGAAACAAAAATTAGTATTTTAACTGTAGTTGTGCATTTGTTTCATTGGACAGTTACTGGAGTTGAGTGGAATACTCACAGTTTTCTTTTGTGGGGTTATCATGTCGCACTATGCATGGCATAATGTGACTGATAGTTCAAAGATAACCACCAGGCAAGTACAAGCACAACTTCTAGATGCATGCTGAAGGTAACAATATCTATGTTCCAATGGTTTTTGTAATCATTCTTCTTATGACGTACTTACTCCAGGCATGTATTTTCAATGATGTCGTTCGTTGCTGAAACTGCAATATTTCTTTACGTGGGCATGGATGCTCTTGACATAGAGAAGTGGAAGATAACTAAATTGAGGTATCAATTTACTGTGCTTTCTTGTTTGTGTTCCATGAAGTTATCTAATAAATCTAAAAAGAGTGACTTGGATTGTTCTGATCCGAATAGACTGATAACTTGATTATGATTTCATGAAAATAGCCCATTCCTCTGGATCTTTATCTTTCTTGTTATGGCGTTCTAAGGTCCTTTCTTGGAAAGTGGTCTTAATAATGAATGGACACTCACATAGTGCTCTTATCGTCTCTTAAGCTTTTCTTCTAATTTCACAGTAGTGAGAGAAGACAATGTACCTAATGTGAGGTTTTAGCACCTGTGAACTAGGAGTTTGCATATCCAAAGCACTTATTAGGGTTCTTAGTTTCTGGCTAGGATTACCATATCATTTAGGATGGACGTGGAAGGGGGTGTTGTGAAGCATGAGACTGAGGCACTTGGGATAGTTCTTAGGCCATAGGTGGGTGCCAATCAGGTCCATATGTGCCAAGATGTTGTTGACCTATAATAAGTCTCATTTTTAGCAGATCAAATAACTGAAAAAACTGATGAGTTTCCAATATAATGAAATATATCCAATACAGTAGTATTGAGCGTTAATGATCTCATTTACTGTGTTCTAAGATTATACTTTTATAATCCTTTGTAACAGATCAAATGCGCAGTTTAACGATTAATTTTTTTTAGCCTTAAATTTTAACTATTCCATAAAGCATTAAAAGTGGTAATCCTTTATATGCAAATTGTACATAAAAGACACATGGACCTTTTTGTTTCATTAACATTTATAATGCATTAGGACTTCATAGATTCATCACTGTTAGCTTTGGCACTATCTCAACAGTCCAACCTGTTGGACTATGATGCTAGGAATATTTCACCTGTTACTAAAATCTTTCTTTTTCCAAATATCTCGGCAGCTTGTGGAAGTTGGTTGGTACGTATAGCATAACAGTCTTCTTGATATTGCTTGGTCGTGCGGCCTTTGTGTTTCCCCTATCTGCCATATCGAATTACTTCAATAAGCGTGAAGATAGATCGTCATCGTCTTCTATAATCACATTTAAACAACAGGTTAGTATCTCCATGAGTGCCACCCACAACCTTTTTTCTCACAACGTATCCATATTAGCATGGAATCGTGGGAACTACACAGATATCACTGATCTATGAACTGGTAAAATTTTACAGATCATAATATGGTGGGCTGGACTGATGAGAGGAGCTGTATCTATTGCTCTGGCTTTCAAACAGGCTAGTCTTTCTTTCTGCTTTGAACTGTTAATTGATGCAGTTCTGGAGTATATCATTTCTGATTTATCGGGGACGGTATCTATTGAACGTGAAATGTTTTGTATTTTGAAGTTCACATATTCTGGGGTTACACGGGATCCAACCCACGCAACAATGATTACCATCACCACGGTTGTGGTACTCTTCACTACGGTGGTACGCTTTCCATCTTCTTAATGTATGTTTTTTCTAGTTAATTCAAAATGTGTACTTTTTTACAAAGATGACGCTACTTGGGAAGAGTTGCAATATGGCATGAATTGTGTATAGCATAAAAAATTTACTTTTATGAAATTCAGGTATTTGGGTTTCTAACAAAGCCGCTCATAAGATGTCTGCTTCCACTCAACCAAGCAACTAACAGTGCAAGCAACTCCGGTCCGAAGTTCACTGAAGAGGACATAACTCTCCCTTTGCTTTCCATGGAAGAGTCTGCTGCAACCAATGTCCTCCGTGCAAAGGATAGTTTGTCGATGTTAATGGAGAGACCCGTGTACACCATACATTTCTTTTGGAGGAAATTCGATGATTACTACATGAGACCTATATTTGGAGGGCCTCAGCCGCAGCAACCAACCTAGTGGTTCTGGTTGTTAGGAAAAAACCGTGGGAACAGCAACTTCGATCGAACAAGGATACGAATTGGGAAGGTTAGAAAGTCTCTCTCTCACACTAAAATATTCCAATCCTCATTGATCACTAAATATGGTGCTGGAAACTTGATGTTTAGAGCCTTGGAATGTTGGTAGCATAAAAAATGTGGTCATTTTTGCTTTGTAAATCTGGAAAGGAGCACTGTGAAAACTGTCATGTAATTATTGGTTGGAAACTGAAAGAATGTGCTCTTTCTGACCACAATGCTGCTTTATTTAGTAGACAAGGTTCTGGCTCACTTGTAGATAGCATTTGTCTTTGTGAGATATCAAGGAACATGTGCTGCATCTTGCATTCTATATGTACATACAGAGTATTGTCTTGTTTACATTTTAGTCATTGATCTAGAACTATAATGGAGGCTGCTGACTTCTCTGAATCAGGGAAGGTACTTTTTCAGTTCTTTGATTGTTAGCATAAAAAATGAACTTGTGGTCTGTTTTGGTCCCTCTCTCTCCAATTCCTAGCCACAAATTAGCAGGAGAATCTATCCTTGTCAGATAAGGACGAACTCTTTGTGTTCTTTTATTACAAGTGGGAAGTTGTGGATTTTAGTTGCCTTTTGACATGATTCCATTTGTTTTGTTGGTAGTGGTGGACTTTCCATTGCCAATAAACATTGATTCTTGAGGTTGGATTTATCTTTGAGGATGAACTTACTAATTGTTGAGGACTGTAGATTATGTACCTTATGGATAAAAAAACATGGGAGTGTTAATGATGTTTCTTGTTTTGAGGGATGTTTGGTTCATGGAAGCTAGATTTGTATGAAGGATCTGATTGTAATATTTAGATTTGCGGTGTTTGGTTTATAAGTTCGTAGTTCGTAAAGTCGGTAAGGTTTGGAAGTTCTACGTTGTAAACTAGTAAACTAAGTCATCCCTTTGGATGCTTTAGTTATCGTAAATGGTTTAGTCATTGAATTAGAGGTTCGGTTTCAGTTGAGTGTACCTCAATTAGTTAAGTCATTTATTTCATTCTTTTCTAAGAAAATTTATATACAATTTACTGATGGTCGATTCTTTCAACCAAAAAAGATCATTAAATCTTCAATTTGAATTTGATCGGAACTCATACGTCAAGTGGTTAATGATCAAAGTTGTTCGTTTTTATTTATAGGTTGGGTCTGGTTTGTGGAACTCATCGAAGAGCTCAATATCGTAGTGTTCGTCTTTGATCTTTATAGGTTGTGTCTAGTTCGTGGAACTCATCGAAGAGCCTAATATCGTAGTGGTCGTCAGATGTTCTAAATATCGTAGTGGTCGTCAGATGTTCTAAAGAAGTATGCAAAAAGTAGTAGATTTATTGCCATGAAAAAGGAGAGTACAAATTAGAAGAGGCTACACTTTTGTTCATCCCTCCAAGGGAAGGAGGAAAGAAACTATTACCAATCTCCACACAAAGATGGCAAAGCAAAGTACACATCACAATGAAACAAGACTCAAAATAAAACTACCCATCTTCCTAAAATACATGCCACTTCAAAGATCACTCCATAGACCTGCCATGTCAAGAAGAAAGAAGAAGTCATTATACTTTTCCATTAGAAAACGCACAATATCATGATCGTACTTTCGAGAAACAAGAACGTTACCAAACAGGGCCTAAACATGACACTCCGGTGGGATCGATAAGCCACATTTACCAGGCAAAGCCATGGCATTTGCAGCGTCGATGCCAATGGCAGGGAGCATAGACTTGAGATTGCAAAGACACTTCAGGTCAGCACGACGAACCACGGCACAGCAGCCTTCCGTCGGCAATGGCAGAGGCTGGCCATGCTCCGGAGTGGTAACCGCCGGGCGGCATACACCGAGGTCAGTGGTATCGATCTTACACAGCGGAGATGCGAGGACACCACCAACAGCGATCAAGAACAGAACTGCCACCAGAACCTTGTTGGGAGCCATTGTTAATGGAGGAAAGGAAAAGTTGAAGCTTTTTGTGAAGAATTGAGGGTGTTTTGAGGGTGAAGGAGAGGTGGGGTTCTTATAGGAGGGGAAAAGTTTGGATCTTGAGGAGTGTTAGTTGGTTGTGTTTTGTGTTTTGTGAAGTTTTAGATGTTTCACGTGAAGAACAGTCTGTTGTTGATAGTCACGGGTTGAGTTGCTATCCCTTTCTCTATGAATGTGTTGTATATAATAATGTGTATGATACTCAAAACCTTGCATCAACAAAATCATTTTGATTCTTCTTGCTTTTTCTTATGATTGGTTCATGTTCTCGTTTATTCTTATTTCTTCCGTTAAATTATAAGTTTTAAGTTTTAAGTTTGTATGTATTTAGTCCCTAAATTTTAAAAAAATGTTGAATATATCGATTGAATAGCGATACTCTTGAACATTTGGCGATCTCATATGTATCGATATCGATGGTGACTCATTATTTCGATGAATCATTTCTTCGGATAGAAGAGGATTATGTAAACACTTACTCGAAATCTCACTTATCAGATTCCATTTTGGAACACATAAAATGGATACAAATTTACGGATTTAAGAATCTCTTTGATACTTTTTAAAGTTAACTTAATTTCTCTTGTAATGCCTCAAATTTAATGATATTAATGAATATTTTCGAAGGGAATAAATAAGTAAATAGACCCGTTAAGAGTGATTTTGAATCCCACATTTTACGAGAGGATTTGGTGTTAGGAACCACGACTCTCCACAATAATATGATATTGTCTACTTTGAGCATAAACTTTTTTTTTTTTTTTTTTCAAAAGTACTCTTACTAATGGAGATGTATTCGTTACTTATAAACTCATGATCAACCTCTTAATTAGCCAGCATGGGACTACTCCTTTCAATGATCTTCAACACTTGGTTTATAGTTGAATCATAAACACGTTGTTCGTTGAAGAATTAATGGTACTTAAAGGACCAAATTAGTATTTAATATAAAAGAGAAAATTGGGGTTTCTCTCGCTTTTGGCATAGTGGGCCCCAGCGGGAGGCCTGCACGACGGGCTATTAGCTCAGTGGTAGAGCGCGCCCCTAATAATTGCGTCGTTGTGTCTGGGCTGTGAGGGCTCTCAGCCACATGGATAGTTCATGTGCTCATCAGCGCCTGACTCTGAGATGTGGGTCATCCAAGGCACATTAGCTTGGCGTACTTCTCCTGTTTGAACCGGGGTTTGAAACCAAACTTCTCCTCAGGAGGATAGATGGGTCGATTCAGGTGAGATCCAATGTAGATCCAACTTTCTATTCACTCGTGGGATCCGGGCGGTCCCTACTTAATTTAAAGTGTTCAAATCTTTTAAGAAGATTTTCATTACGTAGAATTATAATTTTTAAAAAAACTTAATTTATTTTTATTTTTTTAAATTAAAATATGTATAATACTCTAATATATTATAAATTATATAATATTGTAATATTATAATTATACAAAATTTATAACAAAAAAGAAATATATATTCATAAATTAACGGATAATACTTTTTATCCAATTTAATATTTATTTTTGCAACTACATACTCTATAAAATATATCATAGAATATATTATAAACCATTATTTTATTTTATTTTTATATATTTTCTAGATCAATCATACTAAAATTAAATTTATTTAGATTCCGTTTTAAGAAATACGGAATAAAAATAGTTATCGAACATATTTGTGATTCTAATTCTTAAAATATTTTTATTGAGACGAGAAAGAGTACATATCAAGAAGTGGTACTCCGAGATGGGTAGGAGCGGGTCGAGTCGGTATCGCCGTGGAGCAACAAGTCTCATTCCCGACAAGCACCACGCACGTAGGGAGCACAAAATAACTAACCACGGCACTCGGGGGGGATATGAATGCCACATTTGGAAGGCAAAGCCAAGGCATTGGATGTATTAATCCCAATGGTAGGGAGGACAGACTTGAGACTACATAGGCACTTGAGGTCTGCACGTCGGATGACCGAACAGCAGCCTTTGGTCGGTGGTTGCAGCGGCTGCCCGTGTGGTGGAGCAACCGCTGGCTGGCATATCTTGAGCTCCTTCGTGTCGACCCGACACAAGGGAGTGGCAATGGTACCAAATAGAAACATGCTAATTAAAAGCAACGACGCCAAAAACTTGATCACCGTGGTCGCCATAGAGAGCAAAATGATTGAAACTTTATGAAGATGGTGGGTTTGGGATGGGAAGATCAGGAGGGGCTTTATAGCTCTACATGGCTTCACGTGAAGAACTGGTCTTGGTTTGGGAGTTCACGGGTTGGGGTTGGTTCCCATGCCAATGCATATTTTAAATCTATCTACCTTTTAATATATATATATATATATATATATGTATAAGCTAGCATTGATGCTCGCATCATTCACGGAAGTTCTCTCATGCGAATGAAATCAATTTAGTCAATATTTTGTTCGGGTTCACTGAAGAAATGATTTTTAAGGTGATAGGATTCAAACCTATGGCCATCTGTACCCAAAACAAATGTGTTGATCAGACTACGCTACACCTCGTCTCACCCTGAATTTTTGGGAGAGGGGGATGTGGATAGTTTATATGGTTTAGCATAAAAGTTTGATTCTTTCTTTTGGGATGTTTTACTCTTAACCCCACAAGGTTCCGAGACAGAGCTTAACCTGAGTTTCGATGGTATCTTGTACACATTCTGACGATTGGCTCTTTCCTTACTTTAGGGTTTGCTTTCCTATCTTCGACTGTTAGACAGTATGCTCTAGATCGATTGAATCTACTTCCTAATTGTATTAGACACTCTACCCGTCTTTACACATACGAAAAATCACTCAGGACAAGAGGTGTCGACAACGTGAATTTGACTGACCTTCCCGATCCATACTCTAATGCGGGGAAGAAAACTCGATTGTATTTGATGAAATTCATTTGATGAAATTCATTTTATGAAATTTATTGAGTGATTAAGTTAAAATTATATGTATCAAAACTAAATAAATGTATCAAAATTATTATTTTTTTAAACGATAGAAATAAAAAAAAAAAAGACAAAGATTAAAAGTATATGAAAATAAACCTTCTAAAAACACAACCAAAAATAAAATTTAAAAAACAAAAAGCAAAAAAGTAAAAGTGACAAAAAAAAAAATACAATTTAAATTATAGATTTAAATTTTGTTTTATTGTCATAAAAAAAAAGTAAAAACTTTAAGTAGTTATTTTGATAAAGAAAATAATCAAAATATATAGATTAAATGGATAAAAAGAAAAAAGCGATGACTAATAAGATTTAGGTTAATTACAACTTTGGTCCGAAAATTAAATTTTAGTCCCTCAATATTAAAAATCAAAATTTTATTTCTTAAATATAATAAAATCTCATAAACATTCTCTATCAGAAGCATTAGAAGTACAAATTGAATATACTACTATTATCTATTATGCATTCAATTTAGAGCGAGAGAACTTGAACTTCTAACCTTCTTAGTCGAAAGTAATGCCTTTAGAAGTAGAGATTGAAAACGCTACTACTATCTATCATGCATTCAATTTAGAGTGAGAGAACTTGAACTTATAACCTTCTTGGTCGAGAGTAATGCCTTTAGAAGCACAGATTGAATACGCTACTATTACCTATCATGCATTCAATTTAAAATTTGAACTTCTGACCTCCTCGATCGAGAGAAATACCTTTTAACTCGTAAGATAAAGCTGAAGGTAAAGTAACAGTGTCCCTCAGCAAGCCTTTCTACACAAACAGACAGAGAAGAAAGCAGAGTAAAGGCTAAACTTTTACTACATAAAATATATAGTTTATCCATAATCAGCAGAGCAGAGTGTAAGGATGTTAGAAACTCCAAAGCTCATTCTAACCTAAACACAAAGTCAGACAAATGGAAACCACCCAAGGACTTGGACTTGGACTTGGACTTGGCAGGCAATTGCAAAATAAACTCTGCCATAAGCCCCCATCTTACATTCCCAAGTTCACACCTTACTTACCTTACTATAACATCCAGAAGTACAATATTAAAATTACAACATTTCAAATATATTTATATATCGATTTTTCCGAACACTGCACCGATATAAGTCGCTAACGCCATCGATCTGCAAATGCAATCAAGGATCGACGTTCATTAGTTCTGCCCAATCCTTACTTGGGTACTTTTTTGAAAAAGAAAAAGTAGAACAGACAAATTCTTCAACTAAAGGTAAAGCATGCACCGCAGCTGGCACTGCTACAAAAAGCTAATCCTTCAGTTCTTTTTTTTTTTTAAAGGAAAAAGGAAAAAGGAAACAACAGTCCGTTGAAATTCAAAGCTGCAAATTATTTTGCTAAGGTATCCATACTAAAAAGATAACTTTGTACAGGAATACATTCATGGGTAGCAGTAGTTAGTATGTTTCATAAGATTTCTATAGTGTTAGATTAGATTAACTAGACCGATATGTATTTTTTAATTGAGTTTCCATGTTCTAGTTTAACATCTTTGATGAATTAAGTGTGTTTTTGTAAGATTCCACATCGGTTGGGGAGGGGAATGAAGTGTGCTTTATAAGGGTGTGGAAACCTCTCCCTAGTAGATGCGTTTTAAAAACCTTGAGGGGAAGCTCGAGCTTTGGGCGATGTGCCAACGAGGAGACTGAACCCCCGAAGGGGGGTGGACACGAGGAGGTGTGCTACCAAGGATGCTGGGCCCCGAAGAGGGGTGGAATGGGGAGGTCTCACATCGATGGAAGAAGGAAACGTGTGCCAGCGAGAACGCTAGGCACCGAAGGGGGGTGGATTGTAAGATCCCACATCGGTTGGGGAGGAGAATGAAGAATTATTTATAAGGGTGTGAAAACCTCTCCCTTGTAGACGTGTTTTAAAGACCTTGAGGGGAAGCCCGAAAGGGAAAGTCTAAAGAGGACAATATCTACTAGCTGTGGGCTTGGGCTATTACAAGTGTTATCAGAGTCAAACACTGGGAGATGTGTCAGCAAGGAGATTGAACCCCGAAGGGGGTGGACACGAGGCGATGTGCTAGCAAGGACGGGTGGATTGGGGGGGGTCCCAGAGAAAGGAACGAGTGCCAACGAGGACGCTGGGCCCTGAAGGGGGGTGGATTGTAAGATCTCACATCGGTTGAGGAGGACCACGAAGCATTCTTTATAAGGGTGTGGAAACCTCTCCCTAGTAGACGCGTTTTAAAAACCTTGAGGGGAAGTCCGAAAGGGAAAGCCTAAAGAGGATAATATCTGCTAGCGGTGGGCTTGGGCTATTATAGTTTTTATCCTTTCATGGTGGTAGAGTATGTCGGGCTCACAAGTTTCTAGAAGATATTTTCCATGTCAGGGGTTGTCTGTGAAGTTTAGAATCCTAGGTTAACTTCTACGGTGTTATAATCAATTCTACAGTATTCTCTTTATCCAGCCATCTTTCCTAGCATACAGAAGAACAGAATCCAAGTGAAGATCCCCACGGACCAGTCATAAAACAGAGAAAATTTCTAAAACTCTCATATATTTTATCCTAAAAGGTAATCAATAACTTTCTTACAGCTTTCCAGCATCAAAAATTTTGTACTAGGACGAGTAACAACAGTTCATCAATCAGCAGCCTCCAACACTAAGAAATTTCAATTGATCATATAATATGCTTTTGAAAACTGTGAATTATGATCAAGCCAACAAGGAAGTTAATACTCCAGAGAAGGATTCAACTCAAATATCAGTTTTAATATATAAGAAAGTTAGAATGCACTAACCATCCTAGAAGATTAGCTATCATGATCTTCTAAATATATGGTGGCGGCCTAAAACTTCTGGGATTCCTAGTGCAGAAATGCTTTCACAGCCGAACAGTTCTTGGAGTTTTGCATCACACAACACCGCCATTGGGTTTAGTGGGTCCTGTTTTTACCATCCCAAAACACAAGAATAGAAACCAGGCCATTTCAATTTAAGTGAATGATAATGGGAAAAATGGGAGAACAACATCCCAAGATTAGTATTGTAACCGCACAAGCTTACCGCTAGCAAATATCGTCTTTTTTGGGTTTTTCCTTTCGGACTTCCCTCAAGGTTTTAAAACGCGTCCGCTAGGGAGAGGTTTCCACACCCTTATAAGGAATGTTTTGTTCCCCTCTCCAACCGATGTGGGATCTCACAATCCACCCCCGTTGGGGGTCCAGCGTCCTCACTGGCACACCGCCCAGTGTCTGACTCTGATACCATTCGTAACAACCCAAGCCCACCGCTAGCAAATATTGTCCTCTTTGGGCTTTCCCTTTCGGGCTTCCTCTCAAAGTTTTAAACGCGTCTGCTAGAGAGAGGTTTTTACACCCTTTTAAGGAATGTTTCATTCCCCTCTCCAACCGATGTGGGATCTCTCAATCCACCCCCTTAGGGGCCCAGCGTCCTCGCTGGCACGCCGCCCGGTGTCTGGCTTTGATACCATTCGTAATAGCCCAAGTCCACCGCTAGCAAATATTGTCTTCTTTGGGCTTTCCCTTTCAGGATTCCCCTCAAGGTTTTAAAATGCGTCTACTAGGGAGATGTTTCCACACCCTTATAAGGAATGCTTCGTTCCCTCTCCAACCAATGTGGGATCTCACAAGTATGCATCATTTTTCAAACAAATGATGTATCGCGTTGAAGAACTAGTGCAAGACTCCACCCAGAAATGTATAATTGGAAAATATTTTAAATGTTATGCAAACAAAATAGTAATACTCTATATAAAACGACAGGATTTTCCTTTAAATCCTCAGGTCAGGTGTATAAATTAGGAAAGTATTACTCATATTACGATAGATAGACTAAATGCATAGTGAATGGTTAGCATGCAAGAAGGTGAAAGTTGCCAAAGTTTATTTTCAAACCTCAAGATGATTGGCTCTTATGTATTCCCATATGCGTCCCAGAACCTCTGATTGGAGCATCTCCCTTCCATCAACACCAAAAAAACTTGCAAGAGCTTCAGATATAATCACAGAAGGACAAACACTAGGTTCTGCAGCTTTTACAGCAATTGCAGGTTCATTCTCCACTCGTGCCTTCTTCGAACTTGACGGTTCTGACAGGATTATAAAATAAACTGTTGATTTCTTCCAGAACCAAAGGGGCACAGGGGCATCAAACTGGATACTTACTTGTAGGTTCAAGAGAAATGATGTGTTTGGCTAGCAACTTATTCATTTTGAACATGTCAGTGCAGTCTGTTTCGAATACCAACCGCAACTCATCGTTGCATATTATTTTTCTTTTGTTACTCGGATCCTGTAGGTTATTTTTCCTGATGTATGCCCATAGCTGCTTCACTATCTGGACCATGGCAAAAGCATCATATGAACCTCATATGTAATAAAATAGAAAATCAAATAAGAAAGTGGTAAGAACCTCAGTTCTTGGCAATTCTGGTTGCCCAACAATTGTCTGAAGTTCAGGAGAAACGCCACAAAGCTTGTTTAGCCCGCCTGGGCCTCCTCGTCTCTTAGTCTTGGTTTGAGTGCTGCATTCGAGCGGTAAAGGTGAGTTTAATCAGCCAGAAGATACATATTCAGGTTATCAAAACAAGAGAACACAACAAAAATCTATGCTTACGGCTACCAGCTGATAAGCAGATTCAACAGGATTACAAGCTCTAAGCCACATGGCTTGATTCCACAATAAAAGTAAGCCCAGATTGGAAAAGTTATAGCCATTTTTATAGAAAAGTGCACATACACAATAAAGATTCCTCACAAGTAGATGCCATATATCAATATCTATTTCCAGTAAACTGGGGCAGCTTCCATCCTCATCTAATTAACTTCCAACCTCTCCACTTCCGTGCTGATGCACAAATCCAAAGTTACAAATTCCTATGAAAATTTTGTCCATATATGTTCAAAGGCTGTGCTGACCAGACTAGCAACTAGTTGTTCTAGGCTTTAAAGGAAACAAACAAAAAACAAATGAAAACTCAACGTGCTCGTATTAGATACCTATGAACACTCATTTGACAAGACATCATAACAGGCAATTTACTTTTTCAACAGCCAAGACAAAAGCAGAAAGTCACAGAAACTATGAGTAATCTTCTGAACACAGAGATTAACTATGCAGGGGCTCACCAACATTCAATGGAAACTTAACAATATCGAACCCCTCGAGAAAAACCACTAATTAGTGCACTACACACTCCAAAACCCTCACAACAAAGGTCAAAACAAGTAAACAAACAATTTCAATGCCTTCTGGCCCTATTTCTGAACTGCTGAAGTAGCGAATTTCACAAATAACTCCTACCCTTTCTCGATTACACTAGAAAATCAACTAAACTTCAAAATTGAAAGAGATTCGCACAAACATGCACACCCAAAACGAAGTAAATCAAAAGTGAGGGGACTCAAAAAGACCCAGAATTCTAAAATTTGAAGAACCCCACCTCTCCTTCGGCGGGTCAGAACCGACAGCAGTGGAAGGAGCGGCGGCGGTTTCCGGCTTAGCCGGAGGAGGCTGAGCAGTGAAAGTATGAAAAGCAGAGGAAGTAGGGGAAGGAGCAGATGGGAAATTAGGGCTTTGATGGGGGGGAAGGAGGTCTTTCTGCGAAGAGGGCGGTGGTTGCTGCTGTTGATGATGATGATTATGATGAATTTGAGGCTGTTGAGGATGAGAACGAAGGATGAGCTGAATCTGAGCATGGATGAAATCGACCTTATGCGACAAATCGAGACCAAGCTTGGACTGCAACTCAAGAACAACGGCGTTGAGGGAAGAAAAAGGGTTAGGGTTTGAAGGAGAAGCGGAATCGCGTAAGAGACATTGTAAAGCTTCAGAAAGCTCTTGGTCTGAAACCATTTTAGCTTCTTGTAGCTGCTGCTGCTGCTCAAAATTGGTTCATAAATTAACCGAAATTAACGGTCCCTTGCTCCCTCGGGTTCTCTTTCTTAGTTTTTCTATCTCTCTCAAGAACTCTCTCTCTCTCTCTCTCTCTCAGCTTCTTCTTCTTCCTTTCTCTCTCTTTCTGTGTGTTTTGAGTAGAAAGACAAAATGACAAAGCCGTCCATTTGGGAAGGTGGGTGTGTGTGCGGGTGACGAAATACACCAATCATTGCTTGCCACGTTGGCTGTCGTCTTCTCTATTTTTTCTTTTTCATTTTCTTTTTTTTTTCTTTCTTTATTTACATTTATTCATCTTTTTAATTTATTATAAACCTGTATAATTTTTTAGCTTATAACTTGTGTAATTTTTTAGCTGTAACATTAATTATTCTATTTAACGTGGCCGTAATAATTATTAAAATTATTTATTTGAAAATAATTAAATAAATAATTATTAATATTGGTAAATAAACAAATTTAACAATCTAAAATTTAATGCATATAAATATACTGACTAAATATAATATTATACTATTTATAATATTTAATTTTAATTTTTTTTAATATAAGTTGGATTATGTTTAAATAATTTAATTAAATTTTTTTATTTAAGGATAATTATTAAGAGTTTAAATAATTTAATTAAAATTATTTATTTAAGGATAATTATTATGACTTATTACAAAATAGATTTAAGAATTTAAAGTACATGAATAAAAATTAAAATTAAATTATTAAATTATTAAATTATTTATTTAAGGATAATTATTAAGACTTATTAAATTATTTAAAACTAGGTTAAATCTTACCAACTAAAATAAAAAAATAAAAATTTGTGTATAGGTTATAGTTGTATTGATGAAACTTAATTTTTTTTAAAAGAATTTACACACATGTAAGAATTGATTAATAAACGATTTTTAAATGGAAGATTTTGTCACGACCTGATTTTTGAGATTTCGAAACTCGGACGGTGACAAAAAGCAAAGCAAATAAAATTAAAGTAAAATAAAAATGAAAGTATAAATAGAATCGAAAATCATAAAAATACGGTAAAAGACAAATAAGACTACGGATAAAAACAAATTGAAATCTAATTATAAGACGATGTTGTTCAAGTTTACTACAAACAGGGAATATATTTGGGACATTTACAAAGTTTAAAAGACCTAAAATGCAAAAACGAATTGACGCTTTGAAATGACCATCTCTATGATCGCACAACTTTTGAATGCTCCCCTACCTCAATGGGCAGCCTGCAAACACTTGCAACAAACACGGGGAAAATGGTGAGTATAAAAACACTTCATAAACAGCCTACTTGAAGGCTCTCATCGCATCCTTAACCTAGTAGGTATCCACGGGTTTTACTCTAAGCCCTAGGAAGTTCGAGCATTGTCTATGTTGCTGTTTGAGCATCTGGGGAGGCTTCAAAGTTTCGAGTGGTTCTCTAGCTGTTCACAGACCCACTTTGAGTTCGGAGGTGGTGGTTGACCCATTTCTGGTGTCGCGGGTTTATTGGGCAACAAATCTCATCTCTAGGGTGAACTACTTTTTTTTGTTCTTAGACTTAGACAAATTGCATTACCAAAACAATGATATCTAATATCATGGATTGAATCAATTTGTTAGGACAATATGACATCTATATCAAACACATTTGTGTAAAGTTAACTTGTGACCCTTCTACAGGAACAAACCATACAGTCAACATCTGAAATGAGATACTCTTTATATCTACCAGTTACTCGGTTTACTCGTGCGGTCCCTTGCCCCTCTCAAGGCGAGTTCACAGTACAATTAGCATGTTAAGGGGACTACTAATTGTTTCCACACACGATAGTAGTACCTATCATGAGCAAAGCTATGTATGTAGTCCATCGTCACATCTCAAGGTTGGTTTATAGGCCCTCAACTCGCTTCTACATGCAATAGTAGCTCCTCAAGTCAACTACTTATGTAGTCCTTCGTCCCTTCTCAAGGCTGGGTTATGGGCTCTTGACCCACTTTTACACACACCAATGACTCCTCAAGTCGATATCGTTCACATTGCCAGCTGTCTCTTAAGCTCTCTTAAATTTCTTTGGGTGTTGTGGAGGTTTACTAGGTTTTTAGGGTGTCTAAGCGATTTAAATCTCATCAAGCATTTTCATAACATTCAGGTTTAGCTCATCGGGGCTAATCCAATCTCTAAGTGCACTCAGGTCTAATCCTCTAATCTCCGCACACAATCCTAGGGTGCTCGGTCTACTAGAAACATACTGATATAGATCAACTTGAAAATCACTCTAACTCTAGCCTTAATCTTAACTTGGTTCATTCATGCATGCTTTGTTAGGGATGTATTCCTATCGATCACCTAAAACACGAAAAACATAATCTAAACATTCATACAAACTCAACAAGGAGATAACATCTGTCAATTACTCGGAGCACATATCCCAACATTCCATCCTCCTTTTTTGATCCGTCTAGAAAGCATAAAAAATAGGCATGCAACCTAAATTCTCGTCCTAGGGGTATTTCAGTAATTTTATTTTGTAACATACATAGCATTTTGATCTCTAGTGAACCTCTCAATAAGATTCAAATACATATGAAGTTTTAACCATTGATCAGAGAAAAAAGAAGGAACGAATCTTGTAAAATTCTCGAGAAATTCTTCGATTCAACCATATATTAAAAAAAATGTTTTAGATTATGTGAGCTGAAATTTAGAGATAATTTTTATCTCTGTCATTTTTTTTTTTCGTTTTGTAAATATTATTTGTTATTGACCTACCACATGACTCCAGTCACTCATTATTTCGTTTGCAGTTTTCCCCCAAAAATGCCGTTCTCTCCTTCTCCACCGGTTCCGTCGCCCACTGGTTTTCTCCTGCATTAATTGTCGCCGGCGATTCTACGACGGCTCCGATGATTTTTTTACATCTGAATGATAGCTTCGACTGTGGATTCTGCCGGCCTTAGGTTTCCGTTCACGGGTTCCTATTTTCGCTGCGAACTTCTCTGAAATGTTTGAATAGTTTATTGTTTGGATTGAGTCTCTGCCAAAGACCATACAGGTACCTTTTCGTCTCTCTCAATTACCTACCTACCTACCTTCACAGTTTTCCCTCATTTCAAGAACTCGTGATTATTATAGTTTAAGAGAAAACGAATATCCTCTGGGATTAAAGAGGAGATTCTCAAGCATGGTTTTTATTGCAACTCATTCAATTTAGTGGTTAAGTGGCAGGACTGGAACAAGAATAGAGTAATGGCGTCTTCGGACGACGAGGTGGAGGCCTTGCCACTGTGTGTTTCAAATTATCACTTCGTGGATCATAAGGAAGAACCTGTTTCATTCTCCATTTTGCCGATTATATGGGATGAAGTGGACAGATTGGATGGCGGTCAAGAACCTGTTTTCCTGCATGGAACAGCTGATGATGGACTTCAAAAGGTTTATAAACAGGTAACTGCATGGAGGTTTGATGTTTGTGGTGCAAATCCAGAGATATCGGTGCTTTCCAAAGAAAACGTGTGGATTAAGCTTCAGAAGCCAAGAAAGAGCTTTGAGGATACTATTAGAACCATCTTGATTACAGTACAATGCCTTCATGTTTTAAAGAGAAATCCAGACACACCTAGCAAATCTTTGTGGGATCAATTAGCCAAAATCTTCAGGTAATATGAAGCCATTTAATCTTTCAGTTGGATGGATTTGTATTTGTCAATTTTAAGGCATTCATTTTCGCAGCTTGTATGAGGTGAGGCCTTCACAAAATGATATGGTGGATCACATGTCTCTAATCAGTGAAGCTGTCGAAAGGGATGATCAATTGGCAAAGTCCCAGGTTCTGTTTAATTTTTATGCAGGCAATGATCTGATTTTTGTTTATTTGTTTTGTTGGATAAGAATTTTGTATGGGCGTGAAGAAGAAACAAAAGGGCGGGGGAGGGAGTATTTGATACATTCCCAAGTCCCAAATCCTCGCTGCCAAAAAAAAAAAAATTGCAAAATTTTTTTTTAAATAGTTGGAGAAAAATTCAGGTAAAAATTCATTCGTGATAGACAGCCGACATGCTATATTTTACTCAATCCATTCCAAAATTCTACTATATATTCATTTCCATCCTCAAAATATTTTTTATTTTCTCTTTTTTAAAATTTCCTACAGAACTCCTAGAGTCTCGTTTATGAAAGAAACTTTACTTTTCATAGAAGACAATTTCTCCACTTGGTCAATCTCCTTGTAGTCAGCTTGCAAGCACACATGTCTATTCGGGTGAAGCAACAAAGTAGGATAGCTGTTTCCATCACCTCTCACAAGCATTGATTTCATGTTGCTGAAGAGTCAAATACTCCAAAAACTCCTAACAAGATTTCTTTTGGGATTTTAGATTACTTCAAAATCTAGCAAAGTTTATTAGAAGGAACAATGTTTACCTTGTTGAGGTACTTGAAAGGAATGTAACGAATGTTTACTTTGTTGAGGCACTTAAAAGAAATGAACGAAGGAAAAATAGTAATTAACAAACGAGAAATCTGATTTTACAATTTTCTTTCTTCTAGTGTATGCACAGCTAATCCCTTTACTGTGAAATTGAATTAATTCTCCTGAGTATGAGTCTTAACCACTTGTTAATTCTAGAGATAGAAATGAGGAATATTAATATGCATAGCATGAATGTTTTATTATTTGAAATCATTTCATAAGTAGTTTGGGTATGATTTGATGAATAATTCTTTTAGTGGCATGACTTTGTTATTTTGTTTGAATGAAAAACAATTTCATAGATGATACAAAATTACAGATGAGGGGGAGGAAAGCCATGCCCCACACCAAAGGAGATTGCAAAAAAAATCTTCCAATTGGCTGTAACTGTAACTGAATTAATACATAATTGTTGAAACGAGAAACATTGTTCAAGAGAGCCACAAAAGTAAGGGAGTGTAAGAAATGATCAATGGATTGCCCTTTGTTGTTGACAATGGATTTCCAATCTTTTAGACTCGTGCTTAAAGGGTAGGGGAGATAGCCTTAGGGTTTGCTCCATTGCTGCAATTTGTATGGAGTTATTTTTGGAAAGAAATATTAAAATTTTTAAGGGACAGGAGAATTATTTTGGAGAACCTATGAATTAGGATTTCTTTTAGCATTATTGGTACTTCAATCAACATTTCTTAGAGAACCCAAAAGATTCCATTTGACGGGTTTGACTTTTGGGTTCCATCTTTCCTCCGTACCCTCACTGTATTATGTACTTTTTGGCTCAATATAAATGGGAAATGTCTGAAAATGTTATACATGACAGTGATGGCAAAATAATATTATAACCTTCAAAGTGGATGACTTGATCTGTATGCATGTAGGGCTCGCTTGATCTTGTTCAATTCTATCTACCTTTTCTATGACAGTTTTTTTGCATTCTTTTTGTGCTTATTCACGAATCATTATGGAAAAGACATACAGTAGGAATCACCTGAGGTTCAATCTCACCTAGATTTATGACTTTTGCCATTATTATTATTTTTTAAAATTATGAACTTCTGCCAGTTGCATTATTTCCCTTTTGATCCATACATTTCTTGGTTTATGTTAGAATGCATTGTAGGGTAACAGCAGGTCACAGTGGTATGAGTCAGTTTTGCTTTATGGCTTGAGCTATGTTTTAATAGAACTTATTTTTATTGAATTATATAATCTTCTTACCTTGATGATTTATGATCTGAACAGTTCTTACTTGCATTCCTTGAAGAGAAGCCCATTAAGAAAAGGTCATGTCATGAGGTATTGCATCATTGCTGTCAAGTGCAAGCCTGCAAGGTCCTTGTTTTCTCATCTTCTGCTTGTACTTTCAGGATGTTCAATGTACAGCGAGGCCAAGTTTTATAGTTGATGATTTAGATGATGAGGACATGGTTGATGATGCTAATGAAGAGGAGAGTGATGATGACGTTTTTGATTCCGTCTGTGCATTTTGTGATAATGGTGGTAACCTTCTATGGTATGCATTTCTGTTATTCTTTGTCGTGAGATTAACATTGTGGTTGATCTTTTAATTATGTGCTAACGAACATTGGGCAAGGGGTCAATGGAACATGTAGAAAAAGTAAAAGGGACTATGGGGAATAGGTTTAAACTTCAGGGGTGCCAACTGCATAAAATATTTAAATCCTTCAAATCTTTGACAACCAATGGTTGTACGACAGATGGTTGTCTTAAGAGATAAGTTGAAGTGCACGTAGATTGACTCGAACACTCGAAGGATGTCAAACGAAATTAAAACTTCTGAAACATAATTTTGAAATCTATGTTATGTTTTGTGGATTTACCAGGCATTCATTAATTGGTGACCTGTGCGTGTTAGTTAAAATTGTCATCATTCTTACACTTTTTATGTATCATTCATTCAATAGCTATAGTTGTATTATTCATTGCTTATCCTCGTCACTGTTGGATAGGAATGTAACTGTTCTTTGCCACCTTTACCATATTCTTAAAAACAGAAAGAAATGAATTTAGAGACCAGAGGGAATTGTGTAAACAAAATGCTTCCATAATTATTTCCACAACAAGCCATCAAAAGTGTTTAAGTGAAATTAATTACACCAGGTAGTAGCAATGGGCTTCAATTGATTTACCACTAGGTCAGAAGCCTATTTGTGAAGGCTTGATGTGCACAAAATCCTTGACATTGTGGCCAAGTTTGTCACCTCTCATTTTGATCTATGGCTGGGAACATCTCGTCGCTCCTCCAAGGGCCTTTGGTAACTCATCATCAAACGAAGTGACCTTCGCTGAAGAGAATCAAGGTTAAAGTCAGTGGTGGGCTCATGGTCACTACCAAGTTTTGGAAATAATTTTGGATTGGCTGGCCCCTTTAGCAAATGGCTACCAGAGGCTTCATTTCTTAACCTACCAAAATCATCATCCATTATAGATTATCGGTGGGACTTCACAACCTTTAACCTGCGACATTGGCTTATGAGGACACTTTTGCGGATACCAAGATACAGAAGTGGGCTTCCTTCTCCCATTCACACTCCTCCTTTTACCGCCTAATTATAGATGACAAATGACATTGGTTATTGAAACCGAGTGGCTTCTTCTCGGTTCAATCTCTTTGTGATGGTATAATCAACATCTCTTCTTAAGTGAGCTCCTTGCTTTACTGACTAATCTAGAAGAGCTAATATCCGAAGAAAATCCAGTTCTTCTTTTGGGAACTTAGCCACAGAAGCTTAAACACCGTAACAAATTGCAAAAGCAGTTTCCAAGGTTCTCCTTATCCCCAAGATGGCGACTTCTCTACAAGAGAGTTATGGAATCAGAAAGCCACATCTTTATCAGTTGTTAAATTTTGGAATGTTGAGTTTCATTAAGTTCTTTTCCTAAGTCTTAACTCCTATGATTTCTCTTTGGTTTCTTTATTACTTGTATGCCTAGTCTCATGGTCACTTCCAAGCCAAAACAACCATTCCTAGATCTACATAAGGTGGAACATTGAAGATGCACGATAGGTAACATAAATGAACAAATTGGTTTTGTATTTGAGTTGTTGAGAGTCAGAGCTATGACTATGACAAAACAAGTAGATTTATCCATAAAAATTTTGCCCTCTTCTTGAGACTACGATCAAAGTAATAGGTAAATATTTTTTCAGCCTTCCAATCAAACACCCATGAACAACCAAAACCTTGCAGCAAAGAAGCCCAAATATTTCCACGGAAGGGGAGTGGAAAAATAGTTTATCCTCCCTTGTATTTAGGCAAAACATGCAGCAGCTTAGAAGCCCAAAATTGACATTTTCGCTGAACTTTATCTACCGAATGGCCAAGAAGCGAAACCAAGATAAAATGTGCATCTTTCTTGGATTCTTTGACTTCCGTAAACTACACAAGTTTTCGGAGGAAAAGTTGCTGCAACTGATTGTGACAAGTGATTTTACTGTGAAATCCAGAACTATCCAATTTCTGGAGAGAACTTTTATAACTTTCTTTTTCTTTGAATATGTGAACCACCTAGCTTTCTTCCTTCCATACACATGGATTACCACTGATATGATAGGATTAGTGGATAATTAGATATCTTAGTTAATTCCTTAGGTGATTAGGATTATGATTAGTTTGTTTGGTCAATTCATTAGTTAATTAGGATTAGAATTTGTTTGTTTTCTAATTCTCTATTTACAGATAATTTTCCTCTTGTATTGTTAACATTTGACTGGTAATAAATATTGTTTTATAGACTTCTTGAGAAATCTTCTTAGTCACTTAGACAACACCAATTTGGTATTGGAGTGACCATCTGGGGCCAACGTTGGCTTGCTCTCTGTGGAAAGCTTATGTTGACACAGATCACAAGGAGCTTTGTGGGCTGTGCTTGTTACTCAACAACACACTTATTTACTAAGGGGATACCTTTTAGAGTACCCTTCTTTTCAAGATTAGAGAGGAAATTTCAATAATTTTTGCGAAAGAATGGAATTTTATAGGACACAAGAAGGAAATTCAACGCTAGAAAATCTTCTTTCAGATTTGAATCACGGCCAATGGAGGAGACCAATTGGATCGATTTACAACAAATCAAGTACTTGACGAGGAAATTTTGTGGATAATATAAAGAACGTTCAAGAAAGCCAAGAAATCACTTGGAGTCGTGAAATTGCACAAGAAACCTCCACAAAATCTCAACGAGATTTTGCATAAACAAAGAGGTGCTGCTGAACCTTGTGGGAAGAAGAAAACGTGAACAAGGAAGAATATGCAAAGATGGCATGCAAAACCCTAAAGAAGGAGCAATGTTCAGAGCCTTTGGCGATGGCACCTGTGAAGAGGAGGAAGATGTGACCCAACCCGACACCCATTTGGGGATTTTGGTGTTTTGAACCTCAAGATCCACGTGATCCAACCCATAGACTGTAAAGAATCGACCCAACCCAAGTTTTTTTGTCCAGAATTATTTCGTGGGGGTTGCATCTTTGAAGTTGCGACGTAGGTTTATTTTAACCAATTTCTTCCCAATTTTGCAGTGAACTATTTTTCGAATGACTCTGTGAAAGAGAAGGAATTTTTTCATGGGTTTGTGGATTATTTTGCATCTCCAACAATGGCAAGAAAGTTGGGGCACGAATTGTTAGTGGGAGTGAAAGAAAATCACAACATTTGAAGGGAGATTTTTTATGGAAATAAAAAAAGATCCTGAATTGAAAAGATGAAGATAAGTTTTTTTTTTTTTTTTTTTTGGTGGAGAAATTATGGATTATTTTGTTAATAATAGTGCTCTTAAAATGGAGAAGATGAAAGTATTTTCACTTGAAAAATTTTCAAATCATGGAAAGAAGTGTCATTGGAACAAGTCCGACTCATCAATTATTCTCATTTGAACAATTTTCTTTTGTCCTATATTCATTTTCTTTTTAAAACTTGAAGATGAGTTTTTATTGGGAGGGATAGAATAGGATGTGGTAGGATCAGTGGTTAATTAGATATCATAGTTAATTAGGATTAGGTTTAGACTGTTTGGTTAATTTCTTGGTTTATTAGGATTAAGATTGGTTTGTTTTCCAATATTCTATAATTAGGATTAGGTTTAGACTGTTTGATTTGTTTCTTGAAATCATAGTTCAATGGAATTACTGTTTTTATTTTTATTTATTGTTTAATTTAACAATGAGAAATGGACATTTCACGGAGAGAACATGAAGGAATATAAGAAGGGCATACAAAAAGGCAGCTCAACTAGATAAGTCAGACCCTTTACAAGAAAGGCTGCTAGTTTTAAATAATAAGATCTGATGGATAATTACAAGCTGTTGAAAATTGATGCCCAAGTTGAAGCATTAAGCCTAACAAGTGATTTTCATTTTGATTTGTCATGCAGCTGTGATGGGAGGTGCATGAGGTCCTTTCATGCAACTGAAGAGAATGATGATGAATGTTTGTCACTTGGTCTCTCGAAAGAAGAAGTAGATGTATGCAATATTATATTATTTTTGTTCTATATGCTTGCCTGATCTCTTTGATAATTTTCTTTAATATATACAAACTTTTTTGCAGGCAATTGAAAACTATTTTTGCAAGAATTGCGAGTATAAACAGCACCAATGTTATGCTTGCGGGAACTTAGGTTCATCTGATAAAGCTTCTGGTGCTGAGGTATGGGCATAATAATGTATACTGAATTGATGTGTTGGATTTGCTGACTTCTTTTTTGACCAGAATCGAAATTTTACATCAACAAAATGAAAAGAGACTGTTGCTTAAAGGTACAAACTCCATGGAGGAGCGGAAAACAAAATAGTAAAAAAGACGATTAAAAAACAAGTACAATGCAGAGAAATTTTAAAGGATGAATATGAGCATTCCAAAAATGAGACAAATTTTCTGTGAAGAAAAATGAACAAAATACTTTAAGACCGAACACCAAGAGGAGAAATGATCTGAATCAAATATGTCAATCCAAGTAATTGTTTGCTTTGAAAAATCTCTGAATTCTTTCTGAACACTAGACTAATGGAAAAACTATAGCTCCACTAACCCAAAAAAGATTTTCCCTTCAATCCAAAAGAGGACTAATAAGTAGTTGAGAAGCGTCTTCAATCATAACATTACAGAAATCCTACTGAACATTGGATATCGAAAATAGCTTGAACCAATGAAGCCATGGTAAGAACAAATGAAGAAAATATGAATGAGAAAGTCTCCCTCCGGGATTTTCTGGTATAAAGTGGAAAAGTAACCAAGAATTTCATCTTAAAAATGCCTAACAGAACTGTCAACCGAAGAGCAAAATTCTGAAAATAGCAGCGACCTCTTTTTTGCAGCCAAGTATCTGTGTAAAAAACTGGCAAATTTATCCCTTACCTTTAACCACGACAATTTACTTTCCTATATCGAATTCCTCTCATCATTTAAGTACAACTCCATCAAATCTCCTTTGGCAACTGATCTAATATCAATCTCAAGAGAAGAAAGCACAATTGTTTCTGATTTAGCATCAAAGAAGACGATTACTGAGTTAAGATTTCTCTCCTTTTGGTTTCTTTTTTTTTCCATAAGGTCTACAAACCACTTTTTTCAAAAATTTCTTTCAGCTCGCTTTCACTCCACATCATTATAATTAGGCCATACTGACCCAATTGATTTCCCTAAAACTTCATATGAATGTTCTTGTTAGAGACAACGACCTTCCACATATCTCCACATTGGTATTATATTGTTCATTTTGAGTATAAACCCTCGTGGCTTTGTTTTTTGTTTCACCTCAAAGCCCTCGTACCAATGGAGATGGTTGTCCTCACACATTTATCCACGATCTTCCTTAATTACCAAAATACACTTGAAGAAAAAGATCTTTTTTTTTCCTGGCTTTCAAATATTTTTTTTAAGATAAGATTGATGTAATTTATAAATGGTAGTGGTTTGATAACTTATTGAGAGAAGGAAAGGATTTTCCTATCCAGAAGATTGAACATTTCATCTTAATTTCCTTTCTCCGTGCCGAAAGCATTTCACTTGTAACAATATAATGAAATACAGGAGACGTAACCAGTCTTTTTTGTGTTAATGCATGTATGTTTCTTATCAAAAAAGAAAAAGAAAACCCCTTGTAGTTGCAGAAAACTCAACAAATTCTCGTGCTTAACCCTGCATATGTAAATTATATTCTAGCTCGCTAATGATCAAGTCCTCTTGATATTGATTTCTTCTTTGATTCTAAGGACTGTCGTTTTTTTTTCCTTCTGTTTTTGCATGGATTTAGAATCTTCGTTATTTTTAATTTTTATTTATTTATTTCATTGTTAGTTATGCCAATATCCCATGGCTCCTCTTTTTGGTTCACATAATTTTAGGCAATTATCTGTCTTTGATCATTACCTAATATGATTTTTCATCACTTTTCAGGTATTCCAATGTGTAAATGCAACTTGTGGTCATTTTTATCATCCTAAATGTGTTTCAAAATTGCTTCATCGTGAAAATAAAATTGCTGCTGAGGAACTTGAGAGGAAGATTGCTTCTGGGGAATCTTTTTCATGCCCTGTGCATAAGTGTTCTGTTTGTGAACTTGGTGAAAATAAGAAAGTGCACGAATTACAGTTTGCTGTGTGCCGTCGTTGCCCAAAATCATATCACAGAAAATGCTTACCAAGGTATCATTTGTATTTCTGTATGGTGAATTGAGTTTTTTTTAGTTTTGCTGCTCAAGTGGTTGAGGCATGCGTGGCTTTTTCAGGAAGATCACTTTTGAAGATTCAGACGACGATGAAACCACAACCAGGGCATGGGAAGGGCTATTACCTAATCGCATATTGATATATTGCTTGTAAGAGTGCAGTGATAGCTGTTACTACTATTGATTTAATCATATTATTAGCCTGTTAATGTTTTTTTTTCTTTTAATTTGTCCAGAGACCATGATATCGATGAGGACATTGGGACTCCAGACAGGGACCATATTAAATTCCCCGGACTTGAAAAGAGTAAAATTCCCATCCAGCAAAAGAAAATTCCTACAGGTGATACAAGAAAAGGGAAAACAATAGATTTTCGTGGGATTAGGGAAAGAGTTGCATCAAAAAAGGAAAATATGTCAGATGACCATTTTCAGGGAAAATCTGCTGCAAAAGTATCGAAATCATTTGAAAGGTCCTCATCTGAAGGGAAGGTTCTTAGCAAAGAAGCTGAGAAATCATTGTTGGGCTCTGAGTCTAGAAAAGTGAAATTGGGTAATGTTTCAAGAAAGTCTTTGAGTCAAAATACAGAATCTGTCCGCATGGACATTGATAAGACTATCAAAGGGAAAAAATCCTCCTTAGTTGTAAAGTCTTCCACAACAACCAAGAGGTCTGATCAAAATAAGGCTTCCAAGGAGGATAACAGTGAACTGGGCAAGTCTGATACCTCTAAGCCTCTGACAAAGAAGTTGAACAGTGGGATGGTTCAATTAGATGCCGATTCGGAGAGGAGGTGGCCAACACATACTACTTAACATTTGGTTTCTGTTTCATTTTTAAATCGAAAAGGGATAAAGGAATTATGACAGTTCTAAACTCCCATGAACTGCATGTTTACATTTTTTGTAGAACTGACCTGTTCTAAATATCTTTACTTGTGTGATGTAGGCTAATGGATTTAATGAAAAATGTTGCATCTTCAATTACTTTAGAGGACGTAGTTCAGAAACACAAAGTACCATCTACTCATGCATACTCTTTAAAAAATGTTGTGGACAAGACAATAAAGATGGGGAAGTTGGAAGGTTCAGTTGAGGTACGGAATCATTAGTCTGATATAGTACACTTAAAGTGATCTTGTAGTTTCTTACCCTGGAATGGTCTACTGTTTTGGTTGTTAGGCTGTTCGAGCTGCTTTACGCAAGCTTGAGGATGGATGTAGCATTGAGGAAGCAGAAGCTGTTTGTGGGCCTGAAGTTCTTTATCACATATTTAAGTGGAAGGTGCTAACAATTTCTTATTGCACCGTTCAAAATCATTTTTTCTTTAGGTTTTAATTTGTTCCGCATCTTTGACCAATTATTTGAGGAAGCGTAATCTTTCACTGACTATTATTTTGGGTACTTGAATTCCTGAACTATTTTGTGCTTATATATTATACCAAGACCATGCATACTAAGGTTTTATTAATGTTTTGAAAAGGACAGAACTTTTCACTGTAAACGTGAAAAGTCACCGGTAAAATATAGAACCTCCCTTAGGTGAATGTGAAACAGCCGGTTAAAACTCAAAGAGGAACAATAATTGAACATTCATGCCCACCCAATAGAAATTCAATTGGTCCTAAATAGTCATACTTTTACATCATCATATTGGTGGCTGGTTATAGAACTTACTACATTTTTCCTGGTTATCTCGTGCAGATGAACTTATGGCATTGAAAGGTTGATATAATGCATCCAAAAGAAATTTGTTTTGTTTTCTGTAATGTTTGTGGTTTGTCCGTTGGAGATTTTCCTTTTTAACTTTTTTACTTCATCGTAGTTACATTTATTTTTATTTATTTTTTGGATAAGAAACATCCATTTCTGTAACATAATGAAATTTCCAAAATAGAGGTAAACAGCCCCACAGCTAAAGGAGATTATAGAAGAGCTCTCCAATTAGCCAAAAAATCAGAAATAGGGTAATTACATCGAAGGTTGCTAAGTTTACCCAAGAACCATTAGAGAAAATGACATATGTTAGAGTATTAATATATAATTAAATTTACCATAATCCATTAACTTAAACTTTTGAGTTGAGTGACAATTTAGCTGGTATTAGAGCAAAAGGTTTTGTGTTTGAGCCCTTGTAATATCATTTTCTCCCCAATTTACCGTGACCCACCAATTTAGGGTTTTGAGTTGAATAGTGATTTAACAACATAACCCAAAAAAGAAGGGAAATGTCTTTCTTCCAGTAAAGAGATGATCATAATGTTTGTTTATTCACTATGAAGGAGTGGAGATGGAAGAAGATTAGTTACAACGGTACAAAAAGGTTCAAGAGTAGGGAAAATTGAGCTGGAATTGGGTACTTCGGCTTGGGTTCGGGATTGTTTGGTCATCATGAAGGGTTTAGGTAACCCAGAAGGTTCTTGACGAAGAAGATGATTAGATTATGTAGTCATCTTCTTTCAAATCCTCTCAAATAAACAAGAATGTTCTGCTTTAGTTTCTTTGGGAACCTTCAAAGTTTGAAGATCATGCATCTTATAGTGAAGGGTCAAAAGGGAAATGATGGAGGGTAATTGCTGACCCGATTTCTTGTTTTCTTCCTTCTTCTGCTCAAGTCACTTCAGGAAGAAAATGAGGGTTGCCGAAGGGTCCGTTGAATTTCACGAGACCTCTGAGGAAGGATAATGCTAAAAAAAAAAGGGTCAAGGAACTTAAAAGTAAAAGTTGAAGAGGGCGAAGAAACAAATTCTACTTGGGACTTTGTGTTTGCTTTTTATTGTACAGTGTGACGATTTTGGTTGAAAAAACGCACAAGTGATCTAGAATGTGAAGCAATTTTGAATTTGGAGAGGAAAAAAAAGGTTTATTTTTAGGCAGTTTTGTGGAAACTTAGCAGTGTGTTTCTGTGGATCTAAGGAGAAGCGATTGAGCTTATAAGTGGAGGCCTAGAGTTTTTGAAAGAAGAATTTGATTTGTTGGTTTGGAATTTCAGGTCGGTGGCTGAAAGAAGTTTAGTATTTACAAGGGTTGGGTTACTAGTTTTTTTCATCAATGGAAGATTGGTATGGGGCTTGGCTAGGGAAGAATAGTTGGGAGAGGATCAACTTTGGATGGATGAATTTGTTTGAAGGCTAAGGGAAATTCCAATGGCATCATTCTAGTGGTTTGTTACGTTAACCATTAATCCTAGTCGGGAGAAGATCAACTTTGGATGGATGAATTAGGTTCTCAGTTGGTTTGCTAGGGCTGTCAAGTGCTTCAAGAAAGGCTGACAATGTTGTACTGACTCTGTCTAAATCGTAAAAGGAAAGTCAAGCTACGCAAAAAGTTGATAGTCATGGATGTGTTTTGAAGGAGAGGGTCTTCAAGGCTTGGGATTTCAGTGGATGGGTCGATTCTTCAAAAGTCCATTAATCATGTTTTCCCTTTTGGGCCAAGTGGAACTTCCTTTGAGGCTTCCGATAAGCTTTCTTAGCGGCTGTTAATTTTGAATTAGGACAAGTTAAAAGTGGGACCCCCACACGAAGGGATGCAAAGGAAGCTTTAGTAAATGATTTGATTGGCCTGTTTTCTAAAGCTCAAAGTAGGGGTGGAAGAAGATTTCAATGGTATTATTTGGAAGAAGGTTATGGGGCTAGACCTTTCAACCCGATCCATGAAAAGGGAGAATGTGGTTCTGACTTGTTGATCATTAGCTACTCAGACGACAATTCGTTCCTTTGCCGAATGTTCAGGAGAAGAGTCCTTCGAATCTTTCAGCCTTGCTTACGACGTTGAAAATTTGTCGAATACGACAAGTTTATCCAAGAGTGAAAAAGGGAAAGGGGTGCTGTCGACAATTTTTGGAACTGATAATTATCCCAAGTTTCCTTCTCCGGATAGAGGAGATAGACCAAATCCAATCTCGTGGGATAGTTCGAAATGGCTCATCATTGGGGGAGTTTTCTCAGCCTATTCAGAAGGTTAACTCATAAGGTATTGCTAGAGGTGAACTCAGAAGGTATTGCTGGCCATGTTAATCCTCTTTCGCTGGTTTCTCCTCCTCTTGGCTTAGGTCTTCCGGCGGGGGCAAAGGGTCGATTCTCAAACCTCAAACTGTTGAGTCAATTGTTTTTGGCAGCAGGCATGTTGGTTTAACTGTGTCTTTCGGGTTTCATTTCCTTTTTTGAATTCTTTTCTGGTTTTCGTGATACATTACCTTATGCGCGTGCGTATTGTCTTAGTGAAAGATGTTTAGCTCTTGCTTCTAGCCTAATTTGGTGGGTGTAGGGGTAGGGGAAGCCATTATTTGACTAATGGACCTTTAGTTCGAGAACCTTCCTCTTTTTCTAGCCTCTTCGAGGTTCTAAATCATGTAATTATTGGACAGACGATGGGAAGTTGGACATCTGGGTGGGAAGTTATGGCTTCGGTGGGAATCCATTTGGTGGGTGCGAAGGAGATCCTAAAAGCCTCGGTTTCTAAAAGAACGAATGCTCTAGGAAAAAAAAGGTTGGGGAGGGAAGCAATGAGTTAGATATCAAAGAAAGCTTGAATGCTCGGTAACTTAGGGAGGAAAAAAACATTGAAAGAAGCTGGGAAATCTGTGGTTCAATGTTGAAAATTGTTTCTCGGAATGGTAGAGGGTTGGGGGGAGAGTTAAAAAGGAGTTTGGTTAAGAAAGTTCTTTCTTAAGAGAACCCATATATTATTATTTTGATGAAAACTAAATGTAGCTAGTTTTGTTGCCAATTCATTAGAAGTATATGGTGAAAAGGCAAGTGGAGTGAGGTGGCCGAAAGGATTTTTTGAATGAGTTGGGAGATTTTTATGGTTTTTACTTCAAATTGATGCGTCGCTTGGAATTTTTAATGTCACCCTGTCTCCAATTGAAAAGGGCATCAATGGTTAGGAGTACGGAATCCATGTGAATGTTCCAATGATTTTTTAGAGGAGGAGAACCTTTTTGATCCTCCTTTTTTAAATAGGAAGTTCACTTGGGACAATAGTAGAGCGAGTAGTAGGATTGATAGGTTTTTGCTCTCTGAGGATTGGTTTGAGAGTTTTGGGGAGGTTAGATAGTTGATGGACCTGAGAATCATTGTCCTATTATTTTGACTTTTGATCTTCAAAAATGGGGTCTAAGCCTCTTCCGTTTTGAGAACATGTGACTAGAGCATCCCTCCTTTAATCCCACCTGCTTACGAGGTGGAATGCTACGATTTCGGTACATGGGATGGGTATCGTTTCATGGAGAAGTTGAGGTCTTTAAAAGGCTTGCTTGAACTTTGGCATAGAGAGATTGTTTGTGACATTAGGATTTTTGAGACATTAGGATTAAGAAACAATAGATTATGGCCAAGATAATGTGATTGATGAAGAGGAAGTAAACGGTTGTTTGATTGATACTCTGAAAATCAAGCAGGATTTTCTTAAATTGGAATTTGTTGAGTGGATCAGAAAAGAAATTTGCAGTTGGAGGCAAAAAGCCCAAGTTTAATGGGGGTAAGGAAGGGGATTGCGACAGTTGGATCTTGCATATGGTGGCTAGTTGTAGAAGAAGTAGGAACACAATCGAGCCCTTGGTTAAAGATGATGGAGGAGGAGGTTGAGGAGGAGGTCCTTTTTTCTCTAATATCTACTGTCCGAAAGTGCTTCTTAAGCCTTTTGTTACTAGAATTGATCTTCTCTAATATCTTCTTTCCAAAAGTGCTTGAACCTTATGTTACTAGAATTTATCAGAGCCCTATCTCTGAGAAGGAAGGAGATGATTTGATAGCGTCTTTCACTTTGGAGGAGATTAAACAAGCCGTCTTTGGGAGTGATAGGGCAAGGTCCCATGGTCGTGATAATTTTCCTATGGCCTTTTATTAAGACAACTGGCATCTTTAGAAGAGGACTTAGAAGGAGATTTTAAGGAATTTTTTTTGAGAGAGATACCTTGAATTGTTCCATCTCTGAAACAAAACATTGGTTTGTCTTATTCTGTTGCAGAAGAATATAAACAAGGTCAAGGACTTTAGGTCTGTTAGTCTCATCACGAATGCTTATCAGATTCTAGTTCAAGTTCTGGCCCATTACTTGAAAAGGGTGCTTTTGATAATTTCCGAGTTTCAAAGGGCTTTTGTTGCAATGAGACAGATTCTTGATCAAACCCTTTGAAGATTACAGAAGCAAAAATAAAGGAGTGGTTTTTAAAATTGATTTTGAAAAAGTCACGATCATTGTTCTTGCTTGTTGTTAAGCAGGCTTGTTGCTAAGAGTGTTGTTGGTAATATCATTGAGCCCTTTGAAGATTAAAAGGAAAACATGACTCGTTCCCACCTTCAATTTTCAGATGTCAGTATTTCTTTTGCTCGAAAAATGAAGTTTTGTTCTTAATCTTGAATCATATCTTGACTGTCTTGGCTTAAGATTTATATGAGTAAAGTCTAGGTTATGAGGCTCAATTGCAATGAGGATAAGCTTAGGCATTGGACTAACTTTGATTTGCTATGTTTCGAATGGTATCCCTATTTAGAGGTGCGTGATTTGTAATAATATTGAGAAGCTTATGTGCAATTTCCTTAGGGAAGGGGTGGAAGAAGGAAAAGGATCGCACTTTGTTTGATGGGTGGTCGTTGAGATACCAGTTTACTTGGGGAGGTTGTTTTTAGGCTTGAGAGAAGGGATGCTCGAGTGGGGTTTTTCTTGCAAATCCTTCTTTTTGTAGTTTGTTGAATCCTTCCCCCTTGCGTGAGTTGATTTTTTCTACTCTATGGAGGATTAAGATTCTAAGGAAAGTGAAGTTCTTTACATGACAGAGCCAATACTATGAATCAACTTGTGCGATAAATTCCCTCATTAGTTGACCCGTTTTGTTGTATTCTCTATTTAAAAGCGGAGGAAAGCCTAGATCACATTTTTTAAAATTGCATCTTCTAACGTTTTACTTTTTGCTAGCTCAACACAAGAACACTAGTGATATGATTGATGAGTTCCTCCTCTATTTGAGTTTTCATGAAATAGAGTCCGTTCTTATGGGCTTGCTGGGGGTGAGCTATTTTGTGAGATGAGCGGAATGACAGAATGTTAGAGGGTTAGAGAGGGATCCTATTGATGTATGGTCCATCGTTAGATTTCATGATTCCTTTCGAATTATTCTTTAGACACTATTTTGTATAGTTGGAGCCCTTTTCTTTAATTGAGCCTTCTTTTATGCGCTCTCATATTCTATCATTTTTTTTTCAATGAGATTGGTTAGTCAGTATTAAAAAAATGGGATACTTGGCATGTGTTGAATTCTTTGTTTCCTTCGAATAACTAATTCTTGGTTGTAGTGAGATACTATTTAACTTTTATTTATTTTATGAATTCCTTTACTGTAGAACAAACTGAGAGTATATCTTGCACCGTTTCTTTATGGCATGCGCTACTCCTCCTTTGGTCGTCATTTTACAAAAGTTGAGAAACTTCAGGAGGTAATACTTATTTTGGTTGCTAAGTTTTTCTTTGGCAAACATTTACTTCGGTAATTTTATCTTCAACTGTGGAAGCATGGTCGTGATATTTATTATACTTGTTATATTGTGTGCTCAAGGAACATATTAGGTAATAATAAGATAGACCTGGCCGCAAAATAACAGCAATCCGTTGTTGAAGCCTGATTGTGTACTGCACACTAGGACTCCTTACGACAAGAAACATATGATGTCACACAAACTAGAATTAAGCAGTACGACCTAATTGGATATGCGAGATGGTCTTACCCTCTAAATTTAACCTCCCATGAAAATCAGAGTTATGGGGCATGCTTATTTCTTTGCTGTTATGTGGGGTATTTGACTTGAAAAAGAATCGTACAATTTTTAGAGGGTTCAGAGATCTTAGGAGGTGCTAGATTTAAAGCTTCTTTATGGCATCCATTTATGAGACTTTCTTAATTATCAACCTGGTTTCATTCTTTTGGATTGGAGTCCATTTTTGTAGTTAGTTTTGGGATTCCGTTTGTAGACTTGTTTTTTTGTATACACTTGTTGATGCTTTCATTTAATTAGAGCTCAGTTTCTAATAGAAACGAATATCAAAAGAAAGGAAAAACTGCCTCTGTCTCTGTTCCTGTCTCTGTCTGTCTGTCTCTCTCTCTCTCTTCTATACGGTTCATTACATAAACACAGAACAGACTTACAGGTAAACATAATATAAAATAACATTCCCCTAAGTACAGGTAATCATAATATAAAATAACATTCCCCTAAGTACCTGAAAGGTCTTAAGCACATGAAGCCATGTTTCCTACCTTCTACCTGCCCCTGATAGTTTCTTCAGCTGGGAGACATGTTGAAAATTTGGAAAATATAAGATCCCTTGGAAAGCTGCAGCGATAGGCAACCTGTCCCACATGGACCCCTTGGATGGCCGTGAAATTGACTGTTTTATGCCTATAACCCAAATTCAAGCTCCATCTCTTGCCTATGTTTGTCCGCTAGAATCTTCATACTTTGTTTGGAGAATTATGAGTGGCAGTGTGACCTTATTGCCACAATGCTATAAGATTAAACATTTAGTTGGTCTGATTATTTGTAATTTGTTGGGCCGTTCTCAACTAAACTCGAAGTTCATCCAAAACAACGTACCTTTCTTGGGACAGCTGATGAAAAGAAGAGACAATATAGGATAATGTACCATATCAATCCAGAGGTTGGGGAGGTTGCTCATTCAACAGTTGCAAATACTTTACCTAAGTAGAGGTATGGTATGAAGTACACTTGGACCAGGAAATCCATCCAATCCAGGTTGTTGACTTGTCTTCTACAAGACCGCAAAGATGGGGCAAGACAGCAGTTTACCATTTTGCTTTGACCATCCCATGCACCACGGAACTTCTTCTTTGATGCTTGAGCCACCTTCATAGCCGTAAATGGGTGTTTATGAATCAGGAAGTGGTCATACTTCATTAATTGGTCTATGACCTCCAGTATGGAACCCGTGCTTTTTAGCCCACCTTTTCTTAGCTCAATTATGGAATTTCACCCCCCCCCCCCCCCCCTCTCTCTTTTACCCTCTATTTCTGGAATATGGTAATTCTTCAATCAAATTCATGGAGATATCGGACCATGGTAATTTTGGTATTAGGTAATTTTTTTTTTCTTCTACAAGAAACAATTTTGATCATGTGTAAAAATGAACAAAAAGGGTGTATATTCCATGACGACTACAAAAGACTTTCTCCGATGGTTAAAAGAAAGCATAACTATATGAAGAAAAGAGTTTAGACAATTTACCCCACAAAAGATCATAATAAATAATGTCGAAGAACACTTCAAAAGTGTTGTTCCAAAAAGACTTCAGTTTCTTTCCTTCCGAAGGACCAACAAATACAAACCTTTGGTATAGGGTATGATGGCTACAACAAATACAAGCCTCGAGACATTGTGTATAGTTCTTACTTATTGTGTCGGCAGATGGGGCACTTGGATTCAAAATCTTTGACTCCCTTTGTCATGCATTCCCAATCCATGTCTCTTGCGAACAGTTTATCCGTTTTTAGTTCCTGTTGGATGTCTTTACACAAATTTAAAGTGGTGTTATTGCCATAAAATTTACCTTTGAGAGGACTAACACCATTTTGGCGTAAGAGAAATTCATTGATGCATGAAATATTCCAAGAAAACAATCTTACAATAAAGGGCTTTAGCTGAGTCATATATATTGAGAGAGATTAATGACAAAACGTAGACCTAAGGCAGCAAGGAAAAAAAGGCTATTACTTCTGAAGGCTATTTAAATATTCTGAAGGTGCATTTGAAGATTCTATGGTTGCTTTCAATCTACAAGGACAAAGAGTTACTGATCCAAAAAACTTGGCTTCATTCGTAAGCCCATGAATGCACAGGCATGACTCTTTGACAATCTGGGCATTGTGAGATAAAGATCAATTTTACCCAGCTGCTTGCATCGGAAACTTTTGGCGACAGAATAGTGAGTTTTTTTAAGAAACAGACAACATTGGTCCTAAAAAAGTATGCATAAGTAGCTCTTGCACCTTATCATTTGTGTTGGTACTCAGTACCTATTAAATAAGATAAGTACTACCTACTAGGGAAGTTGGCGCTTTATGATATCAATTGTACAATCCTGGTGTTTTGTTATCTTCTAATAACTTTGAACACTGAAATAAACTTTTCAATACAAGAACGCTTCCCCCCTTGTTTTCAAGGAATTTTTTGGGAAGGTATACATTTGCGTTTCTTATGTGTGATAGCAGAAGGAATTTGTTAATTAGCAGTCAGATGTTTTGTCTGTTCAGCGCTATTGTATTTTTTTTTTCTTTTTCTTTTCTAATTTGATTTTCTTCTTTTAGTATTTATGTATTTCTCTCGTTCTCTTTAATTTTTTTCCTTCTGTGGAGTCCTTGTAAACACTAAAAATATCTTCTATGTTTCAGATTGTTGATAGGCTTCATTGGTATATACAGAAAGGCGATACAGTAAGTCTATTATGCTCATTTGTATGTTATTTAATATGTAGGAGTACAATGTATTATTGCTTTTTTCTTTGTACAATATTTTCTTTACATCATTACGATGCTATATGTTACCCTAAATAGTTTTTAGATGTATAGTGTATAGAGCAATCTATAATCTAATAAAACGTGAGAGTTTAAATAGAAAATTATCTATATATATGATTCTTATTCCATTCACTAGAATCTCACATTCACATATATGCATAAGTACGTATGTATGTATATATGTATGTACCTATGTATCTATGTATCTATGTATATAGATGTACATGAAAATTCTAAATTAAAGAGCGATATTGGACAAATAACCAATGGTCACATAATTAAGCTAATTACATCATTATACTCAAATGTACATGCTACAATTCTCCCCTCAAACTGTAGTATATATGTTAGTCATGCTCAACTGGTTATATGTTTAGTCTATTTGTGGTTCTTATATCTTTGGGTAGATGTCTCCTAATTTCTTTCTAGTTTTTTTTCACAAATTTTGTGGATACCAAGTTTTGCATTTTTTTCACGGAAAAAATGGGACTTCATTGTATTTAGTTTGTCAATGAAATGCTAGATTAGAAACAATATGATATGGTGCTTGATATTGGAGCCCAATTTAATCAACAGTTAATGTCTATATTACTTAACACAGACTGTCATCACTTTGTTTCCTGATTCGACAAAACTGTGAGAGCATACTCCGCTTTTACTCTTTTTGAGATTACCTGCCGTGAAAATAAGGCATACTCTGTTTGAGATTAACTCTTGTTTGGGGAGTTATTTTGTTATTATTTTTCAGATTGCAAGGATTTGTTGCTTTCAGTTTAGGGTTATATAGTTTTTCTTTCAAAGAAAGTTTTAGCTTGTAACTTTTCAATTATAAATGAATGACTGTTTTTGTTTTAAGAATAAAATAAGGTTAAATTACCAATTTGTACTTGAAATTTCGGGTTTTTGTCTAACCAGTCTTTGAATTTTAAAAGTGCAAAATAAACCCCAAACTTTCAATTTTGTGTTCAATAGGATCCTAAATTTTCAATTCTTTGTCTACTAGGTTTGTGATCTTTTAAAAAAAATGTTAAAATAGGTTTAAGACCTATTAGACACAAAATTGACAGTTGGAGGACCTACAATCACTTTTGTTCCCAACTTTTTGCAATTTTCTTAATTTTCCTATTTTTGTTTCTAGGGTTTCATAAAAAATTGTAAATTGTTCTTGCATTATCATAACAATTTCAGATTGCACCCAAGGGAAATTTTAAGCCGCCAATTTTCAAATTCGATATCATGCTTGATATATGTCACTTAAAACACAATTATGCTTGAAACACAATTATGCAAGGTATAGGTAATTTTGTTGTCAGACCTTTACAAAACTTGAGGTATAGGAAAATACTGACCGTAAGAAGGTGTGGCTGGCACTAATAGTTTGGATTCTCTCTATACACTTCTTTTATATTGTGCTCGTACCCAACTTTTCTTAATTTTCTCAACATCTTCCATCCGTGTAGGGGATGTTTGTGATACCAAAGGGATAACGTCTCCCAAATTGATGTTTGACACTTTAAATACTGGTGGCATCGTTTGTTTGTCTCACAAAATGATCAGAGATTTCTTTTTGGGTTCTAGTAATGTTTGTCGTAGATCTTTATTTTGCAACCCACGTGGGTTCCTGCCAATTTTATGATCACATCATGTTAATTTTTCTGTTTCATTTTTATTTTTGTCATAATTGAGTCTTGCTGCATACTAAAGTTTTTCCCATAAACAGATGGTGGATTTCTGCTGCGGTGCTAATGATTTTAGCATTTTAATGAAGAAAAAACTTGATGAGACGGGTAAATCATGCTCGTATAGAAACTTTGACTTTATTCCACCGAAGGTATGCCAACCCAAACTTTTACATTTTAAGTATGTTGAAGTCAGATCTCTTAGCAACTTTATTAAGCTGTATGGATACAACATGGCGTTATTTTAATGCTGATTTGGATGTGTTCTTAGGGAAAAGGGGGAAAAGGATGTCATAAAAATATTAAAATGAACATTATAGTGCTTTATGGATAATATGCGTTGATTTTATTTTATCAAGGCATTTACTCATACTCTCATGATTGCCTGTTATTTGTTTACTTTGACTTTGGAACTCTTTTGTTCAATGAGATTGCTTCTTTTAGCATCTGTTATCAGACTTTTGCGCGTTTCTTTTCATCTCTGTGGCCTGGACCTTGATTTCTACATTTTATAAAGTTTGTTGTGCATCTTGATTGCCGGATATTGTTTCATGGCTATTCTTGCAGAATGATTTCAATTTTGAGAGAAGGGATTGGATGACTGTGCAACCCAAGGAATTGCCTAAAGGATCTCAGTTGGTGAGAACAACTGCCTTCGTGTTTGCTTTTTGAAGATATGTTTTAAAGAAGTTTTTTAAGTAGATTTTATAAATATAAAATGTCAATGGATGAATTAATTTATTTTCATTAGTAAGCATGGGAGATCTATTTATCTTTAATTCAAGTGAGATATAAACTAATTTTTACATATTACATTCCTACAAGATTATTTGGCTTGTACTTAATCATTCAAATTAAATAAAAAGGTTGGTGACATATTTAAATCAGTAATATTTTGTTCGATGTCAATGCGTAATTAACAAAACATTGATTTATATATGATGGCATGCATGTTTGGATCTCTGTGGCTTATAATAAAATGTAGCTGACTGCCTCTCTTATGTACCTTGCAAGAGTAGATCATGGGGCTAAATCCTCCATTTGGAGTTAAAGCTGCTTTGGCAAACAAGTTTGTTGATAAGGCTCTAGAGTTTAAGCCAAAGCTCGTTATTCTTATTGTTCCTCCTGAAACCGAGAGGTAATGGTGGTCGGTTTCTCCTCGGCATATCTTAGCACTTCCTTAGATGTTGTATGGAAACAAAGCACTTGATGACATTTTCAATGACTCGTATTATATTTTCTACTGTAGGTTGGATAAAAAAAAGACTCCTTATGACCTGGTTTGGGAGGATAATGAGTTTTTGTCAGGAAAGGTATTGCAATTGGCAAGATCCTGTTGCAGTTTCTTGTAAATGTTATTGAGATAGGACTCTGATTCCCTTTTTTCCTTCTCAGTCATTTTATCTTCCTGGATCTGTCAATGCAAAAGACAAGCAGATGGATCAGTGGAATGTCAGGCCACCCGTGCTCTATTTGTGGAGTCGTCGTGACTGGGCCGATAAACACAAAGCCATAGCACAAGAACACGACCATCTCTGCCACAGGAAACAAGAGGAATCAGAAAAAGAGAAGACTTCTGATACCTCTAGGGTGAGGCAACCAGAGGAATCTGAAAAGGGAAAGAGTTCTGATCTGTCTAGGCTAAGGCAAAAAGAGGATTCAGGAATGGGAATTGGATCTGAAACCTCAAGGCCAAATCAAATGGAGTCGGAAAAGGGCCGAAGCTCTAAAACTTCCGATGATCATATTCATCTCAATGATACATTCCTGATGGAATCTGTAATGCCAGCAGATGAACCAGAAGATTCCAAGAGTGGATCGGTCGTCTGTGACGTTCATAAAAATGGGTCCATGAAAGCACCAAAGAGGGATAACGACAGAGAGAGTCATGACAGTCGAGACCGCCGTACTAATCTGTCTCCTGAGGCTCCAAGAAAGAGGCAGCGTTTCGAAGAAATACCTAGAAGAGGTGATGGTGAGACATCAGAAGAGAGCCGACGTGATGGTAAAAGGCCTTCTCCAAATGTGAGTGATCGTAGATCCTCGTTGGCTGGTTTCTTGTCCAATTCTGAGGTGGGAGGGATTGGACATCAGCAGTCGGGGTCGACTATGCCTGGTTCAGATGCTAACTTTCAAGCTGCTAATGAAGCAGCACGAACCAGCGCAACTAACGATGTTGCTCGATATGCTGCTGTGGGAGGAATTGGACATCAGCAGTCGGGGTCGACTCTTGCTGGCCAGAATGCCAACTTCCAAGCTGCTAATGAAGCAGCACGAACTAGCGCAACTAACGACGTTGCTCGATATGCTGCTGTGGGAGGAATTGGACATCAGCAGTTGGGGTCGACTATGCCTGGCCAGAATGCCAACTTCAGAGCTGCTTATGATGCAACACGGACCAGCTCGATGGATGCCATTGCGAGAAAGTACAACCAGGAGCCTCATCCAATTGGGACAAGTGGATGGTCAAACAATGCAAGCCTCAGTTCTGAAATTGGGTCTAGACACTTCGAGGACCGTATCATCGATCAAATGGGACGACATGCTGATGGCCTTAATTATGCACCCTACACTACTGGGCACAATGCATACATGAGGGACTTAGAAATACGATCACAACTTCGTCGTTACGGGCATATGGATACCGATAATTTAAGAAGCAATTATCAAGCTGGACCTGAACCTGGGTATAATAGCAGGATTGGGTCATTCCCACCTACTTATGGCCATCTGAGTACGCCCTCCGAACCATCTCACTGGATGAACACTTCAGCAACGCAACGATACATGCCTCGACTCGATGAGTTGAACCATTCCAGATTGGTAGGAATGGGCGCTGGGCATCAGATGAATGGCAGTGGCACTATCGACCCGAGAGCACACCTGCCCCCTGGTTTAAGGGGTGCGCCACAGGGGTTCGCTTCTGGTCCTCAGTACCCATATTCAAACCAGAATTCAGCTGGCTGGCTTAACGAGTAGGCCGCACCCTTCTCTAAATCTTGCTTCACCTTACAGCACAACTGTGTTGCTTTTTTTTTGCCAGGAAACTATTACTGGATGGATGCTGTACATGACCGTGTATTAACTACAATATAATTATAAATACTAATAATTAAAATTTCTAACTTATTTTGCAGTCTATAAACAATTTAATTTTGGATATTTAAGGAATTGATTTTAAATTGGGTCAGCTCAGTTGATCTAATGAGACCCATACTTATGTAATTGTAGATTGTAGGTGGAAATATAATATTAATTAAAATGTTGTTAATACAATTTATGTTGAAATCATTTCTTAAAAAATGATTATGGGGGAAAAAAATATAAATAACATAATAAATATAGGGAGAGAAACTTCATAGAAGGGTAAATTTGTAAAAATAAGAAGAAAAAAATAAAACCAAAAATTTTAAATTCATATTGATTTTTACTTGTAAATTTAATAGATATCGTTCGTTTGTGTTTGCTTCTCTTCAACGGTGAAGATTGATATCCTCTATTTGCTCTGATTGAATTGCTGTATACACGGGTTAGCTTGGAGAAATCTTTTGAACCAATCCAAAATTAGTTCTTATCCACCAATCCAAAATTAATGACCTGAACAATCTTAATAGAGTTCACAACTCAGTCCAACATAACACTATATTTTCGAATTGGGTGGTGGGTTTTCTTTCTCTAATTATCTTAAAAAAATCATATTGATCCATGTATATTAATAACTATCAAATTTCCAACACTTATAAGTCACAATACACCACTAACATAAAATATTTTTAATTTTATTCTTAAAATTAAGATAGGAATGGGTTGGATTGTAACCCTATTTTTAGGTTGGTCGGGTTGACCCGACAAATAAAAAATGCTAACCTACAAACTAATTTCGAATGGTTCAATTTTCAAAAACTTCGATCCAACTCAAAGAAATCTAATATTTATAATAATATATGTTTTGTTTATGATATATGGTTTGAGACACAAATGCTCTCATGAATGTATTTCCAAAAGGAAGAAAAAGTTAATAATTTATGATCAAACTTAAATTTGTCCAAAAACTACTCGAAATAACAAAAAATAAAAAAATAAAAATCTTGACTATATGTGTATTTTGCTAAATGGGATCTCGACTATATTCCTCTTCTCCCTTCCTATCCTGTTAAATATCTATTTTGCCTCCGAAGACTAGGTCATTTAAGTTTTTAGAAATGATGTTAAACCTATCGTGTTTGTGCTTATAAAATAATATTAGATTTATTAGGAGTTATATTAAACATAGAAATTAACTTTAAAAAATTCTTTGAAAAGAATATATATTTTTAAATATATATACACTAAAAATGAATAAATTTTATGTGGAAACTGTATGGGTGAATTTCTACCTAATTTTCACAAAAATAAATGAAGAAATTAGCGGATGAAAATCCTTGAACTCTCTAAGTGAATTTCTACCTTATTTTCACAAAAATAAATTGAGAATTTAATGGAATGGGGCTAGAAATTTAAATAGGAGGTAGGGGAAGGACGGTGGACATTTCTAGTTGCTTGTACAATGTGACATGTGGTGGGTGAATCAAAGACTCAATTTGTCGGCTTTTATTTCTATAATAATTTTGATTACTTTATTTACCATTGTTAAAACAATCATTTCCAACCTCATTGGCACTTGAAAAATAGTTGAGGATTAAACTAGACTAGAGAAGGAGAATGAGGGAGTTCGAGCCTTGTTTAAGAGCTTCTTCTCGATTAGAGAGTAAATCGGGGGAGTGTATATCGTAACCTTTAAATAGTAGACGATCAACATTCTATGTCATAACCTTCAATTAATTTAATTGAATTTTCTTATCGATTATACTAACTTTTCCCAAAATGCAGACGTGCTTCGAATTATATAATTAAATGTTTCCTATATAAATAAAAAATAAAAAAATTAGTTTATTGGATCTCAAGGAGTCGAGATTGACGGATACAACTCATAAATGCATTAAAAAAAGTAACAATATTGGCCTATCCACCTTTGCTAAAGAATTAAATTTTTTTAAAAAAATAATTAAAAATTAATTTACCATTTGAAATATGTTATCGATAAACGTGGCTTTATCTGGATATCGTTTTGATCTCCTCCATCTTCCTCGCAACGAAAATGGCAGATGGCCATTCAACCCTACCACCGACCTCCGCCGCCGGAAACCTAATGGACGGCGAACTCTCCAGCCTCCTCAAGGTATGGTCCATTGCCATTGCTCTCATTTGCTATTCTTACTATGTAGCTTCCAAAATCCCTAAGGGACTCCCCCGTCTTCTCTCTCTCTTCCCCGTCCTCTTCGTCTTCCTCCTCCTTCCTCTGAATCTCCACTCCTTCCATTTCGGCGGTCCGACTGCCTTCTTCCTCGCTTGGCTCGGCAACTTCAAACTCCTCCTCTTCGCCTTCGATCTCGGTCCTCTCACCTACTTGCCACTCCCGAGCCTCCTCCACTTCGCCGCCGTGCTCTGCCTTCCGATCAAGATCAAGAGGCAAAAACATCCTGAAGAATCTAAGAATCGAAGAATCGTAGAGCCGATTGTTCTTTCCGTGAAGGTTTTGCTTCTAGCGATTATCATTCGGCTTTACAGTTACCGTAGTCGTATGAATCCAGCGATGATTTTCGTCCTTTACTGTCTCCATATGTACATCGGCATCGAAATCGTTCTCGCTCTGTGTTCACTTCCAGCGAGAGCGATCATTGGAGCGCCGATCGAACCGCAGTTCAACAAGCCGTATCTCTCCACGTCGCTTCAGGACTTCTGGAGCCGTCGATGGAATCTCATGGTTCCGAGTATCCTACGCCCGGCCGTATACGATCCCACCCGTTTCGTAACTTCCCGCATTTTCCGGCCCAAGTGGGCCCAATTTCTGGCCATGGTGGTTACGTTTGCTGTCTCTGGCTTTATGCACGAGTTGATGTATTATTACTTCACACGTGTCGCTCCCACATGGGAAGTCACGTGGTTCTTTGTCCTACACGGCGTGTGCACTGCGGCGGAGGTGGCGGCGAAGGCTGCGGTGGCGGGCCGGAAATTGCAGTGGCGGGTTCCCCGGGCGGTGTCGGGGCCGATGACGGTGGGGTTTTTGATAGCGACGGCGAGGTGGCTGATGTTCCCTCAGCTGATTCGAAATGGCGTCGTTGAGAGCACAATCGGCGAGTATTACGTTTTGGTCAACTTTATGAAAGACAAATTTGTTTGAATAATTTTAGAAAACAAATTTAATTGTTTTCTTTTTGTTTAATGTTTTTAATTTAATGTACTAAGAAAAATTATCTGTAAAATCATGATGTAATTTTTATTTTAACATTTTATTTGTTGACCTTGATCACCTTCTCAAGTCACGATAATGATTTAAACGAGATACCTTCTCAAGTCACGATAATGATTTAAATGAGATACCTTCTCAAGTCACGATAATGATTTAAATGAGGTACCTTCTCAAGTCACGATAATGATTTAAATGAGGTGATCTAAATGAGGTATGTCTTTATCTAATATGCTAATTTTGACGTTCTCACGAGTCAGGGCCGCTAGCAAAATCAAATAATTATCGAAAAGTTAAAATATTTATTTTATCACGAAATTGAGAGGAATAAAAAAAATACAAATGATTAAACCATAAATTCAGACTTTCTCTATTCTTTTTTTATTATTTATTTTTATTTGGGTAGGTATTAAATCATAAATTTGTTCTTAAAAATTGATCTTTTAAATAAAAAATATATATTATTTAATTAAATTTATAAATATAAACTATTTTTCATAAAGAATCTCACAAAATTAAATGGATAATTTACATGTTTAAAATGTCTACAGGTTTAAATTTTTAAGAAATATTTTCAATATTAAGAAAAAATATTAAAAAGAAAAAACGAGTGAAAATGGAAACCCGCAAACGAGCATTAATAAATCAAAAGATTTGACATCGATATTTACAAAAAAAAAATATATCCATAAATATTACGTTTTGTTGATATATCTGTAAAATTGAAATCTCGATGGTGATATTATCATAAAATAAAATAAGTTTAGAAATGGATCTTAAAACATAAAAGTTAATAAAAATGTCTGCATTTTGTATCAAAATATTCTTATATTTAAAATAAAAGTTAAAAAATACTTTTATATTAGTTTTGAATGAAAACCGTTAATATTTTATTTCAAAAATATCATTTATCTTTTAAAAGTGTTTCAAAACTACCATTGAAATTTTCAAAAATTACATTAATACCCTTAAATTTTTATCAAAAAAATAAAAATAAAAAACAAAAACTTTTTTTAAAAACTTAAAAACACAACTTTTTTTATTTAAAGGTATTTTTAACAAAATACTAATAATTTCTGACCGTACTTTTTTTTAGAATTTTTATTTTATTTTAAATTTAAGTGTATTATTAAAAGTTTTGAAAATTCGATCATATTTTTACGACAAAATAGGACATTTTTATTAATTTAATAATAAATTTTGAAATAAAATATAAATTTAGTTTTTCCAAATTATTTTTAGTACCAATTGTATTATTAATTAATTTATAAACTCTTTTTAGATTATAAATTTTGTATAATTTATACAAAAATTAAATAAGATTATAAAATGAAATATTTTTATTTATAAAAAACTATATTTTGTTTTTCAATGTAATTCGATTATTTCTATCAAAGGAAAAAGAAGTAAATAACTTTCATTTCACATACCCCGCCGCCGCCTTACATTCCCCAATAACTGCGGCCACCGCACCAGTCTCCAACAGCGGCGGAAAGAACAACCACGCGGCGGTGATCACCACAAACGCCAACGTCAACGGTCCGGCAACCGCCCAATGAAGCCGCCAATTTTCTCCCAACGCCATCTTCACCCAAAATTCCATCACCACACAAACCCCATGAAGCACAAAAAACCCAGTAACCTCCCAAGTCGGAACCGCTCCGGTAACATAGTAAAACAACACCTCATGCATCAGCCCCGACACCACAAACGTCGCAAACACCGCCACAACCGCCGCCCGTCGCCGCCCCAAAACGCCGCTCACGGTGGCCCTAACCGGCAAAAATACAGACCATCTTAAAGTATTCGAAACCAACAAATTCCACCTCCTCCCCCAAAAATCCCGGAGCGACGTCGCCAAATACGGCTCGTTCGACGGCGGTTCGAGCTCGATTCCAAAACCCCATCTCACCAACGTATTACAAAGACCCAAAACAACATCAATAAACAAATACAGAGACACACAGTAAAAACAGAGCATAGTATTCGGGGACAGATTTTGGGCGAAATCATCGCCAGCAACCAAGACGGCGAACAGAAACCCCTTCGCCGGCAGATTGAGCGGCAATTTGGGGGAATCGATGGTCTTCAACGGTGGATCCGTGGGTTTTTGAGGATTTTGAGGATCTGGGTCGGGCTGATTTTGCTTGATTCTGATCGGGAAACAAGCGATTGAGACGAACAGAGGGAATGACAATGGTGGGTCGGAAAATAGAGGGCCGGAATCGAAGGAGAAGAGGAGGAGCTTGAAGGAGGCGAGCCAAGTGATGAAGAAGGCGACGATTCCGGCGAGGAGGAGGGAGGAGAGAGGGAGAGGGAGGAGGGTGTAGAGAGAGAGGATTGGGAGGAGAGCGAGAAGCCTTGGGAGACCTTTGGGGAGCTTTGAGGAGATGAAGTAGGAGTAGAGTAAAGAGGCAAGAACGGCGACGGAGATTTTGAGTAAGGTGTAGAGATCGGCCGCCATGGGAGGGATTTTGGAGCTTTGATTTTGTTACAGAGTTGAGGGATTCATTGGGGAGGAAAGTGCCCTTAAGATGTTGAATCTTTAACATTTCCATAAATGCCCACCTCTCCATGTTCAAAATTCTACCAAATTTTCAACCCATAATTATAATTTTCACCGCATAGGTTGACTTGAATTTAGAGGGACGAGCTTGGACGAGCTCAAGTGTAATTTAACAACTCTCACTTAAACTACTTAAGTAAGTGATTTTACTATTGATATGGTTGGATGAACTGAATGATATACGAATGACAACCCCTCCACGTATCGTATTTTATAATTATTATGACGTGAACTATGTTATGCACGTGACAACAATAAAAAAAAAAATTTGTTTGAGATTGAATGAATGTGACATGGACACTGATATGATGCTTCCTATCACGGTCATGCTCGTCCAGGGCGTGTTACCTGTAGCTGCAATGTCTATGCCACGTCGAATCCTTTATTATTAATTTCATGTTGTATTGTCACGGTCATGCTCGTTCAGGATGCGACTAGTTGTCAACTTCTCCCCTAATTTTGTATAATCGTTTGGTGAAATCACGCCTAGGCCTGATAGACTTTAATCGCCTCAAAATGTACTGGTTGTCAAATTCTCCATACCCAAAAAGTTATATGTTATTTAAGTCATTGTGTTGCCTTTTGTTTATAGTTATATAATGTTGCTTGCAAATCTTCTCTTATTCTTACTTTCAAACTCAGCTTTCAAAAATCTCTCTGTCCCCGCTTTCTAAAACCTTCTTCTCAAGGTTTGAGCATACGTTGCTCGACCGTAGGACGCAAATCCAATAAAGTAACCGACAAAAGTTGTAAGACAACTTTTGTTAGAATTTTCCCATAAAGTTGTTAGAATTTATGGGAAAGTTGTTAGAATTTATGGGAAAGTTGTCTTATTTTTTTTAAGACAAAACAATATATTAATGTTATAAGACAAAAGTTGTTAGAATTTTCCCATAAAGTAACGTGTGTGTTCTTGAGATGTTACAATGGTATGTGCTCGTTATTATTCGTATAAACATCGATATTATTCGGAAAAAAAGTTGCATGAATTAATATTGATCGGGCCGTTTGGTATTTTCTAATTTATGCTAATTTGTAATTAGTATCTAATTAAACAAAATACATTTGTCAATATTCGATTGGTTAAAATTTCTATTTAAACTAGTATTCTCTAGCCCTCCAATTTGCGTATATAGTCTATAAATTTTTTTAATTACAAATTTAGTTCCCGAAATTTTCAATATTATAAATTTAACCTTTAAATTGTGAGATCTTAGGTCAGTCGGAGAGGAGAACGAAACATTCTTCATCAGAGTGTGGAAACCTCTCCTTAGTAGACTCGTTTTAAAATGGGAAGCTCGAAAAGGAAAGTACGAGGATAATATTTGCTAGCGGTGAGCTTTAGCTGTTACAAACTTTCGAAGTTTTTTTTTAAAAAAAAATTCACAAAAAAAACCGGTCGACATAAAATTAAAATAATTTATATCTAATAGATCCATTTATTTTTATAAATTTATAAAAAAAAATTATTAAATACTAATGATCAAATAAACAAAAATTGATAAATTGATAAATAAACTTTTAATTTAAATGTAAAAAAAAAAAAAAGGAGCTATTGGGCCTAAGCCCATTACGTAGTATGACCCAACCCGATTATTTCACATCTCCAGATTCCGACTAATTTCCGATCTATTTTGTTCTTCAGATTTCTAATATCCTTTTATTGTTCCCACAATCTTCATCTTCTTTCTTGGTATCGAAACGAATCTACTTTTTTTTTTTTTTTTTTTCTTCAGATTGTTCTGTTCCCTTTTTCATTTAATTCAAATCGCATCTTGATTTTCGATTTCTTCTTTTGATTGCAGAGGTTTTGATCTTTTGATTGCGCGCGGTCGAGGTCGAACCAGAATTAACAATGGGATTCTTAGTGACGTCCCTGATTTTCGCCGTGATTGGAGTCATCGCATGTTTTTGCTCTCTAATTTGCTGTAACAGAGGAGCTTCGACTAATTTGTAATGTTCCTTGTGCTTTATCGATTATTGTTTTTTTGTCTATTTTCGTGCATATGCTGGATTTTGAATCGAAGGAAATTGAGATGCTACTTTATCTAACTCGGTTATGAAGTATCCGCTTTTGCTGTTAACTATGTTCGATTTTCGTATTCTCTGCAACCGTGCTAAGTTTGGTTGCTCGTAATCATTAGATTATACTGTAAACAACGTGCTGTTGATTCTAAATCCTTGTGTTGTTGGCTTTTAGACATTTAATCTGTTGGTTATATTCTTCTAGGATATACGGACTGCTAATTTTGTAACACTGAAGATTCAGGCGCATGTATCTAGGCTGGCTGGCATATAGTACTAAGATTGTCATATGAGTTTCTAGGATTTAAGGTATCGACGCACAAATTATTAGGATGTCAAAAGAAAGTTCTTTGGAAAAATGAAATTAGGGAAGCTTTGTGGGATATTGAATAGGATGGAACAATATTTTTGACAAAAGATATCAATTTTTGAAACATTTTATTGGGTCATTGGAGGATATTTAAGTTTTTATAAAAATTTATTACATTAGTTAAAGAAAAATAACATCATTCTGGAAAATGATTAATTGAAATTTCTCTGGTCAAGCAATACATAGTTCTGGGTTTAAGTAGACCACTGTTTTCTATCTTCCCGTTGAAGGTATGCAATTGGTAAGCTTGATGATAAAATGTAATAACTTCATTGTTTAAAAACAGATCAGAACCTAAAAGGTGCTTACTAAAACATTGTTATAGATAATGTAGGAGATCAAAAAGTCCTATATTTGTAAATACCATGCCTCTCTCATTGTCCATTGGAAATGTTTTTTTTGTAATTCTCATGGCTTGCTTCCCTTCTATAATTTCATTTATTCAATGGAATGAATTGTTCACCGTTTCTCAAACTTTTAAAAAAAATCGAAACATACTTGTAGCTTTTCATTGTATGAATGCAATGGCTAATATTGATATTCTTCAATGCAGGTTTCACCTTACTTTGATAACTACTGCAACAATATGCTGCTGGATGATGTAAGTTTATGTTTTTCTTACATTTGATAAACCATTTTCTTGTGCCATGAAATTCGCTTGTTATGTCCAGGGTAGTCCTTAGTGATAGTTGGTCCTCCATCAGGTTCTATATTTTCCATTGGGCTTTGGTTTCAAAGGTTTTCTGTAATTATTCGCTTGATTTGATTTCATTAGAACTCCTTTCGTTAGTTGGGTTCCTTTTGTGGACTTGGTTTTCTTGGATGCCCTTGTATTCTTTCATTTTTTTTCCTCAATGAGAGTTCAGTTTTATATTAGAAAAAAATGTTTTCCAAATTCAAGTTACAGTCTAAAGCAACAAACCTTTGCTTGCTTGGAGCGAGAGGCTCTCGTACAATGCTTCAGTGAAAAGAGGTGCACCTAAAAGAAGAAAATGTAACATACAGCTTCAATAGTGTATAAGTAGATTAATGGAAACATTAGAACCCAAAATAAAAGCCTGGACCTTGGGGTGGGTGCGGAATTTTTGAAAAGAAAAATACTAGAACCCACATTAGATTCTATTCTAGATCTAAATGTATCATGAAATTGTCATTAAAAAATTTAAAGGCTTTAGTAATTCTGTTGGGCTTGATAGGAGTTTTCATATTATTGATACTTACACACTGATTTTTACAAATAGTCATAAAATGAAGAACAAATCTCTTAGGTCATAGTTTCCACAAAATAGATGCTAGTTAGCACGTTTGTTAACATAAAAATCCATCAAACAACCCCCAGACTCCCCTTCGAGAAGGAAAATGGATATTCTCTTATCCCAACTTGCGTGCAAGATTTTGGAATCATGCACCAATTTACCTTGTGGTTAAAATATATTTTATTTAGCTACTTGTCGATACTAAAGGGGTACAAATGAGGCCCCTTATTCAACGTTTTCTTTACGAATGTTTATTGATTTTAATGTATTTTATTAGATCATGTTGGATTCGGTTGTGTGCAATATTTGACAATAGACTTTCATATGCCTCTTTAATGAAATCCTCAAACCGTATAGGAAGTTCCAATCAAAGAAACCCAAGAAATCCTTGACATTATACTGAACTCTGCTTCTAAAATTGACTGGCTACGATCTTTTGGTCTCCATCTAACCGGATTTCCTCCTCAGAATGTACAATTATTGAATATAGACTTCTTGTTATCAAATGATCCATCATAGCATCAATAAGCTTCTACGTTAAATTTTCACCCCTTTGGTTTTCTGGGGGTATTATGTTAAAGGGTCATAAAATTAAAACAAAATCCTCATTGTCTGTCCTGAAGTTTCCTTTTAGACTATAAAGATATCAAATCTACTTCAACACATTGTAATTATACATGGGCATGTTCACATTTCAGGACAACCAATTATATGAATTGGGTGACTCTTGTTACATTATGTATTATTACTATGCACTAAATATGTATAAATCTACGCTGACTGCTAAATTTATGATCCATTTGTTGAATTTAGGTGGGCAATTGTATATCTTGCACAAATGAAGCCACTTATTGTTCCAATTCTGAATGACTCGGAGTGAAGTTTATTTGGGGTTGCTGCTGATCAACCCTAAGATATGTTCTATTTTTGAGATTCAATGTATCTATGCGTTTCATTTCCTGGTTGAATCTGTGCAATTCATAAATTGAAGATGGCCTTCGATTGGGTTCTGTATTTTTCTGTTTCCTGAGTGTTGGTTTATTTACTTTCCGTCAAATTTTTTGGAAAGATGGACTGTTGTTACTCGCAGCTATTTAATACAGATATGTTCTTGTGAAATAGATACGTTTTGTGGTTGGAGCTGTTTGTTTAATCAATAAAATCGTTGTTCCATGTTTGTTGTTGTTGCTGAAAGAATGTGCTTTTGGATTACTCTTCTTTCTCTTGATCCCTTGAAGGCTCTATCGTTGAGATATTCATAGGGGATTCCAGTTTTATAACAGATTGATAATTTCCCATTCTATATGACTGATCAGAAATTGAATGAATGAGCTTACAACTTAAGTTTTTATTATACAGTTTTGTTTGAAATTATAATTGTTTAAAGTGTATAAATCTCTAAACTTTTAAATTTTAAATTTGTGTTTGTTTAGTCCTTATTCTCTCTTATTTTGTCCAATAAATAATTATGTATCTTTAAATTTACAAACATACTAAACATAAAATTAAATTTACAAACATACTAAACATAAAATTAAATTAAAATTTGATTGTTTGATTGTTTAAGCTTTAGATATAAATTTGATTGTTTGATTGTTTAAGCTTTATCAGACATGAAATTCAATTTAGTTTTTGTACTTTTGAAGTTTGTTTGATTGGTATTCGATGTATAAGACTCAAAATCAAATAGATCTAGTTTAATCTATTGTTCTTACCTATTTTTTATTTTTATTTTAATTTGAGCACCTTAAATAGACTTAATACCATTGATTGAATTCCATTAATGTAAAAAATACAAGATCCATAGAAAAAAAATATTTCGATTTGAAATGCATCATTATAAGAAAATAAGAAGGAACAATCATATTCTATCTAATATCTAATACTAGACTCTTAAGCATTTTTGTGTCTAATAGAAATATGAACTTTTAATTCTGTGTCTAATAAATCTCTTAACTTTTAGTTTTGTGTCTAATATCTCTGAACTTTTAATTTTGTATCTAATAAGATCTTTCACAAATTCAAAAATTTTAAATTTTAGATATTTAAATTTTAAGTCTAATGAAATCTTAAAGTTTTAATTTCTTGTCTAATAAATTCGTGAATTTTTAAAAAAATAAAATTTTCAAAAACTAAATTTATAATTTTTTAAAGTTAATACACAAAAAAAAGAAGTCTAACATTAAACTAATTTGTCGAAAATTATAAGACTAAATTAGAACCGTTCGAAAGCAAAGAAACCAAAATGATATTTTAACGTTCGACCTTAATATTTTAATATTTTAATATTTCGTAGTAAGAAGAGGGATGAAGAGTTGGCAATCACAATAGTCGCTTAAAGCTGAAAATATACAAACTCCAAACTCGCCTCAATCTCATGGAAGAAAAAAACAGCACAAATTCACAAAAGAAAACGACAGACATCAGAATCTTACACCACAAGCTTACGTTTTAGCCAACTCACACCAAATCACAGTGAGTTACAAATACTTGATGAGTAGCCATATAACAGCAGCAAGAACGACGATCCCGACAACTGATAAAATCATCGACATGCAAGTGCAACCACCCTTGGTCCGCTTGTTCAATATTGCCAGCCTCTTCTGCACTCGCTGTGTTCATCAAATGCACAAGTTTGATGAATTAATGCAATGAGAAAGGAAGCAAACGAAACAGATTCAAAGACTCTAGTACGTGATGTGATGGCCATTGTCAATACATTACAATTGTTCTTATCAAGCTCATTCTCATTCACAATCTACATTCAAGGTGTTTGAAGCACAGCTCGATTTCCTCTTGGACCACGAGATATCCAGTTTGAACAATCTTCTTGAACAGAAGTTATAGAAAGAATAATAATCCAGACGTCAATTTTGAAAAAATTTATTGTCAACCTCTTTCAGATATGAATCTATCTGATTCAGAGAGGAAGATACTGTCAATTCAAACATGGGTCTGTCAATTCAAACATGGGTTTGATTCACACCATGTTCTGAGAAATATTTATTATCCGAAAAGAGGAAAAACCGGAGTCTCTATCTAAAGAAATGCCTATAAGTTTAAACAGGGATTTCCAAAAACTAGATCCTTGCCAATTGGGAGATCCAGTCATGGACAGCAAATATTTTCTATTTTTCCAAGCAGGGTGGACCCTCTCACAGTTACAGTACACAACAGATTGTGCACACAACAAAACAGCCATCATATAAGGAAAGAATTAGAACAAGACATTCGTACCCGTAATCGTGAATCTGTAACATCAACGTGTTCATCTAAATCATCCTGCACCGTTGAACGGAGGAAAAAATAAGACACTTGAAAACAAAGCTAAAATTTTAAGAATCAACGTAATGGCAACTAATGAATTAACATGACAGGGATTGAAAGACATACAATAAGTCTCGTGTGAAGGGTAAGTTCTTCATTGACAGCCAATGCAATATGTTTTGTGCTAATTATAGTCCCTTCCAGTTTCTCAAGACCTTCATCTTGCTCTGCTCCATATATCATTATATTTTCACATTAATTAGCCTCAAAGAGATCCAGTGGTAAAATTTTGTCAATGAGTTAAGTTAAACAGACCTACCTCTCATGATTTGTCGTTGAAAACCAACTAGGCCCTGGTTGTCCAAGCCTGTTGTTCTGTTCATAACATCAGCTGGCTTTATTTCTGGACCAAGTAAGCTATCACGGTTCGCAAAGTTCGACATGTTCAAAGCTGAAGCCATCTGGTTAGCTTTTGATCTCAAATTTGCTATCATGTCCCTGCGACGATTCATCTCTTTCTCTGGTCTGCATGACACGTAAATAAATGACTAAATCCCAACAAAATTACCACGAAAATGCGAAGTTAGATAACCACACAACATTTACAGATACATAAAGAATATAACATCCAGAACACACAAATGGCGAATTCCCAACAAAATTACCACAAAAATGCAAAGTTAGATAACCACACCACATTTAAGATATAAATTTCTGCACACTTCTTATAGAACGAAGCATTTTCCGACTTATACTATGACAAATTATCGTATAAACTGAAAAGATAGCCATATTGTTATTCTGTCGGTAATTGGAAACTGAGGAAAAGGGACGCCATATGAAACATGACTCACATTGGTTGCTTTCCTTGAAGCTTGGGTAACTGAGTCTGCAAGGTATCAAGTCTAGTACCCAATATTGTGATCTTCCTGCGTATAGCAGAAGCATGACGTTGAGCTTCCGGTCCAGACGCAGCGAGTGAATTTCTCTCAGAAATCATGCCATTGATCTCTTCAGAGAGTTTCAAAGCTTCATTGTATTCCTTCGTCCATGATTCCAAAGTATACGCCATTGGCCTTCAATCCAAACACCACATACTTAAACAAAATTAGTTGTTTCACATTGTCATTCATTAAATAACCAACAGGTTCGTCCACAGAAAGAGAAGCCAGCCGAAAACAAAAGCTAGATTAAAGCTAAGCCGTTTTAATGATCTAGAAGAATCACCAACAGATTGGTAAACTAAAGGATCAAACATTTCGGTGGATTCACAAACCAAGAACAAACGAAAGAATAGAATTGAGGTCAAAACCACATAATCAAACCCTGAAATCAACAGATACAATAGAACAAACCAACAAACACACGGAAAACTACTCCGAAAAGGAAATTAATCAAACTACCAGAAAAGACAGAATTCAAAATCAAAAGAAGAAGGAATTTACCCGTTCGAAAATTAGAATTGAGGTTCGGGAAAAGAGGGGAATTCAACGTGCGGCTATGGGCGATTGTATGGAGAAGACTATATAAATCCGCCACCGGCGGCCAACAACGTCCGTCGATCAATCGGAATCGGAATCGGAAATCAGAACGTCGGAATTTGATTGAAGAGACCTAAAAGGAAATAAAATCAAAAGGAAAATGAAGGAAAAAAAAAAAAAAAAGTGTTCCTTTGAGATTATTGGAACCTAACACCACACGGTAAACTGTGGGTCCCACATCCACGTGTAACCAAAAAGAATTATGATTTGAATAAATAAATAAGAGGGTTATAGATTTTAATTGATTATTGATAATTTAGGTTTAAAATTCTCATATTTCATATTTATAATTAGTAAATAGCTCAAAATTATAAATTTTCATAATATAGGACAAATGCCATGTTTCAATTACCTTTTTCATTTAAATGTTTTTCAAAATTCCATTTTAAGCATTTTTTATAAAATAAAAAAAGATACTTACACGTAGTGTGAGGGTATTCTGGTCATTTTTAGATATCGTGAATCACAACAATTGTTTCGTTTCATCTCATTTTGGAAATTTGGAACCACTCGGAGAATTCATGTTCTAACAGCTCCAACTCGGGCTCTTGGCTGATTTGAGGTTTGATATCTTCGGTCCCTCCTTGAGAGTTGTTTCTAACACTTTCCGAGGCATTTGAGGTCATTATAGATATTGTTTGGAGCTAAATTTAGATTATTTTATACAATTATATCAATTTCCATAATATGATTCTAAATTGGAACTCATGTTACGGAAATTGGATTTCAAGGAGCAACTTTAAGCTAGCATCAGGCAGTATAGTGACATTGGCTTAGGCCAACCAATTAATTGGTTTTATTGTTAGATGTTTTGGGGCTTGGTTGGACGACTTGTACACTGTGAATGACATGTGTCCTATAGTGATATCAATTTATGCTTGTATGATATGTGTTATGTTATGTGACAATTTATGCTATAATATAAGTTATAAAATGATATAAATTATACTATTATATGATTATGCTATGTTATGAAATTACATTGTGATATCAATGTTATATGATGCATGAACTTCCATATGTCACGCCATACATTATTATGTTAGCATGTTCCTCATTTGTGTATGCCATGAGACTTCATGCATTTTGTGTGTCAAACGTATCGGGATACTTCCCCATTATGTTAGTACAAACGCGTATACTACGACACTATACACACCATAATCTTATGTAGGTTATCTTTTCTTTTGCGCATCAGGATACTTCCTCATTATGATTAGTACGAATGCGTATACTACGACACTATGTACGTCATGATATTATGTAGGCTCATTTTCTTTTGTGGCTTTTTGCAGCGTGAGCGTGCGCTAGGCCACATGTAGGCTTACGGATACGTATGCGAATTCGCCTGGTAGGTCCATAAAGTACGTATGTGCTCGCCCATATTTATATTTTTGTCTTAAAAAATTCGAAAACTTTCAAAAGTTTCAATAGTATCCTTAATTTTTTATAAAAGACTTAAAAATAACCTTAAAAAAATTTAAAAAAGTATGTACCGTCACTTTTGGATAGAAACTATTAATATTTGTTTTAAAAATACTATTAACTTTCAAAAATATAATATTAATGGTAATATTTTTTATTTTTTTTAAAAAATGGGAGATATTAATGATTTTTTTTATAATTTAAAGATATTTTTTTTTGAAACAAAGTAATAATTTTGTTTCTATCCAAAACTAATAAAAATAAAAATGATATTTTGAGATTTTTTTTTTAAAAATTCAAAAATATTATTGAAACTTATTTTTATTAATTTAGTATTATTTATAAAATACATAATATTTTAGTTAAAAATTTGAGGTGGACTAAAATATTTTATATAGAAAGAAATAAGGGAACCCAGAATGTACTATTTTTCCCTTCTGGGGCTCTGTGTGGGAGAAAGAGTGAGGCACAGAGAGATTCAGTCCTCCAAGAAGAAGAAGGTTGAAGGTTGAAGATTCAGAAGAAGAAGAAGAAGAAGAAGAAGAAGAAGAGATGTGTGACCTAGACCGCCAAATTGAGCAGTTGAAGAATTGCCAGCCGCTCAAGGAGTCTGAAGTTAAAGCTCTTTGTCTCAAGGCCATTGAAATCCTCGTCGAAGAGAGCAACGTTCAGAGGGTTGACGCCCCTGTTACTGTAACTCTCACTCTTCCCCTCCTCTCATGCTTTCTATTGCACTTCTTTTTTCTTTTCCTTTTCAATTTCATGCTTTTTAACTAAGATTCTTGTCACTCTTACTCTTGTCTTTTATTCGATAATGAACCAGAATTCAGGCAAACTTATGGGTCATGATTTTTTAACATCATTCTTGTTTGGAAAAACTAGATTCTTGAGGAATTTTAGCGGATTTTGGCCTTAATTATCGGTATAATGAATGAGAGAGTGCAGTTGTTTGCAAGCGATTTTGTGAGCACTGAAAGGGTTAATGCTCTAAAGTTTCCATGGAAACAACCATAGAGAATAGTTTAGAGGATTTCTTTTGCTTCATATAGAACTCAAGAATTTATGTTCCATCTTTTATTTTATGAAAGGCCGACAGTTTATTTCCTCTATGTTTGAGTTTTAGATTTGGATGGATATTCATTGCTCATCTTTTTTCATTTTTCTTTTCATTTAGATATGTGGAGACATCCATGGGCAGTTTTATGACTTGAAAGAGCTTTTTAAAGTAGGAGGCGATTGTCCAAAGAGCAACTACTTATTTCTTGGCGATTTTGTTGACAGAGGATTTTACTCAGTTGAGACATTTCTACTATTACTTGCTCTAAAGGTGCGTTTAGTTATTTTAAACAGTAAACTGTAGTCTTCTTATATTGATATTTTACCTTTGGAGATTACAGGATCATCAAACATCACTTGAAATTTGGTTTTGGTTTTATTGGCTTTCAAGACTTGGAAATTGGAGTCTTTAAATTTTGTAAGGAATCAAATAAATAATCAACAAACTTATCTTGCCCAATAAATTGGAGACAGAGATGGAGATTCCTGGAAAATAAGTTGCTTGAGAATGAACAACTTAACAGTCTATAGTGAAGAGGACTTGTATTTGTCTTATCCCGAATATCTCTTCTCACAACAAATCTTTATGAAACAGAACTCAAGGTATCTAAAAATAGGTGTCTACCATACTTTTCTTTACCTGTCTTAGAGACGACCTAACACTATGGTGAGGATGCAAAAATGGGTTTCCAACCTTTACATGACATGTGTGTTATGTTTGAGAAGGGAGGGGAATTATTGACACTTCATGGTCAGCATGTTAGTGTATTTTGGAGCTCTCTTATGAGATAATGCAGACTTCTTTTTAGTTATGCCTCGAACCTTAGGACTCCATGCCTCTCCCTTTAGAGATGAGGCTATAACTCTTTGGAGTGGTATAATATTTGGGGTCTTTATGAAACTTGGAATGAAAGAAATAGCGGAGTTTACCTAAATGGGGAAATGTTTGTATGGGAAGTTTGGGATTGCATCAAGATTCAAGCTTATATTGGCGTCTTGCTCTGAGAATTTCCATTATTACCCTTTTCTGTTATTTACTCGTACTGGAAGAGTTTTTTACTTGTCAGTTATTGGATTCTGATGGATGGTTATTTTCTTCCATTAGCTGTAACTTGTATTTGATTAAATGTACTCGTGAAGTTTCTTACTATAACAACAACACTGATGATGATTTTCCCTGGCTCTGCTGGAGTGAGTTGCAACTTTCTTTTCTTACAAGATAATTGATATTGCTGTGGATGGCTTTGGCCCTGAAAAATATCGGTTGGCAGTCATATTTTTTCATTAGAAGAAACAACATAGAGAATTAAGCCCCCACTTGTTTATGTTATCTCTTAGTTGTGTTTCTGCAAAGTATGAAAGTTGATTTGGAATATGTTATTATACCTTTAGATTTCTGGGTATTTGTTATTCTTGATCTTCTAGGCTTACGAGAGCAGTCAGGGAAAAGTTCAGAAATTTAAAGCATAAGTTTGAGAGTCTGTTCTCAATAGTTTATTGCCTCTTTTTTTTGTCATAATAAGAGGAATGTTTCTGAACGCTCTCTTTGGTAATGGCAGCTCAAACTAAGCTACAAAACAATGAATTTAGAGCCTACTTGCCCAGCTCGCCAGAAGCCTTATATTGAAAATGTGTCTATTTCTTCTTACATATAGTCAAAGGAGTGACCAGTAAACTTGCATATGGCATCTATAAATTGCCATTTAACTGAATGATCCTCCAAAGTAGGTCTGTTTTCTGCTCCCAAGCATATCAAATGATTGGAAAGGTTATTGGAAACCATTGGACTTGAATCCCATCCCAATACAGCTGCTAGCTTGAGGTGCTGTTTGTGAAAGTACTGACCTTGACGCCAATATATTTTATTATGCTTACCAGCTTTGACCTTGCTATCAGCCGAGGGAAATAGGTGAATGTAGCTTGGTTCTCTTCTCCTTGATTATGAGGCATCTTGGCCTGCAACTGACTAATTTATTTAAAATTTGCGCACAACCCATTTTGGAACAAACCTTGGGTTTAACCGTAACCCTTTGCATGAAAACCCTAGCTTGCCATAACCATGGCTTCTGTAGAGAGAAATAAAGCCTTCAAAGTTCAGAACAAGTTTTGAAAAGACAAACAATTAACTTCATAAGATGTTTATGTCAAATTTCAGTTTGTAGATAAATATATGGTGTTGTTATCCTTAAAGCCCACCCTATTTATTTTATTTTTTAGCTCAACTAAATTTCTCTCAAGATGGACTTTTCATTATTAGGTTAGATATCCAGACCGGATAACTCTAATTAGAGGGAACCATGAAAGCCGTCAAATCACACAGGTTAAGTTTCTGGACTTTACTGTCCTAGATAAAATGCTTTGTTTAGTTTTCTTAATATTCTTTTTCTGTATACAGGTTTATGGATTTTATGACGAGTGCCTTCGCAAATATGGCTCTGTGAATGTTTGGAAATACTGTACTGATATTTTTGATTACTTAAGGTTTGTAACTTTCGGTTTTAATCATTTATCACAGAGAGAGGGAGAGAATAAAACAAGGCATGCTTCTGTTTAGCGTATGAGAAGATGAATTTGAAGGCATGATTCTATATAACGCATAAGAAATTAAGTTGGTGAATTGGACGTAAAATCATCGGGCAATTTGAACATTAATAATTTCAATACTAATCAAGTTCCCCCTTATTGCTTCTTTGTTCCTTTGGTCATTCACCAGTCTCTCGGCTCTTATTGAAAACAAGATATTTAGTGTCCATGGTGGTCTCTCTCCAGCCGTAACAACATTAGATCAGGTTAGAACGCTTCATTGCTCTCACTTGTTCTTCTTAAGCATGTATAAATTGAACTCAGTTTCAGCAAACTCCCGTTTTTTAATATTCAGATCAGAACAATTGATAGGAAACAAGAAGTACCTCACGATGGTGCCATGTGTGACCTTCTGTGGTCTGATCCTGAAGACATTGTAGATGGCTGGGGTTTGAGTCCTCGAGGAGCTGGTTTCCTGTTTGGTGGCAGTGTAGTGACTTCATTTAACCGCACGAACAACATCGATTATATTTGTCGGGCTCATCAGCTGGTAATGGAAGGATTTAAATGGATGTTTAATAATCAAATAGTTACAGTCTGGTCAGCTCCTAATTATTGTTACAGGTACGTAGTTCTCAAGACTTTGCCTCAACTTTGTGCTAATCTAATGGTTCTTGACATTCTTTATTTTGTTTCAGATGTGGTAATGTAGCTGCTATACTTCAACTGGATGAAAACCTTAATAAACAGTTTCGTGTCTTCGATGCTGCTCCACAGGTATGGTCAAGATTTTTGTTATATCTGTGAATCTCAACTCGAATATAAAATAGTTGCTGTTTATCATGTGTAGTATGAGTAGTTCAGGACTACCTTTCCATGCAACTCTCCTACCCTGTTATTCTCGTCTCGTTGGGTTGTAATGTACTTTTCATTGCATGCCTGTACCTGCATACTGATTTCATGTCAGGATTATGGATCTTTGAAACGGCGACGTTTCAAAGATTTATCTAAACTAATGGAATTAGTTTTTTCATAGATTAATGGGGTGGGCTATATGAGCATACTGTAATAAGTTATCTAAAAGCTCATTAAATAACTCTGTATGTTAATGAAACACTTGCACTGTTTTTTCCAACTTGATCTGTCTTTGCATAGCCATCAGCCAAGTTTGTGTCACTAAACCACACTGTTACAAAATTTACACTGAAAGCCAACTCCTTTGCTTGTTCTTTACACAACTTAGTACTTCCATAGAAATTGGAGAAGCTTTGTCCTGCTGCATATGTTGATATTACAATACAACGTGTTGGATTGTTGATACTCTGCAGGAATCAAGAGGAAATCCTGTCAAGAAACCTGCACCAGACTATTTCCTTTGAAATCATTTCGTGTATGTTCCAATGGATACAGACAAGTTGTGCAGTTGTTTGGTGACGACGATCTCACGACACCTTGGGTGGGAATCATCAACACATTGGAGGGATACGGATTCGTTAACCAGCAAAAGCTGTGATCATTTCGGATGCTTGGGGGGGTCAGCTATTAGAAATTGTCATGTAAAATGCTGATTCCTTGTCCTTGATCCAGACGGATGATGATGCCTGATGGCATCTTCCAAAAGGAAGGAGATGTGCTCTCAAGTATTTCATAGGGTATAAGGATACGTTTTACATTGGTCTTGGGAACTCTGGGAGGGGGAGATATCTGATGAATTATAATGGAATGGATGAGTTATAGAAGAAAAAAGTGAGTGTGACTCCAAATTCTTCAAGAATTACTCTCTTTTTAGGCCTTCACCTTCCATTCTCTTCTTTTTGAACTGTTTCAATTACTAATAATCGATCGATCCGTTGCTCAAATCTTCACACCGATTATCTCATTTGCAGCATTTGGAGATTGGAGGGAGTTCTAATTGTTAAGAATCACGGATCTCCACAATGGTATGATATTGTCCACTTTGAGCATAAGCTCTCGTAGCTTTGCTTTGGTCTTTCCCAAAAGACTTTGGTTCATACCAATGGAGAGAGAATCATGGCTTTGCTTTGGGATCTTCTATTAAATTAACCAATGTGGGACTCACTTCCAATAATCCTCAACAATCCTCCCCTCGAACAAAGTACACTATAAGCCTCCCTTGAAGCTTATGGAGCTCTCGAATAGCCTCCCCTTAATCGAGGCTCGACTCCTTTCTCTGGAGCTCTCGAACAAAGTACACTCTTTGTTCGACACCTTCGAGGCTCACAACTCTTTGTTTGATATTTGAAGATTCTATTATCATGATTAAGTTTTAGGGCATGACTCTGATACTATGTTAGGAATCACGGATCTCCACAATGGTATGATATTGTCCACTTTGACCATAAGCTTTAATGGCTTTGCTTTGGGGTTCCCCAAAAGACCTCATACCCATGGAGAAAGTATCATGGCTTTGTTTTGGGATCTTCTACTAAATTAACCAGCGTGGGACTCTCCCAATAATCTTCAACAATCTGGTGTGGCTGCACTCGTAGCCGCACTTGTCTCGACACTAATAATCTGATTCCTATCTTAATTATTCATGAATCAATATGAACATAGTTCAACGAATATAAAGTATATATTTGTATATGTTTCGATGAGGAAGAAAAAAATTATTATCTTTGAGTCAATTGTATACGAAAATGAGATTATCTAATAGAACTTCCACAAATAATTCCTGGATCTGTTGCTACCACCAAGACAACTCATTTTGAGATTCGCAAAACAAAACAGAACTTTGACAACCAACGCATCCCCACTGGATGAAAGATTTTGACACAAATAAAAGAACATTGAAGTATTTGTCTATTGCTAATTGCTAGCATGACGTGTGGGTTTGATCGTTTATCCGATTTGTAATTACAAGCAAATTCAACCATTCAATTCCATTTCAAGATTGCCTAAATCATACTCTTCTTCTTCCCCACTTCATGGTTCGTGCACATTTCAAGTTTTTGTGCACAAACGAGTTAAATTTCGGGAAACCCTTTTCAAATATTAAGCTCTCCCACTCAATTCTCCTCTGATTTCTTCAAATTTGTGTTCCTTGGCTGAATTCCTCATCTGGATCACTTCTAATTTCCGCAGCTCACTCAAAATCGGAGGGAATAATCTTACTTCACTTTTCTCTGATATGGGTTCCGTTTTGAAGTTCGTCGTGTTTTCGCTTCTATTAGCTTCTGCCTCTTCCCATATCAATTCCAGCGATGAGGGTTTCATTTCGATGGTCGTATCTCAAAAGGGTCTTAACTTCATCAAGGATTTCTTGATAGACAAGGCAATTTCCTCCATCATTCCCCTTCGTTTGCCCAATATTGAGAAGACTGTCAATATTGCTCTTATCGGCAAAGTTCATATGGGTCTTTCCGAGATAATCATTGGCAGCATCGAGGTCGAATCGTCGGATATTCGGATCGGTGAGACGGGTGTCAACATAGTTGTTACGAAAGCCACTGCTAATATGAGTATGCAATGGCAATATACGTACAACACTTGGTTGTTTGAAATATCTGATAAAGGAGACGCCTCTGTTCAGGTAATTCAGCTATTCGGTAATGTTATTTGATTTGTTCGATAATTTGTTCTGAAAATTTGAAGTATTGATGTTCACAAATATGAACAAAACCTGATTGGATGCTTATGAGATAGTTCTGACTTGAATTGTTTGGAGATAGTTACACAACTAGAGTTCATAGCCTCTGATTTATCTGCTTAGCTTAGCTGAATCTTGTACTTCCATCAATCAGATGACAACCTACATATTTAGAATATAGTCCAATTCTACTTCTTAATCAACTGTGAAAGACACAGTAGATCTAGGGTCACAAGCAAAATGGCTCTGGTTCGTTTGTTATTACGTTAATCGTGTTTGGTATCGTAACTATTGTGAGCATTGAATTTTATTGGAAACATATACAATTGAGAAACTATATTCTCAAGTGCGAGGTGGGGGCACGAGTGTGGTACTTAAATTGTGAGATCCCACATCGGTTGGGGAGGAGAACGAAACATTCTTTATAAGGATGTGGAAACCTCTCTCTAGCAGATGCGTTTTAAAAACCTTGAGGAGAAGCCCAAAAGGGAAATCCCAAAGAGGACAATATTTACTAGCGGTGGGCTTAGGCGGTTACAAATGGTATTAGAGCCAGACATAGGGTGATGTGCTAGTGAGGAGGCTGGCCTCGAAGGGGGGTGGATTGGGGAGTCCCACATCGATTAGAGAAGGGAACGAGTGCCACGAGGACGCTGGGCCCCGAAGGGAGGGGGGGGGGATTGTGAGATCCCACATCAGTTGGGAAGGAGAACGAAACATTCTTTATAAGAGTGTGGAAATCTCTCCGTAGCATACACGTTTTAAAAACTTTGAGGGGAAACCCAAAAGAGAGAGCTCAAAGAGGACAATATCTGTTAGCGGTGGGCTTGGACTCTTACATAAACCCAAGATGATTCTCGGTCGAATTAGTGTCTTTTATTGACATCGCCTTCATATAGATATTTGAGGTGGCAGATTAAACATAGGTTATCAAGGTAGATATCTGCACCAAATGTGAGTGATTTTATAGGATACAACAGTGCATCATTGTTAAAGTACCAACCTTCATTTTTCACCGGAGTCTGAAGACTTTATACGACCTCATTCTTGCCAAGTTGTTTGTACTCTCACCCTTGTAGAAGCTTTGTTAAGGTCCTCATGCATCTTAATCACGTGGTATTAGCCAGAGTGTTACTTTGTCAGCCTTTTAGGTGTGGCTTGATTTTTGTTGATGCAGCGGTGAAATTAACTATAGAGTTCTTTTTATTTAGAAAATGATTGGCATTTTGTTGAAATGACTGAAATGGATGGATTACCTGTTCTGTTGGCTAATTAAGAGGATGATCGTGAGTTTATAAATAAGGAATACACCTCCATTGGTATGAGGCCTTTTGGGAAAACTAAAAGCAAAGCCACGAGAGCTTACGCTCAAAGTGGACAATATCATACTATTATGGAGAGTCGTGGTTTCTAACATGGTATCAGAGCCATGCCTTTAGCTTAGCCATGTCAATAGAATCCTCAAATGTCAAACAAAGAAGTTGTGAGTCTCGAAAGTGTAGTCAAAAGTGACTCAAGTGTTGAACAAAGGGTGTACTTTGTTCGAGGGCTCCAGAGGAGTCGAGCCTCGATTAAGGGGAGGTTGTTTGAGGGCTCCATAGACCTTAGGGGAGGCTCTATAAGTACTTTCTTCGAGGGGGGGATTGTTGAGTATTATTGGAAGGGAGTTCCACATTGGCTAATTAAAGGGATGATCATAGGTTTATAAGTAAGAAATACACCTCCATTGGTATGAGGCCTTTCGGAAAAACGAAAAGCAAAGCCATGAGAGCTTATGCTCAAAATGGATAATATCATACTATTATGGAGAGTCATAGTTTCTAACATTACCTACTCTCTAGCTGAACAATGAATTGGAGGGCAATTATTCAAAAACTTCAGTTCATTGAGATCGAGTTATAGATCTCCTATAAACTTCAAATGCAGGATTAACTTGGAAAGAAATCTGTTATTTTTTTTGTAATGATCTTTGAGTATCGACGGTCAAACTCCTTGCATTATGTTCATAGCTTATGCTCGTTTAACTTTACAGAGGTCTTCCCTATGCGAAGGCTTCGGTCGAGAGAGATTTTAAATCATTTACTTAACTACTGGACCTTGAATTGGGTATCTCCTTGAAGTAACTTGTAACCTATAGCTCTTGCAATGTCTTTTCATTATTACTGAATCCTGAATGAGGGGCTTTGACTTATAGGTTGATGGTATGAATATAGGCCTAACTCTGGGTTTACATCAACGAAACGGAACACTTGGGCTGTCTCTTTCAGAATGCGGATGCAATGTCGAACATATCTCCATACACGTGCACGGTGGTGCATCTTGGCTTTACCAAGGGTATGCAACCGATAACTATTCCAGGGTTTGCCTGCTCCTGACCCTTTTGAATTGTAACTGATCTCTTGATTCAAATATTCTCTTCAAATTTAACGTGTTGAACAATTGAATCAAAAGTTTTGAATGTACCAACCCAATCTTCGTTTCGCTTTAGTTCGTTTGGCTTGCTGGAGATGATTATGGTTATGTGATCAGAGTTTTCGTTACGGGTCGATATATTGACGCTAATCTTTGCTTGCTTTGTGTGCATGGTTAGATATTAAACCAGTTGGGGCCTATAATTTTTTGTTCAGGTTGGTTGATGCTTTTGAAGGGAAAATAGAGTCAACGGTTGAAGATAATATTTCCAAAAAAATTGGAGAAGGGGTAGTAAAGCTCGACTCGTCGTTGGGGTCACTTCCACGAGAAATCTCGCTAGCTCATGTTGCGATTCTAAACGTCACTTTTGTGGGGAGCCCTGTGTTATCCTCTTCTTCCATTGAATTCAAAATTGATGGTTTATTCAGCCCTTCTAACAAGACAATAGTTTCTAGCTATAACCGAGGTGAAACCGAAGATTCCAGCAACGGAATATCTCGACGTGAAAATGTTCTCGACTCAGCTTCTCGTGTTCCCTTTAAAGTAAGTTCTTATACACGAAGACTCCGATTTTTCTTTACCGTTTCTTTGGCTAACCCTTTTCTTGCAGTATCTCCGTAATGAAACTGAAGGTTCTGTCTACTGCAATGATTCAGCTAAGATGCTTGAGATCTCTCTACATGAAAGTGTCCTCAACTCTGCATCACAAGTTATCTTTGAAGTAAGTTCTCATTGATGAACACTCCCATGAACACTCCCATGGTTATGGTTATGGTTATTGTAACGGCCCAAGTCCACCGTTAGCAGATATTGTCTTCTTTGGGTTTTCCCTTTTGGGCTTTCCCTCAAAGTTTTTAAAACGCGTCTGCTAGGGAGAGGTTTCCACACCCTCATAAAGGGTGTTTCGTTCTCCTCTCCAACCGATGTGGGAACTCACAATCCACCCCCTTCAGGGCCCAGCGTCCTCGCTGGCACTTGTTCCTTTCTCCAATCGATGTGGGACCCCCACCAAATCGACCCCCCTTCGGGGCCCAGCGTCCTTACTGGCACACCGCCTCGTGTCTAGCCCCATCGGGGAACAACCTCCTCGCTGGCTCTAATACTATTTGTAACAGCCTAGGCCTACCGCTAGCAAATATTGTCCTATTTGGGCTTTTCCTTTCGGGCTTCCCCTCAAGGTTTTTAAAACGCGTCTACTAGGGAGAGGTTTCTACACTCTTACAAAAAAATGCTTCGTTCTCCTCTCAAACCAATGTGGGATCTCACATGAATGCACCCTGCACCCTTTTATTGATCCATTCGGATTAAGGAATTGCTTAACTTAACAGTTTTTATGTGGCCAGGAGAATTATATGCACTGGATCGTGGACGAAATTCCCGATCAGCACCTTTTGAACACTGCAGCATGGAAATGGATTATTCCTCTACTCTACAGGCGTTATCCAGATGACGATATTGTCTTGAATGTTTCCGCCTCCTCTCCACCTTCCTTGAGACTGCGAGACCAAGATATCGCCGCCTCGATTTATGTTGACATGATAATCGAGGTTGTAGACAATGGTGAAGTTATACCGGTTGCTTGCATTTCCTTGGTAAGCTCATGCAAACTGTTTGCCTTAAGAAACGTTTATTACGTAATCTCGAAAAGTTTGTGATTTCATTCGATTGAATTTCTTAAATGCAAGCAACCTGTTTGGTTCTGATTCAAACAGGTAGTTACTGCCTCTTTTTCTCCAGTAATCTTGGAGAAGAATTTGGTTGGTCATGTAACCTTGGAAGATCTTTCATTGTCTTTGAAATGGAGCAAGATTGGTCGTATTCATCTTTATCTGATCGAGGTACGATCGCTTTATATTCAAAATATTTCAACGCTAAATTACGATGTAAAAGTTGTGAACGAGAATCCATTGAACTCGAAGATCATATGTTTCAAAATTTTGCAGAGGACGCTTGTGGGGTTGATCAAAACAGTCGTCGTACCGTTTGTCGACCTGTATCTCTTAAAAGGAGTCCCGTTGCCAAGTTTTCATGGATTAGCCCTCGAGGACGTCGAAATGGCTTTCAATTCTTCAAGGATCATCATGTGCAGCGATGTTGCCTTAAGTGAGGGGTTTAGGCAGCTAAAAGCATCAATGTGACCATCATACACTGCCACTTACGTGTAAATTTTCTCGTTCATGTGAATAGTTAGAAGCAGAAGAAAGTTGTAAGAGGAAACCCATTTATTTGTAAACTCTAAATAAACTTATGTACGTAATAAAACTATAGACCTGACTCGACCCAACCCGATCCATCCATATGTAATTAGGTCAAAGAAGCTCGTGCCTCTTTTCATTGTTTGTGTTCCTACAACTAGAAATTGAATTGTGAATGTTGATATTAGAAGATAGAATTTCTCTCCTTTGTTAGAATTCTAAATCTACGTAATAAGATGAAAGATGAATTAATTCGAGTGAACGAACTGAACTCCGGAACCTATCCTTCACCTGAACCTCCTTTTCCTTTACAGGAGAAAAAAGAAAAAGAAACCGAAACCCTTTTCCTATCCTTTACCGTTCTAGAATAAAAGGAAAGAAAGCTTAATTCGAGAGTTAAAGTTTACCTTTCTCAAAGAAAAGAATAATCAGGCAGGAAGAAAAGAAGAAGAAACCGAAAACCTTTTCCTATTCGAGTTTACAGTGTTTGAAAGAAGGGAGACTCAATTTACCTTACTCTCATCTTCTCTTCGGGCAAAAAAAATAACATATATAATCAAAGTAGCTCATCTTGACAGCTTCCATTTGATATTGAGAAAGCGGCGGGCCGCAGTGAACTCTCCAATAGTGCCCTGAGTGGTTCAGTCGTGAACGATTTGAATTAAATTATTTGTAATAATTACAAAGTGAGTCATATTGGTAGTGAGAATATGACACTAACTCTTTATCCATATACAATAGATCAAAGTTATTACTTGAACATAATACTCTCGTTTCAACTACATACTGTTCAAAATTTCACTGGTAACCTTTAATTTTTTATACAATGGAATTGGAAGTAAAATAATCAAAATTATAATTTTTTCCATTTTTCTTTGGGTATTCTTGCAAGCTCAAAAGAGTACGAATTTTTCAGTCTGATTTACATGTCCACAATACGAGCAAACGTCGCTTTCAACAAGTCTCAATAGACCCTCTAACTCTCAACCGGGTAGCCTTTTCAAGTCTCGTCGGTGTTGCTTGTAGGTCGTGTTCAACATTTTTCAAGCTCTATTATTCTAGAGAAGAAAAAACTTCATTTTCTTTTACTTCGATAAGTTTGTAACCTAAACTCTAATATTTTGTTAATCCAAACGTAAATCTTCTCAAATCATGTTAAATTATCATTAAACATCTAAAATCAATAAATTAACGTAAATTTAATTTTTAAATAGAAAGTAATAATTTAACCGAACGTAAAAGTAAAATAGAAGGATCGAACGTTAAAAGTAAAATAGAACGTGGAACATTTTAGGGTTTAGTTTGAAGTGTGTAAGAGAAAGGTAACAGTTTTGTCCCTTCATTGCTTTAGAAAAAAGCCCTAAAAAGCGACACCGTTCAGTCTCCGGCAGGCCGGCCGGCAAACCCACCTGAAAACAACCACTCATTTGGCTGTATGAACCGCTCTGAAAATCTGCAACGGTTGCAGATATTTGAACAACAAATCAAAAAGGTTGCATCTTTTTGCATCTTTTTTGACCATTCCACCATTTTTGGTTCCCTTTTTCTCTGCCACTTTGTCTCCTTTTGAAAATTACAGTAAGGAAGAGGGAGATAAGGGTACGTAGTTTTGCATGGGTGATGAGCTTTTTTTCAAGAGGGGCCAAACGAGCTTACAAATCCGACACAAAAAAGTTTTGGTCGGGGTGTTCGAAAATTCGATGATCTGAAAAACTCGATCAACCGTACTGTTTGGGTTGAGTTATGAATTGGGCTGGGTTGACATTCAAATAAATTAAAATTTTATGTATTGAGTTGATTCATGAGTTATGTATTGTGTTCAACTGAACCCACTGAAATTTATTGTTAATTTTAGAATATATATTTTTGTTTACGATATAATTATATTATGAGATTTCACATCAGTTGGAGACGGGAACAAAACATTCCTTATAAGAATGTGGAAATCTCTCTCTATCGCGAGGTTTACGCGATAATGCAATGGGTAAAAGTAGACAATATCTGTTAGTAGTGGGCTTGGACTGTTACAAATGGAATCAAAGCCAGCCACCGAACGATGTGCCAGTGAGAATGCTGAGCTACTCTAGTTGGAGAGGGGAACGAAACATTTCTTATAAGGGTATGGAAATCTCTCCCTAACAAACATGTTTTAAAACCGTGAAGCTAACAACGCTACGTAACAGACCAAAACGGATAATATCTACTAACAGTGGGTTTGAATCCACAAAATGTTCTAACCCGACCTACGAACGCCTCTAAGTTTTCGTACAACAGAAGTACCTTCTCATTAAATTTGCTATTATAAAAAGAATTCGTTGACGTAGGAGGTCTTCAATCCTTCTTAAAATCATACTGATATGATAAGTAGTGAATGGAACGATTATTTATACTTTTGTAGTACAGTAAACGTTTTCCCGAAAGAGAAAAATAGAATAATGTAATTGATATAAGACAAAACATGTTTAAAAATTATATTAAAAACATATTGGTTCAATCATTTTTTTAATGATCATGGTAATAGGGTTAGTTAATTTGGTAGTTAAAAGTTGAGAAGGGGAGAGAGAAGGTAAAAGGGCCAACCACCACCTTGTTTCTCGTGCTCCGGCGACCATCACGGCGGCGATGACTTCTAGAGAGAGAAAGAGAGAGGACAATTTTTCTTTTCTTTTTGGTTGGATAGCGTGCAATTTTAACAGAATTTGACTACACCACCTCCAACATCCTCACTTCTATTTTATTTTATTTTATTTTAATTTAACTAAATTTTTAAAAAGTTTTAATAATATAAAAAAAACATCTTAAAACTATATTTGGATGAAATCCGATAATACTTTATTTTAAAAATAGTTAAAAAAATATACTTAAATTTTCAAAAATTTCAAAATATTTTTCACTGTTAGTACGGTATTTAAAATACCCACAAGATTTTAAAAATAGTATTAACATTTTAACTATACTTTATGAAAAAAATTCAAATTTTTTTTTACTGTCAATATATGGACGAAAATGACACATCATCGATTATCTAAAAAAAATTTAATGTTACTTTATAAAGTTCATGAGTATTTTTGAAACGTTGTGATAAAGATGTTTTTTAATTTTTTTAAAAAAATTAAAAGTATTTTTGAAGTTTTAAAAAAAAGTTAAAAAGATATTTATAAAGTTTTTTTTTTAAGATTTTAAAAAATTTAAAGGTATTTTTAAAATTTTGAAAAAAAGATAAATTTTATGGGATTCAATTTCTCTAAAGATTTTTTTTTTCACTCTATTTATTTATTTGTTTATTTATATATATATACTTTGGAATGGATAATTTCTATTTAAAAAATGTAAAGTATTATAATAAATTCAATAATATTTTAAAAGGAAAAACATAATATAATGTTCATCGTAATTTCTAAAGGGGCGGGTGAGGATCAGAGTGGGCCCAAGGATAGGGAATGTAATCTCCATCTTCGACTTCATTTAACTAACGAATAAAGATCTCTTATCGTTGTCTCTCATATTCTCCAATTCGATGGGTATCCTCCACCTTGTTCAAGGCGGGTCCCTATGAAGATTCAATCTTCCAAATTAAATGAATATCTCTAATCAAAACCAAATTCATGACTTCAGCCCGTCGATAAGTTTAGCAAGCCATGTCAGGCATGTCGTTGCAAGAGATTATGTGGATTGAAAAATAATGGGAATATTTTTATAATTTTTCAATGTTTATAAGCACTTAGAAAAATAATGTCAATATTCAATAATTTAGTACTTAGTATATGTCTAAGTGGACAATTGAAATTTGATATCAAATCAAAATGTTTTATTTTCAAAGGGAATGATGATGTTTCAAAAAAATTTAAATAATGAGATTTAGTTGGCCCAAAATATTAATATATATATACTTTATTTTATTATATAAAAATATTAATTAATTTAAATTTTTTAAATCAACATTCGTACCGTAAACTCAACCTAATTTAGATTTTAGATTCAGATCATATAACTAAACAAAACAAATTTTTGTAAGAATTCAATGGATAAAAGTAGACGGTGATAATTTTTCGTCTTATTTCAAAGAACGATTATTATATAAATTTTAATAAGCTAATTTAATGTATGACTTAAGAGAAAAAATCGCGTCACGTTACTTTTAATCACGAAAGATGTGCTCGGTTCTAGCTGTAGCTTTTATAGGGTTTGATTTTTGGTACCAAAAGGTTAGTCAACAAACAAAGCCTACAACCCTAATTAATAATTATAAAATTTTAATTAATAATTATAAAATTTTGTTACCTTAACATTGGTTTAGAATATAAATTTAATTTTTTAGAGGATTTATATAATAAAATAAATCCCTATCTCTCGAAATTCTTCATTTATTTTTTAGAGGATTAGGACGAGGATCGGAATCCCTACGGGAAACTTTTAACATTTTTAATATAATTTTTTAAAGAAAATAGATTCATTTTAAAGAATTTTTTAATGTATAATTCTATTTTTTAATATAATTTTTATTTAAAAAAATGTAAAACATCCTCGTAATTTTAAATTTTAAAAAATATTTATTTATTTATTAAGTAAATATATAACATGTATGTATATGTTTATATTAAAAAAAATGAGATTGGGCGGAGATTTGTCGGGGTCAAAGGTAAGGTTGGAGACGGGGAATATAATTTCATCCCCGACCAAGTTTAGTTAACACGTAAAAATCTCTCTCCACTCTATTCCCATTCTCCATTTAGATGGGGATTCCTCATTTTGTTCGGGCAGGTCATTGGCCCAGCGAGTTAAAAAGACATCTTTAGTGATACGTTTATAGACATACCGACAACATCATACAGTTAGCTTTTAAGAAACATACATAATTGTTTGTTATCTAATTTGTTGGTTAATTATGACGTTAATTACTTAATTGATACATTATAATAAGTCTATAATCATCCATTAATAATTTAATTGTGGTGTAAAAAGGAGAAAATGAATTAATTAAAATTTGATTCATTGCATATCATAATGTTGTCAACCACATTGCATGCCAAGCTTTATGATTCTATGTATTTAAGAAGAAGACAAACACAAGTACTCTATTGTTTCCCTATTTAGATGGTAATTATATTGCTCTTTGGTTGGTGACTTGTTTTATTTTACCTTTTTCTTTATTATTAATATTAATTTTTTTAATTTATTTTCCGAATATCGTTAGAGTTTCGATATATATCATTCGAATATTCCTAATAAATATAATTTTTTTTTGCAAATAAATTAAATTAGAAGAAAAGTATTCAAGCTTAGTGTGAGATCCCACGTTATTTGAAGAGGAGAACAAAACATTCCTTATAAGGGTGTGCAAACCTCTCCCTGAGAGGCGCGTTTTAAAACTGTGAGACTTACGATGATACATAACTGTGATGTCCCACATTAGTTGGGGAGGACGAAAGGGAAGCCCTTCCTCTAGACGCGTTTTAAAGGAAGCCTGAAAGGGAAAGCCCAAAGAGGACAATATCTACTAGCGGTGGACCTGGGCCGTTATAATAACGAACCAAAGCAGACAATATTTGCTAGCAGTGAGCTTATGTGTGAAATATTAGAATTTCGAATCTCAATTCAGATCAGGATTTGGAATACAAATTCAACATCTATAATCCCGACATTCCCGTTTGATTACATGATAAAAAACAATCTTGTAAAAAACAAATTTGAATTTAGGGTTTCATCTATAAATTAAAATTACCACATATACTTTTATTTGAAAATTCCAAAAACTTTTAAATTTTCATTAAAAAGAAATTATAAAACCCTAATATTTCATATTAATTTGTCAAAATAAAAACATATTTTCTCTATTTTCTCTCTTTAAATAAAATATAATTAAATTAATATGGTAATATTACTAAAAAAAATTATATTAATCATTTGTACACCTATTATTATAGAATTTCTGTTGAATGTCGGGATAAACCACTTTAATTTGTTTAACCCCAATTAACACAATGATTTGTGTAAACTAATCAAAATTAGTGAAGATGATTTGTAATTAATGACTGTTCTTGAGTATGTAAATATTAATCAGTGTGTAATTAGTAATTAATTTGTGTTTACACGTTATCATACCCATTTGTATTATTGGTAACTTTTGAATATAATTAAATTTTCTTTGCATAATAATTATGTTTCTAGTCCCTAATCTTTGTGATATTTTGATTCTATACTTTATTATAATAATAATAATAATAATAATAATAATAATAATAATAATAATAATAATAATAATAAAATGTTAAATTACTCCCTAATCCTATTGAGTTTAGGGTTAATAATATTAATTTAGAAGATACATACAAATATCAAAATCCGGCGGAAATCTAGGACTTTTTTCTTTTATGCATGTGAGCCCCAATATTTATATATATTTGTATTTTCTGCCCATTAAATTCACCTTTCTTTTTATTACTATAATTTTTTTTTAGCCCTTTTGTTCTTTATAAATATCCAACTCTCTTAAGCCAACCACTTACTCATAACTCAAGCCCCCTTCCCTCCAAGCTTAGAGATCAAGCTTAAGCCCTTCCCATGGCTCCCAAGGGCGATAACGTGGTCGTTTCGAACATGAAACTTGAGCGAATGTTGAGCATGAAAGGCGGCAAAGGCGAAGGAAGCTATGCCGATAATTCTCAAGCTCAGGTACAGACTTCTTTTAGCTCGAGTTCAGTTACTGGTTAGGTTTGTTTTCATCCCAACATATGAGCGTTTCTAAAATGAATCTATATTAGTTGTTCCCGACCGGACGTAATTATTATAATTCTATATTAGCCGTTCTCAACTGGGTTTGTAATATAAAATTAATAACCCAACTTAATTTGACTTTTCTGGATTTTTTATCTCGAGGTGAGTTACTAGTTAGGCTTGTTTGTTATAATTTTCAACCGGGTTTGTAACAGGCTCAACACGCTAGATCGATGCTTCATCTTCTTAAGGAAACATTGGACGGAGTTCATTTGAGATCGACGGATGTTCCATTCGTCGTGGTGGATCTCGGCTGCAGTTGCGGCAGCAACACCATTTACATTGTGGACGTAATCATCAAGCATATTATAAAGCGCTTCGAGGCTTTGGCCGTCGACCCGCCGGAATTCACAGCGTTTTTCTCCGATCTCCCTGGAAATGACTTCAATACCCTCTTCCAGCTCCTCCCGCCGTTGGCCTCCTACGGCAGCAGCATGGAGGAGTGCCTGGCAGCTGACAACCACCGTTCCTACTTTGCCGCCGGCGTCCCTGGCTCCTTCTACCGCCGTCTGTTTCCGGCAAGGTCCATCGACGTTTTTCACTCCGCGTTTTCGTTGCATTGGCTCTCTCAGGTTTGTCATAATATTTGCGTGCTTTTTAAGTTCCATAATTTTTGTTTAATTATTATTATTATTATTTATTTTTGGTATTTGCATGGCATTGAAAATTTGAAAATTTTGACTTTTTTGGTGAAATTTAATTTTAATATTCCCAAAGTATTTATATTTTAAAATATATAAATATTTTTATAATTTTTTTAATCATAAGCTTCGAGGGTCTGATTTTAGTTCCTTAATTTTTTTTTAAAAAAAATTATATTTGTACTCATAAAATTTGAATATAATAAATATTTAGAAAATAAAAACGAATAAATTTAATTTGATTTGAACGTGTGGGTCCCACCGTCACCACAGGTACCGGAGAGCGTGGTAGATGCGAGATCGACGGCGTACAACAGAGGGAGGGTGTTCATCCACGGCGCAAATGAGGCGGCGGCGGCCGCGTACCGGAAGCAGTTTCAGACGGACCTTGCCGGATTCCTCCAAGCCAGGGCCCAGGAGCTGAAGAGGAGTGGGTCCATGTTCCTTGTCTGCTTGGGCCGTACCTCACTGGACCCCACCGACCAAGGTGGAGCCGGCCTCCTCTTTGGGACCCACTTTCAGGATGCTTGGGATGATCTTGTCCAAGAGGTACCTCCCCATCCCAAAAATTATATATTTCAAATTTTATTTATATATATAAATTTTTATAAATATAAGGACCAAATTGCAACTATTAAAATTTATTAAGGGCTAAATAAAATATATCTAAATTATAAGGACCAAATTAAAATTTGTGGTAGGGGCCAAAATGAGAAGTATAAGAAGCAAGAGACATTTTTTGGTGTAAGAAAAAAGAAATCCCGACAAAATAATCACAGCCGTTGATATTTTTGTTTCATACGGAACTATCTTACGTAAAAATGCAGCTGAATAATTCCCCCACCCCCTGTTTTATATCTCTCCTTTACCGGACCAAAAAGCAAATATCACTTTTTTTCAAAAGCACTTTAGAGATAATGATTCAGTGCTGCCGGTCTCACTGAACCCCTTTTTTTTATACTTTTATGATGAACATCTATTGGTCATGATTAAACCCCATCATTTCTACTCGTCTGATGTCCCCTCCGACAAGTCCATCCATCCGTCCACTTGTCGGAAGGAGAATGATTGTGTTCCCCCACAATATTGTATTATTATTGTTCATGGAATTGCATGCATTTCCAATGGAGAAGATTTTCATTTTCCTCTTTAATTAATTTTGGTATTCAGGGACTGATAAGCAACGAAAAACGTGATAGTTTCAACATTCCAGTATACGCACCGAGCTTACAAGACTTCAAGGAAGTCGTAGAAGCAGATGGTTCATTTTCCATAAACAAGCTTGAAGTTTTCAAAGGAGGTAGTCCATTAGTAGTGAACCAACCCGACAACGCTGCAGAAGTTGGTCGAGCTTTAGCCAACAGTTGTCGAAGCGTCTCTGGTGTTCTTGTTGACGCCCACATCGGCGATCGGCTCGGGGATGAGCTCTTCTCTCGAGTCGAACGTAGAGCCACAAACCATGCTAAAGACCTTCTCGAGAAGCTTCAATTCTTTCACATTGTGGCATCGCTTTCCCTTGCATAAAAACAACACCAAAATTAGGGTTTTTTCGCCATTTTCTCTCTTATTTTTGTTCATTATAACTTTGTTAGTGTGTTGTTTTGAGTCATTTTACTGACTGTGTAATGTTCATCTTGGCTTCTTGGAATCCCCAAAAGAAATATAGTAAATAGAAGCCAAGTGTGCATTGTAACCCTTCTCTTAGTTTAAGGCTTATTTGTATGTTCATAAATCTAAAAGGTCTCTCTTTGTATGCAATTGAAAGACTTTATAAAACCAAAGTAGTTGTGTATTTGTGTATGTACGTACCGGGACTATGTTCCATTGAGATCGGTGTCATGGGCTGGCAAGTAAGACCTGTTTCGAGTAGAGGAAGTGTAGGGTTATTTCGAGAGTATTATAACAATCGAGGCTTATGTTTCTCCTTCTTCGAGGTGGAGCTTTCGGTGGTTGAGCTACGACGACAATCTTCTTCTACTGGCACTCGACGACAACGACCTCCTTGAAACCCTAAAGGCATGGCAACATGGTGAATTTTAAAGGAAAAATCATAGAGAATCAAGCCCCATTTACCGACAAATCACAACCAACCCGAGAGAGTGTTCTAAGAATCAAACACCTTTTCTTCTATGGGGACTTCCTAAAAAAAATTGCAACCATAGTTTATCGACCACTAACCAGACAATGGGATTGGAGAGTAGTGAAGCTGCTCGACCAATAAGGAGAGGAACGAAGCCGCTTTACCGCAAAAGAGTGGATTAACTAAGGTGACAGAAGAAGTTCACCGACGATTCGAATGACGATTGGCCTCCTAGTACACTCTATGACTGCGAGAGTGGATTAACTTAAACAACACCGTGTATGACACTGCATGGACTGAAACCAAACAGAAAAGAATGACGATCCACAAAGCTTCAATGGCCGAAATCACCTTAAGAAGAACTTTATACTCTAAATCGATTGAGAGAAAATATTTACCGTGAGAATGTGAGAGGAATGGTGAAAATATTAACTCAATCGATCGTGAATGGTTAAAACGCACGATCTTTAACAACTCGCCAAAGATTTTGCAATTTCCATTGGTACCTCCAAGAATGAATAAAAAACTTACTCGTGACTTGATCAACGAAAACCATTAAATTTTTTATACTAATACAATAAAGTTAAAATGCGGTAATTTTTTTTTCAAATTTAACGACGTAACATATAACCGATTTCTATTAAAAAGGTAAAACAAATTAATAAATTCAATATTATTCTATAATAAAAATATAATACAAAGTTAGAAATCAAATTTCTTGTAGACAAATATTATCCTCCGATTGTAACGAATAAATTTTAGTTATTAAAATAATCGACAAAATTTATTTACTTTTTAAAATTTTATGAGATTTTAGTTATTAATGTAATCGACAAAATTTATTTATTTTTTAAAATTTTATGAGATTTTAGTTATTATTGTAACGCATAAATATATAAGATAAGATATTAATTCGTGTACCAAGCCCAAACCATAAAACTTAAAATAAAAAAAAGAGTATATTCTAATTTTGTCAATTTTATCCCTCCAAGATTTAATATCTAATATAATAAATAGCTTAAAAAGTAACCTAAAAATTCGGCGGTCGTGCTGTTGTTTAATTCCGAGTACGAAGATTCACCGACTCGGCGACTTCGGTGTCAGCGCTGAAGATCACAGCCGAGAAGAATCTTTGGTGCTTCAATTTCAATGGAGGGAATCGGATCCAGATTGGGCCGAGTCTCCTCCCGCTACGGTCCGGCCGCTACCGTCTTCAACGGCCCCGTCCGGAAGTGGAAGAAGAAGTGGGTCTTGGCTTCTTCCTCGTCCTCCGGTGTTGCTAATCAGTCCTCTTCTCACTCCCAATCCAATGCTCAGAAGCTTCTTCTCTGCCGCTGGACCCCGATTCCTCCGCCTACTTCCTCGGAAGCCGACGGAGCCGCTGCGCCGCCCGACGAGCCGCCCAGACGGAAGTTCCGTTATACTCCTGTAAGTCTAAACAACTATCCGAATTCTTATGTTAGTTAGCGATTGCGTTTGTGATTGTTGAATGTGAATTGGTTTTGACCTAGGGAGTGTCGCTGATTTCTGAGGGAAATTAAGTGAGGGATTTTTGGAAGTTCTTCGTCAATCTCGTATGTTGTTGATTTTTTAAGAACGATGCGATTCTCCGGACTGGTTTATAATAGTACTTTCGATTTCTAGTTACTGAGTATAGCATTCTCTTCGTTTTTGTATAATTTATCTTCTGAATTGATTAGAGTATAGGTCATTTTGACCTCTGTTTTTATTGTTGCCTATTCTTCTAGATTAGAGTTTAACTACGAGCAAATAATTTGGCTGTTTTGGTTGTGATGTGCAGATTGCTGTGCTGGAGGAAAAGAAAAACGCAGAATTGAGATGTGTTAAAGATGAAGTTAGAACAAAAGAAATGGATCAGTCTGCAGCAAAGACGGCTACTGTGAGCAATGAAGCTCAGGGAGAGCTAAATGTCAATGAGATTTTCAAGGAAGAATCTCAGGTAACTGACTGATTTCAACTTAGTTTGTTTATTGTTTTCTTGTGAAGTTTCCTTGTTCTTGTTCTTGCTCTCTGTCAATGGCTGCCTTCTTGGTGATTTCTGATATTGATTGTTGTTCAGTGTTTGGCTGGATTGACTTGTGTCAGATTCCAAAGAGCTCTGCCTTATGATTCTTGTAAAAGAGAATTATAGATGTATAGATCTTTTTAACAATTTGCTATTCCTTACACATGATTGGAACATATAGTTGACATAGTAATTGACCAGGCACAAGTATAACATGGTGTTGAGGAATCTTTTATGTTAATTGAAATGGTTACATGCTCATGTTGTTTATCAACAAACAATTAAGAACATGTAACTTGGTGTTTTTTTTTTTGGCTTCTCGAGTTTGTAATGGTGAAATCTCATATTCAAGGCAAATGTAGGAAGGTCAAGTAGTTGTCTGATGAGAATAGTTGAGCGCATGGACGGTCAAATAGTTGTCTAATGAGAATAGTTAGAGTGCATGGACGGTCAAATAGTTGTCTGATGAGAATAGTTGAGCGCATGGACGGTCAAATAGTTGTCTAATGAGAATAGTTAGAGTGCATGGACGGTCAAATAGTTGTCTGATGAGAATAGTTGAGCGCATGGACGGTCAAATAGTTGTCTGATGAGAATAGTTGAGCGCATGGACGGTCAAATAGTTGTCTGATGAGAATAGTTTAAAGCGCACGGACAGTCAAATAGTTGTCTGATGAGAACAGTTGTGGTGCGCTCAAGCTGGCTCAAATGCTCACAAATATACCGAAAGAGAAAAAAAAACTCGTCTTCAAGGGTTGGAGAAACATGAGTTGGTTGATTGGCACCAACTACATGTAAATATTGTAGGAGAGAAGAACTTTTTGTTACAGAACCAGATTTCTCTTTTTCATTCTGATCTCAGGGAACCTTGAGCAATGAGCACTTGGTAGAATCGAAGCCATTCTTTGCATACCACCATGGCAGACTCTAGGGATAAGTCATCAATTCACATACTCATGAACTATGACATAGTTTTCCAGATTAGCATAATCATAGAAAAGTTGTAGATTCTTCTCAAGAACTTGATGAACCTGAAACATTCTCTTGGCAGGAAAAGAGCAAGATTCTAAACAGCCTGCATGATGTAGGCAAGAACAATTTAGATTTGGCGTTGTGCTTGAACGGTCAGAACCAAGATTCTGCTGGTAAGAGCTGTTAGCATCTATGAACAAGACCGAGCTCGAGCTGGTTTTGTCGTATGGGAATGGTATAGCAGAAATTAGTCTGTAATGTGATGGTATCTCATCCAATGGTTAACTTGGAAGCACATTTTATTGTAGTTAGTGTTTGTATATGATTTAGGGCTAATGGGGGATGGATCAGTATATAATCTGGAAGAACCATTTGGGAGTTTGCTTGTGGAAAGTGTATTTATTCTTCCTGAATAATGTGCAACCAGAATGCTGTAGGAAGAACATGCCCACTTTTTCCATTTTTTAGAAGAAATTGTGTTCATGAAAATGTTTTCATTACACCATCGCCCATCACATTTGTTGATCTTGTTTTTTGTTCTTCGTTCTGTTGTTCAGAAACATAAACTTGAACTCCATAGCAGTTTCTATGTCTTCAGACATCATTCCCCGAGTTATTTTCCAATGCTCGAGTCACACCGACCGACTTCGGTTGGCCGAAGAACTCGTATAGCATTATACCTAGACTTTCATAGAGAGCATGAGAAAATCATATCCTCTCAACAACCAATGCAGTGTCTGTACCAAACCAAACTGTTATACTAATCAGTGATGAGTCCATGTCCTTCAAAAGGTTAGAAGCTTTCTTCGTCCCCATTCCTGCAATCAATTTCCATTCTCCATTCTCACAAAGTTTCTCACTTATTTTTCTCATTTATTTTTTATTTTTGTGGGGATCGAGGTTTTCTCCATTTTTGTTTAATTTTGTTCTCAACCACAATAACAATTCTTTTATCTAACAATTTTTTTGTTCTTTTATCTAACCGTTTTCTTTGTTCTAAAGAGAGTTTTAAATATAATTGTTTAAAGAAAATATTATAAAATATACTAATAAAAACAATAATATTCCCTATACTATTCCCTAAGGGCAAAAATATAATTATATTGTACCGATTCAAATTTCAATATTACATTATTGTTTTCAACAACTTATTTACTATAATAATAAAAAATCAATAATCGAGCGGAGCTGAAGTGGGAATGACAAATATAATTTATGTCTCTATCTCCATTTAGTTCTCTCTCTTCTCCACAAGGTCTCGGCCCATGAATTAAATAAACCCTTTCTTAAATTTGGTAAATAAATTTTGCTTGGCATATGTGAGCTAAGTACTACTTCCTTGAAGTCTTGCAAGCTCGGTGAGTACACCTTAGCTTAGTACTCACCCACCTAAGCAATCTAAACTACACTTTAATCAACAAATGAAATTTTGAACACAAAATAGAATTAAAATTTCTTTTTTAATCACGTGATGCACTCGAAAACTAATTAAAATCACGTAAAAACAAACTTATTGTGAACCTAAGAACTAATTTAACTTCAACTTTTTAAACTAATGAACTTTTAACATCGGAACTTAGATACAAAAACGTGAATAATATTCATGAATTCAAGCAAATCATTAAATTTAAAATTCTCATAAAGAGTATTGTATTCAAAGAAGCCATTAAACTTAACCTAGAAATAAATTATCAACGACCTACCATGGAGAATGAGATTCTACCCAAGAATTTGTTCATGTGGAATGAGCTTCTATTACCTATCTATAGCTTAAAAACCATATTGAGGTATTCTCGCAGTTTTAAGATTTCAATTGTTTTGTGAGATCCCACATCGGTTGTAGAGAAAAAACGAAACATTTCTTATAAGGGTGTGAAAACTCTCCCTGACTACGCGTTTTAAAACTGTGAGGCTGACGACAATACATAATGGGCCAAAACGGACAATATCTGTTAGCGGTAGGCTTGGACTATTACATGTTCCATGTTTTAATAGTAGTATGTTGCCGTTCCCCCATCAATGCCGACATTCCTCGTTTGTTGAGGAGTCTTTTGATTAGAGTAGGAATCTCGAGAAAGCGAAGCATACCTTCTCCCCAATAATCACGAGTATGTTGATACTCAAATTATTCCATTTGAGAGATCAAGTTAAAACAAATACGCAACAAAAAAAGATTGCATGTTTGAATTTTTACTCATAAATATTAAAAAGAGAAAAAAAAACACAAATTGCACTCAAATTTTGTGTATTACAAGAAAAGTTTTGAAATTGAAATGCACGTAGCCCTGAGGCGCGTGGGGAAGAAGGTGTACCTAGCGTGGGGATGCATACAACATACATCATACATGCCAAGCAAAACGTGAATGCTTGAATACATCCAACGCGCATTTTACGCGCGTGAAGCAACGTTGCAGAACAACAGCCAAGAAAGGACATTTTTTTAATTATTAGGTTTGTTGAAGAGCAAACGTTATCTCATACCTCAAACAAAAATAATTAAATAAAAACATTAATTTTGAAATTTGTTTGCTTATACTAAAATTTCTTCCAATTTACAAATAATTCTTATTATTTTGATTTCAAAATTTGTCAATTTTTATCTAAAATTATAACAATATTCGTAAAATTATAAAACAAACCATTGTAAAGAAAATGTGAGAAAATGAGCATAATATTTAAAATCAAATGATTAGTAAAAACGTACTAAAATAGACCCTAGTTGAAAAATACACAACTAAAATAGAAATTTTGAAAGTACAAAGACTAAAAACGTACCCGGAATACAATATAGACCCTATACTGACACGAGTCGAACCAAAACATACATTTTGAAACGTACCCTGATCACAATATAGACTCTAAACTAACACGAGTCGAACCAAAATAGACATTTTGAAACATACCCTGATCATAATATAGACCCTATATCGACACGAATCGAACCAAAATAGACATTTTGAGACGTACCCTGATCACAATATAGACCCTATAGCGACACGAGTGAAATCAATATAAACATTTTGAAACATACCATAATCACAATATAAACTCTATACCGACACGAATCGAACCAAATCAGACATTTTGAAACGTACCCTAATCACAATTTAGACCCTATACCCGAAACCCTAATCTAAAAGCATAACCACATCTAAAATACACTTTAAAAAGCCTCCATTTGAAGCAACCCAAGAGATCAAAGCAAGAATTAATGGAAAAAACAGGCTCCTCCTTCATCTTCCTAGCTTTCTTCCTCCTTCAAACAGTGAGCAAACATGAAGCCACCAAAGTTCCAGCCATCATAGTATTCGGAGATTCCTCTGTAGATTCAGGCAACAACAACCACATCTCCACCGTTCTTAAGAGTAATTTTCCTCCTTATGGCCGTGATTTCGACGGCGGAAAGCCCACCGGAAGATTCTCCAATGGCAAGATCGTTACAGACTTCATCTCTCAAGCTTTCGGAATCAAAGCTACGATCCCAGCCTACTTGGATCCAACCTTTAATATCACTGATTTTGTCACCGGGGTTTGCTTTGCTTCCGCCGGAACCGGCTATGATAACGCCACTTCTGGTATATTCGTAAGTCGATTTTTGTTCCTTTTAGAGATGTTCGTGGGTTGAATTGGGTCGGGTTGAGACATTTTTTAGACTCAACCTAATTGTTCGGGTTTTTTTAATTTAAACAACTCGTGAATCAACCCAATACCTAAAATTTTCATTTATTTGAACCTAACTAAATCCAAATCTATTCATAACCCAATTCAAACTGGATTGAATTGATCAATTTTTTCGAGTATGGAACTTTTTGAACTCTGGGCTTCCGTTTGATATTGGACTATGGAGCTCGATGACTATTTATAATAAAAGATGATAGGAAGCCTCATTATTATTTATAGTAAAAAATATGATATATATATATATATATATATATTATTTATTGGTAGTTATATCGGTTCAAACTACATCTAGGAAACTGAAATCATATATATATAATACTTTCAAAATGTAATCCTTAGTCAATATTCTCTCTTGCATTTTCTCTTTCCTATTTGTTTTTTTTTGTGTTCATCTAGATTAAGTGAGTGTTGCTGTACGATTCTAACACTTGATTCTTCTTGTACAGTCGGTGATCCCTCTATGGAAGCAACTCGAGTACTACAAAGAATACCAAACCAAACTCCGAGACTATCTTGGTGCTTCAAAGGGCAACGCCACCATAGCTAAAGCTCTCTATCTCATCAGCTTAGGCACCAATGACTTCCTCGAAAACTACTTCCTTCTTCCTCGGCGGTCGTCCAAGTTTTCCGTGGAAGAGTACCAGAGTTTTCTAGTGCGAGCGGCTGCGGAGTTTGTGCGGGAGCTATACGGGCTCGGGGCGAGGAAGATGTCGATCGGGGGACTCCCGCCGATGGGGTGCCTACCATTGGAGAGGACCTGTAGCGTGGTGTTTGGAGGTGGTGGTGAGTGTGTTGAGAAGTACAATGGAATTGCAAAGGATTTCAATGGGAAGTTGATGGGGTTGGTGGAGATGTTGGAGAAGGAATTGGGTGGGATTCGGATTGTGCTTTCCAATCCATTCGATGTTCTTTCTAATATGATTGATCATCCTAGCAACTTTGGTGAGTTCTTTCTTCAAATTCTCTTTGTGCTTTGGTTTTTTTCCAAACAAATTATACGATATGATTGACGGTTTTGTTAGGTTAGTGGTACGAGAGAAACTAAAATTAGGCGTGTTCAAAAAATTCTATGACTCGAAAAACTCGATCAAAGGATGGGATGGGTTATCAACTTATTTGGATTGAGTTCGTGTAACGGTCTAAGCCCACCGCTAGCAGATATTGTTCTCTTTGAGCTTTCTCTTTCGTGTTACCCCTCAAGGTTTTTAAAACACTCTACTAAAGGTTTACATACGCTTATAAAAAATGTTTTGTATTCCTCCCAAACCGATGTGGGACTCCCTAATCCACCTCCTTGGGGCCAGCGTCTTTGCTAGCACACCACCTCGTGTCCACCCCCTTTGAGCCTCAGCCTCCTCGTTGGCACATTGTTCGGTGTCTAGCTCTAATACCAACTTGTAACGGCTCAAAGGGGGTGGTTTCCCCCTCAAAGTTTTTAAAATGCGTCTACTAGATAGAGGTTTCCATACCCTTATAAAAAATACTTTGTTCTCCTGACACACCACCTCGTGTCCACCCCGCTTTGGGGCTCAGCCTCTTCGCTGGCACATCGCCCAGTGTTTGACTCTAATGCCGTTTGAAACAACTCAAGTCCACCGCTAGCAGATATTGCCCGACTTTCTCTTTTGGGTTTTCCCTTTTGAGCCGTTTTTGTTTGTGATGACAGGGTTTAGCAATTCAGGAAAAGCATGCTGTGGAACAGGGAGGTTTGAGATGGGATTCATGTGCTCAAGATTGAGTCCATTTACATGTGATGATGCCAACAAGTACGTGTTTTGGGATGCCTTTCATCCCACACAAAAAGCTCATTCCATTATGGCAAATCATATTGTTGAAACTTATCTATCTATCTTTCTTTCAACATAAAAAGTTTAATAAATAAATAAATAAATCCCTTTTCTTTTCACTTTTTTATTTATTTACGAGTTTACATAAACTATACAATTTTTTAAGACGGTTTCTTCTGTTTGTAAAAGTAAAATTTACAGGGTTGTGTATGTTTGATGTTAATGGTTTCACTGAGCTGATCGCTTGAGTTTATAAGTTGCCCTCATGGGCAGTTCCTCTCAAGGTCGGTCTCGTCTAATCAAAGTCAACTGACTCACGTAGAATATAGGGTGAGTTTTACCGAACTGATCACTTGAATCTATATGTTGTCTCTCCTATCTGCTTTTCTACGGATCGACTTTCCTTTTCCTTCAGATTGGGTCATGCCTTTAGGTTGTTTAAATAGATTGAGCTAGTTAGATGGATCTTTTGGAGTGATCCTCAAACTTGAAATTTCAACTTGGTCGAGTCAGCTTCCTTAATGAACAAAATAAGGTTCACAGCCTAAACCAACCCAACCATTTTTTTTTTGGGTTGGATTGGATAGCTGGATCGTTCAATTTTTTTTATAGTTATTTTAAAAATCGGTATTTATTCATGTTACATATATATCTAAAATCTCATAAAACTTAAATATCAAACATTCACGAGTTACAACATATCATAATACACTTTTTTTTAACCGAAAAAAAGAATGTGAACATGTAAACAAATTAAATTTTCAATTCTTCAAAATTCAACCCGACAAAAGAAATTGGGTAGGCTGGATTATTCGGGTTATCAAGTCATTTAAACACCCCAACCACTAATGACACATTAAAAAAAAAACTTTCGATTTTTCGCTCGCTCTTTAGAATATTTGGATTTTATTGAATTAATTGTTTATCGTTATTGTGGTCACTTCATGGGTTTCGGTTTGAATTCCTTTTTTCACTATTTCTAATATAATATAATACTTACAATGAAATAAAATAAAAAAATTTAAGATAATTATTACTTGACTTTCAAGATTATTTTACGTATAAGTAGGATTATTTTAAATAATTATACGCTAATAAACTAAGTCTAACCAAATTAATTCACCTAATTATTTCATTTTGGGCAAAAACCCACAAGATTTTGCATTTTATTCTTACCAAATATTATTATTATTCTCTTCCTTGTAAACAAAATATATCCTCCATTTTTTTAAAAAATAAAAAAAAAATTATAATTTTATGGAATTAGTTCAGAGCATGACTCTAATATCACTTTTTGGATAAAAAAAATCTCTTTAGTTTGTTTTTGGGTATGATTAAACATATATATTATTTTACTTTTGAGTTTCATCTGGAAAAAAGTTTTTATATTAATAAAAAATGGGAAAAAAACAATTGTTTACCTCTCCTAAATTTTCAATTTCTTAACTTTGTTGAAAAAAAAAACATTACTTAAAATTACAGAAAAGAGGAAATTACACCAACAAAAAAACACTAAAATTTTCTATTATTTAACAGAAAATAGATCAGAAAATTAAAAAAAAAAAAATACAAGGTAAAACCCAGGAAGAGAAAATAATACATGACAGGGGAGAAGGGGGCACTAATTAAACAAGAAAATAGAAGAATACAGCACACAAATACAAGGCAGTGCGAAATGGGAATTAATTAATTACGATGATAATAATAATAATAAAAAGTTAATGTGGGGTTTAAGAAAAACCAATGGTTTTGCCAAGCAGCCAAAGAACCAAGGATAACTCTATTCCAAAGATGGTGTGGAGTGTAGTCCTATCCAGGGTAAACCCGTATATGGTTATCCCAGCTCTGTTGTTCTCGAAGTACGTCACTGCATTCACCAACAACCAACCAAACCCATTAATCTATACTTAATTTCTCCTTAATTTTCAATTTAGATTAGGAATTTTGGGTTTACCTAAGGCCTGTCTCTTTTGGAACGAGATGGTGCTGTAAGCGTAAGCTGGGATCAACTTGGTGTTGTCCAGTTCATCTTCTTCGTCGCAACCCTCCTCCCCCTCTGATTCCTCATCGCCGCGCGGTGTCACCGGAAATATAAGGTTTCCGTCGGCGGAAGCGGCGGCAGCCATGGGGGTCTCCCCGTCTGTCACGTCGAAAGAATCCAACGTCGCACAGACGTGCCACTTGGCAGCAAGCGCCGTCACTGACTGCGCTTTGTGGGTGATTTTTGTGGCGCTCCGTAGTAGTATCATCAGACTTGTCAGAAGCGTCATCGAGCACAACTGCACCATATTTCATATTTATTTTTAATTCAATCTAAAATTAATTGGAAAGAATATAAATATAACTAAATAAATTCATAGCTGGCCGATATCGTGTTTCGTTCTCCTTCTTAATCGATGTAGGATCTTACAATGAACGTACCGCAAGTTCGCCGGCAATGTAGATGTTGAGGGAGGAGGACTTAGTAGTCATGAGTAGAGAAGTAAACTGGCTGCCGGTGACGAGGATCAACGACCACAATATGAAGGCGCGGTACCGGTGGCTGATGATTCTCAAGTGCCGTCTGATCCTCAAATGCTCGGACAGGACCGACCCCACGTCGGAGTCCACTTGGAATACGGTGGCGAAGTCCTGCAGCCGTAGGATCTGGAGGTCGCAGATCAGACGGAAGAGGATGCACACTAGGAAGATCACTGTGGTTCTGTACAGCCACGACAGCAGCTCCATGGTGCACGCGACTGCGTCACTCACTATAACGTTCCCCAGGAATGGGATTTGCGACGCGCCTGACGCGTACCACCAGATTTTGTACGCGCTCTCCGCTGCGAAGCATGGGACCACGAATGTTGATAGTACTCTCAGTGATCTCTGAAATAAATAAAAATATAATAATAATTAAATTAAATTGTCTTTTTCTTTTTCTTTTTCTTTTTCGTTAAGTTAATTTCTAAGCATTATTTGTCCCTAAAAATAATTTTTTTAATTGTTCTTTAATTTAAAAAAATAGTTTAAGCCTAATAATAATAATAATAATAAAAGGATATTATTTCTAAAAATAGAATTTGAAAAAATAAAACAAATTCGGAGAAGTTCATATTAAATGAGTCTAAACGCTGTATGAGTTCTTACCAGAAACAGAAAAATACCGCAATCAAAGGCAAAAATTTCCAAAGAAGTTGACAGGCAATTGAATGGACAGAAAACCGAATTAAACCAGCAGATTTGTCCAAAAGCTAGATATTAATCCCTAAATCTTCACAAATTCAAGCTCTCTTTTAACTTCCATGGAAATTTCTCTAACAATTTAACTTGAATTCAAATTCAAGAACAAAAACGATTGAACTAATCAAGGAATCAGAATCCAGATCCAATCAGTGGAATGAGAAAGAAAGAAAGAGATAGATGAATTTCGACTTGGAATGTAACTTACATTGAACTTGTTTGTGTATCCTCTTCTCACAGTTTCGCTTTCATCACAGAGCCTATCGAAGAACAAGAATCTCCTAAGTCCGTACCTCCTGATGAAATTCGAAAGGCAGAGGAAGGAAACCGTCGCCACACTGCTGAGCGACAATTGAACGACGCGATCGAACGGCCTTGCGTGATGGCTATCACAGGAAGAACAGGCGAGATGGAAATGCGACGTCGCTGGAACGACGATAGCGAAGAGGAAGAACATCGACCACGACAATCCAGCGCTCCAAATGTCCGATTGATCCACGCACATCCATCGCAAATACGATCTGAAGCTATGCAATTCGTCCTGAGCGTGAGAGGCTGAGCGATTGAACACCTTCGCCTTTCTGCTAATCAACGCCTCGCTGCTGGTATCGCCCATGGCGATTGCGAGCGAAACTCAGGATTGTTGATTGTTCCTCCCTCCTCTGCTTGATTTCTTCGATTTTTGTAGAAATTGATAGGGATGAACAGGATTGAGATTGGATTGCTTGATTGAAGACGATGATAAGGAAATTGGAATTTCTTTTACTTCACCTTTTATAGGTTTGATTTGTTGAAGGTTGAATGAGAAGGGATTTGCAGAGAAGAATGAAAAAACTTCGCAACAATTGAACCCTTTCAGGTTTAGGGGTTTTTTATTTTTATTTTTATTTTTATTTTTATTTTCATTTTTATTTTGTTCAAAGATACAAATGGAGGACGGTATGTGGCCAACATAAACAAATGAAGGATCACAGCCATGGAAATGACACGTGGCGATGCTTAATTCATTGCTCTTTTATTTTTATTTTTTTCGTTTCAAAGTCTTTCTAAATTATTTGAAAATAGTGAAATTTATTAAAATTTGATCTTATAACCTAATCAAATAAATAACCTATTGATTGAATTATGCTCGATTTATGGTTATGTGTCGTATCGGTTATGGTGGATATAAAAAAAAATACATTTTAAATAATTTATCTACTCATGGCTAGCTCACATATTCTCCCGTGTCACATCGTGTCAAATTCTTGAAATATTTTTAAAGTTTAACTTTTTTTATACTTTTTAAAGTATAATATGCTTAGCTTAATTTTGGAGTAATTCTATATTTATGCATAAATGATACGGGAGAATAGAGCTATTAAGTGCAGAATACAAATTCTAAATCTCGATCAAAATCTAGGACATTAGACATTAATATATTTATTTATTTATTTATAGAGAGGATTAGAAGTGGATAGATGTTAAATATTAATATTAAAGAAAAATTCCCCATAATTAAGCATGATATGATATAATATAATGTGACATAATTGTTTATGATTAATTGGAGAGTCATTTTTAAACCTTGGACTTCCACATGGGCATGTTTGGTTTATATAAGAGAATTTCAAGTAAAACAAGCAATAATATTAAATTACATAATAATAGACAGTTGGCATAAAGAACCAATTAAAATCCACCACGTGGGATGCCTGAGATCGACCGATCCAGCGATTCATTTTTTAATTCAATGCTGATTTCCAATCGACAGCGGCTGGTTCGGTGGGTCAATGCGCAGTTTTCTTGACTTTTAGGTGATTACGTGGGCGATTTTTATTGGTTGGGTTTTCTCTTTGTCTTTTTTTGGTTATTTAATCATTATAAAGTAATTAAATTACATTTTTTTTTATTTATAATGTTTTAAAACGTTTCATTAAACGTATAAGCTTTCAATAAAATTGAAAGTTGATATGAAATTAAAATTTTAAAATTTGGTAGATATTTTTTAAAGTTAAATGACGAAATAGGTATAGGTCAAAGTTCGTGGACTAAACTTATAATTTAATTTTATAATTTGTGTCTATAGAATAGAGGTGTTGATATGGCTCGAGAAACTCGATCAACCCGATCGACCCCAACTACCAAACTCAAATTATAATTCTGGATGGGTTGGGTTAGATCTTTTTTTCGGTTTGAGTTGGGTTGAATTTTTGAAACATCGAAAATTTAAGTTTGTTCACAGGTTGACATTGTTTTAGTCATGTCAGCCTAACCAACTCGAAAATAAGGCTACAATAGCACCCAACTAAACTCTATCTTACTTTTAAGATTGTTATGAAAATTAAGAATATTTGACATTTATAACTAATGTTAGAGAGACGTTATGATTTGTGAATTTTTTATATTTGAGGTTTACCAGATTTCACTTATTAACGTAAAATAGATAGTAAATAAGTAAAGTTTTTATAAATGATTAAAAAAAAAAAGGAATAACCCGACAACCCAACCCAACTCAAACCGAACTAAACTCAACTCAACCCAACTCGAAAATAGAGGGTTGGTTTGAATTGGGTTGTGAACTCTATTTAAGTTGCTTAGGTCACCAATCCAACCAACTCGAAATTTCAAATTGGTCCAAAAGATTTTCGTAACTCAACCCAACTCGAAAACAAAGGGTTGATTTCAGTTGGGTTGTGAACTCGTTGGTTAGGTCACCAATCCAACCAACTCGAAATTTCAAGTTGGTGCAAAAGATTTTCTTAACTGAACCCAACCTAACACGTGTACGCCCCACATAAAGTTACGGTAATTTTGTTCAATTTATAACTAATTTTTATGGTATAGTTGAATTTGGTATGTTTTGAAGTGTTTAGGAGAAGAATAAAAAGAAAAATTCTAAAAAAGAAAAAGGAATAATATAAAGATAATACATTAATGTAAAATTATATCTTATATTATACAATTCCCTCCCCTTTATTGATTCAACCCTTTAAAGCTTAGGGTTACTTGAAAATAAATAATAAAGATTGATGGGATTAATTGGGAATAATTAATAATAATAAATTCTCAAACCTTTAAGAATACTTAAAAAGATGCTTTTAAATTAGTATAATAATTGTAATTAAGACATGATTAATAAACTAAGATATGGCTTCACATGCACTCCAACACAAAGATCCTTGTTTAGTTGTCTGGTTTAAAGTTAAATATGAAAATAATTTAAGTTTAAATACTTTTAAAATATATATTTTAACTTTAAAAAGTGGTTTATACGGTTAATTTTCAAAACTCAATCGTGAACGAACCGGGCTTTTTGAATCGTACGTGTCTTACACATTTTTGACATATTCGACAATTTTGTTTGTATGTGTTTCAACTACGAGGATCAAAACAGAGAGAAAAATGAGAGGTATTTGATCTTCTTGTGTTAACTTACTAACCACGGACATTCATGACACATATCGTTCGACACTGCATGAAGAATCGAGTATGTGAAAATAGTCTTAGCATTGACTTGTGTTCGTAGTTTGATACTTTCACCACAAAGTGTTTGTGAGCTGAAACGAAGGTAGAAGTGACAACTCGCTTTTTGTTCCAATATGCTCTATGTCACGGTTGTACATTTTCAATTGTGCGACTTCATGATCTTGACACGCTCATGACAAACTGTAAGGGAAACTCAAACCCCATGAACATTTTTCGCCCAACTTTATGACTTCGTCGAAAGGTTTGGCTTCTGCAACCGAACCCAACTCTGCAACTCCTTTCGAGCTTTCACAAATTGAAGTGAGGTTCTGTAACGGCCCAAGTCCACCGTTAGCAGATATTGTCCTCTTTGGGCTTTTCTTTGTGAGCTTCCCCTCACGGCTTTATAACTTTGGGCTTTTCTTTGTGAGCTTCCCCTCAAGGCTTTATAACTTTGGGCTTTCCCTTATGGGCTTCAGTATCTGGATGAGCACCGATTCCGCTGTGTAACTTTGAAAGAAGCGTTTTAAAGCCTTGAGGGCAAGTCCAAAAGGAAAAGCATAAAGAGGACAATATCTGCTAGCGGTGGGTCTGGGTCGTTATAGGTTCATAAGTGCCTTCATTGTAGCAACAAATTGTGTGAAAAGGAATTATGAGTCGTAGTACAACATATATTCGTCAAAGAACATGTAGAATATATATATATATATATTAATTTTAGATTCAGTTTATCGTGGCAAAAGGGAAGCAAAATCCATCACTCTCACACATCGTGGTTCGGAGAGAATAAATTCTCCTACATCTATGGGTGATAGCTAATAGCTATAACCAAAGTGTTTACAAGTGTATCTCTCACACTACAAAGTCTCAGTTACAAAACTTCTCACAATGGACTCTAGACAAACACATAATGACACTGACTCTCGTAACAATGCTAGACGAACCTTGCATAGGAAGACTCGTGCTCATACATGAATCAAGACTGATATGGGACGTTAAAATATGATGAATTTGACAATTATTTTTAATAAAAAGAAAACATGACCCGATAATAAAACCTAAGACGATATACTCCCGTTAAACAAAGAGCTACTCCGCCGAGCAGCGATCCTTCGATGAATACAATGGCTTCCACCGTCCCTTCGGTGTGGTTAACCATATCCACACATACCATACACACATCGAACACGAAAATGACATTTATTCCCACATCTCCCACAATTAAATCGGCTAATGTTTACATCAACACACAAACCTCTACAACATCGTCGCGGAAACGGGCAGATCTTACCACAAAACCCGCAGTTTTCGACGTCGGACCGGACATCAACACATCGATGTTTACAACACTTCATGATCTTCTTTCTCTTCCATCCATCATCTTCATTCTTCCAACAGAAGTGTTGTTTTTCGGAGCAATTATGCTTTTGAAAAAGCTCAATATCGCCGTCGTCGTTGGTGTAATCGTGGAGCTTGTTGTTTAGCCACGGGGACGAGGGTAAAGCTTCGGCTTGGATGAGGAAGAAGAGGGAGAGGAGAAGGGAAAGATGGGCTAAGCTTGAGAGAGGCATTAATGGAGGGTTTTGCAGAAGCTTGTAAGGATGAAGAAGAAAGAAGGCTGTTTTTTCATGTTTTGGTTGAATAAAAATCAGCCTTTTTTATACTTTTCTTATTATCAGTTACGCCATTGCTTGAGCTTCAAGGAATTAAACTCTTGGGAGGGAAATTGGGAGATAAAAAGGAAAAGAAAGATAACTTTTTTTAACTTTTTTTTTTTAATTGAAAAAGTAAGAAATTAAATTTTATAATTTTAAAAATTCACGAACCGACATATATTGTCCTCTAGTATGTTTCGTTCTCTTCCTCAACGAATGTGGGATATCACAATCCACTCTCATTCAGGGCTCAACGTCTTCATGCACCCCCCCTTTAGGGCCCAGCGTCTTTAGTAGGACTCGTTCCTTTCTCCAAATGATGTGGGACCCGCCAAATCCACGCCCTCCTCCTACACCCCCCTTTAGGGCCTAGCGTCCTTGCTAGCACTCGTTTCTTTCTCCAATCGATGTGGGACCCCGCCAAATCCACGCCCTCCTCGTGCACCCTCCTTTAGGGCCCAGCGTCCTTGCTAGCACTTGTTTCTTTCTCTAATCGATGTGGGACCCGCCAAATCCACGCCCCAACTTTTAACCCTTATAAAGGGTGTTTCGTTCTCCTCCCCAACTAATGTGGGATATCACAATCCACCCCCCTTCAGGGCCCAGCGTCCTTACTGGCACACCGCCTCATGTCTACCCCCTTCGGGGAACCGCCTCCTTGCTAGGAGATATTGTCCTCTTTGGACTTTCCCTTTCGGGCTTCCCCTCAAGGCTTTAAAACGCGTCTACTAAGAAACAGTTCCCACACCCTTATAAAGGTGTTTCGTTCTCCTCCCCAACCAATGTGGGATATCACAAATTAAAAAAACTATTAGACCTACAAGAGTTAGAAGTAGACTCATAGCATAAATGTGAGCCAGATCGAAAACGAGAGTCAAAATTGATTACTTTTTTATATTTCTTTTTATCGATTTAATTACACTATTACTTATTTTTATACTTTAATTTTTTAGATGAAGGAGAAATGCATATTCATTTTGTACGAAGGTATTTGGAATGAAGAGAGAAACTACTATACCGAAAGCTGATTGAAATAAAGTGTCGTGTCGAGAGCGACCTGTGATGAATTACAAGGTCGAACATATCAAATTACAAAAGTAAAATATAAGTCGGAGAATGAATCCACTGTACAGTATATCGTTAACGACAGCGATGTCTAGTTTCTTCTTAAACGTTCAAATCTCTCAAAAGGTCAACTATTCATAACCACCTAACATAAGTAGTGTGAATGAAGAGAATACGAGATTTAATAATAATAAAATAGTAAAAAGTGTGGGCCGCTGATCTGGGCTTTGAGGGCTCACAAAATAGACTTAGTTTTGTTGGGCTTGGGCCTAACTATTTGGATTTAATTTTATTTAATTTTGACCCAAATTTCATATGACCAAATTAAGTTTAATTATTGGGTGAAATGGTTTTTGTCTCCAAATTAAATTTCGGTTAATATATTATTAATATTAATTTGATTAATTTTATCCATTGTGACTCACCAAAATTTTCTTTTTTGTTGACTTTTGACTTTTAATCTCAAATATGAATGGATGTTTTGATGATAATAAACCTACGTTTAATTATTAATAATTATTAGTATTTTTAAACTGTTCATAATGTAAAATTGAGAATAACAATTCCAACGCCTTTTAAATCACTCAAATCAGAGCTAAAACGAAAAAGTTATAGCGGAAACAAAATGAAATAAAAAATATCCATGACACAATAAATATATATATATATAATAATTACCAAATTTTGATAAAGAAAATTAATTATATATAATATTACATAATATATTATTTGAATTAAAAAATTACTCGCATTATTATTTTAATATTATATTATTATATTTATAATAAATTTTAAAATTTTAATTTATTCTCGCATTATTTATTATATTATATTTATAAAATTTAATTTAACTATTACCCACATTATTATTTATTATTTATTATTATATTATACTATTAATGTGAAAAGGATTGAACTTGGTTTTAAAATTAGAAAAGAGAGCCGTATAGCAATTTGCACTTCGAATTAAAAAAAAAGAGTCCATAAAGTTTTTTATTAAAATTTGAAAGAAGCGCTCGAAGAGTTGGATAGGTCGAATTTGACCGAACCATAAAACTATGGTTATATTTTCTAAGTTTTTACTATTTTATTTCAAAATTATTATTGTAATTTAGGCGATGTTTTAAGTTTTTCATAGTTATATAATTTTTTGGTATTAATTATGATTTAATAGTTAAAAAAATTAAACATGGTAGATAATTGAGGCATATCTTTTTAATGTTTCTATAATATTGTATTAAGGAAGCCGTAAATATATTTTAAGAAGAAATTGGTGTCCGTTCATATCCAATTCATGGGCCCACTATTATATTTATATTTCATCAATTAATTTGACCCGTTAATTCATATTTATTTAAAAATGTACGCCCCACTTTATTTTAATTCAAAATAAGCCTTATTTCAACATTTAATTCGTTTATTATTATTATTATTATTATTATTATTATTATTATTGAAGTTGAGGGTCAAATTCATGTTCCGAGGATGAGAGAGAAAGCCCGATTTGACCACAAAAATTCTCCCTTTTATTATGTCATCACTTAAAGGCGGCGGCTGGATTAATTTAATAAACTTCTACAAATAAATCGTTTTCTAATTAATTATATATATCTTTTAATTTCATTCCATTAAAATGTTAACTTTTAATATTTTTAAAAATATTTTTATTTTTAATATAACTTCTATTAAAAATATCAAACTTATTGAATAATTCAAGTTTCAATATTATAATAAATTTTCAACATATTTATTAAAAAAAATTTATAGAAATTTCTCTTCAAAATATATACATATAATATGATAGAAAAATCTCTTTCCACTTTTTCTCCCGTGTTCCAGTCGAGGGCCCCATCCACTTTCTCTCCCCTTCTCGGTTCCATTCGAAGGCCTCATCAATTTCCTCTGTCGTTCCTCGTTCCATTCGAGGGCCCCACATTTGCATGCTAAGAGCATTTAAAAGAAAAAATGTTTTTTACTTCACTAGGAAATACTACACTCCAAAAAAATCATTCCAAATTAACTCAGTTCATTTAATTTAGATGAAAGTGTCAAATTCTAGAAATGAAATTACGTCATGTCTTACATCATATTTTGATTGAATAGTCATTTTCGCTATGCTTTGATTAAATGGTCATTTTCACTTTACTTGTTACTCTGCGACCTTCCATTCCAATAGAGATAGAATGATAGAGATATCAAAAGAATATGGCAAAGATATCAAAGGGATATACCAGTTTCTCTGCTGGCTCAACGTCTTTTGAATCTTGTCTTATGCATCAAGTAGTTGGTTCATAATAGATTGACATTCGGGAGCTAGGAGGGTCTATCATGACAAAACTACCCTTTTCACGGTAGGGAAAGGTAAAGCAGGAGCTGCATATGTCCACAGTGATCAAGGCAAAGCAACACCTTTAAAAGAGGTTGGTTTTTTTAAAAGAGGTTGGTTTTATCAAAACTATTAGACCCACTTTTGTTAAAGAACAAAAATAAGAGCTCTTGGTTTAGCCGCGTCGATTCGTACGGCTCCTATGACCTCGTCTTAGAATTTATAAGAATCAAAAGTGGAAGCTCCGGAAAACACTTGTAGAAACTATTATTTCACTTGATGTACCAAACATACATATATGAAATACAACAAATGTCCTCCTATCAAAGCTTATAGGAACAGCCAAGCTTCCAACCAAAGACCACAGAGTAATTATTCATAGCACCACTTCTACTACTCACACACATAGTTTCCACCATCATACACAGTTATAGTTATTATTCATCACTATCAAACCATCCTTCGAAGAGTAGTCGCTGCATTGCTAAACTAAGCATTCCTGCGTACCGGTCACCGGGAGTCGACGGGAGCCATTTTTGGCTTCCACTTTCTTGACGCAAACATCACTTTGCTCCTTCGGGCAACTCGGCCTACCTTCAGCATTTTCGGCATCGCCTGTATTGATGACTTCAAAGATGAGCGCACACACTTCTTGAAACCTCTCTTCTGATAGGGACACCTCCGCGAGGAGCCTCCATGCATTTTCCTCCGACGCCTCTTCATAATCCTCCTTCCTCTTCAATACCATGTGACCGCTTATCTCCCAAACAGCTGGGTTCACTTGGGTGTCGAGGAGCTCTGCCCTCACTTCCCCAAGTGCTTGTTTCTCGGCATAACACTGTTCGTTGTGATCGGTCAGGTCGGAGTAATAATAAGAATATACATAATCGTAAGAGTGAACGATGTCATTCGAGAAAATCAGCTTACCTGTGGAAGAAGAAAGATCCGTTGCCCACAATCAGCAATTAAGACATTGAATGGAATGTTGTTTTCTTGAAGGCATATGCAGGCATCAGAAACCGCGTTCGATAGAGCTTGCAAAGAATTCCCGCCTTCGAACACAAGCCCTCTGACTGGATATTTTAGCAGTTCAGAGACCAACACTCCGACATCTTTCAACGTGATTATTTTCTTCATCGGCGCCTTCTCAATCGGGAAAGGGACCGCCAAGTAATATGCCTAATTTAATATTTAGTTAATTCACATGTTCTAATGTCATTCAGCTGCACTGATCTTGGTTTTGAAATGCATATTAGAAGGGTAGAAATAAACCTGAAAGTGAAGGTGATTGATGGTGGCAAATGCGCCCAAGCTGTTATATCCGAGTCGAAAGTATGCATTCCCGGCCTCCGCTGCCATGTGAAGAGCAAGCAAGAAGCTTTCTCGATCGATCATTTGTGGCAAACACTCAAGAACACGCGGGATCAAAAGAACATGTCCATATTCAATAGGACTGACCTGTTGACACATAATAAAAATGATCTTAAAAAACAAGTATACATAAGAACTTAATCCAAAAACATGAAGAACAGATACAAGTGCACACATTAATGGCAACCACGCTTGGAGAATTTTCGACATCGACCGGAGCATCCGGAATAAACTCTGTATCACCATTTTCATTTGGTTCAAACCGAAACAGGACCTCTTCTTGCCCAACCTTCGTGAAGTTGAATTTGTTACCATCAAAGGGCTGGAGAACCTTATCAACTCGAAACTCAGTCGGCCTCTTCTTCAGATGGCGCCCCTCGTTCAACTGGGCAATGAAACCATACTTCCCCGGAATCACCTACATGAAAATTCACGAAGATATTGAGAATATATCCACATCCCAATTAAAAGATCATCTTGTTTCATAAGTTCATGTAAAACTCAAACCTTAGTTTCGCAAGCAGTGACGTCGTAGCGAAAAAGCCCACGCTGCACCCGATCCTCCCACTACAATAATGGCACACCCTTTATAGATATTGAAACATAAGCATAATTGACAACCAAAGCATATTCATCAATAAACTGACCTCCCCAAGAAGCAGTGAGTCAAGAAAAGCAACAGGAGGAACACTGTTCTCATATTGGCAGCACAAGTCTTTTGAACAAGTTATCTTGTTAAGCTTCTTGAAAGCATACAATGGAATCTTGGCTCCTAAAACAAGAACAAACGACCCGGATTTTCAATCAATCATAATAAGCCAAGCAAATCATCAAGCATGTTGTTCAAGAAGGTCTTCAAGACTAACAAAACGGCCATAATTACAGCCCCAATACCCACAAAAGGAACAAAATCATTCTAGACTATGAATCAAGAATTCAACAAAGTAAAGCAAGAAGAAAATACCCAATTTCGGTAGCTAGGCATTTTAACAAATACCTTCAATGCAACACTTATTGAGACAGTTCCGGCCGCATCCACCTCTGCGAGAGACTTCCTCAGCCTCATCCTTCTGGTAATTAGATACCACGGTAGGAACGCGCTTAATACTCAACATATCGACTGCTTCTAATTCAATTCAATTCAATTCAAATCGAAAACCAAAATCGCCGCCCAAAAGAAAAAAGAAACGCGAACAGAAACTTCCTGGCGTTAAATCTAAAATCGATAGAGCTAAAAAAGAATAGGGTCCTTAAAAAAGGTAATAGGAGGAAGAGATGAACGAAAAACCACCGCCGGCGAGGAAAAGAAGATCGGAAGGACTACCCCCTTCGGAAGGCAGAGCACCACGCCCGCCGTGCGGCGAAGGATTGGTTGGAGTTATACAACCCTTTCGTCGTACAGCCCGGACATGAATGAACAGCCGGGAAACTACGTGTATAGCCGTGATGTCTACAACTTGACAAACCCGGGTTTTACCCCCACTGGAAAAATCCCTTGAGAGAAATGGCTTCTAGTTTTGCGATCTTTCTCCTCCGTAGCTCAATCCAACGTACAAGTTCCTCAAAATCGAAGGGGGGTGTTGATTGTGATGCGAAATTTGCAGAACCCAGAAGGGGAAACGGAACAGGAAGACGAAGGAGAAAGCGAGAGAGGGAGATGAAGAAGCGACGAAGGGTAAAGGGGGTATCAATGTGGGGTTGAAAGTGGCTGAATGAAGAGGGAAAATGGCGGAGATTGTAATTATATAGAGGAAGATAAGAGAATGGGTCGAGGTGAGGAAATTTCTGTGGTGGAAGAATGGCGGTCGGTGTGGCTACCATTCAGCCATGAATCTCTACCCCAAATACACCATGCCCCATCGACCAATCTTAAATTCTGGTAATTACAAAATTAATTTAAAAATTGCCTAAATTATATCATATATATAATTTCTTTTCGAAATTGTAATATTACTATCAAACACAGTCCGAATATTAGACAAAATAATCTAAATATTCTAAATTTTCAAGTTGGTTGGATTGGTGACTCGATCCACCTAAATAAATAACATAGGGTTGGATTGGATTAGTAACTGGAACAACCTAAACAGAGTTCACAACTCAACCCAATATTAATTGGACAGTTGGATTGTTTTTTTTTTATTATTTAAAAAATTATATTTATTATAGGTTACATTACTAACTAAAATCTCATCAAACTCAAATATCAAACATTTCGCTATATTATTTGGTATTTTTGTTTTCTATTTTTATTTTATTTTATTTTATTTTAGGATTTAAGAAAACATATTTATTCTTAACGATAAATTTTTCTATTTTTAAAAACTAAAAAAAATAGCTTTTCTCAATTTAGGAAGGGAATCTGAAAGCCATAAAGAGGGAATTGTTTTGTTTTGTGTTGACCTTCATTTTGAGTTCAGTTATGTTCATGAAGAAGGGCAATAAATGTCATTTATGTACTCGAGCACCAAGTGTTCGTTCATCCTCAAACCATATTTTAATGGGAGAGGTTCTGCTCTGATACCATCTATAATATCTCACGCTAGTATTCATATAAATTTGGAGTTGGATTCATTATCGGATAGTTTTAACATTTTTCTGCTTCCATTTGTCACGTGACCATTTACCTGTTCGTAAGTGCTTCTAAGACTAAAAATTATTCTCAAGAGGTCGTCCGAGGTAGAATTACTCCAAATCAGACATACCCAACTCTAGAGTTTCTATTATTTTAGCCATAAAAAAATAAACGTGCACTAAATTTTTCAGAATCCGAAAACTAAAGATCAAACAGGATCTTAGTATTCAAAATGTTTAAAAGAATCGACAAAATATTAATCTTTGAAATTTGAGTCAGATGTCTATTTCGTCCATGAAATTTGAAAATTATCGCTTTTTGGTCCCCCTAAATTTTGAAAAACGATTCTAATTCTCACATCATTTTTTATATAGTCAACTACTAACGGTCAAATATACTCGATGAACATTTATAATTATTTTTCAAATCAGAGGGACCAAACGTGTAAATTTTTAAATTGTATGGACCAAATACACATCTAGCTCAAACTTCAAGGACTAAAAGTATATTTGGCTCGGAATAATCTTAGCTCAACACATGTAGAGACGAGAGATCAAACCTCAACCTTAAAATGATAATATGTGTCTTATCTATTGATTATATGTTTAGGTCGTAAAATTAATCAATTTTTTAGTTTTAAAAAAATATTAACGCTTTAACGAGTTGTTTGTCAATGAAGTTAGGGCGAAAAAATATTATTTAACAGCAATCAAATGAACGATGCATTCATATAAATAATATAAATTTATTTTAAAATTTCGTGTCTAAGTTTTGAAGTTAATGGAATATTTATCTCACTCAAAGATCGAGAATTAGCTAAAGATTACGTATATATTATATTGTATTATATTATTTTATTTTATTTTATTTTATTTATCGAGAATTTTAGGAATTATTCTGACATTCATTACTCTAAATTTTCTCGTGGCTTAAGGTCTAAATTCTTTTGGACTCGTTCAATAGACTTAGACTTAAATTTAAGCATAGACCTTTGGTTAGAAAGGTTGAGACGAGGTAAGCAGAAATAGAAAAGTCGTTCCATGTTTATGTCTTCTGTTTCAATTTATATCCCGTGAAATTTTTTATTTAATTTCACGGATATCAAAGCGGGTATGTCTAAATTTAGAACACATATCAATTTATGATTTTGTTACAACAATTAATATTACATCAATTAATTATTACTAAAAGTTTATATTAGTTCGCTAAATTAGTTTAAGCAACATCTTAGTTTATTATCAATTTGAATAAAATAAATAAATTAGTTATTTATTTATTTTATTTTATTTCAAAAAATATGCCCAAAATGAATTCAAAATATATTCATTTGAATGTTCATATTTCCAAGGGATTGACTTAGGAGATTAATTATTATTTTTAATATACTCTAAAAATATGGATAAACTATTTTTTTTAAAAAGAAAAAAATGCTACAATTTTAACTTTACTTAAATTACAATTTGACCCCTATAACTTTTAGATTTGTCGATATAGTCCATCAACGTAAAAAAAAAGTCTAACAAGTCTTAACTTTCAAATTTGCACGGAAATTGGTTTCTAAAATTTTAATTTTGTGTTTAATATGTTATTAACTTATTTGACATTTTTAAAATTTATATGTTTACTAAACCTAAAATTAAAAGATTTAGAATCTCGTTAGACTGAAATTCAATTTTATTTTTAATAAATATGTTTTAGAAATTTATTAAACACAAAATTAAAAATTAAGGGATCGATTAGATATATACATTAACACCGACCTGTTTATATTAAATTCAATAATTTCTATATCTTTATTTAGGGATGGATATTCATATTCACATCAATATTTAGTAAAAAATTAAAAGTTTGTTAAAAGGAATAATGTGAGAACTTTTGGAATATTCCTTAACAAAAAGTGTGATTTGTTGGAATGTTTTAGTTCTTTCTTCAAATTGATTATTTTGGTTCTTTCTTTCATATGGCTTAGGGTTGGCCGAGTTTCTTTATTTAAACTTCTTAAATTATTTTAATAATCTTAAATAATCACCCAATTATTATTTTCAAAGAAATTAGGCATGTAGGATGATCATGTGTGTATGTATTGTAGGTAGTGGAACGGAGTCCAATCTTTAATGTTATGATTTGGTTCATAAACCAACTTATTCTCGAGTATGTCTGTTGGACTTTTTTGATCGATTTTTTGCTTGTTTATCGTGTTAGGTGAACCCTGGTTGATTTTATTGAAGATTGATCAAAGTTTGAAAGTTTCGTGCATTTCAAATGTATTCGAGTTACCTTCAAAGAGGCTTTGGTCATCGAAGCCTTTTTTTTATAAGTGAATTTGAAGTCCTATGATTTGAAAGTCTTTATTTTGTGAACATTTCTCTTGAATATCTTAATTTTTTAAGGAGAATTGTTTGGGTTCTATTTATTCTTGAATATATGGGCTTCGCTTAAGTGATTTTTGGGCTCAACTATTGGGCTTGGGCTTTGTTAAATTTAGGCTCTGCTATTGGGCCTTGGACCTTTTTATTAGGGTCCATGCTAACCCGTTTTGATCAAACTCAAATTAGTTATTGGGTTTTGAAAAAGAACAAAAAAAAATACCTTTTAACTTTTTTTAAAATATGGCAAAGACATTTTTTCTAATTTTAAAATAGAATTCCTAAATGACAAAAATACCCTTTAACGCAATTTCAATACAAGATATTAAAGTTATTCTATAATTATATTCCATCTAGAATTCAAATGAAAATGTATTTAAAAATAGAAAATATATAATAATTAAAATTTGATACATATTTTAGATTCATAAATACCAAAGGAATCGATTTTGTACGGTATGATTGTAGGGATAGATTTTTAGAAAATGCTAAATTACAAATTCAGTCCATTTAGTTTATATTTAAATAAAAATTTCATAAATAATTGACAATATAAATTATTTATGAGCTTTTATTATATTATAAGGACAAACTCGAACGTCTAGAATCACATGGACTACATACTAACATTTATAAATTATATGACCAAAGTTGTAATTTAATTTGAAAAATATATTACAACATGGAGAATATTTCTATTAAATAACCCTAAGTTTAGAAAAATTTCAGTTAATAACAATGCATGACAGAAATAAAATAGAACATATGGCATAGACGAATATTATATTAATAATTCAAGGAGTGTTTTTATATAAATTGAGTAATTTAAAGTGATAAAAAATGCTTTTAAAATATATATATATATATATATATATATATATATATAAAATAAAAAATAGTGTTTATTATTGTGATTATGAATTCTAATTTAGTGACCAAATAAAGTCACCACTATTTACCCACACAAGAAAAGAGTTGAAATGGGGCATTAACAAAATGTACTCTAATTATTATTATAACAGCAAAAACTACTGAAGAGGATCTAAATTGGCAGCCATCTAAACCAGGCTGCTGCTCATGCTGTGTTCAAAAAGAGATGATGATAGTACGTACACCATTCCATTGATGTAAGTAAATGCTTCAACATTCACAATTAATCAAAGAAACGAGACAAGGTAAAGTAATATAGCTTGCAAGTTTGAAGGAATGAGGATGCTTACTTCTTCCCACTTGGCTCCAATTTCATGTCTTGAAGGTTCAGCAACAGATCATCTGAATTGAGGTAAACCCTGTTGGATGAGTGCGCAATTGTATGTGCGATTTCTCTTGCTGCTTCGATCTTCCTCAGAGTCATGAACGCCGGGTTATTGGCAACGGCTTGGCCTATCAGCTGCCCACTCTTGGCTTCTCCCTGGTACCCACATCAGAGAAAGCAAAAGATTTCACTCTAGTCAAGAAAGTTGTCATTCGTATGAACTGATTAATATAGAAAGGTTGGTAATTAATTCGTTTATCATCTGTTAACCTCACCTGGGCTCTAATGACGGCACTTTTCTTGTCCTGTTCAGCCTTTTCGACGACGAATTTAGCTCTTTCGGCTTCTTGGGCAGCCACTTGTTTGGCTTCAATGGCAGCTGTAAACTCCTTTCCGAAAGTTAAACTTGTTATGGACACATCATCAAGAGCAATGTTGAAATTGGCTGCTCTCTCAGTTAGAGTCTTTCGGATTTCTCTACTTACAGCCTGAAAATGAACAGGCAATCAGCATAAAACTAACATAAGGAGGTAAATACATAACGTATAAGTAGAAGGAATAATATTCAGTTAGGCTATTAAAAAAAAAATGATTCAATGAGATGAACAAGGCAGATACACATTGGAAACCTAACTAGCAGAGAATAAGTCTCACTTTACCTCTCTTTGCGTGATAAGTTGGCTGGCGTTATACTGGGCGACTACAGATTTCAGAGTTTCTTGAATGATTGAAGGCAGAACTCTGTCGTTATAATTTTCACCAAGTGTTCTATACATTGTAGGTAATTCATTCGGCAATGGACGGGTAAGAACTCGGAGACCAATCCTCACCTGCACACCAATCCGAAGATATATAATTACTCAGCATAACAATGATGGATAATTGAAACACCCACAGAATTTCCAAATAGGCAAAAAAAAAAAAAAAAAAAACTAAGAACAGCAAGTAATGCTCATTGTAGGCAGGGCACAAAATGAACCTACAGACCAAAAATTAATAACCAAGAAAGTCATCTGAATGAGAAAATGAACTCATCAAATCCATTGTTTGGAGATTTCAAGGTTAAACAAATTTAAACAAATTTATCACACACAAGATTTCAAGGTTTTCCAGGATTTAAATAATATAATTTTTTTTAATAGAAATCAGAAGACGATGATATTTATAAATCGAGGTGAAACAGAAAAAGGGGAGATGAGATATCCCCACCATACCAAAGGGCTACAAAATGCTCCCAATTGGTGTAAATCTGAACTAGATAAGAATCTGGAAAGGGAAAAAAAAAACTCCACGTGCAGCTGCAACCCACATAATTATTAGTATTGGTCATTCAAGTGTTATTCCACTAATTTCAAAAGCTTAAAAGGTCTTGAAGTAGTAGAAACAGTAAGCGTACTAAAAGAAGATCAATAAACGTCATCATTCATTTTACTTCCTCACTTAAAATATTTAGAATAAATTTTAGAATTCAACTGAGTAGAATACAAAGCCCACACTCTATAACTTTACCTTACGGAACAAATAGAAAAGAAAATATACTAAAAAGAAATAGAATGACCAGGGATGAAAATAATAAGAGAGAGGATGAAAGACAAATCCAATAGAGGGATAAACTAACTTGCTTATAGTGACTTGAATCCTCGACAAGATTAAATGGATGGTTTAAACAAAGGATATGATATGTAAACCAAGTTGATAGCTACATATTAAGTTATAAATTCCAAATGGGGTAACACAGAACACATGGAGACAACAAAACATCGGCCAGTTTTACACATGTAAAATCTAAACATGTTCCAAGTTTTGAGCTAATCGCTTGAATGTTGAGTATTGAAAGTAGTCTAAAGCAGGTCAGAGCTTGCATTCATCAACAATAAAAATAAAAGTTCAAAAAAAACATGGCATCTTCAAATAAAAGAAATATCACACCATCTGCAGGTCTCGGCTTCCAGAAGTACTCTCCACTAAATGAGGTCGAGCGCGGACATCGTATATGATTGGCCTCTCAAACCAAGGAATCATCAGATGCGTTCCTTCAGGATAAACCTGAAAGTTATGACAAGGAGGAAATTGTTCAAACTATATTGCTTGAAGCAACCAGGAACCATAGATGCTTATATGCTAAAGTCAGCCAAGAACCAGGTATTATAAAAATGTTTCAAGAATGGACCAGATTTAACCTCATCTTTCACTCCAACTACACGATTAAACACAATAGCCCGATGCCCTCCCTCAACATTGTAGAGACTGTTGGCAGCTGCATATAACCCAAGCCCACCAATAATTCCAATCTTCACCAAAGCAGAAGCTGCACCACCACCAGGCACATTGGGAACCCTGACATTGTTCAAATTCATATTCCAAGATGCTGAAAATTCAAAAAAAATAAAAGGTTAGTATGGATTAACAGTAGAAATTAAACAGATGAGTTTTTTACTCAGAAAAACATGCAGACAGTTTGAAATATGAGTATATAATATAAGACGACAAGAATCCATGAATTGTTGAACAGAAGATAACAGTAGGTCGACGAGAAGACACAAATAAAATTTATGGAAGGGAGAAAACTGAGTAAAGTCAGAAGATATATAAAGTAATATCTAACATCAACAAACATTTTCTCACAGCTGATTAAAAATAAATAAATCTTTTATAGTATACAAGTAAACTACATGTTTTAAACTAATATAAATGGTGAAATAGTTACTAATTAACTATCATGAGAATCCTAATTTTTAACAACGTATCAAAAAGTTCCCATCAATGCTTTTCTAGGCACTGAACATGTTGTAATAGTTCATCTATAGAAAATAACGGGAACCAGCATTCAAAGTTGAATAGAGAGAGAGAGAGAGGCAGGGCAAAGCTCAAATAAACAAACAATCTAATAGCCCCCACACTTGCATATACATTGAAAAGCATTGTAGAAAAAAAACATAATAATCCATTTCGTATATTAAAATTTGGCCAAATACATTCTCTGCAAAAAGGAATTGTAATCTTCGGTTCCAATGTTTTAGTTTAAATTTGGCCAAATTATCATCGTCAAGTGAAGAATGATTCCACCTACTTGGAAGATCCCCGGCGATTGGATTTAATATTAGTTGGATGTAGGTGCACAAATTCGACGACTAGCTGATAATTTTTTTTTTTTTTTTTTTTTTTTTTTTTGCAAAACTTAGGATGAAAGCAGAAAGTGGCACATCTGGAGGGAGCTAATGACGCAATAGCAGAGGAGAGATGCTGAGAAAGGCTCTAGTCGCAGAGGCCTCCATGCCACTAAAAATGATCGCATTCCGGAAGCTAGAATGCTCCAGGTAGGAAAATTTTTTAATTACTCAACAAATTCATTGCTGGATAGAATATACTCACCGGATCACACAAATCAAAATCACAAAAACAAAGAACCCCAAAAGATTTCAATTCCAATACTCCGTACCAGTTTCCGCCTACGAGATTCAGAAATACGCAAGTATCCAAGCACAAGATCATAAAAATCAAGTTACAAACAATAGTAAGATCTGATTTTGTATACCTACCAGACCGAGAATCAAGTGAGAGAGGAAATTGCAAGAGATTGGAAATGAATTTGTTGTTCGACAAGTTTAATAGAGCATCAAATAGAAAATGCCATTGAATAATCAAAGAAAACTGGACCGAAAAGTTAAGAGTTTACCTGATGAATGTTGAACGCAGAACGTCAACCCGGGGGTTTAGGGTTTAGCACAGCAGGTTGAAGGGTAGAAGAAGCTCTGTTTTCAGAGCGTAGGGTTTTATATGTCTGTCGGCTCAACTCTGGGCTTCCTCTATCCGTGGCCCATTTTAGTACCACCCATGTTCGAAAATAACATGAAGAAATAGGCCATTTTACCCTCATTTATTTATTTATAATTTGATTCAAATTATTTATTACCCATTTGATATTAATCGTAAGTAATTTTACAATTAAATATAAATTCAAAAACCCATTTATTTTCTAGTCGACAAATTCTTCTAATCAATAATTCAGATTGATGTTCGACTTGGAGTGAAATCTCACTCAGTTTTTGTTCAAGATTTAACAGCACAAAATCTATCTCAAACAACTGTACTACAACCTGTACCGAGCTCATTTGTAACTGCCTATCTCCTAGAAAGAAAAAGGTAATATCGAAAAAAGGAAAGAGCGAGATGATTGTTTTTGTTGTTTCTAGGAACCGAAGGTCATTTACTTGACGAATGAAATGGATCGACCTCTTTTTTGGCTTCAGCCTTCTTTTTTTTTTTTTGCTGATCAAGCTTTGTGTATTCGCTCCCCCCATCTTTGATGGTTCAACCATGCTTAGTGCCACGAAATGATTGAGAACTACAATGAGGTCGAAATTGTATTCAATAAGTATTTCATTACTACATAATTCAAGGAAGGGCACACTGTGGAGATGGTTCTTTTAAGTAGATGACTCGTTAGAGCGTTGGGAGTGGGATTTCTTTAGAAAAAAAGAAATTAAATAAAAAACTTCTAAATTAAAAACAAAACCAATATGATTTGAGGAAAGAAACTAGACGGAATGAGTAGATGTAGTACAATTACTTCAACAATATCATAATTAGAACCCATTTATAAATTGTCATTTTTCGATATCAACACTATAGTTCTCATCAAATAAAAAGGTATAAATCAAAATTAATCTGTGTCCTTTAAATGAACACAAAATTTTAATTTGAATGAAATTGTTCTTTCTAATTCTTTTTAATTATACTATTTAGAGAAATAATTAGTGTGAAAACATTTGCATTTCTCAACTGGTTGTCTTCTTCAAAGGTTTTTCATGACTACCTATCATAGATGAAAATTTCTACTGCGTTAATTTCATTGTGACCTCGGCATGATTTGTGGAATCATTTAACGTCATAGTTTTAAGATTGTTTAGGAGACATGATACAAGTTTGATAAATAAATAAACGAATATCCAAAAGTGTTCAAGACCCATAGGTGCCAAAAAGTACCCAAAAGTAAGTAACTTAATACTCTCCCTTTGATCAGAGAATGAGTCAAAACCAAAAGAACCATAAAAAAAGATGTTCTATCTTTAATCAACCAATCAAGAGAATGAGTCAAAACCAAAAGAACCATAAAAAAAGATGTTCTATCTTTAATCAACCAATCAAGATAACGAGTCAAAACCAAACGAACCATAAAAATAAAAAAAAAAAGCCAAATACTTGCCTAAGAAGGATGCTTGCAAGGCAGAGCCAAGATTTACAATGATTTACGCCCTAAAATAGAGTGTGTAATTAACTACAAATTGAGTCACTCTCTCAATTCTCGACAACTATTTCATTAGACCATCCAAAAATCCACAATACTTTACTTTCCAATCAAGTGCATGACAACTCATATAAAAATACAACACAATATTTTCTTTCCATACTGTGGTTTGGCTAAATTAAATATGAATCACAACACACCTATCTATTTTTACCTATTTTTACCATTGTAACAGTTGAGAGAATTGGAAGGGGAACTTTTTGTCTTACCTCCTCATCTCCAAGATTCCAATCATTTCTCCCATTTCCCAGTCGGGCATTGCAAGGAAAGACAGATCCCAATGTTAGGATTGACTTGCAGATTTTAAGAATGAATTGTATGAGATTCATTTCTACAATGTGAAGTCCACTCGAGTCTGTTCTATTAGTCACGCCCTCTAGTCGAGAGTTTCGGAGAAAGGTTTCTCCGTTAGGACCTATCATAAAAGAAAATAACTAAAATATTCAAACACAAACAACAGTAGCAGCTAAAATGCATTTACTCGAAAAGGCATTGTTCAAGCTATAATGCATTTTATATTTCAGATAGAACATCCCTGATTACATTAATGCTTACAGATAAATAAATAAGTTTTCGCAATGCTGAAAACTGTGAAACTATATGACAATTCTGTAGAAATTAGAAACATACATTTGAGTTCTAGTTCACCATCATGTGGTCAAATCCAGCCCCTGCCTGAAGTGCTGGAACTCTACTCATTCCTACATTGTGTAGCAACTGTTGCAGCCACCTCCTAGTGGTTGCATCATCCTGTAAATATTAAAAGTTGGAAATGACTCAAACAGAACGCAAATTCATGGGGCCTGATTAGGACGACAAAAGTGAAACAGTTTTAGAATTGGAAGGAACGATGGTTTTGAGAATAGTTGATATGAAACAAAGCATCTCTATCATGCAATATTAATGCCACAAAGGCTTCAAGATATTTCAAGTGGGGTTTCATTTATTGTTAGATGGTTACAATTTTGTGATGGATGATAATTTAGAGTTATAGTGTTTCTTTGATGTATTTTAAGGCTTATTTACATAGTGGCTAATTATGGGTATAAAGTATACATAGTGGCTAATTATGGTCCTAAAGTATGAAAGTTGCCACTCTTAGAATGCCTCATGGAAAGTTAAGAGTTTTCATTTTGAGTCTATATAAAGTCAGGTATGTTATCTTTGTAAAGATAGACTTAGAAAATGTAGTAAAAAGAGCATTTGTGTTTTCCTTTAGCCAAAGGCTAAGTTTTTTTTTGCAATTCTATTTAGTTTAGATTGCATGTTTAGAATCTTTCAAGCTTGACATGATCGATCTTGCTTGTGGAGTGATTCGAATCTCAATCAAGTGTTCTTGCCTTGAGATATTCGATCAACAAGATAATCTGAATTTTACTTTCCCTTGGAGAGATTCTTTATCATTAGGGCTAAGTGTTCTTACTTTTCCTTTGCAATTCTATATATTTTAGATTGCATGTTTAGAATCATTCAAGCTAGACATGATCAATCTTGTTTGTAGAGTGATTCGAATCTCAAACAAGTGTTCTTGCTTTGAGATATTCGATCAACAGGATAATCTGAATCTTACTTCCCTTGTAGTGATTCCTTATCATTTGGTATCAGAGCAAGCTCTCCTTTGAGTTGATTTCTAATCATTTGGTACAGAGTTTCCCTTGGGTTGGGTTGATTGCAATAGTGGAAGAAGCATTAATTTCAAAAGCCCTTTTGTTTTAGAATTTTTATCATGCAAATAAACCATGAATTTTTTTTAAAGTATTTTTAACAGATTAAAAGCACCTTTTATTCCTCTACAAGTCATATTAAACCACATCCTAATTCAGTGCTTTCTCTAAATCAGCGCAAAGTGTTTTTTATTATTCAAAGGAGTACATACATAAATCATTTTAACCATTTAACTAAACAAAAAAGTTAATTTAATTAGTTAAAAGCTTTTTCTATTGTTCTTTTAGCCATTCTAAACGTCATAACAAAAATCCCCACTTGGATAAATGGCATAATTATTATTCAGGATACCTACTCGAAAATATTCTCTCTCATCAGGAGCCCTAGAAAGGCAAATTGAAGTCCATGTAGAAAAGGCACTTACCCGGAGGCATCCATTGAAAGTAGCATCTCTCAACATGTCTGGAAGACAGCTCCTTAAGGCATCGCAAGCTCTGAACAATGACACAAGTTAAAGAAACAGGGAAGGCGAATACCTCAAATGAAATGTGAATCTACTTTTACTCACTTTGGGTTATCGGACAACCGAAGATAACATCGGATTATGTGTTTCAACAGACGAGAGGAGGGTTGTTCAGAAAGAGCTGCTACCATATTCCCCAGAACTCGACCAACAGCAAAAAATCGCTCAGCTGTAGTACAAATATAATCCAACCCCACATCATCCAGCAAAATTTTCTGCACAATAAATGTTGCAACCTGCAGCTCAAAATCATTAGTCATTGTAGCTTTGGTGAAGTCAAATATTTAGCGTAATGAGTACATAGAATAATATTTCTAATACGTGGTTCAAAATATGGATTTTAACTCCCACAAAATGCCATATAGATTCTATAATAGATAATTTGCTAGTGATATAAGGTACAAGATGAGATAAAATTGCAGCCTGTTCACATTGGTAGAACACAGAAAGAAAGAAACAGAGAAATAGAAGTAGCATCAGGAGACTCAACTGTTTTTTACAACTCAAGATGAGATAAAATTGCAGCCTGTTCACATTGGTAGAACACAGAAAGAAAGAAACAGAGAAATAGAAGTAGCATCAGGAGACTCAACTGTTTTTGACAACTCGCTCCCCATTTCCATGGTACGCAGGCATAGAGGAATTATTTCAGTTGATAGAAGAAAACTTATTACTTCAGTATCATCTACCTGGTAAATCAAGGAGGAAAACAAAACTTATCGCAATTTCAAAACACCAACCAGATTTGTCGAAACATGGCTTTCACCCCAAGTAAAACAAAATTAAAATGATACCACCTCTTAAAAGTGTGTGCATGTGCACTTTGAGATATTGTAGAGAACGGTAAGAGTTATACTCTTATACTTTGGTATACAGGCTTTAACGAAACACTCTTATACATAGACTACAATATCAAATTCTCATTCAAATAATGAAACACTGACCAATATCATGTCTGCAGACCAAAAAAGTTGTCAGGCATATTTTCTTTTCCCCTGAATATACCGAAACAATTCTAACTTATCTAAGCTCATCACGCTAAAGCTTTATATGAATCATTTCTTAGATAGATTCTAAATGATAATATCTTTACCAATTTACCTTGGGGCACATATTAGGTTTTCTTTCTTCCCTTTTTCTTTTTCTTTATTTTTTTCTTTCTATTTTTTCTGGCTAAGGAAGCCTAAAAAAGGTCATGCAAAACATAGGCCATCACCACATACCAGAGCCCCCAAGAATAACTACAAGAAAGAGTTTGTGTTTAATGATCAACGAAAGATAAATTATCACCCAAAAAGAGTTAGAAGCATAAGCCGGTCAGAAAATATGTACAAGAAAGTACAAAAAGTGAACATATTAAAGCTAGTCACATAAACCAGCTTTTTCTAAAGTAAAGGATCAAGCAAGTTATATAAATATTGTGGTAGTCCAGTGAAAATGATGTTAAAATCCCATCATTTTATAACTTAATATGATGGCTTCTTCAGTTATAAAGCAATGTTTCACTTGACATTAAAAGAAACAACAAAAACAAAAAGACACTGGCCACACTTGATGTTTAGAAGAAAGATTTAGATCTTGTGATGTATTAAAAACAAAATGTGCGGAAATTTATTATTTAGAAGAAAGATTTGGATCTTATGTGGTAATAAAGACAAAAGGTCCGGTAATTATGCAATTAAAGTTTCATTTCATTCTCACCACATCCTACTTGCATACTTTTGCATTTATATACAAGGTGAATCAAAACTTTCTAAGTGCCCATTAAAAAAGAAAAAAAAAAAAAAAAAAGAGAGAGTAAGCTCATGCTTTAAAGTGAGATAGAGAGAAAGCTCATGCATTGAAGTGAAATACCTTCACCAACGCACCGATGACACCCAAGCTAGTAAGGCGCAAGTACTCAAAAGGCCTTGACTTGCTTGTTGTGTTGAGGAAAGGATACAAATACAACGGTATGTGAGCTGCAGGGGATAAAATTCAGTATATTATTCAATTTTTGAAACAAGCAAGTAATAAGAATAGTGGGAAATATTATGAGAATTCAATCATCTTAAGTGAATGAAAAAAAATCCTAGGACTGCTAACTGCTAACTGCTCTGTGTCACGATCGTACGTGGTGATCTTGACACACTCACAACAAGGCTTAAGTGGAACTCAAGCCCCATTCATATTTTTCGCCCAGCTTTGTAGCTTTGTAGCTTTGTTGGACCTTAGGTGAGGTTTGCCTTCGCTAACCTAACACAACGTACGCGGAGTCCAAGCTTGTTCGATCATACATGCCGCTCGTGCATGCATGTTCAATCGTCTGTGACTCTAGCCAACTTGCCTCCACGCTAGGCCAAGGCTTGACCTTGCCTCTACTCTAGGCCAAGGTCTCTCGTAAGCAACATCGCATCTCATCATCATCTAGGTTCCCATCGAATGATCCATGCATCGTTATGTCGTCCCATGTCCCGGGATAGCTCGGCCATCGCGTTTTGCTTGGACAAATCAATTGGAACTGACCCACACGTCGTTCATCTCATCACGGCATCCCAAACATCCATCCATCCGAGTTCTATTAGGGCATTGGACCCTCCCGTGTCCATGTTGAATCGTTTACGAAATCCATTCCAGATAGCGGGTGCATAATCCAACCTTCAACACATGGGTTGGGGTGCAATGTCGACGCACCCGTGCCGTCTGACACTGTCCTTGATAGACCCTTTTCAAAGGAAGAAATCTCAGACACTCATCTCGCAACGCACGCCCATGTTGTGACACACGTATGTGCTACAAGGTAGCTCGCTTAGGCCACAGGGCCCAGAGGTGGTGGAGAGCTGACACCATGCCTCCCCCATAGTACATTTTGAGGCATTTTCAATCTTTCTCCAGTAGACGTCCTTTTGGCGAGCGGTCACACGGCCCCGTGCAGCGTCCGTCGAGTTGACACCAAATTTGGTGAGCTTTCAACTTTCATATAGACGGACTTAACTCCATAGCCGCATGCCGAAACTCATATCGAAACCCCGACTTCTAAGGTTATGGCCCGGCGCCCTACCCAACCCTCTTCGAGCTTGTCTTCAACACCCGAGTCGCCTTGTTCTCTCGAACCTTATGTATGTCTCAGCTTGGCTTGAATACACACTCTTGGTGTGTTGGATGATGCACCATCCTCCTCGTCCACATCATGGCACTTCTCAATCTTGGTCCTCACGTGGCCGGATGGGCACCATTTGAGGGTCGTCCCCTGTCTGTCTTGCATGTGGTGGTCACAACCTACTTCTCTCGATGAGGTTGTGACACTCAACACCCAAATCATATATGTATTCAAATACTTTTGTCAGACATTCAATAGAGAAGTAAAATTGTTGCTTATGCAGAAGTCATATTTTTATGATGTCCCTTCTCCATTATGGTGCTCGCTCTAGCTCCACCCCCCTCCCCCCCCAAAAAATGAGTAACCAGTGTAAATTTTTTCAAGGACACGTTGACCGTGTGTTGAAGATGTATCAAGGAGCATTGATGAATGAATTAAAGAGAAAAAAGAGTTCAAACATTAACAAGACCAACAACATTACCATTGAGAAATAACATCCTTGTATCTGAGTGAGAGGCTACACACTGCAAAAGACGCGCAGAAAGAGATAAAGACAGCATGAGTTGTAGTTTTATATAGACATGTGCATCTGTCCACAAAACCATATACAATTTCATTCCATGATGTAACAAGTTCACCAAGGACTGACCTGAAGAAGAGCAAGAGCATTGCAAACTCTATTTGACTGCGCAGGGGTTAGATTTGGAGGTGAAAGAACAGGATATATTGATACAATCTCCTGTTAGAGCCCAAACAACAACAAATAAATTAACAAAATACTCGGTGACATCAAGAACATAACATTTTATCACAGCAATACTTTGAGAATTAAAGCAGCATACTTGCAATAAGGCAGCAATGGTTCCAAAAGAGTTCCACAACAATGGGGCCAAGTCTTGAAACAGCTCCCTCTTCTAAAAATAAAAACAGAAACAAATTAGAGCATCAGATATGATTAACTGCATGTATATACAAGAATATTTCCCGTGCAACCATTGTTCGAACTTCCGTAACACAAAAACAGGAGCAAGAAGTAGGGAGAAAAGAGGAAGAAGACTGCTCTGTTGGCTTGGAATCAAGAGGTCAAATTCTTCCTTTCTTTTAATCGGTTGGGTTAAGTTTCATTTCCTTGCATCTCAGTCTATTCCATACAAAACAATTCACAGAGAAGCACTAACATGTCCAAGGATGAGAACTAGGTTCGACCTCGCATCAATCCCCAAATTGGCTGTGATGAATCACGCAGCAACGATAACTTAATATCAAATAAACACAGCCGCTCACCCAATTACTTTCAGCCACAGCAAGTTACAAGAAAGAAAGAACCAAATAAAGCACCAATACCAAACCCCGAATACCCTCCTCCTCTGAGTCTTCAAAGATCAAGGAATTTTACCTTCGAAAGTTCAAGTAGAGCGTTCTCCCGGAGATCCGGATTGCTGAGGTCGAGCACCAACTGCTCCGAAGAAGCCATTTTACGCTCCTTGTTCGGTGGAGCTCCAGAGGCACTGGGGATGGACGGACCAGAACCAGGACCTCCAAACGCAGCACTCATGGAGAGCGATTGAGGGATATTCGACATTCTCAACGCTCAAGAACCTTCGAGCTTCTACGATGCTCTCCGATTTCACGCCGGCGATGAGAAGTATGGAAGTTTGTTTTAAGCTTATCAGAGACAACCTTGTTTGGGTGCAGTAGCTAGATGTCCGCCTCCATCGGGCCTTATATTCCGTTTCTGGTCCAGCCTTCTATAAACTAACCAATGCTATATAATATTATATTCTCCCGTTCAAAATTATACTAATAACTTCAAATTTTTCGTATATTATATTGTAAAATAATCAAAATCGTTAATCGTTAACGATTAAGTAATTATAAGTTTTCATTGATGCTTATGTTTTTTTTAGATTCACCTGAAAAATGTATCTGTTACTACTCATTTTCCACCACGACAATGCATTACACCTTCACCGTGCATCCACGTTTCGTGAATCTGATCTACCACACATAAAATATCTTCTTAAATTGCGTTTAGATTGCCTTTCAAGTCCTTTTGTCGTTCTAATAACATCTGGAATAATAATTAATGTTTTCGTCGTCTAATATATAGCGTTCGTATATCAAAGAGATAAATGATTAAACTCCTTGTACTATACAGACGTTACATATTATATGTAAATGAGTATCACTGACAGACTCCTTGTCTAATTATGAAATTTCAAAACACAGTCATACGTTTTAAAAATCATTACGAAACTTATAGACTGCCTCGAGTCATTTCAACAAATCCGTTATACTGACATTGCACGGCAACATCTCGTGCGTTGCATCACAAGCATGCTCGTTATACTCATTGACAATACAAGTTCATAAAAGCAAATCATTCGTTGCTACACTCGACCTTTCAACTTCTTTATGACTCGAAAGTTGATAGAGTATCTTCTAGAATTACAGCACCGTGATCCCACAAACCTCATCCTCACAGAAAAGCTTCTATACACGACTTATAATAACTCTAATTATCATCATTTAGTTTGTCTACTGATAGATTGTTTCCACCATTGATTTTTCTAGAGTATTAGACTCAGAACACAAGACAAGGAATTTGAATTTCAATAAATAACCAAACCCTAATATCAATGATCTCTTAATCAACACAACCGAGGGACTAAGCCAGGTTACTTTTTAATTACAAGCCACTAACGCATCATAACTCATAGATAAACGATACGTCAATTTCTAGAGTACTAAGTAAAAAAATGTCAAATTAATTGGCCAATAGGTTTTCACAAATCTTGAACAAGCATAGAGCAACAATTTCATATATTTTGAAGTGTTTGCTTTGGATCGAATGCACAATTTCTATCGTGTGCGGAGAAATTGGAATCTCAAGTCCTGAATGGAGTTCAGACCTCGGGATTACGGTGCTGAAGCAAAGCTGTTTTTGCTTCATCGTGATCGCGCAGAAACGGATCCTCTTTCTGTTCCATCGTCTCAGCAGGTACAGATATTGTTTTTTTTTTGATTCCCCGTCATTGAATCCTACTCAGTTGGCTGATACGAAAGTCAGTTTTACATTATCTTCGATTCTTGCATGTGGAAATTTTGTGTGCACTGACATTAGAAGCCAAGTAACATGCTAATTGGTGCGTGAGCGTTGTGGGGAGGGAGATTTGGAGATGAAATTCCGTAGGATTTGGACAGAGAAATGGGCATAACTCAGAAGTCGGGGAAATTGATTACACTGAACAATAACAGAGCTCGGTGAGAAAACTCAAGTAGTGATGCGTGGGTTTGGTGAGAATGTCAGCCAGCTCGTTTTCAGAATGGAGGAAACTGAATATTAGGAGGTTTATTAATAGCATGTTCTTGGACGAAGTGAGTCTATCTATACGTGTTTTATTGTGTGCACCACTGGGTTTGCAACTAAGCAAATTACATTTAGACCATTACTTGAGAGCAGATGGGGAGTTGGCAAAAGGATTAGGTGTTGAGCCCCAAATGCCATAACCTTCAATGCTTTGATACCCAATTGTTGTAGCGGAAGCGGAAGCAAGATCGATCGCACTCACACCCACAAATAGAAATTAAACAAAGAGACATAAAGATTTACATGGTTCGGAGAGAAGAAATTCCTCACCTCCATGGGTGGTAGCCAATCACAATAACCAAAGTGTTTACCAGTGTATCTCTCACACTACAAAGTCTCTCAACAAAGTTCCTCCAAATTGCCTCTAGGCAAATACAAAATGACAATGACTCAACATCGCAAAACAATGCTTGACAAGTCTTTATATAGGCATAGCAACATGAATCATCTTGATTCATGTATCAAATGAGAATATGAACCAAAATGGGTTAGGAAATAAATGAGAGTTATGAACCAAAATAAATGAGAATAACAATCAAAATGGTTATGAGTTAATAACCAAAATAAATGAGAATATGAACCATCAAGGGTTATGAACTAAATGAGAGTTATGACAAGACATCTTCATGACAACTTACAAAAGTAGGTTCCTCAAGAATAGTCTTCACGCAAGAAATTTCAGTAACACTTACAAAACCATGGTGTTCAACAAAACAAAATATATTTCCTTGGTGCAATGACAGTTATTTTTTTTCTATTTTAACATTCCAATTAACCCTTTAAAGTGCTGAAACAAATTCGGTTAATATCTTACTCTAGGCCAACATTGCTGATGATCAAATTGTCAAATATGATGATCCACTTAGAGCGTCAGATGATGATGCAACTATTTCAGGCGTCTATTTGGAAGATATAGACAATTCTTCTGCCATAGGAGTGTCTTCTGAATCTTCCTTTCCACCTGCAGAAAGGGATTGGTCCTCGTTCACGAGATTCATGATGCAGAGGTTTGCTGTCTCTAAATTGGTCTCAGTTACTTCAGTAAGAACCTTTCACGTCTTCCTTTACTTATTTTAATCCTTTCAATATTCTTGCTATATGAACTTCGATTTGTTCTTAAATTTAGGGGAAATTATGCTCTTTACGTGTAACGATGGATGTTTCTACATAGCTTATTCAAATTCATGAGCCATTAAATGTTCAGATTTTGGCATGACATGAATATAGATTTTCAATTTTAGTTTCAATCCATCTTATAGTTGGTAATAATTGATTTTTTCCCTTGATTATAGGTGTCCAATGCAATATTAAAAGTTGGGAAAAGTATGGCACCTACTTTTGTTATTTTACTTTTAGCACCTTTCACTTCATTGGTCAGTACGATACTATATCAGTGGCATAAAGTTGCTAGAGCAGGTCATGTTTTTTAAGGTTACACTTACACATTGATGGCTTGTGGTAGCAGCATATGAGAGATCTTCAACTGACAAGCATTTGGAGGAACTTGAAGATCCTCAGAACATTACAGAAAATGAAGTCAAGGTTATTACACGCCAAGATTATATTAACCGCTTGCGTGAATTCAAGGATGACCTGGTTCGTGCTTGGAATGCAAGTGATCGCGTGACATCTTTGAAGATATCTGTGAAGGTTAGTATTACTTAAAGACATACTACTTTTGTGTTCATTTCATAATTTGTTGTGTGCATGACCATGCATCTTCGAGTTCTTATGTTATTCTACTTTTCTGATGCAAATTAAAAAATCCTCCTAAAACTTATGTTAGTTACAATACATTTCTTGTATTTTAATTTGGTCAACCATATCCTTAAACTTTTTTTTTTGTTTTTTTTTTTACTGCAATGTCACTCTTCATGTCAAATTTGTTAATTTTTCCAACAAATGTAATTTATATAGCTCATTCCTAAGCTACTAAGGTTGTTATCCTTAAATTTCAACTTTTTGGACTAAATAGTAGAGACTGAGAGAGATTGGCATCATAAGCATTACTTAATTGTGAATGAAAAATATAACAGATATAAGGATGTGGTTGAAAGAACCAGACAATTTTGGGAGTTAAAGTTTGGCTCTTAAACACTAAAGAAGTGGATGAAAGGGGGAACTTCTCCAATTGGCTATTGCCACCCACGCTAACTGAGGAAGTCACATGATTCGCATCCATCTTGTTGCTAGTACCTACAATGTCATGATTATATTGGTTTACCCTTTTTCTTTGGCAGCTTAATAGGTCGTTGTCCTTTCAGAGGTATAAATATGGAAATTTATTTGGCATCTGGATTGGAGAATTCATGAAAGAAACTAGATATCAGATTAAAGGAAATAAAAGAAATGTTATCCCGCGCATGTAGAAGGAAGAAAATTGGGGAGTGTGCTTTACAAGAGAAAGAAAGAGGGTATTCTATTAGATTGTTGGTATGATAAGTAAGAAAATAAAATAAATGAAAGAACAGCCTCTCGCTCCCTCCCAAAGTTTACCATTTTGAAACATCAAAGCTGAAAACTTGTAGATTTAATTTGAAATTTATCGGATTCAAAGCCTCACAATGGTGCTCTCTCTCATTTGTTTGTCATTATTCTCCTAGAAATATATCTATGACATGGGATGCTTTTTTATCTCTTCCTTGGCGTTTTGTTCTTTTTTCTTTTTCTTGTTCTTTTTCTTTTTGAACAAGAAACAAGATCTTATTAATATAATAAAAAAGAATAAGGTTCATGGTTTGCAAGCTCCCAAAGGGAGTGAAAATAAGATAAATAAAATACAAATACTTTTTTTTCCACTTCCTTTGAGAGTTTGTTTCCTTGAACATTTTATCGTAGATATTGAATACCGGAGAATGGCTGTCGATATTAATGACAATACATTCTATGTCGAAGGATTAGCCTTAAGTTAGGAGATATTTGTGTAATTCATGAGTTAGTATCCAATTTGAGAATGAATGATATCTATTACTCAGCTTGAGGGGGAGCGTCGAAGGATATTTGTGTAATCCCATTAATTAAGGGAAGTAGTTGACCTATGGTTCGATTTATTTAGATTTAGTTACCCAGTATCTAAGGATTATTATTTAGATTTAGTACCTAGAATCTAGAGATTATTATTTAGATTTATCTTATCTTGGAATTTATTTAGACGGCCTAGTATTTAGAGAATTTAGATTTAGACTTACAACATTTTTCATTCTTTGTAGTTAGCTGTAGACTAGGAGTGGAAAAGTATAATCATACTCTTATACGAAGTTTGAATTACAACAACCTTTATTGAACATGATTTGTTCAGTAGGTTGTACTACTGGAATCTTGAGTAGGATACAGTTCTAAAGTTTGAATTACAATATAAAGTTTAAAGTTCTCTCCTTCTGATGAAAGGGATTATATGAAAGCTAGGTTGTTGATTTCTTAGGTTGCCAAGCTTCTGAAGGATACGTCTGTTTTGCAATTTTATCCCACACTTTTTGTTCTAGTCACGGATATTTTGGATATGCTTGGAAATTTTGTGTGGGATCGCATCAGGAGTAAAGCTGAGTTCACTGAAGATGGGGCCAGATTTTGCTCCTTGCCAGGTTCTTTCTTGATAAATATGTATTGTTTAAAGATCTTTTCTTTCAAGCATAAGATTGAGTTCGACTATTGCCATAAATTATAATAGTATTTACATAAGTTGCCACCTTCCTATTGTTGGGAGGAGTAGGGAATAACCTCTACATTGAATAAAAAAAAAGTTCGTCTTGAGAAAGGCATAGGGACGGCCATCGGTATTTTTCATTTAATTTTTAAATTAACTAAGTATTTTTTATGAATAAGTAAATTTTCATTGAGAAGAAAAGAATACTTAAGTTTGCTTTTTGTATGTCCTTTGTATTCTTTCATTTTTCTCAATGAAAGCATGGCTTCTTACCAAAAAAAAAAAGAAAAAAAAAGAAAAAAAAGAAGAGTAAGTATAGTTTTAGTAAGAGACACCAGGAGAAATGTTTGTTATTTATTTTTTAAAATTTCTATACAATCAGCTTGATTTTCTTTTTATTGTGATTTTGATGCAGAGCACATCAAAATAAAGGACATTTGCCAAAACGCAAAGGAAACATGTTATAACTGGTTTTGCAAAGTTGGTGCCATTCAAGAACTTCTTCCGCGCATGTAATGTCATTTCTTTTTGTTGGTTCATTTGTAACTTATCAAAGTTTCCCGTTTCTTTTATTTTTGGGTAGATATATAATTATGTCACTTTGCTTTTATGAAAAGTGGAAGTTTTGAAGATGGGATATATTCAATTTGATGGGGTAAATGATCCATAGAATGTGGGCTCTATCAGATCAGAATTTTTTTAGAAGGCAGGGTTGGTGGGTTGGTTGGCCATGGCAAATGGACTTGTACTTGGTCAGTTTTTGCATTTTTTTGTTCTGGTTTTCTGTTACTATCACTTGTAAAATAACGTTTTAAGAGAAAAAGATGAAAAAGAAATAGAAGTGAATGATTAGACGATGCATTTTACTTGCCCAGTTCCACTCCCCACCCATGAACTCTCACACATTAATATTTAGGTGAAGTAATGGATACTTACTAGTTGGTCCTTCACATCTTTGAAGATATGTTATTGAAATAGATAAGTAGAGTTGGCCTTTTTTTTTTCTTGGTGCTTCACACATAGGATGAATTAATTATTTTATCTGATATTGGATGATGTTCATCTCTGATTTTAATTTATTTATTTGGGTTGAGAATAGTTTGAATTTAGACCATTCTTTTGTCAATAGTGTACACATTTATTGCATGATTTATGCAATGCCACGAGCGCACAAGTTAAGTTTTAATATAGTGAATTGAGTATTAGAGTGTCGTTCATATTATTGGTTTTCTTAGTTCAATTAAGCACTGTGAATATGAACACCCAATTTTATTTTAGAGAACAAAATCGAATGATGAGTTCAAAACTTCATTAAGACAATAACAAGAAAATATAGGTTGGGAGAGGAGAAAAATATCTTAGGGAATAGACTTCAAGTATTAGCCCCACAATTTAACTAAAAAAATAACTAAGACTTATCATGCAATCATTCCATTAGTCAAGAAGTAATATGCATTACGGATTCTAACAAGAACAGTTAACTCTCATGCAGTGTTATAAAACCAACATCACCGTTTAGTTTTTACTAACATGTAAGGAATTTAGAACTCTTATTCTAACCACCTCTAAAGGAGCCCTAATTTTTCACCAGTCATGTAATTAAGGTCTATTCTAGACTATCCCATTTTCAAGTGTAAATTTTGATAAAAAAGCCAAACAATTTGTGATCAAGAGATTATAGACATTAAGTACATAAAAGCATGAAGAGAATGAAAGATAATAAATCAAAGCATTCAATTAATTAAATTGCAAAGTCTAGCTGCATCTATTCCTGTTCACTATTACAACTGCTAAACTCAAATACAAAGCCATAATGAAATCACATAGTAAAGGGAAAAAGAATGAAACTATGTTTATGTATTAATCTCCGTTGTTGTTGCAATCTCCATGATCACAAGCTTTGAAACATCTTCCTCTTGCTCCCAAAAGTCTCTTCTCACTACCCACACAATGCACTTTTCAAATTATGGTTTGTTCTCCCAAAGTTGGCTCCTCCAAAACAAGTCTAAAAAAGATGAATCTTTAGAAAATATTGCCACAATGTCGAGACGCTAGGGACAACGTCTTGATGCTGCCCTATAAAAATTAAAAACCACGATCTTCAAATTTGGAAGTTGAGCGTTGAGACAATCCCAAGTAGTGTCCCAATGCTACGGATAGAGGCACTCTCACACGCATTTTGACAGAGGGGACATGTGAATGGTTTTTCAAAGCGTCTTGATGCTATGGCTTGCATTGCTAGACTTTTGGCTTGAATGACTACTTGTGAGCATCTCAACGCTTTGGTACACGTCTTTTGGCTTGTTTGGTGCATTTAGGAGCATCTCAATGTTGTCCCCTCGGATTTTTGGCTTGATTACTTCTTCTCTTGATTTGATTACTTCAAATGATGTTTAATTAGCAAATGATGTCTAATTAGCTCTATTTTCACCACAGTATCTCCAAAAGCTCCGATTTTGCTCCAAATGCTCGAATATTGCAAATAACACAAATAAATGCGTGGAAGTAACCAATAAAGCCACAAAACTAGTAAAAACTAAAGTCTAAGGATAATACATTTTTTGTGCTATCAGGCTTTGTAGTGATGCTCAAATCACAAGACTTTCTTTTGTAATTATAGCCAGTTCATGGTTACTAGCAACTGTTAGTCTCTTTTGTGTTAGTTCCTCTTTGGGAGGGGGTTCTCTCGCCCCACCCTTAGGGTGCCCTCTTTTGTGGCTTTTATATGTTCCATATCAGTTTCTTATCCCCCCCCCCCCCCCCCCCCCCCCCCCCCCCCAAAAAAAAAAAAAAAGAAACCGAAATATTAAATATAAATGAAAAATCATCAAATATTTTAGTTAGATTTAACTTTTAAACTTGTCTATTTAAGTTACTGACTACTGAAGCCTACAAGTAAAAATGAATTAGAGGTGTGTGTTCTTCTAGTCACTTTTGTGGTATCAAAGTTTATCCGTTAACCTTACATTAACCCCAGTTACTTGAACGCCAAAAGGAGGAGGAAAGTCTAGATGTTAATAACTATCTGATGGCCTAGGAATTTGTGAGTCTCCTTTTATGAATTAGAGATTACTTTTTTGTGTATCTTAGTGTAGTTGGAACTATTAAATTCTGTATTTGGATCATTCTAGCTTGAATTAAAGTAGGGTGAGAAGTTTTTTACCAAACTTTTTGTCATTGAGTTTTGTCTTGATCAGAGGACCTGATTATGTCAAAACTTCTTAGCATACATTGGGTGTTTTGTTGAACAAGGTCTTTTGGTGAGCTAACTGCCAGGTTATCATCAGTAGAATTGCAATAACCGTTTGTTTTATGGAATATTTAGCTAACACTAACAGTAGGTTGTTTCTACTTATTTCAGTTATTTGGAGTTGGCGTTATTGCCTTGTTGGCAATTCTTGGATGATCAACCTGTTGTCGTCATACAACGCTTGGTGATGATGGCTAGAGGAATAGCTGATCCTTTGGCATCTGCTTATTGTCGTTTGTACTTGACTCATTGTGCACAGAAGTTGCCTTCGTGTGATATAGGTACGTCAAATTGGCATACAATTGGTTTTCACATATTTGTTGCTTGTGTGGCCAGGAGGGGTTGACTATTACTTATTCCTGCGGGGTTATTTTTCCTGTTCCTAGTGACTGGATTTATTGAGTTCAACCCTATAACATTTTTTGTAGGGTTTTATATATTTTCCTATTGCCTCTTCCTATATAAGTAGAGATATTTCTTGTAATTTCTTTGGTTTATACTTCTATACATTTTTTATAGCTTCCCTGTACTAAAAAGACATGTATACATGAACTCTCTTGTGGCCAATTGATGGACTTTTTTAACCTCCCTTGGCTTGGGGTTTAGTTTCTTATCAAAGAAAAGGAAGAGTTGATATTATGGTTGCTTCATTTGAAAATGTTTATACGTGAGTTTGGAAAGCAGATGCTTAATATCTTTTTAGTGTAATTGCTGTTAGATGTATTACATTCCTGCTATATGATGCTAGTTTCATATTTAACTTCACGTGAATTGGAAGGAACATGCTTATAGGCCAAGGCAAAGTTTTTAAGCCTGGGCATAAGATTTTCTCAAATTTCTAAGTCGAGTTTCTGGTTGATGCATAAAGAATATTGAATTGGCCAATTTTTGTTCTAGATGTGCTACTAAAATGATGATTTCATTCTTATCTTGAGAATCATTCACTTTTTACCAGGATTGCTAGTCTCATGTGTCAATGACACGAATGCTCAATTGAAACATTTCATACCAGCAAAAGAAACCAAAACTGTCAGTTCTACGGATAGCAAAGTCTTGCTTGTTGGTGTGATGGAGCCGACAATCGAATATATTGTAAAATGCATATTTAAGAATGTCTCTCAGGTATGGTGTCTTTGAGTATGAAATGAGGTGTTTGCAGTTTTTACACTGGGTTACATTCTGTCCTGAAATTGTCCTCAAATAGACACAAAACCAGTTTGATTATGTATACACACTCGATATCAAAATATCGACCACAGCTCTTTTATTCTGATTCCGTGATTTTTGGGGAGGAGGACACAAATTTGAAGAAGACAGGAGAAATTAAAATGAAAATGTTAAGAAGTGCAGATGAGGATGTATTGAGATTATTGATTAAGTTGATTAACAATGTCGGAAGAAAGAAGAGAAGTAATTTGAAAACAGAATTAAATTATGTATGAGATTTTAAAGAAAGAAGCGAGAAAGGATGAGAGAAAAAATGTGGAAGAGATTCTCTAGAACAAGGGCATTTTTCAAAAGTGGAAAGAAGGAATCAAAACCACAATAGAAAACCAACCGACTTAGACCATTTCGGTTGGTTTGCCATCTCACCCCTATTACGTTTTCTGTTTTTTTTTTTTTTTTTTTTTGAAAGGAGAAGCCAAATTGAAAAGTATCATCCAAAACATGGAATTCGAGAAATCAGTGAGCCCTTTAAGTCATTTTCAAAAACCAAAATACATATTACGTAATGTTCAAGCAACAAAAATTTAATTGACTGATATTCATCGTCTTGCCAATTTCATCTTAAAGAGACAATTAGAGGGAACACTTCTAGCGCTTGGACTGGGAAGGAATATGGAGAATTCACAGTGTGTCTCAATCGTTCTTCATTACATACTAAAGGAACTTCCAGTTGAAGTATTAAGCTCGAAGGCTATGGAATTTCTTCAGCTTATTGATCGCAGCAATGATTCATCCTTCCGTCAGGTATTTTTTATCTGGAGATATGCAAATTAGTTCCTCTGCATTTGGAAACCATCAAAACCAGTGCTGCAATATTTATGAGATTTTCATAATGACTTTATAGTGACTTTTGGATCTTTCAGTTTCCTCATTTTTCTTTTGGTTCAGTTCTTGAATTACAGGTTACATGGGCTCAGGCTTTGTGAAAGGAGACCTCCTGTGGATATTGTGGATGCCGTAATGCATAATGTACTTGAGTTAAGAAATTATATTTAGCTTCATTTTAAGTTTGTCAAGGAAAGGTTTTGGAGAATTATTTTTTATTATTTTTAAACCAAAAAGCTTAAGATAATAGATTGGAGCAAATCAAACTTTTTCAGTATATCATTAATACTCCACTTGTAGGCATGAAAATTAGCATAAGGTCTAACAAGAAAATAATATTGTAAGGCTTGAACCCCATACCCATGGGATACATGTAAACTAGTAAAATATATTAGTAGATAATGCTTTATATCATTTCATTCGCTAGCCATCTATATAATTCTACCTCGGAGTATAATAAGTTGGCCTTGGTGCCTCAACTAGTAGCTTCGCTGTAGTTACAATATGAATTATGAAATATTCGCTCTACCATTAAAAGTGACAAATTTCTTTGATCTAATGTTGCGGCTTAGGGAAGGAGATGGGTTATACTTTCTCTCTTATCCCTTTTGCATATCTAGCCAACAATAACTAGTTGCTTGAAGTAGTTTTTTCTTTTCGGTTTTGCAGCACGATGTTTTTGCTCCTCTTACCACATGAATTTATTTACTATACCAGGTTATTGCGCAAAATGAGAGCCTCGACGAGTATCTGACAGTCATTGATGCCTATTTGGATATTGTACTTCAAAATCATTTGGTAAACTTAAGTCAACACATGACCTTGATTAGGATCATTTATTACTTCATTATCTTTTTGCTTACATAATATTACCTCTAGCCTTTTGCATGAACTGTCTTCAATCATTTTCTATGAAAAAGAGAATGGAGAGAAAAGAACTGTGACAAATCTTGGTCATGTAACTTGCTTGGACTGGCATATCCCCTTTTTCTTGGGATGGTTAATCATGTTCAGGCTGAGATCCTGGCCATTCAGTTTGTTCAGTCTTCTTTTTAGAGAGAGGGAAAAAAAATTGAGACCACGAGGCGATAGTGGTGGTAGTCCCTAGAAATGCCTTTTATTTTCACAGTACCACAGTTCAAGTTATGAATTTTAAATTTGATGCAACTGTTCAACTAACAAAATAAATGCTTTCATCAGTTTTTGAAAATTAATTGACTTCATACTTCAGCTACTTTGACTTGTCATTTTGTTCATTTTTATGAGTTTGTCTTGATGACATCGGATATTGAAGTTTTCACTGGACATCTTCCAAAAGATTCTCCTCCCCTGATATCACTTTTTGTTCTATATTGTGTTTCAGTGCATCTGAATTTGAATTATCATGAACTTTCCAGGATAGCTGTGTAAAAACGATTTTAGATGCGATTTCACAGCGAACATGCAATAGAGGGATAGATGAGAATGGACTCCTCAGTTTGCAGTCAATTATGGGGAAGCTTCTTTCTCATTACCAGCATTTGGAAGATGTATTTGCACTAGTATGGATCCTCGGTTCTTATCAAACTTCTTCTCCATGTTTCTGTTCTTTGTATTTTTGTTTTCAAGCTACTATAATTGAAGTTATAATAATCTAATTACTTTTAGATTCATATATGCAAATCAAGAGTTTGACGTCCTTATTAACTGCCAAGTCTCTTGGATTTCTTTCTTCCTAGAGCCATTTTCTGGAAATTTTGGACTTGCTTGTCGGGAGACCAAAAGGCATTATCATTATTAATATTCTTAAAATGGCTACTAGGTAACTCTTCATTTTTTTGGTAATTTATTTATTCATTTTTCTGTATATATTGCGAATGTCATGTATCCTACTTCCTGAACATAGCCTTTTGCATTGGCCTTTGCATTCTATTTCTGGTGGTAGCTGTTAAATTATTATTTCATTGGACAGGAGCTCCTATATACGTGATCCAGCAACCGTAGAATTGCTTTTTGAAATTTCCCAGGCTCTTAATGATAGCTTTGATTTTGCCAACATGAAAGATGATGAAAATCAACCAGCACATTTGCTTTCTCGTTTTGTCCAACTGGTAACTGACTTAGTTGATATCTTCGGTTCTGAGCTTTCATTTTCTATATACTAAGGGTTTTTGGTGGCTTTGTATGAATTTCGTCGTACAGGTGGACTTTGGGATAGAGAGGGAGCGCCATCTAGCATTCCTAGTTGAGTGTCGTGGAGCATTTGGTACCATCGACGAGGTTAAGGTGGGACATATTTCCTTCTTGTAAAGTGATTGACAAATTGACCTTTTTTTATCCTGATAGCTTCTTGCTGTTTACTGTACAATTGATGTAAATCAGTAAAAGAATTTCTTGAAGGAATTTTATTGATGAAAGTCCATCTTACATAAAAGACAACAAAGACCTTAAGTAGGCTAATCTCACAATAAAACCGTTAACATAATAAGTCAGTATATAACTAACTAAAACTGGTAACTTACAAACCCGGTTACACATAAAATATCCCAGCCTGTACAAAATACAGAAAACTTAATAATGTGTTCTACTTATTACACCAATTACTGTACGAAAACGAGATTCAGGTCTTTTGGAAGGGAAGGTTCTTGGTAGTTCTTGATGAGGGAATCATTTTTCTTGTCGAACTGTTGATCTCCCTTCATTTTTCTTTTCTTCTTGTACTATATTTGTTGGATATGAAGATTTGTTTTCTTCAGAAGTTTTGCTATCGAACCCATGAACTGCTGCTTCTCACGCATATTTGTCTTTATTTCTTCAATAGAGCTTTTAACTGCCAACATCCGTTGTGTCAAAGCTTGAGGGGATAATGGGGTTTCAAAGTTGAAGCATTTAGACTGGTTAGAACTGTGTCATCTGCAGTCGAGTCTGGGGTTTTTTCCAGCCATCAAGTCCCTTCCCCGAGGGTGCTTTGATACCAAATACTGATGAAAATCACTAAAAGAATTTATGGAAGGAATTTTTTTTGGATGAAAGTCCATCTCACATAGGAGGCATCAATGGCCTTAAATAATCTAATCTCACAATAAAACCGGTAACTTAATATACCAGTTATAATGAACTAAAACTGGTAACTTACTAATCCGGTTACACGAAATATCCTAGCCTATACAAAATACGAAAAACTTAATAATATGTTTTACTTATCTAATGATTATGAAAGGAAAAAGTTAACAAATACACCGAAGGTCACAGTGATGTCGAAATATCCCATAAGATGGATTCTTCTTTCCATACCAGTCTCAAGTCTCTTGATGTTGCTTTGACTTACTTTCAGGACACTCTCGTGCATTCTAGCAATGGTTTAGCAGTAAAGGCTTTAAAAGATGCAAAGAAGCATGACAATTTTGTCAAATCCTGCATAGCGTTTTCTGAAGTCACATTACCGTCAATATCAACTCATATTAAGCAGTTCAATCTTTACCTTGAGACTGCGGAGGTAATTTTATCTTTCCTCTGTGTTAATGTTATTATTTGAAAATTTTAAACACTTGCTAATCTCTCATACAACTTCGTGGCCGTGCTATGAGTTACTCTCAAACCTACAGTGGTGGACATTGAATTAGAGAGTTACATAAATAACCAGATCCGTTTATTCATTTTCTTATGTCAGGTTGCTTTGTTAGGTGGTTTAATTTCTCATTCGGGTGAATTAATAGATTCAGCAATCAGCTGTTTGCACAATGTGGACATTAAGGAAGGTCAGTTCATCTCTTCATTTTTGGAAGCTACTGCAGTTTTTATTTCTAACATCACAGTCAAATCTTCCATTGGTTGAATAATCAAACTTAAATTCTGCCAAAGAGAATTATTTGAGAAACATGCACATTACGGCTACAATTATTTGAGTCTTTTTTTTTTCCTTTTAATTTAAATGTACATATTTAGCAACTCTATATTTATGCTTCAACAGTTTGCTCTGCATAAATGTTTGGATTTATTTCTAATAAAAAAATTGAGCGATATGTTTCTGATTCTCTAATATTGGCATTCAATTATTTTCCCTATTGTTTAGAGTGGTTTGCATTCTTCAAATAAATATCATGTATCAAATTAATTGAAGCATTAACTTGCTTGTATAGGCTCCCGCGCAGCAGCCGACGCTGATCTTTTACTCTCCTCAATTCAAAAGTTATGCAGCCTCTTGGTTATGCTTCCTGGTAGTAAAATTCTTTCAGTTTTTCTTATTTTGATAAAAGAACTTGCTATTATATCTTAGTGCAATTTTTATTTTTCATCGTGCTAAAAAGCTATATTTATGAGCTTTAGTAGACTGCCAAGTATCCTCCCCTCTATCCATTTTCAAAGCAATGTCTTAGGTTGAAAACTTCAACAATAAGACTTCAAAGAAATTCATTACAACCCAACTATGATATAACTTTTCAAATGATGAAGATTGAGGCTTGCATATGTTCATTTAGTTCTCTTTTAACTTTAAATGGAATAAAATTATATTTATTCCAATAATGAAACAGTAAGATACATGATGACCTTCTTGCACAGGAGAAAAGCGCAATGCAAGGAAGGTAGGAATAATAATAAATAAGAATAAAAATTCATTAATAATTATACCAAATTAAGATATTTACAGCTAATATAAACTAACACTCCCCTCAAGCAATTTTAAATATATTTTCCACTGCAAGCTTGTAAATCATTCTATCAAATTGTGCTTTTGGAAGATAAGGAGTACATATCACACCCATATCAATTTTCTCCGTTTTGAAGTGTTTGTCAACTTTGATATGCTTTGTCCTATCATGTTGAACTGGATTATGGAATATAGAGATGACATGCTTGTTGTCGTCGTAAGCTTGCATAGGTGTTTTCTTCTACAACTTTCAATTCATCTAGCTGCATGCGTATCCATATTCCTTCATAGATACCGTGAGCTAATGCCCTAAATTCTGCTTTAGCACTATTTCTAGCTACAACAATTTATTTTTTTGCTTCTCCAAGTGACTAAGTTACCTCAAACAAAGGAACAATAGCCAAGTGTTGACTTTCTATCCATCGTACTTCCTGTCCACTGTCCAATCTGCATTAGTATAAACTTCAACCTGTAGATGGTTACACTTTTTATTGTAGTTCCCTTTTTAAGCAATATACCTTTTCCTGGAGTTCCCTTTATAATATTTGGATATGTGTGAGACAAATAAATGAGTTTCTCCACAAGTATTTGGTATTGTTCCTTATCCTTGACTTGTTCATCTTTTTTGCAGCTTCCGATTTCAAATTTGGTTCAATAGGAATCTTAGCTACCTTGCACACAAGCAAACATGCTTCTCCAAGTAACTCAATGATATATTTTCTTTGATTCAGAAAGATGCATTTTCTAGTTATTCCAAATTCCATTCCTAGGAAGCACCTTAGCACTCCCAAGTCCTTGATTTTAAAGGCCCTGGCAACTTTTTCTTTAAAATGGTAAGTTCTAGTTCATCAACACCTATAAGAATGATGTCATCCTCATAAACAACATTTCAACCTAAAAGCTTAAGTTGATAAGTTATGGTAAATTTAATTATATCAAATACTTAACAAATCAAAATCGCAAATAGCATATAAATGATCACCTTGACTTTGAAGAAATTCAAAGTTCGCAACTACTTTCCCAAGAGTAGCAATAACACTTCCACATGCAACTAATAACAAGATATATAGACTGGCCTACTTGCTTAATACTTTTTTTCAAAAAGAAAAAGAAACATAAAACTTTCATTTAAGAAATAGAACTGAAAGACACAAAAGAGTAGCAATAACAAAGAACGACAAAAGCTGAAAGACAATACTCTGAACCCACAGACACTTGAAAAATTAGAAAATTGACTAAAAAGTTTATTGATAGTTAATTGGGCTTACATTTTTACATTTTTTCTCTCTTGTACATGTGCCTTTTATAGTAAAAGCTAACTAAATTCCTGGATACTAGATAACGATACTAAAAAATAAATCTAACTAAATTCTTAGATATTAAGTAACAATATAGATATAATTAAAGTTAGGGTTTATGCGGATATAATTAAGGTCATTCCTTCAACACTCCTTCTCAAGCTGTGGAATAGATATCATTCATTCTCAGCTTGGATACTAACCATGAAACATTGAGCTATGAAGTTCTTTTGTTAGTATATCTGCCAGTTGATTTATGAGGGCACATAACTAATGCAAACTATCCCTTTCTCCAATTTCTTCTTGATAAATTATCGACCAATTTCAATATGCTTTGTCATATCATAGTGGATAAGATTATGATTGATGTGTAATATTGATCGCACGACTTCGACGACACGACTTCAACGGTAGCTATAAAGATTCTGAATAAATTTGGTTAAGGTGGAGGATTGGTAGCTATGAAAACTCCAAATAAATTTGGTTAAAGTGGAAGATCGGTAACTATAGAGGCTGCGAATAAATTTGGTCAAGATGGAAGATTGGTAACTATGAAGGCTGCAAATAAATTTGATCAAGGTGGAAGATCGATAGCTATGAAGACTTTGAATAAATCTGGTCAAGATGGAAGATAGCTATATAGGCTACACCGATTAATCAGACCTCCCTGAATATAATAACTTTGATATCATGTTGCAAGTGTAAATTATATTGCTCATATTCTTTCTTCATTTTAAGAGAGGTAAGCATTCCTTCGACATTAATTAATATTTATTGAGCTTTGCACCATGACACCAACCTGCCTGATTTATTGCCCAACTGTTTGGGAGTAAACCAATAGAAAATTCCACACGATGGTTTTCTTTGATTATGTTAATTTAGACTCTTGCACACACATGCACGTATGCTCGCACAGTTTCTCAATTCCCATACCTTTTCCTCTCTTTTGAAGGTAATCCTGATCATGGAAGTGCATACTTCCCGAAGATTTTAGTATCATTTGTAAATGATATACCATGGTGAGCATTTACTGCATCATAATTGTTGCAAATCTTATTTAATTTTTTTCTACTTTACCACTATCATTTGTACATGGGTTCTTGAACATCAATGCAGGATGACACCTAAAATGAGGACAAGGATTTTATGTGCTATACTTTCATTGTTGGCTACATGTTCCCAAGATAGACTCCCATATCATGCAGATAATGGACTGGTATGTTGTCTCCTTTATTTGATATCTCAAAAAAACGATTCTCCGTTCTAAGATCTTCTTACATGATACGACGACGTAATATATTTAGCAACTTTCCAGAGATGTGGAATCAGTTGATGAGCAACATATGAACCTCCTAATTTTTAAAACCAACAACATATCTTAGCTAGTTATGAAATGAGTCTGAAGTTCTTTCTCTGTTGTAGTTGTGGGGTTCGAACAATGTCTTCTTCGGCGACTCGGCCTACTTGCATGAACTTGTCTCTTTGTCTGAGCTTATTGTACAGAATCTAGTTAATGCTATTCAGCAAGAGTCTTCTGGGGTAACTATGACTTCCACTTAATTGAAGTGCTGTAAAGGAAACCGTTGGATCATTGTTACTAACCCTCTGTTCTGATTAGGCCGCACGTGGAATACTGGCGCTTGAAGTTTGTGATTCCATCCTATCGTCTTTTACTGTAAGATCCCATCAAATTTTTAGACTTAGACTTTAAAAAATCTTCCACCTAATATTTCCAATCGTTTGATATAAAGATAATCATTGGCGAGACATTTCTGGAATTAATGCAGAAGGTTGAACTTTTTATATCTGGTTCCATCTTGGTTTTTTCCCCCTTTCAACAAAAAAGTTGATTTGAATTCTACCCTTGAATTAAGTTGTGAAATCCCACATCGATTGGAGAGGGGAACGAAACATTCCTTATAAGGGTGTGGAAACCTCTCCTTAGCAGACGCATTTTAAAACCGTGAAGCTGACAGCGATACGTAACAGGCTAAAGCGGACAATATCTGTTAGCAGTGGGTTTGGGCTTGGGCTGTTACACATTTTAATTGCATCATTTTGGTCACATTCATTGAGGAAAAATGGAAGGGAACTACGAAGTTTATATCGTTTATAAACGCAATCACAAACTTTTTGAACTTATATTTTGTATCAATATCTGGTTCATTCTTTTCTCTTAAATTGGTGGGTGGTCGATTAGGAGCAAATTATACTTTCCCTTCCAATGTTTATAACAATTGTTTTTCATAGCATCCAAGGTGTAACAACCTAAGCCCACCGCTAGCAGATATTGTCCTCGATGGACTTTCCCTTTCGGGCTTCCCCTCAAGGTTTCAAAAACGCGTCTGCTAGGGAGAGGTTTCCACACCCTTATAAAAAATGTTTTGTTCCCCTTTCCAACCAATGTGGGATCTCACACAAGGACTTTCAAGTTTCTACCGCAGATATTGTCCTCTTTGGGCTTTTCCTTTCGGGCTTCTCCTCAAGGTTTTTAAAACGTGTCTACTAGGAAGAGGTTTCCACACTCTTATAAGGAATGTCGCATTCTCCTCTCCAACCAATGTGGGATCTCACACAAGGACGTGCAAGTTTCTTGTAGAAACTCCGTGAAATTACTAAATAATCATTTTATATGTGCAGAAGAAATAGTCGAGCATATTTTCTTCTCATACTTTCATCTTCTTGTATGACAGTTAAAAGACGAAACATATGCAATTTGCTCCAAGTTGATGGAGACAGCTAAACTGTGTATGAGTGACAGCAACAAATATTTGCAGTCAACCGTCCAACGCCTAGAGGAAAAGACACAATTGTTAGTGAAATGCTGATGGGAATATGTAGTGAATACTATGTGTATCAATTGGGCAAGTGGCCTGGAAATGGCCCTATAGATTGAGATTGGTGATTTTAGTGATAGAAACTAAAAGTTGATGGGTGAGAATGAAAAGATGTAATAGTTGAAGCACTTCAATTGAAAATGGGATGAAATATGAGGGACCAAATCGCAATTAAGCCAAAGTTGGTCCCCAAAAAAATGAACAAAAATACTTGTGTCCTTGCATTTTGCAGAGTTGTAAAGGGGGTAGCTTTTTATTGCAATATTTTGGCCCTTTTTCATTTGCATCTTTATCAAGAAATCATGACAGCCTTAGGCGTCAGTGCTTCCAAAAGCCAATATGCAAAATGGGCTTCTCTTGTTCTCTCTCTACCTCCAAATGGCCAAGTTTCTTTCACAACTTGAAGGTCCAATTTAATGCAATTTCTCACACATAAAACACTTCAAATTTGCTTCACTTTTTTGTGTGTACATTTCTAGTTGTTCTAGGTCTATAGAGCAATCGTCCAAGCCAAAGAAATATTCTTGTGATAGGGCCCGTTTCTGGTCAATCGTCCCACTAAAAGAGGGGTAATCTGTCTTTTCAGAGCAATCGTCCCACTACAAAAAAATTCTTGTGATAGGGCCCGTTCCTGGTCAGAAATATAGTGAAATCACATTTCCTATTCTTTCCGTGAATTAAGAGAGATGTTGATTTGTTAAAATATCCCATATACGTCAGCGGAAACGGGAAGAATTGTGAGAGTAGAGATGAGAGGGAGAGTGAATGAATGAATGAGAGAAAAGAAAAGTGATCCCTTTTGAGTTTGGGATACAAAGAGAATAATAGAATAATAGAGGGGCTTAGGAGGGGGTAATCCACTTTGGCAAAAAGAGGCAATTCTGTAAAATTGGATTATGGAAGGGCCTGCAAGCAAACCCTAAACCCAAATCATTTGGAATTACTTCCACGTTACTCATTCACATTTTCCCACCCCCACACAAAAACAAAACCCACTTTCTCTCTCTTCTTCTCTCTCTCTCTCTAAGTTTTTGTACACGTCATCATCTTTTTTTAAAATACTATGTGGAGGTGTTCGTGGTTCCATTGAATTGGGTTTAGGACAATTTAGATTCATATACTTAAGATTGCTCTCATTCAAATATGATCTTCCTTCATTCATGTATCTCTTATTTACTTGGGTGTCACACGTTGAAGTTTATATTAAAAATATGTAAAATCAATGTCAAACATAAGTATTAGAATCCCGTACCAATTTTACAAATACAAAATTTATAAGGCTAAAAGTAAATGTAGGTGGCTCGGACATTAAACTTAATTGTCAAATATTAGAATGGGATATCAAACAACCAGTTCATCGTCATCCGACTATAATAATTAAAAAAAAAATGAATTTATTCAATGGACTATATTGGACCTCTTACTTTACCTCGGAGAATTAATATTTATAAACTTAATTTTAAAACAAAAATAAAAATTTAAATAATTATTGAACAAAAATTGGCTGCCCAACTTTTAAAAAAGTTGATTTAAAAAATGAATTAAGAAAATAAATAAACTTGAAAATAATAAGGAATCAAGCTTTTAGCGCCGCAAAAAAAGGGGGAGAGGGGAATATGCTTATTATGCTCATGCTGCTTGGGTAAGGTTATAATGGTAAATCAATCAGATCTGGGGCCACACTAACGTTACCGACCTATTGTACGCACATTTCCACGCGTCGTCACGTAAGTGGCTGTTTCTCGATACTTGCTAATTCTATACTCTTGTTTTTTTCTCTCTCTTGCTGGCCTGTCTTCTCCTCCCTCCTTCCGCCACGTGGCACTTTTATAGTCATTTCAATTTTGCCCCTTCGCGCTCCCTACGAACTCCACCCAACTTGTCGTTATGGCCGGTTCTCCTTTTTATTTATTTATTTATTATTATTATTATCCAAAATAAACCCCTTTTTTTAATAAATAAACAATTAATTAATAATGATTTTAAAAATTAAAATTTTAGCTAATAATAACAAAAGTATCTATAATTACAGTTATGTCCTCAGACTGTTAATTTGATTAATTATTTTTTAGTTACAAAATATTACAATTAAAAATTAAAATTATATATATTTAAATAAGATTTTTTTTTCATTTATTTATTTATTTATTTTTGGTTACCATTGAAAAAGACGCGGCGTTGCGATGGATTATATAAATTCAGAATCTCTTCTTCCTCTTCTCCACAATTTCATCTCTCCCTTTCTTCTTCTTCTCTCTCAGCCATGGACTGGACCAGAGGCCCCGCCGTCGGCCGCGGTTCGTCCGCCACCGTCTATTTAGCCACCGCCACCTCCTCCTCCTCCTCCTCCTCGCGCCAATTCGCCGTCAAAACCACCGACCTCTCTACATCGGCGTTGTTGCAGAAGGAACTCGCTCTTCTCTCCAATTTGAACTCCCCATACCTAATCAACTGCTTCGGTTTCGACGTTGAGGTTGAAAGCTCTAAACCACCGGTTTTCAATCTGTTTATGGAGTATTTACCGGAGGGGACGCTGTGGGATGCTATTCAGAGACACGGTGGACGGATGGAGGAATCGATGATCGGGGCGTATTCGCGCCAGATTCTCAAAGGATTGGAGTATCTTCACGCGAGTGGATTGGCACATTGTGATATCAAGAGCCGGAATCTGTTGTTGAGTGGCGAGGGCTTGAAAATCGCGGATCTAGGTTGTGCGAAATTTGTGGAAGGAGGAGGAGTTGCTGGAAATGGAGTTAGGGCTTTTTCTGGTTCGCCGGCGTACATGGCGCCGGAGGTTGCGAGAGGTGAAGAACAGGGATTTCCAGCGGATGTTTGGGCGTTTGGATGTACGGTCATTGAAATGGCTACCGGAGATCATCCATGGACAGGATTGGAGGATCCGGTATCGGCGTTGTATACGATTGGGTTTTCCGGCGAGATTCCGGAGATTCCACGGTGGTTGTCGGAGGAAGCGAGGGATTTCGTCACCAAGTGTTTGATAAAAGACCCGAAAGAACGATGGAGTGTGAAACGGCTTCTTGAGCATCCGTTTCTTCAGGGATTTGATTCTGAATCCGAAATTGAATGTTCGAGGAAAACGATGAGTTCTTCTCCGAGCTGTGTTTTGGATCAGAGTTTTTGGGATTCAATGGAAGATTCGGAGACTCCATTGAAGGTGAGCCATCAAGCTTCTCTGGCGGATTCTCCGGCAGAGAGGATTAGAAGCTTGGCTGGAAATTTGTCTTCCAATTGCGATTGGGAAGGGGATGATGAACGAGATTGGGTCTTGATCAGAAACAATGATGTAGGCGGAGGAAGCCATGGAAATGGATCTGTGAGCTCAGATTTTCCTGAAGAAGAAGAAGAAGAAGAAGAGATGGTAACATTGAACTTAGAATTTGAAGAAGATTTAGTGTTGTTCTGTTTGGTTGATGATGATTTTAGTATTATGAACATTGAATTTGAGAGTGATTTCATGTTGAATACTGTGAAATTTGGAGGATCTAATGAGTATTGTTCTTCTTCATTAATGCAAATTAATCTGTTGTTGCCTCATGATCTTCTTTTAATATGTTTTCAAAGTTCTACAAATCGCATCCCCTTGTTCAAGAATCATAGATTGATCAAAGTTTTTTCAAGTCAATTCAAGAACAATAAAACCAAAATATATTTTTACAAATTTGAAAAATGATTGAGATAATTTGAAGGCGGAAACAGGTGACAAAATTTAAATGAATTGGAGGAATTTATTGATTTTATTTTACTTTATTTTTATTCTTTCTATTTCTTTTTCTCTCTCCTCTCCTTATCCTAGCATTTTTCTCGTGGTATCATTTTTTTTTTCATCATATCATGGCTTTTTGTAGTTATCGCTAATTGTACAGTCGTTTGAATCACTTCTGAGTATGAAAAACGAAAAGTAAAGTCATTATGACTTATGCTTAAACTGAATAATATCATACGATGGGAAGGGTTTATTTTTATTAGTGGAATTGAAGTCATGCTATTATCTTAACTTAACCATGTCAATAGAATTCTCAGTTGTCGAACAAAAAAATTGTGAGTCTCAAAGGTATGGTCATCGTGTGACTCGGTGACTTAAGTGTCAAACAAAAAAATTGTAAGCCTCGAAGGTGCAGTCATAATAGTATTCGTGGTAGAACTCTATTGAACTAGCAATGTGTTCTAGAGGAGCGGAATCATCTAAAATAGTGCTAGATGGATAGATGACTATATTTTGCTTGAATCAATCTTAGGTTGGATGACCTCTCGAAATTAAAATCAAATTTCAAATTCCAAAACTTTTTAGTTATTGATTCTCCGCTGCACGGATTGATTATCTTTGAACTAGAGTTAGGTATAACTTATGTTATTATGCATCTTTAGGAACGATTGTTTGGTCAATTCGAATACAACCCACTAGACGAGGCACCTTGTAGTGACAATCCTTTCACTTGTAGGGTCAAATCATTATGGTTGACTTTCATCCCTTCTTGACGGGTTAGTCTTGTAATCAATTTTCCTTACCTTTACGCTTCAAATTTTGTCGGGTCTATGCAAACTTTTACATCTTTGTATTTTTTACATCGTCTTGCCCAATTAAATAAAAATACATAATTTGAGGACGAACGTGAAAAAAATAACAAATTAAATTAAGACACTTGTATATGAAAGGACAAAATTTTAATCTCGAACAATAACTTAGGAATAAAACTGGAACATCATATGACTTTAAATAAAAATGACCGTCATTTATAATTTGAAATATATATAAATAAAAAAAAATATATTTGAAATATTTAAAAGTTCAACAACGTAATTTCTTTTTTTTTTTTTTTTAATTTTGACTTAAATTTTAGAAACATTTTAAATATATATGTATAAAAAATAAAAATAAAAAACAATTGTCAAATTACACTTTAATCAATTAAAGTATTTGAATGTCATTCTCAACATTGGCCTTTGATTTAACGTGGGATTTCAATTTTTAAAAGTATTAAGAGCCAAAGTTTTCAAATTTTTAATCATTGGAATAAGAACAAGCAAAAAGAAAAAGTTACCTATTTTCTTTTTATTAATTACTAGTAGAAAGTTGATATCATATTTATTTTCTAAATTTTTTAATTATTAAATTTTTAAAAAAATTAATTTTTTTACACAAGTCGACGTAGCACCCATGACATATTGTTGTGATAGGTGGTGGTCGCTTTCGTTCTTTTAGTTAAACGAAAGATAAATACAAAATAAAAATAATTATATGAATTAATTGATATATATTACACTACATTGCTAAAATAATTTTTAAAATAAAAAAATTAATGAAAATAAAGTTGTATTATATATATATATATATATATATATATATATATTTGGTACCATATTTGGAAACTAAATTACAATTTAAACAATTGTTTAAAATATAATTTTATAATATATTTATAGACCTTAATATTAATTGTAGTTAAAAGAATTGAACGGAATATAAACCATTATTAATTAATTCTTTAACCTGTTTTTTTTTTGTTATAAAATTTATATATAGTTATTATTAATTCAACAAAAAAAAATTGAATTTTTAATACATATTAAAATTTATCCTTGGATGGAATAAAAATATGAAAAAATATATTGAAAATAGTTTTCATATTTTCTATTGAATTAAAAAAAAACTTCGCTAAATTAATAAAAATATTCTTATTCTTAAACGGTGTTCATAAATTTCAAATATTTTAATAATATCTTTAAAAATTTCTAAAAAAATCTTTAAAAAATACTTTTTAAACTGTCTATGGAAACTTTTTTTTTTTTAATTTATGAATATTATTAAAAAAATTAAAATTTTATAGATATATATTTTTTTTAAGTAATATGCTATTTTTATTAATTTAATCAGTTAAATTTTGTAGGTGGGTTTGAAAAATATTCTGTTCACATTGAAGTGGTTTGACTTAGATGTGGAGTTGACTTGGTGGAAACTGCCCAGCTGTTTGACTAAAATAATAATAATAAATAATGGAAAGTCAATGAATTTATTTGTACTTTTTGTCTCAATTCCATGAACCAATTACCTAAATGTTTTCAACCATTAATGGTGCATTGGATCTCAAGAAGAGCTGAAACTTTATTTATTTATTATTTTATTTAGTGATGAGGACCATATATTTTCAATACTATAATGAGTTGACACTTCATAATGTCAACCCCTACTTACTAGGTTGGAGGACAAAGTCTTTGTTAATCAAGGTCAACTATTTTTAATGGGCCCAATAATTTTAAATTTTTTATGATAATTACAAGTCATCCATTATAATTTTCTGTTTTTGGTGTTGTTTTATTTTTTTAATATTTAAATTTCTTATTTTTAAAGAAAATATATTATATATCTTAAATTATGTCCCGTTTTAATTTAATAAAAAATAAAATAAAGAATTTATGAACCACCATGTTTTTTATTTTTTGAGCTATGTATGAAGACCATTAAATATTTTAAAATTGTGTTTATCGAGTTTCATCTTTAATAAGAAAATATTTAAATTACACGTTTTTTAAATATATTTATTTTAATTTTCAAATTTTAACTTTTTTTTAATATAGGTAAAAAGTAAAAAATAGATTACAAAAAGAAGGAAACTCATGAGTAAAATTAGAAATATTATAATTAATTTCTAAAAACCATTCTTTAATAATTGAGTTTCAAAATAATTAAGTATTAGGGTATTTTTATTATTTATTTTTTATTTTTTAAATTTGATGCCAGTGGTGGATAAGTAAATAATAAAATATTTGAAATTGTTGAAGTTTTCCCAATAAATATATGTAATTTATCTCTTTAAACTATAGTTTCATAAAATGTCCATAAAAAATAATTATTTCAAATTTCAAATAATAAATTAACTAATTGACTTTTGAAACCAAGACATTGATTATATTAATAATTAATAATGATTAAATTAATTATGTTGTTTTTTGTGACTTTGAAATATTTTTATTTAAAGGTATTTGAACAAGGCATGAAAAAAGTGCATATTTTAACACTTTTTAAATGGACCAATTTGAAATTGTTGTTACATGTAAAAAGTCGTATTTGCCCTTATGACTTTTTTTCCAAAAAATATGGATAAAATATAATTTTTAACATTTTTGGACTATTTATGCCAAAGTTCGATCATTCATCCCTTCAATTTTTAGCTTAAAAAAAAACTCGGTAACACCATTATTTAAACATTGCAAAACATATTGATCGGTTTAATGAATGAAGATTTGACCCATGAAGCCCACTAGCTAAATAAAATTATGAGATGTGATGTGACACCCAAGTAAAGAATGAGTACATGAATGAACCGAGACCACTTCCGAACGAGAGCAATCTTGAGAATAAGATGACTAATAAAGGCTTAAAAGAATTGGGAGTCATTACCGTACCATCAAGGTGCACTTTCCTTTTCGGTGGCTAAATCATAGTAACTCTATGATTAAGCGTGCTTTACTTAAAACAATTATATGTTATGTGACCTTCTAACAATTCTCCCAGGATGCATGCGGGTAACTTGACCATGTCGTAGGGGAATATCGGGGCCATCAAGTATTAAAATCCTAGACATTGGTCATTACATGTGAGAAAAAAACATGTTCACTCATCTACACAATCATTTTTTTTTTCCGTTTGGTCATCTGTTCTTATTTTATCCGGTTAACCTACTATTTTATTAACCATGCATCGTCATTTCTCGTTTTAATTGGTTTATATATTAATACTTAAATAAAAAAAATACAAATAACAAAGAATTTTAAGAATCAAAAGCAAAAAACTTAAAAGTTGTAATTAAATCTTCAAACTTTAAAATTAAATGGATAATTTATTTTTCATTATAATTGGAATAATGTTTTCATATATAATGGGCTATGGTGGGCTTCCATTTTGTTGGGCTTTGTTAAAATTATTAAAGGGCAAAATTGAATGAATTGTTAATTTACGAATTTACCCTTAATCTAATGTAGTTAAATGAGAATACATGCCCAAAAGTTCCCAATATTTGGGAAATTTGTACGAATATATATATATTTTTTCCAAATTTATATATTAAGAAAACCGAAAACAAAAGAAAATTTAGGGATTCCTAATATAATGAGTTATTTCAAAGGAAAAAAAATTAATATAATTTATATTTTATTTATATAAATCATTATTTTAAAAAAGAAATGAAAAATAAAATTAATAAAGAATGGTATAAGATCGAGTAGAATATAAAGAAAAAAAAAGAAGAAGAATATACTGCTTACAAGAATAAATATATTCGAATGCATATTTTATTTTATATATATATAGTTTAACTATACATAATTATATTAAATATAAATTTTTTAAGACTTAAATAATAAAATTTTATTTCTATCAAATAAAAATTTGGACTATTTATTATGATTTTGTTTTAAAATAATTTATATAAAATTTTTGCACGGGTTTACAAAATTCTTAAATGAAAAATAAACAGATAATAGGGATTTTTAAATTTTCGTATTCTCTATTTACTTTTAAAAAAATTGGATCATAATTTTTATTATTGATATTTTGTTAAGATTTTATAATAATAACAATTTTATTTAGATTTTAAATAAAAAAATGTCAAATAATTATAAATTACTCACAAAATTATATTTATATATATATATATATATATGCACACGCACACCAATATTTAATGTGTTACTTAGACGTATTTTTTAGATTTTTTAAAAATATTTAAAGTTGTTTGGGAAGTTTTTTTAAAAAAAAAATTAAAAAAATTAAAAAAATCACTTTTCATATATTTAAAACTATTTTAAGAGTATTTTTGTAATAAAATAAATGGATTCTATCTTAAATTATTTTTAAATATATATATTTTAAAAATTTAAGGATTTTATTAAATCTTATGAAAAAAGTGGGAGAATATTTTTATTAATTAATTTTTATAACCTTTTTGAAAAAATATTCTTCCAATTTCCACATCCACATTTTGTCGTATTTTATTTCCAACACATTGACCAAGCATCTCTCTAAATGTTATAATAATGATAATTAAAAAATTTAAAATTAAAATTAAAACCCACGGAGCATAGTTGGCTATTTCAGTCGAACGCCGCCATACCAGAGCTCTCTTCTTCCTGCCACTGCCAATTCAATCAAAGCTCCAAATCTCCATCGTTCAGACTTCACGGGTAGAGTTCCTTCCGGCAGTGTAGTTTCACTGATTTTAATGGAAGCACCGCCGTTCTCTGTCGCTGTTTCTTCTTCTCGGACGGTAATTCGATCATTTCCGTCGTCGTTTCATACGAGCTCTCTCGTTTTTCTTCGCAATAATCGTTACAAAACTTGTCATCTCAAAGTTAAGTCCACCGGTAAGTTTGCGGTTCGTGCCTCATTTTCGGGTGACTCAGGTACTCTCTCTCACTCTCTCTGTGCCAATGAATTTGTTGCTCGTTTCAATGCTCTCCTTCTAATTTTCTCGTTCTTGTTATTATAGTCGTGACTTTGCTGGATTACGGCGCTGGTAATGTTCGTAGTGTGAGGAATGCAATTCGTTACCTTGGCTTCGACATTAAAGATGTGAGATTCTCTTTCTATCTCTTTCTGTTTGGCCTTGTATGGATTTTGCGCTGTAATAGAGAAATTAATAGGATAATGAGACAGCTAATGATTGAACTTGCAGCAGTTTGTACTTCGAATTTGATTAAAATGGTTTTTGTTATCTGAATGCTTTTGATTTATGATCTGTTGAAAATCTTGTACTGATTCCTTCATTTTGAATTCCAGTGTTGTTATTGATAGTTTAGTCAATGAGTAGTTAGTGTGCCTCATGCCATTTCTTATGATGATTTTCCTTTTGTAACCATCTAGCAACAACTTGACATATGAAAGCTGATGTTTAGGTGCAAACTCCAGAAGACATTCTAAATGCAAAACGCCTAATATTTCCTGGAGTTGGGGCATTTGCTCCAGCCATGGATGTGCTAAACCATAAAGGGTATCTATTTATTTTTAACCTCTTTTAATTTTAACACAAATGTGCCATAAACTATCCAGAATGGGTTGAATGGTGCACATTAAAAGTCGTAAGCAGTATTTATGGTTTGGAGTACGTGTGATGTTTTGCAGAATGGCTGAAGCACTCTGTACTTATATTGAGAATGATCGCCCATTTTTAGGCATTTGTCTTGGGCTTCAACTACTCTTCGAATCAAGCGACGAGAATGGACCAGGTTTGAAACTGATCTTTGCATTTGTTTTATGTTTTGTTTGAATGGAGACTGTAAACATTTCGTTGAAGAGGATAAGAGGGTACAAAGAAAAGAAATGGCCAAGGCATAAATAAGAAGGGAGGAATAAGTTGAGAACTCTTTTGAGAGGATGCACCAATTTAAAGTAACAAAAATATTAAGTCAAGGAATTCAAATTCTCTATGCATATTAAATGTCCTTCAACTCCTCTCCTTCACAAATTCCCATAATCCAACAATGAGGGCATTCTACCGAAGAAACACATGAAAATCACTTGCTTCAAGGGTCTTTTCTTGAGGTTGAATTAAATGATTATTTCGATATCGCTTTTCCTATGATAAGATTGAATTACACTTGTTATGTGTTTCAGTAAAAGGACTTGGCTTAATACCGGGTGTGGTTGGGCGTTTCGACTCTTCCAATGGTTTTAGTGTACCCCATATTGGGTGGAATGCTTTGGAAATCTCAGATGACTCTGAGATCTTGGACGATATTTGTAATCGTCATGTCTACTTTGTTCACTCTTACCGTGCTATGCCAGTAAGATAATGTCTCGTTCAATATAATTCTTTTTCCACATGATTTTTGATGAACACTTTCCTTCTCTCTCAACATTCTGTATACGGGTGTCCTCATTCTTTTCTCATATTTCAGTCTGACAAGAACAAGGAGTGGATCTCTTCTACTTGCAGCTATGGTGACAGGTTTATAGCCTCAGTTAGAAGGGGAAATGTCCATGCAGTTCAATTCCACCCAGAAAAGAGTGGAGGTAACATAGAATTTGCTTGTGCTCGTTGTTCCTTTTTTTTAAATAAAAAAATAGATAAGTTTCTTCCTCTAAATTTCAATACAAAACAAGTGGAAAAAGAAAAAAAACTTGATGTCTTAGTTGAGTTTTACTGCTTTAGAATAGTTGCATAAACTACTTCATTGTTACAGTCTTTCATGATTGATTTAATCTGATCTAGTTTTCTCTTTGGCCTGTTACAACTCTTTGTTAGAAAATTTCAATATTGTTGCTTACTTTTTGATTATTAGTGGCACATATGTATAATTATCAGATGTAGGCCTGTCTGTCCTCAGAAGATTCTTGCTTCCAAAGTCAACTTTGACCAAGGTATGTTAACTTTCATTCTTGGATGTGAACAACTTATCTACATCACGTTTTTTTTAGATTGACTAACAATTTGAAGTGTTCATTTAAGACAGAAACCTACTGAGGGGAAGGCATCAAGGCTTGCAAAAAGGGTAATAATCACTCAACTCTAACAATATAACACCTTCATTTTAATTTACGTGTTTCACTTATATATTCTTACCCCACAAGGCAGAGCCCTCAGAGGGTAATAAGCCTTGCAAAAAGCTCATCATTTTTCTTATCCCACTTTGGGGTATTTATGTCTATCCTTCCGTCCTCTGTACATATTCTTGTTAAAAAAAAGTTGTCCTCTGTAAATGTGCTAGGGGAGATTGTCACCAAATCTTTTAATTCTCTTAGGTAATTGCTTGTCTTGATGTGCGGACAAACGATCAAGGGGATCTCGTTGTTACCAAGGGGGACCAATATGATGTAAGGGAGCAATCAGAAGAGAATGAGGTATACTAGTTTTTCATGCCACATTAAACGTTTTGATACAGTTTTCGAATAAGATTAGTAGCCAGTTGGGGTATGTGTAAGTTAGTTTCGATATTCAATTGTGAAAACATTTTCTATATAAAAGCTTTTAAACAATTTTCCCAGCTAGAAGTGCATTTACTATTTTCAGTTATGGTAAGGCAGCATATATTGATATAGTTGTAGTCTTTAAAGATGGAAAGAGGGAGTTTTGAGGTGTGATGCATTTGCAGCTCAGAAAATCCCTCTGGGCCTCGAATACATCTAAATTTAATTACTTTCTTTTTGGGTAAAAGGTAGGGTTAATTGTTGTAGCTATTGTTCTATTATAGGTCATGGCTCTTGGAGAGTTTTCCTCCCTTTTGAGGACCCTTTTATGCCTTGTTTTGCCTGAAAACAAATCTATTGTTTTTTTTTTGGGGGAGGGGGGAGCATTTACACCAATTCACAACTGTATTAACTATAGCCTAGAAAAAATCTAAAGTAGGATGATTCCCCTTCTTGAAAGATTCTTCTGTTTCTTTCTCGCCAAATGTTCCAGCAAAAAGCTCTAATACAATTCTCCCACAAAATCTTCTTCGGCCTTGTGAAAGAGTGAATGAAAGGAGGTGTGGATCTTCTGGGAGGACCATATGCCAATTGAATGCCGAGATTCTTACGTTTCTATTTTTAAAAAGAGATTCAAAGAAAATCCTAATACCAGCTAAAAATCTGGCTGTCTTAGAATTTGCAATAACTTTTCTTTGTACTGGTTTTATCAATTATGTGACCATGTCCTGGAAAATTTAGTTAGTATTAACATATAAATATAGGACCTTAATTCATAACTTACCTATTTTATAATGCTGTTTGGCAGTTTATTTTAATACCAGTGGTTAAAATGCCAACTTTTTTTATTTTGAGGGACTGATTAGGGTAGTGTTCCCATGGTCTTTCAATTTGCTAGGAAGATGCTTCATTTTATGGTAATGACACTATTATTTTATGTTTAGGTGAGGAACCTTGGCAAACCGGTTGAGCTTGCTGGACAATACTACAAGGATGGAGCTGACGAGGTATGCCTCACCACCTTTTATCTGAAAAACTGTCATCCTCCAGGTAATCATTATTTTCAAAATGATGCTATTCGGCTTTTAATCTGCTTGGTTCTTATGATGTCAAATTATAGGTCAGTTTTTTGAATATAACTGGTTTCCGTGACTTCCCTCTTGGCGACTTGCCAATGTTGCAGGTTAGTTAGATTGTATTTGCAATAATTTTCCACAATATTGTTGCCAGATAAATAATTTTCATTCTAGTCCATTTTCTAATCTCTATCCTCCATGGTTCTTATCATAGGTGCTGAGATACACATCAGAAAATGTTTTTGTACCATTGACTGTTGGAGGCGGAATTAGGGATTTTAAGGATGCAAATGGCAGGTGTGCTCTTTGTATTAACTAAGGGTACTTATTGTTTTTAAATACTTTAATCAACTTTACTGGTAGTATGTTACGCAGTTATGCTGCTTCGATCTACTTCATGAACGGTTTGTTGTGCATATTCTTGTCAGACACTATTCTAGCTTGGAGGTTGCTTCAGAATATTTCAGATCTGGAGCTGATAAAATATCTATTGGAAGTGATGCAGTTTATGCTGCTGAGGAATATTTAAGAACTGGTGTAAGTGTTATATCAATAGTCTGTTTTGAATTTACTTGTGTGCATGGTTGTTTCACTTATATGGTTCTTGAACATCTGCTATCAGGTAAAGACTGGAAAGAGCAGCTTGGAACAGATTTCTACTGTTTATGGAAATCAGGTGAGTAATATCAATAGCGCCGGCTGTCATTCTTATCATTTATGTATTTGATCCTGGTACTGAAATATAAGGTTCAGATTCCAAAGGACTTGTTGATACTGCAGTGACTGCTTTTCCTTGTTACCTGCATTTTCTAAATAACATTTTTTTCTCCATTTTTGCATTTTTGCTTTACCTGTTTGGATGACGGCTTTATTCTTCGGGCTTCCGGTAATGGAAGCATTTAACAAATTACCTTACACTTCTCTGTCTTTTTTTCTTAAACTCTGTCATGTCTAATTAACCACATCTATAATTTATTCCTGTTTGTGATTAACTGATTCACTCACGGAAGAGGCTTGTATAATATGAAACAATTTATTAATTTAGTGTACATAGACGTTTAGTCTTTGTTCTCGATAGCCTGAATAATAGCAATCTCAGTGAGTTTGTCCAAAATCTACATTTCAGGCTGTCGTGGTAAGTATTGATCCTCGAAGAGTGTACCTTAAAAGTCCTGATGATGTGGAGTTCAAAGTCATTCGAGTTACTAACCCAGGTAAATGGATATTTCATTTCCATTGTCTCCTCAAAACCCTCTAGCCCCTGTTGTAGATTAGAGGTGTACAATGATGGTGAATCCTGCCCTTGCTATGTTTTATTTCACTCTTGATGAATGTGTGAAATGCATGAGAATGGGAACTATTTTAGCTAGTGTTTATTGATAGACCAAGTTTACTGATACGGGTATAGATTTGAGAGAATCTGTTTGAGCTTGGATTGAATTTATAAAAGTGAATTTATGTTGGTTTCAGGTCCTAATGGAGAAGAATATGCATGGTATCAGTGTACAGTAAGTACTATTTTTCCTCTCACATTTACTTCGCAATGAAATTTTCTGAATGCAAATTTCTTTTCAACAAGCTGCCAATAATATACTTCTAGTTTTTTTATGAACAAAATTGAGAGTTTGAGTTACTACGACACAGTTTTGCTTCAGTTGAAACTGAGATTAGAAAACTCCCAGTTGGTTTTTATTTATTTATTACTTTTTTTTATCTTCCCCAAATTTCTCTTAAAGAGAACTTATATTAAAAGCAAGGTGAGGGAAAGATCAGATTGGTTTTTAGAAATTTGTCAGAAAATAAGGGACGGAGGGTCATAAAAGGTAGAAATAAAATTTACTCTTAATTTCAACGTGGGGGGAGACTTAGAGACTAAAAGAATGTCGTTTTTTTAATATAATTTTTTTTTTCCTTTTCTAATAGTTCAAAAAATTGTTTTTTTTTTTTTAAAATTCAAATTGTTTGGCCTTGTATCTTTTCTCGGGAAATCTAGGATTAGGAGATTGTTGCTCAGTGCTTCCACCTTCAAAAGTTCTCATTTTTTTTGTTCATTAGGTTAATGGAGGTCGAGAGGGTCGACCTATTGGAGCTTATGAGCTTGCAAAAGCAGTTGAGGAGCTTGGAGCTGGAGAAATACTGCTAAATTGCATAGATTGTGATGGTAAGGATGACAGTGCCATGCAATAAACATTTTATAATCACTCTCTTCCAAGCATAAATATCATCTTCGCTTTTTCCTTTTTTTTTTCTTTCAATGAGAAACCTCCTACTACATATTACAAGAACTACAGAGGTTGGAAGGATAGAAATCCTTCAAGTTAGTCCAGGGAGGACGTTAACAAAAGACTTACCACTCGGTCATAATTGCATAACTTGGATGTATGAACTGGCCGTAAGAAATTAGCAAATGCATAAGCTCCCATGTCTCTCCCTCTATAGCTCTCTCTCTCTTACGTTGTCCTTTGAAGATTGAGGCATAGCCCCACTGCTGTCCGCAGAGACCCACCACTGATTACTAACAAACTAGCAATGAATAAAAGCAGTTCCATGCTTTTCTCCATCCTTGTTCACATAACCTGCGAGGATTGAGGTAAAGGTCGAATGACTTCTTTGAACTCTGTCAATGGTGTTCTGTTAGGAACCATGAGTCTCTCCAAAATGGTAGGATATTGTCCACTTTGAGCATAAGATCTCATGACTTTGCTTTGGGCTTCTCCAAAAGGCCTCATACCAATGGAGATGTATTCCTTACTTATAAAAACCCATGATTATTCCCTAAGTTAGCCAATGTGGGACTCTCTCTCAACAATCCTCAACGAGTCTACCTGCTAAGACATTTCCTCATTTGAACTGGAGGCTATGGACTTTCAAATACCCTCGATGCTGTTAATGGGGAATCCTTAATGAGGTATGATGGTGAGGAGGGGGCCTGTTTGAGAATTTATCTGAAGCCTCATAAATTCAATTTTGCATCTTGACTGAGATTGTCTAGCCTTCCATGATTGAAAGATAAGCCTATTTAGAAGCTTTGATTCCTTAATCGATTCAAATGGTCGTAGACTGCCCCAATGCTTTGAGGTTGACTATGGGAAGAGCAATACGATTGGGGAATTTCAATATTCTTAGAAAGAACCTCTCAACTCTCAATTATTTGAGAAACATGTAAATAATTGTTTGAGAAACATGCATGCTTTTACTTCTTGCTCTTGTATGGAGGATAATCTGTTTTCTTAAATACTATTACAATCTAATTTTGTTTCTAACTAAATTTTCACAGGTCAAGGAAAAGGATTTGATTTAGATCTAGTAAAGCTGATATCGGATTCAGTGAGCATCCCTGTTATTGCCAGCAGCGGTGCTGGGTGTTCTGACCATTTCTCAGAGGTGTTTAACAAGACAAATGCATCTGCTGCCTTAGCTGCTGGCATTTTCCATCGCAAGGAGGTATTCCCTGAGATTCCTTTATCTTAGTTGTGCATACAAACTCCAAATGATTTGATACCATGTTTTAGCCTCGATTGATGATTTATTTAGAATAAAACTGTCCTTTGATTTAATCAAGTTTGAAACGTTCCTTGCCCCTGATTTTCCGAGAGCATGTGATTAACTGGCTCCTATATGCTCATTTAACATAGTGTGTAAGACGGGAAGCTATATGACATTTAATTCTAATAAGTCTGAACATTAATACTTTAACTTCTTAGATTTGATGCACCGTAGGTCTAGGAAAATCATAGCTCACTCCCCGAATTCTTAACTAGTCTAAAATCAGTCAGCCTAACTGTATTATCATAAGATTGTGATTAACCTTGCCCGTTTCATAACCATTTGATATTTATTTTTTGAGTTTTGAAAACTATGTTTGTTTACGCACTATTTTTTTTCCAATGGTTTTCATTATTGTTAAGAAAAGATTAGTATTTTTTTTTGTCAAATTCAAAAAAAAAAAAAAAAAAAAAAAAAAAGCTTTTAAAAACTACTCTTTTTTTTTGTTCATTTTTAAAATTTAGCTCAAATTTTGAAACTAATAAATAACCAAACCAAAATTGTAGGTAAAAGTAGTGTTTATAAACTTAATTTTCACCTCTAATCTGTTTACCTGAAAATTTGCCCCATTCTGCAGTCCGCCGGACATTTCTTATGGTTACCAGTTATATGAGCAATCTTCCAATAGTTTGTTCCCTTCCATGGGAAAGGGAACTTTTAATGAAAAGTCAGGAGTTTGACTTATTTTGTGAGATCTTTCGTGCTAGAAAAATAATAATATCTTCAGGAATTGGGATAGTTCTGTTTTCAAGTCTTTTGTAACTATCCGCTAAATCATATTTTACTTGATTGAAACTTCTTGAAATTTGGCTTCTTTTGTTTTTGTATTCTCGTGTGTTCTTTCACAAATTTGGCTTCCTTTTTGTGGGCTTTTGTGTTCTGTAGTATTGTCGTGTAATCTTTCACTTTTTCTACCTGATTATTAGAAAAAGAGAGAGAAAAAGAAAGGTTTGTTGTCCCTCTAAGCAACTAGTGGTGTGGATGACAGGTGGCTATTCAGTCCGTAAAAGGGCATTTATTAAAGGAAGGCATAGAAGTCAGAATGTAATGACATCAAAGCTCGGTCTGTCTTCGCAGGAGAGGCATCAGTTTTGAGGATTGCCAAAAGGCAAGTTGGGATACAACTTTTTGTGGTATTTAATAACCCCTCTGATTTTGCTGTCATGTAATGCTCTGCTTTAATTTATAGCGACCTTTTAAGTTTGTAATTTATCGAATAATTGAATGAGACAGGGAAAAAAAAAAACCCTTTACTTCAATTAGGAGAGAAAAGAAGACCATGGGATTGCATTGACTTCGTATTGATTGTTCCTATTAATTTCAGATAAATAAAATTTAGTGGCATAATGCGAATTCAAACCGAGTAATTGAACGTCATTTTTCCTCATAATTATTTATGTTCCAAACGTATTAAATTGTCTTTAATCTTCCTATGTAACTTACTGTAACGATGGAAATAAATATTGTGATGTAAAATCCTTGCATTGGATGTAGACTTATATATATACACAAATATATGTACGAAATGGTCTCCCATGGTTCTACATTAATTAATTAATAAAACTATTTTAATTAGAAAAACAATTCATTTATATCCTTAAACTTTAGTGGTAGTAATTATATCAATTAAAATTTTAAAATTTTGATAAGCGAATCAATTTAAATTTTATTAAGATTTTGTTTGAGAAGCATTGTTTTCATACCACCTATAAATTTTTTTAAATGCAAATATAATTATAGTACTCGAGAGAAATGACTTGAATCAAATGAATACCTATAAAAAATTTTAGATGTAAATATAATTATAGTATTAAAGAGAAATGAGGATCAATACGAATAATTTTTCATATGAATATGTACAATTTTTAATAAGAATATGAATATTTAAAATATATATCCGGATTACTTTCAAACATTCCACGTTACATGTAGCAATTCGTGATATATATACTAAACTCAATTTTATGACAGTGATTCTTGAATCATGCAAGCTTTTGAAATCAATATTTCTCGGGCCGTTGTCCCGAGTTATTAACTAATCTTTTAAGTTTTCATTTTTTAAATGCTTAAACCTCAACTTTCTTTTTTTAATCAAGAATATATATATATATATCTCAATCAGTTGTATTTTTCATGCTCACTCTGTAGTGTCTAAGCAACGGCCAAGTATTCCTCCATTGTAAATTTAATTATTGAAAACTACTGACTGAACTTCAACAATCAAAGAAATAAAGCAAAATACTAACCAAGAACTCAAAAGTTCCAACTAATACATCGCAGCCTCGCCGAGCTGAGTTTCGAACGCACAAGCTGTATTCGCACGAGGAAAGGAAACCATCCCTGTAAACTTGTCAATAGAAGTGCTTACTGCTTAACACACAACAAAATAAATTCAAAATTGGAACTTGAAACATTTCCAGGTTGGGCAATAAATCCCATAGATGACTTCATTATCAAAAATAATAATAATAATTCAACAGCATGGGCGTGGCAGTTCCCACAGCACAAATTCATGGAAAATCGCTTAAAAAACATGCTTTCCAACAAGATCCTCATTCAGTATCAATTATGAGACAAGCCGCAATTATGGGAAATTCTACAAAACTTAAAATCTGAGGAAAACGAGTATTTATTTCTCAAATGGTTTGTGAAGGTTTTGGAGTTTTACCCTCTTATGGAAACACTCCACGCTGATGATATCTTCATAACAGCTTTGGTTTTCAGAGACTTTATATGTCAAGGAGAAGTCTCCGTGGGTCTTCCACGACATCTTTGATGCGGCGCAAAAAGAACACCGCCTCTCTCCCATCAATGAGTCTATGGTCATATGTTAGAGCAATGTACATCATTGGCCTTGACACAACGTTGCCTCCAACCACAACTGGACGGGGGACAATTGAGTGCATTCCCAAGATTGCAGACTGCCAAGAAATTTCAGATTTGCAGATTTTTATCAAGAAACGTACGGGAAAAAACATCTAAAAAAGGAAGGCCATACCTAATAATATAGTCCAGTTGTAGAATGAATGAACCAGCAAATCATGGATAAGATAATATATAATATATTTAATTTTCAAGGATGCGAAGGTATATTTTCAAAAGTTTCCACGAATTTCTTTGTTCAAAAGTTCCATTGGAATTGGTGATATCATTGAGAAAGTAACTGCATGACATGGTTATTTGAGACTAAAAATGTGCATGATATTTTAGGGCGGGGGGAGGATTCATGACTATGAGCACGAACCTGAGGAGGATTAATAATGGGGGTACTCAAAAGGCTTCCATAAACACCACCGTTGGATACGGTGAAGGAACCTCCAGCCATCTCGTCAATTGAAATGGTACCATCATTTGCCTTCTTTGCAAGGGTGTTTATCTCCTTCTCTATGTCAGCAAAATTCATCTTATCAGCATTTCGAATTACTGGCACAACAAGACCCTGCATCAAAAAATGATGAAACATAATGTAGCAACTTTATATCTCTTGATGGTTTAGATCTACACCGTGAGCAGAAACTTTAGTTCTCTGAATGGATACTGGTCAGTGCCAATTTATATTGGTATCATGACCGCTAAATTCAATGCGGATTCTGATGTCATACTTCATAGACCAGAAATCCTAGAAGATGGCCCCTTTAAAACTTCAGATGTGATGGACCTTTTATAAAATATGAGTCAACTAACAGGAGCAAGTGCCCCCACAAATTTTAGGCCTCTCTTGGGTTTAAGAGCAACGCCGAGGGAGGTCTAAAATACTGTAAGGAATCTACTGAGAAACTAGGAGGAATCATAGTCCCTTTTCTGTTATCCGTTTGCCGTTCACCATTCAGTTTCTTTACAACAAAAAGAAAACTACAAAGGCATGGAAAACTTGAACAGACCTTAGGAGTGCCAACGGCTATGCTAATGTCTACATAGTCTCTGTATATTATATCATCCCCATCAATCACAGCATTAATAATAGGTTGATTCTGAAGCCCACTGACAGCAGCCTGACACATGAAAAGAACAAAATGAATTGGCAAAACAATCATAACCTCGTTCACATCTGGAATTAACGTATGCACAAAGTTAACTGAGTACATACTTTAATAAATCCAGACATAAGACCCAACTTGACTCCGTGCTTTTCAACAAAAGCATCCTTGTAATCAGAACGAAGCTTCATCAAATTTGTCCTACATAAAAGCAGTTCATAAGCTAAACATGAAGCAGCAAAGACCTAACATAAATGCATGAAGATGTGAAAATAAAGCCAACTAATAAGATTTCGTACTAAAAAGTGCATCCAATAGGGAACTGCAAACCCCCAACATATCCTTAAAATGCCCAAAGATAGCTACAGTCTAAAGTAGATTTACATGTTGGAAATGGGGAGGATTAGATAAAGTAATCTGTTTTTTATATATATAGAAAACAAAGTAATCACTAGATATGCATGACATGATGGACCAAAAAGGTTGAAACTAACAATGTTTAAGGAAGTAACTGGAAAGCCAAGCAAGGTAACTAGGGGGCTGCATGGTAGTTTCTGCATGGGCAGAGGAAAACCAATGCAAAAAAACATGTGCGAAGATCGATAATATGATCGGTGTAAGCTTACATATCAACTTCATTGAAGGTGGTCAACATAGCAAATGTGTTCTGAGAATCTTTCAATCGTGTAGCAACCCTCTTTCGAAGCCTTGTCATTGGAACCTAAAGTCATGACAATCCCAAGGAGTAAGGTCATAGGATAAGATCATAAACATACAATGAAAAATAAATAGAAAGTGAATACGAAGGCCACTCAGAATTTAAATTATGGTCCTTACTCGTCTTTCCCTATCCTTGGGAGGAAGCTGGGGTTCAGTAGCCGAGCGTTTAGGAGGTGGTGGAGATGGTGCCTTAGGCTTCACGCTAGTAGGTGTTTCAACTTTAGGCTTTTCTACTTTTTCAGCTGGAGCAGCCGGAGATGCAGCTTGCTCTGGTGCTTTCTCAGAAGGAGCAACATGAGTTACACCTTCACCAGATTTTGAAATAACAGCAACCTTGGTACCTGGTTCCACGGTATCTCCTTCCTTGGCAACAAACTGCGAACATTTATATTAATTACCCATCAAGTTACAAGACGCATAGAAAGAAATTAAATAGTAGAAGTCCAGAAATAGTCACCTTCTGGATAATACCAGCTCCTGGACTAGTGACATCAATTGTAACCTGATAGAAAATAAGCAGCAAAGGATTTAAATGAAACGTCAAATCATTTTCAGAGGGAGAAGGGGAAAGAAAATCAATTTTCCAATATAAAACTAAAAAACACCTTATCTGTTTCAATTTGAGCAATTGCTTCATCCAATTCCACTCTATCACCCGGACCTGTACTCAACATATAAGAATGGCTTCTTAATAAATCACAAAAAAACCAGTGTATTATGTAGCAATAAGCAATATACTTAATAACCAAAGAACATACTCTTCAGGAATTTTGCCAGCGTTCCATCAGTAATAGACTCAGCCAATGGAGGGACAACAACGTCAAGCAGATCCCCTTTATTGCCAAACATGACAATAGGTTAATTACAAAAAGAAAAAAAAAAAAAGAAAAAAAAGAAATGTGGCACTTAGACGACTAAAGTGGGCCTCTTCTTATGTGAACTAAACTTTTTATTGATGATGTGAAAAGCCACGAGGAAACCAAAGGAGATTACAAAAGGGCTCTCCTATTAGTGTTAGCTATAAGAGTCCTAACGTTCCTAGCATGACAAACAGCGTCAGCTAACCACAAAATTTTATACAAAGGCAACTAAAGCACAAAAAATATTCAAGAGAAAACACAAACAAAAACCAATAAGAAAAGACAGTGATATCGCACCATTATCTGAAGAGAATTTCCGGGCATTCATTTGCATCATAGGTCTTTGCAGCATACTCACAAAAGTTACCCTGATCACCATATTAAAATTTAAAAACAAAGGGGACAATAGCAAAAGAATTAATGAAAATTTCTCTTAAAAAATATCGTGATTACAAGGAGCCCTATTGAAAAGAAAATTTATACTTGCCTGGCATTCCGCTGAAACCAAGTTTTCAATTAGAAAAGCACATTGTAGTGGTTGTTATAACAAGTAACAAAAGATTTATTTATCAATCAAATGACCAATTCCTCACTCAAGATATAGTCTTTACAAGTAGAGCTCAAATAGGCTAATGACAAATGGCTCATGTTAAACTAAATAAATATTATAAGTTCAAGTGGGAATTCTTTTTTATATGTTTTTTCTTCCATTTGTGGAAGTCAAGTTTCAGGTTGAATTGGAATCTCACAATGCACATAAAAAAAAATTAAATAAAGGGTTTGTAATAGCCTTGAAAATCTCAAATCCAATCCAGAACGATAATAAAATTCATTGTTACTATTGGGAGACCAAAAACCCAACAGATTGAAATAGAGGATGGGCTTCCAACACTGCCTGCCATAAGAACAGAAGAATAGCACCTGGCATTGGATTCTAACTGCTTTTCTTACAAGCGGTTGCCAAACTAGGCAACAAGGTAATCTTTTTTTTTTTATATAAGAGAATTTCATTGATGATTTAAATTTACAAAAGGGATGTATAATCCATGGTGTTTACAAAAGACCTTCCAAATTTACAAAAGACCTTACAAAAAGCTTTGTATACAACATAATCAGTTCTTTGAAGTTTCAAAATTGCATCAAGCTCCTCTGACAAACTGACAAAAAGAAATTCTCTTTTGGCCATTTGCATTTCCAAATTACTAGAGCTGAGTTTTTATGTAACAAGGGTTTGGTACCCTTTAGCCCTGAGAATAGTAACTTCCGAAAGAATTCACTTGATGCTCCCAAAGTGTCCATTCTGTTTTATTTCCTCTCATAATACAAAATCCATTCAGCCACTCCAGAGCGCCAAGTCCAAATTCATAATTACTCCGGGTCAGGACTCGGTTTACCCCTCTCAAACCTCAAACTAAATTCTCCTGTGAGGTTAGACCAGCTAAAAAGGCAAGAAGCCTCTTCATCAGTGGTCGCTCGGCCAGCCAACATTCCAAAAGCAGGTTTTATTACTATTAACCAGTCTGATGCTAAATTCATAACTGGCCTCAAGTAAAAGCCTCCAAAAAATCCTTAGAAAGTACTTATTTTGGGAGAATTGCGTGGGTGATAAATTCCTTTATCTTGTGTTTTCTTGCCCTCATAACCCATCCTCTTGGCGATTGTGCCGTGTCTTCTGTTATTTAGTCCTTGGCCACTTCCTCTTTATTTGAATTCGGTTTTCATAGCCCCTTGTCTAATGGGGAAACCTTCAACATCTTTATTTATCTTTAAAGACATTCGTAATTGCTCGTTAGGGCTTATTCTTTCTTATTTGAACCTTTTCTTGATTTGTCAGGTTAGCTTCTCTTTGGGTTGTTTCGTAGGCTCATTTTATGCTAGCCCTTTTGTATCCACCATTTATGTTTCCCTACAGAAGCTTGGTTTCTCGATCAAAAAAATATACTAGAGAAATCATCAATGACATCCTTGGTTTTTTTATTTATTTCATCACGATTACTTGGTCCAACATGGAGAAAAATTGTTTCCTTTCTCACTTCATAATTAGGGGTCTTCTCCCTCTTTTTATACATTGGAAACATAGTATTGATATGAGAATAATAAAATAATAAAGATTTTAATCATATGGAATTTTTGTGAGAAATTGGGGAAAAAGAAAAAGATAACCTAAAAATATTTAAGAGATTCTTCATTATAAAAAGTTAAAAGAATAAAATACGAATGAGAGATTCATAATACACTAAAGAGTGTGCACTTGGACTGAAACACACGAAAAATTGTGTTTTAATGAGGGCACCTCACTTCTTTGAAAGAGGTGCACACCCCTCATAATTCTATATTGTATTTATCAAAAAAGTTTATGTGACATTACATATACTTGTGTTTTAAATGCAAAACAAAAACAATAAAGACTAACAATGTTTTTTATGTAAAGTACCACATATGTTGGGTCTATGTTTGGAGATAGATGTTCCAAGATTTCTATCAAATGCAAAACAAAAATTAAACAATAAAGACTAACAACGTGTTTCATGTAAAGTATGGATAGAAATAAAATGGTGAAAGTACAAGGACTAAAATAAAATAAGTGTAGTCATTCAAAGGCAAAAATAAGATTTAAACCTAATGATTCATGGTAGAAAAAACAGGTTAGTGGGGCATCAACCAACAATTACAAAATAGTAACAATTATCTTTTTAAAAAAATGGATTAGGATATAACAACAAAATAAGTTCATGAATTTACCATTCAGTTGGAATCAACAAAGAATATGAGGGATTTTAAATGACATGGTATTAAAAACTAGAAATGATTTTGAATTCTCAATTTACTTTGGAATAAAATACATTTGAAATGAATGTACTAAAATTTTGTTGTTTGGATGTTATTAAGAAAATGGAAATTTTACAATTATATCCTTCTATTGGATGAGATAATTTGATCAGATCAATCTGATAATCTCAAGGTATAAAGTAAACAAAGGCCACATACGTGAAGTGAAGTCGATAATGGTAACTGACCTTAGAGATTGTGGACTGCTAACAGGACCACCTACAACACGGGCATCAATCAATCAAACGAAATCATATATTTGAACCAGTTGCATGAGGTAGGAGCTTAAGCAAGTACGTAGAGAAGTTGTAATCAAAATTACCAGGTGAAAGTAGGTGAGAAAAGTTTCTGACATGTCCAAAGCTTCTACATTGGTGCAAAATCTAAATGTGTAAAGAAAATAAGGCATGTAAGATACATGAATAATTCATTGCATGAAAAAATTCCAAAAAACATCCCCGTTAAATTTCATTTCATTTCACAGAGAGGTTTGTTTTAGGAAGATTGAAGAGATACATAGCAAATACTTCTTGCGTACAACAGGCCGTTCGTGCCTTGTCAAAACATATCCTATCTATCAACATTAACAACCACCTCCAGACAAAGCGCACAAGGAGACAAAGACATCAGAAAACGTAACTACCTCTTTCTCAGCAACGGCGCGAACTCTTCCTGCAGAAATGGAAGGTCGAATTGCCCGCAAATATTGCACAGAAAACTGAAATGAAAGCACTACAGAATCAGATAACTGTGCATACCGATACAAATCCTATACGCATCACGTACGCCTTGAGAAAATGGATAGAATGCACTGAAACTCACCAGATTAGAGCCACCAGACGCAATCCGTCGCCTTACGACTCCAAAACTCATTTTCCCAGCTTCTGATCAAGCAAGTAAAACGAAAATCAAAGGACCAATCCAGTCACAGTATGAAAATCCACAAAAGTGAGTTCTTTCCCGATTAAGTCGATAAGAATACATCCAGAGACAAAATATGAACTCCTAAATCAAATGCGCACATCGAAACACGCCAAAAAGAAAAGCGCAAAAAAGAAATAAAAACAAAAAATAAAAAGAACCTATAATCAGAACAAGATCACAGAAACCGATTTCCTAATAACTCAAACAAAACAGAGAGACGAATTTCTCAGCCGCCAAACGAGAACTAAACTCATACAAACAAGAACAAGAACGAATCGATTGAAAGCACTTACCGGAACGACAGAGACTGGAGGTACTCCCGGAGATCAACACAAAAGGGTTTCGAAGAGAAACAGCGAGAGGAAGAGGGAGTAGGGAGGAAAAGGAATGTCGAACACGTTTCGATTTGTTTCCTTTACGCCATGATATGGAACATTGGAAGGCTCGAGGCTCGCACAGGGTGTGGGCCAGTTCAATTGAACCCGAACACGTGTCTTATTTTGATTGGACACTAGTAGAAAGTCAGAATAGGTGTGAGAGGCTCTGTAGATTAAAATATTATTTTCACACTCCCACTTTTTTTTTTCAATGTCTAAATTTAATATGGTTCAATAATAATTATAACTAATAAAATAAATAAATTTTTCGGTGACCAAAATAGTAATTTAGCTATTTTTATTTTTATATTTCTAAAAGGAAAATTTCATTGATCCCATAAGATTTTGTGTGGTTTGACCTATTTGCCCCTAATTTTATTGTCCTATTTTGAATTTTCAAACTTTTACATAATTTAGGAAATAATAAATTAGGACGAGAATTTTGAGCGAAATATAATATGGAAAGAAAATCATTGCCCCTAACTTTGTAGTTTTCCACATGGAATTAAGCCATTTTATTTTTAATATGATAAATGAGAGCGTTAATTTGAATGTTTGATTGTTTCGATCCCAGCTTAAAATAAGTCATCAATTATCGTATTTGATAATTTTTTGGAACGTACGTGTCCCAAGAAAAAACTTCAGCGTTGTCACGGTATTTTTCGTCGTGATTTACTAGTCCACCTTGTCTAGGTCAAATCATTTAGCTCGTGTCAACCTTTGGTCAACCTTTGGACCTTAAGACAACGACTGTAATAGCTTAAGCCTACTGCTAGCAGATTCGGTCCGTTACATATCGTCGTCAGCCTCACAGTTTTAAAACACATCTGCTAGGGAGAGGTTTTCACACATTTATAAGGAATGTTTCGTTCTCGTCACGAGCACCAAACAATGATAGAAAAGAAGAATGAGTGTCTTAAAATATAACATAAAATTAGTAAAGTTATCTACCAATTTAAATTTTGTTACCTCAACTTATGAGGTCAAAATAGTCAAATTACTAAAATGCTTTTTTTTTTTTTTTCTCTCTTTTCATTTAAATTTCGCGTAAAAGTTATCCAAACGCACACCGCGAATAGAAACCCCAAAATGGCTTGGCAGAGTCTCTACCTTCCTCCGCCGGTAAAATCCGTTTTCCCGATGAATTGCATTACCTCCGCCATTGAGTTACCTATTCTCCGATCTCATCTCAAGCCAAATCGCCGGCAACGGCACCAGAACAACTCATCATCTCAGCCACCGATTTACATTTCTCCACAAAGCAACCGTTTCGCTTCACTAACAGCCAACGCAATTCCGAACTCTCTAGTTCTCGCAAAAAGTACTATTCCTCCGTCGCAGTCCGGCGACGTATCGGTCCTCCTCCAGACAAGGTTCGCTACTTTCTCCCTCTTTTAGATTCGAAAATCGAGCCAATCTGAGATTAATCTCCTCAATTTCTGTTTTCTTTTGGCAATCTGTGCAGCGGCGTGCTTCTGATCGTGTATTTGATAGCGAATTTCATTGTGCCGGAGTTCATTATGAAATCGTACAGTACCGATGAGAGCGACGGGAAAGGTTTGATGGAAGACGAAGAAAAAGGCGCCAGTGAAAGGAGGAAGAAACAAGGCTTTGGCGGTAACAAGAGATAGCGAAAATTGAAGGTGAAGCCATTGAACTTTTTTCGTGTTCTGTAAAGAAATTGCAATTTTCTTTGCTTTTTTTCGGTGCTTTTGTGTGGTGAAGGTGAATTCAGGATTGTGTTGCTTAGAATAGAGATTGGGAATCGGATTCTCTGTGATTTTCTTTTGCCATATGATTGAAAAAGGAAATTCTTGTTGTTTGTTTGAAAATATTGTAAGATTACTCGTGAGAAATGGAATCTGGTAATGAATGGAGTTTTAGAGTATTTGTTTATCACTTAACAATGTTCAGAAAAATCATCCACTCAGTGCAAAATTCAACTTGTCGAAACATAAAATCAATCATAAAATTCTTCAAACTAGAGACATTTTAAAGATTATAAGACTTCAGGACTCTAAAACTTTGAACATCTAATGAAACGATCCATGCCAAGGATTTAAACCATAATTTCGAATAGTGATTTGAATCTTAGACATAGTCGTTACAAATGGTATTAAAGCAGTACGACATGGTTCGAAAATGAACAAAGCCGAAAGCTAGTAGGCATATGTCACTCGATTAGAAGAGGGGTACATGAATGAACCTATACCACATCCAAATGAGGGTGATCATGAGAATAAAATGGTTAAAAAATACTTTAAAAAAATTGAAAGTTACCTGTACCAACTGACTCCTTCCTTTTTTGTGGCTCAATCATAGGAACTTCATAGCTAAGTACTTTTTTTTTGGAGCAAATTTAAGTTAAGTGGTTTCTTGGGAATTTTACTAGATGCATGTGAGTGAAGAGAAAACATGAAAAGAACTTATGTTGGTTTGTGGGGACAGTCTTCTCTCTTAAAAGAGAAGAGCATGATCCGAATCATGGGGATGGATTGTTACATCTAAAGATATTGAAGATAAGTTGAAGACATTTAAAGTGTAAAGATTTCAAGATTTCGATAAATTCTTTAATAATGATCACCAAGTCAAAGGTCGATCTAGTAATATCAATAGACTAGAGATTGATCCAACTATCAACAAGCGTGCTCGAGTACAAGCTGTCTAGCCCTCAAGATATTTATACATTTTGGGAGAATTAGGGAAACGTATTAAACATTGTATTTCATGTTACAAAGCTATTGGATAAAAAAAAAAGAAGAAAAAAAAGCTCAAATGGTATTTATATTTAATTAAGTTCACATGGAAATACTTTTATTAACAATATTTTAAATAAAAATTATAATACTATTTTAAGTTAAATAAGGAAGCATCTATTACTCTACATTTTTATTTATTCATTTATGACTTGTACATGTTATGGACAAAAATACCCTTCAAGAACTAAAAAAACAAAAATCACTATTAGACGATCTAATTCTAAAGAAACTGAAGATAACACAACAAAACAAAACAAATTGAAGAACAAAAGGAGGAAGGGAATTGAGTTCGGGTCAAGGAGCTAAAGCCAAGGAGGCCTATTCCTTTAAGGGAACATGCATCATACACACTCTCAACTCGTGGCCTCTTTGGTTGTGTTCAGTTCAATTCAATTATGACCTAATTCGTAAGGAACATAGAAAAACCCTAGGTTTTGCCTCAAAGTAAACTATTTCTCGTTCTCTAACACACTCAAATTATTTGATCTAATTTAACCATCAAAACCTACGTGGCAAGCATCACATCAGTGTATAGTCTTCTGTTTTATAGGTTACATATTTCTTTATCAAACAAATTTATCATTGCTATCACACGAAAGTCAGATGAGTTTTCTTTTGTCCACGGCAACAATAGGTTAATATCTTCAATTTTTCGTTTTGCTAATTTTAATATTTGATTCTCTAAAGAACTATACACATACCACTATCATCATCTCGTTTTCGTGTTATGTTTGTGCATTATAAGCTTTGCTTCTTTTTTTAGTTCAGTAAATTACAAGATGGGAATCAAACAACCAACTTTTTCGATATCAATTGATAATTTACTATTAAATCATACTCAAATTGGTAAACGAACATCAAAAATTGGTTCGTCCATTTAAATTTTAGTTCGAAAGAAGTAAAACATGAAAGTTCCCTCTTTCTTATACCAATTTTAGAATCTATGATTGTTGATGTGTTTTGTTGGTTGGTTAGATTTTGTAATAGATGATCACATGAGAAATTGTTGAAGCCATGTGCATAGTTTCTTGTGGAAGCCATGAGCACAATACCAAAACCAATAATTTATATTACTCTTTCATGCTCAATCATGTAAGGTAGGGCACGTAAACTTGTCCAACAAACTACTTGCTAGAGAAACTTCAAAACGTGAGAGAATAGTGTGTTTCGTTTTATATCATACCCTAAATCATAATAAAAATTGGTATGATCGAAATTGGCTAAAAACCCAACGAAAATAGACCAAACTAGTTGAATTGGACCAAACCAGTTCAGTTGGATTGGACCAACCGATTGGATTGAACTGGATCGATTGCTCGTCCCTTAATTCATAGTGAGCGTTCACATGGGTTTTTTTTTTCTTCCCCTTTTCGACAACTGATGAGTGCATGGTTTCCTCCTTGATAAACTTTGTACTTTATGATGGAGGGTAAATGATACTGCATCAACAACATTTCAAGGTTGAAGTAATGAAAATAACTAAAAGTTGAGGTAAGATTTGAGTATTGGATTGAACTAGCTGGTCGAATTGAACTAGATCAATTGGTTGTCCCTTACTTCACAATGAGTATTCACTAGTTTCTTCTCTTTTCGACAGCCAACGAGCGTACGATCTCCTCCTCGATAAACTTTGCACTTTATAACAAAGGGCGAACGATACTGCATAAACAACATTTCGAGGTTAAACGAACAAAAACAACTAAAAAATTAAGGTAAGATTTGAACATTCACTCTCACAAGCGTGCAAAGTTATATTGGAGGCGAATACGAGACCGACCACGACCAATTAACGACTAGGAACAAACAGAGATGCTTGAATGGTCGTAAATCTAAGAATGACATAGCAATGAAATCCAATAGAAGGAAAAAGAGTGAATTGTGTGTAAGCAATTAAACTTCAAATTGATCGATGAGAAAACTTGAAAATGTATAGCTAGTAGTAAAATCCCTTTGAAATATAAGGTTGAAGACGACGGGCAACAAGATTTTATACAAGTTGTTGTCGATTAGTATTAGAATATCTTATAATAATTAATTATGGAATATATCTTAGATATCCGTAATCAGTTAATATTTCTTCTTTTATGATTTGATTAGGAGTATATTTTATTTTATTCTCAAGATTTAGTTAGTTTATATTTTCCTAGGTATTAGTTGGTAGTTTGTATCATATTTAAACGTTATGAATATCAATGAAGAATACATACTTTCGATCTCAATTCTATTTCTCATTCTTAACAATTAGTGAGACGATGGTCAATGATTTTGCCGCCTCGATTATAATAACAACAACAATATTATTATTATTTTTTTAGTTTTCCATGTTCTTTTTTCTATTTTCCATTTTCTTTTCTTTTTAATTTTTCAATATTACATGAAATATATGCGATAAATCATAATTGAACATGAACTATTTAGATGGTCTAAGATCTAACCTCAACTGCAGACTTTGAGCTCAGAACACCTCATTACAGAAGACAATTTCACTCGTACCGTCTTCTCCAACAACTCCTCGAAGCGATCCTCGCTGCAACCTTTCCTGGTCATGATTTTCAGTTGAGAACGAAGGGCCAAAACACGGTATGGATGCAAGTTCTCGAATATCGCTGGATCCCGATCATAATCCTGGGAAGATATAAGTTTTCAGATACAAATTCCACTCTAACGAAAGGTCAAGTCGACGACAAGGGTTCTAACTTCTAATATAAAATTTTGAACCCAAAACCTTGAAAGATTACAAGGGAGGACTGACAGGCATCACAATCATGCACAAATTAGCAAGATGTGTACTGTTTGTACTAACCTTTTCTGTAACAACAATGACTGGTTTAGAGGCAAACGTCTTCTCCAATTCCGCAAGCTTGGTTTTAATCAATGCCATATCCTATATGATTTGAAAATAGACAGTTGAGGCGTCAACAATACGAATGGAAGGTGGCGAAAAAGGTTGAGAGAGATAATTCGATTTCTACATTTCTAATTTGCAAGACCACTATGTCTATAATGTATAGGATAGTGTATGAGACATGACAGACTTGCAAGTAGAAAAATAGTTACCCTGTCTTGAAACATATGATGGTCGGTGAAGTCAAGTCGATCAACATGATATGCTCCTATCTGCATGAAACGATTTTCCAATTACAAATGAAAACATTAGTGTACAAAATGGATAAGACGATCGAAATGCTAGTGCAAACAACAGAAAACATCGGTCAAGCTTTGATCTTCTTGAACGCATAAAAACAAAGCCAAAAGTAACGAGAAGATGGAAACGAAAAATGGATAAGACGATTGAAATGCTAATGCAAACAACAGAAAACATCGATCAAGCTACGATCTTCTTGAACACATCAAAACAAAGCCAAAAGTAACGAGACGATGGAAACGAAACGAATTGTTGCGTTACCTTCTGCATTGTCTGCACAAAAGCATCAGCAGAGCCAATGGCAGAAACACATAATACAACACTGTTAGACAATGTTCCCAAAGATATTCTGGAATTGATATTTGTAACTTCAAAGAAGAATGAAGGAGCCATTTCAGTAAACACCACAGTAAGTGAATCCTTAATTTTCCGCAACATTATCATGATATCTTCAATTCTTTGTGCTGAAATCTGTGGTTTCAAGGATAAATTTCAAGTTTACATAGGATTCAGACTTTATAACAAGCAGTTAGATTTTCCTGAAGAAGCTGTCAGCAGCCATATGCGATAAAAGTTCGATCCACGTTCTTTACCAGATTAGCATGATGAATAATGGCAATGTCTGCCTTCTCGAGTGCTACCAATGGTTCTCTTAAAGGTCCAAGTGGTAATAATTGACCATTTCCCCACAGTGTTATCCCATTGAACATAACAATCTCCAAGTCATGGTGCAAACTCCAGTGCTGAATTCCATGAAAAACATTAAGCTATCACAGTCAACAATCTGTAGCAAAAACCCATTTTCAAAGCATCTAAACAACAAAACCTAGTAAAAAAATCAGAATCAACAAGAATTGTGAGTGCCTGATAGGTTCTATCGGTTGCCTTTTTACAAATCTCATGAATGAGATCCCAGTAATAGCATCACTAACAACTAAGAGTCGGATGATTATGTACCTGCATTCCATCATCAAGAATAATAGCACCAATTTTTTTGGACTTGGGAAGATTTCTCCCTTGTTCTAAACAACGCTTCTCAGTCAATGTGCTACTCTGAGATCCAACATAACCATATTTGTTAAAATACCAAGCAGCAGTTGCTCTCCTATCTGCTCCAGTACCTACTTTAACGAGACTCCCAGCAAGATGCCTCCTAAGCATTTTAGCTTCATCCCCACCAGCATAGCCCTGGCAGGACATCAACCCAGCAGGATTCATGATTTCCATCTTAATTTTTAGAAACCATAAAGTTATGGACAATTAACAAACAAATGATTCTTGAAGCACCACCAAAACTAAATTGCCATCTTACTTCAAGCATCAAAATCGAACTCGTACTGAAATTGTGAAATGTGGAGAAGAAAATTATGTTATCTTCAAATTGAGTTACCCTATTAAGAATTAGAGGTGAAATCCCAGAGCTCGCAAGCCATAAGGCAATGAACTCGACCATTGGTGTTTTCCCATTGCCTCCCCAAGTCAAATTCCCCACACTAATAACTGGCACTGGCAACCTTCATATCAACATGCAGAAAACGTAAAAACACCAAAACGAAATACAAATTACAAGAAATATCAATAACTCAAGAATGAAGATTAACACAATCCAGTGCATCAATTGCCAACTTCCCTTCGCTATTACGAAACAAATCGCGCAAAAACACCCTAACCAGCACAAGCAACTCACTCATACTCCCAAATTTTCAAAAAAAAAAAAAAAAAACGATTCAAACCTTTCAATGCGGCTAAAAACACACCATAAAACAACATCTAGACCAGGAATTGATTTTAATTTCAGAAGAAATTGCGTCCAATGATAGTCGTGAACAGTTCAAAATAGGTCCTAATCCTACTCCTACCGATGCTTGGGAAATATGCCGTAGAGGTAGAAATGGTGACGAAGGGACAGACCGAGCTTGTAGAGAGAAGACGCGATGTAGAGAAAGGGGATGAGGGAGCGTTGCAGAGAAGAGAGCTTAGCGTAGTCCCTGCTGTAGGCGATTTCGATCACCGACTTCTTCAGTTTCTCCATGGATGAAGACGAAGGAGCAAATGCTACTGTGATTGGAGGGGAAATTGATAAATTTTTTATATAATTTTTTAAAAAAGTATTGCTTTCAAATAAAAATTTTAATAGATAATTTCCATTTTTAATATTACTTTCACATACTTCAAAAAAAAAAATTAAAAAAAATTAAAAATACTTTTACGGTTAGTACTATATTTAAAGAATATCTATAAAAATTTAAAAGTAATATTAACATTTTTGACGTTTATAAGTAAATAAATAAAAATTCTTACAACCAAAACCATTTATCAACATTTAAAAAATTATTTACAAACGGTTCATTGTTACCTTCAAAAGTTTACGGGTATTTTTGAAACAGTGTATTAGTGATAAAATGTATTTTTTAATTTTTTAAACAAATTTAAAGATATTTTTGAAGTTATTAAAAAAAATAAAGATATTAATTTTTAAACAAAATAATAATAATTTTTTTCTAAAAAATAAGGTTAGTGTTATTATTGTATTTTTTAAATTTGTAATTTAATTAAATTATAATTTATAAATCCACTAGGGCCCCACGTACCACCAATCCAATTTTCATTCCAGTCGATTGTCGCTCCGATCGTGGCGTGGCTTCATCAGAGCCGTTCACAAGATACAAAAGAACCTAGAATCTGACTGCGATTTTAAAGAACAGCCACGTGGCAGACGAAGTAAAACAGAAGGCAGAAGGTTGTAAAATGACGGAAATGTCCTGTCCGGCAGACGTGTAAAATAATATACCCTGCAGTGGGTTGGACTGGGTCCCACTGTCGCTTTCGCAAACAATGTTTGAAAACTAGCTCTCACTCGCCTAGGTTGCGCGTGGGGTTCACGTAAAATTACTCTTTCATTACCAACGAAATTGGAAGGAATTAAAAAACAATATTTTAAACGTTCTTCTGTAATTAATGGATAATTTAGTTTAATAATTACGATTAGATGGAAAAATAGTAATAATAGCAATAAAAAATTACAACCTTTTCCCTTAAAAATTAAATGAATTAATATTAATATCGTTCCAATTGTTATACATTTAGTAACAATATAAAAAATAGTTTTACAATAAATAATAATTAAAAAAACATATTTATATTTAATTAATCGCTTAATATCGTTAAAAAGTGAAATAAACCCGCTTAATAATTATTCATATTATTACCGCTACCTCTGTCTCGACAAGCATATTTGTTCAAGATTGAGGGTATATTAGTCATTGTGGTCGTCGTACATGCTTTTGGATCGAACATAATATTTTCGTTCTTAATTAAATTATTAGTTGATTTACTCAAAATTTATTAAAATTAAGAGTGTACCTATATTAGGTAAGTCTTTTAGATTAACCCAAAGTTTATACTTAGTTGGATTAATGACTCGAACAACTCAAATAAAATTTTCAATCCTCTATTTTGTAGTTGGGTTGCCACAATTTTCTTTTTAATTATTAAAAAAACTTACTGATGTAGGATATATGTTATTAATAACTAAAACTTCATAAAACTCAAATATGAAATATTCACGGATCACAATACATTACTAACATCGGTTACAAACGTTAATATTTTAATTTTTATAATAATCTTAAAAGTAGGGTGGGATTGAGTTGTAATTCTATTTTTTTTTGTTGGAAAAATGTAAACTTTCTAACCGATCCAAAATTTTAATTATTTAAAAATTCAACCCAACCCATAATTCAAGTTGATCAGATTATTGGGTCATATAAACCCTAATTGAAGTCAAACTCCAAACTTTGCTTCCTTCACCACATATACTTATAAATATTAAATTTCGATAATAAATGTACAACACACAACTGCTAATAAGTACCTGTACTTCGTTTTTGATAGAAACAGTTAATATTTTGTTTAAAAAATACTCTTAATCGTGTAAGAAATTCCTTTTATTTTAAGTGTTTCAAAAATAATTTTGAGTCTAAAAAATTTCAATAATACTTTAAAAAAAATACATTCAAGTTTTTTTCTAAAAATGTCACAAACTAACTTTAATTTTTTTTTAAAATTGAAAATACTCTTTTAAAAAATAATAGTGAATTTTCAAAAATAATATTAAATTTGTTGAGATAATCTATGAGTGCCAATAGACTGTAACAAAATTAATTTTTTTTTCAAGGTAAAGCGCGTTAATGATACTTTTAAGAGGTTATGAATGTTATTTAAATATAGTACTATGGTAATGATATTTTTTTAAAATTTTTTTTTAAGGAGGGTGAAAGTCATTATTGAAATTTTTTTAAAGTTTAAAAGCATTTTTGAAACACTGTTTAAAAATTAGTGTATTTTTGAAATAAAGTACTAACCGGTTTCATTCCAAACTAACGGTCAAAGTATTTTTAAGATTTTTTTAAAAGTTTATGGGTACGGTTGAAAATTTTAAAAGTTTAGAGGAAGTTTTGACAACAAAATTTATGGATATTTTTATTAATTTAACCGATCATGCCAAATGTTTATAAAAAAATTGTCTAATAATAACAAAAATATAAAATATAATTTATTAAAACTCATCAAATAATAATAAATTTTAAAGACTCAATTTTGATTTTTGATTTTTTTTATTTTTTATTTAGATACTAAATTTGTAATTTAAATGGTTATTATTTTGTATCTTAATTCACGCGCTTTAAGCGCGTAGGCTATAAAAGTGAGAGAGAAATGACATGGAAGCACGGGCAGGAGCAAAAGCAACACGGAAGGTCAAGCGGGCAGAGAATCGGGTAGCGGGTAGCACTACACGCCGTCTTCCAAGAGCATCGTTTTTACGCAGGAGGGTTAAAACAGGAAAAGTGGATGAAATTTTAATCCCGAAGGGTGGTCAGAGCCATAGGTTCGGAAAACGAGGCTGCAGTTGTGGTTAGGTTCGGACCTCACAGATGCCTCACGAAAAAGCCAAACAGCATCGAAAATAATGTACCGAAGAAAAGGAGTGACAGAGAGAGAGAGATAGAGAGGGAGTGAATTCTAGAGAGAGAAAGTCTCGTAGTGAGAGAAAAAGGGATGGGTCAGATCGTGAAGAGGAAGAAGAAAGGGAGACCATCGAAGGCAGATCTGGCACGGCGGTCCGTTGGTGGACTGACATCGTCGGAATCTGAACCGCGGCGGAGCCTCCGCAGCCGGAATGTGCGGTACAACATCGATTTCGACGACTTTCTCGAAGAAGACGACGAGGATGAGGAAGAGGACGAGAGAAGGAGAGAGAAGAAGCTCAAGCTTGTTGTGAAGCTGAACCAGAGCAGAGACGGAGAGCATCTGTCGCCGGAGGCTAGACTTTCTAGGTCAGGAGCGCGTGGAGAGGACGCGGCGGAGTACGGTTCGTCGGCGTCGGAAGGGGAAGATGAACCAGAGAGGAAGCGATTGAAGAAGAGGAGGATTGACGGAGGTGAAGAAGAGGATGAAGATGAAGATGGAGATGAAAATGAAGATGATGACATTGATGAGGTACTTGAATACAAACAAGATTGATGAACAAGAGAGGCGTGAGGATTAAGAGTGAATGAGACAGTGGGATTTGGGAAGCTGTATGAATGCTTGAAGAGAAAGATCATTGAGATGTTTATGCCATTGGTGCAGACTTCAAAATTAGTGTTACCCCTTTTCCATTTCTCAAGCATCCGTTTCACTTTCTCTCTCTCTCTAGGTCTCTGGATTTGAGAGGTTTTAAGGATTTTGAGGTCAACTGTCAAAAACTAACACCCCTACAGAATCTGATCACGCTCTCCCACCTTTCTCTCTCCACCACTCACTCACTCACATATCATTCTCTCTCTTTCCTTGTTGTCTGCCTTATCTGTCTCTGTTTCTGTCTCTTTCTCTACTCGTTTATCACTCGTGCTGTATTGTGAATTTATGAGTTTGTTTATATGCCCTTTTATTTGACACAACGGGTTTTGACAGGAAAGGGGAAGGAAGGTGGGCTCAAAGGGGTCCGACTCTGTTTCAGGTTTGTGTTCTTTTCAATTCAATTTGTGATCCTAGTTTGCAGGTTTATTCCAATTTTGTCTTCTTTTGATCTTTGAGATTGGTATTTGATTTGGGTTTGTTTAATTTGTGGTGTTTCTTTGATCAGGGACTCCCTCAGATCGATCATCCGGGTTGCCATTACCTGATAAGAAGACATTGGAGTTGATTCTTGACAAACTTCAGAAGTACGGGGGGGAATTGAATCTCTTTTTCTTTTTGATTTTGTTATGATGGGAAATTCCAAGTTCTTAGAATTAACATCTGAAATGATGGCAGGAAGGATACTTATGGTGTCTATGCTGAACCAGTTGATCCTGAAGAGGTCTGCAATTTCTTCCCTTGAAATGGTTGTTTCAAGTGTTCTTCGGCATCCAAATTTGAAATAATGTTTGTTGTTGTAGCTTCCTGATTATCACGATGTCATTGAGCATCCTATGGACTTTGCTACCGTTAGGAACAAGTTGGCTAACGGATCATATTCAACTTTGGAGCAGTTTGAGGTGGGTGTCCAATTCTTTGGTTGAAGAATTTTCTTCGACATGCACGTGCCTTTAAGGTTATCCATTTGTGTCCTGGCTTTTCCAAGCCTTTGATGATCCAACGGTCAATTAGAGCTGTGGAATGCCGCTTAATTGGGGGCTGACTAAGCGACAAACATGGTGCCACGAAGGATTCATCCCTTCATTGGACGTGTTAATGTGCCTGACAGTCCTATGTTTCTTTGTCTCCTTTGGGGTGGGGGTTGGAACAGTTGTCAGAATATCATTGCTTTGTACGTTGATGGCTGATCTTTTCTCTTTTCTTTCTTACTCTTCTCCTTTTCTTTTTATTTTTTTTTTATCATGGGTTGGGGCCGGGGGGTGGGGGTGGCGTGTGCCTTTAAGTTTCCTAGCCTAACATGTAAAACCACCATTGATTGCGCAATGGATCTTTGTTTTTCTATGGTCGATGATAACACGCTGCTAATCTTCCAACCAGCTGAATTTCATCTAATCTTTAATGCTCATATCTAGATTTCAATTCTGAATGTTTTTAAGCGTTGGTTCATCTAGTGGAGCTTAGAAACTCATTTGGTTGTACTCTCTTTTAGGCCTATTGAAGTTTCCATACTCCTCTTGTAGGATCACCCTTCACCCCGGATGAAGTTTTTCATACATATAGTTTAGTCTCAAATAGAACTGTCTCCGCATTCCAACATTCTTAGCCAAGTTCTAGCTGCGTCTTCCATACATGGAAAAAGGTCAAAATGATTCTGCTATGTCTAACCTTTTGGAGTTGTTGAAACTTGGAATGGAGGACTTTTGACAATGGGAAGAGACTGGATGAGGAAACTTGGGATTTAGGTTGTTCCACGTCGTAGTTGACTAGTCAATCTGAGAAACTTTATAGCCTCTCTCTTCCTCTCACTCATTTATGTAAATTACTTGAATCTTCTGGTTGTTGGTTTTCAGTTGGGTTTCCTTTCCTTTCACTGTGTGTGTATATATTGTCCATCAAAGTATCAGTGCTTTGCCAATGCTGTCCTTGCGTTCTGAATATATTCTGTAGTTTTACTATTTGGGTCAATGAAGGTTCATTCCTTTTGATGCACTGATTTTGTTTTGAGAATAATGCTTGATGAAGGGGTTATTATATTTTGTTAATTATCGAGCTTCTTGGATGCAGCGTGACGTATTTCTGATATGCTCGAATGCAATGCAATACAATTCATCAGAAACCATTTACCACAAACAGGTATAGTTATTCTGATGTTTCAAATTTCTTTATTTTCTGTCTTCTGAATTATAGTTAACATACTTGGTTTTGTAAAGGCACGTTCCATTCAAGAGCTTGCCAAGAAGAAATTTGAGAGGGTAAGAATTGAAGTTGAACGCTCTGAGAAAGAGTTGAAGTTGGAGCAGAGTGCAAAATCCAATTCATACATCAAGAAACAACCACCAAAGAAACCCTTTTTCAGGACTTTTCAGGAACCCATTGGATCTGATTTTTCCTCAGGTGCAACACTTGCTGGCACGGTAGATGTACAGAACAGTTCCATTCCAATCCATGGTGCTCACTGTGAGGTTCCTAACAATATTGATGGGCAAGTAGAGGGTAGTTCCTCCCTCCTTGATACTACTAATCTGGACAGGGCTGAAGAGCTCTTCTCAGGTATTGCGAAGAGCTCCCCCCATTCTTTATTCTTCCGTTTCCAATGATTCTGCTTGATTCCTGATAACTCTGCAATCATGTTATTTGGGCGACATCGAAATCAGTTTTTGTTACTGACTTTTACAGGAAAGGGTCTTCTAGGTAAATTAGGGAGAAAGACATCTGTGTTTGATGACAATCGACGTGCAACTTACAATATTTCTAATTCACCAGCGCCAAGATCGGAGTCGATATTTTCAACCTTTGAGGATGAAATAAGACAGCTTGTTGCGGTATTGTCACAAAGAAACTGGTCTCTGCAGTGTCTTTTGAGTGGTCTTATCCTGTGGTTTTCACATTTTCCTTTTCTTTCTGTTTTGGAAATTAGGTTGGGCTTCATGCGGAGTATTCCTATGCAAGGAGTCTGGCTCGATTTGCTGCGACACTCGGTCCTAGTGCGTGGAAAGTTGCATCCCAGAGGATTCAGCAGGCTGTACCTGTTGGATGTAAATTTGGCCGTGGTTGGGTTGGAGAATATGAGCCACTTCCAACACCAGTATTATTGTTTGAGAACAACAACCATAAGGAACTTGGTTTTAATAATAACTTGCATTCTACCAGCGAATTAAGAAAGGATGGAAAGCCTTCAGACACTCCTTTGCCGAAGAAGGAATATCCTCTAAGTGCACCAAGTACAGAAGTGAATGGTCTCGCTAGAGGATCCACCTCAGATGGGAAACCATCTTTCTTTAGGTCCACCACCACAAGTCCCGGTCTATCTCCACGGAAAAACCGGCAGACCAAGAATTTTACCGAGGGAGAGAAGGTTAAAAACCAAGTTGAGTTAAATTCCTTGCCCTCACGAAAACAAAATAATGTTGATCTTGGTGTAGAGAAGCAGCTTCCAGCCAATCTGAATATGACTACTTCTAGATCTAGAGATATTTCGTCGGTAAACTTAAATCTTGTGCAATCTGGGACATATAAACTCCCCAGTGTTAATGGCGTGGTGACCGGAGGATTGCCTAATGGTAAATTCCCGAGCAATTGTTTGAATAGTCAACGGGCTGCTGTATCGTCTCCTAGCTTGCCTTCTCAAACAGCTCCAGTGGCAACTTCCCATGGACAATTGATGAGAATGATGATATCTGAAAGAGCCCCAAAACAAGAGAACTCATCCAATCAATCTTCATCTGATTCTCTGCCAGCTTTATCATCAGCTCCTTCTGTAATGAGAGACGATTGTAATAATGCTGCTGCGGTAGCTTCTCGTGCATGGATGTCCATTGGGGCTGGAGGGTTTAAACAAGTCAGAGATAATTCCACACCTAAAAGTCAAATCTCTGCAGATTCACTGTATAATCCAGCCCGGGAATTTCATCCACAAATGACACGAGCATGGGGGGAGTTTCGTGCTGGAGGCAATCAGCTTCAGTCTGAGAAGAGTAATTTCCCTATGCAGGCATTTGCTCCACAAGCCACTCTTGTACCAAATGAACAACAGCTGCAAAACCGGTCCATGATTTACCCTCAGCTAGTTCAGGCCGACATGTCTAAGTTCCAGTTGCAGTCGACTTGGCAAGCTCTCAGCCCACATAACCAGCCAAGGAAGAAACACGAAATGCTTCCTCCCGACTTGAATATTGGTTTTCATTCTCCTGGGTCTCCCGTGAAACAATCCTCTAGTGCTCTGGTTGACTCCCAACAGCCAGACCTGGCTTTGCAACTTTAAGTGAAGGCTAGTTTTGCAAACAAGATTCATATTAGTAACCTGCAACCTTTGGGGATGAAACCAAGACAACTTTTCCTCTATGTTGCACCAAATTACGAGAACAAACAATTTATCGGTACGACACAGATGATTGCATCCTGCACAAACTCGAAAAACATAACCAGTCTTCAATCCTGTATTCTTATGTTGGAGAATTCATCCTAATTTATGTATTAGGAATGAGGAATGTCCACAGCAGGAAGCAATATCCACCAGCAGGATGTGGGATGGTTCTGTTGCAGTTGAGGAACGGATTTTAGCAGACAATATATATTATTTTTCGAGTTCTCCGCCTACTGTAGAGAATGGATCACTCCACTGCCCTGCTGAGAGTCCCAGACTCCACTGCCCTGCTGAGAGTCCCAGACACAGACTGGTCCTAAATATCAGGTACTCCCCCCACCATAAAAAATGACAAAAAAAAGAAAATGATTTGCTTTGTGTCAATTGTTTTGGAAGTGCTGAAAAAGTTGCTATCTGAGAAATTATAGAGGATAAAAGTTCTATTTTTGGGTTGTAGAGTAGTCACAGGTGGATTAATGAGTTATAGATCTGTGTAATTACTTGGATAAAATCCCACTTTGGTTCTGCTGCTGCTTTGATTGATACATGCAAGATTTACGTACCAATGGCATAGTGTTGTAAGTAACTACTGTATTCCAGTTTGCTCCAATGAGATAATCTTGATTGTTGATTGGCTCACCATGTTCTTCGAAAATGTTTGCATTTGTCATTTATTCTTAGATACAAAGAATTATGCACTTTTTCTGGACTGAGTTGATGCTTTAGAAAGACGGGAGAAATCTGGATTGTTGACAAATCTAAATTGGATATGGTTCGAAATTGATTGTTTGGTTTAAAGAAAGCCTTATCCAACAAGGTAATATTTTCTTTTACACGTGATTGATTCTGGATGAGATTTGCCTTTTGCCTTTTGATTTTAATTTATTTTTTAAATCGAGTAGGTGGATGTTGGGATTCAAAGTATTGACGGTTTCGTCGAAGATATAGTATAGTATCTTAATCAATTGTGTCAAGTTGACGCCTTTTGATTTGATATTGTTGTTTTCTATTGTTTGGATTATTTTTTACGAAATAAAAGACACTAGTTATTGGAATTTGAGGTTCGTTTTCGATTGGTCTCGTAGTTTCAAGTGTTTTGTTCTTTGATATTTGAATTTGATTTCAAAAGTTTGAAATTGAGTTCTAAATGCTTCGGGAATAGATTGAACGTCTTAGTCCATGATAAATATTCTTTACTAATGTTTAATGTTCATGATTACAATTTTTTTTCTTCAAATTTTGTAGTTTATATAAGTTTAAAGGTGTCTAATAGGTACTTAAATTAAATGGGAATCGTTGAGCAATTGGCCACGAGAGACGAGGGAGAAGGGAGGGGAAAAAAAAACGTCGGGGTCTTTTAAAAAAAATATAAAAGATTAATTAAAAACATTCTTCCTTTTCCCTTTTCACTTCCTTTTCTTATATATTTTCTCCTCTTAATTTTAGAATTATTATAATTGAATTTAAAATCTTGAAATCCTATTTAAATTTCACACCAAAAAATTTAGATAATTTTTTGGAAAACTTGAGGGAGAAAATTAGGCCTTTTAAAACTTGAATTAAAAAGAAATAAAAGGATTAAATTATGAGGCACACAGCCCACTGGTTTGCAACTGCAAGCAGCCCACTCTATGAACCCTAATTGGATCTTTTTCTTAAAGCAATAGTACTATATTTATTTTAATAGGAGTTTTTTCTTTTGATTTTTTTTAAAATTAAATTCATTTTTTACGATTCTCGTTTCATCCAATCAACTTGAGTACAACTCAACTAACTCGGACATATACTCTCGATCAACAAGTTAAAGGTTTGAACCTCACTTCCACGTCATAAAACATTTTTAGGGTGAGATGTTCTTGTTCTTGTAATATTGATTTTTCTTATTGTGATCGATTGATATGTTTTTTACTTTTTATATTTGGGTGAGAATGAATTTTTTACGAGTTTGATTTTGTGGTTAGGTTGAGATTAATGCATTTTAGTGATTTGATTTTGAGAGCGGACAACGTTACAATTTTTTTTTTATTATCATAAAGCCTTGTAATTAGCGTTTTATTATTTAATTTTTTTAATTTGTAATTTATATTATCAATTAAATATAAATACAAAGTCATTAGTGTAATCTTGAACACTATATAGTTGACATAGGGGACATTGTTGAAGAAATAATCTAAGGGGTTTATAGTTTCAAGAAATAATCTTTCAAAGATAGTGTTTGTGTTGACATTGCGACCCCGTCCATGTGTTGAAGGTTGGAATTTGCACCCGCTATCTGGAACAGATGCCGCAAACGACTTAACATGGACATGAGAGGATCCAATGCTTCGATAGAATCCGGATGGATGAATGTGCAGGATGTTTCGATGTTAAGAACAACACATATGTCTGTTCTCGATAGTATGTTTGAGCGAGCCGATAACATCCTAAGACATGGGATGACATCTGATATGTGAGGTATATTGTTGGGAACCAAGATGACAAGAGAGAATGCAACGCTGCATATGAGAGACTTTGGCCCAAGTAGAGGCAAGTTCGAGACTGATTGACTTGACTAAGTTGGTTAAGTCGCAAATGATTGAACATGCACGCATAGAGGCGTGTGTTGCTGAACAAACTTGGATTCTACACAAGTTGTATTTGGTTGGCGAAGACGAACCTTGCCTAAGATCTGACAAAGCTACAAATACGAGAACAAAAGGTATATGAGGTTTGAGTTTTCCTTAAGATTTGTCAGGAACGTGTCAAGATCATGGCGTCGTATGGTTGAAAACAGAATAAAATTGAAAGTTAGAAGAGGATAGTGACATGCACGTGATCTATATCCGAGGTTGGTAGTTGCCACACAATTTGCAAAAGTCAAGCCTTACAACTTTGAATAACTTTTTTTTTTCTTATCATTTTCTATTAAAAAGATCTCATCTTATTGGTTTTAATTTTTAACCATGTACTTCATATTTGTTTGAACTATATAATAATTTTTTTTAAAAGTTTATTATTATTATTATTATATTAAATATTTATCTTTATACTTTTAGCACTATGTTAATCTAGCATCTTCCCTTTAAAATATTCATTTTCATCTTTATTTTATTGTTAAACCGATCAAAAACATCCATTAACGTTTCAACTTTATAAATTATAGGGTTGTCAAAAGAGAACCCGACTACCTATTTTATTCGACGTTCTCGAGTGGGGGGTTTGCCCGATTTGACCGACTTTTAGATAATAAGAAGGCGAGTTGATCCGCTTTGATCTAGGAAAAAGCCCAATAAGCCACCTACAGCTCGACCTTTACTCCACATCTCTACTCGCAACATTTCCATATGGAAAAAGATAAACTTACCAGATTTCATCGATAGCACCTATCGTCGATTTTGGCTAAATTAATAAATAAAAAAATACTTTAATTTTTTTTTTTATTTTGTCTAAAATACACGTTTGAATTTTTAAAAGTTTTAATAATAACATTCCGTTAAAAAAATGTACAAAAATACTTTTACCTTGAGTTTTGGTCGAAAGTCGTTAATATTTTGGGTTAAAAATACCTTTTAGCGTTCAAGCACACCATCAAACTTTCAAAATTTTCATTAATATTCATAAAATTGAAGAAAAAGACGATATCTTGTATTTAAATAGGCAATTTCAATTCATATATTAACGGTAAAAACTTTTAATTTTTTTAATAAAGACTTAATATGTTAATCATAATTTTAAATATATTACAAATCATAATTATATTTTTGAACTTTTAAAAAATATTAATGAATTTTTAAATGGTGTTTTAAAATATAAAATAATTTTTTAAAAAAATTATTATTAAATATTTTTTAAACAGAATTTACAGATATTTTTATTAATTTCAATACAAATCATAATAGACATTTATGCACTTGATTTGATTTGAAGAACTAACAACACTAAATTATCACTAACCGAAATCGAAATGAAGAAAAGTTATTCACAAAGATTGAAGATAAGTGCAAATGGAATGTCACAGTGATTCCAGAAATCCAGTTTTGGTAAGAACAGCATTCCTTACTTTACTCAGATCTCTCCCTTTCAATGTTCTTCCAACTCCTTCTAACACAGAGAACGACGAAATCTGAGCCCTAACTAACCTTTTTGCAATCAATTCATGCGGCGGAACTCTCTCCTCAAATCCTTCCTCCTCCTCCTCCTCCTCCTCGCTCTCATCGGCAACTCCGTCGTCGCAATCGAATTTCCCAGGCGTTTCACTTCCGTTAGGTTTAAACCACCGCGGAATCGATCGAGGAGCCGATTTTGGAGCAATCTGAGCATTGCCTCTGCCGTTCAACCTCGGAATCATTCCGGAAGCGGAAATGGATTCAGAAATGGACGAATCGGCGAAGAAATTCAAATCATCGGAGGATTTTGAAGTCGTCATTAATTTCTCCTCGAGAACGTTCCACACGTCTTGTTCTTCGAAATCGCCGTTTCTGAAAGACCGCCACAGAGCGCTGCTCTGCATTCTCAAGCCGTTTTCACCGCCGTACGTGGCTACAGAGAGAGGAATTCGAGATGAATCTATGAAATCTCAAGGTTTTGAGAGAATCCGTAATGAATTTGAAGAGAGATTGCAGTGATTTTTAAAGAAGAAGAAGAAGAAGAAGAAGAAGAAGAAGAAGAAAGAGACGGCTCTATCGTTTGTCGTAAAAAATGAAGTGTGCGCTTTGTGAAGACGACGTCGTTTTCGTTGGTTTTGTTTGTTTTAATTGAAATAGGAAGATGCGTGTGACAACCAAAGTCTTAAGAGAATTAACATCATTTCATTTATTCTATGCTTTATTTTTTTCCCTTCTAAACCTTATTCTTAATTTCATTTCTACTTTTGACCATGATTTTACCTATTCAAGTTTTGCTTATTTTATTCTATATATATACATACACGTTCAAGTTTTTTTATCCTCTGTATTTTTACCGCTGATTTAGTTATGTAACCATGCTTTCATAGATTAACATGTCGGGTCGACTACCATCTTCTACGGGATGAGCTAGCCTTGTGACTCGGGTTGGGATGTTAGTTAGGAAAAGTCGAACTTTCAACTTTGAGTAGAAAGGTACCAATGTGATACCACTTGTGACGCCTCATGTCTGGGATTCATATCAGGATTTAAAATCAATATGCAACATTTGATGACCTCGACATTCCCCGGCTTCTCTTGCGATATGACCATGTTAATATGTTTTGTTCTTTCTCATGTGCTTTCCTAAATTTTTTTCAAGAGCTCACTTAATATAGAATTCTTCCGAGCTAAGCATGTTAAGTTTGAAGTTTCTATAATTGAGCCACCGAAAAGAAAATGCACATTGTTGGTATAGATAGTAACTTCAATTCTTTTTAAGTTATTTTTCTCTATTATCCTAACCTTAGGATCACTCTTGTTCATGTGTGCTATAATAGAAGGGTCCAGAGGTACACTAAACTCAGCCAAAATATGACACTCGAAGGGCTCGACGTACACAATCCTATCCAATCTCAGTCCGAGTTTACCCTTACTCATAACCCAATATTATTTATATCATTGATTTCCAAAACATCATGACATTCATACAAATAACATTCTATAGTTTACTGTATAGTTCATACTTCTTAATTAAAAAAAAAAAAAGAAAGAAAAAAAAGAAGCTTAAACCCCATAATGTCACACGTTTATCAAATGATCATTATTAAATACACAGCCTTTTAAAAATATGATAAATATTAGAATTAAAAAATAATAATAATAAAAAAATAAATGCACATGCTACAATTTGGGGCAGCCGTCATTCAGAGCATCTAGCTGCCCAACAATATTATATTGTCGTTTCCATAAAATATATTTTTTTGTTAAATTAGTAAAAAAAAAAAACATATCTATAAAAAAAATATTACTAATGTTTCAAAATTTTAATATAGTCTAAAAAATACTCGCTTTGTTTTATAAATACCTTTAAAATTTTATTTTAACCAGTTTTATTAATATTCTTCTATTTTTTTTTTAATTCAAAAATATCATTAATATTAATAAAATATTAATAAAATTTAAAAAATAGAATTAACTTCTTTTACCTTTAAAAAAAATTAATTTTTTTTTATTATCCTCCATATATGGAGATACCTTATAAATTATTTCTAAATTTTTAATGTTATTTTTTGAAAGTTTATGAGTATTTTTGAAACGTGGTACTAATAGTCTTTTTTAATTTCTTAAAAAAAGTTTAAAGATGTTAATATATATATTTTTAAAATTTAGGTATTTTTGGAACTATTTTTAAAATTAAAAGTATATTTTTTTGTATTTTTTTAAGCAAGGTAATATATTTTTTTAATTTTTTTTTAAAGTTTAAAGGTATTTTAATGTTTTTTTTTTATAAAAATTTAAAAAATTATTGAAACTTTTTAAAATTTAGAAGTATTTTTTTAAGTAAAATATAAAGTTTAGTAGTATTTTAATTAATTAATTAATTTTTTTTATCTCTCATTAATAAAACTCAACTTTAGTATATAAAAACTCTAATAAAATTATTATTAAATTTAATTTAGTATATAAAAATTCTAATAAGTCTATAAAATTTTAGAGAGGTATAATTTAATTTTTATATTTTAATTTTTTTTTTTGTAAAATTTTAATTTTAATTTATTATTTTGGGATTTTTCCCTAATAAAAACACAACGTGCTATCACTATCTTTTATAAATATTAAATTGAAAATATTACTTTTACTACACATAATAAGTTGAGATTCTTAATTAAAGTTAGAAAATAACAATTAAAAAAACATTTATTTATTCGTTGAAAATAAATAAATAAATAAATAAATAAATAAATCTGTAATGATATCGACAAAAGATTCCTTCATTATTCTTTATTGTCGTTTAGTTAGCTGCAGCTGGCGGCCGCCAAAAGCTTATACTGTACGGATTCTCAAAGGCCGTCGTAATGAATCTTAATTTTTGTTTTTAATTTCTGTTTTTTAATCAATTTATTAATTTAGTAACTTAATTTCTTTAGTTTAATAATAGTAGGTTAAATTAATAAATATATCTAAATTAAAATGACGAAAATCACTTTTAAATAAATAATTAATAATGAAAAAAAACATAAAATTAGTTAAGCGAAACATTTCTTATGAACTTTAAGCTGTTACAATATATTATAATAATTGTTTGTTAAGCGAAACATTTCTTACAAGCAGTGAGAGTGAACTTAACCTGTTACAATATATCATAATATCTATCAACAATTTCTAACATATCTAGAAAATATTGTAGGTAATATTCTCGTAGAGTAATAATTATTATTTTCAATAAAGTTAAAATATTGAGTAGAAGATATAGAAACTTGTACCCTTTTGTGAATAATTTCATATATACCAAACAGCCCATCTTTGGAAAAAAGGAGTAAACAAATTGAGAATGAGTATTCTACTTATGTTGAAGCATCGAAAATAGTGGCTTGAGAGAATATATAAATTTTATTCACGAAAGTTGCAATAAATTAAGAATTAAGAACGAGTATTCTACATAATTTTGTTCTTCCAAAATCGAAGACAGTTCACCAATAGAAGTAAACTTTGAACCAAGAACCATATTTGCTCGTTCATGTACTTCTAGAGTCGATCATAATCGAGTTTCTAAATTCCAAAAGACAATGTGAAACTCGTTTTCATTCAGCTCATCGTCGTAGCAAAACAAGGCCACAGCCTTGCTCGTTTTCAAGGTAAAGCTCATACCTTGTTTCCTATCTCAAACGATATACACGCAAACACCATTCTCGAGCATAGGTGAGCTAGATAAATCTTTATCAGTCTTGAAAAACTGTGTTGAACATAGGATTTTATCTCACAATCTTATATAAGTAAGACATTGTATATTCTGAATAATGAAAACGTAAAGAGAAACAGTAGTAGCTAATAGCTATGTGTGACTCTGCAAAGTTTTACTTGCTTTAGAGGCCAAGGCCAGTGCCTTGGCTCTTGTACTCGTTGTCATCCACTCCCTCTCCGCACGTCTTTGATGTTGCCTCACATTTTTAGCTCGTTTAGGAGCTAAGCGAGTGTCCCTTTCCAGGAATGCAAGCCTGAATTTTTCAGCCAAAGACAATTCTGAGGAATTCAATGGAGGAACTGGAGCCCTCGACGTGGATCTAGCCACTGCCCATGTTTTGGGATCAATATCAACGATGGCGTGTTCATCCAACGCAATATTTGGCAATGCTTCCCTTGGAACTCGCCTCCCACTGAAAGCAAACGGTGATGGCTTCGGATTAACTGTGATGCGTGGGCATTCTGTGGAGAACATCTCCAAGGAATTTTCGTCTATTTTTGGCTGCAGAGAGTAAAAAAGAGAGCAGGAATGATCAGAATTGGTAGGGACTCTTTAAGGATGCCAAATTAGTATGACCCATTTGATAACCATAGAATTAGGCTTTCTATTGTAGAGGATTGTAAGATCTGAGAAGTGGTCTCTTTTGTTTCCTCGTTTTTGTGTCTTAGATCTTTCTAAAAACTTTCTTATAATCGGAATCCGATGACGAAATTGTTTACGTATCTAAGAAAAGCAGGAAAAATAATGAAAACAAATCAACTTGAGGGTAGAAGTACCCTACCCAGACCAACCACCGAAGTGATTGTGCCCCATTAGCAATTTCAGCTGTATCAAGATCCTCCCATGAATCTCCTTCTATATCATCCAGCCTTGGTTTAAATATATCCAAGCACCTTCGTGCCGTATCGTCACTCCTCGGGCACCCTCTGCAACATTTTTGTTCATACCCTGTTATGAGGTTATGTTACTCCTAGTCAAAATACAATGTATATATATATAGAGAGAGAGAGAGAGAGCCACAATGACAGAACGATGCGACAGTAAATCAACAAACTTGTGTTTTAATCGTTAACTAATTCAAGACCACGTTCTACAGGCTAAAGTCGAATAGGTATCAATATACTAGATGAATTTGGAAATTTTGTTATTTGCTCAAGTTTTATGTACATGAGGTGGTTAAAGCTTTCCATCGAGACACTTCGAAGGATAACTGGAAGTGATAGCAACTTCTTGGCAGTAAACTACCTATGTAATCACACACCTACCATATAGAATAAATGTAAAAGAACCAATATTATATATTTCAATCGTGTATCGGTGGTGAGGAAATAGGCGAGTACCCGCAACAAAGTGTCTCCAAAGAGCAACAATGCTGGATGAGCTCAGAAACACCAGCAGCCGTAATCTTGTTGCATCGACTGCATTAAAACTCTTCTTAATGAAACAAATAAAGAACTTAAATTATCCAGCTATGCTGAGAAAATAAAATAAATAACAAAAGAAAATAAATTCATCAATGACACTTGTGAGCTGCACACCTTATATCCACAGCTCTAAGAAATTTACACGTCTTCGCAACTTTTGTTAATCCAAAATCAGAAACATCTGAACCAGAGACATCGAGTGTTTCCCATGAACTATCTGCTAAGGAGATGACAACATCATCATCCAGTAATTTCCTTCTTCGGGCAATTGCCGTTATTGATTGCTGTGATTCCAGAAAACAGATTGAGAACGCACATGATAGACAAGTTTTTCAGTTAACAGTATATAAGATAGTAAAGCTTGATAAATTGCAGTAATCCAAAGCCTTACAAGAGAAAATGGAAGTCCTCCAACCTCCAATTACTAAAGTGTATTTCAAGAAGGGGAAAGGAGGAATTTGAATCCCAAGAAAGGATAAATCAGGTAGTTCCTGGGTAGTTATTATGTTTAGATTTCAACTAAGGATAAGAACTAAGTAGTTTTTGGGTAGCTTTTGTTGAGAGTATGTATGTGGATATGAGCTTGTCAATCTTTTGTTAATTTTACCATTATTAGTTCAGGGCTTAAATGATGTCTATATATATTTGACTCTGCTGTATAGAATGAAGTGAATTCTCTCATATTTGACCTCACAATAACATGGTATCAGGGCACTAGGTCATTCCTCGAGCAATTAGGGTTTTGTGAATCTATAGGGATTTGTGAACCCTTATGGCTTGAGGTTTGGAACACCTTCTTGGAGGGTTTGGTCTTTTACCTTGGGTTTTGCACATCAACGTCGTTGTCACCACTGCTGCGAAGGACGGTTAATGGAGTTTTTTTTTCTTTTCATCACCACCCATCCCATTGCCAATCAGAAGGAACCCAATACCTGTCCAGAAAAACACCAGCGTGGGAGCTACACATGTTGTCAGTTCTGCCATCAATCCCACACTCCGGCGCATGAGTAACCAGAATTTTCTCCAGTTATCATGGCTTTCCTTGTTTACTATTTCTGACTTGTTTGTGTGCTTATTGGTCATAACTGGTTCAGGTTAACAGCCGATTTTGTAAAGAAGTAAAGTTTTTTTATTGGATACTCCACTCAAATCAGATTTTCAGAAGTTATGTGTATTTTGTAGTTTTATATTTGCCATTGACTTATTTGCAATGATGTCTAATGTGGTTCATTCAAGGACTCAATCCATCCATGGTTCATGTGAGAATCCATTTGTTAATTCTAGGGCCGAGTTTGCTAAATTTCAACACTAGTCCTACTACAACCATTGTTGGGTCGGGTAACTGAATTATTGTCATCTTCCATCCTCTACCAAATGGGTCATAGACTTAATTAATCCCAATTTGTATTCTACTCATTCTTCATCTACATTTCTTTCTAATGCTAATCTGGCAGATGAATCAAAATCGTCTGTAATTGGATCTGGCACAATAAATCTAACCTCATCTCTTTCTTTGTCATCTGTTTTGCATTTAACTCAACTTGCTTTTAATTTGATCTCTTTAGTATGCTCACTCATGACTTTAATCCTTGTGTTTCATTTTATCTGGGCTATTGCTTGTTTCAGGATCTTGTGACAAAGAAGATTATTGATAAAGGACATGAATTTGGAGGACTTTGTATTTTTTTAACATCAAGTACCAAAGTTGCAAGTTCCAGAATAGTTTCTCCTCTTGTTGTCCATTGTCGTGTTGGTCATTCATCTCTTTCAGCACTAAGAAAGATTTATCCCCAATTTCATAACATGTCTTCATTAAATGTATATATAAACGTGTTCTTGTCATGTTCGTACCCTTGATTTTTTAAAAATGACGTGTCACTGTATTTGTGTAGTGTCATATTTGTGTCTTGTATATGTGTATGTGCTTCTCAGGGTATCTTGTATCTTGTGATGTTACTTTCTCTGAGGACAAACCTTTGAGTTGAATTAGAGGGAGGATGATATCTTTTTATCTATACACTCATGTCTCCTACACCCTCTCTAATTCTTCTCCTTTGACATTTGTCCCTACTCGTCCACCAAATACTCAAGTCTACTCTAGACGGAACCTTCTAGCAAATGTCTTGTACAAGAAGATTCTTCACCATCAGATCTAGGACAAAGTGATGAGCTTCTTTTTGCTCTTCCATGTATGCTTACATATATTTGGTTCTACGGTATATAATGAAGTGTATTCTTCCATACTTGGTCTCACAATAATAGTTACCATGTTTAAAAGTTTGAATAGGGAGTTATAACCCCATGGGACATTATGTTCGTTTGTCCAGTAAATAACTTCGTGTTTTGTAGATAGGGAATGTGTTCTTTTATGTGGTAATCAGTTTATAATCTTGGGAGAGATAGTTAACCCTCTCGTCTAAGTTGAGATACCTATCATCCTCCATACAGAAGCTCTTGAAACATTTCTCCATTAACTCATAGACTTTTGCCTCAATACTTTTAAATTTGCGTCAAGTTTGTCCATCGTTGATTGGACGTTCAGAAGTCTCAAATTCATCTCTACACTTCAATTTTTTTTTTGGGTGTTCAAAAACACATGGGTAGGTGAGATTCAAACCTCTAATCTCCTCATCGAATTATATACTAAACCAATTGAGTTATGCTCGAACTCTCTATACCAAAATTTATCTATCCAATAGTCTAGAAAATAATTGGTGTCATAAAATTGTACGACCAAAATCAATCCAACATCAATCTTCTGTAGCATACTTGAAGTCTTGCATTTAACACGGCGATTACAAAAGTATTAAGGCTAATAAATTCAAGTGGAGACACGAAGTTGAATGAACATGCAAGTGAAACCAGCATTGAAAAATGTAAACAAACCTTTTTTTTTTTTTTTTTTTTTTTTTTTGTGCAAAATAAGCTAATTAATTGTGCACCGGGTTCATTAGATTTTTCAGCAGAGCACATGGCCAAATAAAGAGTGCAAGGCAACATTGAAAGAAGCAAGAACCGACACAATTAATCCAATTCAGTCGATTTGTTATCCAGATTCAGCATGAAGAAAAAAATTCTAAACAAAACCAACCTTCACATCTGACGGAAAGCTGGCACTAATCTCATCCAAGTCAGAAATTATATCCTCCAAATGCTTGCCAATAAGTCCAACGCACAAACTGACTAAACTCGGAGTTTTCTTCCCCTCAAAGGGCAATCCTGTTCCTGTAACCAAAACAAGACCTCGAATTACAAAATTACTGAACAAAATCCGCATATAGGATCAAAAAAATTGCCACAATATTAGCAAATTGGCTCGCCGACTTCGAGCTTGACACATTAATTTTTCTTCAAATATTCAGAACCGATCAATCAATAGCAATCGAAACTATGAGAAGAAACAAAGAAACGTCAATAATTCCCTCAAGTTACAATTTCACATCCAGCTTCCAAAATTGAGAGAGGAGGATTTACCGGAGGATTGAGAAGTAGTAGCCTGGAAACTGGATTTGTGAGTCGAATCGAGAGATAAAGATTGGGCAAAAGGATCAGAAGAAGTAGGCTTGGAACTGAATTTCTGATTCAAATTAAGCTTCTCAAAAGTTTTGGAAATGATCTTCGCTTCTTCGATTGTTTCCATCAAAAATTGAAGGATTGGGAGACGAGCAGAAATCGTTAGAAATAAAAGGAACGAAAAGAAGAAAGCATTGACGGGAGCAACGGGGCAATCAAATTTTATTATAAAGGAACAGGCACCACAATAAAATTGTGGAATTTTATTTTATTTATTCAAAAATCAATTATTTTATTGTTTATTTTTAAAGCACTATTCATAATTAAAAAAAACATTTTATCTTATTATATTATTTTATAATTTATTTAATTAAAATATTAATGACTGAAAATGGCCAAAAAAAAAAACATTAATTTTACGTAAAAAAAAGAATTAAATATGTAAATAATTGATGGTAATAAAATTTTCACTAAATTAATAAAAATATCTAAAATTTTGCTAATATTTTATTTTAAAAATATTTTTGAACTTTTAGTTTTTTTTTTTTTTTTTTTTTTAAAAACAGAATTATAATTCAGGCTTCAAAATTCAAAAGGCACACGATAAGGGTATTCTGGTAAATACCATTTAACATATCGCTTTTGCGCGCTGCAAAGGTTTCAACCTCCACTCTTCCAGGCCGGCCGGGGAGTAGTCTGCATCTGTGAAGAGATTTCGAAACACTGTCTCACCGGAGCTCCGAGAACTGCTCTCAAAGGTCTCTGGTTCGTTCCTCTCGTCTTCAATGGCGAAAAGCTTACAGGGCGGTGGCCAAAACCTCCCAGCAGACGTGACGCAGGTGATTGATCAGTTGGAGCGCCACTGCTTGGCTCCCGATGGATCTCTCGTCTCCAAGCCTGCTCACTATGATCTACTACTCGTATTCCATCTCCTTCACTCTTTCTATTTTTTTCTCTTTTTCTCCAATCGATTCATGCGTTTTATTGGCTGTCGAGGAAATGTGGGTGGAATTGAGCGATACAAATTGATTTCTTTTTGGAATTGATCCAGAAATTGACCTAATTGTGTAATCGAACAGGTTTGGGTTTGGTGTTTTTTACTCATTACTGAATATTGAAGATGAATTTTGCAGGCGAGAGAAGAAATGTCGAGGGAGAGATTGCGTTATTTGGAAGCCATGGTGGGTGGTTTTTACTTTGATTCTCTAGTTATGGGTCCTGTAACATTTTAAAAATTGATTGGATCATTGGCTTAATTGCAGCCGTCGGTTAGCGCGTACTTGTGATTATTTTGAGAGTGACTGTTGTTGTATGTTTCATGCAGGCAATCTATTCTGAAGCAATTGCGATGGTGGAAGAGTACCAACAGGCTGTTTCAATGGCGAACCTTGGCGGAGTTCGAGATGGTCAGGCTCTTTATCCACAACTAGGTTTGAAGAATTCGCCTCAGGTTTGTGATCGGAGCCATTGTATATATTACGATTCATAATGGAAATACGGTGGATGATGGTTGATAGCCTTCCAAGATACCTAGTACTCTCCCACAATTAAATCCAAAATCTACCCACCTCTTATACTCTATACATTCCAATTCAGTATGAATTAACTTTTTCTTACAAAATCAATCACTCACTAAAAATGAATATTGATAACCTTGATTTCTAACAGTTTGATTATATATTTCATGGACTGATTTTTCTTCTGCAATTGATCGAAAAAATTGTTTGTAATATGTACATTTGATAAGGAAACATAAACATTTCATTGATGCTGTGAAGTGATGATAGACGAACAGGTCTTATCTAGGAGTTACCAAAATATCTTCCCCTGAGATACGAGGGAAGAAAGACTAGTTACAAAAAGGGAGTGGGGGGTTGATAATTTACAGCACAAAAGACCTAAGTGGATAATAAGTTCCATAATCGAGTCGAAACTAGAATGCTTATCCGAGAAAATATGAGTCTTGTGTTCCTTCCAAATGCTCCTAACTACGTTATAATATCACCTTTCTTATTTTAGTAGGAAGGATAATTGAGCTTAAACGTGGCTCTTTCTTTGCTTTTACCTTTGACCTTCAATATGTTGTTTGTCTGGAAATTCAAACAGAATGGATCTGTTATATAATGGCTTGTTAAGAAAATGTAATGAAAAACTGTAAGGGTGGATATCTGCAAAATAGTGAAGTTGTGGAAACGCCACAAGTTTGCTGTTGTTTAAAGATTTGTAACTTTTTTCAGTGCATAAACATGCCGCAGGTTGTTTTTGTGATGTTAAATTTGCTGCATATTGGTCTTCTGAACTCCTTGATGGAATTCAGGCCTTGGAGACAATAGTTTGTAATCATTTTTTTTAATGTAACAAGTTATTCTAAGAAGCTTATGGTGCTTGGAAATAGTATTTTTCTTCTTCAAATTTTTAATATTTTATTAGCCTTTCTCATGCTATGTCTCTATCAAATTGCCATGCATATTAAAAAAAGACGATTTTCTTTTATAGGGATAATCAATTTCTGAACTGGCCTTTAAGTACATGTCTAATTATACATTACACCATATCTGTTTATATGGAGTGATAGCTTGCAAACCCCGTCTCAGGTTTATGAGACTCTTGAGCATCGAATGGTTGTGGCAGAAGCATCTCAAAGATTGAGACTTCCTCTTATATCAAAGGATGGTGAAATCCATGAGGAAGAGATTGAGAAGTTGAGTTTAGTATCTCGAAGTTCCCTTGATAGTACTAGCACTGGTGTCACAATCAGCTCAAGTTCTAACTCAACAAATTATGCGAGTGCAACTAGTGCCGGAAGCATAGTGAACAATAGTCTTTCGGTTAGCTCAAATGATAATGCAGAACCTGGAGTAGGTGGTGTTCCCAATCGCTTTCTTGGAATCACCCCTGCCTTCTTATGGCAAACACAGCTCCATCAAGCGCCTTCCATGGTAAGCTATCTATGTGGGGATGGGTGGAGGGAATCAAGTTGTCGCCTATATTTCCTTTTTTCTGTTAGCTTTCATTGAATTGGATTGTTTTGCAGCTCCCTGCTCTTACCAGACATTGTTTTTAACCACCTAATATTTTTGTTCTCAATTTATGAAAGGCATCGCTGATATAAATTATCTGCAATTTCCTTTTATGTTATTATAGGATATGACCGAATATCAAATGGCTCTTTCCCGTGAGATTGATGCTCGTTTGAAGACTAAATGTGATAAGGTAGCTGATGCTTTTGTGATGGATGATATTGGTACGTCTATGGCTCCTTATCATTTTTGTACAATTTTGCAAGCATGTATTATAAATGAAAGTGTGATGTTTTTTTTTGGGCTTTCTAGCTTTAGTTATATTTACTTGATTTTATTTACCAAAATGTTGATATTTACTAGATTTGCATATTAAAATTATTGATCTATCTTTTTTATCCTTAAACTGTTGAAAGGTTAGATTTAATAGGCAATTCACTATACGATGCATATCTTATGGCCTTGCGTTCATGCAGAGTCATCATCTGGGCATCATAGCTCTAGTGCTCGGCTTCCAGAGAGGTCTGGTTGGCTCTTCCATGAAATTATTTCTTTGTTGTGTTTGTGTACCTCCCCCAAATTAGTTCATTTTCTCACTAAAACTTCAATACATAGGGTCAAGTTGATCATTGAGGAGATTGAAAGGGAAGAAGAAGCTTTACGGCAAGATCTTTACTCGGCAGACAGAAAGTTTGCTGAATATTACAATGTATATGACAGGAAGTTCATTTAATGAGTTTTTTTTTTATCCATTTTGTCAAAGGTTAGTTGCATGACTTTCTAATATTTTGTTCAAACTAGGTTCTTGAGCAGATATTGGGAGTATTAATTAAGCTTGTCAAAGATTTGAAGCTGCGGCATCAACATAAATATGTAATTATTGTTATTTTCTAGCATAATGGATGGTCAAATTTGCACGATTGGTTTCAGTTATTAATTTTCGTTTTTAACTTTGTAACTTCAGCACATTTACCCTGGTTAAACTCAAATTATGTAGGACGATCTCCAGAAAACATGGCTGTGCAAAAGGTGTGAGACGATGAATGCGAAACTGAGGTCTGTTATAACTCGATGTTCATTGGATCCTTGTGCTAATTAAACAATTAAAGATTCATACAATCTTCTTTCATGTGTCAAACATCTGTTGAGCTCATGCCGGAGTGTGGCGATATCTGAAATGCGCCGACACTGACACTCTACAAAAGAAATAGTCTGCACTTTATAGTTCTTATTTGCATGTGTTCAATCAGCACATCCTAACTGAGCTCTTTATAGCATTGTGGAAATTCACTTTCATTTTCCCTTCCTGCATCTCTTTTTTGGAGCAGAATACCATTTTCACTACAAATTTTGTTTTATTTCTCTAAATATGCGATGATCACGCTGTCGTAATTATGTACTTCATTTTTCAGTGTTTTAGAGCACGTTCTCCTGCTAGAGACTTACACACAGGAATCTATACCAGCCCTTCATAAAATAAGGTTTTGTCCGAGTATATTCTTTTTAGTAGACCAGCGTATTATCTTCAAGGTAAATATAATTTGTAATGTTCTTTTTACAGAAAGTATCTTGTTGAAGCAACGGAGGAAGCTTCTATTTCTTATAATAAAGCAGTAAGTTTCTCTCTCTCTCTCTCTCTGTCTTGTCTCTCTATATATGGTAAGAAACGGGAATATATTCAAGGGAAATTGAAAAAAGAGACAAACTAACCACCAAGGATAACTGAGCTCTGTTTAGAGAAAACTATAACAAGTAGCACCTCCAATCTGAGGCCATTCAAAATAACTCCAGTAAAAATGCAATAAACGATTTTTCTCTATCTTGGAAGGTTCTGTGATTTTTTTTCTAACCAATAAAGCCCAAAAAAAAAGAAAAAAAAAGAAGAAGAAGCTCTAACCATACTTCCGTGGCAGTTTAGCTTTGTTTTTCAGCCACCATGTACCGTATAGAACAACTGTATGTTCATCAATGGCATTGCTGTGTTTTTCAATCATATAACAACCATCATAGTGTGCCTGCAGTCAGATGTCAAAAACCAAAGCAAAAAGTAAAAATAGAAAGAAACAAGTCCTCAAACAGTCATCCCATGGATATCAGTGTGAGATCCCACATCCACATCGATTGGAGAAGGGAACGAAAGCATTCTTTATAAGGGTGTGAAAACCTCTCCCTAGTAGACGTGTTTTAAAACCTCGAGGGGAAGTCCGTAAAGGAAAACCCAAAGAGGATAAAATCTGCTAGAGGTGGGCTTGGGCTGTTACAAATGGTATCAGAGCCAGTCACCGGGCAGTGTGCCAATGAGGATGCTAGGCCCCAAGGGGGGTGGATTGTGAGATCCCACATCGGTTGGAGAGGGAAAGGAAGCATTCCTTATAAGGGGTGTGGAAACTTCTCCCTAGCAAACGCGTTTAAAAACCTTGAGAGGAAGCCCAAAAGGAAAATCCAAAGAGGATAATATCTGCTACGGTGGACTTGGGATGTTACAATCAAGTCTTTTTAGTTAACTCTCACAACATAGGGACAATGAAAGATGCAACAAGTACTCTAATTATTCTCCTGCCTTTGCAATCTGACCCCATTCTGAGATCAACTTGCAACCATGGTTTGCTTACTTTTATGTCTATCTTTGGACTTAGCTGGTGCATTCTAAGTCGTTTAACTTTACATTTCTGCTAGGTCACCCGACTCCGTGAGTATCAAGGTGTAGACCCTCATTTCGACACAATTGCGAGGCAGTACCATGATATTGTAATGGTAATGTCTTGGGAAATAGCTCGCCATTTTCCTCCTCTTTGTTGAAAATGGGTAAGAAGAGAAAACTCATAAGTTTTGCACACTTTTATTTTGCAGAAACTGGAGAATATGCAATGGACAATTCACCAAGTTGAGATGGACTTGAAACGCTTGCCAGATCAGTCAAGTACATGAAACATTTTTCATAGAATTTGATTCATTTGTCTCTATTGCTTCGTTTATTGTATTATGATCTGTTTGAAGTTAATATATTTTGTTTTTTCATCAGCAGCCTGTCCATAATGTATGCTTTTTTGTCTTCTCAAATTATTAGTTTCAATTCAACTCAGTCATTCTTCTGGTTTTTATAGTAAGTGTTACTACAGGAAAGATAATTAGCCAAAAAAAAAAAAAAAAAATCTGGTCTAATTTACCAAAGAAGAGGAATGGTGTTTGCAAGTACTATTAAGGAGGATTTCAATGGGTATTGTCAGTGTCCAGAAAATTGAATGTCTCAATTTTACTTTATATTTTTTTAATTATTCTTTAATTTCAAATATTCCAATTTCGCCCCTATACTTATAATAGTAATTATGTGTAACCGTCCAAATTCACTTCTAGCCGATATTGTCCAAATTCACGTTGACATTCTCATGGTTTTTAAAACGTGTTTGTTAGGAAGAGGGGATCTCACAATCCATCTCCTTAGGGACCTAAGTTTTCACACTCCTGAATGTTTTCCCTCTCCCATTGACGTGGGATCTCATAATCCATCCCCTTAGGGCTTAGCGTCCTTATTGGCACAACAACCGGTGTCTGGCTCTAATACTATTTGTAACAACTCAAGCAACTGGTGTCTGGCTCTAATACCATTTGTAACAGCTCAAGTCCACCCCTAGCAGAAGTTTCCACATCCTTTTAAGAAATGTTTCGTTTCACACTATGAATATGTGTCCCAAATGTTTTTCCGTAAAAGTTTATCATAACTCACGATTAAGATTAATTTAAAGATATATTGAAAGTTCAAAATTAAAATTTAGGCTCAGTTTGGGAGTAATGTAACTTAGCTTTTGTTTAAAGTAAATCAATGTTTTATAAATTTTAGAAGCTACTAAAATAGACGTATTATTAACAAAAATTGTGTTGCATATTACTTGTTGGGTACGGCAGTTGTTTCAAAGATATAATTTTTTTAAAAAATATTTCGGATCATATTCTTTTAGATATCTAAAATTTTTCAACAAATTGGGACCCACCCTGAACCCCCGGCTTGGCCCACTTGGACCGAACCGTCCTTTTCTCCAATCGGATCCGGGTAGCGTTAGCGTTCAATAAACGCGTCATATATTCACCGCACTTTAACTATATTTTTAAAAACTTATTTTACTGTACACGTCATCGAAGATCGTGACCGTCCATTACTAATCTTGACCGTCCACGTCATCTCCTTACAAGTTCGAGAACAATCCTGACCCCATTCGGATGCGAATTCGTGATGGAAACAAACGGATTCTTGCCGCTTTCCCCAAAATCTCTATAAATAGTCCCCATACCGCCGATCGATGCTCTCATCATTCGTTGTCCGTTCTCTGTTCTTCATTACCTTCTCGTAAGTCTTTGATCACTTCTGAATTGTTGACTCAATTCTTTTTTATTCTGATTGTTAGCTCTACTTAATTTGTGTGATCCTGTTGTTGTTTCTGGATTCTGTCTTCTGGATTTATCTTTTTGCTACTTTGATTTGTGGTTTATGCTCATTTGATTTGATGATTTGATGATTTGATGATCGTTGATGGAGATTTCTGTTTAGATTGGATTTTAGTTTGTATCGGCCGGATTCTCGTCTTGCTCGATACGATTCTGTTGTTGCGTTCTTTATTGAAGTCATGGATGGTCTACGGTTTTTCTTTCTGGATTCGTTGTTTTTTTTGTTTGAGCGTTAGGGTTTATGAGTAAATAGTTAGATGATCGAGGAGATTCATCGTTCAGGATTCTTGTCCTGTTGTTCTCTTCATGTTTAGATTGGGTTTTAGTTTGTATCGGCCGGATTCTCGTCTTGCTTGGTAAGATTCTGTTGTTCGGTTCGTTTATTGAAGTCATGGATGATCTAGTGTTTTTCTTTCTGTGTTCGTTGTTTTGTTGTTTGAGCTTTAGGGTTTATGAGTATTTTGGTTAGATGATCGAGGAGATTCATCGTTCTGGATTCTTGTCCTGTTGTTCTCTTCATCTATTCAAGGGTTTTCTTGAACGAAAAACCGTTTAATCAGACCATGGATGAACTGGGGATTTGTTCTTGTTCATTGCCATTGATTGTGGGAGTTGGCGTTTAAAGATAAGCCAAGGCTTACTTATATCCATATTGTTAATGATATCTATGTGTTCCAGATTGTGGGTGTTCGAGTTTTGATCCAAACAAGGTTGATGGTTGAAATAGACGTCCAAATCCCATCCGCTTACGATCCATTCGCAGACGCCAAGGATTCTGATGCCCCAGGAGGCAAAGAGTATGTTCATATCCGCGTGCAGCAGAGAAATGGCAAGAAGTGCTTGACAACAGTTCAGGGTCTGAAGAAGGATTTCAGCTACGAGAAGATCCTCAAAGACGTGAAGAAGGAATTCTGTTGTAATGGTAACGTGGTCCAAGACAAAGAATTGGGGAAGATAATTCAGCTTCAAGGCGATCAGCGCAAGAACGTGTCTCAGTTCCTGGTTCAGGCTGGGATTGTGAAGAAGGATCAGATCAAAATCCATGGATTTTAAGCAACTTGTTTTATAGTTCATCGAATTGAGTCTGTTTCTCTGTGTTTTGTTTTGAATGGATCTTGTGATGGTGGTCTGTGATGACAACTTGTTAGCAATAAAATGTTTGATTCTGGGTAACTTTTGTGGTCTTTTAAGTTCTTAACAGCAAGTTTCAAGCTTTTTTATCTCTCTCGAGAGTGTTTTAAATCATGTCCTTGCAGAAGTTTCAAACCTTTAGCTTCAACTTGATATCAATTTCTTCAAGCCAATCTCCATGAACATTTGAATTCACAACATTAATTTAAAAACTTGAATATAATTTTTAATCATCTATTTTATATTTAGTTAGATTTGATGTTTAATTCAAAATGGACCATAAATCTATAAGTTTGAAGAAATTATCGAAAGTCCAGAACCGTTTGATTATCTTCGAGTTCTTGAGACCTGGGAGGGGCATCTTGAATGCTGGACCAATTGCCTATTGGAAATTAGGTTCCAGATGCATAGTCATTTCACCTCTTTTCAATAGTCAATTTGGGAAATAGTAGTAAAAATGTTCGAATCTATATATAAGATCGTTAAAAAAAACTTATAAGCTTCGCATTGTTTTTGTTCATTACGTTCATCCATATAATTTATAAATGAATATTTTTTTTTAGAAGATAGATATCTTAATGATATATCATTCATTAAAATAATTCAATAAAATTATTTTTTGAAAAAAAATACAGAAAACAAGTTAATTGAGATTATGAATTCTAGTTCACGAATATTAAAATTATAAAATCTATTTAACTGAAAGAAAAGTCAAAGAGACGTTATCTTGTGATTAAGATTGAGATTCACGAATTCGTTTATTCTTGCTTAAAGTTGAAGACACTAATCAAGAATCGTAAAGGAACGAATTTTCTAGAACTCTTGACTAGCTTAAAAAAAAAAAACGTCTTAAAGAACTAAAATTTTGAAAGTATAAACAATGCTTCTATGGGCATGTTTTTTTTTATTTTATATTTTATTATCTATTTTTTACATATATTTTTAAAATTAAAGCCTTTTAAAAATTAAAACAAATCATTTTAAAAAATATATTTTTTAATTTTTTTTGAATTTGACAAACAACTCAAATATTTTATAAAAACATTTCGGGAAGAAAACAAATACAGAATTTTTAAAACAAAAACTAAATATTTAAAGCCTCATTTCATAAACATTTGTTTTTTTTTTATAAATTAAATGTTTAACTAAAATAGAAAAACAAAATCCCATTTAAAAAAAATACATTTAAATTTCCCCCCTCCACATTATTGTCCAACTAAAAAAACGTATTATGAGTAAAATTAATTCTCCCAAAAACCCCATCATAAAATCATAATTAAGTAAGTATAATTATTTATTTATTTGTAAAATAAATGCATGCATGGAAATTTGAATTTCCGATCTCAAAAGTATGAGTATATTGAATCGTCCTACTTTAGCACTGGTTAACTACTCTTAAACACAATTCTGTCTACCAAACATTAGGTTAGATCATACTTAATACGTGCCTATATATGTGTGTCAAAATACACTAATTAAAATTCATCATGAATAACATAACTCAAAATACAATTTCAAAAATCAACTTACTCGTTCACCAACTAACCTAAATGTAAGAGGTTTGAATCATGGTCGGGATCTTCGATCAATTACTATAAGATTAAATAAATAAAATTAGAAGGTTTAAAACAAGTTAGGGTATAGCCTTCGGAAGTTGGGAATTTTTTTATGGGGATTTCATTAATGTATCTACCTCGGCTCAAAGTCTTTGTTAGGTTATGCTTTAAAGATGTCTACGGACGAGAACGGGAACGGAGGATGGAGGACGGAGGACGAGAAAGTCTTTCTTCTTGTCTCCATTTTCACTACTTTTTCAAGCAGAGATTTCTCACCTTCTCTAGTCCTAGTTAGCTAAAGACGAAAAATCTCTCTCTACTCCCTTTTCAAGTTAGCTAACCAGAACATCTCTAGCTATGCCCATTTTGACATTTAAAGTAGAATTATATAATTAATGATCACCATTCTATTCCATTCTAATTAATATATAATATTTTTAATTCATCAATATATTGGAGACAAAATGATTCAAATATTTTGTCTTCCAGTCGAAGATATATGCCTTAATTACTAGAGTTATATGCTCGTAAAATGGTTCGAGACAGTATTCTTTACTTATAAACTTATGATCATCCGGAACTTGTTAGTAGGTGCAATGGTGGGGACGGTGGTCGGAGCTTTCAAAGGCCATGGCACAGCCATCAGCGCTATTGTCGGGGCCGCCGTAGCACTTCAACTATTGAACTACACATCGTTTGGGTACAAATATTCTTTCTCAAATGTACGGTTTTCTTTTTCTTCTTCCTTTTTCTTTTAGTAAAGCAAATCTTTTGGTGCTTTAATGGCGGATTCTATGAACCAAAAACTTTTGGATAAAATTTTCAGGCGAGCGACTTCTCGGAGTATATACACCGAGAGATATCGGAGTTCGTCGACGCCGCCACCGGAGAGGGTTGTGTGGAAGGGATGCCAATGGAGAGTGGAATAATTAGATGAATCCACTGGGTCGGGTCGGGTCGGGTCGGGTCGGGTTAGATCTGAGCCGACAACCAAACAGCCCAACTCCAACTTTGGTCCAGCCCACTAGCTACCTATAGCCCAACCTAAAAGCCATTCCAGCTCATCCACGTATCACTTCAGCCCAGCCCAGCCCAGCCCATATCAAGCCCAACTTCAGACTTCAAACCAGCCCAACTCTCTCTTTACTTTTGAATGTTAAATTTGAAACATGCTATTAACGGCAATATTATTTTTAAAAATTTTAAAAAATTTAAAGGTATTTTTGAAGTTTTTTTTTATAAAAAAAATTAAGGGTATTAATAAAATTTTTGAAAATTTGAGGGCATTTTTTTAGACGCGCTCAAGAGTTTAAAATATTTTTGAAATAAAGTTTTTATGATTTTTTTTTTTAAGATAAAGATAAAATTTAAAAATATTTTTATTAATTTAGAGCTCAACAAATTAAAGGTTCTCAAAATGGATTGGAATCTACATACTTCAACGGATGAAATCAAGAAGTAAAGAAGTAAAATCGAAACCTTTTGGAACACTTCCAAGTTCACCTCGAATCTCGTTTTCTGTCGTAAGAAAAAAGCTCGTCATCCTGCCAATGGTGGGGACACTTTCGATTCGCCTCGAGCGCCTTCATGTATAATTTAATTAGCCGCATCCAAGAAAATCTGGCGTTAACGAGCATTGGCAACCGGAAATTTGAAACGGCTTCTTGATTGATTTTTTCTTCGATCGATTCAAAAGGAAAAGGAAAGCGTATCTGATTCCTTTCTTTCATCCATCCGTTATCTTCTATTTTCGTCGTCTTCGACTTTATTGCTGGTAAATCTCTTCTCCTTCTTCTGTACACAGAATTGGATCTAGAAATTTCTCGGGTTTGAGCTATTGTGTTCGTGTTTAGGTCGAATTCGATCTTGTATTTGCAATTTGTGATTGATTATAGCTCTGATGAAGCTGGGTTTGATTTAGTTTTGTAGTTTGAGAAGAGGGTTTTTCAAAGCACATGTTTGTGTGAGTTCATGTTCATAGCTATAAGGCTAGAAGCTTTGTTTTCTGAAAGGTTTTGCATATTTTGACTTTGTTAATCGCCTTCTGTTTATGTTTTTCTGTTTCTGTCTGGGCTTGTGAATGCTATGCTTGTGCATTGAGATGTTCTTGATTATTCTTGTTCTTGGTTATGTTCTGCTAGTGATTTCATTGCTTATTTGTATGGAATATGAAGTTTATTGAAGCACCACCCCTTGATTGAATTGATTTCAGGTAATATTTACTCATACTATGGAAGGTACAATTCTTAGAAGGGTTATTCCATCAGATAACAGTTGCCTCTTCAATGCTGTTGGGTAAATTCAAATTACTTGCCTATTCATTCCTGGATAATGATTAAGAGATAGGAATCTGTATCGTCTATAAAATGGCTATATTTTAGTTGTGATATGTCAACATGTGAGATCCCACATTAGTTGGAGAAGAGAACGAAACATTCCTTATAAGGATGTGGAAATCTTTCCCTAGTAGGCGCATTTTAAAACCTTAAGGGAAAGTCCAAAGAGGACAATATCTGCTTGCAGTGAGCTTGGGCTGTTACAAATGGTATTAGAGTCAGACACCGGGCGGTGTACTAGCGAGGATGCTGGCCCCCAAGGGGGGTGGATTGTGAGATCCCACATCTGTTGGAGAGGGGAATGAAACATTTCTTATAAAGGTGTGGAAACCTTTCCCTAGTAAACGCATTTTAGAACCTTGAGGGAAAGCCCAAAAGGGAAAGCCCAAAGAGGACGATATCTGCTAGTGATGGGCTTGGGCTGTTACAAATGGTATCGGAGCCCGACACCGAGCGGTGTGCCAGCGAGGACGCTGAGCCTCTAAGGGGTGGATTGTGAGATCCCACGTCGGTTGGAGAAGGGAACAAAACATTCTTTATAAGGGTGTGGAAACCTTTTCCTAGTCGATGCGTTTTAAAACCTTAAGAGAAAGTCCAAAAGAGAAAACCCAAAGAGGACAATATTTGCTAGCGGTGGGCTGTTACACAATACGTCAGGGGAGCAGATTAAGAGTAAAGGTTTCAAGACTAAAAACTGAAAGATTATAAACTTCTTTACATATGATTTTTAATTTTTTTCAAGACTAACTTTATCCCCGCTGTTTTTTGTTGCTCCACCAAGCAAATTAAGAGAGTTTGAAGATAATAAGCTATAGGCTTCTTGACATATAATTTTAAAGAAAAATATGTGGGTCCTCCTCTTGTTTGTGGCTGTACCACTGCCCATTTCGAACATAAGTTCATGTACCGAATTCAACTGTTTTTGAAATCTCTGAAATGTAATGAGCACACAAATACATTTGAAAATATAATGTTTAATGGGTCCTTTCCATTTTGATACCTTTTGTCATGTACCCATGTCTCATGTTCATATTTGTGCTACTTCTGTTGTGCTCGATCTTTATCTTTTTTGTGTAATGTATGTCAGTTATGTTATGGACCACGACAAAGACAAGGCTACCGAGCTAAGACAGGTTCTAATTCATCATATTTTATCGTTTTCGGAACCAGATTTTACTGCTTTTCAATGCATCACTATTTCAGAGTTATTTTCAAATTCTAAATTCTTTGAAGGAAGATACAACCCGAACAACTTGCATTTAATTCCCTTGTAGTGTAGATATACTAATAAATAAGCATCAGAATGCTGTATTGCATGCTTGGCAACTTTTCATTGATGAAGAAGATGCATATCTGATGTGTAAAAATGCTAGATTTCAAATGAAAGCATCTGTGAGATCCCACATCGGTTGGGGAGGAGAACGAAGTATTCTTTATAAGGGTGTGGAAACCTCTCCCTAGCATATGCATTATAAAAACTTTGAGGGAAAGCTCGAAAGGGAAAGCCCAAAAAGGACAATATTTGCTAGCGGTGGACTTGGGCCGTTATAGCATCACTCTCCACCACACATCACTCTCAACACGCACACATAGAAACAAAAAGAACAAGGAAAAGGCATGCTTAATCTATAGAATCATAGAGCTGAAAGAAATCTGGGGTAGAACCCAACCCACACAGAACCAAAATGATATTGAAATATTAATGTAAAAGATGAAGAATTACAAGATAAACCAAGTAATTGAGGTATTAGCTGAAAGAAATCTGGGATAGAACACACACATAAAAAGGCATGCTTAGCTACTTTTTGTACAAAATCGTATTTGAATTCTTTACTCTGAACATCTTGCACAATTGATTCTCTTTTAAGGTCATAGCTGCAACAGTAGCCAGTGATCCAACAAGGTATTCTGAAGCATTTCTTGGAAAGCCAAATGAGGAGTACTGTGCTTGGATTCTTGATTCAGAGAAGTGGGGAGGTTTGTATCCATATTATCATTACTCAATGGAAGAGTTCTTATGAGATTTTCTTGTTGTAGATCTTCAAAATATGTAGTTATCCTGCTGTTTCTTGTTTTCTAGCATTAGATTATGGGTTTCTGAATCGAAATCTATATTACTCGAGAGGAAGTACATTTGGCATTTGAACGTGCCAGTGCATCTGATTAGGCATCGGTCATATGCCATGTTAAGTACTCGATTTTCTTCTTTTCAAGTTTGTTTTCTCCGACGCAGGCGCCATTGAGCTTTCGATACTATCCGAATATTATGGACGTGAAATTGCAGCATACGACATCCAGACGACACGATGTGATTTGTATGGTCAGGTTAGGATTTTCTATTCCGATGACTCCATTGGCTCGGTAGGAATAATCTTTTCGACTTCCTGATGCTGATTATCTGTCATCTTTGACAGGAAAAGAAGTATTCAGAAAGGGTTCTGCTGATATATGACGGACTCCACTATGATGCTTTAGTTGTATGATTTTCTGGTTTCCTTAAATTTGCATATTCCAACGTTTTTGGTGTATGTTTTAAATTTATCGTTATTTCGGGGTTGGGGGGCAGAGAAAGAGCTGTTTACAATGCACGTTATCGGGGTTTTCGGTTCGAACATGTGAGAAATATGCCTAGTATTTCATTATAGGCCAGATTACACGATTTCAATTATACATGGTCAAGCTGTCACCATGTCATTTCTTAATACGAGAACGTTTTGCAGATTTGCATTTTGTTTCCCGTTTTGAGATATTTGATTACATAAAATGCAGCAAGATGACCTTCATAATATGTACTTTTGACATGAACAGAAACTGTAAAAACTCGTGGTTGTCCCATGATTTCGTGGTCTTGATTTCGCTCTGCCTGTTATCTTTCTACTCTGTCTTTTGTTGTTGTGTCTGATATAGGCTTCCTGCATATTTGTCTCTGCTAGATGTCTCCATTTGAGGGAGCTCCAGAAGAATTTGATCAGACCATATTTTCTGTGAATAGAGACAGGAGCATTGGGCCCATTGAGGAGCAAGCTCTTCATTTTGTAAAAGAGCAGCAAAGGTAGGATCTTCTTCTGGTATCCTCTAAGCTCGACTCGTTTCTGGGACGTGGCTTGTTTTAGTTTACTTTTCTGCTTTGAATGATAAGATGAGCTGCATGACTTCCCCCAAAAGTGTTCATTGGTACTATCATTCTCTGTTTGAATCAGTACAAATAACAATTCACAAGAGGAAAAGGTTGTAAGATAGTAAGAAATTCATTTTGAATATCTGTTTGCTTCTCACTTTGCAATGTATGGATATTTTCTTCTATCCGTTTTAGGAAACGGAGCTTCACCGACACCGCCAACTTCACTCTGCGCTGTGGGGTTTGCCAAATTGGAGTCATTGGCCAAACGGTATTCCTTGTCCAAATTTGATAGCTTCCTAAATTACTTCTTCAAACTCTTGTAACTCATTTGAAAAATCCAACGTCCAGGAGGCTGTAGAACACGCAAAAGCAACGGGTCATGTCAACTTTCAGGAGTATAGATGACATGAGGAATGTTGGGGAAAATAATTGGCTGATCGGTTTGAGCTTTATCGACTCCTCCGATTGTTGAAGTACCTTTCAAAATCTTGATTGTCCAGGAAAGTGTCACATTTACTGACCAAAATGTTGTGTATTAGATTCAATAATCACAGAACAAAATCTGGCTGTTTTCCCAAGTGACTGAGCTTTTCTAAATCTGTTTCTTCTGGCCTGTTAATAGCAGTGATGTTTCCTGAGTTATATGTAATATTCCTAAAATATATTGAGAAGTGTTCAGCAGATCTATGGTTTATACTCGTAAAGGGAACTCGAACTCGAACTCGAACGGATGTTTGGAAGGCTATTAATCGATTGATAAGTGAAATATTTGATACATCTGGAGAAAATAGAGGCATGAACAAATCTCAGGTAGCAATCACTCACTGCCTCTGTATCTTCTGTTTAAGGGCATGCCTTAGCTGCAGTTTCTGACTTTCTTTCACATTAATCTGGACTTTCCTCTGTCGAGCTATTCGAGCGTCACTTAAGTCGAAGGAACTCCACCGACCAATAAAATCTGGACTAGACCCGCCATTGCCTGATTCTGCTATCCCATTTGACTCCTTTACTGGTACCATCTTGATGTCCCGACCGTTATTATGGCCAGATTTCCATAGCCTCTTCGTTAAGTTTGATACTTTCTTTGATTTCTTTACAAGTTCTGAATAGACTTCACTGATGTTGATTGTTGTTGTTTCACCTCCATATTCTTCCCAGTCTGTTCCACTCCCTGAGCCTGAGATGCTACTCTTTTTGCAATTCTTATTAGCAGCAGGTGGTATTGTGCATCCTTCCAGTGAATAACTCGAGTCCTGATCCTCAACTTGGCTCACTGTTTCCCATCCACTCTCGTCGTCTATGTCGCCATTCTGATCAATACACGCATGTGAGGCCATCAGGGTGCCATCCACCCGTTTAGCTGCATCCACGTTTAAGTCGGGGCTCGTTGTTCCAGCTTTCGAGATCTTGGTAGCTGGACTGTAAGAACCATATGGGTTAACCTCCCTTTCTTGGTTTTCATCAAAGTTAACTCCTTCAAGGATGGAGAAAATATCATCTGGCTTAGAAGGTTGGTAAGATAACTGCTTTATGTCTTGAATGTTCACTGCAGAAGCAGCCTGTCCTAGTAATATAGCTTCTCTCATCTCCTTAATATCTGAGATTGCTCCCCTTGATCTTAGGAAGTTTTCTAGATCTGAAACAAGCCTATTCATTTGAGAGTACTTCTCTTCTACAGCCACCTTGGCGTCGACCAGCTTCATTTGAACACGCTCTTCACGCCATACTTCTGCCAACTGCAACATCTTCCTCTCTTCTTCTGCTTCCTCTCTAAGTTTGGCAGATTCTCTCTTCGACGCCTCGATTTCCACCTTGTCGTCTCCAATTTCTTTAGCAAGCTCTTCACACACTTGTTCAATCAACACCCTTTCCTTTCTTTCTTCTTCATAGTCCTGCATCAACTGCTTCACCAAAGACCTGGCATCAGCTAGCTCATGAACCAGCTTTGAATTGAAATGCTCTGCTCCTCTTCGGTTTTTTCTTTCATAGTTCAACTCAGTTCTGATACTTTCTATGAATACACGGATTTTATCATGTTCCCGCATACGCCATGCAGTCTTCTCCTTATCAACCTTTCTCAAGAAGCTCTCGAGCTTCTTTTTGGATACATGGCGTTCATTTTCAAGTTCCGAAATGTGCACCCGTGCCTGCTTTAGTTCAGCTTGAAGTGCACATATAACCGAAACCAGGCTCATTTGCTGGTCAAGAAGCTCTGTTTGGCTGTAATTACGGCCCCTTTCATCTGAAATTTTCGAGCCGATAGGATCCCACTTAGTTGCCCCCTCCATAATTGAGTTGGAGAATTGAAGGAACGGCTCAAGCTAATGGCAGGAATGGCAGAAGAAAACACTTCAAATTTATAGCAATAAATGAAAAATTAAAAGAGAGGAACATGAAAGTAATGTCACATTCATTACCTTGCACAGAACGCCATTTCTCATACCAGAAGTTGAGGGTTGGCTCTGTAACAGATCCCTTGTTTCATTACTTAATATGTTGGTGTTATGATGGCGGAGAATTGGAACTCGAACATGGCCAGCAACTGGCTGCAAAGTGAACAATAAATGACCACAATGATGAACTGAACTGCAGAACTAGAAGCCAAATTACACTGAATGCATGCCTTGGAACTCATTTAATTTCTAAAACTCATCTGATCACAGTTCTCAGCACAAAAACAAAGATCCAATTCCAAACTACAGATGAGTTTTCATAATTTCATTTCCCCGTAAGGAGAAAAATGCACATTCAATCTCCATCGAATGCAAACAAATCACACAAACACAACAGCAATGTAAATTCCATCAAACTTTTCGAAGTTCGAGTCGATCGATTTCCAATTTACAAGTAACAGTTACCTGAAAACCGATCCCCTGCTCCTGCGTTCGTCTCAAACCTCTCCTTCCGTCATCAGCGCTCACCTCCGGCTTCTGAAACCGCCAAAAACCAGCAGCGAGCTTCCTTGCCGATACAATCTCGTCTCTTTCCCGACTCATCCGCCGGAGATCTTTCCCTCCGTTCTCCGATTCCGACTTCTTCTCGTCCACGTCTCGCTCACCTTCACCATCGACTCTCTCCTCGACCTTCCACTTCAGAAGCGGAGTCTGCGGCCGACTCCTCCGCCCGGACGGCGCCGCTTTCCTCTTAATCAACGAAAGATTTCGGATCCTCCGCCGAGAATCCCTGCGTGAACTTAACGTCTGCCGAAGATCCAATTCCGGCGATTGGTTCCCCGACTTCGGATTGAGTGAAGAAGCGAATGTAGGAATCCGTTGAGATTTCGCCAGCACCGACAGCTTCACCGTCGTCTTCTCCATCCAGTTGGAAGATGGATGAGAGAAATCACAGTGAAGAGAATCGATTTTCCAGTTTTCTGAACGAGCTCGTAGAGATTGACAGAGTCGAATTGACGAAAATACCCTTGAAAAGATACCTTACGAAGAGATTTGTATTTAATTTAATGTTTCGATAATAAATATCTTGGTCAACATTTTCTCTTCTTTATTAAATATCCCACACCTTTATTCATCTTTTCTTTTTTCTTTTATTTTTTCAGAATCTAAAGAAAGACCAATTACTTTTTTTTTTAACCTTTGGATAATTTTTTTTCACCTTTTCTAAGTTAATTTCCTAAAATAAAATTATCTAAGTGAAATATTTTGTATTAATAGATTGTCTAATATAATTGTATGACTACTGAGAACCTAATAATAATTATAAAAAAAAACTCTCTTCAATTTTAAAAATTTACCATCGTACTTACCATTTATTCAATCAAGATGGCACTTTTCGAAGTTTTTACCTTACACCTTACAGGTTTGTGTATAATAAACCTTTAATTTTAAGATATATTTGGATTAATTTTTAATTAATTTTGTAGTTAATAGGTTAATAAATTTTATACCCAAAATTATATATATATATATATATTTTTTAAAAAACATTTTCAAATAGACAATAATTTAAAATTGTAGAAAAGGGTATAATTGTCAAAAACAAAAAGATATTTTAAACTTATATATAAATTAATAGACATTTGGACAAAATACATTCAGAATTTTTGTAAATTGTACTAAATAAAAGGGGGCTGTGGCAGGTCGTCTCATGGATTCGTTTACGGGGAGCAAACGACACGTTCGTTAAAACCCACGCGCGTAAAACTTCGAACGTGATATAAATACGGTGTCGTTTGTGGTACCGAAAAGCCCTTTTTCCTAACATGGCGTCGCGCGTGAGAATCACTCTCCTATGTCTAGACTAATAAAGGATGGTTGCAAAGTGAACAGAAGTGGGCCCCGATTTGTCTGTGTCAGGTGTGGATTTTAATTTTGACGACCAATAGTTGGTCGACACGTGGATAGCTTTGTTGTTTGAACATAATCCGGCTTCGAGCGGTTGATGTTGTATAATAATTACACTTTATAAGTTAAATATTTTGTTTACTCATATTAACATTATTATTTAAATATTGAAATTTGGATAAGTCGTAAAACGGTAGGATGAAGAAACGAAGAATGTTTGCCTAATAAAAAATGGGTGTAAATTCAAAGCTAAAACAGTTGGGGAAAAAAACATCCTAATACAAATTCAGTGTAGTAGGAATTATTATTTTATTGAGTTCAAAAATCCGGTTAGAATTTTTTAGATGTTTTACTTAAAAAATAGTCCCCTATAACTTATCTATTTGGGACATGGTTAACTTTGCCTTGAGCAGCTCGACCTTAGCTTGACGTAGCTCGGTTCAGTCTTAATTTGGGTAGCTCTTCCTTGAGTTGGCAGTTCAACTAGCTCAACCTAAGCTCGATTCAACCTCAGTTTGGAAGTTTTCCTTTGTGTTATTTAAGCACTCTTATTGGTGAATAATTTTCACCCACACACAATTATATATCGAAATCGAAATCTATATAAGATTCACAATTTAATCTTTAATTTTTAAAGTGTCATTTAAAAAAAAAATCGGTATAATAAATCCTTGTTATAATAAATAAATAAATAAAAGTAACAAACATTTAAAAAATTGAATAAAAAAAAAACATCTCTATAATTAATGTCTCCCTCATAATTTTTAAAAAATTTAGCCGAAGTAAACCTTAGTCTTCAAAAAGACTATTTTACCCCTACTCTTGATCTTTCTTAAATATATGCAGTTATAGTAGGTTAGCTAGTTTTTTTTGGTTTTGTGTGTACTCACATGCACCGTTTAATATGTGGTTAAATGTCTTTTTCCAATTTTTATTTTTCACAATTTCTTTTCTTTAGGGTAAAAAGAAGTATTTTCACGATTTAAAACAAATAATGTATTGTGGAGATATTGATAGAAATCCTAAGCCTTTGACTTTTAAATTTTAACTCATAATATTTTTAACATTTACTCCTTCTCAAGGAATAATAATAGTAATAACTTTTAAACCCTAAACATATTTTAATTTAATATCACAAAAAATCAATTTAATCAAATTAAATTCTAAACTGGGAGAAGTTGACATTTTTACCCTCTCCTCAATTTCGGCCAATTTTATCCATATATATATATATATATATCACTAATTTCTTATTCTTGAATTTTCAAAAGGCCACTCAATATAAAACTATTACAAGTAAAACACGTTTGCTTTTAGAGTTTCTATGATTGAGGCACCGTACATTTTGTTGGTATAGGTAGTGTCTCATTTTATGGTCATGAGAAAAATTAGTCAAAGTTATGGAGATTGAAACCAAAAATATAAATAAATAAATAAATATCACTATCAATTGACTATCACAAAATAAAATAATCTCTTAGCATAAACATTCAAATTAAACTATGAATTTAACTCATTTTCAATACGACCCCTTGACTTTAAACACTTCAAAATAGACGTGTGGATTTTATATAATCTCTTAGCATTAGTTTTTTCTACCATTGTTAATGAATTAGCATTAATGTTGAATAACAACGTTTAGAAGTAAGAGGATTTAAATCTCTAATCCATTAGTCGATGATATTAGAAATGTTTGTGATTTGAATTGAGTCGAGTTGGAACATTTTTTAGACCCAACTCAATTGTTCCAATCCTAAATCTTTTCAAATCTAAACAACTCTTATTAAATAATAAATCCAATCCAACCGTACATTTTTTAGTTTTGTTGGTTCTGGTTGTTTGAATTTTTTATTCAAATTTTTATTTTGAATAAAAAATAAAACATGAGTTCATACATGATTTAGTTTTTTATTTTAAAAAATTCAAATTAGATTTTCAATTCAATTATTAATATATATTTTGAAAGAATAAATAATAAATAATTATTATATATATATATATATATATATATATATATTAAATTAAATTATATATTATGGTCTAAATTGTTTGATAAATACCAACAACATGTCTCGGATGGAATTGTGTTTCAAGTATTTCAACCTATTTGACTAAGTTGAAAATGGGCCTTCAAATTGGCTTTCCTTCTTTCTGCTCTTCTTAAAAAGTCAACACTTTTAACTCCAATAATAGGTTACATCATACCAAGTTTCCCACATGAACTCAAATTTATCGTTCATATATGGACCAAATCATTTATACCAATTTTAAAATATATTCATATTTTTAAGGGTACCGACTGTAAAAGTATTTTTAAATTCTTACAATTTTTTAAAGGTATTAATATAACTTTTTAAAGTTTAAGAGTATTATTGAAACAAAATACTCAGAGAAAAGATATTATGAAATTTTAAAAATTAAAGTACAAAATTTATTAATATTTTTATCAATTTAGCCTAAAATGGATGGATAAAATAATAATGTAATTTGGAGGGAAGCACGTGCGGAAGTCACGTGAGGGATGGGCAGATTTGGATTTTGGAATTAACAGAAACCCGATTCCTTTTCAACCACACGTTCACACCTAACGGATAATTCAAAAATAAAATAAGATAAATCCAAAATTATGTAAAGATTCTGCTTACTGAAATGTGTTCACACTGGAGATTCCACATTTACCCCTTTTCACATTGCTTTTAATATTATTACTTTTTGCCTTTCGCCTTTTTTATTTTATTTTATTTTATTTTTGGAAAAAATGGAATTTGCTTTTGTTTGCTGGCTCGGCTTATTTGGCTTGCTTGCTTCAGCTGGCTTCATCTCCTATTTATTTATGGTTTATTTGAAGAATAAATTAATAAAAATACTCATAAAATTGGTACTGGTTTAAAAACTTAGCATAGATTTTAATATTTGAAAAAAAAAAGAAAAAAAAGGATCGGCTAACGGAAGCCGAGGCGTGGACGTGGCGCACATTAAAATGCAATATGTATGATTAAAGAAGTGAGTGGGAGGAAGCCACGTGTCAAGGGCATAGCTGCAGTCACTCACCGCCTTTACTCTTTAACCACTCACAATTGCTTTGATTTCTTCAACTTTAAAACCGGCCAGTCCCTTTCCAGGTAAACCACTGCCACGTGTCCCACTTTCTTCATCCTACGTGGCACCCAATCCTCCACCACCCCTTTTATATATAACTCATCCACCTAATCCCCACACAATTATTACCCAAAATTCTCAAATTCAATTTCTCTCTCAAAAATCACAAATGGGCAACTGTCTGCGGCGGGACGGCGCGGCAGCGCGTTGGGCAGGCGAGGAGTGGGACTTTCTCGCGGCGGAGATGGAGGACGGCCAGAAAAGACAGGGATCCACGGAGGTGAAAATTAAGATCACGAAGAGGCAGTTGGAGGAGCTGCTGGGGAAGGTGGATGTTGAGGAGATGTCCGTACAGCAGGTTTTGGCTCAATTGATCAGTGCCGGCGAGTCTCGCCACCGTTCATGGCGCCCGGTGTTGCAGAGCATACGGGAAGTTGACTGATCGTCGCCGGCCGGTGGCGGTAGCGATTAGGATTAGTTTCTGGTTCGTCTTTGTCGGCCGGAAATGGGGTGGGCGCCATGGGAGAGAAGGTTGGAGAAAGCTTAGGGAAATTAAATGTACATTTTGTATATTAATTATAGTATAGTTTTTGGAATATAATTATATTATATGGAGCATAGATTTCCACTTAAATTTTGTATTTCTTTTAATACAATAATTAGTGAAATGATTGTTGTAATAATAAGGTGAAGTTTTGGTGTATTTAATATTAATTAATGAAGATTATAAAGTTTAGTCAAGTTTATCTAAATCTATTTTAATTTCAAATTTAAATATTCAAACAAAAGTCAAAATATTAATTAATAATTTGTTCTAGTGATAAATTTGTCATTACTCAAAATTTATATTTATACAAGTTTAAATTTTATTTTGATTAAGAAAAAATAACAATAAATTGGTTTTTAGGTTGAGTTGTTATTAAAACTAAAAAGAAATCATTTGTAATAGTCCAAACTCACAGGTAATAAATATTGTCTTTTTTGTCTGGATTTTGCCTCAAAAGAGGTTTTCACACCCTTATATTTGTTTCCCCATGGGGTCTTACAATGGGTGCTCCAGCCACACACCCTTATATTATTCATTCCCCTCTCTAACCGATATGAGGTCTTACAGTGGGGTGCTCCAGCCATACACCCTTATATTCATTCTCCTCTCTAACTGATATAGGGCCTTACAATCCACCCCCTTGGGGCCCTAGCCACACCGTGGAATACTTTTGTTCCCCTCTCCAACTAATATGGGACCTCACAATCCACCTTTTGGGGTCCAACCACACAGAACCGACCTCACAATCCACTCCCTTGAGGCCCCGACCACACTGTTATAAAGAATGCTTTGTTCCCCTCTCCAACCGATATGAGACCTCACAATCCACCCTCCTTGAGGCCCAACCACACCCTTATAAAGAATGGTTTGTTCCCCTCTCCAACCGATGTGAGACCTCACAATCCACCTCCTTGAGGGCCCAGTGTCCTCGCTGGCACACCACCCAGTGTTTGGCTCTGATACCATTTGTATAACTCAAACCCACCGCTAGCAGATATTGTTCTCTTTGAACTTTCTCTACAAAATTTGAAAATTTACCCTGAAAATCCCGTTCATTTCAATTACCACCATATTCAACATCCACAACTGTTGAACTAAAAAAATGAGACGTTCATGTCTACTACACGTAACTTATCTTTTTAATCTCGAGTTCGACACGAGTCCTTTTAACCTTGGGAACAAACGACCCTACACAAGATGAAGCTGAAATCCTGTTTTCCTCTGTGGTTCATGATCACCATAGAATGTGTATATAATAAGTTGTGACAAAATCAAATCTCAAAACAGACAAAGAATAGAAAGCTAACAATCTAAAAAGGGCTGCCTTCAAATGACCAAAATTGAGAGACAGCTCCCATTAGAATGATACAACAACAACGACACTCATGAAGGTTTCTAAGTGAATTTAATGACAAAAAAACATAAAAACATAAAAATCAAAGGCACCACTTGGATCTGTCATCACCTGCAGTTGCTCTACTCTTTGATCTCATCAGCTTCATTCTGACTTAGAAACATGATCCACTTTTGTGAGGAGCACAATGATCATAATCTTTGATTCATCTTAAGAGAAAACAATGTTGTAATTTATGAATGATTATCAGAAGTGTGATGATTTGGTTCCTTGGAATCTCCTGAATGTGTCTGAGAAGGCATAGCTCCCAGGATCATCTGGCATGTCCTGAAATGGCAGTTTAAGCAAATCGTTGTGTAGACACGAGTTAGAAGGGTATATCACCTTTTCGGTTCTAATCTAATTACACAACACGGTTTGGTTCGGCATGACCAGAAGTTCATCGCCCAAATGGCCATTCAAATTAGTTCACTTGCAACGTATAGTTCCTTGAACTTTCAATTTTGTGTTCGATAAGTCTTTCAGTTGTGTCTAATAGATCTAATTCCTACTCTCACCAAATGTTTGAACCAAAGAAGAAAGTCTAGTACTACGAAAACAAGACTAGTCTAATCCTACGGGAACTTTTAAGATTTCAATAAATCAAACGGAAAAGAGAGAGAAGTGTCATACTTGTCGAAATCATGTTCCCGAGTTTTGATATCACTCGACCATAGTAAAGGGTCAATGTTTTTGGGTAACAATTCTTGTTGTTGACTCTTCTCTGTTAGCCACTGCTCCGCTCTATCGCATTCCCCAAGGATCTGGAGAAAAGTGAAGAGTTCATGAGAGAATTCAAACAAAACGAACTACGAGAAGTAACAGTCGAGGTCGTTAATCATTACCAATGCTCGAACTTGAGGTGAAAGTGAATCCCCAGTGTTCCTATAGTCGGAAATACGCTTTAACAGATGCGTTTTAGCTTGTGCTCTAGCTTCTTCGTCTTCGTATCGGTTCACTATAGGATCCACCAACTAACAATGGTAGAGTAGAGTAAGCAAGGAGAAGAGAACTTGAAAAGGCGAAAAAGTTAAATAACTTTGTATGATACAACAGAAATAGAAATAACCTTCTTAAGGTCATCTAACTTAGAAGAATAAGCACTCTCAGTCTCATCATCTCCATCCTCATATAGCCAATCCTCTGTTTGCTGGAGGGTTGAGGAGATGCCTTCTCGCTCTTCATCGCTAGCAAAACTCCGATATGTGTTGACAAGCTATTCAAAAACCACGTGTGATCGTTATTTATATACTGTAATACCAATAAAACTCGAGTTGCAACGTTAGATTTCTGTAAAGATCAAACGCTCGGTTCTACATAGAGCTTTACTTAAAGGGAAAGTCATACGGATACGAAATCACAGAACAATGTAAACTTATATTGAAACTAATGATGCTTTCATGATCACACAATGACAATCAATAGCTTGATCTAAAACGAGGTGTGGCAGCAACTGAAATTCTTAAAACCCCGACGGAATCGAAAGAATGTAGCAATAGCATTATAAGATTGAGTTCCATGTTTAGTTCACAAATCCATTGAAATAGGATATTTACCTTATTCCTCATCTCATAGACGTACGACTCCAAAGCGTTTTTCTTATCTTTGGCTCGTTCCATATTTTTATCCTGTTGGGCCAGTTGGAGTTCTCTTTCTCGGGCTTCTAAGAGCTCAGCCTTAGTCATTCCACCATATATGTGTTCACTAACTGGTATCTCAATCCTCCTTGTGCTTTTACCTTTTCTTGTAACATCAGACTGGAAGAACACAATAAATTAATACATCAATCATTTGAAGACTGTGTGTAACAGCCCAAGTCCACCGTAGGCAGATATTGTCCTCTTTGGGCTTTCTCTTTCAGGCTTCCCCTCAAGATTTCTAAAACGTGTCTGCTAGTAAGAGGTTTCCACACTCTTATAAAGGGTGTTTCGTTCTCCTTTCCAACCGATGTGGGATCTCACAATCCACCCCCTCCTTTCGGGGTCCAGCGTCCTCGCTGGCACATGTCTGGTTTTGATACCGGGTGGATTGTGAGATCCCACATCGGTTGGGGAGAATAACGAAGCATTCTTTCCTTTTCCTAGCAAATGCATTTTAAAAACCTTGAAGGGAAGCCCGAAAGGAAAAACCCAAAGAAGACAATATCAGCTAGCGGTGTGCTTGGGCTGTTACAATTAACTGCAAACAATCTTTTTGATACATATGAAGCTTTTGAGTGCTGATAAGGGGTTGCCTTCAATACAATCTAGCTTTACCTCAGAATGGGGAGAATCAGCGTGTTCGGTCTCCATTTTTTCTGTGTTTGAATGAGTAGCATCTCTCCTTGGTTCATCTACATTATCCTCTACGAACTAGATTCATATTTGATGTAAATACAGAGAAAAAAAACCCTTAAATAGTTGGAAATCTGATGGAAAAAAGATATAATACTTACTGCAGCATATTCAACAATAACAATGCCGTTCATATTCAATTGGACTCTAACTTTAACCCTTCCATTCAAGTTGTTTGTACCTTGGACAGGACCAACCTGCATCTCAAATTACTTCACATTTAAGAATCAATTCCAAACCATAAAAAATAGAAACTAAAAACGGAGCAGAAACAGGATACGACACCCTTTAAAGTAGGCTTACGAACACTGGGACCGTTCAAAAGCTTTCCAACTCCACAAGAACAACTACTTCAATAATATAAGATAAAAATAAGGAGCATAAAACTGAACATACTGTAAAACAACAAATTTTGGAAGATATGCCAGGGGGTAGTTCATCCAGATCAGTATAGACTGCTTCTAAATGGAATAAACCGTTACGCTGCAATGACAGAACTTTAGTACTCGGAATGTGCTGCCCTTTGGGAAATAGTACATTATTTAAGCCCAAGCTAATTGGACCCGCATCCGATGAGAAGCCAATGGAGAAAGGGTATGAATCCTGAACCTGCATTCATCGTCGATAAAACATTAGCATTCGTGTGACTATAACCCCACAAAATGATAATATAGTGAAGAAGTAGATAAAGAAAAACACGCAATAGAAATCGATTAAATCATGTAATACAAGAACACAAAAGACCACGTTTATAATTATGCCATGCTGGCCAGTGCAAGCTATAAATCTCAGGCAAAGTACACACCTCATACTCTCTGACCCTGAAGACGGGGCTAAGCATCGCACACTGTAGAGCGCAACCACGAGCTACACATTCACTAGCATTAAGTTTGCGACTTGGTTCCTTTTTAAATACAGAGGTCAATAGCCTAGTTAAAGCAGGGACCCTCGACCCTGATCCAACAAGCTCAACAGAATGAATTTTTTCTACAGTTAATCCTGCAGCAGCTAAGGCTTTGGTACAAGGAATACTAATCTTCTCCAATAACCCAGAAGCAAGCTTTTCAAATTCTTCTCTTTTGATAAATCCCTTAACGTCTTTCTCATCCATAAGGCATTCGATATTAAGAGGCGCCTCTAAATTTGCACTCAAAACTTTCTTCAGCTTCTCACAAGCTGCTCGTAATCTGGTAGAAGCCTTGACATTTGAATTTACATCTATATCATAGTTCTTCTTAAATTCTGCAACAAAGTGGCTGAATAAAACCTCGTCGAAGTCTCTACCTCCTAAATCTCTATCATAGGTATGCGACATGATCCTCATATGTCCAGGCTCGAACGATACAATAGAGACCTGGGTATCACAATGACCAATATCAACAAATGCAACATATATTGGAGCTGCATTTGAGAAATCCGTTTTATAAATTCCATAGCTAAGTGCTGTTGCAGTACAGTCATGCATGAGCCTCAACGGCTTTAAACCAGCAATAGCAGCAGCGTTCCAATATAAACGCCTCTGCAAATCCGTAAAATATGATGGAATACCAATCACACAATCTGAAAATGGTGCTCCCAAATTTTTCTCAGCTACATCTTTCAAATGTGCAAAGAGCATTGCCATGATCTGAACCGGAGTAAATGTATGAGTCTCCCCTAAATATTTCACGTGAACCAAAATGCTGCCGTCGAGGGCTTCAGATGTTATGAAAGGAAGCATTTTAAGATCCTTTTGAACATCTGGCTCACCGAAGTTACGTCCAATCAATCTCTTTACCTGAGATATTGTGGACCTTGGGTTCATTGTTGCAGATGCAGCGCCTGCAGACCCCAAAAACCGCTGTTTTTCCCCAAAACATATCACTGCAGGGGTTTCTCGTTGTGATTCCTCATTCAGCAGAACATCAATACCGCGTTGCCTCGACACAGCAATAACACAATTCTCATTTCCAATATCAAAACCTACTACACTCATCTCTGCTGGGCAGGTATATTAGCTTTCAAAAAGAACTGAAATAATAAACTCTCAATCCAATTATGTTCGAAAAAAAGTCGAGTTATCGACCAAATAACTGAATAATCACCAAATTCTTCAAAAGAACGCTTCAGAAACCAATGATCACATAAATAACTGCATAAATATGAGATCAACCAATCAGTAAAGAAGCTTGAATTCAACTTGAACACAATTAAACTATCAAAGGAAGGAAAAAAAGTGAAAATCCCAGGAAAAGATCCAGTTGATTATGGGATCAAATAACACAGTTGATGAACTTAAAGATCCAAGTTAGTGCTATCATCAACAATCTCCAAATTGTCAATTTCAAGTAATTTGGAATAAAAAGACCATTGTAATGTAAAGGAGAAAGAGACAATTTAATTATAAATTCCAAATCCGTATCACATTGCCATGATATTGTTCCATACAAACAGCCCTAGCGAAGCACAACAAAATTCTACAAAAAAGGTCGCCATTGAATTCCTAAATTGATGCAGCGAATGAACTTACATTGAGCGCCAAGAAAATCAGAATTCCAAACCGGCAATAAGAATTCACATAATGGACACTCAAAATAATCAGAAGAGAAACATTAGAACAAACCCATTAAGACCTACCTGAGGGCGGCCTCTCAGAAGCTCACAGCGGCCGGAAACACCACCGGCGACGGCAATCGGAGTCGGAAAACGGGTATGAGAGAGAGAGGGACTCTTTTCTCGTAAATTAGAGAGAGGGAGGGAGAGGGAAAGGGGGAAATTCGAGGGTTCTGTTACGAATTCGATCGGCTGGGCGACAATTGTGGGAAAATTATATATGGATACAAAAGCTCGGGTTTGAGAATTCCTTGTCGCAGGGTCGCCGCACAGCAATTCTTTTTTTTTTCCTGGAATTTGACTACGAATTTCTTCCGCGCAAAAACAATTTTCTCTTCAATTTACAGAAATCGCAACACAAACGTTCCTATAACTCCAATGAATCAGAATAAATTTCTTAATTTCGATTTATGGAACTCATAGTCAATTTAGGAATTTAAAAGATTAATCTCATTCTTCTTTTAAATTCTAGTCAATCTCTTTTTTTTTTTTTTAATTTAAAATTTGTAAAGATTAAATTAATAAAAATATTTTGTCTAACAAAAATATAAAAATATAAAAATCGTTAATATTTTGTTTAAAAAATATAATTAAATTTTCAAAAAATTTTCAAAAATATCCTTTTAACCTAAAAAAAAGTGTCCCAAATTTTTTATTAATATCTTTAAACATTTTTAAAACTAAAAAAACAGGTTTAAATTTTATAAAAAATTTAAAAATATTCTTATCACATTTAAAAAATACCCATAAATTTTAAATAAAAAAAAATATTACAAAGTTTAGAGATAATCTACAAGGTGGTGATAATCTATTTTCATCCATATATTGACGGTAATAATTTTTTTAAATTTTTTTTTATAAAGTTGTGTCGATAAAATAATGAATCATTACAAGGGGAGTAAGATTCGGATTTCCTTGTTGATCGAATATCTGAAGGCAAGAACACTTGTTTAAGATTCGAATCACTTCACAAGCAAGATCGATCATTTCTAGCTTGAATGATTCTTGTTGATCAAATATCTCAAGACAAGAACATTTGTTTGAGATTCGAATCGCTCTACAAACAAGATTGATCATGTCGAGCTTGAATGATTCTACCGGCAACTTAAACTACATAGAATTTCAAAAAAACTTAGTCATTGACTAAAGAGAGCACAAATGCTTCTTTTACTATATTTTTCAAGTCTACTTACAATTATAACATACATGGCTTTATATAGCCTCAAAATGAAACTATTAAAGCATTCCGAGAGTTAGTAACATTCATACTCTATGTAATTGTAGCCTAAAATAAATAAAAAATCTTAAAATATATTGATGAAATATAATAACTCTAAATTACCCTAAATTGTAACCTACCCAAAATTTATAACAATGAAACTTCTTCTTCAATGTGGCATGAATTAAAATATCTTTTTGATAATTTCAACAACATTTTCTTCACATCTTCATTAAAATATATTGTATGATTGATGTCTCTTGGTTCATATCAGGTGTTAATTGTATTTTTAAAACATCATGAACTGGGATAAAGTTGCGCCAAAAGATCCCGATGCCGCGAATCCTCTTGAAAGAGAGGGGTGCCTTCGGGAACGTCCAAGGAGTATTGGGGGGTGGAACGGCAAATGAACCTTTTTGAGGCTCGGGCCGAAGAGCTAAAGCAAAAGGAGCATGCATGAAGGAGTCAGATGTTTCTTCTAAATGCTTTTCTGGATATTTCTCAATGTCCCGGCTATTCACGGAACGAAAGACAAAATTAAGGAAGTAGAAAAAAATATATCGGATTTTTTAATGGGTATAACACATTTACGGTAAGGGTATTTTTTAACCTTTTAAAAAGATTTAAGGTATCAATCAAATGGTTTAAAGTTCAACGATATTTTTGAAACACTCTTAAAAGTTCAAGGATATTTTTTCATCGAAAGGGTAAGAATAATTTTATATATTTTTTTTAAATTTAAGAATATTCTTGAAATTTATAAAAATTTAGAGGGATTTTTTTAGATAAAATATAAAAGCATTTTTATTAATTACTTTTCTAAACCAACCATTTTTTCCTCTTATTTATACTATTAATAATTTTTCTTCTATTTGAAACAAAACATACATATTTAATTTAATAATCTTTTTTTATAAAATTAAAATTTGTATTTAATATTCATTTTTTATATTTTCGTAGTTTGTAATTTTGTTAACTAGTTATTCTATTTTTAATATGAAATAAATTGATAAACAGAAAAGGAAAAACATTTTACTATAAAATAAAATAAATTATATTTGATTGTTTATTATGATCATTATTTATAATCTAATGACAAAAGTAACTCTAAAAAAATTAATTTTTATCTTTTCAAGAGAAAATGTCTCTAAAAAAACATGACAACTAAAATCCAAAATATTACTCCCAAATTAAATTTGATAAAGTTAGTTAATATTAAAGTCAAATCATGTATTTTCCAGAAATGATCGTATATACATTCTTTTGAAATTTGAATTCGGCATCGGATGATTTCGACATTTTTCTACAGCATGGTTATGTTACTTACTTCTCGTTTCTAAGAGTGAAAACTATTTCCAAAGACCAACACGAGTTCTTCCAGTAAGTTTTGTCGTTCACTCACATGCATTATAGAAAAATTCTCAAGAGTGAACGAAATCTTTGGAGCTTCTATGATTGAGCAAAACACTCTAAGATTGAGCCACTGAAAAGGAATTTGCACATTGTTAGTACAAGTAGTGACTTTCAATTCTTTTTTTAAGTCTTTTTTAATCATTCTATCAGTGAGATCACTCTCATTCAAATATAGTCTTGTTTCATTCATGTAATAGTCCAAGTTTACCGTTAACAAGATATTGTCCTCTTTGGGGCTTCCCCTCAAAATTTTAAAACGCGTTTTCTAGTGAAAGGTTTCCATACTCTAATAAACAATGTTTTGTTCTCCTCTCCAACCAATGCAGGATCTCACAATCCACCTCTTTCGGGACCCGACGTCTTTGCTGACACTCATTCCTTCTCTCCAATCTATGTGTGATCTCACAATCTACTCCCTTCGAGGCCCAACGTCTTTGCTGACACTCGCTTTTCTCTCCAATTGATGTGAGATCTCACAATTTATATGTCATCGTTTCAGGGTGTGGCCACCTAATTTTGGCAAGAGTCAAAGTGTTTTAAGTAAAAAAAAAAAAAAAAAAATTACTGAAATTTTTGAAGATGTTGCTTCCGTTTTTCATGGCGCGGGAGGTTGAGGAATGGACGAAAAATCTCCAACTTTTACTTTACAAACAAAAGACAAATGGCAATCTTTTGACAAGTTGCTCTTCTTTTCCCACACACAAACAATTTCAAAAAGGTGTGGTTTCGTCTCTCTTTAATCATTATTCTCTAGATATTGCTGGAAGCAATCGAACGCACTCGCCTGACGATGGAGGCCATGGCCAATCTAATGCTCTTCCTCTTCCTTTCATTCGTCTCGACTCTCAGAGCTGAACCTGATTATGTTCGTCCTCAGCCCCGCGAAACTCTGCATTTTCCATGGAATCCGAAATCATCTTCTCAACCTCAGCAGGTTTCTTTTCCATTTTGTTGAACTTTCTTTGTGATTTTCTATGGAAACAATTGAGATTTCATTGTTGTTATATCATATTTTTGAAGTCTCATTGTGAAATCATGCTTGATTTTGCATTAGTTCGTTCCTTCTAGGTGAATCGAATTCTGGTTGCCTTTTCCTCAATTTACTCGGACCAGTTGAATCTTGGTATCTGCTATGCTATCATTTCTTTGTTACTGAAAAATTGTAGTTGCCTTTCTACGCTTGGTGTTCATTTTTCCTGGATTTGGCAAATTTATTGTTCTTACTGGTTAAATACAATCTAATCTATTAGCTTATGCTTTTAGATTTAGCAAAGAGTGGTATTAAAACAGGAGCTTCGATCGAGCCCCGTCAAGATTGATGATCATTTGTTGAATTTTGTACTGATTTTCAAGTGTACAAGTAAAAGAGAATGCTAAGAATATGATAAATGATTGAGTAATACAACCTGTGAGATTCCATGTCTATTGGGGAGGAGAACGAAACATTCTTTATAAGGGTGTGAAAACCTCTCCCTAGCAAACGCGTTTTAAAAACCTTGAAAGGAAACTCGGAAGGGAAAGCCTAAAGAGGACAATATCTGCTAGTGGTGGGCTTGGACCATTACAAATCCTATCAGAGTTAGACATCGGGCGATTTGCCTGCGAGGAGGCTGAACCCCGAAGGGGTGAACACGAGGCAGTGTGCCAGCAAAGACGATGGGCCCCGAAGGGGGTGGAATGTGAGGTCCCACATTGATTGGAGAAGGGAACGAGTGCCAGCAAGGACGCTGGGCCTCGAAGGGGGGTGGATTGTAAGATCTCACATCGGTTGGGGAGGAGAACAAAACATTCTTTATAAGGGTGTGGAAACCTCTCCCTAGCAGACGCGTTTTAAAAACCTTAAGGGGAAACCCGAAAGGGAAAGCTCAAAGAGGACAATATTTGCTAGCAGTGGGCTTGGGCCATTATACAACCTATTAACCGAAGCTTTTAGGTTCACTCGTGATTTAACACGTTTGAGTTGCATTTATATGATGTATTGCACTATTCCTTGTAGGTGCATATCTCCCTAGCAGGGGACAAGCATATGAGAATCACATGGATTACTAATGATCATTCTGCTCCCTCTTTTGTTGAATATGGAACATTACCTGGAAACTATTCTTCTGTTGCTCAAGGAGAGAGCACCTCATACACTTACATTTTGTACAAGTCAGGAAAGATACACCACACAGTAATTGGGCCTCTAGAGGCCGGCACAGTTTATTACTACCGATGTGGTGGGGAAGGTTCTGAGTTCCAGCTGAAAACTCCTCCTTCCCAGTTGCCAATCACTTTTTCAGTGGCAGGGGATCTGGGTCAAACTGGATGGACCAAATCAACATTAGACCACATTGATCTGTGCAAATATGATGTGCATTTACTTCCAGGCGACCTATCCTATGCCGATTACTTGCAGCATCGGTGGGACACATTCGGTGAGCTCGTGGAGCCTCTTGCGAGTGCGAGACCGTGGATGGTAACTCAAGGGAACCATGAAAAGGAGGGCATAATTCTGTTTAAGTCTCCATTTGACTCGTATAATGCAAGATGGAAGATGCCATTTGAGGAGAGTGGATCGAGTTCGAATCTCTATTATTCTTTTGAAGTTGCTGGAACTCATGTGATTATGCTGGGATCGTACACTGATTATGATGAATCCTCAGATCAATATGCATGGTTGAAGGTTTGTAAACTTCTAACTTCCTTTCAGATTGAATCTTTTACTAGTTGATAATGAATATGGAGTGAGAGAGTTAACCAGTTGAGAGAAAACTGTTTAATGCTATTGAAATAACTCTTTAGGTGAGATTGTACAACTATTTCAGAATAGAATTCTCATTCTTTTTGATGTACAGGAACAAATAGTTTAATTAGATTGGAATACTCATTCATATGTGAGATCTCACATTGGTTGGGGAGGAGAACGAAGCATTCTTTATAAAAGTGTGGAAATCTCTCCCTAGCAGTCACGTTTTAAAAATCTTGAGGGGAAGCCCAAAAGGAAAAATCTAAAGAGGACAATATCTGCTAGCGGAGGGCTTGGACCGTTACAAATGGTATCAGAGCCAGACACCGGGCGATGTGCCAACAAGGTGGTTGAGCCTCGAAGGGAGGTGGACACGAGGTGGTGTGCCAACAAGGACGCTGGGCCCCGAAGGGGGTGGATTGTGAGATCCCACATCAAAACAAAACATTCTTTATAAGTGTGTGGAAACCTCTTTCTAGCAGACGCGTTTTAAAGACTTTGAGGAAAAGCCTAAAGCGGACAATATTTGTTAGCGGTGGGCTTGAACTGTTACAAAGTTTAGGAAACTTTTTAACACGATTATATGAACACTAGTAAATAACAATCAAAGTCTACGGGAAATGCTACAGGACTGAGATATTTTTTTGTTCAATAGGCTGATCTTGCAAAGGTGAACAAGGAAAGAACACCATGGCTAGTAGTGTTATTCCATGTGCCATGGTACAACAGTAATAAAGCTCATCAAGGAGAAGGTGCAAGCATGATGGCAGCCATGGAGCCATTGTTATATGCAGCTGGTGCAGACATAGTAATTTCTGGCCATGTCCATGCTTATGAACGCTCGGTATCTTCGCTTCTCTTCGTCCTATTCGAACATTTGATGGGTTGCTTTTTCTCCTCTACTATCCTTTAATTCATGTTCACTCTATGGCAGAAACGTGTGTATGCTGGAAAATCTGATCCTTGTGGTGCTGTGCACATAACTATTGGCGATGGAGGAAACCGAGAAGGTTTAGCTCACAAGTAAGGGATCACTTAACACAAAGTTAAAAGTTCAAAAACCAAATAAACACAAATTTAAAAGTCGAGAACATGAAAACGTTAAACCATACTTAATATCTAAATGATAAGGGACGACATGTTAAAGCAAATGTATAGTAGACCGATTTGGTCCGAGTTTTATTGTGTTGGTTGTATTCGATAGGTACAACTCACAGCCTGAATGGTCGGTGTTTCGAGAAGCTAGTTTCGGGCATGGGGAGCTGAAGATAGTGAATTCAAGTCATGTATTTTGGAGTTGGCATAGAAATGATGATGATGAACCAGTGAAGTCTGATCAAGTATGGATAACCTCATTGGCAGCCTCTGGTTGTGCTGCTGAGAAGAATCATCAACTGAAGAAGTTCACATGAAGAAGCCTTTATGATCTTCTTGACATACTTAATCCTTCCTCTCTGCTCCATTGTAAATAGTTTGTGTAATCATATATATATATATTAGTTACATATAATTTGATATAATTTACTGAGTTAACGTGGTTTGAAGAACTTAAAGATTTAGTTTTTGTCGTTAAGGTTGATAGAACCTCGTAAATAGTCCTAATAGTTTGATAAAACCATCCTAAATAGTTCTTACGAACTAAATTCTAATTTTTAAAAGATTAGATTATAAATTTAGTTTATGAACTAGTTGTGATGGCCGACAACACCCAAAACTTGAGATAGTGTCAAAACATATGAATCATGTCAATTGGGAACCCATATGACAAGATGAGATGTAATGTTGCATTGAGAGACTTTGGTCCCGAGTAGAGGCGAGATCGAGCCGAATTACTTGGCCTAGTGTAGAGGCAAGTCGGTTTTGTCACATATGGTTGAACATGCACGCGCAAGCGGCGCGTGTGGTCGAACAAACTTGGATTCTGTACAAGCGATGTTCAGTTGACGAAGACATACCTCGCCTAAAGTTTGACAAAGTCACAAAGTCGGGCGAAAAATGTAGGTCGGATTTGAGTTCCCTTTTAAGGCTGGTCGTGAGCGTGTCAAGATCGCGATACCACACGGTTGAAAAAGTACGACAATGACAGTTACTTGTCTAATATAGACATACACTTTCAATTTTTATGTATAATATTTTTTTTTACTTTTGCATTTAAAATTAATTGATCTATTATATAGAAATTTAAATTTTATGTTTAGTAAAGCTGTAAAATTTAATTTTAATTTTAAGAAATTTGATGCACTAAATTTATAATTTTTAAAATTATACCAAAAGTACCAAATTTGTAAATTAATATTTTTTAAATTTATAGACTTAAAATCTTAGACATAAAAATTTAATTTTATAGTTAAAAAATTAAATATTATATATAAAATTAAAAAATTATTACACATTTTTTAAAATTCGTAAATTTATTACGCATTTTATTAGATCAAATACTCGCGAACTTGAAGAAATAAACTCGTAATTTATGGACTAGACGCGTTGTTTGCTTTGGGTAATCATGATATTTTGAAGATAAGATAGGGGTACTATGGTAAATGCGTTGATGGCGTGTGGACAGTCAATTTTGACCTGTGGCGTCCCACGCGCCATATAGCTGATGAGGAAATTGAGAGGAACTGAAAAATCCTCCTCATTCCTCTTTGATCTGTGAAATTAGAGACGGAATCACTCAGTTTCTGACATTCTCGGAAAGCCCAATCGGGAACGATGCATGATTTCTGCTTCACAATTCCTTATGGATTGATTTTAGTGGGTGGTGGCATTTTTGGCTACCTCAGGAAGGGGAGCACAGCGTCGCTGGCTGGAGGTGTGGGTATTGGATTGGTTTTGATCCTGGCAGGATATTTGAGCCTTGGAGCTTTCAAGAAGAAGAAGAACTCGTACCTTGCTCTGATTCTTGAAACAGGTATTTGGTTTTGAAATTCTCGTTTCCATGTTTGACTGTTCGTGTTTGATCTTGTTTTTTGTTCTTCTGGGGTTGAAGATCTTGTTTGAAACTAGTGATCCTGCTAGTTTTCGCTATTATAGAACCTTGATCAATGGGATCCTCTCCTCTCAATATGTTACTTTGTTTCGGATTTCCTTTTTGATGTTTTAGTGTTCTTGTTTCTGCAAACTAGAGACGCTTATATCGTGAGGTTTTGGCTGTTTAATCTATACTGATGGAATCGATTATACCATACATTTATATGTAAACTCTGTTAAATAAGTTACGAAGTTCATTTCGTTTCGATTCCTATTACTGTTCTGTTCTTCAACTAGCTTAAATCGTTAAGAAGCCTGCTACACACCATGCTTAGACATGGCATATGGACATTTCAAAACATGGTTGGCTTTCCAGAACTTGAGGATTGTGGGGAACTGATGTAAACCACATATATTTCTTGTGTGTGTGTGTCTGTAAAATGGTCAAGTCTCAAATGATTCAGATCCGTTTGTTTAAAGGAAGGGGAAAGTTTTCCAGTTAGGATTTGTGCCTTCTAAGTGTTGGTTCCTCAGAAGACACAATCTCTGTCTGCCCCTCCTTGTTTTTCTTCTCTATTGTTCGGCTACTCTGATGGATCTCTCCTCGAGAAGCTCGGTACCTTTTCGAAACCTCAATCCGAAAAGGAAAATGAATGATGAAGAGGCCTTTGAGTGGTGACTAATTCAAAAGTGGGAAAATTGTTGTAACCATTAAGGTTGAAGCTGGAAGTGTGGCTCTTTTGGCTATTCTCTTTAAGACCTTTGTTTGTGGATTTATCTGAAGGTAAGGTGGTGATCCCTTCGAAATTGTGCAGGATTATGTGGAAGGGCGATAGCTCGAAGAAGATTTAAGTCTTTGTTTGGAGACTTCTTGATGTAGTCTGTGTAAGAAGGAAGAGGATCACTTGTTCCTTTGGTGCCCCCTTTTGCTTAATCTTTAGATCAAGCTCTTGAATCTTTTTGCCTCAGCATGATTTTTCCTATTGACCCTAAAAAGATTTGTCTTACTGGTTTGCATCATCTCCTAATAAAGAAGTCTAAAATCCTCCTTGTTAATATGACTAGATTGTTCTTATGGAGTGCTTTGCAAAATTGTTGGTCAACACCTAGAAACGTGTGAGAGAGATGATTCCTTGGAGTGAGTTGATTCAATTTACGTCGTACAGGAGCATTCTGTTTTAGTAGTGCTATGAAGAAAAGTTAACATGACTCTTTGTGTAACAGCCTAAGCCCACCGCTAGTAGATATTGTCCGCTTTGGCCTGTTACATATCATCGTCAGCCTCACGGTTTTAAAACGTTTCTACTAGGAAGAACTTTCCACACCCTTCTAATGAATGCTTCATTTCCCTCTCCAACCGATGTGGGGTCTCACAATCTACCCACCTTAGGGGCCTAGTGTCCTTGCTGGGGCGATCTCAGATACCATTTGTAACAGCCCAAACCCCGCATTTGTGCCTACTGGAGGAAGCTTTTTGTAATTCCTTGGCTTTTGGTTATGTTCCATCATGTATTTCATTCCTTCAATGAAATTGGTTTCTTATATTAGAAAGGAAAAGAATAGTAGCCACCGATTTTCAATGTTCTTTTCATTATACTGATCCACCAATTTTCTAAGTCATGCTAGCCATAAGTTTACTTTAGCATTGGGGTAACAATGACATAATTTGCCTTGCAACAGTATGTGCCGCTGCGCTCACGTGGGTTATGGGACAGCGATATTTGCAGACTTCTAAGATCATGCCGGCTGGAGTTGTTGCTGGAATCAGGTAACACGATCGTCTTCTTCGTCTAAGATCATTCAAGCCATGCGTTTCTTTTGACTGAAACTAAACCTTTTCTTCTGCTGTTTATATCTCAATCAAAAGAACATAGCAATGCTGTATATAGTATAGTTTTTCGTTGTTACCTTCTCCATAGCCAAACTCATATCTGGATATCCAAACTTTTAAGTGCTTTCTAGAACTCTGAAGTCACCTGGTTTTATGTATGACACAAGGTCAAAATTTGAGGTTCTTGGAGCTAATACACATATACACCTCCGTTTTGTTATTCTTGCAGTTCTCTCATGACTTTATTCTACTTGTACAAGCTCGCAACCGGTGGCAACCATATTTCTCCCAAGGCTGAGTGATGATTTCGATTACTTACTTTGGTACTTGATATAGAAAATGCATTGGATCACACGAAAAAACTCGAACAATGTTTTAATGTACTGATTTTCTGTTTATTGCTAACTCTGTGAATGTCGACATATAAACTGAATGAATGTTCGTTAGTGATTATAAACAAGTTGGGGTTAAAAGCTTACAGAGTTCTTGTTTCAAATATATTGTGTTTTATCGGCTGAGCTCTGAGTTGTGATGTCGCTTGACAAGTCTGTCCTTTTACATGTGTTCTTTCTTGGAATCAAATTTTCTGGGAAATCTTTGGACTATATTATAAGTTTTAGTTTGTTCTCTTTGTCTCTGTCATTAGATTTATAACTCTGAATCGAACTTACTGGTTGCTGAAGAATGAATGAATCTTGCTGACATTTTCACATTGTGGATTATATTTACAAGGCCTTTTAGGCAGAGGATGCACCAAAACACTATTTGAAACCTTTAATTTGGAGGGAACTAAGATAGCATGAGGACAAGATGTAAGGTTCTTTAGATGTCGAAGAATCAAGGATAATTGTATTTGCTTGTGAGTGGGTTTAAAATCACTTTTCACGACTTTACTTTTAAGTTAGGCGAACTCGAACTTTCAAATTTATGATTAATAAGATTTACAAGTTTCACTTTTAATAGAAAAGGAAACCTTAAAGATGTTACTCATTTCATAGAGACATAAAAATGATGGTACACGAGGAGATCTATTGGTCAAACAACTTGTACGAACATTGGAGGGGAACGCTTTTAAACTAGTACACTAACTTGGAGCCTGAAGCCAATTGGGAACTATTTGAAAAATAGTTTCTATAGCACAAAACTAATTTGTAGCATGTTTGAGCTCACTACACTGGACAATGAAAAGGTAAATTTGTTGTCAATTATATAAATGGTTAGAAAACCATGAATCTCGAATGAAAAACTAGCAACTCGGGGCTTCAATATGAAGCTTAGTATTGCTAGTTATTGAGATAAAGACATTTTACTTCTAAACATAAGAAAAAAAAGGAAATAATATCGAAGTGACTTCAGAAGAGTCTATGGTTATCAATACAATCCTTCTCAAGTCGTCTCAAAAAGAAAAACACAAGAATGCTAAAAACGACGCGAAAATGAAAGGCGTTTGAAGGAAAGAAAAAAAAACTATCTTTTTCTTAATGATGTCATTCCTAACATGTACGAACATCTATTTGGCACACAACTGACCGAATTTCCAAAGTGTAAGTGACTAAAAGAAATGGAAAGAATCAATGTTTCCAACTACTAAAGATATTATCGAATTGTCGGTCACTTAGTGGAGAAATGTTTTGTCCTAAAAAACGAACACTTAGTGTCTCAAGAGATTAACATGAAAGAAAGACGAACACCTTGGAGTAAAAATTGTTCGGTGAAGCAAACAATGATAAAAAGATTCACAACAACATCCCTTCATCATTTTAACAAATCTTACAAACGAATGATCTGATCAAGATGATGAGATAAAGATATGGGCATTTACAAATGATCTGATCATGATAAAGATATGAGTAGCTGACAATTGAAGTCATCAGACATAATTGAAACACGAAACAGACGTGCATTCCTCAAGATCTTAAGGCATATGATCATCAAATTAACAGCTATTTTACATTGGGAATCGTTTTAAGTGTATTTACAGTTCATATTATCAACTTTTAGCAGCTACACTGATGAACTACTTAAAATCATCAAATATTCTACACAGACTACCCAGTGGAAAGCAAATTTCAAGAGGTTTCTAGCAATTATTTGGACGGTAATACTCAGTTGGAAGAGAAGGGCACCTTTCGTTCATATTATGATAGGGATCGATGCTATTATAACCCGGTAAATCCATTCGATACTTTCCGAGAATCTGGCAATATGGAAGCTTAACATGATCCCCACCATGACACCACTTCGGAAGGCGACTTGAATTGTTCTCGTAAAAGTTGAGAGTATATGCATCTTTTAGCTGCATTTTAGATGGATAGAACATTAAACACTCAAACCACATTCAAGCAGATAAACAACATTAGCCTCACTAAAATATTAGTGTGAATTCTGTAACTTACTGTGAATTCTGTAACTTGAATCGAGTTTGCGAGTGGCCCGAACAGCCCAGCCGCCTTGTACATTTCAAGGACAAAAGCAACACAAGATGCTGATTTCCCGTCGGCATAGATCCAATCATCCTGTTCAGGAATGGCCAGTAGTTCGCCAAAAGATGATCCTTGCTTTTCAACTTCAACTAGAATCTCAGGAAGGTCAAGATCCTGCAACGAAAAGAAAACGACTAAACATATTCAACTCCACGACGTGGAATACATTGCTCCGACGACAAAGGAACAAGATCGATTGCAGTTAGAACAACTTCAACTAGAATTCGCTAGCTAATTCTTACTCGGTTCCTAGATCAATCTAAATTTGACTTATTCAAGGTAATAACAAGATCGATTGCAGTCATACTCCGACGACGTGGAATACAGTGATCCGACGACGGCTAAACCTAAGATTTCTTATAAAAGCTTTCTTCATTTTAACCAGACAAGCATTATAGCTACCTTTGTTCCAAGTCGTATGTTCAGAGCTTCATTCCACAAGTTTGCCGCAAGGGTTGGCCGGACTTGTTTCCATATTGTCATAGCGGAAGCAACCTGTAGTCCAATAGTGCCAACAATCAAAAGCCAAAGAATTAAATTATCCTTTAGGAGCTGCCATGGCAGGAGCCATACTGATTACTGAGAGCCAAGCTAATATTAACATCCTATGGAAAAGCTTATGGGCATCCCAAAAAAAAGCACAAAAAGAAAGGGAATCAAGCTAAAAAAACATCCTCCAATCAAGTAAAATGAGATCTAATGGGCAATTACAAAAAAAAAAAAAAAAAAAAATCGTCATTTGTAACGGCCTAGACCCACCGCTAGCAGATATTGTCCTCTTTGGGCTTTCCCTTACGGGCTTCCTCTCAAGGCTTTAAAACGCGTCTGCTAGGGAAAGGTTTCCACACTCTTATAAAGGGTGTTTCGTTCTCCTCTCCAACCAATGTGGGATATCACAGTCATCGAAGCCCACGAACACAGAGACAGCAGAATAACATATAGATTTTCGGTTTCAATTTACACAATCGCTTTTTAGTCACGTCGATATGATAAATGCAATCATTGAACTCTAGAACAGTACAACTAGGAATTAACATGGTATCAGATGGGCATCCAAAGGGAGGTGGATGCATCATTACTAACAGCTCCAAACCTTGAGATAAGTAAATATTTATACCAGATGGGCATCCAAGGGAGGTGGATAGTTTCCATGTGTGGTATCAATCCAGCTAAATATCAAGTTATGATATCCATATGGTTTCCCGACCATGCTCCTCACATACTCCCACGCCGCCGTCTCGTTTAGCTTTGCCCGCAAGTCGGGATGCAAGGGAAGAAACGCAATGTGGGGATTGGACGACTCGTTGTTGAGTTCGTAGTCCCACCATTTATCCCATGGTAAAACATCAATAATATCATCCTCCTGCAAGAAGATTAAGAGCACACATTTGTAATCTTTGGAGCACTCACAGTTATGTCAAACAGATTAGGATTCATAAACATACCACTCCATTTCCACGCCCAGATTCAGCAACCCACAGCTTTCCTTCAGGGTCCCTTAAGCAAACAGCAGAATGACCAGCATATGATCCAGTAACCCACTTCTGCAAAGTCTCAAAAGCGCCCCACGGACCGCGAATTTTGGATAGTGCTAAGAAATCTCCAGATTGAATATCATCAACATTAACACTTGTAGTCCATGGATGAGGACGTTCCTCAAAGGTAGCACCCATGTGATTCTCAAGAAACTTAATATTCGATTTCTCGCCGTAGTCGGTCGTCGAAAACAAAGGGAGCACATCAAACAATGCTTGGAAGGTTTTCAACACTCCAGCTTGCAAAAGGAAAATCGAAACCCCTGCCTTTTTAACCTGATTTCAGAAGAAACAACCAAATTTTAGAAAGAAGTTGCTTAGTTTTAAAAAGTCGTCTTGTCGACGAGCAACTTACGTATTCAAATTCTTCCTTTCCTTCCCATTCTGCAATCTCAAGAGTATGTTCTCTGCCCAGGAAATAGTAATCCCACGTCACACGGTACGGAGTAGCGAAGATATAAAAATCCATGCACGTCCAACTGTGTGCATCATTCGCCTGCATACGACATATACTAATTGTTGAAGCTACATTAAACTTGCAACCGGCAGTCATATCCTTCAAACATGCTAGATGGCTGCAACAAGATAATACTAATAACAGCTAACTCTTTGTTATTTGGCTAATCACTAACGTCCAAGCCCACCGCTAGCCGATATTGTCTTCTTTGGGCTTTCCCTTTCGGGGTTCCCCTCAAGGTTTTGAAACGTGTATGCTAGGGAGAGGTTTCCACCCTTATAAGGAATGTTTCGTTCCTCTCTCCAATCGATGTGCGATCTCACAATCCACAGCCCGAACCCAAAGATCAAAAAACACACAAACAAGCTAAATATAGATGAACTTAGTTTTCTATAAAGATCAAACACAAAAAACAAATAAATTAAGGATCGCCAGGGCATCCACAGCTCGTAAAAGCACAAACAAATAATCCAAAGGGAAAAAAGTCTCGGGTTGATTAATTCTATCTAGCAAGAAAAGTGATACGGATCATATGAACTTCGAGCTTAATTCTTCCAACTTACGAACTGCCATCAAACTTATAAATCAATAAAAAACTCACAAACTCAAATTAGGTTTATCTTATCGAATTAACGGCCCTACACTGTCGGGAAGCAGAAATTCAGCTACAATACAATGAACAAACAACACAAGACTTCGTCCGAATCTCCTAATTGATATCAAAAGCACAAAATCAAAACTAAAACAAAGCTCGTATCGACCTTTATATGGAGCGTACCACCGCCAAATTCAGAGCCAGACTTATTATGAAACTCCAGCCACGCAGAGTTCTTATAGAAGCAAGACCCTTGCCACTGAATAGAGTTCTCAGGAGACGAGACACTTCCGACGAAAGTGGGAAGAAGATCGGCGGCGTTGTTGAGATAGTTGAGAATCGGCCATGAAACCTGGCTGGGTAGTAGCGGAAGCACGTCGCGAGGGTCAAACAGCGATTTCAGGGCCAGGGATTGCGAAGGAAGAAGAAAACCCACGATGGAAACAAGAAGAAAAGTTCTGGGAATCGAAGAACAAGAAGATTGAGAAGAAGACGAAGAAGCCATGGATGGAGTATTCAAGAAATTAGGGGAAGAGAGTAATTTGAAGAATGGAGTGAAGGAGATTGGCAGATGAAGCACGCAATGGGTTACAAAAGATTGGGAAAGCGATTACGCAATTTTTCATTTGATTCTTCAGTCAACCATTGGCTTTGATTCATGTGATGATCGATAAAATTTTGGAGATCATGTATTGGTTATATGAACTATTGCCGTAAATGGGTGGAGCTCTACTTATAACATTGCTGGTTCAAAACAACTCACAATCATAAGCATACCAAACATAGCTCCAACCGGTCCAAATGTATATTTTCGATCGCGAATTAATTTAGGAATATTCATAAGATTTGAAATTTTTTTTTAAAAATTTAAGTTGGGTTGAATTTGATTGAATTTTTGAAAAATAGAAAATGCATATCAGTTCATGGGTTAACGTTTTGATTAGATCAACTAAAAAATAGGTTACAACCCAATTCAACTCTATCCTATTTTTAAAATATTTATAAATATTAAGAATATTTGACGTTTATTAATATTTTAGTAAAATGATTATAAGTTAGGGTACAATTAAAAGATGCGAGAGAGGCATCATTAGAAAAAATAAATTATAATTGATTTATAAATGTTTAATTGTAAAATTAAAATTTGTGTAGGTGAAAAGAGAAGATCGTTATAGTCAACCTCGATACAATTTGGTCTTTGCCTCTCTCTCGGGAAAATAAATTAGAATCATTATAATCCCTTGCTTTGTTTTTGTCTCTACCTCGATTCTACGTGATTAGAAAAAAATAAATTTGCAAAAGTCCAGTATCTCTCGCCTTGATTAATTTTCGAACTACATTTTAGTAGGGTGACCGTTTGAAATTCTTGACTCGACACTTAATAGTTGACTTCCTTTATCTATTGAGGCTATTTTTTAAATATGATACTCTTATAAATCAATCGCATATTATTTAATATTACACAAATAATTTTCATGTAATAAATAATTTAATAGTATAAATAAATAATAATAATTTATTTCAGAAAACAATATTCACCACGCAAATAAAATTTTGGTGAGACATAATAAATAAAATAAAGTTTGGCATTAAAAACGAAAGTGAACCAGCATTTAATTATTGGAATATCAAGCCGAATATTAATTGACATTAAAAAATTTAAAGGATATAATATCTATAAATATAAAAAAAACCATTAGATCTCAACAAATCAGAGTGGCGCAGCGGAAGCGTGGTGGGCCCATAACCCACAGGTCCCAGGATCGAAACCTGGCTCTGATAGAGAAAGGCTTCCGTTATTTGTTTTTATTCTTTCTGGGTTTTTTTTTTTTTTGGTATTAATCGAATTGGGCCCGATTAAGAGTGTATTGAGCCCATTGGATTTAGGCATTGGGCTTCGACCTTTTGCTGAAGCACTCCGATAAACATGAAATTATGAAATTAGAGTTTTAATTTATAGAATTTAAAAAAATAAATTCCCCATTTTTATTTGTTATTAAATTAAGTGATTCCGAAAAATTACTTGTCAAAATCTGTGTTGGATCAATGACAAAAGAAACTACTTTAATTTTTTTAATTAAAAGTTTAATCTAATAAGTTTTGGTTGATGTCTACTTTAATTATGTGATAATAGGCACTAAATTATACAATAATAATAATAATAATATGTTTTAAAATGATACAAAATTAAAATTTTATGTCCTAACATTTGAAAAAAAATAAAAAATGGCGATCATCGGATAAACATAAAATTGAAAGTTTAATAATATAAATGTATTTTTTAAGTTCAAAAAACATATAATTAAAATTTTAAGACTCAATAGATACGAACTATATATTATATACAAATCTAAAGGTTTTTAAAGCTAAAGTTTGAGATTGCATGGCAACTCTAAGTATCAAACATAATTGTATAAAATTGTGATGTAATAAATAAATAAAAAACAAAATCTTGTTAGACGTGATTATCGATTAACCAAGAGAACCATATTTTTGGGTCGGGATCAACTAACCAAGCCGTTTTATGAGTCCAGTCAATCTTTCGAGCTTGTGTTCTCTACACTAGAGTGGAGTTCTTGCATTCATCATGCTTTATTGAGCTTTAGTAAGCTTTCTTAGTCGTGTTTTATCAAAACTCATCATGAAACGTACATTAAATTTATGGGCCATAGAGATTAATCAATCAAGCCTTTTCGTGATTCAATCAACATGGTCCCAAATTTTAGGATTGTGTTTGGATTAACTACTTAGACTTCATAATTAAAATTTTCTTAGTTAAGTCTTACACAGACCATTATATTTTTACTCATGTATCTCAACGTGAATTATTTAGATTAAATCATTTGTAGTCATTACCAAATGAGTCGTATCAATAGTATTATAGAAACGAAACACCTAATTTTATCCGTATACTATAAATAATTTATATTATTTATGTAATATTATTCTTTTTGTAGATCAACCACAATAAATATTCTACAATTTCTCATGTAATGAATAATTTTATATAGTGCAAATAAAAAAACAATTGATTTCTATATAGGTAACTAAACAACAATATATTCCACTCCAATATAGTTGAAATAAATTAATTGTTTTTAGTATTGTAATTCAACAAATCAGAGTGGCGCAGCGGAAGCGTGGTGGGCCCATAACCCACAGGTCCCAGGATCGAAACCTGGCTCTGATAGAGAAAAGCTTCCAACCACTATTTTCCCTCCTTCTTTCTGTTTTTGAGATTGAACTAAACTGGGCCCATTGGACTTATGATATTGGGTTTGGGCTCTGTCCTGAAGCATCTTCAATAAATAATGAAATAATTTGTGATTATTTATTATTATTATTATTAATATTATTTAATAGCTTCTCTCGAATTGACCATTTATCTTCCTCTCAACCATTAGTCTCAGTCTACACTAAAAAAACGATTGGAGGTTGAAGACAAAGAAGTTCCTGCGTTAAAGCACCGGAGAAATATCTCCAACCTTTGCCTTCTGAAAACCAGCACACATTTGTCCGTACATAAAGCTTAAAATAATATGTATTCAAAGGAGGAACATACCAGATCTTGAAAACATTATTTATAGTCGACCGACTTATCACTTGCACTAGCTTTAACTAAAAAAGCGTCCATCTTCTTTTAAGAAAACTAGTTAAATGCTAACCCAAACCCAGGTAGAGGATAGTCCATTAGCGGAGAAATTCGATGTTCATAAACCCAGGTAGGGGATAGTCCATTAGCGGAGAAATTCGATGTTCATAAACCCAGGTAGGGGATAGTCCATTAGCGGAGAAATTCGATGTTCATAAACCCAGGTAGAGGATAAGAACTGAGGGATACCCTATGTTCATAAACCCAGGTAGAGGATAAGAACTGAGGGATACCCTATGTTCATAAACCCAGGTAGAGGATAAGAACTGAGGGATACCCTATTCAAGTTGTCCAATATCAATTCTCCAAGCAGAGGCCAACTGAGATAAAAGTTGATGAGGCGAAGCTCCTTCCCAATCGTCAGGAGGTTCCATTGTCGAAGAAGCTTCATGAAAATTCAACAACACTTGTTTCTTCACTTTCATAGGAATCCCCACACATTCACCTCCATTCTCCATGACTATTTCTACCAACTGTTGAATCCAACATAAACATATGTCGAACAAGTTCGGCTCGGGAAGAAATTGTCCCACACCGCACAAGATCTCGATGGCTACCTCGTTTGAAACTCGGCCGACCACGGGACCGGTTCTTTCCATTAGCTTTATCAGCAAGATGTCGTCCCCTGTGGATACGACTTCAGCATATGCTGTGTCCATATCACCTGCCTGGAGGGCATCCATTGCATTAGTCCATGAACTCCATACTGGGTCTCGTTCTCCACTGCCATTGTCGTCTCCAGTCCGTTCGGGAATTGCCACGTTCGGAGTCCTGGATGTACCATTGTCTTCCCCGGCCACCCGAATGGCTTCTAACGTTGCTTCGTCTTTTGATGCTTGCCAAACACTTCTAGCAGATGGCCCCTCACCAAGTCTTTTATCCCAGCCTCTTCTGCTACCACCTCCATTTTGGTCGCTTTCCTGTTCTGATCTAGATGACCTATTGTCGATGCCGCCATCTAACGGTCTCTTAGAACCCATCTGCCCGTTTCTCGACACGTAAGCTGGATAATCTCTAGCTTCATTCACATCAGGTCTCCATCCAGCATTCCTTCCTCTCATGTTTGAACCAGTTCCTTCTGGTTGAATGAACCTCTCTCCAAACGAAACTCTCCCATCGTTATGTCGTCCAAACTTGGCACCGGGGTAGTCCGAAAAACCACTATACTTGCCTAAATTCCGACTAGACGATCCTTCAAATCCTAGAGCAAAATTACCTCTCCGGTTTGATGATACGGATAAATCACAGGCCATGTCTTCGACAACTCTCTCGAGACCACGTACTCGATTTTCCAAACTGATCATGCTATCATGAGAGCCTCCCATGAAATCCTGAGATATAGAATGCGTCAAATAACTATATCGAATTCGAGAACTAACCCCACATATAGCATATGTACCTGCAACATGTTCATCAAATGTGCCTGTTGTCTCTCCAGCTGCAATAGCTGCCTCTGGATAGCAGACCAACTTCCTTTAAAGTCCGAACGGGCGCCTGAAGCTTCCCGTTGAGATATGTCGTCATTTTGATCATTCACATTGTAGGCTCTTGGTCTGGCGTCTCGTCCATTTATTTTCCCCTCATGCCACTTATCTCGCTCGCGATCATCATAGTCGTGTAGCTTAGAATGAGAAGCAGTTTCGCCTCGTTCGGAGACTCGAAACTTGTTGAATGCTCTCTGAAAATCATCAGAGTGCGTGTTTTCAACACGGTTTGATCTTCTCCCAGCATTTACATCATCCGACTCCAATTTCTCATCATTTGCGTTCGAAGAACTGGCATGTCTCCGAGGAAGAACCACCTCCACGAGCAAATCCCCGGACCCTCTAGTTTCAAGTTTCTGAAAGAACTCCGGGTTCAACTCTTTGTCAGTTAAAGCAGGTACTTTCTTCTTCAATATTACAGCTGCTTTATCCGAAATACTACTGCATTTGGTTTTCGAAGCTGAATTTGTAACGGGAACGGAATCCTCGGGTTTATCTTTGTCCAGTGACCGCGCTCCCGGAGGGGAATTTGCATTTTTAAGGTCGGACTTTTCTGATGACTGCGCTCGTTCATGATTTTCACCATCTGAAACATTTATAGCAAGAAAATCACATCAAAATGGAACAAGAGTAAGATGAGACCAGGGAAAAATAAGGTACACCTTGAGATGCATTCTGGGTTTCTGCAGCTCCATCTGTTTTCCCACCAAGTTTTTTCCATAGCTGTAGTGCCTCTGTCAAGCTCTCACGAACAGGTTTTATCTGTCAAAATAAACTGGCTACCATTACTCTAAACATCATATATACTCTAAACGCCTTTTCCAGGACCTCGAGCACCTTTCCTCGAATAACTCGAGTTCTTATCACCAGGGCCACGAGAAAAAATCGCCTAAAATGTGAACCAAAGAGATCTGTAAACCTCATTCCATTCCAAACATGAGTAGCATCAGAAACAGCCATTGTAACGGCCCAAGCCCACCACTAGTAGATATTGTCCTCTTCGGGCTTTCCCTTTTAGGCTTCCCCTCAAGGTTTTAAAACGTGTCTGCTAGGGAGAGGTTTCCACACCCTTATAAAGAGTGTTTCGTTCTCCTCCCTAACCGATGTGGGATCTCACAATCCACCCCCTTCGGAGCCCTGCATTCTCGCTGACACTCGTTCCCTTCTCCAATCAATGTGGGACCCCCCAATCCACCCCTTTCGGGACCAAACGTCCTTGCTGGAACACCACCTAGTGTCCACCCCCTTCAGGGCTCAGCTTCCTCGCTGACACATCTCTTGTGTCTGGCTTTAATACCATTTGTAACGGCTCAAGCCCACCGTTAGTAGATATTATCCTCTTTGGGCTTTCCCTTCCGAGCTTCCCCTCAAGGTTTTAAAACGCGTCTGCTAGGGAGAGGTTTCCACACCCTTATAAGGAATGCTTCGTTCCCCTCTCCAACCAATGTGGGATCTCACACCAACTGACTCACCACACACAGATTTGAAAAGTTCGTGTATAATAAAGCTTAAAACAGGAGAAAATGAGCTCCAATTATCTTGAATTAAGATACTTATCTGAACTTCTCAAATAAAGATTAGTAACAGACAGTTGGCATCTAAAGAGCAGGACATGAAAATGGAAGTAAAAAGTTACCTTGTCAAAACGGCAGGCCTCAAGTACTGCCAAAGTGGCGGCACCTCCATCTGTGATGACATTGCTTGAATGCAACGCTAGAACACTTAGTGCATCAGCTGCTGCCTTGCGTGTTGCCCAATCGGTGCTCCCAAGCAACTCATGAATGCTTGGTAGCAAATGTTCTAAGCTCTGTTGTCCAATAGCACCAACCTAAAACAAGTTCCACAGCCCTATTAACATAATTCATTATTGGTTTCTAATATAAGATAAACAATCCATCAGTTGATATATTCGAATGAGCATGTTTCTTGTCATTTTTCTTTTGCCTCTTTAGTTAGAGGATTACTCATCATCTCCTATTCCTGTAAATAGTATCATATTTGCCTGTTCACTATTCTTTGTTCTCTTAAAAATATAGATGGTTTTGTGAGATCCCACGTCGGTTGGAGAGGAGAACGAAACATTCCTTAAGAGTGTGAAAATCTCTCCCTAACAGACGCGTTTTAAAACCGTGAGGCTAACAGCGATACGTAACGAGCCAAAGCAGATAATATCTGTGGTGGGTTTGAGCTGTTACAAATGGTATCAAAACCAAACACTGAGCGGTGTGCTAGCGAGGACGCTAGGCCCCAAGGGGGGTGGATTGTGAGATCCCACATCGGTTGGAGAGGAGAACGAAACATTACTTATAAGGGTATATAAACCTCTCCCTAACAAACGCATTTTAAAACTGTGAGGCTGACGACCATACGTAATGGACCAAAGCGAACAATATCTAGTAACGGTGGGCTTGGGCTGTTACAAGTTTGTTCATCTTTTTCACATTCAAGTGACAGATCTTGATATCGAACTCAACTAGGTTTCTAAATAGCATGCTGCTAACTATCATCAGTTCTTCATGAATCTAAACTTAACTATCAAAATACTAACACCCACCTCTAAATATCATCAGTTCTTCATGAATCTAAACTTAACTATCATACCATGATGCAAACATCAAGAAAATCAACTCTACACAGAGTAAAACGAACCTGTGATAAATTGGACACCACAGGCAGGAGTGAAGCCTTTACCAAGAAATTTGGATTGTTGAGCAACTTACAGATCCTGGGGCAAAGCTTCTGAAACGCCGTGATGGGTGGATTAGCCGCACACTCCACCATCTTAGCCATACACAATGCAGCACCAGATTGAACCACCTTGTTCTGTTCTCCCATTGCCTCATACAGAGGCTTAACAAACAATGCAACAACAGATCCAAGACCGCCATTATCACCACCAGAGCTATCCTCTTTCAAGTACTGCGCCGACAGTGCACCAATGGCATCTCTACACGCCTCCTTCACACCAGAATCCGAATCCTTAACCCTCCTTACAATGTGGGCTATAATTTTAGTCAAATGGGTCGAAGTAGAATCGCTATGAGTAGCACAAACAACCGTTAGAAGCCGCAATGACTCTTTCTTCACAGCGGGTTTAGGGTCAGTAGAGGAGTCGTAGAGGCAATTGAGAAGCATAGGAATAGCTTCCGGGGAAATGGATTGGATAATTTTCTCCAAGTCTTCAATGGCGATCTGGTGGGTATCTCGATCGGAGAGCTTAGAGAGAGCGGTGAGGATTCTTTGCTTGAGTTCAACCATGGCGAGATGGGAAGACAGAGAAGAAGCCGAGGATCTTGATATGGGTGGCGACTGATTTGGGGGTTTTGAGGGTTTCGACGACTTGGGTGCTTGAGAACTCATCTTGAAGAACAACAACAATGGCGGAGACTCATTCAAAGCATCAATGTAGGTTAAGGAACAAGAAGAAGAAAATTAGCAGGATTCGAATTGGGTCAGCAATCAAAGTTGAAATGAGGGCTAAACTCACGAAGCTCTTTCGAATTGAAAGCAAAAACGAGACCTATATGACTGTTTTAACTGCTTTTTCCCGCAAGATTCAAAGTTCTTATGGATAATTCTACAAGAAATGGCCCGATTAATGCCAAAATCATAAGACCCACTAAGCCAAATGGAGTTGTTGATAATGGGAGGCGTTAAATAAGGAAGAAGAACAACAAAAATGGGGATAGAAAGTGGAAACCACGTTCATATTCATGTTCAAAGTTCATAAATTTATTGGAGAAATGTCTATATATTCGGCTCACTTTATATTATAATGTAAAGATCAACCACAAGAATGATTCACTAATTATTATTACTTTATTTATAAAAAAAAAGAAAAAAAAAGAAACAAATGAATTTTTACATTTACCAAAAATGGGAAAAATGGATATTATGAAAATATAAATTGTGGCGAGAATTGCAGTGAGGTTTACGTTTTAGTGTCTACCAACTTGAGATCTAATTCCGCCCTTCATTCTTCTCTGTTGTTGCTGCCCCTTCACTCAAGAACACCCACCTCTGGTTTCCCTGTTTTTGTGGCTCGTTTCGTTTTTCTTCCCTTCTTGGCTGCGGATTTTGCTGATATTCTCTTCTGGGTTTGTTCTATTTCTCAATCTCATGATCGGTGAAGTGTTTTTCCTTTTGATTTTTTCAGTTTTTGTTGATTAATAGGTATCGATTATGACGATTCTTGTGTGTTTTTTTGCTTTTGGTGGTTTCTTTTGGGATTTCTTTAGTTCTTGTGAAGTGATTTATGGTTTGATTCTTTCTTCTTTGGCACATCTTTTGAATGGTTTTGTTCAGTAACCTTTTTGGTCATTGATGTGATGTTGATGTATTTAGCGAGGCTCCTTAAGCTTAATGGAATGATACCGATTGTGGGTTTCGTTTTTGTGGATAACTTCTGATCTTAATGGAGTGATACCAATTGTGTGGGGCAGGAGGGTGTTTTCCCATGAAACTAATGCCTTATGGATAGCAAATATGGCTTCCTTGTGAATGTATTGCACTTTTGTTGGCAATGGCGCCTACCTATTTTAGTGAAAATGTGTGAGATCTCAGTTCGGTTGGAGAGGGAAACGAAGGATTCTTTATAAGAGTGTGAAAACCTCTCCCTAGTAGATGCGTTCTAAAACCTTGAGGGGAAGCCTAGATGGAAAAGCCGAAAGAGGACAATATCTGTTAGCGGTGGACTTGGGCTGTTACAAAATGATCTCCCGTTATTTGCATCATTTGCTTGAGTTTATTACTCTTTCGAGTTTCGGTAGGAGATGTGAATTGTGTTCGTTAATGAGAGGTTTGATGGATTCGAAATAGATCCTTTTGTGAAGGCTTTTCTAGCCTCTACCATCTTTTCCTTAAAACTCCCCCATTTCTGGATGAGGGGCCTTCATTGTTGTTTCATGTTAGCTGTTTGCTTTTCTAGAAACAGTTTTAACCATTCCATTCTGTCACCTTGTACGCCCACACTAGATATGGACCGAACTGTCTCACGACGTTCTAAACCCAGCTCACGTACCGCTTTAATAGGCGAACAACCCAACCTTAGAACATACTACATTCTGCTCCTTCAGTTTCTATGTCTTCTGGTTTTCTCCTCCCTGTATGATTCTCTGGTGGATTGATTATGAAATTGATATTTCTGATCTTCAAGTAGAGCACAGATTTCATGCTTTAACTTCAAGTATAAATTTATTCACTCATGAGTCACTGAGTCTCGCACAGCTCTAATCAGTAGGATCAACTGTGTTACGATCAATTCTTATCATTCGCTCTCTTTTTTTCAGGAGAAGATACACTAGCAGGCTGTCAGATTACTCGAAACCTTGTCGTTTTTCACGGCAAGTCTCGAAGGTGTTCCTCTTCCCTCGTGGGAGATACTTGCTCACCTGACATAAAACATGGTTCTAAAACCGCAATCTACCAAAGGTGGCGGAGGATCCATCAAGGTTGGAGCGACCGGAACGATTAGTTCCTTGATGACGAGGGAATTAGAGACGATGAGAGCCGGCCCCCAGAAGTTGGTCACTTCCAAAAACAAATCTTCATCAGCTACTTCAGCTAGTTCATCTGCTGCTTCCATTCCTAAAAGACTACATCAAAGCAAATCATTTGATGAGGTAAACAATGGTAGAAGATATAGTACTGTTAATAGCAGAAGTTTTGGGAACTCTCATAACACTACAAAGGCCGCTGGTTCGAGGGATGTCCACCGAATACCAATGCTTGTTTCTGATACTTATGCAAATGAAAATGGCTGTAGAGATAAACCAGAAAGGAAAGGACTTAGAGCTGTTGCAATTGTTGACGTAAAGTGCAATAACCCTGATAAAGCTTGGGCTAGCCGTCCTCTATCAAGTCGACTCCGAAAACTCGGGTTTTCGAAGCTGTCTGAAACCTTTGCTTGACTCTACAAAGTGTTCACCATTTCCTGCACAACATTGCAGACCTATAGGCTGCTCTCTATCAGAATCTTTGTAGTTTTAAGGTTTCAAATGATGTATAGAAGGATCTGTAAGGGAAGCTGTGAGTCTCATTGGTCGACCCGAAATCGACGGTTGATTGCATTATAGCACATCAAACTCGTGCCCGGGTGGGTTAGAAAGAAAGCTAGCCTGGTTTTGTCTTTGTTCTCTTCCTATATTTGATAATCATGTATGATGTCAAACATATACCTCAATTAGTTCAAATATTCAATCATGAAGTCAAAAGTTCGAATCTTTTTATCTCTACTTGAATCTTAGTTCATATTATTCTCGAGTTTTCTCTAATATGATCGATATATTCAACTATAAACTAACAAGAGCAAAGAAATGCTAGCAACAGGCTTCTCACCTTTACTTGAATTTCATTTAAATCAACCACCAATGATGAATGAGGATTGAATCATGATCAGTTTCTTGAACATAAACACAGAGAGCTCAATAACTGAGCCACAAAACTACTTGAAATAGAGTTCTAAAAGCTTTTTGAAAGTATCAAATACACTAGTGAAGGGGTTGAATGCAATAGGAGCATTTAGCCCAAGATCTGGAAACTGGTTTGTCAAAGCCTGTTGCATTCCAGACATTGACATCATTGCAGCTAGCTGACTGTTTGACATTACCTCACAATCTTGAGGAGTGTCCTTGATTTTACTTGGATCATACCCGAAATTCGCCAAGTACGACTTGTACTTCTCTATGAATTCGGGTCCCGGGTTCGGTGTTCTTGAATAGATCTGTTAGATTTTGTGTCCAAAAGAATCAAACAAAACAGTTCAAATAGAAGATGGGCAGCTTAGTTGCTGCTGATCATGTTTCAAAACTCAAGAACAGAAGCAATTTAAAATTTACCTGAACAAAACTGAGATCTTTTGCACCCGAAACTAAAGCAAAGTTGTCATAATCAGTTGCAATGACATCATACGGCTCCTTAGGGATAAATGGCAATGTTGGAAAGCGCAGGTAACATTTCTCCTTGATCATCTCCCGATTTTCCAGCTCGGTTGCGTTTTTCTGTAGATCTTCCTTCGAAAGGCACTGAACTCTTCCTCTTATCCCAGTTATATATCCGTCCGGGCTTCCATGAACACAAAAGGTATCTACTTGTATCGCCGGTGTCGCCATATCAAACGTGTATACACCCTGCATAAGTATGGTTGCTATTACTACATTGACTAAACTGAATCATATGGCTGTTGGACTGCAAGTGAATGATAATTAACATCATTCGAACAAGCGATTAAGTTCATCGAAAAAGCCTTGTAAGGTCACGGTCGTACATTGACCGGTTAAGTCAAGTTCATCTATATCCTTCGATTGGTTGGTTCCGATTCCAAGAGATGGGGAAACTAAGCCTATAAGCTACACCAACCAGTCAAGCTCACCTGGGTGCAGTGGCAGTCTTCCTGACCTTGTCCAGCAAATCCGCGTTTAAGTGAAGCAACTTCGAACCATCTTCCGGAGTACCTAACAGGATCGAAATTTTTTGCTGTCATCCCTCTCATCATCATCAATCTCCCTCCTCCATCAGAATCACTCTCAAATGGAAGGCTTGCAGTATTCTCTGCACTTCCAAGCTGGTAAAAGTTTTCGTGACGAGATAGATCGGCTGAGATAGCCTGATCAAGAAACTAGTGTAAGAGACAGGACGCTTCGCAGTTCATCACATCATTCATATCTTCAAGGATTTGAAACTATTATTGCACATAAAGGACCCATATAGTATGAATCAACTGGACTGAATCATGGAATCCAAGCTTTTAAGCGGAATCTTGACTACTATGCTAACGTATATTCTTACAATAACATCTTCCATTGACTAACCTGGTTCGGTTGAGTGAGGAATATCAATGAAGCAGCAAATCCAGATAGTACATGCTGGGACACAAGCTTTGTTAGAGCAGGTTGCTCAAAATTGTTTTTCAACATTACTTTGCTATGCATTCCCCTGTATGAGAAAAGAGAACAAAAACCATTAGAAAAAAAGAATTCGAGAAACGAATCAGTAGCTGATGGAATGGATCATCAATTTGTTTGAACCAACAGTCATGACCAGAATGCTGAGAGAATCGAAAGAAACATAAACAAAATCACTATCACAAGTAACTAAGTTATCTGTGAGATCCCACATCGGTTGGGGAGGAGAACGAAGCATTCTTTATAAGGGTGTGAAAACTTATCCCTAGCATACACGTTTTAAAAAACTTGAGGAAAAACCCAAAAGGGAAAGTCCAAAGAGGACAGTATCTGCTAGCGTTGGGGCATTGGGGTGTTACAAATGGTATCAGAGCTAGACAAGCTAGACACCGGGTGATATGCCAACGAGGAGGCTGAGCCCTAAAAGAGGGTGGACACGAGGCGGTGTGCCAGTAAGGAGGCTGAGCCCCAAAGGTGGACACGATGTGGTGTGCGTGCTAGCAAGGATGTTGGGCCCTGAAGGAGGTAGATTGTGAGATCCCACATCGATTGGAGAGGAGAACAGAGCATTGTGGAAACTTCTCCCATCACTGACATCAACTGCACACGTCAAGCTCGAGTAATAAACCTTCTTTAATCAATGAATGAATTTGATCACCCAACTGAATGCAACCACAGTTCCAAATAACAGTTCACTTCTCATTTTCAAAACCTAAGAAAGAACTTCAAATTCTTGTATTAAACCCGTATCTTCTAGTTCAAATTATAGTCCAGCAATCCAGAATTTGGTTCGGAATTTCCGAATGCCAACACAAATACCCGAAGAACACGAATATAATTACAATTAAAAACGAACTCAGACAAATAAAAGCAAAAATAAACATAAATCGAACCTCCCTCTAAGACACAAGAAACTGCAAAGATTAATGGAGACAAGATGAAGAATATGGAAAATTAAGGTACCTGGCGGAGGTAGGAGGAGAAGAACAGCATTGGAGAAGAAATGGGACTGATGAATGGAGAAGAATCTGCACCATTTTCCAATTAGAATGCTGTTTTTCCGCAGAGTTTCAAGCTTCCTGTGAGAGCAATTTGTCAAACATCGCCATTTTTGTTGCTTTGTTCTGCTTCGAGCCTTCATCAACAGTCGATCAAAACTCGAAAATATCTCGAAACACGGCGCCGTATTGAAGCTCGTGTTGTGATTTTCAAACTTTTTCTAGAAGAAAAACACCCACACAATTTTGTATTTGTCCAAAAAATATATATATATTTTTTAAAATTTTAAATTTTTTAATGATATGTTTTTAACTTAAAAAAATATTTTTATAATTTTAAATATAACCGATAATATTTTGTTTAGAAAATGTCAGTAAAACATTATTTTAAAAATACCCTCAACATCTTTTATTTTTATAAAAATATAAATTCAAAAAAAATCTTACCATTAATACTATTAGATAGCTTATAAATTATTTTTCGAATTTTTTAATGTTACGTTTAAAAGTTCGTGAGCATTTTTAAAATATGGTACTAATATATTATTTTTTTTGTTAAAAAAAAATAAATATGTTTTTTTTTTAAGTTTATAAAAAAAAGTTTTAATAATATTAATAAAACTTTTCAAAACTTATTTTTTAAACACATTTTGTATTTAGAGTTTCTATATAAAATTAATTTCGAACATTTATGTGTATTTTTTTAGTCAAATATAAATTACAAGCGTTTCCTTATTTATTTAAAAAGCCCAAGATCCTAGGCCCGATCAATTGGGCTTAGACCCAATATTTAGGTTATTTTCAAATTGGTCCTTGTTGAGTTACTAATTTACATATTCAGTTGGATGGGTCAATTTTTTAAATATGAATAAGTTGAGTCCCATATATCAAACAACATCTGAGTACCATGTTTGCATGGTCAATTAGTTTATTTTTTCAAACTTTACAAAAATTTAAATGAATTGACTTAAAAGAATTTTTAAAAGATTAAAGATGAAAACGATAATTTTAAAAATATCAACGACCCACTTTAAAATAACGTAAAAGAGACTAAATTTTGTATATTTCATCATGTAAAAGTAACACGTCAATACATATTTTTAAAAAACAGCAAAAATGCACAAAATTTATTGAAAAGTTGTTATTAATATTTATGTCCATAGTGGCAATGTCCGATTTTAATATTCAATTGGTATGCTCGAGATATTTATTGACTTTTTAATTTAATGACGGTGACGTTGAATCCTTCTATCTATGGGAACATCGGGTGATTATATTTTTCTGACTGAAATATAAAATGAGAGCTTTTTCAACGAAATTTTACTAAATTGTTGATTAAGCTATCAATATTGTCGATGAAAAAGTCATGTAAATTTTTTTATTTAAATATGATTTAATATTTGAATATAACTCGATTGATTTAAGCAAACTATATAATAAAATTTTATTATAAGGATATATAGTTTGTTGGGTTATATTTTTTTATGGCCCATACTTTGGTCTTTCTCACCTACTGTGCGACCAAATGCATGTTAGGTTATATTTTTTTTTATTTCTTTTATTTCTTTTTCACCTTTATTCTAAAAGTATCATATTCATATATTCCTTTTGATATAGATCCACTAATTAACATAATGCCCCTTTTTTTAATTAATTCAAAAAATATATAAGATGGAAATTTAAATATTTGACATCTCGGTTGCTATCTTATTTGTTGCAAATCTCTTTTTATGATCTTATTTGTGACACCCTTGTCTTGTACTATTTTATCGCTTTCTTTTACTGCTTTCATGTTGTATTATTTCCTTCTTGTTTTTTTTATAGGGATATGACGTTTCGGCGAAATCATGACTACGTCTAGTTGACATGAAATGCCTCAAAATGTACTATGGGGGATGCAACTAGTTGTCAAATTCTCCATACTTGGAAATGTATATATTGTTTAAGTTGTTGTTATTGTCTTTTTTGCTTGCATGCTATATAACACCACTCTCAATCTCTCTCTCATTCTTGCTTTCAAAACTCTTTTTCCAAAACCTCTCTGTCTCGTTTTCTAAAATCTTCTTTTCAAATCGAGACCCGAGTCTTGAGTATACGTTGCCCGACCGTAAGCAACGCGATTCGAAGTTGGCTTGACTCACTCAGTTCTGAGAGTGAATGCCGCTCAATCGCCAAATCCACGGCCAAGAAAAGATAATTGTGACATCGCGCATTATATAATTTATATCTAAAAATTATAATAAAATAATTTAGTGGACAAAAAAATAAAGATTACAAAGTTGTGGCTTTCTATGTTACGAAAAACATTACCTAATTAATATTTAATCAACTGCATATTGTACTTGTACAAAAAAAATATAAATTAAAAAATTAAAAAATTGTAATAAAGTTCTAAATTGTAAAAAAACACGTTTTGAAAATAATTAAAAACGAATATAATGCAACGGAAAAAACGTTAATTATTTTTAAATGATATTTATAAATCTTCGAATAAATTAAAACACTAAAATAATATATTTACGTGTACTTACAAAAACAATAAAATATTTAAAGTGTTTCAAAAAAATAAAATAATATATTTACGAGGCAGCTTTGTTGGTCCACTGAACACGATCAGGAAATGCCACGTCATTTCATTGGGAACTGTAAACTCTTTAATAATTTTCTTATCCTTTAATCTTGCATTTTTCTTATGTTTTTATTTTATTTTATTGTTATATAATATATTTAAATATATTTAAATTAGTAATTATACAAAATTTATAAATTAATTAATAATAATTTATATTAAACTTAATATTTAGCTTGCCACCCTAAATATTTCACGTTTTTATGTTTTATATATTATAAAATTTGTCTAATATATTATTAAAATTTTGTAATATTGATAAATTTATGGTATTAATTTCACTCTGTAACGTTTATGTGCATCATAACATATACTGTAAGTGTTTAATTTAGAGTCTTTCATAATGACTAAAATACTTTAACGATGTCCATCATCGACGATCACTATATAATCACTATTGATTACCATCTATAACGACGACAATCACTTGATAATTGTCGTCAATGACAATTTTTGGCGATTGATAACCATTTCTCACAATCAACAACAATTTTCAGTGATCGACCCCACCTCCGATAACCATTTTTAGTGATAATCTATAATAGTCATTTATAGTAATTCTAGTTCTGGTCGGTCAAGTCGTATATAAACAAAAAAAAAATTGAACTTATAAATTTACCGTGACTAATTATTTTAAAGAAAGTTTTTAATTCTAAACGTTCTTATAATAATAATAATAATAATAAAACTTAAAAAAATGTTTTTTTTAAGAACCATTCAAATTATAAGGAGAAATTAGGAGAGTAGGAAAAAATGGAAACGACAAGACAACGAAATTGATGGGGTGTGTCAACCGTGTGTTTCGGACATGCACTTGCACGGTGTCGCGCTCGCAATCCATCGAAGTTGTCCCAAACGTCGCCTTTCGCGTTTCGCCCACCAAGATTGGAAGCCGCCGATTTGGACTATCTCAAACTCCACCCAATTTTTTTCTTTAATATTTTCATTCTTTTAAGGTTTAATTATAAAATACTAAAAAAATCATGGATTAGATGAGAAGCACGTCTTGTTCATTAACATCTCCAAAATATTTCGCTATAGTTAAAGATAGATAATTTAGTCAATTATGATAAAAAATGTTATTAAAATATCATATCGTGCGTATGTAAAGAATAATTGATTGGATATGGACAATTTTAATAAGATTTTATTCTTGAATAAGAATTCATTTATTTAAATTCCTCTACTACCCCTTGTTCGTACTGAGAGATGGAGGAAGCTTCGTTAGTCATGTATTAAAGGAAAAGAATTCGTAATAAAGCGAGTTAAAGCACAGTGTTACACTCGAGTAAAAAAAGGAAGCTTCGTTAGTCACGTGAGTGAGAACAAAACATGTTGGAATGACTCGTGTGTGGTCTGTGGAGATAGTCTTCACTATTAGAAACGAGAAATAAATAACGTGACTATATCGCAAAGCAATACAACGAAGTGTTAGGGTCATTAGGTGTCGTATCCATTGTCGACCTCACATGGGGTACAACACCCAACTCGCGCATTGGTTCAAGTGATCATTTTCAAAAGTTATCCGACCAACATAAGTCAACAATAAATCAACCGTATGAATTTTTATTTTTTTATTATTGAAATCGATGTATTAAATTATACGTTAGATATTTATTTTTCTTCCTTCTTATTTTTTAATAAATGAATATTATGATGTTGAGTACGTGTATTAATGTATCAAAATAGACATGTATTAATGCAACGCAAATCAATTGAGATAAATATTTTATAAACAGTGAAATAATGGAAAGATTGAAATTTTTATGTTTTTTATTTTTAATTTTAAGATCGAAAAAGAGATTTTCATAAACTAACAAAAAAAAAACTATTTTTTAATATTAATAGACTCCACGTCATTTTATAAAAGTAGCTAATATTAAGATTTACTAATCTATATTTTAGATTAAAAAATTAGATTTAATCTTTAAAATTTAAGAAATTTTGAAGAAATAAATATGGATACATAAAAAAGAAACAAGAACAAAAACCCGGTCAACTGTTCCTTGTTGTTGCTGGTCGAGTCTCGTACTTTGGCTTCATTGAAATTTCTTGGGAAAAGCGCCAAATGCCCACAAATGCACCACATCGACAAATCCAACGCCGCGGCCACTGAAATCAATGGCGAAAACAAGAACAAACGCCGCCATCTCCCTTCCCTTTTCACCTCCAAACTGAACAATGAAGCCGCCGCCGCCATGACCAAGCTATGCCGGAGACTCGTCCGGTGGAGGCTCATCGAACGGATCTCCTTTGTCCGCCACTTCTTCCGCTTCATCTGGGATAGGGTTTTCGCTTGTTCTTCCGCAAGAACTCCCAAAAAATATCGCCGCTTCTCCCATCGGTCCCCACCCGCCGCCGCGGATGGTGGATCCTCGCCGGAGTATCCGACGACTAGCGGCGGGTTTGATTCCGATTCTGATTTCGATTCCGCGGAGTTGGTTCCTCTCAAGATTAGCCTCTTGGGGGATTGCCAGATTGGGAAAACAAGCTTCGTGGTAAATTTTTCTTTCTAATTTCTAACTTCCCCTGCTGTTTTTTTTCTCTCTTTTTCTAATCCTTTTGTTTGTTCGTTCTTTTAATCTCGATTAGGTCAAGTATGTGGGCGATGAACAGGAGAGAAATAGCTTACAGATGAGCGGAATAAACCTAATGAACAAAACACTCAATATCCAAAATGCTCTGATTTCGTTCAGTATTTGGGATGTTAAAGGTAAATTTAAACTTCCCCGGTTTCTTGAAGATTTCTGAAGAAAAATTTCTAATACGAGTAGTTCGATGAAGGTGATAGCAGTTCACAAGATCAACTTCCGTTGGCCTGCAAAGATGCTGTGGCGATCTTGTTCATGTTCGATCTTACCAGTCGTCGAACTCTAAACAGGTCTATTTCGTTCAAAATCTTGTTGTTCTTGCTTGAAATGGGAAATTTGAGTTCATTTTTGGTTTGTTTTTGTGTTTGATCTTTGCAGTATTGTTGATTGGTATACTGAAGCGAGGAAATGGAACCAGGTAAAGTATTTGATTCCATTTTTGGCCATTGATTTCTTTCCTTCTACTGAATCCTGTCATTAAGATGCTTTTATTGCTAATAATGAGCACCAAGTGTTTGATAAAAGTCCTGTGAGAATTTATGAGAAAGAGATGTGAGGCTTTTCTTTTAGCTTTTGAACTTGTGTACCTCTGAATGATGACTTCTTCTTCACCTAACTTGTCTGTGAAGAAAATGGTTTGGGATTACTTGTTAGGAGATGTTTCGGGTATCGGTTCGGTTTTAATAACTCTACATTCGCTTTCTATATTTGGACTGTAAATTCTGAGTTCGTCTACGTTAAGCTCGTGAGTTTGTTTATACGTCTATGTTGTTCTTCGGTTCGGTTTAAGAATTGAAGCTTATATTCTGTACGTGAGTTTGTTTATCATAGGCTACATGAACCATATTCCATAAACTTGAGACTTGTTGAACTCGTGAAATGTAACAGCCCAAACTCACCGCTAGCAAATATTGTCCTCTTTATGCTTTCCCTTTTGGGCTTCCCCTCATGGTTTTAAAACGCGTCCATTAGGGAGAGGTTTCCACATCCTTAAAAATGTTTCGTTCCCCTCTCCAACCGATGTGGAATCTCACAATCCACCACCCTTGGGGGTCCATCGTCCTCGTTGACACACCACTCGGTGTCTGGCTCTGATACCATTTGTAATAGTCCAAGCCCACCTTTAGCAAATATTGACTTTGATTCCATTTTTAAAACGCATCTGCTAGGAAGAGGTTTCCACACCCTTATAAAGAATGTTTCGTTCACCTCTCCAACCAACGTGGGATCTCACATGAAACCTCTCATAAGTCAATTCGTAAGACATGTTTTTCAAAGCCAACTACCGAACAGCGTCGGAGTAATTCGTGGGTCGATTCTTGTTTATTGCAGACAGCCATTCCCATCCTGATAGGAACCAAATTTGATGACTTTGTTAGACTTCCTCCAGATTTGCAGTGGACAATTGTGAGTCAGGTAAATCCTAATCAATCTGCTGTGTCTTTTTGTTTGTTCATCAAACTCTTCTCTCTGATTGTTGATTTTATGTTCATAGGCAAGAGCTTATGCACGAGTCATGAAGGCTACTCTGTTCTTCTCCAGCTCCGTTCACAACATCAATGTCAATAAGATCTTCAAGTTCATCGCCGCCAAGCTCTTCGACGTCCCCTGGTCTGTCAAGCGGAATCTCACCATTGGAGAGCCGATCGTCGACTTCTAACTTTCGTTACACTCGACCTGATTTCGATGTACATACGATACGACAGAATCAATCCGACTTTCTTTTTACTCAATGACAGAGCACATTTGCTTGCGTTAAAGGGATGGTATGAAAAGGCAGCACTAAAAGATTCTGGTGGCGCAAACTATTCTTAACTTTTGGGAGACACAATCCAAGGAGGAAGCAACACAACTGTCATGTCCAACTTCCATGTGATTTGGTGTCTTGGAAGTTAGCATATGGTTTTTTTTTCTTCTCAAAGCTAACCCGAAAGCAAACGATGATATTTAGTTAGTCGTGTCTGTATAGATTGAAATTATGAGATTGAACTCGAGGTATTTTTAAGGTATAAATTTGCTAGAACTATAGGTTATATTAGGAGGTCACGACCTTCCCATGAACTCGAGCTTTTATCTTTGAATGAACTCGAGCTTTTATCTTTGAATGAGGGTTGTGGTGTTACTTCGTTAGTGATTCATATATGAATTATAAATTTAGTTCGTGAAATTTGATAGTGATATCTATCTAAAATTTAATGTGTTTTATTTGTGTTCTTAACGACAAATTATAATTCTCTGCATGAACGTTAGTTGATTTGATCATATGAACGATTAATTTTATGTAATAATTTGTTTACATTGTTGAAGATTGTTGGAGGAAGAGTCTGATGTTCGATGAATTTATAAGTGAGAAATACGATAAAATTTTATTTTAATGGGCCTAATACGATAAATTTTTATTGGGCCTAATAGATGTCGGCCCAAAGAAAGAAAGTGGCAGAAGCCCAGGTTTCTGGTCCAAACAACAAAACCAAGTCTCAAAATGTCGCCTAAACCCTCGCCGTTCTGATTTTCCCGCGATTGGACATTTTGCTATGACGACCCAAGGCTTAACGTGGAGCCACTGAACCATCAAGGACTCGTTGCTGCTGTTTCGCTCTCATTCTTATTTCTCCGCCATTCAGCCGGTAAGCTAACTGTTTTCCGCTCTTTTCCGGCCACAATTTTCCAGTGGTATTGTGTTCATTGTTATTAGGAATAACTGAGCTCTTCGATTGGGCGACAGAATTGAGAAATGTTGTTGTTCTGTAAAGGAAGGGAGGTGTTGGAAATCATTGCGATCATCTAGGCATGAATGTGAGGATTTATTTATTTGGATTTAGTTGCGCACATCAGAAATTTGTTTTGTGAATGGTGTTTAGTGTCTTGGTCGTGCTTGTTCAAGGCGTGTTACCGATGATCGCGTGTCAGATGTTCCGATCATGTTTGTTCAGGATGTGTTGTTCATGACTGCATGCATCTTCCAAACTCTTTTTACTTGTTTTCATGTTAGATAGACTTTTACTATTATTGTTGTGTTGATACGAGAGTGTACGACTAGTCACCAAAATCATGTCTTCACTCACTAAGGTTAAATGTCCCAAAATGTACTATAGGAGATATGATTAGTAGTCAATTATTCTTATCCCAATTGTATGCTATCAAAGTTGTGGTTGTTTCTTTTTCGCTTTTAGTGTATAACATTGATTTGTTTCAAATTGTTTCTAACGCATTTCTTTGCTCACGTTTTATAAAACGTTTCTTTCAAATGTGATCTAGGCTCGATCATACGTCAAGGTTGTCCGCAAAGTCCGACTTCCATATAGCTGACTTGTTTGCCGGGTTAGAACAAGTGCTGCACAATCGTTGTCCCGCTACCACAAGAGTGTATTGTGACAAGTTGCATTAGAGTCAAGTCGACTTCTTGAATCGTAGTACATAAACATGTCCACTACAAAACAACTAGGCAAGTCCCAGACTGACCGATTGGTAAAGATTGAAAATCAGTTACTCTGCTCAAGTGAAGTTCCTGATGGAACGGGGCTTTTGAAGTCTCGTATGAATGAGATTGCTGCTAAAGTCGACAAGATCGACGAGATGGTAGGCCGCCTTGAGGCAATGCCTGTCCGACAATTAATGATTAGGGTTAAAGCCCTTGAAGATAAGGCCGCAACTGTTGGTGGCTTCGAGTATGGGGACAGTTCGACAGGCTCTGTTGTCCGAATGGAAGAACGCATTGAGGGCTTAGACAATACCCAACAAGCGATCGTTCAGATGGTCTCAAAAATGTCTGAAGATTTGAGAGCCGCCGTTGGGGTGGTCAAGGTTAACGTGGCGGATTTGAACACCAAACTAAACCTCACCATGAGAGCAGTGGAGAACCAAACCCCAGTTGGGGGTGTAATCCAATACATTAAGATAAAGGTTCCGGAGCCCAAGCCCTTTTGTGGGGATCGAGATGCCAAGGCTCTAGAGAACTTTATCTTTGACTTCGAACAGTATTTTCGAGTTACAAATACTGTGGCAGAAGAAATGAAGGTCACATTGGCAACGATGTATCTAGCCGACTATGCAAAGTTGTGGTGGAGATCCAAGTACATGGACATTCAAGATGGTCGATGTACTGTGGACACTTGGGAGAGCTTAAAACAAGAACTCCGCTCTAAGTTCATCCCAAACAATATCGAGATAATTGCAAGAAGGAAATTAAGGGAACTGAGGCATACTGACAATATCCTAGACTACGTTAAGCAGTTTTCTGAGATTATGTTAGATATTCATGATATGTCTGAAACAGACAAGGTCTTCAATTTTGTTTACGGGCTGAAGCCGTGGGCGAAGACCAAGCTCTACGAACAAAGAGTTCAAGACCTTTCCACAGCCTATGTTACAGCCGAACGACTATTTGATCTTAGATCGATCAATCCCAAGACATAAAAAAGAACCAGACTTCCGCTAGTGAGTTACGGGTTTATGTTTTAAAGGCTGGAGAAGTGGTGAATGGTAAGACTTTTTGATAATTTACTTCATTCCATACTTCCATGGTTTCATCTTTTGGTGTGATGTAGTGGCCAGCAAACTCCTATTTATAATGTGTTCCCTTTGTGATTCCCTGAGATTATATTGCTGAATGATTCTGAACATATTTGATTATCTTTGCTATTTGAATGAGTAAGATGAAAAAGAAGAGTGGCAGACATTCCTACTCATCATCCGCCCTACCGCAACCAACATGCTGTCATCCACTCCAGGTAAATCTGTTGTTAGTAGTTCTGTTTGACTTGCTTTGATATTGCACGGTCACGTAGGTCTAACTTAAAATGTACTATAGAGTGATGCAACTAATCGTTAATTCTTCTTATTCAGGTCTATGCTGTCAATACCATTGTTGTCTCTTATTTGTTTGTTATTCTATGACATTGCTTTCAAAATGTTTTTCAAAATCTCTCTACCTCTTTTCTAAGACCTTTTTTAAAAAAAGTTGTTGTCCGTGCCAATGATGACCTGAATTTGAGTTAGTTGACTTACTCGTTAGTGAGAGTACGTGATGGAATTGTGAAGTTCCGTAAAAATGCAATTATGACACTATGCTACCAAAATGGTTCTCTTCTCTTCACCGGTAAAATGACTCTTAGGATGGTATTTCTTGCTTTGGTCAAGCTTCCTCTCTATAGGGCTATGCCATGTTCACCTGGTATCAACCTACCTAAGATTTAATGTTCCATGAGTTTCTTTTGTGGGATTTGACATCCCATGCTTTTATCATTCGTACTCAAAACAATCTGAGACGGAATTGGTTCGATATCAGTTAGTTGATGTCTAATTGGTTTCATCTAAAATGGATGAGACGTTATGATCTCTTACAAACCGACCATTTAGTTTGTTATAACCGGTAAAATTGCCAAAGAATAAATCTCATCATAAATAATAATTTTGTTAGGATAAACTCAAAAAGTTTTCGGTTTAGACTATTCATAGTTTGGATTTTCAATCTTTTCTAATTTGGTTCTTATAAATTGGTCTTTTGCTTAATTTCAAAAAACTTTACGATAAAGACTTGGATTGGAGCATTGGGTACGAGAACCAGTTATTCCATTTTTTATGTAAACTCGATAAGGATTATACGATACCCTTGTAAAAGTACCAACTTTTTTCATAATATCGTATCCTTATATTTTTCAGTTATTTTTTAGATATATTTCTCTCTTTTGAATACATTTATCTATTTTGTTAAAATTTTATTCTTATAATCATTTTATAATCCTGTATTAAATTAACTCAATTAATTCTATTAATAGATTAATTATTATTAATAGATTGATTAAAATTAATTCTCGTGTAGCTTATTAAGATTATCAATTTCTACTCTAAATTTTTAATTTCATTTAGTGTGGTTCGAGTATATTTTTATAGATTAATAGTTAATCGGTGTTTTAATAAAACTTAAATTTTTTTAAATTAATGAAAATTGAATAAATAAATAAATAAATAAAAAGTAGAAATTGTTACATATTCACGCTTAAACATTCAATTTTTTTGCTCCTTAAAAATGTACTAATTTAATATAATTGAGTATTTATTAAAACTGAATTATTAATCTATTGAATATATTTGATTAATTTATTCCATAAAAATTTTACGTCTATTCTTCGTTATCAATTAATTTTTTAGATTAAACTAAATATACCCTAAAAAAATTAGTTGGAAAATATAAAAACTAAATTAAACCTGAAATGTTTTTATTAAATTGAATCCTAAATTAAACTTTTTAAATTATATAAATTAAATTTAAACAAATTGACAAACGGTTTTTTTCAACAAAAAAAAAAAGTTATTAGTCAAAATTATATGTTTAGCGAAGTCGTTAATTTAAATAAATTTAAATTTTATTTCTAATCAAATTCTAAATTTTTTATTACGTACTAATTCAAAAGGTTTTAAGAGACTAATTTTTTTATTTTAATAAATAAAATAAAATAAATGCCTAAAATTTACAGTCTGTTGGCCTGTCCACAGCTTAAAATTGTCAAAATTCAGCCACGTAGGCAGAGCAGCTTTTATCATGCAAATTTGGTCAAAATTCAACCACGTAGGCAGCAGCTTTTATTATACAAATTGCTATACTGTAATGGGTCCCACTGACAATACTAAAGCCACCTCACAGTAAGAAGCTTAGTGAGTTTGACTTAGGTCAACCAAGTAAGTCGCTTTATTATTGCCTTGGTTGGATGAATTGTATAAAGTATGAACTATGCATGCTCTGTAACCTCTACATGTGTCGTGTTTTTGTGATTGTTTGACGTGTATTATGTTATGTTATGCTATGTTATAAATTATACCACAAAATGATTATGTTATGTATGGATCTTGTTGTGAAATTGATGTTGTATGATACATGAAATCTTTGTATATTATGCCACACGCTATGCTAACGTGTTCACTTCATGTTTAAGATAAACTGGTGAGCCACGTATGTTATTTATGAAAGTTATGTTTATGAAAAGAATGAATATATGACTTGCATCATACGTATATGTCATGGTTTAAAGTTATGAGGACGTCATGCATTTTGTATGTCATGTACATCAGGATATTCCCTGTTAGGATTAGTACGAACACATACACTATGATATTAGGTACACCATAATGTTATCCACGCTACTTTCCCTCGAGGCTTTTCCGGCAGTGTGAGTGAGTTGAAGGCTAGGTCTAGGGGTACGTATACGAGTCCGCCTGTGGGTCCATGTATGCGTGCATGAGTCGCGTGTAGAGAAGTATTACATATCCAATTTGGCTCGGATTAGAAAGTAGAGACCAAGACCATGATGTTTTGTGAAAGGGTAGGTCTCAATATGATTGCATTTTCTGATTATTTTTAAATACTCAAGCCATGTGCTACTTTTTTTTTGAAGTAAAGGTAAGACACATTTATAATGGGTGACGATATTGTTGTGCAGATGAGAATGAGATAAGTCATTTTAAACTAAATTTTGTGAACGTTTAAATCCATGACATCATTTATGTTTTTAAATAAAATTTTGCACATATCATACATGTAACAACTTTATTTTAAAACAGGGCAATGGAAATTTTCTTGAATTTCGAACAAATAAAATTATTCTTTTCGTTGAAGTCGAAAGTTTAAATTTCCATACCTCACATTAATTATTACTCGTAATAAAATTTATTAATGGTCCTAATAAGTATTAAAAATTATGGTCCGGGAATACCTTGACAATTTAAACTTAATAACTTAAAAAATTTATTGTCTCCTACGAATAGTCTTGAGGTGGGTGAAACGAAACTTTTCGAAGAATCTGGAAGAGCGGATCATGAACTTTTTAAAAGTTTTAAAAGCTTTACGAGCACGTTTACAACGAAACGAGACTAATTTTATATATGGTTTTATTAAGAGCAAAGGTAATTATTTTATTTTCCAACAATTTAAATTTTGTAGGTAAATTTGATATTTCTAAGCCTTAAACGACGTCGTTTATAAACGGACAAGAAATAAAGGATGCAGCCAATAATAAAGGAAAACTGACAACCACAAAAAAGAAGAAAAAAACTATATTATTTTTTGTATTTAGCCCTTCATCTTTTGCTGTATTATTTTTTAAATTTTAATAAATAAAATAGAAGATTCAAACTCGGGAGAATATTACCTTAAATAGTTGAACTATGCTTAAATTGATTTTTTTAATATAATTTAACGAACCAAAAACTTACACTCGAGAATAACTTAAACGAGGTCGATACTTCGACGAAAAAATAAAAAAAAAATTATTAATTTACTTAGTAGAGTTCCAGTGAAGCTTTTCATAGATTTCAATTTTAACGGTCATTAAATATTGGTTATTCGTGACGTGCATTTTTATTTTAATTTCTTTTATAAATAAGTGCTCTTTTTCCTTTAATTTTATTAAGATAATTACCTATCTAGAAAGAGAATTATAGATAATTTTTAATTATGAATGTATATATTAATAATTAAAAAAATTTATAGATAATTTTTAAATTTTTAAAAAGTTTAAGGATATTAATGAAAATAATTTGGAAATAATTTAAAAAATGGAAAGATGTTTTTTTTTTTTTTTTTGTAATAAAGTAGAAAATTTGAGATTAATAATGAAAATTTTGAAAGTTATTTATTTTTGCGACAAAATTTCCCTATTATAAATTCTTCGAAAAACCTAACAAAGTAAAAATATAAAAACACAAATCTCTCGTTCTTTCTTTCTCTCTCGCCCTCTTTCCCTCTAGAAATGGTTGCCTCTGTGGAGCTTAGCTGCAAAATCCTCACCATTCCGCCGTCGTCTTCTCATTCAAATTCCAAGATTTCTTCTTCTTTCTCTCGATTTCCGCTCCATTCCCGGCGATTTTTGCCCAATCCATCTCCGGTTTTCCGGTCGTGTGCCGTCACCTGCACTTTGACTAGGGAGACGTCTCTAGCAATGGAGGACAATAAAGCCCAGAATCTGGGGCAGAGACCCGATTCCTTTGGGCGTTTTGGGCGTTTTGGGGGGAAGTATGTGCCCGAGACCCTAATGCATGCTCTTTCCGAGCTCGAAACCGCTTTCCATTCCCTTTCTGGAGACCAAGAATTTCAGGTTTTGGGGAATTTTGTTTTGATTTGATTTGATTTGATTTATGAACCATCTTCGTTTTAAGATTATTTGTTTTATTTGTTATGATGGGTGATGTTTTGTTTAGTGATTTTTTGGGTTTGGTTTTACTTAATCAATTGGTTGTTGTTTGAGGATTTTGAATCTCATGAATGCTTATTTGATGAATGGGTTTAAGTGATAATGATTTCATAATTGATTGCTTTTCCTGGGATGGAGTTCATTGGACTCTATTTTTGCTTGAGGGATAATTGATGAAATGGAGTTTATTCGTCTGAGGATTGAGAATCTTGTGAGTGCTTGTTGTTTGAGTTTAATTGAATTCGTGTTTGGTAGATTTGAATGAAAATGATTCTTCAATTAACTAATATTTTCTGGGAATGAAGTGTATTTATTGACAAACAGGAGGTTGTTTCTACGTAGTGTGGGTTTTAGAATCAATGTGGATTTTGACAAGGAAAAAGGTAACAATGTGCTCGAAGATTAGCATGACACTTTCTTAACTATTGTGTTGATTTATGTTTAACTCTTTGATGAACTTAAGGAATTCAAACTTTTCTTTATGAAAAACGTTTTTCTTGAAAATTGGAAGTGGAAAAATTTGAATTTGACATTGTTTTGTTACAGTTTCATGTAAAATCATCACGTATGTGGATATTATTTTCGAAGATAAGGCTTAGAGATAGTTATGAATTCCATATTTAGAAATTCAGTAGTTTTTCAATAGGATGTCTAACAAAAGATTGTTTATTCTTTTTTTACCTTCTCTTTTTGATCATCAGAAAGAGCTGGATGGTATTTTGAGAGACTATGTCGGGAGAGCGAGCCCTCTATACTTTGCAGAGAGGTTGACTGAGCACTATAGACGTCCCAATGGTGAGGGGCCTCATATTTTCTTGAAGAGAGAAGATCTTAACCACACAGGGGCTCACAAGATTAATAACGCCGTTGCTCAAGCTTTGCTTGCTAAGCGTTTGGGAAAGAAACGGATTATAGCTGAAACAGGTGCAGGTCAGCATGGAGTTGCAACTGCTACTGTTTGTGCTAGGTTTGGACTAGAATGTATCATCTACATGGGCGCTCAAGACATGGAAAGACAAGCTCTCAATGTGTTCAGAATGCGGCTTCTAGGGGCCGAGGTTTGTCCGTTAAAATTTTTGTTGTTTTTCTCCATTATTAATTTGCAGCCTTTGATTTGGAGGACTCTAATTTCATCATCGAAACTGTTATGATCAATTTGCACCTTCAAAACTGTGAATATCTTATTTCTGTTGAAGAATTAAGGTCCTCGTCTGTGTCCCGTGCCTATTTTGGATCCCTCTAGTTTTTCTCTGACTTCATTGCTAGTTATCGCTCCCTTAACCTATGAATCAAACTTTCCCTGACTCGCATCCTTGGTATGAGTTTGATTTGAAGTGCATCTTATTTAGTCAAGGAAGCTGCGTGGCATGTACCGTAATTTGTTGCCTAAGCTTTCCATCATTGTTGGTAGAGAAAGTTTTGCAATATGGTGACAACGTTTATATTTTTTCCAAGACTTTTCATGACCTTTAGCATTAAAAGGTCTATTCTAACAACGAATCCACAGTCGGAACCCATCCAAGGTGCCTGTTGATGCCTCATATACTTGTAGTACTGCCTCATAGGATTTAAATAACTTCTCTTTCTTGTTTGGTCGATAATCGAATTATAAATTATGCTTCCCTTGCAGGTTAGGCCAGTTCATTCTGGTACTGCTACACTGAAAGATGCTACTTCAGAAGCTATAAGGGATTGGGTGACTAATGTAGAGACTACCCATTATATCTTGGGATCTGTTGCTGGGCCCCATCCATACCCCATGATGGTTAGAGATTTTCATGCAGTGATTGGTAAAGAAACAAGAAAACAGGCCTTGGAGAAGTGGGGAGGGAAGCCTGATGTTCTAGTGGCCTGTGTTGGAGGAGGTTCGAACGCTATGGGACTATTTCATGAGTTTGTTAATGACGAAGATGTTAGGTTGGTTGGTGTCGAGGCTGCAGGTTTTGGCGTGGATAGTGGTAAGCATGCAGCAACTCTGACCAAAGGGGAAATTGGAGTTCTACATGGAGCCATGAGTTATTTACTACAGGATGACGATGGACAAATAATTGAACCTCATTCGATCAGTGCAGGGTAGGGGATATACGCAATCTTCTCGCTATGAGGAGGTTAGCCTTTTGTTCCAGCTTGCTCCTTTCTAGTTTAATGCATGTTTTCTTCTTTGTCGTCTGCAGTTTGGATTACCCTGGGGTTGGACCAGAGCATAGTTATTTGAAAGACGCAGGTCGTGCCGAGTACTACAGTGTCACTGATGACGAAGCACTGGAAGGTACTGGATTGCCATTATTCGTTTCTTGGTATTTTTTTTCTGTTAGATATGTCACCCATATATTGTAAAGTTCTCTTTTTATTCTTGAAACTACACTATGCATTTATGTAAACTGTATCAATACTCATCAATTACAATCACTTTTCTCTGCTCTGTTCAATATGTTTCTTTCTTTTCGGGCTCAGTTTTGTGAACCGTGGTTTGGCATATGCTCAAGACCAAATATCTTGGTTCGTTTTAAGGTTTTTCTGATGAGAAATTATCTGTTCTTTCATGAAGTTTCCAATAACATTTGTGCCAATATGTCGATGGTTGTCAATCTCGCTTTCGACTATTGTTCTCCTGATCATTAGAGATATTAAATTCACAATGTGGCTTGTGACTGCAGCTTTCAAGAGATTGTCACGGTTAGAGGGCATAATCCCAGCTCTGGAGACGTCTCATGCTCTGGCTTATCTCGAGAAGCTGTGCCCGACCCTAGCGGACGGGACAAAGGTGGTGCTTAACTGCAGTGGCAGAGGTGATAAGGATGTTCACACAGCGATCAAGTATTTGGAAGTTTGATATATAACAATGTTGGTGGCAGTAGTAGCAAAACTAAAGGTCACCCATCTTCCTTTCTTGGTAGAAGCTTGAAGACAATAAAGCATAGCTTAAATGCCGAAGTTTCCTTTTTTTCTTCTTCAGAAAACTACATGTTTTATTCATACAAGTTTGGATTTAGATACAGATTCTGGGAAAAGGAAAAATATGAGAGCCCTTGTGATGATATAGAGTTTACTATCTGTGGAGTTTTAATAAATAATAGTCTGTATTTGTGTTTGGATCACTATGCTGTATATGGATTGTGCTTTATTATGATCCTCATCTACACTTACACTTTTGGATTTTTTATATTTGAATTTATTTCTCTTTATGTTTGAACTTGGTTTCGCAGGCCAAAAATAGGTTAGGATTTGTTTTGGATGTACAAAGACAATTGCAGCTAATGATCAAGATTATTCCGAAGATAAGCGAGGTTGAGCCCAACTGGGTAGACCTGATGATCTGCAGGTGGATATTGTGCGACCTCTGGTGCGACTATCTTAGTCGCGGGATCGGCCTTGCCTAAGGCAGGTGCACAGGAGGGTGAAGGCGAAACAAAAATTGAATGGACTGATTCGCCTTTCTTCATGTCGTAGCTTTCAACGGGTCTTACATTAGATACATACAACATTTTCTTTGACTCATGCCTGAGTTTGAAGTCGGAGACACCTGGTCCTTATAGGCTCTATCTTTTGACTTTGTTTCCTTATTTCACTTATGCTTTAGGGATAACCTATTTCATGGGTTTTTCACTCCGAGTGTAGAGCTCTTTCCTTTCGAATATTGCTTTCCCCCCTAACATTGAAATGTCAACTTTGCTTTTAGTGCGCATTTTTAGTCTCTACCGTACGTAAAGCTTATATACCTGGTTTACAAGTAGGGTTGATTGCTTGAACAAGAATAACAATAACGTTAGAATGAGTCATGCAAGTCGTCGTTAGACTGAGCTACCTAGATGATATCGTGTGGTTGATAAGATAATAACTAAAGTAAGAGCAAGGAAAAGGGGCAAGACAGTGAGGGCAAGTTGAAGGGAATAATCCAAAGAAGATGCTTTGTCAACACAACACACCATGTGAATCTGTAAAGCAAAAGAAGAAATAACTTATGATTCATAATGAAATAAAAAGACAAGACAAGCTCTTCTCTTGTCATTATTCTCTATTACAAACCACTTCCCCTCTCCCCCTATCCATTCCTCTTCCCTTCCCCCCTCCCCTCATCTTCTCCAACAAAATGCTTCATAATCTAAACCTTATTCTTCATATCTACACCAAAAAAGCTTCTTCTTATACGTTCCGAAACGAAACGAACGAACCTCCTCTTTCCCTTTATTCATTTTATTTTCTCGCTTCGAAGGTAATATGAGACACACCACCCTCTTCGATACGCTATCGTAATCCTAAGTCCGTGGTTCTTTCCTTTTCTCTCCTCATTGCTTTGCCTGCAATCACGGGAAAGGATTTGGTCAGCCCATTGTGGCATATTCCACAGCTTTGATGCAAAGATTTTCGAGAAGTTTAAGCGAATACAAACGTCCAGTTCAAGAAATTATGCGACAAATAACGAGTTCTAATATCTTGTGATCAGATGTGGATATCACAGAGATGGCAGTTCTGTTTCTCTTCTTTTTGTGAACACAAAAATCTTATCTTATCCTAACATAATAAGTATGGACCAATCCATTATCTTCAAGCCCCAAACTATTTTATGATAAATTTACCAAAGAAACTAGGAAGAGTAATCCAGGAGGAGCAAACGCAAAGAACACGGACTCACCTGCGAGTATATAAAGGTTCCGAGAATCGCAATGGCAGCTCCGAGAGCATTGACTGGCTGCACAGGCGTGTGGAAGATGATGATGGAAGAAACGATGACAGATATACGTTTCATGGTGTTTCCGACGCTGAACGTCAAGGGAGAAATCTCGTCCAAGGACATGTAAGACACTTGGTTATAGAGATGGTAGAATATACTTTGTGCTGCAACCCACCTATATTTCATTCAATTACAAAATTAAGTAAACAGAAGACAATCAATACAATAAAATCATACAAAACAACAAAAATAAGCATTAAGTTTATACTCGAGAAAGCAAGACGAGAATCGATCATGTCAAGAAAATCATGAAACTCGCTAAGGAGTCGAAAAATTGCCAAGCTTATCATGAAACTCGCTAGTAGTGGTCTCTGGTTTAATCTAGTTAGGTATTCAAACAATCATTTCGACAAACTATTGTTCGAACTAGCATCATGACGTTCCCGTGCACGAAATTGACAAAGAACAATTCCTATTTCAGTTCCATAATAAGTAAACCACATAAGCAAGACATTCCCAGAATTAATCAGTATGGTTTCCTTTGATCAAGAACAGCTCAATCATATCATACTAACATAATACTTTAACCAAATCGAAGATTCATCGTATGGGCGATAAGATATGGAGAAAATATGAACAAATTAGATCAGCTGTTAGTGCATAACTTCCCGAATGACGACAACGAATAAATAAGTAAACCGAATTACCAAACAAAATGAGGTCCAATTTGAGATATGGCTGTTTTCCATCCAGCAGCCCATAACTGAGGCCCCTCCACAGCAAATGCAAATGGTGTAAGGATTAACAAAGATAAAATTGATAAACATGCATAGTAGTTCATCCCGCTAACGGATTTTCCCTTCATGCCCCTCTTCGAAAATATGTTACGGAATACGAATGCCAAGTTCGATATCATGGCACCCATGAAACCTGAAGGGATAAAACCATAGGAACAAAATTATATCAGATTTGAATTGCTATTGCCCAAACAATTAAACATTCGAACGATTATATCTGTTTGATGCAAACTTCAAGCACGAGTGTGTGGTTAATGCGATGTTAGATATCAAACTTACTAAAACTACACATAACAAGTATACTTTTGATAATGAGATGTTGAATTTCGTTACCCGTCATGTTAAAGTTGAGCTCGGTCACAGCAGCAAGAGCACATCCACCGATAATTGGGAGGAGCGACAAGTAGACAGGAAGCGGGAAGGTCTCACCCAACAAGAACCTCGAAACCAATACGCTAAAAGCAGGTTCACCACTCTTGATGATGTGAGTGAATGAAACTGCAACCTTTGACATACTCACGGTCGCTGCAACATGTCCAATTGTATGGGCAATAGCAACCTTAAAACAAACAACAACAACAACATCAACATCGACAGATACAAACGTTAAAATTATCGAAAACGAATAACTCAGAAGAATCTCTAGTCTATCCTCAATCTATTAGAATGAAACTAGAAACTAAAAGTGCTATGTTCTACAGATTTTGAATGCAAAGAGAAAATTTCAACTATGGTAGATTTGTTCTTCCTTTGTAATTGCTTAATTTATCTAACTTTTGCTATCCGCAGCCAAGAATGATATCCAGAGGCTGAGAAATTAACTCATTCAAATATCACAACATAACAAATAAGAAACTTCTATCCCTTTTGTCTTCTTTATCAAACGTTTCACATCACAAACCAAACAAATCCTAGTTCAACTTACAGGGAACAGAGACTTCCAAAACTCAAGATCGGTTTTAGGCGTCTCTGCAATTCTTGTCATCCATGAGATCAACATGATCAGAGATCCAGCGGCGAGGGACAGAGTCGAAGTTAGCCATGGAAACGGGTACGCGTTCAAAACCTTCTTGTTATAGATATTGAAAACCACGTTCAAAGCCCACCAAAGAGCGAAGTATGATCCTATCTTCAACTTCTTGGCGGCCTCTGAAGGGGTCGGACTCTGCGGCAAATCAAAGCTCGAATCGATCGGCTGCGATCGCTCAGCCTCGTAAGCTTCGCATTTGATCAAATTAGCTTTACGACCACCCAGTGATCCAAATTTCTCAAGCGAAGAAACATGTACAGGTTTATGAACAGAAACAGCGGAGTTTCGAGGTTTTTGTAGCGGAAGTGGAGGAAGAAACGAGGATCGCTGAGAGGAAACCGAGATTTTGCGCCGAATAACACCATCAGAGCAAATGATAGCCCTAGGAGATTGTTTCACCGCGCAGATCATGGTAGAAATCCAAATGGGTATCACGAATTTCCAATGAAAAACCCAACAAATCAACAATCGATCTTCTGGGTTCGTTCAATAGGATCAACAAAATAAAGAAAAGGGTACAAAAATCAAGAGCCGTCAAACGAACAGGTATTGCACAAATCTAAAAGAACAAAGAAGCAATGACAGTAGAATCCAACAAGCCCTTCAAAAAAGTGATAAAAACGGACGGACCCAGAAACAGGAACAAGCAAGAAAGTATTGTTGAAGGGGAATATTATAAAGGGATGGAATAAAAACCAAATGGGAGGGCGACAATGTTAAGGAGGGTGTGTGGAAATTACTATTATTTAGAAAACCCACCAAAAATTTGTTGTTTAAGAGCGCGATGAGATGAGTGGGGGAGCTGAGAAATAGGTTAATCCTGTGGGGAGTTTATAAAGGGAGTTTGAATTTGAGAGAAGATCGCGGTAACCATGTGACTTTTGGGATCAATATTTATAAGAACAAGGTGGTGGTTCAGTTTTTTGTATTGGAAAGTAGCCATGTAAGCTTTCTCTTTGTAGCCATTGGAAAGCTTTCTCTTTGTAGCCATTGGAAAGCTTTCTCTTTGTAGCCATTGGAAAGCTTTCTCTTTGTAGCCATTGGAAAGCTTTCTCTTTGTAGCCATTGGAAAGCTTTCTCTTTGTAGCCATTGGAAAGCTTTCTCTTTGTAGCCATTGGAAAGCTTTCTCTTTGTAGCCATTGGAAAGCTTTGTTTTCTTGTGATTCATCAAGGCTTGCCCCTCTTGTTCCTTCCCCTCTTCTCCCTTCTTTGAATGCTCTAATCTCTCCCAACCCTAACCCTAGATCAACAAAATATTCAATGTATTTTTTTATAATAGGAATTAAAAAGAAATGCATATAGTGTACTTCTTTTCGTGAAGTTTGAGGTTTAAATTCTCGTACTTTCATATTGTTATACTAAAAGAACAGTGTCTTAATTGTTTAGTTATGTCACGTTGGTTCTATTTGATTTCGTTTAAGTCTACATTGGTTTTCACCATTTACATTAGCTTTTAAACCATTTATGTGAATTACTATTTTATCTTTGATGCCACGTGTCGTAATCGTGCTTTTGGGGCAGCGGGACAACGATTGTGCGGTATTTGTTCTAACCTAGCGAATAAGTTAGCTGTGAGAATTTCGGACGTTGCGGACAACGTCGGTATATGCTCGAATACCAAGTCACGTTTGAGAGAAATGTTTAAAAAAAATGTGAGAGAGGAAATTATGTCGAAAACGATTTGAAAGAGTAATTTTATAAGCTAAAAACGATTAGACAATAACAATGACTTTGATAACATAAATCCGGATAAAGGATATGACTAGTTGTCACTACTTAGTATTAGTCAATACATATCTGAATTGGATGCTCAAATGTCAGATAATTGTTTATTAAAAAAAAGAAACATGAAAAAAAAAAAAATCTTGCCTTTATTTATAAATTTTATACAGAGTTTAAATTTTAAATAGTTAAAATATCTAGATTTATGTAGTCTATCTACTTTTAGATATTAATTTTTTTTTTATATAATTTCAATAAATTTTAATTTGGTCTTATTAATTTAAGTTTTTTTTAAAAAAATAAATTAGTTTTTATTAGTTTTTTCCCTATATATTTTGGAAACATATCTGTGCATATTTCTTGAATGGAAATTATCATTACCTTACCAATTTTGAAAAGAAATAAAATAAATAAATTCTTATTTTGCTTTCAATGAAAAAAATATTCAACTGGAGCATAGTTCATCATTTATACTTTCGACTAAAAGTTAAAGGTTCGAACCTCTTCATTGTTATGTTATTGAACTCATCAAATAAATATCGTGACCTGAAGTATATGTCATAACGTCCTTATATGAGCATATAACTAAGTGGTAGATAACAAAATAACAGTAATAATACTGAAAAATAAAAAATCGTAAACAGGACTCAATTGATCCAGATATCTATCGCTAAATCTTTCACCGTTGAACCAAAAAATAATTGTTTAATATAATTTCATAAAATAAATACCATTATTTATTTCCATGAAACTTTTTTTTTATTTGGGTTTAGGAAATAACATTACTATTTTCCTAAAATTCCTATTTTTTTTTTTAGTATTAACATTTTAAAAATATTTCAATGCAAAGTTAAAATATACATTAAAAGAAATTTAACAATGTTATTAGACTTTACACTTAAATTTTATTATTATTCTAACAATATCCTTACATAATTTATATATTAATTTAATAATTCGGGTCTATATAACTTTTTTTTTTTTTTGTCTTCGATTATTTAATCTTTTGTTTCTATCAATTCTATTTATATTAAGTTTATTTTTTATTTGTAAAACAAGTTAAAAGTATATTATTTAATTTTTCTTTTATAAAAGATTTAAAACGAGGAGGATTAGAGAGACCATATCTATAAATTCACGTTATTATATTAAAAAAAATTTAAAATATTATTTTTAATTTTAACTTGAAAAGATTTAAAAAATATATATAATTTTCAATACAATTTGAGTGCATATAACATATCTATCTTAAATAATTTAACCTTTTTTTTTTTTATCAATTTAGTTTATATTAATTTTATATGTTATTTTGTAAAACCGTTTTGATATTTTCATAAAAGATTTAGAATTAAATATTGATTTTGATTTTAAACTTATTTTAAAAGACTTAGAAAAAAAAAAAAAAAAACCTTTAGTCCCTAAATTTTGACACTATTTCCATTTAGTCCATGGATTTCAAAATGTTACATTTTTACTCGTAATGTTTAAATTTAATTTAAATTTAGTTCTTAGGTTTCAAAATATTACATTTTTACTCACTGAGTTTTGAGTTTAAGAAAACTTAGTCTAGGTCCTTCGGTTGAGTTTCCATTAAATCCATTAACTAATTTAAATATTAGGATGTATAACTTTTTTAATTGATTGTAACAGTGATAATAATTTATTGAAAATTAATCAATTTAATTATAATTAAATTAATTAATAGATAAAAAATCTTAAAACATATGGAGAGTGAGTAACCTCAGATCGTCTAAGATAGAAAGGAACCGTCTTTGTTTGATTGAGACAACTGAAAGTATTCCGATGGATTCATAGAACAAAAAAAGTAAAGCATTTGGAAACATCCTAACCACCTGACCTGAGGTTACTCAACTTAGGAAGCTTTCTTTACAAGCTGATAACAAAAACTTTGGCTAATAGACTTGAAAGATACCTCGACTCCGTTATCTCCCCCGCAGCTTTTGTGCCAAACAAACTGATAACTGATGATGTTATGACTGGTTTTGGCTGCATCATGCTCTGAATTTCAGAAGGAAAGGTAAAAAGAGAAGTCTTATCCTGGTGTTTCACAAGTTTCAATTGGACCTATTGGACCTATTATACGATTCAACAAGCGTTCATTTTTTCGTTTATAAAATTGGATAGGCTCGATTAGAACTCCTTTTTACGTGTTATAAGCTGACTTGAGTGAGGAATGACCATTTAGAGCTTTAGAAGTGATGCATTTGCAAGGTTGAACTGGAAAGTTATCAAACTTGGGTTGGAGCTTTTTTTTTTTTTTGGGAGGCTATAGATACCCACGAAATCGTATGTAAAGATGAGATTACGAAGGAATGGAATTAAGCTCTCAAATTGAGACTTTCATCCTTAGAAATGTGAGTATCATTTTTACCATTTCTAAGATTTCAAGTAATTCTTGTGATAGATTGCATCTCAGCCATTCAATCAAGCCTTGATCACGTTTGATTATGGAGTGACTCAATTTAGAACAAGATTCTAAATCTTGTTTTTAGATCTTTGATCTTAAAAGGTAATCTAAGTTTAGTCTTGTCTATACGTTTACGAATCTTGTATAGAAAGGTGTCAATTCTTTTTAATCAAGCTAATCTTGCTAAACACAACGGGAGATTAGCCAGAAACGTAGACAACCTTATTGTACAAACACTAAGAGGTAGATACTACACAAAGATGGAGAGTTTCCAAAGGCCCATTTGGGGAATAATCCTTCCCTAAACGTGAGAAAGTGTGGCATGAGGAGGAGAATTGTTCCTAAGAGGTATTAAATGGAAAGTTGGGAATGGTAACCACGTTACCATTGATTAATACCCTTGGATTGCTATAATAGGTACCTCAAATTTTTTTTTGGATAAAGGAGGAGTGAATATCCTTATGGACTCTCTGTGTAGGTGGAACAAAGGCTTCATAACGGATAACTTTGTTAGGCTTGGCGAAGACATTCTAAACACCCACTAGGGTGGAAAAAGGCTAGAGATGAGAGAATGCGAGGCTTAGATTCTGTAATAGTTTAAGCCCACCGCTAGTAGATATTGTCCGTTTTGGCTTGTTACGTATCACCGTCAGCCTCACAGTTTTAAAACGAGTCTGCTAGGGAAAGGTTTCCACACCCTTACAAGGAATGCTTCGTTCCCCACTCCAACCGCTGTGAGATCTCACAATCCACCCCCCTCAGGGGCCCAACGTCCTCGCTGGCACACCGCCCGATGTCGGGCTCTTAATCATTTGTAACAGCCAAAGCTCACCGCTAATAGATATTGTCCGCTTTGGCCCATTACGTATTGTTGTCCGTCTCATGGTTTTAAAACACGTCTATTAGGGAGAGGTTTCCACACCCTTATAAGGAATGTTTTATTCTTCTCTTCAACCGATATGAGATCTTACAGATTCTCTCGGTAAAAAGCATCTACCACTTAACAACCTCATTAAACGACTCTACTCATGATTCATCTTCGAACTCCTTAGAGCCTAAAGAACAGTGAAGGATTATCTAAAAGTCGAAAGCTATTTCTAGAGCTAAAATTTGTCTGTGAAAAGTCATTAACAATTCAATCCCCACTAAAATAAATATTCAAAGAAGAGAGATCAACACTAACACCCTTTGTTTTGCAGGGATAAGGAGTCTAGCAGCCATGTCATTTGGATATGCAAGTTTTCAAACAAAGTGGGGTTAAAACTCATTCCTACCTTATACATTTTCATGCTATTTTTAGGGAGAATTGGACTATTCAAGATGTGTGGAACATTATTTGGAGTATCTGGAACTATAGGAATCAAAGAAATCAAGCTACTCATTATCCTCAACAAATCAATCTAAGGCTTATGATCAGCACAGTAAGCAGATTGATTCTCAATGTGCAAGAAGATTCAGAACTATAGGAATCAAAGAAATCAAGCTACTCATTATCCTCAACAAATCAATTTAAGGCTAAAGATACACAGTAAGCAAATTCATTCTCAATGTGCAAGAAGATTCACAACCAAACCTGGTATCAACGAGATCAAAGAATCACGCGAGTCTGAGCAGGCGGAAGGCCCCTCGAGAAGAGCACTGAAAATCAAATGTCGATGCTTATTGGAGTGACGCGCAAAATCAATCGGGGAGAATGTGGGTGGATTGTTCGATGCTCTTGGGGTTCTTTCATCTACGCTGGAGCCCGTTTTTGTAAGGGATTACGCCACAGTAACAGGTTGATAGATGCCCAACATTTTCCTCTAATCGTTGCTTCAGATTGCTTAGGGATTGTGTTCGCCCTATAAACTAACTTGAGGATCTGAATGTTCATGTTGAACTATATTAGCATGTTACTATGGCAGTTTATATTAGTATGTTACTATTATTGTAGTTTGTTGGCGTTGAATAATTTATTTATTTAAATTATTATAGATGGATTTGTACTTGTTTTGTATTAAATAATGATGAATTGTGGATAAATAATTTTTTTTTTAACAACCTGACAACCAAATTCAAAAATATCGGGTGACTGATCTAACTAACCTGAACTTTTGAGTTGGTTCGGAAAAATTTCTCAGCCCAATCCAATTCAACCCATGTACACTCCTAGTATGGAGTGAAGTCTTGTTCCATTTTTGTTCAAGATTCAACAATAAATTGCTCATCTATTACCTAGAGCGCTCTTGATCCCGAGTTTGATTTTAACTTGACTCGAGTAGAGATGTTCATTTAATTTGTCGAGTTCATAAAAACCTATTCTAGATTGAACGGAAAACGGTAAATACCAATTTAAATGGGAGAGAAAAAGTGAAAAAAAAATTATTAGATAAATGAGAACGGAGAAAGAATTATATTTTTTGTCTTCATCCAGTCAAATTTTACTTATTTATTTATTTATGAATAATATGTTATAATATTAAAATTTGAGTTTTTAAAAATTAAAATTAAACATTATATTATATTTTTACTTCAAAAAAATATTGAATTTATTACATGTTTTACATTTTTTTAAAGTAAAAATTAATTATTAATATTTTCCTATTTTTTTATTTATTTATCATATGGATCTTAGAAAAAAGAAAGAAAGTCTGTAGTAGTAATAATAATACTAATAATAATAATAACAATGATAATAATGTAAATGTATGAAATTTATATACAAACTTTATGGTTTATGTAATTTTACATTTTAAAATTACGACTAAAATAAAAGATTTAAACCCAAATAAAAATTAAAAAAACATCAGAAAATATAAACAACGTCTCAATTGTAGAGCAACGTCCTTGCTATTTCTGATTTCTGAATTCTACCGGAATTTGATTCAGGAACATGGCGGATCGAGACCGAGATTGGGATTTTCATCTCAGAACATTATCCAACATTGCCAGAGACTCGAATGTCGCCAACGATCCCGCCTCCGATCCTAATGTTCTTCTATCAGTGAGTTTCGTTCTTGCTTTCTGTTTGCTTTCTTAGAAAATCATGGCGGATAATGTTTAGTCTCTGTAATGTGTTCTCTTACTGTCTTAATTAACGCCAGCTAAACTTTATTGAATCATTCCATACGTGTTTGTGCATGTATTCTCTTTCATTCTTCGAGTCAATGTGTATATATTGTTAAACTTGACTGGCAATGTTGTGGAATTTTCTTCAGGTTAGAAGGCTATATGAATTGTGCAAAGCTGAGAATTCTGAGGATTTGGTGGCTCGGGTTTATCCTCAGTTTAACAAGATTTTTCAGCGTTCGGTGTCGTCCTTGTCTCAATCTAGAACTTCTAATGGCCTCCTCTTACTGGTGTGTGTGTGTTTTTTGTAAGAAACAACTGTCGTGCGTTCTTTTTCTCATTGTAATCTACTTTTCATAATTTTTTGTATGATCACTTGCGCCTTTTTATCTCTGATTATTGTTTTATTTGTATATCCCACGATATATTGAAGTGTATTTTATAATGGCTATGCAGTTGGTGATGACTATGGTAGTGAGGAAGGAACTCATATATTAGAATGTAGGCTTAGCGTTAAGATTTACATGTATTGGTTCTTTGAACTGTTGTCTGATATTGGTGAACGATCACAAAAAAATGTAAGGAATTGGTTCTTGGAAACGGGCATTGACTGGATTGATCTTGACTCAAAAAATAAAATTTGGAATTCGATAGTTTGACTTCAAACTGTTTACCGTCTCTTTTGTAACCGGTTTTTGTAATTTGTTTGCTGCAAACCCATTCTTTCAAAGAGATTCACACAAGTCTGTTTTGTCTCAAGTATGAAAACAAGCTTAGAAGTATTTGAAAGAATCTGGAAGTGAGGATGATTGGGAAATGTCGCAATCGGGCATTCCTTTGTGCCAAGAACCATTGTAATACATGGTCAACTAGGAATGAAAAAGAGTTGTATATATATGTTTTGGCTTTTGCTGATTGTTTTGTATGGTTCTTGTGCTGAAGCTTTAGGAGTTCATTAAATTCAAGGGCAAGTTATTTTTCAAGGAAATTTGTGCAACTCAAGAGCAAACCTTGGTACTTGTATCTTTTTCATTGTACGTTCTTAGCTGATGTATGCTATTAAGTATAGGGTCATAAAGTATCCTCTACAATTCAATATCTTGATACTTGTAGATTATTTGTGCCACATATCTTTTACATTGTCTTCTAAGAATCAGATGCAAAGGTGTCGTTATGAATTATCTACAATTATCTTTTAACTTTTTTTTGCTCTTTTATATCAGGCCATTCTTCAATTTTTCATTGATTTTGGTGAAGTAGTCTTACATGATGCTGATTCCAGTCTGAAGACCTTTTTCCGTTCATGTCTGAGTCGGTAAGCGTCATAAAATCATGCCTTTTAAATACTTGATTTTTTTTTATGTTCATCAATATATTGGGTATTAAAATTCATCGTTGCTCCATTAACATCAAGTTTCTTTTTTGATTTTCAATTTAAAACTTAAAGCTTTCATTTGAATTACTTGTGACAGTTAACTTATTTGATGTCAGTACTCGACTTTGAAATTAAGTAAGAGGCTTGGAAACCAAAAAGTAGTAAGTTTGCTTGTTGGATAAAATCACGTTTGCTAAAGTGAGGGATCTATCTTTTGAGGTGTAGAAGTTCCTCCCTTTTCACTATTTATTAGTGATCTCAAGAATAGGGCCCCAAAACTCTTGCGACTTGTATTACCTCCTAGAGGAAGGTTTAGGAAGGCAGTTCGCTATAGACATTTGAGTGGTTACACGTGAGTAACTTACCCTGGCTTCCAACAATACAGGAACCAGCTAGTACAAGTGCTAGCATACAAACAACTAACTACCCAATTATCCAAATCATATACGGATTACTTTTTGTTGTCACTTGTAAGTGCATCTTTGTACGGCTTACTCTTTTCTCGAGGCTTGCACCCTCTTTGAACTTCTGTATCTCTTATTGGATGTTTTCGCTTTATGCAAAAGAGATAAAAAAATTAAGTCCTAAGATGAAAAGGTGAAGTTCTATTGGACAACTATCTTTTCACTGTGTTATAGCATTTTTTGGTGGAAAACCCTCAGTTTCACATTAGTATATTGATATGTTGGCCATAATACACCATCAATCTTATTCTAATATGATTACAGTGAGTTTGCAGATCCAATTGTTGCAGAAGCAGTTCTAGAATTTCTGAATACAAATCAGAATAAATTTCTTACTTCTTTTCCTACATTGTTGCCACAGGTATGAGTTGTTGTTCGCTCATACCAGTAACATCCGATTTTATTGAAAATTTTCTTCAGTCTGTTTTTGAAGAACTGAAAATGTATACGGGTTTTCAAATATACTGGGGAAACAAATTTTCACTTGTATCAGTGTCATCTTTCCTCAACTTATTTTATTTATCTATTTTAAACAACACTACATATGGATCTGAAGTAAATGAGACATGTCGATATAATATGCTGGATAAGTGGCACTTTCCTTCCCTTTGATGGCCACCAAATTGGCAAATGTTGCACTTACCAAGTTTATAGCCACTTACTGTCAAAAGTGGCTATAAATGGCTATAAACTTGGTAATGGCTATAAAAGTGATCACAACTGCTTGTAAACATCATGGATTATACATCCCTCTTGTAAATTTCACTCATCAATGAAATTGTCTCTTATCACAAAAAAAAAAAAGTGATCACAACTGCTGGGGCTTCTTTGGCCATTCACTGATTAGAATTCATTGTGCGACTGGGAGAGAGATTTACCTCTAATTCAGATTGATAAATTTGCAGTTCTATCCATTGTTGCTAAAGCTGATTGCCTGGAATGGAGAAAAGTAAGTTGTTAAACAGAATTGTTTTTATCCGACTTCAATTTTCTCACTTTTTTTAATTATTTCTGGATGAACAAGTTCTAGAAATACAAACTTTGTTCTGGTTCAGAAATTTTGGACGTTGGTAATTATTTAAGTGGATGTAACTCGAAGACGACAGCTAATTGGTGCCGTTGCTTTCTTGCAGGTTAGAGAAACCATTTCTTAGAATCTTTCCAGCGTTGATTTCTCCTGGGTCTTTCCTTCCAATGTTTCCATCTCTCATTGATTTTCCTAGTGAGTTCATGTTTTTCGGTCATTCCTTCTGTTATTTCCTTTTTGTTTCCGTACTTTCATTACACTGTTATTTGATTCCAAATTTCAACTTCTGTTGGTAATTGATTACAGTTTTAGTACTCGCATTGGAAAGGGTAGAGCGCAGCTCAGGATCACTAGTTGGAAATAACATAGCTTCAATCCAGAAGAGTAAAGTTCCTGAGGTGATATCAGAATTCAGATCTCCAGAAAGCCCATGGATAAAAGTCCAATTCATAATATGTTATAATCATCATGTTGTATCGGTACAGATGTTACTTGCACTCATGGATGAGGCTTACACTGGTTCAACCATTGGGGATGGAGGAGGAGACTCTGGAACCGAGGCTAGTAGCACAATAGATGTTGCCGATCCTCTCTTCCTCGAACTTTTGAAGGATGAAAATGATGGTCTTGCGGTAGGGGTTCTTTCTCTATGTCTATATTCTGAATTTTAGTGACTGGTTAACTGGAACTATCATAGCAACGATTTAGACTATATTATGGGGATACAATAATTTAAAATATGTTCCACGTACGCACTCGCATTACATTTATAGCACAATTGCTTGTTTTATTTGTGTCTTAACCAACATATTTGATAGAAACATTCCGCATGCTGCTCATTGTCCCTGAATAGTATAGCTTTTAATATGCGTGGCTTTGGCTTCAAAACTGCCTGAAGTGCTTGGGAAACGTTGTACCTACAGAATCTTTGTTTTGTAGCTGGATGGCATAACTTTCTTGGGTTTACCTAATATTCTTTCAGGAACGACATTGGAATTCTCCTGGGATGACTGCCGTAGTTCAGATTGCAATAAATACTGCTCAATCTGTTAGGCTGAAACAAATGCTGAACGTGACACCTCGGATTCTTGATGTCTACTTTTCTGTGGCACTGCAAGAGGTCAACAATTGTATGATGCTGCCTTTTGCGATTTCATTTTGTTCCAGATTTTTTTTGGTTTATTTTAGTTAGTAGTTATTTTAGCTATTGATATTTTACCTTCCCTTTTCAGCATTAATCTGTGCGTTGATTCCTCTGCTTATGTCAAGAAACTCAACATTGTTACCTGACAAAGATTTCTCCTATAAGGTGTGCCTCTGAATGTGGATTAAGTTATGTTCTTATTGTTGTTGGCTTTGCTGCGTATGGGTATTACACTTCGTATTAAATCAAATCTGAACTAGACATGTTTTCTGGACTGTTCATTTTTGACAATTTTTTGTTGGTCATTCTGATGAGTTTGTTTCTTCTTTTTATTTGTTTGAAAGTTTCCCTTTTTTTATCCATTTTCATATCTGAAATACTACAAATACAGGTCGAATGCATGATGTTTATTTTTGGGACAAGCAGGACGTTTTTAGTTGGTTTTGACCAAAATTGACGTTTTTAGTTGTTTATCTGCATATTCAAATTCTCTTTTTCCCTTATATTTGTATTTTTCTTTCCTTGAATCTATGATACTATTACTTTCAGGTATTTCTTTTGTTGCCTAGAAAATGGATTCAAATTTGCAGATCATATTAGAATGTGAGGTTAAGAATTTGAACTTTTTAGGTCTATATTTGTAGGTTCGTAAGAGGCTCCTAGAATTTATGCTTGCTGCATTTCAGCGGTCTCCGGACTTCATTGCACTTCTCAAGGTAATTTGTACTGATAATTTATGGGCTCCATGTATTTGCTAATCAATGACAATGTAACTTCTAATAATCTTTTCTCCTTTCCATGATAGTTTGTGAAGCACATCCAAACAATTCTGTTGGTCATTGTTTTTGTTTCTTATCCATATCAAATTTCAGTTTTTTCTTTTATTTTTTATTTTTTTGCAGAAGCCTATAATGGACCGACTTGGTGAAGCATATGAGAACCCTGCAAAGGTTGTTGTTGCTTACATCTTTTATCCAGTAAAACAGATAAATGCAGCAACTGATTGTTGAATTACTTCCTCGTTTCTTCTTTGTAGACAGAACTAGCACTTCAACTGTGTTGGGCCATTGGAGAACACGGTGGCGGTGGCAGATCTCACAAAGATGCAGCCCGTGAACTTTTCGAGAGCTTAGAGTTGCTTTTATATGAAAATATTTTATCGAGGTATGCTTGACGGCAACTACCTTGCATTCATTTTCAAAACATTCCATTTTTAATCTACTTGCTTCTCTTTGATTTGCTTCCAAAGTCGTTTAGGTTTGAGACAGGACTCAGGTGATAATTCCAGTGGCGAAAGCTTCAGAAAGTCATCGCAGTCAAGGCTTCTTTGTTTTGTTATCACTGCCATTGCAAAACTTGCAACATACCACCGTGAATTACTACCGAGAGCACGGGTCTCATTGGGAAAGGTCTCTTTCTCCGCATTTAGCATTTAAAAATTTGGGCTGGAAGGATCTCAAAGTCTTGTAACTCTGTCCAAAATGATCAATGTTCTTTCATCTCTCTCCCCCTTCTTGTTCTCTCTTTGCTGCTCCTAGATGCAGGGGATTTGCAGAGAAGGTAAAATGGATAAGTTGTTGACACTGCTGAATTAAACTACATGAACAGGTAGCTCGATCTCGAACCTCAGATGCGAGGGTCTGGACTCGGGCTCATGACTATCTAGGACTATTGAGTGACACTGGAATTTCTTTATCCATTTTGGGGCCTTCGAAACCTGCCAGTAAAGATGCACATAACCCAGGCACTGTCGACTGGAGTCGAGGTGGAACTAAGATGGTTGCACACATTCCATTTTACATTCTCCACGAACAAGAAGGTCACCTTCTTCTTCTCCTTGTGTTTTCTTATGAAACGAATTTTGGCATATTGGAATCTCTGAACCCCAGAATATCAATTTTAAGTTGAAAGACATGGACAAAATAACAAAAAAGAAAAACAGAGTAACCAACATTAACATTAATGATTTGCATACTTATGTTTACGGCTGGATTTGATTTCCTCAAGGTACATTCTTGAAACATCAACACCATGTAGACTAAGCCATAGATACTAATACTCTCTTGCAGGTCCTCCTTTCCATGATTTCTCATTTTCAGATATTCTTCCAAGGAGATGATGAACATGAACCATAACGTCCTCCTTTAGGCTAAACCTGTAACTCATCCAGCTTTGCTCGTCTCAATGTCGTCAACGTCGCTGATGAAATTGAGGTATTGTACCTCGTAGGAGTAATCAAATTCGACGCTTTCACATAAGAAATTGCGGAGAGTTTTTCCTCCACTGATCAAGGAAAAGGGATGAAACCTATATGTAAATTATTACATAAACAGCTTGAAAGCCATTTATTTCAGCTTATATTGGCTGTCAAACTTAGCCATCTATAAGCACTTGTAGTCCTAAACACAGAAAGACAATGTTTTTCATACGATTTATTACAATTCCTTATTTAAAATTGTTGAACTTTGAGAGCCTGTTTGATTGAGGCTACAGTTTCATTCATAATCCTATGCATGGAAACCATTGAATCAAATGGGATCCTTTCAGATATTGAATGATCAACGATGTTGAGGGCCACTGTCATAATGCTACCATCAGCTTCAACTTCCTGTCCATTCATTTTCAGGTTATCTGGAAGGACAGCAAAACCAGAAGACAAGATAGCCACATTATCTGGGTTTCCTCCACGTAAGAGTACCGACATGGCATAGAGGTCAACGGGTGCATAGACTATATAAGATCCCGTTGCGTCGAAGTAACTCTCTTGCAGGTAGAAGATCTCGACTTTTCTCGGCGAAGACTACAAATATGGTAACTTTTCATGTTAAAGTTTGAACAGTAGAAGTGTTGCTATGCAGGAAAAAAAAAAAGAATCGACTAACTTACGTTCACTTGAATTATCGACACCCGATTTCTCGAGTCATTTCCATTGATGATGCAGGCAAGTTCCGTGATGACGTAACCAAATGAAAGGATGTCCCACTGTATATATGAACGAAGCTGTTGAGAACTAGCAGCATGTACAAACGTTGATAAGATCTATTTGAAGAACCTTTGAACCTATTAAGTCTCGAACTTCCCCAAAGTCGAAGAAGTATTGTACTATTCTCAACATTACCTAGCTCGAACTATTTAGCTTTCATCATGAATTAGCTTCTTGTTCATGATATGGTTAAATGTTAGTGATATTACAAAAACGAACCTTATTAACAATGCAAATTCGAATAACATACCGTGTTTCGAGCCTTCTCATGACGAAGGAACTGGAAAACTTGATTCGGATTGTTCGGAATCTGAGCTGAAGTAGCGAAGATCACCGATGTACACGGAGGACGTCCAGGATCATTATCTTTGGCTTTCTGGGTCATAACCCTAATGTCATGAGGTCCAGGAATGGGAATTTTCATCCATGGATTTTCTTTAGAACCACTCACAACATTATAAAAGCTCCTTGTCATTCTCTCAGCCAACTTCAACACACTAAGCCTTCCAGCTTGTAGTATTGAAACTACATTAACATCATCACAAAAAAATAAAAAAAATAAAAAAACACGTTAGAATGTTCCGTTCTTGGTTGGATATACTCATTTACATGTTTATTGGTCCCTCAATTTAAAAAAGTTTCAGATAGGTCCTGAAAGTTTTAACCTTGTGTCTTATTGATTCCCGAACTTTCACTTTTATGTCTAACGAGCTCTGGATCTATTAGAAATCCATATGAAAATTTAGGGACTAACTTGAAATTTGAACTAATTGTAATGACGGGAATTAGAATATGACCGTAATGACAAAAGTTGGAAGGATAAAAGAGTACCCCCATTGATTGTTGAAGTGCTCTTGGCGTCTAAAGTAGTTTGCCAAGTGCAGTATCTAACCAGAGAAGAAACCCATCTCTTTGCACCAAATGCCAAACCAGAGTTGATATATGGTTGGAACATTGGTTGAACATATCTGTTGTCAACTTCTACATGCTCAACCCACATGACCTAAACAAAATAATCAAACAACAGCCCTAAATTATCAATCGAAATACTAAACGTCATTTTAACAAAAAAAACGAGGAATAAAAAACAAGAAACAACAAGTACTAAACACGAGACCTTTTCTTTTCATAAAAGAGAAATAAGAATAAAAAAATAAAGAATAAGACACCAAAAACATGTTCCAAAAACGTGGAATAAGAATGTAACAGCCCAAGCCCACCGCTATCAGATATTGTCCTCTTTCAGCTTTCCCTTGTGGGCTTCCCCTCAAAGTTTTTAAAACGCGTCTACTAGGGAGAGGTTTCTCCACCCCCTTATAAAGAATGTTTCGTTCCCCTCTCCAACTGATGTGAGATCTTAGAAAGAAACAAGAAACAACAGGTACTAAACACAGGTTTTTCTTTCCATATAAGAGAAACGAATAAAAAAAATTAAAGAACGCAAAAACGCTTTTTCTTTTTATAAAAAGAGAAACATGATTAGAAATAAGAAACAACAGGTACTAAATACGCTTTTTCTTATTATAAAAAGAGAAACATAATTAAAAAAAACGTGGAATAAGAAACAAGAAATAAAAAACAGGTACTAAACATGGGTTTTTTCTTTTCATAAAAGAGAAACAAGAATAAAAAAAATAAAGAATAAGACACCGAAACAACGTGTTCCAAAAACATCGAATAAGAACCAAACATCCCAAGTCCACCACTAGCAGATATTGTCTTCTTTAGACTTTTCCTCAAGATTTTTTAAAACACGCATATTAGGAAGAGGTTTCCACACCCTTATAAACAATGTTTCGTTCCCCTCTCCAACCGATGTGGGATCTCACAAAGAAACAAGAAACAACAAGTACTAAATACGGTTGTTCTTTCAACAAAAAGAGAAACATGATTAAAAAAACGTAGAATAAGAAACAAGATACAAGATCAAAACAACGAGAGACAAGAAACAAGAAATTGAACCACAGGTATTCAAATTCAAACGAAGAAACAAGAAACTAAAGAGCAAGTAGTAAACATAATTATCTTTCTCGAAAAAGAGAGACAATACGATACTCGAAGCTCGAGAAAGAAAAAGAAAAAAAAAAACCTTAGAGATTCCATCAGGACATGCTTGGATCAAACAGCCAGAGGGTTTTCTACAAAAGCCAATTGATGGATAAGGGAAGAGATCTTCCAAGGAAATATCAACAACTCCCCATGTGTATGGAGCTAATTGCTTGCAAAACCTCCCGAAGTAACTCTCCCTTGTCTCCACGAGTGGTGAGGCGAGCTGAAACTCAGCTGTCATCTGCCCACAAAAACCCCAACATCATTAAAAAAAACAAAACAAACATACAACCAACCTTATCCATAAAAACCCTAATTTCTGATCATGTCCGACATGTTCTTGCTAAGAGTATACGAGATACGTACCGGAAATATACGAGGAGAATTATGTGAAACCATGCCAATATAGAGTGATATGAGAGCAATAGGTTTGTTGGGATTCGACCAAACGTACTATGTCGTATGAAGATTTAGAAACAGAAACCGAATATTTTGAAAAATAATTTGAACGAGCTAACAACATTTTGAAAAATGTTGTTAATCCAAGTTTTGAAAACTAAAATAATAATATTTATAAATCTATTTTTATTTTTAGAATTTGACAAAAAAAACAAAAAAAAAAGTTTTTTTAGAACGAGGAGAACCCTATAATAAAAAATTATCGAACCCAACATACCTCTTAAAAATTTAAATGATAATGATGATGATGTAATGATGATGTTCTTGTTGTCGAAGAACGAAAATTAAATTTGTGTTACCACTTGCAAAGTTCCATCGTAAGTCCCTCCAGGTCCCATTGATGACCACATTTGAAGAATTGCTGCTCTTGAAACAATGTCGGAGAAGACAATCAACCATTGTTCCTAAGAACGAACGAACGAACAAACAACAACGTTAAACTCTCAAAACAAAAAAAAAAAAACATCAAATTTATTATAAAAAAATAAAAAACATAAACAACAAACCAAATCCATCAAGAACCCAACAATGCTGAGTGGATCCATTTTGACAAATTCAGTTTGTCTTGAAAACTCAGTTTGAAGATAGTGTTGTTGTTGTTTGTCTTTAGAGCCCAAATTTTTGTTGTTGTTGACGTTGTTGTTGGATTCAGTGTCGGATTTGGTGTTGAAAAGTTCAAAGTCAAGAAGGCTGGAAGAAGGAGGCTCTCCAACCTCAACCATTTTCATTATATCCAACAATGTATAGTAAGATTCAGCTTCTTCATTTTGTTGGGGCATCCATAGAGGATCTCCATCAAGAGCTGCTTTTATGAGCTCGTCCATCGCCGTGTCGGCGAGGTCGGCGATTCTCGAAAAGTTTGCCTCCGTGCACACCGAGACGGCCATCAGAAGGTCGCTCGCTCTATGGAGCTCGTTACCTTTTACATTTGAGTTTGAGTTTGAGTTTGATGCTGATTGATCGAAGAGGTGAAAGTTTGAGGCACATTGAGGAGAGTTGGATGTGTAAGAAGAACCAGCACCTTCATTGTTTTGTGGGTATTTGTTTTCCATCTGTGATTATGAACATAAAGATAAAACCATCACATTCGAAAAAATCGCTAACTTGTTAGTAATAACGTATATTTATCAAAAGATGAACACGTAAATGAAAAAATAAACTAAGTAGTTAGCAATATATATACTTATCAAGAGATGAACGCGTTAAGAAAAAAATCATTAACTGGGTAGTAGTAACACTTATCAAAAGATTAACATGTCAAAGAAAAAAACATTAACTAATTAGCAGTAACACGTTACAAGAAAATACTGACTAGTTAGCTACATATAACTAGTTAGCAGTAATACGTTACATGAAAACCACTGATTAATTAGCTACATATATACCTACCTAGTAGTAACAGATACTTATCAAAAGATGAACACATTAAAGAAAATGCAAAAAGCTAACTAGTTAGTGGTAGAACATTATGAGAAACCCACTAACTGATTAGCAACATGTATACACATTAAAAGATGAACACGTTAAAAAAAATCACTAACCAGTTAGTAGTAACGTGTACTTAACAAAAGATGAACGTGTAAAGAGAAAAAAAAATACTAACTAGCTAGTAGTAACATGTTATGAGAAAACCACTGACGAGTTAGCAATTATATGTACATATCAACCGATCATGAACAAGTTAAGAAAAAGGCACTAACTAGTTAGTAATAACACATACTTATCAAAAGATGAACACGTTAAAAAAATACACTAACTAGTTAGTAGTAACATGTTATGAGAAAACCGCTAACTAGTTAGTAACATATATACATATCCACATATGATGAACAAGTTAAGAAAAAGACAGTAACTAGTTATCGGATGAACACGTTAAAGAAAAAAATACTAACTAGTTAGTAACATGCATACATATTAAGAGATGAACGCGTTAAGAAAAAAATCATTAACTAGTTAGTAGTAACATACAGTTATCAAAAGATGAACACGTTAAAGAAAAAATAAATACTATCTAAGTAACAGTAACGTATTACAAGAAATAAGTTTAGAAGTGTTCTCGACTAAGAAGAAATAAGTTGGCTTAAGATTTGTTGTTCACGATTTCGTTTAGGGTTTGAATCATCTTATAAAACAAACTCGATGAAGATCTTATTAAAAATAAAATACTTCGATCAGATTTGACGACGCTATTTTTGTAGCTTTTTGTTTTATTTTTCTACTTTTTCGAAATACTTTTGTAACCCTAATCTAATAATTTACCTGAAAATCATTTTCTTAATTCTTCCATCACAAAAAATAAATTCAGAATCTATTTGAAGTAATATAAAGTTCTAAAAGAAGAAGATTAGGGTTAAAAAGAGCTGATGATGAAAATCAAAAATCAAACTCTCAAACTGATTCCTCAATTTCTTAGAGATTATACGTCTAAGGGTTTTCCCCCTTGTTGTTCATGTTCTTGTTTTTGTTCTTCGTGTTCTTATTTTTTGTTTTTAGAGAAAAATCAAACCTAAATAAAAGCATGCAACAACATTAAAATGGGTTAAGAATTTTAGGGTTTTTTTTTCCACCAAATGATCATAATCAAACCAAAATTCAATTTTATGAACTAATTCTTCAATATCTTAGAGATTATACGTCAAAAAATGAGTATTTAGGTCTGCTCCCATGTTCTTCATGTTCTTCTTCATGTTCTTCTTCATGTTCTTGTTTGTTCTTCATGTTCTTATTTTTTAATTTTTAGTGAAGAATCAAAACTTGACCTAATTAAAAAGACATGCAAAAACATCAAAATGGGTTAGTTTTTTTTCTACCAAAGGATCCTAATCAAACCAAAATTCAATTTTGATGAACTGATTCCTCGATTATACGTCAAGAAATGACTTATTTAGGGATTTTTATTCTTCATGTTCTTCATTCTTATTTTTAAGTTTTTAGAGAAGAATCAAAACCTGACCTAATAAAAAAAACATGCAACAATAACATCAAAACATCAAAACAGGTTAAAAAATTTAGGGTTTATTTCCACCAAATGATCATAATCAAACCAAAATTTTACCTTCACAATCCCTTCCACCTTGAATTTCTTAGTGTAAATCCCTGAAAAGATCAAAATCAACTCAAGAACAAAGATAAAAAGAAAAAAGAAAAAAGAAAAAAAAAAGAAAAAAAAGAAAATACCGTTTTGGAATTATGAATCGAAATGCATATATTGTGAGTGAATGAAGGTGTTAAGATATATATAGTGAAAAAAATGGCTCGAGGTTTTTGCCTGACCGGAGAATACGATGAACATGTTCAGCTTTGTGGACTGTGGGTTTCCATATATGATCTTTCCAGTGAGGGTTTCCAGATGAACTGCACTCGTGCCCACGTGTCAAATCTGATGTGGCTCTTCTCTTCACTCTCATTGGTTCCTTACTCTCCTAATAACGCTTCACTTCAGGATTCTTCACTCTTTCTTCCTTCTTTTCTGACTTCAAAACTGCTTTTTTATCAACGTATAATTTTTTTTTTTTTTTTATACTAAAATTTAAATATATTTTATTTGAGAGATTTTTTTGGTAGAGGGTAGATATTTTATTTGAATTTTAGATTGGATTTAATTATAAGATTTTATTTCGTAGGGGTATTTATGTCATTTCATAAAATTTATTTCCAATTTCACATTTAAATTTAAATAAAACACAGAAAAGAATCAAATAATACTCTTGTCTAACCTAAGAGCTAGAAGACGAACATAAATGCAACTACTCCAACACTGGTTTCATGGCTTTCATCTCGATGCTGTCATCCTAGGAGTGTTTTATCTTTACTTAAGAAATAAGAGTAACATGTGGCATAGTATTGTAAGAAATACTGAGTAACTCTACTGTTAGGGTTAGAAAATGCAAACACGTGCGATATGGTGGGACCTATCATTTTAAAAAGAACCTGACATAGCCTTAGGCAGCGTTTCCGTCTGGGTAAGGTTGGATTATGCCTTACGCAGCTTTCTAGTCTAGGTAAGGTTGGATTTCTACACACGGTCCACACACGCAAATATGTGCCCACCGGAAGGGCTTGCATACTCCTTGGGCCTAGCTCGTCAGGCTAGCACTCGCTAAAGGATTGCTAGACACCATGGAGGAATAGAGCTTATACACATAAATGTCGTAAATCATAAGGTACGCGTTCGTACTAATCATAACACACAAGAATGCATGAGGTCACCTATAGCTTAAAATCATGACATAAACTAATGATGTAAGTCAAACCTCCATTCGACATAGCATGGTTTACCGACATGTTCTATGGAGCTCTATGCATCATAGATTATCATCATAGCATGTTACCACAACAAGACATAACATAACATAGCATAACATGACGTGATATGACATAACACTACATAGCATAGCATGACATAACATGACATAGTACAACTTAGCATAACATTTCATAACATGGCATAGTACAACTTAGCATAGCACGACGTAACATGACATAATACAACATAGCGTAGCATCAACATCACATAGCATAGTAGAACATAACATAATAATCATAATTATGACACGTGTATGAGCTACGGGGCATATCCATAATACAATTCATCCAAACAAGACAATCGTTGAGCAAATGGCAGGAAAGAATGAGAGTAGCGTCTTCAGGCGCAACAACAAAACCACATAATCACCAAAAACTCAAAGCTTTGCAGGAAAAAAAGGAAGCCCTCCACATGCAACTCTCAGGATTCTGGTGGAGGAGTTTGTAACGTTGAATGTTGGGTGTTGAGACGCTCTTGACAATGCCTCAACCCCATATATGCAGACTTTCTTCCTCGTTTTGAGCGTCAAGACGCTATAAGCCTTTGGAAAGTTGGACACGTTGAACTTCGTCAAGATCGTCAACCGTCCTAGATATCTAGACGATCACCAAGGTGACTTTGGAGAAAATAAAAGTATTTGGGCTGGTAGCAGACGGTATGACGTTTGTGGAGTCTCCATTATCCTTTCCACTCTGATTTGATACTGTTGAGCTAGACGTGAGGCGGGTTAGGGTTTGTATGACCTAAGTGTGAAAGTTTAATTGTGCTACCCTACACGGAGGATCCTACCTATGGGAGGGTGTTGATCATGTGGGCAATCAGTAGAGCTAGTTCGTACAAGGGTTAGCGTCCACGACCTTTGGTGACTCCATAGTCTGTGGGATGGGTATGCCCGATATCTTCCATGGATGCCAAACAATCTAGCGCTCACCATGTTGTCCCCTTGTGAGAGTGTTCTTGTAGTAACGTCTCAACTCTAATACGTAATCATCGTTCATTCTTTTTCAGGTGATTCTTGAGTTTGTTTGGTTGGTGACAATAACAGAGGATAAGTTAATTTTTTCGAGTTAATTATAGTAGATTATCTCCCTTTAAGGAAGAGAAACTAAAGACGACGGGATAAGATAATAGAAAACGAAAAAAGGGTTTTATTTATGGCTCATTTTTGTGTTCATGTATGCAACTAAAGAAAGACACACGACAAGTTAGAGACACAAATGAAACATTAAATTAGCGAACTTTAAGAATAATGAAAAAAAAGCCCATCTTTGAAAGGGAAAATACAAAGAACTTGACCTTTATTTTGAGCAACAATTTTATATATGTGTTTTTGTTAATTTGGAGTCCACTAAGTAGTTTTTTGGATAATTAAGCCATTGAAAATGAAACCCACTTCTTAATTTAATTATTATTGATTCGTTACAATGTGCATGATTCTAAGAGATTCATAACCCGAATTGTTGGTTTCAAAAGGGTTCATGGAAGGTTGTTTTCTGCAAATAAAATGAAAGGTCGAGGTCGAGATCGAGGTCGTGACTTAGGTCAAAGTTGGAAATAACGATATGGGGAGACAGGGTTTCGGTATCTCTAGTTTAGCGATTGAAAAGTTTATATCTATGTAGTGGGTGTTCAAAAAATTCGATCTACCCAATCCAACCCATACGATTTGGATTGGGTTGAATTCAAATAAACGAAAGCATTATAAATTGGGTCGGTTCATTAAGTTCTCCTAAAATGACATTAGGTTGAAACGAGCCAACCTGAATTTATTGTTAATTTTAAAATATAATTATACATTTTTATTTAATTTCATTAATTATTTATTATCTAGTCGATCTTAAAAATATATTTTAAATTAATTTTTTAAATATATATTGAAATTAGTTGCAAATTTTCATTAAATGACATCTAACGGCCGCTAGACCACCTTAATGGGGCGCCCTCCCCCTTAGTTTCCATCGCTCTTTTCTGTTCGCCACACCGATCGAGTATAGCACGAGTGATCTATACGAGGTGGTGATCCCCATGTCTTGTCTTGTACGCAGTACTCATACTGGAAATTAGAATCAAGGATTCCTCGATCTGATGCCCTTAGGTCGATTCTCATCATTCATTCTAAACCCTTCTCCGCTTAGGCTTATAGGGTGGTCTCTCTCCCTTTTCTGTAGCTACTTCCTCAAAATGTAGTTGAGCTTCGCCAATCGGTGATGTCCAGATCCAGATCCAAACACGTACCGGAGAACAAACAATCAGTTAGTTACCCCTCTGTGCAACACATATGGGGGCATTTCGTTTCCTTCCGGTGTTGCCTACTAAGCTCCCCCTCTTCGTGCAGTTCATAAGCAAATAACATTTTATTTTTATTAAAAACAAAAATTTGAATAAATGACCCGAACAACCTGAACCAACCCAACCATGTCTGGGTTGAGTTCATTATTTAATAATGGTTGTCGTGATTGAAAATTTTACCATTCAAACGATTAGGGTTGGGTCTAGAAAATGTCTCAACTCGACCCAATTCAACTCACGAACACTCATGTGTATATGTATATAGACTAGGTTAAAAAGAAAAAAATAAAATAAGATCTATTTGACCGATAGACTTTTTAACATTTTAATAATACCCCTAAAATTATTGCTATATCTAAATACTTAAATTGCATCACTATTGATTAATTTTAATAAATTTTGCATTTTTAAAACTAATCACATAGCAATAAGTATTGATATATTTTAATCAAACCAAATCTGAGTAAATCTTCAAACTTAAGAATGTCATAATAGAAATAAAAAGTCAAAGATCAAAAGTCAAACATAATACAAATTTATAAATAAATTAAAGAAATTCATCACTCTTTACACATCATGCTGAATTAGAACCATATATGTGATTGCATCCCAACAAAATAATAATAATAATAATAGAATCAATTTATGATAAATATTAAATTATAATGGGTTTCTTTTTCAAAATATATATATATAAAGGGTTTGGAAAATGCTTTCAAAAATAATTTTCTATTTTGATTTTAAAATTCACATTATTTGTAAGAATATATTAAAAGAGAATATGAAAATAATTTTTTAAATGGCTTTGAAATAATTAAAAAATATATTTCTATATATAATCAATAAAGTATATTATTGTTATACCAGTATAAAGTAAATTATTAATTTGGATTCAACACTGGTTGACTTCGACATTTCTTCTATGATTGAGCCACCATAAAGAAATATCTACCCTCATGTAACAACTCATGCTCAGGATTCGACACCTATATGTGTAACGACCTAGATCCACCGTTAGTAGATATTGTCCTCTTTGGGTTTTCCTTTTCGGACTTCCCTTCAAGGCTTTAAAACGTGTCTGCTAGGGGAAGGTTTTCACACCCTTATAAAGTGTGTTTTGTTCTCCTCCCCAACCAATGTGGGACTCTCACAATCCACCCCCCTTCGGGGCCTAGCGTCCTCCCTGGCACTCGTTCCTTCCTCCAATCGATGTGGGACCCCCACCAAATCCACCCCCTTTGGATCCCAGCGTCCTTACTGGCACACCGCCTCGTGTCTACCCCCCTTCGGCGAACAACGAGAAGGCTGTCACATCGTTCGGTGTCTGACTCTGATACCATTATTCCCCTTCATCTCCGTTATTCCCCTTCATCCCCATTATTTCCCTTCATCCCCGATATGGTCACCTTATCTACTCCTAGATTTTTAAGAGTGAAAACTATCATCACAAACCAACAAGAGTTCTTTCAGCATGTTTTGTCCTCACTCTTATACATGGAAATTTTTTTCGAGGTCACCAACATAAAATTACTCAAAATAAAATATTTATGTTGAATTGAAAGATGTTTTGTCCGGTATTCACGTGTTTTGTCCTCACTATCATGTGAATTGAAAATAATGTTAGTGTACGAAGAACATAAAACGCGTACTTTTGTAACATGTTTTTCTATCGTTTGTCACATAAACTCAAACTTTTCAACAACGAACATAAATTTAAATTTTATTAAAACTACGAACTAAACATTCCTTTAATTAATTACTTAAATTTTAACTTAGAATAATAAATTAGAAGAACATTCCAATTTTTATGCTTGGATTCTCTTCGTATTGAATTCAAAGTGGGAATTTGTTTATTTAATTTAGGGCATCTGATGACGTGGAAAAGTTAGTTAATTATGTTCTAAATTTTATTTTTAAAAAAAAGCATTCATTAAAAATTGATTTAGAGAAAAATAGTGATGTTTTGTTTTTTAACCTTTGACAATGATATATGAGCTATTATGAAATATAAAAGTCACTAATTTAATAATAATAATAATAATAATAATAATAATTTTAAATTTCCTCGTCAGCAGGTACGACACAGCTTTATAAAAAAAATATAATTTGAATTTCGTTTCTGCTAATATTTTATATTTTTCTATTATATTATTCTATCTGAAGTCAATATGATAATCATTAATTCATCCAAATTTTCCTTAAAAAATGTTCTTCCAAAAAAAGAGCAGGGCCTTGTCGTTTTAACATTTGAAATTCGTTTGAATAAATAAATTTGTTTGTTAATAATTTTATAAAAAAATAAAAATCAACATTATTTGTGTAACGCTACATACCCAAGATTCAGATCATAATTTGAAATCTGGATTCGGTACTTATACGCCTCGATATTCCGCTACATTCCCTACACCGTTACATGATCACAAGCCACTGAATCTTTACGAGTCTTCTCTACAAAGAGAATTATGTTAAGAATTTTTCTCTTCATCTATGCAATAAAATTTCGTCGTTAAACCCCTTTAAAAAGTCTCACAACTTAGAAAAGAAAGAAAAATTAAATGTCGTCCATATCTGTTTATCTCGACGCTGCAATTCTCCTCTTCTTAGGAACTGGAGTCTCTGAAAGTCACCTAATCTTTGAACAACTCGGGATAGGATACTCTTCATGTCCTCTTCTATTTTTCAAATTACCCTAATCTTATCTTAGTTCTGGTTCATGCTTGTATAGAGATTTAAATCTATAAATCATTTTATAACTCTAATAAGGGTATCTAACATAACGAGAATACTAATTTTTCTTCTTGAGGGTATTTTCGTCATTGACTATGTAAATCTCTAACACGAAAATCATACTCTTGAACTAAACGTCCTAATCATGAATATTTATTTGATTATGATACGCTATAACATTATTATTTTTTAGTACAACAAATGGGATTCGCACGTGGTAAATTCTAATCTCAAAAGAAAAAACGCAGGTCAATTACAGCTAAGTTATAGTGGCGTGAATAAAACTTCTAACAACGTTAAAGTAATATAAGATTGAAAAAGACATTTTTTTTTTATGTTTAAATATGAAAAATTGCAAAAGTAAAACATGGGAGAAAATAAGAATTTTGTATTCAACAACGATTGACATTAACAGCCGCAAATCATGACTTCAATTTAGAAACAGTAAAATAAAGTTGTCCCCACTTAATGTCATCCAATTCAACTATGCTAACATTAATTGTTACTGTCATTGTCCCTAACTAATAATTTCATCGTTTTCGAACATACTAGGTTGATAGTTTAATCTCGACCGAATTAAAGAAAAAAAACTAAGCATAAAATCGATATTGCGAAAAAAAACGGTTTCATATGTTAATATGTTTCATAAGATAAGGTTAACGCGTTTTATAAAATAAGGTTAATATGTTTTTTTATTTCAATATCTAACACTAAAATCTTAAATTTATAATCTAACTAAAATATTTCTTATAAAACTGTGGAAACTTCTTCCTAATAGACACGCCTTAAAATCGTGAGGTTTACAGCGATACGTAACGGACTAAAGAGGACAATATATGTTAGTTGTAGTCTTAAGTTGTTACAGTCGGTATTAGAGTCGGTCACCAGATAGTGCGAAGTACTGGTTGGAGTAGGGTTAGACCCTCTCCATACTGATGTGGGGTAGCCCAAAAAGGAAAATCCAAAAACTTTGAGGGGAAGCTCGGAAGGAAAATCAAACTCATTTTAAAATTGAGGCTGACGACAAAAGATAATAAATTAAAGTGGACAATATTTGTTATGCTATGGACAATATCGGTTAACAAACGCTGACTTATTCAAACTCAAAATATATGTTTGTCAATTTGAACATAGTTCAACTAGTTAAGATATAGATAAAAAAAAATTAGAAGTTAATCTCGAACACTCTCGCGTATAGTTTGAACTAAAAAGTATAGCGGTCTAATTTAACTTTGTTTTTGGTCCAATCTTTAATCTTCCTAAGGGAAATTTTTTATTAATATCATTTTATTCGGTATAATTTTAAATATTTAAATTTAGTTCATATATTTTTAATAAATCTTAAAATTAGTCTCTACCCTTACTTTAAAATTAATTTTTATCTAAATTCATTGAATAATAATAATAATTTTCATGCAAATAATAGACGGAACTTAAACATATATTTCTAAAAAGATTGACTAATGAAATTTATATTTTATAGAAAAGTTAACAGTAATTCACTGTGACATTCGAGACATTCGAGTAAACAAGAGAGTACATGAATGAACCAAGACTATCTAAATGAGAGCGATCTGGAACAGATGATGACTAAGAAAAGTTAGAATTAAAAGTAACTATTTATACTAATAATGAACGATCTTGAGCAGAAGATGACTAAGAAAAGCAAGAATTAAAAGTCACTATTTATATTAATAAGGTACATCTTTCTTTTGGGTGCCTAAATCACCAAAACTACAGAATTAAAATGTTTTGTTTGAAGCAATCCTATGTTAAATGACCTTTTGATAGTTTTTCTTATTGGATGACAAAACATGTTAAAAAGACATGTTTTGGTTTGTGGGAATAGTCTTCACTCTTAGAAGTAAATAGTAAATAATGTGACAACGTCACTAGAGATATCGGAGTCATCTGGTGTCGTCGAATCTGAATTTTAAATTCTGATCCAAATCTTGAACATGTGACGTTATATTTGCGACGGTCAGCTATTTTAAATTTTATTAAAAGTAAATAAATTAAATTTTTAACCCAAAAAAATCTATGATCCCATTGTAGATTGCATAGACACAAAGGTCAATTTCCCAAAACAAAAGGGACCAAGACGCAATTTTGGAACTTTCCATGCCATTATTTATAACTTCCCCACTTCCCCTTCAAAACCCCATTCTTCATCTCTCTCTCTCTCTCTCTCTCATCCTTCATCCTTCATAGTTCTTATGGCCAAAGAAAACTCCACCAGTAACTCCCTCTGCCACGGCGGCGATCAGTCGCCGGAGGAGAGTGGCTGGACCATCTACTTCCAAGATTTCCTCAACACCAACACCAACCACCCTGTTGACTATCCTGCCTCCTCCTCTTCTCATCTGTCGCCGGATCAAACCTACTCCGTGGCTGACGCCGCCTCCTCCATCGCCGATCACAAACTACCCGGCGACAACGACCGAGCTGCCATGGATCCCAATTTGAGCTGCAAAGATCATATCAACCTTTTCAAGAGAAGGAAGATGATCAAAGCGTTGTTGGTTGAAGATGAAGCTTTGGAGGATACTGCTAGCTCTCCAGTTAACAGTCCAAAGGTGTGTCATTTTCTTTTCCATATAATTCAATTATGTATTAATTCCAATTTTAATGGTTAAAAATATGAATAAATGATTAAATTTCCCCGAACCCAAGTTTGAGTTAACAAATCTCGGGTTTTGTCTAACGGGTTTTCTTGGACTAAAAAATATGCAGGTTTGTGATTCAACTTTCTTCAGTAAAAACCCGAGACACAACAAGAATCAGATAAAGGTGAAATATCAGTATAGTATAGGGACTAAAATGATATTTTAATTTTATTTAAAAAAGAAAATAATGGAAGTGTTATTTTGGGCAGGTAAATGAGGGAAGAGAAATGGGTTTAGTTGGAATTGGAAGTGAGTACAAAGAGTTGAAGAAAAGAGGGCTTTGCTTGGTACCTTTGTCTATGGTGGTAAATTATTTGGCTCAATAATTTCTCTCTCTCTCTCTCTCTTCCTTTCTCTCTCTTCTTTATGTACATATTCATTGGATGAAGGAGCTATTGTGTATGATAGAATGTCCATGAGTTTGGTGTATCATTATTGTAATCAAATCAAGGCATTACAATATTTATGTTCTTATCATCTTCATCTCAATTAATTTGGTCAATTTTATCTTGATTTGAATCTTGGATATGGGTGTTACAAATAGTATTAGAGCGATGCGTCTCCTAATAAGATGTAGTTTGAGAACGAACCCAGGTGGAAGTTGGTGGGCATGTGACACTGGAGTAAAAGAAGGTACGTAAATGAACTAAGACCATATTTGAATGAAAGTAGATGTGAGAATAGGATGCTTAAAAGGGTTTAAAAGAATTGAAAGTTGCTATATATATATATATACCAACAAAGTGCACCTTCCGCTTTGGTGGCTTAATTATTGGACAGTTTTTACTCTTAGAAGCTCGGAGTAGGTAAGGTGACTGATCCTTATCCGAATTCTGGATATAGGGTGTTACAAATGAAAAAATAAACACTGGCATTGAAAAGTTATATTAATCCAGAGACATTCACGTTCTCGTTCTCGTGCTTCGGAATTGGAATCCAAACTCAACATTTCAAAATTGGAATCTAAATTCAACATTTAATGACACTGACATTCACCAATGACATGGTCACTCATTATATGTACTTATTTTTAATTTCTTCTACGAGTAAATATTATCTATATAGACCAACACAAATATTTTTAGCGTTTTTTGTCATCACTCATATGCTTATTAGAAAATTTATAAAATGCCACTCAAAACAGAGTTACTCCAAACCAAGCGGATTTAATTTTGAAATTTTTATGATTGAGCTACCAAAAAAGAGCATGCACCTTGCTAGCGTAGAAAATGACTTTTAATTCTTTTTAAGCATTTTTTTAGTCATTTTATCCTTTGAATCGTTTTTATTCAGATATGATCTTAATTCATTCATGTATCCCTTCTTTACTCAGGTGTCACATTAAAACATATATATTTTTAATAAACCGTCATGATCTTCAAAGTATACACTTTACACGTTTTTAAACTCTTTTTTTTTTCACCGTTCAACAAGAAAAGTATAACTCATCTAGAGGATTCAACTTTGTTTTAAATTTCTTTAGAGAATAAAGGGCGTCCATAGATTTAGTTTAGTCGGGTTGATGCATTTTTTTAGATTCAACCCAATCGTTCACGTTGCAAGGTTAATATAAACTATTTGAAGGGCTCAAATAAAGAATAATTTTGTTTATATTTAAATTTTAAATTTTAAATTTTAAACTAGAGTTGTGTTCTTAGAATAGAAAATATGAAGCAATTAAAAAATTGCCAAAAAAAATTACATATTTATAAAAGTAGAACTCATATTTAATACAAAATAGGGTGCAGGCAGCAATTTTGTAGAATAGGAGGACTGAAAGAATAAATTTTGTTGAAGATTCCTTCCAATTTGATTATTTTTTATTCCATAATAGGTCCAACAATTTTTCTTTATTTAAATAATGGACTTGAGAAATTTCTAAAAGAATATTTTGTTTTTGTATTTTAATATGAAAAAAAAGGAGGAAGTTACTTTATAAAGTTAATGTTTTTCAAAAAAAGAAAAAGTATCTTAAATAACAATACAATTTTTTAGAATTAAAGGAAAAGCATGTAAACAAAGTAATATCTATTTAAAATGCTAAAAAAATAAGTATAAAGAATTAAGGTTTAGTCTTTACGCTCTACGTGCAAGAATCTTATGTATTGCAGGGTCGGTGTGCATGAAAGTGATGCATGTCTAGTAAGACATAAAAAGTATAAAACCGATACTCGACTAATGGGTTCGATATACATGGAACTATGTGTTACTAAGTGATTCCACATCAGTTGAAGAGAGGAAAAAAACATTTCTTATAAAGGTGTGTGAGGCTGACGGCAATACGTAACGGATCAAACCAAACAATATTTGTTAGCGGTGGGCTTGGGCTATTACAAATTGTATCACAGCCAGACATCGGGCGGTGTGCCAGCGAGGATGTTGAGCCTCTAATGGAGTGGATTGTGAGATCCCACATCGATTGGAGAGGGAAACGAAGTATTTCTTACAAGGGTGCGGAAATCTCTTCCTAACATATACGTTTTAAAACCATGAGGCTGACAACGATATGTAACGGGCCAAAACAGACAATATCTACTAGCGGTGAGCTTGGACTGTTACATGCATGACCTCGGAAAAAGAAAAGAAGTAGAACACAAGATCAACTTTTAGGTCTCATCATAGTCATATTAGTTTAAGTCATGATTGCGTGTGTATGCATTTTCTGACACCAACGATTGAGTCACTTATTTAAATTTTGTTTTAATAAAAATAAGGTGTTTTATTTATTTTGAAATATTTAATTAAGATAAAATTACTTTTAAAAATTATTAAAATAAATAAATAATCAAAAAATTATTATAAGATGAAATGAAAATAATATATACGTATGCATCATAAGCAACAATTTATATTTTAAAATTAACAATAAATTCGAGTGGGTTCGGTCCAACTAATCTATTTTGAGAGAAATTCATGAATCAATTTAATCAATAAAGTTTTCATTTATTTGAATTCAACCCGTTCAAATAAATTTATAATCTATCTTAAATTGTATGGGTTGGGTTGATCGAATTTTTTGAACACCCATATTAATCAACTGAACTATGCTCAAGTTGAACAATAGGTTGCTTTCATTTATACACAATGTGGTATTTTAATTAAAAGAAAAAAAGTAAAATTCTTGATAAATTAAAAATATAATTATTCTTAATAATTTATACCTTATCCAACTTCCATTTAAAAAATAATATGAGTCCCAATAAGATGTGGAAGAATTTATATAATATTGGTAGTGGGATTTTCTTATTATCTAATTAAAGATAAATTGATAATACACATTACTTAGTCTATTAATTAAAGCTTACTTCCTATTTTTGTTCTTGTTTTACTTAATTAAGTATTAAACCACTCAAAATCATTGACTTTAATATATTTTGAGTTAGAGAGAGAGAGAATTGGCCATTTTGGAGAAATTAATAAATAATTATTTTGATTTATTTGGAAAGATTTATTCTTTGGGCTCCATTTAGTTCGAAAATTGGGATACGGTGTTATCTTGGAGAGACTCTATCGATCGACGTCTTACTTGTTCTTTAAGATAGCATGAATTTATCACGAGAGTAGGGGTCGTTGTCGTTGATGTCGTGTTTGGAGTAACCTTCAGCTTCGTGGGTCGATTGCTCATTCCCTTTCGTCTACCCGCTGTGTAGTTTCGACAAATGTGGTTGCTCGTTGCTCCACGTAGTTGGGAGTAGGTTTGGTTTTCTTCATATTTTGGTATTATTGTTATGGGTTTGTTACATGTTTTGCTTAGCTCGATTTGTGGGCTCTGATTGTCGCTGTTTGAACTAGTTTTCCTTGTATCTTGACCTCGGGCGGTGAAATCTTTGAAAAGAAAAAGAAATTTTAGAACCGAAACTATTATAAATAGTATAATATTCTCGACCAAATAAATAAATTTGTTTCTATAACCAAATCAATTAATAAGTGTTTATTTTCAATTACTTTTTTTTTTATTTAATCAAGTTTTTGTATAATAATTATAAGGTTGGTGATCATTGAAAACTACAAAAGTAAATGATAAAAAAACACATTATATTCCTTCATATTTAAATAATGTAAAAATATCATTAAAATATATTTTATAACTATTTAATTGAGCACTAATTCATAGGCCACCTAAAAAATTTATTATTCAATTTATGTCTAAATAATAAGAATTATGATGGGACGGTTTCAATGAGTCACACGTAGAGATGTTCATTCCTACGAGACTCTGTCCTAATCGAGGTGGAGAATTTTAATTTAATTAAAAAATGGAGGGAGTGAATGAGAGGGAAAAACTGTTTGTAAACTAGGATAGGAATGGAAAACTCCCGAACGATGTATTTAAACAGTTTTTGACACCCGAAAAAATGTATAGGAATTATGTAGCCATAATTCACATACTTATTATGTTATAGATGAATAAAAATTTGTGTTGTATCATAAATTATGCCTATGATTATAAACTATGGAGACCTCATGGATATTTGTGTGTCACGTGCATTAAGATACTTTTCTATGATGTTGAGTACATACGCGTATATTACAACTTATGATTTACGACATTTATGTTTGTCTTGATCTTATGCGGGTTCTTTATCTCTATGGTGTTTGGCAACAGCTCGTTAGCGAGTGTTAGTCTGATGATCCAGACCCAGGGGGTGTGCGAGCCTGCCTGGTGAACCCATGCCCTTACTCGTAGGTCATGTGTAGAGAAATACTACACATCCAACTTTGTCCGGACTAGAAAGTTGTCTAAAGCCATGTTATGACGTTTTAAAAGGATAGGTCCCACCATGTTGCATGCGTTTGCATTTTCCGACCTCAATAGTGGGGTTATAAGTATTTCATAAAATACTCAAGTCATGTATTACTCTCTCATCTCATGTAAAGATAAGGCACACTTGTACGGATGACGACTGCGTCATAATGAAGACTATAAAACCAATGTTAAGGTAGATACATTTATATCTATTTTGTAGTCTTTAGGTTAGAGGAAGACATTATTTTATTCTTTTCTTTGTTTTATTTAAATTTCACGTTATGTATTTTTAGTTGTTTTGTTTTTAATTTTTTGATAGGAACATTTAAGTTCATGTCATCCTTTTTAAAATATTTTAAATAAATGTTTCCACATTTACATATATGTAGCGGTTCTATTTCGGTATAAAAATAGCATCTCTTCCTTCAAGCTAAGATAACAGAAGCAGCAACAAATGCTCCAATGGAGCCAATGCTGCATGGGATGATCGAATATCCAAGACTCGGAGGTGGTGATATCGGAGCTGCAGGGCTGATCTCAACCGTCCTCGGTGGCGGAGGTGGAGCCTCTTGCCCAGAAGGCGCAGGAGATGGGCTGATCTCAACCGTGCTCGGTGGCGGAGACGGGGTGGTTTCCTCAGCAGGTGGCGAAGACGGGTTGGTTTCATTAGACCCTGATGGCGAAGGAGAAGGCGCCCAAGTTTGATCATTTGGTGGCGCAGGAGACGGAGCTGAGGCTGGAGGAGGCAAAGTGGTTGAATTGGTTCTATCAGCCAAAACAACCACCACCAGCTTCTCATTTTTGAGGCAATTGTCTTTGTTTCCACTGATAAAATAGTACGCCCCTGATTTGTCAAACTGGAAAACAGTATGGCCATCGGAGTATTGTTTGATTGGCGCTTGGATGCTGCAATTGGCGTAGGCATCTTGGGTTACTTGAAGCACTGAGTCTTGATCAGCGGCATAGTTGAAAACTGCATGCAGATTATGATAAGGGCCGTTACATAACATGATATTAGATATTGTGAGATCTTATATCGGTTAGAGAGGAGAACGAAACACCGTTTATAAGGGTGTGGAAACCTCTCCTCCTCACTAGGAGAAGGGTTTTAAAAAACTTTGAGAGAAAGCTCGAAAGGAAAAGCTCAAAGAGGACAATATTTGCTAGTGGTGGGTCTGGGCGGTTACAAATGGTATCAGAACTAGACACCGGGCGATGTGTCAGCGAGGAGACTGAGCCATAGAGGGGGTAGACATGAGGCGATGTGCCAGTAAGGACGTAGGGCCCCGAAGGAGAATGGATTGTGAGATCCCACGTCGGTTGGGGAGGAGAACGAAACACATTTTGTAATGGTGTGGAAACCTCTCACTAGCAGACTCGTTTTAAAAACCTCGAGAGAAAGCCCGAAAGGGAAAGTTCAAAGAGGACAATATCTACTAACGGTGGGTCTGGGCCGTTACAAATGGTATCAGAGCAAGACACCGGGCGATGTGCCAGGGAGGAGGTTGAGCTCTGAAGGGGGTAGACACGAGGCAACAGCCAGGACGCTGGCCTCGAAGGGCAGTGGATTTGGTAGGGGTCCCACATCGATTAGGGAAAGGAACGAGTACCAGTGAAGACGCTGGGCCCCAAAGGAAAGTGGATTGTGAGATCCCACATCGATTGGAGAGGAGAACGAAACACCCTTTATAAGGGTGTGGAAATCTCTCCCTGCTAAAAGGGTTTTTAAAAAGAGAAAGTCCAAGAGAAAAACTCAAATACTTGAAGAGATAGCTATGAAATTTGGACATACCTAAAGAGTCTCCAATTTGAAACCTGTTAGCTTCTGCCCATTGATTATAGCTTTGAGCCATTGAAACTCCCCAGCCCTTAGCTCCTCCAACTATGAACTGAGTGCCTTCACTTTTCTGCAACGACAACGCCATTACTGCCCACATCAAACCTCCCATTGCAAACCCTAATTTGGCCATTTGAGATCGCTAAATGGAGAGTAAATTTGTTGTCTTGAATGGGGTTTTTTGAATGGATTGAATGGGTTTTTGTAGGGTTTGTTGAAGGATGAGAGCCAGGTTTTGATACTCAAATTGATGATCTGTTTGGTTTAGATTTCTTGATTTCAAATGGGTTTATGCTTTGCGTTAGTATTTTTTTTTTTTTTTTTTTTTTGAGAATATTCATATCTTGTGGTTTGGATTTGAAGGGGAAAAGATATAAAATTATTCTCTATTGACCTTCCTTCCTTCTTCAACCCTATACTTTTTCTTTAAGACTCATTCATATTGGATCTTCTTCTTGTTTCTTCCATTGATATCTAGTTCTTGTAACTTGCCTTGGCTTGGTTTTTTAAAAGTATTATGCTTGTCCACAGCGTGTTGTCCGTGGCCGCATAACCGTTGCATGCCAAACCCCTTGTATTGTATCACTTTAATGTTTTACTTTATCGCTTTCATACTATATAGTTTCTTATTAAATGTATTATAAAGGAATGCGACTAGTCATCAATTCTTCTTACTCGAAGTTATATCATATCTAAGTTGGTGTGTTGTCTTCTTTGCTTATAGCCTATTAACATTATTTCTCTCAATCTTGCTTTCAAACTTCTCTTTTTTAAATCACTCTCTACTCTATTTTTTAGAACTTTCTCAAAGTGGGTCTCGCACAATCGTTTTATAATGCATCTAATAATCATAAGAGCGACAACAATACTTCATTTTTACATATATATATGATATCTTCATCAATCACTCACTCGCCCTAATTTTGTCTAATTTTGTCTATAATTAAAATTTCACAACCTTGTCATAGAGAAAAAAAAAGAAATTATCAAATCCAATTTTGCTTTTTATTAAAGAAAAAACCAAACGAAAAACAAACGGGAATGCTCCCCGGCAACAAAATTCTGTCTATTAAAATGCTCACATATATCCAGACATCATCACCATTGTTCCTAAACAAACTCTAGAAAATATCAATGCCTTCATGTCTCAACCAAGAACAAGAACAAGAAAAGGTTTGTCAGATCAATCTTCTTTCTATTTCTGGGAATGATGTGAATCCAAGCTAAATGCAGGGCATGAAAATAATAAAACAAGAAGAGCAGCTCAAGAACCTGCAGAGAGGGATTTTACATAATCGACACCCCCACACGCTATCGTTGCATCGGTTGTTGTCTAAAATATATACTAGTTGTTGCTCATGATGCTTTGATGTAACATTCTTCCCCACAATTAATAAGTGTATTAGGATACAGTTATCTCCTCAACATTCATTTCCTCAACCAATTGGACTTTTGGTTCTAAATCAATGAACTGATTGGACTTACTAGCTAGATGTGAAATGCTAACTCTTCCCTGACGCTGGATGTACTCAGCAACTGCTTGCATTTCTTCCTTTGATATGTATATATATTTCCCTCTATCATCCATAACACCAGAAAGTCGACCTATAAATTTAATGTGTTTTTTCAATCAGCATCGTACTTGATGTTACACGTGATATCATCATCTTAATCAAAAGTTCCACAACGATAAGAGCTTAAAAGAAATCGTGACAAATGAATCCATGATGAAATGCATTTGACAAGAGAGAGAAGAATGAAAAGAGTCGTACCCATACTCTCCAGGGAGGTGATCCGATTAATACATTCCTGCATTGTTGAAATATACTATGACATGAATATAAGGGTAATATTTGCATAAAAGCAATGCACTGAGAACAAAACAAACACAATAATTGAAAGCCACAGTCAAAGAACAGAAAACCATTCTTCTTGATACTCGTTCATTCTGATTTATTTCGTTTTCGTTTTCGTTTTCTTTTTTTTTCCTTTTTTTTTTAAAGAAAAAAAAACAACTACGATCACAACTAAATCTTGAATGCATACAACAATCATTATAGGGTTACCTGAGTTCTGAGTTTAAATTCTGCCGCAAGATCTTCCAATGGGACACATTTATGACACTGTAAAGTAATGTAAAAAGGTTTTCAGAAATAGAGCCTCGAGGAAAGCATAAATTAAACAGCTTTAACTAAGAACAGTCAGGCTTAGTCATCCACGGGCAGATCTTACTCCCAACCTACACTAAAATATGCATACGAACTGTGACAGACCAAGCCCATCGCTAGCAGATATTGTCCTATTTGAGTTTTCCCCTTCAGGCTTCTCCTCAAGGTTTTAAAACGCGTTTGCTAGAGAGAGATTTCCACACCCTTATAAAAAATGTTTCGTTCTCCTCTCCAACTGATGTGATGTGAGATCTCACATGAACACAATATAATTCTCATAGGGAAAGACTGCACATCTCATAACAATATGACAGACTTCACCTTTATATAGTCCACAAAAGCAGAGACCAAATCTTGATTTCCACCTTCCACTTCAGCTTCAGTTGTACCTTCAGCATCAACTGAAAAATCCCCTTTCCACTTCTCAAACTCAAGTGCAGCAGCTTCTTCCTCCTTGGCCTTCCGTGCCTTGGCTTCTTCTTCCTAATCAAAGAAAGGTGACCATTCAACCACAGAATTTCCAGCCTACTTCGCACTTTTCTATATCCAGAGTTCTCAACAGAAAAGGTGATTGATTAACTAACCAGTAATCGTTCCTGTTCCTCACGCTCCTCATCTTTCTTCCTCCGCATTTCTTCATAACGGTCCTTTTTTGTCACCCTTGAGTCACGGGAAGCTTGTTCAGCCTTCAAAACGAGAACTTTTGACTTATATACAGTTAACCAGTAGAGTATAAAAGAGAACAAAATGAAAGAAAATATGCTGAATAGTGGAACAATATATATATTGACCTGTATTTTCACAAATACAGTGGAACAATATATATTTGGCCATAAGAGTATAAGAGTCACACAGCAAAGCTAAGAACCTATGACATCTGCATTTTTTCATGTATAGTGGAACAATATATATTGTCTTGTATTTTCAACACGCACAGATGCAGTTGATAACAATTTAAACTTTCGATGTCAACATTTTCTAGGAAAATAGACATCAAACTGGTTCTCCTAATGTTATACTCCTTTACCTATAAATATGTCAAAACTTCATATAAGCTACCTGTCTTTGTGCCTCACGCTCTTGTCGCTTCTTTTCTTTCTTCTTCAATACTCTTCCATCATGGTATTCATCCGCAGCGATTTCATCATCACTTCCATCAGCACTTTCTGTCAAAAATCATTGCGAATAATTGTCAGAGTTGTGAGTTGTCATATTCAATATAATAAAATCCTGATTAAAACAATCACATATTGGTTGTTCCAAGCATTTCCAAACTTCATCCACATTGGCTACTTATTAATAATTAAAAAAATTGTCCATATTCCAGTGCTTTTTGCTCAATACACTAATAATGAGGGGTCAACTGCCTTCAACTTCTCACTCTCCAACTTCTTCAATACTTGGTAAAGATTGACAAGCTCATACTAAACGTGTGCACTGGATGTCTAGAATAGAAAACCTTAATAAAGTATCCAAGCAACTGCAGAATGTTACGTTAAACATACTACATAAGAGTAATAGTTTAGGTTGGCAAGACAGTTAGGTAGGTAATCTCCCTTCAGCTATTTGTTATCCCGGATTGTATGCCATTTCTCTTGAGTACATTCTTCAGTCTTGTTTTTACCAGAGAATTTCAACATCGGAATCTAAAATTTAGAAGGAATCTGGAAGAGAGCAATTCATTAAGGTTGTTAACAATCTAAGCTTTCGATGTCAACATTTTCGATGGCCAATTCATTGCCTATTGTTGGAAATGGAACACCAGGTATAAGGGGGTGTGGTAGTCTTCATTGCTTCTAGCTATTTTTCTTGTAGCTCCATTTTGCAATCCGTGCAATATAGAATGAATTCTTTAAGGTCATGACCTATCTAAATTACTTGGAATTCAAAAATCCTGAAGTAAAGTTCATTTATTGTAACAACCCGAGGCCACCGCTAACAGAAATTGTCCGCTTTGGCTCATTACGTATTGTCATCAGCCTCACGATTTTAAAACGCGTCTACTAGAGAGAGATTTCCGTACCCTTACAAAGAATGCTTCGTTCCCCTCACAAACCAATGTGAGATCTCATATTTATATCTGTGAACTCTTGTTCCTAGGAGGTTAAATACCAAAAACAAATTCAGATGAGGCATGCAATCATGTACACTTCGTATTTCAATTCATCAACTAATTAGAGAGCTGCTTTGTGAATCAAGGTTGGACATACCTGCCCCATACTCCCCTGGCAATTGATTTACAGATAAACATAACAGACTAAAAAAATTGAAATTAAACCAAAAAAGATATTGACGGGAGCGAAAATTGACATCGAAAGCTAATAGGTACGCAAACCTTCCAGAGATGCCCCCGCGTTCGAGGAACTAGCAGCCGAAGCAGGTCTCCGACGCATACGACGGCCACCACCAGCGGCGCGAACCGCAGTTTCCCTCTGAGGAACCTGAACAAATTCCCACAACCAAGTGAAAACCCCAAAACACCTACTTCGAAGCAGATTGATAACCGCAGCAATGCCATTCAATACAAAACAAATAAATGAACAATCAAAGAACTCATAACGAGCCTCCAAAAGCACACCTGATCCTCATCTTCATGTGCATGACCAGAGCGAGAATCCTGATAGCGCCGCCACAGAAACAGAGGAACCAATGCAGCAACAAGCAGCATTGACAGAACTGCCAGAAGAACTTCTTCCATATTCCAACTTCTCTACACCTATCACCAAAAAAATTCATCGTGTAACTCGATTAATCGCTTGAAAAATCGCAAACGAAACATCTTCTGAAAGATCTAACTTCTAGAATAGAACAATTACATATGAAAACGACATCAAAGGCGTTGGCGAGCATACCTTGCGAAGAGGAATTAGAAATTGGTGCTTGGGAACTGAAGATCGCCGAGGAGAATGAACAAAGAACGCGAACGAAACAGTAATGAAGAAGAAGTCGGAGGTGCGGCGAATACGACGCCGTTAAGAGCTTTCTGCAAGTCTTCTATATATCAAAAACCGGGCCGAACCGTGTTTCCTCCGGTCGGATAAGGTTTTCTGACTATAGCCTTATGAAAATGCCCTGCGTTGAAGCCGTATTTTCAGATATGCCATGCTGACCTAAACTTTTTATATATATTACAAATTTAGTAAGAAAATTAGAATTTACTTTATTTGATTTTAAATGTTAGAATTTTATCTACAAATAAAATGTTTAAATATAAAATTATATTTAAATACAAATAATATATTTTAAATGTTTAAAATATAAAATTAGACATTTTATATATTATAGGGAACTAATGAGGATCACCCATTTACTTTTAATTGTGAATTGTCTCGATTGATAGGATTCGCATTACATGAGATGCAGATGATATGTAGGGTCATCATGTTATTATGTGGGGTTTGTTAGGGGTCTCCAACTATCCTCTAGCAGTAAACTTGTCTCAATTAATAGATCGTAGTAGTCGGAAGGCATAAGGGTTGTTCCCTTATGATTATACAACAAGGAGACTAATCTTGATTAACAAGGTCTTAAATATGTTATGTTGGAACGATTAAGGAAACTATGTGTTGAAACGATTAAAGAAACGCTTCTCACCTAGGTGAAACTAATAATTAAGATGAGATGAAATCGCTCTTGGGAACCTGGTGGTTGGTTTGGCCATCGGTTCCGGTGCGATGTTTGGGTTGTAGAGGAATGCACCAAAGCCATTCAACATTGCATCCATAGCAAGTCATTCACCTTAAAATAAGAAGGTTAAAAAAAAAGGATAAATTAATAAAAATAATACACTAATTTTTGTTTTTTCTTTTTTTTTTTTTAAATTTTGTGTTTACTTCTTTTAAAATAATTTGTATTTAATTATTGAACATAAAATTCATAAATCGAAGCTAGAAATATTTATACAAGTGCAATCTCTTTCTTTATTTCTTTATTCATCCGAAATGATAATTATTAATTTGCTATTTCATAATTACAAAATATCCAAGGGAAAAAACGGTACATTCATTCAGCTGTCTGTAGCAGAAAGAATGAAATGTACGTAATTAATACTAAACCATCCAGGAGGGGCATACGAAGACACCACAAATCCAGCAATAATAGGAAGTCGTCGACATATCGGAGCCACCTAAAAGCCACCGCGCAGGTGGAGGACAAGGCGGAGGGTGGACTTCTGAAATGTTGTAATCAGCCGAAGTCCGACCATCCTCCAATTGTTTACCAGCAAAGATCAGTCTCTGTTGATCCAGAGATATTCCCTCTGTCTTGAGTCTTCATCTTCGCATTGTCAATCGTGTCTGAGCTTTCAACTTCGAATGTGATCGTCTTCCTCGTCATTGTCTTCACGAAAATCTGCATCCCACCACGCAGTCGAAGCACCAAATGCAGAGTTGATTCCTTTTGGATGTTGTAATCTGCTAGAGTTCTGCCATCTTCAAGCTGCTTACCCGCGAAGATCAATCGCTGTTGGTCGGGTGGGATGCCTTCCTTATCTTGTATCTTCGCCTTCACATTGTCGATAGTGTCTGAACTTTCTACTTCCAGGGTGATCGTCTTGCCCGTCAACGTCTTCACAAAAATCTGCATACCACCACGCAGTCGGAGCACAAGGTGCAATGTTGATTCCTTTTGGATGTTGTAGTCCGCTAGAGTCCTACCGTCTTCCAGTTGCTTACCAGCAAAGATCAGTCTCTGTTGGTCAGGTGGGATGCCCTCCTTGTCTTGAATCTTTGCCTTCACGTTGACGTTGTCGATGGTGTCTGAACTTTCTACTTCCAAGGTGATCGTTTTGCCCGTCAACGTCTTCACAAAAATCTGCATTCCACCGCGCAGTCTGAGCACAAGGTGCAATGTTGACTCCTTTTGGATGTTGTAGTCTGCTAGTGTCCTACCGTCTTCCAGCTGCTTACCAGCAAAGATCAATCTCTGTTGGTCAGGTGGGATGCCCTCCTTGTCTTGAATCTTCGCCTTCACATTGTCGATAGTGTCTGAACTTTCTACTTCCAAGGTGATCGTTTTGCCCGTCAACGTCTTCACAAAAATCTGCATTCCACCGCGCAGTCTGAGCACAAGGTGCAATGTTGACTCCTTTTGGATGTTGTAGTCTGCTAGTGTCCTACCGTCTTCCAGCTGCTTACCAGCAAAGATCAATCTCTGTTGGTCAGGTGGGATGCCCTCCTTGTCTTGAATCTTTGCCTTCACGTTGTCGATGGTGTCTGAACTTTCTACTTCCAAGGTGATCGTTTTGCCCGTCAACGTCTTCACAAAAATCTGCATTCCACCGCGCAGTCTGAGCACAAGGTGCAATGTTGACTCCTTTTGGATGTTGTAGTCTGCTAGTGTCCTACCGTCTTCCAGCTGCTTACCAGCAAAGATCAATCTCTGTTGGTCAGGTGGGATGCCCTCCTTGTCTTGAATCTTCGCCTTCACGTTGTCGATGGTGTCTGAACTCTCTACTTCCAGGGTAATCGTCTTACCCGTCAACGTCTTCACAAAGATCTGCATTCCACCACGCAGCCGCAGCACAAGGTGCAATGTCGATTCCTTTTGGATATTGTAGTCTGCTAGTGTCCTACCGTCTTCCAGTTGCTTACCAGCAAAGATCAATCGCTGTTGGTCAGGTGGGATGCCCTCCTTGTCTTGAATCTTCGCCTTCACGTTGTCGATGGTGTCTGAACTCTCTACTTCCAGGGTGATCGTCTTGCCCGTCAACGTCTTCACAAAAATCTGCATTCCACCACGCAGTCGGAGGACAAGGTGCAACGTTGATTCTTTTTGGATGTTGTAGTCTGCTAGCGTCCTACCGTCTTCCAGCTGCTTACCAGCAAAGATCAATCTCTGTTGGTCAGGTGGGATACCCTCTTTGTCTTGAATCTTTGCTTTCACATTGTCAATGGTGTCTGAACTTTCAACTTCCAATGTGATCGTCTTGCCCGTCAACGTCTTTACAAAAATCTGCATTCCACCGCGCAGTCGGAGGACAAGGTGCAATGTCGATTCCTTTTGGATGTTGTAGTCTGCTAGAGTCCTACCGTCTTCAAGTTGCTTACCAGCAAAAATCAACCTCTGTTGGTCTGGTGGAATGCCTTCCTTGTCTTGAATCTTTGCTTTCACGTTGTCAATAGTGTCTGAACTTTCTACTTCCAAAGTGATCGTCTTGCCCGTCAACGTCTTTACAAAAATCTGCATTCCACCGCGCAATCGAAGCACCAAATGCAAAGTCGATTCCTTTTGAATGTTATAATCTGCCAGAGTCCTACCATCTTCAAGTTGCTTACCAGCAAAAATAAGTCTCTGTTGATCAGGGGGGATACCCTCCTTGTCTTGGATCTTAGCCTTGACATTGTCAATCGTATCAGAACTTTCCACCTCAAGAGTGATGGTTTTGCCAGTAAGGGTCTTCACAAATATTTGCATCCCACCGCGAAGTCTAAGCACTAAATGGAGTGTAGATTCTTTCTGGATATTGTAATCGGCAAGCGTTCGACCGTCCTCGAGCTGCTTACCAGCAAAGATAAGCCTCTGTTGGTCGGGCGGAATTCCCTCTTTATCTTGAATCTTTGCCTTTACATTGTCAATTGTATCTGTGCTTTCCACCTCTAGGGTGATCGTTTTCCCGGTGAGAGTTTTAACAAAGATTTGCATCTGTGAAGACACTACTGATAAGAAGAGTTGGATCAAAATCGTTGAAAACTAAGCCTCACTAAGGTAACATGAACATAAAGAGCTCAGGAACTAATCCATTAACGAATAATGCACTCAAAAAGATGAATTCAAGTAACTCATGTGCAGAACCGAGCCAGAAATTTCAGTTTTTCTTTCGATTCTGAAAATCTAGGGACAAATCGGAGAGAAACTTCAAAATAAACAAATAAAAGCAGAAATTAAAATTCAAGTTCTTACTTCCAAAGCTGTAAATTGAGAAAAATCTCCGTAAGATTTTATCGAGGCTCTAAACTGGAGAAAAGGAAACCACTCGAACATGCGTGACGAATTGAAACGAATGTAAACTCAATCATTTCTTGGAGAAAGATCAAAGATTTCGAGAAAACGAAGAAACTCCAATAAACTCAAAATCAACCAACAATAACATCTACAAATTAACAGAGAGGGCAAAAGAACTGCAAGGGCAACAGGATCAAAATCGAATAACGAAACAGAACAAAGCAAATAATTGAACAAACCAAACTTCGAACATATTTCGAAACGAAGAAAATAAGAGAAGGAAACAAAAAGAGCGAGACATACCTTGAGCTCAAGAAAGAGCGCGACAAAAATGGAAACAATCTGGAAGACGAGGGATTAGGGACTAGGAGGGGATGAATTTATAGGTGTCGATCGCGAAATTTGAGGGATGGGTTCGGAGGAAGAAACGAAATTTAATGGCGGTTCTTGGTTTGCAAGCCAGGATTAGAACTGCCTCCCTTCGGTCCTATGAGTGCCTTATTTTGGGACGCTCGCTGCTGGCCATTCCGTCGTACGCGCTAACGCTTGACCTTCTTCTTTTTTTTTTTTTTGTTTAAAAAATATTCTTACATTTTTAATAATATGCGAAAGCTATTTTTTTTAATAATATTATATTTAAAAAATACTTATAAAATTTTAAAATATTGGTTCACATTATTTTTTTTAACGTAATACAAAGTAAATTTTGTTTGAAGGTATTTTTTAAGAATTTGTTTTTTACCTCTCAAAATTTAGAGGTATTTTTTAGTCTCCCCTGATGCCGTCTATGTAGCCCTCGAACGACCTCCACTTAATCGAGACTCAACTCCTTTCTTTATAGCTCTCGAACAAAGTGGACAATATCATTTTTTACTACTCCTTTGAGGCTAGCAATTTATTTGTTCGACACTTGAAGATTCGATTAACATGGCTAAATTAAAGGCATGACTCTATATGTTAAGAATCTTCAATCATTTTGACTACACTGTCGAGATTAACAACTTATTTGTTTTACATCTAAGGACTTGATTAGCATGGTTAAGTTAAGGGCATGACTCGGATACCATGTTAAGAATCACAAACCTCCATAATAGTATGATATTGTCCACTTGAACATTACCTCTCATGACTTTGTTTATGTTTATTGTACTAAAGAGTTCATACTAATAGAAATGTATCATTGATCGTCTCCTTGGTTAGCCAATATGAAACTCTCTCACAACAATCATCAACATAAATTACACATAAATTCATGTTTCTTTTTCCACCTCTTGGTCACTAAAACTTTACTCCACCAAAATTTTTCTATACTAACTTTAATTTTATCGATTTCAAATCAAAATTGTCTATTCTGTCAATGAAAGCTACAATTGATGTTGAGCTCTCTTCGAAAATTACCGAATATCATTGACGTCGAGCTCTCCTAAAAAAAATTACCTCTTTATTTTTATACGCGATCTCCGAGTTTAGAATCATGGTTGGGAGAAAGATGTATATATTTTGAGGATGATATCAATCTCATAAATAAAATATTGGTCATTTTGCAAAATGATCCTTGTATTTTGTAATAATTTTCTCCCATTTCCCATTTTTTGATTTCGACCCATATACGGGCTGCAAGGCCCAAAACTTTTAATTATGGGCCACGAAGACGATTTGGGTCGTCTAAGCCCATAGTTCACCAGTCATAACACTGTTCTTCACTTGTCTAGCGGCAACCAGCACAGCGTCTGGTAAAACTTTTCTTCGAGCTCAGTTCAGAATTCGGATCAATCATGCCTCCTGCCGGTCCTCGATCTGGTGATGCAATCTTCGCTAGCGTTGAGCGAGTGGTAAGCTTCTCAACTTCAAATCTCTATGTTGTTTTCTTTGTTCCTGCTGTTTGGTTTGTGAGGAATTTTGAGAACATGGGAGGGAGGGAAGAGGTGAGAAATTTGATCAGATGTATTTAAAATGATCAATTTGTTTTTGATCTGGATGTGTGTTTTTAGGTCTTGATTTCATTTCTGTCTTTGGATTATCTTCTATTAATGAGAAGCTAAAGTTTAAATTGATGTAGAATGCCGAGCTGTTTACCTTGACTTATGGAGCGACTGTTCGTCAGTTGCTCACAGATCTGGAGGAGGTCGAAGAAGTTAACAAACAGCTCGATCAGATGTAATCTTACTCCACTTCACTTGCTCTTTGATCAATCTTTCTTTTCAGAACATAGAATTCTGCATTTTTTCCAGAGCTGACTTATTTTTTGTTTGAATGATCGATGGGTCTGAATTAGCAGTTTAGTTTTTGTCTTTGTTTTATGATTTATTTGGTTTTTCATTGGCTCTCATCTTTGTATAACCTCACGGGAAGCCGAAGGCAATTGAAGAATGTGTACGGAAATTTATACCTCTGTGGTATACAAAGCGTTCTAACGTAACCTGAAATGAATTGCATTATGCAAATTTCCTTACATTCCTTCCATAGGAGTCTTGCAGAAGCTTAATGCTTCTTACTATTATGAAATGTGCTCGAATTTTAGTACGAGAGTTTAAATGTGCATGAGAACCACTATGGATTGACCTAATCTATTGGTGCATGTGAAAAAACAAAAAGGGATTTTGGGAGAATGAGTTCAAACTCTTTAGTGGCCACCTATCTAAAATAAGATAGTACATATTTTTTTCATAATTGAATGTTGTAGTGTCAGATAATTATCCTATGAAAATTAAATAGTATGCATGGGAATGATACTCCTATTTAGTTGGGTGTTTTTATTTATTAATGTTTTTTTGTTGTATTCTGTGCTTTTATCTTCCGTAAGAAAGTCGGGTTTTTATTAAAAATAAATAGTGTGCATGACGAGTACATACTAAGCATATTATTTTCTCAATACACTCTTTTGTGCGCAAACTTAATCTCCTTGTGCCAACACATTAGATTCAGTGGTATGATTGTTTCTTCAATTACTTTTCAGGGGATATAATATTGGAATCCGGTTGATTGATGAGTTTCTAGCAAAATCTAATATCTCTAGATGTGTGGACTTCAAAGAGACAGCTGATGTGATTGCAAAGGTATGTTGTAGTTGAATACATATTCGTATTAGTATCAAAACCCTACTCGGTTTAGGAAACTTCGACCAAACTCTCAGTAGGTTGGTTCTATCCACGTCTTTTTGTTGTATTATTACTTCCTGTATTAATTTCTTTTATTTGTTTTTACGGTGGATAATTTGTTGTTACCATTAAGTTGTTTGTCCAGTCCTGTTGTGTATAAATTTATGGTTGTTATGCACTTGGTGGGACAAAATCTGCTTATAGTAGTAAAAAAAAAAAACTATAATTTGGTCCATACCAAATTGATATAAGATTTCCAAGATTTTGGTTTGATGGCTGGAAAGAAGCTGGCCAATCCAACGGGGGGAGATACTTCTTGAGTGGGCAAAGTGGCGGGTAATAATCGTCCTCTCACAAACATCAACGACGAAGGAATCATTGCTAGAAAATTGGATCAATTCTTGGTTAACCAAAATCACCTGCAAATTCAAGAAAACAGAGGACACAACAACTTGGACCAAGAAAGAAAAAACACACACCACCAAATCAGTAGCCTCCAATAAACAATCAAGAATTACAAATCATTCGTCAAGAACCACCAAGAATGCAAGTTACCAAATAAGACACTGCCAAGATCTTGATAATTTAAGTGATGAGGAAGAGGACAGTGACAGTGATGATGATAGAAGGAGAAGGGGAGTAAACAACCAGAAAACTGGAGAAACGAATGATTACAATATAAAAGTGTATCTCCTGAGTTTTAATAGAAAGTTGGATATTGAAACCTTCCTTGATTGTATTAAAATGGTGGAGAGCTTCTTCAACTTCATGAATACACCAACAAAATGATATTGATTTTCATGACATTTGGACTAACTGTTCTAATAATGTTAACACTTATGATTACCGCCTTCTTGATGGTTTTTTACTCAAAGGGGATCAGTTGTACTTGCCCCATACGTCCATTCGATTATCAGCAATCAAAGATTTACATTGAGGAGAATTGGGATATCATTTTGGAAGGGATAAAACCATGGAATTCGTTTCATCCAATTTTTTTCGGCCACAGCTTCTAAAAGATGTTTGGAATTTTATTAAAAGTTGCCTTATCTGTCAAATAGCAAAGGTAACTTCTAGCAATGATGAACTTTACATTCCTCTGCCAATACCAGCATCTACATGGGAGGATTTGTCTATGGACTTTGTCCGAGGATTCCCTCGAACTCAAAGATGGTCTGATTCAGTTTTTGTAGTGGTGGACAGGCTTAGTAAAGTGAGACACTTCCTTGCAAAAAGACTAATGATGCCTTGTATATGCTAATCTTTTCTAGGGAAGTCAGAAATTTGATACTACTCTCAAATACAGTACCACAAGCAATCCACAAACAGATAACCAAACCAGAGTTACTTATCGATCTTTGGGCAATCCTTATACATTGTCTTACTGCTGAAAACATCCTAAATAATGGAACCTTTCCTTAGCACAAGCTGAATTGGCCTTCAATCATGTGAAGAACGGATCCACAGGGAAGTTCCCATTGGAGAGAGTATATACTAAACTTCCTAGGTTAACTGTGGATCTTTCTAATTTACCTTCATCTGGAAACGAAATAAATGGCTGAACGTGTGGTAGAGCTACATAAGGAGGTTCAAACTCGTTGAAAATGCTAACTTGGACTACAAGAAGACAGCTAATAGGAATAGACGAGTTACTAACTTTGCAGTGGCCGTGGCCGATTTGATTAAGGTTCATCTCAAGAAGTCTCGTTTGCCAGTTGGTTCATATAACTAATTAAAGAACTGCAAGCTTGGACCTTTCAAAATCTTACAATGTCTCGATGCCAACTCTTATAAGATCATGCTTCCTTCTGACTTACATATTAATCCCAATTTCAATGTTGCTGATATTTTTCCGTATGAAGCACTTGATAGGTTTTCCTTACCACCTAAACTCGAGGACATGTTTTTTACTTACTGTATTAATTTTTTTACAGTGGTTAATTGGTTATTATCATTGAGTTGTTTATACCAGCCTTGTTATGTATAAATATAGGGTTGTTATGTACTTGAAGGAAAAAATTTCATTTAATTAAAAACCACCATGGGTTGGCCTAGTGACCAAGAGGGCAGTGTAAATAATAAAAGGCTAGTAGAGTATGAGTTCAAATCATCGTGGCCACCTATCTAAGATTGAACATACTACGAGTTACTTTGGAAACCAAATGTAATAGGGTCGGTGGTTATTTCGTGACAATAGTCCAGGTGCGCGTAAGCTGATTCAGATACTCACAAATATAAAAATAAATCATCACTTAATTAAAAAACTTAAATTTGGTCTACACCACTTTTGGTTTGCCTCGTGAGTAAGAACACTGCTACTTTTGGCACTAGACAAATTTTTTACCTGCAATTGAGGGGTAGCTTTTGAGGACAGTGTATATAGTCTGATGCAACAGCCTTTTGCAGTTAGCTAGAATGGATTTTTCTACACGTCCATTTGAATTTTTGGTTCCACTGGATTTCATGTTCATGACTTGACCATTAAACAAGATTTCTCTTATATGGGGGGTCTTGATAAGAACGTTTGCCCCAGATTCACTTTACCTACTAGAGAAGCAAGGTAGCAAAAGGTAATGAGTTGTTGGTTAATGGGAGTGGGGGTGAGAATTTCTAATGTGCGAGTCTGGGCCTTATCTAGTAATAACGGACACAAATGTAAGTTTTTGTTAGGGATCTGTTTGAGTGAGGGTATATATATTAGACATTAGCAGCAAGCATGATTGGGTATTCTGACTTATCTGGTACTTTGGCCTAGAATATTCCGTGTGAAATGAGAGTTCCAATCCTTTTGAAGTGCAGGGATTACTAGTTTATTTTCTTGAAACTCATGTTTGTCACCTACCTAGGTATTAAAATCCTATGAGTTTGCTAATAGCCAAATATCGTAAGGCCAAGTGGCTGTCTCATGAAATTAGTTAAGGCAAACGCTCATGAATATACAGCTCGGTTCCTTTGTGTGCATGAGGCAATAGTCATTTTGAGACCTATCAGGCTTCAGAGTTCTTTCTCTTCTTTTAAATGATTGTGTTTGGTTTCAATTTTGTCCATGGTTTGATTAGAACGCTCGTAACATCCTTGGATTCGATAAATGTTAATAGTTTTCTTGCACGGCACATCCTCTTTGGACACCAACCCATCACCATGCCTCTTGCCAAAGAAAATATGTCACATTAGACAACTGCCAAGCCATAAATGTTTTCAGAAATTTAACAAAACCACAATGACCAAATTGAAACATTTAAAGACATCCGAACTATTGCAGCCTCACACAAACTAATCATAGGACTAAAATGGTAAAACTTGCTGTTTTCTACATGACATTGACTAGACTCTGTTCTATGGTTTTTGTTTAATAGGTCGGTTTAAAAATGTTTTTGGGGGTGAATGCAACGGTGACCAACTGGGATGCTGAAGGCACATGCTGCAGTATTGTTCTGGAGGACAATCCATTAGTAGACTTTGTTGAGCTTCCTGATACTTGCCAAGGTCTTCATTATTGCAACATCTTAAGTGGAGTCATCAGAGGAGCACTTGAGATGGTGAGTTCTCTGCACGTTTTCTTAATCTTGCTTAATATTATCACCCACCATTATGGCTATCCTTGATTTTGTTCTTCTCAATTTGCTTCTTTCATTTCTTCGACTTCATATTATTCCTTGGAGAAAATGTTTTTCCTTCTGCTTCAAAATCATGATCTGCAAAACATTTATGTTATAAGGTCTTTTTCTTAAGCTCCCACTTTGCTTTGTGGGGAAATTTGTATTTTTTTTCGTTTTTTAATAGAGAGAATTACTCAATCTTCATAATCAAGATCAATATTGAATTTGTAAACAAGAAAAATGTTGAGGTATATTTTCAAAACTTGGTTTATATGAATTTGTGTGTTTTAAAATCATTTTCAAGACAGGGTTCCCAAATGCGGTTCCTGTAGATTTATAAAGGCTCTTGCTTTCAAACACTTTAAAATGAAAGTGGACATTAACTGTATTTGTGAAGGTACTGTTTCTGCCATATGATTGTACAAAATACATTAAATGTTCTACTTTACGACATTTTAAATTTAATTTCTATCCTTACTTTTAATTTTATCTTAAACTTTTATTTTGTTATATTAAACTTTGAACTTAAAAGGTTAAAGTCTACGTAAAACTAAATTGACAAATCACTTAAGAACTGGCACAGAATTCAACAAACGAACAAATATTCACAATGAGGAAAATATCCTAAACTCCCCAAATCTTCCTTAGAAAATCTAATTTACACAACCAAAAGAACCCGCGTCTTTAAGCAATCGTCTTCATTTTAAAAACTTTAAAACAACACATGATTTGTTAAATTGAAAGGTTAAAAGATAATTTTTTTTTTGATCTTATAAATCAGGAGGCTGATGTTTTCTTACTTTCTGATTGTGTTGTGTTGTCGGGTCAGGTGTCCATGAAAACAGAAGTAACATGGCTACGAGACATGCTGAGAGGAGACGACATGTTCGAATTACAAGTAAAATTGCTGAAGCAAATTCCTGAAGAGTACCCATACAAAGACGACGAGTAGCATATCTCAACCAGGAAAAACGAACTCTTTTATTTCATGTCATCTGCCAGTGTGTTCATTTGATCTAAAAACAATAGGTACATTTTTTGATTTCTCGAACTAATGTTACTTTATCAAAGTTATATTATAAATAGTCTTATGCGACAGTGATCAATTAAGTTCAATGTATATAGTGAAGGACTTAAAAAGGATTCACGTTTTGGTTGAGGTGCTTAGGATTTTGTACTGCGGTAGCTGAGTTGCTTGTGTGGTGTTTAGACACTCACGAGTCATGGTGTCAGAAAAAAGGAAACTCTTTGGCCATTTATAGTTTATTTCTTATGAATTCAGTTGTCTGCTACCGGTCACTGGTTGCTGCATTTGTGATTGTTTTGTTTTGATTATATAGTCTTTGGCTACTGTGATCTATAAATGTCAATGCAGAGGAAGCGGATTCAAAGGAAATGAATTCAAGTCGTGGCGGAGGTATCTAAGATTTAGTATTCTACACATACACATAGTAAGGTCGTTGATTGTCCCGTGACAATAGTTGAGGTACGTACTAACTGCCTAGACCCTCACGGATGTTAGAAAATAACCCTTTTGCTATCTCATGAGTTTTAAGTCATTTGCATTTGATTTTTTGATGTGTTTGGTTGGTCTGGAATAGGCAATTACATTTTCTGATTTGTCACCAACTAACTTCTTAATAAACGTTACATTATATGCAGTCTTTTTTGTTATTGGGTCCATAAAGGTCGATGTATATAGTAAAGGACTTAAAATGAATGAATTTGAGTTGTGGGAGAGGTAGTTAGATTTCATATTAGGCTGATTGTTGTTTGATGAGAATAGTCATGAATAGTTAATATCCTCTATATAGCTCTATATAGCTCGTCGTTGGTCCTTCGCAAGTGCGTTCCGCGAGCATGGTACATCTTTCTTAGCTGAGAACACACGGGTGCCTCAACTAATAAGCTGAGTGAAACAAGAAAAGCAAGTGTGTTTTTATTATACGTTAGATGATGCTACCTCCCACTTGACTTGAGTCCACTCGACATAACTGTATTTCCTCCACCAACCGACTCACTTGCCTCTCACAACGTTGGGGATTGGATCATGCCGAAAAAAGAAGGTGAAGAAAAGACTGTCGGATAGTTTCTCCTGAATTCAAGTTATATGTGATTTGAAAAAATGTTCAATTTTTTTTAAAAAATTGAATAAGTTTGAATGACTTATTAGATACTAGATTGAAAATTCATTCAAACCGCACTTTATCGAATATTTCAAAATTTAAAAAAAAATTCTAAAAAATACTGACTAAAAAAGTTCATTTATTTTTTTTTCAAAGTATTAACATTTTATTTTAAAATATCTTTAATTTTCAAAATAGATAAATAATTTTAAAAATATCGAAAAAGTATTTTAAATAAATCTTTCAAAATTTAAAATTTCATTAATACTCTAGAATTAAAAAAAAAACTTTAAAACTTTTTTTAATTTAAAAAACAGTTAATTTGTTTGAAAAAAAAATTTAAAATACATTTATAGTTGGTATTCAAATATACTCTTGAACTTTTTAAAATAACATTAAAACTAAAATATATGTGAAAAGTAACATATACTTTTTAAAATCTAAAGGTATTTTTTAAACAACGATATTTTTTTTAATAAAATTGATTTAAAATTAAAATTATATTTATTTATTTATTTTTAATGTTTAAGAGTATTATTAAAACGGGTAAAAGGTGAATTATTTTTATTAATTTAATCTCATAATTATAATGATAAGAATAAAATAAAAATAATAATAATAATAATAATAATAATAATAATAATAATAATGTAACTTTTCAGAACCCAGCGGTAATCGGAAGTTGCCGTCGCCGATAAAACCATAAACCCCACAAAACAGCGGCGCAGCACAATTCGCCCGAGGCCGGGAAGTTGCAGTTGCAGTTGCAGAGCTTTCGGAATCTGAATCTCAAATGCCTTCCAAATCCAAAAATCTAAGCTCTCTATTCCGCTCCGCCATTATAGCTTCTAAACCTTCACAGAACCCCCAGGATGCTGCTCTCAAAAACTACGTATCCGCTATCGATCCCTTCTCTCCTAGCACCTCTCTCTCTAAAGCCATCGATAAGCGATCGATCAAGTCCGCGAACTCCAAGAAGCTACCCCAGAAACTAAATTCTGACGTTCAATTTCCTGCTCTCATTTTAGAAGAGCCGTCAGGGTCTGGTATGCATGTTGCTTTATGATGTTTGGTTATGTATTCATCTTGTTTTTTTGTTATATTGGTAATTGGGCTGTAGATTATCTCCAATCAAAGCTTATTTTTGCCTTAGTTTTGGTGGTTTAGTGTTTTGTTGAAGCTGAAGAAGAATTTTATTGTAGTTATCTCTCATTTGCAGTGAAGGGACTGATATGTGAATGATATTTGATTTATTAAGTTTTAATTCTCTCAAAAGATCATGTTTGAATGCAGGGGATTCTATGAAGCATCTAACCAAGGCCATATCTTCCATTCTGTGCGGTACGTGTTATTGAATGTTCGTTGTAGGAATTGCTTCTGATATTTTTAGAATTCATCAGATCATAGTTTTATTCTTAAGTTGTTGATAAAACAATAGGGATATGTTACCTTGAAAATATCAGAGTGGTTTCTTTAACAGCCACTTTTTGGATCTCATGTTTCAAATTTTTATGTTGCCTATTTCATCGTATCGAGAATGAGGGGAATGTGAGCAATTGAACTAATTTCCTGTCCAGTTATACAGTCTGGTTGAGTTATTTTATCTGTACTTCCATGCAAGTGCTATAAATTATATTGACTTTAACTTTAATGATGAAACTGTAAACTAAAAACTTGGGTTTCCTAATTGGGCAGGTTTGTCACTCAATACAGGTTCTAGAATTATATTCGATATTTGTAACTATTTGGCTCGTAATTTTCATATACATTATTTCATAAGTTGTAGTCTTGCCTTCAATTATGGTTCTATCTGAATGTAGTTTTTTTGTTTCTTTGCCAAGTAACTGCTTTATCAACGCGTTATTTCCTTTTGCAGAAGGCTCATCTGTTAGGTCTCCTGATGCACAAGAAAATGGTGATGAGAACTCTTTGAAACAATTATTAGACATACCGTGGTTTTCCAACATATCCAATCATAGCATATCATTACGTCGCAGAGAAATATCCCGTGAAAGAAAGCAAAAATGGATATTCAAAAATAGCCAAAACTATAGGTTTAGTCAGCTGGTTAGAAATTGTGCACAGAAGCTGGGGACTGATGTTACTCTAGAAGTCTTTGGTAAATTGGGACGAGAAACTGGTGTGAAAGAATACAATGCACTGATAGATATATGTTTAGAGAAGGCTAAGACAAGTAAAGACTTGGAGGTTGTATTGGAACAGATTGCAAAGGTTTATCAGCTATTTAAATTAATGAAAGAACATGGTTTTCAATTAGAAGATGAAACTTACGGTCCAGTTCTTGCATATTTAATTGACATGGACATGATGGAAGAATTTAATTTTTTCTGTGAGGCTGTAAAGGATGGAAATCCAGGCTCGAATTCAAGGTTGGGTTACTATGAGATGTTGTTCTATGTTAAAATCAATGATGTGGAAAAAATTCAGGAGCTTTGTGAGCATGCTACAGCTCACGATGGAGTGGACAAGTACAGTTTACAAGGTATGTCCTACAATTTTCAGATGCATCAATTTTTCTGCTGCACCCTTTTGTCCTCTTGCATTGAAATAAACGATTGAGAAGTTCTGCTTTCCGTGGAAATTATATATTTTTTAAGATAAGAAACAACCTGTTGATAATTAGCATGAATAAGAAGGGAGGTTGGGTCTGTTTGTGTCAGAGATAATCAGAAGGGTCTCTAAACAGCTTAAGTAAAGAATGATGGTGAATAACAAAACTCCTTGGTATTTTCATCCTAAAGAGATGTATATAGTCAGACTCTCTCCCAACTCTTTCTATACCCATGGAAAATACCTAAAAGATTAATCTTCCTAACTGATTATATATCCCCCTGGCTAAAGTAGAGGTGATCTACAGTACCTCAGCGTTCTTTTTAACAACAGGGTCGGCTATGACGTAGGACAATTGCTAGAAATTTTATTTAAATTCAGAGTTCAATTTGAGAGTTTTGAGACTTTTTAAAGTTTTATGAATGGTGGGGATTTGAACCTCCTTCCCTGGTGGAACTTGAAGTTTGATTTTTGTCTAGTATTTGCAGTGAAAACTAAATAGCTAAGCTAAAGAAATAAATAATAGGAAAAAACTGTGTTGTACAACACCTTTGGCATCCACCGTGGGTTTCATTGTATCACTGTTCCTGGATAAAGGTTACAGCTATTGCTTTAAAGAGATTGACTTAACTTTTCTTTGCTTATCAATCACGGGATAATACGAAGAGGAAGATCAGAGAGTTTATACTTTCCCAGCCTCTGTTACCCACAATGACAAAATCATAATCTCTCTAGATTTCTTCTCATAATCTCTCTAGATGCTCACTTAGAACTTGACTTCTCTCCAATCACTTGTCAGATCATCAGAGAGTTTATACTTTCCCAGCCTCTGTTACCCACAATGACAAAATCATAATCTCTCTAGATTTCTTCTCATAATCTCTCTAGATGCTCACTTAGAACTTGACTTCTCTCCAATCACTTGTCAGATCACTACTTAGTTACAGGTCATGATGGATTTGAAATATACATTCACAATGTTTTGATTTTTTTTTTGATAAGCTAATGTCATGTTTTTGGTGAAGCATATGTCTTACAAATAGATCCATATTTTTGGTAATCAATCTGTTTGGTTAACAATTTGGAACCTGTGGTTACAGAAAATTATTTGTTGGCCCTTTGTGAATGTGAGCAGAAGGAGGAACTTTTGCAAATGCTGGAAATTGTAGACATCACAAAACTTTCGTCAACTGTACTCGCAGCTAACATCTTCAAGTGCTTAGGGAGGTTATTACTTCACTCTATTGCAGAGAAGTTGCTTGTGGCGTTGAAAACTTCTGGTATGTTGATGATTACCGTAAACTGTTTTTGTCCAAAGAATTTGAAGCAGTCATATATTTGTTTAGGAGCATATTTGGATGAAGGCAGAGATATATTAAAATTAGCAACTGAATTGAACTTTCCAAATAAGAAAAAAGTATCTTCTTTTACACCTTTTGAATTTTTGAAATGGAGACGCCTATATTCCTAGCTGCTTCAGTGATGCAAACACGATGTCCTTGATACTTACTATTGACTTTGATGATTTATGGCTGCTTATCGTTCATGGAAGATCGATGTGCCTATATTTCCATTCCATGAGTGACATGGTAGCTGCAGTCAGTTAGTCAAATGAGGGGGGGTGGGAGGTGGAATGGTGGGTTGGGTGGTGTGGATGAGGGAATGTGAGGAGGACATGGTTTGGGTGGTACTGTGGAAAAGAATTGATTTTTAGAATCAAACAAATGTCAATTTTGTAAAACTTAAAAAATACCCATCAATACGTCCCACTAAATAATATTTTAAGTTCCAATAAATAAGGATTTTTTTTAACAAAGTTCTATCTCATAGTAAAAGATGAGGAATATCTTAGGCTTTTAACATGTTATTCACTAGTCGTTAATAACATTTAAATATGCTTGCATGGGTATTATATTTATTTGACTTTCTTCAACTGATATCATCCATCGTTATTTATTGTACTCTGTTCAGATCACGTTTCTTTGGCTAGAATTGTGTTTTTGGTTTAATAGTCAGTGATATGCTCATCATTATTGCATAAATATCTTATCATCTTCATACCCATATTGTATTGCTGAATTGAAACTGCAGGGAATGGAGCAGAGAATATCCCTTACCTTATATATAATCATGTTGTCAGCATTCCAAATTTAGCGGTGAGGTTCCCATGAATAGTGCTGGTAATTTCCTTGAGTCTACAAATCTCTCAGGCACTTCTGCTTTTCAGGCAGTTTGATTGTTTTGGAAGTGGTTGCTCTTTTTCTTTTCCAAAATTTTATTTTGCAAGTCATTTTTTTATTTTCATATTGTCATATTGCTCTTTAAAACCTCCATGTCCCTAAACACTATTGTTCCTTTCAAGGCACCGACCCTAAAGAGAATCAAATAAGCCAGCCTACCCCAAAACCCTACCCTTCCCACGAAAGGGTAAATGCAAGAGGATCTCCGGCATCCTAGTATTGCACTCCTCCTTTGAATATAAGAATCCAATCCTTATCTCGAAGAGTCTGATGTATAGTTACCAAACGACTGAAAATAGCTATCCTAGATAGAGTGAGCAAACTGACAATCCCGAGGTCATGATCCCAAGTCTTTAGATGTACTCTTACAAAGAATGCACCACAGAGGACCAAGAAAAAATGTCTTAAAACTTGATTCAAAATTAACTAATTGAGATAGCTACAACTTTATTAATTGTTTTCCTTTGTTTCTCTAGAGCCTATTATGCTAGCCAAGTAAAATGGAAAAACCACAATTACACACATAGGCCAACTCCTTGCTACTAATTTCAATCATTCATGACAATTGTGGCTCACAAACTTATGAACAACAATAGAACAATCAATACTAAATTAAGGTGTCAATAAAAAAATAAAAAAACTTGAATTAAAGAAGACTCCTATTCAACTCAAAGACGCACAAAATTATAATTGGAATGTTTCACCCTTGAATAAAAAATGAAAACTTAACCACATCATAAAAGAGAAACAAAAACTGGAAAGGGAGAAGAAGCCTTGTGCCCCTTTGTCTCTCTCTCTCTTGTTGTTTTTTTTCTGCTCAAGGGGAAGTAAACTCACTGCTCACACACTATTTTCCATAGTACAAGGCCCTCTATTTATACTCGAGTGCGGAGGAATCTCATTGACAATAGGCTTCTCCCTTCCTAAAATACTGCTGAAAAAAAACTGAATGAAGAAGTCTGCCACCTTCTTCAGCAGAAACGGAAGTCTGCGCATGATTCGCAGACCAAAAGTGTGTTTTACCCAAAGTTCAACTAACCTCTGTTGTTGAAAGCTCTGTTGTTTTGCTTCTGCAACAAAGGCTGGAGAACACCCAGTTATTATGTAGTCTAAGGGTCTTTTTTCCTTTTAAAAAAGATGTCTTTATAACACAAGGATAGGAAAAAATTCATATTGCTAGGAAGGATCATCTCCCAATTGAATACAGACTGTATTTGATTTCAATAGTTCAACTCGTAAAAAGATGTTATTGTCTCTTTGAATCTTTTTTGTGCACAACTCTCCTACTCAAGAGAGAGAAAGAGATGGATTCCTCCCTTGGATCTTCTCTTGGGTGTTGATGCTCTCATGACTAAGGTCGTATGGAAATAACTTTACTTTTTTGATAGCCTCCATGGCAAATCACCCTGTACAATGGGTCATAATACTCTGTAAAGAGTATTAATGCTCTTCCTAGAAAGTGCATGTTAACTATAGACTATAAAAAGAATTTTTCTTGAAGGCTTTATCCTACAACTCAAATTGGTTAATTTGAACGTAGCTTTACAGTTAAGTCTCCTATTACCTTCAATAAAGTTGAAGGTTTGATCTCTTACCCCTATATTTGTATTAACTCAAAAAAAAAACAAAAAACAAAAAAAAATCGGATTGGTCAAATACTTATCAAGCTGGCAGCCATATTGATTAGAGAGGTCGAAGTAGATTTAGCAGCAGTCGTTCTTTTAATGATCAGCATTCAGCAGGGTTTGCAGTTTGCGTTTATTTATTCTTTTCTGGTCTTTATAAATGTCCAATGCAATGTTGAAATCTTGAGACCGAGGGCTTCTCTCCTTTCAAGTTATCATGAAGTCTTATTAGGGTTTCTACATACTCATAACAATTGCTTGCAGTACATGCATGTAAATCCTTCTGCAGTTGTATCCTTCTGTAGTTGTCTGGGTGTTAGATAATGCATAAGACTTTTTTATGGATCTTCAAGGTTTTATTAAAGGAATTACTTCTTTTGTATTCTATCATTGATATCTTTCACAATTTTTTTTTTGTTACGTGGAAGATTGAGGATATGGTTTCTAAGTTCAAGAGCATGCACTTCGAATTGGACATCAAGCCTTCATCTGTTTCATATGAGAAGCTCATCTGTTACTGTTGTGGTTCACTTAAGGTAAGGTACTGGGGGAAGATTGCTAATCATAAATTTGTTTTGAACTACAGCGAAAACCTTTGCTTATTTAGAGTAAGATAATTTAAATTTGTGTCTTATTAATATCTTGGGTGCAGTTTTGATACTGCTTTGAAATTAGCTTTTTCTTTTTAAATCTGATGTAGGTGCATATGGCTCTTGATATAGCAAATGAAATGTGTGATGCAGATTTCACACCATCCACAGATGTCTTGCACTCCATTTTACATGCTATGGATGAAGGCTGTGAGTTTAATTTGGTAAGTGTTTTGTCTTCTCTATTTTTAACTAATATTTGAAGTTAAATTAGTATTGTATGTCATGTGGTTTCTTCCATTCACATCTTCTTTGGTTTTTGCTTCTCATTATCTTGATATTTGCACTTTATATTTTGAACTTACGTATCTTGAAGGACCTATGACAGTTCCATTTTTTTTTTTTTTTTTTTATATCCTTTAGGTGAAAGTATAAGATTGAATTTTAATAATGTGTGATGATATGGTTTACTGAATTTTTGTATTTATCCTGCATGATAAAAGGCAATGTGGCAGCTACTAGGTTTGGCCAGTGATTAGGGGTGTCTTGATATCTTTTGAGGTTACTAGTTCAAGTCATAATGATCAATTATTTAGGATATTAAATATTCTATGAGTTACCTAATACCAAATGTTGTAGGGGACTGGTCCTTGTTATTATATTCGATGCAATTTTGGGATTCTGCGTTCATTTTCACTGTGACAGGGGAGTGCACACCTGCCAAAATGGTGAAGGGTAAGAGGGAACATTAGCAAGAAAGAAATAGAGGGAAGACTAAGTAGCAGACTGATTAGCTCAGACTTGAAAGTTTGTCATACACAAACAATTTAACATTCCCATGTTGTTTGGCCTCTTATGTTTAGTTTAAAATTCCTAAGTTGTTTGGCCGTATTCTCTATATATTGTTTATTTTTATTGAAGATCTCAATGAACTTCAGTGAATTTTTATCTTTTTATCCATTTTTGTGGCAGTGTAACTGATGCTGCACTTATGTTTCCATGTGATTTCCTTATTTTCTCATTTCAGTTCAATTATCATCGCTGTGTTTTACCAATAACAATTATTATTTTTATCCTGGCTGTGCTTATTGCCAAGGTTCATCAAGTCTATTCACTCATATGTCGCCACAACCTGAAGCCGGATAGTGAAGTGTTCAGGAGAATGATAAGTCTGTGCATCAAGATGAAAGACGTAATTTTTAACCTCAATTTTGTTTTCATGTTCATTTTATTGCTATTTTATGTGCTCAAATGTATTGCATTTCAAAAATTGAACTTTCATGGATTACCAAATTTTAATTTTGTTTTATGCAGTTTAATGGTGCCTATGACATGCTTAAGGAATCCGAGAAAATGAACTTTACTCCTACAGCTAGCATGTACAATGCTATCATGGCCGGATACTTCCGAGAGGTACCTTCTTCAGTTCTATGGTCGTCCCTTCTCCTCTCTTTAGCATAAATTTGACATGTGAATGTAATTTGTGCATTTTCTGTCCTCATAATATAAAAGTTTCATTTCACATATTCGTTCTCTTATTTAATATATAAACATTGGACGATGTTAACTCTTCCAAGTACTCTGCAGAAGAACACTTCTGATGGATTGATGGTTCTCAAGCAAATGGAACTTGCGGATGTAAAACCAGATTCCAAGACTTTCAGCTATTTGATCAGCAATTGTGAATGTGAGGAGGATATTATCAAGGTTACCACAGAACTCTTCAAACTTTATGTCTAATTTTTACGTGTAACAAGAATTAGAAAACACTTCTGATATCATATGCCTAATTTCTTTCAAATTTCATTTATAAGTGGCTTTGCCCCAAAAAAACTATTATTACCTATTATAGTGAATGTTACTCCTGTTTCTTGAATACAAGGATGGTGAAACCTAGTCTATAGTGAAGTATTTAACATACTAAAAGCCTCCTAAAATGGTAGGGAGAATAAAAATCTAGGGGAAAATGCAATGTAATATCTTTTTGTTGATTCTTAACTTGGTTTGAACAAAGGTCAAACTGACATCTTAATAAAACATGCTCCAGATGCTAATGAAGTCAAATTTTATTTGTTGAGGGAAGTGGAGAAAGGTGATCAAGCATGTTCATCATAGTTTTGAATCGCAACTAGCTAGCGCTTTTATGAAGTTCTGCATTATAGATATTTGAATTTTTTGTATAGCAAGTTTGGTCTGACAAGAAAATTTTTGAGGATCGTGATTTTGAGTTTTATTATTTATTCGATAAATCTAATTTTATTCAACTATTTTCATTTATATTTGACTTATAGTTATGCATTGTAAGAGAAGTTTGTTTCTCAAACATTTCAGCATGGGTAACGTTGAGGTTTTACTATTGCTCCTGCAATATCTTTACCATTTTTTGTTCATTTACTTGCTTCTTCCTTTCAAATCCCTTACTTTTATCTATAGTATTCCAAGTTCCAACCCACGCCTAGCAAACTCCTTTTTCACAGTTAGAGGACTCTGATAAACTGCCAGCTGACCATAGTTACTATTTATATCTATCCCATATAACTAACCTAAATGCCTAACAAACCATGTTTTGTACTAATCACTGAAGATGTTTTTTAAATTCAATTATTATCACCCTCTTTAAACTATAAAAGCCAAGCATTATATGAATTTAATTTTGAAGCCGCTTATCTTCCTGTAGTATTATGAAGAGCTGAAGAGTTCTGGAGTTCAAGCGACAAAGCATATTTTCATGGCCCTTATAAATGCATATGCTGCTCACGGACAATATGAGAAGGCAAAACAGGTACTTGATCTTGATCTTCATGTTTTTATTCTTATAAAGATTTTCATAAGAGTTGGCTGAAGTGTACAATGTAAGATTATTTAGATATCATTTAATCTTGTAGGTTATATCAGATGAAGAAATACCAGTCAAGAACTTGAATGAAATTAGAAGTGTGCTAGTCTCTGCTCTTGCTTCAAATGGGCAAATAGCTGATGCCCTGAAAATTTATGATGAAATGAAACAAGCTGGATGTAATTTGGAGCCCAAGGCTGTCATGAGTCTTATTGTAAGTTAAACGTCTGTAATGAATGATTATTACCTCTTCTCGTTTTGTCAACTAAAGAGCATTTCCCCTTTGTCTCTAGGAGCACTATCCATTTGATGGGCCGATGAACAGAATGTTTCAGTTACTTGGTGAATTGCATCATGATCTCGACGACTGGATAGATTGTTGTCGCAGAATTCTCTTGTTTTCTGTAAAACACAATGATCTGAGGTTCATCTATGGAATTTCTTTGCATACTTGGATGATTTGCTTCAGATTTATTCTCGTCTCCCACGAAAGAAACTCACTGTTTTTTTCTTTTTGGTAGTTCGACCGTCGATCTATTGAAGCAGCTCAGTTACAGATGCTGTAATGATGAAGTTATGATGGGAGTTGCTTTTGATGAGGTTTGTTCTTCCCTTCCCATTATATTTGTTATGTACGACTCTCCATTTAAAGCATTTTTTACATTTTTGTTAGATAATCATTTAGTGATTTTAAAAATCTTAAAACCACTAGAAAATACTTAAAATGCTTTAGTTGGTACTTTTTCCAAAAAATGCTTATAGACGTTGTGAGATCCCGCATAAGTTGGGGAGGAGATCGAAACAGCCTTTATAAGGGTGTGGAAACCTCTCCCTAGCAGACACGTTCTAAAAACCTTGAGGGTAAGCCCAAAGAGGACAATATCCACTAGCGGTGGCTTGGGCCGTTTCAAATGGCATCAGAGCCAGACACCAAATGATGTGCCAGCGAGGAGGCTGTTCCCCGAAAGGAGGTAGACACGAGGTGGTGTGCCAGCAAGGACGCTGGGCCTTGAAGGGGGGTGGATTTGGTGGGGTCCCACATCGATTGGAGAAAGGAACGAATGTCAGCGAGGACGCTGGGCCCTGAAGGGGGGTTGATTGTGAGATCTCACATCGGTTGGGGAGGAGAACAAAACACCCTTTATAAGAGTGTGGAAACCTCTCACTAGCAGACGCGTTTTAAAAATCTTGAGGGTAAGCTCAAAAGGGAAAGTCCAAAGAGGACACTGGTGGTTGGCTTGGGCCGTTATAGAAGTGATCTTAGTTGAAACATTTCTTTCAAAATTCATCTCAAGCTCACCCTAAAATGCGATAAAACTAATGAAGAATTTGGTTTATGGGCTTCGGTGCCTTTTTTTACCTTTTAAGAGGAAAACATAGATGATTCTATACAAATAGCCAGTTCATCCTTCATAATCTTGTCCAAGTATTAAAAGACTATAAACCAGATGACGAGTTTTGAATCCGAGACAAATCTCCGAGCATTAACTTACAAATCGCTATCGTGTCCAGATTTTTTCCCTCATTGCAGAGTCCGAGCCTTCATATTTAGAGACAGGCCTGCAATTACTTCAATTCATAAAGAATGATCTCGGTCTATCTCCCCCACGTAGATGCCTTGATTTTCTCCTGGGTGCTTGTGCTAACGCCAAAGATGCAGAGAGCTCTCTCCTCATCTGGAAAGAATATGAAAAAGCTGGCCTCCCACACAATACTATTAGTTACTTGCGGTAAACTCATGATGTTATTGTTTATTATCTTTCCTTTGTACGAGTCCTCGCTCAAACCAGTTTGGTTTTCTTCAAGCCTAAACGATCCAGTTTGCCTGACGACTCTGTCCATGGGGCATTTTTGCAGGATGTATCAAGCTCTCTTAGCATCTGGGGACCAAAAATCTGCAAAAGTTTTGCTCGAAAAAATTCCAAAAGACGATGCTCACGTTTGCTACGTAATCAAGGAATGCGAATCGGTTTATGTTGCCTCTTCCTCAGTAAAGAAGAAAAAAGGAAGACACAAGAAAAAGATGCTGAAAATGAGCAGAAATGAAAGAGAGGTATGAATGGAGAAGTATTTTAGTATTAAACTAACTTGCATTTTTGGCTTGTAGGAGTAGATTAGAGTATGATCATAGATGAATGTCAAACCCTTTTATTTATTGAATCTAATATCATTTAAGACTGAACAATGGAAGAAAGATTAGACATTTGTTCAAGTAGATACATCATTGATAGTTGTAATAAAATCATCCACTTTTCCTTGGCAATAAAAATATGGGGAGAAATGATTGGAACTCCCTTTTCCTTTGCTCTTCTGGTTCAAATGGGTGTTTTTTTTTTTTTTTTTTTGGTATTTGCAATTCTCTCTCTCGAGAAATGCATATTTGTTCTCTTTCATCAATGATACATATTTTATGTCACTTGAACTGTGCTTCCCTTAGATGCTTCCTATTCTATACTATGTTATTGATTGGTTTGGTAGAAGTAAGAAAACGATTCGTATTTGAATCAATTTTAACCATAGAACAAGTGACACTCTCTAAAATTTAAACCTATGATATCAAATTTTGGAGACCAATATTCTACTGAACTTAGTTTGGAGTATTTTATAATCAAATTTTATGCAATCCTTTATAAAAAGTAAAGTAGTGCCGGTATGAATTTGAAGGACACGTGAAGACTGGTTTGACAACGTTTTTGTTTTTGGAAGAAACATCGGTAAAAGTCTCATAAAAAAAAATTCAATTTATGTCTAAAAATAAGCTACTTTTTATAATCAAAATTAATATTTTAAATATGTTTACCTATCAAATTTATCAAAGTGAACATAGTTCAACGATAATTGAGATGTACACAATTTCTTGAGATTGAAAATTCCACGTTTGTTATTTTAAATGTTAATTTAAAAAATGGTAGACTTTATTTAAGATTTAGTTTGTATAACTAAAAAAAATAGAATAAACTTCAACCATATAATATTAAAACATTTTCACTTAAAAACAATTAAAAAATGGATAATAGAAAAGGAAAAAGAAAGTGATTTCACATTCACATGTGAAGATTGATAAAGTCACGCAACTGTGAGATGTGACTTTCACCTCCACTTTTTGCCTTATCTTATCACTTATCCCCAAATTCTCCTTAACTAATGGGCTCCTCAAAGGCCCAAATCCTCGTTCTAATTGGGCCTCTAGGCCCATAAACTATGTCTCTTTTTTTTCTTTTTTTTTTGCTTGTGACTAACCTAATCATACAAACTTTATTATTGGCATTGTTAATAACAAGGAACAAAATAATTGATTTAAATTTTACTCTGCTCGTTTGTTCCATTGAATCATGTAGACTAATTTTTCGTTCTTTTATTTAAATTATATGTTCTCTTATATCATATCATGTCAAATCATCGTTGTTAGCATATAATTTTAATGTTTAAAATTACGTTATAACAACTTTGACTAATTATAAATTAAATTAATATTTCATGAATTAAATTTATAATTTAGGTGAAAGAAGTTAATAAAATAATTGAATCGATTTAAAGTATTTAAACCGAACAAAAAATATGCTCTTTTTTTCCGTTCTATTGCTTACTTTAATTATAACAAAATTTTAAATCTTTCTTAGCCACTAAATAATAAATTTTATTTAGATGTGACTGCAATTTAATTGATGTACATCTTTTATATCAAATAATATTTATTATAATCTATAGTTATAGTAATTTTATTCAGATGTAACTTAATTGATGTACCATATTTTATATCAAATAATATTTATTATAATCTGTAGTTATAGTTTTTTTATTTCTTTAAAATTGAAATTTTGGACATTTAAATTTACAAAAATGAATATTTGCAGATTTTTATATCCTAAAATTATGATATTTACAGAAATTTAAATTTACACCTCAGTTTTGTCATTTAAAATTTGATGACGTGTCATTAGCATTGATAAAATCAAACCAATTAGTGTTTTAAATTAAATCAAACATTAATTTTAGACAGATAAATGGTCCATTTAAATTGATTCCAAACATTTTAATTATCTGTCTTTTTAAGTTTTTAGTTTTTGAACTCTCTCTGAGATTTTAAAGTGTCACCAAACTGTGCAGGATACTAATTAGAGTAAGGCTAGACTCTCTCTATAAGTGTTTTAAAATTATGAAGCTAACAATGGTACACGGGATTAAAGTAAGAAATATCTACTAGCGGTGGACTTGAATGGTTATGCATTTTCGACTTAAGCTAGTTTTATAATTTTCAACTTAAGCTCTGGAGATTAACATTTACATTCCTAAATTCAAAACACGGACCGGAGTTGTAATCAACCCTACATAGACTTCCGGATATTATATTGTCAACGGAAATAAAATAGTGTAGATATATTAGTTGAACACAGCCCTCCATTGATTACTCTGTAGTGAAGCTTCTCCCCTTCCCTTGGCCAACAAGTTACAAATTTTTTTAGAGAGAGAATTTGATGGCCTTGAGAAAAGGAAGAGACGTGCGAAGGGTTTAATTTCCAAAGCAGCAGAAAAAAGAGACCCAACCCCAACTCCTGATTTTGCAATTAATATATAAACAATTTTCGAAGAGAGATAGTGAGAGAGACGCTTTGATTTGCTGAAACAAAGATAAATACTTCCTTCTCCGTTATCCAAATACTCAAATACCGCTTTTCTTCCCTTATATTCTTTACTTTTTTAGATCTTTTCCGGTGATTTCTTGGCTATAATCTGGTTTTTAAATCTGTTTTTGCAACTAAATCGATTGATTTCGTTGTTTTAACTTTTGGGATTTCATTTTCTTGTTTAAATTTGAGCTTTCTTTCTGTTTTTAATTCTTTTGGCGAAGTTAAAAAGAGTTCGAAAAGTTCGTTTCAGCGAAGGAAAAGGGTACTTCCAATTTCGTATCGTTGTTCCCTGATTTCTCGTCTTCCCTTTATCTATTCCTTTTGTGGGTATTGATATTTTGTTTACTGGGTTTGCACCCTTTTCGTTGCTTGGTGCAAATGACTCGTGATCAGAATTGAGGCGATTTAGTTTCATTGATTTGGGAATTCTCTTCTGTTGATTATGTGAGTTCTTAAAAGGGTCCGATGATTGCTGATGATTGAAGCAGATGGAGAGTTGGAAATTGAATGTGTTGAAATTTAGAGGGGCTGTTTCTTTCCTTTTAGTAATTGCTGGGGATTGACAAGAAACAGGGTGGGGTTATGATTAGAGTGGAATTTGGAGATTATTTTGCACTTCGATTCTGGGGATGGGGAATGATAGAGCTGTAAAACAACAGGGAACCGTAGCGCGCTCTGGGCGGGCTCATGAGTTCATATCAAGTTCGTTTCGTGCTTTTTCTAGTTACATGAAGATTGTTTCTGCTGGTGCTTCGACTGTGGCACGGTCCGCTGCATCAGTGGCATCTTCTTTGGTGGATAAGGATGATGAAGCAAATGGCTTCCAGGTATGTGGTGGACTTCGATGAACTTCAAATACTTGGAATTGTCATGAATTGCTGCTTTCTTCATTAAATTTGTTGGAATAATGATGATTTCTGCTGAACCCATATGAATTTTGTGGTTCCAAGTAGCGTTTTTCAGTGTGTATTTGTAATTTCCTAAGAAAAACAAGATTTTAGTTGCCTTATATTTGAAAGAAAATTGTTTATCTTGCATGAATACAACAAGAATTTAAACGTGTTCTATCATCACGCATGAGCTTCTGGACCTTTTCAAACATTTGCAGCTCTGTTCTTCAATGTAATTGTGTTTGTGGAATTTATGTGGTCACTTTATTATGAGCGTTTTAGCCGATCCTTGTACTGTTCTTGATTTGACAAAGGAATTCTACTCTCCAAGTTCTTGATTGTCCCAGAAATTTGGGAATTCTTGCCATTTTTTTTGTAGTTGGTTATTTATCAAAACAGAGCTATTAGCTTATCTGTGGATTATTGCTGTTTAAAAGCTTGATTGATTACACAATGGAAGTAGCTTTTATGAGATTACCCTGGAATTAAATCAGTATTCCAAGTATTATTTCCATCCTTTAATATATGACGAATGATCTATGATTGATTACAAAATGGTGCGTTTTATGAGTATCAGTAGGTCCAAAATCATTAATTTTTTGTGTTTTGCTTTGTTTTTTCTGTGTTAATCTCGATCGGTATGATGTTAGCACCTTTTCATTTTGTTCTTTTCTCTGGATAAATGGGTGATTATTGATTCTTAGTTTCATTGTTATATGATGAAGGTGAACTGGGCTGGTTTTGACACATTAGAGTGGGACGACAATGTCGTTCGACGGGTTCTTCTGTTAGGTTATCATTCGGGTTTCCAGGTTTGGGATGTTGAGGAAGCAAATAATGTCCAAGACCTGGTTTCTCGGTACGATGGTTCTGTTTCATACATGCAAGTGTTGCCCAGACCAATACCGTCGATGAGATCAGGCGATAAGTTTATGGAAAGTAAACCATTGCTGGTGCTTTCTGCTTATGGTTCCATTACTGCTGGTTTTAAACTTCAGGATCGATTAGCAACTTCTGGTAATGCAGCCATCCCAAAAGTCCAGGAACTAGCAGATGCCGGTTTTATGCCTACTTTTGTTAGGTTTTATTCCTTGAAATCTCAAACCTACGTGCACGAGCTTAAATTTAGATCGGTTGTTTATTCTGTGAGGTGCAGTCCCCTGGTTGTTGCCATTTCTCTCGTAACTCAGGTACGTTTGCTCACTCGAGCAGCTGCAGTCTTATTATTTGTTCTTGTAAAACATTAGATGTTATTGTAGTCTGTTTGTTTAGGAATTTAAGTTCTTTGTTTCACAGATACACTGCATCAATGCCACAACGTTAGAGACGGAACATATCATTCATACAAATCCTGTTGCTTCTGGATTTCCGGGTTCTGGAGGAGGTATAGGTTATGGACCTCTTGCGCTGGGATCCCGGTGGCTGGCTTATAGTGGAAGTCCAATCACTTTGTCGAATGTAGGGCGAGTGACACCACAACATTTAAAACCTTCTGCTGGTTTATCTCATTCTTCTTTAAATGGAAGTTTAGTTGCTCATTATGCTAAGGAATCGAGTAAGCAACTTGCAGCAGGCCTTGTTACCATTGGCGATAAGGGTATTAAGAAGCTATCGAGATATTACTCGGAGCTCTTGCCCGATAGCAACAATTCTCATCAACCTGGAGCTCATGGTTTGAATGGTACTGGATATCTTAAAGATCATGTGGCAGATGCGGATAGTGTTGGAATGGTCTGTTTTTTCTCTGATTGAGTATTGATTATGCAATTGAATTGATTTAGCTATGATAGTAAAAAGATCTAAAGTGACAACATCTCTTACTTTTTGATATCAGGTTATTGTGAAAGACATTATCAGCAAATCGGTTATCACGCAGTTTCGGGCTCATAAGAGCCCTATTTCTGCTTTATGCTTTGATCCGAGCGGCACCATCTTGGTGACAGCTTCTATTCAGGGTCATAACATAAATGTTTTCAAAATTATGCCGAGTTCAAGTTCGAATTCACCTGCATCTAGTACTGGTGCGTCTTATCACCATCTCTACAGACTCCAACGAGGCTTCACTAATGCAGTAAGAACAATGCAATTTTATTTCATTATTAGGACTTTTTTGGTGTTGTAATCGTACTTCTCGATCTATTATCAGGTCATAAAAGACATCAGTTTCAGCTATGATAGGAACTGGATCATGATTAGCTCGTCCAGAGGGACGAGCCATCTCTTTGCTATAAACCCTTCTGGGGGACAGGTGAATTTCCCATCTACTAGTTCTGCTACCAGAACTGATGGGTTAGTAGTTCCCGCAAGACAAACCGTTCGGTGGGTTGATTCTGGTTTACACATGCCTAGTAAACAGAATGAACGTGCTACTGGAGGTCCGATTATGCTTTCTGCTGTTAGTAGAATACATCATGGAAGTAATGCCTGGCGAGGCACTGTTAGTAGTGCTGCAGCTGCTGCTACGGGTAGAATCGGTTCTGTTACGGGAGCTATTGCTTCAGCTTTCCACAACTGCAAGGGAAATGCTTTGCATGTGGACCATGGATCGTCCGAGGCTAGGTACCACATATTAGTTTTTACTCCAACTGGAAGTATGATACAGTACGTGTTGCGAGTGGGTTTAGATTCATCCATAGCTTTACCGATATCTAGCACTGCTCTCGACTTAGTTCCTGAGTTGGATGCAAGAGTAGTAGTTGAAGCAGTCCAGAAATGGAATATATCTCAGAAACAAAACCATAGGGCCCGAGATAATAACGTTGACATATACGGTGACAATGGAGCTTTAGATTGCAATAAAAATTACTGTGGAGAAATGAATAGAAAGCCTATTGTTCTTGAAGCTAGTGGCACTGTCTTGAAGGCAAAGACTTGCACGGAGGAACAACACCACTTGTATATCTCGGAAGCGGAACTGCAGATGCATGCTGACCGTACTCCGCTGTGGACAAAACCCGAGGTACTTGCTGTTTGACTCGTATCTCTTTAAGATTTAGGTCCATTTGTTTGATATTTACATTCCTGCATTCCTTTTTTATTGATGAACAGATATATTTTCAAGTGATGGCAAGAGATGGTGTCAAAGGTGATGAAATAGATCATCTAGGAGAAACCGAAATTGAAAGGATCCCGACTCGTATGATTGAAGCTCGGTCGAAGGACTTAGTTCCAGTTTTTAACCATCTTCAGTCACCTAAAATCTCACAGACAAGGTGAGGTAAATTTTAGATATGTCGATGAACGTAATCTTTTATGCTTTGATGATGAGCTCAACGTTGTCGTAAATTATGAACAGAACGCCTGCGATCACTCACACACAACACCTGATTTTTGCTTCTCATCAAATTATTCCTCTGGAATTCAGGTCTTTAAATAGGAACAGTGACCAACTGTTGCTACACCAGAAGTCCGACCTATTTGAAAATGGAAGGCAATTGTGGAGGAACGATGCGAGTCCCGATGGGTCGGTTATCAGCAACGGACCTAAAGGAACGGGTAAGCATGGTTACAAAATGGTGACAGAAACCAAGGGCATTGTAAATGGCTATGAAGGCCCAAGGTCGTCGCATCCCCAGCTCGATAATGTAAATAATTGTACAGAGAGCTTAAGCATGGAGTCTTCTCAACCCAATTCTGTAAATAACCATGGAGGTGGCCTGGAGGTGGAGGATTATTTTGAAGGCATATGTGATTTGTTTGATTAGAGAGGTAAGTAATAATAGGAACTTTGGTCAACTCTATCTCTTTAGTCAACTCTATCTCTTTAGTCAACTCTGGTTTGCAGTTTATTCTTTTATTTCTGCTGGAAGTTTCATTAATGGGTGAAGTGTAGATAAGGTGTTTTAATGGCGTTTCATTTAATGGTCCCTTTGTAAATGACAGAGCTAAATTATGTCTTCTCCAACTGGCTGTCTTATAATGTAAATAATAGAGAATTGCCATTATTGCTGCGCTGAATTGATGTGAAATTATGGATCATTTGAATGTGATTCACTGTGTTGCAGTGGACATGAGCATTTATGTTATTTGCTGTTCTGTATCAGAGGCTCTGAACTGTGTCCCATTTTCTCTTTGGATTCTTTTTTCGCAACTTGTCAAGTTTCAGTTGATGGACCACTCCATCACGTTGGGACTCGAGAAACTAGAGTTCATTTAATTTGTGGATGAACGGGATAGAGAATCCCTGTTTGGATAAAATAGTTAAGGACTGGATTAAGGAGAGATTTCTCCCCATTAGCTGAAATGGGACGGAGATTATATTCTTCGTTTTTGTCCTTGACTTTGAAATGGAGAATGAAATAGGAGACAAAGTTGGAGATTGAAAAGAGGTTGATAGAGCCTTAATCTTTTATGTTATTATTGAAACGGTAAGGTTTACAAGGTTAAAGGTTAAAAGGACGTATTTGAGAGCTTGTTAATGTCCACTTGTTCCTTCCAATTGAGTTATTTGAATTGATTGTTGTTTACCATTTGCAATAATAAAACCAGCAATTGGAAATTTAATTTGGAACGATTCTAATCCATTTGGAATACTTTTCTCATACAGGCAATCCAAGTTTGAATTTTTCTTTCAAATTTTACTTGGTGGACTTTAAAATGTTTGTTTCAATATTAGTTGTCATACGTGTATTAGTATGTTAATATGGTCATTTCAAGCTTAATAGTCGATAAGAATTATTAGAATAATAAAGGCTTAAAGGAGATGAGTTTAAGTCTTAATAACCTACTAAGTCTTATCTCAATCTCGAGACACATGACTTGGCTAGTAGATGACTTGGCTAGTAGAGTCATGATCAAGTGGGCTGAGTGGCACAATCATGCTGGTGGGCAAGTGTGTAGGTGGTAATGCATAAAATGAGTGTGCAACCCTCAAAAAGAGGAAGAAAAGAGCTTGCTCCTCAAGCCACTTCCTAGAAGTAAGAGACTTTGTCAAATTGGTTGGTATCTTCTACAAGTAACAGATTGTGTAGTCAAGTTCCTTTGGGAGGAAACAATGTTCATTAAGGGGTTCTCCTAAAGAGTGAAGCCGTCAAGCGTAGTGAGAACGCGAGAGAAACCTTGTTATCTAAGGTCGCCTTTAGGCATGTAAATGTGAGAGTGACACGCATTGCTCATGTACAAAAAGATCTGCATAGAACCTCTAAAAAAAGATTTCACATTCTATGTTCTGATAAATATTTACCATCCAAAAAAGAGTTTATCTAAAGAAAGCCTAAAATCTCGATGATTATTCGATAATAGAACTATAAAATCAGTCTGTAGAGTCAGAAAATTTTCAAAACATCAGCTGCAGTGTGCAACGTATAATTGAAGGGCTAAAGATCAGTGGAAATGGCTTCCCCAACTTCACCATTCACCATCAGAGAACACGGAAAGGGCATGGAATGGAGAGAGTCATTAGCAAATCACTCAAATCACATTTACAATTACAAAATAGTACGAGTTCTTCTTTCAAGTATCCAATGACACATAAGATAGTCGATCCCAAAAACAATTGACAAGCCTACTAACTATCAATACTAATATATATTAGTCGACAATGACAGAATAAATATTGAAGTTAAGGATAATTTCCCAAGCAACCAGATGCTGCCAGTAGAATTTTACAGGAAACCTCGGCTGGCCTCCGAGTTAGGCGACGGGTGGCCGGAGTACGTGGTCCTGTGATGTGTCCACTGCAGCAGGAGGCATGAACTGCCACATGGCTACACTTGGGTGGTAACCAATGAAAGGAACTAACTTATTGCCGCCAGGAGCTTGACTCTGAGCAGCAAATGTGGGGATTGGTGGAGGTAAGAAGCCAGCAGCAGGGTGAGCATGCATGGACTTCACTTGCTGCTCTAGCTTCTCCTTGTCGGCCTTCAGCCTCTGCTTCTCGTCACGAAGCTCGTTCTTCTCGGCCTATTCAAGATTGCGAGAAATGAAATATTATTATCAGACTTTTCCATTCAAATGCATCAAAAGCAAACAAAGCAAGCTAATATAATGGCACATCTTTGGCAAGAAAGCCAAATAGGCGTACCTTCAACTCTTTAATCTTATCCTGCAGACTTGAATTTGATTCCTTTAGTTTCTGGGCTTCGCTACGTAACTGATTCACCATTCGAACAGCATCAACTAAAATTGCAGCCTTGTCGGTTTTGGGTGTCCTTCCAGGATCCAAAATGGAGCCCAGTGTGACAAACCTGTTTTGAGATACACATAAAAATTTGATTTGTTGAGGTAACAGACAATCGTTATAAACATAGATAAATGGGGGGTTTGGGATAGAGGAAGTACTTGTCATTGAGCCTATCTCTCCGCAATTTTTCCCTACTTGCTTTGGAGCTTGATCCACTACATGAATCAGATCTGACCCTGCAGCATAAAACGAGTGTACTTTATTTGATGCTATATCATATTTTCCTTCCCACTTTTAATTCCATTTGCTACTATATCTATTTAGACTTGGCTAAACCAACTCAACATCTTAACATGATAAGCCAAATTTCACAACGAAAAAAAAAAACATGAAATAAATAAATGGATCCTTAGCCTTTTACCAAGTCACATTAATTAGGACACTAGATTCGATTTCAATACGAATAATCAGCTTGATGTAATATAGTTATAATAAAAAACCACAAAAAATTTATTAGGTACCAAACACTTACCACAAGATGCTAATAAATTGCAATATCAAAGGGAAACTACACTATAACTATAGCCTTTCGAGTGGGAAACTCGCTCCCAAGTCCCACAATGGACAATTCCACTAAAATGATCTCCCCTCTAAAGTCCCTATCTCCCTCTATTTATAACTAAGTCACCCTATCTAATTACTACTATGCCATTACTAATATCCTACATATCATCTCCATACAATCCTATTAGAACTCTCACATATAATTGCATTGAAGTTGAAATAAAGGAAGAATCATAGCTTTATCACTCCCTCCCATCCATGCCACAAAACTGAATGCTCTTCAGTTAACACGTATCTGACAAGTGAGTAACCATCCTAAGTGCTGTGGCCGGAGAAAAAGATCACATAGACTTAAATTTCAGCGGTACGATAAAAAAAACGATTGCAATACCACCCTATATTACCCCCTACCACTAAATGTTATAGGATTAGGATCTAGCCTGTAAAGTGTAAACCTAGTTTCAAGCCCATTAAAACATAAACTGGATACAAATTTCTGGAAATTTGGAATTAGAAAAGACCTCACTGTACAAGTAATAACTAACTAAAATGCTTCCACAAAGTCAATTAAAAAATCCCAAGAAATCCTGATCTTATGACTCCGGCAAACCATGCTGCTTGTGCCAATAATAATACAGCTAATATATATCTAATGATATCAATTCCAAGATCATTGTTAAGGAAAAGACTTCAAAGCAGAAATATTACTAAGAGTCAAAAGGCTGATTCTATTGAACAGACGAAATTAAAAAGTAATAATGAAGGTTTTGTACCTCTTTTTGGAGCCAGATTCCAGACGGCCATCGAGATCTGCCGATGACCCATCAATTTCCACACTAGAATAACATGTCCAAGGAAAAAGAACTAGGCATCAACAAAATTTACATTCACATGTCGAAAAAAAGTAAACTAAAAGACAAATCTTTCTGCATACCACTGGGATTCAACATAACATACGAAAACTTTCCTCACAGAGAAACTACCATTTATACAAAATCATATAAACCTAAAAGCCAAGACGACGAACAACGGTAAGATACCCTTCGCTCATCATCCTTACATCCTTACAATCTTACTGTTACCAAAATACAACACAGTTCTTGGTATATTCACGCCCCCAACGTCTTGTTAATCCCACCCATCACCCCCGTGGACACTAAATCAATCCGGTCAACAACCTAATAGTTCACCAAACAGAATCAGTAGTATCTATAAACCATGTCCCCCAAAATCTCAGAGTCTTCCAGTCATAAAACTCGGACATCCGAACTCATTACTAACTCAATCCAAAAAGTTTAAAAGCAGGTTAAAATCTCCTCCAAAATTAATCTGGACGGCAATAAACGGGCCACTCCACCTCCCATAATTCGGCATGTACACGAAAACCCGTGAAGAAACACAAAAAACAGAACACCATTCGAAGCAAACAAAACCTAATTTAGCTTTCGATAAGAAAAAAAACAAAAACAAGCTTAAGAGCTTAATCGAAAGAGATCTGAAGATTACCCGACATCAGGGGTGCCATCAAAGGGTTGAACAGCCCACGAGAAGCTCGAACTGGTGACTGGGAAATTGGCATCCGATACGGGGATGTCGTCGATCAAACCATAATCGAACAACCAATTGGAATTTTCAGGGGATACCATTTTCTCAAACAATAGTAACAACAACAACAAAAAGCGTTACTATCCGGCCAGAATGATAATTGAAAGAAAAATCAGAGGACCAGAATTAGGGTTAGGGCAATTGAAGGAGATGAAAAATTTAGGGACGATAAAATTCGTTGAAGATTGGGGATTGGGGGCGTATTATTGTTGGTAGGTGTTCGGCCATATTGGGGGATTGAGTGGGAGGGACACGTCATCCTAACGCGTGAATTACATTTTGGGTAAGAAATGAAACGGTTGCCGGTTGGTGAGCCGATCGGTCGGTTGGCATCGGTTTTCGTACGAGTTGAAACGGTTCGGTCCATATCGAATTCAATAATTCAATAATAATTAAATTTTCTAACTTGACTTCAATGATATATTATTTACATTGAATATAAGTTTTATAATAATATTAGTAAGAAACTAGAATATGGTGATGGATCAAGATTGAGACACTCCAACTATATATTATAAATAATAAATCAAGAAATATTATTAAATCAAATATTAACGAAGACATTACATGCTAAATATTTGGATTTTTTACCCTCAGTGAAAAATAATAAACAATACATTACATTCTGGTTTAAAAGGTTAAAAGATCTTTAAACTATAAATAAATAAAAAATAAATAAATCCTTAAATTTTTATTTTTGTATTTAATAGGTCAATGATAATAACACATAAATTTTAATTTCGTAACTAAGGGACTAAATTTTAATTTTAATTTTAATAGGTTCGTGAATTTTAAGAATTTTCAAATAGGTTAAGGACCGATCGAACAAGACGAACATTTATTCGGTACAAAAATAAAAAAAATTAGAAACTTATTTGACTTTTTTTTTTAAGATTAAGGACTTATTTTTTTTTTTAAAATTGTTTTTTTTTTTCATGACAAAATTACCAAAATAACCTCCATGAGGATATCATTTTGAGTGGACAGTAAAGGACACCAGAAAAGGGGAAACGGATAACTGAATTAGAAGCTCTGCCTCTTTCTATTGCCAATTCCTCCGTTTCTCTTCAAAGCTTTGCATCAATGGCTCGTCTTGCAAACTTAAACGGTGTCTCAGACAAATTCTCCGCCATTCCCAAGCTTCCGAAGCTTCAAAAGACTCGTAAGAGATCGAAAATAACGGGGCTTATCAAGAAACAATCGGAGGTTTCCTCTCATGAAATCTCATTGACAAGAAGATTGGCTCTTACCAGTCTCGCATCTGTCGCTCTCTTTGGCAATGCATCGGTCGAGATCGCTTCCGCCAACGAGTACTGGCTTGACGGCCCTCTGCCAATCCCTTCTGTTTATAACAGTAAGCTTTCTGTTTATGTGCTTGTTTCTTCATCTGGGTGCAGCTCGAAATTGAAAAAATCAAGTTGAAAGTCGTTTGGTGTTTCTTTGTTACAGACATAGCGAACGAGAAAACGGGTACTCGATCGTTTCTGAAGACAGGGATTTACATAGCTAACATAGGGACAGAAGGGAGAAAATACAGATTGAAGAGATATGCGTTTGATCTTCTGGCTATGGCGGATTTGATCGGAAAAGATACTTTGAATTATGTGAGGAAGTATCTTAGACTCAAATCGACGTTCATGTACTACGATTTCGACAATGTTATTTCGGCAGCAGAAGACGGTGAGAAGCAGCCTCTCACCGATTTAGCAAACAGATTATTCGACAACTTCGAAAAGGTATGGAAAAAAGCTTACGAAATCTGCAGAAGGTCTGCAATTCTTGAAGCTGAAGTTTCTTGTTTTGTGTTTTTGTAGCTTGAAGATGCAGCAAAGCAGAAGAATCTGAGTGAAACTGAAGCTTACTATCAACAGACAACGTCTATACTTCAAGAAGTTATGGATAGAATGGCATAACTGTGGAAGTTCTTGAGAAGATTAAGGATCAGTTTCCTTTTTTTCCACCATTATTCTGTTGTTCTTGTTTATAATTCGATTCGATTTTGCATCCATATATAAATGTGGCGTAACGATGCAATAACAGTGGTTCGAGTGTTTAATCTTAGTTCAACAATCTAGATTTTGTCTTAAACGGGAGGGGGGACAATATCGACCAGGTAAACAAGTGTGAGATCCCACTTCGGTTGGGAGGGAGAACGAAACATTATTTATAAGGGTGTGGAAACCTCTCCCTAGAAGATGCGTTTTAAAAATCTTGAGGGGAAGCCCGAAAGGGAAAGCTCAAAGAGGACAATATCGGCTAGTGGTGAGCTTGGGCCGTTACAAATGGTATCAGAGCCAGACACTGGGCGATGTGCCAGCGAGAAGGCTGAGCCCCGAAGGGGGATGGACACAGCAAGGACGCTGGGCCCCAAATTGTGGTGCATTTGGGGACTCCCACATTGATTGGAGAAGGGAACGAGTACCAGCAAGGACACTGGGCCCCAAAGGGGTGGATTATGAGACACAAAACGGTGTGCCAGCAAGGACGCTAAGCCCCAAGGGGGTGGATTGTGAGACACGAAGCGGTGTGCCAGCAAGGACGTTGGGCCCCGAAGGGGGTGGATTTGGGGGATCACACATCGATTGGAGATGGGAACGAGTACCAACAAGGACGTTGGGCCTCGAAAAGGGGTGGATTGCGAGATCCCACATCAGTTGGGGAGGAGAACGAAACATATTTATAAGGGTGTGGAAACCTCTTCCTAGAAAATGCGTTTTAAAAACTTTGAGGGAAAACTCGAAAACGAAAGTCCAAAGAAGACAATATTTGCTAGTGGTGAGCTTGGGCCGTTACATGAAGGATGCTTGGCACAAAAAGGGAGAAAAATCTTACTTTCATTAATACAATCAGATCTCTTTTGCTATACAACTAAGCCTAAGTCATAATCATCCTCATATTCAATAATCATATAGCTGATTTGCCAATGTAAAAGCAAGGCTCAAGCATAAACCTTAAGGTCGTGTATTGGTTAGACGTCGAGGTGTACCAATCTCGCAAGCATTGACTCGAGCAGCAAAGCGAAGCGAGCAGAGTGACTCATTGGCCGAGGAGGAATCGGGAGAGATATTTACAAACATCAACGTCTTCGAATCTCCACCGAGACAAGGCTGGTTAACCATCCATATTCAGAAAGTTAGAATGATTGTATAATAAATGTCAAACAGAGAAATCAACAAGAAGTACCTGAAGAAGATATGTAAGCTTTGAGTTTCTAAATGGCACATGTTCTTCCTTCTTTGCCAAAGCAAATATAACATCACTCAAAGACGATAAACTTCGATTTATGGCCTGATTGTAATGAAGAAAATAAAGGATTAAGAGCGGAATTTGAATAACGAAACAAGTTTAAAACAAAAATATGATAGTAATGATCAATTACTTGGGTTTCTTTCAGTCGATCCCCCGTCGATCCGCTCTTGGAAAGACGCTCGCTCCCAGCAAGATCAATCAAATTCAAAACGCCTTGTACTTGTTGATCAGTACTCTAGCAGATGCAAAATGAGAATGAATCTATGGGAACATGGCAGTAGAGAAGAACCATGACATTTCAACCAGATTTTACCTCGTTGAAACCGGATATTTTAAGAGTGAACACAAAATGACTTCTCGATGATTGCTCGTTCATTTGGGTTTTGCCAACGGATCTAAGGAGAAAATGCAATGCGTTTTCACTATCGTTACTCGTAAAAACATAACGTACTAATCAAAAAGTGTTATTATTGCTACATCAACAACTCGAGCATTGAGCATTACAGGTAAGGAGCATTAGTGCAAGTCGATACGAGTGGAAATGAGGAAACTATTGGTACCTGCTCCGAGAAGCTTCCTGTAATAGAAACGAGACCTCCTTGGCGCTACGGACATCTACAACTGTAAGATCAGACACTTGTGTGTTTCCATTTGCATCGTGTTTGATCGAGTACGGCTTCAAAGGAGAACCATTTTCTGCTCGTAGCACGTCTGGAGATGATCGGTTTGATGATAGTAAATCATGGATCGTTTCATTGTATATTTCCAACATCGATACCTATAGAATGTTAAGAAGTTCAACAAAAGTGTCTTGGAACATGACAACAGCAAAGACACAACAAATAGTATAATATAATGTATCTCTCACCTGCATATCATATTTCCAACCCTGAGGTTGAAGAGATTGCCTGGTTTGAAATATTTGTTCCAATGATCGAGGTATCAGTCCCTTCTCCTCTAGGATCCCTGTTTTACCCATCATTGTATACGTTTTGCCCGAACCCGTTTGACCGTACGCAAATATACAAACCTAAAAGAAATAACATTTACCAAAGAACTTGTAAATTAGCCAAAATATGGGAGTAAAGACTATGGTGCCATGTATTACCTTATAACCATCAAGGGCACTTTGTACAAGCTGAGAAATCTCTACAAAGACGTCTTCCTGTGTCGCTTCCGGTGCAAAAACCTTGTCGTACGTGAAAGAATGTCTTTGCCCTGACAATATATAAGCATGGTAGAAGCTCTATTTACTGATATCAGTTCGAATAAAGAGAGCTGGAGGGCAATGCATGGTTGAGGATTGTTGGGAGGGAATCCCATATTGGCTACTAATTTAGAGGATGATCATGGGTTTATAAGTAAGGAATACATCTCCATTGGTATGAGGCCTTTCGGGGAAGCCCAAAGTAAAGCCATGAGAGCATGCTCAAAGTGGACAATATCATACTATTGTGGAGAGTCGTGATTCCTAACATGGTATGAGAGTCATGCCCTTAACTTAGCCATGTCAATTGAATCCTCAAATGTCGAACAAAAAAGTTGTGAGCCTCGAAGGTGTAGTCAAAAGTGACTCAAGTGTCGAACAAAGGGTGTACTTTGTTCGAGGACTCCAAAGGAGTCGAGCCTCGATTAAGGGGAGGTTGTTGTTCGAGGGCTCCATAAGCCTCAGGGGAGGCTATAATGTACTTTGTTTGAGGGGAGGATTATTGGGAGGGAGCCCCACATTGGCTAATTTAGGGAAAAATGATCGTGAGTTTATAAGTAAAGAATACATACTATCATACTATTGTGGAGATATGTGATTCCTAACAAATGTATCATATGGAAGTAACTTGGAGGGCTTGAATATTATCAATAACAAGTATACCATTTTGCACCAGATTGATTCCTCGTCCAAGCGATTCGACTGATGACGGGTACGAGATGAAATTTCCTTCGGGGCTAGAACGTTCATCAGGTAACAGAGGTCGCACTCGACAGAATACACGAATGTTCCCTTTTAATTCCTGCATTACAAAAGAGCTCAGTGAATGTATAATACAACAGCACAGCAGCTAATATAATGTTTATGCAACGAGGGATTACCAATATGGTATTATGCAGTTTCTTTCGAAGCATCTCTCCTTCCATTAGCTTATTTTCTGCATCTGCGAGGCGCGCTAGTAACTCGCTTACGAGTCTCTGTTGATCTTCGAATTCGTGCATCGTCTCCATTGCAGTTATATCAGAGACCTAGAAGAAAAGCATGTCAAAAGATTTATCATCCAACTTGGTCAGTTCATCATTTTAATGTCAGAGTAAAATTACTATTTTGATGTCTTTAAGGTTGTTTATCATCACCTGCAGCTTGTTTTCTGCAGCAGCTAGATGATTTTGCAATGTTTTTAGTTCAATGCTTTGTGAAGAACATCTTGCCTGCAAAAAAGAACTCCAATTCAAGTTTAAAGATCTATACAAACAATGGGAACAATGAACATCAATGTAAGAACCTCTAATTCATTTGTTTTTGCCTTCATTTCATCCAGCTCCTCACAGTACTTTTCTGCTGACTCCCTGCAATTCTCTACTTCATCTGTCAAAGTCTGCACCAGAGAGAGTTGACGATCTCGATCGTCTCTAACCTGTCGTATTTCTCGTCTTAAACAGGTAACTTCGTTCAGCATAGCATCCTTCTGCTTTAATGCCTCGTCTTGAGAAGCCTATACTCGCAATATAGACAATGATGATTCAGAACGGACTGATATCCATAAGTAAAAACGCAAGGCTACTCGTGGAAAAAGAACTCACTTTAGACAATGCAAGTTCACCCTTGATCATACTGAGATCCTCTACCATGGCAGCTTTTTCTTTCTCTACTCGTTTGAGGTCATCCTCAGCGGTCGAAAGCTCGGTATGAAGTTTGCCATTATATTGTTGTAAACTGGTAATGTAATCCTGCAACCTCTTGTACATCTCATTAAGAGACGATAGCTGCAAAATTCCCATGAGTCGAGGTCAAAACATTTGTTGTGTTCAGCACACCGATTAGTCCATTTTCGATTATACCTTCTGATTCGCACTCGAGAGCTCACGTTGAGCCCTTGCAAGCTCCTCGGAGATCGAAGCCTGTGACCTCTCCATAATAAGCCTAGCCTCTTTCTCCTTGGTGAGAGACTCTACTGCAGCCTGACAATGATACTCAAAGTTCAAGTCAACACACCAAGCTCCCATTTATTTCATCGTTCATACACGACATCTCGATTAAAAGCTTACCAACTTCTCGGATTCTTCTTTCGTGAATTTCTCTCGCAAAAAACCATTGTTCTTTCTGAGTTCTACAATGATAGAATTCAATTCCTCTTCCTTGTTCTTCACTATCATCTCTAATAATCAAAAGAAAAGTCAATAAAAATGAAAAATGGGATGGAAATGATATCCAATACCAAGAACATGAGATCTTGGAGATACCCATTTCACTGGACTTGATCTCAGAGGTTTCTAGCTCATCTTGTAGCTTCCTCTGCTCTAATAAGTAGCTATATTCAAGCTCTTGGAACCATTTGATGCAGAGTTTAAGCCTTTTAATGTATTCCACCATGCTATCACATTTTTCCTGAAAACCCAACAAAATGGTCTCATCAAAATGCAATCCCCACAAACATTTTCTCAAATTCCAGCAACCCTTTTAACTGATCTAACATTCTAACTATCTGATAATGTAAAGAAAAAAGCAAGAAAAAAATGGTGTTCATCTCTGAATTACCTTAACCGCTGAAAAGGAGGGACTGACCTTTAGATTAAACCTATCCTTCCTTTTAAGCTTCTCATTCAACAAAGCCTCAACGTCCTCTTTAGTGAACTCAATGCCACCGCACTCAGAGCCGGCAATGCTCGTCGGAGCACTGGTAAGACAGAGCTCCTCTCCGCCGTTAACGTCGGAGAAGGACAAACGGGTCCTTACATTAATAGCAGGTCCAACCATTATGGCCTCTAATTACTCACCCCCACAATCTATAACACCCAGTTCATCACCAACACCCTTGCTGATGGATCATAAACCAAATCCAAAAGGGGGGAAAAAACAAAACAAAAAACCCCAAAAACTAGAGACCCAGAAGAGTTAAATCTCTCAAATCTTGAAAATGGAAGAATCTAAGACATGGGGAGAGGGAATGAAGCCAACAGAAACAGAAGAACAAAACAATATTTGAAGAAGGAAGATAGGCAAAAAAGGAATCAAGCATATAGTTGTGGGGCCATAAATTGCATTTAAAGCTAACGATTATTTGTGTGCACTGCAGCCGCTTGCTTGAACGAGCAGGAAAGATTGATGAGCTCTGAGAGAGAGAAAAGAAAAGGGTATGAAGATTGTGTACAGAAATAGGCAATGGGGTTCTGGTGAGTAAAGATTTTGAGTGTAAATTGGTTAAAAAAACGTATCTAGAAACAAGGGATTGGAGTTTTGAGCAGAGATTTTAATGGGTTGTTCTTGTTTGGTAGAGAAAAGCACGGATTCCTGGCCTCCTTCTTTCACTCTTATCAATGGAGGACACTCAAAAATTTTTGAAATCAGGTTTTGGGGAACCAGATGGGAAGCATGTGACTTGTAATAAATAATAAAATGTCTAAAATGTTATAATAACAATCGAATAACCTCTAAAAACCTTAAATCTCACCGTACAAATAGATTAAATTGTTATGATGAGTATAATTAAACGTGGGACGTTAGAAGTTACCTCTAACAAATACAATTAAATATAAAAAATATTATGAAATTTTAAATTTTTTTATTAAAAAATCTAACTTTTAAAAGTCGGGTATTTATAAAAAAATTTAAAGTTTAAGAATATTATTGAAACAAAATTTTAACATTTTTCATTATTTATCAACGTTGATTTTTTGTTTTATTATTTTTTAGTTCGATAAATTTAGATAATTATTGGTTAGTTAATATATAAGGTAAAGGGAGGGGACAAAAAGGAATTAAAGTGTATTGTAATTAATAAATGAAAAAATAAAATAAAAGGGTTGTTAACTGAAAACAAAATGTGACCTAAAACTATATAAATAGATTAAATAAAATTTAAGAAAATTATATAATTATGATATAAATATATTATTATTATTAATTTCTGGCTCTGTTGTTGAGATCTAACAGAAAAGCCTGCCACTAATGGGTTTATAATGATATTAATCTTTGTATTTATTTAATAAATAATTACTTTTCTGTTGCGTCCATTGGAGGACAAGAATTTTATTACTTTTTTTATTTTTTTATTTTTATTTTTTGAAATTTTTGTGTCTTGTAGTAATGGTGGTGGAAGAAGTTGTTGATATCTCAATTCATTCTTTGGTCTCTTTTTGCTGTCTTTTCATTTATATTTCTTTTTGGAGGCTTCTTCTTTACCCTATCAATTACATTCTCTCTCTTCAAATTATAAATATATGTTTAAATTATTTGAATTATGTTCGAGTTGTCGAGGATATCTAGAGTTGAGTTCATTCAATATGAAGTAGGAGTGTTCATGTGACTCGATAACCTGACCAACTCAGTCTACCCAACCCAAATCATAATGGTTGGGTTGGGTTGAATTGAATTTTTTAAAATTAAAAGATTCCATTCGATTTGTGAGTTTATGTTTTTTTGGCTACCTAACACTATAATACTTTTTTTTTAAATTATGAATATTTAACGTTTGTAATTGATGTTAGTGACAAGTTGGGACTTGTAAATGTTTGATATATGTAACATGTTTTGTGGATAAATATGATCTTTTTAAATAATTTAAGAAAAATAACTTGACAATCCAACCTAGTCCCATTCGGGTTGAGTTGTGAACTTTATTCGAGTTGTTCGGGTCATCTATCCAGCCAACTCGAAATTTTTTCAACCCAATTCGTGTACACCCCTAATATAAAGTTTTAGATCAAGCTTAGTTTACATCACGACTAGTGTCGAACAATGAATTCAATAATACATTTTCAAGTTTTTGGATCAAGTAAAAAATGAATAATTCGATGAATATCGAGACCCATTCCGCTATCGATGTGTGCAATACTACCCTAGTCTAGCTCGACATCGCTTGAGTCTAAACGGTTACTAACCATTAACGTGTTGGGAATAGCACCAAGGCTAATTGAACACCTCAACGTGTTACATGTTGGACAAAAAACTTACATAGACCTGTAATTTTCTTAATATCAAAATAGGATTTAAAACTATTGTAATAATTGAAACATTAAAACAAACGTATAAGATTGAATCAACCGACACCAATGTATGGAATTTTCTTTTGTTTTCTTGTCTTATTAAGGATATTGGCTTTATATCCTTATTTTAAATCGTCAACTAAACCTTTAATTGCTTTAAATTACCACAAGCTAAGCATAATGGTACATATTTTACCTTGATTGCTTTAAATTTATAGTTTTTTTAACCACAGTAAAATGGTAGTTAAGTTGAACTTAATTTAAATTAATTTGAGGAACCAAATGAGAGAATAAGTAATTTAATTCAAGGTGAGAGCGCGGAGTCAGTAGAACTGCATCAAAATCAAGCAAGAAAAAAATCGTATAGACAGCGTCTCAACACTCTCAAGAGCATCGAGACGCTACTTATTTAAGGCTTCTGTCAACTTCTAAAATTAAATAATTTAATGGGTAATTATAAACACCATCATCCTTATTAGATACAAGGTCATGATTAATCGGATCCGGCCCAAGCCCTAAGCTGAAGCCCAAATCCCAGTTCTGAAAACACAATAAAAATAAATGAAGCAAAAAATTGGAGATGCGGGGTATCGATCCCCGTACCTCTCGCATGCTAAGCGAGCGCTCTACCATCTGAGCTACATCCCCATTTGTGATGCTGGTCATAATTTAATTTAAATATTATAAACTATTTATTTTTCAAACTTATAATTTATTGATATTTATGAAGTAAAACATATGATATGTTATCTAATCATGTACAATTGAATTTATGATTAATATCGAAATAAGGATTAAATAATTTTAGTTCCCTAGCGAAAACATTATGATAAAATATTACCAAGATTTTTATACGTAACAATATGATATAAACTATAGGATTTGACACATTATTGATGGGTCGTTCTTATAAAAACATTGGTCACCTTATTCATGACTAAGTTTGGTGCAAACAATTTAATTTTGTACTATAGAAATAAATGTGACAGCAAATTATTATTTCACGAGCAAAATTTGACCTAAATATTAAAATTGTAACTCTATAAGAAAAGAGATAAAATGAGGTGTAGATAAATGGTTTCAACAGGTTGACAATACAATTTTAAAATTGACTATTTGTCAATCTGTTAGATGTATGTAATCGAGTACATAGTTTGACGTACCAATTATAAAGACGTTTTTTAAAAAATGTAAGAATATTAATATAATTTTTTAAAGTGGAACATTATTTGTTTTTTTCTTTTCAAAATTTAAGAATATTGATGCAGTTTTTTAAAATTATAAAATACTAATACTTTCAATAAAAAAGTTAATAATATATATAAGAGTATTAATGGGTTTTTTTTTTATATAAATTACAAAATTTATGAATATTCTTTTTATAAATGTTATTTTTCCTCCTCTTTTTGTTTTTTATTATATATATTTTTTTCGCTCATTTGTAAATATTTACTTGGACCTTCAATTTGTATTATTTTAAAATCTTCGATTTAATTATATAACCTTATTATTGACTATTAAAATGAGCTGATGTTAAATGTATATTATTTATACTTAATTGACAAAATTTGTTAGAGGAATTAAGCCACTTAGATGAAATAATTCATCATTTATGTTATACCAACTCGTTGAATATTATATTATAAAAAAATTAATTTGATGAAAATATTTTTTGATATTGACATTTTATAAATTCAAATATTTTTAATAACACGGAGGTAATGAAAAAAATTAAAATTTTAATAAAAAATAATTTTACTGAGTAAGTAGATATTCAAGTCTATACCCTAAACCAAGTAGTAGGTAAAAAATTTCAAATTTTAATGACACATTATTAAAATTAGCTAAAATCCATTATTAAAACAAACTACAATTAAATTAAATTAATAAAATACCTTAAAAAAATATTATTAATTTTAAAGGTAAAGAGTTGGTACTTTATTTCAAAATTGCTTTAAAACTATCAACATTTTTATTAACGCGTTTAAACTTTTTATATAAAGTTCAAAAATATTTTTATCGTTAGGATATGATCTATAAATTATAGATAAACAATTTTTGTCCATATATTGATAATAAAAAGATTTAAAAGATTTAAAAAAATTGGTTGGAACCAATGAAATTTTGTAAATGCTTTTTGTAAAGTTCAAGAGCATTTTTAAAATAAATTATTAATAGACGGAGAAAATATATATTTGATTTTTTTTTATTTGATAAAGAAATTTGAAGCAAAAACAAGGATAGGAAGTTGTTGGGAGATAGTATAGATTATAGGGTTGTAAGGTATTAAAAAAGAAAGTGTAAAAAATTCAAATAAAGTCGTAGATTGGATCGCAAAAGAATTAGGTTGAAAAATTTTCAGGTAAGAATGGAAATGTCTGATTTCAATTCTCCACGGATTTAGGTAGAGAGAGTTTTAGGAGAAAACGACTGGAATAATCAATATACCACCATTGAAAGTGGTCTGATTTCATTATGATTCTCTTTCTTCCCGCAGCAGCTTTCTCCAAAAATCCTCTCCAACAACGGAATCACGCCTTCTTTCCAACGCATTATTATTTAGTCAAATGTTTCTAACGTCGGCGAATTCTTCGACCTTCTTTTGGTGGATCTGGTCTGAATCGGAGACCCATTGGCGGCCTTTCCACTCCGCCCTCTTTTGATTTCCATTTCGTCTTTTCAAAAGGGGTTTTATATCGCTCTCTTTTCTCAATTATTTTGGTTTAGAATTGGAATTTCCTTAGCTTCGTTATCTGATTGTTTCTTTTCTGAGCTTTTTCCCCCCTTTTGTTTGAATCGTTAAGATTGATCGTCGTCCAGCTAATTTTTGCGATTTTTATCTGAAATTATTGTCCGGTTTGCTGCGGGATTTTGAGGAATCGTGTTTCTGAAGAAGCTTGGTTTTGGATGGTTTTTTGCACTTGTGGTTGGGGAAACATGGAACCGTGAGGATATTATGCTTTTATAATGACATTTCAACGACTTATGGGTATTGCAAAAAGGGGATGTTTGGTTGTTTTTGTGATTCTCATTTGTGCTTCTTTAGCAACTTGCTTTAAGGACCATGAGGAAGAGGAACTGATTCTGAGCCAACTAGCTGACCCAATTACTGGGGATGTCAATATAGAGATGGTGAGCAATTATGTTTATGATATGATCTTATTCAGCTTCATTTATCTTAAACCTTGTTCCTTAACTGTTCTTGTTATATTCAAAGCTTGTTTTGCTTAAATTCTTTGATCTTTGCAACTCTAGAATGATATTTAGACCGGTCGATTGCTGCAATTATGTTTGGTTTTGGACATAACTGTTCTTAAGTTCTTGAACATGTTTGTGCTGAATTTATAATAAGGCCTGTTAATGGAGGAAAGAATTTGGAACAATGAACAGAGATGAGAGCGCAATGTGATAAAAACTTATGCATTTATACGCTCAATTACAAATTTGTTTCTCTCTTTGTATGTTTAAAAAGCAAGAGTTGTATCGATAATATTCTTGTTTTGTTTGAAATCCTAGCCCCCTTTTTCCTCTGAGAAAGCAGTTTTAAAGAACTATAGGCTGCTTATAGCTCTTTTAAAAATAATAACTTATTGAAAACACGTTTTTTTTTTAAATTTGTTCATAGATTAGTTGTATTTCTAGCTGTTTATGTGAGATCCCACGTTAGTTGGAGAGGGGAACAAAGCATTCCTTATACGGGTGTGGAAACCTTTCTCTAGTATACGCGTTTTAAAACCGTGAAGCTGACGGCGATACGTAACGGGCCAAAGTGGACAATATCTACTAGCAATCAAACATAAAAGAGCTGTTAGCAATCAAACATATGTTTTAGAATTCTCAACTTCTATTCTTGATAAATATCTATCTCGACCTTTCGTTTGTTCCTATAACTATGTGGCTTCTGTCTCTAGGCTGATTTTTTTGGCCTAAGATCTGCACATATGGCATATTATTCTTAAGTTAACTTATTTTAAATTCAAAAACATGCTGCAGGCTGAGCTGTTATTGGTGAAGTGCAACTTGGATTTCTTTCAGTTGAATGAAGATGTAGATGGTACTGATTCGTGCTCTGAAGAAAAACCGAGAAGCACAGATGGAATTAATTTCGAATGCCGGACGCTTGCAAAAGAAAAAACAAACAGAATGCTAAGTTCCATGCCTCCCCAGATGAAGAAGGCTCTTTTAGATTGTGTAAGAAAGAATTTTCATGTCTCCGGGAGAGACTATAATTCTGAAGCTTGGTACACCCGATATCTGGAGTCATTGCTTTTTATGCCTGGTAGTTTTAGAAGGAAGTTAAGTTCTAGATGGCTTCGAAGTGCTAAAGAAGAGCCCGCTCTGGCACCTGAATCTTCAGATCCTGTATCTCCGTCCCGTCCTAAATCTAAAAGAAAACCATTTTTTCCACCAGATTCTGCAAATTCAAGTCAATCTTCAGGAGATGAAACTCCTGTAAGAAAAGCTTCTAGCACAGGTGGACAAAAGGAAAAGAAATCTAATCATCAGCAAACAGTTATTTTAGCTGTTGTCATAACAGCAACAGTGACTTTTATTATTGTAGCTTTGCTCTTTTTATGCTATAATAAGAGTGTTTCCAGAGTGAAGCAAAATGATGAAAATCATGAAAGGCCTCTCCTAAGCTTGAGCTTAAGTGAGTACTCTATTCTGTGTTCTCACAAGCATGTTATGGATTTTTTTTTTTTTTTTTTTTTTTTTTGTGTTTTCTTAATGTTGATATAAATCATGACCTTTCAGGTTCTTCGCCCAAGTATTCTGCCTTTGGGAATTCTATTAAGGAAGACATGCTCATCAATCAAGCATCTAACTTGAATCACCACCAGAGAGCTCCATCTTTGGATGGTAACCTGCACATTGTCTCCGATGGTGCACGTACCTCAATGCAGGGACATCCAGCTTTTGGAGATGCTGGAATTGCCAATAACGCATCTTTTGAATCAACTTATTTGGCTGATGGTACTACTGGCTTGGTGCCACTTCCTCCTGGAGCAGTGCCAGTCAACTCAGAGATTATACCACCTCTGAAGCCCCCTCCTGGCAGGGCTATTCCCCTGCCTCCTGGCAGGACTGTTCCCCTGCCTCCTGGCAAGACTGTTCCCCTGCCTCCTGGCAAGACTGTTCCCTTGCCTCCTGGCAGGGCTGCTGCTCCCCTTCCTCCTGAGCCCCCTTCGTCCTTTAAGTCACCATCCAGCATGAGTAGTCCTCCTCCACCTCCTGCACCTGGTGCTCCACCACCAAGACCTCCTGGAAATTCAGGTCGCCCTCCTGGACCCCCTCTACCTCCAGCATCTGGACCAGGCAACAAAGCAGGCCCTCCCCCACCACCACCTCCTAAAGGTGGTGGTGGTGGTGGTCCACCTCGACCACCACCTCCAGGAGCACCCAAAGGTGTAAATCCACCTCGACCTCCAAGACCTTTTGGACATGATGACGAAGGTATGGACGAATCGGGTGTTCCCAAAGCCAAATTGAAACCATTTTTCTGGGACAAAGTTCTTGCAAACCCTGATGATTCCATGGTCTGGCATCAGATAAAAGCAGGATCTTTCCAGTATGTTATTAGTTCCACTCCTTTTATATCACCATTGCTTTAAATTATTTTATTAGTTGCTGAAAACATGTAATCTAAATAATACAGATTCAACGAGGAGATGATAGAAACTCTTTTTGGATATACACCAGTTGATAAAAACAAAAGTGAGGGCAAGAAGGAGGCATCATCACAAGATCCTGCGCACCAGTTCATTCAGATCATTGATTCAAAGAAAGCACAAAATTTGTCCATTCTTTTGCGGGCACTAAATGTGACAAAAGAAGAAGTTTGTGATGCGCTTCATGAAGGTAATCTTACCTGATATTGACTTTCTTGCATCTTCTTAAGAAGACATAAAGAGAAACGCCTGAATGGAGGCATGCACTTCATTCTCTTTAACATTTGATTGTCTGTCCCAAAAGTGGAGAATTTGGTTGAACTAGAAGCAACATGCCTGATACTCCTATGGGATGTTAATTTACAATAGATGTTAAAAAACGTGATCTTTTCTGATAAAGTAGCTGAGGGAAGTTGCTCCACACCCAAAAACCTCAGGAGATGGGCTGGTTGAGATCCAAAGAACATGGTTCCCGGAAATGGGCTCTAGAGAGCATGTTAAACCTATAAATGGTAGCAACCTTTCATTTTCTAGCCCGTTGAATGATTAAAAAAAGACAAGAAAGCAGGCATATCTAAGACAATACTCCTAGACATAGGTTGAGAATCAATTTGCTAAATAGTTTGGAGAATAATCAAACTCTCAATTTACTAAATATCCAATACAATACTCAAAATCATCTATTTCATTGGCGTAACATGATTTAGAATACTCAAAGTCCAAGTAACATAATTTAGAATGAACATTAGTTTGCATGAAAATGCAGGAAACATGCAAGTATGGTTTTGCTTCGGAAGATCTTACTTTCACAACCATTGTGTGGCATTAAGTATAACAACTCGGAATTTATCTTTTTGAGCGCAGGCTCAGATTAATAGAATGGTACTTCTGAAATTGCTGATGTCTATTTGCTTACACTCAAATATATTTTCCCCTTTCCCCCATCTTTGTTGAGCAAATTGTAAATGAGGGATTGTTCTAGGGAGCCTATACATTGAACAATGAGTGAAATAATGCATTTCCTTTTCCATATAAAACGTGTCTTTACTTGCAATCAGCTATATTTTCTCTTTTCTGGGTGATGGAAGGTCATTATTCCCTGGTAAATCTCTGATGTAAATTTGGAGTAGTAGTTTACATTTGTTTGCATCCATTTCTGCCAAATTTTTCTTAACAATGATTCTAATCGATATTTCTTTTCCCAAATAAGAATTCTAGTTGACACTTTTGTTAAAAGGTAACCAAAAATATATATTTTTATATGGCATGGGTGTATCATCATTCAAAATAAGGTAATCGAACATTTCTCTAAACGGAGAGATCATTACTGTTAGTGTCATCATTATTGAACAAAAACGTGTCCCTGTAATTTACATAATGTATCTATCTTGTTTTTCTGCCTTTTTTCAGCAGCCATTTCTGCGCATTTTACATTTTCATGATATGGTCTTGAGCATATTCTGACCTGTCTTAGCTGGATCAGGAGCTGAACTTCCTGCCGAACTTCTTGAAAACTTACTGAGGATGGCACCAACACCAGAAGAAGAACTCAAGCTTAGACTGTTTAGTGGGGAACTTACTCAACTTGGAAATGCTGAGCGTTTCCTTAAAAGTTTGGTTGATATCCCATTTGCTTTCAAAAGGTTGGAATCGCTGCTTTTCATGGGCACTCTCCAGGAGGACATCACCATCACTAAGGAGTCCTTTGTTAACTTGGAGGTAGAACACTTGCCACCCTATTACCTTTTAGTACTTAGAACTCTCAACATCATGGTTAGCTCAATATGAACAATTCTAAAGCCGCTAGTTAGTTCTGCATGAAAATTTGAGCGACTGATAGGTAACTGAGTCTTGTTGCCATGATAGCCAGGAGTTCTCTGATAAGTAGTATTCTAATGAAGCAATTCACGGAGTTTGTAAGTCTGAGCAATTAAGAAAGCAGTTGAATAGGGAGTAATTCAATTTCAACAAGGACATCATGCAAAGTGGGCAAGATGAACACAGTATATAACTTAGATTTACACTTGTCATTGAACCTATTCCATTTACTTGTCTCTGCCCCCAAAGTCTTTTATCCATCTACAAGCTGTTGAATGAATTTCGGCTTACCATGTTCGATTTGTTTAGCTCTGCTGGAAAATGATTGATGCACACGATGGATGTTCTCCAACTACAAAGTCAGAATCTTTGTTTATCTTATTTCGTATATTCATACTCTCAAATTTGTCTAAATATGATGTAGAAATACAGATACATTATGAAATGAAAGTTCTGTTGCATTAAACAAGTTTGATTTCCCTCCATCTCGGAACTTCCTCCTGACTAATTGTGGATTCATCTTAGATTGCTTGCAAGGAACTTCGGAGCAGCAGGCTGTTCCTCAAACTTCTAGAAGCTGTTCTTAAGACGGGAAACCGGATGAATGATGGAACTTTTCGAGGCGGTGCTCAAGCATTCAAATTGGACACTCTTTTAAAATTGTCAGATGTGAAAGGAAAAGATGGCAAGACTACGCTATTGCACTTTGTAGTCCAGGAGATAATTCGTACAGAAGGGATAAGAGCTGCTCGGAACGCCACAGGAAGCCATAGCTTCTCGAGCACCACATCAAATGATCTGCTGGATGAAACACCTGACGATGTGGAAGAGCATTACCGTACCCTTGGTCTTGAGGTCGTCTCAGGGTTAAGTGGTGAACTTCAGAATGTGAAGAAAGCAGCAACCATAGATGCTGATGCCTTAACTGGAACTGTTTCCAAACTTGGGCATGCACTGTTAAAATCAAGAGACTTTCTGAACAAAGACATGCAGGGTTTGGGTGAGGAGAGTCAGTTTCACGAAACCCTGAAAAGCTTTTTGCAGAATGCTGAGGTTGCTATCATGTCCCTCTTGGCAGAAGAAAAAAGAATCATGGAAATGGTGAAAAGCACAGGTGACTACTTCCATGGAAATGCAGGGAAGGACGAGGGCTTACGGTTGTTCGTAATAGTGCGAGATTTCTTGATAATGATCGATAAAACATGTCGAGAAATAAAGGATGCACAGAAGAAGCAGGTGAAGATACACAAACAGGCAGTATCTTCTGATAGCAATCACCCCCCTTCAACTCCAGTTCCCTCTGATCCTCCTGCTGATCTTCCCCCTGTTCCTCCCGCTGATGGAAGCCCTTCAACTCCAGTTCCCTCTGATCTTCCCGCTGACCCTTCAACGCCAGTTCCCTCTGATCTTCCCGCTGATCGTCCCTCCATTCCTCCCGCTGATCTTCCCCCTTCAACACCAGTTCCCTCTGCTCCTCCTCCCCCTTCAACTCCAACTCCCTCTGCTCCTCCTCCCCCTTCAACTCGAGCTCCCTCTGCTCCTCCTCCCCCTTCAACTCCAGTTCCCTCTGCTCCTCCTCCCCCATCAACTCGAGCTCCCTCTTCTCCTCCTCCCCCTTCAACTCCAGTTCCCTCTGCTCCTCCTCCCCCTTCAACTCGAGCTCCCTCTGCTCCTCCTCCCCCTTCAACTCGAGCTCCCTCTGCTCCTCCTCCCCCTTCAACTCCAGTTCCCTCTGCTCCTCCTCCCCCTTCAACTCGAGCTCCCTCTGCTCCTCCTCCCCCTTCAACTCCAGTTCCCTCTGCTCCTCCTCCCCCTTCAACTCGAGCTCCCTCTGCTCCTCCTCCCCCTTCAACTCGAGCTCCCTCTGCTCCTCCTCCCCCTTCAACTCCAGCTCCCTCTACTCCTCCTCCCCCTTCAACTCCAGCTCCCTCTGCTCCCTCCTCCCCCTTCAACTCCAGTTCCCCCTGTTCATCCCCCTTCAACTCCAGTTCCCGCTGCTCTTCCCCCTGTTCGTCCCCCTGATCTACGACACGCACCTTCTGCCGATCTGAATCAACTGATCTTCCCAGCAATTGCTGATCGTAGGATCAGTGACTCAAGTTCAGACGAGGAGAGTCCATAGGTTAATCAGCTGAAAAGGTGCCCAGTCTTCATAATTGTTAGGCTCCTTTTGGTCATAGGCAAGAGATGTAGCAGTAAGAAGAAGAAGCTCCATGAATTGCCACAATGTGCTCAGAATGCACTTAGACTTAGACTTTGACTTTTATTTTTCATTCACCCTTCTTCATTCATTTGTAAAAAAAACTTAGTTTTGACATTTTTGGCAGTTGGAGCATTCAACAACATAGAGTTTGTAGATGTAGATTGTGTTACCAGAGTATCAGACTATCAGTTAAATGTCTCTTCTTTTTTGTTGTCAAGTCCCCAAAATCTCAACATTAAAGAAGGCTTCTCCACTTGTTATTTGAACTAAACTTATCTTTTGGCCTCAAAACTCTTCTTAGAGGCAGTAGTAGGAGGTAATCCCTCATGTTTGAGGGCCTTAATATGTTTCTCTTGACAATTTTATATTTTCATATGGGACTCCAATATATTATCTTCAATAAACTTGTCCATCTTTCTATGAAGCAACATGAAACTCCAATATATTATCTTCAATAAACTTGTCCATCCATCTTTCTATGAAGCAACATGAAGCAACTCAATCATCTGACCTTTGATTATAATACATATAACTCAACTCAATCATCTAACCTTTGATCATAATACATATAACAACTCAAGTTCACCCCTAGCAACGATTATCCTCTTTGAATTTTTCCTCAAAGTTTTTGAAACGATTCTGCAAGGGAGAAATTTTCATTTCCCTCTCCAACCGATGTAGAATCTTACAATACATTTTGAGAAGGGTCAAGGGAGTATGGGAAAAAGCGGCTTTGAGCCAGAAATAACACATACACCCTATAATTTGAATCTCCTAGAATACTAACAAAAATTATTAGAAAAAATAAAACATTGAAATCCAGTATTTCAGGAGAATCCCAATACACTTACCATTTAAGCCTAACATCCCTAAAATTGCACTCTTCCAAAACTTAGCCCTAGGAACACATATATATACATGAAAACAAATATATTTTTCTCTAAATAGAGCAAAGCAAATCATATATACTCCATAAATTCAGTTTTCTTCTCTTTCCTAATATAATGATACCATTCTAGATTACCCAAACAACCATTCTAGAAGTGGCTGTCTAAAGACATTATCCAAAGTTCAAAACATAAAAAATGGCACATCACAAACCGCAACTCATAAGAAATTACCATAATAAGTTGGCACACGCAATCTATTCAGTTATTGAAATAAGAACCAAGTGACCCATATCCCTAATATCAGAGAAACCACCTAAAAGAACCTGCAAACTAGAACAGCAGCAAAATATTTCACCACCACTAAACAAAACAGAAAGGGAGAAAGCTTGGCTTAATTCAAATTTCAACTCATTCTCAAGGGATAATTCACAAAACCAAAGTTACGAAAACCCAGAATAAAAATGCATCATCTACAGGATGAAGAAAAAGTAGGCGGTGATATTAATAGATGATGATGATGATATTCACAACACTAGGTGAAATTCTAGCACTACTCCTTGGTGACTATTACAAATTCCATAAGCAAAAGATCTTTAACCTAAGGAAAATAATAGATGTCGAAAAAAGAAACGAAAATTGAAAAATCTAACAAAGTAAGAAGAGCACTATCTTGACCAGAGCCACATGTCATCAACATTCAATGATTCAGTTCCATTCCCTTTTCTATTACAAACAAATCTAGGGTTCATCATCACCACCGGCGTTCTTTGATGAAGTTCCAGTTTTCTTGGGCAGAAGCAAATTGTGAATGTTGGGCATAACTCCACCATTAGCAATAGTCACATCCCCCAACAGCTTGCTCAACTCCTCATCGTTACGTACAGCAAGCTGAATGTGACGAGGAACAATACGCGTCTTCTTGTTATCCCTAGCAGCGTTTCCAGCGAGTTCCAAAACCTAAAAATCAGAAACCCCTTGAGTTAATCGTAAAAACAATAAAATCAATCAAAATTCTCAAAAGGTTAGGAGGCATTTGAGAAAGAGGAAGCCAATTGGGGAAAATTTCGAAACCCTAGATCCACGAGGAGAACTCAATCCAGAAAACCCCACATCAAATTAAAAATAACTTCCAATTAATTCACATACCTCAGCGGCGAGGTATTCAAGGACGGCGGCGAGGTAGACAGGGGCACCGGCACCAACACGCTCGGCGTACTTGCCGGCTTTGAGGAAACGAGCAATACGACCGACGGGAAACTGCAACCCGGCTTTACTACTCCTCGAGGTAGCCTTCTTGGCGGCTCCAGATCCAAGGGTTTTTCCTCTGCCGGCCATTGAATGAGATCGGTTGGACGGAAAAGACAGAGAAAACCTAAGCAGAGAAAATTGGAGGCGATTTTCCGGCGAGGGCGCGAGAGAGAGAACAATAAATAAACACGAAGGATGGCGGACAGTATTTGGTATATATAGTGAGATGAGTCTTGTGATATGAGCCAATGAAAGCTGAGTACGCGGATCGAGATTTTTGGGCGTTGGATGGATGAGTGATGGCACGGTCCAGATCTGATTTAGGATTCGATTTTCGTACTAGATGGCGCGATTGAATGGGTTACGTCAGCGTCTTGAGTGAAATGGCGGGATGGCCCCTCGATTTTTTTTCCCTTTTTTCTGTGGAATAATTAATGAAAATTTTTAATTACAAATTTAAAAATTATAATTTAGTCCTAATTAATTCATATAATTTGTTAAATTATTTATTTATGAGAATTTTTCGATCGTTAAAAATTATTTACGAAAATTTTTAACTTTTAAAATTAAATTAAATCGTGAAAATAGGTGTTTATTAGTTTCCTTTATTTAGTGAATTTTTTAAATTTTAGTCTCTAATATTAAGTTTTAAATTTAATTTCTTATATTTTCATAATTTTCAATTAGAATTAGCAAATTTATGTGACATGATATTTAGTAATTAATATTAATATAAATTAGCTAGAAATTCAAATTTTTCTTAAAAAGATTTCAAAAAAAATTATTTCAAATAAATTACGAGAAAAAAGTATACTTTTTTTTAACAAAAAAAAATAGTTACCAAACATACCAGCTTAGAAATAATGTGGAGTATGAAAATTTATGGATTGGGAAGGGCGAGTGGATGAGACCTTCGAGTCGCAGTTTAGAAAAAGTATCATGCGGGATAGTTGCCGCTCAATGAGAGTGGGGTCAGTTTCAGTATTCTTCGAAGTAATGTGATCTTACTGATATCTCGATATCACTAACCCACAATAGTCGGGAATTGGATCCTACACATGACGAATGAGACCGATCTATTTGACCCCTGATCGTTGTTATTTAGGTGATATCTCTCGATCAAATTCTTCATCTTTGACCTCATGAAAAAAAAAAAAGGTAGATGTCAATCACCGTTGAATAATACTCTTATTGGCTTTTATAGATGTCCACGGGGTGGGATGAGATTAGGAAAGCCTTCCTCATCTATGTCCCCGTCCCCATTTAGTGGGAAAAAAAAACATCTCCTCACTTCCTCTCTCGTTTCTAGTTTGAAGGAATTCTCTGCCCATTTAAAGTGGGTCCCGACCGATGGTTAAATAGATATTTTTATGGCCTAATCTTGTTAGTTTAGTTTATTTATTTACGGTACTCGAGTAAACTAGAAACTCAATCGAAGAATGACGTTTATAGTCACTTACCATTATATTAAAACTATGCTTGTTTGAAAAGTTTACTTAGCATCAAGAAACTCAATAGAGTTTTAGAATGGTTTTCATCCACAAATTGGTATTCGTACATAATGATTCATTCAGATCCTAAAAAATATGTTACGAGCATGTAATAAAAATAGGTTAAATAAATGGGGTAAAATTTCATTCTTTTAATAATAATAGACTAAATTAATAAAAGCAAGTTTGTACTTTGTTTTGAGCTTTCAAAAGTTTCAATAAAATACTTAAAAATATAAACTTTTTTATAAAGATAAAAAGTGTTAATTTAACTTTTTAAAATTTTAAGGGTATTTTTAAAATAACAGTAGTAATGGTAACTATTAAAAGTTCAAGAGTATTTTTGAAATAAAATATTAACGGTTTCCATAAAAAAAATTAAAAGTATTTTAAATTTTTTTTTTTTAAAGTTTAAGAGTATTATCGAAACTTTGGAAAGTTGAGTATTTTTTATAGATAAAGTAGAAATTTAACGACCTAAGCTCCCAAATATCACAAAAAATATATTTATTTTTCTAATTAATTCTTTAAGAAACACATATCTATGAATTTTTAGAAAGAAAAAAAGAATCAAGAAGAAAGTATATGGACCATCCCAACAGCTAAAAGCCCAACCCATGAATGAACACAAAAGTAGTTTGCTTCCTCATTATCACTGGACAGAGCTGAATGCTTGAATTCAGCTCACCCTCCCAACAAACACAGCATCTTTCTTCAACAACTTAACACAATCAGAAGTTTTTACAGTTAAACACAACAAAATTCCTCTTTTTTTCAATGAAAATCCCATTCTTAAGCTGATTCTACTTCATCTGATCCTTCAAAACTCTTTGTTTTCTATATATACCTGTTTTCCTCTTCATTTCTCTCTGTTCTCCACCAGAGCTGTTCTGTTTCCTTTGTCGTCGTCGTCCTCTCGACATGTTTTGGTCTGAAACTGCTGCCTCGAGAGCTTAGCGGTTGGACTTTGAGACGCGGAGGACCGTAAAATGGGGATGGATAATGTCTAGAATGCTGGTTACCAAAAGAAAAAATGCCAACAGTTTGGTTTTCTTTCAAGAAGTCTTTCCCCTGCAAACCAGAGCCATCAGAAGTCTATGATCCAAAGAGCAGGAAACAACCCAACACAATCACAACCAAGAAAGCAGCCAAAAAGTCAGGGTGTTCTTCTGGAAGATCAGGTTGTTCAAGGTCCATAGCAAATCTCAAAGATGTTATCCATGGAAGCAAGAGACACATGGAAAATCCACCAATTTGTAGCCCGAGATCGATCGGTAGCAGCGAGTTTCTCAACCCGATTGCTCATGAAGTAATACTCAGCAACTCTAAGTGTGAGCTAAAGATCACTGGTTTTGGTGGCTTCCACTTAGAGGGTGTGGGAAATTCTGGCTTTGGAGGAGGTGGGGGCGGAGATTCGCCGTTATTTGGTACTCTTAGGCCCGGAACTCCCGGTCCCAGGGAGAACTTTGCTAACAACTCCAACTCCATGACTTCTGCAAGAAAGCTTCCTTATCCTTTATCTTATAGGGATGCCTCTCCAGCTGGGAGTGCTGCCAAATTTAAGGGGGGTGGGGAAGTTCATACGAGCAAAAGGTTCTCGCCGCTAACCAAGTCGAACGATAACACGTTTTCGACAGTTACTTGCCATAAATGTGGAGAACAGTTCTGCAAATTGGAGGCTGCTGAGTCTCACCATCTCTCCAAGCATGCTGGTTAGATAGATGTTCTTACACATAGTTCATTCAATGTTTTTATTGGTTCATGAAAACGGCTATTCTTGTTTTGAGTTCAATCCTTCATGGAGTTGCTTGTTTCATTCTGTTTTCTCAGTTACTGAGCTTGTGGAGGGCGATTCATCGAGGAAAATCGTCGAAATGATATGTCAAACGAACTTTTCAAAGTCGGAGAACAATGGAAACCGAATCGAACGAGTTTTCAAAGTTCACAATATGCAGAAAACATTAGCTGGATTTGAAGAATACAGAGAAATAGTGAAGAACAAGGCAAGCAAGCTCTCAAAGAAACACCCTCGATGCCTCGTCGATGGGAACGAGCTATTGAGGTTTTTCGGGACGACTTTAGCCTGCTCTCTTGGACTAAATGGTTCCACCAGCCTCTGCATATCACAGAAATGCAATGTCTGCAGAATCATAAGGAATGGTTTCTCAGAAAAGAAGGATATGAAAGAAGTAGGAGTTTTCACGACTTCAACGAGCGGAAAAGCTTTCGAAACCATCGAAACGGAGAAAGAAAGCTCGGTAAAGAAAGCATTGATAATCTGTAGAGTGATAGCTGGGAGAGTTCATAGGCCATTGGAGAACATACAAGATATCGTTGGGCAAACAGGGTTTGATTCTTTGGCTGGCAAAGTGGGATTACATTCCAACATTCAAGAGCTTTATTTGCTTAATCATAGAGCTTTGCTTCCTTGTTTTGTTGTAATTTTCAAACCATGAACAGAAAGAAACTTGTTTTTCTCTTTGGTTTATCATTTGCTGTTGAGTTTGTATCAGAACAGAGCATTTACTTTTACTGATGCATCAGGACAGTAGAGCTTTTAAAGATGATAGATTTCTTGGACAGTAGAAATTCAATGAGTCTTAAATGTTTGAATGGAGTTGGTTTGAGAGTAGATGAACCCGAATTCAAAATTCGAAACTTTTACTTGGACTCGTGTGGGGAGACCTCCACTTGTCGTAGAGATGTCGATTTCATAGACGACAAGGAAGTTCCCTGTTACTTAAGGGACGAGGACTTTCTTTACACTTACGAAACTGACTTTTTGACGTTTTTCCTACTGTCGATGTGAGTATCTCCCTGATAACTCGATCTCATATCAGTAGAGTCATATAAGCTAACGAAATCGAAGAGATCGAGAAGAAGATCAAGCTAGTTCTAGGTGTGATTGCAGCTAGGAAATGTCTGCTCAAGAGTCATTTATTGTCCAACACCTATAATCAGTTTCACAGAGGTTGTTGTTCTTAACTGCACTGAAACTCTCTCAGTCGTCGCCGTGATTGGCGCTCGCTCTCAGAAAAGTCCACATTGATCATTAATGGCGAAGGTCGATTTTTGTGGACAAGAACACTAGAGAAGAAGATGATTGTTTCTAAGAACTACCTACAGTTAACAGGAAAGGGACAAAAAGAAACAGTATTTGTTGTTTTCCGAGAATGGAACGACACAGTTGTACAACCTAAGAACGTTTCCTGTTCAAGTAAGGTCGTAACAATATTTCGATATTTTCATTCACAAACTACTCAAGGAGAGTTCTTGTAACAATTGTGGGTCATTACAGTGAAGAAACTTTACAAAGTTTTCTATATTGAGTAATGTACAAAATTTCAGTCATTAAAAGAGTGAAAGAATCAACTATCAGACACAAGATCAAAGAGAATATGAACTACAAGACAAACAATCAAGAAAAAAACCACCAAAAAGGGAAGCTATGGTCTAAAGTTCATTGGTATCAGAAGCACTGTCCATTGAATCCTTTCTAAAGTGCTCGGAGACGTGGTCGATATCGACAGTTACTTCATCTGTCGTGGCTGACAGAGATTTTCTATGGTGCTTGTGCTCGAGCCTCAGGTTAATAATACGTGAGATCACTTGTACGGTGTCTCTCATGGTAGGTCGTTTTCGGGGGCTACGGTTGACACACCTATATGCAAGAGCTGCAACTTCATTCAGCTCTTGTATATTAAAGTTACCATCTAAACGGTCGTCCATGATTTCTTCCCACCCAACTTTCCCATCTGAAGTCATTGCTGCCTAAACATCTCATAATGAAAATACATATAAGTTGGGGATCGTGAAAGTACACGAGCGTATTTCGAAAAGAACTCGAAAAGTTAATATAATTATGGCCTTGGAGTCTAAACCAGCCTCTTGTTTTATAAAAAGTTTCCATTCAAGAACGGAGTCATAAAATAACTTTTTTTTTGGTTGAGAGTACCGGTGATGACGATGAGAAGAGAGAGAACTTACAAGTTCGACATACTCCATAAGGCCTTGCTGCGGGTTCCTGCCAGCTATAAGCTCGAAAAGCAATACTCCAAAACTGTAAACGTCGCTTTTCTTCGTGAATTTTCTTGTAGATATATATTCAGGATCTAGGTACCCGAAAGTTCCCCGAATATTGGATACATGTTTATCGACCATCTCTTCTCTAGAAAGCCCGAAATCGGCAACCTGGCTTGATCAAGAGTAAGCAGGCAAAAAAACAAACAAATATCGATAAGATGTTCTTACAATGGACTCTTTCTGCATAAAGTATTCACAAATTAAAGGGGAAAACATACCCTAGCTCTCATGGAATCATCCAACAAAATATTTGCAGACTTGATATCACGGTGTATTACTGGTGGAACTGCCTGCAGTAATGTCACAAAAACACCACATGAATGAATTATAAGGTTGAAAAAGCTAGTAATCCCAGTGTCCATCAAGGTTATATCTTAGCTTACACCATCATGTAGATATTCCAGTCCCCGTGCAACATCTAAAGCCACACGAACCCGCAGTTCCCAGCTCAGTGGTTCGTTCTTCACCCCTGCAAACCGAACAGTGCGTGTCAGTTTCCAAGAAACAGATGAAGAAGTACACTGTTTCATCATTTTAACCAAAAGAAGATGTTCCTTCACAAAGGAGACGTCCCCACTCAAGAAAGATGTTACAAAACTCTATGTTTGCTTCTTTTTATCTGTGAGTATCCACACTAGCTTCTACGCACTTCGTCGAATCTCACGGACCAACCGTTTTAACTGTGAGATCCCATATTGGTTGGAGAGGGGAACGAAGCATTCCTTATAAGGGTGTGGAAACCTCTCCCTAGCAGACGCGTTTTAAAAACCTTGAGGGGAAGCCCAGAAGGGAAAGCCCAAAGAGGACAATATCTGCTTACGGTGGGCTTGGGCTGTTACAAATGGTATCATAGCCAGACACCGGGCGGTGTGCCAGCGAGGACGCTGGCCCCCAAGGGGGTGGATTGTGAGATCCCACATCGGTTGGAGGGGAGAACGAAGCATTCCTTATAAGGGTGTAGAAACTTCTCCCTAGGAGACGCGTTTTAAAAACCTTAAGGGGAAGCCCAGAAGGGAAAGCCCAAAGAAGACAATATTTGCTAGCGGTGGGGCTTGGGTTGTTATATTAATCCTACTACATTTGGTTGTTAAGGCAACTCGTAGGTATTAAATCTTACAAAGGTGGGCACAATAGCTTGAATCCATTCTCTCTATGCCCTTTCTATTTACACGACCTTTATTGACTACTATGTTCGACACATTCTGCAATAAGTTAACTAATGCTTGTACGATATGTTCGAATTCTTACCGTATAAGTGAGAAGCCAAGCTTCCTTTGCTCATATATACATATACAAGTATGTGTTGGTTTTTTTCGGCACAGTATCCAACCAAATTTACGAGGTTCCTATGATGCAACCTTCCGAGTAGTATAACCTGGTAAACATAATAACGTTAAATGGATGGATCAGATATATAAAAAGCATCAAGAAGAAGATATGTCTCATGAATCAGAATAAATAAGCTGCTGAATACAATGGTTTTAGTCAATAACATTTGAAGAACAATGATCACCTCTGTTTGGAACTCCTTCTCCCCTTGTTTGGAATCAGTTGCAAGCACCTTAACCGCAACCGTTTCACCACTAGCCATTTGAGCTCTATAAACAGGACCGAATGCTCCTTGTCCTATTACAGTCGTGAAATTGGAGGTAGCCTTTTGCAGATCCCTGCCATATCCAAGAATTAAACAAAACTTCAAGGTCCTACAAGCCACACTTTATCCTACACGATAACGAGATAAAAAAATATCGTTCACCAAACATGTCACGATGAAGTTTCGATAACACACCTGTAAGAATACTCAAGTATCCCAGAAGCTGCTACCACGTTACTTTTCCTCAATCCATCAAGCCATTGAGACATGCCATTATGGCCAGATTTAACAGGAGACTCTGGAGCTAAGGTTGAGTCTGATAGTATAGTGCACGAATCAGCACCATTGATCCGAATAGGAACCGTCGTCGCCCTCCGGGAACTGCTATTTCCTATCTGTGAACGTTTCCGCTGATACCGAAAGCAAAAGAGAGCCAAAATTGCCAAAAGAACACCAATCACAACTCCTATTGAAATCCCAATAATCAACCCAGATGACTCCCCTTTCATCTCCTCCTTTTTGCTTCCCAATTTTCAATCCAATAGCTTAATCCATTACAACCCTACAAGAAGAAGACTCATAAGAGAGAAAACTCACTGTAGAAAGAACAAATCATCTTCTGGGAAAGAAGAACAACAGTTCATTTCTTCTCCAAAATCATGAATTATCATAATATCACACAGATTTCAAACCAGCTTCTTTGAAAATTGATCAAACACTTGATCTGCATCTTATTTTCACGAAATTCTCAAGCATAACAATCAACATCTGAAGTTCAAACCATCAATTTCCTAAAAATCAGCACAAAGAACAAGCAAAAAAACACAAAATCCAGCCAAATGGGTCACAGATTTCTATACCAAATCAGCCATATCCCAAACAAATCATTCAGAACAAGAACAAACCAAACCCAGAAAACAGATCAATAGTAAACAAAGCAGAAACGAGTATCTTCCTCATCCATTTCAGAAAATAGAAACTGGGTATCAACAGAATTGACATTACAAGTGAGAAAATACCTTCGAATCGAACTGATTTCATCGAAATGGGAAATTCAGAGAGATGGGTAGGATTTCAAAGAATAAAAAAGAAGAGAAGAGAGAAAAAAATAAGGGGAAATGGTGTGAGATTCGAAGAAAACGAGTGAGAGAAAGGAATCGGAGGGAGGAAAAGAGACGAAAATGGTTGTGAAGTAACTCCCAGAGTCGCGAAATACGATCTGTGGTCTACTTTTTGATGTGGGGAAGTTGAAGTTGAAGTATATTAGAATCAGCAGAAGTGCAAAAAGGGATGGAATTAACAAAAATGGTTTGGATTTTGGGTGTTATTTTTGCTGTTCTTATTACTATGAAGGAAATGAAACTGATAAGGACTGAAAGGACTCGACTCAACGCGTGTAAAGAATGAAGTTTCTGATGTTGCCCACAATTGGCATTGGGTTTTGAGTTTCTTTTAACAATTATACCCTCCACCACTGCACAAGGACTGCACAGCTTTAATGCTTTTGACTTTGGATTATAATTCCATAATTTATCTAATATATCATATAATATATTCTAACCTAATAAAATAAAAAACCCTTAAATTTTTAAAATTTTTAATAATATTTTTAATTTTTTTACCGTTTGTTTTGGTTTTAGATGACAGTTACTGCTTTATTTCAAAATTACCCTTTAATTTATTTTTTTTACTGTTTCGAAAGTTTTCTTTTAACTTTTTTTTTTAAAATTTAAAATGTATCCTTCCCGTTAAAATATTATGTTTAGGAGTGGAATTAATAAACCTTTATAAAATAAAAAGTTATTATTGTCGATATATGTACATATATCAATGCCTCATGCATTATCTCATTTTTTTTAATATTATTTTTGAAAGTTTATGAGTATTTTTCAACGCGGCACTCACCATAATAATATTTTTAAATTTTTTTAAAGTTTTATAGTGTTTTTAAAGTTTTTTAAAAATTTAAGGGTAGTTTTTAAATGTTTTGAAAGTTGAAGGATATTTTTGAAATAAACTATTAACAATTTCTTTATAAAAAAAATTCTAATTTCTTTTTTAAAAGTTTAGACAAAGTATTATTGAAACTTTTAATCGTGTATTTTTTTAGACAAAGTATTCTTTTTTTAATTTAGTTTATGTTATTTTTTTTTCTTTTTCTTCGTAATACTATATTCATTTTTTACCTACTCCTACATTTTAAAATAAATGAAAATAATTATGTGCTAAAATTAACGTATGCCAAAGTGAACATAATTCAATCATAATTAATCTGTATCATCAACATATCTTCCTACTATAAATATTTTTTAACTTTTTAAAAATGGATTAAAAAGTTAAATATTTGAATCGCTAAATAAAAAATATATACTTTTATTAGTATTTTAGTATACTGTTTTGCTTAAATCAATGGTAAATTCTTTCTAGATTTATAATATATTCAACATTATTACTCTTCTCAACTTGAAGTAAACTTTAATTTACAAAACTGTACTAATGTGGCTGATATCACTATACTGTATAACACACGGACACCACGTCGTACATAAATCAGATTTGAGTTCTAGTCTAGTTGAGTATTTGAATTAAAATACTAATTATTTTATCGATTATTTGAACTTACGTCAACTATGGTGTTGGAAAGTCATCTCGAAATATTATAAGTGGATGACTAAGTGTTTTATTAGGTGAAGTAAATAGGTTAACTCGTCAAACATTGTTTTCTTTGGAAACCCTTAATTTATTCATACATATTTATAAACTTTGTGGAGTTGGTGAAAATATGAATATCCTACAAAAAAAAAAAATAATTAATTAAAAAAATTAGACAATAATATTAATTAAGATTATTAGAAAATTAAGTAATGGTAACACTTATAAGAAGGGGTTAGGGAAAGTGAAGTGGTTGTTGATTTTGGTAGTTAATGGGTTTGGAAATTTTGATGAATTGTCCACCAAACACACCTAATCTCATATATATATATATATATACATTACCCACAATTTCATTGAGAGAGACCTTCTTCCTTTACGGATCGAGACCATTTTCATCGAGATTAAGATAAAAAATTATGCTTTCTCGGGTCAAATATATTTTGGTATGAGTGTTAAAATAATCTGATGACCTGAAAAACTCGATCAACTCAACCCAACCGGTAGGATTCAAATAAACGAAAACTTTATAGATTGGATACGTTCATGGGTGTAACAGCTCAAACCCACCATAGCAGATATTGTCCCCTTTAGCTTATTACGTATTGAGGAATGCTTCATTCCCCTCTCCAACCAATGTGAAATCTCACAATCCACTCCCTTGGACCCAGTGTCCTTGGCACAGTGTCTATCTCTAATATCATTTGTAACAGCCCAAACCTACCGCTAATAAATATTGTCTGTTTTACCCCGTTACGGATCACCATCAACTTTACGATTTTAAAATGTGTCTGCTGTAGTGAGGTTTCCATATCTTATAAGGAATGATTCTTCCCCTCTCCAACTAACGTGGGATCTCACAATGAGTTTCCCTAAAACTATATTGAATTAAATGGAACCGATTGTTAAATTTTAAAATGCACCTATTTGTTTGCAATTATATATATATATATATATATATATTTAATTTTATAATAATTATTTTATTATTTATTCTCCAACCATTCTTATAAATAATTTCTTTTATCCATTCGAAAATTAATTTTTTACACTTCATTATAATCAAACCCAAAAAAATTATGAAATTATGGGTTAGTTAGGTTAGGTTAATTATTTAATTATGCTGGTTTGACCGAAAAAAATTTACAATTTAAACAATTGAGTTGAGTTTAAAACGGTCACAACTCAACCCAACTCATAAACACTCTATTCCTATTCGGTCTAAGATTTAACAATTTTTAATTGGTTGTTAAAATTTAAAATTAATTCTAATTTATCTCTAAATAAAGTTGATCGGTCGTTGATATAATAAACCTGTTGACGTAATAGTTAAAATTATATTTAAATTTGAGAGACTAAACACCTTTTTTTTTAACCTTAAACAAAAACTAAATCCGAATCAATTCAATTTTGCACGACTAAAAACATATGATTGTACAGTGAGACAAAGAATTTCATCAAATATTCGTTATTCAAGCTCTGTGATACGGACAAGCACAGAAAAGAACGCATGCAGCGAAAATGCAAAAGAGAAAAGCAAAGATTTTCAACCCAGAGCATAACGTTATTGACTCAAGCACAAATCCGTTCCATGAAGGTAGTTTGCTTACTCTCAGCCACTAATTCATTGACCGCGTGCTATGGCTCGAATCAATAGTCAATCCTATTTACGATAGCTTTTGTATTTGTAATAGTGTGAAAATGTGGATTGATTTAAAAAAATAATTGGTTCAATCAATATCAATAAATGTTTAAATAATTTTTTTAAAGCAATAATTGTGGGTTTTATGAAATAGGTTAGTTTTAATGTCATTTTCGAAATTTTGAATTAATGTGTTGGTTTGGAAGCATAATCAACCTGTTTACATCCTAATTTAGAACACTATAGTTGAAAATAAATTAAATAGTATAGGCACAAAATTAATTTCATCAGCAAATAATAATTTATTAATACAATTGTACAATATTAAAATGTATTTATAAATTATAAACATTTAAGTTATTATATAATAAAAATTGGACATTTAAAGTGGGGAGTTAATTGATGAATTAAGTTATTTATTTTAATTAATGAATTTATAGAAGTAGGAAAATAGAGTAGAAATAATGAAAAATAGGGAGCTGAATTAATTAATTAAGTTATGGAATTATTGAAAAATAATAATATAAAATAAATTGGTTGGATTATTTAAAGTCACAACTAACTAGAAAGGCCTCGGCGGTGGTCCCTTCATGGAGGCCACGATCAATTTAATATATTAATAAATCCTAACAGCTAACGGATAGAAAAACAAGAAATTGAGGAATGTTGGGATTTTTATTTATTTATATAAAAAAAATAATACTTTCATTTATTTATTTTTATTGGAGACCCAAAAATCCTTAGTTGAGTTAGGTTGTTAGTTGTTTTTTTCTTTTATTATTTCAAAAAATCATACTTGTCTGCCCTACCTATTATTGTTAATACTTAAAATAAATTAAAAAAATAAAACGTTTATGAGTTACAACATATCACTAACATTGTTTTAAAAGTAAGGAATAGTTAGGTTAAGTTGGATTGTAATCCTATTTTCGAGTAAGTCTGTAACGCCCAAGTCCACTACTAGTAAATATTGTCATCTTTAAGTAAAGAAGAGTTAGGTTAAGTTGGATTGTAACCCTATTTTCGAGTTAGTTTGTAACAGCTCAAGTCCATGCTAGTAGATATTGTCATCTTTGGGCTTTCTCTTTCGAGCTTTCTCTTAAGGTTTTAAAACGCGTCCCAGCGTCCTCGCTGGCACTCGTTCCTTTCTCCAATCGATGTGGGGCTCCCACCAAATCCACCCCCTTTGGGGCCAGCGTCCTTACTGGCGCACCGCCTCGTGTCTACCCCCTTCGGGTAACAACCTCCTCACTGGCACATAGTCCGGTGTCTTGGCTCTGATACCATTTGTAACGCCCCAGGTCCACCGCCAGCAGATATTGTCCTCTTTGGACTTTCTGTTTCAAGCTTCCCCTCAAGGCTTTAAAACGCGTCTGCTAGTGAAAGGTTTCCACACCCTTACCGATGTGGGATATCACATAGTCAGGTTAACTCAACCAAAAAATATCAACTCATAAATCAAACTACATTTTCGATTTACTAAAAATTCAACCAAACCCAAATAAATAAATAATCTAACTCAATCATTATAATTCAAGTTAAGTAGTTCGAATGGGTCGAGTTATCGAGTTATATGAACATCTTCACTCAATAATCACGATGGATGAATGAGTGAAAACTGATGGACGTGGGATCAAATCCATACCTCAAATTTCTTTATATAATTTCACATGGGAATCACTATTATTTTAGTTGCATTTTAGAATAATAAATATTATAATTTATAATAATGAGACTACCACAAATTGCACTCCGATCATTATCGAATTTATAGCCATTTTATTATTATTATTTACAAAACTATGGATACATTTGATTGAAATTATTTTTCTAAGACAACCATAGAAATTTATAGTTATTAATTCAAATCACGTTATAATATAGAGAAGACCTTCCTATGGACGTATTCATCGTGATCTTATAAAACAAATAATTCGAATATATAATCATTATAAAACAAATAATTTGAATATATAATCATTATAAAGATGACGTTTAATGTTTACTAAATTATTTAAATGCATCCAAACTCTTCTTCTTAAACTTCAAAAATTAAAAAATATATATATATATTTATAGATTGGATTTGACAAATATTTTAATTTATTTAACCTCCTAATTAGTCCTTAAATTTTCTAATATTCTATTCCTCTTTAAATTTTGCAAATTTGTTTTCTAATTCTTTCCATCTAAATTTTATAGTGTATATAATTAAAAAAAAAAAAGTTATGTAATAAAATTTGTGTTACATATTAAATGCATGCATGGCTAAACGTTTTTATTACATTAATTTATTATATTTATTAATACTTAAACTAATTAAATTATGCTTAATAATTTTTTTCTTAGTATAATATCTGATAATTGAGTAATTATGAACTTATGCTCAACAACTATAAAGTTAGGTGCAACTTGAAGATGAGGTTATTCAATTTTTGTGAATCTTTCTTTTAAAATAAATATATTGATATTAATATTGTGTAGATATTTTTTAAGATATCTTGATAAATTAAAACCTCAATATTTCTATTAAAATTGATATTTAATTATTTTTAAATGATTAACTTGACATTTTTATTAATTTAGTTTTTTTAATAGATTAAAAAAAAAGGTATGATTTTGGGATGGAAGAGGGAAGGAATATTATATTGGAAGCAATGGGCACATGGATCCATGCCATGAAGACTTGAATGAACACAGGGAGTGGAGCACCAATAAAGGTGCACTTCCCACAATCCCAATCCATTTGATTTTGAAATAACAAACAAAAAGTGTTCCCATTTAGCTTTAACCCAAAGCTTTGTACCACATTCAAACTTATTGAAGCTGTTCCATGCATCTCGAACCTTTAGCGTTACAAACTCGAACACGTGGAGATTTTTTTATCAAATAAAGGACCACAACAAGTTATATTATGGAATCGTTTCTAACACAACTGTATAACGAGACGTGAGAAGTCTGTTACGATATATGAACATTTTATATTAGGTGGAAAGGAATCTGAACATATGGGTTTGCGAAGGACCCATTGTCGTGCCTTAGACTGACTCATCATCGATCAATTTTCTATAGAGCTTGCACTAATTTTCTTTAAGTTTTCTCTCGTTAATTTTCATAGTCACTAATAGAAGATGAAGCTTCCAAGAGAAGAAACTAGTATACGTGATATATATGATAGTGAGTTACCAAGCCTGTAATTACACGTGATTTAGTGGATACTTAGCCCATATTTTTAATGTAATAGAGTTTGAACGTTAGGGTTCGTGAATTACACTATCAAATATATCAAAGCTCGTGTTTAGTTGGCAAGTTTATTGTAATTAGTATATAATATAAGGCGGTTTCATTGTAACATCGAGTAAAAAAATCGTCGAAATATTCTACACTATATTTTAAAATAAACTTAGAATATGTTATATATAAAATAAAAAAATAAATTTATATGTAAAATATGTTATATATTTAACCAAAATAAAATTGTTTATATGAATAGCTAGTTATATAAGAAATCCAAAAAACCCTTTTATCTACAAACTTGGCAATTAAATGGAAATGGGCTTTTGTAAAAAGCCCAAGCCTCAATGGGCCAAATGGGCCGAAGCCATTCCATTAACTAATAAATAAAACTTGAATTAAAAAATAATAATAAATAAAATTTACGATAAATCCATCACATTAACTCATAAATAAATAAAAAATAGATGAATGAACATAAGTGAAAAAATAAAAATTGAGAATTAAATGGAATAGTAGAGGTGTTCGAAAAACTCGATAACCTGAAAAATTCGATCAACCTAATCCAACTGAACCCGTACGAACCAATTTAAATATATTCTTAATTTTAAAAAATATATTTTTGTTTATATAGGCATATATTTATTTAATTTTCTTTAATTTCATTATTATTATTTTTTATAATGTGTTCTCCAACCACTCATAATATGTACAAAAAAAATTAAAGTTTTCTGATTAAATTAATTAATTAAATAAAGTTTTGTGGTTTGTGTTGAAATATTGTAGGAGAGATGACGTGGCAATTTTACTTCTACATAATTGGATATTTGTAAGAAACACGTGGATTAATACATGTGAACACCCTATCTTTTCGCCTCTTCACCGACGTCACATTTCTCACGTGGATTTTGTGTTTATTTTTGACCCATGATATTTTGAATTTTTTGAAGAATATTTGTTGATTGTCTTAGCTACGTGGCGCTGAGTTGGTGATGGTAAGATGTTTTTTGTTTTTTGTTTTTTTTTTTTGCCAAAATTAATAAAAATAAAATAACATGAATATTATATTTTATCTATAAAAACTATGGCCATTAATATTTTGTTTCAAAAATATTTTTTAAAAGGTTTTATTTATATCGTGAAGTTGTTAAATATGTATGCATGTAATTGATATGTAAATTGTATGTTGTCATGCGTCGTTAAAACGTGCTTTGAAATGTAATGAGACTTATATTTATGCACAAAGTGAGGGACGTGGTACAACTGAAACAGCTCAAGTCCACCGCTAGCAAATATTGTCATTTTTAGATTAGGGTAGGGGCATGGTACAAGTAAGCAACGTGCCCCTTAACCCAATTTCTAGACAAATTTTTTGGTTAATTTTAATTAGTTATTTTCTGGTTAATCAAAAGTTTCAATCCGATAGTACCAGGATTATTTTTTATTATATATTATTTATAAATAAGTCTACGCGAAAATTTTCATTTATTATTTTTTTTAAGGATTAAATTTCTGAGAGTAATTTTTTTTTAATCTACATAAATAATTTAATTTCAAATGGATAATTTTTCAATATAATTTCTAGAAGGTAAACCTAACAATAAATCCAAAAATATTTCAGGAATAAAAATATGGTATAATGGAAAATCTAATTTTTAAAAACTCAAATTTTAATGTTAAGAAGAGGTTGTCTCACTTAATTATAATAGTCCAAACCCACTACTATTAGATATTGTCTGATTTGACCTTCAACGTCATAGTTTTAAAACACGGAGGTTTCCATACCCTTATAAGGAATGTTTTATTCCCCTTTCCAACCGATGTGGAATCTCTCAATACCCTAACAAATGCATTTTAAAACCGTGAGACTGACATCAATAAGTAACGAGCTAAAACGAACAATATCTATTAGCAGTGATGATGTGCTGTTACAAATGGTGTTAGAATCATACATCAAGCGGCGTGCTAGCAAGGATGCTAGGCCCCCAAGGAGAGTGAATTGTGAGATCCCACATCGGTTGGAGAGGGCAACAAATCATTCCTTATAAAAGTGTGGAAACCTCTTCTTAATAGAAGCGTTTTAAAACCGTGAGGCCGACGACGATACGTTATAACTTAAAGCGGATAATATCTATTAGCAGTGACCATAAGCCGTTACAAATTCTCATACCTTCCCTAGTATCCTATTTAAATTGAGATTCTCCACCCCATTTGAGACAGATCTCCATAGAACTTCGACTCTATAGGTTAAATACCATCTACATTTATAAATATATTGAAGTATATATATATATATATATATATATATATATAGGTTTGCTAACATAATCTAGTCTATATTATTTTCCTTATAGAACATGTTTTACACATTTATTCGAAAACTTAGACGAAGTTATTTTCGAAACAACCTCCTAATAATTTCTTAATTATTATCGATCTAAAATTTAATGTTCAAATTTTTGATTTTTCAGGAAAAAAAATTGAAACTATTTAAAACCGTTTTTTTTATGAACTTTTAAATTACAACGCCTATTAAATTAAATATAAAAAAATTATCGTGCCTGTCTAGATTATAATAAGTTGGTAAAATTTTAATTTATTTTAAAAAAGTTTTTAACAACCTTAAAACTTAATTTAAGGTTAAAAAGAAAAAAACGTGAATTTTGTTTTTAAATTCTTTCAAAAGCCTCTAAATGAATAGGGATCAGAAATGAAAATGATTGAAGATTTTAACTTTTTCTTATTCCAATTGTCAATTGTTGTTTAGAATTCTTAAGTAATCAATACCTATCAAATCTTGAAAATGGTGTTTTATTTTAAATTTTTAAAAAATAAATTTTAAACTATACTAAATTGTTGAAAAATTATTAAAATATGAGGTCTTAAAAGAGTTAATAAATAAACATTTATCATTACGTTAAAAATAATAATAATAATAAAAAGTTAAAATTTCATTTTGATAATACATTTGAACTTTTAAAATTTTAAAAAATAACTCCGATTTATAGTTTGAATCCCTTTAAAATTTAGCTACCGAGATACTTGAATTTGAAGTCAAATTGTAAGGATGAAAAATAAATTTTTGATGACCCACCTACCGCTTCAATCCCGACGTTTGTTACTTTTCACTATAACGAGATTAACCACTTAAATTTAAAGCTTATTTATGGATTTCCATTTGATTTAAATATTTGAGTTTGTCTTTAATAATAGTTAATGTAGCGTTAAACTTGTAAAATTAAGACATGTTACAACTAACAACACGCTAGCTAGCTAGCTAAGCTGACATGCAATATTTTTGCTGCATTATTTTTGTGTAAAATTATTCTATGTAATATTATAAGTGTACGTGTCAAATTTTGATATAGCGTTCGAATGCTAGAATGTTGTTCAAATGATTAGATAATTACCTAATTTTATTTATAAAAAGAAAAAGATAAAAGAATAATTCACAAATAAAAAAGACAAAGGTGAAAAGTGTATCGCATGAGATTAACTGTCTAGGAAATTGAAAATTTACCCTAAAAAGACTGAACGGTAAAAATATTTTTTTTAAGAGATTCAGAATTATTTGTGGCTTCTATATTTTCCCCTTCAATCACTCAATAATTAGATGATTTTAATTATTAAAAAGTATGTTTTCTTTCGCTTATTATTTATCTTTTAATTTTTGTTTTCTCTGTCTATTTTTTTAATAAATATATCATAATATAATAATATATTCCTTAGAACTTTTAAATATTTATTTTAAAACAAAACTTAAAAGAAAATTGATGAAATAACTCTTACGTATCTGTATTAAATAATCTTACCATTTTTAATTTTTAGTAAGATGGATTATAATTATTTTGATATAAATACTTTCTTTTTTTAATCTTTTCTAGAAATCTAATTGTTTTTCTAATTAAACTTATTATAAAAAATTTCGATAAGAAATTATTCGATGTGATCGTCACAGAATAATTTATTAATTTAAATAATTTTATAATTTTATTTTGAGATTAATTATTATTATTCATACTTCCATAAAATTAAAAAGTTAAATTAATAAAAACAACACTAAATTTAGTTTTGGATGGAAATCTTAGGAATTTGTTTCAAAAATACCTTTTTAATTTTAAGAGTATTTCAAAAATATCATTTAATTTAAAATATTTCATTAATATCTTTCAACCTTTTTAAAAAAATAAAAAATACATTTAGCGATACTATATTTAAAAAATACTCATAAAAATTTAAAGGTAGCATTAACCCTCTTTACTCTTATAAAAAAAATGTTCAAAAAAATTATTAACATCAATATATGAATGAAAATGGTTTCGGCACTTTATAGACTATCTACAAACGTTTTAATGTTATTTTAAAAAGTTCAGGAGTATTTTTTAAACGTGATAATATTGGTAAAGCTTTTTTTTTTTTTTAAGTTTAAATATATTTTTAAAGTTTTTTTTTAAATGGAAGGTATTAATGAAACTTAAACTTTTGGTAGTTTAGAAACTATTTTAAAATTTTAATAATATTTTTTAAACAAAGTATTAATTATTTTTAAGGGTAAGAATATTTTTTAAAAATTTTAAAAATCAAAAGATATAATTAAAAATTTTGAAAGTTGGAAAAGTATTTAAATTGAAATATATTTTTATTAATTTGGCCAAATTAAAAGAATCCTTTAATAGGAAAAACGAAAAAGAAAAAGAAAAAGAAAAAAAAGTGGAAAATAGTTGAAAAGGTGAAATGATTACGCTTTGACTTATTCTCAAGACCTTTGATTAATGATAATTGAAGAGCGTGACACGTCATTCTGTAAGGGATGGTCAAAGGTCTCGATTTTGACTTCCACGTTTCCCCGTTGATTTTTAATTCTTTAATTTGGATGGTGTCACTGCTTTCGTGGCAAACCATAGTCCACGTGGCGCTAATTCCTTAAAGGGATTTCAAATTTTATAGTGTCACGTGCATGTCACGTGATATCAATCCCGCCAAATGCGTTCGACTCGTTAGCGCCATTTATGTGTCAGAATTTCAACGAGGAAACGAAAGTGGCGTCCAACTCCCACTGCCACTTCTCTGCGCGTGAAGCTCACTCACTGCCCTAAGGGTGAGGAAATGGGATTGAAAGAACCATTTAAATAACTTATAAGAAATTAATGAGCAAGAGACTAAAACTATTTTATTTTATGAAAAGCTTAAATAAACCTATATAAAAATAAAACGTTCATCGTTTTTTAGAAGTGTTCGTGGGTTATGTAAGGTCGAATTGAGACATTTTTTAGATCGAACTCAATTGTTGAGATTGTAAATTTTTTCAACTTAAACAAACCTTATTAAATAATTAATTCAACTCAACTAAATCATTTTTTTTTAATTGAATAAGTTTGAGTTATTCGAGTCATTTAATTTAATTTAATTTTTCTAATAAAAATAAAATTTTAATTCTTAAAAATATTTATTTAATTAAAATTATTTTAAAAAATTGTTAAGAATAAATAAATTTAAAAAAATGAAATTAAACAAAAATAAATAAATATATGTATTTAAAATCAACGATAATTCTAAGCAGGTGTAAATCTCGACCTTTCACTCACAAGTAGCAATGGAAAGTGTCAGCCACTTTCCAAAAAAGCGCGTGGCTTTCAAAATTTAAAGAAAAAACCAGAGCGTACGTCGTCTCCCAACCGTGTGGTCGGCGAAGCCATACGCCGTCAAGTTCTTTCCCACCACCGTCAAACCCCGCAGTACAACAACGACCTTCACGCCGTTACCGTTAAATCCCATAAGAACAATAAAACCCCTCCCCCCTTCATCTTCCCTTTTTCAACATCATCCCCTTCGATTCTTTACCGCTATCTCCCAAAACTTCTTCCCTTAATTCATCACCAAAAATCCACAATCAGAATCACAATCTTCTCGACTTTGATCCCCAAATTTCCGGTAAGAATCGAATCCCCCTGTTCATACTCTGTTCTGTTTTCATTTCTCGCCTCTTTGTTGTTGATTCATGAGGTTTTGGAAGTGTTTATGAGATTGGGAATTGATTTTTTTTGTTTCGTTTTGTCGCATCTTGTTTGAATCAAGCAAAGATCTTATGCCATTCTTGTTTGTTTGTTTGATCACAGGTTGATTTTTGTTCTTCTTTTGTGTGAGATTGAACAGATTTTGTTTGTTTGTTTTTACTGAGAAACATCGATAAAGTCTCTGGTAGAAGAGGTGATGCTAAGTTCATAGTATGGATTCTCATCAACTGTTTGGATTTGGAGTGAATAGTGCAGGTCTTTCTTGTACTCCTTATTCCTCCGTTCCATCTTTACCTAATACCTTGCTTGGACCCTTGAAATTTAGTGTAAGAAATTCCCCGGCATCTTCTTCGTTTTTTTCGTCGTATTTTGAATTGGATTCCTTTCTGGCGACTACGGAGAGTGATAATCAAGATCAGAGGAACTCCCCTGAGAATCTCTCTGGACTTGGCCCTTCTTGTAATTCGTCGTTTGAAACAAATAGTTTTAATCAAATAGCGTCGTCGAATTTGGATCCGGGGTCGAATGCGTTTGTTTACGATGGATGCTCAAACGAGAATATAAGCTACACGTTGAAACAATTGGAGAGTGTTCTTATGGGGCCGGATAATGAGGAAGTTGTGAGTAAGCCTGATGCTTCGTTTGGAGATAGTAGCAGGCCACAGATTATCGGGCAGAGGTCCTACTCATGGAGCCAAGATCGACAGGGCGGGTTGAATCTTGTACAGTCTCAGACGTTGCCGGTGTCGATAAGCCAGCGATCTCAAGCAGTTCACTTGGGGAAGCGCCAAACATCGATGGATGAATCGATATTGCAGCAGGGAGGATTTCCATCTGATAATTTGAAGGAGTTGCTGATTGCTTGTGCAAAAGCTTTAGCTGAAAACAGGTTGGAGGATTTTGATAACTTGGTTGCCATAGCAAGAGGTGCTGTGTCTATCAGCGGAGAACCGATCCAGCGTCTCGGTGCTTACATGGTGGAAGGGTTGGTGGCAAGGAAAGAGGAGTCGGGGGCAAGTATATACCGTTCTCTAAACTGTAGAGAGCCTGCAAGTGATGATTTGCTATCTTATATGCATATGTTATATGAAATCTGCCCCTACTTGAAGTTTGGTTACATGGCAGCTAACGGGGCGATTGCCGAAGCCTGCAGAAACGAAGACCGCATCCACATTATAGACTTCCAGATTACTCAGGGTACACAGTGGTTAACTCTTCTTCAGGCACTCGCAGCAAGGCCCGGTGGTGCTCCCCATGTGAGGATAACTGGTATCGACGACCCTGTTTCTAAATATGCCCGTGGTGAGGGGTTGGAGGTCGTCGAGAGGCGGTTGGCTGAAGTCTCGAGGAAGTATGGAATACCTGTAGAGTTTCATGGATTACCCGTTTTCGCTCCAGACGTCACGCGTGGTATGCTTGATATCAGACCCGGGGAGGCTCTGGCTGTAAACTTCCCCTTGCAACTTCATCATACCCCCGACGAAAGCGTCGACGTAAACAATCCACGCGACGGTTTGCTGAGAATGGTGAAGTCATTATCCCCAAAGGTAGTAACTTTGGTTGAGCAAGAATCCAACACCAACACAACCCCTTTCTTCAACAGGTTTGTGGAAACTTTAGATTACTACTTAGCAATCTTCGAGTCCATTGATGTCACTCTACCAAGGAACAGCAAGAAGGGTATCAACATCGAGCAGCATTGTTTGGCAAAAGATATCGTTAACGTCATCGCTTGTGAGGGGAGGGAACGAGAAGAACGCCACGAGCTCTTCGGCAAGTGGAAAACAAGATTGACAATGGCAGGGTTCTGCCAGTTCCCCTTGAGCTCTTACGTCAACTCCGTCATCAGGAGCCTGCTCAGGTGTTATTCGGAGCATTACACTCTCGTCGAAAAAGATGGAGCAATGCTGCTGGGATGGAAAAACAGGAACCTGATATCTGCCTCGGCCTGGTATTGAGAGCACAAGAATGCAGATAAACGATGACTGAGCTAGTTACGACCGGGTATCGGGGGGGCTCGTTGACGGGCTCTGCTCTGACGTGGTACTCGGGTGAAGCTGCTGCTATCAACCATTGAACTGTGGCCTGGACATTCAACCAGACAGCTGAACTAAAATTGTCCATTTTATCAGTAAAAACTGCCATTGACACCGAGCTCTTCTCGAAATTATATCGTCGTCCTTGTACGTGATTTCCTCGTTAGGAATCATGGTTTGAAGAGCGGGAGAAAAACACATAGACGACCTCCATGGATATAATCAATATTTGGAAGAATAATGTTTCTATTTTGATTTAGTAGATTAATGTACCTATTTTGAGGCAGGATAGAAACTCCAATGCCTGAAGCCCAAGATAAATGTAATTTTGATCAAAGATAACTTTGATTAAGCACTCCTAAGTCGAGACTTATCTACTAAGGTAAAAATAGAAGGAAAATATATAGCAAAGAGGGCATCAAAACGTTTTGTTTTTTTATGAGGTATTGTGTTCATATAAGTCTAGCATCGCTAGAGAGTCGCCAACTAACTTTCAATGGCATTTTATTTTATAGGACTGACCCACACAAACACCATAGTCGGTATAGTTTGGAGTTGTATAATTAGACAGAATGTTTACAAGTTTGTTAAGACACTCGTATATAATTGGTCTCGGTTGTACATGTATTCAAGTATCATAAGTTTTATTTAAGTTGTCAAGTGGGGCTAAATACTAAGTGTTTTTATATTTATTTATACTATCTTTCTCTTCCTTTTCAAATACTTCTGGTTGACGAGGCTATGGAGATAGTGTTAGACTAAAGTTTCCGGCGTCAACTAATCAATTAAAATTTAGGGTTTAAAATTATGGGAGGAAAAAAATAAAATGAAAAAACTAATCTATATCCTATTAAGTTGTATCATTAAAATTGCGAACTAATATTTGTATCAACTAAAACTTTGAACGGTATCAATTCACACTCTATGTTTACATTTTTTAGTTCACTCGTGGGAAGGTAACATAGGGTGTTAATTGGTACCGGTTGAATTCAAAGTTTTAATTTATATTAATATTAATTTATGGTTTTTAGAATCATAGAGGGATACAAAAAAAGAAAAATGGTTAAAAATGAATATTAAAATATGAAAAATACATAATGTAAAAAGATGTTGCAAGGAAAATCCAAGAAGAAATAAATACGATGTTGGCATTATTGGCAGCTGCCTGTTTGAAGCTTTGTAATGGCAACAACTCATAAACTCCCATTGCCATCTTTCAATTTCTCTACCGTTTCCCATATTCAAAACTCACCAACTCCCATTGCTAACAGCTACCTCCTTTCCCACCCTTTGATGTTAGGGATGTCGACATTGACATCAGCTCAAGTTGAGCTCCAAGAGCAACGGCCACCGCCACCACCAACCGAACCTGCTGTCGAGTTGCCAAAGGAGAGGCTGACGGTCGACGACATGCTGCAGAAGTATTGTGGGGAGTTTGGACCATGGCAGTTGAAGAACTTCGTGTTGGTCAATTTGAGTTGGACCTTAGAAGCTCTACACATCATGGTTGTCATCTTCGCCGACCATGAGCCCCAATGGCGGTGCGTCGAAGGAGTTACCTGTGACCGAGCCGGGAAGAGCTTTTGTGAGTTGAAGCCGGGATCGTGGGAATGGGTTGAAGGTCGCCGGAGCTCGACGGTGGCTCAGTGGGGTTTGATCTGTGGTGATAAGTATAAAGTTGGGTTGGCTCAGGCTATGTTCTTTCTTGGCAGCATGATGGGTTAGTCTCTTGAGTTCTTATATTAAAATTAGGCTCATGAAGACTAAATGCATAGTTTAATGTATTCATTGTAATATCATTAGGCTCTGCTTTCTTCGGCTACCTCTCAAACTCTGCCTTGGGAAGAAAACGCACACTTGCTTTAGTTTCCTCATTAAACGCCACATTTGGCTTATTAACAGCAGCATCTCCTTATTACTGGACCTACATCCTCCTCCGCTTCTTGACCGGAATCAGCAGCGGTGGGAATTCTGTAAGCACCTTCGTACTTGCCACCGAACCCATTGGCCCGACGAAACGCGGGGTGGCTGGAATGTCGTCGTTCTACTTTTTCGCTGGTGGGATCGCCTTACTATCAGGGATGGCCTATACTTTTCGACCATGGCGTGAACTGTACATAGCTTCCTCAATCCCCTCTCTGCTCTTTCTCGTTGTCGTCCTTCCCTTTGTCTCTGAATCCCCAAGATGGTATCTAGTTCGCGGGAAGCTCGATGAGGCAATGAAGGTGATGAAGTCCATAGCCAAATGCAATGGTAAACACCTTCCTGAAGGAGTAATCCTTCTACTTGATCAAGAAGCATTCGACAAAGATGATAGGGGTTCGGGGCTCAAAAATGAAGAAAAGGGTAGCTTTGTTGTCTTAATTCGCTCGCCGATCACGAGAGTACGTCTGCTGTTAGCAATGTCTATATGCTTTGTAGGAGCAATTGCATATTACGGTTTGAGCTTAAACGTCGTCAACCTGAAGACGAATCTCTACCTCAGCGTCCTCCTCAATGCAGTTGCGGAGACTCCAGCATACGCCATAACTGCAGCTCTGTTAGGGAGGCTTGGGAGGAAAGGGATAGGAGTAGGGACGTTCTGGTTCAGTGGAGGATTCTGCCTCATTGGGAGCTTGCTGAGAAGCCATGGAAAGTGGAAGGTGGCGAGGATGGTGTGTGGGATTATGGGGATATTTGGGATGGCTGGGAACTATAATTTTCTGTTTTTGTACTTGGAAGAGCTGTTTCCGACGGCAGTGAGAAACACGGCGATGGGCTGCGCCACCTTGGCGATTCAAATGGGGGCGGTTTTAGCGCCGTTTGTGGTGGTTTTGGGAGGTGGTTTAGCGTTTGGGGTGTTTGCAGTATGTGGGTTGGTGGGTGGGAGTTTGGTGTTTTTCTTGCCGGAGACGGTGAATAAGCCTCTCTATGACACCATGGCTGGAATGGAGTTGGGACAAAGAACCTCTCCTGGTGGTGCTTGAAGGTCAGCTTTCTAGTTGGCATTTGTACAAATGATACTTCCAAGCTTTGGAATGAACATGAATGAAAGCTATACCTAGTGAATTAGTTCAAAACTAGTCTGTCAATGAAAGGGAAAGTTTCGATGACTTATGAAATGAATCAATGGCAGAATCTAAATCTAATGAACCATTGAAGAAAACATAAAAACTAATTAAAACATAATGAACTACAAAGAGAAGAACAACTAGGCTCATTTGTGCAGTTTTGTTTCTCAATCATGCAAGCAAAAAAGATATGCATCTATACTTGTAGGTTAAAATTGATGAACTTTTCAGCAGTTCATAAGCAAGAAGAAATCTAGTATTTCTTTACATACAAGACAAGAACAAACAAGGGCTCATCATTGACAAAAAATGCACTGGAAAGTAAGTTTATTTCGGAATTTATATATAAATTAGTTTTGACCAAGTGTATTCAGAAATAGGTCATACATGGTACGTATAAAATTTCTTGTCTCAATTTAAATATACTCTGATTCTTGCGGCTAATCTCCAGTTCCGCAGAACAAAAAGGTTCTAAGCAATGGAAGAGAATAACGAACCTCCATTGGAGAAAAGAACTTGAATCGTGTAGAAATGTTGCGTGCCATTTTGCAGACCAGGAGAGTTTAGTGGATAGGCAAGCTTTCTTCCTTGCAAAAATTAATAGGGTCGCTGGCTATGCGGAGGAGCAGAATGGTGCTCGGGAGGTGGTCTTGGCCTTGCATACTCGGCAAATATAACCCAACCATCCAGGAACTGGAAAACATTAAGAGGTAAAATAAATGGAGTTTCATCATCATTCAATCATAATAAACAAATTATAACATGTGTTCAAAAGCAAGCATCAAACCAGATTCCCCATTCTAATTTCTAAAGTTTACCAGAGTATGTTTAAACTGCGTGGAATCAAATTAATTTGAATAGCCAATAACAGAATTATTCTACCAAAATGTCAAAAATTATAGTGAAGAAAACCTAGGGAAGTTATGTCAATCAAAGTAAATGGTTTAGTCTCCCACCCCTACAATTGTTGAACTCCAAAAATGAACAAAATGGATTTAAAAGAGAACTAAATCAATTAATTGTTTAATTACAATTGTTTTGTATTGTTAAGTCTGTTCTTTCGAGACCTTTTGACCAACGAAGGCTCATTAACAATTTAGCAACATATTGGCAATGATTTTAACAATTGATGAGCCCTTTGTCCAAGAGCACCTTTTGGTTTCTTTTCTTGCATAAAACACAAAAGAAAGCCTAGACAACATGCATCCGCAACAAAGGCTTCACACCCTAAAGGGGTGTACCGTCAAAATAACGGTGAGAAGGACCTTCACAAGGGAATGTCAAATACCACCCAAATTTTGGCAACAAGGTTTTACTCCTTAGAATATTTTATCAAAATGCAACCACCATGTGTTGGCTTTAAGTCCAAGAGAAATTATACCACACACAGCTTTGAGCTTATGGTTTACCTAGGATATGAATATCACTCCTACAGTGTCTTTTCTAAATGTTGTGAAGTTCATATGCCATAGAATTAGACAATTCGAGCAGCTAAACTTAAACATCCATTACTATCTGAAAGAATAAAAACTAGCTGTTCTCACCACCATGTTGCTCAAATGGCAAAGGATTCTAATTGTAGAAGAAAAGCTCTATAACTAAATCTACGAGTTTTCACATAATAATACTATGTTTGAAAGAATTACATCAAGCAAACACCATTGCAAATGAGAATGAGAAATTTCTATCAAGTCAGATATAATCAGACTCAAGATTGCAAAGCAGGTATCATAGTCAATAGCTGAGTATTGTACGAGGTAATATGTTTTCCATGCTGCTGATCAAATGCTCTAGAATGCTATCTTGTATGGGGATAACACTACAAGCCATATTCAGGAATCTTGTATTTATTTGTGTGGTACGCCTCATTAGCATAATAAAGCATATTCTAATTTATTTTCTCTCTCATTTATTAGGGTTTCTGTTCGTAGAGTAGTCAACAACCTTGGCCTCTCTCCTAACACATGCACAAAACATGAGTAAGAGATCGAGGAATCTTGTATAAATGTGGATAAAACTACAAATCAGACAAGCTTCACGTCTCGAATGAGAAAATAGGGAATTGATGCCAACTCACCTTGCCATCCATACCCTCTATGCCTTTAGCTGCATCCTCCAAAGTAGCATATTTAACAAAGCCGAATCCTTTAGAATATCCAGTCACTCGATCAGTCACAACTCTTGCTGTAAACAGAAGTGAAAAACAAAAGGTCAAAGACGGCAATTCTTCAGGCCTAAGCACAAATCAAACATAAGCAAAGAGAACAGACAGACCATGAACAACTTCTCCGAACTTTGCGAAGGCTTCATTTAGTTTTTCAGTAGTAGTGCGTTTACTGAGGCCTGAAAGAAGATAAACACCAACGTCACATGAAAAACAGAGACTTTTTTTAGAGCAACAACAATAATTCAATTATCTAGCTTAAAAATCAGAATAATTCCTCTACTGGGGAACAAACAGAAAAAGGAAAAAACACATTCATAGCCAAATTTCAATTATAACCTCCAAGAATCAATCATTAAAAGAGATCAAAGTAGAGAAAGCCAACGCCCCTCCCAGAGCACGGATAGCCACCTTATGTGATCAAGCATAGAACACTTGATATTCTACCACGACTTAACCCTCCCATATTAAAACTTGATAAATATACGGATGCATCACAACAATTCCTAACCCAGGGGTGAAGCAAACTCAAGAACAGGGAGGGGAAAAAAGTATAAAAAAAAGATGTCTTAACACTAACTAAAAAGATATCGAACAAATTAATAATTAAAGATAGGAAAAAGAAACAACAGGAAAACTGAAATTCCACAAACTCCAATACGTAACGACACAATAGCCGAACAGAAATGATTCGGCAGGGATAGAACCATTAAACACAATAATATTCGCAGATTCACTACCAGAAAAATGGTCGACTTACAAACCGCAACGCATTTACGAGAAACAAGTACACGATTATTAAAGCAAATAAGCGAAAGACATCTAGATTAAGAAAGAGTGAGTTACCGGAAACAAAAAGGTTAGTACTAGGCTCAGGCTTCTCACGCTGCTGAGCTGACGGAGGGAGCGGCGGAGGAATGAAACTGGAAATTGAAGTGCTAGAGAAAAGCCGCCCAGAAACGAAGGCATTCGTGCTCGATTCCAGCTTCTCCCAATCCCAAATTGCCTGCGAGATTATCGGTAGAGTGCGAGATGAAGTACCTGTAATGAGCCGCCTCAAACTCCGAGGAGCCACCGCCGCAGCAGATCTGAGAGCCATGGCCTTGTGGGTTTAAGCTGCTAAACCCTTTCTGGAACAGACGAAGAAAAACTTGGAAAAAAACCCGATGTTGCAGCCTGCTTCGACAAAAATGGAATGAGATGGCGGGTACTGATTAAATTACTGAAATGTCCTAGATTTCGCCAAAACGTTCTCATTATTAAGGGTAAATGTGTCTTTCCGCTATTTTCTCTAGCTATCTCTGTCGTAAGTAGGGCGCGACACAAATGAGGCCCAATCTGGCTTTTTAAATGGGCCGCTGGTTGTAATGACTGGCCCAATAAGTGAATAATTTCAAAACAATTTTCTAATTTTGTGAAATCTAGGCGAGCCCAAAAAGGCTAGTCCAACAATTTAACGTAGGGTCATGCAGTTGATCTGCTCAGGGATTAGCCTAGGCCTCAAGGGGTTTCAAGGCCTAAGGGCTCGACCAATATGCTTATTAGGCTTACCCTCAGAACTTTGACCTTGGCTGGTTCGATCAATCCCTCGGCGAGTCATATTGGTTTGTTCAATCAAGCCTCTAGGGTCCACCAAGGTTTTAGATAATCTTTAAGAAGCCAATCCAAAGACTCTTGAGGAACCTTAGAGTCCAATCGACTAAGGCTCTGGATAATCTTTAGGAAGCCGATCAAAAGACTTTTGAGGAACCTCAAAGTCCAATCAAGCCCCTAGAGTCAACAAAGGTTCTAGATGATCTTTAGGAAGTCGATTGAAAGATTCTTGAAGAACCCCTAGGGTCAAACAAAGGCTCTAGATAATCTTTAAGAAGCCAACCAAAAGACTTTTGAGGAACCTCATAGATGAACCGACCTCAAATAAGGCACTCGCTGAGCCCAAATGGAAGGGATCGAGTAATTGGTATCACGTTTCAAAAGCCTAGTATTATTTTTCGAGAATGTCTAGTTACTTATATATATATATACAAATGAAAACTGAAATCACATTTAAACCAATAAGGTTAATCACCAAAGATTCTTCTGACCATAGAACAAGACAAGCACATTGAATCTCATAAACCATAAAATGCAATAACAGAGGATGGGCAAATATTTTCAAAAACTAAGTTTAAGTTGATAACTTATCCATAGAGAAAGCGACATAAATAAGAAATATAGATGATTTTGACAGGGATTACTTGGTATTCAAGTTCTCAAATTCATTGTAGCAACCAGAAATAGGAGAGAGGATTATGTTAAAAAAGGATCTATGTTGTAACAAAACTTGGGACAAAAACTTCTAAATATGGTCTTTTCAACACAATGCAAATCCAATCAAACATAATGAAAAAAGGCTAAGGATTAGGCAAAATAAGCGTCCAACACATGAAATTATTGCTCTAAGCTTTATCACCCTTGGAGGCAGTGGCGGCAGCCTGTCCACGGAGCCGACCTGTTCTTCTGGCAGCAATGAGACCAACCTTTTGACCAGGCGGGGCATCACGGCGGACGGTACTGGCATGACCAATGTGTTGATGGTTACCACCACCATGGGGATGTTCAACTGGATTCATAGCAACACCACGAACCTTGGGCCAGCAGTTACGCTTCACACGGAACTTGTGGTAAGCATTACCTGCCTTCAGAAGAGGCTTCTCTGTTCTTCCTCCTCCAGCAACCTGACCGATCATAGCACGGCACCCGCTCGGGACAATCTTCTTCGCTCCAGATGGTAGCTTAATCCTGCAAAGGAGAGACTTTTCAAGATGAAGGCAGGCTAGGAATCAAATAAAAAAAATCTCGATATTCGAGCAACAAAATTAGCAAGCATTCATAAACACAATTGCAGTTCACTACAAAAAAAACTAATCTCCTTCATCATTTATCCATTTTTCCTGTGCCTTCTTAAGAGAAATGAAGACAAAATGGCGAACGCTTGCAAATCACACAGCAAGTAAACATAATCAAGGAGAGTTTCTACTCTAAACGAAGTTTTCCTGTGATAAAAGTTTAATAGAATATCGATGTTCATGTTCACGATAACAGAGGAATTCCATGCTCTAAAGCTACTAACTTTAGACATCACTCCAAGAACAAGAAAACAAATAAAACTAATCTTACAGATAAACAATATTCTTTGAACCGAAGCACGACATTATATCAACAATCAAGTGAAACTATAAAAATGAAAGAAAACCACATCACATTATTGATGAGTTTGGAAAAATCCAGTTAGGAATAACTGACAATAAGAATTTGTTATAAAAAGAATTACACTCTGTACGGAAGCTAAAAGCATTACAATCACATGTCTCACTCCTAACAAAACTATCCACTTGTTTCCTATAACAATCCTTCCCATACAAATTGTTCCAAGATGTCAATAAGATTATCCCCACATATCGATTGAATAAATGTTTGTTAATTAGAAATCTTAGTAAAAAAATAAAACTAATTTCAAAGAATATATGAGAAACGAAATCTGTAACCCAGAACAGAGATCTTAAATCTGTCATCTCTGAGCGCAAAAGACAAATTCAAGTCAAACCCATTTGTTCGATTCAGTTCAAACTTCATTAAACGAATTATAGCACAAACATCCCAAGTACAAGTAGCAAGAACTAATGAATCCTGAAAAGTACACAACCACACACAACAATCAAAGAAAAATCTGTAGTTCTTCGTCAAACATGATTCGAATCTGTTTTAGAAAATAACAAAAAGAAAGTGCAGAAATCAAAATTTACCTGCTGGTATCATTATCTGGGTTGTGACTGATAACAATGGCATAATCACCAGAGCATCTAGCGAACACACCTCGGTCACCAACATGGTGCTCAACATTACAAACCACAGCACCTTCAGGAATGGCTCTGATGGGAAGCACATTACCGACGACGAGGTTAGCCTTCTTTCCACAGTAAACGAACTGACCAGTGTACATACCCTCAGCGGCGACAAAGAGCTCCTTCTGGTGCTTGTAGCGGAAAGGGTGGCGGAAGGTAACGCGGGCCAACGGCGCACCCCTACCGGGATCGTGGATGATCTCACTGACCACACCTTTCAGGTAACCATTTCGCTCCCCGAAATCAAGAGAGCGGAAACGGGCAGGGCCCTTGCGGTGGTGGGTGTGAGACCGGAAAACTGATCCGGCACCCTTACGTTGAGCTCTGATAACACGACCCATTGGAGGATCTGAATTAGGGATTGGGGGAAGGGGAGGAAGTGGCGCTGTAATTGAGAACTGAGAAAAGATGGGGATTAGGGTTTTTAGAGACCGATTGAGGGTTGCCCTAGACAGATGTTTGGGAACATGTGGAGGTTTATCCGCTGTTCGGATTAGTTATGGGTTTGGCCTTGATAAGAATATGTTTTTATTCCTTCCTTGATTATTTCTTTCTTAGATAATTTTTAAAAATATAATATTAATTTTTTAAACTATTTTGAAGTTAAATTATCAAAATATATATTTAAATTAAGTGGTAATTTTTAATTAAATGATATTTTTATTCTTGATTTGCTGTAAATAAAAAAAAATATTAATTGATTGGGCTTTCCAAAATGGTAATGTGGCCCAAAAAACCTACATTTGGGCTTGGGTAATAGTCCATTTCTAGTAGGGAAAATTGAAAATTGGGTTTTTAGTTATTTGTTGTTTAAAATTTTGTATGTTTCTAGTTATTTTTCTGCAATTAAGTTTTTAAAAAACAAAAAACAAGGTTTTTTAAGAATTATTTTTTGTAGCTTTCAAAACTTATTATTTCTTCCTTATTTTCTCTCTTGAAATTTTAAATTTTTTACTCGTTAAAAGCTTTGTTGTATTTTATGTTAAAAATTCACATTTTCTAATTGATCCTATTTTAAAGTCCTATGCTTATACCAAAGTTATTAAAAAAAAAAACTAAAATCAGCTATGGTACTAGCCGGTCTAGACGAGAAGAAAGACATAGATTGAGGTCGGGAGAATATAGTCGGGGTGACACGAGCAATTAAGAGAGAGGAGGAAGCCTATCAAAGAGGAAATAGAGAAGGGTAATGTTCGATTTCACACAAATTGCACTCTCTATGCTATATACTAACCATAAAAAAATAATTAAATATATGAAATATTTTCCACACTTAAAATTAATAATTTTGTTCTCAAAAATTTTCTCATCTATCTTAGGAGACAATTATCACATTATTATTCTTTGAGTATCGTAGAGGAAATAAAATCAGAGATAACATTATTTTCGACTCATAATCAATTGAATTTATTGTTTTATGTTCCTAGTTCGTTAAAGAACCCTACTTATTCATCTTATTAATAATCATTGTGATCAGTTGGGCATAAATACTATATATATTCTTATTAGTAATTAAGAGGTATTTAAATAGAAATCTACAAATTATAAAACAAAAGATTCAACCAATAATAAATTTGTATTCTATATTTTTAGTATTTTTAATATGTATTTGATAATAAATTTAGAAATTAAATCCCACTTTAAAAAGTTCAAAATGCATTTAGACTATATATAAAAATAATAAAAATAGGAGTGATTTACCTACAAATGTTTTATTAAAATTTGAATATTGTTAATAAATTTATTAATATATTTCAATTAAAAAACATATTTATCGAAGTTTCTTTTTTTAATAGCGTAATTTTACAATTTGAATTTTCAAATTCAGAATAAGAAAACACCGAAAGCATTAAAAAAAAGTTATTTCTAGGAATTTGTGTGTTTGGATCACATAATCCAATTTAAAAAAAAAAAATTAAATCCACTAAAAAATATTTAAATAAAAACATAATATTTATTGCAAAACATACCCTCTAAATTATTTGATCTAACATCTGAATTTCACCCTCATACTTTTAAGTGTTTTTGGTCCTTTGATCACACATAGATTTTATCTCATGGTCGTTTTCTATTACTATCATTATTATTATGGCGTGTAATTTGAATTCTCTATTCTCAACCACGAGTTATTTATCAAAATAAATTATACGCTAAAGAAACTTATCAAAGTTTCTTTCAATCAATCAACAAAAGATATCAAATGGATAACCTCAACAAAAAAATAACAGAAACTTTAATATTAAATAATAAATAAATAAAACTTTAGTATTAAAGTTTGTTATCTTATCTATTGTTTTTTAAGGAAAACTATTGTGATGTCCCACATTGATTGAGAAGGAGAACAAAACACTCTTTATGAGAGTGTGGAAATTAGACGCGTTTTAAAGTCTTGAAGGGAAGCTCAAAAAGAAAAATCTAAAGAAGACAATATCTACTAACAGTGAACTTAAACTGTTACAACTATGTTAACACAGGAAAAAGTTAAAACTTTTAGCTTAGTTTATTAAGCTTTGGACCTAAACCTTACAATAAACGTGAGCCTCCAACGAAATAATATTGACCCATATATAATCTATCCCTCTCTTGCTTAATATTTTTATTTATTAAAAATGGGAGGGTGGGGAAGAAAAGGACAAAAATTATGGGGGAGGGTGGCTGCTTATCCATTTTATTTGTTTAAAAAAAATATTAATGAAATCTACTTATCTATTATTAAACATAATAAGAATATACCACATTAAAAAAAAAATTAGCAGAAAGGAGAAGAAAAGGGGAAAAGCAAGTAAAGAGGGTGAAATAAAAAGGATGGAAAGAGAGATTTTAACTATGGCAAACGAAGATAAAATAAACTACAAGCGTATACTTTAAAACCATGATAAGTTTATATGACATAATATTTGGCGAGTCCAAAATTTAAATGAGAAATTAGGTCACCTAAAAGAGAAAAGGTCAAAATGTCAAAATAAAGAAAGAATCATAAACTTTTTATTTTTAGATGGGGCTTAATTTCTTTTATAAATTTTTAATAATTCACTAGGTCTCCTGCTACATAACCTTATTATCAACTAGTTTTAATAGTCAACAAAATAATTTTAAAATATGTCGTAATGTAATCAACAAAATAAAAATTCTTAAATAATGAAGGCTAAATTGAAAGGAAAAAAAATATCTTACCACTAGAACTATTTTAACCTTAATTAAATTAGAAAGGGTCGTTTGGTTCAAAATTTTATTTGTGATTTTTCGGAAAATAATATCTCAGAATCAAATAATTATGTTTAGTGTGATTAGAAATATTATTAGAATTTCATATAAATAAAGTATTTTTAACATTTTTATAACATTATTTAGTTTTGGATAATTAATCATTATTAACTATTTTATTTTTATCAAGTTAGAGTATTAAAACAATTTTAACTAATTTAATTTTTATTTTAGGTTTTTGAATTTATTTTGTTATAAATCTTAACAATTATAAGAATGATTTTAATAAAATTATATAAACTTTTAATTCTAAATATGTAACCACACTTATATTTCAAAAAATAAATGTGGTATATTGGTGGAATAAATTATATTAAATGAAATATCCAATCAGGTTATAAAAGAAAGAGAAACAACACTAAATATAAATAATCTAAAAAATCATATTTAGAAGAAAAAGAAAAGAATAGGTAAAAAATGAAAATAATCAAGATAAATAAATAAGTGGAGGAAGAAATAATACAAAAGAAAAAAAAATAACAAAAATAACAAAAAGAAAAAAGAAAAAGTAAAAGAAAAGGAAGGATGGGTTTTAATCCTTTTGTATGGGTTTATAATAAATTAATTTTCCTCCCAAAAATATGTGTTTTATAAACCCATGTCATTTTCCATCTCAACAAACACCCCCAAAGAATTAAAATATGGAAAAGAAAAGAAAAGAAAAGAAAAAATTGTCGATAAAGATGGGATAAGAAAATTTAAGGTTGGTCTAAATTGCAAATTTAACAAATAAAAAATGTAATTGAAAGATTTTGCAGGGCCCTAAATTTAGGTTCGAGTATCCTCTCAGGATTACTGTCTCTTTTGACCTTATCCCCTTTTTTTCTCCATTATTTTCGAGCAGGGCTTATAATAATCACCACCGTAATGGAAAAAACTATATATTGGATTCAGTAACAAAAAGGGAAGACATACCTTTCAATGCAAGCCGCCCAGGTCTTTCGGTTGTTGCCTTGGCTTCATCAAATTAAGAAGCTTTAAAGCTTTTCAAACGTGAGCTTCTTCTCCCACAGACACGCTACTTTGAAGCAATTTTTTTAATGACAGTTGCTTGCCGGATGTCATCTTTAGATTCCTTTCTATCCATTTCTCTCCTCTTTTGATATCTCCAACTGCATATAGATTCAAAAAAGTAAAGAAGAGGAAGAAAAGGAAGAGATTGAGATTGAGATAGATTACACGCAACTTATTTCATAATTCAGCTAATCTATCCATTGTTGTTCTTAACAATTTTGCATTTCTATCCATTGTTTTTCTTTTCTTTTTTTCCTGTTCCAGCAGGCGAAATACCTAACAAGACAAAATACTTAGAGAATGATTTGGGGAAAAAAAACGGGACTACCTGAGAGTTCATCTTCTCATCAGGAATTCGAACTTTTCCCCATGAGAATCATTCTGATTTGCTCTCTGATTATTCAGTTCTTTACTAATTCTGAATGTCTAAGCAGAGCTGAGTTTCCAGATGGCTTCATTTTTGGAACTGCAGCATCGGCATACCAGGTAAGGAGGGATTTGTAGCTACTTTCATTGCTTGGTTTCTAAAAAATATGAAAAAATAACATATGTTATGGCAGTTCGAAGGGGCTGTAGATGAAGGAAATCGGGGTGCCAGCATATGGGATACATTTGTGAAGGAACCAGGCAAGTTAAAATTTGATGGAACACTTTTTTTTTCTTTTTTTACGACAGAAGACTAGTTTGAATACAATATAATTCATGAGTAAATTTCTATTTCTTTTGGTGCATTGTTTAGGAAGAATACTAGACTTCAGCAATGCAGACAGGACTGTTGACCAATACCACAGATTTAAGGTGAAGAGAGAGAGAGAAGTAAATAGTGCACTAATGACAAACCAACTGTAAAATATAATAATGGGAGGATAAACACCTGTCATACTTGAGTTCATTTATCATAGTCATTCTATGATTCCCATTCTTATTACTAACTAGATGTAAATTATGTTCTTATTATAGGACGATATACAGCTGATGAAGGATATGGGAATGGATGCCTACAGATTTTCAGTCTCATGGCCAAGAATCCTTCCAAGTAAGAAACAGTTCAAGTATTTAAACCAACTGCATTTCCTTCCCAACAATATATCATTAACTGCCTATGAGAAACTATGAACAGATGGAACAGGAAAGCCAAACCCAGATGCAATAAACTACTACAACAATTTTATAGATGCTTTGCTAGAAAAAGGTCATCAATTAAATCATTTCTCAGCATTCAATTTTCCATATGGTAATATATCACTGAAGTGGGTTTTTCCTTTTAACAAGGAATTCAACCTTTTGTAACTCTTTACCATTGGGATCTTCCACAAGTCCTTGAAGATGAGTACGAAGGATGGCTGAGCAAAAGGATAATGTAAGTACAACTAAACCAGATGACATACCAATGCTTGGAAAGGATGATCAGTTGATAACAAGCTCAATTCCTTGTAGAAAAGATTTTGAACATTATGCTGTTACGTGCTTCCAAGCATTTGGGGATAGAGTGAAGAACTGGATCACTTTCAATGAACCACATGGCTACTCAATAAAAAGCTATGACCTAGGAATTCAAGCTCCTGGTAGATGTTCTTTTCTGGGTCATACATTATGCAAGAAGGGAAATTCATCCTCTGAACCATATATAGTGGCACATAATATTCTCTTATCTCATGCTGCTGCTTATCACAGTTACCAAATTCATTTCAAGGTACTATAATATGCAAACATTTTTTAACTCCGGAAACTTTGAAGCACGTAAATAAGCCATAAGTAAACTAAGAAGTTAACATGTTATGTTTTTCTGTCTACTAGAAAAGACAAGGAGGTCAGATAGGAATAGCATTAGATGCCGTATGGTATGAACCAATATCTGAAAATGACGAGAACAGAGAAGCAGCACTTAGAGCCCTTGACTTTGAACTTGGATGGTAATTGCTCATCTCCATTAATTAAGTGATGCACTTTACCAGATATTGATTTTGAAGAATTTGATGGAACAACCTTGAAAGTTTTCAGGTTTCTTGATCCAATTTTCTTTGGCAAATATCCTCTTTCAATGAGAAGGCTTGTGGGGGAAAGACTACCAAAAATATCAGGTGTAAATGCAAAGTTCCTCACAGGGACCCTGGATTTCGTTGGCTTGAACCACTACACCTCCTTGTATGCTCGAAATGACAGGATTGGGATTCGAAAACTGATATTCAATGACGCCTCAACAGATTCTTATGTCATTGCTACCCGTAAGCTTTTAAGCACAATCTTATTCTCCATATTCATATATTTGCTCAAAAAAGTTTGCAAATTGTACATGTACGGCTATAAATCAAAAGTAGAAGGTAATCGATCTTTATTCTACAAATGCTCTATTGCAGCACACAAGGGTGTCTCTACCATTGGAGAAAGAGTATGTCTCAAACAAGTCTGGATCCCAAGAGGTTCTCTTGTATATTTTAATTGAAGTGAGCTGATACAAACATCCTTTTCCAGGCAGCTTCCCGCTGGTTACACATTGTTCCATGGGGAATCCGGAAATTGGCAATTTATTTGAAATACAAGTATGGGAACCCTCCAGTGATTATAACAGAGAACGGTGAGTAATGATAGTTTCAAACTTTGAACTCAAAAATTTCACAAGATGACACAAGTTTCAACTCGTTCTAACAGGAATGGATGATCCAAACAAACGGTCCATCCCTTTGGAGAAGGCATTACAGGATGATAAGAGAATAAGATACCACAGAGATTATCTCTCAAATCTATCCACTGCCATTAGGTGATAACGAACTCAAAATGCTAATGCTAATCCTTTATTTAATGAAATTTCACTGGATTGATTCAACAACACTAAATCTTTTGGCATCCGTAAATAAATCCAGGGAAGAAGGCTGCAATGTACAAGGCTACTTCGCGTGGTCGCTGCTCGATAACTGGGAGTGGAACATGGGATACACCGTCCGATTTGGACTCTACTATATTGACTACAAGAACAATCTCACAAGGATTCCAAAGGCATCCGTTCAATGGTTTAAGAGTATGCTCAAATCAGAAGACAAACAGATGAATCAAACTTGATTTATTCCTCATACTCTTGTAACTATTGTATACTCATATCAAGCATAACAATGCACACAATATGTCAAAACTGAAATTAAATAAATGATACAAAATGACGAAATAGAAAGATAAAAATTGTTAAAGACATGGATTAATCAACTTACTGAACTCGCCATTTCCGACTCTTCAAGAATGAAAATCGATTGCGGCTTTAGCTGAGATTGAAACGATCGAAGAAGAGAGAATTCAAAATGAATTTGTTCTCGGCGCGAAGCTTGCAGATCGGATATTCAGGAACGAATTTCTGACGAGAAAGTAAGAGGGAAAATGACGAGCTCTGCATTTGTTATAAATTATAATGGTTGGAGTTGGGGAAAATCGGTTAAACTAAAAGAAAATTCTAGGAATTTTCATTTTCTTTTAATTTTTTTTCTTTCTTTACCGTAAGTTAAACATTATCAGTAGTATCAGTAGTGGTAGGAAAGAAATAATAGCTTCTACCGTTTTTTTATTTTTTTATTTTTTTTAGTCCGATGAAAGACCACGTCCACTCATTTAGGGAAGGATCATAAGTTTATAATCAATGAACACTATCTCCATTGGTATAAGTTTATAATCAATGAACACTATCTCCATTGGTATAAAGTTTTTTTGAGAGCCCAAACCAAAGTTATGAAAGCTTATGCTCAAAATGGACAATATCATATTATTACAAATTAAAAAAAAAACTCAACATTTGTTGAATTTGACACTTAATCACAGATAGTGAGTCAGAGAGCTTACTTTTAAAACTCACGATCAAACTCGGGACGACAAAAAAAAACACACACACTATCAAATTTTTATGATATTTAAACGTAACTTTTAATTTTATAAAATTAATTTTTTTATTTAACAATATTTAAGAAATAGGAGTCCAAACCTTTAAACTCATAATTACTAAGCTAATTTTTATCATAAAATTTAACATTTATTTAAATGTTAAATATTGTAATTTTTACTCCAAAATAGATTTGACTTGAAAACTCGTCGACAAAAGTATTGATATTTAATTATTTTTGTTTTTTTAATTAGAATTTGCCATATTTAAAAATACTACCTGATTATTGATTTTGTGCCATATTTAGACTAAATTTTATATAACGTTTGATTCGGTTAAAATTCGTTTGTTTTATATATTCTTAATTTACTCGACGGTAAATCAGCCGGTAAATTTAACAAAAAATTGAACATATAAAAAAAAGAAATTATAACACGTGTTGAAATATAAATTGTTGTTTTCTATTTTTAATAATAATAATAAAAAAAGGGTTTAAAACGAACTGAACCAACCATAAAACTCACCGGTTCGGTATTAACCGGACATCGAGAAATCTTCATGGAACTCGTTAAAACTCAGGGGGTTCGGTTCGGTCCAAAATGGAATCGCATCGAACCGAACCGAACCGCTAGCACTCCTTCCCGGCGCTGCGTTTCTCTCGTAGAATTACGACTTTATTCAACCTTGGGATTACGAACAAACCTCCTTTTCCCCTTTTAACTCCCCACAAATTCTGATTGCATATAGCCAATGGGGTTTTCTAGTCTCTGTTTCTCTCGATTCAGAAACTAACAGCAGCCGTCATACTGCTCAAAAGATTATAGGAATAAGAAACAAAAACCCCCTTTTTCGTATTTGAGTTATAGTCTACAGCACCTGATTTCAGGTTCTTTCTTCCCCTTCTTAGCTATGAAACGAGGATACTCAGAATCCCCATCGGCGTCTTTGGGGCCACCTCAATCCAGATTCAAGCATAACCCAGAAGGTGCAATTCTAATTCGTTTCGTTTTATGGTTTCAATTCGTTTGCCAATCGAGTTTTGCACTTTTTGGATCTGTTTTTTTTTGTGGGTTTGACATTTAATTTCATGTTGCTTGATGATTTCCAGTGGAGTTACTAGAATATGTATAGTTCGTTGTATTTGAAGTTTGGGATTACTGTAATAATGGTTCTGGAGTTCTATTTTTTAGGCGATACTGAGTTCTTAGAAGATGAAACCACCAAAAATTTTGCTCGGAAAGTGGCTGATCATTACAGTGCTAGGACAAATCAGACCTTGGAAGAGCGAGAGGCTAGTGTTATCATCCATTTAAAAAAGCTTAACAATTGGGTATTTGTTGTATTTTGATTACTGTACATTTTAGCCTTATGTTTGATTCTCGATCCTATATCGTTTTAATGGTTCGTTCATGACTTGTTCTCATTGGATAGATTAAGAGTGTCTTGGTTCAGCTTTATGCTCGTCGAGGAGACGCCGTTCTCGACCTTGCCTGTGGCAAGGTAATAAGTCTCTTTAATCTTCAAGGATTGCTGTAGTTTGCTCTTGTGTTGAACACTTTTCTTCTTTTGTACTTGCTAGGGTGGTGATCTTATCAAATGGGATAAGGCCAGAATTGGATATTATGTTGGCATTGATATAGCTGAAGGATCAGTAAGTGAAATTCTTGTTAGAGTTATTAATTTTGAAGTTATTTCCAGAGTATCTCGGCTTCATGAGTGTTTATAACCTTTCAGTTGAATAGTAAACAATCCCTTTATTTTCTCAAGCATGGGCCTTGGTTAAGTGTGTTGTGCCTGTGACGAAATCATGTGTCTAACGTTATTATGGTGTCGTATTGCAGATAGAAGATTGTCGTACTCGTTACAATGGTGACGCTGATCATCATCAACGTCGTAAAAAATTTTCGTTTCCAGCCCGCCTCATATGTGGAGATTGTTATGAGGTAGTAGAACTTAGACAAATAGCTAATGAATTGAAATCCGCTCCCTTTTCTGTGCACACATTCTTGATTTCTATACTGTTGAGCTTTTCAATTGTACCGGTGACTGCCTTTATACTGATGTTTCCAAGTCAGCCCATTTTGAAAAATGGATCTCTCAGTTAACCGTTCGCCTAATATAGTGTGAATATGATTACGATTATCATTGAACACCATTGGATTGACTTGCGAATTTGACCTTTTAGGCAAGGCTGGATCATATCCTAGCAGATGATGCTCCATTCGACATTTGCAGTTGCCAGGTGAGTGATATCAGTGATTTATGCCCTTCTTGTTTAGGGTAAAGTAAATGGTTTTTCGGTTTGGTATCTACTTTCTGCTATTAGATCTTTTGCAATCAGCATCATCTAAACCGATTAAGGAACAATGTGCTTGCAATCAAAATATGAGGCACATTGATGGATTTTCTACCCATACATGTAGTTCTTAAAGAAAAATTTATGAAATTGGATAGAAACCAGAAGATTCCTTAAGAATTTATCGGATCAAATTCTAAATCTTCCATTGAAACTAAAACTTGCAGTTTGCATTGCATTATTCTTGGTCTACTGAGGCTCGTGCACGACGTGCCTTGGCCAATATATCAGCTCTTCTCCGCCCAGGAGGTATTCTCATTGGAACCATGCCAGATGCTAATGTGATCGTCAAAAAGCTTAGAGAAGGTATTTTTCTTGTTTCGACTTTCCAACTTTCATCTCTCATAAGCAAATACCATTTCTGTCCCAAACTCTTCTGCGAATGACATAATATAGTAAGATTTTGATTGTGTTGATTCATCTATCAATGAAAATATTTGCTCCAAGTAACAACGAATCTATGAACTTGGTGGAGAAATGGGCAGCGTTGTATAAGTTCAGCATTCGTCTTGCAGATTTTAATATGTTTTTATCGTACATTGATTTCGTCATGTTGTCTTCAGTCACCATTCATTCCCTCATGTTCCTTACTATTGAAGTTAATATTGTTAGTATGAAGAGATTTGCTTGCTACCTTCCCTTCACTTTTTGGTTGGTTTGCGATGAATTGCCATGAACTCCTCTGGTACCAGACTCGATAAATTGTGATGTGATTCGACGTGGTTTCCTGTTTTTGAACATACAAATGTACATCTCTTCAGACCAAAAATGCTTCTCCTGTTGTAAATTTGCAGCTCAAGGCTTGACGTTTGGAAATAGCGTCTATTGGATACGTTTTGATGAAGAACATGCCGAAAAGGTGGAAGATGACCCCTTTGTTTTGTAATGAATAATTTTATTCTGTAGTTGGAATGAAATTGAAATTGACAATTATTCGTTTTTGCTGGTTCAGAAATTTAACGCTTCCAGCCCCTTCGGTATAAAGTACTTGTTTCATCTAGAGGTACAATATCTAATATATTAGTGTTGCAGGCCTTATTATATAAGCACAATTTCCTTAGAGGTGTGGTTGTTCATGGCCAAAGGCTATGTTTCTGTGATTTTGGTTTTATATTGGAGGTATCTTCCTGTTGCAGGATGCTGTTGATTGCCCTGAATGGATTGTCCCATTTCATGTGTTCAAATCATTGGCTGAAGAGGTAACAACTTACTTGAAAGCTCGAAGTCTCGCAACGCTAGAAAACTTGACAAATATTTATATGGAAACTTTTTCTTGCCCTCTTACTACTCCGAATATATATATGTTTAGTTTCTAGCAAATGAACCATCACATGCAATTCTGCTTTGTTTACTCAAATTTGCTCAAAAAGTTGTCAAGTCTCTTCAATTTTTCGTTGAGTCTGGTTAATTTAGGGTGCTTTTATTGTTCTGCATCATTCTTTTATTGAATAAGCATTCTGGTCCCTGTTGGAATCAACAAAAGGGGATGGTTTGTTATTTGGGAAGTGATTGAGGAGACATTACTGAAGTATATGGGGAACCAAACCAGTCATTTCTGAAAGCCATGTCGGGCCGAAATAAGATGGGAAGATTTTGTAGTACAAGTGATTTTCTGTGAGATCCCACATCGGTTGGGGAGGAGAACGAAACATTTTTTATAAGAGTGTGGAAACCTCTCCCTAGCAGACGCGTTTTAAAAACCTTGAGGGGAAGCCCGAAAGGGAAAATCCAAAGAGGATAATATCTGCTAGTGGTGGGCTTGAGCTGTTACATTTTCCTCCAACCAAGTCTTAAGATCTGAAGTCTGTGGTTTCTGTGTGTAAGGGGATGAAATTCCAACCTCAATCTTATTTGTTTTGAAAAGAAAAGTAGGTTTTTAAGCTCGAATGGAATTCGTTGATGGTTGGAGAGATAATTTTCGAGCTCGGCTTATGTCCTTTCTTGGCAGACAAAGCACTCTTTCAGATAGGGGAGGGCAGGGCAGGGCAGGTTGTTAAGAGGTCCTGATTAAAAGGGAAGGTGGCAGAAAATTGAAAGTATCCATTTGGAGATTGAAACTCTTTTATGAAACATATCAAGAGTTAGGTGGTCAAAGGTTATGGAGGCTGGATTACACTCCAGAGCTTACCTCTACTAAGATTTTGTAAGCTCTTGGGAATTACTTTGGGGAATTCAAAAGATGCCCCTTCTCAAACTCTTAAATTTGTTGGTTTAAAACTTTGCTACCACATAATCATTTTGGTTTCTTCCTGCTGAGGTCGAATTTAAAGATCTCACTCCGAGAAATGTTGCTGTATGTGTAATGGAAATGAGCGAATCTAGTTGACTCATGTAGGATCTTCAGCCTCTGTAGCTATTTTTTCAAAATGTAGTTGAGCTTCGCCAATCGGTGATGTCTAGATCTAGATCCAAACACAGATCGAAGAATAGAATAGACAATCAGTTAGTTACACCTCTGTGCGCTTCCGAGAGGCCAAGAGATTGAATTTCACCTATGATCAGATTAGTAGGCCAGCATAGTTGACTTTTTTTGTGGTGTTGTTGAAAGCGAATTTGGAAGTAGGCCTTGCTATTCGGAGCTGCTCCCAGCTCACACTATGGTGGAGGAGGTGCCGTGAAGATCTAGGAGTGTGAGCAATACGAGCTGAAAGGCTCCCATACTGTTCGGAGGGCAGGGGGCATAGATCCTAGGTTGTTTTCTAACAATTCGGATTTGATAAAGATTGGTAGTGTTTTAGAAGATGAATCGACATGAAGACGTCGGTGGCTCTCCGGTTTCATGGTTTTCCTTCTTGGATTATTGTCTGTTTCTCCATTGGGTGCTTTGTTCTTCATTGTTTAATTTGGTTTCTTGTATTTTTAGAGTTCCTTTTCGGTTTCGCTGTTTGTTGTGTGCGCTTTTCACTCCCTATTGTGTCTTTGTTTCTTTTAACTTAAAGTTTGTTTCTGGTTAAATAATGTGCAGTATGACCTAGAGTTGGTTTTTGTCAAGAACTCACATGAATTCGTGCACGAGTACTTGAAAAAACCCGAATTCGTGGATCTAATGCGACGGCTTGGTGCCTTGGGTGATGGCAACCAAGATCAAAGTAAGTTTTTACTGCAACTTATTTGCTCTAGGGAGGCTTTTCAATGCGTAGAAATGTTCATTCTTGCCTTGTCGAACGCAGGTACGTTATCTCCAGACGAGTGGGAAGTGGCATATCTCTACCTTTCATTTGTCTTAAAAAAGGTATCACTTAAACACCCAATGTGTGGTTTACCAGTAGAATAACCTTGACGTCGTCGGGTTTCCTTGAGTACTGACGGCGAGTTTCTGTTCTTTTATCAGCGAGGCCAACCCGACCGGGCACATGCACCGAATAGACGAGACAGGGGGCAAATGCAAATAGCAAAAGGGGACATAATCTACATAACTGACCAGTAGTTCACCAAAGCCCTTTCCTAAGCTCCCCTGGAGAATGGCAAGGGTCTTGGCTAAGTGGAAGCAAGTGAATCATTCCCCAAACCATCGCTTTATAACCTTTTCGGTTCTTACTGTAGAATACTTCTGCTGATCAATTTTGTATCTTTATAACAAACAATAAAATGTAAGATTGAACAGCCTTGCAGCTTCCCAGAAAGCAAAAGAAAAGACCAATTATTACCAGTAGAATAACTTTTACCCTTAGGTTTTGTTCAAGCTGAGAATTTGCTATATAAACGTTATATATATAATAGAATTCCCCATATGTTCTGTAACAATCAACAATAACCAAAAACAAAGGCGAAATAGCTAATAATTACAACTATTCCTTTCGTCCTGTATGGTTCGAAAAACCCAGTAATATGTCTCAGATCAGCAGAACAGTTTTAAGAGATTCAAAGACCGAAATGTCGACAGATTAATCCGAAACAACACCCTAGTTTGACATCTAATTTCGTTTCGCAACCAGTACGGCGATGACAACGATAACCAGTCCCATGATTGATGATCCCATGGCAATCTCTGCAGTGGAGTATCCAGACGTTGCTTTGTCATTTCCAGAAACTTCAGCTGGTGAGGATCCGAATACTTTCTGAAGAAAACTGGATGCAGTAGCCAGCATGTCGTCGATTGAAGTTTTAATATATTCTAGCGTCTCGTGAAAGACATTACTCTGATTCGTTTTTCGACTCCTCGACAAAGCTTACTTCTGGAGACTCTTCAAGCTTCTCAGATAATTCTTGATACTCAAGTGCCTTGTCTACAAGTATAATCACACCATTAGTGATAAGAGAAGCATGCTTACAGATCTATCAAACACCATAAGAAACCAAAAGTACATTGAACAAAGTCTTACTGGTCTGATATGATTGCAAGAAGCTCTTAAGCGCTTCATTGCCCAACATTGCATTCCAGACATTTGGGTCAGAGGCAATTGAGGCAACAACAGTCTGAATAGGAGAAAACAATACACAAGTGACGTTTTAAACTCTGAAGATCAGACCTCTAAATGAATTCGTTGGCTAAATAATGCACAAACTTCTCTTCATAATTAAAGTTCAGCCTTCTAATTACCTGAGCTTCAGCACTTTCCTTGAGCAGCCTAAATGCCTGGATTGCGTGCTGAGGCACCGAAGTCTGTGGACTTGTCTGAATAGATGAACAAGATTCGGGCACTAGTTTACTGTTTGAAGATACAATCTGATTCAATCCACAAGATTCTGGTGAAGAAGACAAGTATACCCTGAAAAAAATCAATTAAAAAAATCAAGCAGAAGCTCACCCCTGAACACAATTTTATTGGGGAGCAGCAATGGAGGCAAGGAGGTTTGTAAATTACAGCGACAACTGTTCTACTGCTCTTAAAGTACATGATATTGGAGCGAAAATCATACCCTAAATTCGAGAAATCGCACTTCAAAGCTCTCAAATTGGATGTTCAGGTAAAATTAACATCATTGTATGACAATGAAGAAACCCAAAACATAATCCGAAAAACAGTGGACATTTCTAACTTTGAAAAATGAAGGATTCTGATTGATTTTTCCTACAATTTTGTTCTTCTTTTGTTTGACACACAATTACACCTATTATTCACAAACTAATGAAATGGAAACCAGTCAATTCGATTCCAAGTTCAGTATAAAGAACAGAACACGGAACAAAACCATTCATTAGTTCAATCAAAACTCGAATTCAAGAAATTCATGACATACTTATCCAAAGCCTCCTTAACCTCCGTCGTAGCTCTCTTCGCCTCTTGGAAACTCGGAACGGTCCCGAACACAATTCTCGGTGTAGGTCCAGCGACCTCCATGGCCAAATCGTCTTCGAAATTGGCGAATTCCCAGTCATCAATCTCCCACATCGGTTTCTGCAGAACCTCCACTTCAGCGCCAGCGGTGGCCTTCGCCGACGACACCGGAGAAGACGATCCGACGGAAACCGACACCGGCCTCGATGAGCCGCGTAGCAATTGCCCAAACTGAGGCACCGTCGATGAACCTCGGAAACCGGCGTTACCGGCGCCGGCCATCTTCGCCGCTGCCCTAACGAATTCTCCTCCTCCCATGGCAGTGAAATCGGATTGGCTGAATCTACAACGAGAAAGGATTGAAGAGCCTTCGCCAGTTTATTATCGCTTTGGAATTTTAATTTTCCTTTTTTAGGTCGGTATATGGAGGAAAAATAAGATGCTTTATGATACATAATATCCCACTAATCAAATTCTGCCACGCTTTACAAAGCTGCTGAAATTATCTTACGACCGTCGGATGTAATCTGGAATCTTAAGAGCGGAAATAAAATAGTAGATTTAGTTCAAGTGGTTTGACAGAAGTTACTGTGCAATCGGTTGCATACAATTTAATCCGAAGATAATATTTGTTTCTGAAAAAGTAATAAAATAAAAATCCGAATATTTGGACACTAGGCACCACCGTGGCAACTGTTGAGTTCACTTGCCACGTAAACTAGAATATTATCTGCGAAAATACCTCAATCATTTATATCATATGGTCTATCTGAATGGTTAGATTCACATTCTATAGCTTATCCGAGATTATCTCGATAATTGATGTCAAGTGACTCATTCTAATGATTGATATTATATAATCTAGCTCGTCTAGCTCATATTTCAATCATTGATGTCTTATGATCTATTCAACGATTTGTTGTGCTATCTAGCTCCATCGAGATTACCCCAACCATTGGAGTTACATGATATTGCTCTCCAGAGCGTGTTCATGCTTGAGTATACTACAATTCAGGTAATCTAGTTATGTCTTTTGCTATTCTCTTGTCCACGATTTAAATCATAGAACAGTGATGCACGACTTTTGATACCATCCAAATCTATGACCTATACTCTAAAGCCTCTTAATCAATGATTTAATTTTAACAATAATTTTGATTATTAAGTTGCAATTTCACATTTCTATGAAGAATTCAAGGTTATTGGTGTAATGTTTAACATATATGGTGGACATGTAGGAGGATCATGTTCGAGTAATAACTTAAAGGGTTTATAATATGTATATGATATTGGGTGACTTATTATGATAATTCTGTTGATACGACCTAGTTAATAGTTGTTACAAATGTTTAGATTCAAATCGTTTATGTGGAGACATGTGAGTTAGGGTATCCTGTACAATGAGTTTGGATAAGACTAGGACTTGGAAATATTTAATCTTTTTTTTATAAATCTATTAATTGGAGAGATCAATATTTCACAGGATAATAATCAATGTATAGTGAAGTGCCATATAATCAATAAACTAAAATTAATTAATTAAATGGGTCATGAGATTCAATTGCTAGCTCATAGTAACACTAAAAGAATCGAATTAATTTAGTCGAAAGAAAAAATGAAGCGTTTAGTTTAGTATTTAATATAACAAATATATTAAATATAAAAAATATTTAATTCGAAGAATTGAAATTAATATTTAAAATATTAGATAGGTTAAATATGAAAGTGAAAAATATATTCGAAGTTTTTAAATTAATAATTATTAAAATTATTTATTTATTTATTTTAGACGTGAAATATTAAAATAAAAATAAGTAATATATATTAGATACGTGAAATAAAAATAATTATATATATATATATATATTATCGAGATACCTTATATTTAAATATGAATAAAATATTATAATATATTTTAACACGAATAAAATGCTTTAATGTACTTTGTACCTTAATTCTCGCTGCTAACTTCACCATTAAAGATTGTGTGACATACATCACACTCTCGTGTAGGTTTTTTTGTTTTACATGTCACGTTCTTCTTCACTAAACAAATTTTACGGTTGCTGTCACGTGAAGATTAAGTATTATTACCTTATTCGGATTTGACAAAAACACCAAATTTTTAACGGTCCAGATCATTTCACATCTACTTTTAATTACGGTTTAAATAGATAATTAAAATTAAAAACTAAATTAACATATTTTACAGGAACCTAAAACACAATATTTATAAAGGCATTAATCTTAAATTCCATTAACGATAAGTATCTGTAGGGACCCCGAAAGTCCAGTACACGTCAACAATGTGAAAATATCTTATGCTTGTTAATTAATTTCTCTACTAATCAAAATATGACACGTGGTTAGCAGTAATGATCTGGAGCCCACGTTGGAAATTATGCATGCTAATAGTGGGTCCCGCCTATACCATAGGGAGTAGGTAGTGGGTCCACACTCACGCGTATAACAAAACCTCCGAAACCCACATTTTATAAATTATTGATAATAATGCCAAAAAAATTAAATTAAAATTAAAATTTAGCTAAATATTATAATGTTTTATTATTGATAATAATGCTGAGAAAATGGGCGGAAAATACCAAAAATAATTGGAAATTACTTTTTTTTTTTTTAATTATTGGTATTGAGTATTGAATAGAAATGGACAAATATTTGATATTATTATTATTATTATTATTATTATTATTATTATGTTATTTCCTTTTTTAAAAAAATTATTTAAAATATAATTTTTTGTTTTTTTATAAATAAAATATTAATATTGGAGAAATGAAAGGGAAAATAGCAAAACTAGATTTGATCCTTTGCTTTGGTGAGGAAATTTAAGGACAAATAGGAATCATTAAATCAAACAAAATGCAAAAATTAAAATTAATAATTAAATTACAATATCCTTTGCTTTGGTTCCTTACCTAATCTTTTTTTATTTTATTTAATTCTTTTTTTTAATTATAATTTAAGAAATACAAAAAGGATTCTCACTTGTCCAAAAATATATTTACACAAAAATCCCTAGTAATTTTTTTATTACTAACTTTTTGCATTAAAAAAGACAATTTATTATTTAATTTTAGTTCTCTTTGGAAAAATTATTATCTTTTTTTCATTAAAAAAAAAAGAATAATATCTCCATTTTGTTAGAAAAAAATAACAATTAAAAGGTTTTTAACAACTTTTAGTTATATAAAAAATATTTTGAATGAAATGTTGTTTATAACACCAAAAAAAAAAAAAGAATTAAAATTTAATTTTTGATTTTTACCTACGAGCCAATACGAGTTGAATTGGGTTGAATTATAAAAATCTTTTAAACCAACCAGAAATTTTAGGTTCGTTGGGTTAGTGACCCGATCGATAGGATTGACCCAAGAAAAAAAATGTTACCATACTCCGATTGTATACTAAAATGTGATCAATTGGGTTCTTTTTTTTTTTTCCTTTTTTCTCTCTTTTAACTATAAAATAAAATACAAATTATTACACAATAAAATGATATAAATACAAAAGATGGAAACTTGAATTTGACAACTTTTTTATTATTATTATTAATTTTTTTTTTTGGGCTCTCTTATCTAAGAGATTCAAAGGCTCTTTGGTTCCTGAGATGATTCCTGAACGCAGCTGCAAAACCAGACACAAAGAAACCCAGTTACTATAATGTTTTACAAAACCAAACAAAACCAAACCAAAAATAATGAACTTTGAGCTTTCAACTGCAAGTTCCCCATGTTTTCTTGTCTCTAACTTCCCACTGATTGTTGTTTTGGGAATGTAAATTAATGGAGCTCACCGAAAATAAGAAGAAAGAGCCAAAAATGGAACAAAAGGAACCCATTAATGAGCTGAACTGTTAGTTGTGAACTATTAAGAGAGAGAAGAGAAGAAACAGAGGAGATAGAAAGAAGCCATTAATGAAAAGAAAAAGAAACCAAGGCAAGAAAAACAGAGGAAACAGAGCCAAAGGAAGCCATTGTTGAGATAAAATTAAGCAGCCAAAGGATAAACAGAGGAACCAGAGCCAAAGGAAAAAACAGAGGAAACAGAGCCAAAAGAAGCCATTAATGAGAAGAAAGATGAAGAACAAGAAGAACCCATCAATTTAAATTGAAAGAGAGAGGAGGAAATATGGTCAAAAGAAGCCATTAATGAAAGACTGGAAAAACTCCATCAATTTAGAGACAAAAACAGAGGAAACAGAGCCAAGAGAAGCCATTAATGAAAGATTTGGAAAACTCCATCAATTTAGAGACAAAAACAGAGGAAACAGAGCCAAGAGAAGCCATCAATGAAGAACTGATGAAAAACAGGAAGAACCCATTAATCAAAATCAACAAAACCCATAAAAATCGAAGAGATCTAAGAGAATTCACCTTGAGGGATACTACAATCAGGAGGATCTTCAAAGAGAGACAAAGAGAGCTGTTTATGAGCGACACCAATGTCGATGAGTACCACACCAGAAGTAGGATAATTAACAATGATATCTTTAACAGGAAGCCATAGAAAAAGCTCTTCTTGAGACATTCCCTGCACTCCAATCAAGCTTCCATAGCTAAGATTTGCACTAAAAACACTCTCAAAAATCACTCTGTTCTCATACTTGGCCATACATGGACCGTCCAAGAATACTTCCAGCCGACCATTTTCGGCCACTGTGTAAGACTTCACTTGCTTCGGCACCAGCCCCGCCGGCAGCCCCATGGATCGAAGAAGCTCATGAATCGAAGAATCGTCCTTAGAATTAGAGCAAAAACAAGAACAAAAACCCAAAAACAAGATCATTGAGATCCAAAGTCTAAGATTCTGGCTGCGAAACAGAGCCATGGCTGAAGAATTTCAGAGAGAGACAGAGAGAGATGGACGCTGATGGGGTTTTGTGATAGAGAAAGGTGGGGGACACTGTTTGGGGGAAGAAGAATGAGATGAGCTTGAAGGGTGTTGTGAAATTACGGTTTTGCCCTTGTAGGGTATCTCTGTTTTTGGGGGCTTGTGGGAAGTGGTGCTTAGTTTTTGGAATTTTATTTTTGTGGGGGGTATTTTGGACATTACACATGAGAGACATTTTGATTAGCATTATGATCCATTGTGTAAATTTCAAGGTTTTGAGATTTGGTGGTAACAAAATTGAGTTCTTGAAATCATTGCTGATTATGGGATATGAGCTAAACATCATTTTTGAGGAAAGTGTACCTCACTTTTCAAACTCTAAGTGTGAGCTTGAGCGTTTTGATTTTTATTGGACGACGTAACACATTTCAGATTTTCAAGAATGGTCAATTTAGTATAATTTTTGTTCGAATATAAATAGAACGAGCAAAAAACCGTAAGAGTAGAAGATATTTAAGATTAGAGGTATAAATACTTTTTATGACTTGTGAATGTTTGATGTTTGAGTTTTATAAGATTTTAGGTATTAAGGTAATATATACGGTGGATAAATAGGGATTTTAAATAATAATAATAAAAAAAGTCAACCCAACAACCTATCCAATTTGAGAATAGATGATTTGGTCGTGAACTCGACCAAACCAACCCAAATTTTTGGGAACAAAGATGATGTTGAATACGAAGTTGTGTTGAGAGACCTTGGCCTCGAGTAGAAGCAATGTCAAGCTGAGTGGCTTGGCGTAGTGTAGAGGCAAGTCAGTTGTGTTGCATATGATTGAACATGCACGTGCAGGCAGCATGTGTGGTCGAACAAGCTTGGATTCCGCACAAGTGATGTTCGGTGGGCAAAGACAAATCTCACCTATGATCTGATGAAGCCACAAAGGCGGGCGAAAAATGAATATGAGACTTGGATTTACCTCAAGGATGACGGTGAGTGTGTCAAGATCACGACTTGGGTTGGTCCAAAAAAATTCTCTAACCCAACCCAACTCAACCCGTGTACACTCTTATTAGAGACACTAAAATGGAACTTCAATTAGATGTAGATATCAATCGCACGGATTCTTAGGTATGGATGAATGGTCGACCACCTTTTACATTTAGTAAAAGCAAAAGGCTCGAGAGGGATGAACCAATATAAATATCAAGCCCACATTTTGAACCAACCAAGTACATGGCTTGTAGGTATTTCTTAGTTCTCTTTGCATTCAAGTCAAGTACAGCGCTTAGATCTATGCTAGATTGGTCTAAAAGCTTAAACTATACATTTTAAAAGGGAAACAAAACCAAAATCACAATAGAAAAGAATTAAATGAGGGGCAAAATGTCATATAATTTATATTATTATACTTATTTTAATCTAATAAAAATGAAATGATTTTACTATATTTATCAAAATTTTAACTATTCTACATTTTAAAATTTGTAATTCAAAATTCGAAGAATGTAAAAAATAATTTTTAGAATTTTCACCATTTAAAATTCCTCAAAAACAAAATCACGAGGTCAAACAATTTTAATAACACAAAAGGGGTATTTTCGTCCATGAAAATCCGAACCCAACCCGAAGCTTTCAGGTGGGGAAACGGAGCAAAAATAAACACCACAACCGGCGGAGGAAAAGACAGGGGACGCGAACGGCAAAACGTTGTCGTGTAGTTGAAATAAGATAAAAATAAAAATAAAAATAAAAACCCACAAGGGATGGGCAAAACGGTAAAATAACTCACAACAAGATTTTATTTATATAAATCTCTCTTCGTATCGGCCAATCCCAATCCCACGATAATCTTCGGAAACCGAAATTCCAAAACTAGACATTGAAAAGGGCAATAATTACGACGACATGCCACTATGAAGTCACGCGCGTACTGTGCTACGAGAAAAATAAAAAAATAAAAAATAATAATTCCAGGGGAGTAATGATGATACGGTTACCTGATGTGGACGGGTGATGGTGACCGTAGCGAACTGATTTGACGCACGAAGACCAACAGTATGGAGGGGTTACCTGCGACTTGGAGACCGGGCGGGTGATTTTTAGCGAGTGAATTGGACCGGCCGTCGGTCCAAATGAGAGCACAATAATTAGGGTATTAAGAAAGTAATTAAAAGGTGGTTAGGGATTCCATAGAAAATTCTCTCCCAATAATGGCTTAAGAAATTCTCTCTATTTCCTTCTTGTTTTTGTTTTTGACTCGTCATACGCTAAGTCTTGCGATTTTGTGAAGACCTGTTGTCAATAATTAAATAGTATATGACAAGGAGATTTCTGAATATCTGCAGTCAAGTATGATTAAGTTAGAGAATATATTTATAAGGACATTAACACGTGATAAGACATTAAAAGAAACAAATAGGAAAATTAAAGAAAAGCTTAAATTTCGATTTTGTGTCTAATGAGTCATTATGTAACGGCCCAGACCACCGTTAGCAAATATTGTCCTCTTTGGACTTTTCCTTTCGGGCTTCCCTTTGCATTTGCGCCTACAAGGAAAATGTTTCCATAGCAAGTGTTTCATTCCCCTCTCCAACTAATAGGAGACTCTCACACATTAAGAGATACAATTTTCCAAGTTTTGGTAAACAAAAAAAACAAAGTTACAAATGTCAAGATTAAAGTGGATAACAATCCAAACTTATTTTAAAAAATATACATAAAAAAGTGAAGAATATTCATCAAATGTATTTTTAATTGGATAAGAAAAATTGGTAAGATATTCGACATTTAAGAAAAGAAAAAAGTAGAAAAGATTTTTGATTGTGAGGTGAACACGAAGAGAGTCCAGACAATCAGTCAAATGTCAGAGCTCTCTTCAAAGGTCATTATTGTGCGTAGATTGTGGCAGCAATTTTATTTTAAAAAGATAGTTACTACATCTATCCATATCTTAGATTTATCTGTAAATTCCACATTCATCTTTCATAGATTTTATAAATATCCATAAAACATAAAAATACCTAAATTAAATATAAATAGTAACAACAATATTTATATAACAATAGAGACATGGTTTTGAGAGCTAATTAATCAACCAAAACTACTCAAAATTCCTCCCTAACGTTAGTATGTGTTGAGAGTTGTTGGTGGGGAGTCCCACGTCGGCTAGTTAAGAGGATGATTAAAGGTTTATAAGTAAGAAATACATTTCCATTGGTACGAGACATTTTGGAGAAACTAAAAACAAAACTATGAGAACCTATGCCCAAAGTGGACAATAGCATACCATTGTGAAAGTCCATGGTTCTTAACATGGTCTCAAAGCCATGCTCTTAACTTAGCTATGTCAATAAAATCCTCAAATATCAAACAAAAAAGTTGTGAGCCTCGAAGGTGTAGTAAAAAAATGACTCAAGTGTCGAACAAATGGTATATTTTGTTCGAGGGATTTAGAGAAAGGAGTCGAACCTCAATTAAGGGGAAGTTGTTCGAGAACTCCATTGGGCTCAGGGGAGACTCTATGGTATACTTTGTTCGAGAGGAGGATTATTGAGGATTATTAGTGGAGAGTCCCACATCGACTAATTAAGAGAATGATCATAGGTTTATAAGTAATACATCTCCATTGGTATGAGACTTTTTGGAGAAACCAAAAGCAAAGCCATGAGAGCATATGCTTAAAGTGGACAACATCATACTACTATACTACTATTAGAGGTTTGTGAGTATGCAATAAAGTTTGAATATTAATAAAAATAAATGTTCTAAACCAGACTATATTCTCCTGAGCTATAAAATCACATCACAGAACAAAAATCCTTTTCAGGTTGAACTACAACACAACATGTACAGAATTCCGAAGATGAAATTCTCTGAACTACCTCTTCATTCTGCATCTATCTTTCTTGGTAGTTCAGTTCAGAGCTCAATCTCAAGTCATATTATACTAATGGATCGCAAAAGAAATGAACAAAAACATTCTATTTTCCAATGCAATCACTGCAAATAATGGGAGGAAAATCCGTGTACTACCTTAATCTGAATTTGATTCCGTTCTGGTCGCTTCGGGTCTCGGCTTTCGTTGTTCAGGAGGGGGGCCATCCCTTTTTCTTTCGTATCTCCTACTTTCGTATTTTGTTTCTCTTCGTTTCTTTGGTTCATAAACAGGGTACTTCGATGGAATTATCTCCCCATTTATATACTTGTCACCTAAAGTTAACCAAAAAAAACTATCATAATCGATTCAAACTACTGTTATGGTTGCAAACTAGCAATACCGTCTTCAAGAAACAGGGAATAAAAAGATATAGAGAAGGTATGAACCCAACCTCCATAATCTTTGTTCTTGACATCTAAATAAGAATCTGGCAACACCCAAAGAACTCCGGGTAATCCTGCAATGAAAAGGTTATATGGCAACTCTCAGCATAATTGTCAGAACAGGACTTCAAAGAAAAATTCAAAAACTAATCCTTACCCTTGAATTTCTCGGATGTTTCTTCGGACACTGTGCATTGGAATCCAGTGTAGGTGGTGGTGCTAAAGGCATACATGTTTTTCTTAGCTTCTTCCATGCTGTTTCCAAGAAAATCCACACATGAGAGATGAAAACAACCTTGACCAACGATTCATCAAAATCCCAGAAGGTTTAGTTCTCAAGTTTTTCAGATTAACCACACTCTAATGAAATAAATGTTTAGTCCTGAATTTTAAGAGATGTGTCTACAGGTCCTTCCATTAAAAAAGTGTGATAAATCTTCTACGTTTCAATTGTGTTTAATAGATAATAGAACCATGTGTTTAATAGATAATAGAACCATGAATTACACTATGTAACAGCCCAAGGTCACCCCTAGCAGATATTGTCTTATTTGGGCTTTTCCTTTCGAGCTTTCCCTCAAAGTTTTTAAAACGCGTATGCTAGAGAGAGGTTTTCACACTTTATAAATAATGTTTTGTTCTCCTCCCCAACCGATGTGGGATCTCACAATCCACCCCCTTTTGGAGCCCAACGACCTTGCTGGCACTCGTTCCCTTCTCCAATTGATGTGGGACCCCCAATCCACCCCCTTCGGGGCCATCGTCCTTGCTGGTACACCGCCTCGTGTCCACCCCCTTTGGGGCTCAACGTTCTCGCTGGCACACCGCTCGGTGTCTGGCTCTGATACCAACAGCTTAAGCCCACCACCAACAGATATTGTCCTCTTTGAGCTTTCCCTTTCGGGCTTCCCCTCAAGGTTTTTAAAACGCGTATGCTAGAGAGAGGTTTCAACATCCTTATAAAGAATGTTTCGTTCTCCTCCCCAACCGATGTGGGATCTCACAGTCTAACATATCCTTGACCATTTAATTTCGTGATATCTTCAAGTTGAAGGTTTGAATTACATTTTCCAATCTCTCTCTCATATATCGTGTGTAACTATCATTTTATTGTTCTGACCTCGTTTAGTAAATCCACTGGTTTCTCTTATTATAAATGGTGCTCTAAAAGAGGGAAAGAAAAAGACTAGCAGAGCGAGCAGGAGGAAGCAATCACATTGGCACCAAATCCCTATTAGAGGTGCCCTAAAAGTAAAATCGGCAACGAAGAGCCGCGGGAACAGAGAAACAGATACAAGCACAACCATCAATCGGCAAATGGATAATGATCGTTCTTGTTTCACTTCAACAACGAAATTCCAACCTCACCAAACTCCTATCTGTTATCTAATGAATATTTACATAACTCAAGATGCTTCCATATCGACATAACATATCAATTTTCAACAACTTCCTACGTTTCTATAATTTCCTTTTCAGACTCCCAAACCGGTGTATGTCCGAGCAGCGATTCTTTAACTCTTTACTCAAATGAAACTCTCACACAAACATTTGAAATGAAAACGAACATATACATATAGACAGAGCGAAAAGAGAGAGAGAGAACCTTCCCAATACAGTAGCAAGAGTGTTGAGGTAGGTATCAATCATCTGTTCCCTCGTCGGAGCAGGATCTTTGGGGAACTCCATGACAATAAGCCAATGGTTATAATCACAACCAGGCAACATAATCTCCTCCCTCTTCTCATTGCTACTACTCCTCTCCGACGAGTAATCGCTATCCAAAGCGGCTCGCACCAAAACCCCCGATTGAGAGCCGGAATGAATGCGAGCACTCGAAATCCGACTCACTGACTTGAGTTGAAGGAAGTGAGCTTGTTGAACTCGTGGTAAGAGCGATGGCTTCTGAAGTGGAATTAGGGACTGAGGAGAAACGGAGAGACTGGTAGCCATTAGCATTACAGAAAAACGAAGAGGATAGCGAACTTTCTACGAAAAGATGTTTACCGGAAAAGAGGTTTTAGGAGAGATTTCTCAAAGAACTTTTTGGGCCGACGAGTGGTCTCGGCCCATTTCTTTGGAAATCGAAATCTGAAACTGGGCCCATTAGCTCACATATCTAGCTGTTAGCAAATATTATCCCTTTTAATCGGCGCGTTTATTAGAGAGAGGTATATATAACAGTCCAAGCCCATCGTTAGCAAATATTATATCCACTTTGGCTCGTTACATATCACCATCAGTTTCATGGTTTTAAAACGCGTCTGTTAGGGAGAGGTTTCCACACCCTTATAATGAATGTTTCATTCCACACTCCAACCGATGTGGGATCTCACAATCCACCCCATCCTCGCTAACACACCACCCGATATTTGGTTCTAACCTCACAATTTGATTGTGAAATCCCATATCGGTTGAAGAGAAGATCTAAACATTTCCATATAAGAGTGGAAACCTCTCCCTAACAAACACGTTTTAAAATTGTGAGGTTGACAGCGATGGTAAGTTAAAATTAGTCATAGACTTATGTGTTCAATTGCTTAACATGATTTACAGTGTTAAAGTGTCAGACCTATAATATCTACAAATTTTTACACACTTATCTCGCCTCCAAGTGGGTAATAGTTAACTCATTAGTAGTAAGAAATTCATTTTCGTTTGAAAAAGAACGAGCTTCAAGTGAGTCTCCTTCGACGTATAATCCAGGTTGTTTCGGTTGCACCAACGCACCATCACTACTTAGCATTAGAACCACATTTGACATAGTTGGTCTATCCTCGGGATGTTTTTGCAAGCACAGTAGGCTAACATGGATGCACCGCAACACTTCAGATGGAGCGTATGAGTCCGCAATGGATGCATCAATAAACTCTAATGGTCTTCCTTCCTTCCATAATCTCCATACCTAAACATAAAAAATACACCATTTAATTAAGGATTATAGTTTATCGTGAATCAATCAAAGTATGTAACTTACATGACCAATAAGATTGAGAGCGTGGTTTGGACGATGAAACCCTTTATTTTTCTCTCCACTTATAATCTCCAACAGTAAAATCCCAAAACTGAATACATCAGACTTGATAGAAAATTGTCCGTTGATAGCGTATTCCGGTGCCATATACCCACTATAAAACACACCCGAAAAGGTAAAGCATTAAACTAACGAAATAACGAAACTCGAGGTTCGAGGAGGAGAATACGAAACTAGAGATACTTACTATGTTCCAACTACTCTCTTAGTGTTCCCTTCGATCTGATCGCCACCAAAAGTTCTAGCCATTCCAAAATCCGAGATTTTCGGGATCATATCAATATCAAGCAAGATATTACTCGGTTTGAGATCTCTATGTATAATCCTCAATCTAGAATCTTGATGAAGATAAAGAATCCCTCTCGCTATTCCAGATATGATGTTGAATCGCTTCGACCAATCTAAAAGCTTCCTTCCAGCCAAATCTAAACGGTTTCACGACGAGCCAAAGTTAGTTCAAAACGAACAATATCTAAAGCAAAAGTTACAGAGTTTTTACAGATTCAAACCAAATATGAAGGAGTCCAAGCTCTTATTGGGCATGTATTCATAAACCAACATCTTTTCTTCCCCTTGAATGCAGCAACCCAGAAGCTTTACAAGATTTCTATGCTGAAGTTTGGCTATAAGTTTTGCTTCGTTCATGAACTCATCCATCCCCTGTCTTGAATGGTTGGACAGCCTTTTTACTGCAATTTCTTGTCCGTTTGGAAGCCTACCCTACAAGTTTATGGGCAAATGGTCAATTGTATTGTATTATGATGATCATCGTTTTCAATATGTTTTTTTTTTTGGTACCCAGAAGACTGCACCAAAGCCGCCTTCTCCAAGCTTGTTGGAGTTTGAGAAATTGTCTGTGGAATGTGATATTGTTGATAAGTCATATAATGGAAGCTCCATGCCTTCCTCTTGCACTTCAAGCTCCTTACCTGTTGCCAAGATGGAAAATCATATCAGAAACGGTAATTTCAAACCTGTTTTGACTTTCTGAGTGTTAAAAAATACTTGAAAAGTCGTTCCAAACATTATTAAAATAGGAGCTAAGATCATCAAACTAGATTGTGGACCCTAAACCTTGATGAGAAAACACAACCACAGACAAGTTTTTGGGGGATTGCTCCTAATCTAGGAGATTTTCTAGCTACATTTGCTCATCTTCTCATATAGATTTGTTCTAAAAATTCTAAGCTTTTTGTCCGTTTTGGCTCGTTACTTATCGTCGTCAACTTCATGGTTTTAAAATGTGTCTACTAGGGAGAGATTTCCACACTCTTACGAGGAATGTTTCGTTTCTCTCTTCAACCAATGTGGGATCTCACAATAACGCGTCTACTATGGAGAGGGTCTAGCCCTACTCTGACATTGGTTGGAGAGGAGAACAAAGCATTTCTCATAAGAGTGTGGAAACCTCTCCCTAATAGACGCGTTTTAAAACTGTGAGACTGACAATGATACGTAACAGGCTAAAACGGACAATATTTGTTAGCGGTGGGCTTGAACTGTTACAAATGGTATCAGAGCTAGACACTGGGCGGTATGCCAGTAAGGACGCTGGGCTCTCAAGGGGGTGGTTTATGAGATCTCACATCGGTTGAAGAGGGGAATGAAACATTCTTTATAAGGGTGTGGAAACCTCTCCTAAAGAGACGCATTTTAAAACCTTGAAGGGAAGTCCAGATGGGAAAGCGTAAAGAAGACAATATCGGCTAGCGGTGGGCTTGAGTTGTTACACTATACGTTACTGTCAACCGGCATTCCAAAATCTCATCATGCTGATCTTAACGTTTTGAATGAGAAGCAAACTATGGCTTGATTAACACTATCAGGAGAAGGAATTGCCAAAATGCCATAAAGTAAGCGTGATAATCACTAAAAACGAAGACATTTCAGCTGCAAATCTTACCTCTGAGGTGTTTCCTGCTTCGAACAACGTAAAATCCAACCAAAAGCAGGGCAGCAACAATGAGAGCAGCAGCTAAAACTACAACAACTATGGCCAACCAGCTCTTCTTCTTTGTCTCTTCATTTAAAGATTCAGACAATAAGAAAACAACAGAAATAGAGCTAGGAAAGAAGACAGTGAATATCCAAATATTGTCTTTTTTGGACTTTTCCTTTCAGGTTTCTCCTTAAAGTTTTTAAAACGCGTCTGCTAGGGAGAGGTCTCCACACCTTTATAAAGAATGTTTCGTTCTCCTCCCCAACCGACGTCGGATCTCACAATGAAAACGGACGAACGCAAGGAAATTATAGAACAGAACAAGGCTCATACCTAACTCAGAAGCAAGTACTTTAACATACAAATCTTGTCCACCTTTGAGAATCACAGGAATATCAACAAGATCACCAACCCAAATGACACAACCACTACCTGATCCTCTGATATCAGTATTAGCAAACGCCATACAAGAACAATTCCTCAAGCACATCTCCCTGCATTCATCTAACCTCATGCTTTCATTAACCCAAGAAAATTTAGTATCAGGCAATTTCATCCCCACAAACTTAGCAAACCCCACTTCATCCAAGCAATTAAGAGGCTTATTTCTAACACACCCTTCAGTATAATCCATCAAATTCCATCTCTCTGGCACCTTTGGCTTAAACCCTTTTAAACATTTACAAGAAGGCATGCTCTCAATATTGCAGCTCCCAAAAGCACCACAAAAATTGTACGTATCGCAGTATTCCCTCGGTATCGAGGCATATACCTTCCAGTTTTTCTCAGCTTCCGACCACAACAGAGCCTCTCTCTTGAACTTGGATTGATTCAACACCATTCTTCCAATCATTGATTGATTAATCAGCTGGTAGCTGTAATAAACCTCGTCTTTGTTCTTCATGTAATGGAAGACGAAAATTGGGAAAGCGGTGAAGGGTTTGGCGCTGTATCGAATCCCATTCCAAGGTCCGGATCTCATGAACTCTTGAGTACCATTCCACATGGCGGGTTCTGGGTAGCTATGATTCTCCATTTCCATGGTCAATGTTCCAGGAGATGGGTCGTCCCAGTTTTTCCAAGCGGATAATCTTCTGTTTAAGCCATTTTTATAATCCCATCCCAGTTTCATTCCTGGCAACAACGTATCCGTTGGATAATCGAAGCTCTCCCATAAGAACACCTCGGAGTTCCCATCTTTCAGGACTAAATTCCCAGAATCCAGGAGCTGTAGCCTGGGATTTTCCACTGGTTTTAACGATTTTGCTGACCAAACAACAAGATCATCATTCTGGGTGAGAGTAATTTCACTGGCTGTGGTGTTGATTCTTAAAACACCATGAAGATCTTTGATCGGGGCTTCTCTATTGGCGACCCAAATCACAGTGGGAATCGGGATGATTTTGTACCAAATTCCCAAGTAACGATTCTTGGGATTTCCAGGGCTGAAGAAACCCATCTCGAAATACCCATTTTCCGAGACCAGGGTGTTGCCATCGCTGAGGGTTTGAGAAGGTGTTAAGAAATCAACAGCCGATGAGATATTGAAAGATGAATATAAGAACAGGGTCATAACAAAAGATAGCAGAGGAAGATTACCCATTCTGCATTGGGTTTCGTTCGGCTTTGCTACCATTTCAGTTAAAGGGCACCGCACAGTGTGCGACGAGAGCCTGCAAGACTTGACTTCCAATCAACCCAATGAAGAAACACATAAACTTGATTGGCCATCCGCTTGCTCTACTCCAAAGAATTCTCCTCCTAGAGGTAAGGCCCATGAGAAAAATTGACCCAATACTTGACTTGTTTGTAAGAATCAATTTCAACGGTATTGATGGGACTTGGGAGGACCCAGCTATACCAATAAGAATGGTTGACCATTTCAACTTTTATACTGCCAGCAAATTTCTTCCTAAATGGTACAAATTAGGGACTTGGCTCTACTATGGTATGAATTGAATGAAGTATGAACGGCACATACTCTATGACCCCTCTATGTACCTTATTTTGTGACTAATATGACATGTATTGTGTTATGTGAAGTCATACTATGATATGTCACGCACACTATGTTAGCATGATTATTACAAGACTATGAAATGTTGTTATATTAAGTATGTATTTATGAAAATATTTATAAAATGATGAACATACGATTTGCATATTACGTTTATGACATGATTTAAAGTTATGGGGATCTCATGCATTTTTGTATGTCACGTGTAGCGAGATATTTTTCTGTTATGATGAGTACGGACGCATACATTATGATATTAATGCATGTCATGATATTATGCGAGCTCCTTCCCCTCCGTGGCTTCGAGAGCGTGAGTGTGTGCTAGTTGAAGGGTAGGCTCAGGAGAATGTATATGTCTGTCTAGTGGGTCTATGTGCGCGTATGTAGTATGTGTAGAAAAGTATTATACATTCAATTTTAGCCCAAATTGGAAAGTAGATTTCAATGTCATAAAATATTTTTATGAAACGATAGATCCCTCCCCGATTAATTGTGTATGCACTTCCTACTCTAATAATATGGTCACTTACCGAGTATTTCTGAAAAAACTTAAGTCCATGCTACTTTTAAGTAAATGTAAGTACGGTTGACGACTTCATGATGACAGCTATGGGATTAAAGCTAGGGTAACTGCAGGCATGTCGCTTTTATTTTGTAGCCTTTAGGGTAGTTTAGGACGATTAATTTTATTTCCTTGTTTTATTAAAAATTCATGTCCATTTATTTTCCGAGCTGAGTTTCCATCTTTCAGAACAAGATTTTCGAGTGTCGAAGAGTTGATGAGGACAGTTATACTAAATTTCCAGTGTAAAAAATTCAAACTGGTTTTCCAGTTTTCACATTAGGACTAAGGATAGCCCTCTCTTTCAACGATTATGGGTCTTTTCAAGTGATAATTTTCTTGTTCTTGTTCATTCATAAGAACAAAATAAAGCGATGTATAAAAAAATAATAGAAATGAAAGAAATAAACAATAAATTTTACTTGACTCGACTAGTCGTCCATGTTAAGAATTTATTAAGTTTGACTTTTGACACCAATGTATGGACATTCAAATCAATTTCATTATTAATGATAGGGGCCTGGCTGTACTAACGAGCAAAGGATGGTTTTGGTTCATTATAGACAGACTCGGAACTCGTGGTTATGAACCTCTGTAAACTGAATCAATGTCTTGAGCTTAAATATATCTATTTAACCCACCTTGAACGAGGTAGAAAACCTAAAAAAAAATTAGGTTAAATATAATTTTGTTGGGACAAATTCACCAATATAACTCCCAAATTAGATTCTAAACATCGAGCCCATGAAACGGTGCTGGATTGGGCTCAAACGGAGAGGTTACAAGGCCCAAAAGCCCACCTTAAGTCGAGCTAAGGTAGGCTAAGCATGTACCTCGAATAAAACACACAAGTATATCATTTAGTGTTATTTTGAGTCTATCATCAATATATCATATATCAATTAATATTCATTTGAGTTAAAATATGGTTACATCGTTTTACATTGAAAAAGTTAGTTACAATATGTGAAACGTATGGACAGCTATCTAGTTTTCATTAGGGAAATCGTTAACTCATTGGTAGTTGAACATTCATTCTAGTCTGAAATCTCTTTTCATATAATCCCAGACAAAAATTTTGAGCCTCGGCTCAACCATAGCCAGTTCGATAAACTATCTCACTTTTAGAAAACAAAGAAAGAATTATAGAAACTAATTTCATTGAATTTTTATTTTAAAAATTCCAAAAGTAGTATTATAATCATAAGGCCCTCGTTTGAAAGCTATCATAAACGTACGAAGGAGAGAAGAATTTGAAACAACCTACAACATTGTAAAAGTACCTCTTATCTAGCCTCGAGAAGGGTAATAGTTAATTCATTGTTGGTAGAGGCCTCGCCTTTGCCTAAAAGAGAATTAGCTTCACTCGAGTTTCCTTCTAGGTAGAATCCTGGTTGTTTCGGTTGCACCAACACACTCTCACTGTTTAGCATTTGAACAACATTTGACATGGTTGGTCGATCCTCAGGATATTGTTGTAAGCACAAAAGACTAACATGAATGCATCGTAATACTTCAGACAAAGAATACGAGTCTCTGATGGATGTGTCAATCAATTCAGATGGTTTTCCATCCTTCCATAATTTCCATGCCTAAACATCGAAAAGTACACCATTTAGTTGAAAAGATTATGGTTTGTGGCGATTAAGTCAAAGTATGTAACTTTCTCAGAATGAAAATTAGAATACCTAACCCACAAATGTAATCAATCGAGCTATGCTCATATTCACGTCAAAGTGTGTAACTTACATGGCCAATAAGATTAAGCGCATGGTTTGAATGATAAAATCCTTTATTTTTCTTTCCCCTTATTATCTCCAATTGTAAAATGCCAAAGCTAAATACATCAGACTTTATCGAAAATTGTCCACCAATAGCATATTCGGGTGCCATATATCCACTGCACAAAACCATAAAAATAATGTAAAACACAACCAATGGATTAAGAAAATCTAAGGTCTTACCGGGAGGAGAAATTAGAGACACGTACTAAGTTCCAACCGCTCTCCTCGTCTTTCCTTCTGTTTGGTCTCCACCAAAAGTTCTAGCTATTCCAAAATCGGAAATTTTTGGGTTCATATCAATATCAAGCAAGATATTGCTTGGTTTGAGATCTCGATGTATAATCCTCAGTCTAGAATCTTGATGAAGATAAAGAATTCCTCTCGCTATTCCACATATGATGTTGAACCGTTTTGGCCAATCTAAAAGTTTCCTTCCAGCAGAATCTGAACAATTTCATAATCAGCAAAGTTTGGAAAGAAATTAATGAAGTATGAAGCGTAAATTTAGAGAGATTTAGAGAGATTCAAACCAAATATGAAGGAGTCCAAGCTGTTATTAGGCGTGTATTCATAAACCAACATCTTTTCTTCCCCTTGAATGCAGCAACCCAGAAGCTTTACAAGATTCCTATGCTGAAGTTTGGTTATAAGTGTTACTTCATTCTTGAATTCATCGGAACCTTGTTTGGAATAGCAAGAAAGCCTCTTTACAGCAATCTCTTCTCCATTTACAAGTTTACCCTGAAAGTTCATTCACATAATTTTCATCAATTTCATTGTAATATGATCATCATTTTCAAAACATTTTGTTAGGTACACATAAATTTTACTCGGAACACTGCGCCGAAACCACCTTCTCCAAGCTTGTTAGAGTTTGAAAAGTTTTCTGTGGCATTTGATATTGTTGATAATTCAAATAATGGGAGCTCCAAGTCTTCCTCTTGCAATTTACGTTCCTTACCTAGAGCCACAAAGTTAGTAAATCAAAATAATAAAGAACTTGGATATGCATATCACCAAACATAATTTCCATCACATTTATTTCATCACCGTGGAACCTAAACATTCTACAACAGAAGGGGTGAGATCCCACATCGGAAAGGAGAACGAAACATTGTTTACGAGTGTGTGGATTGTTGAGACTATTGGGATAGAGTCCCACCTTGGCTAATTTAGGGAATGATCATGGGTTTATAAGCAAATAATACTATCTCTATTGGTATGAGGCCTTTTGGGGAAGCCCAAAGCAAAGCCACGAGTGGACAATATAATACCATTGTGGAGATCAACGCTAGGCCTCGAAGGGGAGTGGATAGTGAGATCCCACATCGGTTGGGAAGAAGAATAGAATTCAGTAAGTTATGTATCAGTAGTAGGAATTGCCCAAATTACCTGCGAGGCTTTTCCTGCTTCGAATGAAGTAAAATCCAACGAAAAGCAGTCCAGCAATGATAAGGACAGCAGCAGATGAAACTAAAGCGCCAATGACAACCGAACTCATCTTCTTTGTGTCTTCATTTTAATATTCAGAAAACAAGAAAACATTTGAAACAGATGTACGAAAGAGCAGTATAAAACAGGAAGGAAATTATGAGTGATAATAAGGCACAAACCAAACTCAGAAGCGAGCATTCGAACATGCAAGTCTTGTCCACCTTTTGGAACCACCTTCATATCAATAAGATCACCAACCCAAATGGCACAACCACTACCTGATCCACTGATATCTGTATTGGAAAACCCCATACAAGAACAATTTCTCAAGCACTTCTCCCTGCATTCATTTAAACTCAGGCTTTCATTAACCCAGGACAACTTAGTGTCAGGCAATTTCATCCCCGGAAACTTAACAAACCCAACTTCATCCCAGCAATTAAGAGCCTTATTTCTAACACACCCTTCTGTATAATCCATCAGATTCCATTTCTCTGGCTCCCTTGGTCGAAACCCTTCAAGACATTGGCAGTCTACCATGTTCTCAATGTTGCAGCTCCCAAAGGCACCACAAAAGTTGTATGTGTCGCAGTAATCCCTCGGTATTGAGGCGTATACCTTCCAGTTTTTCTCAGCTTCTGACCACAATAAGGCTTCTCTCTTGAACTTCGATTGGTTCAACACCATTCTTCCAATCATAGAGTTGTTTATGAGCTGGTAGCTGAAATACAGTTCATTATTGTTATTCTCGTATTGGTAACCCAGAAACGGGTGTGGAGCTGTATCGAAGCCCATTCCAAGGTCCACTTCTCATGAACTCTTGAGTACCGTTCCACATGGCGGGTTCTGGGTAGCTATGATTCTCCATTTCCATGGTCAATGTTCCAGGAGATGGGTCGTCCCAGTTTTTCCAAGCGGATAATCTTCTGTTCAAGCCATTTTTATAATCCCATCCCAGCTTCATTCCTGGCAACAACGTATCCGTTGGATAATCGAAGCTTTCCCATAAGAACACCTCCGAGTTCCCATCTTTCAGGACTAAATTCCCAGAATCCAGGAGCTGTAGCCTGGGATTTTCCACTGGTTTTAACGATTTTGCTGACCAAACAACAAGATCATCATTCTGGGTGAGAGTAATTTCACTGGCTGTGGTGTTGATTCTTAAAACACCGTGAAGATCTTTGAGCGGGGCTTCTCGATTGGCGACCCAAATCACAGTGGCAATCGGGATGATTTTGTACCAAATTCCCAAGTAACGATTCTTGGGATTTCCAGGGCTGAAGAAACCCATCTCGAAATACCCATTTTCCGAGATAAGGGTGCTGCCATCGCTGAGGGTTTGAGAAGGTGTTAAGAAATCAACAGCCGATGAGATATTGAAAGATGAATATAAGAACAGGGTCATACCAAAAGATAGCAGAGGAAGATTACCCATTCTGCTACCGTTTAAGTTAAAGGGCACCTCGCAGTGTCCGACGAGTGCCTGCAAGGTTTGAATTTCAATCGACCCAATGAAGAGAAATATGAACTTGATTGGCCATTCGCTTGCGTTGCTCTAAACAATTGTCCTCCTAGAGGTAAGGCCCAGGAGAAAAATTGATCCAATGTTTGACTTGTTTACAAAAATCAATTTCAACTTTATTGATGGGACTTGGGATGACTCGGCTAAACCAATTAGAATGGTTGTCCATTTCAAGTATGCTAATCAAGTAGTTTTACTATTGACACATGATTGTATGAATTGAATGAAGTGAATGATTATATGAATTGAATGAAGTCATGAATGATACATGCTTGAATATGACATGTATTGTGTTATGGGATGCTATGACTTATGATATGTTATGTATAATATGTTAGCATGATTATCACAAGACTATGATATGTCGTTATATTGTGTATGATATGTTTTGTGTATTACGTTTATGACATGATTTAAAGTTATGGGGATCTCGTGCATTTTTATATGTCATGTGCATTGGGATACTTTCTCGTTATGATATTAATGTATGTTATGATATTATGTGAGCTTCTTTTTCTTTGTGGCTTCAGCAGCGTGAGCGTGTGCTAGTTGAAGGACAGGTTCAGGGGTACATATATGCTTGCCTTGTGGGTTCATGTGCGCATACGTGGGCGTGTGTAGAGAAGTATTACACATCCAATTTTAGCCGGAGTTCATTTCCCTAGTCTATCGAAAAGAACCAAACAACTCTGTATAAAAAAGTAACATAAATGAAAGAAAGAAGCAAAGGATGGTTTTGGCCTGGCTGTACAAGAAAATTACATTGGTTGAATATTATAATAATATTTTTGCTTTAAAAATATTGTTCTTTTATTATGATTTTTATTATAATATTAATTATCCATCGTAGATGAGAAACAAATACGGAAAGTAAATAAAAACAAAAACAAAAATGGAAATTTTTTTAATGGAAAATTTGATCTCCGCAACCCGAAAGTATTCTTCGTTTCTGTTTTGTCGAGTGAAAATCTTTATGGGAGTTGAGATAGTGATAAACTAGATTGATGTGGCTTATAAGTTCATACATCCTTGTTTTCTACAATTGTAGGTGAGATCCACACATGACCTAAGACCTACCCGACTTGTGATTTTAGGCTAGATTTGAATGGTGAGTTTCCAAAGACCTACCGATGACGATCGACAAACACGTGTCATTGTGGCAGAACATAATTGTGAGTTTTCAAAGATTTTAGGTAAGATCCATACAAGACCTACACAACTTACGATTTTAGGCTAGATTTAAACTTTCAAATGACGTCCGATCGTTCATTTATTGTAAGTCTCGTCACACAACGGTGTAAGATATGTGTATGGACATATGTGAAAATGAAACTTACCGCGAAGAAAAAAGTAAATGAAGATAAAATAATTTTTAAATAAAGAATATGAAAATTTTCACAAATCTTATATTGGAGTAAACCCGAAATTAAATTCGAGACATATCCCAAAGTTTCTACTATAAGCCTAGAAAAGACGGTCAAAATGTCAACCCAATGGGCTCGATAGATCATTCCAAGGCCAAAACCTAAAAAATTTAGGTTAAATATAATTCCGTCGGGACAAATTCACCACTAGAACTTCCAAATTATATTCAAATGGAGAGGTTGCAAGGCCCAAAAGCCCACCTTAGGTCGAGCTAAGGTAGGTTAAGCATGCACCTCGAATGAAACACACAAGTATATCATTTAGTGTTCTTTTGAGTCTATCATTAGTATATCAGATATCAATTAATATTCATTTGAGTTAAAACACGGTTACATGATTTACATGAATGTGCAAAGAGATGAACAATTTAGAAGAATCAGCATCGAAAAAGTTAGTTACAATATGTGAAACGTATAGACTGCTATCTAGCTTCCATTAGGGAAATCGTTAACTCATTGGTAGTTGAAGATTCATTCTTGCCTGAAATAGAATCTGTTGTAAGAGAATCTCTTTCCATGTAGAATCCCGGCTGTTTTGGTTGTGCTAAGACGCTCTCACTACTTAGCATTAGAACCACATGTGACATAGTTGGTCTATCCTTGGGTTGTTGTTGTAAGCACAAAAGGCTAACATGGATGCATCGAACCACTTCAGATAAAGAATAAGAGTCTCCAATGGTCGCATCAATCAACTCTAATGGTTTTCCTTCGTTCCATAACTTCCATGCCTAAAAATGAAAGCGCCACTATTTAGCTCAAGATTGCAAGTTGTGTAACGATTGAGTGGAGTCGGTAACTTACATGTCCAATAAGGTTGAGAGCATGATTGGGACGATAAAAACTTCTATTCTTCTCTCCACATATGATCTCCAACAACAAAATACCAAAACTGAAGACATCAGACTTAACGGAGAATTGTCCATCAATGGCATATTCTGGAGCCATATACCCACTACAAGATAACATTAAAAAAAAAAAAATGTTAGCCGAGAATGTAAATTTGAGATCCCACATTGGTTGGAGAGGGAATCGAAACATTCTTTATAAGTGTGCGGAAACCTCCTCCTAGTAGACGTGTTTTAAAACTATAAGGCTGACGGCGATACGTAACAAGCCAAAGCAAACAATATCTGCGAGCTGTGGGTTTGGGTAGTTACAAATGGTATCAGAGCTAGACACCGGGTGGTGTGCCAGTAAGGAAGCTGCCCCCAAGGAGGGTGGATTGTGAGATCCTACATTCGTTGGAGAGGGGAACAAAACATTCATTATAAGTGTGTGAAACCTCTCCCTAGTAGACACGTTTTAAAACTGTGAGGCTGACGGAGATACGTAACAGGCCAAAGCGGTGGGTTCGGGCGGTTACAGTGAAACTAATAGATTTACACAAGTTTGAAGTTCAATAGAATCGAAACTTACTACGTTCCAACAACTCTCCTCGTATTTCCTTCAGTTTGATCCCCTCCAAACGTCTTAGCCATTCCAAAATCCGAGATTTTTGGATTCAAATCAACATCAAGCAAGACATTACTTGCTTTTAAATCCCTATGTATAATCCTCAACCTCGAATCTTGATGAAGATAAAGAATCCCTCTAGCTACTCCACATATGATATTGAATCTTTTAGACCAATCTAAAAGCTTTCTTCGAGCCGGGTCTAACCAATATAACGAGTCAAAATTAGTCAAAAATAAAAACTAACGATTATCATGAATAAAGATCGATACGAACCAAATATGAAGAAGTCCAAACTCTTATTAGGCATGTACTCGTAAATCAACATTTTTTCCTCCCCTTGGATGCAACAACCCAAAAGCTTCACAAGATTTCGATGTTGAAGTTTAGCAATGAGTATCACTTCGTTTTTGAATTCATCCGTCCCTTGTCTTGAATAGCTAGCAAGTCTCTTTACTGCAATTTCCTGTCCAGTTGCAAGTCTACCCTGAAAGTTTAGAGACTAACTTTTTTTCAACTATATCGTTTTCGATATATTTTCTTTATAACGGATGAATTTTACCCGAAAAACCGCGCCGAAACCACCTTCTCCAAGTTTATTGGAGGCTGAGAAATTGTCTGTGGCAGTAGATATTGTCAGTAAGTCAAGTAATGGAAGCTCCAAGTCTTGTTCTTGCGCTTCAAGATCCTTACTGTCATGGCTTCTTCTCCTCCTCCTCCTAATGTAAAACCCAACCAGAACCAAACCAGCAACCGCGACAACGGCTGCAACGACGATAACACCGACGACAACCGAGCTCTTCTTCTTTGTCGTCTCTACACATTCAAACACAATAAGAAACAGAACAGCCAGAGAAACAGAACAAATTCATATACATATATTCATATATATACCCAATTCAGAAGCCAACATTCTAATATACAAATCCTGGCCTCCACCTCGAACCACTTTGATATCAACAAGATCCCCAACCCAAATGGCACAGCCACTCCCTGAGCCTCGAGCCACTGTGTTCGCAAACGCCACACAAGAACAGTTCCTCGAGCACTTATCCCTGCACTCACTCAAGCTCATACTCTCATTCACCCACGACATGTTCATGTCTGGAAGTTTGAGCCCAGGCAACTTTGCGAACCCGATTATATCAGTAGAGCAATTCAATGGCCGATTTCTGACACACCCATCTGTGTAATCCATCAAATTCCATTTCTCCTGCACTTTTGGATGAAACCCTTTTAAACATTGACACGCCGGCATTTGCTCGATGTTGCAGCTCCCAAATGCGCCGCAGAGACCGTACGTGTCGCAGTAATCCCCTGGTACCGACCGGAGCAAAGCCTCGCTTCTCACGAGCTCCTTCGAGCGCTTCCAAATCGCCGATTCTGGGTCGTCTGGGGTTTGTCCGGCGGATAATCGGCGGTGGGTTCCGTTTCTGGGGAGTAATGTGTCCGTTGGGTAATCGATTCGGCGAATCGAGATGAGGTTGTTGTGCCAGATTCCCAAAAATGGGTTCGTGAAATTTCTTGGGGTTTGTTCGGAAAACCCTTTTTCCGAGACGAAAGTGGCGGCGTTGGTGAGGTTTTGAGAGGGGGTTAAGAAATCAACCGCCAGAGACGGCGGAGAGAAGAGAAAAACAAACAGAAACAGAAATAGAGAGAGATTTACCATTTTTGCATTGGATTTTGTTTGTAATTTGATAAATGGAGAGGGTGTTCTTCAGCGGAGTTGTATAAGAGCATTGAATTTCATATGAATGCATTGAAGATTGGAGGAGGAGATGAAATGAGAGGGCGGCCATTGACTTGTGGGTTAGTGGACTCTGTTCCTCGTGGTTTTCCTTAACTTCAAATTTTGGCTATGCTTTTTTACTGCGAAACTATAGAATATATTATTTTTATGGAAAAGAATTTCACGAAAAGACTGAGACATAGTCACGTTATTGATGGTTCATATTTTTATGTATCTTCTGTAACATAGTCACGTTACTTATAGCTTACTTCTTAGTAAGTGTGACCATATCATGAGTAATTGATGTGACCATTAGGCCAACACGTAAAGGGTCACACCATAGAATATTTTTTACTTTCAGACTTGATAAGAGGTTGAAGTTGTCTCTATGGTTGGTCTCTTAGGTCGAGGCTAGAGTTGGCCTCATATGTGGAGAACATGTCCTATGTGCCTCCTATTAATGTGACCCTATCTCAGCTTGATCCGACTCATTTACCTAATTCGAAAAAAATAGACGAAAATCCTAAAAAAGTCATATGAATATTTTTCTTTCAAAATTTTACCGTCGTTGTCATGTGAAAGCCAAGCCCGCTATCTTAATTTTATAAATAGTCTTTAATTAATGACTATTTCTTATGGGTTCATCCAAGCTTATGAACTAATCCTAACACTCAAAATTATTTTTTTAGTTTAAAAAACTTGGCTTTTTAAACTTAGATAAAGAGTAATAAAGAAAATAAAAAAAAATTATAAGCTTAATTTTTAAAAATAAAATTTAAACATTAAATGATTATCAAACGAGACTTAAAATTTTCAATAGCTAATATCATTTTTTACCTCTAATGGCTTCTCAGATTTTCACGAAGGAAAAATAAAACAGTAACATTTATTTTATCTAGAAATATAAGATCAAATAGAATAGATTCGACCACAAAAGTCGTAGAATGGTTTTTTTTTTTTTTCAACTACCAAATTGGGTTTCATATAAAGCCAAGTTTTTTCTTTTGAAAGTAAAGAGCAAACTTCATTGAAACTAATAGGAAAAAGGCTGTGAGGTAATTGGCTCAATGGTTACAAAAGTTATAGCCAACAAAGTTGCCTGGTTGTCAAAATATGGATAGAATAATGTATTTGACATTCACGTAATAACAACGATAAAAAAAAATGAGAGAAGAGGAACGTAACTTGCAAAACAAGGAAAATCTGCATACCGATGTGGTGGTTGTTGTACCAACTCAGATGTATAAGTTAGTACTAAGAATTTGAGTGTAGGAAGGGTTTAGAGTATGAATCTGAGATCTTACATTGGCTGGAGAAAGGAACGAAATATTTCTTTTAAAGGTATGGAAACCTCTCCCTAACAAACGAGGCTGACGATGATATATAGTGGACCAAAGTGGACAATATTTACTAGCGGTGAGTTTGAGCTGTTACAAATGGTATCATAGTCAAATATCGGACGGTGTGTCAGCGAGGACGTTGAGCCCCCACATCGAATGGAGAGGGGAACGAAACATTTCTTATAAAGGTGTGAAAGCCTCTCCCTAGTAGACGCATTTTAAAACCGTAAAATTGATGGTGATACGTAACGCGCCAAAGTGGACTTGCTAGCGGTGGGCCCTCATTTGAAAACTCTTTAGTATTGCTTATGTTTCTATGAAGAATTAGGTTAAATATAAATTTGACCAAATTAAATTGGAAAGCAACTAGTTAGGAGAGCATGCATGACACGTCTCCTTTGAGAGATCGACTTTAGGGTAGCCAAGACTATGACGGGAGATTGGTCTCTCTATGAGATTGATCTAGGCTTCATAGAGTGACAGCAAGACATTGAATGTGTGGTTTTTTTTAATAGTGATGAAAATGTTGCCGATGATTTTCTTATGAGTCGAAATCATACATAGTGTGTGTCCCCACTTGAGAGATCAACCATAGGGTCAGCCTCGACCTCGACCACTCTATGTAGCTAACCAGAGGTTTGGCCTCAATAAAGTTATATTTTTCTCATTCCTTTATGGAATTGAACAATTCTAAGTCAAAGTCAAGGCTTTGAAAGTGAGGCCCTCATTTGGATCAACATGTGGCTATCAATCACAAAGAAAATATCATTTTCACTCAACTATTATGATTCAATGCGTAGAATCGTGCAATAGGAACAACCCATCTTTGACTTTGATATTAACAACAATAAAATAATCCAAACCTTTCTTCTTCGTCATGATATTAGTAAATTTATGAATGGAACTATCTAATGTCTACTTAATCCACGGATTGAGATCGAGACCCTACGGGTACTCACCTCAAATAGTATAACAACTCAAGCCGACCGTTAGCAGATATTGTCCGTTTTGGCCCGTTACATATCACCAAACACGCTGTAAAATTATGAGGGTGATGTAATACTTAATGCGCCAAAACAGACAATATCTACTCGTGGTGGTGGAGTTAGTTGTTGCATAAGGTGAGAAATTCTCGTTTAAATAGAGAATGGGAGAGGAAGGGGAAAAGAGAGGTACGCGAATGAACTATGACTATATCTGAATAAGAGCAATCCTGAAGATAGCATTGATATGTGGGGCTTGAAAGTTAATATTTATACCAATAAAGTGCAGCTTACTTTTATGTGGTTCAGTCACAGAAACTTTATGCTTAAATGTGATTTATTTAAAGTAATTTTCATTTGAGTTTGGAATTTAATTAGGAAATCAAATGTTTTGTAAATAAGATGAAAATTATGGTGAAAGAAATAATCATAACCGAAAAGTTATGAAATGAAACCTTCACCCATAAAGTTGCAAAGTTTTGAACAAAATGATGATTTAAGTGTAATTAAAAAGGATTAATTTTATAAATTTTGAAAATTGGAGGAAATTGAGTGGAGCCCACAACTGAACTGAACTCGCGTAGTTTATTGGGCTGTAATCAGATTCGACGTCCCAAAAAAGCCATTAAGCTAAAAGTTGGGCCTTGGGGATTATTACCCAACTCAATTTTTTCATTTTTTTAAATAAAGTAAAAGGTTTTTATTTATTTTTAATTCATTTTCGATATATATTTTAAAAAATTACCATTCAAATAGTAAAAAATTATTTTCAGGGTTGAAAATTAAATAATAAAAAATAATATATATATATATATATATTTTAAAAATAATAATAAATTTCGGTCGATTTGGTTAATCGAATCCCTTCTAAAAAAATTCATTAACCACCCAATTGATTAATTTTTTATTTATTTAAAATCAATTCAACTTAAATAAGTTCGTAATCTAATTCAATCTGGATGTTGGATTAGGTTAATCAAGTTTTTTCAATTATCGAGTTCTTTAAACACTCTTAATTTATTTTTGGTTTAATCGATACTATTTTAAATGTAATTAAAGTTATTTAATTTTTTTTACAACTTGTCATCAAAGTACCTCGTGTGAAACCTTTATTTTAGAGGATAAAAGACTGTCAAAATTCAAATTTGAAACTACAAGAAAATAAGTAAGTCGTACAAACAGCTTAATAGGAGCTAGTTTATCCACGTGCCATACATTTTTACGAGTATTTGTCACATCACTTTTTTTTTTAATTTAATAAAAGCGTAATTTTGAAACCATGTTTAAATAATGTAAATTTGAGATATATTTAGTTAATTCAAACATTAATATGTGGGGCTTGAATATATATATATATATTTTTTTTGGGACAATAGCATGCTTATTGCTTATATGAACAGTCTTTGTCTTGCGGTAGATATTGTTCTTTCTTTTTCTTTATATATAATTTGACTAAATTAATAAAAATATGATATTTGTATTTTATTTTAAAAAAATATTAATAAAAATTTCAATAATATTCTTAAAACTCTAAAAAAATATATAAAAAATAAGTTTAAAAATACATTTACCATTATTATAATATTTTTAAAATATTCCTAAATTTTATAACATTAATATATTTAATTTTTTCTTTAAACTTAAAATTTAAAATTTAAAAAGTTCCATCCATATATTAATAATAAAATATCTTAAATTATTAACAAATGTAAGGGTACAATAATAATAATTATTTTTTATTTTTTATGGTACTACTAAATTTAAGCGGATTTTTTAAAATTAATAATAAAGATATTAATAAAATTTTAAAAAGTTAGACAAATATTTAAAAGAAAAAGAGAAAAAAAAAAAGTAAAAAGGAATTTGAAAAGGGGTTGGGTGGGGTCCAGATGAAATAGGAAACTGTGTGGGTAATGAGGTGGGCCCCACAAGTCTGAATTCCAATTCGGAAAAAATATCGGAATTTATAATTCCCTGTTTAAAGTCTCTTTCTTTTATCCTCCACACATTCCTCTCTCTCTCTCTGTCCGCCACGTATTTATTCCAAATATTCTCGTGGCAGCGAATACTCCTTTACCCCTTCTTCATATCTCCACCTCACCATCCCAGATTTTCTCCAATCTCATCTCCTCCACGTCACACCCCCACCCACGTGACTGATTCTGCCACCTCATCCTTTACTCTTTCTCCTCCCAAGCATGGCCACCGTTCCTCCACGACAGTGTCTCCCACGCCCCTTTTGCCTCTCCACCGCATCCGCATTCCCCGCCCTCTCTCTCTCTCTCTCTTTTTATTTCAACTTTTTTATTTATTTCATTACTAAATTACAAATTTCTTCTCCATTATTTTAAACTTTTTAATTTCATAAACTATTTTTAGGATTTTATACAATTTTAATTTTTTAATTTTTTTATATTATAAACTGAAATTAGGAAGTTTTTAAAGGTGACGTGGAAATGTTTTGGGTTATATATTGATTTAATTTTCTTTAACTTAATAAATCTGTAATTTTACCTTTATTTAATTTCCATTTAACTAACCCACTAATTTTAACTAAATGACGTGTAAACTCAATAATTTCAAAAAATCCTTCGAACAAATTTAGGTTGGATCAGTTTAAGAATTAATTATTGAATAAGGTTATTAAAATTTATAAATTTCAACCAAATTTTAATTTTAATATAGTTTTATTAATTTTTTTATTGCGTGCCTGTTTATAATTCGTGAAAGACATGAAAAATAGTTTTAAAATAATGAAATTAAGTAAAATTGAAAGTAAAAGGAAAAAGGAAAAGGACAGAATGATTGCGGGACAACTGGGAAGGGCAGTAATCTGGTGAAACGCTAGACCAGTTGCCACGTAGGCGTACGGTGATGGCGTTAGAGAGAGAGAGAGGCTTCAGGTGGTTTCACGTGGCAAATGTTCATCATGGACCACAGGGCGCCACGTAGGATCGAGTTCGAATCTTCAGGCTCTTCAGCGTTTGCTGACACGTCACCACAAAATCCCAGGAGGCGAAAAAGAAATATCTCGGAGAGCGAGTCACGCAAATCGACTCCACAAGATATACAATATTTATAAATATATAAATATAAATATAATTTGAAACTCTCCATGAGAAGTCGACATGTGGCAACACGCTTGCCGTATGAGTGGTAGACGCCGAGTCAGTAGAAAATGGAGAAATGATCCTGTGGCAACCGCTTCAATCACCAACTCCCACAGGATTTCGCCACGTGTTCATTCTGCAGCAGGTGGATGGGATCTGAGCCTGATTAGTCCACGTTGTTGGCACCCGAGAAGCGGTTTGAAGATATTTGTATTTGCGCTGGGGAGTGAAATATCTGAAATAGCCCTGAGAAATATTTTATATTTTATATTTATTTTTATTTATGTAGAAAAGGGTGGTATTTAGGAGCGAAGATTAAGGGCAGTTCCCCTAATGTAAGGAGCTTGTACTTTCCCCTTCCTCTCCTTTTATTCTTGGCCATTTCATTTCATTCGGATTGAACTGATCGAAGAGATAAAGAAGAAGATCGAGAAGAAGAAAGAAAAAATCAGAGGCTGAGAAATCGAAGATCAAGAAGAAGAAGAAGAAGATCGGGGAATCGGAGATTTTGAACAAGAAATGATGAAGTGCGAGCTGTGTGGGCAGCTAGCGAGGACTTTCTGTGAGTCCGATCGGGCCAACCTATGTTGGGGCTGCGATGAGAAGGTTCACTGTGCTAATTTTCTCGTTGCTAAGCATTCGAGGAGTCTGCTATGTCGTGCGTGTCAGTCGCCGACTCCATGGACGGCATCTGGTCGGAAGCTTACGCCTACAGTTTCTGTGTGTGAGGGATGTGTTGAAGTCCATGGTGGTAAATGGGAGCAAGGTGGATATCCAGAGCGCCGTAGAGATAACGGGGAGGAAGTTAATGATGGTGATCATTTTGACCATGGTGAAGGTTTTGGGAGTTATGAGGGAGGTGATAGTGAGGATGATGATGCGGATGACGAGGAGGAGGAGGATGAGGAGGAAGAAGAAGAGGATGAAGATGGAGAAAACCAGGTGGTGCCGTGGTCTTGTGCGTCTTCTTCGACGCCACCACCACCACCGACAATGACTTCTAGCAGCGAGGGCGAGATGTCAGCTTGCGCTGGTGGTGTATCGAAGCGGAGGAGAGAGTACGACGTCGATCTCGACTCCGATGTATGTATTTATGGATTTTTTTTTTCTTTTGCTTCTTTCTTTTCTTTTATCTTCTTATTTTCCTTGTCTGTGCGGAAGCAAATCGTTGTGGATTTGGAATCCCTTTGTCCGTTCATTTTCTTGTCTAGAATCGGTGTTTTGAAAATATGATAGCGATTTCGGTTCTCTTAGTGAGTGAAGACTCAAGATTAGAGCCGAATCTCTCTATTTCATAAAAGATACGAATTTCAGCCTTCAGAACCTATGAATTTGCACATATCATTTCTGATACGCCGATCTGAAACATCACCAACATTCTCTGAGTTGTTAATTTCCCAGTGATCCAAACAGGATTTTAATATCGTTTGCCGTTTGAATGCAGGACGAATTCGAGTGTTCTTCTGCTCAACAAGGATCCAGGCGTTCTTACAATGACGAAGCGACTTCCTCTTCTTCCCACAGGCCACTGAAGCAAGCAAGAGTTACAGGACCGACCCGATCAGCCAGCATCATCCCCGATGATGAAGCTTGTAAAGCAGATTTAAAATCCACGGCTGCATTAGATCGATCCAGAGTCTCCAGAATCGTCTGCCCACCGATATCAACAATGCTTCCAAAATGATTTTTGGGATATGCAAAATGAGCAGGGATCAGAATCGTTGATCCTTCACTAACAACACAACGGAGGTAGCTAGGTTTTTGAAATCTTTTTGGGTTTCATCTTTTTTCATTTTTCTTTTTCTCACTAATGGTCTGTCCTGATCGATTAATTCTAGGATTATATTTGTTTACTCAACTGTGTACAACCTGGAATATCCCCTCTATTTTCCATTAGATCATCTGTTATCATTTGTGAAGCCTTGTCATGTTGAGCCAGATATTAATTTACTGAACCACATTCTATTAACAGATTTCTCTACACTTTGACTCTTTTGCTGATTCTTATCTCAGTCAATGTTAGTTAGTTGTTCATAGGAGAGATTCTCGCGTTTTAGTTGAGTTTTGTAGGTCTCCCACGACCAGGAGATATGAACATGAATGCTTTCAAAACTTTCAAAACTAGAATCATTACTAAACCCATATCACCATATCTCTTTTACAAGCCATCGTCATCATCTACCACAACCCAACATTTTTTAGGTCCAGGAAAGCCACTTTTAGCGATTATTTTGTATATTCAAGATCGAACTGAAAGTAATCATATTTCCTGATATTATTTAATCTCCTCCAATCCATCCTCCTTTTGCTGCCTATCTATGATTAAAATAGTAAGATCATGGGCGACCTTGTGTTTGATGGAATCTCCATGGCCATTTTCTTTAAGCGCAGCATCACCATCTTCTGGGAAGTATCTTAGATGGTTCTGTTTTAGAAAAACCCCTCGACTTTTCCAATCCATGGTCTTCAAATCTGGCCAGGTGTCGATAAAGAATGGTTTTTGTTTCTTATTGAATTGCCAATTCCTTTTAGGTCGAATTAATGTCCATGGGATTATTGAGTGGTTCAAATCTTCTCACTATTTAGACTTCCCTGTTCAAAACCATGACTAGATTCAGGCCGTGGCCATGGGTTGACTCCAATCCCTTGATGTTAACAGATATTCAAACAATTTCCACGATACCCATTTGCTTTTTTGAAGACCATCTTTAGCCTTAAGTTTCGATAGAGAGAGAAAAAAGAGAAGAGATAGAGCTTTCCTTGCCACTCGTTTTTGAGTGATGGCTTGAAATATCAGCTGCCAAGAGATATTTGTGTGGTTGAGTGTGTGTTGGCGTAGTAGCTGTTAAATGTATTTTTTTTAGGCTATGTCTTTGTTATATGAGACAAGCAGGTGGATAGTTGTGGTCAAATGTTAGGTATCCATAATTTTCTTCAATGAATCAAATTAATTGTGGGTTTTGGTTATTTCTTGAGTTTAGACTCTTTCTTATGGAAGAACTGAGAGCACAGCAGGAGATGGTTGTTGGAATTCAACATGATTGAGTTTGGTGATACTTTTTTCTGGTCAGCCAAACAGGATTTTTTTGTTGAAGATTATCTATCATTTTAGATCTGTTGAGACTGAGCCTTGCTTTCTTTAGAAGTTATAGCTCCTCTGGGTTCCTTTTGGTTTTTCCTTTTACAATATGATGAAACGGGGAGGTTCATTTTTATTGGGTAAATTTTTTTTTTACTTCCCGATTGTTTAGAGAGGGAAACGAAACAGTTGTAATATTTTTACAACGATGTGTAAACCTCTTGCTAACCAACCGCGTTTTAAAGCCTTAAGAAGAAACCCTTGAAGAAAAAGTCTAAAAATGACAACATCTACTAGTCGTTCCCTAACCAAAAGTCTAAAAAGGACAACATCGGCTAGTCGTTCTCTAACCGAACCAACCGCGAGGAGAAACCCTTGAAAAATATGTCTAAAAAGGACAACATCTACTAGTGGGTTTAGACCGTCAAAGTAACAAATAATAAATAAATCTCGAAATTCAAAACTCCTTGTTGTCCAATAAAGACCTAAAATCCCTAATAATAAACCAAAATCCCCCATGATTAGTTACAAATGCCCCTTTTGACAAGCGCTTGCTGCAGTAGGTCGAGTGATAGATAAGAACACATTCCAACCAATTCCCAAAAAATATAAATTTGTATCGACATTGAACATCCGAAAAAATTAGATGATTAAGTATTTAATTTAATCTAACTAAAACTATTTTTATTTGAGAATAAGGTAGAATATTTGAAAATTGTGGACTCAAGTTGAATTTGTGTTATTTGCTTTTTCTAAAATATATAATAAAGTTTTTTTAAACAAAATAAAAATGAGGTTACTAAATACAAAATTAAAGTTGGGACATAAAATTTAAATTTAAATTTTATTAAAAATATGTAATTTATAAAAAAGGAAAAAAAAAAGGAGCTAAAATTTTCAACCATAGAAAAGATTTGTGGCAGCCTTAATCAATTGTTGTCAGATACGCTACGATGTCTTCAATTTCTAAGCGCTCCTTTTAAGAAGTTGAAAATATCAAACCTTATTTAAATTTGTATAATTTCCAAATAAAAATAAAGGCAATTAAATTTTTAAGTAATTCCAAATAGAGGAAAGGTTCATTTTTACTCCTATTTTAACTTAGTAAATCGATTTTTGAAACTTTTTCAACTTTTTATTTGTTTTTTTTTATTTTATTTGAGAATTCGAATGTCTTTTTAATAAAGAATACAAATAAAAAATTGACATAATTTTAAAAAATAAAATGATTATGACCAAAAAAAGTATTCATAAAATAAAAAATTAGGTAACGAAATGTCTAAATCAAACTTAAATAAAGCGTTTAACAATAAATAAATAAAAAAGGCTCATAAATCTTTAAAATAATAATAATAATGGAAGCTACTGATTGCCCCATTATACAACTATATATACAACTATATAGACTTTAATGCCTTAACTTATTTAGAGTTAAAATTGCTAAATTAAAAGTTTATTATTAAAATTAATTTACACTTAAATGTGTATATATATAATATATATTACTTCAACATATTATTATATTTCATAGATCCAAAATTAGAAATCCAATAAATGGAAACATTTATGGGCAAATATTTATTATTTTTATGTATTTTGAGATTTTTTTTTTTTAATTTAACAAAAAAGATTAAAATATTTGACATGAATTAAAAATTAAAATATTATTGAGTTGAAGAAAAAGTAGGATTAGCAGGAATTGGGATGGGACAAGGAGACCAAAGGATAAGTTATGGGTAAAAAATTGGATAACCCAAAGGCCTAACTTATCACATCCCATAAATTCAATCAATTCAACTTTAAAAAAAAAAAATTATTAAAAATATAAAATATCATGCATTGATGAACCTAAATATGGAAATTTGCATTACCCTAAGTTCCAATCATATTATCCATTTTTATCTAATGTTCTTAGGCATTGTATTTATTATTTTACACTTCACCAAAACAAATTAGTAGTCAAATTTTAAAAAGATTGTCCCCTTCACGGTGCTCTTTTCCTAACCATATGTTTTCATATCTATTTCGACCTAACATGATTTTTACTTTCTTTTCCTTTGCACGCGTCGATGCATCTAAGGTGGAGAGAGGTACAAGGGAGGGCTGGCAAGAGCTACTATTTATTCCTCCTCCTCTAGCAGCTGGGGGGAATTTCCCTCATCTAGTTCAACCTTTTTACATGCAAACATTTAACTTATTCAATAACCCTATGCACAAAAGATTCACCCATCATTATTGGTCTGTAAGGTCGATAGACAGATCAACATCAGACAAGAACAAGTGGCGGAAAAGGAAGGATAAAAAGAGAGAAAAGTACTGAATTTCTAATACTTCCAAGTTTATCCTTCCAAGATGGCACGATCACAAATGCACTCATTCTTATATATATTCTCGATCAAAAGATTAGATTAATCCATGAAAGTATGTACTACTTCTGCGTTGGATTGAGTTTCAAAGTATGTACTACAATAACACTAAAGAGTTTTCCCGACCCTCGTACCTAACAACTATTACCTATCCATCCATCCTTGAAAATTAGATAGAGTAGGGGGGTGATAAAAGCAATAAATGAAGGGCTAAGGGGAGATTTTTGGCATTGGAGAGCAAAGGAAGTGGGGTATATTTCAGAATTCAAGCAGTGATGAGAAAAAGAAGCAACATATGAAATTAGTTCCAGGAATTCAGGAATTAGAAAGCAGATAATTAAACGTGGCAAAAGAGCGACAAAATGTTAATTGATGATATGAAAACAATAAAACAATTTGAAAGGGCCAGACATCAACGTCAAATCATTCACACATATTATTTTTCTTATTCACCGGTTTCTTCATCTCGGATAACAGGGGGGGAGGGGAGGCTCTGTTATTCACCAGACTCAAAACCCACAAACCACTTTGCTTCTCACCTAATCACCATGACACCCCAGCTTTTCAACACAAACTACATCAACAAATTACGACGAAAATCAAACAAGGATATACACAGATTTTAGTTGCATAGATATATAAACACAATACTTACTTGCATCAGTCTCTGATGTGGATATTACCAGCTAAACACCTGTGGAAAGAAACAGGGACAACATGCTCTCATTTCTTGATATCATTTTACAAACTCAAACAGAACACAACAAAGCTAGGATATTGTAGTCTTGTAGACTACAAAGAACAAATATAATCCACATAAATTAGTTTGGATATCAGATCAATAGTAGACTGCACATCCAAAACAGCGACGATCTTATACGTAATAACATTTTAAAAAATAATACAGAAGTATAAACGAGAGACAAAGGAGTATAATTCCGAGCGAAAGCATCATAACGGTTGTATTACACAAATTTTGTAAGGGAAAGCATCATAACCACTAAACCAAGCGTGCACATTCATCATCGCTTATGATAATCGCCTCCTCCCTTACTTCCTCCCACAAAAACACGGCTCATCAATTTTTCTAACATAGCAACAAAGAAAAGGAGTGAATTCTAAAGAACGACAAAAAGTAGAGTGTGCAGTTTAGACAGACCACATATGTAAGCCTATACCCCTAGAAAAACTTGGCTTCTTTCAATAAGAGAGACACTTTTCAACCTTCCCCCACCTCGGGGCTCCAAAAATGTCTGAGGTTAAGGCAAGCCTAAGAATAAAATGGGAAACAGAAGAACCTTGCACCCCACAAGTTTGCACACCAAGCAAGATCACAATTTCACAAAGCAGTACTCCTAACATATATTCTCTTGTTTATAAGAAATCAAGCGTCCCAGGAGAAAAATCAAAGAATGTACCGAGTATATATATATATATAGAAAACAGTCCAACACGGGAGTGTCCAAAGACCTACAGGAAGGGACTCCAACCTAAAAGGATAAGACAAAGTTGATAGTTATAAAAAGCTTTATTAACCAAGGCCCACAGCGAGGTATTGAACCTAACAACCTCCCATAACTCCACGTGCCTCTAAAAAGCCTACCATTCCTCTCAAGCCGAATCTCCAAGAAAAAATAGCAAATAAGCATGCCAGCCAAAGAAGGCCGCATTCTCCCTTGGGGAGACAACAAAATCTCCTCCATCCAAGCCTTACAATTCTTGTTCCACGCTAACAAGACTCCAAAAGCATCCTCGAATGTGGACCATATTGACTAAGCATAAACTACAACCCAAAGGATATGATCAAGGTTCTCAGATGCACCGCGCAATGGGAGCACCATAGCAGCCCTAAGGAATGGTGAATCTCTGCACACAGTCTAAGGTGTTTACCCTTCCATTCGGACTTGTCTAGCAAACAATATAACCTTCTTGGAGAACTAAATCTTTCCGAGAGAAGAAAACAAAAGGGTGATGGGAGAAGTGAGGCAGTTCGCAGAAGAAATAAGAGAGAATTAGAAGGGAAGCCCTAGAAGGAGAAGGAGAACAACGAAAATCTTCACAGCCCTGAATAACGAAGGAGTCCCTTAAAAGCAAGAACAAAGAGGCAGCCTCCTACGACTCCCTATTACATTTATTTAATCCCAAGATAAACTAAAATTGTGAATCCTATCTTGATTGCCCAAGCATCCTCCCTCCTAGATTAGAAGAAGACGTTGTTGCCACTATATTGCAAGTAAGTAGTGTATATCCTCCTTAAACCAGATTATAAAACTGAACGAACTCTCACATGCTCAGGACACATTTAACCGATCCCTCACTCGATCCTTCCTCTGGAAGGGTTAGAAAAATAAAAATGACTAAAGAAAAATACCCAGTGAGCAACTTTCACACTTTAAAACACATTTTCCTTCCAAAGTATTTATTAAAAAAACAAAAAAGACAAGCAAATTGAGGATCACTAAATTCTTGATCAAAACATGCATGTTTATTCATTGATAACGCCATGCAATCAATCATGAGTTCATAACAATAACTTAAAAGGTGTGGAACTCATGCAAGTGAATAACAACTTCACACACTAATTTATATTTCGAAAGAATGATAGTTACATAATTTGATAGTAAAAGTATGTAATTAATAGCTGGAAATTTTTGCCTCAAGTAATAATAACTAACAGAGTATAAGAACTGTTGGCTGTTCTTTGTCACAAATGGTAAAGCAAAATATTGAAATTTCCCATTTATTTCTATGTCTTCCTCTGTCATTTTATAGAACCCACGCATAATGAATGTAAAACCTAACTTGGATGCCTACAACTTACTCTCGGTCCCAAATTATTATATTTCAGAAGTCACAAAATGTTGGATACAAAAGCCTATGCTACCTCTTTCTTTCAAAAAGAATTAATACAATTGAGCCAATGTGTCAAAGATCACAATCAAACTTCATCCACAACAGTGCTTCTCTAAATTTAGCTTAAACCAATACAAATGTTTAAATTGACCAGAAGGAATTAACGATAAACAAAATATATATAACACACACGTATATCTACACCTATGCATTAGAATGCAATAAATAAATATTCAACTAAAATTTTGTACTATCTAAATTTCAAATAAATTTCCTGCCAAACAATAATTTCTCTTCTTTTACAAAGGGTGACCAAATGTAATTTCTTTTCAAACTTATCTTTGATAGGTTATTTCAAACAAGTTTCTAAGTCGTTCAAGATTATTTTTAAACAATGGGTAATATATACGCCATTTTAACCAAAATAAATAAAATAAAAAATTCATTACAAAAGAAAAAAAAAAAAAAAAAAAACTTATATATGTTCAGTCATCAAGAGGGACTTGAGACTCCAAACAATCAATTCATAATTCCTAAAACACAATTTTCCTTTTGAAAGTAAATAAAAAAAATTAAAATATCAAAATAATAAACTTTTGTGTGGTGCATTAAGAGCACGAGGATAGGAAGAATAAAAACATAAAGATCGCTCCCAATATTTTAACATGCACGGGAATGATAAATTTCCAACTTCGGCAAGAAACAGGGCATACTCACACATCCATTCACGACAACAGGTACTTGAATCAATAAACTAGCATTTATACTGCAACAATAAATACAGGCAGTCTCTAGAACAAAATTTGGCTATGCACCATAACCATGAGCTCCTACTAACTATCAAACTGTGTTTATATTTCTTTAATCAAATATTAATGGATTCACTTATTAAAATGCAATATAAATAAACCAACAACTTTTCTCCTAAAAATGTAAAAAGTTTAAGTTGGCGAGTTCTATTATTTTCTCTATAGTATCTTTCAAGTCTCAACTCCCCCAAATACCATGTAAATAGTTTGGTGGCTTCTTATATCAGGCTGTTGTATGTCCCTTTCATATTCTTTCAAATTATTTTAAGAAAGTTGGATTCTCATGGAAAAGAAAAAAGTACCATGTTAATGCAAGAGTAATAGCATACATAAATTTAAATCGTTGCTTCCACAATCTTCCAATTAGTGCAACAAAAGCAAAATGATAGTTAGAAAAGGGTTTAGATAATTTACACCATGATTAGGCAACTATAATAATATGCTCCCATAAAAGAGGAAAAGATCAACCCCCACAAAGAACTTATCAAACCTTTCTAATCAGAAGGTCCAAAGATCAGTTCTAATAAACTTCACAAAGAGATTTAGATTTCTCTTTGAAAGGATGACAGCTGAAGCCAAAGAAAGCTATTCATAATCATTGAAAGAACAACATGCTAATCAAAAGAGAGATGGTCCAAGATTCTTCATTATCTTTGCAAATTAAGCACCAATTACGGGGAAAGACAACCGTATCCAAAATCCAACATAAAACATTTACTTTCTTAGGGCTATAAACATTCAAAGTCCATTTGCGAAGGTATGGATCAGGATACAAAAATGCGTAGGAATATCTAGCAAAAAGCACTTACAACTGAAATCATCTGAGAGGGAGGTAGCAACAACTAATGAGTAATGAGGTCTGTAAGTGATATCCATTTGGCGGTCTCATGATTGTCGAAGTTCCTTTTGAAAGCTAAATCACAAGAAGACGACTTAAATTTCCAAACAAGATTGATAAGATACTTTTTACTGTTTGAGTATCCTTGCGATTGTCAATCCAAAGATCCTCCTAGAATTTGATGTTTTCGATATTGCCTCACTACCAACTTATTCAGTCTACAAAAAGATTCTTCATTTAAAATATGTCCTTCCACAAACCTTTAGAATGTTTGACAAGGAAAGGCCTAGACCGCCAATCTCCTTATAAACTTTGTATTTAGAAGTCACTGCTTTCCTCCAAATAGCATTTTTCGCACAGGAGAATCCACAAAGTCATTTAGTAAGAAGATATTGAATCTTGTATTACCTATTCTAAGACCCCTAAGAGAATCTATTGTCTTACTTTTTTCCAGTTGACTAAATATGCACCTCCTTCCTTCATGTTACAATCCCAATTTAAGTATCTTATAAGCTTCTCAATACTATAGACCTTTTTTAGACATGAGAGAAACAGACATCTAGCAAGTTGGAACTTGGGAGGGTGGTGAAAAGAAATAATAATACTTGAAAAAGTTAATCTATCTTCTTTAGAAAGGACTGGGATCTTCCAATCCACCCTCTCCATCTAGGGACAAGATCTTCAGCTTCAAGGGTAGGACACAAGAAACTCTAGCCAACATCATAAACATCTTTTTTTAAGATCAAATTTCAACTTCAAGTAATGTCTTCTGAATATCAAACACACAACATGTACATTTGGGGAATCAGCCATATTCCAAATGAGGCAGGCAAAGGAATTTTGCGAAAACATCCGTCACTCGAGACAAGAAGAACTTTGAACTGTCATTATCAGAACTTAACCACCCATGGAACATTAAAAGAAGAATTTAAGAGGCATATCATAATAATTTTTCTAATATCCCGAAGGTCATGATCACCAAATCCCAATTTCCCATATATTGAGAGTAAATCCGCAACCGCAAGGCTCTATAAATAGAAGTTAAGAGATGAACTAAGCATAAAATTCAAAAGTACTCAGGAGATTATAATAACATTGCGATAATCGCTTCTAGTTTTAGAAATCAAGCAAAGCCCATTATCAGTTACAAGGTAAGAACCAATCTCAGGGAACAGAGATGCCTGACCTTTCGGCTTCCCTTCCTCTGCTGCAGATTTTTTCTGGGCGTCATCGTCCTTTTTCGCTACAGCTACAGAACCGCTACCGATCCCAACATCTTTCTCATCAGGAAAACGCACCACCACTACAGGACAAGCGCAATGATGCACACAATAATCGCTAACGCTCCCGAGCCCACTGTCATTTCCACGCTTTGCAGCACCAAAACCCCGACTGCCCATGATCAGGGCATTCAGCCCCAACCTCTCCACTTCCAAACAAAGTCTCTCTCTCATATCATGATCCTTCACTATGTGAATCTTGTACGGAATCTGAACATCTTTCAAAGGCTTAGCTAAATCGGCAGCTTTGGAGGCAGTAAATGCATCGAAATCGTCCTCCAATTTACGTTTCGAGTGCTCGGTGCGGTTCTGCGGACGACTGTTTTCAGAATTCGCAGCATCCTGATCGTCGGGATTATCAGCGGGGGTATCCAGAGTAATGTCGATAGAGCCCCAATCGGCGCCGAAGAGGACGGAAGTAGGGCTAACATGGAGGAGAATGACAGCATCACCAGGGCGAATGTAGTGTTGAACAGCCCAATGAACAGCATAAGCACTCTCCTCGGAAAGGTCAACAGCCACCCCAATCTTACGGCGGGCACCAGCGGTGGGGGTGGGGGTGGCGACGGGAGTAGAGGTGGAGTGATGGCGAGGGGAGGCAGGATGGTGAATCTTGATGTTGGGTAGTTGGGGGTCAGGTTCTAAGGAGGAATTTCGAAGATGGTTCAGAGAATCCATGGAGAAATCAAATTCTGGGATTGAGAAATTCTGAGAAAAGGAAGAACAGCAGAAATTATGGAAGAACAGGTCAGAAGAATGAAGGAGTAAAATAGAAGAAATTGAAGATTTGAGAGAATGTTTAGAGGAGAAATTTGTTTGAATGGGCTGTTCTTAATGGGCTTAACAAGGGCCTGTTCTAATTTATGGGCCCATGTTTTTTTTAACAAAAATAACTTTTGAGAATGTAAAAATTAAGATAATATATTGTGGATCGAATAGTTAGTTAAAATAAAATGAAAAAATTGATAATTTCCCTCACTATATAAATATATATATATATATTATTTCTTGAAATAATTGATTTTTGATGTATATATTACATTAAAAATAATTATGTTGGTTTTAACCCAATCATGCAATTTTAGGTCAAAAATGAAATACATACATTTGTTATATTGAATTGAGGAAAATAGTTACTCAACCGAGTAAAGACACTATTAAGTCAACCAACTCAAAACCTCGATAACATAATGGGAAAAAAACATTTTGTAAACTAGAAAGCATATATAAGATTGACGATATTGATAACATGGGACCAAATTTGGATATATTTAATTTAAGTGATTATGTAAAGTTTGATACCTCGAAAAGTAAAATTATACCTCGAAAATTATTATTTTTTATTTATTTTGAAAACTTAATACATTTTGAAAAAATATTTAAATTTCAATCCAATTTCTAAATCTGCCACCAAACAATATTGAATTCAGATCACTAACTAAACACGTCTTGAATACCTTCGGTTAACCTGCAATTTTCTCTTTTTGTTCATCGTCGCCTAATAGAACTCAAGGACACAGATTTACAACCTATAGAACATGTTCGAATGCAAAAATGCAGCGTCCAAGGCTAAGAACAAGAGATACCTTTAAACATAGCCAACAACAGTGATAGTGATCTTTCCATCCAAAAGAAAACATGTCATATAAGATTTCAACGTCACAATGCAAGCAGGCACAAAAGCGTGATGGGAGCATATAAATAAAAGGGAAAGTAAAGATAGAAAGAAGAGATTACATGAGAAAGCAACCAGGGAGTCAAGAGGCCAAAGACACCAGCCTCTAATGACTCGTAACAAATGAAAAGACTTGTCCATAGCCTCCATGTCTGATAAAGGCTCTAATGGGCATGGAATTTGTGCAAATGTGGGCACCCACAAAGAAATTATCAAAAGCTTTGATGACATTTATGGTAGGAAAAAGATTATGAGGATAGGTACCGTGACAGAATCATTACTAATTACTAATTCCTCAATGTTCTTTCTCGGATTGAATGATAGAGGACGCTTACTATGAGATCCCACATCGGTTGGAGAGGGGAACGAAGCATTCCTTATAAGGGTGTTGGAAATCTCTCCCTAACAGACGCATTTTAAAAACCGTAAAGCTGACGGCAATACGTAATAGACCAAAATGGACAATACTTGCTAGCGGTGGGCTTGGGCTGTTACACTTACGAACAATAAAGTAAGCCAAAGTTGACAAGGTAGGGGCTGAGAGATGGATTGCCAAAAGCTACTAAAGATGCGTGAATAAACCTCGTTGGCAACCTGAGAATTCTTCTAGAACTATCGTGGTAAATAACTAAATGACGTGTCAAATTGTGATGGAAAGAAGTACGTTGAAAGGGAGAACTACAAATTCTTCTCTTCATATTGGAAAGAAATTCATGGTTACTCACAAAAACTTAAGCTCTAAGGAAAGCATCAAATCAGCTAAGTCAAAAGAGTAATATCCTCCAAATTCTGTTCCTAATCCATTACCTACCTTTATCGCTTGATTTAGAGACCGTTTCCGACAGGATAACAAATGAATACATAAAATTTTCAGAAATTGCTCTTAAGTCTAGTCTCACAAAAATGGCAGAGGGAATTCTAAATGATAGAAGAAATAGTTTGGTTCTAGTAGGATCAAATCCCAACCCCATTCAAAAGTACATTGTGAGATCTCACATCGATTGGAGAGGGGAACGAGTGCCAGCAAGGACGCTAGGTCTCTAAGTGAGGCGGATTGTGAGATCCCACATCGATTGGAGAGGGAAACGAATCATTCTTTATAAGGGTGTGGAAACCTCTCCCTAGCATACGCGTTTTAAAAACCTTGAAGGGAAGCACGGAAGAGAAAGCTCAAAGAGGACAATATCTGTTAGCCGTAGGCGTGGAGGCGTGGGTTGTTAAGTGAGATGCTTCCAAACCTTCTCTACTATAAGTTCCAAAAGATGGAAGTGTAAGGTTATGTCCCTAAGGGAGGATGAGCAACAAAGGACACCCTTGTCACCCACAAAGTTATGCCAACCTACCAGCCAATTCACAATTGATACCAACCACGGGTATTTCTCCCACAATTCATTCTAAACCAAAAATGAACTCAACCATGTGAACAATCATATCTAGCAAAAGAGTCCTCCCTCCAAGGTCGAAAGATCCATCGTCGTAGGAAATCATTGAAACATCGTATACACATAGCAATCAGAACTTGAATACAAATATCATAATATGCATCGAGTATAATTCACTAAAAATGTAAAAATTTGCTCCTATAGATCAAGAAAAACTTGCATTCGTACTACATAGATGATAGAACAAAACTTGACTTAACAGCAGTAACTGGGACCCCTGCTTCCGAAATATGGTAAGCTGGATCTACTAGTTTATTACATATATAATAAAAAAGTTAAAAGTTACATTCCACCTAAAAATATGAAGTAGAAGCTCTTACCTAGGTTGCCAAGTTATGTTCTTTTCAATATTAAGTCCTTCCATCTTCCATCCCCAAATTGGATGTAGAGAGATTAGAAAAAGAAAAAAACAACCATAACAAAAACATTCATATTATGTTGGTAAATGAATCTGTATGAATATTCTCTAATCTCACATCATTAGTAGTGTGAGATCTCACATCGGTTGGAGAGGGGAACAAAACATTCTTTATAAAGGTGTGGAAACCTCTCCCTAACATATTCATTTTAAAACCGTGAGACTGACAGCGATACGTAACGAGTCAAAGTGGACAATATCTGCTACCAGTGGGCTTGGGCTTGGGTTGTTACAAATGTTATCAGAGCCAGACACCGAGCGGTGTGCCAGCGAGAACGCTGGCCCCCAAGGGGATGGATTGTGAGATCCCACATTGGTTGGAGAGGGGAACAAAACAGTCCTTATAAAAGTGTGGAAACCTCTCTCTAGTAGACGCGTTTTAAAAATCTTGAAGGGAAGTCCAAAAGGAAAAGTCCAAAGATGACAATCGGCTAGGAGTGGGCTTAGGCTGCTACACAATCAAAATTGTAATGTTTTAACCAATTGAGCATGCTTGGGCTGGCAAGAGCTAGATCGGCAATTAAGGACGCCAAGGCATTAAACTAGAATAATAAGTTTAGAGTGAGTTCAGGATGACTTATGATAATAGCATTTTCTAAGAAAGAACAGTCATTTTCAGAGTTTAATCATCAATATGACATAAAGGAAACAGTGTTTCATTATAATTTTTCCGAGGATCCTAATTCCTAAACATCATTATCAGCAAATCATAGTTTCCTCTGTACCGCTTCAAGATCATCATGCAACGTTGCTCTTTCGATAAGAAACATTCATTCAAAATGTTTAGCCAATCCAGTTGAAAGTATATATAATCAACATATAATATGCTCAGCCTTCAACTACACATAACATAATTACATTAAGTTATTGAAAGCAAGAACAGAAACAAGTCCGCCATAGCCATGCCCTTCTAAACTAACATGAAAATGGAAAATACTTAGCAAATTTATAATGTTCTAAGCATATTCAACTTCGCTCGAATGGAAAACTAAATTGAATCGCTTCTGGAACCCATAACAATACAAGAAGCAGCAAACAGAGATATCTAACCTTAAGACTCCACCGCTCTCTCTGTCTCGGATTTCATCTCGGCGTCGTCCTCCTTCTTCAGCGCCACCACAGCGCCGCCGTCCTTCTCGTCCGGAAACCGAACCACTACCACAGGACACACACAATGATGAACACAATAATCGCTAACACTTCCAAGCCCGCCGTCGTTACCGCGCTTCGCTGCACCAAAGCCCCGACTGCCCATGATTAGTGCATTGAGCCCCAATCTCTCCACTTCCAAACACAGCCTCTCTCTCATGTCATGATCCTTCACTATGTGAATCTTGTACGGAATCTGAGCATCTTTTATAGGTTTAGCTAGTTCGGCAGCTTTCGAGGCAGTGAAGGCGTCAAAATCATCCTCCAATTTACGCTTTGACCGCTCGTTGCGGTTCTGATGTTGATTGTTTCCACCATCGCCCGGATCCTCGTCATCGGGACTATCAACGGCAGTGTTCAGAGAAATGTCGACGGAGCCCCAATCGGCGCCGAAGAGTACAGAGGTAGGGCTGACATGGAGAAGAATAACAGCATCACCGGGGCGAAGGTAGTGTTGAACAGCCCAGCGGACGGCAAAAGCACTCTCTTCGGAAAGGTCGACAGCGACGCCAATCTTGCGTCGGGCGCCACCGGTAGGGGTGGAATTGGCGGCAGTGGCGGCGGCGGAGGGGTGACGAGGGGAGGCCGGATGGTGAATCTTGATGGAGGGAAGTTGGGGGTCGGTATCTAAGGTGGGATTCCGAAGCTGGTGCTGAGGATCCATGAAGAAATTCAGGAAAATGTAAGCTCTGAGACTTCGGGGGAACTGGTACGGAATGGAAAACGACAGTGAAATGGAGTGAGAGACAAGGAAGAGAAGGGGAATGTTTTAGAAGAAGATGCTTTTTTAGTGGGCCTTATTCAATGGGCTTTGAAACGAACGCGAAATCTACATAATCACGGGCCTGCTCTGAATCTTGGCCCAATTGAAAAAATTACTCCTACATTTTTGGGGAATAAAAAGATAGAAAAATTTCCATTTTTATCCCATAATTTAACGATATTGCTAGTATTTGCCCTCCTAAACTTTTAATTTTATTACAAACTTAATAATTAAACAAACTTGGATATTTGAATATTTAAACTAAAAATAATTTGAATATTTATATTATCTTTAAGAACACGAGCTTGTAATATATAATATATATATTACTTTTGTCCTATGTTAAAATATAACTCTCTATTAATTATTTTAAGCCAAAGTTTAAATATAGTTCAACTTATCAAGATATATAATAATATCGATCAAGACGTTAAAAACTCAAATATTTATCTCACATGATCTAAAAATTAAAATTTTCATTTATTTTATTTTAATGTTGGGAAATTGATAGTCAATTAGAATTGGTTATATGCAAATCTGTCGACTTTTAAATAAATGTAAGTATTTGCACGTGTTTTTTGTACTCATCTTTCATTTTGTGTGTTTTGCTCTTCAAATTGTGTTCCTCTACGATTGTGTGGGTTTCAAACTACTTATAAATGCTTGTTGACTATAGACTCCATTCACAATCTTTTAGCATGTCTATTGTTATAAGTCTATCAATAGTAGCAATGTACCGTTTCTGTCACTTGTCACTTATTGACTACATGTACTATGGTTGAAGTTCAAGTGTACAGATAATAGACTATTGTCACTAATAGACTAACACTTAATTAGTAATAATGTAGATTTAAATTACAATACAGGTAGTTTATTAGTGATAAACTAGCATATAAAAATCGACAACCGTAACTGTGATTGAAGTCTATTCATGACAGGCTTATATCATTGATGGACTTCACTCACAAGTTTGTACGAGTGATATGAGAGGGTTTTAGTATTATTTTCATGGGTTCGATTGATTTTTTTTTCTTGTCATGTTTATAAATAGTTTTAGAGTTTGCTATTTTTACTGTTAGTTTGGTGGATTCTTCCCTATTTGCAACTTATTGGAGTTGCATTATAATATTTTGTGTGAATAAATTCGAACGGATTGGATTGGTGACTTTAATACTTTGAATATGGTTCACAATTCACCTCTTTATTTTTGGATTAAGTTGAGTTAGATTGGATCGTTGAGATTTTCATGTTTCACCAACTTAATAAAAAAAATTACTTATTTAGATACAAATCATATTTATAACTAAAATTTCATAAAACTATAACATTTATTAATATTTTTAATATTAAAAAAAATGTTTAAAATACCATAAAATTGGATAAATTTGGGATGAGAACTCTATTCTTTGTATTAACTAGTTGACATACCAAAATTACAAGTATTTGACTAAACTCAAATAGAAGGAATTTTTTTTTTATCTAACCTAAGCTTTATAATTTAGGTTGAGTAGTCACAATTGTACCTGATCATATGAACATTTTTAAAATACATTTGAGTGGGTTATTAACAAAAAAAAAAAAAAAAAAAAAAAAAAAAAACATCATAACTGTACAAAGACCCTTCTTAATTAGGAGTTTGTCAAACTAATGAAGCTCACTAGCAAGCTCGAAAGCTCCTACTCTACACATTTACAATTTATGGAGAATGAAAACAGAAATTAATGCGAAAGCTTCACAAAGTAAGCAGGTACTTCGTTTTTTTTTTTTTTTTGTGTTGAGAATTGGGACATTTGTTTCTCGTTCATATCCATCATGAACAAACTCAATAACGACGTTTTTCAAATTCATATCGAAATGTGCATGAAACGCCATTTCGAATCTTTCTGGCGCCCTTTGGCAGTTAGGTCAATCAATGCGTGTGATTGAATTACGAACAGTCGAACGATCTCTGTTCAGAAATCCTTCCATGATGATTTTCTTCCTGTATTCGTCGGCACTCATGGCCGCCGCACTGGCCTTGTCGTCCGACGACCTGAATCCGATTTCACGGCGGTAAAAATAGAAACAGAGGATCCAAATCGAAGTGCACACAGTAGCTCCGATTTTTTCCCATAAAACCAAGCTTAGAAGACCTACCAATAGAACAAACCAACAGCGGGAGTTTTTTCTGAGATTAATCTGCCTGAACAAGCGATTCGAGGCAGTTGGATGACATCGAAATGATATTTCGCTGATTTCCGAGGAGGTAGGAGACGAACTGCCGAACGAGGAGGATGAAAATGGCGCAGAAGTGCGCGAAGAACAGGTAGAAGAGTTGCGGAAATTTGGATCTGATGATCTGCAGCTCATTGAAGACGGAAGTTGACGTCTCTGATTTTCCTCATTCGAATTTTCCTTTTGTTTTCCTTTCCTTTTTCTGATCTTCTTCGCCTACAACACGCAAAGAACATCCGAAATCCGCGTTAGGAAAATTAATCGATTGATCGAAAAATGTCAGCCATAGAAAAAGAAAAACAGAGAACGAAATTAGCGTTTCATTTCAAAAGCTGTCAGAATCGGCGGACAAACCAATGAAGTTCCGAATAAGACGGCCTTAAGCGCACGCGACAAAGCACCACCGCCGCCTTCCTTTTTCCGGTGATCAGAAACGTCGTCGCATCCATCAAACGGCTGCACATTGTGGAGCATCATACCGTTTCTCTCTTCCACCGCCATGAACGGAAAAACCTGTTCATCTGCAGCGTCCATACCTCGCACCGTCCTGACAGGGCCGCTGGAAGCCGTCGATCGGAAACACGGAAAGAACTTCTTCTTCGATTTGGTTGCAGCGAAGGAGTCCATTGAACATAAAACTCGAAAATCGAAGGTGTTTTTTGTGCAGTTTGCGAGGATGAGAGAATGGAGAAGAAGGATCTGATGAGAGAATGGAAAACCTGAAGAAGCAGAACAGCTGGCGGTGTGTTCATGGAGGGGATTTGCGGGTGGCCTTTGAGTTTTCGAGGGCTAGGGGCCGGCGACTATATAGGGCGCGACTCGTCTGGTTTCACCGTTAAAAGCCATTAGACTAATAATCCAACTGTTCTGTTTCTCATGGACACACAATTTTTTAAACACTAATAGATTATTGGCTATTGTTTTATAAAGGCTAAATTATATATTAAAAAATACCTTTTAACTTTATAAATATTTATAAAACATAAGAAAATAAGATACCACCTACTAACTCTAATTAAATTTCAATTAAATAACAAAATTTATAACTTTCTTCCAAAATTAAAAAAACAACTTAATTATGAATTTTAAAAAATAAAAAATTAAAATTAAAATTTCAATATTAATGTTGTTATATATATATATATATATATAAATTATCCTAAACAAAAAAAAAAAAAATTTAAACACTAATTTTTTAAAAAAATATATTTTTATATCTTAATCTTCTTTAAAATAATTCAATCCAAGTGCATTTTATGTAAATAATGGTCTTTAACTAAATTACAAATACTTTAAAATAATTTATCCATATTCAACTATTTGTTCTCTTAATAATGTTATTTTAAATAACTAAATTATATTCACATATTAGATAAAAATATTTAAAAATATATACTAAAATACTCTTATTTAAAGATATTTTAAATATCAACTCAAACTTACCATACAAAAAAATGGTATTTAAAAAATTTACCATTTATTTAAATCTTTTTTTCCAAGATTTTCTATTATAGTTATGCTTTTGAAATATTTATAAAAGACTACAAAATTTAAAATAATGAAATTATAGGATGATAATTATTTTAACAAAAGAATTTAAACAATTATTGCTTTTTCTTTTCTTTTTCTCCTTTTCGTGACTGCGTTGCGTGAACCCGTCTCCTTTATCGGTAGTGGAATAAGAAACGAAGACGAGAAGACAAAGAAAATGGAAAAATCGCGCTGCATATAAAAGGCTTTGTTTCCTCATCATGTCCCCTGATTTTACTCGCAGTGAGAGCAAGAGCCCATTCAGTTGCTTTCTATCAGCTTAGGGCAAAGGAAAAGGAATCTATTCTTCCTCTTTCCCTCTGAATCATCAACAATCTATTTTGCAGCTCCTTCGGATTTCGCTCGATGACATGCACAATGGATTTGCTTCGATCTAATCTATCGCGTGTTCGGATTCCGGAGCCTACCAATCGCATCTACAAGCATGAATGCTGCTTGTCCTTCGATACTCCGGTAACATATTCTCCATTTTTTTTGCTACTGTGGCTACCGCTGTTATTTATTTATTATTATTATTTTTTTGTGCCTTCTCTGTCGATTGCTCCATTTAGTTTCATTGTGCTGGAATTACGGTGTTCAGTAGTCAAGAGCTTTGTTTTTGCCGAGTGCTTGCTTGAGAACTTCATGTGGTCAATTTCCGTTTTGTTCTGAAGAAATGTTAACGAATGTCAAAGAAATAGCGAGTCTTTGCCTGACTGGCTTTGTCGAGGATTGTCATTCATTTGGTTTGAAGATTTCGATTACATTCGTTTTGAAGCTATGATCACCAATGCACTCGTCGAAGTGTCAATTTATGAAGCCTCCTCTGTTTAATATCTATTTTCTCTATCTCGTAGCATTGTTGCCACATCCTCCTGTTATATTATTTCAAACGTCCAGATATTTTCCTTTGTCTCTGGCTGTACTTATTTTCACTGTCATTATTGATTGTTCGGAGATAGGTCCATGTAATTCAGTCATACAGTGAGTGGGAGATACTTTGGTTTCAGTGATGCATTAATATACAAATATATTGTTCATTTCTTCACTTCGGACAATAGAAGAAGTGAATACAGATAAATCACCATGAGTGAGCCTAATGGTCAGGAAGAGGCATGTAAGTAATAACGGATTTAGAGGGAATGAGATCAAGCCATGGTGGCCAAGCTACCTAGGATTTAATATCCTACAAGTTACCTTGGCAACCAAATGTAGTAGGGTTAGATAGTTGTCTCGTGAGATTGGTCGAGGTAGACGCGAGCTGGCTTGGACACTCACGGATATTTAAAAAAAAAGTGAATATAGATAACGAATTTGGACTCGAAAGACATTATTATTATTAAATTGTACAATTGTATGGAGATTTAATTTTAAATTTAAAGTCTCTTGTAAATCCCAATGATTTACAAATATGCTTATTCAATTTTGGATTTCTTTACCTGCTCTGTTACAAATATTCCATAATTGGAAACATGTAGTGGATTTTATATCTTCTCTCATACTGCAGACTAAATGCAATTTCATAATTGGCACTAAGAACTTTTAAACATAACATCCATACAACGTATCAGAACATACAAATAAATGAGAGAATATATCCATTTATGCTTGTGTACTCTGCATGCTCTTACCCAATTTTTAGAAAACAATATGATGTCATGTATATGTTAGCATTTACACCTGTTAGGGGCATATATAGCATTGGATAGAGTTTAGACCCCTCAATGTAGCTGTGATTCTAATTCTTAATCTGCGAAATTATGTAACGAATTGATCGATTATTAAGTTTTCTGAAATCTGTAATTCTTTTTTCAATTTAATTAGTCAGGACAATGGAGACTGCAGGGACTAGTGCAAAGAATATGCATAGGCTAAAGCTTACGTATTACCAATGATCTCAAGGGTAATATTTAGATTAACAACTCAATTGGTTTATTAAAAAATTTACTCAAATATCATAGCATCTCTTTGTTGGCGTTAACAATGAATTAAAATTGAATAATGAAATAATAGGATAAGTTGGACTAAAATAAATTTCACGCCTAAATTATTGCTGGTCTCATGCTCTCTTGGGTATCTAATTTCAACTGAGCCTGAAGTGATGATGGTTCTAACTTCTAAGAAAAGAAATAAAATAAAATGAAGACATTATTCACACGAATGACTCATCATAATATAGCTGCCATCAAGATAATTCTTTAGAGGGGTGAAGTGGCCTTCGGGGAGGTTTGGGCTTCGGAGTTTTCCTTCTTGAGTAGAAAAAACATTATATGCAGATCAAGGAATGTGAATGCAACACTTATTCCTGAAATTCCGTTACTAGTTTCTTTCTCAGCTGAGAGAGTATCCTACCCTCTCAGCTAGTTTCAACGCTTATTTGTGAGATTCTATTACTAAGGATCTTTAGGCCTTATTTTGGTTGATTGGAGTCCTTTGTATTTAGAGCATAATTTAGGTTTTTGTTTGGCTCTTTTTGTTGTTTGCTTGTATTTCTGTTGGCCCTTTGTTATCTTTATGAAAGTATGTTTTCCATTAAAAACTATCATCCATATAAGATAATTATTTGAAAAGAAGGTCGAGGAGTGATGTGATGTTGATTTTGCAATTCTTTAGAAGTTAATGACATCTTTAAAAATCTGTTGAACTTAAAATGAAGAAAAAGATGTCTATTATGAAAAAGAAAAGGGTTAGATTTGATCTGTAGTAAGATATTCAGAATGTTAAAGGTTGTATCAGTATGTATGATAGAACAAGCCCAGCCGAGATTCAAGAATCTGTTTGACCTATTATTGTTTCATAGTTTTCCTTCTCGAGTAGAAAGACATTATATGCAGATCAAGGAATATAAATGAAATTCAAATTCTCATGTGTATGAAAATGTTGGACCAGTAACATTCACCTTGATCACCTTCGTGGGCTCTTCTATGCCTTTATCTGGATATTGTTTGTCCAAAAGCAACAACATTTGTTCGACACGCTTTTATGATATCCTACACCTTTTTATCTGTGGAAGCTCCTTTTCCTTGCTGTTGTCTTATGATGTTTGTTTTCTTTTGAGTTACAGAGATCAGAAGGTGGTCTGTTCATTGATTTGAATACATTTCTAGCATTTGGGAAGGATTTTGTAGTTTGGAATTATGAAAGGACTGGAGACCCTGTATATTTGCACATAAAGCAAACAAAGAAGTTGGTTCCTGAAGACCGGCCTTCGAAGAAACCTACGCTCTTAGCTATAGGTATTTTTCTACCACAACATTGTATGCCTTACTATGGTTAATCTCATTTAATCAGTCTTGTTGTCACTTTTCTTTTCTGATTGAGGTATAAACACATTTTTATGTTTTTCACATTTTGCTTTTTCACTCCCAAAAGCATTGTTGGTAATTTAATAAGTTGTTTCTCCCAATAGCGTTATTCATACTCTAACAAGTTGATGTTGTGACTCACTCTTTTACTTATATGTAGAAATAAGAATATTTGAGAACCTTTTTCTTTATATATTTAGAAAGAAAAAACATAGTATTGCCAATATGTCTAGATAAACTACTCCAGGAGTGATTTTAAAATATGGATAATACAAAATTGTTTGTCTAGTATGCCAAGACAACTATAAAAGTTTAGCTAGTGCCCAAATTTCTTTCCTATCTTTAGATTTCTCCAAGAGAATCCTGTTATTTCGAGTCAGGCTTAGCTCCCATGGCAATGATTTGCCAAAGTTCATTCAATAATGAAGCGCTTGTTTCTAGTTTATGAGAGGGGTTGCTTTCACTGTAATAATATTCTCTGCTGCACACCACCGAGAATGCATATTATGAAACTTTCCTGCTAACCTCTAATTTGGGAACAACGATTCAGTCCTTGTCATACTTATTATTAGTTTTTCTCCAGGAGTTGATGGTGGGTTTGATAACAATGAAGCTGAATATGATGAAACTTATAGTGTAGTGATACTGCCTAATTATGCAACTCTTCCATTTCCTTCCGTGGAGCTGCCAGAGAAGGTGAATATTCTTCCCCCACCTCCATCTCTCATCTGGAGCAGAAACATTTTTTTTTAATAAAATATTTTAAACCATGGCTAATGCTATAATTGCAGGTAAGGTTGGCAGTTGATGCTGTTTTATTGGCCGAGGGTGCTGAGAGAAAAGAGCAACTTGCATCATGGACAGCTGATAAGATGAAAATTAGTTCGTATGCAATGAATTTGCAGCAGATTGACAATGGTGTGATAGTTCCTCCTTCTGGATGGAAGTGTTCAAAATGTGATAAAACTGAGAATCTGTGGCTCAACTTAACTGATGGAATGATCCTTTGTGGGAGAAAAAATTGGGATGGAACAGGAGGTAACAACCATGCTGTTGAGCACTACAAAGATACAGGCTATCCTCTTGCTGTTAAGCTAGGGACAATCACGGCTGACCTTGAAGCAGCAGGTAATGTTTTGCTTGATAAAGTTATCAATGTCACTTTATAATTGTATTCATCTTGATCTATTCATTTACTTCATAAAAATTGAACCACTCATCTGCGAAGGGAAAAAAAGTAGAAAGCCACTAAAAAGAAGCGGAGAATGGGACATTTAATGGGATGGCATATGGTTTCCAAGTCCGATTAAAGCCCTGTTATCAAAATCGTATCAAAGATTTCCAAAGGAAACAAATAATTTGTGGCATAAGGTGGTGGCATGTATTTATCGGAAGGAGGAGCACAAATGGACTTCTTAACACAAGGAATTGGCCATATGGAGTCCTTAGTGAAACCTTTTGAAATTTTTTTGCGATGTGCAGAATCTTTCAATTGTGTTGGTAATAGTAGTAAGACCTCCTTTGGGAACAACGTTTTGGGTTGTTTCCCTTGGTTCATTGCCATATCAATTTATGACCGTTTTTCTTAATGATTGGAAATTTTGGGAAGCAATTAAGTGTGTTATTTTACCCACTTTTGTTCTTTTATCACAGCTGATGCATGCATGAATTTTAAATATGGGCAATGTTTTGTGGCAGCTCAGATGTTTACTCTTATCCAGAAGATGATAGTGTCTTGGACCCAATGCTAGGACAACATCTTGCTTTCTTTGGCATTGACTTTTCATCCTTACAGAAGGTTAGGTATTCTCTCACGGAATGCTTGAAGCACTTGTTTAATTTTGCAGGGGGCTTATATGTGGAAATAGATAGAAACTGGATATTTTTAATTCGGATTAGAAGTTATTTGTTGTGGTGCAAACTATATTTTTGTTGTTTAATTTTGCACGACTCCTTATGTTGTGGTGCAAAATATAATTTGCAATCATCTTCAATCTACAATCTCAAAATGTGAAGGAAACAAAAATTTGGTTTGCTAGTGTAAGATTTGAGTTTTCTTCTATGAATTTCATCATTATTGTTCCTTACCTTGACATTCCCTCCACCTCTTTCTAGCTCTGCTGTTGTGGTGATCTTGGCAATCACGTTGATCCTTTATTGTAAATGTTATTTTTTTTTTGTTTGTTTGTATGCTTCTTTCTTCTGTTATAATTATCTTCTGATTGGGGTGGATTGGACTAGAGTTTAATAAGGGCCCTGGAAATAATAAAGGACTTAGAGGGAATGAGTTCAGTCTATGGTGACCGCTACTTACATAGAATTTAGTAGCCTGTGTTTTTTCTTAGTAATGAAATGTTGTAGGATTGAGCAGTATTTTTGTGAGATTAGTTGAGATGTACATAAACTGGTCCAAACACAGCTCACAAATACTAAAAAGAATCATTTTTCATTTTTCTCCACGAAAGCTCCTTCTCTTACCAGAATTTTAAGAACATGTAAAAAAATGTATTTCAAGGTTTAATGCTTTACAATAAATTACTAGACTGTGCCCCATACCATTCCAATAGAAAGATAGATATAAACGGTGCCCCATACATCTCCTAAAACAAGCCTTTATTTTAAAAAGTCTGATTAATGGATACCCTTGAAGAAGCATTAAATCTCATAAGCTCCCAAATCCCCTTCAAAAACCTTTCAACCCGTCTAGAAATTTTCGTATTCCTCTCAAACCATTGCTCACAAGATCGCAAAAGAACAAGCCTGCCACAAGATCACTTTCCCCAAAGGGAGAGTTCATCATTATCTCCTCATTTTGAAGTGATAGTCCCCATTACGCACTATAACAACTTCAAACAAGCTAAAGCTGGAACTCCAAAAGGAATAGAAGAACACAAAACATGATCAAAATTCTCCTCCTGATATTTGCAAAAGACACAATATTGCAGTCACAATATAAATGCCGTTGGATACAATATTGAGTATTCACTCTACTGTGCAAAACTTGCTACGAAAAAAACTTCCCTTTCTTAGGGATTGTATTTTTCTTTAGAGAGGAAAAAAATGAGACCCCTCAATTGGGAGAAGGGGAACAAAAGAAGTGGGCGAATGAACAATAAAAGAAAATCCTAAAATGGGTTAGTAGGGGTACAAGCCTAGAAAGCCCGCCTCCCTAAATAGACCTTATGATCAGACAATAGAAAGAAAACCCACCACCTCTCAAAACTTTTAGTTAGTGTGAGGATGACAGAATAAAGTGAGCAAGGACGACAAAACAGAGGCCGCCAAGAGCAACCTCTTATCTGACAAGTGTCGGTGATAAAGTTGCGGGAAAGATGCACAGATGGGCTTAACTCTCATCCAACAATTCTCCAAAGAATAACTATCAGACCCATCCTCAATAGAACATTTAACTAACTGGGAGAAAATGGAGAACTCTAATCAATAGCAGTGCAGAGGTACTAAAGCCTTTCAATTCACCACTTGGAAGTTGAAACCCATTCAACTGTGTGCAACTGTAATTGCTCTCTAATATCCTATACCATAGAGCATGTGGTTCACTAGAAAACTGCCACAACTGTTTTGCCAGCATCGTACATTCCTTAATCTCAATTTGCCAATGTCTAAACCTCTAGCCTCCATTGGCTTCGGAAGTACCTCCCACCTTACCAAGTGAGATTAACTGCCCTCCTCAATTCGTCCCCATACAAATTTTTTCAGTAAATAGGGATTCAACTCAGGCGTTCTTAAAAATTGAATTAGCTCTTTCTTATCCAGGAAAAAGAAATTTAAATAGCACTTATATGTTGACTTTTAGATCTCTTCTTCCCTTTACTGTGTGACCATGTTTTGGATGCTTTTGTGGAAGCTTTTTGGAATACCATGTTATGCACCTATAGCTTTATCTTTCATGTCTATGTTGTCCAATCTTGTTGAAAGCAGCTTCCATTATTCATTTACAGACTGAAATGACCACTGCTGAAAGAGAGCTTGACCAAAACACTAATTTTGATTGGAATCGGATACAAGAAAGTGGACAGGAAGTCGAGCCAGTTTTTGGACCAGGTTACACAGGGCTTGTTAATTTGGGAAACAGGTATTGATGCATTGTTGACTGTTTGTTAAACTAGTGTATCTAAATTTTTCTTGGCTCACAAATATGCTTTTTCTTGCAGCTGCTACTTGGCAGCGACAATGCAAGTTGTTCTTTCAACGCATTCATTCTGTGAAAGGTCCTATATCTACATAGTTTTATTACAACAAATCATGTTGTATGTTCTTTCTCAATCATAATTTCCCTCGGGTATGTTTTCAGATACTACACCAAGCAAAGTTTAAAATCGGCTTTTGAAACTGCACCTGCAGATCCGACTGTTGACTTTAACATGCAACTGTAAGTGGCTAGGAAATTCTAAGGCTTTTATAATTGCCTAGTATTTCTCTTCGCTCTTTTCTTTGAGAGAGAGAGAGAGAGAGAAAGAGGAAGGTGGATGATGATATAGTTATACTAGTTACTTTTTGGTCTTACAGAACAAAGCTGGCACATGGTTTGCTATCGGGAAAATATTCCATTCCTTCACTAGAAGTAAGTAGCTAAACAAAAGTAAGCAAGCCCTCTGAATCTATTGTTTCTGCTATTAGTTGATTGCCATTTTCTGATCTGTCCTGTAGAAATGTGAAGGGATGAATTCTTCTTCCTCAGCAATAAATGCAGTAAGTTTTGGACGAGCTCTTTACTCATTTTTTTAAAGACCTGAGATAAAGTAACATAATTGCTGAATAATGATAGTGACTGCACTTTTATTTTTCTTTCAATTCCTGGAAATTGTAAATATTTCTTTGTTTTGTTTGCTATGTTCTTGAGAAGTACTTGAAATTTCTTTGTTCACTAGTAATATATATCTGTTCTTGTGCTGCTGGTTCAAACTTTTGAACATATTTGTGAAGATTTTCTTGTTTGTCTTTCTGTTGCCATTTACGTGTATCAACTATAGAAGCAGGAAGGCATACCCCCTCGGATGTTCAAAACAGTTATTGCCGCTAATCATCCAGAATTTTCTACGATGAGACAGCAGGTATGTTCACACTGTAAGTTTATTATTTATGCAATTTTTTTAATGGAAAGTCTTGATTTTGTTTTTTTGAATTGTGCAAGTAGTATATTATCGATCTGGGTCAGTAGATGTAGTTTCACTATTTCTCCTCCATTTTTCTCAACCAACCCTCTAGCTTTACACTATGGATGCTTTCGGGATTTTATTTTGTTCTAATTTTTTTTTATTATATTTTCTTTAAATGTCGAAGTCAATTGAGCAGAAATGAAAGCATATACAAGGGAATTATATGCATAAAAAAAGAAAGAGTTAAAAGAAAGCCCCAAACTGGAAAAAGAAATGATAATTGAGGCATGGAGCTCATTGTTCCTCCGGGAGAAACTGTTTTGATGGAGGGATTTTAAGGTTTCTTGAGGTTGTATTACTCAATATGTTGAGAAAGGAGAACAATTCCTAGTTGTATGTGGTGTGGAGGTGGCCAACGCCTTACGTATGCAAACCTGAAACTAAGTGTAGTTTGAGGAACGATTAGGAAACAATGGAGATTGTTTTAGAGAAGAAGCAAAACTTCTGTTCTGAATGATAGAGAGGAGTCAAGTAGTGAGAAGGAGATATTGGAGAGTCAATGTTTGCTTGGTAACCTGTACCTTGATCTCAGTAAGGTTGGCTCATACTGAAGAAGCTCCTAGAGGAGTGTTTGTGCTTTCTTTGGGAATGAGATGTTGTTGGAATGTTGTAACACAGAAGAGGTGGATATGCGCTGTAGAGGAGAAGAGTCAGTGAATAATGATTCGAAAGGAACTTTTGGGTAAGTGTAATGGTAAAAAGGTGCCTCGCCATGATAGAAATTCCATGACTCCTGTGCGAGGGGTAGATCAGATCAGTGTTGGGCATTGCATCAGTCCTTTGGAACTTGGAGGTCATGAATTATATTTCATATGCCTGTTGCAAAAGCCTGGACCTATATATGGTAGTGCTTTAGGGTTGACTCAGTGCTGGAAGAAATATGTATCACTACCAGTAGCTATTTCATGTCTTCCCATTTTTTCTTGTTTAGTTATTTTACTGTTTTAAATTATAATATCTTCAAGTTTTCTCTTGACAACTACACGGCAATCCATTGTATCCACTTATACTGTGGCCCGGAGACTCAGATGATTAACCTTTAAGGTTTTGTGTCAAAGATGTTTTCAAAAACTGTGGCCTGTGCCCGATGGCCACAAAAGAAGCTGGTGTTGTCAAGAAAACCATTTTGTCTTTAGGTTTATCTAGTCTTGCACACAAAATCTGCTAGTCTATTTTATATTAAAGTAATGAAATGTTTACAGGATGCCTTGGAATTCTTCCTGCATTTTCTTGACCAAGTTGAGCAACAGAATTCTGGGAGTTCTGGAAACAATCCTGCAAGAAGCTTCAAATTTGGTATTGAGGATCGTATTGTGTGTTCCTCTGGAAAAGTTGCTTATAATAGACGGCATGATTACATTCTCTCATTGAACATCCCATTACACGAAGCTACTAATAAAGGTAAAATGGTTTAGCCATTATTTCTATATTTCAATCTATCACCAAATGACACCATTGTTTGAAATCTCAGATGAAGTTGAAGCCTTCCAGAAGCTCAAGGCTCAAAAGATCTCAGAAGGGAAGGAACTGTAAGTGGGAATCTTTTTTTGTATGTCTTTCCACTTCACATTTATAGTTTGTTACTAAGAATAATGGGTTTATCAGAGGCACTGATGAAATTGTGCGGCCTAGAGTACCTCTAGAGGCATGCCTTGCAAGCTTTTCATCTCCGGAGGAGATTCATGATTTTTACAGCACTGCCTTGCAAGCTAAGACAACAGCAACGAAGTAAGCATTCCTCATTTTTTGCAGATTGCTATAAAATAAAATTTTAAAAATTGCATGTTCCACTATTTTATTTTGTAATGTTGGCATTCAGTACTCATTCGTCATTTACAAAAGTTTAGTTTATGGTATACGGTAATCTATGTCATTAAGCAATCCATTGCAAGATTTTTTGTCCATACTTGAGTTGTTGCCAATGAGCAGAAGTGAGTTATTACCATCTTCTCTGCTCTATAACTCTACAGGACTGCAAGATTAACTTCCTTCCCAGACTACCTGGTCTTGCATATGCGCAAATTTATTATGGGGGACGGTTGGGTGCCCAAAAAACTCGGTATTTCTCTACACCTTTCTTGATTTTCTTGCCTTTTCTTTTGTGGTTTTCCGTCCCTTTTGTTTTAACTTTCTGATTTTCTATCACTTAGATGTCTATGTCGATGTCCCTGATATCATTGATCTTAGTCAAATGCGTAGTAAAGGACCAAGGGCTGGAGAAGAGCTTTTGCCTGAGGCTGGTAGGTGGATTCTTCTTGGTCTTTCAGTCTCTACTCTCTCACAGATGAGAAGTTGACGCTTCCATAAGTTTACTGTTTCTATGTCATAAGTTTAATTTATGGATTCTTGTTACAGTTATTTCTTTAACTAATTTAGATTGTGTACATGTATGCGCTTTCATAAATATACTGTTTCAGTTATTTCTTTAATTTAGATTGTGTGTGCACATATGCGTGTGTTGTGTCTCTGCTTCTTGGATTGGAACGCTTTTTTCAAATTCTAATGTTGGGCACATATTTAACATGGACACTGTGCAAGGCACACGACTGAAAGATTTTTTTTTCCTGCTTTTATAAATATGCAATGTGTAACTGTGGGAATGTGCAAAGAGACATGTATAGATAATGAATAAAAATGACCAGAAAACATAGTTTTTCTTATTGCTATTGCAGATATCCGTTTTGAAGAAATTTAGAAAATGAAAACCAACAAGAAGGCATGCACCAAAATGAAGAATAAAGTAAGAAAGAAATTAAATTAATGGAAAAAATCCGGCAACAAAAGTAGATGATACAAAATAAGGAAGAACCGTGCTCATGAAGATGTGTTCTTTGTTGCGGATGACTTGTTACTCATTTGGTGGGAAATTGACTTCGCTTTCCGATTTTGTTGAAGAATGTTGAGTTCCTGTCATATAATTTATACTATTTGATATTTACATCTCTAGAATATTATAAAATTGTATACCTAAAGCTTTTCTATCAATATAATTTTTAAAATAGGAAAACATCGATTGGCACATATATGTATGTATTGATCTTTGTGTCTCTATCTTGTCAATATTTATGGAATATAATGGTGCAAGTTCCGCATCCTCTTAAGATTAAGAACTTTAAAAATTTCTTGGTTTTACATATTTGTTTGCTTTACTTGATGATGTGACATTTGATCCCAATTTTCGTCATCTTTGTAAGGTCCTGAGGATGAGTTTCAGTCAAATAAACCTTCAGCCAACGAGGATATTGTTTCTCAACTTGTGTCAATGGGATTTAACTATCTTCACTGTCAGAAAGCTGCCATTAATACCTCAAACGCTGGAGTTGAAGAGGCTATGAATTGGTTACTTTCTCACATGGATGATCCAGGTATATTTAAATATTATTGTCTTGATGTATAGGTTCGTCTCCTTGTGTTTCTGTTTTACGTATGTTCTTATCCTTGGGGAACATTAATACACAGTTTTTATTGCTTCATCGCTTATGCTTTAAGGGGTTATTTATAAATACTCGCCATTCATGCATTTTTTTTTCTGGTAGATATAAATGATCCGATCTCCCAGAAGGCAGATTTTGTTGTTGATCAAACTAAAGTTGACATGTTGCTTCAATTTGGATTTCAAGAAGCAATTGCTAGGAAAGCGTTAAAGGCATCTGTAAGCTCTGCTCCCTTAACTCACACACAGAAAAAGAACTTCTAAAAGAGGGTGAATAAAAAAGGATAGAAAACAACTAAAAAGAAGAAACGTGTAAGTCATATAATAGTGTTAATCCTCCCCGCATCATTGGTTGTAGGGTGGGGACATTGAGAAAGCGACAGATTGGATATTTAACAATCCTGAAGCTTCTATATCATCTGAGTCAGACTGTTTAGATGCCACTACATCAAGCACACCAACTAACCTCGATGCTGCTCTACCCGATGGTGGAGAGAGTTAGTTTCTTACTCTTGATAATTTCTTTTCTTACTCCTCTTGATAATTATTTCTATGTTGTCTGTGGATACATTTTCTTTCTTTTTAATTACTTTGATAAATCCCTGGACTTACAGTCGCAACTTAGATGACAAATTTAGATTTACACAATTTTCAAAAATGTTTTTGCCGAGAATAAATGGTCTACTTAGAGCATTTTAACGTTTTTTTAATCCCCGTCTTTTCTCAAACATTTGTCTTTTATTTCAAAATATGTGTTTGATATTTACTCTTTCTTCTTCCAAATTTTGTTATTCAGGGGAAAAAATCATTTTGCACCCATTGATCCGTATGTAGAATTAGGTTTATTTACTAATAATGTCTGTCTGATTGGCTTTGAAAATTCTTTTTAAAAAGTTACTGATTTTCTAGTGGAATTTAAAGAACTAGAAGAAATAAGTTTTCGATTTTATTTTCTTTTATCTATTCATGTATTGGAATTTGTCTAGGATTTCAAGAGAGTTTTTAAACAATGAAAATCTAAAGAAATAAATTGGTAATGATAAGATTAGTTTTTAAAAGCGGAAAAAAATGATTGTATTTTACGCAACGACGGGGAAATTTTTGTATTTCATTACAACGGGGAAATTTTACGCAATCCAAGCATTTCCTTTTCCATCCGATAGTTTGGCTTGGTAAAACCCCCTGACGTTGAAAGTTTTCTTCTGTTGTGTAAATGAAAAGCCTTCCTTTATTCGGTGAATCAATTTTTTGTTTCTTTGTCAATTGCATGATACCTTTGAAAAACATTTGTTCTTTTTCTCAGAATGCGTCAGATAGAATACATCGTGCTTCTTTGAAAAAAAAAAACATTGTGCTCATCTCCTACGTACTTTTTAACAACTTTCTCTTAACTTGTACTTTACTATTAATCAATTATCTTGTTAGCCTGTCTCTCGTCTGTTGAATTCCTGTTCAATATTTAAGATTGTATCTTTCGAATTCTCAAGAGCCCTCGACGATTGTGTTTTTTCAGGATATAGACTGATGGGAATAATAAGCCACATTGGGACATCTACTCAATGTGGTCACTATGTTGCTCACATCTTTAAAGATGGTAGATGGGGTATTTTCAATGACGACAAGGTTGGGGTTTCGGTGAACCCACCCAAGGACATGGGATATTTATATTTCTTTGAGAGACTCAAAGAGTAGTAGTAGACCAATTTCGTCTCAGTTGATAATTCACCCAAATATGGTCAGAGCTGAGCCAGGGAGAAAACGGAAATCATTCAGATTTCATCAGCTTTGCTGCGACAATCGTTCGGATCTATGTGATGCTAAATTTCTGATGGAAAATTTGTGAAAAATGGTGGCTTGTTGGGACTCCTTTCATTGCTGTAATTGATGTTGTTCATTGTGGGCCGCCTGCCCTTCTCCCACATAAAATCTATTCACTGTTGTTTCCATGGTTTCTTTTATCCCTTTGTTTTCCAAATTTGTGGAAAAGAACCAAAAAGAAGATAAATTAGAACAAAAAATCACACACTGACTCCCCATTGTCATTTCTTTGTGGTATTGTTCTTACTGCCTTTTTTGTTAACACATAATCTTGAACTGAGATTGCTTTGCTTGTTTGTATAATTAGATGAGGAAATTGGTCTCTACAATGGCTACTCATCTGATTTCCTTTTCTGGTTTTTTTTCTTTAATGTTGCTTGGCTATTTAAAATGCTTTTTCATTTATTAACGGTGAGATTTCACAAAACATCTTTATAAGGGTGTGGAAACTTCTGAGACGTTTTAAAAACTTTAAGGGGAAGCCCGAAAGTGAAAGTCTAAAGAGGACAATATTTGCTAACGGTGAGTTTGAGCTGTTACAAATGGTATCAGAGCCAGACACGGGACGATGTGCTAGCGAGGAGGCTGAGTCTTGAAGGGGGTGGACACGAAGCGATGTGTTAGCAAGGATGTGGGGCCCTTAAGGGGGTGGATTGGGGGGTTCCACATCGATTAGAGAAGAGAATGAGTGTTGGCGAGAACATTATGTCTCAAAGGGGGTAGATTGTGAGATTCTACCTCGATTATCGATTAGGGAGGAGAACAAAATATTCTTTATAAGGTATGAAAACTTAAAAATCCTGAGGTGAAGTCGGACAGGTAAAGCCCAAAGAAAAGGTACCAATTTATGAACAAGAAAGTTCTAAGCTTTTTCAATCTCTCGAAAGCTGGGGGAGTTGAAATTGATTAAATGTGGCTCATACACGTAGCATTTAACGTTCTTAGATAAATCTATTTACTGTTCTTGATAATTTTATATTTATTCAGTGATGGCCTTTTACTTTTATTACTTTTAATTTTTAATTATATAACATAATTTCAATACATGTTGGCAGTGGCCAAGAATGGGAGGCATCTTTAATGGCTAAAATTTATTTCCAACACATTTTCATGATTTTATAGATCTTTTTAGGTAAAATTTAGTTTTTAAGTAATTCTGTATTTATGAATCTAAGAATGTGTATCGAATTCTTAATCAATTGATTAGAATACTAATTATTAATATTTTCTATTTTTAAATACTTAACCATTGAATATATTTTGATTTGAATTAAGATAAATTTAGTATCTCCATTTCCGATTGTGTTAAAAGGGTATTTTTGTCATTTATAAATTCGTTCTAAATTTGAACCTTTTCTTTAAATGGTCATATTTAAATAAATCGTTCTAAAAATTATTTATGAAGGAGTACAATCAAGATTGTTTTTAATAAATTAGTCAGACCTTTAGAAAAACAACAAAAAAAAAATTAATTAAAGGATACCATATTTGGAAATAATTAAAGCAGTTGATCAGATCCCTCTCTCACAAAATAATGGTTTTTTTTTAAATAATTAAAATGAACATAGAAAATTGATTTTTAATATTAAAAAAAACAAAAGGTCAACTTGAAGCATTTATTTTTCATCATTACTTGACCCAATTAATTTGGTAAGAAATCGACCAACAACTTTCCACCAAACTGCTTTAGCCACAGCCCACTATTTTAATTGCCCTATCAATCAAAATAGGTAAATCGTGACATCGTTCTATCTCGTGTCTTGTTTCTTATTGTACTAGTTTTCAGTCGGCTGCATCAAACTTCTCTTTGTGTCACCCATTTGAGCTAAAGCTCGGACTTACAAATTTAACCTCATGATTTCATATCATAACCATTTAGATTTTAGGCTAATAAGCCTTTTCGAGTAACGGTTTCATATTTGAAAAATTAATTTATAAACTAACGTCCCAACTTTAATTACAAAAACGCCTGAAATTGGATGATATTAAAAAGAAATTCAAAGTACTTGTCAACTCAAAATTCACTAAATTTATTTTACAGTCAATTTACCAAAAAAAAAAAAAAAAAAAAAGGTTGACTTTTTATTAAATAAATCAAAATGTTACCTGGTAATTGCGTCAGATGCTTGAAGTGGTTACAACGTATTATTCCTTCTCTTGTTTGTTGACGCGCTTGTAAAAAAAAAGATTTAATTTAATGGGAAAATTGGTCGTGTACTACACGCGCTGTAAAGGCGCGTGTATAATTATCCAAACAATTCCATCTCATCTCATAAAAAGAAAATCTTACAACTCAGAGAAGCACGGATTCGTAATAATTGCACGACCGGCCGTTTGGGCTATCAAGATGCATTCTCCTTTCGACACGTGTCCACCCGCACGGATATCAGAGCAAAATTCCGTCGTATTTACATACGCTTCTCGAATCCGCTCTCTCCGTCACCGTCGCCTCCTCCTCCGTCCATTTTCAGTTTTGGTCGGGAAAATTTAATGTGATAGTGTTTATGACCATGTCCGTTGCTGATCGTCGCAAGCTCTTCAGGTTGTGTTCGATGTGGCAATCGGGAAATACTTCGTCTTCTTCGTCCTCCACTCAGAATCTTCATCATAGTATCCATGGCCCTAGTGATAGAAACTTAACCGCGTCGAATAATATGAAAGCTTCATCGTCTTCCAAGACGGTGTCCTCTGTGGCGAAGTCGCTGTTGCCTCCTCGCCGTCGGCTCCGGCTTGATCCTAACAACTGCTTGTTCTTTCCTTGTAAGTTGTTGTTCTCTCTTTGTCTCTCTGTTCATTGCTGGTGCTTAGGTTTTTGAATTGGATGGAGAGGTTTTACTGTTGTTAAATTGTAGTGGTTAATTAGAAATCGAAATCGGATGTTTCGAACCATTTCGAAACCTTCTATCTGGATAATGCGAGCCCAAAATGATACTCGTTTGCTCATGGATTAGAATTTTGAATCTAATCAAATAAATAGTGGTTCCAATCCATTTTCCGGCTGCCATTTGCGAGTTGAATTTCAAATTTACATGAAGCAGGGGAGTTGCAAGTTTTGGATAAATGTACGGACTAATTGTTCAGAATTTGCATCGATTTCTTCTTACTCGTCTTTATCGCTGTATTGTTTGATGATTTCTGTGTAGATGAACCCGGGAAGCAGGTAAAGAGCGCCATCAGGTTGAAGAACACGAGCAGATCTCATGTAGCTTTCAAGGTATTACTTTAGTTTTTTGCCATAGCAGGCCTACTTTCACCTTTTGTTCTTTTCCATTATTCTTTATTGATTTCTTACTTTTTAAGCCCCAAACAAGTCAAGCGTACGGAAAACGCTTTACAGAAGCATGAATCCATCTGATTTTGTTCTTCTGATGAACTTTTTCCTCTCTATACTCTGAAAACAATGAGTCCTAGTTAGATTATGCTGATCTTCCAATTTCCTTTATAGTAATTGATGTTTCTGGGTTACTTGCATTCAAATTGTTTGCATTCAAATTGTTTTCAGCTTCTTGTAAAGTTCTTCAGCTGAGGAAATCAAATTCGTTGAAGGTTTTCTTGGAGTTTTTCCTTTATTTTTGTTCTTTGGTTTACTAAAGTAAATTGACATTTCCAGCAAGCCAGGGAAAGGCTGGTGAACTGCATAACTTGTTTGAACGTCATTTCAAATCAATGTGAACTGTTCATTTCCATGATTACTTGAAATGCGAGTATATCATCCTAAATGGTCTCTGTATCATTCTTCAGTTCCAAACTACCGCCCCCAAGAGCTGTTATATGCGGCCTCCTGGTGGTATTCTGGCTCCAGGAGAAAATTTTATTGCTACTGGTAATATCAACTCTTTTTCCTTTTTTGTGGTTTTCTTACTTCTGATACGTAATCAATATCAACTCAAGTATCCATTGGTTTCATCTCTTAAACAGTCTTCAGATTTGTTGAGCAGCCCGAGAATAATGAAAAGCCAATGGACCAGAAGAGCAAAATTAAGTTTAAGATCATGAGCCTTAAAGTGAAAGCAGGAACCGAATACGTGCCCGAGCTGGTGAGTGTCGGTTTAAATTGGGATTTTCTTCCTTTCCTCTGTCTATGCTGTTTTGAGGTTGGTTAAACTTATACATTTCTGACTCATGAAACATAGCCAATGTCTTGCCTTCTGTTTTTGTCATTTTGTTTGTACTATCCGACAGTTTAAGGTTTCCATTGTGCTCAAACAGCATCTCCAGTTAGTGTACTACTTCCTAGTGGACTTTCTTCTGTGGTAGCAACTGAAATAAGTTAATGAGTTCGTTTTTCATTATTTGAAGTTGGACGCAATCGCTTAATGACCTCACCTCAAGAACTCGAAGCATATTTGTGTTCGATCGCCGAATGATTAATAGTAAAAGTTTGACATAAAACTTTTTTGTTGGCATGTACTTATGTTGTGCAAAATTTTCAGTTTGATGAACAGAAGGACCAAGTAACAGTTGAGCAAATTTTGCGGGTCGTATTTGTAGATCCAGAGAGACCTAGTGCTGTAAGTAAATCAATAAAACACAGGCTTGTTCTTGTTCGTGTTCTTGTTCTTGTTCTTGTTCTTGTCTGTATTGGTGAGAAAGAGAGAGGTCCAATTTAATGCCATTTTGATGATTTAGGCTCTTGAAAAACTCAAACGTCAATTGGCCGAAGCCGAGGCTGCACTTGAAGCACGCAAGAAACCTCCAGCAGAAACAGGTCCACAGGTTGTAGGGGAAGGCCTTGTGATAGATGAATGGGTATGATGTTCTCAATAATGTTGAGTTCATCTTATGTTCATATATTAATCTTATAATCCTCTGATTTTCATTTTTGGATTGATTGTTCAGAAAGAAAGAAGGGAGAAATACCTTGCACGTCAACAAGTTGTGTAAAAGTTAGATTTACTGTTGCATTACACACTTCTCCAGTGGTAAATCTGTACAGGTATTACCATTTTCAATCCCTGGATATCTGGAAGATGAAAGGAGTTAGTTGGAATGTTCATCGAGCGAAAAAAAAAAAAAAAATACGACGACGACAATGTTGTTACTTATGAAATGGGCAGCAGGAAAGTTGAAGAACTTGATCGAGAGTCGAATGCCATGCCGCTCATTGTAGATGATGAATTTTGGTTGTGACAATAAATGTACCTGAGCTTATGATCATAAGATTTCAAAGTTTTGGATGGATAAGGTGTAGAATTAATTAATGTGGTGAAAGATGTTTTTTGCAGAAATTACATATTTTGAGGTTAAATCTGGGTGTTGCTTCTGTTATTTAATCAAGAAGCAGGCCAGGTTATACAACGTTTGTATGGCTAATGCGGCAACAATGCATTTTTGAGTTTCATATCTCCCAATCCGTCAAATGCAAAATTGCAATCACTCGATATTTGCAAAATTGCAATCACTCACAGCTAACCAGATATTGTCTACCACGCATCTGTTAGAGAGATGTTTCTATTCCCTTGTAAGAAATATATGAACGTGAAATCTCACCATTAGACTCTCTTTGTATGCTAATCCATATATAATAATAAATTAAATATAAAAAAAAAGCACATAATGCAATGGAGCAAAATTACCTTTTAAAATATTAGGTTCTCTTCCATTCACAATTTTAAAGTAAGGATTAGTTCAAGATAAAATTTGGAAAGAAACAAATTTCATACTAAAATTATCTATCGAAGTTTTCCAATCATTGACTCGAATCTCAGACCTCAAACCTATTGTCGTCCAATCATTGACCCAAACCTCAAACCTCAAATCTATTGTCGACTCCAGAGAACCTCAAACCTCAAATCTATTGAGGAACCCCAGAGAACTTCAAACCTCAAATCTATTGAGGAACCCCAGAGAACTTCAAACCTCAAGAACCCCACTCAACTTAAATATGGAGTTATGAAAAGTCGAAATGGATGGATATTCAATAAAATAAAATATTGAGTAAATCAAATTGTATAACATGAATACAAATTAAATTTCTCGGTTTAAAATAGACCATTTTTAAGACCTCAAACAAAAAATAATAAGAAGAAAATAATAGTTATAAAAAATCACAAAACAACTATTTAAACAAATGAGAGAAAGAAACTTTAAACAATAACTCTACCAAATACTTAAAGGACTTGACATATCCTAGACATAAAACGGCCGCCATTGATGAGCCCCCAAGGAAGTCGATAACCACTCAAATTTCGCCCAAATTTCATATATCTTCCGGCAATTGAAAACTCTGACAACCGAAAATATGATGCGAATTATTCTGAACGAAGACGGCGACGCCGCATTTCGTGCCGTTAAAGCTCTCCCACAGAGAGAAAGTGACGGTACCGGAGACGGTTTTTTAAGCGGACGCGCTTTTAACGGAGCAGAGCTTTTCAAGCTTTCTGACGACATAATCATTGGCCAGAACTCGGCCTTTGTTGTCGCCGGCGGAGCAATCCGTGACCAGGCCGCTCTCGTACAGCGCCACCATAACGTCTGCGCCGTCGCTGTCCACTTTCGTCCTCAATGGTCCGGTGAGTGTCACTTCCAGGCTGTCGGTCGTCGGCCGGAGGAACGTCGCCTGTGGAAAATTTCCGGCGAGAGTGAAAATTGGGGGAAAAAAGCCCTGCTTCTTAAAATCAAATTTAAACCAAAAATTGGGGTTAAAATTAAACCTGGAAAGTGGGAGCAGGAAACTTGGGAGCGGATTTAATCATACCCACCAAGCTATCCTGATCGTTAGCAACCGCCTGAGCCCGGCCCTGAATCACGACCTGAGGAGTAAACATTGTATCGAGCCCTAACCCCTCAACGTAGGCCTTTTGGCGGACCGTCCACTGGCTATGACCGAACGGGTCCTTCCACCCATTGTAGTCCCAGTAGTCCACATGGTAAGCCAGAACCACCACCGGCACCTCCAATCCAAAATCTCCTCTCCCCAGTCTTGACAACAGCACCTCTGCTTCCGGCGATGTCGCGCACCCCTGCGACGAGAATAGCTCCACTAGTACGGCTCCACCCCGGCGATTCTCCTCCGCCGTTACATCCGCCGTGGCGCTGCTGGCTTTGTCGTTGGGGACTGGGGTGCCGCCGTTGTCGCTGCTCTTGCCTAAGCATGTGAACAGACAGCGGACCATGGTGGGCGGTGGTTTTTGGCGGAAAGCGGCGGTTGTGAGGGTTGATGATGGGTTTGGAGGGGAATGGCAATGGTGTAATATTGAAGATTTGGATGGTGCAGAGACAATGGCGGCGAACAATGTGTTGTGACTCTCCAGCAAACCAGGAATTCATTTCTCCGGTCGGTGACAGCTGGGCATGTCGTGTCATTATTTGATTCGGTCAAACTTCCACGTCGGTGTTAATTTTTTATTATTTATAGGAAACTTGTTTTCATTTTAAATTATCAATAAAAAAAACCCTCTTAATTTTGAAACTTTCTTATTTTTCTTTTCATTCAAAAATTTTATATAAATAAATAAATATGCAAGTAAACATCCACCCATATATATTTACTCGAGGTCATCCATCATAAAGATTCTTTCCATCCAAATATGCTTAATTATGAAGTTCTTATGATTGCGTGACAAAACATAAAAGTACATCTTATTGATATAAGTAGTAACAATAAATTCTCTTTTTTAACTATAATTTGATATTTTAAAGATTAATCTTATTCAAATGTAGTTCGATTTATTAATGTACTCTTATTTTATTCGGTAATCGTATTATTTGTAAAAAAATAATACGATTAATTGTTATTAATACTGTTCACTAAAATTCAAAACAAAAATCAAATCTCTAATGTTGTTTAATTATCTTAAATCAAGTAATTAAACTTCATAATACATTCATTTGAATATAAATTTAATTTTGTTTTTTTGTTCAAACCCGACAAACGCCACATGTCGGAATCTTATTGCCCAGTCCACGTGTGTAGGAGTTATACATGGACGAGAAATTCCCGGTAATTTTCATACCTAAAGCCACATTATGCCACCTTTTTCTTGTCCATTAGCATCCATATCAAAAGAAAAAACTAGTGGCCGAGCTTTTTAGGGCTATATATATATATATATATATATTCACGTAGTATGTATTTTTGTTAGAAATCACGATCTTTCACATAAACTTTTGTGACTTTATTTTTTGTTTTTCCGAAAGGTCTCGTATCAATAGAGATTTACTCCTTATTGACAAACTCATGATCAACCCCTTAATTAGCTAACGTGTAATTCATCTTCCAAACAATCATCAATATATATATACATATGCATGTGGTACGTACGTATGTATATATAAGCATAATTCAATGGCTAATAATCTATACGAACAAAATTTTCCACATGCAAGTAAAAAAGAGAAGGTATGGAGAGCTTAGAAATTTATCTAGATTCATTTAATATAATTTTTGGATTTAGTGATGATTTAACTCGACGACCCTTTTTTATCGAGTATCGGAATTGAAGAATTAGCATGATTCCGGGAAGATTCGTTGGTGACCACATAGAGAGGATCTGGCTGTGGGTGACCCAAGAGTTAGCACCAGCCAAAGTTTATCCTAAAACCTCTATATAATAGAATATTTGGTTCATTCCTCCTCCGCCCACAGCCAGCACCAACAGCCGCCAGCTCCGCCGTGTGGGAGGCATGTTAGAAGGCAAAGCAATCGTGGGCGAGACGGACATGTTGCAGGCGATGCAGCAGGACGCGTTGGACCTGGCGGCTAAGGCACTGGACAGGTTTGATGTCACGGAAGCGACAGACATTGCTCGGTTCATAAAGAAGGTAAATTGATTAAATTTTGTGTTGATATTTGGGAAAGGGAGTGAATTAATTAATTAATTAATTAGGGTTGGTGGGCAGGAATTTGACAGGATGCATGGGGGAGGATGGCAGTGCATTGTGGGAACAGATTTTGGGTCATTTGTGACCCATTGTTTTGGGTGTTTCATATATTTTTGTGTTGGAAGCCTTGCCATTTTGCTGTTTAAGGGCTCTGATGCCCCTCAACAACAACCTCACCCAACTCACTTCGCTGCTTCAGAAACCCTCAAAGGATCATGAATTTTAATTCTTCCCAAGTGATTGTAGTTCAACAAACAAGCTTATATTTTACTCTCTTTTTTTTTTTTCTTTTTGGTTTTATGATTGAAGCTCACATGACTCGTTCATAGTTCATGTTAATTCATATATACCTTCGATTTTCACACTTAAATGTTTCGTTCTCTCTCTAATCGATGTGAGATCTCACAATCTATCTCTTCGGAGGCATAACGTACTCGCTAGCACACACTTCGGTGTCTGGCTCTAGTACCATTTGTAATAGTCCAATCCCATCGCTAGCAAATATTGTCTGATTTAACCTGTTACGTATCGATGTCGGTATCACGATTTTAAAATGCGTCTATTAGGGAAAGGTTCCCAATTTCACAATCCACTCCCTCTTGGGAGCCAGTATCCTTGCTGTCACACAAACCAGGGTTGAATTCTGATACCATTTGTAACCTTTTATCAGATATTAAGATTTTAATTTTCTTTTATTATTTTATTCTTATTACAACTAAGACCCACCTCTTCAGACCATGGCGGTTGCTTAAAAGATTCCCCGCCACACTTCGACCTTGAATTAAATTTTACTTACTAACTAAATGTAATTGCGGGGATAGCTCAGTTGGGAGAGCGTCAGACTGAAGATCTGAAGGTCGCGTGTTCGATCCACGCTCACCGCATTTCTTTTTTATGTTTTTTTCCCTAACTCACTTAAAACGCCAGCGTCTGCAATACCTTCCATGTAACTAAAAATTTAGTTTATAATAACACACCATCATCCCCTGCCTTCAACTTCTCAACTGCAGCCTGCAACTGAAATCTTTGGGCAGTGACATCAATGGCGGCCTCTGCTAGCTTCCAACACGTTTCTTGGGCCAACCCCATTTCTCGGTCAAAGCAGAGGATCGATCTCCAATGCCATTACAGATGTTTGTGAAATACATGTACATGAAACATCTACGTACTTGATTAATATTTGAAAGAGTCATGAGAGTTAGATACATTTAAAAGATAACTAACGATAGTACATGTATTAGGTAGGTTCACTATTTAATATTTGGTACATGTATGGTCATAAAAAATGTTCCAAAACGCCTCTATAAGAATTATCCAAGTAGAGTTTTTCTCATTAACTTTGAAATAGAATACATCTTTTCCTCTACGTAGAAATTTTGTCAACAAAAAGCTGGTTGAAAACCCTTTGGATCATCTCGATAACCCAATTACTATAATGCTCGATTTTATGCCACAATGTTTGTAAAATACCATATCGATTGGAGAGAGGAACGAGTGTTAACGAAGACATTAGGCTCCAAAGAGAGGTGGATTGTGAGATTCCACATCAGTTAGAGAGAAAAACGAAGCATTCTTTATAAGGGTGTAGAAACCTCTCCTAGCAAACACGTTTTAAAAACCTTAAGGGAAAGCTCGAAAGAGAAAGCTCCGGAAGTATATGGCATTAAAGCTGATTCAGTGTATTCAGAGGTACAAACGCTTTCTTCCATTCCTTTAATATAAACTATGAACAACATCTATACCATCAAACTTAATATAAATGACAATACAAACTATACACCAAACTAAACTACCATGCACCGGAGACCATGCTTCTCATATCTCTCACCAATTTACTCTTATACACAATCTTCTCAACACTCCCCCTCCCCCTCCGTCCTCCCAACACGTTAAACGTTACGTTTCTCCATTCGTCGGGTCGTTGTCCGATCAACGTTCTCTCCCACCCTTTCAACACCTCTCCAGTCATTCATATACAACTCAATAATCCATCTATGACGATCTTAACCGCAACTTCCCCCACCATTTTCGACGAATTATATCAACCTCGAAAGGTCCATGTTTATGAACCTTAGGTTTAGTTTCACGTAGCTTTGCCTTGTACTCCTTTTTCCATGCTTCGAACCGAACTTTAATTTTACGGTATTCTTCGTCCGGATTCGTGTTAGCCCCCCCTGTCTGTCCCTGACCTGTTTTTGCTTCGGCCAAACCTTTGGCATCATCATCGAATGCATTTTTTTGCTGTTCGAACTCCTTTACGAGATTGTTCACAGCAACTGATGTACCATTCATTTCTCGTCCTGCTCCAGCTTCACCGGGAGTTCGGGATTCCATGGACGTCGTATCCTCAGAATCATAATAGTGAGGTGGTGAGTTACCAGCACCAACCCTTCCGGCCACATTTTCAGTAGCAAGACTCTTTTTAGCAGCAGCAAGACTTGTCTGCATTAAGTATAACAGCTTAGCTTAGTTCAAAAGTTAAGTAAAAAATCAAGAATCGAGAAACCGTTTAAATCAAAAAGTGTTCTAGTTTCAAGAAGGTTTCATGACTATTGACACTTCCTGTTAACACGTAACAGCTCAAGCACCCTGCTAACAAATATTGTCCGCTTTAGTCCGTTACGTATCATTATCAACTTCACAGTTTTAAAACGCGTCTGTTGGGGAGAGGTTTCCACGCCCTTATAAGGAATGTTTCGTTCCCCTCTTCAACCGATGTGGGATCTCACAATCTACCCCCTTGAGGGCCCAGCGTACTCGCTAGCACACTGTCCGGTGTCTGGCTCTGATACCATTTGTAACAGTCCAAGCACACCGCTAGCAGATATTGTCCGCTTTAGCCCGTTACGTATCGCTGTCAACTTCACAGTTTTAAAACGCATTTGTTACACCCTTATAAGAAATGTGTTCCCCTCTCCAACTAATGTGGGATCTTACAATCCACCCCCCTTGAGGGCCCAGTGTCCTTACTAGCACATCGTCTCGTGTCTGACTCTGATACCATTCGTAACAGCCCAAGCACACCGCTAGTAAATATTGTCCGCTTTAGCCCATTACGTATCACTGTCAACTACACGATTTTAAAACGTGTCTGTTAGGGAGAGGTTTCCACACCCTTATAAGGAATGTTTCGTTTCCCTCTCCAACCGATGTGGGATCTCACAATCCACCCCCCATGGGGGTCTAGCGTCCTCACTGGCACACCGCCCGGTGTTTGGCTCTGATACCATTTGTAACAGCCCAAACACACCGCTAGCAGATATTGTCTACTTTAACCCGTTACGTGTCGTCGTCAACTTCACAGTTTTAAAATGTGTCTGTTAGGAATGTTAGGGAGAGGTTTCTACACCCTTATAAGGAATGTTTCGTTCCCCACTCCAACCAATGTGGGATCTCACATACCAACTTTTCACGTAAATCCTAAGCTGAATGTGTTTGGAGGTGAAAAAAACCATATGCAAGAAACATATTAACTTGTGAACTTACTTGCAAAGATGCCATCTGCTTTTGCCACATATCCTCCATGGACTTCATCTTGGCTTCATATTCTAACCGCCTAGCCTCAAATTGCTTTACTTGGTCCCGCAATGCAGCATTTTCCTCTTCCTTTTTCCCTATGGTTGCTTCCGCTTCAAGGACCCTCATTTGAAGGTCGGTCAGCGTTGCAGGCAACGCATGATCCTGCTCGAGAAATAAGAGACTGTCACCGACACTCGATCATACATATAGTCATAAACTTATGAGCACGATTACCCAGTAAACACATTTCCCTCAACTATGTCGAACAGGTAAAACAAACAACACGAGGATACCTCTGAAAGTCTCCTGCCCCTGTTCGGTCGGTTTTCAAGAGAAAACCTATTTGAATCACTCTTGCCCATAAAATGATTTCGAACCAACGAACCACGTATTACTGCAGGGTAAATGAAAGATATAAGATTAGTATGATATCGATCATTACAAATGTTGCAGCGTGACACGACACTAATGATTACCTGATTGTAATCGTATGATTGCCTGCTGTTCATAAAGCTTTGAAGGAACATTGAAAGCGTACACAGTGAATGAGAACCTCTTCAGCTTACCAGTACTTCTCCTTCTGGAACTTTCGCCGCGAATAACTGCATAGATAAATTGATTGATCAGCTCTTATTGCAGGCTATCCTCTTAGTTTGAAGCGTGCAACCATGTTCACACGGTAGGAATTGGTGAAGGTGTAATAGCCTAAGCCCACCGCTAGCAGATATTGTCCTCTTTGGGCGGCTTTCCCTATCGAGCTTCCCCTCAAGGTTTTAAAAACGTGTCTGCTAGGAAGAGGTTTACACACCCTTATAAAGAATGTTTCGTTCTCCTCCCCAACCGATGTGAAATCTCACAATCCACCCCCCTTCAGAGCCCAGCATCCTCACTGACACTCGTTCCTTTCTCCAATCGATGTGGGACCCTCCCAATTCACCCCCTTCGGGGCCCAGCGTCCTTGCTAGCACACCACCTCGTGTCCACCCCCTTCGGGGCTCAACCTCCTCGCTGACACATCGCCCAGTGTCTGGCTCTTATACCATTTGTAATAGCCCAAGCCCACGGCTAGCAGATATTGTTCTCTTTGGACTTTCCCTTGCAGGCTTCCCCTCAAGGTTTTAAAAACACGTATGCTAGGGAGAGGTTTCCACACCCTTATAAAGAATGCTCCGTTCTCCTCTCCAACCAATGTCGGATCTCCCAACCAATGTCGGATCTCACAGAAGGGGACAAACTTTTTGAAAAGATGAAACTTAAGGTACGATATATAACAACATATTAAGCTACCAGCAAACGAACTATAAAGATCGACAATATACATGATTGTAAGATCGTGGCGGCATGCTTAAGTTCATGGTAGTGGCCACGAGAATGGGAACCACGGAAGTGTTTTTGAACCCCTAGGATGCTTTGCATAGCCTGTGTCCTCCTTTCCTCCAAGGCGGCCCTAATCTGAGAACCACAAAAACCCATCACCATGACACAAACTCGAATCCAAATTTCAATTCTCTAATGAAATATCATTTCTCATCTTAACAGGAAAAACCAAAGACAGGACTCACCTGCCCGGTTCGGAATAATAGTTTCGTATAACCAACATGGTACATCTCGGGGTGGACATTAAAATGCTGCAGAACAGCAATTGATATACTCAACGGATCTCGAGCTACACCCGCTTCTTTAAGGAAGAATTCATACCTTACATCATATTCAGACATGAAATTCAAGAACAGTCTAGTTATAGCATTAAAAATTTAATGAAGCTAGTGAAATAAATTTCCTTCTACCTTCCAGCAAATTCTTGATGCGTTATCCTGATAGGATATCCAGACCTTGAAATCCTAATAACCTCCAAAATGCCACAGTACCTAAGTTGTTGTAGGACGAGGTCCTCCTCAAATAAGCCACAAACTTGACTTCGGTTCGGTCTCATGCAACAAATGAAGTGATGGCTCGTGCGCTCCAATTTATGAAATAGCTCAAATAGTAGAGCCTATTCAAACAGAAGAGATACATAAGTTGCCATGAAAATGTCAAATAAAGAAAACCGATACGCTCGCAACTATTTTACCTTGTACTTGGTACCAACACCTGGCTCAGGGGATTCTACGCCTTTTGTAGAGCTTATCGAACCTGCTGGTTTGTAGGAATGGTTAACCATTTTGGAGGCAAATATTTTCAGTAGCTTGGAAGTACATGATGAAAAGAATTGGATGGAATCTGAATGCAGGAGATCTCTATTCTTCTCCAAAAACCCATTTGTATCATATACAACCTACAGTAGAGAACCAAGATGCTGATAAAGTCTGTTCATAATAATTAACTTTTTTGCTTAGAAAAAGGAAGGGAGATTGGAATAACTAACCTCTCCAGCGTAATGTCGAACGCCGAAAGCCCTACCTCTTTCCCCTTTGAAGCGGGGATGAGATTTAAAGTGCTGCTTAAGTTTATTAGCAAATGTGAGATCTGTAGCCTTGGGAAAACTGAACTCTTCGTCCATCAAGGCGAGAACTCCTAGAGGCTTCTGCAAAATTCCACCAGATAAAACAAGGTAATCACTATCTCAGGAAATGGAAATGATATGTACACTAAAACTGAATAGAAATAAGTCTAAATGTAACCGCTCAAGCCCACCGCTAGCATATATTGTCCTTTTTGGACTTTCCCTCAAGGTTTTTAAAACGCGTATGCTAGGGAGAGATTTCCACACTTTTATAAAGAATGTTCGTTCCCCTCTCCAACTGATGGAGGATCTCGCAATCCACCCTCTTTCGAGGCCCAGCGTCCTCGCTGGCATTCGTTCCCCTCTCCAATCGATGTGGGATCTCACAATCTACCCCCCTTTTGGGGCGAGGACAGTTCAGCGTCCTCACTAGCACCTGGTGTCTGGCTCTGATACCATTTGTAACAGCCCAAGCCCACCGCTAGCAGATATTGTACTCTTTGGCAACCCTTTCGGGCTTCCCCTCAAAGTTTTTAAAACACATCTGCTAGGGAGATGCTTCCACACCCTTATAAAGAATATTTTGTTTTCCTCCCCAACCGATGTGGGATCTCACACTAAACATCAACAAATTGTAGGTATCTTATAGGATGACAGCTAAAGCCACAGCCAAGAATAATATTCTCACGGATCAAATGTTGCAACTTTATTCAAGTTTGCACAGACGATTGCAATATTTTCCTTCTTTAGGACGTATTTATGTTATCGCATAAAAAGATCATTAGTTTTTACAAATGTTTTTAAAAAGATATACATGATGTAATTATGTTGAAAAAAAAAACTATCACAAGTTAATCATGGTTCAAAAATTCGGACTACCTTCTCAATAAGATTCAAACACTCTTGATTGTCTTCGAAGTTGACTTTCGCCCCATCGATCCCGTTAAATTCGTAGTCCTACAAAAAATAAACCAAGCAACTAAAACATTCCTACTTACAAAAGCCATAAAACATCAGCATTTGAAGTACAGGAAATTTCAGACTTCTCACCTCCTGCTGAAGTTTGAAAAGATGCCGAATAAAATGCTGCTGCAGTCTCTCATTTGCATAATTAATACAAAATTGTTCGAAGCCGTTCTTCTGAATTCGGGGACAACAAGATAACCATCATAACATGTCATTGCATAAAAATTACTCATGGATGGATAGAATAACATGCCTTAAATGACTCAAACCCATAGATGTCAAGGATATTAATGGATCTTCCAGAATACTCCCTTCCTGGTTCAAGCGACTTATTGATCTGTTCTACAAGCCAGTCAAACAAGCTTGCATAGATAAATTTTGCTAATGCGTCTCTTGCATCAGTAGCCTGTATTTATACGACACATGGACATCGTGTTACTGTAGAAGAATGCTTTCTTAGACAGCTGAGAATTGATATATACCGACTTCACAGATGAGTAGAAAGCAACCTGTTGTAATGTCGATTTTTTAGCAATGCTATCCTTGCCAGATTGCTCTTTGTGGGTTGATAAAACTAACTTAAGCTCATTAAAACTGCAGCCCATCAGCTTGGCAGCATTTCCAACCGCTGTATAAAAGAAATTATGAAAAAATGTTATAAAAAGCGTATGGTAAATGAAACAGCTTTTTATCGGGCTACCTTTCGGAGAGGTAAAATTCATCTGCAGATACACACACAAAAATGTAACACGTGCATCGAAACATCCAAAAATTACCTACATTTATTCTATACAACCACTGACATAAATTACTTATCAAAATGGAATGAGAATGAGAGGTCTAGAACTACGAGGACGATGCCATGCCTACTTAAGATGCTAAATATTTCATCATTTTGTAAAGTGAAACAATTGTGACGTGAGAATAGTTGAGACATGCATGAGTTGACTCAAACATCGTAAACAAGGTGGAACATATCTTGGTCCGCGTATTACCTTCATTAGCCACGACCTCCACATGATTTTCGCTATCAATTATTTGAAACGTAATGTTCCCTATCCACAAAACTGCAGCAAGCAAACCAAATGCATGCTCTTGATCTTCCTTTGTGAATTGAAGTGTGTCAAAGGCTTCCTGTAGGCAAGAAGGGAAGAAGATTAAAAGACATTCAAGATAGAATAAAATCTAAAAAAAGTTGGTTGGTTGCACAAGTATTATATATTTCTTTACCACAAGAATGTTAAATTTCCGTGCATCATCGACACCACCAATCACCAGGCATTCACTGTGATTGAGGTAACTGTACTCACTGGCCGCTCTGATATTCAATTTCTCTGGAGACGTAAAAACGAAGAAATAGTATTAACTTCTACTTAATCATGAGGGTACCACAATAATTTCAATAACAACATATAGAAACAATGGTTGTAAAGGAAATTTAGTGATTGTGCATTCCTCGAGCCAGTATACAGATACTGTCGGCAGTGCATCGAGTACTGCTATTCTAAAAGGAAATTTAGAACATCCTACAGGCTCGGTAACGAAAATTAAACCGAGCAACAGAATTACAAAATTCATGGTTCCCCTCGTTGTAAAAAGTCTGAAACCGACGACATAAATGATTCGAAAAAGAAAATACTAGCACAAATACCTTTAAGTCTAGATGGTAATCCAGCACAAAGTTGATAGAAGACGTGGAATGATCTTTCGCCATTTACCAGGTGAACGACTCTCGACTGCTCAAAGGAGACACGACAACTTCAGGACGACACACAATACACAGTATGTTTTTTCTTGAAGATCTGATAGAACAGAAATAATTACCTTATCCAACAGAACTATTTGAAATTTGGCAGGTGGGTCGACAAGCGATATGCACGAATGGTAACAGAAAGTTAATAAAAGTAAGCTAGAAGAGAAATTATAATAGATCACTGTCACAATAGTGTTCTTACAAGTCTGGATTACAGCACCACATATCTTCCCTGTTCTGCTAAAAAGAATTTCGATCAACTTCCCCTGCACCAGTGACAAAAAGGTCTCCTGGGTTCGTTTAGGCTCGCCAAAAGAGAGAAAAAAAACAGTCCAAGTGATAATAAAAGCAAAGGAAAAGAATCTGACAAATCTGCTGGCATTGTTGTTTCTGGAGGTTTTTGCATTCCCAAATGCTTCGAGTATAACATTCACTTGAGAAATTCTGTCATCTATGCCACTGACACCACCAAGAGCAGTCAGGTATTCAAGTACAGCTTTTGCTGTCTCCGTTTTTCCCGCTCCACTTTCGCCGCTAGTATATAACAAAAACAAAATCATTGAAGTCTAAGCATAATTGAATACTGGAATTTGGAATGCTAGATTGAAATCTAACCTGATGATAATGGATTGATTAACTTCATCTGCAACAGGAATGACAATCCAGATTCATGGGCGTTAGATATAAATTACAACCGACCAAATACAAAGTTCGAATAAACGAAGGAGTACGATGAATTCATCCACCTCTTATCATCCCAGAATAAGCAGCATCTGCTGTAGCATAAACATGAGGGTTGTTTATGACTCTTTGTCTGTAGGCTTCAATAAATTCATTTCCATACTGTTTAGTGTCTTTCAAGGGGTTGACTGCTATCAAAACGGACCCTGCGTTACTCTGCAACAACGAAACCGAAACTATAAATAAATAAACAGAGAAGAACCATAATATCTTTAAAACTAAATCACACGAACATAAATCTTATCCTGAGAAAATCTTCGATGGAGACTGTGAAGAACCGATGGCTCGTTCAGAAAACCAAGCTGTACAAGATCATCAACCCCTTCCACGATATCTGGATTGGCAGGTAAAAGATCTACGGTCGAAATTTTAATAACCTAAGCATTGTACATTTATCATCAGCAAGTTTTTCAAGAATCCAACCAATCATCAATGTTATGGACTACCTTTTTGTTCGAAAGCATGACAGATGCCTCCGCCCTGGTGCTCGACTGTATGGTTCCTAACTCCCATTGTCCATTCGGAAGTTGACACCAAACATGGAGTTTCTGATAGCGTGACGAAAAACATACACACGAGATTTAGATAGCTAGATTTACACTAATAATGTAAAGCAACTGTTCACTAGTCCTGTTCATTACAATCAAATTGAGTCATTTCTCCTAAAAATTGAACTCCTGGATCAAGAACAAAGGATTTGCAAGATATGCAGCAGTATGAATACCAGTACAAACTTGATGATTGCAATGAACTATGTAGCAAGTAAAAAGAAAAACAAGAATCATCCAACATTGAAAAATATTGGTACATCACGCAATATGAGCGGAAGAAAATTAAGAACAAAATCAGTACCTTCTGAAGAAAATAACCGATATTGTCCTCCCAATAAGACCCACGAAGATTCGAACCATTCACTTGATCTCCATTTTCATTTTCTGAAGCTAACATGTAAGGCGATTCCTCATCTTGATCTCTATTCAATCTCTTGAATGCAAAGTTACCCAAACCATTCTCCTTTCTCATTACATCTTCCCTTCCATTGAAGCCATTAATAGAGCAGCCAGAGGAGCCATCATCATTAACCCTGAAATTGACCGGTAAAGCCCGTCCCACCGGGGGAGTCCGAGCCTTCGAAGTGGGGCGAGACGGCAATGCAGGGGGCGCGTCTTTAGGCTTATCAATCTCATCCCTTCGTCGAAGCGAATCGAGCATTTCCTCGAGTGAACTCCGAGCTATCGTCGAAGGCGATGGCGATAACATCATTTTGGCAAAACCCCACTACTCCAAATCCCGAAATTCCACAGAATTCAACCCAGAAATCCGAAATTCACCTCACTTAACCGAATAAAATCCAGCCAAAACCCCAGAATCAGATGGGTATAGAAAAGAATTATATACCCAGAATCAGATGGGTGTTATAGAAGAATTATAAATACCCAAAATGCAGAATCAATCAGAATTCAAACAAAAACAGTGGACAAATACGGAAGAAACAGAAGACATGAAGAACACAACCGAAAACAACAAAGAAGGGGGCAAAATTTTCTTGAAACTATTCCTTTCCCCCTCTCACTCTGTTCGTTAAAACCCAAAAAAATTATGTAAAAGAAAGAAGAAGAGAGAGAGAGAGAGAGGAGAGAGAGAGGAGAGAGAGGTCTAAGAGAGAGAAGTTGATGAATGTTTTGGTTTTTGTTGTTGTTGCTTGAAGCTTTTTCTTTTGAAAAGAAATTTCAAAATTTGTTTCGGGCAGGTGGAGCTGTAGACTCCCCAAACAATTCCTTGCGGCAACCGCCTGGTTCCCCCATTTGGGATTCCGAACAAAATATTTAATTTTAAAAAATAAATGTAATTTTTAATTAAATTCATTTCCATCTTTCCTTTTTTTTATTTCTTTATTTATTTCCTTTTTTAGATAATGTTTTGGTAAACATCAACTTTTAGTTTCTTCCAAGCTTTAAAAAATCATTATTAATAATAATAACTTTAAATTTTAGGGACCCAAATGCAACAAAATCCAAAATTTAAAGATCAAAAGTGTAATTTTGTATTTTTTAAATATTGATATTGATTAGATTATTCGATCTAAATATAATTTAATAACGAAATTTTTTCATAGGTTATAAATATATATAAAAAAAATACAAAATTTATAATTTAAATTAAATTTTGGACTAAAAAGGGCTAGGGAAATAGTGGAAATTTTTTAATTATCAGTGGTGGATTAATAAATTAATTTTGTTAGTGTAAGTCAAATCTTCCCCAGGTCATGGTTGAAATATTAAAAAAAGAAAATAAATATGTTATTATTAGTATTATAAAGCGACGGTTATGATGACAGATAATGAAGTTTATTCATTTATTAATTGTACAGCTAGGATGCTATCTAAACTAGGTTATGCTTGTTCCGTCTTTTTTTCCTTTTTTATATTTTAAGTTGGTTGGGTCGGTAGTCAGAACAATTTAAATAGAGTTTACAATCCAACACTCCTATAAAAAGTAGAATTATTTAAAAAATTCTACTTATCCGCAATACATGTTACATTAATATTTTTTTAGTCGGCTACCCGAACAACTCCATTACCAAGTAGGGTTGGGTTGGGTTGAGTTGTTCGGGTTATCCGACCAAAAATCAACTCAACCCAAACCGAATAAAAATCTCGAATTTGTCAGATTATCATGTCATATAAACACTCCTATAATTTGTTTCCGATAATTAAATTTTAGTTTGATAAATACATTAAAATACTATAATAAGATTAGATATTTATAGGTGCATTATCTCATCAACTTAAAAGTGTGGTAAATTACTCCTCAATAATGAATTTAAGAAACAATAATATATTAATTAATGCTTTCCTTTTTTTTCTTTTTAAATTCAAATCATATTGTAATTTAAATAGTACATGACCTAATCTTAATTTAAAAAGACCAGTAATTAAATATTCAAATTGATTATAACATTACACAAATTTCTATAATAAAAAAAATATTATTTCTTTATTTAACCAGTAAAGTCGAATTAATTTCTTCCAACTTTATCAAAAAAAAAAATTAAAAAGGAAAATCCTTTTATAAATTCTTGGTTACAAAGGCAACACATTTTGGTCAATCAATGGGGCAATTGTTCTGTGGACCATACGCAAGGGCTGATTGGAGTGGAGCCCATTGAATTTATTAAATAGTTTTACAAAAATTTGTTTTTTTTTTTATTAATTATTTAATCTATAAACTTTACACTAAAAAATCAATATTTATGCAACATGTAGCTTCGAGTATGATTAGTAAACTTATTTTAAAAAAAGTATATTAAAATAATTAAACCTTAATTTTTTTTGGTTAATTGTAAATACTCGTTGAGATGAAGGGCAAATGGGTAATTTTGGAATTTGGGATGAAAGTTGGCCTTTGGTTGGTGTGATTGAAGGTGCAGAAAAGGATAAGGAAGGGATTGAGTTTTTTTTTTTCCTTTCATTATTATTTTTTAATTATTTTGTCATGACATGAATTTTAATTTTAATTATGCCCACAATATCTCAAAGGTTTTTATTTATTTATTTATTATTTTATTGTTTAAAAAAAAACATGACAGGGATTTTGTGAATTTGAGAATTTAATAAATGATTGGTGTTTTGGTCAATGTTTGTGAAATGTGACATTTTGATTAAATTTGGAGGGAGTTTTGAATTAAATAGGAAAATTATATTTACATTTCTACCCTTTGAAAAAAAAAAGCCATATGTGACTTTGGAAGTAAAATAAAAAATATTATATTTTAATTTTGTTTGCATGGATAGATTGATAAAATGATATATAATTTTATTTTATTTTTTTTTACTCGTAATTTGGTTATCATGTAATTATCATCCTCAAAATGAAACTATGTTAGTTTATTAAAGTTAATTTCATTATCATAATTTTTTTATAGGTTTATTAATTAGTAAACCGTTATTAATACAAAATTAACCCTTTATTGTAAATGGTCGTTTTGAATTTGGATCATTTATAAATTTTAATATCAATCGTGTGAAACTAAGCATATTAACAAACAGACTCAACAGGAAGATAACATTTATCAATCATCTAGAGCATATATCATAATAACTTATCCAGCAATCTCCAACTGGCCACACAACTTCCTTCCATTACGTCTGATTATTAGCTAAGGTAAAGTGAAGTCTCCGTTGATTAAGGAGTTATTTGTCAAAATAAATAATAAATAATAAAATCAAATATTTCAGGAAATTCATAAATAAATAAAGAAATATAAAGCTATGAAGGACCATCGTGTGAAAGAAAGGGAGGATGATTGTGGGCACATGGGAGGGCAAAAAGGTAAATTAAGAGTAGTTTTGGAATTTGATGATAACGGTAACGTGGGGCCCTCCTAGATTAGGGGACAAAAGGCAAATTTCAAAATTAGATAAACCCAATAATTTTCATTAAAACAAATAATAAAATAAAAAAGGACACCTAATTCCCCGGAGTTTGTTTTGGAACTTCACGCTTGTTTTCTTCTATTAATTAAAACTTTTTGAAAAATCATAATAAAATATAAATTTTATTTTTATGCTAAATATGTTGTCCATGTCTAGTCAATTTTGAATTTTAGTTGTAATACTTTTAAAAGAATTTGAACTTTATTATTATTAAAAAAAAAAATAGAATATTTGACTATTTTAAATTAGTGGTGAAGAAGATTTTAGAATATGGTACCAAAAACTATATAATTAACATTGGAGACATGAAAACTTAGGAAATTTAAGAATTAATATAAAATAATGGAGTAGAAATTGGAACTCCCAAAGAGGAGATTAATACATATATGCTTTCATATTTAATTCATCTTATCTTAGGGACTATTTTATTCCAAAATTCATAGTTTAAACTTTCAAAATGATTTTCAAAACGATTAACCAATTCACATAATATTATATTGATATATAACTATTAGATGAACCTGAGAGTATGATATTGTCCGTTTAAGTATCAAACTAGATCATTTGAATAAAATAAATTATTCTAAAAAAATATGAAATAAAATAAAATGTTAAAGAAAAAACTTAAATATGATTTAAATGTTGAAATAAAAAGAGGAAAATGGATGGAATGATTGATGCCGGTCCTCACTTTTTAGAAAAGAAAAAAAAAAGAAAAAAAAAGTGGATTAAAAAGGAAGGGAAAAAGGGGATGTTTTAATTATTTAAAATTATCCAAAGTGAAAAATGGATTTCATGTAGCTATGTTTGTAGCCCAGTCCCTCAAAAGTCTTTCAATTATTATTTCACCCCTTTTCTTTCTTCTAATTATTAATTGGGATTAGTTATAAAATAAAATTGAGATTTTAGTCAAAACATAACCAAACTCCACCATCTTCCTTTACAATTGGAACCCAATTAAAAATTCACCATTTTTCTAATGATGCCCCATTTAAAAATAAAAAAAAATAGGTAAAAATTTGAAAAATTACTAATCCCATCAAAGAATTATTAATATTTTAAAGCTAAATTAATAAATATAAAAAAATCTCTTTAATACTTTTAATTTTTTTAAAAATTCAAAAAAAATCTAAGTTCAAAAATATGTTTATAGTATTTTGTTTAAAAAATAAAAAGATTTATTGATATTTCAAAAAATACCTTCGATCTTTAATATCCTTTAAACTTTTGTAAAAATTTTAAAAACAGTTTTAAACATTTTTAAAACCTTAAAAACGCGTTTACATTTTTAAAAAGTTAAAAAATTAAAAATATTCGTGAACTTTCAAAAGTAACATTAATTTCTTAATAAATTAAAAATTTTGATTGATTTATGAAAGGTAGATAAACTATTTCCAACCATATTATTGAGAATAAGGAGTTTTTTTTATAAAGATTAAGAGTGTTAATGCTATTTTTAAAATTCTAGAAGTGTTTTTTAAATTTTTAAAAAAATTAAAGATAATAAAATTTTATAAATCTTTTAAAAGTACCAGGTATTTTTTATATTAAAATAATATAAAATATAAAGTTTAAAGTTTTTTTTATGTACAAATTAGAAATAAGTATTTCAAATATTGTTTTTGTAAGATTCCACGTCGATTCGAGAGGGGAATGAAACATTTTCTTACAAGGGTGTGGAAACCTTGAGGCTGACGACGATAAGTAACGAACTAAAGCAGACAATATCTGCTAGCGGTAGTTTTGGGTTGTTACAAATTATATTAGAGTTAGGTTACTGGACGATGCGAGGCACTGGTCGGAATAGGGCTAAATTTGGACGATGCGAGGCACTGGTCGGAATAGGACTAGACTCGGACGATGCGAGACACTGGTCGGAATAGGGCTAGACCCAGATGATGCGAGACACTGGTCGAAGTAGGTCTAGACCCTCTTTATAATGGACACTTTTTAAAATCGAAAAGACAAAAAAAAAAAAGTTGTTAAAAATTTATAAAAAAATTGAAATGAAGAAAATGATTAAAGCTAATTAAGTTTTTGATGTTTAGTTAAGATCGGATGAAATCATTAAATGGGTGCGTAGTATCTTTAAAACTATATAGTTTAAAATAATGATTGATATTTATTATTGTTAATAATACAGATCAAATTATTAATGTGCGATATTATTTGACAAGATTCAATATTTTACTAAATAAGATTGATTAATTATTGAAGCAATATTCAATATTTATTGAATATAATTCAATAATTATTAAAAAAAAAAAACGAGGTACCAAATTACCTATATAATTTATAGCATTAAATCCTACTATTTATAAGTATTTCAATTATTATAATGTATCCTAAAAAAATTCAGGTTTAAGTTTCATTAATTTGATATTTACATTTTCCCCTAATAAAATTCCTTTGAAAGTTCATTAAAAAAATCGATAAAATTTATAAGAAAAATGATTTTTTTTGTTAAAATTATTTAATTTTGAAAAAATATTTAATGAGTAATTTTAGCGTTAATCAAACTTAAAAATTTATGTTCGATTTGATATTATTGAAATTAGTATCATAAGAAAAATGCATTATCAAGACGCGTTTGGAAGAACAGACAGACATTTCCATCCATTTCTATAGAGCAAAAGGGAAGCTCGCATAGCTTTTTTAACGTTTTAGAAGGGAGACGGGATCAACTAGAACCCAACGAATAATGTGGGTCTTCGTTCAGGTAAGATGAAAAGCAGTAAGCCCATAGCATAGGAAGTTGTAGCTCAGTCTATCTTTATGCTCGGAATGAATGTCCAATGAAACCTATTCCACTAAATTGAGGTACTTTCTCGTTTTTGGCATAAAACCTAACAATTGCTTAACAAGTGTATCTAAGACTATCATACATACCAATTTGCTTCAGTGAAAATTTTGGTCGAACCGCTGCTGTAGTTCAAGGCAGCTGAGGGCTCTCAAGCCTATAGTGAGTTATAGACAGAGTGAGAAACCCTTCTTAGCTCTTGGTGCCTGCTTTAGTCAATTGAAGCATATAGATCGACAAATTTTTAAACTAACAATAAATTCGAGTTGGTTCGGTTTAACTCAACCTAATTTTAGGGGAACTCACGAACCAATCCAACTCATAAAAATGTCAGTTATTTGAATTCAACCCAACCCAAACCCACGATTGAAATTTTCGGGTCATCTTATTAAAAGGTAGAGAGAGAAAGAAAAATTGTAGATGAGATGTAAATAAGTTGAGATGGAAGGGCATTTATGAGAAGTGGATGTGGGGTTTGGAGAGCTTTTAATGATGCAACATGACATAATGTCATGTCTTTGTGTTTTTTTGAGTGCGTACCAAGTTAGGAGAATCTCATATTCTTTGACAACATTATGTTGTCATTCTTTTATTGCTTTGTTTGTAGCTCATATTCATTGCCTTTCTTTCAATTTCAACTTAAGATTATGTGTTCTAAGCTTTTCACCAAACTTTTCTTTTTCCTTCTTTTTAATTAGCTTAGAAGTCGACAAAATTTAGGTTAAATTACCCGTTTACACTATTTCTAAATTTAAAAATGGTATAATAAATGTTTGAACTTTCAATTTTATGTCTAATAGGCCTTTAAATTTTAAAAAGTATGATCTTTCAATTTATGAATTTAAAGATTATCGAGCAAGTGACATGTGAGGATCCCACATTGGTTGGGGAGGAGAACAAAACATCATTTATAAGAGTGTGGGGAAGCCCAAAAGGAAAGCCCATAGAAGACAATATATTGCTAGCGGTGGGCCTACGACGTTACATGAAATACTTATTACGCTCGAGCCACATTCTTAACTCTACAGCTCATAGGATTAGAGTCATTTCACATTACTCCCACCTTTTATAAACTTTATTCAAGAGAAAATTGGCTCAAGTCCTCGTCTCCGCTTTTCTCTATCCATAACTCAAGAATCCTAGTTTTTGATAGACACGTGAACCAAACATATTGTAAAACGTGCTTCTTCCCTTAATAGGAGCTTATGTCATTTTCACAAATCTTTTTTTTTTTTTTCACAAATACAGCTCTAATTCACATCTTCATAACCTTTATCACCAAAATTTGAATTTTTTCAAAAAAAGGAAAAAAAAAAAGAGAAGCTTTTATTAAACCCATTTTCTTTGTAATCCAAGTCTATGCTTTCTTTTTCAGACCAAACCGACGAAATCTCTGTATTTATGTACTCTATTTCACGTTTCCCGTTGATTTTCTTTTTCTTTTATCTTTTTTTTTTCTCAGACATTCTTTGTCGGATTATTATTATTACACGCCGAAGCTTTTGCCAAATAAGCTACCCATACATTTGTTCTTATTTTTCCCGCCAATGGGAAGTTGACAAGTGTCGCCTGATCGTATGGATTTATTCTCGTATCATTATTTTTAATAAAGTACGTTGTATGTACTCTGGTTTCTGGCTTTTTATTTATATTCTCAAATGTTCAAATTTTTTTTTAATGAAATTAATATTAATTTCATAAAGAGTTTATAGGTTTTTTTAGGGCAAGAAGCTTCTGGATGTTTCTTTAACAATCATTAGTGTAATAATAAATTTGAAAATTTAAGAACATCACACATGAAATGAAATTTGCATAGTTTAGGCATTTCACAATTTTAAGTTTAAATTTACTATACTGCCCCCACATAGTTAAAAGAACACAGCCCATTAATCTCAGCAGTTGGCCCAAATGTCATACTTGGGCTTGGGCTTCTGAAAAGAACAGAGTCCAAAGGCCCAAAGGCCCAATTTAGATCAATAATCCCTCGTGAACAAATCTTGTTGCACGAACCAAATGAATCATAATCTCTAACATCAAAACTTGAATCAACTAACCATTCAGAAATTGAAGCAGGCAATTTCAATAATAGGTTACCTGATTTATCATTTGTTCTTCTTTGATCTTCTTTCTCACTCTCGCCGGGGCCGCCGACTGTCTCAATTCCTGGCTCTTTCCACCGCCGTTGAAGGTAGTTTCTGATCTCTCCACTTTCGGAGGGCTATTATTTCGGCCTATGGCGGTTTCGCCTCGTCTGGTAATGTGATTCAAACGTATCGACGTTGTCTGACAGTCTCGAGAACGGCGCTGACGGCCTTCCGTAACTTCCATCCGCGCGTCGTTCTCGACGTCGTCTCTGCGGCACGAATTTCACCATCCGAATTTTAAATTAATTACGACTCTGACATTTTCATAACAGATTTTGCAGATTCCTGAACAAAATCATAGCGTCGAAGAGAGAGGAAAGAAAAAGAAAAAAGAAAACTAAGAGTAGCACCTGCAGGCGTAGTTGCAGCTTTACGATTACCGTCCATCGAAGAGATTTCTGCATCAAAATCTCCATCGAGCTCTCGTTTTGCAATCGGCCGCGATCTTTCTCGCTGTTTTCATCATTTTCTCTGCACGAAGCCCTGGAGCAGTCCAAATCCGCATCCGATTTCACATCCTTCTCCGAATCATCCGCCGCGAAGCCTTCGTTCGCATCGAGGTCGCGATCGCTCTTGCCGAGAACATCGCCTACGGCTCTACGAGCTGTGAAATCTACTCGTGAATCAGCGGATAGCTTCTGCACTGTCGTCGGCGGAGGATATGCTAGGTTCTCCTTGGAAGAGGCGAAATTACTCAAGGTACTGATGATGATGCAATTAACAAGCAAGTAAAGGTAAGGAGGCCTTAACCAGAAAACGATGGAGCTCCAGTTCAAGGGAAGAAGAGAGAAGGCTTTGGTTGGCAAAAACTGGAAATTAAGGCTTGCAATTATTTATAGACGATTATTAATTACTTTGTTTATTTTTGTTAAAACATTATTTTTCGGGAGAAAATTACATTTTTGCCTAAAACGTCCGATTTTTAAAAATTGCATTTTTTAAAGCAAAAATTTGAAAGCTAACCCTTTTTGGTCGAGAATGCACTTTGGTTCGGATATAATCTTAATAGTCACAGTTTTTGGTTAAAAAGGTAGAGATGAATTATCTAATTAAATTTTACCTTCCAGCTCTATTCCATTTGTTATTAATTTTAATTAAATTTTACCAAGGTGGAAATATCTATAACATCACTAATTTCAATAAAATAAAGTTTAGCATAAAACTGAGTTTTTTTTCTGTAATAACGAGTCAAAATTTACAAAATTCAATAAAAATTTTCCTACAAGTCAATTTTTTTTGAAAAATTGTACTATTTATAAGAATATTTTTTCTCTAGAGTTAATATTAATAGACAGATTTCGCGGTGCAATCAGACTTATGATACACTTGATACAAACTTTTTTGTTTTTGATTTCATACTGGAATAACAATAATTAATGTATTACTTCCGTCTCTATTTTTTTACACATCTTTCTCCTTCAAACTTTGACCCTCTTATACACATTGAAATAGTATATATCTAAAGTTACCTCTTCATTTTGTCATTGGAAATTAGAGTTCCTTCAAATAATTCATCAATTTCTAGATTTATATCACTACCTCTATCATTTTTCAAGTTCAAGTATCATGCATTACAATGGTAATATAGAATTGAAGAAGGTAAAATAAATCTAATAAACCAGTTATTTCTTACTAATTTTAACCCCCAAAAATTGAATTCCCAATAATATTTATGGCTTTTTCAACTGTTTTATTTAAATAGTTATCAATTTATTTAAATTCGAAACTCGTGTACACGAAACACAAGTTGGGTGATCAGGAACTTGTTACATCACATGACAGATTCTACTTCCACATTATACCACTTCCATATAAGTTATATACACGATACATGATTTACATTAAATTGCAACCATTAAACACGATTCATTTAGTAACTCATAGACATGGGACATAGTTAGCTTAACCCTAGTCCAAGATACCCTAAATTTGTATTTGTTTTTTTAAATGAAAAAAAAAACCCTATTGACGCATGAAGTTCTAAAGAACAAACCTTTTCCGACCAAATACAAGTATATAACTAATGTTCATTTCTAATCAAATGCAGTTACTGATTATCCAACAAAACTTCCAAGAACTCATCATAAGCAAAACTACAAATTAAAATCAAGCACCATAAAGAAACAAACTACAAAATGGTAATAGGTAGGTAATAAATCATATAAATCTACTCTCCTTTATTTGTGAGACAAAGCTACTCATCATACAATTAAAGAAATCACTCGAAAAGGAACAATAAAATTACGAAAACTGAGACTGCCTCTACAAGTAATAGTTTACAATCCCCAGTACAGGTGGAAAAATTGGACACTTCTATCTTACTGCGCCTTAATTTTCTTGGTATACCACCAAAAAATACCCAGCAGCATTATATCCTCATTCCAGCACCACTACTTTAATGCTTTGAAAACATACCTTGGGTTAAAGAGGAGAAATCATACTCTTTTCCTGACTGTGAAGGAGTCGCTGATGACACCGATGCTGTCGATTGAGGTTTGTTTTTCCCTGTGGTGTTGGTGGTGGTGGTGCTCACGCCATTCACCGGCACTGAAGAAACTTGACCGAAGCTATAAAGGCTGTACGAAAGGATATAAGAACTTTAGCTGATCATATTTAAGAATTGACGAATCTATTTCATTGTATTCATCCAATCAATGTTCATAATCTTTATTATTTACGGATCCTGCGACATATTTTATCCAACGAATTGTTGTTAATAATGATAATTATGCTGGAGAATTGAAGGGGTTTCTTTTTCCTTCTCCATCTTTTATCTCACATAAGGACCAAAAATGTTCCAGACATCAGCATTTCTTCCGCTGTAAGAAACAGACAGACTCATTCACTCACTTAATTACGATAAAGATGGATAAGTTTCAGATTTTGGTTGTTTCCAGAATCATCATCGTTACGATTGATAGAACAAATCTCTAAAAACGGAAAGAAGCAAAAAATTTCGATGAAAAATAAAAATCTTGAACTCAGGTTGAAGTATTTTTTGGATAGGAGCTTTTGAAAGTCTTTCAGAACTTGAAAATCCGTTGCTATCATACAATGGTACATAATTGCATACCTAGATGTAGGATATGAAACAGAACTCCCAACTGGATTTGCCAGCCCCCTGTTCATTGTCTAACTCACAAAATATAAAACAATTAGAAACTATGTGGATGAGAATCAATTAAGTTAGCTCCTAATAAACATTATAAGAACACTTACTGCTACCTGCACTGTAGTTTGCAGCCCACCCTGTGCACCCATTTGCATCATCAATCCAGGGATCGGGTAGGTGACATTTGGCCAACTTTGAGGCGGAACATTGGTACCATTGGGGACAGCAGGTTGAGTGTTGCTAAATTTTGCGTCCCCAGCAGCTGATTTAGCTGCAGCAGCCATGAGAAGTGATTGTTGCTGAGCTAGCATGGCAAGTTGCTGTTGATGCATAGCAAATGGAGAGACCATATTGGACTACACGTATTCAAATCGACATAAAAAATACAACTGTCAGTAGATGCCCAAAACACTCCTCTTTAATCAAGTAGTTTTTTAACATATTTAAATTTTGTACAACTAAATAGCTCAGTTCAGTTAAAACTAAAACTTACTCTTTCAACTGAAAATAACATGATGTAAAAATACATAATTCCATCTCATAGGTTAAAATGGAAAAGTAGCGAGAAAAGTAGCAAATTTTACTGAATTGTATAATATTAAGTCTTAAAAGCGATAAGGCAATATTTACCTTTTCAAAAAGACTCATTATATCATTTTTAACATCTTTCACAGGTTTATCTGGAACTAAAGAAGGTGAAACTAAGGTTGAATCTTTGAAAAGATCCTCAATTCCAGAAGTGGACTGGGGAATGGCTTCAGCTGGTTTTTTTGGCGCAGGTTTCTCTGCTGATGATGCTTCTTCAGCAGCTGTAAAATTGAGCACACACCAAAAAATATCAGAAATATTTAAAGATGATTGGGCAAGGAAAAGTTATAAACATACACTGGAAACCAGCCCATGAACTATCATCGGTAGAAACTGCAGCTGAGCCATCATCAGAGGGGCCATCAAAGGATAGCATGTTAAAAAGGTCAGTAGCATAATCAACTTTTGGAGGAGAGACAGCTGGGGCATCATTTGTAGTCTGTTTCGTTGCTTCAGCTTGCTGTACAACTGGTTCTGGTTTCGGCTCTTGGCATGGTTTGGGGGCTGGAGCAACCTGTACAAATATAGAAAACAAATGCATTAGAAATTCTTGCCACATTTTGCTGAAGCTTTAGTTTTTTTTTTTTTTTTTTTTTTTTTTTTTTGAATTCTAAAAGCAAGGAACGAAACTTTTCATTTTTCACTAAAGCTTAAAAGATATAAAAACACCACAAAGAAGAGAAAAACCAGAAATAATAATAAAGCACGTAAAAAGTTACAACGGAAAAATAAAAGCATTATCGTTGAGACATAAATCTTGAATAGATCATTGATCACTAAACCCTGAATAGAGCTCAGGCAATGCCACCATAACTTACCCTCAGAGTTGATCCATAAAAGATCTGATTTTTGGTGTGCTTCTGTTTGTACGAAGACGGGGATGTAAACATGCCCCCAGTTTGGTCCTCAGACCAAAACCAAAATGACTCATTTGTGAAGGAGAATGCATGATGAACGTCATTTTTAAATGTGCGTTATTAAATACATTATTGACGGCCTAGCAAATAGTAGCATACATATTCCCTCTAATTTTGAATGTATAAACTGTTGAAATAAGCACAACTAAACATTTATAAGTTCATTTAGTAGTTCAGAAGTAATATTATGAAATGAACTTCTAGGTACAAACTAATTTACATTTCACAGTTTCCACATTTATCTTTCCTCTTCCCCAACATATCCTAATTCAAAAGTAATTTTTGCTTGACGAAATTCGTTAAAAAATTCATAATAGAAACATCCAGTTGTTAAGTAGGGAAGTTAATAAACAGGGAAGAAAAGCCAGCATACTTGTTCAGGTCCTCTGGGAGGAACAGGAAGACTAACTCTCGCGGCAGGTATACTCTCTTTCACACTATGTGTTTGAAGTCTCTTCCTTTCCTCGAACAAATTTTCAGAATGGCCTGAATACCCTGATCCACTTCTTTCCGCAGGCCTCTGCCCGTGCAAAGAAGGCCTTTCCTCCTGTACTCGAGAAGGTGATCTTGGTTTGCCATCCTTAGAAACCCATCTCTTGTCTTCATACCTGTAAAATTTGCATAACGCAAAGTACTTTTGAACCTCAAGATACTGATACACATTACAGATGCAGCTATATTTGTATTGTAAGAAAATGTTAATAGGTTAATCTAGCTTTTAAATCCAAACATACTTTGCACGAATAAAGTTCTCAATCCCAACTCTGTCATAATTTGGTGGTAGCTCTGCCTCCCAATAACTGTTTGCCTTCTCATTCCCCATTGCTACACAAAACACAATCTTGGTAAGAAAAGAAATCAATATTGGCTGAAAAAAAAACAAATAAACTATAGGTCGAAGAGCATACATTGTATAAATGTAACCTGCTCTGGAAGCCAAGTATCCAAGGTAGCAGACCGTACCTGCAAACAAGAGCCATCAAACCATACTCATAATTGTCAGCATGCAAGAGATGTAAAAGGAATAATGCCTAGAAGTTGAAAGATAGATCACTAGAAGCTGAAAGTATTTGAAACATATATTGATGGCTAGCCAAATAGAATTACTCAATGTGAAGTTATTCAAAGGATAAAAACCAACAATTGAATCAATTACCAGGGTCCTAGAGACACATAAAGAATAAGTGCCATCGAGATAAAAGATGAATAGCCAATAGGTACATTTAAAATATAATCATTAAAAATCACGACCCAAAAGGCAAGCAGTTATGGTCAAGAAGAAGAAATTATTAAGAAGCTAGAAACAAACATATATTCGTTAAACTCAATAATACATCCCATATGCAAATCAAATGTCGACAGTATTTACAAGGGAGCCAAGAGTCATTTTTCCTCAGCCCCATAAAGCAAAACATTACCTTCGATATGTGAACACCAAGGCTTCTGTGGATTCCAGAACATTGCATACATATAAAAATGCCTAAATTAACACTAGCCCATCGTGGTCCCCTGAAAAACAGAAATCAACTGTCAAGCATTTATTCAACCAATAAATAGCATTGGGCTATTTATCGTGTAAACTAAGACTTGTTTCAGTAAAACAACAGTGAGAATGATAAAGAATTGAGAAAACATACTTAGCTTTGCAATCAGCACACTCCCTATTCTCTGGCAACTTAAGAAGCCCTTCTAATATCTGCACATAAAAAGAGTATAAAAGGTAAGAATTTCATCAAAGAACCAGATTGTTAATCAGTGTAAGTAAAGGAGAAACCATAACAAAAAATGTGTGTTGGACAGAAAATTTTGAAGTCCATAACTTGAAAAATCTTTCTTCCCATGTATACTAATCTACATAGTTACCAAGCACAAGTACAGCTAAAAATGCTGATGTTAAAATATCTTTGACTCTGTATCCGATTAGCAACTATGAAACAGAGAAAATATTGGCAGTTGAGGAACCACAAGAAAAAAAAAATCCTCATCCACATTTCCAGAAAAGCAAAGCATATGCTGATAAAAACTAAGAAGATAAGCATGCAAGCAGCTCAGTATAGAATAACTCTCTTTTCCAAGAAGAAAAAAACAACTCTTTGGAGGTAAAGGGAAGTACTCGTCTCCTAACTCAGGCATATAGACTATCAACTTGTTGCTACAGGTCATAGAAAAAAGGGAAGGGTACTTCTCAGCTTTTTACATATTGTACCGTCATGAAATTATTCGAGAACAAAGAACTGATGACATTATAACTTTCCATATTTTGTTCCATGACATGGTTATGAAGTAAAGGTATGATGCAATGAGACTCGAAGTAAGTTTTATAAAACGATTGTGAATGAATTTTATAAAATACGTCGGTCTCTGATATCTTGTACCACTAAATCCCCAAACAACTGGGATTCGGTAAAATACAAATCCTTGATTCCGAGGACAGTAATTGAATTAAAAGATTTTCGTCATTTGTAAGACATATTTAAATGGCGAGTTCAATTCCTTCCTTCCACACGGACCCCTCACTAAACTAATTATTATTTCTACGGTACGAAAGTAACATTTTGCTGATTTAAAAAAAAGGTTCTTGTCTGCAACTACAACTCTCGAATTATAACCGGGACAATAACGATCGAAGAAATTTGATATGGACACGATGAATCAAAATCACAAAATGACGATACTCAAAACTCATAAGCAGTCGCTGTAATGACCTGAATCAGATGCATCGAGAATCAACATACTGAAATCCACCAGAGAAAATTCAATCACATCACCAAAAAGACAGCAAGAAAACAAAACCAAAACAACGAATAGGTAATCTAAACGTCGGATAAAATGCAATTGATTTAAACACGGAGATCAAACGAACCACAACTCAAATCCATAACCATTTCGTTCGATCACATACAAAAGAATCCAAATCTATCCCTAATAACATCGAATTCAAACGCAATAACAAAAAAAAAAACGCAAACAACAGAACACATCTCGGTTGAACTGATTAACAACCAGTTAACCAAACGAAGAGCGAGCATCAGTGAGACGAGAAAATTAAACTTGAAATTCAATAGTGAAAGATTCATGATCCGAAGGAGACATGAGAAGATGGAAAAGGAAAAGGGAGAAGGTACCTTTCTGTGGCGGGCGTTAAGCTCCTTGGTGACGTTGGCCTTCTCATTCATGGTGGGAACGGGGAGAGGGCGGAAGAGAGAGGAGGAAGAGGAGGAGGAGGAGGAAGAAGAAGAAGCCGGACACGGAGGTCAGAACGGTCTTTCAACACGGTTTTCTCTCTCCTCTCTTTCTCTTTCTCGTTCTCTCTCTAGAATGCCCCTTTTCTTTGTGCGTTTAGTTTCTCTCTCTAGCCCTTCGTCTCGTCTTCTGATTATTATTTTGAGACCCGAAAGGAAAGACGGAGGAGGGAAAATAAAGTGGATACCCCCAAAACCGCTTCTTCTTGACCTTTTTTTTTCTTTTCTTTTTTTTATTTATTTTTATTTCTCTTTATTTACTTATTTTTAAATATATATATATATATTTTTTTAAAGAATTTTAAAAAATTAGTAAGTTCATTCAGCATAATTTACTCATTTAAACTAAGATTAGCATGCAATGTTTATGTCATATTGACTTTTAACAAACTATTTTCTAATAGTTGTTGGAGGGTAAAGAAAATCTAAAATAACAGATACATGCATACGTGGGAGATTTATTTTTTAAATTAAAATTTTCAAATCATTACTTTTATTTGACCTAAATTAAAAAAATTATATGATTAATTTAGTTCAACTCAAATGTATTTTGCTTATCAATTAGTTTAATGCTTAAGGTATACGTTGTATGGTTAAGAAATCTCACTGATCTTTATGCGGTCAAATTTGTTTAATGGGAGAACTGTGAAAAGAACAAGATTGCAAGCTAATGTAGTACTTGTCACACGGGTTCTTGATGCTTAAGTTAGATCAAAGAATTAGTGTAGTAAAAGTATAGATAATGTGATAAAGAATCGCTACAACAAAAGTAAGATTCAAATCACTCTCCAAGTAAGATTGATCATGTCAAGCTTGAATGACTCTAAGTATGCAATCTAAACTACGTAGAATTGTAAAGAAACTTAGTAATTTGCTAAAAGAAATGTAATAACACTTAACCCTAATGATAATGAATCACTGTAAGGGAAAGTAATATTCAAGTTACTTTGATGATCAAATATCTCAAGGTAAGAACATCATCCTTCTTTTGAATAAGGGCCGATGTGACCTTATCACTGGAGGGAATCGTGGGATCATGGTTGACATTCTTCATCCTTGCACTCATTCTTGAATGTAGTGTGCAAAACGTGCTAAATGTTGCTAAAATCTAGATAATAGAAATCTCACTTGACTTTTCCATGACATCAATGGTAAACTTGTTTGAATCTCCGACATAATCAATTCGAACATAACTTGATAGATAAAAAATGAATTCAATTGTTAACTTAACGAAGTAATTTTTTATTTTTTTTATTTTTTTTAATGAATATGTGAAATAATTATTTGGAGTTTGCTTTAATCTCAAGGTTCTTTTAGTTGAAGCATTTAGGTAATGATTATTCATACTGGGTTTTGAATAATCAATCTCTATTAATATTTAGGATTTATACCAAATTTTATATTTCAATTTTCAATTTTATTATTATATTTTTTTCTATTTAGTTCGTAAATTTTTAAAATTAATAATTTTTGTTTTTAAGATTTGAATTTAATTTCGAGTTCTTAAGATTTTAAAGGTGGCATCTTAAATCTCGAAATTAAATTTAATTCTTAATTAGTATTTTAAATTTGAAATTAGATTCTAAATGGTCAATAAATAAAGTTAACTTTGGTTAACCCAACCATGATAGTTAATATATATTTATTATATGCTAAATTAGTTCTGGGTTAATGGAAAAAATACATTTAAACTTTAAATATGATTTCAAAAAGTTTTCATTTCATTAATATCTTTAAATATTTTTAAAATTTTCATAAATATCTTGTATTTTTTTTTAAATATCATTTTTAGTGTCATATTTCAAAAAGACTTATAAACTTTCAAAAGTAATATTAAAAAGTTTGAAAATAATCTATGAGATGTCGATAAATAGCTTTCGTCCAACAGTAAAATATTTTTTAAACTTTTATTTATAAAAGTAAAAAGTGTTAATGCTACTCTAAAAATTTGATCTTTATTTTTTAAATATATATTAATGCTAAATGTATTTTTAATTTTTTTTTAAAAATTAAAGGTATTAATAAAAAAATTTAAAAGTTAAAGGCTATTTTAAAAATAAAATATTAATCATTTTTATCAAAAACTAATAATAAAGGGTTTTTTTTTAAAACACAAAGTATTATTGAAACTTTTAAAAGTTTATGGATATTTTTAGATAAAGTATAAAGTTTATGAGTATTTTTATTAATCCATCGATATATATATTTTAAATGGGTTATATATATATATATATATACTCTTTATATTAAAAAATAAATTAGAAATTAATTTCAAATTTGAGGAACCAATTAAAAATCCGTAGTCACTTTTTAAACCTCAAATATTAAATAAAAATTAATTTTAAAAAAATAGTTTTTGAAAACTTTGAAATAAAATAGAAGTTAAATTCAAATTTCAAAATCTAAAATTACATATAATATATATTTGAACTATTTTCACCGATATCTAAACAATATATTTTTTAACCCTATTTTAAATATTGAGTATTACGTAAAAAAAGTTGACCTAAATAAAGTAATTCCAAAATCAACAATTTCCAGCAAGGAAAAAGAATAAGTGAGAAGAATAGTGATATGATGACGTAAGTTCCACTAGGTGACAAAGTGGGATACAACGTGACGTCTACGTGGCATATAGCCATAGATCTTACCTCAAATATTCTCCCTAAATATGATTATATTATATACTTTTTATTTAGTAACAAAAATATGTTTATTAGCTTGAGTTTATATAATACGTATTTGAATTATATACAAAGAAATAATTATTACATATAAATTTGAGCTTGTATGATGTGTATGTATGTATTCATTTTGTTTATAAAAAAAATATTTAATCTTTTCCTTATCAAAATACAACATTATTTAAAAATAGAAGGAAACAAAATATTATATTTTAACTAATTTCACGAGATAATTGCATATTAAGTCATCCAAAAAAATCTGTTTATTGTTGTTTTAAATATAGGCTAAACTAATAATTAAAAAAAATACAAAATTATACAAAATAAAATTATTTTTTATTATTATCGTTTTACAAAATAAAATATTTATTAAAAATACAAAGTTAAATTTTAACGCTTCAAATCATGGTCTAAAATCAAATGAATTTTGAATAGAATTATATTTTAACAGAAGAAAAATAAAGAAATTATCCTATTTTATTATTGTTAATGTGGTTAAATCAGTATTGATAATTAATACAAATTGAATACTTGTGATATATAATAAAAAAAATAATGAATTTATAATTAATAGAAGTGTAACTAAATATTTATTTGTTATTTAAAATACTTAAAAAATAATAGTATTTTTATTCTAAATAAAAAATTTCCTAAACGGTCGTAAATATTTCTAGTTAGCATTACAAAATTATGATTATTTTATTAATTTGACCGTACTATAATCGTAACGACTTTACGTATTTAAACATATATGGTAAAATATTGATAAAAAAATTAATTTGCTCGTTTGTCTTCCACAAATTGCCATATACTTATTTTGTTGATCTTGATTATTTCGATCTGAAATACTTAAACCCTAATTTGGATTTTTTTACCGTTTAGTGATAACTCGTTAATAAGATCAACAATATGAAAGCGCATGAATTTGAATTATTTATCTTTTTGCTTGAGAATCATTCATATTATTTTATTTTATTTTTTTGACATTTTCGTTCGTTAAATGATTTGCATGACGAACCCTTTTTCTTGAATAACGAATACATTTATGTGACTGTTCAAATTTTTTGTGTCAACATTATTGCAACTTATCAATTAAGGACATATTTACATCTACTTATTTTCCCGTTTATTAGTAGTTATATACGAGGCGAGGCGGAGACAAGGAACATTTCTCTATTCCCGTCCCTACCTTTTGCTTTGTTTCATATTTCCACAAAATTCTCTATTTATTTTTGTAGAAATCGGGTGAGATTCTCTGTTGAAAATCTATGAGAATCGGGTTCCTACATAGCATTTTTTTTTTCTATTAGAAAATATAAAATATCTTAAGAAAAAATATAATATAATGTTAAAGATAATTTTTAAAAATTTCAATTTCAATAATATAATATAGTATTCAACACTTTTATGTATGGATCGGATTAGGGCAGGGATGTAAAATTAGCTCACGAATTAAAATCTCTCTCCGCTCGATTACCATCTTTTATTTAAACGGAGATTTTTTCTTTCAAAACCGGACCGAATGAATTAAATGGATATATGAATGTGATTCGAGATACAAACACTAAATCTCTAATATCTTCCCCACATATTTTTCACAACAAAATCTCATATATATATAAATAAAGCAAATGAAATGAAATCATATGATCTTTCAAAGGGTTTTTTGTTATGGGAAAACCAATCGTTTTTCTTAGGGGAAAACGATTTGCAAAACCCAAAAAGAACAGCATTTAAATTCTTCCTCCACCATTAAAGAAACAGCAACATTAAACCAGAGCAAAGAAGAAGAAGAAGAAGAAGAATTAGGGTTGAAATGAGAGAAAAAGGTAAATGGGGATTGCTTGAAGAAGAAGAAGTGAAGAAAATGGGAGGGTTCGTTAAAGGATTGGATTTCATAGAGGTCCATTGCGGCTGCACCAGCAAGAAATATGGCGATTCCCCTGGTAAGCTCAGGGTTTCCGCCGCCGGCCACTTCCTCATCTTCTGTTTCTGCTCCGACGCCTGCAATGCCGGTATCGTCTAACAACTTAGTCCGTATTACTTTGAATTCTGTCGAACATTTAATTATTTAAAGGCATTGTTCTGTTCTTGTTGAATGCTATTAGGGAAGCTGACACCAGAGGAATTTGAGAAGCATTCACAGAGAGAAGGGATTAAGAAATGGAAGAGCAACATTTGGGTATCACTAGAAGGAGTTAAGGTTCCTTTGTGGAGAACTTGTTTGCTTAAATACTATAAGCATTCTGAAAATGAGGCTAATTGGACTTCTCGTGCTCTCCGGCGACGTAACTTCCACCGTGACGAGTTCATCCGCTGCTCCGACTGCCGTAAGGAGCGGCGGTTTCGTCTCCGAACCAGAGACCAATGCCGGATCTACCATGATGCAATGGCTGATCAGAGATGGAAATGTGGTGATCGCCCATATGACTTGTAAGTTGCCTTGCCTCACAAGTCTTATTGTCAATCTGCTGCATTTCTTAATGGCTGTGTTTCAGAATAACATGTGATGACGACGAGGAGCGGGAGAGCCGAAAGAGTTGTCGGGGCTGTCAACGATCGTCCAAGTGTCGGGGCTGCACGTCCTGTGTGTGTTTCGGATGTCTTCGGTGCCGCTTCTTGGACTGTCATTGCCGTGCCTGCATTGATTTTGTGCAGAATACACCTCCTTGAGCTTGCACTGTATATCAAACTTTATGATTCTCTGATTGGATTGTGAAGTGAATTGATGCAGTTTCTATGACTTCCACAAATAAAAAGGACTGTTCTATCGTTCTATATTTTCGTTCTTGTACTTTCAAATAATCTCTTTAACCATTGAGAGCTAACCCCGGTTAATTTAAAAATGAAAGGAGACCAAATTACAAAAACTAAAACTGTTCATGGCTCGTCCCACCTATTTAGTAGAGGCTCGACTCATTCCTAGCTAGTTCCAAGCGACTAAAAGTTTTGAATTAAGTTTTCAACCTCAGAAGTTTAAATCCAATCCAAACGTCTCTAGTCCTAACCACCTTCGCTATTATACATTAATAATTGGGATCCCGAACCAACCCAAGAAAGGGTTTTCTAGGTTCTGATTTTCCAGGAAAAAAATGGAGTGTATATTACAGATACAAAATGTGTAGTAAAAGTATATTGCAACTCCTGTTTCCTACTCGACACCAAATTGATTTCTTTCTTACAGTGATTGATCTACTCAAAAGGTTTTCACATGATCAGCTGATGATGTTGTTAATTACACTTTACTACCCACCAAGTCAGTTTGCTTCAGATTCGGCTACTAACTCCTTGCAATGTTAAAAAAATGGAACTTTTCCAAATCCTGAAATAATGAAATAACCAAGTCATCATCTCTTGGGCTATAAATTCAATGTGTCATCTGGGATTTGACCGGCATGGACATTCCATGTACTTCCATTTCCAAAAGAGGGTTGGCTCTTAAATCCACAGCATCAGAAGATTATCTATTAGGTTTGGTTGTGGTTGTAGATGTGGTTGGGGCTGGGGTTGCAGTTGAAGTTGAGTTGGGGCTGAGGTGGAGGCGGAGGCGGAGGCTGAAGCTGGGTTTGCTGTTGCAGTTGCAGTTGGGGCAGGGGCTGCGGTTGCGGTTGCAGCTGCAGTTGGTGCAGGGGCTGGGGTTGCTGTTGTAGCTGCAGTTGGGGCGGGGGCTGCGGTTGCTGTTGCAGCCACAGTTGGGGCAGGGGCTGGGGTTGCTGTTGCAGCTGCAGTTGGGGCGGGGGCTGCAGTTGCTGTTGCAGCCACAGTTGGGGCAGGGGCTGGGGTTGCTGTTGCAGCAGCAGCTGGGGCAGGGGCTGCGGTGGCTGTTGCAGCTGCAGCTGGGGCAGGGGCTGCGGTGGCTGTTGCAGCTGCAGCTGGGGCGGGGGATGAGGTTGCTGTTGCAGCTGCAGTAGAGGCTGGGGTTGAAGTAGCAGTTGCAGTTGGGGCTGAAGCTGGGGCTGCAGTTGTATTTGCAGTTGGGGTTGAGGTTGGGGCTGGGGTTGGGGTTGGGGCTGTAGTAGTGGTTGGGGTTGCAGTTGTCCAGCAAACAATCGATTCCTGCCCCGGCCTCTTCGAGCACCAGCCACGCTAGCAATCAACGAGTGACCAATACTAAACAAGGCACTAGGTCCCATCAGCTTCAAGCCAAAATCTTTCACTAGATATGGCAGTCTACTTTCATCCTCTCCAATCGTGAGTAGCAGCTCATGTGCCTGTTTGCCGGACACAATTGTATAAAGCAACAGCGGTTGGAGTGAGGGATCTTCACAATCGTCAGCCAATTCTTCCTCATTAGAACTTTCTCCCTTGCCCCTGAATGTGATTCTCATGACCCCCATTGATTTTTCATCATCTACCAGCGAATCGAAAACAAAGGACAGATTTCCAAATTCCATGTCAGGTTGCCTGAAAAGATCCGCCAGAATATCAAGTCTAAGATTCCTCGGCATGTACTTCTTTGAATTGTTTGATCGTCCCCTGGTTGCTTGGAAAATACTTGAAGCTTCTCTTAGGCCACTCAAGAAGGCACCATGCATCGTGGCTGGATATTGTTTAGTCGTGGCCTCACCAGCGAAGAACAACCTGTTCCACACACTCTCTGCAAGAATATCGTAATCGCCGCCGGTGGACCCAACTCGAACATGAGAATACGAACCATAAGAAAATGGATCACTGCCCCATCTTGTGCATATCGACTGTATTGGATCAGGCACATCAATCCCCTTGGGGCTGAATATACCTGTACGTAGAGATAACAAAGTTAAACGAGAAGTCTACTAAACACTCATACGCTAATTCACGACCAAAACCAGAGTGAGATCATACCTCTAAGAATTCCGAGAACCCGGTGAAGCAATGTCGTTGGATCTGTGCGTTCAAACGCTTCAGCAGCTTCTCCAGCAACTAGAGCTATAAGAACTGCACCACCAGAAACAGTATGGTACCCATAAAACAAAAAGAACTCCCCCCGCTGATGGCAATGCTCTCTAAGACATCCAAATGTATCTAAGTCTTCCCCCCAGAAAACATGAGGAAACACCATAGCAACTTTATTCAATAATCCAAAACCCAGTCTATCAATTGCTGCCAGCTTCCTTTTAGGCAACTCTGGTTCAAATCTAATATGCTTTCGCTTCAGAACCCCAAGTGGAACTGTGCACAGAACCATATCAGCTTGAAACACTTGATCTCCAGCTATTACCTCTACTCCTTCACTTCCATATTTAATAGTATCAACAATCTGCCCATAAAATATGGGTACTCCTTCACATAATGCTTTTATCAATCTCCAATTACCTCCTGCTAGGAAGCAATGGTCTCCACCCATCTCATACGGATCATCTTGATCCCAATGCGCTGCAGACAAATTCGAAACACATCCTGCATTTGCATATTCCAAGTTCGCTACATGCCAGTCAAGAAGTAGTCTTTCATCCTCACTCCTAGCCACAGCATACAATTGCCTAAGCTTTTCAAGAACCGTTCCAAGAGAAATGTTATTAGCCAATCCTCCCATAATCTTTCTCAGTTCAGTCACTTTGTCTAGTAATTTATTAAAAATGAACTCAACCTTAGCATCAATATCTTTCCCAATCAGTGTCCCATCAGGTTTATACAAAGGACAATTATCTCTGACCTTATGAAGTGGAATGGAAAGTTGTCTAGCTAGAACTCCAAGAGGATTAGCATGGATACCAGTAATGACACTGCCACCAAGATCAACGGCAGCAAATTTGCCCTCCTGCCCCATCTTTTGAGTAAAAACTCTCCCACCAGGACGATTCCTACCTTCTAAAACAATAACCTTAAAACCAAATGATAAGAGCTGCCGAGCTGCAGCTAACCCGGCAAGCCCTGCACCAATAATAATCACAGATCCTTCAGATCCTTCCTCGAACACTTGAGTTGTGAAAGTTGGTGACACCCCAAAGTTTATATATCCATTATACAAAAGAAAATCATATGCTGCACTAATCAAATGTTCATACTCATGGCTCACAGTTTCTTTAATCTGTCCTTTGGAAAGCCACATTCGCACATTACCCCGCCATCTCGCAAGGATATGATTTCTAACAACAATGTAATCATTCTGCTCTTTCCCACCCAAATTCTTCACCACCCTAGCTTTAATTTCCTCCTCAAGCAAAGCATCAATGGGAAATCCAACAGATAGTGCTATCATAGCCTCAATTTCAGTCTCTTTCTCTAGATCCTTAGCCGTTTTGCTCTTCTTCTTGGAAACACCGCCTAAATGCTTCTCTATAACCTCATCCATTAAATCTTCATCATAATTTCGCGCAGTAGCTTTCTTTCGCGATGAACGCTTCAAAACTAAACCAGGCTCCCTATCCATCATTTTCTACAACACGTTCCTAAAAAAAACAGTCTGCCTAAACATTTAACCTTCAGAAACCCATATAGAAATGAAAACCCATCTCGCTCACTACTCACATACTTAGCCAAATTTTAACCAATCAGTATATAAACATCCAGAAAGTTCATGAGAGGCCTCAGAATCTCAAAAATAAAACTACCGCCTCCGCTCGAGTATTTCAACATTCAAGGAAACAACAAAATTAAACAAAAAATCCACTTCCGCCGGTAGAATTTTCTCAAAATACTGCCCGTAATCAACTAGAACCTTTAAGATAAATGAACGAAAATCCTAGCCCCTGAAGTAAACGATGAAATTAGAAAATAATAGAAGCAAGAAAACGTATCTTGATATAGTTGAGTAAACGGGATAGTGGAAATTCGCCAATCTCAAGGCCAATTCTGAAATGAAATCGACGAATACAAGTTGGGCAAGTCAGCTGCATGGGTTTAAGGTCAAGAATTAACGGAGAAGAAAGGAGAAATTAGGGTTTTTACGAGAAACGAATTATTTTGATTGCAGCAAAATTGAGAAACAGAAATCACTGTAGCAGACGGTTCCAATATTCGCATTTTGAAATTTGACCATTTATCTATTTATTTATTTATATCTTTTTTTCTTCTAAATTAGGTTTTATTTATTTCTTAATTAAATGATAATTACATATAACCACTTCAACTATCTTACGCATTAAATTTTTTTTAGTCTCTTTAATTTTAATAAATGTTTGGATTAAATTTAAAAAATCCATATAAAATTTAAAATTAAGAGAAATATTTATATTTTTTTTTTAACTTTAGACCTAAGAAAAATGAACGGATAAAAGGATTAGTTTAGAATTTTTGTTGATTATGCCAGCAAAGTTTGAGAACATAGTTTTTTTTTGTCGGTCGGCCTTAACCACGTATAACATTGTGCAATAATGACTACTAATCTTTCTTGTGATAATATTTATGTTGCAACGTGTCAATTGCCTAATAGAGCTCTACCGTTTTTTTTTTTTTTTTTGTCGTTTTTTTTGGATTCCTTCCGCCCAATTAAGAGGTCGTGAATCTAATAAGTAACGACGACAAATCTCTTTATATCTCCATAATGATATATGGTATTATCCACGTAATTTTACTTTTATACTTTACTAAAAAATTCTCGTTTCACGAAAAATTGATTGTTTCTTATCACGACATTTTTTTTTTGTAGCAGAAGTATTTACGGGGAAATACATTGGCCTAGTAGAACAATTAGAGAGTTTAAATTAATTATTTATGAAGAATTGGATGGTCTTCCCAAACCAGCCTTTTATTTGGTAGGTAAATCTGTATCATTATGATCCTTGTTGTTTCCAACGAATACAATACGGTCCCTTAAGATGACCATTTCAAAACTAAGTTGAGAGCCAAACTTTAACGGCATTGAAGAAGAAGAGTTTACCTTTAATGTTCTTTTTTTTTTAGGCTTTATCGGTAAATAGGGGAAACTAAGTCGACCTGAGGAAGGCTACGAGATGATAGAGTATAACGTGGACTTTTCTAACTTTGATTTGCAAATCGAACAAAATAGACGAAAAAGAAAGATCAAGTCCCGAGACATTCATTTCATTTTTCCACAACTCCAAAAGCTTGACTTGTTGCTCTCTTACACATTTATGGGTCTCGAACCATTGTTGTATGGTTCAATCTCGACACTTGGTAAGACATAATTTGAAGAACATGTGAAATAGAACATGATTACAGAGTGGAATACGAGGAGAGTGAGGATGCAAGAAGAAGATTAGAAGCAAAACAAAAGCTCAGTCAGGCAGGAATCCATGGCGATTTTAATGTCCAAGGAATGAACCATGTGGAGTTGGTCGGCGTTTAGCTTTGTTGCTGAAGTGTTGTCTACTCAATTTCCTCATTATTATCAAAAGTCCAACCCTTCAAATCCTAGAGGTGATTTGATTTAGTTCTAAGTTTCATGGATTAAAAAAAGAGTTAAACTACAAGTTGAATTTCGTTTGAAATTCCTAGAAAACTTCAAATTGTATAGCCTTGAGAAGAAAAGCAATCAGTAAATGGTTCGTGAGAATTGTACTCGTAAATGTTAGCATGCAGCTTGAAAGACGGATTTCAAAATCATTTGGGGTCAAGATTTTCAGCTCGAAAATATGCTCAAGTCGAGTCTATATTTGATAAACACATTTGCTAGGGAGAGGTTTTCACACCCTTAGAAAGAATGCTTCGTTATCCTCCCCAATCGATGTGGGGTTTCAAAATTCACACCCGAAGCATTCTTTATAAGGGTGTGGAAACATCTCCCTAGCATTTTAAAAACTGAGGGAAGCCCAAAAGGAAAAACTCAAATAGGACAATATCTGCTAGCGGTGGGCTTGGATTGTTACAAATGGTATCAGAGCCACACTGGGCAATGTGCCAGCAAGGAGGTTGAGCCCCGAAGTGGGGTGGATTGTGAGATCCCACATCGATTGGGGAGGAGAAAGAAACATTCTTTATAAGGGTGCGGAAACATCTCCCTGGCATACGCATTTAAATTTTTTACATCTCACGTCATGTTCTCTTACAAATACTTGAACGTTTCTAAACCATTTCCGAGCCTTTCTAAGACGTTCACTCACATTTCTTTAACCTAAAATTACAACTTTCAAAGCGTTGACCAATTTAGAGCAAAAATATCAAAATCTAATGAAACTCAAGACTTAAACCAGAAGCTGAGTAAAAATGGAACTATTCATTTGCTTCAAAAGTACTTAGTTGTATAGAAAAATACCACTTTCTCATTCAATGGCTTCTATAAAAGAAAGGAGCAAAACCTGTGCTTGACCATATCAAGTCTTTGGCTGCCATTGAAGAAGCTCATAAGATCATGGGGAGATTTAGCAGAAATGAAATCTCCATCATTTTTCTCGTGTTCGTGTCTGGTTTGTTGCAGATCCATGGCGCTGATAAGCTTACTTGTTACAGGAGCGAAAGCCCGTGTCGTTTCAAACAAATGCCTTGTCCAGCAGAGTGTCCATTAAAATCGCCATCGAACAACACCGACAAAGTTTGTTACGTTAACTGTGAATCGCCTGTATGCAAAGCGGAGTGCAAAAGTAAGGCTTGATAACACTGATTTCAACGATGAATATCGAGATATGAAGTTTCTTAACGAGTAACTTGTTTTTGTGCCATTATGACAGGTTCGAAACCAAACTGTAACGGTCCTGGCTCGGCGTGCTTGGACCCCAGATTCATTGGTGCTGATGGTATTGTGTTCTACTTCCATGGAAAAAGCAACGAACACTTCAGTTTGGTATCGGATCGTGATCTGCAAATCAATGCACGGTTCATTGGATTAAGGCCAGCAGGCAGATCTCGAGACTTCACGTGGATTCAAGCTCTTGGTATCCTCTTCAACTCTCACTCGTTCTCACTTGAGGCCGAACGAGCAGCAATTTGGGACGACAAAGTCGATCACTTGAAATTCACTTACGACGGAGAAGAAGTAGTCATCCCAGCGGGTCGTCTCTCTGAATGGAAGTCCTCGCAAAGCGATCTTATAGTTCAAAGAACATCAACCAGCAACAGTGTCTTGGTTACTCTCCCTGAGATTGCAGAGATATCAGTTAACGTTGTACCCATTACTAAAGAAGACGACAGAATCCATAAATATCAGATACCGAAAGACGACTGTTTCGCTCACTTGGAAGTTCAGTTCAGATTCCACGGCCTATCCTCGAAGGTTGAAGGAGTACTTGGAAGGACTTACCAGCCTGACTTCAAGAACCCAGCTAAGCCCGGAGTTGCAATGCCTGTCGTAGGAGGTGACAAGGAGTACAGGACCTCGTCGCTTCTCTCAGCCGATTGCAATGCTTGTTTGTTTTCCCCTGATGGACCGTCTAACAAAGAGGACCTGAAGATAAAGCAATACAGCTTCATAGACTGCTCTGGAGGAAGCACGAGCGGAAACGGAATAGTTTGCAGAAAATAAGTCATCATAACCCGAACCAACCCATACTCGACATTGAATAACGAAGCTTTTGCTTCATATTGGCTAGTTGTCGTCTGCCGTGTGAATGTGTCTCTACTTTTGGGTGACTCCTGTAGTGTCTTTCTATTCATCTTTGTCAAGAAAGTGTTCTGTACAAGTTCTAATTCAAATTGTTCCCATTTCAGTTCCAAAGAAATAAAACTCGAAGTATTCTCTTGAACTTGATTATGAGAACACCTTTTGAACAAGAACGCTCTCTAATAGGCTCTTCTGCAGTGTGATTGTTATGATCACACAACAACGCACACACTCGATCAAGATGAATACAAAGAACAGTAGAGAGAAAATTCAAGGAGGATATATTAGCTAAAGATTTATAACAACGCACACACTCGATCTAGATGAATACAAAGAACCCTCTCCAATAGGCTCTTTTGGAGGGGTTGTTAGGATCACACAACAACGCACACACTCGATCTAGATGAACACAAAGAACAGTAGAGAGAAAATTCAAGGAGGACATATTAGCTAAAAGTTTATAACAACGCACGCACTCGATCTAGATGAATACAAAGAACGCTCTCCAATAGGCTCTTTTGGAAGAAGTTGTTAGGATCACACAACAACGCACACACTCGATCTAGATGAACACAAAGAACAGTAAAGAGAAAATTCAAGGAGGATATATTAGCTAAAGATTTATAACAACGCACACACTCGATCTAGATGAATACAAAAAAACGCTCTCTAATAGGTTCTTTTGGAGGGGGTTGTTAGGATCACACAACAACGCTCACACTCGATCTAGATGAACACAAAGAACAGTAGAGAAAATTCAAGGAGGATATATTAGCTAAAGGGTTATAACAACGCACACACTCGATCTAGATGAATGCAAAGAACACTCTCCAATAGGCTCTTTCGGAGGGGGTTGTTAGGATCACACAACAACGCACACACTCGATCTAGATGAACACAAAGAACAGGAGAGAACAAGAAAGAGAAAATTCAAGGAGGATATATTGACTAAAAGTTTATATTAATGACTTCAGACATGTACAGTGAGAGAGAATACATTGAATGCAAAAAATTTCATCTTCAAAGCAGTATCTAAGGGGTATATATATGGTTCAGTTGACCATATATAGATTTACTAGATATAACCATCTATTATATATAGATTTACCATACATAGCTTCACTATGTATAACCGTTGACTAAGCTATAAATAAGCAACATGCTCCATAACCTAACAAGGGTTCCCTCTTTACCTTGCCTTCAGGTTGTATTTTCGGGTCGTTTGAATTATATACTCCTTTGTGTCTTACTAAGAAACAAAGAAATAAAACGTCTGGTTTCTCATGTAACAAGAGAATTATCTGCCCGTTTCAAGTCGATTTAACCGTAACTTCATTTTTCCTTGAAGAAGACATGGTATTGTCCTTGAAGGATATATCTAAGAGAAGGAAGAAGCAGAATAGAACAAAAACTTGTGCTTTATTCACTATACCTTTTATCAGAAACAAAACATTATAATGCTAACACAATCAATTGCCTGAGTAAATGTGTAAAAACAACTTGGGGCAGCCAATATCTAGCAGCCTGAATGTAAAAGTAAAGAGTAGACTGTTTACTGTACCAATTAATCTTGAAACGATCCGCGGACGCCGCAGAACCATATAGCAATCTGAATGAATTGAGAGAATGGAATTTAATCTAAGAGAATGAAATCATAGAACACTATGTCTCTTCATTTGTCCACTGTAAATATATTAGACTCGCTCGTTGCAAGGACGCCCCGTGCCTTTGCTGGTCATCCAGGATAAACTTCACTAGCTGGAGAATGTTTCTTTTTCTCATCTTCCGCGAGGATTTACGAGCTGGGAAAATACTGCACTTGTTGCAGCATCTTCAGCATCATCGTCAGTACCGGAGTTCCCTACATCGATCATGCTTACACTGTTATCAAATGGCTCGAGAGGGGTTAATTGGATAGTAGGAATGTGGTTTGTGCTGTTGTCTTCAGGTTCCATTAGAGCGGATGAGGTTTCCTCGAGCTGAAGAGCGTATTCCAGGTTCCACAGGACGTCTCCCATTGAAGGTCTGTCAACCCCATACTCAGCCAGGCACTTCTCAGCTGTTTCACCGAACTTCTTAAGCGATGCTGGGTTAACTTTACCAACCAGATTGGGGTCCATGATATGATCTAGCATGCCCTTCTTCTGCCAGGTCATTGCCCATTCGGCTATATTGACTTGTTCTCGGGGTAGAACAGGGTTAAGCGCTGGCCTCGTGCAGAGAACTTCCATTAGCACGACCCCAAATGAATATACATCTGACTTCTCAGTGAGCTGTTGTCGCCTGAAGTATTCAGGATCGAGGTAACCAAAACTACCCTTGACAGCAGTACTAACATGAGTCTGATCCAGAGATGGCCCAGTTTTTGAGAGACCAAAATCTGCAACTTTGGCAACGAAATTCTCGTCCAAGAGAATGTTTGTCGTTTTAACATCCCGGTGTATTATGCTTTGAGCTGCACCAGTGTGAAGATAATGAAGCCCTCTCGCAGCACCAATGCAGATATCAAGTCGTTGCTTCCATGACAATGGCGGTAGATTCGTTCCATACAAATGACTCCGTAAAGGTCCATTCGCCATATATTCATAGACAAGAATCATTTCTGATCTTTCATCACAATAGCCAATAAGAGACACCAGGTGACGATGTCGGAGCTTTGATAACATTTCTATTTCAGTTCGAAACTCGGCAAGACCTTGTTCCGATCTGGGGTTACCTCTTTTGACAGCAACTTTCAGACCATCTTCAAGTGTTCCCTTGTAAACCCGACCAAAACCACCAACTCCGAGGAGCAGGTTTTCATCAAACTTATTGGTAGCATCAAGGATTTCCTGAAATGTGAACAATCTGCCAAGGCTGGAGGAAGCCAAAGAAATGAAGCTTGCAGTTCCACTCTTTTGAGAAGTTGTTGATCCTTTTGTCATGGTTTGAGAGTTTCCATACAAGGGCAAAGGCAGCCATGGGTGTGCTGGTTGAGTCGTCTTTGATCTGCGAGCTACGAAGCAGCAATAACACAAGACGAGCAAAGCAAGGCCGACTACACCTCCCAAGACAGGACCAACAATGATTGCTATATTGTTCTTCTTCGAGGGTGCATTTGGGAAAAGACTTTCGACCGACGAAGTTCCATCCAAGCTCCCATCTTGATTGCTTAACTTCATAATCTCCAAGCCATTCATGGTTGCATTGGTGAGGTCTGCCATTGTATCTGGACCGACACTAACGGTCAAAGTAGCTGAATCTGCTGAGTTTGCAATGAAGTCTTTGTAATAAGGCACACCCAAGTCACCGGTTATCGTCGACAGATCAAAGCTTCCCAGAGCATTATCAGAATTGATGTAAAGATTGAATACCAGATTATTGAGAGCCTTGCTCATTATATCACAAAAATGCACTCGGACGAAGTACTGAAAATTTGGCTCAACAGAGAAAACCCAAGTCAAGTTGAAGTTCACATTCGGTACATTCGGGTCGCCCATGGCGTCGGCAGTAGCATAAACCCAATTCGGTGCAGTCTCCGGTGTAACACCAGGATGATATTTTATGCTCCCCGGGTTAGCAGAGATATTCACAGCAGAACTGTTGACATGGAGGTAATTCATATCATTCTCCCAAGTTCTTCCGAGTGTATCATTTTGCGAAGTGAGTAAAGGACCCCCAACGTTCAGTCGATAAACAGTTTCAAGAGCAAGTTTTGAGATGCCACTGAAAGGAGAAGATGGATTCAAAGCCAATGCTTGGTCAGGGAGAAGCTCATCAGGCACCGAGACAACTTCGATCGCATTAACAAACGAAACCGAACCATTAGACGGGATGAAAGTAAGTGTCAAGGAATCCGAAGTGACATTGATAGCATACTCCTTGAACATAAAAGAACCATTATAGTTCTTGAAAGAAAACTTGTTCAACAACACAAACTTATCAGTAACAACAGTTATCGATGAAGATGCCAAATTCCGCTCCGACTTTGGAATAGGATAAAAATATAACCGAACCCAATGCCGACCCTCTTGCTTGATTTCAAATTTATACGAAGCAATGCCAGTGAAAACCCGAGCTGATTGATAAAGTGGAGATGGAACAGTAGTAGCTTTTGAACTAACAACAACAGAGCTTCCACCATCAAGGGAGAGCAATGAATGCTGAGTATCAGGAACGAAAGTTCTACCTTGGAAAGTGATGTTTTGTGAAGAACCACACGCTATCAAATAGTTATCAACGGGAGTAAAGGAGGCATAAGATCCTATACACATGAACAAAGCGATATACAGAACCAGAGACATGGAAACAAGCTTAATTTTCACCATTTTCAACAAACCCAGATCCTAAAATCAAATAAACAACAAGCTCTTAATCTTCCCTAACTTGATGAACAAACCCCATAACCCCAAAACCCCAATAGCCTCAATTACGAACCACAGAACACAAATCCAAAGAAACCCAATATAGAATCAACAAAACAACAGAAAACCCACCTCCCTTTGGATCTATCTCACAATACCCATCTCACAAATCCGCAGATAAGAACAAGAATGTGAATAAGAAACAGAAAAGAATCTTAGCTGAGAAAGAACAAGAAGAAGAACAAATAATGTTGAGGGATTGGGGAATGAGAAACAGAGAGAAAAGAACCCGGAGGATGGAAGAAGAAGAAGAGATCCGAGTAATCCCGGCATGAAAGGTCCCTGGAGCAGAGTTTTTTTAGTGCAGCTACCACATTAAACTTTCCAGGCTGTTGTCGAGGCTGTCATGAATAGAGAAAAACGAGAGACCCCACAAAGAAGAAAAGGGGGTAATGAAATCAAACCTTCCTTCTTCAAACTCTTACTCTTTCACCACTTCAATTAAACCCTTTTTTTCTCCGTCAATCCTCTTCTGACTTCCACGCCATGAACAAACGCTGACCCAGACCCTCTGCTCCTGCCCTCACCCCTCTCTGCTCCAGCAACTGGACTTTACTGGACCTTTTTTTTTTTTAATTTAGTTTCATTTTTATAAAAATAAATTTTAATTTAATTTTAAAGTTAAATTACTTCTAATAAATTTTATTTTATTTTTAAATGAAATAAATAATTTAATATTATTGTTTTTTAAAGATGGAAATACAGGGACAAACGACCAACAAAGGCCCGCTTTACGCGGCTTCAGGATACGTAAACGACGTTAAATGGTCGTTAGTTTGTTTGTTCGTTCGGTGACGCCTGCTTTTATTGACGGTGCTATAATTAATATTTTTGGTTTTTTTTCTCTGATATTTATTTTGTTTTAATAAATTCTAAAATTATTGCATTTGTCTGTCCTTATGCTATACTATACAATTAATATTAATAAATATAGTATATAGTTTACAATACACGTTCCTTCTTATTACGTTATGTTTATATATATTAAATAAAATAAACTGCAACATAATATGCAATTTTTTTAGGTGAAAAATATAAATAATAAATACTAAAAAAAATTTCAAACATGTCAAATTTTTACGTGAAATAGTATCGAAATCACTTCAAAATGAGATGGAAGAATAAGAATATACGAATAAATAAATTTTATTCATTAGGTGGGGATGGACAATCCATTCTCGTACTACATTTCGATTTTTTTTTCTTTTTTAATAGGAGTAAGATTTTAAACTTTATCACCAGTAAAAAAAATTGATCTGTGAGTTGAAACCAATTAACTCGAATCTATTGTTAATTTTAAAATATATATTTTTGTTTACCAGGCATATATTTATTATTTTTATTATTTATTACTCAACCTCTCGTAAAGAATAATTTTAAATTATTTAGAAGATAAATTTTAAAAATATATATTGAAATTGAGTTTGAATTTTAATTAAATATTTAAAAAATAAGTAAATATATATTTTGCAAACTAACATTTTTCTTTTAATTTAAATAAACGACGTGAACAACCTGAAACTAACTCAACTATATTCAAAAAAATGTATAATTAGGTTAGGTTTATTATTTAATAAAAGTTGTTTGAGTTGAGTTTAAAAAATGTCTCAACTAAATTCAACCCGACCTACGAACACTTCTATTAATTATAATCTCTTCGCAACATTTGAATTTATTTCAAAGTCTGGAACTTTCTCTTATAATTTTTTTAATATTTTTTAAAAATTATGAATTTACTAATATAAATTAAAATTTAAGTATTAACTATAAAAAAAAATTAAAAAATATATATTTTAAAAGATTAAATTTGTAATTTGATAGATGAAAAAGTACAAATAAAAACCAATTAAATACGGTAGTGGACAGTTGGAGGATAGAAGGTGTGAGAATCAATAAGGAAAATCATTACGTAATAACATAATTAATTTATTAATTGGAAGCAACCTGACAGCCATTACATTTGGATTTACAACTGAATTTCAAAATTAAATAATTAAAAAAACAAAGAAAATTATATATATATATATATATATTGAACAAAAAAGGAAAATGAAAAGCTGGATTTATTTTTTTATAAATTTATAATGAGCGTATCGAAGCACATGGCCACGTACTCCAAAATCGCTACTCAATATTTTCCCCACTATTATTCAAATCTTATTTTTTTTTTTTTTAAATTAGATAATTATTAATTTTTTTAATTATATTTTAATTATATTTTCTTGATTGAGATTGAGATTCATCTTTCTTCGTAGTGTTTTAATAATATTTTTAATTATATTCATCTTTCTTCCAACAATATTATTGAAATATTATTTACTCTTAAACTATATATGGAGAACTCGATCTCCATCAATTCCTTCCAAGAAGTGTTCGCCCCATGAACATCTCTACCTACATCATTTATCTATATATTAGATAATTAACATTAAAATAACTAATTTTTTACACGTTCACATAGGCAAATAAATATGAGATTGAAACGTTTTTTTAAAGTTATTTTTAATTATTTTTAGGTTTGAAAATTTTAAATAATGAGCAAGCACAACTCTTTACGAGCAAGGACACACTCTAACATGAAAAGATATGTCATTTATCAAAAGATGAAAAATTTATACGAAGAGATGTGACATAAAATAGTCTAGATATGTGGGCTCCGTTTCAAATTTTCTACGACTATTTATATATTAAAATGTATTTTATTAAAATATAATTGATGTCGATATTTTTAACCTATAAAAATATAAAATTGTCTGGTTAATTAAGTTATTTTTTTATTTAAATTTGTATAGTTTGAATTAAAATGGCTTTCAAATTGAAAAAGAAAAAAATTAGGGGCAAAAAGTCTAGTGGAAAGGGAATATTGGAATCAGCTCATATGGACTGCCAATGTTTTCAACGGAAACGGCTAGTCGTCGCCGCATTCCGCCGTCAGTTCCGCCCAAAAACGCGCCTTAAATTATTTTTCAATTTATAAATATCACATATTTTATTGGTAATGATTTAGAGTTTGTTTGGTTTTTAAAATATAAATTCTACAAATTTATGAAAACAATATTTTCATATTTTATTATGTTAAAATATTTAATTAAAAATTTTAAACGGAGAAAAACATTAACAAAGATTTAAAAGGAAAAGATAAATGTAATTTCTTTTAAATTACATGATATTATAAAATAATAATTACAAAAAAAAAAAAGTGAAAATATTAAACATATTCATAAATTAATTAATGAGAGTTGTTAACAAATGACCAACTGTATTTAGGTGTGAATGTGATGTTTGAGTTAGCTGTTAATTCATGGGACATATAACTTTTTTGAAGCTTTGACTTTCTTTTTTATTTTATATATTTTTTAAAAAAATCTAATCTCTTTTTGTTATTGAAAATGACATTTTATGGCATCTTAATTACTTTAGACAAGGTGACATATTCCACACGAACATGTTTTTAATTTGACTCATCAAACTTCGAAATTAAGCTCTTTGACATGTCATCTTTTTTGGATTATTATAATTTATTTCAAACCGTTATGAAAATAGATGGTAAATGCGTAATCGAATTGATTGGGGTCATGTAGGAATAAAGTTTAGGTCTATCGATCTACCGTAAAGCCGATCGAATTATCTCGTTTCGTGTAGTCAAGTTATGTCAGGTGTAGCATGAGAATGATGACCATGGGAAAGTCTCCCTTCTTTGCAAGTGAGTCCTTCGCCTTTGCAATTCCTTATGTCTTTCTTTTACGTGGGGTTCCTTGATAAGTCGATTTGGTTACACATCTTGCTTTTCCTGTTATATCGGAAATGACTCCGTGTGTTGCTTGACGTAAAATAGATAGTGAGAGGAAATGGTTGAATAGCCGTTGAACATTATTCATGGTGTTAAACGTTGATTAGAGTATGTTGCATGCACATTCAAAATGTATAATACTCGTGAATTGATCGAGTTAAATAGCTAGAACATAAATGGGTGTATATTTCTCGAGAGTTGAAATAGTTTCGGATAGTTCTTCTTTAATCAATGTTTTTAACTCAAATAACAACTTCTACTATTTTTTTTTTGTTACTGGTTCGAAAATTTTGAAGAAATCTTTATCGTGAACTCAATTTTATTTAACTCTATTTCTTGATGATTCAATACTTTGAGTACTCTCCACTTTTATCCCTCGATCAGATAACGTGCAAATGTGTTAGGTTGAACCCGTCCCATCAAAGACATTATCAACTTTAAGAGAAGAATTTCTGCTTGGCTTGAGAGGAATGGCTTCCTAGAATAAAGACACATTAAAGGGCTCTATGTATAAATATATATATTTATTTATTTATTTATTTTAAATTGTGTGGTTGAGAAAAATAACCCGCGGCATTTTTTAAAAATAAAATCGTAAAAAGAAAATAGGAATTTGGTGCACCAGCAAGCATTGCTCGGCTGGCAACGATCCCAAAAAAGAAAAATACAGAGTCACGTGGGTGACGTCATCAACCCCCAATTTATTTCATAAATTAAATTAAATAAAAAAGCCTGCGTAATACGGCACCGTTTTAGAGGCAGCATTGTATTGGGATTCGTTTTCTTTTCACCTTTATAATTTTTTTTTTTCTCGGATTTTATTAAAATGTTCGGGCAAGCGGTAGCAGACTGGACCCGGATCATGGATCTGTCCGATATTTAAGCCCAGATGCTCCTTCAAAATGGGCCTATGGAGGCCCACTCCCAAGACAATATTTAAAGGTTTTATATTTACTATTTTTTTCTCTCTCTCTAAAATATTTGTCTTTATTTATTTTTATTTATTTTTCATTTATGGTTCTCTTAACATACACCTTCAAATTTATCTCTAAAATAAGATATTATTTATTTATAGGTATTCATATAAATAGATAATTTGAACAATGCCCAATTCAAATCATAAAGTTATGTCAGGTTAATTTTTTTTTATCTGAGTTGGTTAATTTTTTTAAAATATAAAAATTTGGTTCAATTTAAGGATTGACATTTTTTTATTTTTTTTATTTTTTTTGGTCCGATCAACCGAAAATATGGTCATAATTCAACCAAACTCTATCTTACATATTGTGACTCGTAAATATTTGATATTTAAAGTATATTCTCTCTGTATTATTCGAATAATTAAATTAATGAAATCTAACCATATAAATATTTATTTAATACATAAACCTAAACTATACACACTCATTAAACATTGTTTAATCAACTAGTTACAATGCATTAAAATATAAATTATTATATTCTTTATTCTCCATAAAGTGCAACTACCCACTCAATTAAAATATTATAAATTTTGATTTGTGCCCTAATTCCCCCACAAATAAGGAATCCAATTTAATGACAAAATTACAAATATATATTTTTTTAATCCTAGGATAAAATTGGACTAGGAAGACAAAATTTGTGATCGATCCAAAGAACCACCGCCAAATATGATTCGTTCGGTATACTTATGATGATTTTTGCTACCAGTTCAAATTATAATTGAAATTAGAAGATAAATGTATAGGAAAAATTCCAACGTGAGACAAAATCGATCCAACTTAACAGGACCAAGCTACGAAGCAAAGATGAAGTAAAACAATTGGGTCGAATCCCAATTGCATGTCCTCAGACTCGACAAGGTTGAGCCCTACCCTATGATCGACCTCTCAACGGGTGTGCGTCATGCATGCCCTGAGTTTGTAGCATCTTGGTTTAAATCGATCTTATTCATCTTAACGTAACCCACAAGAGAAATTATAAGAAACCCAAAGTTTGTAGGTAACCTTTTTCTCATACTTTAAACCATTGTTACACTCAAATTACGTTCTTACTCCATCAAACAAATTTTATTATTGCTCTAACGTGAATGTCAAGTATTTTACCTGACATTCACGTTAGAACAACAATAACTATAGTAATAACACGTAAAGATGCATCAAAGCAAATGGGTCGAAACACAGCTACATATAAAACATTGTCTAAAGGGACCTAACTTAAATTTATAATAATTTAAATTTATAATATTTAAGGTTAAATTATTACGTGAAATCTGTCACTCTTTTTTGATACTGAAATATTTATTAATCCGAAATAATGTAGAAAAAAAAACAAAGAGAGCCAATGATGAAATGGGGTTCATTTTGAGAAGGATTTTTTGTTTATGGAAGGAAGAAATTTATGGGCTTTATTCATAGTTGTCAATATACTAACTTTTTGCATTAACATCAAAACTTTGTGTTAAATAAGAATCGAAAATCATTAAAACTGTGTGTAAAAGGAATCGAATTCAATTCACAGTTCAAATCTTTTGTGTTTCAAATTGGAACCCCAAAAAGGAAACTTAGAAGAACAGACAATCGAAGGAAAAAAATGAAAAAATTGAGACCCAAAATTCTCCATTTCATACGCACGGGAAAGTGACACATGTGGTTTTTGCGAGTAACCAAAAATGCACAAGAAATCATGCTCTCCTCTCTATTTGGCTTCCATCTGCCAAATACCTTTTCCATTCCCGTAACCCAAATTAGCCTCCCCCATTACTATTTCCATTTCATGCCATTCAACTACAAAACCGATGAATCATCATCCAAACGCCTCATCTTCTTCAATCTTTGTAATGAACAGCTTCTAATTTTGTTGGGTTTTTCAAGAATCGCTGTTTTAACATCTGGGTTTTGTGGAAAACTCGTGGGGATTTAGCAATGGAGAACGGGGAGTACTCGAAGGAATTGGATATGGCGGTTCGAGTTGTTCATTTGGCTTGTGCTCTTTGCCGTAGAGTTCAAGAGGGTTTGCTTTTGGTTGGCAATGACCTGGTTAAGGCCAAGGATGATGATTCTCCGGTGACAATTGCTGGTATTCTTTTATTGATCTTCTTCTTTTTATGTTTTTTATTGAAGTTTGTACGTTGTTCTTGATGGGTTTTGTGCTGAATGTGACCTTTGATTGTGTTTTGCTTTTGTTTATTGGTTGCAAATTTGAAGTGGGTATTGCATGCTGTATGTTCTTGTGCTTGTTTTGAATATGTAATGTATTCAATGCTTGTTGAGATCAATAAGGTACAGTAGAGGCAATGCAGCCATTGTTTCGTGTTTGTTCACATTGTCCAAAGAACCTGTAATTTTATAGGACTGGAAGCTATTTGAGAACCTTTTGTGCTCTGTAGTTTGTTTTTGCAGTAAATGGCCATGGTTGCCTTCAAGATCCTTCTTCTTTTTGTTATCTTTCTTTGTTCATTCATCAACTCCTTCCTGTTATCATCTGGACTGTATATGTAACAGCCCAAGCCTGGACACGAGGTGGTGTGCCAGTAAGGATGCTGGGTCCCAAAGTGGGTTGATTGGGGGGTCCCACATCGATTAGAGAAGGGAATGAGTACCAATAAGGATGCTAGGTCCTGAAGGGGGTGGATTGTGAGATCCCACATCAGTTGGGAGGAGAACGAAACATTCTTTATAAGGGTGGGGAAACCTCTCCCTAGCAGACGCGTTTTAGAAACTTTGAGGGGAACCCCGAAAGGGAAAGCCCAGAGAGGACAATATCTACTAGTGGAGGGATTGGGTCGTTACAGTATATCCTTTATAAGTTGCTTATGTTCTTCCATATTGATGTATTTTGAGGAAGATGACACACTTTGCTTATGTTCTTCCATTGAAAGTGATGCCATATCTATCATGCTGTTACATGATTCTAACTAGAAAATCCCACGTGATTTGGTGATGCATTGATATCGAGCACTGTTAAGGAAAATGAAAACAGGAGAGGTTGCTGATAAATATTATATGCAGTGACTATTATATGCAGGAGAGGTTCCACACGTTTCAATGATGCTGGAACTTGATCGATTATATTGGTATTATAGAAGGCTGGTTTTCATAGCATTGGTTGAATGCTTCTTTATTTTATGCATTTAACACACTTGTTGGGTTTAAAATAGTGTAATCATTGTTTTCGACCTTTTCTGTAACGGCTCAAGCCCACCGTTAGTAGATATTGTCCTCTTTGCTTTCCCTCCCTTATAAAGATATTGTCCGCTAGGGGAAGTTTCCACACCTTTATAAAGAATGCTTCGTTCTCCTCCCTAACTGATGTGACATCTCACAATCCACCCCCTTCGGGACCCAGCGTCCTCGCTGACACTCGTTCCCTTCTCCAATTGATGTGGGACCCCCCAATCCACTCCCTTGCTGGCACACTGCCTTGTATCTACTCCTTTCGGGGCTCAGCCTCCTCGCTGGCACATCGTCCTGTATCTGGCTCTGATACAATTTGTAACGGCCCAAGTCTACCGCTAACAGATATTGTCCTCTTTGGGCTTTCCCTTTCAGGCTTCCCCTCAAGGATTTTAAAACGCGTCTGCTAGGGGAAGATTTCCGCACCCTTATAAAGAATGCTTCGTTCTCCTTCCCAATGTGGGATCTCACATTTTCATTTACAAACGTTTTTGTGGTATTTGACATGTAGGATTTGTTTTATAGAACAATCACTCTTTTGATCATTCAAACGAGTATTCCATACCTTTGGATTCTACATAAAAAAAGAAATCTGTCAAATGCTTATCTGCAGCATCAGTTTGAGTGGCTTGGTTGATGCCTTATTTTTTACTCTGTTTGTAGATTGATCCTTTGTTCCATTAATTATTTTTTCCTATGGTCGGTTACTTGATGAACAGATTGGAGTGTACAAGCAATTGTTAGCTGGATTCTTTCTGAATACTTTGGCAGTCAAAATGTATCCATTGTTGCTGAAGAAGATGTACAAACTCTTTCGAAGCCAGATTCGAGCAGTCTGTTGTCAGCTGTGGTAAAAACCGTAAACGAATGCTTAGCTGAAGCACCAAAATATGGTCTTCAAAGTCCAGCTAGAGCGCTTAAAACTTCTGAAATTCTCAAGTCTATAAGCCGGTGCAATTCAACTGGAGGCTCGACTGGAAGACATTGGGTGCTCGACCCTGTTGATGGCACGTTAGGCTTCGTCCGAGGCGATCAATATGCTGTTGCCTTGGCCTTGATTGAAAATGGTAAAGTAGTAATTGGAGTTCTTGGATGTCCTAATTATCCATTGAAGAAGGAAAGTTTTCATTATCAGTATAAGGCAGCATCACCGAAGTTAGCACAACCATGTTCTGACTCCTTGGAAAAAGGTTGTGTTATATATGCAAAGAGAAACTGCAGTGGGGCATGGATGCAGCCATTAGTCCATGGCAATAAGAAGCTTGAGTGGCCAAACTCAGCTAGCCTTATTCATGTTTCTTCCATTGATGACCCAGCTCTTGCAACTTTCTGTGAACCTGTGGAGAAAAGGAACTCGAACCACTCGTTCACCGCTGGACTGGCTCACAGTGTAGGGCTGAGGTGCGCTTTCGATATTACGTTTTTTGTTGAGTTTATAATTTAAAGGGAGTTTTTAAACATCAAATGTTCATTGGTATGCAGCAAGAAACAGCATCTTCATATACACTTTTTTTTATTTAGATGGTGAGATCCCACGAGATCCCACATCGGTTGGGGGAGGAGAACGAAACATTTTTTATAAGGGTGTGGAAACCTCTCCCTAGCAGACGCGTTTTAAAAACCTTGAGGGGAAGCCCGAAAGGGAAAACCCAAATAGGACAATATTTGCTAGCGGTGGGTTTGAACTGTTACGAATGGTATCAAAGCTAGACACAAGGTGGTGTGCCAGCGAGGACGTTGAGCCCCGAAGGGGGGTGGATTTTAAGATCCTACATCGATTGGAGATGGGAATGAGTGCCAGCGAGGACGTTGGGCTCTGAAGGGAGGTGGATTTTGAGATCCCACATCGATTGGAGAGGGGAACGAAGTATTCTTTATAAGGGTGTGAAACCTCTCCCTAGCAAATGCGTTTTTAAAACTTTGAGGGAAAGCCCAAAGAGGACAATATCTGCCAGCGGTGGGCTTGGGTTGTTACATAGATACTTAAAAAAATCCACTTCGAACAGATATTAGTTAAAGAACAACAAGAAGTTTGCCAAAACTTTGGTTATGTTAATGAATTCTTTTTATCAATGACCACTTTTGAATGAAACTTTTGATATGTTTAAGCAGTTTATACATATTAAACTTGGAGCTTCGATGCACAACATGTGGAGAGCTTTACTGAAAATGGATTCTTATGGTTGTCACTAATCAGTGGATTTTAGACTCCCAACACTGCTATAAGAATTAAGATGATCACACTGGCTGTAGTAAAACTTCCCTTCATGCTTATACTTGTGTGGCAGGGAGCAGCCGTTACGAGTCTATAGCATGGTAAAGTATGCTGCCATAGCTCGAGGCGACGCCGAGATTTTTATGAAGTTTGCAAGGACCGGATACCGGGAGAAGATATGGGACCATGCTGCTGGTGTTATCATCGTAGAAGCAGCAGGAGGTGTGGTGACTGACGCTGGAGGTCATCCCTTGGATTTCTCGAGGGGAGTGTACTTAGAAGGTCTCGATCGGGGCATAATAGTTTGCTCGGGGCCAATCTTACATGAGAAAATCATTGGAGCAGTCTATGCCAGTTGGGATTCTTCTAATCTATAAAACACTTTTCCTACACATGATCCGAGTCCAACGGAGTAGCGTTCGTGATCAAAAGGGTCGTCATAACCATTAGGTACTCATTTCTACCCAAACTGATTCATCTAATCACAATGTTATCACACATATCCATATTATACAAACTTTGTTTATATCTTTTGATGGGTTGGCTGCAATGTGATCAAATTTTCTGAGGATTTGTTCTATTATAAGACTTCGTAATAGAACAGATCTGATATAATGTAATCCATGTATACCCATTTGTTTGCTTCATTTAATACACATAGAAACAAAGCAGAATGCTTTGGATATGCATCGGAAAGATTCTCATCTAAACAAACACATGTTTCTTCATTTAAAAACTTCAAACTTTTTGGAGGATCTTTCCAAACAATCATACAATTTAAAACAACATTATTCCTTTTGTTTTTTTCTTCCTAGCCTTATCTGCTCCATCCTTTTCAACCCATACCAGAAGCCAAATATTCCCCAGCCTCATCTTGCATTTTTTTTAAACGTGTTTGTTAGGGAGAGGTTTTCACACCCTTGTAAAGAATGTTTCGTTCCCATCTTCAACTGATGTGGGATCTTATAATCCACCCCCTTAGGTGCTCAGCCCAAACTCGTTGGCACACCGCTCGGTGTGTGGCTGTTTCCCTCTCTAACTGATGTGGGATCTCACGAAACTGTTTGACATAATTTAGTAATACAACAGTAATGGAAAAAAAAGGGACGTGGGTAAGGTTTGATTATTTAAATAAGTATGGTATTGGGTGTATAATCTTTTATGGGTTAGGTAGATCTAGTTGGTGTAGGGAAAATTTTAATGGCTTTGTTGACTTTGTTAGCTGCAAAACCCACTGATAGAACATGGATTTGCTCCTTATCTGCACTTTAGAATGAGCGATTTAACCCATAGATCTCCAAAACTTTGTCAAATTTAGTCCTTTGATAGTAATATTCATCTTAGTTCATAGTTTTGAACTGCTGCACAATGGCCTACTGAGTCGTTTCTGTATTTAATAAGAGGTTTTTTTTTTTTTTTTTTATTCTTGCTGGTTGAAAGATGGGACTTCTCTTCATCGATTGATTTGACTTGTTTTTTTTATATGAATATTATAACCTGTTTTTGTTTTAATTTGAATATATAAAGTTTTGTTGGATAAGACAAATTCATTATCGTATTATCGTCTTAAAAGTTTATGGTTCGATACTTTATTTGGATAATTGTACGCTCTTTTTATTTTTGGGAATAAATAAAAAGGAATGATATTGCCACAAACGTGATACCTGGATATTTATTATGGATATTCATATGACTCTATAATCCATCTAATCTAGATTATCCAACCCAAACTCTGAAGGTTCGGTTGGGTTACATTTTTTTTTGAGTTGTGTTCAATTTTTTTAAAACCAAAAGTTTGGTTCAGTTTGGCATTGATTTTTTTTTTTTATCGGGTCAACTTGACTAATCCAAAAATAGGCAACCTTACTTTTAAAAAAATTAAGAATATTTAACTTTTGTAAATGATTTATTTTTAAATTTTTTGAGATTTTAGTTATTAATATAATATGTGTTGTTTACGAGATACTTCCTTCACATTAAAAAAAAAAAATCGTTAATAATTTATTTAAAAAATACTATTAAACTTTGGAAAGTACTGATTCATCAATACCCCTTAAATTTTAAAAAAAAATTAAAAATATTTTTATGGTTAGTACAGGTTTGAAAAATATTTATAAAATTTTAAAAATAGAATTAACTTCACTAACCTTTATAAAAAATTTTACTATTTACTATTAGCATATAGACAGAGATCATTTATCTATCCCTCAAATTTTCTAAAAATTTAAGATTATTAGTTTTACTTTTGAAATGTCATACTACCGGTGTTCATATACAGATGATAAAGGTTTTTTTGAATTTTTTAAAAAACTTTGAAAGTACTGATAAAATATTTTATTTTTTAAAGTTTAAAAGTATTTTTTAAACATTTTGGAAGTTCAAGGATAATATTTGAAACAAAAAAAGAACATCAATATACAAATATCATAGGTTTGAATTTCTTATCGATAAACTAAAAAAAAAACATCAAAACCGTTTATATCTATAACTCTACTAATAAGTAGAAAAAGAAATTTTTTAATTTGTAAATTCTTCATTCTTAGATATATTATGCAAATTGGGTATTAGCTATAAATAAATATAACTTATCTAATTCATAAAGTTTAGTATAAAAATATATATAAGTTTGAAAATTGATACACGTAACATATTTTAAAATTCAAGCTTATTATTATTATTATTATTATTATTATTATTATTATTTGGAGGATCAAAGCTTAATTTAAAATTTAAAGTAAAAAAAAAAGAAAAAAAGACGTGGTGAGTCGGTGTTTTTTTAATGGGTCCACGAAAGGATAGAACCGGAAGGATCCGGTTGGTCGCTTTCCCGAATTTTGCGGGCCCACTTTCTTTCCCTCTTTGCTTTGACCAATGCTACTCAGATGGGACCCACACGTTGTTCCTGTAAACAAATACTTTGATTCTTTCAACCTCTCCTGCTGTATTCCATTTCTTCTTTATTCATTCTTTTTTTCTTTTCTTTTTTAAACTATAAATTACGTCATTTTAAAACTTTTACTTATTAAAATTTTAATTTAAGAACCCGACCAATCTAATTATTTGTGAGTTTGAATTTTTTTTTTATTAAGTTAACCTGACTAAATTGAAGATAGGGCTACAATGCAACTCTGCCATATTTTTAAGATTATTACGAATATTAAGAATACTTAACTTATGTTACTCATATCAGTGATATGTTGTGACTTGGAACAACGGAACCCAATTTATGAGATTTTAGTTATCAAATTAACATGTACGGTTGATAAATATGATTTTTAAAAATAATTTAAGAAAAAATAACCGACAAAAACCCAACTTAAAAATTAAGTTCAGTTGTGCAAGTCGAAAAATACAATTATTAATTTATATTTATGTAAACTTATAATTATATCACTTTAACTCGTTTTAAATAATATAATTATTAATTTATAATTTTACTATTGCAACTGGAAAAATACAATATTAAATACAATTATTTTTTTGGATTAAATTATAGTCGTTCGGTCATCGAACTTCTTATAATAAAATAAAAAAGAATGGGGTTAATTTCAAATAATTGATTAAATTTTAAACCTTAAAATGATTTTGATTTGATTGATTAAGTAGTATAAATTAATCTAAACAACCTGTGAACGGTTACGCTCTTAAAGCATTTTAGTAAATGGAATGGACAGTTCTATCCTCTGTGGAATAGAGATCTTCTTTAAATGGCAACAAAAATAATAATGACGTAATTTTTAACCATTTCAAAATTGAAATTAAATATAATATAGTAACAAAAAATAAAACATGAGACGTTGTTTTGATTGAAAAACAAGTGAAAAGACGTTTTATTTGGAGCTCTCGAATCCATAGTGCGAGGTTCAAGAATCGTATTATTTATTAATAAAATGTATTTTCTATTCTATTAATCAAAACATAATTCTAATAAACTTACTTTCAAAATTAAAAGATTCAAGTAGAAGCTAAACTTGAGATCCAGTGACTAAAAGTAACATTCACTGTTGTTGATAAAAAGAACGACACGAATAATCGGTGAAGCTATGAAATTACGAAAATAACCCTGAAGCTAAGTGAGGGGTATAATGGTGAAAGGGATTGCTTAAAGAAGCAAAAAAAAACAAAAGAAAAACAAACATTTGACTTAGAGAATGATGACAAAGGAGTAATAAGGTAAGGCATGCAAATGAAATTAGAGATAAAAATTATTTAAATAACCAACAAATCAAATTTAAAAATTAAAAAAAAACTCCACTACATGGGGCCCACCCCATGTTTTGCGCTTACACTCTTCCAAGGCCATTGTTTTTTGTTCGGTCAAAATATAATTTCTTTTATTACCCTCTCTTTTTTCTCCATTCATTTTTATAAATTTTGTAAATATTATTAAGGAGATGTGAATAAGACCGTAAAATCTCACATCGGTTGGAGAGGGAACGAAACATTTGTTATAAATAATTGATTAACACATATTCATTCAACTAAAAGATCATAGGTTCAAATCTCTTATTCGATGATAAGTGATGTTAAATCTAATATAAATATATAGTTTTGGTAATCAAATCATTTTTAAAAATATTGAAATAAGGTTTTAATTCTATATTTTAGTATCTAACATTTTATATTTATTCTAATTTTAGGTTTCTTAAATTATTATTTTAGTGAATTTTGTAGGTATGAAATCAAGTCCTAAAAATGCAGCTCTTTTATTTATTTACCTAAGGAACAGATGTCCACGTTGGCAAGTTTTAATTATTTTTTAAGAGTATATAGACATGTAGTTGAAATTAACCTAAAATAGATTAAATATCGAGTTTATAAATTAATTTAAGATTTTATTACCTAAAATATTAAATGTGGCATTTAATTTTTTTTTTTTAAGTTTCTTTTAAATGAATTAAAAAAATCAAAATAAGGTCTAATTGTCAAGATTTAATAATTGTTAATAGCGAATTTTTAAAGCATCATACCTAATTAAATTTGAAAAAAGAGTAAAAAAAATAAAAAATCATTGTTGGATTGTTTTTTTTTTCAAAATCTTGTAATCTAAGTAATTATGTGCATTATTTGTGTTGTACAATGAAATTGATTTGATATCTGAAATTTCATTAGATTAATTTTGTTGGTTGATAATTAATTTTAAATTAAATAAAATTTAATTCCAATCCACCGCTATTAGATATTGTCCCATTTGACTTTCCCTTAAAAAAACGTTTACCATGGAGAGGTTTTCACACCCTTTAAGTAATACTTTGTTCCCTTCTTCAACTGATGTGGGATCTCGCAATCCAGTCTCTTTTGAGGCTCAATGTCCTAGCTAGCACACTGACTTGTGTCTGCTCCTAATACCATTGGTAAAAATTTAAACCCACCGCTAGTAGATATTGTCCACTTCGGACCGTTACGTATAGCCATCAGCCTCATAGTTTTAAAACACATCTACTAAGAAGAGATTTTCACACGTTTACAAAGAATGTTTCGTTTAATAAACATAAAGTTTAAAAATTTTATATTTTGATTAGATAAATATTAATATTATGGTATTTGAATTATCCACAATAAGAAAAAGACAATAATTTTTTAAAAAAAACAGAGAAAAATATTAGATTAGCATATGAATTATTATTCTTTTTTCGAAGCTTGGTTGGAAAACAATTTACAAAAATTAAAAAAAAAAAAACAATTTGACTTAATAGAAAAAACAAATACCAAAATTTGCGTGCCGTCCGATCAGAATTGTTTTCCATTTTGTTTTCATTTTAATTAATTTTGTCCCCATGCACCAACAAACTCCTCATTTCCAAATTTATAATTTCCAATTTTCAAAATGGGCACTCTCTTGAAAAAATTCCCCTCACCGGCTAAGCCAGTCACCAGTCACCCTCCCCACTTTAAGACTCATCTCACTCCCAAACTGCACACATCCCAAAATCCCCCCTCCTTCTCCCTCTGCCCTTTTCTTTCTTCAACCCATTTTCTTACTTTAACCCAAAACCGCGTTGATTTCTTCTTCCCCACCTGATTCTATGCTGCTCTTCAATTCTTCCATTTTCTGATTGATATGATTTGATCTGATCTGATCTGATATCTGAGGAAATTTAGGGTTTCTGAAATGCGGTTTTCGAATCCAGAATTCTGAATCCTGTTCTAGGTCGATTTTGTTTTTGGTGAGTTTTGGAGGAAAAAATGGGTAAAATGATGAACAGTTCGAGTAGAGATTGGACTCAGATCTATGCGATCTATGGAGTGGATCAATGGCAGACTATAATGTTTCTTCTTCTTCATGCTGTTTTCTTCACTGCTCTTTCCATTTTTTACCTTTCTTACTTCGAATCCATCTGTTCTTTCTTCGAGTTTCTCTTCTCCGGCGGCTCCGCTCGTTTCGCCGCCGGATTCACCGGCTGCGTCACCGCTATCTCCGCCTTCTGCCTCTTCTTCGCCGCCGCTAACATGATATACTCCTCTCTCCCTCTCCACTACGAAATGGCACTCCGGATGGTGAACGCCGTTGCCGATTGGTCAACCGTCAAGCACGCCCTCGACCTCGGCTGCGGCCGCGGCATTCTCCTCAACGCCGTCGCTACTCAACTAAAAAAGGTAAAAAATTAATTACCGCTCGACTCAAAAGTTAGTTTGTATAGACAGTTTAGGGTGAATTTAATGTTGCCTATGTATTTTCTTATCACTCCGTTTTATTTATGAGTTTTCAAATTAAATCAAGAGAAAATATAAGATTATGGATATTAATGTGATACAAAATAAAATAATAGATATTTCTTCTGATATTATATTAAATTCAAAAGCTTAATATAATGGAAATTTCGATTTAATATTCTTACCAGGAGGGAAGTTCGGGTCGGGTCGTGGGTTTGGACCGAAGCAAGCGGACAACACTCTCGACCCTCCGAACGGCGAAGATGGAGGGCGTCGGGGAGTACGTCACGTGCCGGGAGGGTGACGCGAGGCGGCTGCCGTTCGGGGACAACTACTTCGACGTGGTGGTTTCCGGTGTGTTCGTGCACACAGTCGGGAAGGAGCACGGGCCGCGCACGGCGGAGGCGGCGGCAGAGCGGATGCGAGTGGTCGGAGAATTGGTGAGGGTGTTGAAGCCGGGTGGGACCGGGGTGGTGTGGGACCTACTGCACGTTCCGGAGTACGTGCGGAGGTTGCAAGAATTGAAGATGGAAGATATAAGTGTCTCAGAGGGTGTAACGGCGTTTATGGTCAGCAGCCACATTGTATCATTTACCAAGCCACGTCATCACTTTGTGGGGTCCGGAGAGGTCCGACTGGACTGGAGATGCTGATGTGGCAGTGACTTGTTGCCTCGTCAGCTTTTGTTAATTAGAGTTTTAATTATAAAAAAAAAATAATGAAATAGGATGCAGTAATTTGGGTAGGCGAAGCAGACCCAGATGGTTCAATGAATATATATTTATATATAACACATTGAAATAAATTTTAATTATATGATTTTTTATTTTCCATGGAGTTTTTAACAGTTTTTCTAATAAAAATTAAATTGTTACAAATTGAGTGAATTATTAAATTAAATCGATTGGGTATTGATATTTAAGAGAAAAAAAAGGGTGAAGTAAGTGGTGAATTATTAAACACAACTAAAATGTAAAGCATAAATAAAGAAAATAATAAATAAGAAGGGAATATAGGTGGAAAGAAGTTGATATTCATAGAAATAAATAAATAAATAAATATCTATATATCTATATTTATTTATTTATAATAAATGTGAGGGAGAGTTGGGGGATATTGTAAAATCACTATCCTAGAATTTTAATGGGGAAATATATATATTGGTGGGAAATGAGTGGGGCCACTTAATTCAATTTCTATCCATATATTATTGATTTTCTTCTTCTTCTTCTTTTTTTAACAATAAAAATAATAAGTGAAGATAATATGAAATTTATTATTTTATTTCCAGAGAATAATAAATTTAGGAATTATAAGGGAAATTTCTACCCAATTTCCAGGAATTGGAGCATGTAAATTTTAAACACAAAGGTTTAATATACATTTTTACTATTTTAAAAAAACAGTATTGTATTTTCATTTTTAGTTTGGATATATATTTTTTTAATTGGAAAGATAAATAGATAACATTAAATTACAAATTTAGTCATTGAATTTTTATCATCGTGTTCAGAGATCCTAAACTTTATTTTTTTTTTTATGTCTAACAAATTTTTAAATTTGTAAAAAAAACATGAATTTTACAAAATATTTTCTAAACCTCACCAACTTACCAAACATAAAATTAATTAAATTTATTGGACGCTTTTTTTTTTTTTTTTTAATTTTAAAATTTAGGGAGATAATATTTTAACTAGGTAACTTTATTCTTGTTTTTCGTTTGCTAAGAAATGGAGGGAAACAAAATGATCGATTTAAATTTGGATTCTATGATTTTTGAATAAAAATGTTAATTATAACATTTTATGATTTAAATCAAGATATGAAATCTACGTTCGACATTTGATAGTCTCGATATTCTCATGCATCCTCTTTAACATAATTAGAGCATTACATTAATTCTATTAGTGGTACATAACACCTGTTTTGGCATTTAATTTTTCGTGATAACATCTCTATTGATTTTTAACATTCTAAACTTTTGTTTTCCTTACCCCTTTTTATTGTTACTTTCTTTGGCTTACAATAGAAAAAAAAACTCGTTTTTCTTCTGGAATGTCTTTTTGCTAGAAATGCAATGTTCATCATATTTAAACCTATCTTTTAAGTTGGTGTTTTGTTTTAGATTATAACTCTTTCGTTCTTATTAAATTGACTTAAGATGATCAAATCGAGTAACTTTTTAATTATACGCGTTAAAATCGGATATAAATAGTTTTGTTTGAAGACTCGTAGGGAAAATAAGTAAGACACTTATTGTAAATACTAAATGATCTTTGATTTTTCATTAAATAAATAAATATTCATCGACTGTTTTTAGGAATTTTATATAAACAATAAAACCTCTATACAAAAAGGTCCTATGGTCTAGTGGTTAGGACATTGGACTCTGAATCCAGTAACCCGAGTTCAAATCTCGGTAGGACCTTTTCTTTTCTAATTTTTCCTCTATTTTATTTTGGTTACTATATTTTTAATTTTCCCCCTATTTTATTTTGGTTACTATATTTTAATGTAATTAATAGCATGAGCTGCATGGAATTTTCCCCCTATTTTCCCCCTATTTTATTTTGGTTACCCATTATTTTTTTTTCCATATAAATTTGGTCCATTTTGAGAAACATAAAATACTCTATGGTTCGTAATTTTTTTAATAAAAATAAATTTTTATTAAACTAAAAGTACGGACTAAATTATAGCCTTTTTTTTTCAAATTATGATAGCCAAATTTATAATTTAATATTTTATTTTTAATTCTTATTAGGGGCGGGTGAAAAGAGAAATAAATTGTGTGCACAACCCTATATTTTCAATTAATAAACACACATATCTACTTTGAAAAATGTCTCGGCTTGGAAAATAGGTTTGACCTATTAAATTATTGCAAAATGGTTTTTTTTTTTTAATCTAAACATGTTTTTAGATTATTTATAAAACTTACAAAATAAACCTTTTAAAAAAAGACATTTTGGGAGGACAACATGCAAGAAGACTGCAATTTTCTTTTTTGGAAAAACTATAGTATATATTATATAGTTTTAATTTTCATGAAAATATCTTATAAATCTGTAATGAATAACTAAAACTATCTAGTTATGAACAGACTACAAGGCGTATCAAAAGTATAAATGCACTGTACACTCACATAGTATAAGGCAAAATTAGTCCAATGAGAATTTGAGCTTGCTCAAATGAACCACCCATAAACAAACACAAATTCACATTTCTTTTCTAAAAAAGATGTTTCTGTAATTGGACTCTATATTCGTAGGACGCGTCGTTACACTAAGACGTTCTGTACATTGGCGAGGCTTGTCGAACTTTAACTGCTAAAACTACCAAAGTAACTAACCCGCAAGAATCAGACTCATTGGATGACCAAAAATGTTTGACCTGAGGGAGGGAGGAAAGAGATTCAAGAGTAACACCTAGTTTGAATCTTTACAAATCTAATTTACGATTGAAAGGAATACTTTTTCGAGATTTCGGAGTGGATAACTATAACCACCTACGAAGACAATAAAACATGTGCCAAGAACAATCACGCTGGAATACAGAATGAGGAGCTCAGTGCTGGTGGTAAAACACAAACCAGGTGTGGAGCAGCAGGATTGAAACTTATGTTCGCCTCGTCGATATTTGGCAAACCGAGTTTAGGTGGACGAACATAACCAGCCACCAGTGGCATGCATAGTATTGAGATCACCATTCTTGACCCTGTCATTGGAAAAGCATTATCAAAATGACAGCAGAATTATAACTTAATGATCTCTTTCTTCTCATAGGCTCTAAGTCACCTATCACCATCAGTTTCTTGTGTGATAAAAAGGGTAAACAAACCTTGCTTGGGAGAGAGCGAAACATATCCTCTTTTCCTACCGGCAATCATCCAATTTTCGGACTTAGCATCGATTTCGTACAACACATCATCAAGCTGCACAAGCAATGAACGTCACATAGCATCATTGAAATAGAAATACATGGATTTAAGGCATTTTCTCATAAGTTTTCCAACAATCATGGATTTAAAAATCAGAAAACAGCGTCAATGCAAGAACTTGTTTTCATAACACTCAACTTTATCCATGGAGTTGAGGATAATTCCATGACTTACATTGCATTTGGAATTCTCATTCTCTGGTAAAGTATTTAGCCTTTCAATCCTCCATTTCATTGTAATAAGCTGTCCGACTCTTAGGCCGTCAGAAGGAAGAGGAAGAAAGCCAACAGCCAGGCAAGGATCAAGTACTGGCCTTTGCAAAACTAGAGCGCTCTTGAACAGCAAGTCCTGTTTAGCATCTTCAGTTCCAGTTAATTCTACAGCAACAGGCGGGTGTGCCCCAAGTGTTCTATCCCCAGAGATGCCATATCTAATATTTAATATGCTTTCAGGACTTGTCACTGCATCTTCATCTGCAAATGAAGATTAATTATGGAGTTTAAGACTTCACGCATTTCTAATTCTTACAAACTAAAAATTAATTGGCACTATCGTGGAATGCGTGTGTGACGGATATTTTTGGTGTCTAGATATATGGCGTGAGGGTACTAATTAAAACAACACAATTCTTCCTTATTTCAGATGCCTAGATATCAACTATCAATAATCAAATTATGATTAGTCGTCTTTACCTTCATAATTTGTTTTCCCCAAACGTATACTGAAGAGGATTCCTGCTCTAGAAGATGGGGAAATAACTAATGGGAAGTAGCCCGACAATGGTCTTCCATTGTCATTTCCAGTATGAACAAACCCGTCCTGAAGATCAAGCCAAGCGTCGTATACTGTCAAAGTAGCCTGAACTTCAGAATGTATAATCACCTGGAAGTAACATTGAGCAACACAACATACGGTCATACAGAATTTAGATCATGGCAGAAGTACTCACAAGTCATAAGAAGGAAAATCTGGTTAAAGTTGTGGATATTAGATCACTAAATCTGATTCATAAGATCCTTGATAAAATTTAGGCAAAGACTGAAAAATGTTTTTCCCTCAAATTTCATAAGATCCCAGATTCCGAAGCAGCCTTTGTGAATAATAATAGTTGATTATAAATCCTATTCTCATTCTTGTGCTCATGAAGTTGTAAATGGGTGGGATAAGAAAGATGTTGTTTCCAATCGTTAAGTTTGGCCAAATCTATGGTAACAGGAGTTGACATTTCTAAGCAGGAGATTAAAAGTTCAAATCAACCATGGAAGAAAGGTGCTGTTTTGTCAAAATAGTAAGCGGCTCTTAGTAACATAAAATAATTAGGAGCACCGAAAAATCCCTAGGCACGCTTTTCAGGTGTGATGTTCTGGAAAGTGTGCTGCCTAGGCGCGCTTTTCAGATCACTGACCTTTAAAACCAAAATTCTTTTTCCTTCGGAACACATTTTACTTCAAGCCAACCCATACAGTCTGGGGATCTCAGGAAATTGGTTTCCATCCAACATCCTCCCGGAGTAACCTTGTTAGATGTACCCTCCCTAGCCATCCCTCGGAACTTTTTGGTCAAAATTTTCAGTTTATGTGGACATAGAGATGGACATTGGGTGCTATATAACCTTCTAGACTTTGTTTAGGTTCCAAATCCAAAACGAGTATGGACATACGGCTTGAAACCGATCACGCCCAACTAAACCAAAAATGATGTGTTCTCAATAATCTTGCATACGACATAAAAAAAAAGTAGGGTGCAAAATTGTAAGCTCAAAAAGGGAACACAGTACCTGTAGAAGCAAATTGCCATCGTTGCATTTATCAGCAATGCGTGTGCTCACATGAAAAGGGTCAGTGAAATGCACAGCTAGAGTCCTGGATATCAGGCATGGTCGTAATAGATAAGAAACATATAAAAATAAAGTAAAAATTCAAACAACAAAATGGAGGATTCTGGAATTGTAAACTGGCACATAAATATACTTCTCAAACGTCTGGTTGTGAAAAGCTCCAAACTTGATTTTCAGTGCTATTGTTCTCATTCCATCCACAATACTCTGTCTCTGAGAAGCGACTGCACATAAAAGACAAAATATCATATACTTGGAAGCCTAATCACAAAATCTGTGAAATTTTCGGTGGCGCATAATTTTTGCATCATCTATTCATTTATAACCTGTGGTTGTTCCTCTTGCAAGCCTCTCATTGATAGCATGAATTGGTATCCACAAAATAGATGTCTCATTGCTTGCCCAATCTGGGAACTCAATTCTACCATCACTGAGGCACAATCGTTCAAAATTCTTAGTATCAACGGTGTGTGCCATGTCAACTGAACTTTTCAACAAGTCGACATAGGTCTCCATCTCAAGTTCACGAGATTCTACAATCTTCAAACCGGGACCAGTATCAACATGCAAGATTGCTCCTTTAAGGGAGTAATTGATGGGCCGAACAATGATTCCAACCCACTGAGGTTCATTTACGAGCAGAGGGGATGAAATCGCAGCTATAAGATCAACTAATGGCCTTGGTTTGAAAACCTAAAAAAGAGAACAAAGAGCTTTCAATGTTCAAATGTATATACACCATAGTGGGGGGGGGGGCAAAGAAAGTATACTCTAGTCACTTTCCCTATAAAAGGAAGATTCTAGAGGTTACTGCCGGATAACTTACATAAAGTTACTCGTATATGATAAAGATCAAGCGTGGAGAGTTCACAAAAGATGAATGCATGGAAATTAAATAGAAAAAGCGAAGTAGGAGCAGATAAACAAAGACAAGTTTTCCCTCCAATGGAAAATCCCCAATACATAACTTTAAAGGGGAAAACTGCAATTAAATTATAAATTAGATTGGTCATCTTCTAAGCATAACTTGACATTCATTACCTTCAAGATAGGTCTAGTTGGTTTCTCATAACTCATAAAATCATCGCTGTCAGCAGGATCACCCTTGGAAAAACTGTGAGATCGGAATCTCAGCTTCCCAATCTGGCCAGTAATAACCCCTAAAACATAAGAACCTGGTTTCTGAGGAGGCAAAGCAAGGGTAATAATATTACGACCAGGTTTTAGCACAGTTTCCGTGGAGCTCCTTATTGGCTGAAATACCAGGTCAGAAAAATGAGTTACTCCAAAGGTTGATGCTAAATGAATCTCAATGATACGTTGATAAGCAAGCATTAAACAAGCATACCTTAACACCTTCATCCGCACTGTATGTGGCCATCAAGGTAAGGCTCAATGAATCAAGAGTTATATCATCGGGAAAGCCACTCCAAACAGTAATAGACAGAGTTCCAGGATCACCATCACATAATTCTAGGGGGGGTCCGGGATTTCCAGAAAATGTAATTAATGATGAAACATCCAGGGGTACAGGGTCCTTCATCTCACTGTGTGCAAGGCGTACCACTTCTGATTGAAAAGCTTGGCGATCTTTCGTCAAAAATAAGCCTTTATCTAATGATAGCAGTCTCACACAAGATGAGAGGTAGCCAGCATCGTCATTAAGTTTCTTTTGACATTCTGCCAAATTTGGAAGAACTTCAGCCAATAGATCCTGCCATCCTTCACCAGAAAAAAGGGCACAAACCTTCTCGTACGACTTTGCTGCCACATCGAAGTTACCATGTCTAAAGCTGACAGCAGCTATTTCACCATCAAGAACAACTCCATGTCTTTTCCACCAGGACCGATAATAATTTTCCGCAGCACCCTTAGTTAGCTCCAGATACTTTTTCTGAAAGCACAAAAACAGACTTGATGAAAATTGGAAAATGCAACCCCTACATAAATACAGGGAGATCATGGCCACAGATTCAACAACCAAGAGATCAAATTCTATTTAGTAGCAAAGAAAACATAGCCATAATGAAACCCTGAGACAGATATATCCATAAGCATAAACAACTTATGAACTTTGAAATGCTGAGTTAAAGAGGTTTCAAATAGCCATTATGATACACTCAATTTATATTTGTTCCCTAAAGAACATAATGCTGACAGAAACCATATTTTCTAATAAACACTAGGACACAAACACATTCATTGAAATATACATTTGAAAGTTTCCATGCAAAAAGATTGGTTTAGTTAATAATATTACATTTGAATCAGAATGTAGAAGTAAAAAAACTATATGCAAAATATGCCATATTACAAGAAGTTGACAGCATTACTTGCATATTTCTGATGATGCAATGCCTTTGCAACTCACGACTTGGAAAAAGAGAAGTCTAATAAAAGTGTAAAGCATAGTGCACGATGTGCATCAATACAAGTATGGTAGCCTTTTGTAGGTATTGCTGCCTGTTTTTTACCTCAAATTCCTCCACAGCTGATAAGCACTGCCATAGCTCAGAACTAGTGATTGTTTGCTTCAAAGCATGTTCCGCAGCAACATAAATCTCAGCAAGTCTCATAGGTGGATCAATTGTGTTTTCAAATCCTGGGGAAGAGTAAGTACGTGGCATGGAGCTCCCATGTGTTTTATCAGGGGACATCTTTGATGGCACATCTGGACCTGATCTGCCGATATAAACATTAGAAATAAGTAGATAAATATGAATAAGAAATGATCAACATCAGGGGAGAGAAATGACAAAGGATGTGCGTCTAAATATACAATCTTCTATATTATATTACCCATCAATAAAAGTTGGAGGACCATCATACGTTTCAAATGTATTTCCCACAGAAAGAGAAGCTCTCCGACGATTAGCTTCTCGCAAAAGCAAAGAAGGTTCTAGAGGCAGTTGTTTCTTTTGAATACCAAAGTGCTTGACTCGTGGAGTTTCTTGAAGAATAATCTACACAACAAATTCATTTACATTTTTTTATGTAGTATAAAATATAATAGAGACAAGTACTTAAATAAAGATTGACCTTGCCTCAACAGTTATCAACCAAGAGAAACCATGAAATGAACTACACGTTATCAATCAAAGGAAACAATTGCATGGTCGCAATTATAAGCTTTTAATGAAAAGTGCTTAGCCTATCTCTTCCCCGCAAACCAGATTATTACATCAGTTACTTAAAGTTAAACAAACTTTTTCTGCAGAGAAAATATTTTGGGATTAGAACCTCGAGTACTAAAGAGATGATTGAAACTACATAGCGTTTGATACTAACATTCAATCAATTTAAAACCTTACTAGTCATATAGTCGATTCTCATCACCGAGAGATTAGACAACATGTAAAGACTTCCATGCAGGTAACATTGAAAAAATGTCTTCTTTGAAATAAAATTAAAGGCTAGAGTCTAGCCATTTGTCTTCCCCAACGTTTGGTCAATCAGTTAAAAACAGAGCACAACTTTCAATACATGAAGACACTCACAAACAACAGCAGTTTTACCATGCCATATATTCACAACTTACCTTTTCCTTTGCCAACACTTCAGATGAAGCATCAGATGGAACCGAAGGCCAAACTGATGGCTTGGGCCATGGTAGCATGCTCAGCGAAGCACTGCTCATAAGAAGTTGAGTTATAAAAATAGAAATTGATTGAATATAAGATGCTGAAAAGATTTTGTCCAGCCGAAACATGACCGAGAAAACTGTGATGAAAGTAATTTCAATTTACAGAGTCAATCTGCTATAATTAGGCAACTGAACATTGATCTTAGAAGTCAATAATGAATCTGGCACCTGTTGACTGGACTTCTCTCTATATATGAACCATATCCAATTAACTCTGCGAGCCTCATGAACTGCCAAAATCATATGACATCGCTTTTAGGTCTACCACATGTTCGAATAATAGAATATGCACAAATTCTCATTTATAGTCTTAGGAACCTCCAAGAGAATTGTTAACTATTTTGAAACAATCGGTTTTACTATATCAATGAAATATTTGATCTTTTTCAAATATGAATGTTCTTAACACAATGATCAATAATTAAGACAATAACAATGTTTGAAATGCATTCAATGATGACAGACATGAGGTAGAAGAAAAGGAGTGGGAAAAAACGACTTTAACTTAAGAAAAGAAGAGAAGCAATAGTAATGCTCGCACTTCTTAGATGGTGATAAAACAAAGATGAAACATCACAGCTTGATCCATGTACTACTACAAACTAAAACGGATGATACATATCAGAAAGATATAAGAAAGTCAAACATTCTATTTCTCAGACAAAGAAGAAATTATACCTTCACTCTGCATAATGAATAAAGATCGCCCTGTAAGCGGAAGAACTCCTTTTCTGTATCTGGAGTCATGATGCCTTCACTATAATGTGAAGCAATTGCACTGATTAAAGCCAAGCAAGCAGTTGTTACCCAAACTTCACGCATACAGAAAGGTAATATGTTCTGAGAGGAATTTGAGAAAGAGGAAAAAGGTTAAATGAAAAACGTGGAATAAAAATAAAAACGGAAAAGAGATCTCAGCTAGCATCTCTAACCAGATACATAGAGAATATTTCTTATGATACAATGGAAGAAAAAAAATATATACATAACAAACACCTCATGTATAGCCAGTGCCTTTGAGAAGGCAATTATGAATGTATAACCTCTCGAAGCAACTTCAAAGGGTCGATTCAGCTTGAATAATAGCTGGAAATAAACATATATGTAGGTGAGAAACAGTTCAAATCTGAAAAACAATTTCCTTTAAAAAAAACCTAAAGAATCAATGAAGAGCGGCCAAAAGTAGAATTAGTGATAGATAAAATAACATAGCAATAAAAATGCATATGCGAACTCTTATTTGAGTGAAGATTTCATGTAGTATATAGTAATTTGATTTGTAAGTGTCAAGCAAGTGTTACCATCCAACTGACAACAATAACAATATTATACGAATACGTTCAATCAACCCAAAAACTTAAACAAAGATTATAGTAAATTTAATTATATAAATACTCTAAAATTCCCCTTATTTGTGGACTTAAAAATATCTAGAAGGCCCAACAAGCATAAATCATTATTAATTTGGGAAAAAATGAAATTACAAGGGTTTGAACACAAGAGCTTCTCCTCTTATACCAAATCAAATTACCAATCAACCAAAAAGTTTAAGTTGATGGATTACAGTAAATTTAATTATATCAATACTCTAACAAGATTTTGCTTGAACTGACTTGTGCAAGTGTTTAAATGTGTATGTGCGCGTGAGAAGGAGATTTCTCAATCAATGATCACAAATAAATCTAATATCACATTCTCTTTTTTGAGAGGATAAACAATTTGAGTGATGAATGAAATAAAGGGAGTTAAAAGCTCCCGAACAACCAAAGGTGAATTACATGAAAGATCTCATATTTGAAATTAAAGAAAGATTATAGTTCCTAAAAGGATGGTTATATCTACACCAATAAAGAGTATTAAAAACAACCAAATCCAAGAAACCATTAAAATTGGAAGAACAGTCCCTGAAAATTTTTCCATTCCGCTCAAATTCAAGATTGTTATAAGACAAAAATACTCAACATTGTATGGTGAAGTTCTTTTTTCATATCTTAAATTAGATCCAAATACCTCTTGATTATCATTTTCCTTCAATAGTTATACATCGAGGTTAGATTGTTCTAGGTGGCTGGCAAACAAATGAACAAGTTGCAACTAGCGATGGGCCTAAGTATATCTCAATGGACTAAGGTACTAGTGACTTTCTTGAAAGTTTTAAAGGTTTAAATCCGTGCCCCACCCATTTGTTTGAACTAATAATAATAATAACAAACAATCCATCCACTACACTTCAGCAACTATCTGAATAATCACTCAAAACAGTAAATGATAAAATCTAAGCATGATAAAAATATAAGAGATAGAATTAGCTAGCCAACATCATTATCTCATCAAAGCATGCGTACTCTCTATAGAGACCAGTGGTTTTCCAACTTGAACAACTCACCTTCACCATCTACAGAATACATCTAAGCAGCCAATTATTTTAGTTTTTTTTTTAAAAGAGATGCACATTTATTGATAAATGAAAATTTTAAGAAGCCAATTAAGATTAAGAAGAATTGTCAAAGCACAGGAACAAACTTGCAGGCAACTTAGACCAAAGAACTATGAATGGTCTATTTAAATGCAACTGAGCCCTTAATCAGTAACATAATCCCAGTTATGCGCACCTTTGATTGACAGGCAAAAAGATATTGTCTAAATTCAAATTCTCGAAATGAGTCATCTTGAACAATCTGTGTCAATGGCTTGCTCCCAGGATCGAGCAACGTTGCTTGGTCGTCACCACGGTCAATTCCACCAAAATCTCTCTTCTTCGTGGTCACGCTCACTACACAATTCAATTAGATTATATCACCAACCACAAATAAACATTGTCATGATCAAGTGCAAGTACAGCAATTTTCTTTGACTGGAGAAATGGAAACCAAGTACAAGTACAGCCATTTTCTGAATTAGATTATCACTGCCAAGGAAAGCAGAGTATGCAATGCGTGCATGTGAGAGTAGAAAACAATACTTGTATTAAAAGGAAAGGAACTAAAGAAGGGCTGCCTTAAACAGAGCCGAGACATAATTGGCAAAAAGAGATGGTATCAAGAGGCAAGGGGATGCATTCATCAGTAAGGGATGAGTATTATACTTTTTCTTTTTTTCTTTTTCTGAAAGGAGAGTATCATGCATTTGAATATCAAGCAAACACCAAAAAATGAGGAAATTTTCTGTACATGGGAAGAAAAGGAAAGTAAACATAATCATACAATAAAAATGCATGACACCTGTTTCTAAATAGCAGAGCTCTAGTTCATCATACTCTCGTAATGCATCTTCGTGAAGCTGAGCCATCTCAAACATAAATGCCAAGCTTTCCTGGGATACAAGAAAGTGTTAACAGATCCAAAAGGTTTGTATGAGAGGAAGGTGACAATTGCTAAGAATGAAATGGAAATTTCAGTTACTAAAGAAAAACATTCTTTACTTATATTAAGGGAACATTAAGGTGCCCTAAAGTCAAATACAATTGTAATAACAAAGGTACCATCCAGGAACCTCCATGTGCATGCATATGGGTAAATGACAAACCTTCAAAATAAAGAAATTGCAGAAGTTCCAAACTGGCATCAAGCGTTGTTCACTTAGCTTTCGAATCTCATCTTCATAAAACTGGACACGCCTATCCAGGGTATTTCTCATGGACTCCATTATCTTGGATTCCAGATCCTCCCAAAAATTTGCTTCAGGGCAATGTAGGTCTAATTTACAACACCTGACAGAAGCATAAAAATGCGCTCACCAAGATGCTTTAACCTTCAATTGTGTTCTATAAATCTCCAACTTCTCCAATGCATTATCCTTTTCATTTCATCTTTGAGGTCCGGTAATAAATGCATAACTCATAAGGTGGGGAATATTTCATAACAACATGGAAAATAATAATGACATTAAAAAAATTGGTAAAATCTAAGGAGACGGCATGCTTGAATTGGTTGAGGTCTTAGACTAAGCAATGATATAGTAAGATAAATTCGTGACTAAAATGACATGTGGCCAAGTCAGGTATAAATTAAAAGGCTAAAAGGTTTCCAAAGTGCTACTATCTATACATAAAGTCAGCCAAAGATGTACTAACTTTATATCTAATTGACCTTTCAATAAACAGGTGAAGACAAGAACCTGTGAGTAATAGCAAATATACTAGTGAACAAATATAGAAGTACCAGGTTTACCTTTCTCTTTTTTTCGAGCTAAATTCAACTTCAACTTTGCTATATACTCTTTTTGCCTGCTTGGTGGCTTGATCGTTATTTGGGTGAGCTTTAGATACAAATACAATGAACCATTCCCGCTCATCATTTTGGACAATTAGCTTCAAGCGTGGTTTAAGGATAGTCTTAAACTCATCAAGATCCTAGACCAAATGAAAAGAAAATTTTAAGTTTAGTTTTAGTGAAAGTATGAAAAAATGAACAGGAGCATCATCACTTGTCAAATACGGTAGTAATCTCAAACTGTTTAAGGAACCTTAATAATTTCAACTTTATATTAATAAACTAAAAAATCTGTCCAAGTTAGTTATTTTCCAATACCATATAAATAAGATTAAGAACAATGAAACCTTTAGTTACCTCACAGGTGACCAGAACAACAGTTGCATAAGGTTCACGAAACCAAAATAAATACTGCTCTTGAGGGAACCTACTACGGAGCCTTGCATCTGTAGTCAATATGAACTCAGCAGGCAACTTGTCAACTACGACGGGGTTACGTGTCTTGTTATTCAAACAAGCTCTTTTGAATGGTAATCTCTCCTCGAATCCATTCTTCACAGTAGGCCACAGGTCACTGACATCTTCAACTGAAAGTAATCAAATGTGATAAGATTAGCTAAGAACATAGAGCAAGAACAGGGGGGCATCAGAGTATCTATTTATTCACTGTTATAAAGACATTTCAGAATGATTAGGATACAGATCTTCCGAAAAGAGAACTCAAGGGTACAACTACCGTTCAAACACAAATTGCCAGCAACCAAGTGGAGGGCAGGCAAAAAAATTCACGCAATAAGCATAGAGATAAGAACTTCTAAGCACTTCCCAATACCAATCTGGAAATGATTTTTATGTTAGAACAAAAACAACGGAAGAAAACAAAAAGAAAGTGTGAGTTCTCAAGCAAGGTCCTCAATGTCAAACAAAATTTGTTCTAAAGTAATTAAGCACATTAGATACAATACAAGCTTATGAATCGCAAAACCATGAATTCACAGCTGGAAATTTGAGAATGTGTTATTTAGAATACACTAAAGCAAGCATCTACTATCATTTCTGAAGCTAACCTCCTATTGGGATCGCGCATCAAGCAAGTCCATACTCAATTCTAGTTCAAATCCCTTAGTGTAGATAAACCGGATTAAAGAACTTCATAATCAAACTGAAATTTGGAAGCAGGATGGAGGGGATATTGAGATTCACCTGCAATTACGAGGCGGTCGAAGGAATTCTTGATCGTCTGGAACTGAGCAAGGAAATTAGCCATCCTCAATCTGTGACAAATGATCGCAGATCATAGATCCATGGAGAGCAAGCTCGCCACAGAGAGAGAAAAGAGAGAGAGAGAGAGACGTTCAGTGAGTATGAATCTAACTGTGGTGAGCACCGTGAAAGGTTAGCTGAGGAGTTTCCCGGCGACCAGGAATCCAGTGCTTCGCGCTCTACACTACGACCTAGGGCAACCAATAAGGCCCATCGGATCCCCTATACAATTTCAATAGGTCTCCACATGATTTTTTCCCCTTTTTTTAATCATTCACTTTTGAAATGTTAAAACGAAGAGTTTAAAATTCCAATACAGACGCATTATTATCATTATCATTTACTTTGAGTGTAAGTTCTCGTAACTTTATTTTTTATTTTCTCAAAATATCTTATAATAATAAAGATAGTACTACTTATATTTCTATGATCTTCTCCTTAATTAACCAATGTAAGACTTCAAAAAAACTCTCAATTGAGCTTTGGCTTGGTGATACTCTTAGTCAGTTCATTGATCAAACATCTTCGACTTACTTGTCTTCAAAGTTTTTTAGATATGCAAGTGATTTCGTCTTTCAAACTTTGAAGTCGGAAGAGAATCTCTAGTCTTTTTGTGAGAGCTCGATCTTGATCTTTTAAGAGTCTTTTGAGAATTTTCTCCACATGGGGAGCAACTCTTTTATTTATAAAACTTTAATTTTGTTCATCATTTCATTTGGTCTCCACTAATCATTGAAGACCACTGATTTTTCTTTGGTTTTACTTTATCTTTAAAGGATTAATGAAGGAGAAATTATCATGAACTCTACACATAGTGTCAAATAGAATTACAAGTAGAAAGCGATGGAGCTGTATAAGCTCTTAACAGTTGATCATACCCAGTCTTACAAACCTGCTCATAATCTAGTTTTCACAAAGGGGAAGGATCCAAAAGCTTTGATTTTTGGACTATTTGATTAACTAAACCAAACCACAAAGAATTGGGAAATTTCACCCCAAAATTATCAAAGAACTTTGTTGAATTTAATGAATCAAAGAATTACCCAGAAATTCAAAATCAAAACAACTAAATTATACAACAATCTTCCTCCTCCCGATCAAGCCATAGACATATTCGAGAGCCGACTAGGAGTTGCTCGGAAATTCAACCACCGGAGAGTGGGTCTCCGGTTGGGTGGCGTCAACGCCCTTCTCAACATCTCTCTTCTGCCCTGAAGCCGCCGGAGCTTATCTCCGGCCGTCGCCACACTACGGCCATCTCTACCCACTCCCCCAAAACTCAAGCTCCTGCAATTCGATCTAAGGCTCCGGCTCCGGCCACCTTCCCTTACGGTGCCGGCGTGCGACGGCCTGGAAGCAGGCTGCTGTTGTGACTGAAAAATTGTAGGCATTTTTGGAAAGTAGAATCAAAACCCAGATGGAATTTGGTGGAGACGAAGTGGGGGTTTGAATCTTTTAACTGGGTATTTAAGGAAGAAAGATTAAGAAACGGAGATATTTGAAGAGTTAGGGGAGGAACTTTCAAAGATGTTGAACAATTGGGTTGACTGGCTGAAGGCTCACTCGGTTTCCGATTCCATGCTTAGTCTTTAAGACTCAGCCGTTCTGTATGACCAAAGACTTTCTTGGAAAGGATGCTCCAATCACATTTTGGCACCTTGAAAAGAAAATTCATGGAAGATCTCATTAGATTGATTAAGTTAATGACAATGACAATCGGATAAAAAATTGAAAGTTCATAAATTATGAACTTGTTAAAAACATAGAATTGCTCCACTGAGGATTCCTTCAGAAGCACCCCCAGCACATTATCTGTAAAAAGGTTATGACACAAATTATAATCACTAAGCCATCACAGAGTAAACTTGAAATTACAATACGTTTCAAAGTTAACCTAATGAATTGTCATCTCTAATCTATTTTTTCTATAACGTTTTTCCTCGTTTTACAGAAGGTTAAGATTTCCAAGAAGGTCAGCTTCTTTTATTGGCAGGCGTAGCATGGGGCTTTAACACCATGGATTGGGTCCAGAGGTATTTCTCCTTGTTGGGCTGCAGTGGTGCTTTCAAGTTTCAATCCGGCAATGCATCTGAGGATTTGGCCCATATCTTGAAGAATTGTTAGTTTGCTTAGCTGATTTGGGATGGTTTGTTTGGCTCGTAACAAGGATTGTGATCTTATTTTTTGAATGGTTTTGTTCATTTCCCTTTATGGATGAGGGTACTTTTCTTTAATGTGCTGCTGAGAAACAACAGAATCTTTAAGAGTGTGGAAAAACATTGGGAGAAGGTTTTGTCCCTTGCTAGATTGTTTCTATTACTAGACTGTGGGCATCTATTGTTGAGGATTGTTGGGAGGAAGTCCCACGTTAGCTAATTAAGGGGATGTTCATGGGTTTATAAGTAGGAATACTATTTCTATTGGTATGAGTCATTTTGGAAAAACCAAAAGCAAAGTCATGAGAGCTTATACTCAAAGTGGACAATATCATACCATTGTGGAGGTCCGTGGTCCGAGACTTTGTAGTTACACTATTCTTATGAGTTGGAGGTCCTTTAGTTTCTAATTCAGCTCTCCTATTTTTGGGCTACCCTCTTGTGCATTATTCATATAATTCCTAATATATAGGAAAGCGTTGATTTCTCTTTCTAGCCACCCATTCTGAACCATCTTCTTCGTTGTAGACACAGGTGAGAAGTCAAATCAACTTGGCAGAGAAATTGTTTCGTTTTTCAAGTGGGAGTTTAGAAGACTAAACGCTGACAACAGGAACATAATCAATCAACAACTATACGAATGAAACAAAATGCTTTAATTGCAAACCAAATAAGAAGTCTCTGTCTCTCTTAATGAATATACTTCACAAACAATCCATTTATCAAATTCAAAATGGATTGAACCAAACACCTATTTACCGAGTTGATTCAGGAGTAAATAGCTCGACTATAAAGTGGCGGCATGCAATGAATTTCTGAAGATATGAAAACCAGCTTTGAAGAGTTTATGGTTTGAACGAGACTCTTCTCCTCGACTTGCAGCACCTTACATAAGTTTTCTTTATTTACACCAATTAGGATGCCTTTTCGTACCGGGATACCTCATTTCCCTTCTTTTTTCCCGTGAAGTTTAGACTTTTGGTTAATACAAGTTCTCTGTTTCCTATAAAAAAAATGGAAAAACTTATAAACTACCCAGGTAAGTTCTCTCATAGTCTTACTAATACACCCTTATCTTTAGTTCAAGCAGACGAAGGTTCATTTTTGTTAGTTCACTCCTGATTTACACAAATTTATTCCAAGCTAAATAATTCATGTCTCAGGATATGTGACTATGGACAGGGTAAACTGTAACAGCCCAAGCCTACCGCTAGCAAATATTGTCCGCTTTGGCCCGTTACGTATCGTCGTCAGTCTTACGGTTTTTAAAACGCGTTTGCTAGGGAGAGGTTTTCCACACCCTTAATAGGAATGCTTCGTTCCCATCTCCAACTGATGTGAGATCTCACAATCCACCCCACCGCAGTGTCTGGCTCTGATATCATTTGTAACAGCCCAAGCCCACCACTAACAGATATTGTCCATTTTGGCCCATTATGTATCGCCGTCAGCCTCATGGTTTTTAAAACGCGTCTGTTAAGGAGAGGTTTCCACTCCCTTATAAGGAATGTTTCGTTCCCCTCTCCAACCGATGTGAGATCTCTCCTAAACCATCAAATTTTACATAAAAGTGGAGACAAATTGCATATGACGCTTTAATTTTCTTTTACTAATAACTCAGAGGATGTTCTAATAGAGTTAGATGGCTAACCCATCTCCAAATCATCTATCAAAAGTTACTAAAGAAGCAACAAAATGTATTATAGACTTAATGTCTCTATTAAGCTCAACTTAACTTCGTTCAATATCAGATGGGACAATGAATAAACACTCATTTCCTAAATGCACTAAGAAGAACTTGTTTCAAGTGTACAACTATTAATTATAAACATCAGTACTAATGTTGATTGATCCACCCAAAAACTAATGCCATTGTAACAACTATAGTTGAAAACCCATGAATTAGATAAACTTGTTCTACAAATGTGAGCTTGTAGTTAAGAAAACAATCAATAGCAGTATCTTATTCAACAGGGGTGGTCAGATCATCCAGCCTCATTGAAGAATGAGAGTAATTCACATGGCTCTAGGGTGAAATAGATTGATTAGAACATATTCTTCAATATTGTACAACGGATAAGTTATAGACCTTTAATTCTTTTCTCAGAAACCAGCATCGACAAGAAAATGTTTCTAAACTAAAATGATTCCTCATAAATTGACACTGAAACCAGAAGTTCGTCAATTACTTACCCGTGCAGCATTTGAAAAAGTTTTGTATGCTCCTTCAAATTGCTCTTAAACTTCCCCTCGCAATTCCTGAAATGTGGAGCCACAATCATTCACTGAGAGCATATTTTGGAAAGAATGTGTATGTTTAAGTTCGGGATTTATGTTATTAATCCTCCGTTTCGAATTAAAAAATGTTCTAAATAAGCGATTTCAAACCATTCAATCTCAAGAGATAACAAGTATAGAAATTCATATGAAGTCCTTTCGGATCTGAAGTCATTCAAAAACCTAGGGAAACAAATTCAGAGCAAAATACACAGAATGTTGTCTGTAAGAAGAAGAAACTGTGGAATTTCCCTCCCCTTTCGTGATGAACTCTGATTTTCATTAGGCGAGATAGGGAAACTATGATCAATCGGGAATCGAAAGCGGAAGCTAACAGTAAATGGGTTTCCGATTAATTAATCTGTTAAACAACTGAACTGATGTAGTTCAAAATGCCCAATAAAGAAATCAAGACCGACCTAATTCAATCATCATGTTTGAAATAACACAGATAAGAAATCACTTACATGGATGAATTCATGGCGAATGAAAGTATCCTCCTCGCTACAAAATCGCTACCTTCTCCCTGCTCAAAAGTTTGTTTCCATTTATTTAAATATATTACATGTCTACTAATATTCATCATGAGTTCATAAATATTTTAATCTGGTAAAAATTTATTTTTCTATAATACTATTAGATCTCTGTCTTGATGGGAGAAGGAAACGAAATATTTGTTATAATGGTGTAGAAATTTCTCTTTAATAGACGTGTTTTTAAAAATCACGAGGTTGAGGCGATACATAACAAACTAAAACGAACAATATTTACTAGCGGTGGGCTTGAACGATTACAAGGGCAGTGCATGTTCATCAAATGAAACTTAAATACGAATCACATTATAGGATAAATAGTATTTGATATCATTTCACATTTCATTTTGGACACATCCATGGCTAATATTCCTCTCCATCATTCACCTATATCTTTCTAAACTTTATTCTCTCTCTCGATCTTTCTTTATCTCGACTAGATAAGCCAATCGATTCGACTCGATATTTGACAAAAACTAACGTCAAATCACCTCATCAATTCAAGAAAAGAGTTGAAATTCATATGTAAGACTTTGTTTTTATCAACCGTCAGATATAGATAACGATTATATCGAATGAAATTGATATACCAATCCTTTTGAATGATTGAATTATTGAATCAATTAAAGCTTATCGAATATATCCACCGATAAACAATTAGGTGAATCAATTTTGATCTATTTATTATTTTAAAAGAAAATGTAATTTCATTAAAAAAAAATTAAAATTCATATATATATATATTGGAATTATATTGATTTGTTTTTTTAAAAATTAATATGTTAATTCATGCAACCCATTTTTGTAATGAAAGAGTTTGAGAAAAATAAAATTGAAATTTTATAATTACGAAATGGGCAATAAAAAAAAAAGCGAGAGAGAGAAGAAAAAAGGCCCCCTTAATTTCTTAAAATATATTTTTAAAAATTTTGGTCATTTATTTATTTTCCACGTCAACAGCATGACATCCGAAAAAAAGGCTCTGCTTTTCCAAAGCTCCCACGTCGGTCCCATACTATTCTTTTGTCGTCTAGCTTGTTCCACGTGTCATCCTTCTATGTGGAATTACACGTGCCGCCTGATTAACGGCCCATATTCCACTAGTTCGCTTCAGCCCTTAATTCCGCAATATATAGGGCTATTTCGGTAATTTCATTTCTATTTGTCAGTGAGGCACATTCTTATTGGGTGCTTTTGAAGTGCTTACGCTATGATTGCATGTAGACGATTATTGCCCAAGGATTCGCGAATATTAAGAAATTTAAGGGGGGAAAAAAAATCTGTTAATTGAACTTTAATATTTTCGTATTTTTTAAATTTATTTATGTACTTCTTCGTCCATTAACAAACGCCTGAGAAATTTGGTTACAAAAAAAAAAAAGAATATGGAGAAATTAAAGTCGGCGCCGGAGGCCGATTCAGAGCGGCCGAACCTGCCACCGGGGTTCCGGTTCCACCCGACCGACGAGGAGCTAGTGGTTCACTATCTAAAGAAGAAGGCCACTTCACAGCCCTTGCCGGCGGCCATCATCGCCGATGTTGACCTATACAAGTACGATCCTTGGGAGCTTCTAGGTGTGTTTTTCGCCGGAGTAAGTTTCAACGGAGGCTAAAACTGCGATTTTGTATAAAATTACACAACTTTTGATTTTTTGTTTGCGGTGAAAATTTCAGAAAAGGCTAATTATGGAGAACAAGAATGGTATTTTTTCAGCCCCAGAGATCGAAAGTATCCGAACGGAGCTCGGCCTAATCGGGCCGCCGCGTCCGGGTATTGGAAGGCGACAGGAACCGATAAGCCGGTGTTAGCTTCGTCGGAAGGGAACCGAAAAGTTGGTGTTAAGAAGCCTTTGGTTTTCTACGGTGGAAAGCCACCAAAAGGAATCAAAACCAATTGGATCATGCACGAGTATCGCTTAGTCGATTACAAACACGACGACTGCAAGAAAAACTCATTTAGGGTATGAATTTTACACAAAGTTTGAATCTTTTCTATTGAATTTTTTACCCAAAATGAAATTTTGTTGCTTTTTTTTTCTTTTTAGCTCGATGATTGGGTTTTATGTCGGATTTATAAAAAACCCAATTCCAACAAATTGGGAATGGATCACGAGCAAGAAGATAGCTTGAATTATATGGCTGAACAAACACCGCCCACGACGGCGACAACGACAAATTTTAGTGTGTATCCTGAATTAGCTTCTTCGTTTCTTCCCATGAAATGGATGCGGCTACGATCACTGTCGTGGGACGATGAGCAACCGTCGAGCAAGAGATTACAATTAATGGAAGGTGGCAGCGAGAACTCAATCACCGCCCTACTCGCCCAGCTACCGTAGCAGAAAATGTAAGGTTGTATGGTAAGTAATGAGATTTTCTGGCTGACGTATCGACTGACGGCGGAGACGAATTGGCATTCGTAGAGAAAATATTCTTATCGTTTAGGATAATTGGAAGATTAGTTAATTAAATCATGAACAGATATAATTAAGTTTCGTAAAAAAAAGAAAATGTGTGCAAGTTAGAATTAAATTAACCCTAATTATTTTTGTGGGGTTTGGAGATTATTATATGCTTGAATTTATACATATTATATATGGATTGATGTGGACAAAATTAGGAGATAAGCCACTTGTTAATTTCTTAATAAATAATAAAATGATTTAAGGTTTCTTAAATGCAATTAAATTATGTTTTGAAAGAATAATAATAGTTGCATTAAAAGAATGAAAATATCCCATTAATGGATCAGAAAATGTAACTCTCTATTTTTTTTTTATTGGATTGTAATTTTATTTAGAAATTATTTTTAAAAATTCTACTTATTCACAATATACATTAAATTAATAATTAAAATCTCATAAAATTTAAATATCAAATGTTATACGTCATAACTTATCACTAACATTAATTACAAATATTAATTATTTTTAATATTTTTAAAAGTATGGTAGGATTTGGTTGAGTCGTAATCCTATTTTTAGGTTGGTCAGGTTGACCCGATAAAAAAATATTAACCCGCAAACCGAACCAAAATTTCAATTTTGTATAGATTCAAATCAACCCAAACCGAAAAAAAATAATGTAACTCAACCTAACCTTTATAATTTAAATTAGGTAGTTCGAGTTCGTTAAATTGTCGAGTCATACGAACATATATTAAACCTCTTATAGCTAACATCCACAATCTTGGTGCTTTTGTATTTTAATTAAAAGAGGATGGCTTGATAATGATTTTAGTTTTTAAAATAATATGAAGTAATTAATATTTTATTGTCCCATATTTTCACTTCCAACCCCATAATGAGACAACCATTAAGGGAATATTAGGAAAAAAAGGGGCTTAAATTTAATTTCCTAATAAAATGGAGCACAAATCAAATTTTCGTAAATAATAAATTTTACTTCCAAAAAGGCAAGATTCTCCCCACTCTAAATATGCATTCATTTTATTTCAAAATAATAATAATAATAAATATTTAGCCATTCATTTAAAAGAGATAAGTAATAGATATTTAATGCAAATTTAATTTAATTATTTCTGAGTTAAATTAATTGGTATTTCTTTACATAATAAAATTCTTTACTATTTTCATATTATTTTCGTTAAATTTGAGCGTTCAATAAAATAATTAAAAAAAATTATTGTGATTTAGATATAATTACAAGTCCAAGTATTAGTTCAACAATTTCATAGGGATATTGAACATATAATTTATTATGAGGTATTTGTTTACAAATTTATATGATTAAATTCTTAAGCTATTTTGTTTAATCTAAATTATTTGTTAAAATTTTAATTAGAAAAGTAGTTTTTATCAAAATATATTTATATAAAAAATAAAAAAAAATCAAGCACGCCTCTAAAGCACCTAGCCCACAATGCAAAAAGGCCGACATGAATTAAAGGCCCAATATTGTTTTTTTTCTTTTCAAAATATGTATTTACGTTTTTTTTTTTATCGATTCTTTTATTATATATATTATTTTGAAAGGAATGAGATGTAATAAAAGGATAAAACGGACTTTTTGACGTAATCGTAATTAGGAACGGTTCGTGAATAATCAATTTAATTGTAGTGGTTATATATTATTAGACAAAACTTATATTACGATGTCAAATAGTACAACTAGAGATGTTCATTTTACTCTAATTCTTTGTTCGAACATAGAATAGGAGAGGGAGTGGAAATATTTTTTTTCTCGTTACATAAATGAGGTCGATGGCAAAATTATATTCTCCGTCTCCTTCCCCACCCCGTTTAATATAAATATATATGTATATGTATATGTACGTATATTTGTATGAATGTTTTTAAAATTAAATAATAATAAAATAAAAAAAAGCAAATTTCTATCCCCAACCTCTCCTCATCATAATTGGATACATGACGCAAGGGCATGCGTAATGTGGTTTGGTGAATGGGATTGGACCATAATGCTACGATTTTGTCTTCTTTTTTTCAACAGAAGTCTTTTAAAATCTTAACAAAATATTATTATAAGTCACGACCCATCACTAATATCAATGGTAAATATTAAATGATAATAATCTTAAAAGTAGTGTAGGGTTGGATTGTACCCTATTTTCGAGTTGAATGTATTAACCGAACCAAAACAAAATATCAACTCAACGAACAGATGTGAATTTTTAATTTTTTAAAAGTTCAATCCAATCCAAATTGAAAAGGAAACTTTAACCCAACCCAACTTTTATTGTTTGGGTTAAATAGTCTAAATTAGTCGAATTCTCGAGTCATTTAAATATCTCTTAAATAAAACATAGTTGACAGACATGATTTGTGAGAATGAAATAGCTTACGTGTCACGAAAACAAAGTGTGTTTGGCGACAAAGAAATTCAAATAAAACCCTTTAGAACCAAAGAAGTTGACCAACCAAACCTCAATAAAAATATTGGAATCAAAGAATAAACTTTTTGAATTAATTGTATCCAGAAATTTATGTGTTTGGCATCTCCAAAAGTTATTATTATTATTATTATTATTATTATTATTATTATTATTATTATTATTATTATTATCATCATTTTTATGTCACTTTTTTCTTTTATTTTCAAATTTTCCACCCACCTAACCCTCTTATCCAACCAAATTCATGTGTTTGGTAGCAAATTTAAAAATTAAATTTTAATTTATTTTTAAAAAATAAATTAGGTTTGATAGTATACTTTTAAAGCTAAATTATATAAACTATTAGACAAATTTTAAAAGAATTTCACAAACTTTCTAATAAATTTATACTTTAAAAAACAGATTTTGAAAAGTTGACTTGTGATAGTGCACGTTTTCAAAGAATGTGAATATTTTTTTAAACAAATGGTAAAATAATTGAATTTACCAACTAAATAATTGAATTTACCAACTAAATATTATGTTCAATATATTTATGAAATTATTCATATAGAATGATAATCATAATCATGTTCGAATAATGTCAGGAAAGGCTCAAAGCACACAAAGACCTAACATGGAAAACCCTAGTAGACTACACAATTAATATACTTGATATCGAATACGATGATTCCAAACTAAGAAGTGAAGTTGTTGTGTCATACGTGAAATCAACCACAAAGATCTTAAAATTCATTATTCAAAGGTTAGATATCTATAACGAAATCGAGCCCAAGTCGAGTAAGTCATCTTGAGTTGACCGAGTCAAGCAAGCCCAAGCCCAGTCTATCCCGAGGAGTACACCCCTAAAACCATAATTCTCTTATATAAATAAGGAAGAAGGATAGTCGTTTATGGTATGCTCACTAAACCCTAGCTCATATCTACTTCTCACGTTACCTCAACTAATTTCGACATAAATATTCTCACCTTTAAAAATAATTTTTTAAAAAACAATAATCCTATTAATAATTTAGGGATACCATTTGATAATGAATGTTGCCCACCAATTATTTTGCAGAAACAATTTAATTCAATTTTTAAAATAATAAAGAAAAAATTGGAATTTTCCTTTATTTATGTAATTTTGAGTCCTAAGAAAGTTCCAAGGTATTCATTCCCATTTATACTTTATTATATTATATATATAAAATAGTGAAAACTCACGATGACCCGAACAATAAAAATAAAAATAAAATTAATTTGAGGATGCATTAGCAATAATAATAATTATTAAGTTATATTAATAAAAATACATTGTCTCTCAAAAATATTTCTTAAACTTTAAAAAATACATTTACTATTAATTTTCGATAGAAACTGTTAATATTTTGTTTAAAGAATAATGATGAATTTTCAAAAGGGTTTCACAAATATCAAAAAATACCCTTTCAAAAGTTCATTATTACCTTAAAACTTTTTTTAAAAACTTAAAAAACAACTTTAAAGTTCTTTAAAAATATAAATAAATAAAAAATCATTTTAAACTTTTTTTTTTTTATATTCAAAAGAAAAAAAAAATTTGTTTAAAAAATACTCTTAAACTTTTAAAATATATTGACGGTTAGAATTTTTTTTTTTTTTTGTAAAGATAAAAAGTATTAATGTTACTTTTAAAATTTAATCGTTATTTTTTAAACATAATACTAAGTATTATTTGAAAAATTCTAAAAGTCGAAGAGTATTAATGAAATTTTTTTTTTTAAATATAAGGATATTTTTTTAAACGCTATTAAAAATTTAAAAATATTAAGAATTAATTATTAAAATTTTGAAGAATTTAGTAATTTATAGAGAAAAAAGTGAATAAATAATATAAATAAAATGGATAAAACCAACGTGAAAAAAACAAAAAACACAACAAAATTAAGGGTCCGACACGCATGGCCCCACATAAAATGCATAAAAACTTCAAAAGTCCGAATTCACGTTTATTTATCTTCAACTATAATATTTTAATTCTAAACCATTTTTTTAATACTCAAATTGGTATATGATTTAAGTCTATATTATCTAAATTAATCGTTGTAAATACACAAAATTTAATTTATTGTGTTTAATTAATTAATTGATTTTTTTTAAGAAGAAGAAAAAAAAACTCTGAATGAAGTCGTTCGTACCATATTTCAAAAAGATCAATATGCTCAACCTTATCCTCGATTTCATATCTCTCATCTTCTTCGTCCTATGGTTTATAAGATGCAAATAAACAGTTTTCGTTCATTTTCGAACTATAATAACTTTAAAAGTTAAATGTTTAAACGCTATTTTTAAAGTTTATAGGCATTTAAAAAATATGGTAAAATATGTAATCCATTCTATCCGTATATTATTTTGATTTTTTTAAAAAAATTTAAAGGTATTTATGAATAATTTTGAAGTTCAATGATTTTTTTTAAAAAATACTTTTGAAAGTTCAGTGGTGTTTTTTAAATAAATTACAAACGGTGTGTATGGGTTGTATCGGATCAGGTTGAATTTTTTTTTTTGGACCAACCAAAAAGTTCGGATGGGTTGAATAGGTAACCCAACCCAACTCTCTATTTTCGAGTTGAGTTATCGAGTGTTCACCTCTTCAAAACTGTCCATAAATATGTGTCGTGTGGAGGAGGAAGAACTCAAAAGCTGAACGTTTAACACTTAAGTCTAATGCGAGGAGCGAAGAGGAAGAGAAGAAGAACTCTCCAAAGAATCGAAGGAGTATTGATGCTTGATGTAGGAAGAATTGAAGACAAAAGAGAACAAAGAAACTAAGCTACTAAGTGTTGAGGTATCGAGACCAATATGAGAGTCGAGATTGAAGAAGGCGATAAAGCAGTGGAAGAAGGAGAAAGTGTTAAGCAAGAAAAGAAAACAATCACTATTAGGTTGGGTCAGGTTGACCCGATCTCTTGCACACTAAACCCGTACCCAATCGAACTAGATCAAGTTCTAAAAATAATTCAACCCAACCTAACCCTAATAATTTCGATTGAATCAAGTTGCATTCTCAAATTTTTGAGTTTATCGTATATTCTACCAAAATTAACAATATAATATAAGTATTCTTTAAATTATTATTTTTAAAAATTAAAGATATTATTAAAATTTTAAAATTATTATTATTTTCCTAATTTAGCCTTAGAATCCCATTTTCTTACTAATCTCATAATTTCATTATCATAATGGTCCCAAATCTTTTGCAGCGAGTTGTCCATTTTATTATTATAATTATAATTATTTTCGTTTTCAACGTTTTTACAAATATGTAACTTAATATCCACTTTTACCTTTTCTCGCATGTTCGATAATCATTTTTTAACCGTTAAAATTATTTTTGATAGACCTAAAATTACTTTTTCCAACACTCACATAAAATGTAATTTCTCAACTGAGATTTGTCAAATAATTATGAGTGATTTTATTTTAAAAAATGACTACTATTTCATATTATACACACTTAATTTTTCGTTACCATTCAAAATTAACTTTTATTAAAAAAAAAATCATAAATTTCGATAAAAAACGTGTTTTTCAAAAACTATCATCATTTATATCATTGGTTGTTTTTCTCAATTTTTTCTCTCGATTTTTTTTTATATATATCTAAGTGATTATAAAGGACAAAAATATCTCGGGAGCTTGTCAATAAATAAAAAATATATATCACTATAATCATTTTTTTTCAATAATTTGTATAAAGATGATTATATATATAAAAAAAAGTGATAGTGATATTCAACCAATCACATTTGAGACTCATTTTGGAAAAGGTAAAAGCTTTTCTTGGTAAAAAATTTCAAAATTCACATGAAAAAAACACCATAGACTATTGAAATTACAAGCTTGCCCTCAACTTTAAAATTTCTCATTTTCTCTTTTTTTTTTAATGGCAATTTGATATTTGGTAATTGTGCAATAAAAAAATGTAGTGATTAAAATCAACCATTAAAAAATATTTAATACTCTTTAATTTCCATACATTTTATAATTTTATTCCGTCATTAATAAGGAAATTAATTTTATTCTTATTATAATTGGTTCATATAATATTCATTTTTCTTCATAAGGAATAAATTCTGTTGAGTAACTATATTTTAAAAAAATTTAATTTTCTATTCTAAAAAATTAATTATTTTATTTTAGTTTTAAAATTAGAAAAGGAAAAAGAAAACAATTTTACAACTATTCTTTTTATTTTTCAAACTAAACTACAAAATAAAATAAAATAAATTGGTAATAAAAATTTGGACTTCATTTCCATATTTCCTTTGTCGTGTATCTCAAACCCCAAATGTTAGCCCAAAGAATTATCTACACAAACTCTAGTAAACCAGACCGACCACGGTTCAAACCGGCCACGGAGATTTTCAGATCCCTGAACCGTCGCCGGAGTTGGGGAAATTTTGCGGCATCCAACCGAAGTTCTGAAACCGTTGTAATCCACTCTGCACTTCTTGCTCCGCCGTACTCCTCGGCGGTTGGGCGGCCGGAATATACATATTGGAATTGAGAAACAAAGCCGGAGCTTGGGACTGAGTCATCGGAGCGAGTTCACCGATCGAGTTGAGACCTTCAAACGAGGCTGCAGCGGCGGTGGCCCAGTCGAAATTGGCGGAGATCAAATGTTGATGATGTTGTAAAGTTTGAAGAGAATTAATTCTAGGCAAGTTAAAGAATCGGTCTTCGATCTCCGGCAATGACTCGAGAACATCATCGATGTGTGGCGAAGAACATGTCGACGATGACCCGCCATTGCTACATTCCATGCTCGGAATGCTAGTTATCGTTGCCGGTGGCTTCTGTGCGCTCGAATTCTTCTTGTAGATCCGACATAAAACCCAATCGTCTAACTGAAATTAAATCACTACTAAATTCAAAAACTTCCACTAAATTATTAAAAAAAAAACAAAAAAAAACATATCGTGTTAATTCATACCTTGATGCTTCCAACTTTGCGGGAGGCATCGATGAGACGATACTCGTGCATGATCCAATTGGTTTTAGTTCCTTTAGGAGCTTTCCCAATATAGAATACGAGAGCTTTCTTAATGCCAACTCTTTTTCCTTCGGTAGAGATGACCTTATCGGTTCCGGTGGCCTTCCAATACCCGGAGCCAGCGACCCGATTTGGTCTCGAGCCGTTCGGGTATTTCCGGTCTCTCGGGCTGAAGAAATACCACTCCTTTTCTCCAAACATAGCCATACCTACAAAAAAAATCAAGTTCTTAATTTTGATTTTGAAAAGAAATGGAAATGATTTTTGTTTTTTTTAAATTTGTTTGACTTACTAGGGAGATCCCACGGGTTGAATTTGTAGAGATCGATATCGCCGATGATTTGAAGGGAGAAGTGGTGGCCGGCGACTTTCCGGCAGAGGTATTGAACCAGAAGCTCTTCGTCGGTGGGGAAAAATCGGAATCCCGGCGGCAGCCGGAGCTCTGAAAGTGGGTCTTTTTCATGCAATCCCATTTTGTAATCGGAAGAGGAATTGAAACTTAGGAGGATGGGTGGAACGAGGAATTTATATAGAGAGAGGCACCGTTAAGAGAGTGGGACCTGGTTGAGATTCTAGCCATTGAGAATTTTACACGTGGATTTTAAGAAATAGAAATTGTTTTTGAGTTGAACTTATCTGGTTCGAGTACGGCTAAGCTTTATTCTGGTGCATGCACCGTCAAGATAACGACAAAATTACTAATTTTTTTTTGTTTTTTTATGTCGAATTTTGAAAATATTAGTAATAATATTTTGTTAAAATCTTAAGTGGGTTATTCGGTAAAAAAAAAAAAAAAAAAAAATAGAATCAAACACTTTGAAAGTCAACTTTCCCAAATAATAAAGTTTAGGTATCTAAATGATTGGATATAAATTTTTTAATTTTATATCTAATAAATAAATTTTTTTAATATATCAAATTTAAAATTTTGATATTTTATTAAACATAACATTCAAAATTCGTTATTTTTAAAAAGGTTAAACATGTCGAAGTTCTATTAAACATATTTACATAATAAATTTAAAATTTATAGAACTATTAGCACGAACATATAATTTAATATAATTTGGCTTGTTAATAAAATAAAATATTAATTTGGAATCCATAGATATAAAGATTTAAAGATTTCAAATGGAAAAATAAATTAAAAAAAGAAAAAAAGAAAAAAATGATAAAGTCGTGGAATGGAATTAAAATGAAATACGAACTATTCAGTCGGCAATGTGAATGGAGACACGTGTCAACATATGGTAGGGGTAGTACTAGGACAAGTTAGGCGGAGGTATTTTTTTCCCTTTTCCTTTTTTTTTTTTCTGTGGCAATAATATCAAGACGCGTATTTCCCTTTCTTTTTACCTTTTCTTATCCAAAAAAGCATTTAAAATTTTATCATCATTAATTTAAAATAATTGATATGTTATATGTTATCGACAGTTTAGAATTTTTCATTCTTAAATATAATTTAAATAAAAGTCGTTACTTCTTCCTACTCAGTTATATTCTATCAAAGTTAGCTTATAATAGTGTTTTCTTTCAAATTATTTTTAACTTATTGTCTCGTTTATGTTTTCCAAAATATGTCTCTCAAACGTGACTCGAGGTTTTATCATACACCAACATTGCTATGATGTCTGAAAACTTACTTGTTCGGTGGGTTAGAATAAATGTCGCACAATCTCTATTCCAATAATATAGGAATCGAACCCGTCACACTTGAATGTTTAAAATATATAATCCTCAAAATTAGAAAAACAAAAAAAACTAAAAGGTAGTCGTGTTTTTTTTTTATAAGAATGCTAGCTTCTATTTTAAGGTAAAGTTAGGTCAAAAAGGATTTATTTTATTCTAAGATATTTTTTTTAAGATAATAATAAAATTGTGAATTAAATTTATACTAAAATATTTCCAAAATTGTTAAATCAATGATAATATTCAATTCAAGATTATATAATTTATTTTTCACATAAATGATGAAAAAAAACGATTTATATTCTAATTTTTTACTTTTTCGTGTTTGAAAGGATTCTTTTAACGATCAGTTTATAAAATTTTAAACTCTTGGTACGTTGCGACACTTGTAGATATTTTTTTTATACGTAATTTGAAAGAATTTAAAGTTTGAAAAAAATAAAAATAAAAGGTGTTGGATTATTGGGCAGATATGGATGGAGGGGTTTGGACTTGCTTTCACTCTTCAATTTAGTGTGATGTAATAGAGAACGATTAAAGCCACGTGGCATTTTCTTAGAATTTGATGATTTTATAAAAAAAAATTCAAAATAGATAAGATATTTTTAGTGGAAAATACAATGTGCTCAATTTTGGTGCTTGTTTTCTTGCCACGTGGAATTTTAGTTTAGTGGATAGGATTTATGGACGGCTATAATTGTTTACCAAACAAGGCGAGGAGGAAGAAATTAGGCACCTACTTTTTTTTTTTTTCTTAAAAAAAATAATTTAAATTATGAATTAAATGCTTCGAGTTTATATAGTCTTTTATAGTTGGGTCAAATAGCATAAATTTTTTCTTTATATATTTTTATTTAAATTAATATCGAATAAAAAGATAATAAACTATTTTTTAGTAGATCAAACAGAGATTTAAGAATCCAGTTAAATATTGATTTTGATACTAAACTAATAAATTAAATTAATTGAAATTTTAGAATATGGTTTCAATTAAAAGCTGATACTTTGATGATTGTGACTGACTAACAAAAATTCTTACAAAAAAATATCTTTTTTCATTATATATATTGAGTGGGTAAGGGCTTGTATTATTGGAATTACATATTTAAGTATATATGTGAATTGTTTTTTAATGTTTTTTTTTAATAATATTTCATATTTTTTTTTCTTTAAATAGATATATATATTTTTTTTTTTGCATAATTTAAATGAAAATAATAATGTATTAAAAATAAGGAAAATATAACGGAAATACGAAAGGTGTATGAATTAACGTTTGTTTTTATTTTTTGTATGAAACAAAAAAAAAACATGTTTGAAATGGTTTAATATATTTAAGATTTAACTTTTACGTTGATTGATGGGTAATAAAAACATGTTTGGAATCTTTTATTTAAGATTCGCTTTTTACATTTTTTAAATACTAAAAACATGTTTCGAAGGGCTACATATTTTGTAGGGTTCTTAAATGTATTCGATAAAAAGAAAAACTATAATTAAGTCAATTTTAAATAATCTTTTATTTATTTAATTTTATATCTAAATAAGGTAATAATAATTTAAAAAAAAAACTTTTTTTAAAAAAGTATTCATTCTATATGATTTACATATTTATTTTGTTTTAATATTAATCGGCTTTCTATTTCTTTCTCTAATAATTGTATTAAATTGTATTTGTGGTAGTGGAGTGAATTGAAATGCAAATCTTAGTATTATTATGCTATATTCAAACATGACTTGTACCAATGTAGATAGAATCTGGTACACTAATTTAAGCTAGCTAGCATCTATCATCGGGATATTCGACTAGTTGTAACATGTTTTAAATATTTAAGTTTAATGCTACATTAACGATCGTTAGAGGGAAACTCAAAAGTTTGAAGCAAACATTGAGTCGAAAATGAACTTCAAATTCGAGTGTTAATCATGATATAATGAAAAATAACAAACCTGAAAGCGGTATATAGATCATCAAGAATTTAGTTTTCATTCCCACAAATTGGCGTCAAAGTCAAACACCTCGATAACTGAATTTTAAACGAACTCGAGCTAACAAATTGATTCTAGAAAGTAAGACGAAGAAAAAATTATACTTCAACTTCAAATAAAACTAAAAATTAAGGTACACTATAAAAATTATTATTACAATTACATACAATTCTTCTTGCTAGTCTGGAAACTCTTTTCTAATTTTTCAGGTTCAAAATTTCAATTTTGATTTGACTTTTTTTAATATGAAAAATAAATAAAATAATCGGATTATTTATGATATTGTTGAACTTTGATCAAATAAGAAAAGTCAAAGAGTTGAATAATTTCCAAGTCAAAGAGTTGATTTTTTTTGTTTATTTTCTGACTTTGACTTGGCTTCTTAATTTTTAACACGTGAGGTATGTGATTAACGGTCGTTTCACATTATAAATAATTTATATATATACTTAATATTACAAATATTTTGATTAATTTATAATTACTTTTTTTAAGGTAAGATTAATTTTTAACTAATTGTCTAGCTTGAAAAATTTTCGTTTTATTTTGGTGGGATCAAGAAATTTATGGCTTATTTAATTTGTTTTTCGTTCTAATATTAATATAATAAAATAAAAAACCCACTTAATTTTTTTTCAAATAGTTATTTTTCAATCATCAAATCTCTATTTAAATCTTATAGTAAAAAAAAAAAAATATTCCATAAGCTCAAATTAAATTAATATCTAAAATATCATATCATGGGTTTAGAATTTCAAATATATTAAATATGTAAATCATTAAAAAAAACTTTAAATTAAATATCAATTTGTGTCAAATATAGATATGTGAATAGGGTATAATCAAAATTTAAATTGACTCGTTTAGAAAATTTTAGAGCTATAATTGATTCAACATTATAAAATCTCGACAAATCAAACTACAATATAGTTTTTTTTTTAATTTTTGGTAGTTTTTAAAATATACCTCTAATTTTTAACATGGATCTTAATTAGGTTGCATTATCCATAACTTGTATTATTATTATTATTATTATTTAAAAAAGTACATGTTATGAGGTGAATGGCGCTGATGTGAGAGTGGATAATTTCAAATGGGCCGATGGGTACGGCACGAGTTTTGGGCTTTTGTTACGTGGACTGGGAGACACTCTAGCGTCGGCCCAATATTTCGGCCCATTGATTTGCTTCTTTCCTCCTAACTTGCCAACTCTTCATCCATCCTATATATACAAATGCCTTCAAAAAATTTCAAATATAGTAAATTTAAAGTATATAATATATTGTACCAATTAAAAAAGGTCTAAAACATAATATTTAATTTGTATATATTGAAAATATATTTATATTAAACTGAGCAGGATAGAGACATAAAATATAATCTCGTTTCCGGTCCCATTTATCTAACAGTTAAAATATTCTTCACTCCCTCGTCCATTCTCGGTCTAAATGGGGAACCCACAGCTAAAATAGACCTAGAGTCACCGGAACAAAAAAAAAAAAAAAAAGAAATTAAATGGAAGAGAGAGAATAAAATGAGGTGGATATTGAAGTGAATCACAATCTCTTAGAAGGAAAAGTTTGAAGCCTTTCTCACATGAAATTGGTTAAATTTCAAGTGCTTTTAGATGAACTTCATGCCCTCATCCTTTCCTCCACATATTTTTTTTTTCATTTTTATATTTTTTTTTATTCAAGTTTGAAAAACTTTAATCCATTAAAATGTTTGGTTAATCCACCGCACGTAAATGGTGTGAGAAAGTTTTCTATTTATAATCAAATAAATTATAAGGATATGAAAAGAACAATAAATAGAAAGAACAATAAATGGAAAGATATAAGATATTTGGCTTATAATAAAATATCAAATATGATATATATGTTAACCTATAATTTAGTACTAAATATCCTTAACAAATGATCCGACATTATTAAATAAAAAATTAAAACTTCGATATAAAAATAAAAAATAGTGTAAATTTAAGATGAAATTATGTAGTTCATAACTAAAAAAGAAAATTAATTAATGAACACAAATTATTGGTAAGGAGATATTTAATATGAGGAAAATGGAGAGGTAATATGTAATTAAATGAATATTTTGATGCTTCAAATCAAAGGCAGCCATTAGTTTCTTAATTAAATAACAAGAAAACAAAAGTATAATAATTATATGAACTACACCATTTAATTGGAGTGAGTGGGAGCCACACCCTTCTCTCAATTATTTAAAAATTTGGATAATCTTATCAATTATTTATTTATTTATTTTGATTCAAACATTCTTGACATAACACGTTTCCTATTGTAACCTTTATCCATATCCTATACTCAAGATCGCTCTCATTCGAATGTGGTATTAGTTCATTTATGCACTCCTCTTTTACTGTCATGTGCTATCAGCTTCTGCCTTGGTTCGTCTCCGAAATACATCTTACTAGGAAATGTCTCGCTCTAATACATCATCCTATCCTCAAGATTGCTTTTATTTGGACGTGACCTTAGTTCATTCATGTATCCCTCTTTCATTCGGGTGTCACACGAAAATAAACATTACACACCACACATTTAAACGTCAAACTTTTATGGATTGTTTGGTGCCTTTACCAACCTTCTAAACCTCATTTGCTCCAAACTAAAAAAACTTTCGTTCAAAAGAAAGTTTTCCGTTCATTCAAGTATTTCTCAATTACTTGGACGTCACACTCAAGTCTTGTTTTATAATAAATTAATTTTTTTAAATTGGGCTTGTTTTTTTTTATCATGTTTTTAAAATATTTGAATTATTAGCCAAATTTCTAATATTAAGAATTAAATAAATGAAGGTTGGTAGAATTTAATGTGATTATCTATAATACCATAAAGTTTTTAATCTATTGATGGGGCCCTTATGGGTTTGGGAATAATAATGTAACAAACAAATTGTCACAACATCCAACTAACATGAGGTACATTGTTGCACTCCAAACTCTATTATTAATAATATGTACTTGTTCTTCTTATTGCTCGTGCATCTTTTCTTCTTTTGATCACTTCATCTTGATCTCGATCACGATCATTTATGACAATTTAGTTAATAATTTAAAAAGATTTAATATTTTACTTTTGTTAACAAATAGAATAAATCACTCGGAGCCAACTCATTTCAATATTTTATGATTGAATTGAGTTTGGTTTATTATTTCATAATAGTGGTCTGAGTTGAAAAAATTTATAACTCACACTATCCATGCATCATGATGTCGTCCCATGTCTCAAGACACATCGATCATCTAGACTTGCTTAAACACATCCGTTGAGAGTTGACCCATGTGTCGATCATTTCATCAGAACATCTCAAACATCCATCCATCCATCCAAGTTCTCTCGAGCATCAGACTCTTTTGTGTCTATGTTAAACCATTTACGACATACGTTCCAAATAGCGGGTGCATAATTCAACCTCTGACACATGAGCTGGGGCACAATACCGGCACACTAGTGCCCCTGGTACTGTCATTGAAAAACCCATTTCAAAGGAAGTCGCCCGAGACACTTATCTCGAAAAGCTTGCCCTCATTGTGACACACGATACATCTTCCTTTTTGTTAACTCAATCATAAGAATTCTAAAATTAAGTGTGCTTTACTGGAAGCAATGTTGCGTTGGAGGACCCCTTTAACTTTTTTTTTTAAATGCATGTGGTAAAACATAAAGTATAGAAAAACTCGTGTTGGTTTGTGAGGATAATCTTCACTCTTAGAAACAGTGAGTAAATAACGTGATCATGTCGTAGGGGATGTAGGAGAATGTTGAAGTATATCGATACCGACTCTAGAAATTCTTATATGAATCTCGGGTATGAGTAAAATATATTATCAAAATTTTCCCAAATCAATTATGAGTTTGCATTACTTTAATATTTAATTCGTTCTATAGTGTTTGTTACAACTTACAACTTATTCATAATTAAACCCTAATCGAGTGCAAGCAATCAAGCGATATTTAATTGCAATATTTCATACTAAAAAAAAACAAAATCCAAACTTTCTCAAAAGTTGCAAACAAAATTGGAAAAACATTAAATTGGGAGCTTCTATGGGTATATTTCTAAACAAAATTCATACAAAAACACAAAGAACAGCGCCTCCGTCATCATCTCAAACCCTGGAAGTAGCAGTGTTGTAGAAGAAAATCTGGAAAACCCTTAAAAAACGCCTCTAAAGCTAATCTTTGCGGTTGGTGCTTGCCTCTCTCATTATTCTTTGCCCACTTCTTCACTCTTCTTTCTTTCCAATTCTTGCTGTGAAAATGACCAAGTAAAAGCTTATTGGAATCATTGTTTCAGATAAAGAAGGAATCGCCCTGGCATTGAAATTGGGGGATTTTAGTGGGTTAGTGATGAAATACGAACTTGTCGGCAATTTCACATGGACCCACATTCAATAATGCCCTAAACAAATCCTCTTCTCTTCATTCTATACGCTTCATTCACTGTCCCATGTGCTACCTCCGTCGATTTCTGCTGGCACACATTCATTCTATTCGTGTTATCTTTTTCTTCTTCTCTCTCTCTGTTTCAAACCCTCCATGTGGAAATTGCAGCACATAACGAGCGATTTACTGTTTGGAGGAGGCTTCAATCCAATGAATGTGCTGTTGAAGCTATGAATCTATGACCCATTTGTAAAATTATCTTTCTTTTTCTTTGTTCTTTAGCTTTCCATGGATCCTTGCACTCGTTTGAATCATGCTCTGTTTCAGCTCACTCCCACTAGAACCAGGTTCTTATCGATCTAACTTGCGGTTAATTCATCTGGGGTTTTGGGATTTTTGTTTTTTTCATCTGGGTTTTGTTCTGATTTTGGTTTCTTTGGTGTTTTTGCTTGTTTCTTGAAGATGTGAACTGGTTATCTCAGCTAATGGTGGTGCTACTGAGAAACTGGCATCTGGGCTTCTTCAGCCATTTATCTCCCACCTCAAATGTGCTCGAGATCAGATTTCTAAAGGGGGTTACTCCATTACTCTTCGCCCTGTTGCAGGATCAAACGCTTCTTGGTTCACTAAGGGCACTCTTCAGAGGTTATTTGTTCTTCTCTTCGTTTTGAAGATTATTAGAATTAGAATCCAGAGTTTTGGGTTTGATCCAAGCTTTAGCATGAACTCTTTTGTGGATTTGTTGATACAGATTTGTGAGATTTGTAAGCACACCGGAGGTTCTTGAGAGATTTGTTACCATAGAAAAGGAGATTGTGCAGATCGAGAATTCTATGTCCACAGATGCTGAAGGTAATACTTAAGGGCCTATTGATAATGCAATGAGCTTGTTCTTGGATAACTGGAGCTATTTAGATTCTTTGGGATTCTTAGAATGCTTTCATTTAGATTTAACTATGTTTGATGCATCTTATGGTGTTTGAAATGGAATTTTCAGAAAACACAACGGTTGCTGATTGGAACTCGAAAAGATCGAGCCCGACACAGCGGGTAAGTTGTTTTTCTTGGCATTCCCTGGAGATGCTATGTCTTATGGTTGTTCATGCAGTAATGTTGGAGTGTTTATTGTGATGAGGGGAAAACAGGTGAAGGGCGATTCGAACGATATTAATGACGATGCGGCATTGAAGGACAATCCCAAGTAATATTAGCGTTCGTATTATTTGTAGCTAATTTAGGAGCGTTTTAAATTTGATAATGTCATTTCTCTAATGCACTGAATTTCAGTAATGGGTTATCTACAGGATCCGTCTTCAACGTGTTTTAGAAACTCGAAAGGCTGTGCTACACAAAGATCAAGCAATGGCTTATGCTCGTGCTTCGGCTGCGGGATATGAGATGGATTATATTGAGGATCTTATAGCTTTTGCTGAGGCTTTTGGAGCTTCACGTTTGAGGTATGGATTTGGCATTCATGGGCTATGATTTACCAAAATGATTTGTTTTTTGATTGAAAGAGATGGACACAACGTCACACCCCGCTCCTGATTTCCCTACCTGTAACGTCCCTAGCCCACCGCTAGCAGATATTGTCCTCTTTGGGCTTTCCCTTTCGGGTTTCCCCTCAAGGTTTTTAAAACGCGTCTGCTAGGGAGAGGTTTCGACATCCTTATAAAGAATGCTTCATTTTCCTCACCAATCGATGTGGGATCTCACAATCTACCTCCTTCGGGGCCCAGCGTCCTTGCTAGCACTCGTTCCTCTTTCCAATTGATGTGGGATCTCACACTACCAACCGAGGATGAGCTGTGACGACGGTAGACCCCTAGTGGGCAATGGAATCTATTGTCAAGTCTCAATTCGTACTGAGTTGTTAGGGTGTCAAATGAAGTTTTTGTCTTCTTGAACACAAATTGTGAGATCCCACATTAGTTGGAGAGGGAGACGAAACATTCCTTATAAGAGTGTGGAAACCTCTCCCTAGCAGACGCGTTTTAAAGCTGTGAGGCTGACAGCGATACATAACGAGCCAAAACGGACAATATCTATTAGCGGTGAGCTTGGGCTGTTACAAATGGTATCAGAACCAGACATCGGGTGGTGTGTCAGCGAGGACGCTGGGCCCCCAAGGGGGGTGGATTGTGAGATCCCACATCAGTTGGAGAGGGAAACGAAACATTTCTTATAAGGGTGTAGAAACCTCTCCCTAGCAGTCACGTTTTAAAGTCGTGAGGCTGACAATGATACGTAACGAGCCAAATCGGACAATATCTGTTAGCGGTGGGCTTGGACTGTTACACGAATGATGAATAGAACATCAAACATCAAGCGATCCACTATCTGTTTGTTTCTTCATTCACCTGTTTGGCTTCCCTTTTCCTTTTTCAAGGGATTGTTTGTTTGGAATAGTAGATGAAGAATCTAAGTATTATAATTTGCCTGATTTAGGGAAGCATGTATAAATTTTATGGACTTATGCAAGCGAAAGAACGAAGATAAGCTCTGGATAGACGAAATAGCAGCTATGCAGGCATTCTCTCAGCCAGCATTTCCCTACTCAGAAACTTCTGGTATTGTACTTGCTGGTGAAGATAACGAATCAAACGTCAATGCTCATGTATCAAAATCTGATTCGTCAGCAAGTCAAGGAAGTTCAGAGAACAATCAAGGTACGATATACTATGAATCCGCACATGTGTGGCTTTTGCTGCCTAAATTCACATATAAGCTATACCTAGTACATTGTCTAAAACTCAATATCTGTTCCACCTAGTATGTGTGAGATCCCACATCAGTTGGAGAGGGGAACGAAGCATTCCTTATAAGAGTGTGGAAACCTCTCCCTAGCAAATGCTTTTAAAGCCGTGAGGCTGACGTCGATATGTAACAGGCAAAAACAGACAATATCTGCTAGCGGTGGACTTAGGCTATTACAATGTGTCTTTTTTTTCTTTCTAAAAACTGGTTCTTGGTTTTGGAGTGTTCTCTGATCATGAGAAAGAAAGACATGCTTGTGTCGAGGGATCTCTTATCGATTTCGTTTCATATGGTAAAAAATACGCAGATGGTAACCTTCCGAAATCAGCACAAATGTCGATGAATGGGAAAGCTCAAGTGCCAACGACGTGGCCTAATCATCCTCAATATATGCACAACTTTCAAGGTCCTTTATATCCGCCATATCAAGGATATCTTTTCCCTGGAATGCAGATGCCACCACCATATTACCCAAATATGCAGTGGCAATCAAATGCTGAAGACTTGAGTCTTGCTTCCGATCGAGAGCCTGGCGGTCATAGGAGTTCTAAATCTCGTAGGAGCAAGAAGAAACATTCATATAAGGAGAGAACTTCAGAACAAGAAGCAACTACAGAATCTGGTGAATCCAGTGTCGACAGTGAATCGGACGAACAATCTGCAGATGATAAAAAACAATACTCAACGGAAAAGATACGTAAGAAAAAGCATGGAAAGAAATCTTCAAGAACGGTCGTTATACGTAATATCAACTACATAACGTCAAAGAGGAATGGCGAAAAGGGCAGCCACTCAGAGGATGATTCATCCGACGAGGGTGAGTTTATTGATGGCGATTCCATCAAACAGCAGGTAGAGGAAGCTGTTGGGACATTGGAGAGAAGACATAAGTCAACCGGTCGACACCAAAAGAAACAAAATGGCTATGGCAATGCAGATGGCTTAAATGATTCTGCAGAACGGGAGACTAACGGGGTATCGAACAATTCAGAGGGAGAAAAGATCAGTAGCCCATGGGATGCTTTCCAGAGTCTTCTTATGAGCGAAAAGGAGCCGGAAAAGTCTCGTGAATTGCCCTCAGTTCATGATCAAGACGGCCATGAGGGGAGGTCACCTATGCTAAACTTGGAATCAGAGAGAGCACCGAGACAACGTGAAGTTTCGAGCGATTCTTTTGTCGTGACAGACAGGAGTACGGGTAATGAAGGAAGAACGCATATCGAACATTTTGAAGCTGGTGATGTTGCCAACCCAATTAATAGAAGGAGAGAAAGCACATTTGAAGAGTTATTGTATTCACAAAGAGGTGGAGAATCCAGGAGCTATGTTCATTCCACTGCGTCCGGTTTTACCAATGTGTCGTCCAGAATGAAAACTCAAACAGAAGGCGATTGGTTTGTCAGCAATCCGACTAATAAATCAGAAAATCAGTGTCAAAACGTCGGTCCCAGAGTTTACGACACCGACTTCTCTTCATCCGCTCAAGACCACTTCTATGCAGAGAAAAACATTAAAGATGTGTTGGCTGATGACTCTTTCATGATTCAGCCTAGACCATTAGTAGATGACCAATCCGACTTTCAATCTAGACGAGACATAAGCATGGTGTCGGACATTGTTGGGGATGTCGAAAATGAGTATGTCAAACAAGAAACCTCAAGAGACGAAAAGCCTGCAACTCTCGGTGTCAATGAACCGGATGACCTTTACATGATGCTGGATCGTGATATAGCTACAGAGCACACGGTAGCATCTTGGAGCCCAGAAATGGACTATGAAAATAATTTTTCAACCATAGCGAAGAGTAAGCACAGTGATATTGAAGCCGACGACGGTGGGGATAAGAGTAATAAAAATAAAGAATCTGGGGGCAAAGTTCCAAGTAAAGAAGCCAGATCCAAATCCTTGGGAGGACCTCTAGCTAAGGGCAAATATGATGTTCAATCACGAACACGAAAACCGCTTTCTGGAAGCAGAACTACCGTCCCGAAGAGCAAATTTGAGAAGGTATTCGGTTTTCTTGCCTTTTTGCACCTGCGTTCGGTTGAAATTCTCCAGGCAGGTTTTCTAACTTTTTTTGTTTTCGTTTTCGTGTTTGTCACAATGTTTCAGGAAGAAGAGACGAGAAAGAGAATGGAAGAGTTGGCGATTCAACGCCAGAAAAGAATTGCTGAAAGGAGCTCTAAGCCTGGTGTAACCAAGATTGAGAAGCAAAAAAGCCAATCCCTGGTCCAAGAAGCCAAGAAGTCACCTAAGCCTGTACTTAGGAGTTCGACGATAGATCGACTTGCAACGGCTCGTACACCTCAGAAGGTATCTGCAACTCACTCACCATCGGGTCAACCTAAAAAGCCGACCTCGAGAGTGGATGGCATTACCTCATCAGAAAAGTTCCCTAAATCTGACAGTAAGAAACTTATCTCGTACAAAGTAAAACCTTCCGATTTAAAACACGAGCACAAGAAATTGAGTAAGGCACTTTCTTCTGATTCTTATGGCCAGACAACAATGGATGGCAAGGAAGACGTAGTAGCATTGCTAGCTGAGTCAGCAGTACCGAACGCAACTCAACCAATCGAGAACGTCATCGATGATATCGAAGATATCAAGGAGGTACATACTACCCATTCAGTCGAGAAAAATGATGAAACTTTTATTACTCCAGGCAATGGTAGTTCAAACGACAAGGTTATCGATTTATCTAAAGCACCTTTAGTTCTTAATGAAGCAAAAATCGTTTCTAACGGTCACAACGAACATGCTTCTGAAAAGATGGTCGATTTTACGGTGTTGTCTGATAAAGCCTTAGGTCCTGTAGTCTTGAATACTGGTGTAGCCACACCCGAAATTTCCGAGATCGAAATCTCGACTCCTCCCTCAACTAACGAGATGGTCTCGGAGTATTCAACACACTCGAGGAAGAAATGGATGAGTGATGAAAACTCTTCCAAATCACCTAAAGGGTTTAGAAAGCTACTCTTTTTCGGACATAAAAGCCGAAACACTGCCTCGTATTGATCCATCGACCACTTTATTCTCTTGTTAAGTCGATTCTGTGCTATAGGGGACGATTGTGTCGAGTTCTTTGTTGAGATTGAGTTGTTGAATAACCGTGTTGGATGGTGTGCTTAAATTGTTTGATTATTCTGCAGATAATACGTGAGTGATGACTGAGACGACGAAAATATAGGATGATTCTTATACTTAATAAGGCCATGGATGATGCTGCCATGTTTGTATCTTGTGTTGTAATTTATATTGTTTCATTTTTTTGCTATTGGAGTTGTAAAAAGTGAAGTTTTCTTAATTTTTTTGTTTATTCAGTTTGTATAATTTTATTTATGTTCATAGTTATGTTTTTAATTCAAACAGAGTCCCAAAATAATCACTTTCTGCTTCAAATTAGCTTGTTCATTGTTCTTATTTCATCTTCACCCCATCAGTTTAGCAGAAGAAAACTTCAAACTAAAGGATCCCAACCCAATACACACAATCTTGTTGGGTGTTTTTCTTCATTGCTGAGGGGTCGATAAGGAATGCTTACCACACCAACTGCCTAACCCTGTTCGGTGACGAACCTCTCTCGTGCAAAACTTTGAGGAAGGGAGTTTTCAGTGCATGTTGAGGATTATTTAAGTCTCATATTGGCTAATTAAGGAGAAGATTATGAGTATATAAGTGAGAGATACTATCTCCATTGACATGAGGCATTTCGGGAAAACCAAAAGTAAAGTCATGTGAGCTTATGTTTAAAGTAGACAGTATCATACCAACGACGAGGGTTGTGTTTAACAGTGCATCATTTATAATGGTATAAAAACCTCTTCCTAGCCGAAGGGTTTTAAAACCTTGAAAGGAAACCCGAAAGGGAAAGCCCGGTAGGCTTGGGATGTTATAGTATCCTTTGTTTTCCTCAATTCCTATACTATGTTTTCTTCTGCTGACGTATATTGTATCGTTTATGAAATCCTTATACTTTCCATTTTTTCCAGTTGTTATTTGATGATATAGTAGAAAATACTTTAAAAGTTATGCCTCTTTGACATCCAAAGAACCCAAAATTTGCACGACCCATGTTTAGAATTTGGAATCTGGATCGGACACCTGTTTGTCCCAACAGTTTTTTGCATCCTCTGCGATATGGTTAAGTTACCTACTCCTCGCTTTTTAAGAGTGAAGACTATCACCACAGACCAACTAGCGAGTCTTTCTAGTATGCATTGCCCTCACTCACATAGATCCCAGGAAAATTCATAGGAGGCCACCCAACATCGAATTGCTCCAAGTAAAACATGTTTAACTATGAAATTCTTATGATTGAGTTATCGAAAAGGAAGGTGCACCTTGTTGATATAGGTAGTGACTATCAATTATTTTAAGCATTTTTAAGTCATCCTATCCTCATAATCGCTCTCATTAAGATGTGGTTTCGGTTCATTCATATACTTCATTTATTCGAGTGTCATATCCATAATAAACGATCCACTTATGAGTATTCGAAAAGATTGACCCCCTCCAAAAGATGTTGATATAAATCATCTCTTCAAGAAAGCTATTAATAAGATTTATCTAATTAAACTTTTTTGTCTTCCATATTTTAAAAAACTATTTTTTTACATACATTCATCAATATAAAACCGTCAATCATACCAATATAGACTATGTTCATCTTTTTTCTTAGAACACGTTCGTTTTAAACAAAACTTCAAACCAAACAGTTGATATTAATTTAATCCCCAAAACAGAGAACCACAAACCGCACATGGCGCAGCCCCTCATCACAACATCGCCATCTCCCACATGCGCTCAACTTTCCCTCCCTCTCATCCAAATCCTCACTTTCTTTAATCTTTATATCTCCAAAGAACATATCTTTCACTTCCATTTCTATATTCTCCAATTCCCTCAACAACCATTCACATAATTGCTGATTCTTTTGGCCATTCATGGACATGGGTAATGTTTCTTTAAGCCCCTTTCTTTGTTTTTTTTAATAAGTTTTCTTTGCTGAAACTTCTTTGGGATTGCCTGATTTGAGAACCAGCTCAATGGGGTTGGCTTAAACGTGTAGAAAACAATGCAGGGGTAGATTTAGACAGCTTTGAATTGAATAACATATTTGTTTCACACGCTTGTTCGTGGCCGTGGCGGGTGTGAACACCACATGTTTGATGAAATGCCTGAACCAAAATTTTATTTGAATTTTTTTCTTTTACAACTTGGCTGGCTCTGCAAATCAACTGTTTGTTTAGGGATTGTGAAATGGGACTATTTGGGAGCAGCTATAAAGAGACCCCTAATGTTATGGGGCTTTGGGAAATGATTGGTTTTAGGGTCTGTCACAGATTCTTGGCTCTTTGAATTTGGACAACAAACTGTTGTTGTCAAAAGGATACATTGTCTTGGTACAATGAGGCAAGAACTTGGCTGAGGATTAGAAAATTTTTAGTGGAAATTTATTATTAGAAAGAAAAAAAAAAAACATAAATGGTAACCGCCTAAGCCTACGCCAGGGAGAAATTTCTATACCCTCATAAAAATGTTTCGTTTCTCTCTCCACTGATGTGAGATTTCACAATCCACCCCCTTCGGGGGCTAGTGTCTTTGCTGGCACACTGCCCAGTATCTACTTTTGATACCATTTGTAATAGTCTAAGCTCACCGCTAGCAGATATTGTCTGCTTTGGCCCGTTATGTATCACCGTCAGCCTCATAATTTTAGAACATGTCTGTTAGGAAGAGGTTTCCACACCTTTATAAGGAATGTTTTGTTCCCGTCTCCAACCGATGTGGGATCTCACAATCCATTAAAAATAAATTTTCGTGAGGATACACCGGAAACTCAATCTTCAGAATTTCCTGTGAAAATCCATCGAGAATTTCTGCCCCACAAATTCTTTGAGAGAAATCTATGCTCCCATATGATATATATATATATATATATATTTTTGTAGGAACAAAGAATGAAATGTGGGTGGAGACTGGAACGAGAAAGACATCCTCGACCTCAGATTACTCCATGAGCTTCTCTAATTTTTATTCGGTTTGATACTCATTTTAACCATCAATGATTCAAAAACATGTTTACATCATAATGTTAATATATATATATATATATTTAAAATCACAAAATAACAATAATGACTAAAATGATTATCTTTTGAAAATCTAAAAATTAAAATAGAAATTTTAAAATTAAATGACAATAAAATAAAGACATTCTCTAAGCAATTGTTTTTTTTTTTTAATAATAAAATTATTGAAAATTTAATCTTACCATTGACCTAATGAAATTTGGTTTTTAAAAAGAAAAAAAAAAGAAAAGAAAATAGAATTAAAGCTTGACCAGAAAATCATATAATATATATATAAAAGTAAATTCTTTTATTGTGATATTTTAAAGCATACAGGCTGTTTGGAATCAAGGCACGAGGTTTTTATTGATATCAAATGCTATTTTTCTTGCAAAATAATAAAATTTATATTTGAATTATTAATCGTAATTTAATAATTAATTATTGATAATTAAGAAGCATCCAAAGACAATGTCTATAGATAGTGGGAAGGAGGATTCATATAATTGATGGATTATTCTATTTCTAATTCAACCAAAAAAAAAAAAAGTATTTTTATTTTTTATTTTAGAAATATTTCTGAGTATGATTCTTCCAGAAGCTACAACTAATTGGGACATTTCTAACATCAAATTGTTTAATTTCAACTGGATAATTATTTTAATTATTTCTTGTGTTAAGTTTAAGATTAAATTATAGATTTTATTTTCAAAAGTATATTTCGACTTTAAATTTTTTTATTGATGAAGTTTAAAAAAAATTAAAAAATAAGAAACGAAAGAAGATGATTATAATATTGAAGAATCGAGAAGGGAATATATCAGAAATGAAAAATTGTTAGGTCATAAATTGAAGTAAATGAGGACCGAGTTGGGTTACATGGTGCACATCATGTCACTGGATTTGTTTGGTAATGATGGCGGACAAATTTGAATGGTGAGAGAGTGAAGTATAGAGGAGTGGAGAATTCAGAGTTTCGAGAGACGATAAGACTTAAGAGTCTAGAGAAACGAGAGGTAGAGTGAGACAAAGAGAACGTGAGAGTTCATAGATGGAGAGAGTGTAAGAGACGAGTGAGATAGTGTGTCAAAGATGAAAAGAGTCGAGAGAGACGATACTCAAAGGTATGACGATAGTTGAAGGGGCGAAAAATGGTCAAGAGAGACGAGCATGAAAGACAAAGGGTTTTAGAGATGGAAAGAATCGAGAGAGGTAAGGCTTGAGAGGGACGTAGATGGTCGAGAGAAGGCACGAGAGACCGATCGAAAAAAATATATAACCTAAATTTATTTTGAATTCGAGTTAAAAGATTATAACCCATAAATCGAACCAAATTTTGTTCGTTTTGTACCATTTAAAGCCTACTAGGTAAAAGGGTGCCCTAATTCATCACCCCAATGAAGAAAGGCCATAGTTGTGTGCTTCCAAATCCCAATAACCCAAAGATTTTCTCTCTTTTTTTGTGAACAAGAAAAGCTCATTGGCCATTTTCTTTTCTTTTTTGTGTTTAATTATTAAATAAAAAAATAAAAAATTTAGGATTTGTGTTTTATTACAATACGGCTAACTTTTTATCAAAGACAGACTAATGAATGTAAATTGGGTTATGTTAAAAAATGTCTCAACCCAATCCAACCCAATTCAACCCAAAAAATTTATAATTTGACTTGGTTCAGTTCATTATTTGCTTGGATTAAGTGTAATAATGTTTCAACTCGACTCAATCTATGCTACACCATTAAAGTTTCCGAATATCAAAGTGTTCTTTTAATTTATGGTACAAACAAATATCTAATGGGTTGAAAGATCACCCAATCAAAATGAATGCTATTGACCTTTTGTTTCCATGCAAGGACAACATTTTTACTATCCCCACTCTACCCATTCCCCTCCAAACCCTTGTTTTTGTACTCATTTCACATAACCCCTAACTCGAGATCAGCATTTCCCGTCTCGGTAGCTCGGTTCCAAATTCAATGCTTCTTTGCTTTCTATGGTTGAACTATGCTAAGCATCGAAAATAGTGTGATTTTGTTGTGCAGGTACGAAAAACGATGCAAATTTCGAGAGAGATATATTATCATTTGACGATCTGAACGATGTAAATACGAACCGAGAGTCGTGGATTCAAGGTCGTGGCAGAGGAAAGTAATGAGGGGTTGTTTTAAGGAGTAGTTTGATAGAGAGAGAGAGAGAGAGAGAGAGAGATAAATATTGCATGGAAGCATTGATAAGATGGTCCCTAAAGGAGTTATAGCCATGGGGTGTCACCTTCGGTTACCAGTAATGGGCTGGACAGCTTCAGGACGGTTGGGAGTACACTAACTTGTTCGCCATAATAGCTTCTACATTTGTGCTCTTTCCACCTCTACTTTTTCTTGGGCTTCCCAAAAGCCCATTTCTTTATGTTTTTTTCTTTCTCGTCGATGTCGTACCTTCACACCCGAGATGCTCACAATGTAAGTCAACGCTTCTACGGTTTAGAGACTCGAGAACGGAACAAAGGATGGGAGGACTCAACCGTATGTTGAAGAAGAGACAATTATCTCACTTACAAACATAGATGTGCGAGATTAAATCTACGATAGGGCTACTGTAGCTTGATAGAGCCAGATGTCGTGTTAGATCTCACATCAGTTCGAGAGGGGAATAGAGCATTTTTTACAAGGGTGTGGAAACTTCTCCCTATTAGACGCGTTTTAAAATCATGAGGTTGACGGCAATACGTAATGGGCTAAAGCGAACAAGATCTACTAGCGGTGAGTTTGGGCTATTACAAATGATATCAGAGCCAGACACCAGGCGGTGTGCCAGTAAGGACGCTGGGCTCACAAGTGGGGTGGATTGTTAGATCCCACATTGGTCGGAGATGGAAACCAAGCATTTTTTTATAAAAGTATGGAAACCTCCCTCTAGTATACGCGTTTTAAAATCGTGAGGTTGACGATGATACGTAACGAGCCAAAATGGACAATATCTACCCGTGGTGAGCTTGAGTCGTTACAAACCAAAACTACTGAAGCTTAGAAACTGCATACACACAAACACAAAACATTTTAAAGTTTATAACTGAAGTAGGATGAAATACACAAATAAACTATCCATGTATGTGTATGAAAAAGTGAACTTTACTCGAGTTGATATTAAAATCATTTTTATAAAAGTGGGTTTTTTTATATAAATAAATTAAAAAATTGTGCTTTAATGGAAGTCAACTAAATGCTTCAAAAGGAATTTTGTTTAATTTAGTGTATGAAATATACTTAAGAGTGATGAGAGTAAAAGGGAGAAAGTTCATAACAAAACCTCAAAAGAATCAATGGGAAGATATTTCCTTAGTGTTTACAAAAAAAGACAAAAACAATGTTTATTAGGAAATGAACTTAAAAAATATAGAGAATGGGTATGAGAATTGAGAAGAAGAGAAGCTCTGCTTTGGTTGGTTTAGTACACAGTAAAACTGTTGGGTTCTTCCTTTCCAAATCACTTTTTTCTCTCAATTTTTTTAATGCACAAATTCTAATTGCCTGTTTTTGAAAAGAAATGTAAGCATTTGTTAATTGAGGTTCCATGTTCTTGTTCCATAATTCTTTGTTTATGGTTGCTTTTACATACCCAGTTGTTCATACTCCAATTTTATTGCTCAATCCCGCATTTCCCATTGCCAAAATCCCAATATTTCTCTGACTTTCTTCTCTCTGCGTGTGTTGGTTTCTGGGTTTCTTATAGTTCTTCAAACCTCCAATCACAGGCAGCGCTAAATCCAACTCTTTCGCACAACCCCAGCATAGGGCTTCGTTCCCCCTTCGCCTTTCTCGACCTCTTTTGTTGGATCCGACTAACCAAACTTAAAATCTTTTACATAATACTTCCATGTTCTTCCTTGTCCGATCCCTTTAAATTCCTCTCTCTTCTTCTTTTTCCCCTTTTCTTTTTCTTCGTTTCATCCCTCTCTGTGTTTTTTATTCTTATTGGGGAATACCCATTTCATTTCAAGGGCTGATTGATTGATTTAGCGAACCCCATCTCTGATCCGATCGTTTTTGGGGCATTTTCCATTGAGATGGCAATGCCCTTTGAATGATGAACAAATCCGTGAACGAAGACGACGAAGAAGAGTGTTTCTACGAGACCCTTGATCGCATTGCCTCCTCATGTTCTTGTTCCACTTCCAATTCCGATGACGATAGAGATTCGAACGCGAACTCCCCCAATTATGATTCCGAGCATCCTTTTCCAATACCCAAATTCCCAATGGCTGTTTCGAACTACGATATTTGGATCTCCGAGCCGGCCTCTGTGTTGGAACGCCGTGGCCGTCTTCTTCGAGAAATGGGTCTTAGCGGTGACCCTTCTCTCTCTCGGTCTAATACGGCTTTGGAATTGGATCATAGAGAAAAGGGTGCTGCCGATTTTGGTCGATCGGCGTCGTCGGAGTATTTGAGTCGTCAACGACAGCTGCCTCCGGTCATCATTCGCTCGAAATCGGATGGTTCGGCTGATTGTAACAGGAACACGAGCTCTTCACAGGCTTCCGGCAGTGGTGCTGATAATCAGTGTAATTATTCGTCCTCTATTAATTCTCCTTCAATTCTTTCATTTCATTTGGTTGACGAGATCCCCACCACTTCATTTGCAAATAACCGTGTAGTTGTTAAGTCCCTAAGCTGCAAGAGCGAGGGAGCTTCATCGGTTGCTTATATTGCTTCACAGCATAAGCCACCTTCTGGGAAAAATTGTAGATGGTCAGATGAGATTCGAAGCGATTCAATGGTTTTGAATACCAATTCTGATCCTAATCGATCGGCATTGTCTCAGAATGGCGAGAATAGACGAGAGATTAGTGAGGATTTGGCTTGTTCTACGAGTGGAACGGTCGATGAGAAAGTCTGCACTATCAAGGATCTTGACAATGGGAAAGAGTTTGTTGTGAATGAGATTAGTGAAAATGGTATGTGGAACAAGCTCAAGGAAGTGGGCACTGGGAGACAGTTGACCATGGAGGAGTTTGAGATGTGTGTTGGACATTCACCCATTGTTCAAGAACTGATGAGGCGACAGAACGTGGAAGATGGTTGTGACGAAAATGTTGATTTAAATGTGAATGGGGATATCGGTAGCGGTTCGAAATTGAAAAAGAAAGGAGGTTGGTTGAAGAGTATAAAGAATGTTGCTAGCACGGTGAAGGGTCAAAAGGAGAGACGTAGCAGTGACGAGAGGGATACTTCATCTGAGAAGGGTGGAAGGAGGTCAAGCTCTGCAACAGATGATAGCCAAGATGTTTCGTTTCATGGACCGGAGAGAGTACGAGTTCGGCAGTATGGAAAATCAAGTAAAGAATTGTCTGCACTCTACAAGAGCCAAGAGATACAAGCCCACAGTGGGTCAATATGGACCATTAAGTTCAGTTTGGATGGGAAGTATCTTGCAAGTGCAGGAGAGGACCGTATCATTCATGTTTGGCAGGTCGTCGAGTCAGAGAAGAAGGGCGAGCTACTGATGGAGAAACCCGAAGAAGGGAATTTGAGTTTCTTACTTACAGCTAACGAATCACCAGAGCCGACTTCATTATCTCCAAATGTGGATAGCCATCATGAGAAGAAGAGAAGAGGGAGATCTTCTATTAGCCGAAAATCAGTGAGCTTGGAGAACGTTATAGTGCCTGAGACTGTATTTGGGCTTTCAGAAAAACCCGTCTGTTCATTCGAGGGGCATCTCGATGTCGTGCTTGACCTTTCTTGGTCCAAATCTCAGGTTAGTTTGTATTTGAATATCTATTGGTTTATGTTTAGTTTTTGGCGGTATCAATCTTTTCGATGTGACGTGTGCTGGGTTTTGGTACTCATGATCAAATTGGTAATCTTTTGATCCACCTGGTTAAGACTTCTGAAAGTAACTTCCAATGTTTAGAGCTAATTTTAGAGATATTATGTGGACATGTTCATTCTTATGGATATTACGACATATTGAAAGTTTAAACTCGATATTGATTTGACCTGGAGCCCCTAGGCTGGGGCGTTTACTTAGAAGCAGGGCCTAGAAATGGTAGAATGGTATTATGAATATGGTATCTTAATGTAGGTAGATTCTTATTTCAAATATTCATGTGATTTGACCTGCTACTAAGTCAAATGACATGAATATACTATTAATTACCGATAGATCAAGTGCTTGGTAGGCCAACAACCCAGTGAATCAGGTAGCACACTCGACGAAAGGGGGGGAGATCATATCAATGAAATGTATTAAAACTAAAAATTCATGTCATTCATCCATATTCATGCACATTCCCTTTCGAAAGATAGTATGGGAATTAGTTTTTGAACTATTGTTTCAAATTTGTTTTCGAGGACCGTATTGGATCACTCATAAATGCTAAGGTTATATCGTTCACTCGAAACTACAATTGATAAAGTCCACTACTCTGGTAGGAAGAGAAGTCAAAGAGAATCCTAACCACTTGTTTCTTGACGTCCCTTTCTCTTGCAATTTATCGACTTATGTTGTAGTTTCCTTTGGTCTTTACTCCTATTTTCGTCGAAGAATGCAAGAATTGAACTACTAATGTATCGCCATCCCGTTAAACAGTGGTAGGCTGTGACAGCTCTACATTAGGAACTTTCTGGCTTTGTTTTGGTGAGCTCTTCTCAAAATATTCTGTAATTATGTTCATACCCTCTTTTTTATTTATGCCAATTGGAGCTTTTTCCGTAAAGCTCATTGGCTTTAGAAGGATGGCGTATACTCCCCGTTATATTTCTCGTTATAAAATAGAAGGGTTTCTATTTTTTTTTAAAAAAAAGTGAAACAAAACTCTAGAGGGAAAAGGGCATGGAATATAGTCTGGAGTTCTTGAAGAAAATTTGAGGAACCCTTTTTTGGTGATCTCCTTCAGTTTTGGAGAGGATAGAATCACTGTTATAAAAATGTGTCAGCTTTGCACCACAGTGTTCCTGGCCTCAAATGGGGCAAGACAGCCTCAAAATGGGGCCCTTCCCATTTTTTTATTGTGCCTCTATCACTCGCTCGAAGTCAAGTGCCTACGTAATTTTCCGTTATTTTGATGATCGATATTGAAACTTTTGTTGAAACATACTTTTGTGTGTATGAGAATATTTCTTTTTCCCAAGTCTGGTAAATGTAGATAGTTAGAGGCTGCATCTTCCGGTGCAGAGTTTTGAAATGCATGTGTAGGCGCATCTAGGAGCGGGGCATCATTGAGGGGAGGCGAGGCATCCTTTGGAGGACGCGTGCTGTAGCACACCTTGTAATCTGAAACATTTTTGTGAGATCCCACATCGGTTAGGGAGAACGAAACACCCTTTATAAGGGTGTGGAAACCTCTCCCTAGCAGACGCGTTTTAAAAAACTTTGAGGGGAAGTCCGATAGGGAAAGCCCAAAGAGGACAATATCTGCTAGCGGTGGGCTTGGGACGTTACAATTTTTTTGTTTCGTGAAAGTTTCATATTTTATGTACCTTGTTTTCTTTCAGTCGATTCTAAATTTATTGTTTGAATTGGCTCACTTTAAACTGAATATGCTGTTGATATTGTATTGTGAATCTTTGCTTTCATTTTCCCAGCATTTGCTCTCATCTTCAATGGACAAAACCGTGAGGCTCTGGCACTTGTCAAGCAAATCCTGTTTGAAAATCTTTTCCCACAGTGATTATGGTAAGTTCACTTCCTTTATTTCTCTTGCTTTGCAAGTCTAAGATTATATAACAATGGAAACGAAACCCGGGCGTAATTTGATCATCTAAAATTCCCAAGTTTTCGTTATTTTCTATGGTTGCTTCAACTGTCTCATAGCTAATAGCAAGTTTGTTTCTCACGTGTACCGTGCCACAGTAACGTGCATCCAGTTTAATCCTATTGACGATAGATACTTCATTAGTGGATCATTAGATGCTAAAGTTCGTATATGGAGTATACCAGATCGTCAAGTCGTTGATTGGAGCGACTTGCATGAGATGGTGACCGCTGCTTGCTATACGCCTGATGGCAAGGTTGTATAGTTGATAACATTGCCTTGTTTCTATATATAACTCTTTAGTCCTATTTATTGCTCAACATGGTTTTCTTTCCCACTGTTAAAGGGTGCTTTGGTTGGTTCTTACAAGGGAAGCTGCCGATTGTACAGTACTTCTGGTATATTATATTTTCTGATTAACGATGTAATTGACCGACCGAATTCTTCTGTGCATCTCGGCATCGACCGAATGATATATATATCTTTTTACGATTTTGTTCCAGAGAACAAGATGCAGCAAAAAAGTGAGATAAATCTGCAGAACAAGAAGAAAAAATCTAGTCACAAGAAAATTACTGGATTCCAGGTAATTTTATGGGTTATTTCAGTGTTTCTCTTTTCATATTTTGCCTAAAAGTGAACAATAATGCGCGTTGTAACTACCCCGACTGACTCAACCGAAGCCCGTTGCTGATCATTTCCGATTAACAGTTTGCTCCAGGAAGTTCATCAGAAGTGCTGATTACATCTGCAGATTCACGCGTCCGAGTGGTCGATGGTGTTGATCTCGTCTATAGGTTTAAAGGTATGGTTGAAGTATGATTTTTTAAGGGTTGCCTTTTAGAACTTCTAGCAAGTGTGAAAAGTACAAAACCATTACAAACGGTCCAGCCAATTGGACTTGCGTTTTGGTAAGCTCCTAGAATCCGAGCACTTCGAGAAGTTGGTTACAGTTTCATTTTTACACGTTAAATCGTCTCGTTGCCTTGTAAAACTTGACTGGCACGATAATGGCGTATGGCTCCACAAGTTGTAGTGATAGGATCATGGCCAACAAATATTTGTGTCTCAGTGCATATCATTGTTCTTCTGGTCTTACTTTTATGGTCATATGAGTTTTTTCCTTTGCCTTTGTTCATTGCTTATAGAATGATCGTTCCTATATCAGTGAGTTGTTGTTATGTGTACTGTTTAAGAGTGTTAAGTTTGTAACAGGGTTCCGAAATACGAACAGCCAAATCTCTGCCTGCCTTTCATCGAACGGCAGGTACGTGATATCAGCGAGCGAGGATTCACATGTGTACATATGGAAGCACGAAGCTGATTCTCGACCCAGTAGGAGCAAGGGAGTGACAGTCGTTCGATCATACGAGCATTTCCACTGTCAAGACGTCTCTGTTGCTATTCCTTGGCCTGGTTTAGGCGACACATGGGAACTTCAAGACGATTATCATGGAGATGACAACACAATCGAAAACCATCTCGACGAAATCTCCTCTGCTAACCATCCCCCTACACCTGTGGAAGTAGGAAACGGCAGCGAGGATTCACTCTCGGCATCTGGTTGCACGAACAGCCCTCTCCACGGAACACTTTCGAGTGCCACCAACAGCTACTTCTTTGACAGAATCTCAGCAACATGGCCGGCGGAAAAGCTGATTGTGAATACTCAGAACAACCGTAGTCCTCATTCCAGTGAAATGTTTCAAGGATCATCAGCATGGGGTATGGTGATTGTGACTGCTGGTCTTCGAGGCGAAATCCGAACGTTCCAAAACTTTGGATTTCCAGTTAAGATTTAAAGAGGTGTGACATGAAATTGTGGAAGCCTCTTAAAACCAGCACCATTGGCATTGGCATTGGCATTGGCATTCGCATAGATTCATTTGCTCACCAGTGATTGGAATTTATATGTACAGAGACAAATGTTGGGTGAGAATTGTAATGTTGTTAGCAGAGTTATAAGTTTGTTGATGTTACCCAGTGCTTGTGCTCGTGGGTCGGGCGGGGCGTTACCGAAAGGCCTGTCCAGTGACGAGTGGCAGGAAAGAGTATAGATTTGTGAAGGAAAAAAAAGAAGGAAAAAAAAAAAGGAAATTTACAGTAAGAATTTAGCAACATATGATGTAATTTCTGTAATCGGGAATTGTAGAGTTTTGAGCACTGCGAAAGCGTTATTGAATTGAAAAGGAGGAAGGAAAAAAAAGGATTTTTTTTTTTTTTTTTTTTTTTTTGTCTTACAATATTCTAATATGTCTGGTAATTCAGTTACATGTTCTGTCTCAATGTTAAAATATACTCTTAAACTTTTAAGAGTTTAAATGACATTAATACCTTTACACTTTTAGAAGAGAACGATCCATGAGATGTAGATAGACAATTTTCTAAAGTGACAATCTATGAAGTGTAGATAGACAGTTTTCGTCAATAATATTGATGGTAAAAACTTTTTATAAAGGATAGAAGCGTTAATGTTACATTTTAAAAGTTTATGAGTATTTTTTAAATATATGCTAAACGATACAAAAATATTTTGGAACTTTTTATAAAAGTTGAAGGGCATGAAGAATGTGTTTTAAATTTTTTTTTTTTTTTTTTTAGTTTAAAAATATTATGAAAATTAAAAAAAAATAAAAAATTTATAAAACTTATTTCTACTAGGGGTGATGATGGTAAAAAGAATTCCCCCCCTTCCGCTCCAACCCACTCCCTATCCCTTTCAATTTTTGGCGATTTTCACCCATCATCCCATAATTCCTTTCTGTTTTTCCTCTTCAAAGAGCAAAACAAATGAATAAAAAAAAATCTAAGGAAATCCAGTTCTCAATTTCTGATTGGTTCCTACAAATTGATAGGAAGAAGCCCACACTTCCCCAATTATCTTATCATCTCTCAATTTTTATATCTTTTTCTATGCTATGCCTTCTCATCTTCCTCCCTATATATACTCTCTCTAGATATTCTCAAGTTCATTTACCTTTCAAATCATCAATTTTCAGCTCTTTCTTCTCTAATGGCTCTTCAACCTGCTTCTCTGGTTTCCCCTGCTCTTTCTCTGCCCAAAGAGGTCTGTTTCTTCAAACATTGTAGATGTTTTCTTGAAGGACTTGGGTTCATTTTTGCTTCACATGCATGTGGGTTTTTTGCAGGGGAAGTCTACTGTTTGCTTCAAGGATTCTAGTTTCTTTGGCATTTCATTCTCAGACCATCTCAAATCTGAATTCAGTTCATCTGCATTGAGGTGTAAGGTAGTGGGTGTTTCTAACTTTGTGTTCTTTGGCCTCTTTTTACTTTAGAAATGCTGTGTGTTTCTGTTGATATGTCTTGGATTTTGGGTTGGTTTGGTTTGGTCTGGTTTCACTTACATGCAAGCTGAATTGGGGTGGATGTTATGTGTTTGATAAAATGCCAGAGAGAATTCAACCAGCATGTTGGTGCCATTAGGGCTCAGACAACTGCTACCACAACTCCAGCAGTTACCAAAGCTGCTCCAGATGGGAAGAAAACTCTCAGAAAGGGCAGTGTTGTGATAACTGGAGCTTCTTCTGGTTTGGGTTTAGCCACAGCCAAGGCTCTGGCTGAAACTGGAAAATGGCATGTCATTATGGCTTGCAGGGACTTTCTCAAGGCTGAAAGAGCTGCCAAATCTGCTGGCATTACCAAGGAAAACTACACCGTTATGCATTTGGACCTCGCCTCGCTCGACAGCGTTCGTCAGTTTGTTGACAACTTCAGGCAGTCAGGCAGGCCGCTTGATGTGTTGGTGTGCAATGCTGCTGTTTATCTCCCAACTGCTAAAGAGGCTACCTTCACTGCTGAAGGTTTTGAACTTAGTGTTGGGACTAACCATCTTGGTCACTTCCTCCTCTCCCGTTTGTTGTTAGAGGATTTGCAGAAATCTGATTACCCCTCAAAGCGGCTCATCATCGTTGGATCGATAACCGGTACGTTCTGTTATTTCGTGTTGTTTTCTATCTTGTAATTGGGGTGCTGAACTTTTCCTTTTGGATCAGGGAACACTAATACCTTGGCTGGAAATGTACCTCCTAAGGCCAACCTTGGAGACCTTAGGGGACTTTCTGGAGGACTGAGTGGCCTAAACAGCTCGGCCATGATCGATGGCGGTGAGTTCGATGGTGCCAAGGCTTACAAGGACAGCAAAGTGTGCAACATGCTTACTATGCAAGAGTTCCACAGGCGGTACCACGAAGAAACTGGCATCACATTTGCTTCTCTCTACCCGGGATGCATTGCTACAACTGGTTTGTTCAGAGAGCACATTCCCTTGTTCAGATGGCTCTTCCCTCCATTCCAAAAGTACATCACCAAGGGCTATGTTTCAGAAGAAGAATCAGGAAAAAGACTGGCTCAGGTAACCTAACTTCACCATAGACAACGAAAACCATGTGTAACATCCGACATATGGTTCAACAATTTGATTGGTTGCTTGTAATGCAGGTTGTGAGCGACCCGAGCTTGACGAAATCGGGCGTGTATTGGAGCTGGAACAAGAACTCAGCTTCATTTGAGAACCAGTTGTCTCAGGAAGCAAGTGATGGAGAGAAGGCTCGCAGAGTGTGGGAGCTCAGTGAGAAGCTTGTTGGTTTGGCTTAAAGTCTGAAGGTTGCTAAAACTGAAGTTCATCGTGAGCGCGGCAGTTTGCTACGGAATCTGTGATGTTGTGTTGTGTAAACAAATTTTCTGCTGTAAAACTTGAGTTTAGTCGTTAATAAAAGGCCTCAGTTCTTGCAAATTTCCACATTCTGGCTATCTTGGTATATTTTACTCTCTATTTCCACCCTCGTGTTCTAAACATTACAGGCTCGGTCAAATGGGCAAACCACACGAACAGGTTAGATACATTACGAGATAGAGGGCTCGTAATGTCTGGTTCGAGTCCTATTTCTCGCAACTATAGTGAATCACGTACCAACTACAAGCGGCAGACCTGTATTACAAATGGCAGAAAGGTACAACTTTTACAAACTTTACGATATCTAAAACGTTGCAAGGTTCAGCTGAATTGCTTTGTACATTCCAGGTAGGTGTCAAAAAACTTTACGGTTCATAAGCTGGGAACCTAGCAGCAGACGGTTCATTCATGTCAAAAAAGAGATAAGCCATTCCTCCAACTCCTTCAAACATGGAAAAAGGGCGATCACCAGACTGCATCTTTCCTTCAGAAATTAACTTTTGAGCATTCTGATGCAGAAAGCATGCAAATGCTTTGGCTCTGTATAAGTATACGGGATCACCAGTCAACCGGTAGAGTGAAAGAAACACGTACGTGTTACCGCTGATACCGTGGCAGATGCCAACCCGTTTGAGCAAACCACGGTTCCAGACGACTTCCCCAGCATCTAATGCTGCTTGCAGAAATTCACTGTCTCCAAAAACCTGGTGTATGTGTGTATATAGAGATGAATACTGTAATTAAGGCCTCAAAAGATATGGTTTCAGGGCGCTGATAGTTTCATATAGTTATTGAATCTAGCTAAACCGATGCAGGCATATAGTATACTCCTAAAATGAGCCAGCCCACCATCTTATCAGTATAAAAGAAGCTATGGTTACTTGGATCCTTAGTAATACAGGCCTAACGACAAGAATGACAATGAATACCTCAGCTGCTTTAATGAGGGTAAGTGCAACCCCAGGAGCCCCATGGCACCAGTGCACCAGCTTATCAGAATCATTTCCTTCGCTCGAACGAAAATTTCCACTTGGAAACCGATTTTTGATCATGTAGTGAAGTGTATTCTTGACATCCACAACCTCATCAGGTTTTAGTTCCATGTTCATCAAGACATGCATGATTCCAGCTAGTCCATGGGCAGCACCCCAGTACTTCTTCCCATGCCATTCATACATCAAAGGAGATTTCCCCTTCTTACCCAATTGTCTACCAGCCTTTATAATCTCATCGACTACCGATCTCTGCCCAAATTTTAATCCATTAGACAGTAAATATTACAACTTTTCGAGTTACGTTAAGAAGATAAAATGAGTGTTTTATCAACATGACATACCATAATAGTTTTCGATATCGTGTGCTGACAAATGTGCTTGTTTAGAAACAAACAGGCCCATAAGAACCCTGCTCTCCCATATAGCAGTTCATTTGGTAAATCGCTGGGTAGTTTGATCTGCTCTCACAGCACAAAATTCATAAGTAAATGGACGGAAGCTAACATAAAATCAATGGAGAAAAAGCATTACATCTTTAAACTTTTCCAAGTAATTGTCCACTAGCATTCCGTCGTTAGCAAGCTTTGCTGCAACTGCACCGAGAGCACAAACGCCGGCTCGCCCACAGAGAAATGACACACGCCTGCAATGAAATTGAACAGAAATTGAGAATTGCCCTATAAAATGAAATCCAAACAACCAACTTCCTAACCAAACCCACCACTAAATAAATATTGCCGGTTTTAGACTTTCCCTCAAGATTTTTAAAACGCGTCTGCTATGGAGAGGTTTCCACACCCTTATAAAGAATGTTTCGTTCTCCTCCCCAACCGATGTGGGATCTCACAATCTACCCCCTTCGTAGTCAAGCGTCCTCGTTAGCACACCGCCTGGTGTCCACCCCCCTTTGGGGCTTAACGTCTTTGCTGGCACATCGCCCGGTGTCTGGCTCTGATACCATTTGTAACAGTCCAAACTCACCACTAGCAGATATTGTCCTCTTTGGGCTTCCCCTCAAGATTTTTAAAACGCGTCGGAAAGGTTTCCACACCTTTATAAAGAATGCTTCGTTACATCCAGAACGTAGAATCAATACACATATCTCCACTTTCAAACAATAAAAATTAGCATTATTCATCTTCTATTTTGCCGCTTGTGTTAGTTTGATCTGTAACTTCAGAAGTTCCATTTTAGTCCTGTAATTTGATTAAGTCTTACTAATAGTTCTTCAAATTAACACAAACTTATTACAGTCTACGTTAATTTCTCCATTGAAATAGATTTCATCACTAGTTACAGAGATTATCCACAAGCTTCAACAAAAATACAAAGAATAAAATGAAACTTGAACAGAAAAGCACACAATGAAACCGAAAGATTACCTCGAATCTCTAGAAATAGTCTCACAAGCTCTCACAATCTCAGAGCACAATTTGAGATCATTCTCATTGTTAGAAACAACGTATGACTTCAAAGCCAGGAAAGCCGTCCCTAATGCCCCAGTATACAAAGTATAATCCTGCGGATACCTTTCATTCAACGTCCACGTCTCCCTCACGACCTAAAACCACGAATCTCAGACCAAAACAAAACTCGAAAAACCCTAGAAACCACAAAACCACAATTTCAATAAACTTTCCCAAACAAACTGAGAAGCTGAAGGTACCGTTTCTTTGAGGTCGAGAGCGGTTTGTATAAAGCGAGCGGAAAGCGCGGCGAGGGGCAATGAAAGGAGCTTAGAGGGAGTAAGTGAGTCATCGGCGATATCGGAATCGGACGGTGCGAGTTCGTCCGCCGGTGCTTCGGCCACGAAGTGTGGCATTTGGTTTGGAAAGAAACGATCGGCCATTTCTTCGGTTCTCTCTGGCGGTTGCTGTTGCTGACTCTGCTACCGTAGCCGCGCGAATGAAAGTTTAGTGCAATGTCTCGATCCATTTAGTAATTTTAAAAAAATAATAATAAATAGAAATCTTAATTTTGTGTTCTTTTAATTTTGTTTTTTTTTTAATTCAACTATTCGACCTGTTTTTATTTATTTATAAACTAATTAAACACAAAATTAAATTAAATTAAATTAAATTAAAAAAAATTAGTGGATCATTTTATTTTTTAAAACTTTAAATATCTCATAAACATTTTTAAAATTGAAGAAACTTATTAAATACTTTTTTAAGAATAAATTTATAATTTAACATATTATTAAGTTCCCGCCAAATTAAGGAGCGAAAACCGAATCTGTGTGTGTGTCTATATATATATATATAATATGAATCATATGATTTTGTGAACAAGTTCGTGAAACCTCAAATGCGAACATGGCTCTACCAGGCCTCTGCCTCTGCTTTGATCGATACTTGGGTAAATTTGTTGGCGTTTTTTCTGCCGCGATTTAAGCGGTTTAATATGTATGTTTGGAAGTTTATATGTGATTTGATTGATGATAATCTATGCGTTTGATTAGGTATCGGCATGTGATTGGGGATCATCGTGCAATCACTTTTGCCACACAGTTGTAATTTGCAAGAAGAAGGAGGAGGAATCGAGCTCTTTCTGCCTATTATCTGAGGTCAGAAACTTACGCACTTCTTCCGTCTTGTTAGTTTGAATGATTTCAATCTTTTGAGAATTTTGGTTGAGTAAGTTTTGAAATTATAGCATGTTTGCGTTGATTTTCGGAAGAGAAAACTAAATATAGTCGGCTTTTCGCATACTAAGTTTCTTAAGTTTTGAGTTCTACAAGGAATTACATAAAGAAAACAGAAATGCCAATGTGCCCGCCAAGTGTTTGATATAATTCTTCTTAGAGTTATGCTTCATCTAGGAATGATTTTCTTCACTAATTTACTGAAAATACCTCAAGAATTCATCAATTTACTTGTTTATTAACATTTAAAAAAGTAGTAAGAAGGCACTCACAAACTTTATTCTCTAAATTACAACCACCGGAGAGAGAGATGTTAGAACAGGGGAGAGAAAAAGAGATTGTGAAAACAGCAAGAGCGCGCACACAGAGATCTATCTAGTTTGTGTCCCATTCGGCCCAATTAGCTTCACTGCCTCTTCTTGGAATGCTGTTGACTCTTGTATACACATCAACCTTGAAGTTAGCTCCACACATGACTCCTTCACTGTCAATTCTAGGCATTGGCTTCATCTTGTGCAATGGATGCTCAAAGCTCATTAGACCTCCTTCACTATGGAACATACATCCTGTTCATGTAAATTCCTTTCTCAATTAGAACAAATTCCCACTCCCCTAAGCAATCAACGTTAAAGAGAGCATTACCAGGTGGGAAGGGTGCATATGATTTTGCACATCCTTCTTTTATGACATCCATATCATCTGAAATCACCACTGACCCATCTGCTGCAATTCCCCAATAGAGCTTCACTTCTCCATCTGCCCCCTGTTTATGATCCATGAGACCATACTTTTTTTAATACCAAATTGCCCATTTTAAGAGAGAGAGAGAGATAGAGAGAGAAAGTGTACCAAGGCAGCAAAAACAGCTCCAGCCCTTCTGTCATAAACAACAAAGGCAAAGCTGCCATCTAGCTCCTTAAGGACCTGATCAGCTGGGTAAGGACCTCTGTCCCTAAGCGTTCTATAGGCCTCAATTAAAAACATGGCCTCATTTGAGCCTTTTGATAGACCATATTGCTTGTTGAGTGCACACAGATTGTTCAAACTTCCCAAGAACAGACAGTATATGTCATCAAACCCACAGAACAGCCTGCAATTCACCAAAAAACAAAACAACTCAAGCTGCTCAGCTGGGAATTATAATCTAGAGCGGGAATTACCTTTGGCTGATAGAGAAAGGACGATCAGGAGGAACATAAGCAAGAACAGCCGCCTCACCAAAGTTAACAGAGAAAGTATTGTGAGGGTGTCGAGAAATAAATTCTTTGAGTGTTTCTTTAGGAAGTTTAGGCGTCTTAGAGCCACTGAAAGATGCAGGGCTGTTAAGTTCCTCTGGTGGGTGTGCGAAAGTTTTGTGAAAAATGGCTAACATTTTCGGAAATTCGAATGGTTTCCTCAAAAAATGATAGAGGGAGAGAGAAGCTAACCGAAGGTCTGCCTTATATAAAGTTTTCTAAAAGCCAAGACGGTATGGCAAATGTTTTACAATTATTGTGGGCGTGGATTTTAGTGTGAGGGATGGGGATAAGGTTCTCGTTTTTCAATGAGGCTTATCTCTCTCTGACCTCTCTCTATCGCTCGCTCGCAAATAGATAATATCTTTTTTTCTTTTAGTATTTGGTTTGAGATTTATGGGAATTCAGATTTCCATTTTTACTTGCTCTTTTTATTTTATCCGATTGAATTCTAGATGCAATTGATTGTTGCAAAATTATATTAATTTTTTTTTAAAAAAATTGTATAACATCGAACGTTTTAAGTAAGGATAAATTTTGGTTTTTTTTCTTTTTCCTTTTTATCTTATTTATTCTTCATGTGGGGCCGTTGGCATTAAGTTTAGCTAAGCTTTCAAATTCAGAAATGCAAATCTGTCTGCCCAGGCGGTGGTAATTGCAAAAGAACTAAAAAGTATTAGGTTACGTGTGAGGGCAATGATAAGATTCAGTATTGACATAAATTAAATTTTGTGTTTAACTTTAATAAACTATATTTAACACTCATTTGATAATAGTAATTTTTCATATTATATTTAATAGAGAAGTTCTTATTTAATATAACTTGAACCATAAATCCACATGATGTTCATGCTATGCAGTTTTTTTTTTTTTATTAAAAAAAAAAAAAGTTATTGAGCGGTGAAGTTAAAAGCACGAATTTTTTTTAACTAAAATAGATAGTTTAGTTAGCTTTAATTCACATTTTGTCTTTTTTTTTTTTAAGAAAAATAAATTCAAATCAAGAACTATGAAAATATAGTTTAACCAACTAATTATTAACTAAGATTTCAAGATTAGCCTCATTACAAAAAATGAAAAGGAACATTAAGAAAAGGTTGCCCCAAAAATAGTCTGAGAATTGGTTGGGAGAATAAGAAGAATAATAAAGCAACGTGGGATTAGGATATGGTTTGGTATGAAAGAAGTTAAAAGTTATCCAGAAAGTCACAGCCACATCAGCTGCCTGCTACTGCTACTACCACTGTCTCCCATTCTTTCCAATTCTGTGGGTCTGTTCTCAAAGACCAGTTAAATCCAGCACCCAGATATAGCACCATGTCTTATCCAATTATTATAGACATTCTTTGACATTTGGACTCACTGTTCCCCAACCTTGGACTTGGATACCCTAACTTCATTCTTATGTGATTTATATTTTGATTGTGCCAATGTATAGGTTATACAAATTTTTTTAGTTTATATGACGGGGTAATATAGATATATTTATAGCTTGTGACAGAGGTTTGAATCTATGCATTATATATAGCCTTAACTTTTTTTTATTCTAGAGTCATATTACCATAATGATATAGTATTGTAACTTTAGGTATAAAACTTCTTAACTTTGATTTAAGTTCTTTAAAAGTCTCGTTGGAGTGGAGATAGTTGTTCTCACTTATATATTCATGCTCACTTTTTTTTCCTAGCAAATGTGGAACTTTATTTGCTTTCATAACAATCATCTCCGCATACAAAGTACTACTTAAGTCGTCTTTATCATTTTAATCCATCCATTAATGTACATGAGTACAAATTACATCGTGGAATATTTTATAATGACCACGATCACCTATCACACCATTTGCCTCCTCCCTTGAAGAAAAATATACTCCTCTATCATAAATAATTAAGAGATGAACGAGGAGTTCAAGCTATGGTTGCCATCTACGTCCCTTGAATTAGACAATCAAATGGAGTAGGATTAATTTGTTATTATGTGAAAGCAGTTATGATTTGCACAACCACTACACTCATAGATTAAAAAGTGAGATTTTTGTCACTCACATCTTCTTCTCGATAAATATTGAGATAATAATAATTTTATCACCATAACTTGGAGGTGATTTTAAATGGAATCAAGTAAAAATGGATATACACGTACCAATGGCTAACATTCCAAGCTTCTAGAGCATAAGAAATCTTCCCAACCAATCATCTTGCTCAAACTACTGAATAATATTAATAAATTGTTTTATATGATATTTTATAGTTTCTCCCTTAATTATTGTCCACTATTTCCCCACTGGTTCATATATAATTGTTTTCATTTGATTCATGTTTTCTATAAAAGCAAGCTAAAGTTGATTTGACCTTTAAGTTCAGATTACATTCTTGACTATTTCCAATTTAATGTCCACACGTTTTTCCCTTTCTTTTTCTCTCGGTCTCTTATTATTCATTTAATATTTAAAAGTTGAGTTTTTTATTTTTTATTTTTTTATTTTATAATTTGAGGTCATTCTTTTTTTTATTTAATTTATGTGTTCTAAATTTTAGTATATTAGTTATGACGATTCTAGATTTCTACTAACCATATTTATAATATCATCTCTTATACGAAAATAAACATTTAAAATATCATCGTAAAACACTGTTATGAATTTACATGTTTTAAAAAGTCTTTAAATTAAACATTAAAAATGAAAAACACCCTATATTAATTTATTATCTATAAATTTAAATACAACATGTATAATAGTAAAAACCATTGATAATAGAGTTCAATTAACTATATATTGAATATAGTTAAAAGTTAGCTACTCGAGCTGTCTTCATCTTTAGATCTAACAATTAAGGAATGCCCTAGTTTTCTTGCATTATATCCTCAACCTCTCCTATAGTTTTCTTGCATTATATCCTCAACCTCTCCTATAGTTTTCTTGCATTATATCCACCGCTCCTATATTTATCCCCTATGAAATCAATCCCTTCTATTAGAGTCCCTCTTTGGCTATTGACTTTTCGGTACCTGTCGAAAGGCATAGCTGCTTAGAGTTATGGCTGGTCTTTATCCAAATAAAGGGCAATGCTTATAATTAAGAATATTATTATGCTAATATTATATAACGTCCTATGCTAAGAATTTAGAATTCAGATTCGATACTTGATGGCTTCGACATTCCTTTGCATCATACATCTCTTGTGACATGGTCACGCCACCTACTTCTCACTTCTTAAGAGTATAAATTATTCTCATAGACCAACACAGTCATTCTAGTATGTTTTATTCTCACTCACATGCATCTTAGAAAAAATTTATGAGGACACCCAATATAAAATTGTTTCAAGTAAAACACGTTTAAACGTGGAGTTCCTATAATTGAGTCACCGAAAATGGAGGTGCACCTTATTAGTATAAGTAGTATCTTTTATATCCTTTAAGTGTTTCTCAGTCATCTTATCTTCAAGATTACTCTCATTCGATTGTAGTTTAATACTCATATTTCCTCTTTTATTCGAGTGTCACATATTATATTCCAAGACTTTGAAATAATGCAATCTAAACCACCCTGCCATGGTTGATTCTATCACCAACCTAAGTATTAACTCAAATGTTGAAGTATATGTTCTTCAGTAAGAGGTTCAAATCCTAGTCTAATGGAAAAAAAAATCTAAAATATCTTGGTATCATGGATCATTCTTATATGGTCTTCTGTTGTGACCTTTTCGTTTAAAATGGGCCTCAATAACTGGCCCAGGCCCTTAAAATTCATAAAGCTCTCGTATTAGTTCTAAGTGGGTTGGTTCTTTTTTTTAAAAAAATTGAAATTATTGAAACTAGGGAGTTTTTTTTTTGTTTTTTTTTTATGTAGATTTTTACGTTGTTTTTGTTAAATTCTGTAAAAATTGGGTTGGCTCTAAGTGGGTTGGTTCAAATCTTCTGCTTTCACTTTTATGGGATTTTTTTTTTATTTTTTTAATTTCCCTCCAATTTTAACTTATTGTCTTTGCAAATGTATCTCCTTAACAGATTATCCTTTGTTAGGAGGTGTTGAATAGATTTTATAGTTTACTTTGAAACTTTGGATTTCTATCATAATTTTCAAAAACAAAATTGTTATTAACCAAAGTCTTAGATTTATGCATCTCAAAACTTAAATACACCCGACTCATGAATTAAATATTACATTTACTCTATAGTTTTATATATATAAATAAAGTGATTTTAGTACTATTTTCTTTTTCTTTTTTTAAAAATAAAGTCATGTGAAATTATAAAATTGGAAAAAAAAATGTCAATAAATCTCCAACCTTTTTTCCCTAGACAAAATTTTACCACAAGAAGTGCTAAAATGACTAAAGAAGCCAGCCAAGCATTTGTTTGTGAAAAGATCAGAAGACTTTTTTTTTGCTTTTTGTTGTCCTTTGTGTTGATTAAGTAAGCAAAGTAAAAGACGCCTTTCCCTTCTCCATAATTTTAATTGATTCTCTTTTTTTTTATTTGTGTTAATTATTGTCTGTTTATGATTAATTGATGTGAAATTATTGTGTTTATATTTGTAGAATATATTATTTATTTCTAAACACCAAGAAATTAACATGTTTAAAAATTAAGGAAAAAAATTGCATAAATGTCATCTTATAATTAAGGTTACAAATCCTAATTTTCAATTTGACCACTAACAATTACACACTTAAATATTGCATAAGTGTCTTAGATTTTTAATTCTCACAATCATAATTTTATCTTGATTTTTAATTTAAACCTTTAAAATACAAAATTATATTTAAAAGATAAAACAATTATAAACTCATTTCATTTTTTAAAATTCAACCTATATGGTCAAAATTTAATTAAGTATAATTGAAATTTAATTTGATATTTTATGGTTTGAAAATATATTTAAATTTAAAATTAAAATTCTAAATTGGAGATATAAAAATATTTTTTTATTGAATTTGTAATAAGATAGAAGAGTCTTGTAAGTACTTGTCCGTCGACATGTGAGAGGTACGGACCATGTCTCACAGTTCTTTGTTTATTACTTTTTTTCTCTGTCCAATCCACGTGCCTCTCTCTCTTTCTCCTTCTCCCAGCCTTTCATCGTATATTTTTAATTTTTAGAAATTAAATCTATAAATATTATTTTCTGAATTCTCTTATTTTATTCGCATTTTTTGAAATTTATAGGTAGAAATAATGCTTAAAAAAAGAAATTCATAGATATGAGTGTATATGGATTGAGTAAAAATGTTCTGAACTAACTCAAAATTTTAGATTAGTGATAGGAAGGACTATAATGACGGGAATAAGTTTTACAATCCAACCCTCTATTTTTAAGTTTAATTGGGTATATAATAAGGTTAGGGTTAAAACCTTTTTACACCAAACATGAGAATTAGTAAACAATCAAATTATGGTAAGTTAAAGATTTGATTCTCTGTCACACATACATATACACATGCATGCATGAAATGGAGAAGCAAATAAAGAAATTCCAGTGAGTTTGGTATTGTGTTGGCCTCATCTTGTCTTTGTTAAAAAGACAAAGCCTCTTCAAGTCATAGGGCATGTGAGAATATTCCCTTCCTTTTAAGCACACCACAATCTCTGCCACTAATTTTTGTGATATTTGCTATACACTATATACCTCTTCTTTAGCATTCATAAGACATCTTATTATAAGCACCAATTTTGCCTTGATAAGTAATATGCACCTCAATTCCTTTACTTTTACGAGCGTCTAGCTATGGAGTTATGGGAGTTACTCATGTTTGTTCTTGTTCTTGTTCAAAATTTATCTAGGATTTGAATTAGGATTCGAAATTTAGATTCAGCACTTGATGGCTCTGGTGTTTCTCTACATACTGTGCGACATGATCACATTATCTACATTTGATTCTTAGGAAAATTCTCAAAATGTCTATCTTATATCAAATTACTCTAAGCAAAACACGTTTAATTTTGGAATTCTTATGATTGAGCTACCGAAAAAGGAAGGTTATAATAATCCGTGCCCAGGATTCGGCACCGACCAATATTCCCTTGTGACATGATCACGTTACTTACTCCTTGCTTCTAAGAATGAAGACTATCTCCACCAACCAACATGAATCCTATGATATTTTATCTTCACTCACATGTATCCTAGGAGGTCACCCAACAAAGAATTACTCCAAGCAAAGCATGTTTAATCATGAAGTTCCTATGATTCCATGATTGAGTCATCGAAAATGAAAGTACATCTTGTCGGTATAGGTAGTAACTTTCATTTCCTTTAAGTCTATTTTTGTCATTCTATCATCAAAATCGCTCTCATTCGAATGTGGTCTTAGTTAGTTCATGTACTCCTCTCTTACTCAAGTGTCACAAATGTGCACCTTATTTGTATAGGTAGCAACTTTTAATTCTTTACCCTTTCTTAACTATCATATCCTCAGAATCGCTCTCATTTAGATATGGTCTCGATTCTTTTGTTTACCCCTCATTTACTCAAGTGTCACATAAATAAAGATGAAATAAGTTTATTGTGTCTAAAAGGTGAAGAAAAACGAAAGAAAGGAACAAAGTAGGTTGATTAGTTTTATTTCTTGCTCACATATGGCTCGAAATTCTAGTTGTCTTAATCACGGTCGTACTAAGCACTAATTTCAAATTGAATCATGTTTGGGATCAAAATTCAAGTTCCTTGACACCTACGAGATATTGTAGGATTTGTCTTTAGATGTAGGTTTCCACATGATTAAATTTACCTATTTTTCGATCATGCCAAGAGGATCAAAGGTCCCTACACTTATCCCAAGACGTTTGATTCACGAGTTAGACTCGTACAATCAAGAATTAAGCGATCGAACCAATCTCAAAACTATATAATATAAATTCATATTACATAAGCATACAAAACTCATTTTTTGAACCACAAAATTAATTTTTATAAATCATAAATTCAAAAACCAAAAAGGCAAAATAATAATAAATCTTCAAACTCTCTCTCTCTCTTAAAACACGTTTCCACTTTTGGTTGGGTAAACACGACAGATCTCGAGTGCTACTATCAAATCAAATTACTAAAACCGACAAAATAATAATAATAAATAAATAAATAAATAACAATAATAATTTGTTATAAAAAATGGTCCCAACTTTCAGGCCTTTATATAAATTTATTTAAACATAAACAACCCTTCCAATTTACCTACCCTACAAAACCATACAATTTTAAACTTCCCGTATCTCTGTATTGATTAACTATAAAGATGATATACGACCTTTTGAATAAGCTAAAAGTAAATCTAGAAGAGCTTCAGAAGCCCGTGATTTCTAACATGGTATTAGAATCATGTCTTCAACTTAGCAAAATTATTAAGTGTCGAATAAAAAAATTGTGAACCTCGAACGTAAAATCAAAGTGATTCAAGATAAGTTGCGTTTTTTCAGAGAGTAGGTGGTAATTATTATTTATTTAATTTTGAAATTTGATTTTTGGTTTTTGGTCATTTGACAGCTGGCTAATTTTTGGATTTTGTTTCACCTAATCATTTTATTATATTTATTTTCTTCTTTTTAAACTATGGTTTTGGAGTTGTTTCCATGTGCATCATAATAATAAGAGAATAACATGAGTTACCTTTTAACTTATGGAATTTTTTTTAAAAATTTGATTAATTATAAAGTTTTGCATTAGTATAAATGTTAAGAATTTTTATTTCAATAATTATAATATATTGTTTTGTTTACGATGAAATTAATATAACCCAAATTTAACCCGCTCCTCATCTCACATTTATAAACTAAACAAAAAGAAATAAAAAATATTAAAGATTAAAGTTATTTTTAAAGATATTCTATTATTTTTTAAAGTTATGCACCAGTTTCAATTATATTGGAATCACCTAACTTTCTAAATTACTTAAAAACAAGATTTTTATAATTTAAAAACATAAAAATTGTTTAAAAATTTAGAGATATTATTAATACTTTTGAAAATTCATCAACAAAGTTTGATATTTATATTAAGTTAGTTAAACAAAAAGAAATTGTGTGGGGCTCGTTTAATAATTATTGAGAACGAGATCGACTACCAACCCACTTAATAATCAATAGAATGGGATTGAGTGCCTTTTTAAAGATTACTAATTTAAGAATGAGACCGGCCATTGATTCCTATTGCAAAATTTGTTTAAAATAATTAAGTAAATGAGGAGTATATAAATGAACCGAGATTATATTAATTATAAGAACTCTCTATATTAAGCGTATTTTGTCTGAAGCAATTCTATGTTGTGTGACCTCCTTAAGCTATAGTGTGGAATATAGATTCTGAATCTTTATCTAAATTTATTTTTATTTTTATTTTAAAATTTGGGTTTGTTTTCGCATCATTTTTTTATTATGATTTTTATAAATATCTTAAATAAAAAATTGAATTCATAACTAAATTTCAAAAATAAAAATACATTTAAAAAATATTTTTTATTTAGATTTTTTAAATAGATAACGGAATAAAAAAAAACTTATAACTAAAAATGGATTTAATTTTTTAAAACTAAAATAAATTATTATCAACCTAACCTAGTTTTTAAAAATTATATAAACAAATGTATTTTATTTTTTTAAAAAAAAATTTAATTATACATAGATTAATATAGGATAGTACGACGTCGTTATTGATTTGGTACATACAGCTGCGGAAACTTTCAAATTTGATAGACCTGTGTCGTCACTTTCCGACTTCCACGTGGTGGAACCCACACTATCCGATCTTTTTAACTAATATATTTTTTAATTATTTTCTGATGCCATGAAAAACAATTAAACTATAAAATCATCACGTATTTAGTCTAAAATAGTATTTTCAATTTTTTTTAAAAATATTTCGTTGGAAAAGAAACCATTAATATTTTATTTTTAAAATAATTTTAAATTTTTAACCCTATTTCAAAAATACTTTTAAATTTTATCCTTAAACTTTTTTTAAAAAAATAAAAAAAAATGATGTTTTAAAAATAATTATGAAATTTTAAAAATAACATCAACGTCATTTACATTTATAAAATAAGTTCAAATATTTTTTATCATTAATTTATTAATGAAAATTGTTTATCGACATCTTATAAATTATCATAAAACATTTTAATGTCACTTTTCAAACTTTTTTAGTATTTTTTTTTGTTAAATGTGATAATAACTATAAATTGGTATTTTTGAAATTAAATGCAAAATTTAAGGTTTTTTATTTTATTTTTTAATTATTTATTATTATTATTATTTGAGCATATCACATTATAACTTGGGTGGAGATATATATTTTTTAATCATGATTATATTATAAAAAAACATTTCTTAGAAAAGGGTTATGAAGCTTAGTGTAAAAATTAGATGTTTTATTGATACATTCATATTTTATTAGTTCAAATTAATATTAAAATTTCAATGTAAAAAAAACATTTCTCAGAAGAGGGTTATGAAGTTTAGTGTAAAATTTCTATTTATATTAAAATTAAATGTTTTTATTAGTTCAAATAGTTATTATAAATAGTCCATTCATATTTTATTGATACATTCATGAAATTAATATTTTATTATATTAAAATTTTCCATTTAAATCATCTATTTAAGCACCTACATAAAATCCATAACCACCCATTAACTTGTCAAGTTGTCATTTTTACTATAAATTTTTAGATGCTCCTCCCTACCGATCAAGCAGCGAAGTTACTCGCGATAGGCTGAGTTTGAAGCTGCTATCCTTCTATTCGAGTAAGTCACCTGGTCGAAGGTTCAGTCTAGTACAGTAAGTAGTAGGCAGTTTCGTTTTGGCTCCCGAGCGAGAATGAGAAATAGGCGTTTTCGTTTCGAGTAACAATTTTTTTTAGAAAAAAAAATGTAGGTCTTAGTGTCATTTTTTATTTTTTATTTTATAACATGGTTTTAATAATTTAATTAAAGCATAAAGAATATTTTTTGAAAGTTAAAATGATTCCATTAAGAAAAATCCCTCTTCCATTTATACCCTTAAACCCACATTATAATATTCCATTAAAGAAATAGAAAAAGGTAGCAGTGGGCCCCAGTTTATGTTTTCTTTTTTGATACCCTTTTGAGTACCGTACATCTCATTACACCTTTTTCAGTTTCCTTTGAAGCTCTCTCATTATAAATATTGAATTTCATCGCTCTCTTTTCTTCTCCATCTTCTCCGTCTTCTCCCATTTCTCCGATCTTCCGCCGTTGCCGGATTCTGACGACCTCCTCCTCTCCGATAAACGTTCCTCCTCCCTTTTAGCTTTTGTATGGCAGTGAGCTTGTTTTCGCATGACGTTTCTGATCTCTGTCTCGGCAAGCCTGCGCTGAGGCTGTTGTCCTTGTCCGCAACTGTCGCCGACGCCTTGACTGCTCTCAAATTCTCCGACGATTACTTCGTCAGCGTTTGGGACTGCCGTTTGGCGAAGAACGGTTGCGGTGGCGGTGATGTTGATGGTAGTGCTGACGGTGGTGATTTTGAGTGCTGCCGATGCGTGGGGAAGCTGTGTATGGTGGATGTGATTTGCTATCTCTGTAGGGACGAGAATTTGTTGTCGCCTTCGGCTGCATTGTGTGCTCCTATCTCTGAGATTTTGCCACAAATTCCTGGAATCGTGATGCATTTGGAGCCGTCTGCTAGGTATAGAAATGAATCTGATGAAATTTGGATCTCTATTTTTTCTTTCTTAGGATTGTTTCAATTTATTCTTTAATTAGTTCGTTTCTGAATGATTGTTAACGGCTGCGCTTTATTGATGTTTGAGTTTGATATTGATATTCTTCAATTAGGTTTCTGAAGTTTTGTCAGTTACTGATCTGAAATGGGCGTTACAGAACTTTTTTTTCAAACTCAGCTTTGAAATGTTTGTTTCTTTCCTTAGCTCTTCTACTTTTACTCTCATACTTTATATGATTCTGAACTTATAAAGAGAATAGTAGAGTTGTGTAAAGTTCTTAAAGATGAAGTTAATTGAAGTCTCTGTGTTGATATTCCAGCTTGTTAGATGCCATTGATCTGGTTCTCCAAGGTGCTCAAAATCTTGTAGTCCCAATCAAGGCTAAGCTAGGAAGCAATTCAAGAAGAAAGCAGCTTAAAAACCCCACAAATGCCATCCATGGCGGCCGTGAATTCTGCTGGCTGACTCAGGAAGATATAATCAGATATCTCCTCAGCTCAATTGGCCATTTTTCCCCCATTGCTGCCCTCTCCCTTGACAACCTGGGCATCATCTGCACCAATGCCTTATCAGTAAACTACCACTCCCCTGCCTCCTCTGCCATTGGAGCCATATCCCGCTGCATCGCCAATCAAACCTCGGTAGCAGTCGTCGATGCCGATGGAATTCTGATTGGTGAGATCTCACCCTTTGCCCTTGCCAGGTGCGACAAGGCTGTTGCAGCTGCGATTATGACATTGTCTTCCGGAGATCTGATGGCCTACATTGACTGTGGGGGGCCTCCAGAGGATCTTGTTAAGGTAGTGAAGGCTAGGCTGAAAGAGAACAACTTGGAAGGAATGCTGCAAGAATTTACTAATTCACCATCCTCAATTGGATCTCCATCTTTCACTTCTTCATCTTCTGATGAGGAGTTCTCCCCATCTCCAAGCTCAAGAAAGTACAGAAGATCATCAAGCTACTCGGCACGAATCACTCGTCGTTCCGAGGCCATCGTTTGTCATCCAAGGAGCTCCTTGATAGCTGTTATCATCCAAGCAATCGCGCACCGTGTGAATTACGTCTGGGTTATCGAAGACGACTGCAGTTTGATCGGAATTGTCACATTCCTTGATATGTTAAAAGTTTTCAGAGAACATTTAGAGACAAGTGAGTAGACAGACAGAGTTTCAAGCCATTTGGCTTAGAATTTTTGTATCCCCTTCCCTTCTCCCACATTGTCTAGAATAAAAAACTGAAAAGTCCAAATCTGTGTGGCCAAGTTGAGACAATTGGGTTTGTGTTGTTTATGATGTTTTGTTTGTCTATAAACTTTTGGGATCTTCATGTTTCAGCCTTCTTGTGTTAAAGAAGCTTTGCAACAGAGAGTGCAGAGATGGAGCTTTCTATGCGAGCACTTTTGACCATATTTTATGGCTATAATAATGATGAGCTACCATGATTAATTAATTCAAGCAAACCTTGAGTATTGTAGAAGTGAATAAAAGAAGATAAATTGTAGGCATTTTCCACATGGGATTACACCTCACCAGTCATTTGAATATTAGTCGACTGTTGTCTTCATTTGGTTTATTTTTAATGTAATATTTGTTCATTTAATTTTGTGGGGTCGGAGATCTCTCACGGTCACAAATGAGGTGGATAATCTTTATTTACACTTGTTTACACGAAAAATGAGATGGGGACCAAGATTATATTCTTCGACTCCATCTCCAACCCGAGTAAGTAGTTGAAAATAATGTTATAATAATGAAATTTAAAAACTGAACGAAAATAGAATGTTTCACAGAGTAATGCAAAACCGTTACAGTGATGAATGAATTGACAATGGAGATTGTGAAATGTTAATATCAAACATAAAGTTATAAGTCTATAAAGTGAAGATAACAAGTAGGTTAATTACCCAGATTCTGAAGCAGCACTCTCATCATCCAAATCTTGGACAAAGATTTCAGTGGGTTCAAGGCAGCCTCTCAGAGATTCAAGTCCCAATTGTGCTCGTTCATTATCTCCGAAACCGAAGAGTTTTCCTTTGTCAGTTACTACGACGGTGTGATACAGCCCGGTGCTGATTCGAGACACGCAGTGAGCTCTTAAGCAGTCGAGGCTTCGAGGGCTCAAGACTTTGTCAGATACTCCTCTGTCTGGAAATCCAAGGCTGCCAAACCCCATCCATCCAAAACCATAAACAATACCAGTGTCAACCAACACAAAAGTTTTCCTCTTTCTTGCACATATCTGGAACGAAACAAAAGCATTATCAAACAAATCTTAAATAACACGAGCTTATCTAGATGATGCAAGATATGTGACATCAAATGTTTCAAGCCTGTGCTATGAGCTTACTTCAGCATCAGAGACTAAAAATGCAATTAAGAATCACACAAGAATGCTCAACAGATTTAGTTCGGTGAACGTCGTCGATACCTGTACGGCAAGGTGGTTCTTAAGGCTGTTCAGGGGTTGAGGAATAGTCTTGTCAATCTCATCTCCATGGCCCAATGCACCACAGTAGCCTTTTCCCCAAGTATATACCTGCAATGAGAAATCAACAAAATAGATGTCATAAACTATAACCTAGGATGTTAATCAGATTACTATGCTGATCTTGAGTTTGGGAACTAACAAATCCATTAGAATCTAATGCCACTGCATGCTCGTCCCCAGCAGAGACCGAAACAATATGAATATCCTTTAATCTAAACGTCTGGAGAACACGAGGCTGGAACTCATTGTGCTGCTCCCCATGGCCAAGGCAGAAATTAGACCCTGACCCAAAAGAGTATAATCTCCCATCATTAACTACGGCCAATACATAGCTTGGACCAGCGGCGATCTGAATTACAGATCCAATTTCCACAAGCCGTTCGACAACCTTTGGAGTAGATTTCTCTAATGTATCACCATGGCCAAGCTGACCATATGTGTTTGTTCCGCACGTATAGACATGGCCTTGTCTTGTTAAGAAGACTGAAAAGTTATGTCCCACAGAGACCTGAAGAAAATTTACATGCCATAGTCAACAAGTAGTCTATCAGTTTAAGAACAATAACCAGCATGAATACATGCTTATGGAGGATTCTAGGTGGTTGAAATCCCCTCTTCTGTAATACTTTATTCCATTAATGAAATGTGTTTCCATTCAAAAAAATAATACAGGTATATTAAGGCACACAATTGTCCACTTGTTAACTACAATCCAATTCTAACTTCAGCCCGTAATTCTCTTAGAATGTTCATCTTTTGCTGTCATTCTCTCATCTTCTTTCCTGCTTTCACTTTCAGAGCCATCCAGAGGAAATTTTTCCCTTTTATAAGTTCATACATCAATGAAATTGTTTCTTATTAAAAAAAAAAAAAATCTAGAGCCTTCAGAGATCCTAGAACCCCTCTGACTATTCTGCCATTCGTCTTGAAGTGAATTCTCTTTAAGACCTAATCCCACTGGGATTTGAAAACATACAACTCTAATATCCCAGATTTCTTCAAACGTCAGAGGGCTGGTGGGATAATTTGGTTGATGAAAAGTCAGGCTAGTTTTTGTTTGAAATTTTTGGGATCTCAACCCCCAAAAAATGACTGTCACTTGCATTTATCATATATATACGTGCAATCACATCAATTATAACAAATAAATAAAAATACTCTAGTACATGGATATTAATAACATTTCTTGCTAGCCATGTCAATCTGTATATATGACGTTGCAATTTAATGTGAAATTCAAACAAATCATGGAAGATACATATGCGCAACTAAAACAGAGATTTTAAGCATTTCACCTGCTTGCATGGAATTCCATTTAATCCTTCAACAAGTCTAGGTCTAAAGATTTGAAAGCTTGTATCTTTGTGTCCACAACAAAATGATGAATTATCTCCACACGTGAAAACCTATTGATGAAGACAAGCCATAGGATTATCAAAGACCGTAATTGAGAGTGACATCCATGAAACCATTGCTACAGAGCCAATGAGTGACAAATAACTATTGTAAAAAAATCTAGTAACAGTGATCTGCAAGTACCGGTTGCTTTCATACACTAGTAAGGCATATAGGTATATAACACGAAGTAGAATTAGAATCATAAAAACTTAGTCCACACACCCAAGCAAATTATGAAGATTGACACAGATTTTTAAGGTTTATTACGATTTAGACTTTTGGAAGACAAAGAGTCTTCAAAACCAGCTGCAATTTCCAACATGGTACTTCTAATAATTCAAACTAAGAGCTCAATTAAGATCAAGTTAGCAATAAGACTAAAAATTCTATAATACAGGAGATCATAAACATCGACTATCTAATTCACTGACCAACTCTGTAGAGCAATTTAGACAGCTAAGTGCGTGGTCTATTTGAGATCAAAAGATATTAAAAATATATCCATATATGAAAAGCAGAGAGAGAGAGAGGGAACCCGTTGTGAGGTACAAAATCTGTATCAAGGAGAACCAATAACAGTATATAGCAGATCAAGCATAGTACGTATTATAATATAGATCAAATCCAACAAAACATTCAATTGTTTACCTGTCCTGACTGTGTGACAAAAGCAGCATGATTGTGAGAAGCAGAAACTTGCTCAACATATACAGAAGGTGGAAAGCTAATTCGGGTAAATGATACACATTGTGTGGTCTCAGCGCCATGGCCAAGAACACCACATAAGCTGGAACCACATGAGTATACTGATGCATTGCTAATCAGTAATGTATGATATCTTCCAGTTGCAATCTGCATCTGCTATAAAATAAATAGGAAATAACTTCAAATTCACTTCCACAAATAAAAAGTATAATCGACAGCAAACAATCAAATCATATCTTTTACACGAGATTTTTTTTTTACATCTTACAAGTTGAGTAGAGGAGTGACCTATGACTCTAAAAGACACTGTTAGCTACTATGCTCGTTCAATAGAACAATCCAAACTCTACATTTACTACTTAGTAACAAGTAAGGTCATATCTAGGTAAAACCCCCAGTTGATACTTCTCTATTGTCTCATCAATAAGTTCTCCATTCTATTAAAAAAAAAACAAGAAGAAATATTCACTTATTAACATTTTAACTAAATCAGGGGCCAAACCTCTATATTACATTATGTTTTTCGATCTTGATCAAAAGGCATCAAATGTAGCCACAAGGAAAACCAGCAAATTAAAAAATATTGATGACGAAAGAATAACTAACAAGGCCAACCTTGACAGGCAAACTATAAACTATGCAATCACGTCACTTTCTTGTCAAAGTGAAAAACCTAACATCAACTATATTTCTCAGATATGTACAAATTCAATTTTAAAGTTCAATTTCCATCCAAAGAAATTTCAAAGCCCAATAAATAGCCAGATATTAAGTATGCAAAATCCAGGCACATTCACAAGTACAGTCATTTAACTAAAAGAAAAGCAATAGTTCTAGAAGAAATAATACATTGCCTTCTGAGGTCTCAACAATGTTGGAAGATTTTTCCACCAATTGCAAGAACCTAAAAACCCGTTTCCACTTTCCTTGACAGCGATCAAAGAGTTGTTTCTGGGAATCCCCTTCCATTCTGGAATAAATGCTGTGTGATATACATAATTGAAATGCTGCAAAATCAACTAATGATCGAAACTTGAGAGGGTACAACTCATGGCTTCCTCCAAACAACTTGCAAGTCAAATCCAAGCAAACAAGATCACGAGCACTAAGCCGACCAGAGGTTAGAACTTCGAAAATTAAATGTGAAGGCAAGTCCGCAAGTGAGGTTGAATGAAGCCATTTAGCCATACTTTCAGTCAAATTTCTGACTTTCCAAGCTTGAATGAAATTTCAAATAAGAATCCCACTGAAATATAGTTAAAACTGACTCCCAGCTGAATACAGAGACACTGATAGATGTAACCAATTATAGCCAACACGTAAGCGTTGTCAAATTTTTAGGCGAAATCTCAAGCAATTAAAGCAACAAATAAAGAACACATCAGAAGGGAGGAAAATATGGGAAATACAGTACAAAAAGGGCGTTCCTGAAAAGAATTTCAGCCGTAATGGGTACAAGGATTGGAAACAAATCATCAGATGGGACAAATGACACCCGCACAAGTTATTCAAAATTTGAAGAAATGCAACTTTTTTTTCCTGCAAAAATCAATAAAAACAGTAGAAACAATTAGAATGCAGTAAATTACCTCAAAGATAATGACAAAATATCATCTCAAGAGCACTAAAAAGATTTCAAGTAGACGCAATGGTCAAAGGTGGTTCGTGCTTAAAATCAGATGAGACGAGTATGATTAATTGATTCAGACAACCAATGTCACTAACAAAAATAACAGGGTTGAATTTGAAAACGAACGATGGTGTTGATAAAGATGAGAAATGAGGCTTCATGATTGCAATGTCTGGAAGGCGACCAAGCATGCAAGAGATTGAGGATTACACAGGAATCAAAGGGGGGGAGTGATAATTACAAAGCTTTTCAGTGCCGGTCACTTACTTTTCTGCAGAAAACTTACAATTAAATAACTTCAATGAGAAATGAGACGGATGAGAGGGAATGTTAGTTAGCCGCCAGAGAGAGAGAGGGGAGGCAAGAGTGATGATTACGAAGCTTTTAAGTGCCGGTCACTAGCTTTTCTGCAGAAAAAGTTAAGGATAACTTACTTCCATGACAAATGGAACGGCAATGAGAGAGAGAAGTATATTGGAGACGAAATTGGATTCTCGCGTTAGAGAGAGAGAGAGATGAACTAACAGCAAGCGAAGTAGAAAGAATAAGAAATTGACTTCAACAACTCTCTCGTATAACATATCCTGATTTTTCATTTCAAGTAAGGGAATTTCACAACAAAGATGAAAGGATTTAGACGACATGTCTGAAAAAATAAAGAATAATCCGCAAAAAACATTATCCCACGAGCACGCCTATGCAAAAGTCCACGAACTATTCATCATAGTTTTGGAGTTGGACCTAACATCCGTGTCTTCGTTAGTCTCATCTCAAAACTAAGGAACAACTTTCATCCGAAACACCATATGAAAGTTCTTCGTTCCCTAAAAGAAGCTCGCACTTTCAGAAATTGCTAAGAACGAGTCAAATTCCGCTATCAGCTCATCAATAAATCCAAATTGAAAACCCGAATAAGGATTCCTGAAAGAACCTCAAATTTCCTACTTCCATCCACACATTTGAACAAAAGTAAATTCCTCGACCACAGAATTGAAGATTATAGAGGGAATTTGGGCCTTCAGCGACAAATAAACTACGATAATTTCGGTGAAAATTATACAACATCCCAAACAAGATCCTCCGGTTTTTGGTCAGGCATTACGCATTATAATCGATTTCATGACAATTCAGATCTTGTTCTACGCCAAACACAGAAAGTAGACGCACACTAAGAACAATCAGAATGAAAAACACTACGCTGACAGAGTATATCTAGAATCAGTTGGACAAAACAAAATGAGAATTGGAAAAAAAAACAAAAAAAACCTGTGGATTGAGATGCTTGAGCTCTGACTTTTAGAAGAAACTGCAAAATCCTCCTCGATTTCTGGAGAGAGTAGGAAGTTTGGCTCCAATATGCCAAGAAGAAATCAATTTTGAGAGAGAATATGCTTCCGAGTTTCTCTTTTCTCTCTCTGAATAATAATTGTTTTTCTTCTTTTGCTATCAATGTCATTAAATTAATAAAAATATTTGTAAATTTTTTTTTCCTAAAAAATATCTCTAAATTTTCTAAAAACATATTAGTTTTGAGTATTTTCTTTTTTGTTGCTCTCAAAATTCTAGTACCAACAAATATAGTATTCCTTACTTATAAACACATGATTTTTCTATTAAAGAGTTTATGCATACGCTTTCTTAGTTAATAAAGTAGCAGGTTCAACATCTGCTAGATTAAAGAGCAATGCTTTTGGTAGGTAGCGTGTAGAATAGTCGAGAGTATACTATTTTTCTATGCTCGGTTTAGATGATACTTTTTTTCTCGTTCATTGTTCCTTTTCATGTGAATTTTTCAACCATGGATTCAAAATTTGTGGAGTCCTATCTATTCCATCTCTCGAGCTCTAAATAAGCCATTTTTCTTTCAAATTTATTATTTTTTTTAATTTTATATCTTTGGGTATATAATTTATATGAATATAATTTATATGAGAGTATGAGATGAGGTAATTAATATCTTATTTAATAAACTAGGGATATTTATTATTACTATTATTGTTTTTGTTAAAGTTGAAAGTTTGATATGCACCTCAAAAATGTTTTTATATTACATTTATTATTAGTTATGTATATGCAAAGTCTTAAGTATTGAAATAAAATATTTAAAAGTATCACTAAAATAGAATAAAATCACTAATATATTTAATGCTTTGATTTGAAATTTCCTCTCTTTCTAATGATTTGACTTTTGAATCAATAAATTTCTTGAGCATTTTTATTCTTTAAATATAAGCTAAATAAAAATAATAATAAGTTTTTCAGCAATAATTTTTAACTTCAAAATATTCTTAAATTTAAAAATAATAATAATAAATACTCTTATAAAACTTTATTTCAAAAAATATAAAAAATATTTATTGAACTTTTAAAAGTTTTATAAATACTTTTAAATTCTTATAAAAACTTCAAAAAAACACCTTTAAATTGTTTTAAAAAAATAATTTTATCCTTAATATGTACGCGAAATTACAAGTACCATGTTTAAAAGATACTCCATGAACTTTCAAGTGTAACATTAATATTTTTAAACTTAAAAAAATAATAATAAAAAATTTACCGTTAGTATTTTTTAAACATCATACTTACGATGAGTGTATATTTTTTAAAACTTTTTTAAAAAGTTTAAGGATATTAACAAAACATTCGAAAGTTCAAAGTACGAACAATTTTCATCCAAAATTAACGGTGAAAGTAATTATGAAATTTATTTTTTAAAATTTAAAGATATTATTCAACGTCACTTTAGCTTAAAACGTAAGAATTTTCTAAAAGTCGGACGATGGAATTTGGCTCGGATTTTATTAACTAATGTTGACCTTGTGTTCTGTATATGAAAATTTAATCATTGTGATTGTGGACACAAAATTGGCAACAATCCAAGGGAAAAACATAAAGTTGGTTGTTGGTTGGTTGTTTGTTTGTTTGTTTATTTTTTAAGAATAAAATGTCTGTTTAGATCTTAGTTTTTAAGGGACTATATGTTACCTAACTATATATTATAATATTAATCAATTTATTTTGTTTATTGGTAAATGGATGTGTATAGGAAAAAAAAAATTAATTCTTTTTGAAGAAATTGAGATGTTGACCCAGGATAAAAGTCAAAGATAAAATATTGATTGTTTTTTTTTTTTTGGTAACATGTCATTTTCAATTTTATATGAGGGGGAGAGTATATATTTTTATTTTTTATTTTTTATTTTTTATTTTGTATGCTTGAGCTCGAGTTGAAATACAGAGGGATTCGAGGGTGGACATAGACGATGGATGCACGATTTATGTTCATAAGGACCAAATTATGAAGTTGAGGTGTAGATTTGGGAAGAAGGAGCACGAGCTTGGAAGATAACAAATCCATGAGACTCGTGACTTTGTACTTTAGTTTCGCACGATAGTAGTTGAAATTTAGTTCGTTAGGTTTGTGGAAGTGAGATTTACAATATTAAAGAAGAAATCGAGCGGAAGTAATAACTATACCTTGAGATTTGATACGAGGGACATGTTGGGTATTAATGAAAATATTTGAAAAATGTAGGAAATACACGAAGAAGGAGTTGACATGCATGTGGCGTTCACGCGCGTGTGGTCGAAGGAGGAAGGCATGTGCAGATGCGTGGCGAAATTTTGTGTAATTGGAAGAAATTGGGAAGAAATAGTCATTGTAAGAACGTTCTACGCGAGAAAGGAGTTAAACAATTTGAATATGAGAGACGCAACATGACCAAGACAGTGGCGTGGATGAGCGGAGATTTCAAAGATCCTACCTAGATTCAAGTCTAGGTTAATAAATAAAAATTATAAACACATTAATACATCCGCACCCCAAAAAAATAAGAAATGCTTAGACTATTCATATATAGTTAACAAAAACATTTACAAGAACGGATGATTAAACATATGCTACTTTTTAAACGACTTGTTCACCAAAAATCTTGAGATTAAACATATTTGTTACGAAGCAAATCTAAGATATGGGTCTTCGAACAAAACTTTCATATGATTTGCACTAATATTCAAAATTTAAATTCATTGTATCGATGCTCCTAGACATTTTCTTGCATTCATTGTAGCCTCGACAAGGCTAAATGAGGTCTAATATGATAATTTTTTGATGGAATGTACGAACCACCTTAACTAAGCTTAATGGCTTCTTATATCACTTTCATAATTCACAATCACAATCACAATTGGTAGCTTAATTTCAAAGGATCGCACATGCAACCTTGTTGAATCCTACCCATAACATCGATATTTAATTATTTTTCAGTTGGGTGGATTCAAGTTCTATCCAGTTCTTGAATGAAAAATATGCTTCCAAACGAAAGTGTGAGGAATGAAGCAGCTGCTAGGGGTCCATTAAACGTGGACGATGGTCTCCGAAGTAAGCAAAGCAACAGATACCCCAAATTCATTCATGATGCTTCCAAGGCAAAACGCGGAGTCGGCCATGGCGATGGCAACATCAAATTTATGGTTGCAGAAACGGGGAAGCAAAGAGCTGTTGGCCCTCAAACCCCATCACATCCACATCGCATTCAATCCCCTCCTTAATTATTGGACTTCAATAGTGTTTTACAGTATTCCCTTTTCTCTATTCTTTTCAACACGTCCAATTCACAAAAGCTCCCATCTGAACTTTGTAAGAAACAAGGGATTTCTTCAACATTTTACTGCTTCCTCGATTTGCGGAGTTGTGGGAAGTGAAAAGCAAAAAGAAACCAAAGAAACAATCATAATCACATTGATGAGATTTCTCCTGGCATGTGTGCGCGTTTTCTTGCATTTATTTCATTTGGGTCTTTCTTATTTGGTTCCTTTTCTTCATAAATTTCACTGGCTCTGTTCTTAGGATGATGCTTCATTTTCTGTTGTGGAGTTAAGACTACTAGGAAGCTTCGGCTTCGTCAACCCCAAGAAGTTTGTGCACATGGGGTCTATTAATAAACCTTCCTAACCCCATGGCTGTACATTTATATATTGTTTATTTTTGGAATCAGCTGCCACTTTGAGTTGGATTTGTATCTTTCGCATCTGCTCTGCTAGAGGTATTAGTAAAAAGCAGCTGAGTGGGACTTTTGAGAGGCGATTTCTTGATTTTTTTTTTTTTTAGGAATGTCAGTGAGATTTGAAGGGGATCTCAGGCAAAGTTGAGTCCATCCGATCGAGTTAAAAGCATTTACCGATGGGTTCTTCTTGCTCCTTCAAAGCATGATAGTTTGTTCTTTCAGGAGTTCTCTTCTGTTGGATCGATTTCAGGATCAAATAAGCTGTTTTGTTTGTCAAACTGGAGTGCCAGGAAGATACTGGCGAAGTCTGCTGATACTGATAGTCTTTGAGATTTGTTGGAAATGGCTGAAAATGCTGACCCAGAGGGGCGATCTCTGGCTTTGACGCCCACATGGTCTGTTGCTTCTGTATTGACAATTTTTGTGGCTGTTTCTTTGCTTGTTGAGCGCTCCATCCATAGGCTAAGCTCTGTAAGTATTTTTATGGAGCCTGATTGTTATGCTTTAAACAAAGAATCTGGCCTGTTCACTAGACAAAAATAGCATGATTAACTTGGTTGGATTTCTTATTTTAGATGTTGACTTCCCCTGTTTATGCAAATTCATGTATTATATGAAATATGTCTGGAACTTGGATTTTGTTGTGAAATTTTTTAAGACTCAAGAAATATCTGTATACTTTTGTGCGTACATGTGTGATTCTACTCTAGAGAAGATATATAATCTGGCTAATAAGTATTTCAGAGACTCCAGACATTTTCTTCGTGATCCATTGTGTTTCAGCTACTGCAGATTTTGTAATAGCCCAAACCCACCGCTAGTAGATATTGTTCTCTTTGGGCTTTCTCTTCCGGGCTTCCCCTCAAGGTTTTAAAACGCTTCTATTAAGGAGAGGTTTCCACACCCTTATGGGGGTGGCCAGCGTCCTCGCTGGCACACCGCCTGGTGTTTGGTTCTGATACCACTGTAACAAAGCATTCCTTACAAAGGTGTGAAAACCTCTCCTTAGCATACACGTTTTAAAAACCTTGAAGGAAAGCTTGAAAGGGAAAGTCCAAAGAAGACAATATCTCCTAGCGGTGGGCTTGGGCTGTTACGGATTTTATCTTAATCTTGATACGAGCTTGTTACTTTCACTTTTTCAGTGGCTGGGAAAAACTCATAGAAAGCCTTTATTTGAGGCAGTGGAGAAAATGAAAGAAGGTAACCGGCCTACTTATTTGCTCGATCACTTCGAATAAGAATAGCTTCAGATGGTGCCTGGTTCTCACTTAAATTCAGTAAAGATCTCCATTTTTCTCATTATAAATGCAATTGCTTGGCTTTGCAGAGTTAATGCTGCTTGGATTCATTTCTTTGCTTCTGACAGCGACGTCTAGCGTGATATCGAATATATGCGTTCCATCCAAGTTTTATGATACCTCTTTCACTCCATGCACCCAGTCAGAGATTGATGAACAAAATGAGGATAATAGTTCATCTGAGAAGCGAAAGCTATATATGGTTTCTGTTTTCCCACATTTGTATAGGAGGATGCTAACTGTGAACAAAAATACTTGCAAAGAGGCACGTTACGATTTTTTTCTTTTTCTCGAACCCTTTCTTCTTCCATCCAATAGTCAATTGAATTTTGAAATCTCCTCATTTTGCAGGGTCATGAGCCATTTGTTTCTTATGAAGGTCTCGAACAATTGCATCGCTTTATCTTTATAATGGCAGTAACTCATATATTTTATAGTTGCTTGACAATGTTGCTGGCAATTGTGAAGGTTAGATATTCTTTCATAGTCATTTTATATTAAACCTTGATGAATAATTAATCAGTTTTCAAAAAGTTGTGCAAAAGGATTTTATGGATAGTTTGATTTACTTTTTTTCAATCATAGATTTTCTTCTTCAAGCAGTTTGCTGCATTCGCTAAAATCATAGAGATTAAATCGTTTTTTTTTTCTTTTACTTTCGGAATCTTTTATTTGGGGTTGATTTGGGAGAACAACAATAGAAATGTTGTTCTTTTGATGATTAAGCATAATATGGATCATTCTGACTTCTATCTGTGAGATCCCACATCGGTTGGAGAGGGGAACGAAACATTCCTTATAAGGATGTGAAAACCTCTCCCTAGTTGACGCGTTTTAAAACCTTGAGGGGAAGTCCGGAAGGGAAAACCCAAAGAGGATAACATCTGCTAGCGGTGGGCTTGGGCTGTTACAAATGATATCAGAGCCAGACACTGGGCGGTGTGCTAGCAAGGACGCTAAGCCCCCAAGGGGGTGGATTGTAAGATCCCACATCGGTTGGAGAAGGGAACGAAACATTTCTTATAAGGGTGTGGAAACCTCTCCCTAGTGGACGCGTTTTAAAACCTTGAGAGGAAGTCCGGAAAAAGAAAGCCCAAAGAGGACAATATTTGCTAGCGGTGGGCCTGTTACACTATCTTTGTAAAGTGAATTGCATCTTGATACCGTTTGCTTGTCGTGCATTGAACATTCCTAACTTTACTTCGTATCAGATGAATGTGAAATAGATTTATCTGATATTCAATCCAATATCTATTTGTGCACCAGTTTTGAATGTGAAATTTAGTCTTTTAATTTGAGGCATTGACTATTCCTCTATTATGAAATAAAATGTCTGCATTTTTTAAAAAATCATAGAAGATAAATTTATTCTGATGGTTGACATTAGATAATTTGACCAGATCCACAGTTGGAGAGTATGGGAAAATGAAGCTCACATGGACCACCATGATTCATTCAGTGGTGAGTTCTATGATTATGTTATGTGTGTTTCTTAGCATTTAACTCTTGTTTAAGTTATCTTATCTTAGCCACTAAACGGGTTCACAAGCTATCTGGGAGTTCAAACCCAGAACTTTGGAGAGTATCTCCAACCATGCCTAGCCCTTACCACCAGCCACCATATCAGATTTCAGTTCAAATACACTTGAAAAGCTTTTTTATCCAACGTCCACAACACTACCATTTCCTTTTTTGTAATAGCTTAAGTCCACCGCTAGCAGATATTGTCCTCTTTGAGCTTTCCCTTTCGGGCTTCCCCTCAAGGTTTTTAAAATGCGTCTACTAGAGAGAGGCTTCCACACCCTTATAAGGAATGCTTCGTTCTTCTCTCCAACCGATGTGGGATCTCACATTTTTCCAAGCTTGAATCATTTTAAACCTGTATGATATATTACATCTGAACTTCTGAAGGATCCCTTATTCATATCTATTCTCAGGGACTTCAATTTGTGCTCCCCTAAACCATCTTGCTCTGCCACATAAGTTTCAGCTTGTAGTTCTAAGTGATGATGTATGCTTGGATCTAATTTTTAGTATGTGTCAGATTGTCCTTCAGCATAAATACCCTTATATTATTTTAGTAATTATTGGTCCTTATTTCCTCATATTCGTAGCAAAGTATCAACAACACCAGGAGTTCTCAAAGAACGTTCACGAACAGTACCTATCTGTTCTAAGGGTCCATTTTTGTGTTTTAGTTACTTTGTAATTGATACTATGGTATTTAGCATGACCACCTTTTGTATTCTCTAGATGGTTCGGATTTTTACTTTGGTGAAATGACGATTATTTCTCTGCTGTTATTATAGATACTACGAGAAAAAAAATAATGCAGAGACAATCTACCTTTGTACAATATCACACCTCCAATCCTTTAACCAGGAAGAGTGTTCTTATTTGGATGGTAAGCATTTAACTTCTTTTCTTTAAGACAATGCCGTATGATTGCTATATTCATACACCCACCACCATTTTGGATACTTACTTCATCAGTGTATTGTCTGCAAAGGGCTACTATACTGAAACTATTGGTGTTCTATTAAAATTATACTTCTATTGACATACATATCGACATTAACCCTTCTTTGAAATGATTAAATGGTAACTGTAGACATGTTGCTTTCGGCAATTTGGGCGTTCTGTTGTTCGTTCCGACTACCTTGCACTTCGCAAAGGCTTCATCATGGTACATTTATATGTTTAACCGCTCTATAATTCTTTAGGCTTATATTCGTCGCCATCCTGTTGCCAGTTCTTAATTTGAATCGAAGATTTTCAAAAAGTAAAAATAAATTATTTGTATGGATTGCTATCTTTCTTTCATGTCTTTACCATTTGCGCACGTTTTAGAGCTGTAGCATTTTCAAATCTCCAGCTGCTTCATCAGTATTTACGATTTTCCTGCATCTTATTCATTGCAGAATCACAATCTCTCATCAAAATATGATTTCCATAGCTACATGGTTCGTTCAATGGAAGAAGAATTCCAGAGGATAGTTGGTGTGAGGTAGTTGAAGTGTCTGTTATCTTCAATTTTAGAATCTATCTATGCATGTAGTAATTCTATTTTCTAGTCATTGCTATCAAGATAAAAGAGTTTAGGCTCGGCTATTACTTTTTGTAATATATTGTCAGAGAAGGAAACTCTCTTCCGTTTTTTCCTTGGGAGGAGAATGAAACATTCTTTATAAGGGCGTGGAAACCTCTCCCTAGCAGACTCGTTTTAAAAACCTTAAGGAAAAGCCCAAAGAGGACAGTATCTGCTAGCAGTGGGTTTGGGCTGTTACAAATAGTATCAAAGCCAGACACCAGGCGATGTGCCAGCAAAGATGCTGGGTCCCAAAGGGGGGTGGATTGGGGGGTCCGCATTGATTGGAGAAGGGAATGAGTGCCAGCAAGGACGCTAGGCCCCGAAGGGGATGGATTGTAAGATCCCACATTGGTTGGGGAGGAGAACGAAACCTTTTTTATAAGGGTGTGGAAACCTCTCCCTAGCAGATGCGTTTTAAAAACCTTGAGGGGAAGCCCGAAAGGGAAAGTCCAAAGAGGACAATATCTGCTAGCGGTGGGCTTGGGCTGTTACCGAAAGCTTTTGAAGACAAATTTGAAACCATCCAGAATGTTGTTCCAATATGCTCTTCTTTTTTGCTTTTCTATGTTTTTTTTTTTAGGAAATTAACTTTTAGAATCTAATGAAAGAAATGTGTTTTCTGCGATAATATTTCTAAAGTTTCATTCCCAAGTGTAGCTAAATTTCTTACTTCGTGGGAATTAAGGAAGCCAATCCTGTTTTCACTTTATTGCAGCGGTCCACTATGGGGATTTGTTGTTGCGTTTCTGCTGTTTAATGTGAAAGGTAACCCTCTGTTTGTGTCGCTGCGTTTCTTGCTCTTGTTTAAACAATTTATTTATTTACCGAGAGCGACAGTCGTCCTTCACCGTGTCCCTTAATCATTATTTTCAAACTGCAACTAGCTTCGTCTTATAAGCTTTGATATCTTTTCCCATCTTTCAGGGTCTAATCTATACTTTTGGATAGCAACTATTCCTGTTACTGTGAGTCCTCTGTCTCTCTGTCTCAAGAGCTGCAGCATGTATCTAGTTGATGGTCAGCTGATCTTTTGGCTACTTTTCATTTTATATACAGCTTGTTCTTTTAGTAGGCTCAAAGTTGCAGCATATTATTGCAACTTTGACATTGGAGAATGCTGGTATAACCGGCTTCGTTTCTGGAGCAAAGCTGAGGCCTCGTGACGATCTTTTCTGGTTTAAAAAGCCTGAACTCCTGTTGTCCTTGATCCATTTTGTTCTTTTCCAGGCATGTCTTGATTAACAATGTTGCCTACAAATTCAAGTTGATATCTACTTCTGCATCGGAATAAACAAGATGTATCTGTTATATTTGGCTTGTTAAAAATAAACCAATATTCATTGATTTTTTTCCCTTTTTTTTCTTGATCTTCTTGCAGAATGCTTTTGAATTGGCTTCGTTCTTCTGGTTCTGGGTACGAGTCCTGGCTTCTTTAATCTCCGTGGAAATCGAAACCAAGCCACTTTGAAAATTTCGTATTTCACCGATTTATTCTATTCAAATAGGAAGCATGTGGCATTAGAAACACATTTTTTCTTCTCATAATTATTATCTTGTTTCATTTGACTACAGTGGCAATTTGGATACAGTTCTTGCTTCATTAGTAATCATCTGCTTGTCTATGTAAGGCTGATCTTGGGGTATGAATCTTTAATTTGAGGTTGTCATAACCTTATATACATAGCTATGTTAGTCGCCTGTTGTGTGATAAGTATCCTGAAAATACTTGCTTTGCTTTATCTTTTTCGTAGGTTTGCTGGACAGTTTCTTTGCAGTTATAGCACCTTGCCCCTGTATGCACTGGTTACTCAGGTATTGTAAGGCATAATATCTTGCATTCTGATAGGCTGTTTAAAAATTATTGATACCCACTGATTAAAACATAAAAGCTGTAGATCAGTTCTTTTCGGGTGGGCTCTTGTCGTTCTTTGAGTTTCTTCCGGGATAGGTCTTCTGAATGATGAACATATATGCGTACACGAAAACTTGAAATGTATCGAGGCTTCAGTTAGTAGAAAAGAAATGGGATGCTGCTATTTGAGTTGAGTCCACTCTTGTAAGGGAAAATGGGTGTAGAAGCAATAGCAAAGTACTTCTAGTGGAACTTTACCTTGTTAGTAGTCCATTGGAGGATTAACGTTAGTGACACTCTCTAATGGCCATCGTTTTACATTTGTGGTTTCCCCTTGATTGTGATTGATTGTGATTTTGTAACAGTCCAAGCTCGCCGCTAGCAAATACTGTCCTCTTTGGGCTTTCTCTCAAGGTTTTTAAAACGCGTCTGCTAGAGAGAGGTTTCCACATTCTTATAAAGAATGTTTCGTTCTCCTCCCCAACCGATGTGGGATCTCACAATCCACTCCCCTTCGGGACTCAGCGTCCTCGCTGACACTCGTTCCCTACTCCAATCAATGTGGGACCCCCCAATCCACCCCCTTCGGAGTCCAGCGTTCTTGCTGGCACACCGTCTCGTGTCCACCCCCTTCGAGGCTCAGCCTCCTCGCTGACACATCGCCTGGACATATTCTTATAAAGAATGCTTCGTTCTCCTCCCCAACCGATGTTGGATCTCACATATTCATTCCTTTTTTGGTTTATGTTTCTAACTTGCTGTCTTTTTCCTAACGTTTCTTTTGCAGATGGGAACAAACTACAAGGCTGCCTTAATTCCACAAAGGATAAGAGAAACAATCCATGGGTGGGGTAAGTCAGCTAGAAGGAAGAGAAGGCTCCGGATATTTACTGATGATGCCACATTCAACACAGAAACAAGCACTGTGATGTCACTAGAGGACGACGATAATCCTGATACACCCAAAGTTGCCACTGGCTATGCCGAAATCGAGTTGCAGCCACCTACTGCAGCAAATGTATCCCTCTCTGTTGCTAATGATACATCACGTAGGGTAAAAACTGACCTTCAACCCTCTCGGTCCTTTTCTTCACCTGTCGCTCAAAACTTTGATGTCGAAAATTCTTTAAGAAGCTCATCTATGCCGGTACGAAGATAGCACATAGCTAGTAAACAGAGCTATAGAAATATCATATAAATTAGCATAAACTTGAGTAAAGAAGTTAGTACAAACATAATTGACAAGAAGAAAGTGTTCAAAATGTGAGCCTAGAGATTTGTTTATAGGATACTGAGCTTGTATTCGTAGAAAACAGTACATGAAGCTGCTTGTATTGTAATATATTCTCCCGACAATGTAGGAAAGTTATAGACTACAATAATAGAAGAGAGTTCCCAGATATTCCATATTTCATATGTTTATTAGGAAGCTTTTATTGGAAGCTGCAAGAAGACATTTCTTTGAGGTACAAACTCTAAACCAGACCACCATTGGATTTCATGTTCTGATTTGCTCCCCCACTGGATTTTATGTTATGATTTGCTGGCTGTACTGCTGGAACGATTCCATCTGGGTCGGGTTCAGACATTTGAATAGATTCTTGGATCTTAGAGATACTCTTGCCGACTGCGCAGCCACAGGACAGAGGTAATACCGGGCATCCCTGCCATTGACACGGTGAATAACTGTAATAGGGTTGACAACCAGAGTTTCTGCCACAGCTGTGGTTTGGAGGACACACATATCCTCCACCATGGTTGCCATGGTTGCCATGGTTGCAGCAGTCGCCGTTCGTTGTACCGATGGAACTAAATTTCGGTATGCTACCTTCTGGTACTTTATTGTTTAGCTCAGCATGGCTATCTTGTCCAGAAGAAACACTGTTATTTATTGATTCGTTTTCAGAATCGTTGTCTTTGAGAACTCGGTTGGCGGAGGTGTGGCTTAAGCAGAGCAACATCAAGAGACTAACCAAGAAACTATCTTTTGTGACAGCCATTTTCCTGAAATCTACCATTTCAGGAAGAAATCAAGTACTTTTCTGGGCTTCTCAGAGTGGAAGCCCTTTTGCATTTTATAGGGTAGGGAGTTTGTTAAGTTTGGAGGAGAGAATGCTAGAGCAACAAAAGCATTGGCATTGGTTTGGCCTAAGAGTCCGGAGGCCAACATTGTGTGAGGTTATTGCCTTGGTTCTTGAGACTGTTGCATGAAATATAAGGCAACAAGTTCCTTCCCCAAAGTGCAAGGAATATTCAATGTAAATTAGATTAACATGATGTCCAAGATTTTAGTTTGAAAACCATCCAACCAAAAAACAAAAACCCATCTTTGTTTGTTTACTTGTCACAATCGCATTCTTGACAATCGCACTCTTGCGACAACTGGATAGTACTCTTGCGACAACTGGATAGTACGACACTTGTTCCAACTCAACAAACAAATCAGCTGTGTGAAAATCAAACTTTTGCAGAGAATTCAGACGTACAATCAAGTCTCGAGTCACGTTTGGCCATCCAAATTTCACCTCCAAATTCTTCATGCCCATTTTTTCACTGGGATACTTTTGGAGGACAGTTTTCTAAGTTTCTTAGTAGTAATAGTCTACGAGATCAAACCTATCGTCTCAACCATTCGGCCAATTAGATAAAGCCAAAAATCGAACCAATGTACACCCGACATACGCCTAGAAATCTTGCCGACTACTCTCCAGTTACCAAAGGAAAAAAAATCAACTTCATGCAAAGAACATGAGACAAAAAGAACCCACACACTATTAACTAATGCCAATTCAGTAATAATGGACAATATAATGTTCAAAGTTCCGAGATCGAGTTCTAGAGAGGAATTCCAGCTCATCATTTTTGCCCTCGGCCTAAAGGTATTCCCTGCCTATGATTATTTACAGCTAAAGAACTAAGACCATTGGGTTGGGGATGAATGCAGCAAGAGAAGGTCAAGGCTATTGGGGTAATACTCTCAGAGAGTAATAAGGAAAGTAAATGGTAAAGGTGAGAGTTCATGAGCTTGGAGGTCCTTGTGTAAGTCTTTGCATCTCATTTTGATCATTTAGTGTCTCCATGAGGAGAGGAGGGGCATACTGAGCTGTGCCTTGATGTTCTTCTGAATCTTGACAGTATGAAAGGATTATTGTGTCAATGGACATCTCCACCACTCCAAAGAAAAGTGTGGCAACTACATAGCCTAGTCCCCAGCAAACCTGTCATTTCAAAACGATTAACGGATCAAATCAGGAATTGTTACGGTTTAGCCATGGGATCATATGTATGAACTTGAATCCATTGTTATCAATGTTAAAGAAATGACTGAAAATTTCAAAATAAAGGGTCGAGCTATTAGCATTCTAGCACTATTGATGGTTTTCTATAAAAACAAGGCTAAATTATATAAGAAAAATACGTTTGATGTTTGTCTCTTGTTTCAAAAATATCTCTATTCTCTCAAAAGTTGCAATATTACCCGTGTGAGATCCCACATCGGTCGGAGAGGAAAACGAAGCACTCTTTATAAGGGTGTAGAAACTTCTCCCTAGCAGACATGTTTTAAAAACCTTGAGAGGAAGCCCAAAGAGGACAATATCTACTAGCGGTGAGCTTGGGCTGTTACAAATGGTATCAGAGCCAGACACCATGTGATGTGACAGCGAGGAGGCTGACCCTCGAAGGGGGTGGACACGAGGCGGAGTTCCAGCAAGGACACTGGGCCCCAAAGGAGGGTGGATTGAAGGGTCCCACATCGATTGGAGAAGGGAATGAGGGCCAACGAGGACACTGGGCCCCGAAGGGGTGGATTGTGAGATCCCACATCGGTAGGGTAGGAGAAGGAAGCATTCTTTATAAGGGTGTGGAAACCTTTCCCTAGTAGACGCGTTTTAAAAACTTCGCAGGAAAACCTGAAAGGGAAAGCCCAAAGAGGACAATATCTGCTAGCGGTGGGCTTGGGATGTTACAAATGGTATCATAGCAAGACACCAGGCGGTATGCCAGTGAGGACGCTGGTTCCCCAAGGGGGGTGAATTGTGAGATCTCACATCGGTTGGAAAAGGGAACGAAGCATTCCTTATAAGGGCGTGGAAATTTCTCCCTAATAGACAGGTTTTAAAGGACAATATCTGCTAGTTGTGGGCTTGGGCTGTTACAATCCGACCTTTCATAAACGTTTCAAAACTACTGCCAAAATAGAAATCCGTTCAAATTTTGGATGGAAAATGATAGTGGTGGTTACCAAGAACGACATGACCGTAACTACGAAGCTTCTCTAGGTTAAGTCGAACATTGAGGATTGAAATGATAGATTTAGCCTAATACTGATAAAAGAGAAGCAAGTAACATGCTTTGATCTGTTCTGCCAAACAGACTTTTGAACACAAAAGAAGCAAAATCTAAACGAAAACAATTTCAAAATATATATCCGATGATGAATTTGATTGTGCTAGCCTCTTTATCCACTATGAATATGAATCAAGTGAATCAAGTGAATCAAGAACAAGAACTTACCAGGACTGGAAACAATGGGGAAGAAATCTTGTTATGAGCAGATCTGTATTTGTGGGTATCCAACATGAGGAATGCAAAAAGAGCACTTGCGAGGCTCACACACAGTTTTCCAAGAAACAGAATGACATCTCCAATCACATTCACTTTCCCGATCCGAAGGATGTTGTTAATAATCAACTCGGTTGCGATAGCAGACGCCTTGCAGAAGCTCTTGCCCGTTATCGCAATCTGCACGAATCAGAATAGCTACCATATTGCAATCAGTGATGAACAGGTAAAGAGACCAAGTAAATGAAAATAAACTTACCATGATATACGCGTTTCGGTTAACGGATTTGATAATCCACTCTATACATCTCAGGCAAAACTGAGACGTATTATATGCTGCGCTGCCAATCCAGCTATTTGGTGTGATACTCGCAACTTTCAATTTACGACGAATAGACTCGAGTAAGAAACGAATTGATTCCATAAAGGACACAGTCAAGGAACCGAGAGCCATGGACCCAAGGTTATATCTTGCTAGCCGTTTCATTGAGGCGAAAACGGGAAGAAATGGTATTTCAGGCTGCATTAAACCAGAAACAATGAGTCTTTGAGAAGGAAACAATAGCAACCTGCAACCTGCAACCAGAAACAATGCCTCATCGGATATGTTGCCACACCGTTAGTAACTTACCGAAGTTTCGCTACGAGCCCAATAATAGGAGGCCACTGAACCTGCAATGACTGTTGAAGAGCATGCTACAAAAAATTGAGTAGCCCAATAGCAACCAAACAGGTGAAAAAAGATGGCAATGTCGATATGAGGAGTATAACGGAGGCTATAACCACAGCAACGGTCACAGTTCACTCGTTTCGAAGCAAGATCATAAGCACAGCAGTTCGAGTTGCAATTATTCTGGATGACCTGACCAGAGCTGAAGAGATGAAGGGCTGCTGACAACCATAACATGTAAAAAATTGCAAGGATAGCATAAGGTATGATTGGAAAGATTATGAGTGCTTGAACTTCTCCAATCACCTTTGCAGCTACCTGCATACAGAGTAATATAAACCAAAATGAAATAATGATATTAATTGGTTAACAAACTAAGCGTGCCTCGATGAAATGCGCGGAAATAAGTGACATATAGACGAAGAAATCAAACGTCAAAAACTTACAACCAGTATAGTACTTGCCTTTAGGACAGACGTTGCCATTATGATTCGGCGGATGATGGCGATCGATGTAAGAACAGAGACTGCCATAACGAAGGTCATTAGAACAGCAGCAGCGCGCATATGATTGAGCTCCTGAACAATAAATCCTATTGGGTGATCGAAATCAGACGAGATTTTTATCCAAAAGGCTCACGAGGTTAGGCTACTTACCCTTCCAAATATGTGGACGTAGGGATCATGTTCACCAATGATGGGAGTTATAGCATCATTTCCTATCCATCCAGCTATGGCAATGAAGATGATTATAATTAGTAATGTTGATATAAGAAGATGAACTATCAGTAATATTGTGATACAAGAGGATGAAATAAGAACTTTAACATAAACGGTACAACTTCACAATATTTGAGTTTTGGGAATTCTATCCGATATTAGAACTTTGATGTAAGATACATGTAACAGGATATTAGAGGTTGGATAATGTAACAGCTCAAGCCCACTGCTAGTAGATATTGTCGTCTTTGGGTTTTCCCTTTTGGGCTTCCCCTCAAGGTTTTTAAAATGCGTCTACTAGGAAGAGATTTCAACACCCTTATAAGGAATGCTTCGTTCCCCTCTCTAACCGATGTGGGATCTCACAATCCACCCCCTTTGGGGAACCAGCGTCCTCGCTGGCATACCGCCCGGTGTCTGGCTCTGATACCATTTATAACATCCCAAACCCACCGCTAGCAGATATTGTCCTTTTTGGGCTTTCTCTTTCGGGCTTCTTCCCAAGGTTTTTGTGTCTGGCTCTGATACCATTTATAACATCCCAAGCCCACCGCTAGCATATATTGTCCTTTTTGGGTTTTCCCTTTCGGGCTTCCTCTCAAGGTTTTTAAAACACGTTTACTAGGCAGAGGTTTCCACACCCTTATAATAAATGCTTCGTTCCCCTCTCCAACCGATGTGGAATCTTACAATCCACCCCCTTGGGGACCCAACGTCCTTGTTGGCACACCGCCTGGTGTCTAGCTCTGATACCATTTGTAACATCCCAAGCCCACCACTAGCAGATATTGTCCTCTTTGGGCTTTCCCTTTCGGGTTTCCCCTCAAAGTTTTTAAAACGCGTCTGCTAGAGAGAGGTTTCCACACCATTATAAAGAATGTTTTCTTCTCCTCCTCAACCGATGTGGGATCTCATATATTCCAACTAAATATCTCCTAAGGAGGTCGAAGAAAAATCAGTGAAAAAAGATGGCAGTCCCCTTCAGAAGTCTGACATAAACTTCAGATTTTGTATAAAAAAAATTGCACAATAATTCTATGATTTTCAAATATTTTTCAGGTTCGACTGAAGCAAAACATGAAATCATTGAACATTAAGTAGAAAGGTGGAGTAAACATGTTCCTCACCTTTGAGGTAATAAAACATTGTGACTGCTACGATAAGAACGTTGAATAGGACTACTGTTACCCATGGCATTGCAGCAACGAAATGTCGAACCATTAACAACCAAATCACTGCCAAAAATAGAGGCAAGATTCCTCCACAAACAATCAATACTGGCCATGACTTCCCAATATCCGACACGTATCGCTACGAGTAGTACAACAGAACAAGTTTAAACTTCAGAAATGGTATGATACAACAAACAAAGTTAAGACATATGATAAAGAAGCTTCAGACAGGGCGCTACAGACATTATCCTAAAGAGCCTAGCAATTTGAAAAAATGAACTCGAGAGCTAAAACGTCACGACGCTTTACACTTAATAAATAAGTAGAACTGTTATTTAATAGTGAATTTTTGTAAGATAAATGCATCCATCCACAATTTATAGAAACAGGGTTAGAGAATAATTCGTGTATACCTTTAAGACAGATGACCGAGAGTTGGTTGACTTATGAATAGATTTATCTATGATCAAATCTGCATCTATGTTCATTCCACCCATCTGCTTCCAATGTGTTAATGATACGTTCGAGGGGCGAGCAAGGAACTGGCAGCTCCAATAAACTGGGAAAAACACCATTCTAAGAGAGGTTACAAATTAAAGAAAGTTACGAACACGTAGACATTGTTATTAATCAATACAGAGATATGCAGAGAACAGTGTCGTAAACTAAGGAGAAAGGCTTGAAATCAGCTGCATCCAAAAGATTCTAGACATGTAGTTTTCGATATAATCTAAAACAGTATAAACAGATATAGGTAACAAGAAAGATCTATCTCACTTACCATTTATGCTAGGAAAAATGACAGGGTAACAAGGACCCTGAAGGTTAACAGAGCTGTTTCTCATCTCAGGCGTAAGGAACTCAAAATAATCATAGTTCCTGTCTATCCAATCATCCATTGAGAGGCGGATTTCACCTTCTGGATAGTCACAAACCCAGTTTAAAGAGTCTTCTGAAGGAGTCGGGCAATCCAACAAGCATATACTCCGAGCATCGGCCAACTTAAATTGACTGTCCTTCAGATGACTTTGATAAACTTGATTAGGATTCAACCAATATTTAAGCTCCAATTCACGGAGACCGGGATTAGCATGCTTGTCACCACAGACATTTCCTTTGTAGTCTAGTCCATATGTAAGCCTGATAAACAGTAGGATAAAGGTACTGTTACAAGAAAATTACTAAACCAAATCACAGTGGATGAATGGGAAAACCATGACCAATAAAAGTTATTGCAATGAAGCGATACGAGGGCGAGGGAGCACTTGGTTCTTCAGTTCCAAAGGGTTTTATATGAATCTTACAGGATTTATAGTTCATCAAGGACATAATGTCAGTTTACACATAAACTTGAAAAGAAGGGAGAACAAGGTTGTAACGGCCCAGGCCCACCGTTAGTAGGTATTGTCCTCTTTGGACTTTCCCTTTCGGGCTTCCCCTCAACGCTTTAAAACGCGTCTGCTAGGAAAAGGTTTCCACACCCTTATAAAGGGTGCTTCGTTCTCCTCCCAACCAATGTGGGATATCACCAAGGCAAACTAAAGAATGAAAATGGCCTACCCATATGCAAAAATTCCTTGAAAATGCAAGAGGGAACAAACAAAGAAGGCCCCATGAAACTACCAGCAGCTATCTAGCCAAACATTAGAGTGTTAGGTTGTACCACACAACAAAATATCAGGTGGGAAATGATGATATAGCAGAATTCATGTGGGAAGGTGAGCATCAGCATGAAGGTTCCAAATCCAAGTGGTAGTATCAGGACCCTTAGCTATTGTTCTCGAGAAATGACCCGGTCGGGCCCATTCCTCTAGAGAAGTTTTTACGGGATCCCTATCTACCAAAATTTTGACTTCTGGTTAAGGCAAACGAATAATCATTGAGTCCTACTCTTTCCGAACAACACATACAAAGAGACCCGCCAACAGTTAAGTAATTATTGAACCTATGAGAGGAACAACACATACAAAGAGACCCGCCAACAGTTAAGTAATTATTGAACCTATGAGAGATTTTTATGCTTAGTTTCTTACAACATACCCCCATAAATGGTAAAACCCTTTAGAGATTTCTGGGACCTTTATAAATGAAAGAGAAAACAGGCAAGAACATACAGAAACCATTGAAGTAGCTCACTAAAAGAAGAGGGTAGCATCAGATTTCATACCTTAATGGGTTTCCTTGGTTAAATCCAAAGCTGGAGTTAACAATCATTCCAACCCAGAAAGCTATAAAGATGAGAAGAAACACAAGATCCCTGCATTTTCTATTGTGGCTAATGATCCCACCCATTTGGGCACTCCCATCACTTGAGGGGTACGTCCCAATCACTGCCCCTAAAGGACCCCTCATCTTCACACACCCTGGTTTCCTCTTCCAAGCAGAAACACAGAGAGAATCAAGTGAAAAGTATAATGAGGGCAATGGGAGTAGTAAAGTAAGGGTTCAAAGGAGGGCAGTGGAGCTACAGTGTGAAAGAAAAAAGCAACAAAGAAAAGGCTCCAGATTTGGAATCTTTCCGCTAATTTTTCCTTTGGGCTTCTGGACATTGATACTGTAGTGTCTCGGGGGGCTCAGCTAAAGAACAATTAAAGAAACCTTCAGGTTTTTAATGAATCGAAGACATTCGTGGAATAATTTGGAATAAAAACGTTTAATTAGTGATGGGCAGCATTAAATTTGGATAAATAACTCATTTTTTTCCCCTTTCAAACAAGCACTGAGTGGAGAAATGAGCCGTTGAACCAGTAAAAGGCATGGGAGTATCTGATATTAAATTGCATACATATAATTAGGGTTTAAGGATTAAGTCTATGATTATTCCGCAACGATCTACGGACTTCGTCTGTTTCACACTGTTGCTATTGCCATGACCGTCAGATCATCCAACGGTGGATAATAAAGCTGCGTACCTGATGAATTCGTGTGAGTGGATTACTGTTAAAGAGAATTGGAAGTTACGCTTTAAATTTTTTTCTGTGATGGGGTCAGTGGAAACTTTTTGTGGGGTCACGGTTAATTTTTTACTGTGGTGGGCCACTCAACGTTCGCCATAAAAAGTAAAAAGTAAGACATAAAAAGTAAAAAGTAAGACGAGAGGGGTAAGGAAGAGTCATAGCCATATAGCCATAAAACTCAATATGAGTAAGCCAAGACACGAGTAGAGGCTATCACTGGCATACCTAGTTGAATGCTATCACTGGCATACCTAGTTGAATTGCATTGATTCCTAAACCTTAGCCAATAGGCTAAAAATGGTGCTTTATAAGGTGATTTCACCAACTCAATCCGCTTTTGTGACTTATCACTCACAATGTTCGCCATTAAAAGTAAGACGAGAGGGGTACGGAAGAGTCATAGCCATTAAAACTCGATATGAGTAAGGCATATGACAAAGTTATATCTCATGAAATCGCACCAGCATAATATCATCAACCAATATCAGGAACAAAAGCAAAATTAAGAATGAAAACTGTCTCATACTTCATATTATTTTGATATGATAAATTACTAGACTTCTGGGGTGAGAAAAACAGGGTTAGTGTTATAAACAAGCAATCCACACAAGCACCAAAAGAAACTACTAAATAATGTGATATTAGCTGAGCCTTCTGTACATATCGATGATTTCTCACCGTAAAATCATCTAGCAAAATTCTAGCTGTGCTTATCTTTATATCATATGATGCTTCTCCAGTCAAGAAACATTTACTGCCCAGTTCAAAACAACAGAAGACAGATGATAAAGCAGCAAAATAGAAAGATGGAAACTCTATTCAGAGACTTATCAAGCTGCATTTCCTGTCTTCTCATTCTGGTGCCAACATTCCCTGCGACGGAGTGGTTGTAAGGCGGGTAAGGCAACAAGTTCCCGTCTGCACTACCGAAAATTCTTGTGAAAACCGTTTCTCCTATCAACCCGATCGTCGGGTTTAGCAGACTTGTTACCATGGCATTGCCAAGATAAGATGGTGCGTATGGGGCAAAGTTACCATAGGCCTGAGGGAAATATTGTTGGTGATAGATCCGGTGCAATGGCGAGCGGATATAATTTGGATGAAGTTCCTCACTAGGATGCAATGCAGAGGCTGCATTAGAATGGGGCGGAGTGTTCATGGACGGTGGTGGCCTTCGAGGTACGGTTATACCCAAATGAGACTTTTTGGATTCAGAATCTGAATTCGACATGCCACGGCCATAGAGGGGAACCAAAGAGGAGGGAGTGATGCTAGCCTTACAAACAGGGCAGTTGTGTGTGTTTTCGGTTTCGTTGCTGGAGATTTGTACATGAAACCATTTGTAAATGCAGGGCCAGCAGAAGAGGTGACCACAGAGGGTGACAACAGGGTCAGCTGCAGAGTCCAAGCAAATGTTGCAATCGAAGCAACCATTTGCATCTTCGGATACAGTTGATTGGGCTGACATAGATTTCCAGTTTTGCTCAAGAGAGACATCTTGTTCAGACTCTAAGTATGCCTCAGATGCAGAATAGGTTTGATCCATGGAAATAGTAAAAGTTCTGTTTATAAAAAGATAAATTGGGACGATGAGATCCTAGAAAAAATGAGTAAGCTAGAGAGTAAAATCAGCTGTACACACAGACCAAGATTCTTAACATGTAATTTAATCAGGAGATGAATTAGCCAAAGTCCAAAAGAAATCAAATATTCAACAATCAATAAAAGGTAATCGATGTGAAACAAATACTAAACCATCGGATATTTAAGATATAACTAAGCAACAACATATTGAATACAAAATTCAAGTTCCAAGTCTGTCCACAACCAACACGAGCCAAATTCATCAGAATAAGACCAACAGATTGTTAACAACAAAAATGAAACAGATATCAAAAGTTCAGGGGCCCATCAATAGACACAATAACTGGAATCAATGTATAATGTTCTACGCAAGATACCATTAACTTGTAGATACACTTGGAAAATTGTCATAGAAAATCTCAACCAATAAATGTGGATAGAAAACATCCAAAAATGGGCTCCCACAAAACAGAATCGTGGATCAGAACGCCCTCTGTTTATGGGAAGAGACAAAAATGATACATTTTTTTCAGGCAAAAGATAAGAACCACATAAGCTTGCAAACCAATAGCAGATCAAAAAATGAAAAATTCCAAACAAATAATAATCAATGGTCGAATTAATGTCGCAAAATATTGAAGAACGGAGAAAAACGTGGATGCAAATAGGAACCAAGTCCTTTAGAAATCATCTCAAAACCCCAAATCATATGGAAACCTCAAAGTCGATAATCTCAGGGAAAAATTAGGCTAAAAAACCAAACGCCACAAACATAGAAATTCTCCAAAAAATCATACAGTTCAGATCATAAGGCGGCCCGTAGAAGACCATTTTCCGATCAAAACTGTAAAGAATCCATCACCGCCTGAGGTCGAATCGCATCGAAAGAATAAAAGGGCAGTTGAAACTGAAGCCGAACAAATTCACCCAACGCCTAACAACGCACAGATTAAGATTCAACATTCGTTTACTTAAAATAGGAAGAAAAAATCATACATTGAAACAAAACCTTAACACAATTCAAGCAAAGAATGAAGGCGAAAGCAAGATTAAGAAATTAGAAACATACAAACATTAAAAACACTCACCGTTGAATAAAAATCCGAAAGGTTTCAATGAACAACCTCGAAGGAGAATCAAAGAGAGAGAAGTTAAAGCAAAAAAGATATCGACAGAGAGAATTCAAGAACGAGAATTCACAATTCTAGCGCGATAGAGACATAGGAAGGGAAAACGAGGGGAGTTATATAGAAAGATATTAATTGCGCGTGTACTTCACGAAGGGTAGAAGCGCGTTTGTAAATCGGTGGTTTTTACGACCATGTCGGCGCGTCTGGTTTAACCTGATTCAGCCTTTTAAATTTAATTTTTAAAAGACACTGGGCGGTCCATGGTGGAAAAAACTAACTGCGCAAATAAGGTGGCTTTGGTGGCACGTGCGAAGCCCAACAAATTTACAAGTTGACATGGCACAATTACCATAAAACCCTCCCTTCAACTGGGAAATAGCCTCGCTGGAGGTTGTTGATTGGTTGAAGAATGTGCGGAGGAGAATCCACCGGAATCCGGAGCTTCGGTTCCAAATATACCTCGAAATCCATTGCGAATTTGTTTTATTTATTTATTATTTTTTTTTTTTGGAATTTGATAATCCTACTTTTTAAATTAAATATTCGATAATTTTTTTTATTTGTAATAGAAGTGAAAAATATATCTCAATAAAGATAGAATAATACATCTATATATTCATTTATTTATGTAAACAAAAAATATCCATAGTGATAAAATAGGCCATAGAATAGTTTATTGTCGCTATTTTGAGGTAGAAACAAAAATGAAGGTGAATTTCAAAATTGTTAATAAATAAAATACCAGCTAAATCAATTTTAATTTTTAACTTTAAATTACATGAATAAATATTATAATTAATATAGTATTAAAACTAAAATGACAATTTTTTTAATTGATTTTGTAGTGAACTAGTTATAATTTAAAATATATATATATATTTAGATTGTATCAATTGAAGTGTTCAACAAATAATCGTAGTGTATAATTTAAATTTAAATTTAAATTTTTTTTTTTTTTTGAAATGATAGACTAACCTAATTTTTAAACGGCTAATTGAGAAATTAACGTAAATAAGCTTAAAATCATTGACCAATAAATTTCATTTTTCTGGAAACTTCTAAAACTGGAATTTTTCAATGGAACCCGTCCGGCGGCTGAAATAAAAAGAATATAAATTAAAAAAGAAAAATCGTTTTTCAGCCCACAGAAACTTGGTGGCCTCGGGGATGACGGTAGCTTTTGCTGTGTGGATAAGATGACACGTCATCATTTAAACTCGATGGGTATATATATAATTTTTAAATAAATTTTTTAGTGTTAGATAATGATTTGTGTCCATTTTATAAAGATTTCGTTTTTATTTTTCAATTTTTAAGGTTAAATCTATAAATATTACTCTCATTTACCACTATTTTTTTTATTACTTATATATTAAAAAAAACAAAATTTAAAAATAGTTTTTAATTTTTTTTTAGTTTTTAAAAAATGAAATTAAGTATAGAAAATAATAAAAGAATAAAGTAAAATTTTCAAAACGAGTATAATTTGTAACGAGGTCAGAGTGAAGTCATTTAAGCATTAGGATAAGCTTGGCCCATTGGCCTCGTGAAGAAGAGAGAGCTTCCATCAACATAAGGATAGAATCGAGGTGTGCAACCTACTATCCTAAAGAGGAATTGGTGCATAGAGTCGAGACACATAATCTTTACCTACGAGCTTCCATTTGATACCAATGTGAGAACTACATAAACATGACCTTGGAGTTTAATGAACTTGATAGATAAAAAAAAATGTAGTACCAGAAAGAGATTTGAAATATGATATCTTATCTTAATGAGTTTGAGGTGCTTAGGTTGGACTCTAACCAACCCTAAAAATATTGTATTAACGGTTAATACAAAGTAGCAATACATTCATTAACCTCAATCAATATTCAAAAAGCTTGTGGGTTGTATTTTGGAAGAAAAGACTTTCCCCCTAATCAGGCTCCCAACTACGTTACCAAAAATGTAACGACCCAAGTCTACCGCTAGCAGATATTTCCTCTTTAACACTTGTTCCCCTCTCTAATCGATGTGAGGGTGAATTTTGAGATCTCACCTCGATTGGAGAGGGAAACAAAACATTCCTTATAAGGATGTGTAAACCTCTCCCTAGTAGATACGTTTTAAAAACCTTGAGAGGAAGCCCGAAAAAGAAAAATTCAAAGATTGGGCCTACCAGTCATCTTCCAAATAGCAATTCTCTATAGTTTTACACCCTCAAAAGTAAAAAAATGAGTTCCGAGAGATTAACTACAAATCATACGTAAGGCAAAAGGGTTTAAACAGTTGATGTAGCCAAGGGATTGCTAATACAAAAGTATGAGCTTTGGGTTTTGGGTTTAAGAAACCTTTGAAGAAGATAACACGTTTATCAAAGGAAATTAAGAACCTTCGAAAAGGGGGGCAACAGCAAAACATGAAATCTGAGTATTGCTAGTTCAAAGCTGCAGACGATTTGAAGCAAAATGAAAAGAATATGGCCTTTTCTTCTCAATTATCAGTTATCATCTCCAAATGAACTACACTAAGAGTATTTGATTTCATCCTAGAAACACAATTGCTATTGATTTCTGAAAATATGCAAGTTTTTTCACCATTCCCTTGGCACAAAAGAATCGCCAAATTCTCCTGTTTCTTCAGTTCAAAACAATCACAAGACAATACATAAATCATAGAGATTCAAAGAGCAAAAGTAAAATACATGTTTGTCATTTTACATTCTAAAGAAGATAAAAAAGAGGGATAAATTTACACTATTTCACGAAATCAACACATTCCAGAAAAGAAGAGGAAAAAATATCCAAAACTAGAATTCATGAAGATGGATCCTTAGTGCTTCGATGTCTATAGACAATACGGCCTTTAGTAGAATCATAACGGCTAACTTCAACCCTAACCCTATCACCAGGCAAAATACGCACGAAATTCTTCCGAATCTTACCCGAGATGTAGCCAAGAATTAGGTCTTCATTGTCCAATTGAACTCTGAACATCCCGTTGGGAAGAGATTCGACAACCGAGCCTTCATGACTGAATTTCTGCTCTGAGCTCTCGCTTTTTGGAGATTTCGCCATTAGAGCGAAGCTCGCCGGACCATGGGAAGGGTTGTGGAGGAATTGAGAACTCGGAAAGGGGATTGAGACGACCGAGAGATGCGATTTGATGGCCGGAAAAAGGAAGGTGGACGGTGGCCGGCATTGGAATTGAAGGAGAGGGAACTGGAGGAGATTTGTGCTCGACATTTTTGCACCACCTTCAGTTTTCTGGATTTTGGCCGACGAAGAGATTAGATGGAGAAGGGGATAGGCCTACGCTAATTCTTTGTCTTTTTCTTTTTTCTTTTTTTTCTAAAAAGAAAAGTTTTGATTAAATTTCAATTTAGACTTAGACTTGGGCTTTCAAGTGGGCTGAGCTCGGCCCAACAAGAAAATACCGTGGGCTTTTTTTAGATAAAACTATTGGGCTTGGAGTTGACGCGTCTTAGGCCCAGTAATATCTTTTCGTATTTATAAAATATTTAGTAATCTGTTCAATTTTTTTTTTTTTAATACATAGTTTCATTCATGCTCACGTGACTTTGCTTTGGGCTTCTCCAAAATGTCTCATAACAATGGAGATAGTATTCATTGATTATAAACCCTTGGACTTTCATCCAACAAAGACAACATCCTCCGGTGCATATAGGAGCTAGTTTATCCTCAATCTCGACTAAATAGTCCGAACGAGCCAGTTTAAGTATAATTCAACTGATTAAAGCATTACATAACCGTACAGATCAAGAGTTCAAATCTTCAGAAACTGAAAAGAAAATGATCGGGTTTGTGGAGATCAAAGAGGCAATACCATTGTCATAACTCATTGAGAGGGAAAGACAATATCCTCAGGTGCATATAGAAGCTAATTGATTGTCAATCTCACCGAATAGTATGAATAAGCTAATTTAAATATAATTCAACTGATGCGTACTGATCATAGATCATGAATTCAAATCTCTAGAAACTGAACTGAAAAGAAAATGATCCGCTTTGTGGAAATCAAAGACGTGATACCATTATCATAACCTATTGAAAGGGAAAGACATTATCCTCCGGTGCATATAGGAGCTATGTACAAGAGCTCATATGTGTTCATTATGAAGGAATTATAGACATGGCAGCATGCATGCTCTACTACGATTGATCTAAACTATAAACTATTCTGGACAATTATGAACCCATTCAAGTTCGTTTTGGTTAGACGTTTATGTGTCCTAAATCGATCCCAAAACCAACTCTTTGGCACCATCACCTTCTAACCTTCCTAATCGAGCTTTACCATGCCTACCAAGGCGATGGCTTTTGCAGTGGCAGAAACTTCTCGCAGTCACTGACCCCGATTTTTTTAAGTTCAACAACAAGCGTACTCAAAAGATTGCTCAGGGAATGTCGAAAATGGCTCGAGCAGCTCTTGTCGCCCACGTCCAGATCTTGAACCCCTCCTTTAACTAGAGATCCCACCTCAGCACCATCTTTATATGCCTTACATGCCACCAGGATATCATGAGCCTTTTTGAAGAAATGTCCCCTAACAAAGTCCTCAAAATGCTGCAACACAATATACATGAACATAATGAACTAAGCAATAAGCACCAAAATTTGATGCACTATCTACATGAAAAGAAGTCTAGAACCATACCTTTGGTGGTCTCCTGATGTTATACACCATGGTTTTAATCGACAGGAGGAACGTGTCCTCGTTATACCGTTGAGACTTGTCCTCCCCCATAGGGGATCCATTTTGATACTCATATCCAGGCTCATTAAAGTATGGCTTGGTATTCAAGATCAAGCCTTGGATAGACACAAGAACCTGAAGCATTGTCGACATGCCCGGAAGCCACTTCTCATTTCCTCTGCCATCCCAGGTGTTAAGCAGACTAAGACATACTTTCCCACAGTTATACAAATTCGGGTTAAGTCGAAGACCTCCAGAGTGGTAATGGACTTTCTGTGTTTAAGAGACCATTATGTCTATCAGAAACATAACCACAGGGTAGTAATGACTACAAAAGAAAAAGGAAACATACTGGTGGTGCATCCGGATAGTTGGTGGGGAAAAATATATCAAAGAAAAACAAGCCATCATGGTATGGTGTGCCCTGAGCTCCAATGATGACAGCCCTCATAAGATCCATTCTAGACTCATAGACCCTAACAAATATAGTTTCTGTTGAACAAATTCAGAAAGAACAAAGTGTTGTTTCTTCAGTTTATTGCTATATAATGTCTAAAATGAATGTAGAATATGTTCAAAATAGAGGAAAAGAAGGGAGATCTACCAGGTAAATCCTTCTCCAGGATCTTCCATTCCTCCTGAACTTTCTTTGACCATTTCTTGGGTTCCTGGCAAAAGGAGAAGGTAAGAGCTTCTAAATTAAATAAAAGTAATCATACACAAAAGATTGATTTTTCAAGATTTGTACCTGTTTCATGCTAAAACCATTGCTTGAATAGTAATGGTCAGAATGATCATCAACAGTATCAAATTGTTTAAAGCTCTCGAAGTTCGCCAAGATAGCATCCAAGTTTTCGGGTGAAATCGATGCACTTGTCGAGTTGTCTGGAGCAATGTTTGTATAATGTTGGGTGGAGCCCTGAGTCCATGGCATATCTACAGCTTCTCCAAGTGTTGGAGGAACACCAAGAGGATAAAATGGAAGACCTGAAGCCGTATGAGTGGCAAAAAATGGGTCCTTGGCTTTCATTTTGGCATATTCTGGCCCATATGGTATGAATTGTCCTGGTTGCATATTCTTAAAGATTTCCATATGGCCAGGGAAATTTGAATGATGGGGCATCTTATGTATACCAGCTTGCTTCTTTACACTGTCAGGTGTAGCAGATGTCTCACCTCCATTATGGAGCTTCATTGCATCCGGTTGGTTAAAAGAACTATTATTTGAACCATATTGCTTCTTTTTACACTTTAAATGATCTAACCACCACGGTTTCGCTACGTGAGTACCGAGTAAAGAATTTACGTGACTGACCTCATAAGGTGAAGCCGATTTGTCCCTGTAGTGGGATGCAGTTGATTTCTTATTTGGTTGAATATCTTGTGAAGAAAATGAAGGAAAAGGCTCAAAACCTTCATGAAGATGACTCAGAACATCAATATCAGCCGGCAAGCTTAGGCTATTTGCTAAAGCTGCCTTCAACTTCAACAGAGCAGATGCTCTTCCTAGCTGATTAACAGCATCTGGTTTGATTTGAGGTTCTGCTAATAATGAACTAGTTTCAATGTTTGTCGTGTTTCCCTTTTGACCATGAGGAAGCCAAGGTATGGGAACTTCAATATCAGAAGGAATATCCATATGATCAAAATGGGCTTGTAGAGCTGAATATGCATCCACATCCATGACCTCATCAAAAGGAATCCACTCGTCGTCTTCAGCCGATGACTCGGAGCAATAATTGTCTAGATCAATGAAGTTATGTGATGCTGAGGGTAAGTTAGATTCAACTTTGTTTGTACTCTCTACGACTTCCACATCTGGAATTAATGAACGGCTAGACGACGTTTTCTGGACAGAAGAGCGTTAGCTATAATTATGAATCATTGAAAGAGAATAGGCAAGTATACTAAGATTGCTTCACTTACAACAATGAACTCTTTAATGAATGTTTATGTCCGCTTTGGTCCGTTATGTTTCACCATCAGCCTCACGGTTTTAAAACACGTTTGCTAGGGAGAGGTTTCCACACCCTTATAAGGAATGTTTCGTTCCCCTCTCCAACTGATGTGGGATCTCACAATCCACCCCCCTTGGGAGCCTAGCGTCCTCGTTGGCACACCGTCTGGAACCTAGCTCTGATACCATTTGTAACAACTCAAGCCCACCGCTAGCAGATATTGTCCACTTTGGCCCATTACGTATCGACGTCAGCCTCACGGTTTTAAAACGTGTAAGCTAGGGAGAGGTTTTCACACCCTTATAAGGAATGCAACGTTCCCCTCTCCAACCGATGTGAGATCTCACAATTTAGATATTGGCTCCTTTGCTAGTTAATCCTATAGTATGTAAGGATGCCTTATCCTCTCATTTCTTTGTAATCATCTCAAAGTAAATCATATTTCCTATGTTTCCAAAAGGAAAAAGATCTATGTGAAAGAAGACACCAATCAAGCAATGAACAAATACTTTGATAACAAACCTTCAATTGATGATCACTATGGTGATATAAACCCTTTCCTTTGTTATTTGTGTCAAAATTGTCCTGAAGAAACATGGCCATATCCGCATCAGAAGCTTCATCGTCATCAAGATCAATCACCTCGACATTAACTGAAATAATCTGGAGTGGGTCGGGGTGGCAGGAAAAGAAAGACATCGTAAGCATCATAAGAATACACAATTTATACTTAAGTATAGATGTTTAATCCATTGCAGGACATGCCTTCTTCCAGCATAGCTGCATCAATAAACGTACAAACAACAAAAGGGGTCGGAAGCATCAGAAGAACACACAAGTTATACTTTATTATAGATAAGATTCCCATCCCTGTGGGATGGAACATAAAAATCTAAAGCTTAGTTTGTAGGAACACATTGGCAATTGGCATGAAAGACTATTACATTCCACATCGGTTGGAGAGGGGAACGAAACATTCCTTATAAGGGTATGGAAACCTCTCCCTAACAGACACGTTTTAAAAACCTAGAAGGAGCCTAAAAGAGAAAGCCCAAAAAGGACAATATCTGCAAGCATGGGTTTAGGGCGACAATACCATTGCTCAATCACATGAAGATATTGATTTTCAGCGCTACTCACTGAACTGACACTCACTTTAGGCTTCACTCACTGTCACTCAATAATGATATGGTCAATCTTTCACTTATTGAAAAGTTCCAATTCAGATGAATCTATGATAATACAACACTAAATATGTTCCTCTCTGTGCCAGCAAGTAAACAGGCCATGGTATAAACATCCAGTAAAGAAAAATCAAATGGTGAAAATATGAGAGTTAACAAGAACAGCAACAAGATCACTCCATTGATAGCTTTCATTTGACCAAATCAACATTGAAAAAGGCTTTTAAAAGTATTCATTCGCTAAAAACAACAGCCTTCAGGCACAGAACACGATCGTAATTCCCATAATTCCAAAAAAGAGTTCATGAACAAAAAACAAAAACAAAACAATACCCAATTCGTAAATTTCAATCATCCGCAGTGGGTCAGTCTCAAAAAATCATACCCACATGAAAAACGTCGTACTCAACAATCAAACCATGAACATCGATTGATACCAAACTAATCAACGAAGAAAAAAAAAACAATATCATAATAATAGAGAGACGAAGAATCTACCCCTTTGTCTTTGAGCATTTTGGGAGGCTGTTTGATGATCGACGAGGCCCCTAAAACCTGGGGTTTTATAAACCCAGAACTGGAAACAGATAGCTCTTGTTCCCTGATGTAATAGCGCGAAAAACAACAATCGGATTAATTAGAGATGAATATGAAGAGACAAGAAATAGAATCCTATAAAATCAAGAAAGAACAGAAAAAAAAAAACAAAGAGAAAGCAAAGGGCGACTTGGAATTCTGAAACGAATTGCTGGACAATGGCGGCTCCATTTTGGTGATCGGCTTCGGCTAAAAGAGAAGAAAAAGGCAGACGAAGAAGCTTGGCTCTCCTGAACCAGTGAGATGAAAATGGCGGCTTGCCTCGATAAATGGGTTAACAGTTTGATTGTCCCCTTCGACGACGATTTGTGACTGGATGGCCACAAAGAGACTCACACAGAGCAAGAAAAATAGAATCTTTATCAAGCTAATTGTGGAAACAATGGCATGAGTCATGACCCACCCTCTTTCTATTTTTTTTTTTTCTTTTTCTTCATTTTTTTTTTACACTATTTAATTTTAAATAATTAATTACTGTTAATTATTTTATTTTTTTAGTTTATTTAGTAATAATCTTAATAATTATTTTCAAATAATATAATTACGCCAAATTTTAATTATTAAATTAAATAATTAATTATATACGTTATATTTCAAAAATTAAAATTGAGTAAATTATTTTGAAAATGATACATATAAGATTGAAATCTGATGTAGTTGTGATAGATTATTGGTAAGATAAAAAAAAGAACAAATTATATAGCATTTATAGAATAATTGTTACATAGAATATTTTATTACTTTTAATTAATGAAATTCTTTATTGCTAATTATGAATTTAACTTTAACTGTTTAAATTATGGTTATTAATAAATGAACTAGTCAAAATTAATTCCCATAAATAATTGATACGAATCCAACCATTCATGTATCCAAAAAAGTAATTATATTAAGCAATGCAAAAGAATTGAGTGACAATAAAATATCACTTGACATTGTAAGTGATTCGAAGACTTTTTGAATTTGGTAGTTGAATTACATTTAAGATTATTTATGCTATGTCTTATTTTATTCGATTTATATTTAATAGCTTTTATTTCAGTTTGTAGTTGATAGTTGAACTATATTATGTTTATATTAACTTTTTGGCCTATATAAAGGCATGTAATATTCATTTTTAAATCATGGTGGAATACAAAAATATTGTAGTTGAAACTCTTTGGGTGTTATGTTTCTTTCCAACTTTGCTTTAGGTTTGATGTTTAAACCGATTCATTAGATTAGTTTTGATCAAATTAATTTTGGAGTTAGTCGTCTTGGAGTCTAAGAGTGACCATCATAGATTACAAGTTAGTTAAACTATATTATGTTTATATTAACTTTTTGGCCTATATAAAGGCATGTAATATTCATTTTTAAATCATGGTGGAATACAAAAATATTGTAGTTGAAACTCTTTGGGTGTTATGTTTCTTTCCAACTTTGCTTTAGGTTTGATGTTTAAACCGATTCATTAGATTAGTTTTGATCAAGTTAATTTTGGAGTGAGTCGTCTTGAAGTCTAAGAGTGACCATCATAGATTCCAAGTTCGATGAGTCATTTATCTTCTAACCAGCTCTTGGTTGGAATCAATCTGTTAAGTTAGCTTTTAATGTGAACGTTTACCAGGATTCTAGAAGTACCTCTAGCTTTGCAAAATCTAGTATTGTTGGCGCTTATCATTTGGTATCAGAGCATTTGGTCGACATTTTTTGCCTGCTCTAGAGGTGAAATATCTTTATTATGTCAAATTTTGCAAGGATTCTAGAAGGACCTCTAGCTTTACAAAATCCAACCTTGTAAGCGCTCATCATTATGTTATTCTTTTTCTGTCAATTTATGTACTAGACAGTTTGTGAAATTCTGCAAGGATTATAGAATGACCTCTAACTTTGCAAAATCAAACCATGGTTATTCGTTAAGTTAGATTTACTTGTGAATTTTTGAAAAGATTGTAGAATGACCTCTAGCTTTCCAAAATCAAGCAAGATACTTACAATAATTAATTTTGACTATTGAAAATAAATGAATGTTTATTAACTAATTAATTATAGTTTAGATATTGGAAAGTAATTAATTTAAAATTTTAGTAAACTAAGTAATTTGTTCATTTACTAATATATTTTAAACAATTTGCTACTAATCATATATATTTTTTGAAACCATACAACTTTTTCATGAAAATCATTTTTTTTCTTCAAATCAAGCACACCCTTAATAAATTAATATAGTCTAACATATAATATGTTTTTATATATTTTTTTCTTAAGGAAATAAGTACCTCACTTAATATTAATTTCATCACAGAATAATATATTAAAATATTCACGACAAATTAATATACCAAAATATTATTAGGATGGAAATGTATAATGAATTCAAATCAGGGCATATAAAATAATTAAGGTTGTTGATTTTAAGATAATGAAACTTATATTTATCTTTCAATTTATTTTAATTTTGGATTTACATTAATTATAAACTAACTTAATCAATGCTACCCTGGAAAACTCTTTTTTTTTCTTTTTTAATTTATAATTTACATTAATTGCAAAATAATGTAGTCTATGCTTCCAACAATTAGAAAAAAATATATATTATTATTTTATTGTTTATTTAATTTCTTAATTACGTTAATAACAAAATAAGTTAGACCCACTAAACAAAAATTAATTGAATTTATTTGATCCAACGCATCTAAAAACTCCAAATTAATAAAAAAAAAAAAAATCATAAACCCAATTAATGGTTTATTAATAACAGGATTTTTTTAACAAATTTTGTCTACACCTAAAATTTATCAAAACGAAATATGCTTAATTTCGGAGTATCTATGATTAAGTTACGAAAAAAATATACATTTTTTTATATTATTTAGTTTTCAAATCTAAAAAAAACCAATGGCCTTAGGCTGCTCGAGGATTGTGTTTGTGAAGTCTCATTATTATTAGATTTTTGTCTCCATATTTTAAACAAATATTATTTTAATTTTTAGATTTTAAATTATAAATTATCTATAGAAGAAAATTGACTCAATAATTAATGTGAATACATGATATTATTCGTGTAAGATGACGTGGCATTCTAATATACATAAATTTAATGAGTAATATTAATGATATTTTTTTTAACGGTAAGTAATATGGTAACATGAATATTTTGTCTGGTGCAATATTACAAATATTAAGATGCATTAGTTAATAGTTACGTGGAGAGACGGAGAATTCAAATATGTAATAGGGAACGAAAAACTACACGTCAATTAATATTAAGGTGAGTTTAATTTATTTTGCATAATGGTTTCGATAAACAAAAATTTAAATATTTAAAGATCTTATTACATACAAAATTCAATTTAAAATTGATATATCAATTAAATTTCAAAATATGTTAAACAACAAAATAAATCAAACTCAACTCAACTAAAATTTTTGGATAGTTTCGGTTGCTTATTCAAAATTTTATTTTTTATAAAAGTAAAATATTAATTCGTAAAACATCTATTTATATATTGTATTGAGATTTATAATTAAATTTGAGTATAAACATAAAAAAATATTATGAAATTTAAATAAAAATAAAATAAGTACATGTAATTAACAATAATTTTTGGTTGATTTGGTTGAACTAATCTGGTGGTCGGGGGAAAATTCACCAATAATCCAACCTCTAAATTCTTTTATTTATTTAAATTCAATCCAACTTAAATCCATTCATAATCTAACCTAAATCGTACGAGTTCTTTGCTCACGTTTTCTAAAACATTTATTTCAAATGTGATCTCGAGGCTCGATGATATATCAAGTTTGTCTGTAAAGTCCGACTTTCGTACGGTTGACTTATTCACTAAATTAAATTAAATGACGCACAATTGTTGTCCCACCGCTATAGAAGTGCGATTGTGACACAAGACGCCTAATATGATTAATTACAATGCCGAGATGTTGTTGGAGGATTTCAACATTATTCTTTCAGATCTCGAGCTTCACTCTTTTCCTTCTAAATCATTGATTTCAACCTTAAATTTGGACAATTTACTCGTTAAATTATTATACAAATTTGTATGTGAAAATGATTTAATAGATCACAAGCATATCTTAATTTCTCAAAATTCTTCTAAAATTTAAAATTAAAACATACTTTTGAAAACAATTTGTAAAACAAGGTTTAAAAAAAAATTAAAATGCGATGTTAAAAAAACAATATTCTGATATAAAGAAAAAAGAAAAAAGAATCTATTTATTTCTTAATTTTTTGAAAAAAATATTATTTTAATAACTTTCAAATAAAAAATAATGTTTTCCGTACAATAAAAATAAAATTTCAGAAACCAAACGGCAATTGAGAACCTCCGATATGGGGGCATGTGATAAATCATTGACCAAAGTAAAAAATTAATTAAATTTAATTGATGGTTTCCATAATCTTTGCACATTAAAATAATAATTATTTACTAAATGTGGAAATTTGAAATTTTATTCTTTTTTAAATGAACAAATGGCCCACCGAATTGTATTTAATTATATTTTTTATTGAACTAGCTTGAGGCCATGGTTGTGCCACGTACAGTATGGAATAAAGCACTGGATAATGAAGATCAGCGGCCTGCAAAAAGCCCTAAAAAATTGGTGGGAAATTTGAGAAAAAGCGCTTCTCAGTTTCGGAGGGAGCAAAATGGGAGATGGAAAATAACTGGGAATTTTGTTTTTGATTATTTTATAGTCTGCATTATTAACGGTCCGTGTTTTTTGTGGGAAGATCGTGTGTGCTTTTATTCTTTCTTTATTTCGTGTTTTTAGTGAGAAGATACAGATATTTTGTGAGGTGGTGGTGATTTTGAGCGTGGGGTGCAAACTAAAGCATCGGGTTTCTTTGGTGGAATGAATGAGTGCTCTTGCGGCTCGGGAATGGCCTTGCAGGAACTGAATTCTACTCTTTCATGGTGATTTTTGTGGTCATCATGTTATTTTAGCTTCTTTCTCAAGGTGGGTTTGATTTCTTTTCCTTTTATTTCCCCTCTTTTGTTGGGAATTTTCGATTCTTTCAAAAGGGTTGCTTGTTTTTGGGTTGAGTTTGCTGGTTACCGCTGTTTGTGACATGTTTGCTTAGGTGAACGAGGGATTCTACAGCGTTTCTTCTTGTTTTGACTCGTTTTGCATTTATTTGCCTTTTGTGGGTTGTTGTATGTGTACAAGGTTTTGAATTCTGAGCTCGTTCGTGTGTGAGGGGTAGATATAAAGAGTGATGATGGTAGATGACAGGGTCTGTGATAGTAGTGGAAGAATGTTTCAAGCGCTTGGATGTGTGTGTATTTGTTTATATGGAGCTTTAAGTGGATAACAATGGAGGCATCATTTGATCACCTTAAGAACCAGGATGATTTATCTGGGGTTTGTGAGGAAGATATACTAGCTGACCCTTATGTGCCTTCTCTTAAATGGAGTGATATTAGCTTGAGGCAATGGTTGGATAAGCCAGAAAGATCTGTGGATGCTTTAGAGTGCCTTCATATATTTAGGCAAATAGTGGAGATTGTTAACATTGCTCATGCTCAAGGCATTGTTGTTCACAATGTGCGTCCTTCATGCTTTGTTATGTCCTCTTTCAACCATGTAACCTTTATTGAGTCGGCATCGTGTTCGGATTCTGGCTCTGATTCTCTTGAGGATGGCCTCAATAGTCAAACTGTAGAGGTTATAAAAGCATCTTCTCCCTTTCCAAGCAGCCTTGGAAGTGAGGGCTTTCGATCTATTATCACCCCGATAAATGCTTTGTCGGAAACTAGTTGTATGCAGTCGAGTTCAGTGTATGCAGCTCAAATATCATTGAATGAATGGTCTGGAGAATGTAGAAAAAAGGATGGACGACATGTCGAAGAAGCTGAAGATATGATGCAATCGTTTCCAATGAAACAGATATTAGCCATGGAGACTACTTGGTACTCTAGCCCGGAAGAGGCGTCTGGTGGTCCAAGTTCCAGTGCTTCAGATATCTACCGGTTAGGAGTTCTTCTTTTTGAGGTTAGTAGTGCAAGTTCTATAATTGACCAATAACACTTGCTTTTTTTTAGTTTAACATATAAGCTTGTCTGATAATGACACTTTGTGACTCAGTTATTCTGCTCCTTCAGCTCGAGAGAAGAGAAGAGTAGAACTATGTCGAGCTTGAGGCATAGAGTGCTTCCTCCTCAATTGCTGTTGAAGTGGCCAAAAGAAGCTTCATTTTGCTTATGGTTACTTCATCCCGAGCCAAGTAATAGACCTAAGCTAAGGTGAATCCTTCTTTCATTGTGGACTTCCTGGGTTAAAAATCTTTGCATAAGCTGTTAGTGCCTTTTGTGATTCTTTTCTTAAAAGCTAAGTTTGCATTAAATGGGCTGAAATCATTTCTTTCTCCAGAAATCATTGTGTTGGAAGGAAAGATTATGGAACTACTTTGAAGCTTAATTTGTTTAATGATTTTCGTCGTTTGTGCTTGTTCTTTTTTTTTTTCCCGGTATGATGTCGGTGCAGTTAAATGAATTGATATTTGTTCGAACTAATCTCAGGAATACTGTTAAGTTCTTTTCCTATATCCATATAAAAATCTTTTAGCAACGTTTGAATATGTGGGGGGTCAGGAATATGAGTGTGGCTATTCCTTTAGGTTGCCTCCGTGTTTTTCGGGGCTTCTTTTTTTATACGCCCTTGCATTCCTTCATTTTTCTCAACTTAGGCTTAGTTATTCATTAAAGAAAAAAATCTAAAATTAACTCGAGCAAGAAACTGAGGGTGAGAGGTATTCAAATTCATATCTTTTGGAGACTTGTAAGCAAGAGAACGTTCTAGTGCGCCATAAAATTGCAAGATAATCTAGCTATTAATACAGACTGACTACCTGCTGAAGTTTAAGATACAAATGTTTTATGCATCTTACTCGTTCATGATTCCAGGATTGCAGGCCTATCTTGCTTTGTATTCTTATTTACTGCATCTTGTTTAGATATGTAATTACTTTTAGCAAAGATGTAGACTTTTTGTAGTGGATTATGATCTATCTAGGGGATGCATTTACCATGCTTCTCTTCTTTTACAGTGATATATTGCAGAGTGAATTTCTCAATGAGCCAAGAGATGACCTCGAAGAACGTGAAGCAGCAATCGAGCTTAGGAAAAGAATTGAAGAGCAGGAGTTACTGCTAGAATTCCTTTTGCTTATGCAACAAAGAAAGCAGGATGCTTCTCATAAGTTGCAAGATACTATTTCTTTTCTTCGCAGTGATATTGAACAAGTTATGATGCACCAAACTAATTTTAAAAGAAAGAGTAGGTCATGCCCAGATCTAGAAAAGAACAATCATTTTCCTTTAAATCTCTCTTCAACGACTCCCGTTGAAAATACTGATTCTGCTGGCTTGGGATCAAGGAAACGATTTAGGCCAGGAATTTTGATACCCGATTTAGAAGTATGTGGTGATAATCTTGATGACGATCAAAATGAACAAGGTGTACTTTTTAAGTATTCTCGATTAATGAAGAACTTCAAGAAATTGGAGTTAGCATATTTTTTGATGAGAGGTAGAGTAAACAAGCCTTCAAGGAGGCAGTTTGTTAAACACTCATCAATAAGTAGCGATGGCAGAGGGTCCACTGTTTTTAATGAAAGAAGTTCAGTTAATAATTTGGCTTCAAAAGAGAATTGCAATGATAATAGACGAGGTGGGTGGATAAGTCCGTTTCTGGAGGGTTTGTGTAAGTATCTATCCTTTAGCAAGTTAAAGGTCAAGGCAGACTTGAAACAAGGAGATCTATTGAATTCCTCCAATCTAGTATGTTCTCTCAGTTTTGACCGTGATGGAGAATTCTTTGCCACGGCTGGTGTTAATAGGAAAATTAAAGTGTTTGGATATGAATCAATCGTGAACGAAGACCGTGATATTCATTACCCTGTTGTTGAAATGGCTAGCAGGTCAAAACTAAGCAGTGTTTGTTGGAATCGTTACATCAAAAGTCAAATTGCTTCTAGTAATTTCGAGGGTGTAGTGCAGGTAACCGATGTCATGATTTTTATCCACCTTTGCGATTCTATTATTTGGTGGTCATATTGTTGCATGATGTGTTTAGGTATGGGATGTCACAAGAAGTCAAGTAGTCACCGAAATGGAAGAACATGAGAGGCGCGTATGGTCCATTGACTTCTCATCGGCGGATCCAACAATTCTGGCTAGCGGGAGTGATGATGGTTCAGTTAAGCTCTGGAGTATCAATCAGGCAATTCTACTTTTGCCCTTGGTGGATATCAGCTTTGAAACTAAACGCACTACAGAAATGTAATTGCATGCTAACGATATTTATCTGGAATGTTTGATAATTTGTTCCTTACTTGGGTTGCTACTGCAGGGTATGAGTATCGGCACGATCAGAACAAAAGCCAATGTCTGCTGTGTACAATTTCCTGTGGATTCTGGTCGGTCCCTTGCGTTTGGTTCAGCTGATCACAAAATTTATTACTACGACATGCGGAATATTAGAGTTCCTTTGTGCACCTTCACTGGACACAGCAAAACTGTGAGTTACGTCAAGTATATAGATTCGAACACTCTTGTTTCTGCATCCACCGATAACACCTTGAAGCTCTGGGATTTGTCCATGTGCTCGTCCCGGGTTATTGATTCTCCAGTTCAGTCCTTCACGGGCCACATGAATGTAAAGGTACCATATCTAACAGTTTTAAAGCAATTTTCCTTCGTAAGACGAAATTTTATTTGGAACTTTGATCATGTATTTTAAAGTTTTCCTGTCTATGCTGGTAGAAAAGTCAACAAATTCTCTCCATACCCATATTCATGTATTAATTATTAAGAAACAAGTGGTGTTGGCACCGATTTTTCTGGTTTCGCTCGAATGGAAGCTATATAGCGTTTGGTTTATTATAAGAAATAGAATAGAATGAGAACCAAAAGTGGAAAGTACTTAATATGAACACTTCTAGTTATCTTATTTGGTTTAGTTGATGGAACGGATGGTTGAATCGTTAACATGAATGAGTTGATGTTCGTTGATCCGATGGAATGATGGCGTGGAGTTAACGAATGCTAAAAGACCAAATGAAAACTAAATTCAAATTTCAATGATCAAAAGTAACTTGGGGCTCACATAGAAACTAAGTTAAATGTTTGACCATGTATATATATATATATATATATATATATATATATTTGAGTGGGCGGCTAAATTGATGGGCATCTTAAGTAATTTCATTGGAAAAGACAGCGGTGGTGGTTATTATTACTACTATTATTAAAAAAAAGACAATGTTTCTTTGGTGAACAATAATATCCTTATTAGCAATGTTCCAAGCTTAGAAAACCTCTATGGACTTTGGGTGCCTTTGAAGAAGGTTGTCCCTTCATCTTGTTAATTGGAAGAAAGTCTCGTCCTTGGATGAAGGGGATTTATTAGATCTGAATATATGTAATGCCTCAGGCCCAAGATTCAAATTAAGATTTCAAATCTAGATTTAGCATCTCATGACGGTCATTCCTCTGTATCCATTATGGCATGATTACGTTGTCTACTTTTTTTAATTGCTCTAAGAATGAAAACTATTCTCACAAACCATAGATCCTTTTAGATGGTATCAAGACAATACCTCTCCCAGTAGGATATGGTTTAGGACGAACAACGACGGAAGTTGTGGGCATGGGACGCCCAAGTGAAGGAATGGTACATGAATGAACCGTGCCTATATTCGAATGAGAGTGAACTTGAGGATAGGATGATTAGAAAAGCTGAAAAGAATGTAAGTTACTACTTATACCAATAAGGTGCACTTTTCTTTTCAATAGCTCAATCATAGGAACTCCAAAATTAAGTATGCCTCGTTTGGAGTAATTTTATGTTAGGTGATCTCCTGAGATTTTTCTTAGAATGCATGTGAGCGAGGATAAAACATGCGAAAATAATGTTGGTATGTATGGATAGTCTTCTCTTAGAACCACTTCTAAACAAATAGGTAACATGGTCATATTGTAGGGAAATGTTGGGATCAACGGGTGTTGATTTCATTTTCCAGTTTGTGTGGATAGTCTTCACTCTTAGAACCACTCTCTAGATAAGTAGGTAACGTGGTCATGTTGTAGGGGATGCAGGAGAATGTTGGGGTCATCATGTGCTAAATCCGAATTCTAAATCCTGGTTCGAATCCTTGGCAAAGAGTCTTGCAATATACCTCTAGAAAGAGAATGATGTGCTTCTTTTGAAATGGTTGTGGAAGTTTCCTCTTGAAACAAGTGTTTTGAAGCACGAGATTCTTTCGAGCAGGTATAGTATTGAAGGGTTTAGTGTGTTCTCAAGGGTTTTTGTATATTCAAGTCTGAATGTTGGTGGAGTCTTTACAAAACAATCAGACTTCACCTTGTTTTCCCTAACTTGACGCAAGGCCTCACGCTCTCTATCCTTCTCAGGTAGAAATCTGAAGTCCTTTGTCATAATGTTGTTGGAGCTATCATTTGGAACACTTGAATTGTAATGAAATAGAAGAATTTTCCAAAACAAATGTATGAAGTTTAGGGAACTATGGGATAATGTTGTTTCTCTATGAAGTACTTGAGGAGTTTATCCAAGTATTCTTTTTGTGTGATTACTTTGAATAAGAAACTATTTTGATTTCTTTTTAGTATTTTGGTGGCATAACCTTTACAATAGTATGATATTGTTCATTTTGCGCATAAGCTCTCATGGTTTCACGATAGTAGATAGAGATGGTGGGAATCTCGTTAATTAGGAAAAAGAGGGAGGAAAGGCATCCAATTGGTGCAAAGAACTTGCTGTAGCTATGGAAAGGTGCCTATAATTAAGGCCAAGAGAGGGTCACGTCGCAAAAGAAGTAGCGTCTAAAACAAGATGGAAGTTTTTCCCGTGAATGTTGAACGTTCATTGTTCCCTCTCGAGCCGTTCCAAATACAAACAATTTTAGGGGATACTTATATTTGTTTGTTATATCTGAAAAATGTTATATGCGTTGTGAATGATGCTACTGTTATGTATGGTACGTTCTTATTGGGCACTCCCCTGATTGATATAAGAGCCTCTTACCCTGCAAAAGGGTACTCAAGTTGATGAATAGCTGATGTCTTGTTTAAACTTCTTTTGCAGAACTTTGTGGGACTATCAGTGTCTGATGGTTACATTGCTACAGGTTCAGAGACAAATGAGGTTAATTTTTGCATCCATTTATTTGTTTATTACTTTGAGATCCCACATCGGTTGGGGAAGAGAACTAAACATTCTTTATAAGGGTGTGTAAACCTCTCCCTAGCAAACGCGTTTTAAAAGTCTTGAGGAAAACCTCGAAAGGAAAAGTCCAAAGAGGACACTATCGGCTAGCGGTGGGCTTGGGCTGTTACAAATGATATCAAAGTCAGACACTGAGCGGTGTGCTAGCGAGAACGCGGAGTCCCGACGAGTTGAATTGTGAGATCCCACATCAATTGGAGAGGGAAAGGAGTGCCAGGGAGGACGCTGTGCTGCGAGGGGAGGGGGGAGTGGATTGTGAGATCCCACATCGGTTGGAGAGGGGAACAAAACATTCTTTATAAGGGTGTGGTAACCTTTCCCTAGCAGACGCGTTTTAAAAACCTTGAGGGGAAGCCCGAATGGGAAAGTCCAAAAAAGACAATATCTGCTAGCGGTGGGCTTGGACTGTTACAAATGGTATCAGAGCCAGACACCGAGCGATGTGCCAGCGAGGACGCTGAGCCCCAAAGAGGGGTGGATTGTGAGATCCCACGTCGATTGGAGAGGGGAACGAGTGCCAACGAGGATGCTGGACCCTGAAGGTGGGGGGTAGATTGTGAGATCCCACATCCGTTGGAGAGAGGAACGAAGGGTGTGTAAACCTCTCCTTAGTAGACGCGTTTTAAAAACCTTGCGGGAAAGCCGGAAAGGAAATGCCCAAAAAGAACAATATCTGGCTGTTACAATTACTATCCGCTATTATCTCCCATTCAAGTTCAGATAATACCACTTTAATCACATCCCTTATTGTCACCAATGATTCAATCTGCATTGCATCGGTTTCTTCATCATTCTGTGAGGCCAAAGATAACTATTATAAGATAGCAACAAAATGTATATCATCACTGTATCTTCATCTTCAATTGCTATGTTCTATCCATCATTATTCATTAGCCTTTGAAATTTGTTTCTTTATTCTCCGGATTAGGTCTTCATCTACCACAAAGCCTTTCCAATGCCAGCATTGTCATACAAGTTTGAAATCGATCCTCTTTCTGGTCATGAAATGGACGCCGCCGCACAGTTTATCTCATCGGTTTGTTGGCGAGGCCAGTCGTCTTCATTAGTTGCTGCAAACTCAACTGGGCATATCAAAATCCTGGAAATGGTTTAGAGAGGGGCCATGTCTTAAATACAGGAAGGTTGAGGCAGAGAAATATGTTGTATACCCAAGAAGTACACAGGTTAGATCTTAATAATTTGGCATTACAATATCATAGTGGCTGTGGGCTTTTGTTTTGGAAGAGATTTGTATTGTTCATGTTTGTAGATAGAAATTCAAGAGAGTAAGAGAGGGGGGAATTCGTGTATAAATTGAATGCAAAATCGTACAAAGCAATTCAGTCGAGCGGAGTTTTGCATACCTCTCCCTCCTTCCCTCGTATTTTCAGCTTAGGAAACAGACGCTCTATCCACTAAGCTATTCATTGAGCTAATGGCGCTTTTTTTCCTACCTTGCATACGGCTCAAATAGCGAAGGCCCTTTTCTTCGTGCTTGGAAAGCACCGAAGGCTTTCGGGGCTTACACACCCGACCTAAAGAAAAGGCTTTCTTATTCACCATCTCTTTCCCCCTTTTGGTTTTACTCTCTCTCACTTGGTTTCATTTTCCCCGAGGGAGAGATTATTCAATGTGGTCGCTAATGCTTTATATGCAGGTTGGAAATTTTTCTGCTTACCGTTGATACAAGCTTTAAATTCTCATATGTTGATTTATGTCATATGGTTAGCTCCATTGTTCGACTTCCAACAATTTTTACTTTTAAATATTGATTCGTTTCTAGAGAATTCCGTATTATAGTTCTTGATTTGAGACTCTTTATACCAAGAATATTCTTCTCTGCTTGTCTAGATTGTTGACGAATTAAGCAGATATTTTTTGGTTGATGTTGACTCGAATACGATATGATACCTTATTGCTTACTTTTTGGGTATGTTGCTACTCTCACATTCGTTAGTCCTTTTTCATGGCTACTCGTTTTTCTTGATTAATGATACACGTTGTATGATAGCTGAACCGTGTTTTTATTCCAAGTGTGTTTCATTTATTATCTTTGAAGATGGTAATTATCATATTCTCTAGTAAACTATTTGAAAAAAGAAATTGTTCTTTCAATTAAATTCCCTTTCAGCTAAAATTAATTTTTTTAAAAAAAATATGCATGAATGGTTAAATATTTTACTAATTTTTATCTTCACTTTTTAATCTTTCATTTTTGTTAGACCATTTGACATTTTCATCAATAATATATATTAACGACGGTTGAATTAGACTCAATTTGGCTTTTATTATGCAATGCTCGTGTGATCTAAGTGTCAATCGTTAAGATTGAAACCTTTTTTAGCTATGCAACTGGATTGTAACGTAATTGTACTTTAGCCTTAGCCCTTACACTTGATGAGTGTTTGTATGTTTAATCGGTTCCTAGCTTCGCGTCTATTTTGATTTATATACTTTCAAGTTTATTTTAATCATTTTATAAAATGTAAACGTAAATTTTATATGTGGTAAAAATATTTTCTACTTCATTTCTAAAAATTTAGTGAGTGAAATATGTACTATAAGTGAAAAAGAAAATGAAAATGAATGAACCAATTAACCTAGAGATGTACATGGGTGGGGTGAGGCGTGTTCAAGCAAGTTTCAACAATACAATTGTGACTTTCTTGGTCCTCTGCTGGTATACTTGTGGATTCAAAGGTCCAAAAAAAGGGACATCATTTGCCGCTCAAACCGCAGTAGGAAATGCTATTCGGGCAGTAGCAGATCAAGGTATGCAACGAGTAGAAGTCATGATAAAGAGCCCTGGTCTCGGAAGAGATGCAGCGTTAAGTGGAGAATCTTTCTCCATTTTCATCCCTGCGAAATTCTCCATTTATTTTTATGAAATTGGGACAAATGAAATAAATATCTCTAAATTAGCCCCACGTTTCTAAAAAGGGGTATATGGTGAATAGTAATTTGTGAATGTGCCCTTCAAGGCCACCGAGGCATCCACGTGTCGACAGGTGGAAAATAAAATGGACTCATCAAGGGAGACAGAATTATGGGAGAAGTAGAAAACGGAAGGGCATTAAGGTCATTTAAGAATTGCAATGGCTCGGATCTTAAAAGACAGAACTAGCCAGATAGGTTTTGGCAGTACAAGCCACGCGCCCGTTGAGTTTCTTGGCTAAGCACCAGGGCAGGGTTTAGAGTTGCCCCACCCCCACGCGCCAGTTTCCCACACCCTTTTTATTTTATTTTATTTTATTTTTTATTTTAATTTTTCTTCCATGCATTCACACCTATAAATAAATGCTTTTTTTTTTCTTATATTAAAAGCCCCTTCTCTAATTTATCCATAATTTAAAATATCGTCTTAGAATCAATATTTTAATTTTGAGCTGTTAATTTATTTTTTATTTAGTTTGTAGTAGTAAGAAATTCCGTTATAATTTTATTTTTTCTTATGGTAATCATTAGTATAAATTTCGTCAACGTCACTTAAAAATATAAATTATAATATCAACGATATTTTAAAAGAATCTCAAGAGTCAACAACGGTACTGTTTGTGCATTTCTTTTTAAAGAATATCGCGGTATATACGAAAATAATATCGTGCATTATTATCTCGCGAATATCTGTTAATACTTTGGAATAATTGAAATAAAAATAAAATATTTTAAACAATATTTCGCGATATTTTGGCGATATTTCATCTTTTTCCTTTTGGGTTTTCAACCCCCATCTTTTTCTTTTTGTCTTTTTTTCCCCAATTTTATTTTTAAATTTCTCTCTCTCAACTTTTATTTCCTTTCATTATTTTTCTCCATTCTCTCTCTCTCTCTCCTTTTTTATTATTTTTTTTATTTTGGGTTTGATTTTAAAAAAGATCAGTATATTTTATTGAAGGTAATTACATAAATATAGTAACAAATAAATCAAAAACTTTAAATTTTTACCAGGAATAAAAATTTCCTTTATTTCAAATGTTTAATCTTAAATCCATTAGTTAAAAAAACCGCTGTTTGTAACTCTAATTTTTACCTTTATTTATTTTTCAATAATAATTTATCTACTTTTTTTTTGTTTGTTTATATGTTAACGTAATATTTAACTTGAAATTACTGATATATATATATCTTTAAAAGGCAGCTAATTAAACACCATCCAAACATTTTTTACCATTTAATAAAGGTTGACTATTCGATCTTAAATAGTCAATTATAATTCAACTAATTTAAAAAAAACTAAAAAAAACACAGAAGAAGTCAATATAGAATTAATATTTATCTTGTAACTGATAATTGAAATTCCATCCCTGAAAGTCATAATTTTTATTAATTACCCATAAAAAGTTCTTAATTTATATTAAAAAAGTTAATTTGTCATGATTATTCATAGAAAAAGAAAACAACGTAAGAAAGGAAACCCTAAAATGTTTTTTTTAAGATTATATATTTTGACCCATTTTCCACACTAATTTATTTAAATCTTTCATATTTTTACTAATTTTTTCCATCAGATCTGAATCCAAATCCAAACAAGAACCCTAACAGCAATTTAAATTTCGATACGATTCAAAAAATATATATATATATAGTTTTTTAAAGATAAGATTAGTTCACGAGTCCACCAGTCGATCCGTGGAAAATGGATGTTTGATTATGGATTTTGAGAACCAAGAACAGAATTTTCTTTTTCTTATTTTTGTTCTAGAAATGATTGAAAAAATTTCCATAAAAGACGATAGATTTGGTATTGGGTTTGTCATTTTGTTCTAAATTAAAAAATTGAAATCGAAAAGAGCCCATAAGATCACAGCGAACCCCCAACGTTAAGAAGGATTTGTAATAATCTCTTCCATTTTTTCTTCTCTCTCTCTCTCCTTCTCAATCCCCATCGCTCTATTTTGAAGAGAGAGAAGTGGTTTGCGATTAAAAATAGAGGGGCGAGATCTGGGGCTGACCCATTTCTTCTTTTTTCCTTTCTGGGTTTTTGTCTAATTTCGGAATTCCACAATCCTCCTTCGTTCAAAAAGGGTTCTCTTCCTGTTCTTCTTCTTCTTACTTTCCCGCTTCCATTACTGGTAATCATTCTTTCTTTTATTGCTTTTTTCATTCCATTTTGTATGTGGTTTCATGTGATTAGGTTCGATCTTTCTTCATCCGATTCTTGTTTTCTGTTATTTCAATCCCTGTTTTGGGTTATTCTGTTCCTACCGCCTGTTTTTTTCTTGGTGAATCTGAGGAGAATTTTCCATGGGGTCTTTCATTTCCCCAGATTGTCGTTGTTTTGATATTGCTTATAGCATTCTTATTTGAGAGATCTGTTCTTATGAAGATGAATCTTGATGATTTTTGTTTTTAATCAAATGGGTGTTTTGAGTTCTGATAGCTGAATTATAGGTTAATCTTGTATTTGCCTTGTTGCACCCCAGGATCTTTTAGTTCCCTCTGCTGGGAGCTATGGGTGTTGAGGTTGTTGGATTCGAGATGGTCGAGGGACCGGTGGATTCGGTATCGCTAGCAGATAATTCGGTTTCGAAAAGCAAGGAAAATGGAGATTTAGATCAATTGCCTGAAGAAAATGCGCCCATAAAGTTTGGTTCTCATGATGAGCCTGTTAAAGAACAGGCAGATGTTTCTTCAGCCACGAACGTTCCGAAAGATGCTGCTGATGAATGGCCTGCACCTAAACAAATCCATACGTTCTACTTCATAAGGCTTCGACCGTACGACGATCCGAATATCAAGGCTAAGATTGATTTGGCTGATAAAGAGATACAGAAGAGGAGTCAAGCTCGGTTTCAAATCACCGAAACCCTCAAGGGGAAGAGGGTAAGGAAAATGATCCAATATGCAACAAATTGAAGCTTGAAATAGATATGGCAGTTTACTTTTGTTATATTCTTAAGCATCATTTGATTAGAAAATAGTCTCTTATTTCCTTGTTGTCTATGGTTTCTGCTTTCAAGCGGCGTCGCTTGAGGTGCTTAGAAGTTTCTATCTTATGCTCAATGTATAATTCAAAATTGGAACGTTTTCTTCTATCATGTGCCGTATGTATATGTATTTATGTATCTATACATATATGATAATGGGATGAAGATTACCTAAACTTGCTGTAGTTATGCATGAACAAGTGATAGTGATGATTATATGGATGCGAATGGAGTTAGTAGAACTCGTGTGCGTTGAATGTTTGGTTTTTTCTTGTGAGTGGTGTAAGCTGTATGCAGTCACCGTGGCATCGTGCCTTGAATATGAAAGCTCCGAAATTCATGCGTTCATCTTTATGGGAGATTAAGAAGTTCAATCACTAGTCAGATATTTGATGTTCCATGCTTATTTTCTCGTGTTGAATATACTTCTGCTGCATCCACAGGCTGAAAGAGCAGAGCTGATTACTCAAGTGAGAGCTCTGAAAGATGACAACCGACAATTTAAATCAATTGTTGACGAGAAAATTAAGGAAATTGAACCGCTTAATCAAGCTCTTGGCAAGTTCCGTAATGCAAACAATTCTGGTCGCAATGGTGGTTTATGTTCATCTGAGGAAGAGCTCAACGCTTCTGTAAGTTTCGATACGAGTTCTTAGAAAATATCAGAACCGATTTCTTTTTATCAGTGGTGGTTTATGTTCATCTTGGGTTGGTGGCTGCAGATTCAAGCTTTACAATACCATATACAACACGAGAGCATCCCACTTTCGGAGGAAAAGCAAATTTTAAGAGAGATTAAACAGCTTGAAGGGACAAGGGAGAAAGTTAATGCTAATGCTGCTATGAGAGCAAAGCTCCAGGATTCAATGGTTCATAAAGAAGCCATCCAAGATCAAGTCAAGGTTAGAAACTTTGAAGTTGAATTCGATTCTGTGTTGCTAAACGACTTCTGTAATGCAATAAATGCGCGTCTTACGAATCATGCTAATGTAGATTATCGGTGGTGATTTGGATGGCGTGAGGAAGGAACAACAAGCAGTTAGAGCTAAGATAAAGCACATCGAGGAAGCTTTGAAGGCAATCGACAATGATATTAAAACTTTGCAGGATGAACTAGCTTCTGTTACCGAGAAGAGAGGCAGAACGTATGAAAGCATGCAGCAACTTAGGAAGAACCGCGACGAGGCGGTGCGTTGTTTTTTTTTTTTTTTTTTAAATCTTATCAATTCAGTTTAGAAATGCCCATGCCTTAAAAAGCCTTGTTGCTGTTCGTGTCTTTAAAAAGCCTTGTTGCTGTTCGTGTCTTTAAAAACGATGTTTATATATTTCAAGTATAATTCGCATTGGTGTTTGTTTCTAATGTTATGTTATTTTCATATTCATTTTAGTTATAACGAGGTTTGAAATGCTATCGTTTTTGGTTGATGTTATTATGTTTTCCAGAATGCCCACTTTTATCAAAGCCGATCGATCATGAACAAAGCTAAAGACCTTGCTGCAAAGAAGGACATCAAGGCCCTCGAGGAGCTCGCTTGTGACGAGGTCTGTTGAATAATTTTTCTTTTTGCTAGTCTTAGTTTTCCCAATTTCTCATGCCTCACTTTGTAACTTCAAAACTCGTGTCGATCAGGTTGAGAAGTTTATGTCCCTCTGGAATGGCGATAAGGCTTTCAGGGATGACTATGAGAAAAGAATTCTTCCTTCATTGGATGTTCGGCAGATGAGTAGGGATGGTCGGATAAGGAACCCTGACGAAAAGCCAATACTCGCACCTGTAGAACTTGCACCTCCTCAAACTGAGGCAGCACCAAAACCTATCGTTAAACGAGCTAAGGAAGAACCGAAACCAGTACCATCTGATACTCTTCCTGCACAGAAAGTTGATAAAGAAGTTAAACCCAAAGCTGGAAAGCCTTCACGCCCCTTGGAACAAGAGGATAAAGCAGAGGAGGAGATCCCTGGCTTAGAAAAATTATCAAAAGACGTCCCTAAAGAACCCGAAGTCGATCTCGTGAAATTGAAGGAAATGAAGAGGGTTGAAGAAATTGCAAAAGCTAAACTAGCCATGGAAAGGAAGAAGAAATTGCAAGAGAAAGCTGCTGCAAAAGCCTCTTTACGAGCTCAGAAGGAAGCAGAAAAGAAACTGAAGGAAAGTGTCTATACATACACATAGTCCTCATTTCTGAATACATTCGTCTAAAATTTGCCTCGTTATATTAACACGTTCTATATTTACCTCAGGACCGCGAAAAGAAAGCGATGAAGAAGATGACAGCATCTGGATTTGCTTCGCTTCCTGATGAAGAATCTGCTCAAGCTGATGCAGTTGAGGAGGAATCTAACAAAGAGCTTGAAAAGGTGGATGAAAGTGTCGAAGCTCCGGTTCCAGCTAAGACGAACATCCAAAAGGAGACCCGTGTTAGGAGCCGTGGCAACAAGCAAAGAGGGGCAGATTCGATTCCGAAAGTGATTCGGAAGCGCAAGAAGGCAAACAACTACTGGGAGTGGGCTGCTCCTGCTGCTGCGGCGGTGCTACTCGTGATCCTTCTCTTGCTTGGGTACTACTACTATTACCTTCTCTAAAAAAACTATGAAACTAGGAGTTAGAAGAGGCTATGGATGAGACAAATTTTTCTGTTGATGAGTGGCTTAGTAGAGGATCAGTTGTATTTTGAATTATGTTTACTTCTGTTTATTTCATCCTTACTGGGGATGAACTCAGCTCATAATGGTCGGCATTTTAATGTCAGGTTCACAGTGTTTACTGAGGTTGAAACATGCGTTTGGTTCTTCTTTCAATGTATTTTTCAAATTTTGAGTTCGATCAATCTCCATTGCTGACTGATATATAATCTTTGAGGCCTCAAATTTTCGAATTGTAATAGATAGATGAATGAGGCTTGTTTCCATTTTGGCTGTGTTTTGTTTCAAGCAATGTGTACATGCAGGAGAGCAAATGAAGAGCTTTACTGATATATAGTTCTTGTGTTTCTTGTTGTTCATCGTGTATCATTTATGGGCACATCATTTTAATTGGACAAAAAAAAAAAAAAAAACAAGTTTTTGTTCCAGTTTAAAAATTTATGAATTGAAATGAACATTATCTTAAGTTAACTTTAAGGTTGTATTAATAAAAATATTAAGGGAATAATTATGTCAAATTATACCGTTTAGTAGATACTATCTGTTTTAGTCCATTATTTATCGTGTTAGCTTCACGGTTTTAAAATGCCTCTTTTAATGATTTGAGTGGGGCAAGGTTGCTTTGACCCTTTATGTAGGGTCACATAATTTCGTATCTAATAATTTGATATCTATGTAAAAAAGAAGAATGGAGGTGTAGGGAATCGAACTCCGTGCCTCTTGCATGAGGAGTGAGCGCTCTACCATATGAGCTACATCCCCACTGTTTCTCCAAAATAAATACATTGTATGAAAATTTTGGGAGGTTGTTTTGTTCCCCTCTAATCGATGAAAAATTAGGGTCATATAATTTCGTATCTAATAACTTGATATCTAAAAAAGAAGAATGGAGGTGCGGGGAATCGAACCCCGTGCCTCTCGCATGCGAAGCGAGCGCTCTACCATATGAGCTACACTCCCGCTGTTTCGTTCCCCTCTCTAACCGATGAAAAATTAGGGTCATATAATTTCGTAGCTAATAATTTGATATCTAGAAAATAAGATTGGAGGTGCAGGGAATCGAACCCCATGCCTCTCGCATGCGAAGCGAGCGCTCTACCATATGAGCTACACCCCCGCTATTTCTCTAAAATAAATACATCGTATGAAAACTTCGGTAGGTTGCTTTGTTCCCCTCTCAAACCGATGAAAAATAGTGTCATATAATGACGAGAATGGAGGTGCGGGGAATCGAACCCCGTGCCTCTCGCATGCGAAGCGAGCGCTCTACCATATGAGCTACACTCCCGCTGTTTCGTTCCCCTCTCTAACCGATGAAAAAATTAGGGTCATATAATTTCGTAGCTAATAATTTGATATCTAGAAAATAAGATTGGAGGTGCAGGGAATCGAACCCCATGCCTCTCGCATGCGAAGCGAGCGCTCTACCATATGAGCTACACCCCCGCTATTTCTCTAAAATAAATACATCGTATGAAAACTTCGGTAGGTTGCTTTGTTCCCCTCTCAAACCGATGAAAAATTAGTGTCATATAATGACGAGAATGGAGGTGCGGGGAATCGAACCCCGTGCCTCTCGCATGCGAAGCGAGCGCTCTACCATATGAGCTACACTCCCGCTGTTTCGTTCCCCTCTCTAACCGATGAAAAATTAGGGTCATATAATTTCGTAGCTAATAATTTGATATCTAGAAAATAAGATTGGAGGTGCAGGGAATCGAACCCCATGCCTCTCGCATGCGAAGCGAGCGCTCTACCATATGAGCTACACCCCCGCTATTTCTCTAAAATAAATACATCGTATGAAAACTTCGGTAGGTTGCTTTGTTCCCCTCTCAAACCGATGAAAAATTAGTGTCATATAATGACGAGAATGGAGGTGCGGGGAATCGAACCCCGTGCCTCTCGCATGCAAAGCGAGCGCTCTACCATATGAGCTACACCCCCGTTGTTTCTCCAAAATAAATACATTGTATGAAAACTTCGGGAGATTGCTTTGTTTCCCTCTCTAACCGATGAAAACGCGTCTGTTAGGTAGATGTTGCTTTGTTCCTTTATTTAACCAATGTGCGATCTCACAATCCACCCCTTTGGGGGCCAGTGTCTTTACGGGCACTGCCCCGATGTCTGTCTCTGATACCATTTGTAACAACCTAGGCCCACCGCTAACATATATTGTCCACTTTGGTCTATTACGTATCATGTCAGCCTCATGGTTATAAAACTTGTCTGTTAGGGAGAGTTTTCCACACATTTATAAGGAATGTTTCGTTCCCCTCTTGAATGAGGTGGAGTGGGGTGAGGCCGCTTTGACCCGTTATGTATCGCCGTCAGCCTCTCAATTTTAAAACGCGTTTGTTAGGAAGAGATTTTGATACCCTTATAAGGAATGTTTCCTCTCTTCAACTGAGTGGAGTGGGGCAAGGATGAAGAGAATATAATCACCTGTTGCCATCCCTCGTAGTCCTGAATTTAACTTATATGGGAAAAAAATTCTTCCTCTATCCGGTTTGAGGCGGGTTAAACTCTCTCGAGGGATTTCTAATTTAAACGAGAATTTTTTTTATCTATGTGAATTAAATAGACAATTGAAAAGTAAAAATAATGGTAATTTTTTTGAAATATAGTGCTTTTTATTCAAGGGTTCTTTTGGTGGGTTAGCCCAAATATTTGGGAAAATTTATTGAGGCCCATTAGAGTGGCACTAAAACCAAGCTCAGCCTTCATCCAAGTTCAAATTCAAATTCCATTTCCCTCCTCTTCTTCGCCACCACTCCAATGGCTTCCTCCAATTCCTTCTTCACCACGCCGACCAAAACCCCTTCAGAAAAGTCCTCCAGAAAGACTCACAACTCCAGCCGGATGGACGCGTCCGAGTCCAGATCCCGATTTGAAGCCTACAATCGTCTTCAGGCGGCGGCTGTGGCGTTCGGTGAAAAGCTTCCGATTCCTGAGATCGTTGCCTTGGGTGGCCAATCCGACGGCAAGAGCTCTCTCTTAGAAGCCCTACTTGGATTCCGCTTCAATGTCCGCGAAGTCGAAATGGGGACACGCAGGCCTTTGATCCTCCAAATGGTCCATGATCCGACTGCTCTCGAGCCCCGTTGCCGATTTCAGGTCTCTTATCCTCATGTTTAGTTAGTATTCAATAGCTCCTATTTATATATTTGGGCCTTTTTGTGCCTTTGAGGTGTTCAAATCTATAACCGGGGCCTTAGTTTTATTTTTGACGTCCTAGCAAATAATTCTAGCGGATTTCTATTATTTTGATGTTGCTACTTGTTTGTTTATGGGAAATAGGACGAAGATTCTGAAGAATATGGAAATCCTGTTGTTTTAGCATCTGCAATTGCAGACATTATCAAGTCTCGTACTGAGGCGCTGTTGAAGAAGACCAAAACTGCAGTTTCTTCCATCCCTATTGTGATGAGAGCAGAGTATGCACATTGCCCCAACCTTACCATTATCGATACGCCTGGCTTTGTTCTTAAGGTTTGCTCTAAAGATCATCAAGAACGCCATCTTTGATTCCTTCAATTTTATATCCTTATTTTTGTTATTCCCAATGAGTTATTGGTCCTTTTGGAAGGCAAGGAAAGGAGAGCCAGAGAACACACCACAAGAAATTCTTTCAATGGTGAAGTCCCTTGCAAGCCCTCCCCATCGTATCCTCTTGTTTCTTCAACAAAGTAGTGTAGAGTGGTGTTCTTCATTGTGGTTGGATTCAATTCGTGAAATTGATCCCGCATTCAGACGGACAATTGTTGTTGTCTCCAAATTTGATAATCGTCTTAAGGTATGAATTAACTGAACTTTGTGAAACCCATTATCTGTAAGCAACATCAGATGGATATTTTTCACCAGAAAGTTGTGTCAACTTATGTGCTTGGATAAAAAATTGCTATGACCATTTCCATGGGCTACTGAAGACTTGGATTTAGCTATTTCCATGAAATCTAGAAACTGACTGTAATACAGCAGGAATAGACTCATTGACTTCAACATATGGGTCGAAATTTTGATCTTTTCTTTCATGTTCAGGAATTCGGTGACCGATGGGAAGTGGATAAATATTTGAGTGCCAGTGGTTACCTTGGAGATAACACTCATCCATTTTTTGTGGCCCTGCCAAAGGACAGAAATACTGTTTCTAATGATGAATTTCGCCGACAAATATCTCAAGTGGATTCTGAAGTTCTTCGTCATCTACGTGATGGTGTCAAGGGAGGGTTCGATGAAGAGAAATTTAGATCTCACATTGGTTTTGGCTGCCTGAGGGAATATCTAGAATCCGAGCTTCAGAAGAGATACAAGGAAGCTGCTCCAGCAACTTTGGCTTTGCTAGAGCAACGTTGCGGTGAAGTTGCATCTGAACTATGTAGAATGGAGTCTAAAATACAAGCTACTTCAGATATTGCACATCTTAGGAAATATGCTATGCTGTATACAGCTTCTATCAGCAATCATGTGGTGAGTAGTTCCTCTACGCCAACATTTTTTACTGTAGGATCTAGCTAGTATTTATTTGTTGCAATTTTTTCTCTTGTGAGTAATATATTAACTGCTTCCCCATTTCATCATGCATCTGAGCTGATGCATTCTAATTAGATCTTTAAGTGCTTAGATCTTTTAGGGTGCCATGGAGTTCTTTGCAAGTTTGATTGCCCAAGTTATTACATTTTATTTGAAGTTTCTATATCAAATATTTTTCCCCCTTTCTCTGATTAACTTACTTCATCTTCTAATTTGATATAATAATGTCTTCTATTCCTCTATGGTATAGAGCGCATTGATTGAAGGTGCGGCAGATCCTGCACCAGAGCAATGGGGGAAAACTACTTTGGAGGAACAGTCGGGAAGTGGCATTGGAAGTTGGCCTGGTGTTACATCAGAGGTCAAGCCTGCCAACTCCAGCCTTCGGTTGTATGGTGGGGCTGCTTTTGAACGAGTAATGTTTGAGTTTCGATGTGCTGCTTATTCAATTGAGTGTCCTTCAGTTTCAAGGGAGAAGGCAAGAATCATCCATTCCTCGAATCTGATTAATTTTCTAATTTTAACTATTGCTGAAGCTCCTTTGCTTTTTGGAAACAGGTTGCGAACATATTACTCGCTCATACCGGCAAACGTGGAGGTAGGGGATTAACAGAAGCAGCTGCAGAGATTGCCCGTGCTGCTGCACGATCATGGCTTGCTCCTCTTCTAGATACTGCTTGTGATCGTCTTGCTTTTGTACTGGAAAATCTTTTTGATCTTGCACTGGAAAGAAATCGTGCCTATGAATCACAAAGTAAATAAGCTTTCCCCAGTTTTCTTATACTTTTCTTGGGTTTTTTTTTCTCTTTGTTTTCTACTATACTGAGCTTCATCTTTTACTAACCTATATTTTGGATGAGTGAAAAACTCTGTAGTTATTCAGGGATCTGGCCTTTCATTTTCTTTTCTAATTGTTGGGTGAAAAAACTTGCATTCTAATTCATTTATGTTTAGTGGCTTCTCAAACAATTTTTTTTTTTTTTTTTTTTTTTTTTTTTTTCAGATGGGAAGAAGCACTGTAGCATGGACGGCTATGTTGGTTTTCACGCTGCTTTAAGGCATGCTTACAATCGTTTTCTGAAGGATCTTGCTAAACAGTGCAAGCAACTACTTCGTCACCACCTCGACTCTGTTACAAGCCCATATTCACTTGTTTGCTACGAGAATGATTTTGAAGGAGGCTCTCTCTCAAATGCATCATCTTTTCAGAAAATTAATCGGGCTTCTGCTGGTTTGTTTTCGTTTGAATTATCTGAATGTGGGACAGATTCTCATGACGAAACAATAAAGGATCAGGAGAACAGACCTCCAGAAAAAAATGTACAGCAGATAACACCAGGAAAAGGTAAAGAATCTAGAGAAGCCCTTCGAGAATGCCAAATGACTGTTCCTGAGACTCCTTCACCAGAGCAACCTAGTGATGTTGGGTATGCAGTAAAGAAGGAATTTGTGAATGGGATGGATATTGGAGTTCGAAAAAGGGTTTCAAGAGTGACCAGAAATTCTAGTCGGATCGGTGGTCAAGATGGCGGCGGAACTTTGTTTGGTAATGATGATGGCAGTTCCAGATGTAGCTCAGCTTACACAGAAATTTGCTCATCGGCAGCGCAACATTTTGCTAGGATTCGTGAAGTTCTCATTGAGCGAAGTGTGATGTCTACACTGAATTCTGGATTTTTAACACCTTGGTAAGTTGACTTATTTTACCCAAATTTATTTAGAGTTGTTAGATGTTTATGTGTTTCCAGCAGTAAATAGAAAAATTTTATGGTTGGTGGGCTAAAAGATGAATTGTTTAATTTTTCTAGAGAAAGAAACCCACAAACAAATAATATAACTTGTGCTAGCAATTAACTGTTGTTGTTCTTTATATGTGGCTATTTGTGCAGTCGAGAAAAACTTGTAGTGGCACTTTGTTTGGAATTATTTGCCGTGAATGACGAGAAGTTCACAGACATGTTCGTAGCTCCAGGTGCTATTGAGGTACTTCAGAATGAAAGACAGTCTCTCCAAAAGCGCCAAAAGATACTACAAACATGTTTGAATGAGTTCAAAACTGTAGCTCAATCACTTTGTTGATACTTCAATGAACTTGGAGGAATATCAAACAATCCAAGCGTATTCTCTTCTCGAGGTACTTCAGAAAAACACTCTCTACAGAAGGCTTACAGATATTACAAGTATTTTTTAATGAATTTTAAAGTGCAGCTTAATCACTCGGTTGGCTCACCTAACCTGCATCAAGGTATGAACTCCCTGATTTCACTTATGAAAGCATCAAAGGTTTCTCGTCATTGAATTCCATGTAATGCAAGTGTATTTTCTACCTGATTAGGCTCCTGTAATTTTTTATTTACGTGATGTGTAAATTAGAAGCTACTTTCTTATTGAGATCATTGAATGGTTGCAACTACTCATGTTGTTGATTGTACTAGGAGTCTGAGTGCAAATAAGATAGATGTTCCTACCAATGATTAAAAACAAACATAAAGTTGAGTTACTTGGATATGTTTTCTTCATCTTGGTTGTACATTTCTCTAACTGTGAGATCCCACATCGGTTGAGGAGAAGAACGTACCATTCTTTATAAGAGGGTGTAAACCTCTCCCTAGTAGACGCGTTTTAAAAACTTTGAAGAAAAGTCCAAAGAGGATAATTTCTGCTAATTTCTTCATTGCATAGGAACTCACTAGTAGGATTGTTTTTTCAGTTCAACACGTAGGAATCGAGATTTGAATTTTTTTGCCCGTTTAGTCATGGTGATTGTTCTTAATCCCAATAAGAATTGGTTGATAGTTTAAGTGATTAAAGCACTACCCAGAGAATCAAACGGCAGAAACTTTGGTCACACATGTGATTGCTTAAACTTTGACGTTGAAGGTTGAAGGTTGAAGGATGAGTTCTTTAATTCTTGCATTGGAGACATCGAAGGCCATGGAAAATTAAATTCTTAGTATAGTTTGTGGTCAGGAGGCTCTGGTCTAGTTGTTAGGTTGTCTTTGTAAATGCAGATGCTACAAGTTGCAAGTTTGATCTCTCAATTATCAAGGTTAAATTTCCACCTCTATTAAATTTATTTATTAATTGTTTTGTTTTTAGTTTTATATTATTAACCATTTATATTTTCCCCACTTTTCAAGCCTTGACCGATTTTCTATTTATATATATATAATCTCAAAATCATGTTTGGTTTCACAATTTGACTTTAGATTATGGATTAATTTTATCATTTTTTTAATTGTTTAATTTTCTTAGGTATATGAGAAACTAATTTTGTAAGAGAAAAATATTGTGATACGTAAAGCGGAAATACACATGAATGAATCAAAACTAAGATAGGATGACTAAGAAATACTTAAAAAAATTGAAAGTCATTATTTATACTAACAAATGCACCTACCTTTTCGGTGGCTCAATCATAGAAACTCCATTGTGAAACGTGCTTTGCTTGGAGAGTGAAATGACTCGTATCAAACTTGTAGTGCCTCCATATTTTAAACTGTGTCCAACGCTATGCTCTCGAGTTTTCTTCGTCCTAACAAATATGATAATAAAAAGTTTTAAATTTTTATTTGAGAATGTTCGAGAAGGCCTATTTAACTAGCGTATGTGTTGTAAAATTCATTCCGATATAAAGAATTAAATAATAACATTTCTAGAAGCCACAAAAAAAAAAAAAAAAAAATATATATATATATATATATATATAATAAATAAATAATAATAAAGCTTACTTTTGGTCTCCAATATATCCAAGTGGTAGCCACTTCCACCAAATTTTCACTTAAACAAACTCATTCAAAGTTTGAATAAATTAAAAGGCTATAAAAGTAGAAATTCACATTATTAATAGGAATAAATCAATCTTCAAACAAATTAATAATAATAAATAAACATAATTTAAAATTATAAATCAATCTTCGTTTGCATCTATAAATTTAATGTATAAACTTCGATTAAATAATTTTTATATGACTTGATTGAGGTCAATTACTATAATTATACATAATTAATTAATCATGAATTTGTAATAATTATGTTTATATTATTTTATTACTAATTAAGAGATATATATATATATATATATATTTAAAAACATAGTGGGGCCGGCGGACCCCACAAAGTAAATTTTTTTAGAATATTATGAAAAGTGAGACTTTGCCTTGTAATTTGTCTTTTCTAATTTCTGCATTAAATTAAGTCTTAACATTTTCTGACATATTATTTTTTAATTATTTTTTATTTTTATTAAAAAAAGTCAAGCCGGCCAACCTTTTATTAAATATGTTTTTCATAATTCAATTTTTTATTCACTTATATGACTTCTCCAAACGTATTTTAATTTAAATTTTTTCCTACTTCAAAAATAATATTAAAAATAGTGCCTACTAAATCTTAAACTTATTATAATTAGACTATGACCATCTATTAATTAATATATTATAGTTCGAAAAGCTATTAGATATTTTTTTAGCACGATCTATACTTAACCTAAAAAATCAAAAAACTCGACCAACCCAACTCGAATTATAAAGGTTCGGTTGGATTACATACATTATTGAGTTGGGTTGTGAAACATTTTCGAGTTACTCGGGTCACCAACCTAACCCAACTCATGTACACCTGCACCAAATTTTTTGATGTGAAGTGGGTAGAAGGAGAATCAAGATGATTATGAGTTGTGCCCTACAAAAAGGGCATTGAAAAGTTTTCTTTTATAGGTTGCTTATTTTCTCATCCATCACCCATTTGAAATCGCACTCGATTACTTCATTTTTGCCTCCTTACTCATCAAATTTCAACTCGAGCTATAATTATGTTCAGATGGACAAGTTTAATTCTTTTAAAAATAATAAAATGAGGAATCATGTTTATTATAATTTAAATAATGTTTTCAAATAATAATAATAATAATAATAATATTTTTTGAAATTTTCAAATTAACCATCAATTTAGAATAATGTTTTAAACTACTTTATTACTAAATAAGTTTTTTTGAAACCAATTTTTGTTTTTATTGTAATATTCCTATGAAAAAATAATATTTTTTGAGCCCCAAAGAACCTAAGCCTTGCTTTTATTGGAGCCACTTTATTTATTTATTTATTTATGTGGTTTTGAGTAATTAAATATTATGTCTAATATGGTAGGGATTTAATTTTAGTGTATGTGGACCTTTGATGGTGCTTTTAGATTATGTGAATCAAATCATATAGATATTTAAAGCTAACAAATCTATCATTTAACAAGGTAGATTGTGTTATCATTTTAGGGTCCGTTCTACTTTTCGCATTCACAATCATCCTATTTTTTAATCAAATTTGTTGTTAAGGACAAATATCACTAGCTATCATCAAATCTTAGATATCGATCTACCACTAATGTTAGAAAAATTTGAGGGTTCAATTAAAATTATTGTAGTGCTAACTAAAGTAATTTCGACAATCAAGTTAGATATCAGATGACGAAAGTGAATAAATAATTTGAGAATGTTTTGATATTAAGGATATCTTGAAAGTGATATGATTTCTTATAGTTATATTAGTGGAGTTTAAAGATTGTTTGCTATCAAATTCTAGAGAATCTTGATATGATATGACCTCTGGACCATGTCATAGGCTATGAGACAAAAAAATATTGTTTCGTGATATGTTCATAATCTTATTGTAGGGCTAATGATTAGGGCTGTTTATACGACCTTAGAATATCTAATCCAAACCATAAAGTATGGGTTAATTTTTTTATTTTTGTTTTTTTGGTTGGGTTTGACTTTTTTTATCATGTCCCGACCAACATGAAAATAGGGTTCGTAATCTAACCCAATCCTAACTCACTTTTAAGTTTATTATGACCCATGCGAAGGATTTGGAATCCTGATTAGACACTTGATGGGTTTGATATTCTCCTACGACATGATTACGTTATTTACACATCTCTTCTAAGTGTGGAGACTATCCCACAGACCAACCTCGGTCTTTCCAACATGCTTTGTCTCACTCACATGCATTCTAAAAAAAAATTCAGGAGATAATCCAATATAGAATAGAATTTCTCTAAACAAAACATGTTTAACCATGAATTTCTATGATTAAGCCACTGGAACCAAAGGCACATCTTGTTGATATAGGTAATAACTTTCATTTCCTTTAAGTCTTTCTTAATTATCTTATCCTCATGATCGCTTTCATTTGGATGTGGTCTCGGTTCATTCATGTACTCTTCATTTACTCAGGTGTCACACTAACAACCCAACCCAACCCAACCTAAACTTGGTTGAGTTAGGTTGTAAACTATATTCAAGTTTTGTGAACCATGTTCGGATCCACCAAAATTAAGAGTCACTACCTAATGGGGATTTGACAATACTCAATTTTTGGGAATCTAATGGGGATTTCAACTTATTAATGCAAACATTTATTTTTGGAATAAGAACTTATTCATATTCAATACATAGTGGAAACAATTTCAATTTTTTAATAAATAAATTATTAATTTCATTTAGTTAATGATTAATTCATAACTTAGATTATACAATACCATTCTTATAATTATAATTAGATATAAAGTGATGAAGGGTTAGGTTAAAAATGATGTCAAACGCCTTAGCTTTGCTTCTAAGGACCCTTCTCTCTCACTTCCTCTATTTTCCCCTCAAAATCTCCAAAGTTGGACCATTTTGCCTTTTCAATTTTTAATTTAAATATATATATATTTTTAAAAATAATTATTTTCAAAATTTTATTTTTGCAGCCTTAAAAATCAATTACAAAATTGGTTGAAGTGGTTGTTATTATTATTATTATTTATTATTATTTTTAGGAGAGACGAAAACTTAGAATTTAAGAATATATTTTATTTTTGTCACATTATTGCAATATTAAATTGACGCGTGAAAGACACGGCGTTGAAATGTTTGAAGCGGCCCAACGCCATTGGGCAGACACTAAGACAACCAAGTCCTTACGGTCAGGTCAGGGGCTCTAAAGTCAAACCCTACTTTTTCTTTTTTCTTTTTATTTTATATATTTCCAAATATAAAAAAAAAAGAAAAAAAGAAAAAAAAAAACCCAAAGCAATGGCATCCTCTTGTTCTAGTACCCTGAGTTGTTGGGCATTTTCTCACCAGCCAATCACACCACAAACCCTCCCTTTTTCTTTCTGTTACTTCTTTTTTTATTTATAAATAAATAAATTATATTCCATTTAAAGATTTTTTATTCTAAAAAAAAATAGTCCCTTAAATAGATATTTCTCGTGTAAGTTGTCTTTGGTTCAACGGTTAAGTCATTTACATTTTTTTTCCCCTAAAGTTTGTAGTTACAAGGGTTCGCCCACGTTTATTGTACTAAAAATTACTTGAATTACATTAATACTCATGAAATTACCTTTTAAGGATGGTTTGTTGGTTGAGTAGGGTTTTTTTAAACCAATTTGGGTCGTAAATATTTTTTTAAAAAATAACTCTTAATGAACTCAACCATAAAAGTTTAGATTTGGTTGATTTAAGTGGTTGGGTCATTGGTTCAAAATTGTATTTTTTTAATAAAAGTAAAATGTTCTATTTATTTATTTATTTATTTTCAAATATTTAATTAACAGGAACGGAACGGATCCAATTAATAAAATTTTCATTCATTTGAATTCAATCCAGATTTTCAAATATTGAGTAGAGAATGTTATTGGTATTGGTTTCTTTAAACAAGATTTAAAGATGAAAAAAAGAAAAGAAGAAGAAAACTTCAAAGAATAATAAAGTGAAGACTTAGAAAAAGAGAAGAAAATTATAAAAGTGGGAAAAGAAAAGAAAAGGAAGAAAGTGGCAGAAGACAACAAAAAGCCTCACCATTTTCTTCCCTCTCCTCCATCAAAACCCTCTCTCTCTCTCTAGAACCAGACCAAGAACAGGAAGAAGAACAGAAACCCCATCAATGGAGATCACTTCATCTTCAACCTCCACAACAAGATCATCCCATGAAACAGACAAAAACCCTTCTCCCAATACTTCCCCTAACCTCCTCCCCAGATCTGATTCCACCCCTTACCCCACCACTTTCGTTCAAGCCGATACCTCCAATTTCAAGCACGTCGTTCAAATGCTCACCGGCTCGTCGGAATCCCCCAGGCCGCCGCACCCACCGCCGTCCTCCAAGCCCTCTTTGGTTCCTCCTCAAGACCCCTTTCAATCTTCCAAGAACTTCGCTATTCCTCCGATCAAAACCGCCCCCAAGAAACAGCAGAGTTTCAAGCTCTATGAGCGGCGGAATCACCTCAAGAATAGTCTGATGATCAATACCCTAATCCCTAATTTCCCCGGTGCTGCTGGGTTTTCGCCTCGTAACACTGAGATTCTCTCTCCGAGTATTCTCGATTTTCCTTCTCTGGCGCTCAGCCCTGTGACGCCCTTGAATGATGACCCGTTATTTGACAAGTCGTCCTCGTCACCGTCGCTTGGAAGCTCGTCGGAGGAGGAGAAGGCGATTGCCGAGAAGGGGTTTTACTTGCATCCGTCGCCGATGAACACACCGAGAGTGGCGGAACGGCCGCAACTTCTGTCTCTGTTCCCCGAAACGTCGCCTAGAGTGTGGGAATCGTCGTCTTCTTCGTGACGAAAACAAGGGTTTGCTCTGTGTTTGCTCTGTCTTGCTCTGTTTTGTTTGTAGAGATTCGTAACTTTTGATTGATTCTTAGAAAAGAAGAAGAGAATCATTGATCAATGGAGTGGGGATTTGGGATTTGATGAATTGATTCTCTGAGATTAACGCAGAGATTAAGAGAAATCCATTGGTAATGAATGATAAAGGCCTCTATAAACTCTCTGAACTGAACTGAACTGAACTGAACTGAACTTCGATTTTGGTTTTGGTTTGAATTGTGGAGTTCTTGAGAACCATTTTGTTTCATTTTCTTTTCCATTTTCCGGGAAAGTTGGTGAGAAAATGTTTGTTTTTTTGTGAATTGGGTGAGTAAGAAAGCAAAAATATAATAATTTAAGTGAAGACTTTGCATTAAACCAAGGGTGGAGATCCACAAGGAAGAAGGTTGGAAGTTCCACCAAGTGTATTGATGGATACAATTGGGGCTGTAAATACCGTTGCTTTCTTACTCTCTTTTGTCTTTTTGTGTCTTTAAACATAAAAGTTGTCTTTTTTTTTTTTATTTACTTTTAATTAATTTCTTGAAACCCCTTTTAATTTTAATATTATACTCGTGTTTGTATGTTGGGTTCCGACATTTTAAAAAAAAAAACGTCTTCCAAATAGAAATAAATTATTTTAAAGAGTTGTTTGAGATCACATAATAATCATCTGTATTAAAAAAAAAGGAACCGTTAATTCAGATAGATTCCATTCAATTCAATCCAATCCAGTTTTAGGAGAATTCCTGGGAATTGAACCCATAAAATTTTTATTTAAATTGATGGAATTTTTGTTTCAACATTTTAGTAACTAATAAATTGGTTAGAATAAGGTTGTTTAGATTTAATTGAATAAGGTATGGATATATTAAGTAAAAAATGTAATAATGTTTAAAGAAAAAGAATTAAAAATCCAAAAATAGTAAAATGAGAATACCAACAAATACCATTCAAAAGTGGTCCTCAAAAATTAGTTTGGAGTGTGATTGGCGCTAAAATTCATGATCTACCTTTCCCCTTCACTTATTTTCTATCTCATATTCCTTTTTCTCTTTTTTTTTTTATAAATAATTTAATGTTAAAAATTAACGTCTACAATGGTTCAGTCTGAACATGCCCAAAAGTCCGAACAACCTAAAGTTTCTTCAACTTTCATGACCCTTTTCATAAATTGAAATAACATTGGATAAAACAGTCCGAGAGAAAAAGATGATTTAGAACCGAGCTACGATCAAAAGAAATTAGAATGAAAAATATCAAAATTCGGGAGCTTTAAGCTATTTCATCATTCAAGTAATTGAAAAGGCACCTTTCTAATTCCCAAATCTTTAAATCTCATTAGGGAAAGCTCAAGGGTTGTTGATCTAGTCGACCGAACATAAAAATAAACTTTTTTTTTTTCGTCTATCGTGTTGTATTCTTCGTATATCAATTATACAAGAATAACGAGCTCGAAGAGTAATGATGAACTAATCAATTATCAATAATTAGGATTAGCTTGGTTGGTTAAGCTTCCTTTTATAGAACTCTTTCATTTGAGAAAACTGTAGTATAGAGTTCAACACATAAGGGGATGGCTTGTTACCTCAAACTCATTTCCTTAACTAAAACAGGAATTATAGCATTAGAGTTCAACACATCAGGCATGACTTCTAACCTCAAACTTGTTTTCTTTTAAGGTAATTGTACAGTTCATATACCAAACTACAGATTTCATTGCATATATAACTTCTTTTCTTCGATTTCGTGTAAGATAATTCAATCTTCATTTGTATGAACGAGACATGATGAAAAAATAGAAGGTAGAACTCAACTTTCCTATCGATTTGGTATCGTAACTAATCCCGAACAAGGTGTGACAGGAAAGCACAACGGTCATGTGTGTCACTATACATAGTCATCCAAGACGATATCAATGCTCTTAGTTGGCAGATATCATAGCAGTCAATAGGAATTTGCATTTGATACTCAAAGATTATGAGTTTTATTTATGTGAATAATAAGCTTCTCTTATCAAGAACTAAAGGGAAACACATACCACATCTTCAGATTTCTGAAAAAGATTGAATGGTCTTGAACTCATGATTGTCTGGAAGAGGAGCATTCCCAGGTCGGATGGATATGTTCACATCAAATCCTGAAAAATGGGATTGCAATCAGATAACAAACCATGAACAGTAAACAGTACAGAACAAGCGTTCATATTCTCTTAAAAACAATCCTAATTTGATTTTTGATATAGTTAGTAGGCAACAAAGACACAAATAATCTCCATGGATGAAGCCTTGAGGTGGGGATTCTTTGTCTTTGCTCGGTTCCTTTCGTTAGTAGTAGATTGACTAAGATTGGATTAACACACTTCACTGATGCCTTTGATGTTCACATGTTCAACAGTCCAAACTCACTACTAATAGATGTTGTCTACTTTGGCTCGTTACGTATCGTTGTTGGTCTCACGGTTTTTTAAAACGCGTCTTAGGGAGAGGTTTTCATACCCTTATAAGGAATGTACCGATGTGAGATCTCACAATCCACCCCCTTTGAGGCCCAATGTTCTCGCTGGCACACCGCTCAAAACCTGGTTCTAATACCATTTGTAATAGCCTAAGCCTACCGCTAACATATATTGTCCACTTTGGCCCGTTATGTATCACCATCAATCTCGCGGTTTTTTAAAACGCATCTTTTAGGGAGAGGTATTCACACCCTTATAAGGAATGTTTCGTTCCCCTCTCCAACCTATGTGGGATCTCACAATCTACCCCCTTTGGAGGCCAGCGTCCTCGTTGGCACACCGCTCGGAATCTTACTCTAATACCATTTACAATAGCCCAAGCCCACCGCTAACAGATATTTGTCTGCTTTGGCCCATTACGTATCGCTGTCAGCTTCACGATTTTTTAAAACGTGTCTTTTAGGGAGAAGTTTCCACACCCTTATAAGAAATGTCTGGAGTTTAGGATGGTTTCCTTCATCATTATGCCAAGCAGAGATGGTGTTATTTCTTAATAAACTTGTCCCGTGACACCAATATTACTCATCACTATTTTTTTTTTTAATAATTTGAGAGTCATCAACCAACCAAATGTCTAAGTACACCATAAATGCAAAAGGGTCGAGAAGATGCTATAAATACCTGCTGCTTTTGCAGCTACAGCTTCCTGAAACACATCAGTGACAAACAAAATTTCTGATGGCTTATCGACGCCAACGGACTCTCTGATTTCGACATAACTGCGCGTTTCTCTTTTGTTTCTGAGAGTATAGAATGAGTAGTTTGTATAAATAGTGTACAAACATTGTTATATTTCTATTCTACTGAAGGGAAATTATCATAGATCTTACCCCACTGCGGTATCAAAATATCCACACAAATATTTTCTCAGATCCCCATATTTTGTATTTCCAAATAGAAGCCTCTGTGCCAACCTACTGCCGCTCGAGTATATGTATACCTACAAAAATTAATCATTACTTCACTATTAGAAACGAATCGTCCCTCATTAACAATCATGTCGGAAACAAACGGAGGAACTCGAAATCTATACGTCACAAGAGTTGCGAGAGACAAAACTTTGAATGTATTTCTGCTGCTTTGGTTATTTCTGCATGTTACAAAATGTTGCATGTAATTCCGGACACTAAGCAATCGACACCTAAGAAATTATGATTGAAGGGGAACTAAATTGTAACGGCCCAAGCCCACCGCTAGCAGATATAGTCCTCTTTGGATTTTACCTTTCGGGCTTCCCGTCAAGGTTTTTAAAACGTGTTTGCTATGGAGAGGTTTCCACACCCTTATAAAGAATGTTTCGCTCCCCTCTTCAACCGATGTGGGATCTAACAATCCACCCCTCTTCGGGGCCAACGTCCTCGCTGGCACACCGCCCAGTGTCCACCCCCTTCGGAGCTCAGCGTCCTTGCTGGTACACCACCCGGTGTCTGGCTCTGATACCATTTGTAACGGCTCAAGCCCACAGCTAGTAGATATTGTCCTTTTTGGGCTTCCCCTCAAGGTTTTTAAAACACATCTACTGGGGAGAGGTTTCCACACCCTTATAAAGAATGTTTCGTTTCTCTCTCCAACCGACGTAGGATCTCGTATAAATATGCAAATTAGCAAAGAGAACTATGGTCTTTTAAAGTATCTGGTTGATTATCAATAAAATTGAAGACTGAAAGTTAAGCAGTGAGTAAAACTGACGTTAAGGACTCATAGTAGTTTCCATCTAGGAATTAGTGAGCATAGCATCAAGACAGATTTAAAGGTTATAGCTATGTTGAATTCATGTTGTTTGGACACAGAAAAGTAATCTTCAAATTTGTCATGGTGTTTGGTCACGTGTAAAAAAGTACTTCAAAAAGTTCAAAAATCAAAGAACTTTAACGTGTTTTTAAAACGCGTTGCTGCAGCTATTTGTACAGAAAAAAACCATGAAAAGAAGACATGATGGACCAGAGTGGCTATAAGCATATCAGAACTTGTAATCATCAGCACAGTAAATGTGGAAGAGGGAAAAGTATGTTATATACAACCTTTATGCCCGACGCGTGCCACCTTTCCAGAGCTCGTGGTACATCGTCAAAAACTTCTCCTTTCAATTCATTGTTCTCGAATCCAGTTAACCATATATGACCCTGACAAAACTGGGGTTAGTTCTTGTAACACAACAGTTAGTTGTTTTCTTCATTAAATATTTCTACTTACTTGCAACTGCTTCAGAGCAGGAATCTTCCTGTCAGCTTTTATCATGGCTTCAACGTTCGCAACTAGATCTGCAATAACGTCCTCTTTTGCAGAATCATCGAGAGGAATAGGCACGGCACCAGCAACACCTTTTTCCAGATCATCTTGCACCTGCAATTGTATTTTCAAGTTACTAGCACCAACAAATGTTCTGTGATCGACTTGAACTCCCGAACAGAACTATCTTACCTGAGATCGTAACAACGCAATATCTTCCTTAGTCTCTGCAGTGTCGAATGTTAGAGATAAATGCTTGCGGACATTGTTGCGAGCATATGGAAAGAGAACATCGGTCACAAATGATATAGGAGTAGTAGTTCCTTCTATGTCGAGAACAATGCAACGCTGCAGAATATATATCAAAAAATGAGGTACGTACAGACATGTAGGTAATTAAAGAACAATTTAATTTAACACAGACATGTAGGTACGTACAGTCCACACAAACAGAGAGATTGTACTAAAATCAAATTGTCTAAGTGTATAAATTATATCAGAGCTTCAACCTTTGAAGATGCTCCATTGTTGCTACCAGCTACTACGACTTCCTTGACGTTCTGAATGGGACCATGACTTGGAGTAGACCAGTCTAGGCCCAATTGATAAAGCTTGATGGCCGCATCAAAGAGATAGTGGTAACATTCAGCCTGAAACAATGAGTGGACTATTCAAAAAGAGCATTTCAGCAGTATGAATATTGAATAAAACATCTGCCGTACTTTATCCATCACTGTTCAGAGTACAGCTAAAGCAATATAAACACAAGTGTCTCAAGATCAAGCCAAGAAGTATAATAAGTAGATACTACTTTTACAAGAAATTATATCCAGAGATAAATGTGAATCTCGTAAAATACAGCGATCCATTGATTTGGCCCTATATTACTATGTATAACAAACCTGCGTTTTTGCATGGATCCATGAATCTCCCCATACATAAATGCCATGGTTTCGAACAAGCACAGCAGTTGTTTTTGGGTAGGCTTCGATCTGTAGAAAGCAAAGGAAATGAACATTTTAGAACAGAGTATGCATGGTCTTTTACTGGCAGAAAAAATTCCAGTCATTGATCAACAATCAAAGGTTATTCTATTAACAATAAGTTTTCCATCATTTTCGTTGAATGGCACAGTAATTAGCATAGGGAAATAATGTTCATAATTACTTGAAATGCACGATGATCAGTGTGAGATCACACATCGGTTGGGAAGGAGAACGAAGCATTCTTCATAAGGGTGTGGAAACCTCTCCCTAGTAGACACGTTTTAAAAACCTTGAGGGGAAGCCTGAAAGGGAAAGCCCAAAGAGGGCAATATCTACTAGTGGTAGACTTGGGCCGTTACAAATGGTATCAAAGCCAGATTCCGGGCGATGTGCCAGCAAGGAGGCTGAGCCCCGAAGGGGATGGACACGAGGCGGTGTGCCAGCAAAGACGCTGGGCCTCGAAGGGGGGTGGATTGGGGGGTCCCACATCAACTGGAGAAGGGAATGAGTGCCAGTGAGGAAGCTAGGCCCGAAGGGGGTGGACCGTGAGATCCCACATCGGTTGGGGAGGAGAACGAAACATTTTTTATAAGGGTGTGGAAACCTCTCCCTAGCAGACGCGTTTTAAAAACCTTGAGGGGAAGCCCGAAAGGGAAAGCCCAAAGAAGACAATATCTGCTAGTGGTGGGCTTGGACCGTTGTTACAATCAATATGGGGAAGTCACCCAACATATACATGAGAGGAATTTTAGTCTAACATTTGTTAAGTGGAAATTGCATATATCCTTGGTCTTGTTTGTAACTCACCTCAAAAGTACTGTTAATAATTGAAGATCAACAAGAAAAACCAGCAGATAAAATTCAAGTATCACTCCTTACCGCTTTAGCTAGTGATTCTGTGAGCTCATATTCATAAGCAGTATTTTCTATTATTGGGATCACGAGTTCATCGTAATAACCATGCCCTTTGATTCCTTTGATCATTTCCATATGAGTAATCTGCAGTAATCATAGCAGGGAACAGATTCATAATCAAAAAGATATTCCTGCCTTGCCTTTAAAAGAAACGCGATAATTAACCTACACGACATAATTTCACACATATGTAGATTGCATACAAAATTAGCAGAAAAAATAGCAGGATTGGAAACACACAACATTCACCCTTGTGAATCAATGCCATGAAGTGAAAACTCACTCTAAATTCCTTTGCTGATGGATTGATCATTGTTGCAAGGCATGATTCTATCCCGTGACTGTGAATAACAGCTCCAGCATCTCGCATCTGATATGCCTGGAACGGAAACAAAAAAAACAAAAAATTGTCAGATATCGACTCCGAGCGCTGCACAATAACAAAATGCAAAAGTAGGAAGTGATCTTCACTAGGATAATATGATGATGAAACGAACAACAGAAGGCTCTACCGAACAGAAGTCGACTACTATTCTACATCTACGACATCAAATATCAGCATTTATAATCCTATGTCCCTTAGATCTTCATTAAAAACATATGATTCACAAATTTACAGAGGATTTTTATCAAAATGTTGCAAATCATATCATATCATTTAAGAAAAATGTTGGTAACTTGTCTTTGGATGAAATGAACAAGAAATCACACATCAGCATGATAGAAGAAGGATATGAAATCAAAACCTTCATGAAAAGAGGACCACAGTCCGAACATTTTGGAGGCTTGTGTGGGAATGGCTTAGCAATAGGAGAAGATAAGATAGAACCATCAGGTGATAGCACGTACATGTCCTCTGGTACCATTCTTTCCTTCTGGACGCCTGTCAATGCATGATAAATTGGTATGAGAACCATGCTAGATATCAATATAAACAAGTAAACGGTCGGAGAATTTCAGTCTGGTGGAGGCATTGATACAGAGAATTAGACATAAAAAACATGTTTTAGCAAGGAATAGAGCTAGTAAATGATAACAAATCCCCATGAAATTGGAAGCAAAACCATATGGATACAACCCAGAAAAGCAAACAAAACTTCTCCATAGACCAAAAAACACTATAAATCAGACAAAGGGGAGAAGGACACGAAGAACAAACCAGAAGGAGACATAAGAACGAGCTGATTCTGCTTGGGAATAGCATCATCGTGGACTTTGATGGTGATACTGCCGCCAGTTCCAGAGACCCATCCAAGCCCATAAAAATGGCGGCACAGCTCTGAAAGTAGAGCCTTAGTTTCAAGGACCGCCTTACTCTCCAAGTAATCAGGCAATATCGTAGCCCTCTTCTCTCCATTCACACCCACTTCCGATGCGGTTGCCATTGGCAGCTATTCGTATGTTAAAACGGAGAAGCTCTAAGAATTGGGTGATTCAGGTTGGAATGAAAAAAGGGTCTAACAGGGCCTTATAGATGAGAATCAGAAGACAGTCAGAGCACTGCGCTTGAAGTTGAAGCAGCCATGACTAACCGATTAAAACCTAAATTTTTGAATTGGGCTTATTCGATCTCGGGTAAGTTTCGGTTTACTTTCCTTTTCTCCTCGATTTCGTTCATTTATTTTCAGTGATCTGTTCGAATTTGGCTATCTTCCTGTATTGAATTTGTTTGCAAATCAGATCCGTGGGTTCGAAAAGTTGTTGTTTGGATGGCTCAATAGTCCGAAAAGTTAACTGGGTCGGATTTTTCAATCGAATCATAGAATTTATGCTCTAAAGTTTTTTCATTTCTCCTCATCACTCAATCGATTCGCAAATATCCAGAAAACTTCAGTACTGTCTATTTAAACTTAAAAAGCCATCTTTTTCTTCTTCTTTCTAAGTACAAATGTGAAATTTAAAAATTAAAAGGGTTTTTACTCGTTTCTCTTACTTCTGACTTCGCTCCTAGAGACTAAGGTGGAGATCGCCCCGTTTAAATGGAAAATAGGAGAGGGAGTATGAGAGATTTCTACTCGTTAATTTGTGACTTCACTCCTTGAGACCAAGGTGGAGACTCGGGAATGAGGATTTGTCCCCATCCATACCCAATTTCCCAGCCCGACCCATTTACACTTTTTACATATAAAAATAAATAAATATATATATTATGTTTGTTTTGATCGATTAATGTACTTTCTTTTTTTTTTCTCTCTAGTAAACTTAAAATGTGTGAAATTTCAGTCATCAAAATCGTTCCAACTGAGCATAGATTCTATATTAAGAATTGGAAAATGTTAGGTTGAACTAGACATTCCAATCCTATCGAACCGAGTTGGAACGATTGTCATCTGTCAAAATTTCGAGAAAACCCAAAACATGCACCTCAGACCAGCCACTTGATCTCTGCCTACAAACATTCTCGATCCTTGACTCATACTCGAAGTTACCTCAAAACTCGAGGTAGGTTCCCATGCTCTCAAGCTCCTCCTTCCAAATTGGCTTCACAAAGCTCAAGCCCCATTCTCCGCCAATGTCAACTTCTACACCAAATAGCTCAACTTTTATATAGTTACAATAAAAGCTAATAACTTTTAATATAATAATAATAATAATAATAATAAATAAATAAACTAACCTAATGAAATTATTTAGATAGGGTTAGTTGAGATTATTAATAACCCTAATTACGTGCATAACAAAACTAAAACAAATCATAATACCATGATTTTCATTATTATTATGGTCAAAGTATTTAATGCCAAATAATATCGCTTAAATTAAGGTTTTTTTTTTCATTTATAGCTTATTGACAAAAATATTTTTATTCATTATTTCTTGCTGTTGATTTCTATATTTTAAATATGTAATTTTTATTAAAAAAAATTATTATTAATGTAGAATTTTATTAAAAGGATATTAAAATATAGTAAAAAAAACTTAGATTTCATTCCGTATATAATAACTTATTTTTTGTGATAGTCGTTATTGATTAACGTACCTCGAATATTAACTTAGATATTAATTAACTATAGTCATAAATTAATTAACCTAAAATTGTCTCCGTCAAGTTTGTCGGGTGCTTATTGCTCAGGGTCAAATGTCCATTCCAACTCATTTTACTTTTGTTTTCACGTTAGCTAGTTGTTTGAAAATGCAACTAGTTATCAACTCTCTCTATCGAAATTATATTCAATTAATCTTTATTGCTTGCTATCGTATAACTTTACTTTCTCAAAATTTCTTTCCAAACGGATTCTGGAACTTTGTTTTACTCCATTTTTTAAAACCGCTTTCCAAAAGTGGAACGGGATACTTGAGCATACGTCGTTTGTGTCAACCAAGACTTAAGTTTTAGTTGGTTGACTTACTCGAAATGACAAAAATAAGTATCACACAATAGCATTGTGAGTCTCGAAAGAGCGTGATTGTGATATTAGTCTCTAGGATTGATAAGTTTTATATTTTAGTTGTTCATGTCTGGAACATCAAAGCCAATTAGTTGTTCATGTCTGGAACATCAAAGCCAATCATAACGGGAATGAAAAAGACTCCAATCTATTTTGATATAATATGATAAATTAGCACCAACATCAACATGCAACATCGAAATGAGGCTGAGTTCGTCGGTGTCAGTGTCGGTGTCGTGGGGGAGGGAACTCAGCTTTACAAACATCCGAGCAATAACTAGGCCCTAAACTTTGCAATGAGCTTAAGCAGCTCTTGATGCATTTAGGTATCACACCGACGATCGGAATATGCGCCTCGGCTGCCATAGGAAGCAAGACAATGGTCACAGCAGCCATGGCGGCGATGATGATAAGCATTCTGGATGTTGTTTTTGAATTCATGGTGGTTGCTTCTTACTTTTCTGGTTTGCCCGTGTTTGATTGTGTGTGAAAAATATGAAGATGAAGGTGTTGGTTGTTGTTGTTTTAAAGAGGCATGGGTTGGGTATTTGAGGTCATTGGGCAGAGCTGATGAGCTTGTGTGGCGCGGACAACTGGGGAAAGGATTAGCTCATTAGTTTAAACTCTTAATTTAGGATGTGGAAGTTCCTTTTGGATGAAAACAAACCAATTTCTTGTTTTATTACTGAATTTTGTTGCTCTTCAAAGTGTTTTTTTAGAAGGGAGAGGACACAAGGAATTTGAGCTTTGATCCAACTCGTTAATCCGAGAACCCAACCTGAATTGTAAGGGTTGGGTTGGGTTTAAAAGGATTTCGAGTTTAGGTTGGGTTCGTTTTTTTGGAACCTGATCCGGTTCGGATTAGAAATTCAAATTCTAATTACAATCCAAAATTCCAATCCAGCATATGAACTAAAAATTTAGAGTATGTAACACATAATTTATTAGGATTGTTATAAGAGAAAAATAAGATCCAGCATATGATCTACATAGATGTGCATGAATAAAGTTGGTGGGTGGTACTAATGAAACACAAAAAGAAAGCAAATCTGAATTGTTCCATTTTGCAGAAGAGAGAGAGAAGGTAGATAGTGTTTGTTTCTCGGGAAAGTGAAATGGAAAGTTGCAGAAGAAAATGAATGGAGAGTTTACTCTTTCTTCTTGTCTTCCTTGGGCGGCTCCTTTTTGGGTTGTTCTTGAGCCTTTGGCTTGCCTGGTTTGGGCTTCATGAAGCAGAAGCAAGAACAGCAAGGGCACTGGAACAAGAACTTCATTGCTCCCTTCCTAGATCTGATCAATTCTTCTCTATTCAACCACTTCACTCACTTCAACCCCTCTCTCTCTCTCCCTCTTATGTGAACTAAAACATGAGACAGACACTCTTTTTCTCTCTCTTCTTTCTTTTTCCCTTTATTTTTATTTACATTTTGGTCCAACTTATCGTCTTTACCACTGTCCACCGGGTGGAGTTACAAAAATCTTTTGGACCAATCCAAAGTTTTAGATTGATTAGGTTAATGATTCGAGCAATTCGAATACCGCTCACAACTCGACCTAACCTTCTGTTTTCGGGTTAGGTTGAATTGGCTGGTCGAATTGTTCTTTTATTTATATATATATTTTAAAAAATCAAATGTTAAACATTCACAAGTCACAAAACATCACTAACATCCGTCACAAAAGTCAAATATTAGTAATGTTTCGTATTAATCTTAAAAGTAGGGTTGGATTATAACTCTAGTTTCAGGTTAGTCGACTCGACCAAACAAAAAAAAATGTTGAACCAACCTTCAAAAAAGCTGACCTAATCTAAATCGAAGAAGATCTAACTCAATTCAACTTTTAGGGTTTGGATGGAGGAATCTGGGTGGGGTGGGTTGAGTTCTTGAGTTATATATAATAATCTGGGTGTTAGTGGTTGAGATAAGGTTGTCATTATAGATAAAACCGACATGATATGGTGTGAAATTTGGAAATTTGGAGGTGAAAAATGAAATAATTGAATGTATAGACACTCGAATGCAAATATACATAGGCATTATTGGATTCCAATTCAATCCTTTTCAATGGAGGATTTGAGATAATGGCAACCAAGGTGTGGGACAAGTGAGACATGAGAGTGTGGGCCAAAAATGGAGTAATGGGATACAAAAGTTGGGTACCCTTTCCATTACTTTCTCTATTAAATCCTTTTTAACCGCCTGGCTGTCATCAATATGATTCAAGTTTTTTCTTCTTCTTTTTCTCCTCCTAGACTTAGATTAGGGTTTAGCATCATATATTATTAATAACGGGATAAAAGATTCGAACCTCTAACCTTTTGGTCAATAGTATATGTCAATTCCTCAAAAATTTCTTTGTTTTGTTACTAACTTTCTAAGCTCGAGGCCAACGCTAGCAGATATTGTTCACTTTAGCCCGTTACTTATCGTCGTTAGCCTTGTAGTTTTAAAATGCGTCTATTAGGAAGAGATTTTCATACCCTTATAAAGAATGCTTAGTTCCCCTCTCCAACTAATGTGGGATCTCACAATCGGTTGGAAACGCATTTTAAAACTGTGGGGCTGACGGTGATATATAACAGACTAAAGTAAACAATATTTGATAGCAATGGCCTCGAGTTGTTACCGTTCAAATAGCGGAGACTCTTAGAACAATTGGAGTAATCATATTATGGAGGACCATTAAGCATATCCAACAAAGATCAAGGGAGATCTTGTTGTTATATAGCTCTGGTCTGAACAACGCGTCATCAATCGAGTCGGAGTGCCTAGAAGTTGTCATAAATTATTAACGATGAATGTATAAAATTTAGTGAAATGAACAAAAACCCTAATTGTCCAATCAAACACAATGTTGGCATTTATAATATTGTTTGACAAATTGGCATCTTTATTTGTACCACTTTTTTGACAAACTTAAAGCTGCCCATGTGAATTCTTGTCCCCATTTCCCTTTCTTTTTATTAAATGCAGTGACCAAGAAGCATCCTACATTACTTTTTCTTTTTTGTCACGGTATCTTAGTGTCTGGTTCTAATACTATTTGTTGAAATTGATTTTGAATACATAATTTTCAATTTTGGATATGTAATTTAATTTAACAAAGTAAAAACCAAGTATCAGACACACGTGTTGGCGAAATGAGTGTATATTTTGGTGAGGCCGAACGTGTCACAGAACAAAATGTCCACGTTGGTTAAAACTTTGTTCATAAAGGCCCAGTCCCAAAAGCCAAGAAAAGCCCACCGATTCATACCAATCCTGCATGCATCCAGAAATGGGGTCCATTGCTTTGTCCATCTCAAAACCTCTGTTTCAACGCCGCCTTCCTTCTTCCTCCGCCGGCGCCACTTCTTACCTTTCCCACCTGAGAAGGGTTGGTAACAATGTAGATTCGGCGGCAAAAGCGAGGGAGACGATGGGAGGAGTGTCAAAAAGTAGAGAAGAGATGGCGTATGATGCAGCGACAGGGAAGGTGGAGAAGGTGAAGGAGACGGTGATAGCAGAGGCAGATGAGAACGTGATGGACACTAGTGAGTACAGGAGCATGGAGGAAATGGGGAGTCTCAAAACGTGCTCGTTTTGATTCTTCATATTCATTATGTTCTTAGCTTTCTTGTTATGTATTTGAATGTAGACCGGTGTATGTACTAAAATATTGGATCCTTTGGTTATAAAATTTAGCATGCACAGCTTTATTTTTAAAGGATTTCAAAACCCAGAAAGGGAGTGAAATTCATAGCTAAATCTATTTGGGTTCCCCATGCATGAAAGAAAAACAAGGAGCTTTGGAGATATGTCCTTGGTGTCGAGGATATTTAGCTTTCTATTACGTTTTAGTATACTATTTGACACGTTATTATATCTAAAAATTTAGATATTTGTCTTCTATTACGACTTACATAAGTATCATAGTTGTTTTTGTTCCTGGCTTTTAAATTCTCTACTCATCTTCTTCCTTTTAACACTCTAATCTATATGATCACTTTCGAACTCCCCTCGAACAAATTACATTATGGAGCCTCTTCTATGGGGTTCTCGAATCCAGGCTCAACTCCTTCTCTCCCAACCATTCTCTACCAGTTTCCTTGTAATTCTTGTTTGATCCAATTTGGGTTGTTGTCAGTGGTTTGAATACAAAATGGTGCGACTTGTGCACCATAAGTAGTTGAGTGGCCTTCCATGCAGCAACCAAGGCCCTAGGGCTCACCAAGTAACTTAGAGCTAGAGAACGGGATCATGGGTCTTACTTGGCCGGAACAGATCATAGGGTCATACCTGGTTAAGGTCAACCTCAACATCATTACTTAGCAGGGGATTACTTAGCAGGGGTTCAACCTTATGAGGAGATTTACTTTTGGAATCTGGGCGCCGCATTGGCGTCTTCGTCAATCAAATTATCGCCGCCCTTCTCGTAAAAGTTGGCTCTTTCGCCCATTGTGGCAACTCTTTCGGCTTCAACATTGTCTTTGTCCCTTGCTTTAGGTTTTCCCTTTTACTTCTTGGGTTGGACATATTATCGCCGGAGCCAAGACAACATTGTCGCTCATGGGTTAGACATATTCTCGCCGAAGTCAAGGCAGCATCGCCGTTGAGCGTCGATCCCTCTGCAGTTTTCGATGGCATTGAAAGTGTTTTCCTACGCCTCCTCCGAACTAGGTTGTTGACATCTTCACGAAAAGTGTTTCTCGACCTCTTTGAATTTTTTAGATTCAAGCTTTCAATTCAAGCTTCACGTTCATTCAAATTCAACACTTAAATTATAGTTTATCATATATATCATAATCTTTTCATTGATTGTTATTTCTATTTATTATTGTTATTTCTATTTATTATTTTTTCCATATTCTTGTTATTTCTATTTATTGTTCTTTCATACATAACTTTTACATAACTTTTACATTATCTCGATATTTGTCTTCTTGCCATATTTATCTTTCCATTTATTGTTATTTCTATTTATTATTCTTTTCATATTTTGGTAATTTATTTGATTATAAATAGATAACTTTTATTCTCAATATATAATGCATTTTAAACTAATTTGTTCGCATTTTTTACCTCTCAATTCTTATATCATACCCAACAATTCAAAGATAATTTTTAGTCAACTATAGATCTTAATAAACACGTTAAGGAACTTCAAAATTTATTCATTCTCACTAGTATTGGTGGTGTCCTGAAACTTTGATTTTGACGTGATTCTTGGTCGAGTTTCAACACGAAACTTGTGAGCATCTAGATGATCATATTCAAATATTAGAACCTAATATCAACAATAACTCTTAGATTTGGAAGATAATTCGAAGTCAAATACTCGCGGTCTTACTTCAAGTTTTTAGCCGTTTCTTAACGAAATTGATCGATCCAAGTGCCTAGACCTACTCTCCTCGTTTCAATGAAAGTCATTCCTACGAAAAAGTCATCCATGTTTCCGTCTCTTAAACATCCTTTCCAATAGTTACCACACGTATTTAAAGTTATTCTCCCATTTTATTTTACTTAAAAGATAAAGCATTTGCTTGTAAAAAAATCCTCTTGGGACAGGCTTTATGATCACTCTAACTACACTCTTTCTTTTTCTTTTTCTTTTTCTTTTTTTTAATTTCTCCACATGACATTTTGAGCCCCCAAAAAGGACCAATTAGCAATTTTGTAAAGAAAAAAAAATTGCATTTAATGCACTCAAGTTTTATTATTACTAAATTGAGTGCTGCTTTTCTCTCTGCCAACCACATAAGCAAGAAAAATGTTATGATAAATAAACAAGAGAGAGGTACTTTCACAAAACTTTATACTAAATTAAAATGAGTATTTATTCAACTCTATCCACTTGATTTAAAATAAAGAGTATTAATCAAGGAAAATCAATTAAATTACTATGGATTTACTCAATAATGTTGAATTAAAAAAAATTATAATGAGTAAATTACAAACTTAATTATTAAACTTTAAAAATTGTTCAATTTTTATATGGAATATATATTAGTCATATTCGACATTTTTTAATATTAACAAATCTATTCAATATAAAATTAAAATCCGTGTTTAATAGGATCCTAAACTTTCAATTTTGTATATGTGAGTAAGATGTTCATAGGGCGAGACGAGAATAGGTCACTTCTTATTTCAATCCATATTCCCACCAAATTTTATATTTATTTTTGCAGATTGAGGGAGAGATTCTTGCCTGAAATTCACAATTCCCTATTGGAAAAAGGTAAAACATTGTAATAAATCCAATGATATTTTATAAACGAAAATATAATATAATGTTCTGCCAACGTAATTTTTAAAAGGGAACATGATAGGTCCGGTAGATCAAATGAACATTTTGTATATGTGAGTTTAAAAAAAAATGTTGAACCGATTGAAAATTAGTTAAAAGATAAGGATTCTATTAGACACCAAATTGAAAGTTAAAAAATGTAACAACTTAAACCCACCGCTAGCAGATATTGTTCGCTTCGGCCCGTTACGTATCGTTGTCAACCTCACAATTTTAAAACACATCTACTAGGGGAGGTTTCCAGACATTTATAAGAAATGTTTCGTTCCCGTCTCCAACAGTTGCGGAATCTCACAAAAAAAAAACATGAATTTTGGAGGATTAAGTTGAAACCATATGATATTACGAGTTAGCTAACAGATAATTACTTTAGGTCATGTGATTGTCTCAGGGTGAAACGTTTTAGATGTTTTTTTTGGAAAAAGAAAGGAATTTGGAGAGGAGAGGATAGGAATGGTCCCTAAGGCATAGGGTATGGTGATGATATTGATTAGGGTTGAACCTTGGAAAGGCATATGGGAGACAAACTTATGCATGAAACTCTTGCTTTGTCCCATTGTTTATGGAAGTAATGAAACTCAACCCAATTATTGTATGAAGTCTTTGAAGTGAGGGTTTCCAAGGCTCATTCATTGGGTTTGTAAAAGCCCCAACACTCCAATATGCCATTACTTGAGTGCCCTTGCTCCACTTCTTCTCTCCTCTAGCCCCTTGAACTAAACCCCTCTCACCCTTTAAGCTTGCTTTACTTTGGTGTTTATTAAAAGAGGGAATTTTATTGGGAGTTGTGTACTTGGAGAAACAAACATGTGGGTCAAACATTAAAGCTATATTGGATTCTTTTTCTAATATGCTTTCATAACATCATATCCCCTCTTCTCTTCTACCGTATGGTAGAGTCTACTTGTAACAGTTTAGGCCCATTGCTAACATATGTTGTCTACTTTAGCGTATTACGTATCGCTGTTAGCCTCAGAATTTTAAAATACGTCTATTATGGAGAGGGTCTAGCCATACTTCGACCAATGTCTCGCACTGTCTGGTGACTGGTGACTAGCTTTGCTGGGCCACCAAGGGAGTTGGATTGTGAGATCTCACATTGATTGGAAATGGGTTTGAAGAATTCGACTGTTTAAGGGCATTTTAGGGCATGAGGGCTTGATCAATGGTGTTATTTAGGGTTCTGGATAATACTTACCTACTAAACGACTCACGGAAATCTCTTTTGTTAATTACTATTGAATTTTTTTACAGAGTAAGAAAGGAAAATATCGAAGGAGGCAGAGAGAAAACGTTAGAGAAGTCAAAGAGCTGAAATAGAAACCCGAGTATTCGAGTCTGTCACACAATTATCCTAAACTTACGTCTCGAAATCTATTTTCTAAACGCTCGATAAACTCGATCTTTGAAAGATGATTGATTGGGAAGAGTTTGACCTAGTGATGACTCATCATCAAAACTTCTTATAGACATATATTAGACTTCTTGTCTCCCCTTCCCCACCACTCATCCTCATTGCTTCCTCTTTAAACCCTCACTTTGGCCACCACATCTCCATCATTCACATCACTATCTTCTCATTCAACGCTCTAGATCCTTCCACGTGTACCCTCTCCATCCTCCTCACCGCATCGGATCTCTACCCCTCCCAATATATATATATATCTCACATCTTGTGTGCAAACCAATTTCATGCAAACCAAATGAACACAGAAAAGAAAAATAAAAATTAATTCACAATTTTACCCTTACTGATGGAGTCTCGCCGGGAACAGAGCTCCTCCGGCGAGATCTTCTCGTTCCCGAGCACTCCTGTTCAGGATCAGGATCAGGATTCCGATTTCGAATTCGGATCCATTACTCCTGATTCTCCTTCCACTTTCAACAATTCGCCGGCTGATCATCTGTTCGTGAACGGTCGTCTTTTGCCTCACTCTTTTCCGCCGCAACCGATTGGTGTTTACGCTGTCGATCGGACGAGTAGCGTCGGGAGTAAGGACTCGATCATGTCGTCGCGGAGTAATAGCACTAATAGTAGGAGCAGTAGCAGTTGCGGTAGCAGTACTAGCGCGAGGACGAGTTCGAGCGAAAGTAATAATGTCGACAGATCCTCCAGATTCTCTTCGCATCAGAAGAAATCTCCGAAATCTTCTGTTTCCGCTCAGGTGTACGGATCGTCTCAGAGATGGCAGTTCATCGCGTCGGTTCCGGTTCCGGCGACGCTGAGCCGGGAGAATTCGAGGAGGAAGAAGGCCGTGGAGAAGATTGGGGGAAAATCGGATTTGAGGCGGAACAAAAAGCGAACAGAGAATACGACGGCGAGGAAGAAGAAAAAGAAGAAGAAGAAGAAGAAGAAGAAGAAGATGTGGTTCGGAAGGAAGGTTTTCCGGTGGATTATACTGGTTTGTAAAGAATGCCATGCGATCGAACCGTCGAGAAAGGATGAGATTGTGATGAGGAAGACGAAATTGACGAAGCCGAAGAGTTATTGAATTATTCATATGAATTTATTTATTTAATTTCTTCAGGATTATGGCTCTTTTGCTCGCTGATTCATCCGGTTTTCATCTCTTGATTTCTGGATTTTTCTTTTCTGCATTGTTCTTCTTGGCGTTTGTTGAAATGATCTGATGATCTCTCCATCTCTCTGTTTTGGTAATGATGTTGATGATGAGTTTTATGGAATGTGATTTCAAGGCTTAATGAATCTGTTTGGAATCAATTACGAAATCATTCCAAAACAATCATCTTATTTTTTTAATGTTGTATTTCAGAGAGAACGATGAGTTTACAATCCAACAATACCAAAATTTCTTTGGAACACTATTTAATTTCTTGGTAATGATTGAACCCTCTCATCGTTTTAGAAAGTGAATTTTTTATTTTATGTTTTTCATCATATCTGAAATTTTAAGATGAAATTTTATATTAAAAAATTAATATTTCACTTTATAAATTAAATATCTTTTTGTTAAATTAATATATTAAAAATAATTAATAATGTTTTAGTCTATTAAGGTTAGTCCTTGGTTTTTGGTGTTTTCTCAATTGAGTCCCTAATTTTAAAAAATTAAAACTAATTTGATCCTCCATTATTTTAATAATTACACTACTATTAAACTAATAATTATATCAAATTGAGAATTATTTAAAAGATTACGGATGATTTAATACACTCCGCTAAAAAAAAATTTAAAAAAATTAAATACATTAGAGGTGTGTACGGGTTGGGTTGAGGACCCAAATAACCTGAATAAAGTTCTCAACCTAACTCTGGGTTGTCTAATTATTCTTTTTTTTTCAATTATTTAAAAAAAAAATCTGACTTATTATCGAGAATAAATGTTATATTAACAACTAAATTTTCATAAACTCAAATATTAAACATCCATAAGTCACAATGCATCATTAACATCAATTTCAAAAGTAGAGTTGAATTATAACCATATTTTCAAGTTGGTTTAGTTAGTTAAATTGAGCTGACCCAAGTTTTTTGTTTTCAGAAAATTTAACCTAACCTAAATTGAAAAAATCTAACTATGGTTTAGGTTGTGTAGTTAGAATTGGTCGGATTCTCAAATTATTAACTAAGTTCTATGTTATTTTTCTATATCCACGAACCTTCAAGAAAATATATTCACACTCGAACTAATGTCATGAAATAATGATACGAACATACAACATTATTTAAGAACTCAACCCATATACAAACTTAACACGAACATTTTTGTTCCATAAAAAACATCAAAGTCCATTAAATAAATAAATAAGATATTTTTCATGAAGAACTTGAAGGAGAAGCTTCCATTAGAGAGGGCTACCGGTAGAATATAGGTTTAGGACCCATCAAAATTACTAATGTTGTCTGTCTTTTTTTTTTTTTTTTTTTTTAATTACAAGGACAGCGCACACAGCTAGAGAATAGCTTGGGCCTATAAAAAACCTCATCATCTACTGTAAAAAAAAATTACAACTTTTTATTTACTATTTACTGTCCAAAAACAAACCCAATCATTCTGTCATGGAGGGTGAAATAGTCTTTCACATTTTCAAAAAATATATAAATTTATTGTTTAGTTTAGTGGGTTGGGTACCCATCAAATTTAATTATATATTTTCTATATTTTAAAGATAAAATTGATTATTATATATTTTAAAGTGTAGGGACCTATTAAACATTAAAAAAATGTTGAAGGACGAAATTTATAATTTAATCTATTTTCTTTTCTATCATTACGGGAAAAAATGTAAAAATTTTGTTCATATTTATTTCCATCTAAATTTGGTGAGATTAAAGGTGGGTTTTTTTTATAAAATAAAGAGAGAGAAAAATGTATTTTGTAAAATTATAAACAAAATTGTGAAATTCAACAATCCCTTTGAAATTTGACCCAAAAAAACTCCAAATCTAATTTTCAAATTGCAAAAAAAAAAAAAAAAAAAAATAAATAAATAAAATTGTCAAAAGAGATTTGAGTAATTCAAAAACTTTGAAATTTTAATGTATATTGACAAAATTTATTTAGCTATATTATTTAATTGAAAAGACATATTTGACATAAAAGTTCAATCACAATGGGAGACATGTTCCTTATTATATGCTAAGCTTTGACCAATTCTAACTTTTTGGAGACTCTGTCCCTCTAATTTTCTTATAATTTTTATATTATAAATATAAAAAAGAGTATTCACACTAAAATTACCCATTAAATTATACTCGTGTCAGCAAACGGTGTCTTTTAGAAGAAAGAACAATGAAATGCCGTAGATTACACCCCACCCAATTAAAAGTATCGTGTAAGTTCGACTTATTTGTTGGTCAAACTAGAAATATGCAAAAACAAAACCCCATTTGAAAATATTAAGTTTTGTCCGGCTTTTAGTTGATTGTTTTGTATAATTGTTGATCCCACATAGGTTAGAGAGGAAAACGTAACATTTCTTATAAGGGGTGTAGAAATCTCTCCTTAGTAGACACCTTTTAAAACCGCGAGACTGACAGCAATACATAACTGACCAACATTGACAATATTTGTTATCATGAGGTTGACAGCGATACATAACTGACCAAAATGGACAATATTTGTTAGCTATAGGCTTGGGCTGTTATAGATACTGCCTCACCCGAGCAGACGCGTTTTAAAATCGTGAGGCTAACAGCAATACGTAACGGGTCAAAACGGACAATATTGGACAATATTTGTTAGTTGTAGGCTTGGGCGGTTACACAAACGGGAAGAAAGGCATATGTATTGAGATGAAACTACAAAGAAATGAACATCCAAGTCCATGAAGAAACTAACTGAAATTTAAAGGCAATAGCAGAATCACAAACTGGATAGAATGAGCAAACATCAGACAAAGGAAAACCAGAAAGCTTTGCCTAAATACAAACTTAGAACACTATGTTTCTACTGAACTAGCAGCCCCTCTATTCTTCCAACTTCATTCCAAGTACGTCTCCATTATGTCCGGGTACATACCCGCCTGCTCCGAGTTACGATACTCGACTGATTGATGCTGATGGTGGTCGAGCGAAGTCGAAGATGAAGATGAACTCATTCTTGCAGGCAAGGTAAAGCTTCTCTTGAACTTGTTTTCCATCTTCCTAGCACTCTCAGATTGGCTGTCTAGGCTCAAGAACTCGTTCGGGTTACCTCCATTCGTGTTGTGCATAGGATCCGAGTTCGGATTCACATTATTCGGTTCATGAATCAAAGGGAGGTGGGTTTGATCAGGTTTGGTTCCTAAGCTCTCCGGATTGAACAAAAGCTTAGCATCATCGGCTCGTCCTGTAAGAGCATTGAACAAGGACAACCCATTAGGCCATTTGATATCATTGTCATGATCTCCCATCACGTCTTCCATTCGAGCCTCGGAGGAATGTGGCAACAGAAACATGTGCGTCTCGTCTTTCGACTGCGGGTAACCGAGCCTATTCGAGGTGTGGAAATTGGGTGAAGGAAGCAGAGAAGTTGGAGGAGATGGAATTGGCCTTTGTGCCCAATTGAGGAGATTGGGAGGAGGGTGAAGGGGAATGGCTGATTGCTTTGAAGCCATTGGAGAAGAAGATGAGTTTCTATTTGAAGAAAAGAGTTGATTCAAATAAAAACCAGATCGGTACCCAATAGATTCAAAAGTATGCCTCATTCTCAGCACAAAATGCAGATCTTCTGGTATCTGAATACAAATACACACAAACATTGCTATTCTTAACACTCTCATACGCACGTTCGAGTATTAACACGACGATCAACCGTTCGAAAACAGCAACCAAACAGTATGGATGAAAGAACAGATAAAGAACTCACAGTCTTGCAGGAACCAAGCTGAAGGAGGCCATGTCCAGCTTGAATAACAGCAATGGTCTGATTCAAACACAAAAGGGTTCAAAGGAATGAGCAAAATAGGAAGATTAGATCATAGAAAACGACCAAAAACTCACCTGAATTCCAGAATCAAACTGATCAGTCCACTCAGGAGGAAGCTGCAAGGTAGATAGCAATCAAAGAAAACAAAAACAACCCATCAAAGTTCTGATATCTAAGATCAAATGGCAAAACTCTAAAGAAAACTAGGTGGGATAATCAAAATGTTTCAGAAAAATTAGCTTGTTCTTTGTTTCTCATACAGCATCAAATGAACTTTGCCAGTAATTTGAAATGTTTGGCTCGCATTCTGTAGGTTCTTTGAAAACCCATTTATGGCACTTATCTGATGCAACTTTCCCCATCAGCCTGTCCGAATCAATCAATCAGAAAACAAGAACATGAGCACAAGAAAGCCTGATGATCCTCTCCAAAACATAAAACAATCCTACAAACCAAACAGCCAAACAAACAAACAAACAAACACCTACCCAGTACCCACCCTTCTCCATAATTATATAATTGAATGGACATTTTGCTGAAGGCCTTTCTAACAGGATCATCCCCATCAATCTCCTCCAAGCACTCTGCAGCTCTCCCACGGCAAAACCCATCTTCCCACATTAACATCCTTCACAAAATCCAGTGCAAGAAAATGAACATGAACAATGCCACAGTTTACAGAGGAATGAAAATGAAGGGTTAGGCTTACAAGCTGCCATTGTCGTCCCCAACTTTGCATCCATTGCCTCCTCTGACCCTTCTGATGAAAATGGAAGAAACCCCATTAGAGAAAAATGGGTCAACAACAAAGCGGAAGAAATAGAGAGAAATAGAGAATGAATAACATACGGACGAGGGCGGATGGTCCAGAAAACAGAGTAAGTCCAGTCTGAACTGAGACAGACGCTTCTGAGGGCCTCATGAAGGGCCATCATCCCAACAGCTTCTTTGCTCCTGTCTGATGATCCTGAGCCCACCATCTCTGTCTCACACTACGGCCCTTTTTATGCGACCCCTCTTCGCTCCCCCTGAAAGAACTTGGAAAGAAACTAAGTTCTGTGTATTATCTTGGTTTTTGATTCAAGGGTTTTCTCCACCACACAAAAGAAAACTAGAATACTTCTTCTTCATCCATTAATTTCAACTTCTTGTAAGGTTTTCCTCCTCCCCTTCTTCTATCTCCTCTTGTTTGTCCCAAATAAGCAGGATTTGTAATCTTTGGCAGACATACAGTGAAGAGGTGAAAAAATAAACAATAAAAAGGAAAAGAAGGAGAGAGAGGGTTTGGGTTGGTCTTGGTATGATTGTAACTAAACTATGGAAAATGGTAGTGGGGCAGCTTTTTCCTCTTTTGAAGCCCTCTCTCCCTCAAAACCATTTACAGGGATTGTTGAGTTTGTGGGGGAGAGAGAAGACGGGAAATTTTGGTTTGTTCTTTTTAGTACCCAAATTCTAACATCATCTGGGTGTTTTTTCTCTTCTTCTTCCCTTTCAAAACTTTGTCTCTTTTTGAAGAATCCCACTTTGGCTATGTAGGCTGAGAAATTGTTTGGGAATTTTTAGTCTACATTTTGATTTTGATTAGCAATAGAGTGGAAAGAAATCAGTGCTATGTTGTTCTAACTTTTCGTATGCATAATCTTTGGATTCAAAAGGTGTAGGAGCATGAACTAAACATAAGACTATTAAGTCTTATTTTATGTGTACTTTTTTGAATTACTACAAAGAGGATCATTGCTCCCTCCTTTCTTGAGTTGTTTACTATTCCGGGTTTTTTCTCTTTTTTTGCCTTATTCTCAGAAAGACCTTTCCACACCCTTGTAAGAAATGAAATGGTCCAAGCACACAGCTAGCAGATATTGTCCTCTTTAGAGGTTTTAAGACGCGTCTGCTAGTGGAAAGTTTCCACGCCCTTATAAATAGTGTTTTGTTCTCCTCCCCAACCAATGTGGGACATCACATTCACAGTTTTAAAACACGTTTATTAGGGGAGGTTCTCATACCCTTATAAGTAATGTTTTGTTTCTCTCTCCAACTAACGTAGGATCTCACAAGCTCAAATGTCAAATATTTACAAGTCACAATACATGGCTAACATCGGTTATAAGTTGGTCGGATTCTCGGGTGATTTGAATACAAGTTGGAGTGTTGGGCAAGTATTAATAGCGTGTGAAAGTAGTGGAAGTGGAAGTGAGTCAATATTCCAATTGAAAAATGAGGAAAGGAAATGGTATGAAAATGGGAGATTTTGAGTACAAAAGTAGGGTTTGTTTAGGTGGAAGCAAGTAAGTAATGGGTGAACCAAAATTGTAGCTCAAGGTAAAACATGTGAATAAAGTAGTCCTATTGTTTTGCCAGTTGAGTGAAAAATTAGAAGCCCTCCATCTACTTTCCCTTTTCAACTTTTTACCTATTATTTCATCCCATTTTTATTTCTAACCATTGCCAAATCATTTGTTTCATTCCCTTCCACCTTTTCTCCGCTTTACTTTATTGCTTTTTATCCCTCACAAAATTATACGATACTTACTCCTCGCTTCTCATAGTGAACATTATTCCCATCAACCAACGACAACCGACATGTTTTGTTCTCACTCACATGCATCTTAGAAAAGTTCCCAAAAGATGACCCAATATAGAATTCACTCAACCAAAACACGCTTGACTATGAAATTTTTATGATTGAACCAATGAGAAGGAAGGTGTACCTTATTTGTTGGTAATAGTAGTGACTTTCAATTATTTTAAGTCTTTCTTAGTTATCTTATTATTACAATCGCTCTCATTCGGATGTGGTTTTCGATCATTACTGTAGCGCTCCTTTATTCGGGTGTCACATGTAGCTTTCGACAACTACTCAAAATTACTTTTTAAGCTCTAGAAAACTATTTTTAAGTGTTTAATTCAAAAATATTTTTTATGTATGAAAATGACCAAAATACCCCTTGTACTACTAAAATACTCATAAGTAGCATCAACATTGATCGCCACGAACACCCACCTAAAGTCACCCATCACAGTGTTCATAAGCATTTTGTGTATAGGATAAATCGAACAAACCTAGATTTATTGACCTCGTTTTAATTTTGAAGTAATTACAATTTGCAACGCCAACTCAATTGGTACCCTTTTTTGATTTGTATCATTCTACCTTCATCAATTTCATTAATCATTAAAAGTAGAAAAGAAAAGTATCAATAATTTTAAAAAAAATAAAATAAATTATAGTTTGTGATTTATTTTATATTTTATATTTGCTAAAACTCCCTTCACTAATGGGTATGAAATCTAGCACAAATATCCAACAAGAGATTATCTTAATAATAAGATTTTAAAAATGATGTCTCCTCCTTAATAATGTGTTTAATTATGGCTAATTTGAAAATTTTGTGGTGATTATAGATAAAAGTATAATTAAAGTATAGTCAATTTAAATCATCTCACTGATTTACTTATATATTTTATTTAAAAAAAAGTATAATTATTTAATGTAAAAGTTATTTATGTTAGGAAAAGTTCTATCGTAAAAAGACTATACTAGCCGCGCTTCTTCCAATAATTAGGGATATTGCTGTCGTTACTGATTCAATCATAGCTAATACACATTCAATTGCAAACAGAACACTGGCTAATTGATCAAGAAATTGAATTTCAATTATTTGTGGAAACCGCATTTCCACCAACCGACACACTTGCCTCTCCCAACATTGGGGATGAGAATCCATGATTCGGGGTATTTATATAACCCGAGAATCCAACCAATTTAGACGGTTCAATTCAAGTTGGATTAGTTTTTTTTTTTTTTTTTTGAATTGGACTAAATTTTTTTAAAATAAAAAATTGGGTCGATTAAACGACATTTTTTTGGTCAAATTAACTTGACTAACCCGAATTATTATAAAAATTTTGATATTTATAGCGGATATTAATAATAATTAATAAATTTTGGCACACAGAATCTTTGCAGTCAAAAGGCAAAGAGGGTGGGACGCTTAATCTCTGAATTGCTAATTATTTTTTCCAAATTTTTAATACATTATTATCACATTATCATATTCCTATTATGTCAGTTTTTTCTCCTTTTTTTTCCCCCCCTTTAATTTGTACGAATCCGCAGGGGTAATTATGTCATGTTTGTACGGCTTTTCTTCATTCAAGTCCTCCCCTCCCCTCCTCACTTTCTTAATTTCTCATAATTCCTATGTGAAATTCCAACTTTGCCCTTCCTATTATAATATGCGACTTTAGTAGCTTTAGTTTTTATAATATTAAATAAAAATTAGTCAAAATTATAAATTCTTTGAATTTCGTACTAGTCTATTAGCCTTTTGAATTTAATTTTTTTTAATTACCTCTTCAATTTTTTTTTGGATTACATTAAATAAATAAATTGGTATCTTACTATACACGCTAACTATTACATAATATGATAATTAAAACACGTCAATTCAAAGCGAGTTGAAAGACTTATAAAATTATACAAATTCTCGAAAAAAATTCAACCCACTAACCCATTTGATCGAAAAAAAACATTAAATCAACTATCACCAACACTTAATTGATCGAAAATAATAATCAGATTTCCATATTTTACACCGATATGATAGAGTTGGACATTCATTTCCATTTCAAACCTAACCACCGAAGATATTTAGATAAAAGATATTTTCCATGTCATGCAAAAAATTTGGTTCACTTCATATGATACTTTATCAAAAGTGATTATCAACATATATTATCGTAATGTCTTGCATGTCAAAAGGTTTCCACTTGATAAAACGAATGATGAGATTACGATGTCATATCTTGTCGAATAAAAAACAAAATTATAATATCACGTAACATTTTCAAATTCAATCAATCATTATTATTTTAAAAAAAAAATCTTAATAAAATTTTAATTAAATCGATATTATTTTTGTTATATGAAATGATAATGGTATAGATATAGACTTTTGAAGTCTTGTTACAATAATTGGATTAGGGGTTAAGTAAAATATGATTTAAATAAAGTTTGATTCATTTCCCCAAATCCAAAACTTTATTATTGAAATTATAGGCTAAAACAAAATGATAACTTCTAAAAAGGAAGAGAGAGAGAGAGAAAAGGGTAATATGGTCATTTTGCTTCAAGGGGACGGATGGGGTGCGCTTATCAAAAAGGAAAAGTGGCAGAAACATACATTAGGGGTAAATTATTACCGAGAAAAACTTAATTAATTAATTAACTAATTAATTGTTGGGGGGAGAGCTTATCACGTGCGCACGTGCCGTGGCAGTCAGTCGGTGCATCGTTTGTAATAAAGAAAAGTTGAGGCGCACGAATTGCGGGACAATTCGTCCTTTACTTATCACCACTCGCTCCCTAGAAACCCACCGCTCCACGCGAGCCCATATTTCTATTTTATTATAAAAAATTTCCACCAATATTGATAAAATAACACTAAAAATGTTATTGATAAAGATTATGTGATTAAAATAGAAATTTCGAGTATTTAATAAAATTTTGAATTTTTTATATATTACAATTTTTTTTTAAGTAGGTAGATTCCTAATTAAATATAATATTAAGAATTGAGATGTTTTTATTTAAAGTAGTGGATAATTTTTATTGATTAATTTAGACGGTTTTAATTATTTTTTTATAAAAAAATCAATTAGCATGAATATTAAGTCCATGTTTTTATGAACATTTCAATAAAATAAGAAATTTGATTAAAAATTTTAAAAAAAAAAGACAATAATTAAAATATCTGGCTCCTCCGTTTCATTTTTCCAACATCTGAATCTCACGCGCGCGTGGGGTGTCAATGACGAATTATGTTAATATTATATAAAAACCATAGATCTCAAGTTCTGGGCTGAGCCTCCGCATTGACCGGCCCATGGCCCACTTTGTCCAAGAAAAAACAATAATAATAAAATTTTAAAAGAAAAAAAAAAAAAAAACAAAAAGGGAACCGTATCCTTCGCGGGTCCCACCCCCGAATCTCCAAAATGAAACGCCTCTAATTAATTAATTAATTAATCAATTAGACTAATCCTTCAACGTTTATCTTTTATTATGTTATTATTATTTCATAAAACATCTTTTTAATTATATATTTTATTAGTTTGTTTTATTCTTTTTTATGACAATAAATTAAAATTTTATATTAAAAAAACAATAATTATGAAAATATCATAATGCAACTAAAATATTAATTGATGAAAGCGTGACAAGACATTAGAGACGTGACTTGTGAACTATGCTACACATACAAGATCATGTTTAATAATATATAAATATATATTATATATTTAATGTGAACATTTATTTTAACATTGAAATTGAATATAATAGTGAGACAAAAATAATGGTATAGAAAAGTGCTAAAATAATTATTCGAAAAGACTATCGATGGAATTGACTAATTTGTACGTTATCCGGCTCAATAATTTTCTTTGTCCTCTTTGGTAGAAAATTAAATAATACATAAATAAATAAATAAATATATTTTTTGTGTTAAAAAGATGTTCTGTGGAGATTTAGTGTATTATTTAAATTAAAATAGAGATTTAAAGTAGTTTAGAGATTATTTTCATAATTAATATATTTGCTGCTTTTCTATGTGCTACGTGACATTGACATAAACATGCGAAAAAAGATGAATAAAAGTTTCATGATTTCGCAATTTATTTATTTACTTTTATCTGCGTTAAATTTATTCACATTTAATGCTATAATGGTTAAAGTTTTATTTTAAATATTATACTTTTTTATATTTATATTTTAATATTATTTTTAAATTAAAAAAGGGTGACAAAAATCTGTTTAAAATAAGGTAGGAAGTCTAGAATAGAGATGATGAGTTTTATTACCCAATTATGATCATGTGGGGTTGGAGATGAAAAATTATTCATTGTTTTAATTAAATTATAAATATAGTGTTTGTCATAAAATATAATGAAAAACAATAAATAAGAGATCTAAAAAGTCTTTTCTTTTAGTTTTTTTAATTAAAAATTTATATTTTCTAAAGTACACTACACTAGTATTAGATGAGTTTTCACGCAATATTTTATTCAATTACATCATATAAATTAATATAAAATAAGATAAATTAATTTAAGATTGTTTTTTTTAAAATTTAAATGCATTATTTAACTTTTAAATAGAGGTATTTTATTAATTTAATGGACGAAATTGGAAAAGAATATTTGATGAAGGAAAGAGTTGAAAATTGGTGAAAATAGGAAACTAAATGATATAATGATGACGAATTGAATGGCCTCACCAGCTTTGTAGAGCTGCTTATGAACTGGCATTGAGTAAAGATTTGGATTAAGGAGAGAACCGACGATGAATTGAATTGAATTGAATTAATTAAACCTGATTAATAAGAATGATTAAAAAATATATATTTTTCTTAGAAAAAAAAGAGATTATTATTGATTGAGAGAGAGGGAGAGGGAGAAAAGACTTTGCGATTAAAACAAAATTAAATAGGAGGAAGATGGTGCTTAACAGTTAACACGCCCTAATCTCAATCAATGCCCGATCAACATGAATTATTTCCAAATCTAAAAATTATTATTATTATTATTGAGTGCATACCATAATAGTCTATGTCACACTAAAATTTTAGATAACAAACAACTAAATTTTTTTGGATGTAAATAATTTTTCTTAAATAATGAATTCAATTTGTCTCAATCAATTTCAATTTATAAATACTTTCAAATAATTAAACACTGTCTCTTGAGATTGTTGGAGAAATAATAAAAAAAAAACGCAAGAAATTAAATGAAAATAAAATAAATATATGTTGTATTTTTTAAAAATTGACACGAGTTGGTTTGGGTAAAAATAATCCAATTTTTAAAAATGAAATTTAACATTTGGGCCGACTTTTAAGCCCAATAATATTCTTAACATCCGGAACGTGGCCCAAAACTCAGCTCTTGAATGTCACCAGGAATTGCAGTAAATAAATGCATTAATTTTGTGAAATAATAAACGTTATGCCTTTTATTTTCTTTTAAATATAGCTCAAAATAATACCTCTATAATTTACCTGTATCATGAATTTTGGCATCTCAGTAACGTAAAAGTTACCCTTATAATTAGATTTATCTGAATGGTAAAAAAAATTAACAAAATCTGTTATAAATTTGGTAATGTATCTTTTATTATTTATTATTTATTTTAATTAAATCCAAACATATTAACTTATATCCGACCACCAATGTACAATGTCATTAAATTTTGAAAGATCGAGGTATTAACTTAAAATTAAATTTTAATTAGTGGTTTTATCTCCGATTTAAGAAAAAGAAAAAAGAAAAAAGAAAAAAGAAAAAAGAAAAAATAATGGGAATTGTGGATTATTTATTACATTTATTCATAAAACGGTGCGTTTTGCAGTCATCCCATCCAATTTCTTATTTTCATTTCTGTCCAAATCTCGGGGTACAATTTATTTATTTATTTATTTATTTTATTTATAGAATTATTGCGAAGTGAGATAGAGAAAGAGGAAATCGAAGGAAGAAAAAGAGAAAAAAGAGAAGAAAGAAGAAGAAGCGAGAGGGTAGTTCCATTAAAACCAACAAATTTTCTCTTTGATTTCGCAGTCCTCGCGAACCCTCTCCCTGCAATTAACAGAGTGCAAAGGAGGAAGAGATCTATGGTGTAATTGCTCAGAAACCAGTTCTTCCTAACATCGCTTTGAATCGCATTCTTGGGTAAGTCCCAGAATCTCAATCCGTGAACAAATTGATTGCAATTGAATTGCACAAATTGAAGACTCCGTTTTGAAGCCACTTCTTTGTTGTTGTTGTTTCACTTTCGATGTTGACCTTTTCCCCCAGTGTTTCTCATTGTGTTGGCCTGTCGCCATTGCGTATCTTAGTTCCTCCAACCCGTTACATGTCTATTGTTGAGACCCTCTTGCTTTACTTTGGGTTCAAGGGATACTGCGCATTGTCTTATGTTTATGTCAATTGTTCTTTTCATGAATTTGGATTCTGTTTTGTTGTCAAATTCATGGGTTGGTTGGTGGTAGATAATTTTGTATTTCTTTGGTGTTTTCCAATGCTATCCCAGATTTGATTTTTGAGGCTGCAGTTGGGATTGGTACAGAAAATTTTGCTCGTGAATTTGTGGTTGCCGGTTGGATTGTTTATTCAAGAAATGAGGGAAATCTGGAGATGAGATGGTTGAGTTTGTCTCAAATTGTGGTTCAGTTTGGCAATCTAGTGTGTGCGAAGTGGGTAAGAGGTGAAAAAGATTGCTAGCACAAAATGTCTGACGTAGCGAGTATAGCAGAGGCGGTGGCAGCAAGGTTTAGTTCTTTGGAGCTTATTGGAAGAGGATCTTTTGGTGATGTATACAAGGGGTAAGCTTCAATTCTGTTTTTATATCTGTGATTCAGAGCATTGTAATCTGTTACACCCTTTATCTTTTGGTCTGCTCAATTAAATAAATGACTGGCCAGGCAGAGAATGGCTTTATGTGATCTTCAAACTAGTGTGGATTTTGATAAGTATACACTTCTTTGCTCACTTAGAAGCCTCGACATGGATATGACGGACACAGATATGATTGACTTTGCTCACTTAGAAGCCTCGGATATGGATATGACATAACACGGATACGATTGAATTGTCATTTTTTAATAAACTAGGACAGGGATAATGCATCTATTCAAATATACATTTTAAAAACTATACACAAGAAGGAAATTTGGTCATGAAGCTTATTCATTTTTATACCAAAAGAACAAGTGTTCCATGTATTATCCTTTCCAAATATATAGTTTTTGTCTCACATGTAAGCATTGATATGGTTATACCTTTTAGCATTTATATACTCAAAATACGAATTGTGTCGTATTCGTGTCGGACACATGTCAGATTGTCTCACATATAAGCATTGATAAGTGTTGGATTTAGTGTGTGACACATGATCTATTGTGCTAACAAGTATCTTATACATGTTCGACGAGTGCTGGAGTGCATGTTACCCAAATTGTAGGGTCTATACTTAGCTGCATCGCTGTTACTTTAATTCCAATTAAAGTTGAAGAAAAGGTTATTTAATAAAAAGTTCAGTCATCCTTTTGTAACCTAAGGCGCCGATGCCGGATTGTTTCTCAGGTTATTTCTTTTTTGTTTCTTTTTGGGGAAGGGCGTGAGATACCAAGGCCTTTTCTTCTCTGCAATCAATTAGAAAATTAACTGGAAATGCTCATTGACCCAATCTCCTGATGCCTTTTGCATTTGCTTGCAGGTTTGACAAGGAGCTTAACAAAGAAGTCGCTATCAAAGTTATTGATTTGGAAGAATCGTAAGTACAGAGGTTGCTCTATATTTTTCACTGACGTTCATGATGAAATTCAAATTAGAGTTCTTGTCTTAACAATGAATCGCATGTATGATTAAAAAACTTGGTAGTTATGGTAGTGTGGGACAAATTTTACCACATTCCTTGCTAAGTAGGGTGAGTTTATCTTTAAATAAAAGTTTACTATTGTGAAATGAGGAGTGGTTTAATAATCCTCATTTGTTTATCATTTGGTCTATGGATGATTTTATTTTATTTTATCATTTCCTGTTCTAGTTGATTAGTGTTGCTCATTAGACTACGACTTTCCAATTTTGCTTTCTGCGCACTTGACAGTTTCTATGTGCCATAATCATGATGATTAATTGTACTCCTGACAACAAATTATTGCTCACTGCAAGATCAGCATTGATATGATTATACCTTTTAGCCTCTTCCAAGAATTTGTAATGATTATTTTCTTTTAAAAAAAACTTATATTTCATTGATAAATGAAATTACAAAATATGGGAATGAGAAATCCTTAAGCCAGCGGGAATTATAAAAGATATTCCCCTTGAGAATAAGAGTATTAAGACTGTAGTTGAAGAAGGCTGCATTTACACCAATGTAAAGCTACAGAAGGATGGAGTTCAAAAATGTGTTAAATGATTAATTGGAGCCTCTGAAAATATGGTTTTCCGGCTGTACTGAAGCTTCCATGAGAAATCCTTAAGCCAGCGGGAATTATAAAAGATATTCCCCTTGAGAATAAGAGTATTAAGACTGTAGTTGAAGAAGGCTGCATTTACACCAATGTAAAGCTACAAAAGGATGGAGTTCAAAAACGTGTTAAATGTAATTGGAGCCTCTGAAAATATGGTTTTCCTGCTGTATTAAAGCTTCCATAAGAACACCCTGCCAATGTTGATCCATAGAGCTTTTTTTTTGCTCCTTATAAAGGCGACCACAAAGATATATGCAAGATAGTATATCATCTTGTTAGGAAGAGCCTTGATGCCCTTGAAAGTGCCTAGAATGATGTCACGAAATTCGTTAGCCAACGAGCAGGCTAAAAACAAATGGTTACAGACACTTCCCTAACTTTGGTGGGGGTTTTTCCATGTATATTACATAACTAGTATTTTCTTTCTTTGCACAACCAGAAAAAAAAAGGGAAGTCTTTAACACATTCATCCACATTGTATGGACAGTTTTATTTATTTATTTATTATTTATTTTTTTACTAAAAAAATAATAAATTATGAGAGACAATTTCATTGACGGTTGAAATACGCCTTAGCGTGGTAAACAACATTGTCGAAGAGCTTTCTATGAGTTTGTGTCTTCTCCGTGAATACTCTTTAATTTTTCTTTCCATAGATCTCAAAAAACAACCGGAATGAGATTTTTCCATAACAGGGCTTTTGCATTCATTAAGGGGTGGTATGTTAAGGTCATGTCTAATAAATCCTTTACCTCCTTGGAAAAAATGAGATGCCATCCGAACATATTGAGAATCCTTGTCCAGAAATTCTAGCGTATGGGCATTGCATAAATAAGTGATTTTGTGATTTGTTGTCTTTTTTGCATAATGGACACCAACCTAGAAATAGAGTCATGTAGGTTTTGTAGATTTTTATTTTTGCTAATGGCTTTATGCACTATTTCCCAAAGGAATAACATCACCTTTTTGGGGTGATTTTCTTTCCATATAGTCTTTGCTAGTGCAAGATTTATTACTTCTACTTTCTCCTTTATGTCCATCATCAAAGATTTTGTAGAGAAGACCTCGTCAGCGCTAGGAAACCATGTCAATGAGTCTGCTTATTTAGACAAAACAACTGGGGCGAGATTGAAGCTTAATTCGACCTATTCCATAGCTTCGTTATCCTTTAGGTTCCTACCAAGTTTTAGGTCCCATAACTTGTTGACATCATTCCATGTTTCTTTGATCGTGGGTGTTTTACTATGAGAGATTCTATACATAAGTGGGTACTGCAAGGCTGATGTGGTGTTTTCAATCTAATAGTCAGTCTAGAAAGATGTGTTTCCTCCATCACCCACCCTATGGCGAATTTAGTTGTTGATGAGGTTTTGGTGTTTTTTATGTACTTCCATGGCCTCTTTGCAGGAGATGGAGGGGATTGATTTGTACGTGATGTAGGAGTATATTGTTCCTTTATAAGTTTTCACCACACGGCGTTGTCTTCGTGATAATATCTCTATATCCATTTGGCGAGGAGAGCTTTGTTCTTCAACTTTATTGAAAATAGACCAAGTCCTCCCTTGTCTGCTGGGAGATTTATAATATCTCATCGAACAAGGCATGGGCCATCTTTCTACAGATAGTTTCTGAATAATCTTTCTATATTCGTAACCACTCTTTGTGGCATTTCGAATAGAGACATGTATTTAGTGGGTAGGTTGGACAATATGACTTGTATTAGGGTGAGCCTTTCGAACTATAACATGATCACCATGTTCCCTTTTTTCTATTTTTCCAATAATGGTCTGAGAAAGATTTCTGGTTCCCATTTAAGGATGATCCTAGGTACATATTTGACCATTTACCATTTCTACAACCAAATCTGCTGACAAGGTCTTTGATAATCTCTGTGCTAACATTGATACCCATAATTTCTGTTTTTTGGAGATTGATATTTTGTTCTGAGAATCTTTTGTAGGTTTTTACATGTTTTTTTTCTTTTTCTGGAGGAGACATCTAACAAATCAAAGAAGAGGAGTGTGCCATTCACAAACTAAAGGTGGTTGGTGCATAAGCCTTTATTTCCAACCTGAAAGCCTTTTATCTACCATCATGTTCGACCTTGGTGAGTAAGTGACTGACGCAATCCATTACCATTATGAAAAGAAAAGGGGATAGTAGTTCCCCTTGTCAAAGACCCCATGAGCATGAATCTTCTCTCCCGGTCATCCATTGATGATGATGGAGAAGTTTTGTGGATGAAATGCTACCTTTTATTCACCCTCGTCATTTTGGACCAAAGACTTTTGCTATAAGAATGTTTTTGAGGAAAGTTCAATCAACCTTGTCGAAAGCTTTTTCCAAGTCAAGTTTGATGACTACACCTTTTTGTTTCTTTCTTTTCCATTCATCTATAAGTTCATTTTCCATGAGGGATGTATCAAGGACCTGCCGTCCCTATGCGAAAGTTGTATGTTGCCTAGTAATCATGAAAGGTAGGATCATTTTAAGACGCTCTGGTAGGCACTCTGGCTATGATTTTGTATTGTCCGATCGTAAGACTTATGGGGTGAAAGTCTGCTACAGCGCATCCTTTCTCTCTGAGATCAAACATATGTTTCATTTAGGCTGTTGTTGATAAAAGCTGTCGTTGATAATTTCATTCTGAAAAAAATCTTGGAGCACTCTCATGATATTGGCACTCAAAATGTTCCAACATTTTTTAAGAAATTTTGAGGCAAAACCATCCGGTCTTGGAGTTTTGTCGAAGCCCAGGAGCTGTATTGCCTTCCCTACCTCTTCTTCGGTGAAAGCAACCTTAAGGGATGCTGCTTGTTGTTGATCGATTGGCTCCAGTCAAGATTGTGGGGAAATTTGATGAGGGTATCGTCATTTGTATGTAAGGATGTGTAAAAGGACACAAATTCTAATACAACTTCATTTTCGTTTACTAAACTTCTACCTTGTGTCGATAGAATTTCCATAATGGTACTCTTTCATTTCTTTTAATTCATGATACGATGGAAAACTTTGGAGTTTATGTCGTCCTCATCTAGCCATTGGTTTTTTACATTTTTGTCTTCAAGATTGCTCTTCCTTTGTTGCCAACAGAAATAAGTTTTTCGTTCATGAGTTTTTTTGTGTGTGTTGAACTAATGTGATAGAGCCAGTTTCCTTTGAGTAAGAAGTTGGTTTCTTTTAACCTCATTGTTCCATTTCTTTAGGACTTCTTTTCACATTTTAAGTTTGTTGATGAAACTATGCCCCTACCATCCATGGAGGGCCGTGTTCTTTCACCAGTATTCTACCATTGGCAAAAACTCAGAGTTGGAAGGGCGAGAGGCCCCATTTAGAGCAGTCCATGGAAAGTACAATGGGATAATGATAAGATATAGGTCTATTTAGTCTTTGAACACCGACGTTACTAAATTTTCTGAGGAAACCTTTTGTAGCCAGAAATCTATGGATGTTGTTAGGGTGGGTGGGGATCTATTGTTTGACCAAGTATAGAGACCATTATTGAGGGAAAGGTCAATGAGTTCAACTTCTCTTATAAAATTATTTAAGTGTCTCATGCCTTTGGTGACTTTTTTGCTGAATTCTTCATGTACCCTCCTAGAGATTTAGAGACCATTACATTGTATGGACAGTTTGTTGATCAAAATTGAATCTTTTTGGTTATTTATTGGAATGATTCTAGGATGCATATTGTATGAGTAGGTAAAACTGATAGTAAGAGCGGCCATAGACCAGATGAGAGCTTTCTCAATGTCAACATTTAATGCTATTGCTAAGTGAAAAAAAAATGCTACTAAGTTTTTGGAAGGGTACTCTTGCTTCAAATAAGACCTATGTTATGGAACTTTTCTTGTATTGCATCTGGGGATTATTTTGCTTTCTATAACTTGAATGTGCAAGTAATTTGACCAAAGTCCTATAATCTGGTTTTATTTGATACTTGTAACTATTACCTGTTTGGTTCTGAAGAAAAATGGTAGCATAGCATCCGGAAGAAGCTAGCAGGTTATGTGTGGACAGGAATATATTGCTAGATTTACCTATATAGTGGATAGTATAGGTTAGTTGGGACTGAGAGGATTGAAAAGGAATTTGTCATGGTATATATATCTTGCTTGAATCCAAATGCCGATACAGATTCATGGGTTCTATAGCTATACTTAAAGTTCATTATGAATCTCTTAACTTAAAGTTCCTGTAATTTTGGGGTACTTTGCTGTTTGTGTATTATTATGCTAATATCTGTGTATTATTATTTAATTGCTGTCACCAACCACATGCAGAGAATCTACCTGAGAAGCATGTCAGGTATGAAGGAAAGTGGGGATGTCGTGTTTTCACCCTTCCCTTCATGATAGGAAGAGATATGATGTTGGATGATAATCTTGGCTTAAATTCTATGTTACTTTTTTGTTATTTACTTTGCCTTGTAGGCGAGGCAACTATTGAAGAAAATATATCATTATCTTATGCATTAGTTTGCTTGTAATTTGCTATTGTTGACGAAGCTTTCTGGGAATTGTTAATAATCTTTGGGGTAACTTTATTAGCAATAAAATATTTCCATGTTCATAGTGTTACATTATCTTGCATGTGTAACACTTTTACTGGATAAAAAAAATGTAGCCGACTGACATGCTATGTTTTTACTTGCTATTCATTTAATATCCTTGAACTGGAATTTCGTATGCATTGGAGGATAGGATGATTCTTCTTCCACATCTCCATTTCATTTTTTTTTCTTATGCAGTATAGTAATTGGTTTCCCTTTTCAATTGTTCATTTATTTAGTTCTAGTCTTCCAATGTTTGTGGACTTTCTTTTCTGTGATGTTGCTAAATTTGTTTTTGAATAAATCTTCTGCAGTGAGGATGAAATTGAGGATATCCAGAAGGTATAAATTAACTGGCGAGTTAAATGAATTGGGTCAATGCTTTGGTGCTAATCTACCTCAGTTTTGTGCCAGGAAATTTCTGTTTTGTCACAATGTCGATCGCCCTACATTACTGAGTATTATGGTTCTTATCTCCACCAGACGAAGTTATGGATAATAATGGAATATATGGCTGGGGGCTCTGTTGCAGATCTGGTAAGTCTCTATTTGGCGTCTTGCTCCACACCTAATACAGAAGTATACTACTAACCTATTAATAAACTACACACATTTTAATTTGAAATAGGCCTAAAATCTAGCTATAAAAATGCTCAAACTCAGAGGATAGAAGTACCAAATCATGGCGACAAAACCAAATAACTAAGGAAGTGCTCAACGAGCTCCCATACCTAACAAAAAGCATCCAATCCAGCATGAAAAACCAGTAAGTCTCATCCAGCCACAATACTTCTATAACAAATCACAAATCTTTAGCGAAATAGAAGCATTTCAGAATATCATATGTTGCAAAGGTAAAGCGAGACAATTGCATGGGGAATAATTTAGGAGTATATAAGTTAGCCTAGACATTGGCTCAATAAAAGAGAGTGAAGAGAAAAGGAGGCAAGACTTTTGAGCATTAGGTGTTAAATGGTAGCCTTCTAAAAAGCCTTGAGCTTTTGGAACAACTTAATTTGTTGCTGTAAACTAACCGTATTTAAGGTTACTGACATGCATTTTCTTTTGAACAAGAAACAAAACTTTTTATTGAATAAATGAAAATAAGACTAATGCACGAGAGATACAAACTCCACAAGGGAGTGAAAAAAGAACAAAATGAATAGCAAAAATAACGTAAACACGCCCCAATATTGAACTAAAAAGCTGAATAGAACAAGCTTGCGGTGATCTTGTGGAGATTTTGTTCTATTGCTCAATCTTCTGGAATTTGAATTCAACATCCATCTCAAGTATTTAATAGGGGAGAGAGGTGTTCATAGGCTAGATTGAGTTAAAGTGACATTTTGGACTTAGCCCAATTGTTTGAGATGCACATTGTCCAACTAAAATACCCTATCTAGCTGATAGGATCAGCCAACCCAATCATAAAAAAATTGAGTTGGATTGATTTGGGTTATTTGAGTTAATTTTTTCAATAATTTGCTAAAACATAGTGATAAGGTTAGTCATAAGCATTTGTTTACTCATTGAAACAAACTTAAAATAAATATAATATGTCTATTATCTTAAGTAAAACTGATCTCTTTTAATTATTAATAAGTACGGGTCAACCCAAATTAATTTTAGAAGCATCCATGAAACTACTCAATTCTTTTTGTTTAAATGTATTTGATCTTAACTCAACCCGCATAGGTTTTCAATTTATTAGATGTAATCTTTTGTTTCTTATAAAAAAAGGTTTTGTTTGGAAAAAAGTCTGCCCTTGTTCCTAAGTCCCGAACTTTGGGGACATCAAGAGTTTTCCCCATTAAACTCACCCAAATATTCAAACACGCAACTTCTGAGTAGCTGTTATTCAGAGACTGTGGGCCTTAAGCCAATAGAACCACCCTTCAGGGCTTTGGTCATTAGGTTTTTTGAACACCACTAAAAACCATAGTAGGTCCAAAATTCTTCTTGGCATGCTTGATACTCCTACATAATGGCAATCCATCAAATTTCTATGCAGTCAACTGCATGGTTGGATTTCTCTCTTGTCAATATAGTTCTGTTTGTATTTGAAATGTCATTCATTATACTATATCTTTATTGCAAAAACTTCAAATATGTTGGCTAACTTTTCATATAAACTTCCAACAAATTCTAATTCTGCAGCTGCAAACCGGGCCACCCCTTGATGAAATGTCAATGGCATGCATTCTACGGGATTTGCTGCATGCAATTGATTATTTGCACAGTGAAGGAAAAATCCACAGGGACATTAAAGGTTTTCTTTCTTCTTCACAACTCAATTAATTTGTAAAATTAACTGCTCATCATCCATGAAGGTGGTGATAATGCCCACTCCTAGCCCTCCCACCACCTCTTGCAACAAGGGGAAAATGGAAAGAAAAAAGAAAAAAGAAAGTGGAGTTTAAAGAGTTAATAGGCAACTCTTATGAATGAATTTCACTTCTATGTTAGTCTTTTGAAAGATTGTATTTTACTTTGCAGCGGCAAACATTTTACTGAGCGAAAATGGTGATGTTAAGGTAAGATTTTTCACGATAAAAAGGTCTTGTGTAGCCTTGATTTAACTGTTAAGATGGCTGGGTTTTGCTTTAAAGGGCTAAAAGTTTAATCCCTACAGGTTGCAGATTTTGGTGTTTCTGCTCAATTAACAAGGACAATATCAAGGAGAAAGGTAGAGAATGATGTGAAATATTTGAACCTCCTCACGTTATTAGAATTATGTAATTTTTTCAATGAGGCTTCTTACCACTCTTGGCTGGCTGGTTTTTGGGAGAATTTTAGCTCCTTCTCCTGCTATTTCTTTCCTTGTTAGATCCATAAAATATTTTCTTATAATCATTATTAAAATTAATATGTAAGTTTTTGGTAAACTCTTTCTGTTTGTAAAATTTTGCTTGTAAAGACTTGCTTCTTGTTATTCTGGACTATTTTATTATTCTGGACTATTTTTCCCCTTTATCCATCTTCTAATGCTATTGGATGATATCTTCTAAATTTTATGTGTTACCTATCACTGATTTCATAACCACAGACATTTGTAGGCACTCCATTCTGGATGGCGCCGGAGGTGATTCAGAATTCTGAAGGATACAATGAGAAGGTATGTACTCAGAACCATATTTGGCGTTTTCATGGCTTAATTGGTTCTAAGATAACCACACTTCTCAATACTTGATTCTTCGTTCACTATGTTTCCAGTTCTCATATCTTGAGCAAGCATTGCAATCCTATCACATTTTACTTGATGCAGGCAGACATCTGGTCTCTAGGAATCACTGCTATTGAAATGGCAAAAGGGGAGCCTCCACTTGCTGATCTTCATCCCATGCGAGTTCTTTTTATCATACCTCGAGAAAATCCACCTCAGGTTCACTTAACTCTAGACTCGGCACTTTTCATGACAAACAGTGAACTCCTAGTATGAAATGGTGTAGTGTTATTTTTCATGACATAGTAGCTTTTGTGGTGTGTTTTCTGAGCAGTTGGATGAACATTTTTCTCGCCCTATGAAAGAATTAGTGTCACTGTGTCTGAAGAAAATACCTGCTGAGGTAAAGCATTATTCTTCTCTTATGCACTGGTCCGTGTTTTGGTTGAATTCTTTTCAATTTGTGGAATATATAATTATCAAATCAACTTTTTTTTGTTTTTGTTAGTAGAGTGTGAATGTACGATTTTTCTAGCAAGTTATGCAGTTGAAATTCAAAAGATTACAAGTCACAAACTAGTGTTTCTATGAAAATGAACATGAATGACACAGTGGGCACGTGTATAGTGATTCTTCAGTTACTTTCGTACAGTACTTGAATGGTTGATAATGTTTGGGATTTACAGGTTTTTTTTACCTTAAATCTTTTTTCAATATTCATTATAAGAAATTAGGAGCTACTTGAAAGTCAACCTGAAATGTGCTAAACGTATCAATATTTGAGGCATTCTTAGGTTATTTTTAAGGTTCTCAGGATTTGTATTGAAGGATAATTCATCCTTTTTTTTTTTCATTCTCTTTAATGTATATGCTTTTCCTTCTATTATGCGATTATATTTGTTTGTGTTTGTCTCTTGTTCAAACTTGATGCAAGCATTCAAGTTGTTCTTATTTCCTGCCCTTTTGAAGTTACAATTTTTATGATGTGCGGATATATATTTTCTGTTTAGTATTTTTTTTTTCTTTTTTTTTTTGTGAAACAATTTAATACATCTTTTTGCTCTTTTAATTTCAGAGGCCCAGTGCCAAAGAGCTTCTGAAGCATCGATTCATTAAGAATGCCAGGAAGAGTCCTAGGCTTCTGGAGAGAATAAGGTCTGTCATACTTGATTTCTGTTACTTTTATAGGGTAGTTTTCTGATAATTGCTTTACCATGTTTTTATTCTTTTTCCCTTCACTGTTTATTTCTTCTAAATTTTTGGTGTCCTAGGCATGGATAAGGAATTTGGTGTTCCTTTACTCCATATTTTCTAATGTATAGGCCATAGTTCCTACATTTATGTGTCAATGCTTCTGAAGAATCGAGGAAACCCAAATGATATAAAGTTGTCTTTGTAAGAGGTGATGCATCAGTGATCTTATTTGTTGATCTTGATAGAGAACGTCCAAAGTACCAAATAAAGGAAGATGTAGAGACACCAACTAATGGTCCTAGAGGTATGGGTGAAATGGACACGGTGAAAGTATCAAGAAATTTAAGAGAAGAAACTGTTCGTGCCAGGTGGGTAAACCAAATATATACCTGTCTCCTGTTAAAGAAAAAATTCCAAACATTGTTGATGCCACACTCGTGAGCTGTTTAATTCTTACTACTTATAATTGCAGCAACCAGAGTAAAACTCCTAAGAATGCGGGATGGGACTTTAGCATTGGGGGACCACATAGTACAGGTACTGTTCGAAGTGTAAAACCACCTCAAGTTGGGGAAAGAAAACCCGAAATTCCTTATGGTCAGGCTGCGCCTAGTAGAGTTGCAGAGAGCGGTCACTGGCTAGCTGCATCTGGAAATGCACCACGTGACATAGCAGAAAGCACTAGAGATTCATACGATATGGGGGATGCTAGTGAAGATGTAAATTCTTTCTGTTTCTCTTTGCTTCAAGTGCTCTTGCATTCATATTTGCTAGTTCGTCAAGCAGCTAGATTATAGAAGCTTGCTTGACAACAGAAATCATGACCTCACTTGTCCCAGAAGTTTGCTAAATAAAATTAGTGCATCATAAGGATTTGAATTAAATGATATCTCCTTTATAATATGAATAATTGAGTAAAAAGCTGGACATTTAATATAATCATCGATGCAATTGTGGGTTCAAAGTAAATCTATCTGCAATAGCAAGGCTTCAAGGACCTTTATTTGTTCCAGAAGTTCTAAATTATCCTTGCTATTGCAGCCGAGTTTAGTAAGGAAACCTGCACACAAAAAAAAAAAAAAAAAAAAAAAAGGAAAAAGAAAAAAAGAAAAACCCATATAGCCCAACTGAATATTATGGCTATAGTTTGAAAGTTTGTTGCGGATAATGTTAACTCTTACCTTTTCTTCTTCTCCTTATTATTATTTTTATTTTCAATGCTCAACTTCCAGGAAGAGTTATCTGTAAGTGGTTCAGGAACTATTGTGATCCGGTCTCCCAGGGGATCTCATGCATCTACTCAATTTCATAATGAAAGCAGTCCGGTAGAATTATCTTAAATATAATGATGCTCTTGATCGTTTTGAGCTTTGCTATGCACATTTGGTTATGAAATCAATGATGTGATGCAGTCTGGAAGTGGACAAGCATGTTTTGAGGACACATCCCTTAGTGGTACTATTGTTATGCGTGGTGAACGTGATGATTCTGATTCTCCTCGGACTCCTAAATCCAGATTGGGAATTCAAGAAAAAACTTCAAGTTTGTCTCCTGAAGATAGTGCATTTAACCTTGCGGAGGTTGCTTTTAACTCTACTGATTTGTGTTCTCATCATTATTCAACGTAGCTGTTACTGTTGGTTTTATTCAAGTTCTGAGATCATGTATTTACGATCGCAATCCTCACTCATTGAATTTAGCATTTTGGTTTTATAGTAGAATTTAAATGTAACTCCCTCAAAAAAAAATAATTCTGTTTGTTCCTTACTAGCACACAGATCAAAATATGCTCCAGTGCCGTACAGTTACTAATTATGACCTGTTTGATGACTGTAGGCAAAGGCTGCAATTCAAGCAGCAGGATTGAAGAGAGCTAATGCAAGGGAAAGATCAGCTCGTCCTAAACACAGCGACAGGAAGGAAAATAGAAGAACAGAGCAAACAGTGAGTAGCTCTGACTCTTCGAGGTACATCTAAGTAATTGCCAGAATAAATTTTGCTCCTCTGAATGTCGGTCTGTGCCTGATATCAATAATTTTCAGGCATTCTCATGAATTCTTTGATGCACCAAGAGCATTGCAAAAACCTTCTCTATCAAGTGATAATGAAGAATTTGCAAAAATAGCCTCGGCTTCTGCACCTTTATCGATTTTGTTTATGCCATCTTTGAAAGAGGTAAGAGCTGATTGGAGTTCATAAGTTTATTGCATTGAATTATGTGCAGCCAATATCTGGCTGATCTAATAATTTTTCTTCATTAATAATATCTGCGACAGCTGCATGCTACTTTTGTGAAGTGTGTTCCATCTTGTTATGCTCTCTTTCCTGTTTTTTGAATAATCCTTTGTCTACTACGTCTTTGGTAGAGCTTATGTACTCTAAATTGGTTTTACTTCCAATTAAAATAAGAGATTTATTGAGAAATTTGAGTTTCTCATCTCTCAACTGATGCTTCTTAATTTCACCGACATCCTATCTCATTTTCCGTCCAACGTCTTGTGGTCCAAACTGCCACAACATTTTGTGAAACATTTTTCAAGTCTTTCCTGGCCATGTTTAATGACGACACTGATTTCCCTCCTACTTTTATTTATTTTCTTGACAATTGGTTATTCCACATCTTAAAAAACTCGCACATATTACTTCTTGCCACGTGTAAACTAAATTCATGTATTTCTTTCTTATCTGACCTCGGCTTTCTCTCTTCTTTCATAATAGCAAGCTCTTGGGTAGTTCGGCTTTTTACTAACATATCATCCACATACACTTCCATGTTTTTACCGATCTACAGCTTGTTCACTAGCCTCTGGTGTAATCGGAGTGTAGCACCTCTCTTTATGGGCCTCCGTGATTGACTTTTTCTTAGTCTCAACCATGCCCCCTGTCTGCTTTTGTTCTTTTTAAAGTCAGAACCTAATGGTTACGCGCTGTTGGTTGTGAAAGATCCAAGGATTTTCACAAGCTGTAGGGCTTTCTTCTTGTCTTCTAAATGTTGCGGCAAAAGACGGAATTCAACCTCGATGGCCTACTTTGGTCCACTGATAAATTTTCCAATTCCTTAACACATCATTAGAGATATTGGCTAACAATGAGGTCAGAGTCCCAATTTTGAAGCAGTATTCTTTAACAGTTGGCCCGTGGTTAAAGGCCAAGAATTTCTCACAAAGGGTGCTTCCTGCAAGGAGGGAGGAAAGTGAATTATTACTTTCTTTTTCTGCTTCTACCTTTAGCCCACTTCCTGATGGTATTGAGCTATTGCCTTTTGGCCTGTCATATGAATGCCGCCTTTACATTCTCCATTTCAGCCCTCGCCATGCATTGATTGGAATCATCTCCATCTAGAATTGGTGTCTCCAACTTTGCAGATGATGATTCATCCCTACAAAATGGTCTCCAGTAAAATTCTCCTCCTATGCTGCCAATGTATCCGAAACTACCTGTCCTTTCCCATCACCATTGTCTTCACCTCAACCGTTTCCAGGCGTCAAACTGCTCTGTGATATATCAATAAGAGAGCTGTTCTAAATCGGATTTACTTCCAATATATCAACAGAAATACAATGTTTGGAGGAGAAAGTGAGTCTTCCGTCTCTCCGTACTAGCTACTTCTTACCTTGGCATCCAATCTCCCTCCTTCCGTTATGATCAGATTTGCAGCTCCTTAAAAAACTTGTAAATTTTACCTTTGCCCCACGCTAGCTTACTGACTTCATGACAAGGTTACTCATCCAACTTGGACTCTCTCTTCTTTCATCTTCCTATTACTTGGATATACAAATTTAACCCTGGGTCTCTCAATATCCTCATCCCTAGATAGACCTTTTATGGTGCATTTATTATAGCACATGAGCTTTAGATTTGATTCCCTAGCAAATTGTTCTGTCAGAGTGATAACCAACGTGCACAATATTTTTCTGTTTATTCAACGACCTTTATTTTCTGAGTACAAATGTGCTGAAAAGTGTAACCTCCTCTTACATGTCATCTCAGGTAGTTGCAGATGATTCGGAAGGATCACCTTCTCGTACTGTAATTAATGCACTTATAAATATGGAACGCGTAAAACCTGGATCATGTGAAGTTCTTGTTACCAAGTTGCTCCAGAAATTGGCCAGGTTTGTTAGTTCTTTCATTTTCTTAATCCCTCCCATGTCGCGCTATGTTAAGTTCTCATAATTAAGTTCGAGAACATTTCTGCAGTTCTGAGGAATCTTCACTGAAAAATTTACAAGACTTGGCCACTCGCATGTTCAACAAGGCAAAGACAGTTCCTGAAGATTCACAAGATGTCGCCGATTCTGATAGCAGCAAAAAGCAATCGAACAAGGAACTTCATTCAAATTCTAATTTGAGCTCGCTTGCTAGATTTTTACTCTCCAGGTTTGTTTTATGGTAATTGTCATTCCTTTTTTTATCCAGTGGTAGGAAAATATTTGGTTCTACGCAAATAGAGTGATGCACTGTTTTCGTCTGTGCTATTTATTAGATTAGGAAATCTTCAGCTCATCCGTCACCCATTTCCTTTAGACTCGCCCATATTCATCCACTTGTTTATGTATTTAGAATTGCACACCATAGGAAAACTGAGAAAATTCTAGAAACATGACATAAGATAAATTTTTGGCAAATCTTGAGAAATATATTATCAGCTAAGAGATTAGAGGGCTAAGAAATATATTCTCAACTAAGAGATTAGAGGTTTGAAACTCCCAAGAGATTAAAGGGCTAAGAAATATATTCTCAACTAAGAGATTAGAGGTTTGAAATTTCCAACTGCATGTTATTGGACAAATAAAAAATTTTAGGCATTGAATATTCATATGAAGTTCTTGTGTAGAGACTAATAAAACATCAGGACGGACTAAAAACGCTTTTCCTTCTTTTGTGTGTGTCTGTATAACTTAGAAAGTAAAGCTAAACATTAGAAAATCAAGGGATAAAAATAGCAGATTTGAAAGTTTTGGAACAGACAATGGAAGCATGGAAGTTAAAAAGGAGCCAAATAAAGATTTAAACTTTGTTTTTTTCCCTAAATTCTTTAAGGGCAGACATCAAACATTGTTTCTGATTAGTGCCAAATGAGCTTGAGCTAAACTGCATGGCTTTGTGAATCAGATGGCAAGGTCAGGTATCAAGGGATCTGAGTCCAGCTTGAAAGGGAGAAAAATTGTGTATTTGTTTAATATTTTTTATTCTTGACAGTGCATTATTTGAGTTGATGTACATACGTGGTTGTAAGAAATGGTGTATTAATTATTAATTGGTGATTTTTGCTTATGAAATTTTTGTTTTGTTCGCAGCATTTCACATTTCTTTGAATATGGGTGCTTGCTATTCATTGCATTCACATTTGTAATACTAATATGAATAATTTGCTCTATTGAAATGCTGTGAATAGTGTGGAGAGTTTGAACACTTATAGTTATTATCCATCTGAAAATCAAGGACATTTTCATCGACATCGATATTGACCTCAACATTTCGAACCATGCATATATATCGCATGGTTCTATTAATCCTGTAATTTTATAATTTTATAATTGTTCTTGATTTGTTTTTTTAATTCTGGTTTATGTTAGTTCTATTGAGACAGCGGAAGACCAAATTTAAATGCAAGATGACCATAAGAAATTTTTTAGTGAAGGAATAATAGAATTTAAAAAACTAAAAAGAAATAATTTGAGATCAACTATTGAAGTTGAAATTAACATTAATCATATATTCACACAACATCCATGTAAACACCTAAATACATATTTTATATTATTAAAAATCTAGACTAGATTGAATCATCCAAATACATTGTACTAAAAAAAGCTAAAATCTTCATCACTTGAGCTACACAAATATATATGAAAGCTACATTCATCAGCAGAATCGACAAGATCATTCATTTTCTACTAACATTATTATTGTTCTAGGCAGGATTAGTAGCACCATTTTCAGGGATTATTGAAAATTAACTTTCTTTGAACTTAACATGCCTATAGATCTTCTACCCTCTGTGTTCTAGTACAACGAATGCTTTTTGTACTTTAGAATGCAGAATTACCAGCACTTTTTATCTTATCATAGATTCAGATGTGGGAACCTTATATTTGTTGTCTGTAGCTACCTATTTTCGACTAACAGTAGATGGAGGCTTGGCGAGAGTCAGCTTCCGAAATGCGGCGTGCAAAATCATGCCTGCAAACGTTTCAAACGATAAGAATTACTGATGAAGAACTCTATTACATAGCATAGAAATGTTTCGGAGTCACCTGTATATCCAATACCGAGCGCACAGAAAATTGCCATTTGAAAGTTTGAAAATAAAAGGATAATGACAGTCACTGCAAAACATTATACTAGTTCAGTATTTGGAAGAAAAAAAGGATTATATAAGATTACTGATGTAATGAACTAACAATAGCAGCTCAAACAATTGTGGATCATGCATGGTAATTTACATGGAATTGATTGGTATATGCATGCAGCAGGATCCAGCATAAAGAATTTTACGTTCAAGAATTCTCAAAAGCTGTGTAAGTTTGAAACAAATTCAAATCTCAAAGGCTCTAAATAGCAATCCGAAGTAGTATTGCAAAACTTTTACAAGATCTGTGTAACAGCCCAAGCCCACCGCTAACCGATATTTTTGAGCTTCCTCTTTTGGGTTTCCCTTCAAATTTTTTTAAAATGTGTATGCTAGTAAGAAGGGAGAGGTTTCCACACTCTCATAAAGAATGCTTCGTTCTCCTCCTCAACCGACGTGGGATCTCACAATCCACCTCCTTTTGGGGCCAGCGTCCTCGCTGGCACACCACTCAGTGTCCACTCCCCTTCGGGGCATAGCGTCCTCGCCGGCACACCGCCTGATAACGGGCTTTTATACCATTTGTAAGAGTCCAAGCCCAACGCTAGCGGATACTGTTCTCTTTGGACTTTCCCTTTCAAGCTTCCTCTCAAGATTTTTAAAACGCGTCTACTAGAGGAGATACGGTTCTCTTTGGACTTTCCCTTTCAAGCTTCCTCTCAAGGTTTTTAAAACGTGTCTACTAGAGGAGAGGTTTCCACACCCTTATAAAGAATGTTTCGTTCTCCTCCCCAATCGATGTGGGATCTCACATGCTACCTACTCCGCCAACACATTGGCAATTTCTGAGAATACTGGACAATTGAGCTAATGTTATCAGTCATCTTGAATTGAGAAAACGATAGATAGCCCTTAGGCTTGTAATCTTAACCAAATGAAACAGTCAAAACAAGAACCATTCAAGAGCAGCAATTACGATAGATAGGCTTAGGCATAATACATGTTTGAAGAGAAGTACACAAAGTCCTACTTAAAAACGTTACAACTCACCACACTGAGCAACGCGAACCAAACACTGCCAAACAACTGGATATTTGTCTAATCCCCACCTGTTGCAACAAAACTTAACAACGTCCCAAAGTGCCATACATGATATCAACCCAAGAAGGGCAACAGGCATCTGGTACCTGAAATCATCCACAAGAAAATTTTAACATAAGAAACAAGGGAAGGAACGAATAACATGACCTAGTGATAGTGTTCGAGTTTAATGACCAACAAAAGCAACAGTGGCTATCTCTGTTCAGTCAAACCACTTGAATCCACAAAAGGAAAACATAAGAAGAAACTGCAAGTGCCTGATAATTTCATCTAATCCAACCATTTCGAATAGCTCAAAGGCAAGCCACAATTTGTAATGCACAGAATTTAAAGGGAATGCTCGAAATTCTGTGTATATGTTTGACACTGGGATTGGCATTCGAGTAGGCTTCAACAATCCAATCAAACCACTGAAGTCATCATCGTATCTAAACTTCAAGAACAGAATCTACACCCATCAATAAAAACCAATAACGAGAGAGAGAAGAACATACAGCGTGCAGACAAAGAAGAGAACAAACAAGGTCGCGTAATTGCGAGCATAGCGTTTAGCATTCTCATGGGCTCTTAGACGAGCTTGATCCGGCGAAGAAGGAAACGAGTACGACTCAAAAGACCCAATAAACCCAGAAGTCCAGGAGGGGGTTGGCCCAGAAAAATCCGCAGCAGAGAGCTTGGCAAAGGGGTTAAGAGTGAAAATAGAGAAAAGGGTCACGATTCGAGAAAAAAGGGAGATGAAGAAACCAGTAGCTAAAGGGGTGGTGGGGGCGGAGGTAGTTGTAATGGGGGCAGCAGCTGCGGCGGCGGCGGAGGAATGACGGTGGACGTCAGAGGTGCGCTGATCGATAATTTCAAGGTAACCGGAATCGCGAAGCCATGAATCGAAAGCAGCGTCAGGGACGCTGAGGGAGAGTGGGTTGGATGAGAAACTCATTCGTAATCCAAGAAACACAATCAAGGGATTCAGAATCAGAAGAGACAATTTGACAAAATGGGTTATACATAAAGGGGAATTGTAAAGGGCTTGTGATTGAAGATTGTTGGTTCCAGATTCTTGTTTTGTTTTGTTTTGTTGCAGATTGACGGAGCTGTCTCATGCTCTCTCCTCCGTCTCGCCAATCAAATCATCAACGCCACGGTTCAGATTCTCGGCGGGCCCGGCGTCCGGGTTATTGGGTTCTTCTTTTTTTACTAAAAGATACTATCTTTTTTCAATAATATTCTCAAATTTGAAGTCCAAAAAAAAAAGAAACTATGTTCTATTGGATTTGTCTCTTATAACTCAATCTAGTTGAGTATTGTTTGAAAATAATTTAATTAGTTGTTAACTTAGCATAGTTCATATGGTTCGAATTCTCTCATCACATATGTTGTTGAACTAGAAAAAAGAAATTGAAATTTTCTATCTCAAATTCTAAATGTACTTGCGCATTTTCTTTTTCCTTTCGGAAAAGGAGATCGATCACTTGAACAGCTTTGGCTTGTCAACGAGCTAGAAAATCCGTAAATCTTTTATTTGGTCGCCGACGAGTAATTTCCAACCCTCTTTTGATTACTTTAATTGGGGTATTACAACTTTATATTCTTCCAAAAAAGCATTGTCGATATCATTCCAGGATTTTAAGGTAGATTTGTCAATGCCGAACAAAGTTGAGTTACATAATTACATTATTTAACAGGCTACAGACATCACAAAGAAAACTAATAAGAAGGCTTTGTGAGGATCTTGTTTGATCAAATGGTCATTTTGATCATTGTGATGGAAAAGTAAACAGACAAATGCTACCAATTGGCTGCACTAATTATTGTTCATATTTCAAGGCTTATAGATCCTTCGCACAGAAAGGGAATGATAAATTCTAATCCAAAACTTCACAATCTTTGGAATGGCAAGCAACAGGAGCATCCTACAAGGCTGCAAAATCATGGATCTTAGGTCACCGCTTGAGTTGCCTCCTACTCAAACCAGGAGCTCTCTTTGGAATGTACACCTTGTAGTTCACCTGAAATGAATATTTGCAGATCCGTTCCAAGTTCTTAACAAAACTACTACAATTATACTCCCTGCTGAATATATAAATTTAGTCAGTACTCAATACTCTCACCTGCACCATTTCACCACCCCGCTTTACGGACATGGTTTTCTGTTCGAACTGTGAGCCTTCACCACTCTCGTGTCTGGACTCGTTCATGCGATTTTCTCCTGAAATAGAATTAAGGGAAGAAGAAGAAGAAGGCTTGTGAGCTGAAGATCCAAAACCATCACCAATGTTTTGAACATCATTGTTCCTCATCTGAGTCTGAGTTTGAGCAATTTCGTCCTCGCCCATGTCGGATATAGATGGCTTTGTTTGGATAGGTTCCTGCGAGGCAGATGCCTGCCTGGTAAGAGAATCAACATTCGACTCAGGCTTCAAAGCTGCAATAACCAAATTGCTTCTGTTAGTTGTTGGACAAATATCTGCATCTGCCTTCTGGCAAATACTATCATTTACAACCTCCTGGTCTACTGAAGAAATATGCTGCTTCAGTTCATTCATATCATTGCTTCCACTGGAAATCTTACCCAGGTGCTGTGAAGGATAGACAGGATCATACGTAGATGCAACGACCGAGTCCATTTCATTGGTAGATTTAACACCATTTTCAATTATCATTGAACTTACAGCGTTCCCTCCACCTTGTCTAGAGAATCTGTTACCATTTATCCCGGCCTCGTCCCTAGGGGAAGTCACATGAACCAACTTAGAGACAGGAGAGTCCAGTTGCTTCGCATCATTACTATTGTCAACTTCGCAATTAGCAGGAGTTTCCACATTCCTTGGGAGCACCCGTTTGTACTTTCTTAGGTTTTCCAAAGCCCTCTGTCTTAAAATCGACTCTAAGTCGATACAATTTGTGTCGTCAGCGTTTCCAGAACAACCGTTCTTTCTTTCATATAAAGGATGGTCATGAGTTGATCCTCCATGGTTATCGTTGCTTCCCTCAGTTTGAACTCCATCATCCTTCACAACCATAGATTTTCTATTGTCAGTTATAATCACGGGTGCCTCTTCAGATATAACATAATCTAATTCTCTATTACTCATCCCATCATATCTGTCCATATCCACAAAAGAAGGGTAGTCACGATCAGGTTGATGCGTGACGTTTTCTTGTAGTTCATTCCCATCAAACGTCTCTAATTTATCTTCCTCTCCTACTACAACGATTACAGATCTTAGTCGTCTAAAGTTATTTTCAACATAACAGTCATCCTCAACCTCATTCTGATGATCACTACCTTCACTACATAAAGAGAATGGCGAATGACTCTTTGACCGATACCGAGTCCTTTCAATCTTCCCCATATTTTCCTTCCTCTTTCTAGACCTGCCCTTACGCCTATCGATTTCACTCTCATTGCTGGTTGTACTCCCATCTCCACAAGTCGAGCAGCTCAAAGAGTCACTACTTGTGGCACGAACACTCGCATCTCTTTTACGCTTCTTTTTATTGGTCTTCTTCATCTCACAACACTCGTCTCTCTTTGAATGCTTCCTCCTTTTGGGATGAGGGGAGCAATCCCTTCTTTGACGGTCACGAGATCGCTTCTTGGCTCTCTTTTTAGCATTCTTACGCATCTTGGATCGAGATCTTCCCACTTTTTCATCATCCTCCGTGCTAGAAAAAGACAATGAAGTTGAACTTTCAAAATCATTGTCAGAGCCAGAGGGAGAATCATGGCGATACCGCAGCTTCTTGGACTTCAGTTTCCTACTACTCCTACTCTTTCTCCTACTTCTCTTCATGGTTTGAGCCAAAAAGGTGAAAAGGACGCAAAACAAATTCACATCGGCATCAAAACAAACGTATATGAGGTAAGAGCGGCAAGAGAGGGAGAAAACATTCATATTTTAAACCGCAACCACAATACCAATATCACATCTACCAATTGCCAACTGAAAGCGAAACTAAAAAAATGAAAGACGAAGAAGAAACTCGTACACACAAACTTAAAATCCAAGCATACAAATCGACCAAGCAAAGATTTCCCAGATATATTCGTGAATTCATAAGCCAAACTACAGCATAATCTTAGAACATTACCCGTGTGTGTGTGAGAGAGAGAGAGAGAGAGAGTACCTGGGATGAGGAAGTCTTGGAACGGCCCTTCTTGCGAGAAGAGAACTTTCCCATCGGGATTTAACCTGCGATTACCAGGGAGAAGAACGAAAAAACAGATAAAAGGGGGAAAATTGAAAGCAAAAAGAGAAGAATCAAATTGAATGTGGGAATTAGGGTTGGGAAATTAGAAAAGGGAAGGGAAGGGAATGGAGGTTGATGCAGGGTTTGCTCTGTTTCCGAAGGATCTCATCGCAAACTGGAGGAGGTCCGTTTCTCTGTTCGTTGACAACCGCTGTCCTTCACACTCTCTCTAAGTTTATTTCGTGTCCACTTTTTTGGATTAATTAAGTGTTTTTCAAAGAAAACATTTTATTTCTTTTAAAGTATTTTTTATAAAAACAATTTAAAATTAAGACTTTCCTAAGTATTTTTATTTATAAATTTATTTGATCTCTACACTCCAAATATTTATACTAATATAAAATTATGGTAAAGGATTACTATTAAATGCTATAAATTAATACGCTTAAGTTTATACTTGAAACACCATGACGGTTGCGAGAGGATAGTAGTGGATGTTGTAACAGTCAACTCATAGTTTGCAGATATTGTCCGCTTTGATACGTAATTTGACTCGTTACGTATCGTCGTCAGCCTCAACAGTTTAAAAACGCGTCTACTAGGGAGAGGGAAAACACCCTTATAAGGGATGTTTCGTTCCCCCTCTCCAACCAATTTGGGATCTCATAATCCACCCCCGTCGGAGCCAACGTACTCGCTGGCACATGAACCGGTGTCTGGCTCTGAAACCACTTGTAACATACCAAACCCACCGCACACCATTTGTGACAGCCTAAACTAACTGCTAGTACATATTGTTCGCTTTGGCCCGTTACGTATCGCCGTCAGCCTCACAATTTCTAAACACGTCTATTGAAGAGAGGTTTCTCCACCCTTATAAAGAATGTTTCGTTCTCCTTTCCTCTCCAACCAATGTGCAATCTCACAAATGGATGTAGGACGATAGGTGGCAGTAGTGGTCACCATATGGTGGTTATTAGAGGTGGATAATGGTCGCCAGAGGTGGCGGTGATCACCATTTGTGGGCAGTAGACGGTGGTTGTTGGAGGTAGGTGGTGGTCGCCGGAGGTGGGTGGCGGACGGTTGTCCAGTGAGGCAAACAGTAGTAGTGATTGTTGGTGTAGTCATCAGCCGTGGGTGTAAATTTTATATAATCAAAATAAAATATTACAAAATAGTATCTAAAAAAAGCGATGAATGTTACAACCACCACGCTCTTAACAACCTATCCAAATATATCAATAAACACAAATACATAGAAAAAGTAGTATATTTGTATACAAGATTAAGACATTATATTTTTTACCAAAAAGTAGACAGTTTTAAAGTAAATTTAAAGAATCAAAATTTGACAAAATTCATTTAAATTAGTAAATAAGATTCTAATTATAACTTAATTAAGGAAAAGTTTGACACAACCGGCTCTTCATTATCTAGGGCACTGCAATATCTTCTAAAGGATGAGGTTGTTCGCCCATTAAAGTGGTACAAGATCTGATTTCCAATTGTATGACGATTCAATCCATATCCAATATGGATATTAGAGCATTAAGAGGATTGAGAAAGATGCACCTTACCATGCCCACAATAAATGTTAAGTAGTAATGCTAAAAACATCCGAGTAGTAAGCCCACCCTAAAATGAGTAATCTTCTGCGCTCTCCCATTTTCAATTTCAACTAATCCTCAAGAACAATTTCTAATAATCACTGAAAATAATGAACAAATGGAGTGATGAACTAGAAGAGTAGAAGAATCAACAGAAAAAGGCATGCCCATCTATATAGCTCAGCATTTACATACTCCAGACATTATTACATTATTTACAAACTCAAGCATTCTCATTCAGTAATTATTATTATGATTATATATAGTAACATGGTAACACCACACCCTAATTATCATCGCTATCGCTGATACTAAGTCGAAAATTTGATGTGTCATCGACGATCCTCCCCCTGGTTCGAGACAAGTAAAAATAGTTGAGACTGCAAAAAATTTATACAAGTGAACCAAATTTCAGACATGAGAAATTCACCTTTCAAGAACAAACTTGCCCTCCTTGTATTTCTGGCTCTTCTCATGTGCTGCGTCCTGAATGAAATAATGAGTAACAAAGATGTTGACAGAGTTTTGGCATATTATACATATTGGTAGCCACCCGACATGGAAGGTTCGCTTACATATTTCCACCCGACAATTTGGCCACATGTGCAACAAAATATGTCAGCTACTGTATGCAGTCCTGAGAGCATCATCCTCTCTTCCAATGCTCCGGAAGAAATGTTTATCCTTTATGAAGAACTCCAAATGTAAGTGAATATAATCCTGACTTAGAATGCTTTGTAATGATAAGAACATGGTAAACGATAAACATAACTCTTTTGTATGTAAGACATGGAAGAAAAGAAGCTCGTCTCTCTCCAACTCACCTGTAACAGCCCAAGCCTGCCGCTAGCAGATATTGTCTCTTTGGGCTTCCCCTCAAGGTTTTTAAAACGCGTCTGTTAGAGAGAGGTTTCCACACCCTTATAAAGAATGTTTCGTTCTCCTCTCCAACCGATGTGGGATCTCACAATCCACCCCCTTTAGGACCCAGCGTCCTCGCATGCACTCCTTCCCTTCTCCAATCGATGTGAGACCCCCCATCGACAAAACATTCTATATAAGGGTGTAAAAACCTCTCCCTACCATATGCGTTTTAAAAACTTTAAGGGGAAACCCAAAAAAGACATGTCGCTTGCGCTGTTACATCACCTCCATTAGAGAAGTTGGAGCCTCTAAAAGACTCAGCAACGTTTGGAGTGAGGTTATTCGGAGAATCACCTCCGCTGCATGGATCACATAATTCCCTTCCTAATTCTGAGTTCCAATCTCTAAAAAATATTAGGGCCAATTTGGTAGCCAGCCTGTTTTCTCGCTGTTTTGATTATATTTGTAATATAGCTCAGCTTTGCAACACCACAAGAAATCTTCACACTTTGGCACTAAAAGATATCAAGAGATTTTCACTTGTCCATCTTCTAGGACCCAAGGCCTAAATATCCCAAGCCCTTGTGTAACAATCCAAGCCTACCGCTAGCAGATTTGTCTTCTTTGGGCTTTTCCTTCCGGGCTTCCCCTCAAGATTTTAAAACGCGTCCCAGTGGACTTGGGCTGTTACACCTCATCACTAGGATCATCCCTTAAGGAGCAAAACGCCAAGAGAAAATTTGCTGTAACCCCCTTCCAATTAATGACTAAAAACAAATAGTTGATGTGTTTTTTATTAGTTCTTCGTCAGCCAAATTTTGAAATTCGAAAAGATTGCTTCCAACAAAGTTTTCTCTTCCTAATTTGTACAGAAGTCAGTTTATTGTATCCACCTTCACTGGCTTAGTATCTACTTTGACATTACTTTTTCTCTAATCTCCCTCTACATGCTCCATCTCTGTTCACTTTTACAATACACGCTCTCATAGCACTGTCTCTATACAAACATAAAAAATTCCTATCCGTGCATGCTCTCATCACTATTTAAACTTCAAATAAGATTGGGAAGGCATGTTGACACCAGAACATTGGATTACTCTAGAACAGATGGGCAGTTGTCGGGGACCCGAAACTCCTTGTTCACACTTCCGCAGTCAGAAACATGCTTAACATTAGTTTCATAACACGTAGTCATGATCCAAAATCAATGATAGAACGCATAATTTATAATAGATGAATGACTTCTCAAGCTAACTCAAGTGGAAAATTGGTGTTAAGTAAATTGAATACAAATCTGACTAGTGACCATCTTTTTGCTACACAAGGCATCCACCATGGTAGTGTCATATAGTACTCATTGTGCGACAGCAAAATTCTGCCATCAGTCGATCATTTGATTGATAAATAGACAATGTAGGCCCCACGTATCTTCAATCTCAGCCCCCAAATCATTCCTTGAATTGGAAATCCTATGGGACAACTCCTATTCTACTTTGCTGCCTATTAAGAGAATAAGTCCCGTTGAAGCGGCCCGCCTTTATTCATCTCTATGGTTGGCCTAAATTTTCTTTCATAGCAGTCTATACTATACCCATATCTGGTCTCCAACTTATAGCTAAGTTGAGTTCAGTAGTTGCTCAAACGAAAGTCAGCCTACCAGGAATCTCATTTCCAATTTTTTTGTATAGTTTCTCTCAATTATGGAGTTCTCTCCACTTGCACGCTTAGTAGATAGGCTAGCTTTGATGCTTTTAATGCTCTACTTGCAAACAAAAAGGGGAGGGACTTTTTCTTGCTTGCTTCTGGCGGTTTATCTCTCGGCCAATCCTGTGTTCCATGCCTGCTCTAAGCACATAGAAGTTTACGACCACTTCATCCGTGACCTCGTCATCGTGGGCTGCTCAACTTCAAAATCTCCTAAACTAAAGAAGGGGGTTCAGAATCAGTCTCGATTGAAAAGAAGAGGGAGTAGGGGGTTCGGGAATGACTAAAGCACTACTAAAGGATAAAGGAAACCGATTGAGAAACTTGCATGGGATACAATACACATACAATAAGAGAGAATCCACTCCTTCCCTTCCTCTTTTTCTGACTGAATAGGGTGACTCTCATCTGGTTTATGATGTTTGACATTCGACTTATTTCACTCTTTCACTCGGTAAAACAACTAATTCATTTACTCTCTTGTAAAAACTCAAGATAAATGAGACTGAACTGAACCTAATTTCATTTGATTCTTCTTTTCGGAAGGTTTAAGGAAGAAAAGAACGTCGGTTAACCTATTTATGATGAGCTAACTGACTGAATATCACATATGTAGCGTCATTCTTACATAAGTTATGACAATGAGTTTAGACACCAACCTAGTATGAATACATCATTGATTTTGCATCATAACTAGTTATGATCCAAAAATCAATGATAGCATGCATAATTTATAATTGATGAATGTTTTTCCCAGCTAGCTCAAGTGGAAAATTGGTGTCAAGTAAATTGAATACAATCCCGACTAGTGACCATCTTTTCACAAAAATATCACATATGTAGCGCCATTTTTATATAAATTATGATGATGAGTTTGAGACACTAACATAACATCGATTAAGCCCTTATGAATCAAAGCCAATATCAATTCTATGGCATAGTTTTAGCTACCTACAATCTACATGAATTGTGACTTACATAATTGAGTGCAGAGTGATCCAAATCATAAATCAAGGAAGAAAAACCAATAGTAACTTCAACCAAAAGATAGAAAACTCACACATGATTGAAGAGGTAAGCTTTTCCCCGGCGGCAATGAAAGGTCTGATCAAACAAGAGCGAAAAAGTTAGACGAAGGAGCTGCTGAAATGTAAAACAGTTTTCAATTAATTTCAACATAAACCGAACATTAAACAAAATCTGCGTTAAAAAAGATGTATACACACCCGAGATGCAAGGTCATCGGCGAGAGCTAACTGTGTATTGCAGAACTTGCATCTGTACGATCGCCCTTCCTTTTCCACAACGAAAACCCTTCCCATCGCTCTCCTCCGCCACTCCACGCTCCTTGCCTCCCGTCTTCCGGCTCAGCTTCTACAGGAAAAGGATAGCGCCATCGTCTGAAGCAACTACTGCTCTAGAAACACTGGTAATCCGTAGTAAACGGTAAAAGTAAGCTTGAATTGAGAGAATGTAATCTGGAGAAAAAGGGAACCGCCTTTTTCCCTTAAATTCGTCCATATTCCAGTAGACGACGGACACGAGCACTGCAATTGTTGACGTAAAGAAGAAGCTGTAAGATTTGGCCCATTGGACATCCGTTTCGATCCGATGAACAAGAAGATGGATTGAATATTGGGCCTCTTGTTCTTTCTTTTTTGTAATAAAAAAATTCCCTTAAAATTTAGTTTATAAATTTAAAATAAATGATAATTTTTGTAGTGTTATTCGAGATAAAATATTTTAAATTAAAATGTCATAAAATTTAAATTGAGATTAGAGGAAAATATAAATTTGAAAGATTTTTCTCGTCATTTTTAGGATTGAAAAATCAATGTGTTTAAAAAAAAAAAGTAAGCTCACATAATATTATTTTTTAAGAGTATAATTGATTAATTATTTATATTATCATATGATTATTCATGACTTTAATGAAAAAGTGGTTAATTCAGTTACATGTATTAAAATGATATTTTAAGTTAAAGAGGAGGATTATTTATTTATTTATTTTAAAAGCATAAATGAAAAAAAAAATCCTCACGATTTTAATTTTTTTAAATCATATAATACTCATTTAAAGGAAAATAAAATGAAATACGAAAAAAATACTAAAAAACATTACAACAAAGAATTTTAAATAAATTATAATTATAAAAAGAGAGATAAAATGTTGATGGCTAAACAAACTCAAAAAATCTAAATTTTAATATAATTATTTAGTAAATGAAAATTATATTAAATTTTAAGGCATATTTTTGTGTTTTTTAATAAATTATTATAATGATATAAAATTTATAAGTATATTTCATTAATATAATTTCTTCCTATATATATAATATTTACCATTAAAGTTTATATAATTTTATTAAAATTGTTTATTTGAAGATTTATAATAAAATAAAATCTAAGGTACAATAAAATTAAATAAAATTTGAAACCAAATTGGCCTCCAAGGATTAAAATAAATTTAAATTAACGTAATTATTAAAATTTAAAAATTATTATTGATTTATCTTGAAGTTATAATTTTGATTTTTTTGACTTAAAAAGAAAAAGTGTGAAGACAGCATAAAAGGCGGTTGGTTACCTGACAACCCAACAGCATACAGCTTTAAAGCCGCCTCACGCTCCCAGCCGCCCCATCTCTTTTAACAACCGCCTTAAAAATAATTCATTTAAAAAAAAAACAATTAATACACGTGGCACTGGGAATCAAACTCACCCCAGCCCTAGTCTGAAATCTGCGGACGCGTCGGCTTAACTGTCTGTCCCTTTCAGACAACTCACCGCCACAACAGCCGCCCTACCCATTTTTATCCGTACATTACTTACGTGGTCCTAAATGATTGGGCGCCATTCCCGGATCCAGCACCGCCAAAACACAGCCGCGTTGAGACGGGTTCCACGCCACGCGGATTACAGGGCCCACCCATCACGGCACCTTCCGACACGTGGACGCATCTCCTTTTGTTCTTGGTTTTAAAATGAAGATTTAGACTCGTTCGCTATTTTTAAAAAAATAAATAAATCATTAATTAATTAATTAGAGCCGCGTTTTAATAAGAAATAATGTAGCTTGCCTTTGCCCTAAATTTCAAGATAGCGACACAAAATTTTGTCCCTATATTATATATTTTAAAATTTCTTATCATTTAATTGAATTCAATAAAAAAATATAAAAATCCACTTTTCACATTACCCACATTGGTTAAATTATGGATTTAAATTAACTGCGGAATTCCTCCGACATTAAGAAAATATTTAAATAATTCGAGTATATTACAATTTTATTTAAAATAGTGTGACGACAGGTGGTGGCGTGGCAGGAATTTACTTTTTTTATGATTTTTTTTTCTTTGAATGGTTGAATATTTAAGTGGCGTATATGCCTGCCGCCTTGCTTTTTTTTATTTTGTGAAAAAAGTTTTTAAGTAAAAAGTTTGAGCCGTTGGATTAAGAATATCTTGTGGAAACGTGTCGGATAATGACAGCCACCATGGCGATCACGAGGGACGGTCAGATGGGCTCTGTAAAAAAGAGAAACACAGTAGTGCGCCCCCACGCCTCCCCATCATGAACCTGCGCGGTGCATTTTCTTTCACTCATTTATTATTATTTTTTTAAATATTACCCTCATTTTTTAAAAAATTATTATAACCATTTTAATTACTTTAAAATATCGACCAAAATTTAAATTTAATTTATGGGCCCGCCGCCGCCCCCAGACGGCCGACGCGGTATACGGATAATTTATGGAGACACGCAATTTTTTTTTTTAAATTTAAAAAAAAACTCCAAACGACAAGTCGGCTGTATCGTGATTCGTGCCGGCGACTCCAGATCTGCTGTATTTGTCCGACGTGTCGTTCTCTCTAATTATCTTAAAGAAATCCCCAATACGGGAGAAGAGAGGCGAAATAAAATCAATTTAAATTATTCGACAGAGAAATAAAGAAATAAATTATCCAAATTTCTCCATTAAAAGTGGAAAGAGGAATTCCTGTTATCTATACAACAACGCAGTTTTTTTTTTTTTAATCTCATTTCGGGCAGAACATTTCATCAAACCTAAAAATGGATTACGGATATATTAAATTTGAAAAATTAGATCCTCAGGCAACTTCCACCGCCGGAAGATTCAGGTCAAAATCAAACGGCCGTGATTTTTGTGAATCATCGTCAAAATCAACTACGGATGATGAATCGGAGTCGCTCGCCGATCCGCCGGCAACAGCGACGGTTACAGTCCGTTGAAAGTCACTCATCTTCTCCGCCTGGGCGAACGCGTCGAAGAAGAAGATTGGACGGGAAATGGCCGGAGTGTGGCTGCCATCGAGGAAGCGAGTGAGGGAAGCATCCGTCGGGGATGGAGCGGAAGAGGAGTCGACGGTGCTGCTCTCGCTGGGACTACTGCAAGCGGATCCACGGAACTTGTTGTTGACGTCGTCGTCGACGATGAGATATTCGTTGGGAGTGGGGAAGTTGGTTTTGGCATTAGCGCCTCTGAATTCACGCGCCGCCGCGTCGTAAGCACGTGCAGCTTCCTCCGCCGTGTTGAAGGTGCCAAGCCAAACCCTAGTCTTTTTGCGAGGGTCGCGGATTTCCGCTGCATAACGGCCCCATGGCCTCTTTCTAACACCTCTGTACCGGATCTCAAGGGCGGCGTTTGAAGTAGATCGGTCTCCGGCAGCCATTAATCGATGATTTGAAAGAAATGGTTGTAGAGAGAAATTGAAAGGAAATGAAATTGGGGTGGAAAATTGGAGAAGGATTTAGGGTTTATATAGGCGGGAAGAGAGAGAGAGAGGAAAAAAGAAAAGAGGAGTAATTTTGGAGCGTAGAAGAAGGAGCGTCCGAATCACGCACAAAGCACGTGCCCCATGCAGCCTTTGGAAAAGGAAAATGGAAGGAAACTTAGGTGATGAATATATTCAAAGCTCAGTCAGCGAGGCGTTTGACCGCTCCCTTTCCTTCCCTTTTCGCTGCCCGCCCCGCTGCGCCGTCTCCTGCACTCCGGTGGGGGCGATTAAGTTTCAATTAAAAATTAAAAAAATTGAAACTTAAAAGATTGTTAGGAGGCGAAGGTAGTGTAATGTTGTGGTGAGGGTAGAATTAGTCATTGATTATATAAATAATTAAAATGTGAGATAAGTAGAGGGGCGGTGGGTGTGGTCACGTGGGAGGTTTGGTTCGAGGGTGCCACCGGTAACCGGTTGCTGACGGCGACTTGAAGAAAAGGAAAAGAAATATCCTAGAAATGAAAAAGGAAAAGACGGACAATTTTGGTTGTGATTGCGGCGCCGCGTGGGTCGAACTCGGATCGGATCGTATACTTCTTTGAAATTGGATGGAAAGTCATGGGAAGACCGTATCTTCTCATCTAACGGCTGTACTTGCCTCTACATTCTGATGCTGCCACGTCGTCTCTACTCCATGACCTTTATATCAAATCTCTTTCAGCGTGTAAGCTCTTTTTTTTTTCTTTTTTTTCTTTTTTTTCTTTTTCTTCTTTTTTTTAGAGTGAAGTTTTCATTTTGTTATAAATATTTTTTACTGTTTCTCCATCCATACAATCTCAACGAGGAAGCATCGTTATTGGGTTGGTTGTCGTGCTAAAAAAAGAAAAAGAAAAAAGAAGTAGGTTTTAACCCTCATGTGCACATAAGACAAGATGACTACACAATAATGCGCCCGACCGGCCAAGCAAGGACTGAGATAAGATGAGTGTCATGGTGCTACCGAGGAGGATGGTGCATCATCTAACATACCTAGAGATGTGCATGAAAGTTAAGCCAAGACATAGGCTTGTTGAATGGTCGGGTAGGGCCCCGAGCCATAACTTTGAAAGTCGAGGTTCTAAAGGGAATTTGAGCATGGGGTTCTGGAGTCAAGTCATATGAAACTCGTCAAGTTTGGTGTCAATCGGACACAAAACGGACGATCAACGACATTATATGTCCGTTCGCCAAAATCATATCTATACCATCTAGACAAAAAATACCTAAAAAATATACTTGGAGGCAGAGTATAGCCCTTCACCACTCCTGGGCCCTGTGACCTAAGCAAGCTACCATGTGACACGTGTGTCACAATGAGGGCGAGCATTACAAGACGAGTGTTTTTAGCGACTTCTTTTGAAATTGGTTTTTCAAGAACAGTGTCAACAACACAGGTGCGCCGACATTGCACCCCAGGTCATGTGTTAGAGGTTGGATCAAACACCCACTATCCGATACGAAGCCTGTAAATAATATAACATGGACGCAAGAGGGTCCAATGCCTCGATAGAACCTAGATGGATAGATGATCGAGATGTCCCGATATTATGAACAACCCATAAGCTCATTTTCGATGAGCATGACAGAGTGAGCTACGATGGCCGACGACACCTCATAACTTGGGATGGCGTCAAGACATGTGAGCCATGTTAATTAGAAACCCAAATGAGAATTGAAATGTGACGTTACGTCAAGAGACCTTGGCCCCAAGTGAATGCAAGGTCAAGCAAATGACTTGGCTTAGTGTAGAGGCAAGCTAGTTGGGCCACAGAAAATTGAACATGCACGCACAGGCGGTGTGTGGCCAAACAAATTTGAATTCCGCAAAAGTTGTATTCGGTCGATGAAGATGAACCTCGCTTACGGTCCGATAAAACCACATATACGGACAAAAAATGTATATGGGGCTTGAGTTCGACTCAAAACTTGTCGGTGTGAGGTGCACCCCTTCCTACTTCTAAGAAATGAACTGAGAGTTTTGTAGCATTCAAAGCTAAATCGGAGTGGGGATGATTTCATTTGTTTGGTATAGGTCTGTTTGGAGTAGTCTTACTAGCCTTGGATTGGGTTCTAAGCTACAATACATCTAGTTGGTTAGAGCCAACAACTAAGAGCAGATGATATAGAAGTGAAACTTCAGCAGTAGACAAAGAACAAGATTCAAACTAAATATCAAAATAAGAGAAACAGATGAAGGAAAATGAAACAAACTTGTCAATCTCTGATCTTCCCACTCCTTCTTCAGCCCCATTAGCTATGAGAACAAGAGGGTAGCATCAGGCAGCTGCTGGTGAAGCAGGGGTGTACCACCCATGGTGGATCTCTACAGCTTTCTTTCTTCTGGCTAGCCGAGATTTTCGATGTGCTGCAGTGTTTCGGTGTAATGTTCCGACTTTCACGGCTTTGTCGATCACCGAGTATGCTTCTGCTATGAGCTTCTCAATTGGAAGGACTTCCTCTGATTGTGCTTCAGGTTTCTTCTTCAGATCATCTAAAGCTTCCATAGCCTGGAATTGTATGAGAAGAAATTCATCGTTGAGAGAAAGAAAAGTTACCAAAAGAAAAATGAATGAAGCTCGAAAAGGAGACCAAACGAGAACTTCGCAAGCATATATATATTTTTTTGATATCCGTGAGAGTTCGAGCTAGCTTGTGCACACTTCAACTATTCTCACGAGACAGCTATATCATATATCATCCTACTATATTTTGTTGCCAAGGTCCCTCGAACAATATTACATTTCGGGTTCGGGTAGGTGGCCATCATAGCTTGAACCAATTCTTTCTAAGTCCTTAGTTTTATAAACACAACCCTTTCGACCACTAGACCAACCCGTGGTGGCTAACGTTGCAAACATAATTAAACATTCTCAAGAGACACCAAAGGTAAAAAAAAAATTCAGACCTAGGTGCACAAGAGTCTCAAACTTGGGATTATTTCAAGGAGGAACTCCAGTAACACAAAGGCCGCTTATTACTAGCAAAGGAAAAGATGTTAGTCATATTACAGAACTCTTCTAATGTAAGAGCCCAAGCCCACCGCTAGCAGATATTGTTTTCTTTGGGCTTTTCCTTTTGGGCTTTCCCTCAAGGTTTTTAAAACACGTCTGCTGGTGAGAGATTTCCATACCCTTATAAAGAATGTTTTGTTCCCCTCTCCAACTAATGTGAGATCTCACAATCCACCCCCTTCGGGGCCTAGCGTCCTTGCTGGCACTCGTTCCCTCTGTCCAATCGATATGGGACCCCCCAATCCACCCCCCTTCGGAGCCCAGTGTCACGGTCCTACATTTTTTACCGTGCGGCGTCGTGATCCTGACACGACCACGACCAGCCTTAAGGGGAATTAAGCCCCATATATATTTTTTTTGCCCCAGCTTTGTGGCTTCGTCGGACCTTAGGCGAGGTTTGTCTTCGCCCATCGGACATCGCTTGTGCGAAATCCAAGCTTGTCCAACCACACACGCCGCCTGTGCGTGCATGTTCAATCGTCTGCGACACAACCGGCTTGCCTCTACACTAGGCCAGGTCATCCGGCTCAACCTTGCCTCTGCTCGAGCCAAGGTCTCTCAATGTAACGTCGCATCTCGTCTTGTCATCTCGATCCCCATCGACAGGGTCCATATGTCTTGACGCCATCCCGAGTCTCGGGATGTTGTCGGCCATCATGACTCGCTCGGTCATGTCATCGAGAATGGGTCCGCGTGTCTTTCATCTCATCGGGACTTCCCGAACATCCATCCATCCGGGCTATATTGAGGCATAGGCCCTCACGTGCCCATGCCGAGTCATTTACGAATACCGTACCGGATAGCGGGTGTATGTAGCAACCTCCGACACGCGGGCTGGGGCGCAATACCGGCACACCCGTGCCGCCCGGTACTGTCCTTGCAAAACCCATTTCAAAGGAAGTCGCCCGAGACACTCGTCTCGACACGCTCGCCCACGCTGTGACACACGTATGTGCCACAGGGTAGCTCACTTAGGCCACAGGGCCCAGGGGTGGTGGAGAGCTAACACCATGGTACCCCTATAGTACATTCGGAGCCATTTTCAATCTACCAGGAGTAGACATGATTTTTGTGAACAGTCATACGGTGTCGTGCATTGTCCGTCCGATGTCCGATTGACATCAAATTTGGCGAGCATTCATATTTCATATGGACGGACTTAACTCCCGAACCGCATGACCAAATTCCTTCCGAAACCCCGACTTTCGAGGTTAAGGCCCGGGGCCCTACCCGGCCCTTCAACAAGCCTATCTTTGCCCCTCATGTCTATTCTGATGTCTTTGTCTTGCTTGTGTCTCAACTTGTCTTTTAATGCAATGCCCACTTAGCGTGGTGGTGTGTTGGATGATGCATCGTCCTCCTCGATCGCATCATGGCACTCTTCTATGTTGGCCCGCCTATGGCCGGATGGGCGTCTCTTGAGGGACACCACTTTGCTTGTCGCACCGTGAGGGTCACAACCTACTCTCTTCATAGTATGGTTGTGACATTCTCTCCCACTTAACTTAGTCATCGTCCTCGATGACTCACTCGGGGCACAATCGTATTATAGATTGTGACACCCAGCGTCCTTGCTGGCACATAGCCTCCTATCCACCCCCGTTCGGAGCTCAGCTTCCTAGCTGACACATCGTCCGGTGTCTGGCTCTGATACCATTTATAACAGCCCAAGCCCACCGCTAGCAGATATTGTCCTTTTTGAGCTTTCCCTTTCAAGCTTCCCCTCAAGGTTTTTAAAACACGTATGCTAGGGAGAAGTTTCCACAATCTTATAAAAAATGTTTCGTTCCGCTCTTCAACTGATGTGGGATCTCACATCCAAAGTTGAAACAACAACGATTAACACCAGCAACTAAATATTCGAACAAATTTAGCCAAGCCAAAGGCCATTCGAACACGTCAATTTGGTCTTTACCAACAAGAAAACCATCAAGAAAACCTATCTCTAGCCCATCATAAAGTTTTATGCCGAAGCAATTCACCTCTGGCAAAAATATATCATCTATAGCATGTGGCTGACTATTTTTTTGAGTCATTTTCCAATTCTTCATCAAGTATGGATGCTTGATAGTTCATACCATACAAAATATGCCAAGGATCATTATTTAGTTCTCTACATGAGAAAATTAGTTTAGTTGCTTTGACTTCCCTGTAGTAGCCATTGTCGTTTCATGTCTTATTTGGGAAGTGGGTAGCGTTTATAACTATTTTTTATAAACAACAACTTCAATTGATCAGATTTTCATATCAAGCAGCAAAATTCAACAACAAAGCAACCAAGCCAACAAGCTACCATTGACCTTGACAAACAAAATCATACAAAATAATAGCGAGCATCAAGCATCAATTCTATCCAAGGAACACACAGAAGTACTTAACCCCTTCAGCCCTGATACAGTTCAGTTTTTTAAAAGTGCTTAACAATTAGGCAAATGCCAGCCAAAACGAAAATCACCAAGAAATTCAACTTTCCAGTGCCAAAAATAAAGCTTCTAGAGAAGGAGGGGAGCTGTTAGGACTTGGGCTGGTTTGTTTCAAATATAAATACTCAATCAAAGATAAAACAAATTCTGGAGTGCATAATTCTTAGACAGAACCCACCCAATTTTATTCTCCACATTATCAACAGATACATTAGATTCATTTTCAATTTCACGGGAGAGAGATTTCATCAATTCCGACAGAATTCTATAACAAAAATCTACAAAAACCAGCCAAAATTAGGTACCTTCTTCATTCTGGTTCTGATTTCAGACTTCCGGGCTTTGTTGTAAGTGCGTCTTTTCTCAGCCTGCCGGGCTCTCTTTGCAGCAGAATCAGCCTTTTTCTGAGGAGCCGCCTCGCAAACCACAGAGTAACGAAGTGGCCTCTGAGCTCCACTCATCGACAGGCACCCTACTCGAAAATGAACCCAAAAAATACCCTAATTCTTCAAGAAATCAAAGTAGAAGATAAAAATACAGGAAACCGAAAAGAAATTACCATTGGAGAAGCCAGAAACTGAAACATTGGACGAGAAACTGAGAGATTTGAGAGCCAAAGAAGACGAGGAAACAGGCAAACAGGAGGAAGAAGCATTAAGGGAGAGATTCCTGAACTTAGAAGGAAGAGCAAAGCAACTAATTGAAGCTGCCGCCATTTTTCGCTGGGCAATTCACGAAGCTCCACAGTTTGAAGAATAGCGGTTCTATTGCACCTTTGTAGGCGCTTATCCACTGGAAGAAGAGCTACAAAGTATCGGTTTATTTTCCGTTATTTTTGGGTGTTTGGATTCCAGTTTTGTATATTCCCAACCGGGTTCCGTTCTAATTCCAACCCCACATAAGAGGCAACGAGTATTTATTTCGAGCTTCTTCATTTATAATGTTTTAATCCCTTCAATAAAATTAGGGAAAATTTGTTCATTTTTATAAAGATAATTTTGAATAATTTAATATATTTTTTAATAATTTCATATAATTTGATAGAATACAAATAAAGACAAACAAATTTCGTTGAAAGAAGTTCATAATATCGACTAATATTTTTATAAATTTGAACCCTTTTTTTAATAACTCTTGATAAATAAAAAGTGATTCAAAGAATTGGATTAATTTTTTCCTTTAAAACAAAAGTTTTATATGAAATATTACAAAAAAAAAAAAAAAAAAAAAAAGACTTCAGATAATTGACCAAAATTCATTGTCCCAAGCAAATTTTAATAAACAATCCATTCAGGAAACAGAAGAAAGTAGTAGAGAAATATTAGTGCACACAATCCATGGAAAATGCTCAATCTATTTTCAACTTCTTCTGTGAACTCCTCGGATTAACTAGAAACCAAAGATGCAACTACCTACGACCCACTGGCTTGCTTATTTCTGAACCATACTGTACTCCTAAAATCTCTCAGCCGTCTTTATTGCTGGTTGAGTTTCCAGTTTTCTTCTACTAAGATATGGACCATTTTGAACAGCTTCCTGCAACTGCAGACAAACCCGTGTAACGATTAGCAGGCATATAACCACCACGAAGTTCGAATTTACAAACTCAAACAGCAGAATTACACACTACTTTTTTCCCAAGTAAGACGACAAAATGCTTGATTCAGACATTGAGACAGCATAAAGCATACAACGTCGATCAAGGGGTTGGGTTAGATGTTCAAATCTTCACCCCCACATTAATTAAAAAAAACACAATAAAAGGATGTATACGAGATAAACTGAAAACATGGAGATGGCCTTTTAGGGCTATCTGCTTAGTTTTGTTTTTGTTGTTTTTCCCCCTTCCTTTCCTGTTTTAAGGTATTATTGCATAGGCATATAAATATTATATCAATTAGATTTTTCTTTCTTAATCAGACATGAGCCAGTTTTGTGAGCACTACTAGAAGGAACTGCCTTGAAAAGGAAAATGTTGAAGAAAAGGATGAAATATTTATGCACAAGAGTTCATTTGCATCCCATCTAACCTTCGAAGCTATTCCAGCAAGGGCAGGATCGCCCGTAAGCCTTGTTGAAGACATGAGTGCCTTATGGATAGCCAAACAACAGTTATATCTAGCTTCCATTCCTGAAAAAAAAAAAAGAAAAAAAATTATATATATAAATAATAATAAAATATAAACATGTGATTGAGATTAGCATCAGATATAGGGGGAAGATCGCTCAAATCTATCTAATTACATGCCAACCCTTGCATGAAATATTTGTTTCAAAAGAGTTTATGAATCTCACAAAAGCAATGAATTTATGAATCTCACAAAAGCAATGAGTTCATGAAAAAATTAAGAAATGAGTTCATGCATGAATTGCATCATGGAAGACACTCCTGAAACGCACACCAGAAAATAGCGGCACCTTACATTACGTTTTTCATAATGATATAATACATGTCAATGTATTGAAATAATTCGACTACAAAAAAGACTTCAAAGAGTTAACGAGACCAAGATATGATTCAGAAATAAATCCTAATACATGTCTTTGATCCGACAACGACAAGAACAGCAAAGGGATTTGATCAATGGAAGCAATTGTTATAACCAATAGCATATTTCGAATTGCCTGGAGTTCATAGGGTTGCTTTCACAGGGTCTAGAAAGCAATATATTTAGCAAACTTGTTATTAACAAGTGGGTGAAGATGATTTGCAAGATTTTGGATATTAATTTGAAGAAAGGAAGTTAAAATTGAACATGAGAATAGGCCATCAATAATAATTCTTTTCTGAACATGCTTAGAACATTTCTTTTGAAACTGTGAACTGGAAAAACTAATGTTCTATACATCTGAAGAACATTGCAGGTTTGCATCTGCTAACGGCTAATACAAAAGCTTGAGAATGCTTAACTATGTCACAGCTAAAGAAATCAACAATCCTTAACTGTAACACCATAAAAGCAGGAGAATGCCCACTTAATTATATTACTACTTAAATTCCTGAGATAAATACCTAATTAAGTAAGATTTATACTTGTAGCTACAGTGGTATTTCTAATGATGCATACACGACAATCATGGACAAAATCTCTGATTCACCTCAAAACAAATACCTATTTTTGTAGTCTCGGTACTTGCATCAGAAACTATATTTATTATGTCTTGTTTCGAGCAGATTTCCATAAGGCACCACGGTCGAGTGACCAACCCAGTTATCATTCTATAACTCTGAAGAAAAAGTTGTGTTAGCAAGTCAGATAAATTTAAATACATAGGAAGCTAGAACCCACATAGTTTCTTGCCCAGGATAATACTAAACCCATAACCAAGCAACCTTCTTGCTGGAAGTTGAGACTTCCTGAACTAAAAAACAAACTAAGAAAATTGTCTAGACCAAGGAAGACCCATTTGATGCAAATTTATAGGATGTGCTTCTAAATAAGATATTTATCCTCTAAACATAAAAATGTCTTGCTATGCCTAATTTACATGAAAAACGCAAAGAACTACATATCTATATCAAATCTTCATACATGCACCCATTTCTATGAGTTCATATCCATGTTTTTTAGCATCTGCGTTCTCATTTTTTATGAAAAATAGGCCTCCATGCCAATGTCCATACGCTAAGATTGCAAGTTACCCCATCCACAATAATAAAGGATAATAAATCACCGTGAACAAGAACAGACATTTTGAATTCTTTGCACCTTGCAGACTATTTTTAATTTATGTCCTCTAAATCCAAGGGTCGTTGAATTTATGTCCTCTTAAGAGTATTGGCTTGACCAATATCATGTATTTTTATCTTTTGGGAACTTTTCTACAAAACTAAGATCAAGATTCTTCAACGCCAGTTAAAAGACAGGTAAAGAGTGTTGGAAGTAACAAAAAATGACTGAAACACTCACCGCCAAGCGAATCTCAGAGTCCTGTTGAAGGACAGCTAGAATAAGGCCCTGCCATAGCAGCTTGTTAAGACTTTTAAAAACTATGATCATGAAAGAAATGAAGAACAATGTCAAAATTGTTGCTTGCTGAAGATAATTAAGTGAAAATAGGTCAATTTGAAGCAGTCTTGAGTGAAAAAGGATGATACCCTCCAGACTCTAAAAGAACACTAAAAACGTCTTTCCATAAGGCTTAACAACAGTGATAACCAAGTAATGTATGAAGCATCACATCATATATCTTGGGAACAATGCTTTATAATGCGTTCAGTTCAAGGCATAAGCCTTGAGGTGAGGCGGAAATATTGCGCCTCAAGGGTGAGGCGGAAACATTGCGCCTCAAGGCTTATGCCTTCAACACATAAAAAAAGACCTACGCCTGTCTAAAACATGAACGCCTCTGAGGCTACAAGGCATAAGCCTTGTGTTCATTGGTAGTGAGCCATAGGGCCATGAAGATATCTAAGAGAACTTAAAAATGCACTGAAAACTAAGAAGGGATAAGCAGTTCAATTGGTTTACTTAACAAACAAAAAAGTTTTCACCTTGCTGTGTTATTGTAAAATAGAGCTAACTGCGAGTGTCTGCATTAACCAAAGAAAAAAAACTGCAAGGTAGCTAAATCTTTGACAACAACACAAGAAGGTGAGTTTTGTTTTATTTTTTCCCCTTCACTCTTGTTTTCTTTTTGTTTTTATTTGTTCACGGTGAGTTTTATTCTTTTTCCTACTTTACCTTTGTTTTCATTTTGATTAGATTCTTATTAACACAAGCAAGTTAGATGTAGTAATGAACATCGATGGACTATTGAGATTTTTTCCTTTATAGTTATTAATTTTCGAGTATGTTTTGTACTTTTAAGAAATATTATAATGTTACATCTCATACTGCCTCAAGACTTATGTCTTGCTTCTCCAGGTTGCCTTGAGGAATGTTTTCTAAAACATTGCTTAGCAACCAAATTAATTTCACGAACAGACAGCAATTCTTATTTCAAGAATCTGTTACACTTCGAAGCCTGTGGACCAACATGTTTGATATATGAACTTAACTCCATTACCATCAGCTTAAGCATTTTGTTTTAATTCGAACATGTAAGGAAACAGAGGAATGTCTAATCTTGTCAAGTGAGTGCAGAAGGATTGGTTTGAATTGGAATGACATATATTCTGCAACTAAAGCAGATTAGATATCAAATTCCAAATTACTTCAGATAGGAAACATACTTGAAGCAGGAAAATATTGTCAAAAGAAATAAACCCTAAACCCTTCACTCACTGATGGCGTCATTTTTGGACTTCTGGATGCAATTTGATAAATCAAGTCCCGTAAATTTTCTTCTGCATTATCATTCAGCATAATATCATTCTCAGATCGAGTTTCACCAAAGATGTTACCAAGAGCGTGCATGGCTGCCTGTATTGACAGTTGAAAATATAAGTGAAATATTATAGGTACATAAAGCACATATCATTAGATACTCGCCTAGCTTTGAGTAAATGGTTGGCGATGGCATATTTCAGTTCACATTCTATCACAAACATCTTTTTAAAACAAAATCCTTTCCATTGTCAATATAACGCTTTACACAAAAGATAAAGAGTTAATGATTTTTGATAAATAGAAAACCAGTGCAAAAAGAGAATAGCAACACTTACAACCTTACAATCCAAAAAGTATTCATAATTCCATATTTTCTGTTAAAACCATAGCATAGTAGGGAGAATACCACTGTTCCACATTAATCATTGTTGAAAACATTGTCACTCTACTCTCCCACAAATAAGCCTTGCAAGAACTTTAGCGAAGAATTTTGTCATCCGAGAAACGTCTAGCTTCCAAGGGATTTTCCAAACTTAATCATTTACAAAGCAAGCTGAAACATCTAGTTTTTTTTACCATATACTTACCTTACCAATGGTTTAATGAAAGAAACTGGGGTGAAGAAAACGATGGCATAAACGCAAATATAAGTCAAAGAGCTTAACATACTTACCAGCTGTTTACCATGTTCATGCCGATCAAACGCTGCATTAATTACATACTTCACACAAGTTGGATAACTTGACAGCAGTAAAGTGGCTCCCAATTTGCCTGAGAGACAGAAATTGGATCTATACATGTTGGCTTTTGGGGATGAAATGTTTATAAAGATCTAAATAAAATGTTAATATACATGTTGGCTTTTGGTAACTTCCATTTATTGTTACTCGTTTCCACTTTTTTAATAAAGAAAAATAGAATTATCAATTACGTTTGCTAACTGTATTTTGTTTCTTGATCTTTCATTTTTATTGAATAATAAAAAATAATTAAAAAAATAGAAACGGGTTTGATAACCGTTGTTCTTGTTTTCTAAAAATTTTAATAAAAAAGGTAAAAAAAATTATACGAAATTAGTTTTTAGAAGAATCCACGGAAAAAAAATGTTTTTGGAAGCATCATTTCCCGAAGAAGAGATTCATTTTGTTGTTAATAAATTGAGCACTAACAAATCACTGGGGTCAAACAGATGATCAGCGAGCTTTTGTGGCCAATAGACAGATTATTGATGCATCTTTGATTTCTTATGAGCGAATAGATGAGATACAACGACAGATGGAATTGGTTATGGTGGTCAAACTAGATATTGAAAAGGCTTTTGACAAGGTTGACTGGGATTTCCTAGACCTTATTCTGCAAGCAAAGGGTTTGGGCATCTGAGGAGGTGGAATAGGGGTTATATGCCATCTACTAACTTCTCCCTCTTATCAGTGGAAACCCCTTGGTAAGCTCATTGCTTCTTGACGCCTAAGACAAGGTGTACTTTATCACCCTTCCTTTTTACCATTGTTATGGATGCTCTTAGCAGAATGCTCTCCCTCGCGAAAATGAAAGGTTTGATTAAAAGGGTTTGAAGTGGACAGGGTGGATCTTTGCTTATCGATTACTCACCTTTTTTTCCATCCCCTGATGTCTATCACATTAATAATTTGTTCAACACCATTAAGGAGTTTAAGGAAGCATCTGGGATGAATATTAATTGTCAGAGAACTGACTTTTTGGGGATTAATCTTGATACTTCTCTTGCATTGGCAGCAAAATGGGGTTGCAAAATTGGGAAGTGGCCTGCTGATTATTTGGGTTTGCCTCTGAATGGTAAGCCAAAGTCTCAATACCTTTTGGATGCTTATAATGTCCCACATTGGTTGGGGAGGAGAACAAAACACCCTTTATAAGGGTGTGGAAACCTTCCCCTAGCAGACGCGTTTTAAAGCCTTGAGGGGAAGCCAGATAGGGAAAGCCCAAAGAGGACAATATCATATAGCGGTGGATCTGGGCTGTTACAATGCTAATTGTTGAAAATGTGCAGAAAAGGCTTCAACCTTGGGGGTACTCTCATATTTCAAAGGAAGGTCGACTGACTCTCATACGAGCTATTTTGGCTTATCTCCCCATCTACCATCTATCCTTTTCTCCTATTCCCTCAAAATCATCGGCATTCCTTTCTCATGTGTTCAATGGTCATCCATTCAAAAAAGAAAGGAAAATCCTTTGGCTGAATTTTATCTGGGCTTTCTTTTGGTCTACTTGGAACAAGCGCAATTCCCATATCTTTAAAGACAAGGAATTACACATACACTCCTTTCGGACATCTATTACTTTTTTGGCTCTCTCTTAGTGTAAATCGATTGCTCCTTTTGTACCTATAGTTTATCTTCTCTCACGACCAATAGGACAAGTTTTTTGCAATTCATTGGATAGGAACTTATCCTTAAGTAATTTCATCATATCAATGAAATGTTATGGTTTCCTATTAAAAAAAGATATCTACTACAAACCCCTTCTGAAAAGTAGAAACCTTAATAGTTACTGTACATTGCATTCTCATTGTAACAGTCAAAATCAGATCATAGATATTCTTAACCAAAATGCCAATAGTTTCTAAGCATCCAATACTTATCTTAGTGGGTATATACGAGCTTTCATGTTCACAGTTTTCCATTAAGAAGGGAAAAAATTAAAAACAAGATATCTAACATGTTCTAAAGAGGTCGAGGTTTATTTTCTGGAGTCTTCATGCATTTAGAAATACATGCAACTTCATTTGCACTCTCTCTCTCTCTTATTATAAAAATGGTAACAGAGTATCACAATCCAGTTGCTCGCATTAAATAAATAAATCTTAGACTACAAGTGGCAGTAGCTATACTTACTCAACCCAATTTGACCCAGCGCTTCGAATGCAGATTCACATACATTTACATCCTGGCCTTCAGATGATCCAAGAATTTCATCTATAGCAGATATTAAAATCCGTACACCTGAGAATATCAAAGCAAAACAAGAAACTATCAAAAGATTTCTTTGTCCTACTGATAATGATAAAATTTACAGATTCTGAAGACTAAATTAGGAAATAGGGTCACCTGTATTAGGTGATTATAGATTACTGTCAACTGCTTTCAACACAATCAATTAGATTGTGCTAATCTCTCAAGTGATTTTCATATTTTTGAATTTGTACAGCAAGAAAATCGATCGTAAAAGGCTCTCAGTCTAGAAAACCCTTACTCGTAAAAAAGTAAATAATCCAACTCATAACCTGGGTTGGACATTGTTCGTGCAATTTTTCTACCTAGCCTTGCAATTTTTTTGTAATTTTTTATCTAAATGATATTTATGCAAAACTTGAATTGAAAATATAATAAAAGGCACATGATTCCTTCTCTAAGAAACACGGACTCAATACAACACAGGCACGTTGATTTCTAAAAAGTAGGACAGAGATATGTTCTGGACAGTTTTTTTTATTATACTTCATCATAGATAAAAACATAGAAAGTCAAGTCAACTAACTATATTTTAAGAGCTTCAAAATATAGACGAATTTAATTGGCCATAGCGTGATGAAGAAGATGTCATCCTAAAGGATTAGAAAATGTTATAGAATCCTCTCTCCTTTTCTTTCAGAACTCAAAGGACCCAATTATAACCTATAAAACAGATCAAGGTCAAGTAAGGTCGTTCACTCCTTTTCTTTTATAAACTTTTTAGGTCTGGCTTTATTTTTAGCTGTGTCCAAAACTAGATAAAAAAAAATAGAATAAATATTACCCATGTTTTTAGCATGTCAAACGTGTTCGGAGTGTGTCCAGACGAACATGTGCTGTGATCAACATATTGAACACAACTCTTTTATGGAAAACACTCACACTCTTTATTAAGGCCAATCGAGAAGAGACTACCAGACACTCGGTAGAAACTACTACACTTTGCTTTGCTTGAGATTTCTTGGGATGAAAAATTTAGTGGGGTGAAGGGGTATTTTTAGTAGAAGCTAGACAATATAGACCATAGTGATATTCTAGATTTTATTTTCAAGATTTATTCCTAAAATGTCTAAATCATTTTTTTCCTAAAATATGTAGACATTTTTATTCTTAAAATATCTAGACATCTATATTTCCAAAATACCTAGACAATGGGCTCATACAATTATTGGGCTTGACCCTATTGGACTAGGGGTGATCTTTTAACACAACATGTGTTTTGACACAGAAGCTCTACCTAAAACAGTGCCTATGCTTCCTAGTTCTTTCACATAGGTTATATATAGATGTGATCTTCATGATCTATATGTAGCTTTTATATCCATGGTGCCTAAACAAGTAATCATAGGTCCAAGGGATACGAGTGTCCCAAAGTAAAACTTGATGGGAAGAGGATTGGAATGTGAAAATTGAAATTTGACAAGTTAATCTAATTCAATCTAATTCACCTTTTTCTAATCAAATGAAATGCAGTAAACTTATTGCTTACAAGATTCATCTACAAGCGAGAAAATATTCTCTTTAGACAAAAGTCTTCCACTAATGACCATTGCTCTGGATCTTAAAATAGACTCTGCCGACCGGCTGCTGCAATACACAACAAAAAAATTAAGAATACCATCAATATCCAAAGTCCGACCACTAGCTTGTATAACTGTAGTTTATAATTCTCTCTTCAAAACCTGATTATAGAGCTTAGTAGTTGGAGAAAGCTGGTCCTTGGCAAAAAATTTGTACCATGTTCAATCTCCACTAACTTCATCAATTGGAAATATAATAAAATTATGTTATAAATTGCATAAAAAGAAAATCAATTATATCAGAATGAAAATTTTCAAGATGGGATGATAAAACAAAGGAAGAACAAAAGAGAGCATGGTGTAACTCATGATGATTGCTCTAGCTCTATCATGCATGCTTGAGTAAAAATATATCTTGGCCATAATTCTAATAGATTCCCAATCTGGAGATAAGAAATCAAGAAAATATGGACTGCAAATTTATTGGAATGTTGAGAAAAATTATGAAGTTACTAAGAATTAAAGAGGCGTAGTTGGCTCACAAGACCAGTTCAAAAACATGCATGACTTACAAACCCTTCCCACCTCCATTATTTATAACCACCCTGCTAGCGAACTCTTTATCTAATGATCAATATAACCCTAACATCGTAATATTATTCCTGACATTTATTTTAATAACATTCTAAACAAATTCTTTGCGTTAGTTTTGCCAAAAGCAAGCAAGGCCACATTGCCGTGTCAAATTGTCCATTCCACTTCATCTACAATGATCAACCATAATGATTTTTCTTGCATGATCAAACCACTAAGCAACTACCATCTTGCTTCTTAACTAACAACAGGAAGTCAGAGAGGCAGTTCATTCAGCCATGACAATTCAAATCATGTCTGTTTCAAATTCATGTTAAGAATATGTTGTTGGATATCACAGTAACCAACTTGTACAAGTTTAATAACATTTACAAAAAGAAAGAAAAAAACTGAAGGGATAGCATAATTTATAACACCATTTTTATTAATGTCTCTCAAGACCAACAATAAAAACAGACGGGGGATACACATGTTAGTGAACAAGAAATCAGGGAGTAGGAGATAGTAAACCTCGTACAAGAGCTCCAACACGCTTAAAGTTATAAGTGTGTCGTTTGAGTTGCTGATTTCACTTTCCAGTAGGTTTAGTAAATTTGAATTGTATACTGCCGATGCCACAGAGCTAGAAACTGAAAACAGTTTCACTATCAAAGCCATAACTCGGACTCTTCCCTGGGAAATTTTAATTTCAATAAGAAACAGAAACACAAATTATTAGTAACTAAAGCCCTGTTTGATAAAAAAAAATTAGCCTCATTATCTACTTTTTACAGGTGTTTTCAAAAGCTTCTTTTTGTTTTTAAAATTTGGCTAAGAATTCAAATATTTTCTTAAGGGAGATGAAACCCCGTCGTGGAGAAATGATAAGAAAACAAGTACAAATTGCAAAAATGGCACTGATGCTAAAAAGAGACAATGAATAAACATAAACTTCTTGAGGGAAAATAAATAGATAAATAAACATAAACTTCTTGAGGGAAAATAAATAAATAAACATAAACTCTATCAAAAGAGAGCATGGTTGGAGGAATATTTCTTTAAAATGGTATTCAGCAAGCATTAAGTGTTGCCCAATAAAATAAATATCTCAAAGTCAAAGTACCCGCTACAATACCAGAGATGAGCATGTTGAAGCTACAGTTCCTAGGTGTGTTGCTTCCGTTTTATTTGTTGGGAAGATGATTTCCTACAGAGCAATAAATTACAGTTAGTTTTGGCAAAAAAATATTTATTTTAACAAGATGCAGGACAAGTTAACCATATTGAGCAGATAAATAACCGCTATAGTATATTATATGTACCATCCCCTTTGGAAATGCAGCTAATTTCTTTATTGCATCCATTGATGAGTTAGCAACTTGTTCGTTACTACAAAAAAGAGTGACAACCTCACGCTTAGTTCCACACCAACATAAAAACAGATGAAACTAACAGATTCAGAATCTAAAGAAAGCTGATATTTTTTTCTTCCTTTTTTGGAGTTAACATGAACGTTGAAAATGCAAGGAACACCATCATTTGTTCCAATATTGAGGGCTTTAATTAGATTTGCGTAGTTTAGGAGTTTTATCAGGTCAATGATGCTTAACACAAAGAAGCTGAGGGACAGGTGGGGAGTTCGTGGGGTTGAGAACCCCTAGACCCATAAAGGAATCATAGAATTCAATTATATAACAGTTTTGCAGCATTAACAAAATGTTCCCAAGTTGTAAAAGAAGTGTGTATTGGATGAATAATTCGACAGTTCTTTAATGATTCGAGAAAGTTGTGCTATTTATAGTTTCAAACTTAAAGTAAGGTTTTAAGTAGAAAAAATGTATGAACAATAAGTATTTAATTAAAAACATACAGGCACTATACCAGTACCATCCAAGGCTCAATCACATTCATAGTTTAATACACAATCATCAGTATGTGTTCTTACCCATTGAGAAGGCACTCAATCAAAAGCGGATAGATGTTATAGTCAACAATAAGTTGTGGGGCCAATTGAGTAGTCGGATCGGTCTCCTCCAGCAGGCGAGTGACCTGAAGATATTTTGAGTTCTTAGTTTAAGAACACAGAAGGCTATAACTAGCATAGTGATAACAAACAATGAAGTTCAAAAAGAAAGGGAAAAGTAATTGACAAGAAAGAGGGATAACTAGTTTAAGTTGAACAAGTAGCAGCAACAAAAACCTACCGTTGTACAAGCTAAGCTTCTAACTGCTTGAGAATCTGCTTGTAGTCCAACCTGTACAAAGGGCTGCAGGAGGAGGGGGTATAGAAATAATCAATACAACTGACAGACCATGAGGCACATCCAGGGATTCTAATAACATGATTGGAATTGCTATTGCAGTTGAACAAAAGTACGGGAGTTTTCAATGAATTTAAACTCAATCAACTAGGCCCACAATATCCGATAAACGTGTAAAGAATTAAATGTCAAAAAAACCTCCCCCATGGCACCCTATTCTCTGTAGTATCAGAAAACTCAGCACATCCCAAACATGAGTAAAAATACAAGGGAAGTGTTCATACCATATAATGTGGTATAAGTGAAGCACCATACTTGGTTTTGAATATCCTGTCGAGACATGCAACCAAAGTGTTTTCCAAACCGGGAATTTCCGCTTTTGCTTGTAAAGCACTTGAAGAAGAAAACAACACCACGTCAACAAAGAGAACCAAAAGAGCAATGAAAATACATAAAAGAAAATTGAAAAACAATCAATCAAACAAGAGATGCTTCGATTTTCATATCGTGTATAAATACTTGATTATGACGGGAAGGGGAAAGCGGTTGAAGAATTCCTTCACCGACGCATCGGTCCGAACACCTTCACAAATGGGAAATGATTAACGATGTCAGATTCTCATGCATTTTCAGTAGAATATGTAGAATTTGAAGTTGAAATTATGTATCAGATGGTTAACCGGGATAATTTGCGAAATCTGCAGCTGCTTCGAGTAGCTGAGTCGGATCATCCACAGCAAATTCCTCCATTTCTATGCCCAGAGTTTTCGTGAGAAAGTAAAAAAAAAAGGAAAGAAACGATACTTAAGGGACTGTGCAGAGAATTTTCAGTCGCCTTTTTCCTTGAGGAAGACGAAGCCCACCGCCTAAGAAAAGTATTTATTGAAAGGGAGTTATATTTAATGTTAATTACAATTTGAGCAATTCAATTTTGAAATTTATGTTTATTGATTAAACTGTCAACATTTATAAAAAAAATAAAATAGTTCCTAAAATAATTTTATTATAATTATAGACTTCCATAATTTAAATTTGATCTATTAGATTAATTAATAACACAAAATTTAAAATTTAGATATAATTAAACATCAAATTAAAATTTTATAAGCATATTTAACCTTTTTATAATTTAGGAATAAATAAACAACTTTAAAAGTTCTAAACTAACATTATAATTTGACCTAATCTTAATTTTAAATATATATTTATTAATGGTACTTTATACCATTCTTTTCTAAAAGTAGAATTTATTGGAGGTGTGATCCAACGTGGTTGATATACTCTGAAAATTCGACTAACTCAAATTATAAAAATTGAGTTAAGTTATTATTTATTTTTTTTTTCCTTCTTTGGTTAAGTTGAGTTCTTTAAAATATAAAAAATATGGATCAATTTGCAAGTTGAAATGATTTTTGGTCGGGTCGACTATCCAACCTGAAAATAGAGTTACAATTCAACCCAACACGACTCTGCTCTTAAAATTATTATGAAATTAAGAATATTTGACTTTTTTTTTACGATGGGATATGATTTATAAATATTTGAGTTTTATGAAATTTGAGTGATTAATCTAACCTGCAAAGTAAATATGATTAATCCAACGGTTGAGTTATGTTTATTAGTTTGAGTTGTGAACTCTATTTGAATTGCTCATATCACCCGTCCACAAGAATTTTGCAACCTAACATATATGCACACCTAATGTGATTTTTCTTATCTTTTCATTTTACAAGAATGTTTTTACTGTCCGTACCAAGTTTAAAAAATACTTATAAATTTTTTTTAATGATTTTTATTAAAAAGGAATTAAGATAAAAAATAAAATAAAATAAGGTAATTTTTAGATTTTTTTTTAAGTTCATAATATGATTGAAAGTTTAATATATTATATAGAAATTATAAGTTTATGAGTATTTTTTGTTAATTTGTGGGTAGATTAAAAAAATAAATAAATAAATAAAAAAGAAACCCTATAAACCCTTTCTTCGTCTCACTCTCACGTGCTGCTCTTCTTCTTTCCGCCGGCTGCTCCTCCCTTTCGGCAGCTTAGTGTTGACGCCGTCGCCTCTCTCCCGTTCAGAGCTGCAGCCGCGGATATATCTTCGACTCGTGCCTCAGCAGTCTTCCTCCTTGCAGTTTGAATTGATTTTCTACTCTCCTGTTGTTACTGGTATTATCTCAATCTCATTCTCCATCTATATCTTTTTTCAAACTTGAAAAACTCAAATTAGGAATTGTCTAATGAAAGAAAGGAGGTTATGTTTTGATTTTTTGTGATTATTTTTTTTTAACAACTGCAGTATAGCAACAAAATAGAAATTAGTCTCGCAGCAGATTGGGATTTTTCGAACTGCCGTATGCCACCCTCTGCCTTTTGATTTATTGCATATGTCTGTCAAATAAAGATTTGATTATCCATATATCTCTTTGGTCTCTGTTGAGAATTGCCTTGTTTCTTATCTCCTGAAGTAAATGTATTTCGGAAACTTACACCTCCATGGATTGTTGTTGGTGTTGGTGACAACAAAAATTGAAGTGAGATTGAGAGGAGGAGATGATATGAATGATTGAAAGGGAGGTCATTTTATAGGGCGGGATTTCATTGCTTCACGGAGTTGGTTGGGGTTTCTGTGGATTAAATTGTTTTCACCTCCTCATTCTCTGTAGCAACTAATTTGGCCAAGTCATTTCTATCTTTAGAAATGTATCTATCCCTTTAACACCCTCCCTTAAACTTAATTATGCAGAAATCAGTTTAGGACTTCACTTCATCTTCTTGATATACATCTTGGATTCTGCACATCCCCATCTTTCTTCTAAGCTTCTCGAACAATGGTTGTTTCAAGGGTTTTGTGAATAGGTCTGCGATTTGTTCATCACTTCGGCAAAAGTTGAGTTCAATAATGCCTTCTTTACACAAATCACGCAAGAAATGAAATCGAACATCGATGTGCTTACTCCTTCCATGCAACACAGGATTTTTAGACAACTTAATAGTTGACATATTATCACAATATATAACCGTCGTACCTGGTTGCTTTTGATTAAGAATTTCAAGCATTTTTCTTAACCAGATTGCTTGGCACGAGCATGCTGCTGCTGCCACAAATTCTGCTTCTGTAGTTGAGAGAGTTACAATAGGTTGCTTCTTTTTGAAGACCAGCAAATAGCTCCTGAACTCATCATGAAAATACTTCCTGAAGTACTTTTACGATCATCTATATCACCTGCATAGTCGCTATCTGTATAGCCAACTATCTTCGGATCATCTTCTTTCTTGTAGAATACCCCCAAATCAAAGGTTCCTCTCACATAACGAAGTATCCTTCTTGCTGCATTGAGATGTTTTTCCGTTGGATGCTCCATGTAACGACTTATCATACTAACCGCATACATGATGTCTGGTCTTGTTGAAGTTAAGTACATCAAACTTCCCACAATTTGTTTGAAGTACCTATTATCAACCTCTCGCCCTTCAATATCCTTGTGCAACTTCAAACCCAATTCTGATGGAGTTCCAAATGTGCACTCATCCAATTTAAATCTTTCAAGTAATTCTTGAGCATATTTCTTCTGACAGATAAAGTTACCTGCGGGAGTTTGAGTAACTTCTACTCCAAGAAAATATCTCATCAAACCAAGATCTGTCATTTCAAATTCCTTCATCATGCTCTTCTTAAAAAATTTAAACATTTCTTCATTATTGCCAGTAAATATTAAATCATCAACATATAAGCAAATAATGAGAATGTTACCTCCCTTTTCAGTTTTCACATACAACGTATGTTCATACGGGCATTTAGTGAATCCCATCTTTTCAAAATGAGAATCAATGCGACTGTACCATGCCCTCGGAGCTTGCTTCAAACCGTACAAAGCTTTCTTCAACTTGTATACTTTTTCTTCTTTACCTCTTTGAACAAAACCTTCTGGTTGCTCCACATATACCTCTTCTTGAAGCTCTCCATGTAGGAAGGCCGATTTCACATCAAGTTGATAAATAGACCAAGATTTCTGTGCTGCAATAGAAATCATAAGCCTGATAGTATCTTGGCGTGCCACTGGTGCAAATACCTCCTTATAATCAACTCCATACTTCTGCTTGTATCCTTTTGCAACGAGTCGCGCCTTGTACTTATCCACCTCACCGTTTTCATTCAACTTGGTTTTGAAAACCCATTTTACTCCGATTGTTTTCTGCCCTCTAGGGAGATCAGTGAGCTCCCAAGTCTTGTTCTTCTCTATGGATTTGATTTCACTGTCCATAGCTTCCTTCCATTTCTTCTCCTTTACCGCTTCTTCATAGACAATTGGATCACTATCCATAAAGAATGCAAAATAAGTACTATCACTTGATTCATAGTCCATCTCATAATCAACCATCCAATTTGGTCTCTTTCTTGTTCTTGGATTTCTTTGATTATGATCATGATTTTCTTCTACTGGTTCTTCTTGTTGAGCTTGTGATGAGCTCTCTCCATGCTCATAGTGAGGCTGAATAGGGGCTTCAGTTTGTTCTTCAAGATCTACAAGAATCTGCTGATTCACAGTGATCTTTTCTTCCCATGTCCAAGTCTTATTTTCGTCAAAGATTACATCACGGCTTACCACCACCTTCTTTGTCAAAGGATCATAGAGCTTGTATGCCTTGGAAGTCTCGCTTACTCCAAGGAACACACACTTCAAACTCTTGTCCTCAAGTTTCTTCCTTTTCTCATCAGGAATGTGTGCATATGCTATGCACCCAAAGATTCTAAAGTGGTCTACTGCAGGTTTTCTTCCGCTCCATGCTTCTTGTGGAGTCATATCTCTAACAGAGAAAGTAGGGCTCCGGTTGAGAATGTGAACGGACCACACGACAGCTTCTGGCCAGAATTCCTTCGGGACTTCTCCTTTACTTAGTAAACTTCGAACCATGTTGAGAATGGTCCTGTTTTTCCTTTCGGCCACACCATTTTGTTGTGGTGTATATGCTGTTGTTAACTGCCTCCTTATGCCCTTCTCTTCACAAAATTTAATGAACTCGTTTGAACAGAACTCTCCACCTCTGTCAGTTCTTAAAGCCTTGACTCTTCTTCCAGTTTCCGTCTTCATAGTAGCAAAAAAAAATTTTTAAAGCAATCAAAGGCTTCTGATTTGGCGTGCAGGAAATAAGTCCATGTTTTTCGACTAAAATCATCGATGAGGGTCATGAAATATTTCTTGTCACCATTTGATGCTGGAGAGATGGGACCACATATGTCTGAATGAATCAATTCCAAAATTGCTTGAGCTCTTCTTGATTTTCCGGATGGAAAAGAATTTCTTTCATGTTTTGCTACTACACAGCTCTCGCAAATTTCTGTTGGAGGAGTAATATCTGGCAACCCAGTTACCATCTTCTTTGAAGACAACGTCTTTAATCCTTTGAAGTGTAGATGACCATACCTAAAATGCCAAAGCCAGGTGGTATCTTCTTTCTTCACCATCAAACTTTTGGCAACGATATTTAACGTCAACGGATATAGACGGTTGGTGGTCATCTTCATCTTAGCAATCGATCCTCTTTTGGAGTCATAAATCTCACATTCATCATTTTGGAATGTGATCACATACCCTTTTTCTTGTAACTGACCGATACTAAGTAAGTTGGCCTTCAGATCAGGAATGTAGAATACATTAGAAATGGACTCTACAAAGCCATTTCTAGTCTTGATATCTACGGTTCCTTTCCCCATCACTTGGATAGTTGAATTGTTGCCAAGAGAAACCGTAGTATGAAAATTTTCATCCAGAGTTGAGAAGAATTCCTTACAACCTGTCATATGGTTGCTGCATCCAGAGTCTACGACCCATACACCTTGATCTGCAACCTTCATAGCATGGAATGACATTAACAATGTTTCTTCTTCTCTTCTCTCCACGAAATTGGATTGATCTCTTTTTCTCCTTTTGGAGCCTAGTATAGCATTCATTTTTGTAATGTCCAAGGCGTCCACATCTGTAGCATTCCACCTTAGACTTGTCAAAGTGTCTCTTGCCTTTGTTGTCATAATCGTTTCTGACTAGATCTGCTGACCTGCCAACATCTCCACTTCTTTCTCGACTGCCTCTCCCACAACCTCTACCTCTTCTTTGCCATCTACCTCTAGGGCTTGAAGTTTCACCTGGTGTGGATATCTTTAAAGCTGTCATCTCCTCTATTGCACTTGTACGATTGAGTCTCTGTTCATGTACTAATAGGGAGCTCTGGAGTTCATCAATTTGCATCTCTTCGACATTGTTTCCTTCTTCGATAGAACATACAATGTAATCGAACTTTGGAGTTAGTGATCGCAAAATCTTTTCTACGACCGCAACATCCGTAATTGAATCACCATGCATCCTCATTTTACTTGCAAGACTTATAACCTTGCCAATATAATCATTCACCGTTTCTCCCTTTTGCATTTGGAGAATTTCAAAGTCTCTTCTAAGAGCTTGAAGTTGAGCACGCTTTACTCTCGTTGAGCCTTGATACTTCCTCCTCATAGAATCCCAAATTTCCTTGGATGTCTTCTTCTGAAGCATTGTTTCCAAGATAGTCCTATCAATGGACTGAAATAAATAGTTCTTGACCTTCAGATCCTTCAACTTCGATGCTGCCAACAGTTGCTGTTGACCAGCTGAGAGTACCTCGCCTTCATTTGGCTCTTCATAACCCGTCTCCACCATATCAAAAAACTCCTTTGATCTGAGAAAATTTTCCATCAACATCGCCCAATGATCATAGTGACCATCGAACCTCGGGATGGCGGGCTGAATGTAGCTCTCAACTTGTTTTTCTGTTGCCATTATTGCTGCTGCAAGATAGCTCTGATACCAGTTGTTGGTGACAACAAAAATTGAAGTGAGATTGAGAGGAGGAGATGATATGAATGATTGAAAGGGAGGTCATTTTATAGGGCGGGATTTCATTGCTTCACGGAGTTGGTTGGGGTTTCTGTGGATTAAATTGTTTTCACCTCCTCATTCTCTGTAGCAACTAATTTGGCCAAGTCATTTCTATCTTTAGAAATGTATCTATCCCTTTAACAGTTGGCGCCTTCTTTCAAAGCGCACACCACAGCTCAATGGATATCCTCATAGTATGCATATATTCGGGTTGCTTCAAATTGATAATATAATAATAAATAAAGTAAAATGAAATGGGGGTACCCAATTTAAGAAGTATTCCTGGGTTCTCTTGCAAATTGTATAATCTATTCTCTCAACAAAACCTTGTTGGAGTCTCTTATTTCGTTTCTTCTTAGCATCACTTTCTTACTATCCGGTGAACAGTTGCTTATTTTTATTTAGGTTTCTTGAAGCTAAACTTAACGTTTATCTCTTTCTTCACTTCTGTGAGCTTTTTCTTTGGTTATTTTGTTGTTACCCATCTAGATTTCTTAGTTGAATTTGAAATGAGGTAAAAGATCTGCGTTAGTTTGGTTTTCTTGTGGGAATTAAGCTTGTATTGCTGAATTATTTTGTTTTCCTTTTTGTTTTGTTTTTTTTTGTTGGTTTCACCGGAGCATTTTAGCATTAAAATCATACGATTGAATGAACTAATTTGCATGTGAAATGTTCGACGAAATGCCCAAATGGAGTTTTCAATTTGTTATGTCTTTTGCATCTATTTTTTGTTCTGTTATTTGATATCAGACTGTTGTTTTGCGATGTGTAGGTGTAGGGGCTTAATAGCTGTGAGTATGAGCAACGAGGTTGGTGCTGTTAAAAGTGTAGAAGGCTATAAACCCCCACCAGAGTTTGAGGAAGACGACAGGGAATTTCTTACTGATATTTCTTTGTCGGACTCTGTAGAGCTTTGGCTTATTCAATGGCCTGCTAACCAAGTAAGACCACATAAACTAATTTTGGAAAATAGGATAGCTACCTTCAATTTGGGAGAAATTAAAATGAACAGCCATAAATGTACATTCTTTCAAGATTGAAGTTTGTTGCAGCCATTGCAAATACTGTTTTACTCGGAGTTATTCTTTTCTTTATTGGGTACTGTAGGCTCCGGATTTTGATGGCCAAGAGTTTTCTCTCCAACATCGTCCTGATGGACATTTGGGCAGCTTTCAGGGTTCATCTGGTAATTATCATTTTATCAGTGATTTACTATGCTACAATCTTGTCATAACAACAAATTTCCTTGACTCTTTGAATTAATCTAGTATCAGTTTTTTTTTTAAAAAAAAGAAAACAGTTGGTGCATGAATACGCTTGAAGTATGTTTGTTTGAAAGTGATTTACATCTACTCTGTTCTTTTTTTTTTTTACAATGAGTTCAATTTATTCGCTGTTTCCATCAAAAGGAAAATCATATGATGTGGTCAGCTGTGTGGCTCAAGAACCTGAGGCTTCTGTCTTTCTACCATCTTCATCAGACACCAGATTAGGTAAATGCCCCATCTTTGTTTTGAATTTGTTTTACGTCACATTTCAGAAGCATCAGTCTCTTCACTGCATTTACATTCTCTATCTCTCCTTTTCTTTTTGTTAAACTTGGCTGTAATTGTGCACCAGTCCTGCTCTCATCTAGATTACGAGATGGTAGTTTCACCTTTAGTACTAATGGTGTTAATACCTGGACTTCTAGCTTTTCCTTTGTCCCCAGTGAATCCAATTCTGTATGTTTTTCATATGCCGGTATGTGCCGATTAGTGCGGTCTAGAACTTTTAATCTACTCCTTCCATTGTCAACGAGGTCGATGCTGGTTCTTCAACTACTAGTCTTAACATTTTACTAGACAGCTATAATATGCTATCACTTCATTCAACTTTCTGTCATGTCTAAAATGTTGGAACGCAAACGAACAATGTTGGTACTTTATGCATCTTAATTCGAGTCCAACCTCTCCTGATGTTTGTTCAAATCATGTCATATTCTAGTGGCATAATGTCTAAACTTCTTCTGTGTTTTGATTTGTCCTTTTACTCTTGAAGTTGGAAAGATTGCCCGACGGATATCTCTCGTGCATTACCCAGAACCTGAAGAACTCGAAAAGGCCACCCCTATGAAATCAGTATATAAAAAATCATCTGGAATGTCACTGACCACTTCATCTCGTCCAACTACAACATCACGAGGCCCACACTCGAGCAGTAGAAGAACAAGCTCTACACGAAGTAGTAAGCCAAGAAGTTCAATATCTGAATGTGGGGAACCATCAAAGCCTTCAAGTATTAAACAGGAACCAGAACCCTCCGAGTCCAGAGATTATATGAAAAAGGATTCATCGAAAAGAAAACGTTCACAAGCCTAGTAGATCGACCGACTAACCACTCGACTCAAGATCAAGGGATGTGATCATAGTGCAGCAACTTTTTCAGGGCCCTCCCGGCCATCTGGTGAATGTAAAACAAAAAAAGCAAAAGAAATGAATGAGGTTTCTGCAAACTGTATTCATTAGTTTTTGACTGGTTACTGAAGTATGTCTGTACTCTTATTTCCCATTTGTCTTTCCTTGGATTAATTTTGGACCAGTTTTACGTCATGGGAAGGTTGTCTCTTTAATCTGTCATACTAGTTATAGAAAATTCTTAATTAATATATTGTTTATTAATTCATCTGCATTGTGACATCAGTAGTGGACATGGAAATGATTTTGATATGAAGTGAAACTATATGCTACCAATTTAGCACAAAATAAATATGAGAATGATAAGTGCTTAGAGGGAATTGTTTCGATTCTTATGTATGATCTAATATCGACTTAGCAATCAACGATCGTAAATAAGGTCCTTTTAAAATTATATTATTGCATACAAAGGATGAGTTACAAGTCCAACCCTCTAAACAACAACTTATATGAGTACTAAAAACAATCTATAATCAAAATAAAGTTGAACACAATATCACTTTATGGGTAGGGTAGGAATATGAATATTGAAGGGGGAGAAGTGAGAAAAAAAGGTGAAGAGACGGGAAAAATGATTGAAATGGAAAGGACATGGTGTCCTTTAACCAAATGGAGGGGTACCCATCTGAGGGTACAGACACATCATACTACATGTGGGGAGGTCCTACATGTTTAAGGAGTATAGCCTTTTTGTGAATGCCAAAAAGCCTAAACCCCCACACACACACACACACACACACACAACATCAGATGACCCTAATCCAATCTCCATCTCAACTTCTCAAATTATTGTCCTTTTCTCCTTTCTTTCTCACCTCATTTCAACTCCCAATTAAATGATCTTTTACGCGCGTTTAAAAACTCAATCAAACCAACTTAAATTTTGCTGTTCCGATTGTGTTTATATAAATTAAGTTAATTTATGGGTTCCCCTAAAATTATATTAAATTAAATTGAACGAAACCGAATGAATGGTTAATTTTAAAATATGTATTTTACTTTTAATGAATAAATGACTCAAACAATTGAATCACCCCAGTCTCTTTATTATTGTGTCTATAGAATTTGAAACATTAAAGTAGGAACACGTTTAAACGAGAAAAGGTTTAAATAATGTCTTTGAATCTTCCAAATGATTTTAAAGCTGGTTATAAATGATTTCAAACCATTTACATCCAAGTCTAAATGAGAAAGATATGAGCAAAAGAAGATTGGAGGAAGAAACGGACGTGACCGTGACATATTGCTTATGTGGCACTCGATGTGTTGTTGATGTGTCAAATATTGCAGCATTCAAAAGTCATATTTATCCTGCATGATGAATAAACGTGGCATAAAATCGTCACATTTTATGATGTGACAATGACTTGTAGTGTGACATGGCATATGCAAATGAATAGTGTGTAAACATGTGGCGGGCTCTATTTCATTATATTCCATCCATATTACAATTCCATTCATTTAATATCCTTGTAGTGTCATCGAGTTCTTTTTATTGAATACCCAGTTGGTTCATCCAACTCGCTTGATAGTGATGGTGTCCCCAAAAATTCCGAAGAACAAAGTTAAAAGACAAGAGAAGTACCTTACAAGAACTTTCTACTTGTAATTATGATGATGAAGTTCCTACACATAAGAGAACAGTGGAAGAAATTGCATGTTGCAAAATTGAATTTTTTTTAAAGAGGACAGAGTTGTTCACAACGGCGCAAAGTTGATCCTAGAGAGTAACATGCAAATACTTTCGCCAACGCGCTTGACTTAAGAAGAAAGTTTAGAAAAGTTATCAGTACTTTCTCCCTACAAATAGTCTTTCATATAATTCACAACAACAAAATGAATTGAAACACGGAGTGCTTAAAGTTTTTCAGTACAAATAAACTCTCGCTGCTCGAGAGTTCTTTCTCCTTCGGTTATTTGTTTCAGTGTACAAATAATGGAACCGAAACCCGAAAAAGGTTTATATCCAATGGAAAACAAACAAAGATCGCAAATTTATTACTGAAAAAGAAAAAGGAAAAAGAAAGAAAAAAACAAAAAAAAAGAGTGAAAACTTTGGCAGAAGGAGCAGGAAGGTAACTTCTGAAGATAGAGAACAATTTAATAAATGAGGAAGAAGACGACAGAGTAGCAGACAGGTAGCTTTCTAATCTCACACAACCTTCCTGTTTCCTACATATATGGATTTTCCTCTACTCTCCCAAATCAAGTTCTTTCATTAATTACTTCAAGAAACACACCCATGAACAGTCACTGTCGTTTTTTCTTTTATTATTCGCTCAACAACTTGGATTCTTCACTACTTCTTCATCATTAACAAACAAACCTTGCCCATGTTGTTTCGATTTCACGTCATTGGTTGAGAAGGAGAACGAAACATCCTTTATAAGGGTGTGAAAACATTACGACGCGTTTTAAAAACCTTGAGAGGAAGTCGAAAGGGATAGCAAAAGAGGACAATATCGGCTAGTGGTGGGCCTGAGCTGTCACAAATGGTATTGAAGCTAGATATGGAAGATGTGCGAGGAGGCTGTTCTCCGAAGGGGTAGACACGAGACAGTGTGCCAATAAGGATACTAGGCTTCAAAGTGGTGGATTTGGTAAGGTCCCACATCGATTGAAGAAAGGATCGAGTGTCCGCAAAGACATTGGACCTTATAGGGGTGGATTGTGATATTTGTTCCAAATCATATGGGTGTTCTAAGAAACTTCATAATCATAAACAGAGAGCCGAATTCATTTAAAGATAATTTTTCTGGAAACTAAAAGGAACAGAGCTTGCAAATTCTGAAGAACAGAGTAACTCCATGGCTTAATCAATACGACCACATGCAGTCGAGTTCAGTGGAGTTCATGAATCTGGTTTCGTCGGAGACTGCCCAATTTCCGGCTGAGCTGCAAGCGCCGACATCAGCTGATGAGATGTTGCCGTGGTGGAGTGCCGTCGTTGGAGAAGGAAGGTTGACCGGCGAGTAGAAGAATGGAAGTTGGAGATTCTCTTGCAGGCTCCGCAGACTTGGGAACGCCGACAGGCCGATGTTTCGGTGGAAGCGAGCAGATGGGTCGGCGGCGGCGAGTGGCGGTGGAGGGGCAAAATCGTAATTTGGGATGTTTAAGCTGCCGCCGGTTGTCGTGGAGAAACAGGACACGTGCTCTCTTGCCGCTGGGCTGTTGTACGAGCAGCTGTCACGGTCGGGTATGTTACCAGACGCCGTTGAAATGGTGACCGGAGCGGAGTAGATTGACGAGTCGAGAAGTGGCGGGAGAGACACCGAGGACGGCGAACTTGGTTCTGGGTAGACGTTAATTGAACCGGGAACAAACCGGTCTTTCTTGGAACCCCCGCCGTTGCTGGAGGTGGCTCCGCCACCTCCACTGCCGGCGCCACTCTTCTGAAACACCCTTGAAATCACCCACTCATCCTGCATTACAATAGAACATAATCAAAATCCGACCAAAGTCAAATATATTAAAATTTTCAAATTTCATACAGTAAATCATCCAAAAAATAATAATAATTTCTTTAAAAATGCTTATTATGCTAAATAAACTACTCAAAATCGAGCCTATATTATAATTTATTTAATCTTGGGCTTTTGTTTCTCTCAACTTTATAATGACATAATGATTTGACCTAATCTATTGATCGAAATTAAATTACTAAAACTAACCATCCTTAAAGAAAAACTCTTAAAAATTATAAGCAGTTAGAAACCCTCACACTTCGATATTGTGTATTTGAACATAAAGTCTGATAGTTTAACTTTTAATCTTATCCAAAAACTTCGTGTCAATAGAAATAATGTTACTTATAAATTTATGATCTACTTCTTAATTAGTGAAGGTAGGGTTACTCCTCTTAATAATTATCAGCTTAAGCCGGCTACTAATTATGTTTAAGTAACTAAATAAACTATATTTCATCCAAAAGGTAAAAAAAAACCCTAACTTGGACCAAAAAAAGATGAAATTTTTGGCACAAGGAAACCATGATAACAAAAACGACGGCATACCCATTACACAAAAAAGCCTAAAAAACAGGAAAATATTAACAAGGGCGACAACGAAAGATCAAATAAGAAGAGCTGCAAAGTTCTTGAACTGTTCATAGTTAGGGTTTCTGGGTTATCAAAAAGTTCGTACCTTGGAGCTTCTAGAGAGATAATGGTAAGCAAAACTGCCTTCGAGCCGGTATTCATGCATAACCCAATTGCTTTTTTCTCCTTTTGGAGCTCTTCCTCTATAAAACACCAATGTCTTCTTCATCCCCACCAATGAACACGTTTTCGCACTGTAAATTTCCCTGTCTTTCCCGGTGGCTTTCCAGTACCCGGCTTCCGTGGCCCGGTTCGTTCTTAAACCGGTTGGATACTTCCGGTCTCGAAGGCTGAAGAAATACCATTCCTTCTCTCCCATCTTTGCTTTCTCTGCAATGGTTAAATAATTAATGAGTGGTTAGGAGAAGAATCGAGTGGGTGAGATATGGGCTTACCCGGAAGCTCCCATGGCTCGCATTTGTTGAGGTCGACTTCGGCGATGGCTCGACCGGTGAAGGTGCTGTCGAGAACTTTCTTGAGGAGGTAGTATGTGATGAGCTCCTCGTCGGTGGGGTGGAAGCGGAATCCGGGCGGAAGGTGGTGGCTGTCGGCGGCGTCGTAGTGGGAAAATGAAGAAATGTCCATTGGGAAAAGGGAAAGAGGAGGGGAATTTGGAAGGGGGGAAGGAATTGAAGGGAGACCCAGAAGAGAAGGGCTAAAACCCAGATGAAAAATGGTTGGAAGTAGAAGAATGGGAAATAAAAAGAGTGGAAGAATGGGGGTGTCGTGTTGTGTGTGTGTGAGAGAGAGAGAGGGGGGGAGGGATGGCGATGTGTATGCGTCAGGGGGGGGGAGTGGGGGTGTTCTGATTTGAGTATGTATGCGTGCGTGAGGAAGTGTGCAGGTATTCCTATGTCAGTGAAGAAAATCAAATGAAACCCATCTTTTTTTTTTCTTTTTCTGTTTCAAAAAAAGTGATGAATTAAGAAACCCAAATGGGTGGATTTCCACGTCTTAATTAGTTCGTTTCTTAGTTGAAGTCATCTGTGTTAACGAATCTGGAACACATCGTAGAGTTTTTTAGATCCTAAAACGCTCATTCTCAGCGATTTTTTAAGTGATCCTTCTTGAATCGGAAGAAAGTTGGGAAAGAATTTCGATAGTACAAAGGTGAAGCAGAATCGTATCTGACATTGGTTCTTCGGATCGATCACAAATTCTCGACCACTATTGTTTTGAAATAGATGGTGTGAATTTGTCAAATGGTTGACAAACCATTGCATGGTGGTACCTAAACTAAGTTTGTTTAGTGATCGTAATATAATTTATTGGTTCCTTCAATAATAATTAACGTAGTAAAGAAATTACAACTTTTTTCATCAAAAATTTAAGGATAGATATATATTTTAGCATTCTTTAAAGACGATGATCGTTTGTGACATGATCATAAAAATTATGTAACTACGATGGACTTAAAAATCAATCCTTGAATTATATATTAAATAAGTATTAATTAAATAAGCATAAAAATTTATAAGGGTATATAAAAATTTATAAAAACAAAATTAAAGTTCTAAGTGTATTAATTAATATATACATATTATATTTATGTATAAATAAAATATTAAATATAAATTTGATACTATAATTAAAATAAAAAAAAGTTCGAAAAAAGGAAGAGAGAGAAGGAAAGGAGATTTCTTATCTCAATTTTTGGAGAGAGAAAGAAGGGCTTCATTTTCAGCATTGTATCAATAAAGCTGTTTTAAAATCTCTTCCTGTCAGCACATTGAAATCATTTAATTAATATTTTAATATAATATGTTAAGGATTTTAATTAATATTTAATTTTATGTCGGATAAAAAAATTACTTCTAAAAAAAATATAATTCATTTTTAAAATTTAGCTAAAAATTCAAATATAAATAGCGAGGAACATACCATAAAAATTGAGAAAAAATATCCATAACGATTATCGAGCAAGATCTTAGTTTAATATAAGAGTTTAGTCGTTACATTTTAAAAATTGAAATCACATTTAATTTTACATTATAGTTTAAAAATGTTGTTGGGTAAGTGGATTTGATGCAATTTAATTTTATGACTTCCACGTAATAATATGATGTGATTTGAGCCGGTAAAAAAATAAGTAAATAATAAAGACAGGGAAACATTTCATTTATTCTAACATTTTCCATTTCATTTACCTTCCCATGATTTTTAATTTTTTGTTTTCTTCATTACATAAATACTACACTAAATAAATTATATTAATTGTTTAAACTACACTCGTGCTATTAGGTCATTTACCCCTCGTGGTAAGCTAGGTGGGATGGTTTTAGAGTAGAAATGTTTATATGACTCAATAACTGGATTATGTTAGATTTTTTAAGTTCGGTTGGGTTGGATATTTGCAAAATTAATATATTTGATATCATTTGTCAGTTTAAAATTTTTTTTGTCTGATCAACCCGACCAATCAAGAAATAGGTTCACAATCCAACCGTACAATTTTTTTAAAAAATTATTATTGGAATTATAGTAATTTGATGATTGTAACAAATATTAGTGGTGTTGTAATTTATGAATGTGTTTATTTTTATGAGATTATAGTTATTAATATGACATGTATAGTGTCAATAGGACTAGGTTGGGTTGGAAAAATCTTTAGAACCAACAAAAAATGTGAGTTGGTGACCCCGAACAATTTTAATAAAGTTCACAACTCAACCTATAAATGGGTAAATTAGAAAATGACAAATTGCATTCATCAATCCCATCCATCCATTCAGTCCATCGCCATCAAAAGAAGTTTGGAGAGATTGATGCAATGAGATTTTGACACATCATGCTCGGATTTTGAGATCTCTCTCTCTCTAACATCCCTTTAACATCAAATCATCCCTTCTCTCTCTTATTTATTGCATTTACCCAAATAAGTAAAAAAAATAAAGTAGGACCGGACCGAACCGAACCGGGTTCAGGTTGGAGGCCCCGCTGAGTTGACTTTATAAGTGTTAGAATTTTAAAAACATAGGGAAACGAGAAATGCGTGTGATGAATAAAAATAAAAAAAAAGAAAATTAAAGAATTTGTAATTTAGCGTGAGAATATAAACAGCGCGTGGTTCGAGAGATTAGCATGGGATTGCGGAAGGCGCGTGACGACAAGGTGAAGTCACCCGCGCCGCCCTCGGGTTCACAATATTACATTACAGTTGTCTTTTTTTTTTTTTTGATTCTTCGTTAGTTTGATGATATCCTTGGGCCTTTCCTCTGTCTTCCGCGGCCCAAGGCCCAATCAACAACTAATTTGAGACAGTATTTTATATTATTAGTTATATGCCACCGATAGCACATAAAAACATTGTCAAGAATGGGATTCGAACCCATGCCCTTTCGGACCAGTACCTGAAACTGGCGCCTTAGACCAACTCGGCCATCTTGACACTTTGGAGAAGTAATGAAACATTTCTTATAAGATTTTTGAAAACCTCTCTTTAACAGCGTTTTAAGATCAGAAGGTTGACCGTGTTATGTAACGAGCCTGAACGGACAATATCTATTACCTATGGGCTTGAGATGCTACATGTAGGTATCTTTCTCTACGGTTAAATTTTTAGCATCAAAGAATTATAATTTTTCACCGAACCAAGTTTGTTTTGTTAGAATTTTAATTTAATTAGTAGATTTGTCCGGTCTCTTTAGCTGAATAAAAGAATCAAGACGTTTGACATCTATGGCAATAGATGCCAAAGTTTTTAGTGGCCCTATTTCGCTATACTTCTAGTTTTAAACTTTAGTATCTAAACTTTAGTTTTAAAACTCAAACCCATTAATAATTCTAAGTTTATTAGACTAAATTAATAAAAATACCCTCAAATTTTATATTTTGTCTACAAAATACTCTTAAATTTTTAAAAGTGACAATAATACACTTAAAAAAAAAATACAAAAACACCTTTAAAAATAACAATACTTTAAAAAAAAATACAAAAACACCTTTAAAAATAACAATAAAAAGTTTTGAGATAATTTATGAAATATTGAAATCATAATTCTTAAATGATAGGTTTAATTCAAACTATCTTCAAATTATACAGTCAAATTTGTAATTTGACCTAACAAATTTACGATAGAATCAACTTGCAAGAAAACTAAGTCAACCCAAGAAAACTAAGTCAATCAAGTCAATGGAAATTGACTAACGTTGACTTGAAAAGTTAATTTATCCCACCCAATTTATTCATTTACCCATAATTTAAACATTGCCGTCAAATGAAGGAACCTCTCAATTTTCAAATTACTATATTTTAAATTCAAAATCCCACTTCTTAAAAATATTTATTAAATTATATACTCATTGTATGATTTTTAGAAATTTATGTCCTTTTATTCTTAAAAAATAAGAATATTTACGTTTATAATCGATTCTAATGATGCAATTTGTAGATATTTTATATTTTAATTTTATGAAATTCTAGTTGAATTTAAAAAAAAAAAAAAAAATTTAGTATATAAATATGATTTTTGAAAACAACTTAAAAAACAATCTGATAATCCAACCTGAAAATAAAAGAGTTGGGTTGTGAAGTCTATTCGAATTGTTATAATCACTAACCAAACCAATCTGAAATTTCGAGTTGGCTTAAAAAAAATTCCCAATCAAACTCGTGTATATCTTTACAAAAAAAACTAAAAAACTTGGAAATCATTAAATATATATATATATATATATATATATATTTATTTATTTATTTAATTTAGGTCAATTGTCAACATATTAAGTCACAAGTTTAGGAAAGATGTTGGGGTCGTTACATCATTTCAACAATCACGTGTATTGACATTGTGTGAAATGATATCTAATCTTTAATTTATTAAATTTGCATAAAATCATAACGCTTTCTCTTTAATTTCAAAAAATTAATAAAATTTATTTACTATTTCAACGTCGAAAAGTTTAGAAATCAAAAGTTGAAATCTTCGCAACTTCTAAATAAGTTTAAAATGAGACTTATAAAATATGAAGTCTTTAGACTCCTTCGAGAAGACGTAATTCAAGTGATTAAGTTTTACACGTGTTGGAGAACAACTCAAACAAGTTAGAATCTTACTGACCAATAAAATGAGATAGAGAAAATAGAGAACGACGGAACCTATGCTCGTTTGTCCCAGACTCGGGACTACGTTCAATTATAATAGAAGAGTACAAGAAACACTCAACTTTATATTCCAACAAAAACTATTGACTTCCAAATATCACAATCGAATAGTTTAAAATCAACAACAAAGAAAAATCTCTAGAACTCGCCAGAAAAAAACATTATCTCTCTCTCACAAAAGTTCATTGTCATAGCTACAAACAGAATAGATTGTTCTCACAGATATTGTTCAGGTTGGATTCATGGTTTTGTTTTTTTTTTTTCCCTAAAATGTCTCATACCAATTAAGAGATAGTGCCTCGAAGCACACCATCGAACGTATGACTACACTTTCAAGACTCGTAATTTCTTTGTTTAACACTTGAGACTTCTCTTGACATGACTAAATTAAGATAAGAACATGACTCTGATATCACTTCTAACAACAAACCTCCACATACTATAATTCATTTTGAGTATAAACTCTCGTTACTTTTTTTTTTATTCATTTTAAGTATGATCTTCGTTAGGAATTAAAACGACATAACGTTGAGATACTCCTTATAGCATCCGAGCACCACTATATTTTTCTTCAATTCTACAAAACCCAACACTAAATTTGACCAATCTAGGATAGTTTGTGTTAGGTACGTGTAGCACACATCTTGTGTGAATATGATAGGCATTACACTCAATATATATTCATCAACCTTATCCTTTATTTCTTACACAAACTTACCTACATATTATAAATACTACAAAACTTTCCAAATTTTATCCATTTCCCTTTCCAAGCTCGAGGGTTTTCATAGAACGGGTCCAACATTCTTCTACGACTCTCCAAACTGGTATCACATTCTCTCTATCTCTCGTATCATAGAAGTTTTTAAATTGAAGATTTGGTTCAATCTACAGATTAGAAATTTTTTTAGTCGGTTAACCTGACCCATCTAATCCAATCGAAAACATAATTACATCTCACCTCTACTCTACTTTTAAAAATATTAAGAATATTTAATTGTGAGATATAAATGTTTTATTTAAATTTTATGAGATTTACAATTAATTCGAAATTTTGAAACAGTAACCAACAAAATTGGGTGCGACAGTTTTTAGGTGTACCGAAATTGTACACCAATTAATAGCTGTCGATCAGAATTCAATTATTGTATGGCTGTGGTTAGTTGGCTACTTTCGTGCATTTCCTTGAAGATCAGATATCAACGCGTGAGATTGTGCCACGTCATAGATGCACATGATCTGATCCCCACTTTTGTTTAATATTTTGCTACATAATCACTTGTTTTATTCTTATTATTGGTTTAAATGCATTTTGGCCCATTTAGTCCTTTTTTTTTATACTTATTTTCTACACTTATTATACTTTCTTTTTTCTTTTTCCTTTTCTTTTTTCGTGAAAAGAAAATTAAAATCTATCATTAATTTTATGGATTTAAAAAAAAAACATTGTTCACTTTCCACGAGACACTTCCAGACACTTCCGTAGGAATTTGTAGTTGAAAATCTTTTTTTTTTTTTGTCAATATAATTTTTTTAATATTTATCTCTCACCTCGACGAAAGACATTTATTAGTACATTCATATTCCATTTCAAAATAACTTTATTTAAATTTGTTATTAAATCTGTGATATTTAAAATATCATTATCACATTTCCTAAAAAAAAAAAAAAAAGTCATTATCAAAAAAGAAAAAAAGGGTTTGATAACAATAACTATATACTATATATTCTATATATAGTTATTCTTCCATTATCTTTATTTATTTATTTATTTATTTATAAAAAATGGTATAAAGTTGGAAGTTGGTACAAGTAACTATTTCATGTTTGGCTGCTTCCAATTTGTTGACTTTGACTATCTTTATATAGACTCCACCACCAAAGCAACTTACCCCTAAATTTCTAAATTAAACCCTTTTATTGTCCTAAATTATTATTATTTCCTCATTTAAAATACTTTCACTAGCATCAATAAATATAAATATCTTTGCATAATTAAACACTACATTTATGACTCGTTGATAATAACAAAATATAAATATAAATATAATTATTTTTTATTTTCTCAAATAACTTATCTCTTAACAAATTTTTAAAAACAATTTTTTAAAGTCTTTAGTGTGAGATTTAAATAAATATACGAGTAACAATTTACTTTTTTTTTTTCCTTAAACCAATTTTCAATGGTTGGTATTTAATACGTTTATTTATTCTATTAAACTTAATTATATTAATAATCTTTACCAATTTTAATTTGTAATAAATTTTTATTTTAAAAATATTTTAATCCATTATATTAGTTTATGAGTTTTGATAAGTTATTCGTGAATTAATTTGTGGGTTCATCGGGGTAGAAATTGCTACAAGTCTATGATTTAATTTAAAAATCATTATATTTTAAATTAAAAGATTATAGATTCTAAATTTAGTTATTTCTTTTCTCCCTGTGTGAGTCAATTTGTTGATATGACCAAAATACCCTTATTCTCAACAACCAGATTATATATGAAAAAAAAATTAAATTTATTAGTGGATGAAATTTTTTTAATAAAGTCAAGGGGAAAATGTACAATGACTTTATTACCATAATATAAGAGAATTTGTTTCCAAATAAATTACTCAGTTCTAAATTATTAATTATTATGGACATAGACGTGTGTGTATTTTTGTTTTATAAAAAAAGTGGGTTTCTTTATATTATTATTTTTACATATTTAATTATTATTATTTTTAATTCAACCCGTATAAGATTAATATTTTTTGTAATTTTGTTAACTTACTTCCTTTCCTTTAAAATAATTAAGAAAATATTGAGTAAAAAAAACTTTATTTAATATTAGATTAAATTATTAATCCTTCAAATTTTTATATGTGTGCCTATTTGACTTCGAATAATTTTAATTTTGTAGCTAATAAATTATATTTATGTTCAAAATTTTATAAATTTAATTGATAAAATTGGATAGTTGATTGGATACAAGATTGAGCAAAATTTTAAATATAAAAAAATAACTTCTTTTTTTAAATTAGTCAAAATATTAATGCATTTATTTAAACAATTGGATTATATATTTACAAAAAAAAAACAATTTAAATTAAAAATTCCAGGGAAACTTATTCTATATTAATTTGGATACTTTAAAAATGCTTAAATTTAATTTTTGTATTTTTTAATAAATATAATTCATAGGTTAAATTTTCTGTAATTTAATTTAGTTTATATAATTTCCTTTTTTACAAAAAGACAAAATTGAAATTCGAGTGACGCAGAGCAATCCAACAATGCCCTTGATTTTGTTCCCATGCAGAAGGAAGAGTCGAAGAAGGGGGAGGAGGAGGCGGAGGAGGAGGAGGAGAGAGATAGAGAGAGACAGAGAGAGACAGAGAGAGAGAGAGTGGCGGCAGCTTCAAGTTCAACGTGTGGTCTCCGTGCATGGAATTCGTGAACCCTTCTCACAAATTGTGAAACAAATTCCAAATTTCGGCTATAAAAGGATAGCCCCAAATTTCTCTTCCCATTTCCAAAGCAATCAACAATAACAATAATGGAGATTGGAGCTGTGAACCCTGAAATGGACACAGCTTCAACCATCACCATTAAAGGCATTCTCAGCCTTCTCGTTCAGAACGTCGATGAAAACAATGGTCGAAGGCTGATTTCTCTGGGCATGGGCGATCCTTCTGCTTATTCTTGTTTTCATACTACCCGTGCTACTCAACAGGCTGTTGTTGATTCTCTTCAATCTGAGAAATTTAATGGCTATGCTCCCACTTCTGGCCTCCCCCAAACGAGAAGGTTTCGCTCTAATTTCGATTTCTGGGTTTTTATCTCGTTTTTATGTGAATCTTTTGATTTGGGGATTGGAATTGAAAATGTCGATGATTCAGTAAATGCATGTAGGTTGTTGAATTTTGTGTTGTTGTTCGTTTTTTGTGAATTTGAATATTCTGGCCTTGTTCGTATGATTCTTGTGGGTATTTTTCTCATTTGAAGATTCTTTTCTTTCTTTTCTTGCTTCTAGTTGTTCTAATTCTTTCGTAATTCAACTGTTCTACATGAATTAGATGCTAGGTTGGATTGTTCTTTCTCTTTTTCCAGAGATTTTCTGTTCAAAAGAACACTTTCTCTTTGGAGAGGAGAGATTTTCTTTCGTTCTTTCTTTCTTTTCTAAAACTAATGAAGTGTTCCATTTTATTATCAATCCCTTTGTGAGAATTCTTGAATCTGTTACTTGGCCTATTTGTTTCTGTAATTTTCTTTACTTGTTCATATGCTGCCCCGCAACTTTCCATGGTAAAGCCAGTGAATGAACGATCTGATCTTGTTTGGGATAGTTATGATTTTGATTTTAATGCTTGAAACGAGCTGCATGATTCTTAGCTGAAGAGAAAGTTTGAACATGTGAAGGAACTTTCCAATTCAGTTTCTATGAACATTTAACTGATTCAGGGCAGCTAAACAGCTATATTCATGGAATCGAGTGATTTGATGAAATGTAGCATCAAATTAAGGTTATTATAGTTTTGTTTTCTAATTTCTTTGTTTAAACTATCATTGAATAGGTCAATTGCTGAATATTTATCACGAGATCTTCCATATAAGTTGACATCCGACGACGTTTTCGTTACGTCAGGATGTACACAAGCGATTGATGTTGCTTTGATGATGCTTGCTCGCCCTGGTGCAAATATACTGCTTCCGAGGCCTGGTTTCCCTATCTATGAACTTTGTTCTGCATTTCGGAATCTTGAAGTCCGGCACTTTAACTTGCTCCCTCAACAAGGTTGGGAGGTTGATCTTGATGCCATCGAAACGCTTGCAGATAAAAACACCGTTGCATTGGTTATTATCAACCCAGGGAATCCATGTGGAAATGTATACAGTTATCAGCATCTGAAGAAGGTAAGTAATAATCTAGATTATGAACTGAAACACTCGAGTATACTGTACGGTACCTACAAGAATTGTTTTCGTTGCGTTTTGTTTTGTTTTATCTTACGACCGAAGTGTCTGCATAATGTTTTTGGTTGATCGCCCTTCAGATTGCAGAAACGGCAGAAAAGCTTGGAATTCTGGTGATTGCTGATGAAGTTTATGGGCATCTTGCTTTTGGAAGTAAACCTTTCGTGCCGATGGCAGTTTTTGGATCAACTGTTCCTGTACTCACCCTTGGATCACTATCAAAGAGATGGATCGTACCGGGCTGGCGACTTGGATGGTTCGTGACTAGTGATCCTTCGGGCACGTTCAAAAACCCCAAGGTTCCACCACTTCCCTCACACACTACTTGATTGCTAAATTGCAGACTAAATTAGCCACTGGTCTTCATATGTTGTGCTCTATCTGTCAAAACAATAAGTGACATACCTGTTTGCCTCATCGAATGCTTATTGAACTGTACCATGTTCCATGCAGGCTATCGAGCGAATCAAGAAGTATTTCGATATATTAGGAGGTCCTGCAACATTCATCCAGGTTAGACGTTATATTTTTGTCGTTTCAAATGCTGGCTACTTTTCTTTTCATTTACGATTCCAGTCGTTTTCAAATGAAATGACTTTCTTCTGTCATACTAGCCAGTTCATATCAAGATGTTAGGCGTATCAAGTTTCATATAAACACAAACCATTGTCACCGTATTAACTCACGACCGACACTCAAAACTCGAACCTAGCTTTGTTCATATATTACTGTTAGCAACATTCCAAGTTGCAAACTTCTTCTCATTCAACTTCTGCATGGTGAATTAATGCATCAGGCTGCAGTACCTCAAATCCTTGAGTCAACTGATGAGGTTTTCTTCAAGAAAACTATTAATATTCTGAAGCAAACCTCCGAAATATGTTGCAGAAAGATCAAGGAAGTTCCTTGTATTACTTGCACACACAAGCCCGAAGGATCGATGGCTATGATGGTAATGAAAGCAATCTCTTATTAAGTTCATAAAAATTTACGAATCCCGTGTTGCTTAGTTGCGTACGATGCAATAATGTAGGTGAGACTGAACGTGGAACTTCTTGAAGATATCAGTGATGATATTGATTTTTGCTTCAAGCTAGCCAAAGAAGAATCTCTCATCATTCTTCCAGGTAAGACCTGAAAAACACCAATGCTTTTTATCTTCATTTCATCTGTACAATTCAAACAGAACTGAAACTCGAAGAATCGTGCTTTGGTTTCAGGAACGGCGGTAGGGCTGAAGAACTGGCTGCGAATCACCTTTGCAGTCGATCCGTCCTTTCTTGAAGAAGGGTTAGCGAGGCTTAAATCTTTTTGTGAAAGGCATACACTTGAGCTTTAAAGAAGTTGGGATATGCTGGCGATGCAAATGAAATAACAGGTTGAGTCTCATAGGTTAACTGATAATGAGTTATTGTTCCAAGAAAAACTTCTTTTACATATAAATGAAAATCTTAGCAACTCTTTTCCATGTACCAATGCAGCTCAGCTATACATACAAGGCCATTAAGATTAAAAAAATGGCTTCAGTTCTTGCTGTCTGATATGATTCTAGGACTTTTTCTGCATATGATATCATTTATATTGACTGCTAAATGCACAAAGTTATTGAATTGAAATATGGGAAGCAACAATGAGATTGATTACCTATCTTTATGAGCATCATAGCCATCATTTGATAGTAGACTCTCATCTGGTGATATCTGTTCTCGTTTTTACACCTTTTGTCATGGCTAAAACAATGCGCCTCCTTCCACTGGTCATCGTGTTCCTATTTATGCCACAATTTCAAAGGTAGCATTAACCATCTTAACTTTCATATAAAAAAAAAAATTTCACGAAAGTGTTTATGGATGGAAACCGTATGTTTGACACCTCAAAGATTGTCTTCCATTATAACGTTAATTTTGAAAGTTCATTAGTATTTTTGAAACGTAGAACTAATTGTGAGATTTTTTTTTTTTTTTTTTTGAGTCTTTTTAAAAGTATGAATTTTTTAAAAAAAATTAAGTGTATTAATGAAAATTTTTAAATCTCAAGGATATTTTTGAAAGGTAAAATACATCCACTTTTGAAATCTTAAAGAATGGTTTGAGTTATACTCATATTTGAATTAGAATTTTATTATAACCATTGAAATTTGCAAAATCTACTCCGTTTTTGCTTTTACAATAAACTCACGTGCTAAAGAAGTTTTAGTTTCGTATAATACTTCAGAATCTGAATCAAAGTTTATAAGTAAATACGTGTGTTTAGTCCCTAACATTTGAGTGTTTTTAAATTCCGTCCTTTCGTTTTAAAAGTATTCACCTTCAGGGGCTAGCGTCCTCGTGGCACATTGCAATGGGGTGAATTGTGAGATCTTTTATCGATTGGAGAAGGGAATGGGTGTAGAATCCTCTCCCTAGTAGACGTGTTCTAAAATTATGAGGCTGACGACGATACATAATGAGCTTAAACGAACAATACCGGCTAGCGGTAGGCTTAGACTGTTACAAATGGTATCCAAGCTAGATTTTGAACCGTGTGGCAATGAGAATGCTGACCCCCAAGAGGGGTGGGGAACAAAAAGGGTGTGGAAACCCATCCATATTAGATGTGTTTTAAAATCGTGATTTTTTGAGGTTGACGATGATACTAATGGACTAAAACTAACAATATCTACTAGCAATGAACTAGCACATGCTCAACTAATTTCTCCCCATAAATTTAAATATTTAAAAATACAAGAAATAAAAGTATAATACGTTGTTATTTAATTTGTTAATATATACATATATAAGTAGACTTTTGATGTCTATTTGGACAATAAAGTTTAAGAGTGATATAATCTCAAATGTTATTCAATATCCCCAAAACAATCCGGCAGCTCTGGACGGCCGCCGCCGTCCCCGCCAAAACCTCCGACGGCACCGGGACTGAAGGGTTTTTATTGAACCCAGCCAAGCAGCTATTCACATTCCTAATCGAAATCTCCACACCGTTTCTGGCACGGGCATAATCTCCTTCCTCGACCGCACTTCTGATTCCTGGAAAATTGCCGGCGGCATACCAAACCATCGCCGGAGGGGTTTTAGTTTCGGATATCTCTTCTTCAACGGAATGGCATCCACTTCCAATTCCAATTCAACTGGCGTTTCCGAAAGAATCAAATCCGCTGCCACTATTATGAACTCTGAGAATCAATCCCTCCTTGCCGTAACTTTCTTAATACTACTCTCTTTCTTCTTTGTCTGCTTTCAATTTCTTTTTACTTTTGTTCTACTGTTTGTGCATTTCCGATCGACAGATTAAATTTTCTAATTGCCATGGAAAATCAAGTTGCCGTTGCTAAATACATCTTGTTTTTAGCTTTAAGATCTCGATTTCCTATATAGAGAGTCAGTTCTAACGCTGTATTTCCTTCACTTTGCTCTGTGAACTGTGTTTTCTTGATTTCTGAAAACTATTGGAAGATGATCTTGTGTATTCTTTTAATGGAAAATCCCCCCGCCCAACCCGTTTCCTTCAGTTCGTGGTCCGAGAAGACGAGATAAGAATGGTGAATTAAATTTGAGGAGTGATTGAGATTATTAGGTTGAAAAGTATGATTTGTTAGGAATTAGACTAATGATGATGAGTTATCTGTTAATTTCTGTGATTGGATTTTACTGTCTTAATTTCAGGAATTACGGAAGTCGCTGATCATGATGAAGGAAATCGGGGTGGATTTGGAGAGGGACAATCAGTCGAAGATGGTATTATGAACTATTGACCTTAATTTCGAATATCAGAAATCTTTGTAATTTGTATAGTAAGATGTTCATAGCTCAACTGACATAAACTATCTACCATCGATCAAGAGGTTTAAACTATGTACCATCTCAAGAGGTTTAAGGTTCTAATTTTCCACCTCAGTGGTATACTTTTGGTGGATTTTCTGCTTCTGTCAATTAGAACCAATGTAAAGATGATTGAGGATCATTGTTGTTTGGGACTCTTTAACGAATGATTTACTTGGTATTTGAACATTATTTTAGGTCAAGGAGCTTGAAAATTCTGTTGTTGAGCTGTTGAGTACTTATGAAAAATGTAGCAACTTTTCATCTGCAATTCAGTCAGTTGGGAATATGTATGAACCACAAGAAGAGGTGCTTGAATGCATTTTCCACTACACTTTTTTTTTTTTTTTTTTTGGTTAATTTTCATTGTGCTGGTTCCTTCCTTCATACATAATTCTTTATGTTGATCATGTAGTTGACAGATTTTGAGAAACTACTTGACAATGAAGTTGCAAAAGTCAGCGAAAATTCATCTTCAAATTTGCAGAACCATTCAATAATTCGACAGTTTAGAGAAGCTATTTGGGTATGCATCTTCATCTTCTTTTATATGCATTAAGAAATTTTGGAATGCGTTAGTTCACTTCTATGACTTTCTACTAGTCGGGCTTTAGAACTGATTATGCATGGCAGCAACAAGAAAGTCCTCAAATCAGTGCAAATAATTATACTAATACTGTGAAAATTCCCAACAACTACTTTACCTGTTTGCAATTCATAAATGATTGGAAACCATTTTTTTGTTCTTCCAATTGCATTATTCTTTCCAGTGATTGGACTTCTCTCCCGATATTCCGGCAGAATGTTCATCACGCAGGACAACCAATGCCTGGTGAGGAGCAGGAGGACGTTGTGATGACCAGTACTCAGTGTAATCTATTGAATGTCACTTGCCCGTTGAGTGGAAAGCCTGTCACTGAATTGGCAGAACCTGTTCGAAGGTATGTTACAACTAAAGATGTTTTCATGAAGGATAAATAATTGGAACCATTTCTGTTAGCATTGAAAAAGAAGTCTGCTTTGTTGAGGATTGTTGGGAGGGAGTCCCACATTGGCTAATTTAGGGAATGATCAGGGGTTTAGAGTTTATGCTCAAAGTGGACAATATCATACTATTGTATACCATTGTGGAGGGTCGTTATTCCTAACATGCTTGTCTATTCGCTGTGTACTAACAGCATGGATGTTGAAAGGGAATGGCTACATGCTTTATTTTCTCTAGTTTCATTTTTCAAGTGGGTGCCTAAAAATGGAATGAGCTAGTCTATCACTTGGGTCTTCTTCTTTTTCAGAGCTGAGTTTAGAAATTGTCTTTTGTTCCTTAAAACAAATAACCATGTTAGGTTGTGGAAAAGATTCATTCACACGGATTGTATAGGATGATTCTAATTTTTTATTTTTCGGCCGATGATATAATTCTCATGCTCAAGCTAACTTCCATAGCTTGTTGTTATGGAACGGTATGGCCAGGCCATTGCGCATTTAAACACTTGTATTAAGTCTCTTTATGTCTCTACCTTCTGCAATTTTCAGTATGGAATGCAAGCACGTATATGAAAAGGTTGCCATAATGCAGTACCTAAAGTCCAAGAGATCACGAGCTCAATGCCCTGTTGCTGGTATTTGAATCTACTACATTACATGTACGACATAGAATGTTTTTAGATTGCTCATCTCACTTGACCTCTTTGTCCTTGTAGCCTGTCCTAAGATGTTGCAGCCTGAAAAGGTCATTTCTGATCCATTCTTACCGATTGAAATTGATGAACTGCGCAAAACGTCCAGGCATTCTGTGAGGATACAGGATTTCACAGAGGTTGATGCAGATTAACTTCACTGAAGTAATTTCTTTTACATATTGTCATTGTCTTAGTAGATTTCTTGGATCAAATGTTCTGCTTGGTAACTTTAGCTCGTTAGGATGTTCATGGTTATCTATATCCATCTATATGGATTGTCTCTATTTATGTGCGAATGGAGAATGGTGGCTTCATTCTCAAATAGCCATTGCCCTTTAAATTTTATAGAAGATTCATGAAAGGTCAAAACTAATGTAACAGAATTTGAAAAAAAAATATATACTTTTGATCGAAGGGGCAAACTCCAGTGATATTTTTTACAATTTAGCCAAATATCTAACAAGGATGGTTTGGTTTTGGGAAGAGAGGTTTACAAAAACAAAATCAAACATAATATGTAACTGAAGAAACTAAAAAATTCTGCTCCCATTTAACAACTGAACATTTAACCTACATACAACCTCAGTTTAATAGATATCTCTACCTAGAAATCTGATACAATTCAAGACTATGGGGCATTACAAAACTTAAAACAATATAAGAGAGTGAGCTCGGACTAGAAAGTACAAGGGATTGACATTAAGAAGTGTCAATTTCAAAAGACTCCAAATATGATGAATCCAACCCTCCCAGAAGCTCAAAATGCCCATAAACTAAATGTTTGGTTGAGCAAATCCAGCAGGATTGGAAACTCAAGACAGCATTAGGAACTCATCCAATCACCCCTTTGATGATGTACCTCATATTCAAATAGTTGATGATCATGAAGAGCAGCAACCAACTTTCTTCACTGCAGAAACATCATCCTTGTTTCCAACGTTAATGGTTTGTCCTTTAGGCAATGTTGTGGCATCCTCCCCAATTTCGAGCGCTTTTCTGCAAACTACACGGTAGATTTGGGTTAGCACTTCGGTAAAAGCATTCTCGACATTCAGAGACTCGAGCGCAGATGTCTCCATGAAGAAAGTGTTCTCCTTCTCTGCAAAGGCCGAGGCATCCTCAGTCGAAGCAGCACGCAGATGTCGCAAGTCTGCCTTGTTACCAACTAGCATTATCACAATATTGGAATCAGTGTGATCCCTGAGTTCTTTTAACCATCTCTCAACGTTTTCAAACGTCACGTGTCGTGTGACATCATAAACAAGCAATGCACCAACGGCCCCTCGATAGTATGCACTTGTGATTGCACGGTATCTGCCAAAAAGAAGCTTATAAGATATCATTCACAATAGTTTCATACTTTGCCCTGATGAAAAGTCATAACAAATGGAACAAGTGACACCAAATAATATTTTTTCATTAAGGTCTTTTGAGATGAACATATCATGAAATCTCTAAACACCTTCAAGTCTTCAGTATTACTCTATCAGGCTTTGCTATCAACGCCAAATCTACACAAATCACATCATGAATAGTTGGGTACGATCTCTTATCAGATCCAGATTCTTACTTAAAGAGAGAATTCAGAACACTCTAACAAAATCTATCAAAATTCATTCACAACTCTAAAACTCCTATCAAATTCCTTGAAACTGAAGGAATCTAAGAATTTGATCCCTGGAAACTCCAATTCCATCAGATACATAACGCGATCACCATCTCAACAAGCAAGCAATCTCTTAGAACCAATATCTGAAAGCTACTTAATTCTCAGATCCCCCAAGAACAGAAGAACACACACCCAAAAGCCCTATAAATCCCGCGTCCCCGTCATTCCCAACAATTCAGTGAACCATCAAAATCCCAAGTTATAATATTAGATCTCAATAAACTGACACGAATAGAATGATCAGGATCCACAGTAAGACAATGCCAGAATCCAACAGAGTCACAGAAGTTAAAGAAGCAGTCGACGAACCTTTCTTGACCGGCGGTGTCCCAAATCTGAGCCTTGACGATCTTATCATCGACTCGAATACTCCGAGTGGCGAATTCGACTCCGATTGTGGATTTGGACTCAAGACTGAACTCATTGCGCGTAAACCTGGAGAGGAGATTGGATTTGCCCACACCAGAGTCACCAATGAGAACCACTTTGAAGAGGTAATCGTAATCGTCGTCCGTTCTATATGCAGCCATAGTTTGTTTCTTCAGGTGGGATCGGATGACTGTGGTTGTGGTTGGAATTGAAGGGGTCTGAAAATGGATCGGGAATTGGAGCTCCAAGGCATAAGAGAAACACAGAGAGACGTTTTGAAATTGTTGAAGACGATCACTCGTAAGCGTAATCGTAACGTTTCGCCCAAATCGGTAGTGATCTTCCACTTACTGTTTGTGGGCTTACTAACATACTTGGACTTTTTAATCATGGGCTTGAACTTGGGCTTCAGTTTGGGCTTATGCTTGGGCTTCCAACAATCCTTTTTCTTTATTAAATTTCGACATCCATCTAGTTACCCCAAGAATAATTATTAAATTTAAAATGCCCTACAACAATTTAGCTTTTTTTTTCATTTATAATTTTCAAAAAAAAAAATTAATGAATATCTTTTAAACATTTTTAAAAGTTTTGATAAAAACATATCAAAGTTTTAAACCCAAGTCTTTCAAGGTTTTTAAAACTCGTCTGCTAAGGAGAGGTTTCCATGTAATCTAAGCTCATCGCTAGCAAATATTGTCTTTTTTAGACTTTCCCAAGTCTGCTAGGAGAAGTTTCCACACAATCTAAACCCACCGCTAGTAAATCCTTTTTGGGTTTTTCCTCTCAGGCTTCCCCTCAAGGTTTTTAAAACGCCTCTGTTAGAGAGAAGTTTACACATAGCCGAAGCTCACCCCAGCAAATATTGTCCTCTTTAGGCTTTCCCTTTCGAGCTTTTAAAAACGCGTCTGTTAGAGAGAGGTTTCCACACCTTTATAAAAGAATGTTTCGTTCACATCTCCAACCAATGTGAGATCTCACATCAAGGTTCTAAAAACACGTATGCTAGGGAGAGGTGTTCGCACCCTTATAAAGAATGTTTATTCCCTCTCCAACCGACGTGAGATCTCGCATTAAGAATATTATCGAAGAATAATAGTATTTTTTTAACTTTTTTTTTGTAATTTTTGTAATTTTAAGACTATTATTGAAATAAAATCTATATTTTAATTCTCTTGAACGATTTATGATTTTTAAGATCCTCGAGTTTTTGACAGAGAGTCCTAATTCAATCATAAATGACTCTATCATACAAAAGAATGGTAAAAAAATGTCTTTATATTTAACCCGAAATATCCGTAACGTTTTTACATTTTTAATTGTACTATTCTATAAATATGAAAATTAAACAAGAATAAATTTATAAAATTGGAAGAAATTTAAAAGAAGAAAGATATAAAATTAAATTCTGGCGTCTACTTATTTACTACTTTAAATTTGTTCCTAATTAAGTATCTTATCATCATCATTTAATTCTGACAGATATAAAGAATATAATTTTAAAAAATGTCAAAATATAAATTCTCCTTTAAAAAGTATTCTTCACATGATTATGTCTACATAATAAACTTTCTATAAAAATATTAAAAATTAAATTAGAAAAAAGGAAAAAGGAAATTGGCTGGCTGGTGTTCCCACGTGCTAATAATTGCGGTGTGGTTCACATCCCTGCTTTCCCGTACCGTACTGTTATATTATTATTGGGATCCCAAAATTAAATTATATTATATTCTATATTATGAACATTTATTTGGTAGTGCCTAAAATTGGGTAAAATCGTAATTATAAAAAATATTATTGTGGTTTCTAATCTGTAAAGGCTCTGCACATGCTGCCCAGCTATACAAGAGTTGTTCTCAGGATAATAATTGGGATTAACAAAATCTAATTTAATTATTCCTCGCCTAAATATTCATTTCTTTCATTTTATCGAACAATCTTTTAGACCAACTTAAAATTTTGAATTAGTTATTCAAAATGTAATCCAACCCAAGCTTTATGATTTAGGATTAGATAGTTTTAGTTAGTTAAAGTATCGAGTCATATGAACACCGGTGAATTGGGACGATCGAATTTTTTAGATGTACGTAGGGAGAGGCAGGCATGTGAGTGTGAGTTGGGGAGAAAGCAAAGGAGGACAGTTCACATGGGGGGAGCAGAAGGAGAGGACATCATCATTCTTTCAACCTCCCCATACATATTTATATACACTAAGATTGAATTTAATGTAGGGACATTTTAGTCATAATTTCCGCATTATTTTAAGTTTCGTTTGAAATTTCAATAAAAAAAACGCTCTTATTTCATACGAGTTGTCTTCCAATTTTACAAACCATTAAATGTATGGAAGAAAAATACATATTCTTCTGATTCCACGAAAGAAAAAAACCATTATATTCGTACGAGAGTTAACAAATAATATCAACGTTTTTGAAAGAATCATAATTCAACCGACATGAAGTAAGCCTTCGATTCATAATGGATACCCTAATGATAATGACCAGCTCCATGTAGGCAACAGTGTTGTGTGCATTTGATGATCAAACAATTTTGGGTACCTACCTCAATATTAATTCATATTATTTTAAGAATCGAATGCAATAACCTCGTATTCCTCCTCAATTAATCCACGTGTATCAAATGTAAGCAGATATATACTATTATCATTATAAAAGTTGATAATTTTAGAATGAGATTAGACTCTTGGATCTTAAAGAAGTACATGTCAATTACGGCTGAATTATGTTCGCTTTATCTAAAAATTAGAATGTCAATTACGGCTAAACTATGTTCACTTAATCTAAAAAATTAGAATTTTAACGTGGTAGCAGATATTGTCCGTTACATATCACCGTTAGCCTCACGATTTTAATATATGTCTACTGTGAGAAGTTTTCATATCCTTATAAGAAACGTGTGGTTTATGGTAAAAACTATGTTTAATATGGATATTTATGATAGAATTTTGATATAAAATAAAATAAAATAAATAAAAATGGTCTAAGTTGCATGAACCCCTCCTCCCCACAGCTGTTGCTAGCTGTCCCTAATCCCACCCCCCACGCGACCCACTTTCCCTCTTCCTATACCGAAACTCAAATTTGGAATAAATAAAAAGAATAAAATATTCTCTCCATAGTTATTTCATTGATTTTGCATAATTAAGAGTTAAAAAGCTTGTACATTTTTTTAATCAAAATCAACAATTATTAAGAGATAACAATACTGTGACTATAAATTATTAAGAGACGACAATATGTGACCGAGGTGATTAATCGACTTTTATAAACCAGTTTGGTTCAAATTTTGTGGTTATCATTACGCCATTATAAACCCATACTCCTCACCCATTTGAGTGTCTTTTTAATTAGACCAAAATTCCCTTATGGCACAATTGCCCCCAAAAATACCCTCTTTCCCTCAACATTGGCCTCATTTTCCTCCTCCTTCAATGCATAATTTATCTCATTCCCCTCCCCCGCCGCCGCCGTCCTCCGCCGCTTCCCACCATAACCCTTCCTGGGTTGACGACTTTCTCGACTTCTCCACTGCTCGCCGTGCCCTTCACCGGAGATCCATTAGCGACTCCATTGCTTTTCTCCAAGCCCCGTTTTCCGATGAATGTCGTAACTCCTCCTCCTCCTCCTCCTCCTCCGCTGTTGCCGTCGCCGTGCTGCATGCTACTCCGACGTTTGACCGGCTTGACGACGACCAGCTTATGTCGATGTTTTCCGATGACACTTCCGTGGCGGTGCCGGCGTCGTCCAACCCTTCGTCCTCCTCCGATCAGAATAGTAATAACGATGAAAAGACGACGACAGTGCCGTCGGAACCGCCGCCGCTGCATCAGTTGAAGAATGGACCTGGTGAGGTCGAAAGCTCCGGCCAATTACAGCAGCAATCTGAACCTCCGCCGTCGTCTTCCGCCGGTGATAACACCATTGATCCCAAACGAGTTAAGAGGTATTTAATCACATGAACGCATCTCAAAATCAATCAACCAATTCAAAAGAAACAAAAAATATTGAAATTTACTTTTGGTTTGTTGTTTTCACAATTCATACTTCCAAATTTTTTTAACAAAATTCTTGAACTATTTTCTTTTTTTTTCTTTAATTTTAATTTTGTATCTAAACTAAAATAATATACTTTTTATGTATTAAATTAGGACCAAATGAACCAACGACAAAAACCCATAACACATGAACTGATATAGCTACGAAAGATCTCAACTTTATGATATAATCCGTGCATGGATGACCCTACATCATAATTCACGTAATTAACAACATAATAATAGAATCAACCCATTATTAACGATTGGCGGGTGGGTTTTTGTCGGCGTCAGAATTTTAGCAAATCGACAATCAGCGCAAAGGTCGAGAGTTAGGAAATTACAATACATTTGTGAGCTGGAGAGAAGTGTAACAACATTACAGGTATGGGTTATTTAAATTCTTCTCTCTTTACATTATTTTCTAAAAAATTACATTAAGATTAAGTTTGTTTTTATTGTGAATTTAGACTGAAGTTTCAGCATTGTCCCCCAGAGTGGCATTTTTGGACCACCAAAGATTGATTCTTAATGTTGATAATAGTGCTCTTAAACAGAGAATTGCAGCTTTGGCTCAAGATAAGATTTTCAAAGATGGTAATTTATTATTATTATTATTACCTTTTGTTGTAATTTAATTAGAGAAAAATTATAATTAATTAATTAATTAATGGTAAATTGTGTTTATTTTTCAGCTCATCAAGAGGCATTAAGGAAGGAAATAGAGAGATTAAGGCAAGTTTACCATCAACAAAGTTTGAAGAAAATGGGAAGCAATCAAAATCAGAATGGGGCGGCGCCGCCGTCTTCGGGGAAAGAAGCTCCGCCGCGAATGGCCGAGACGGAGACGGAGCTGGCTGTAAGTTGAAGTTGAATGCGATTGAATTAACAAAATGGACTTCCTTCACGTGATTTGCTTCCAATTCTCACTTGGGATGTTTGATGATCAACGGTCATCATGTTGACACGTGGGTGGGATTGGTTTAGGAGGGTGCTGATGAAAACAAAAACAAAAACTATTTCTTTTTCTTTTTCTTTTTCTTTTTTAAAGATTATTGGGTTTTTTTTAAGGGTGGATTTATTAATTGGATTAATTAAATGCTTTTCTTCTCTAGCTTCTCCAAATCATGTGAAGAGGAGATGCTTTTTTTTTCTTTCCATTTTTTAATTCTAAAAAATAAAATTAATATATTAAATATAAGCCGTATTTATTTTATTATAATCAAAATCAATCGAATATAAGCGTAGACCACCCTCCCACATAACATTGATCATATATCGTGAGATCTTAATAAAGTTGATCATTACTATGTGACGTGACGAGTTTGGTTGAGAAGATAGGCGGCAAAAAGAAGATTATTAATATTGTTTTGTAGGTATGAATATTAAATACGTGAGATGTAAATGTTCGAAATAATAAATATTTATATTTATTTGAGAGAACTATATATAATTCGAAGTTAATATAAGAAATATTTGTGTGTAACAGACAAAACTCACGCTAGGAGATATTGTCATCTTTGAATTTTTCCTTGTAAGAAATGTTTCGTTCCCCTCTCCAACGTAAGATCTCACAAGCCAATCTCCTTGGGAGGCCCAACGTCCTTGCTGCCACACTGTCCGATATCTTGCTTCTATTTTAACTTAGATTTTACGAAACATCTTCTCTTAGAAGATCATTTTAACATATGGGTTGCCCATGAGACTAAGTTTTATGTGCTGGGTTGTCTCAAACAACCATCCATTTGGTGCCTTATGTGGCAAAACAAAGCTCATATTCAGATCCTGGTGTTGGGAAAGGCACAGAGGAAACATTCAGTTCGGGAAAAACCCCATATTATTTGGATCAAACACTTAATTTTTACTAGAGCTCCCTCATCTGTGTGATGGAGTCCAATCTTCTTCTAATCTCCATTACAAAGATGGGGGAGCTCTAGAACTACCAACACTTCGAGTTACATGGAGGCTAAATACAGTTCTCTAGACTTGAATTCCCGTGTTATTTAAGATGGTTCGAGGCTCGTCCCTTCTCAGTCGCAAGAATCGAGTTCTGTTGCTTCCCCAGTGTCTCATTACAGCTACCATTAATCTCCAAACAGTGTTTCGCTGAAGATTCGAGTTACGAGCATTGAAGGAGTACAAGGCAAGTGCTATTGTTGATACTCCTGCACTCAACAAAAACAGAAAAAAGAAGCTATTGGGGCTGAGGCTTGGAATTCTATCTTTCCCTTCCCCTTCCTCACATTTCTCATTAGCAATCATGCTGTCCTCCAACTCTCTAAACTTCCCAGTTTCAGATACTTTAAGCAATGCTTCGTCGATATATGGTATCAACAGAGAGCCTCTCGGAAACGCCTGCAGGACATCAAGAAGCAGGGATGAAAACATATTTAGAATGAAGAGTTAAATGCAACAAGATGATGATCTTACAAATCCAAATCCTCCAACTTTGTAGGTTGGCCCAGCAATCTTGAACTCCTGGCAATATCTTGCAAGGAATAGTTTTGCAAAGGGAACTTCAAGAAAAGTAGCTGCTATCTCTTGATTTCTGAGAGCGTCAGCTAAACCCTCAGGGGTAGAGTAGTTTCTTATGGTTTCTGTAGGAAAGTGTAGAACTTGCTCCAAATATCCTTTGACAAAGGATCCTCTACCGTATCCCACAAATGCATTCATTCTACGGAGAGTTTCAATATCCGATATAGTCGGTTCGAGCTTTTGAACAGTGAGCATGCTAGAAAGATTGGCGGTGTATATCTGAGTTATCACGAGTGCTACAAATAACCAAACCACCATGGTCATCCTCGACAAGTTACTGTGCAGCCTATTACCTTTAACCAAGCAAATAAGCCAATATCAATGGTGAATTTCCCCTCCTTCCAAGTGCAAAAATGGCAAAACAATAATTAATGAAATGTTTTAGTTACCATGCAAGGAGAAGAGAGTGGTGAAGGAAGAGCAGAGTATGGTTCCAGCATGATTAAACATCGAACCTTCAGGTTCAAGACCATGATTTCGCTCTATGAACCAAACAACAAAGCCATTATACACGTTTACCACAGCAATTATAATCCACATGGTCACTGTAAAGGGCTTTGTGAAAAACAATGCTCTATTACTTCTATTTTTTGTGGTAGGAACAATCATCACAAGTCCTGCTTCAGTGTAAGGATGTGTAAATTCTGCATGTTCGTAACGCGTTGATACTATTGCTATGTCACCTACTGCTGCATCGAATTCCTTAAATAGGCAGGCAGAACAAAAAAAAGATTGTTGGGTCTTTCCATGAGATATCAGTGTTAGCTTTTTTACTCAACTTAAACAGAAGTATCTTCAGACAAAAGTGTTGATCATATGAGATTTCAGTATATGCTTATGACTGATTCGAAAGGAAACTCTTATATTAAGAATATGTGAAATTTTGTTCTTACCTTCAAATAGATTTTCTTAACTAAATCATCGTACGTTCCACTGTAAGCATAGAACTCGTGCGGCAGAGGGAAGTGCAGATGGTCTAAGGTTGCTTTAAACAGATCGATTGCAAGTCCATTGAAGGATATATTGTTTCCTGTCTGATCTCCTTCCACATTTACATACTGCTTGAACATGGGACTAGTTGGCACACCAATTCTCAACTCATTGGCATCTGTCGGTACAGCCCATCCCCTTGGAGTATCTGTAGATCCACCTGGCCAAAACACTTGGCCAAGATCCTTCATTGACAAGTTAGCAGACGAATTTCCCCCCAATTCTCGTGCGAAGCCTAATTCGTCAGACCAGAAGCCTAAGTCCCTATAACTTCTCCCCACAACATTGACGATCTGAAAAGTATCGGCTGGGGCTAATTTTCTGTCCTTAAACTGAACCTTTCCACCCAATCCTTGAAAATCAGTGAGCTTGATTGATTCCAACAAGTGATGACCTTTTTCTCGGGTTTCACTCATTGCCATAGCTGCTGTTCTTGTGGCATCATAAGCCTGTACCGCAAAAATACTAGGCTCGTGGTTGTACTCATCAGAATGCTCTAATCTAAACCTTATACAGAACTGAACATAAAAATTATGAAATAGAGGGTTCATTTCCGGGAAATAACTCTTGACTCCAATAACTCCTTGCAGTGAAGAACTGGTAGAAGCATTCAAAGAATGTGCAAGGCTTGTGAAAGAATCAGTAGTGATCCAAACATAACCCTTTCCCATCATTTCCATGTCTTTTGCAGTCTGAAGTAAATGCAATGCCAACTTGAAAGACATATGAACTACAAAAACTCTACTTGGCCCTCGTTTTAGCCTCTCGAGTTCAGTGGATAATAAATTAGAATCAAAATGGGGGAGACCAACAAATTCACTTATTTCAGCTCCTACATCTTTGAGAGCATGCTCAAGGCAAGGAAATATGTCCATGGTCGAGAAATCTCCTTCTTCATATATAACATTAACCAGATGCCAATCCCACGAACCAATAATAGCAGCTATGGCCTTCATTTGGTTCATCTGGGACGGAGAAGCTTGGATCAAAAAATCCAACCTCTCAGTTGCCCACTTTGGCATGTCATTAGCCAACGCCATTATCGGTATCTGATTCTTATTTCCAACCTTGGCAACTACAGAAACTGCTTCCCAGGTTTGTGGCCCTATAAGAACCTGAACTTGTTGCGTAATGATCAGATCTTCAGCTGCAAATTCAATAGTTTATTTATATTGTGTTTATGACAAACGCTGTTAGATGCATAAAAAGAAGCTGGTTTAATCTAGAACTTAACATGTCATTTTCTACTTAAAAACAGCTCAAACTCTTACCTGCAAGAGCTGTCTGATAGGGATCACTTTTGGAGTCTGTGACGACAAGACTGAAATTTTGATCATTCGAGTTAAAACTCTCTATAGCCATCCGCATGGCTAACCTCTCTTCTTTACCAATCCTAGAACTACAGTCTACAATGGCCCCAATTCTGCCATTTCCACCACCAATCACTTTTGAGCCCGCATTTCTTTGAGTTCCATGCTTTCCAGCAACTATTATAGAAAACAACAAGAAAGAAAACAGAAAGAGAAACTTTCCCATTTTTCAGAAGAGTTAAAAGCCAAAGGCTTAGCCTCCCCATTATATTTGCCCCAAGGAACTCATTTTCTTTACAATTTACTTGTTGGCTACGATATGCCATTTCTTTTCTTGCTCTACTTTTGTGTCAAATAATCCAAATCACTACGAAATTTACAGATTTCATAACCAAAGAACTTGACCACGAACTCTAAATCCCAACTACCATGGACACACATTGATTATCTAATAAAATTTGACATTCTATTCACAAGTGTTCAGACTGAAATTCATAATACGGACAACGAAGAGAAATTTCCAAATTCTTTACGAATATAAACATATATCAGTAGACATCCATTTCTATTTATACAAATCATGTCATTCCAACATCCTCAAACAACTCAATGAACATGAACAAATTGGAAAAATGTGGAAGAAATTAGGTTTAAATCCCAGTCTCAGATGTTCATTATCATCCATAATCACTTTTTGAAACCCCCAATTTCCCATTCCATCCACATTGATGTAAGATAGATTCATTGGGGGGAAATGAATGGATGATTCAAAGTTGAAAGGTGAAAGAGAATAAAAAATTAATTAGCAGAAGACTATTTCTAGTGGATTTGAGAGGGATGTGTTTGTATATTGATTGTGTAGTATTCAAACCTGCAGAAGCGACCACAAATGAATGCTGCGTCTGCAATGGATCGCTTTCAAGCCCACCGTCTCCTGAATTTCTTGAATGTGCACAGGAATTTTCCTCCACTCTTGCTTGGATTCCCAGAAAATTGGGGCAAAATCTCTCCGGAATTTCCCTCCATCCTTGCGAAGCTTATTACTTAATTCGCCAACCTCCCCATGGACCAAATACTATCTTCCAAAGCGATGTGAAAATTTTAAGCTATTTCATATCCATTAATATTTTTGGTTAAAAAATTTGTCAGTGATATTTTTAAAATTTTGGGAATATTTTTTAAACATAAAATTAATAATAAGAGTATTTTTTTAATTTTTTTTTTATGTTAAAAAGTATAATACTCTCCACTTAAAATTAACCATTTTTTAAAATTTTTTTGAAAGTTTAAAATATTTTTGAGATAAAATAGAAATGGATGGTAGAGAATTGATAAATAAATAAAAAATGAAAAACTAAATGGTTTTTAAATATACTATATATTTTTATTTTTTATTACAATAATTAATAATTAATAAATTATCAAATAATTCAACTGAGACATCTATTAAAACATTTTTTCAAAGTTGGTAATTGGTATGTAAGTTCCTCGTACTTCTCAAGGCCAAATAAAAAAAAAATTACATTTTCTCCTATTTGAGTTGACCAATACATTTATATTTACTTAATATTATCGATCGTTATCATCATGTCTAACTTTCATTATATTGGACGATGTTCAGTCGTTTTTGTCGTTCGTCTCACGATGTTATTGTCATTCGTCAACTATTGATCATCAACTTATATATTTTTATTTCAAAAATTAAATTTTTTAAAATTAAATCAACTTATATATATATAATTCAAGAGCACTTTTTAAGCTCATAATTAAATTTTTAATAAAACAATTAAGTTTGTTAAATAAGTAGGAAAAATAATTTTTAAAAAATACTTTTTTATTCATTACCATTTTCTATCTTTTTAGTGAAAGTAAATTAAGTAATTCATATTATTATGAATTAATAAATATTATCAATTGAAGCATAACTATTGATTTAGGTACATATTCTCCACCAATAATTAATTAAATTATTCCAACTCTAAACTCTAAATTAATAAAAATAGTAAAAGGAAAAAGGAATATTAAGCAAGTCCATCCTTATTATTCAACGGCTTCTTTTAATCAATTAAATTTTAATTTAATTTTCATTCACTAAAATGTATATTATAAACAATATGCATTAAAAATTTCATTTTTAAATTTAGTTAGCAATTAATCTTGATTATTATCTATGTGATAATATTATATTATAAAGTGAAATTTTAACCCTAAATTCTAATTTTATTAATACCATAAAAACTAATTTAAATTTTTTTAATAATGTAGCATCATATCAGTTCATAACTTAGATGGCAAAACAACAAAAGGAAAGAAAAGGAATTAAAAAGAAAAAAGAATTTTATTAATAGTTTAAAATAAGGTTTATTTTTATAATCATTAGATGTATCTTTTTTGTAAAAACCCCAAAAATCATGCGTTGAAAAAATCAGATATATTTTTGGATAAATCTTTGACCTTCCATATCTTATCCTTATCTCTCTCCAACGCCGTCCACGTGTCCGATCATTTCCGGATTGCTCTGCGTCTATTGCCGACATCCCCCCGGTATTTAGCGTCCGACGTGTCCACCTATTAGGATAAATAAATAAACATATATATTTCTCTATACGCAATTTATTTTCCATGTCAACAAAACAAAAACTCCACTTTGAATCAAAAAAAGCCATGTGGACAGGTTTAAATACATTAAATAAGTTGATTTATTTTTCCATCCCACGTGGCATGAGTGCCTTTAAAGAATCCGTCAAATTATTTTTCCTATTTAAATATATGGATAAATGTAAAAATCAATTTAATAATCTTAGCTCCTTATTTCAACCTTGATTTAGACCTTTCTTGCATTATTTAATTATTAAGTCTCGAATGAATTCAATAAGTTCAATCATTTCAAATTTTAAAAATTAAAATAAAAAAAAAAGAATTATAATGATTGGACCACACTATAAATAAAAGAAAATAATTTCATATTGAAAAACATATCCGAGGTTAAATTATAAACTAAAGTTAAAATATTTACAACATAAATATATGTTAATTTTATAATTGTATCAATGATACTCGATATTTTGTTAAAAAAACCAAACAATCAATTTTTTTATTTTTTATTATAAATTAATGTAATAATTTTTCAAAGAACCCAATATTTTATTTTATTTTAGCTGCCACGATTTAAAGAGTGAAGTAGATGGCTATGGCCTTATCTAAAAAATAATAATAATAAGACAATACAATATAATTGCCAATGCAAGTGAGCCACGTGTTGTCACCTTCACTCCACCAATATTGTCTCCCTTCCCTTCCTTTTAATTTTTAAAAATTAAATTACAAATTTTAGTGATAAAAAAATTAGAATATAGTTATGCCTTCGACGCTTACCATACTTTGTTCGACATTTATAGATTCTATTGGCAAGTTTAAGGCATGGCTCTGATACCAAGTTAGATGAACACGACTCTCCACAATAATATAATATTGTTCATTTCGAGTGTAAGCTCTCATGACTTTTGAGTTCTCCAAAAAGTCTCATACCAATAGAGATAATATTCTTTGATTATAAACTCATGATCCAGACTTTTCATCCAACACATATATTTTCAATAATCAAGATTTTCAATTTAAAAATTATTAATTTTTAAAATACATTAGACTTTTAGTTGAGATCCCAAAAAATTTTAAATAATAAATCATAAGAGTACTTCCACGTGTTCCGTGCACATGAACCTACTAAACCAGTATTACTTTCACGCTCCGTATGCCCTATTAAACACGCTTATATCACGAAAGCCAGTTATCTCTTTGTTTAGGTCTTGTCATATAAGCTCGATTTAGCGGGCGAATCTTTTATCTTTGCTAAGAACTACCTTACTCCAAATTAGCTAAATTAAACTTGATCTTTTCTTAATCAAAATCTTGTAATGTAATCACGACTAATTCACAATTAAATTGTTTGGTCCAAATACGCTTTATTTTCATAATTTTCAACTAAAAATAAATTATGAATAGAAAATAAAATCACGATCAAACGTGAATTAAAAAATAATTAGGAATCATTTCAAATTATATTTGTTGTAAGGACTATGATTTTCTTTCAATTTTAAAGTAATATATATATTAATTTAAAGACTAAAAATTTAATAATTATTTATGCGGTACATTATCAATCCAACTGACCAAATCAAATTAATTTTTAAAAAAAATATAAGATAAATTCTCCATATTACTATTACACGTGCTCACGTTGCAAAGAAATTTATTTTATATAAATATTGAAAATAATATATATATTAGTCTTACTATTATATCAATTTTTAAAGATGAGTGTAAAATTAAATTTTATATACAATAAATCAATTAATTAATTTTCTAAAATATATCAACGCCTTAACAGATACAAAATTAATTTTTTTTAATTTATTAATGGAATCCTCAATTTTATATTATGAAAAAAAGAAACTTTAGTCGAAATTATTATTATATGGACCATTCCCTTTTTCGAAAGAACAATTAAAAATAAATGAAATGATTTGATTATGCAAAAAATAATCATTTAGAATTTTCAACTTTTAATAATTAAATTAAACTCTTTCATCTTCCTCGCTGAGAACATCGTCCTCCTCACATGGAAGCACTGTAAGCCCCGCAGTTTCAGTCTCAAAATCTCTCTGTCCCAATCCAATCAATCCTTCTTTTAAGCTAAACCCACAGCTCTGTTCTTCAAACCCACTTCATCTCTCTCGCTACACCTCCAGATTTTGCTCCCATAGTCATGTCCAGACCTCCTCTGTATCTCATCTTCCTCCTCATTTTCTTCATCCTCTGTGGTCAATCCCACAGCAGTCGATTCGCTTCCATTTCTTCTTCCTCTGATCTGGTCTCCAATGGCGTCGATGAATTGCAGGAAACCCCTTATTTGCGGCTTAATTCGTTGGAATCTGTCTCTGCGCCGGAGGAATCTTGTGAGGAGTCTTATGGGTTTCTTCCATGTACCACCTCTGGCTTGGGGAATCTATTCTTGATTATCGTTTATGGGTATTTGATGTTCTTGGCTGCTAAGTATTTGTCTACTGGAAGCGAGCTCTTGTTGGAGATCTTGGGACCTGGAATTGTTGGGGGATTGTTCCTTCCTGCGCTTGGTGCTCTTCCTGATGCTATGCTGATTCTCGGTACTTGTTGCTTACTTTTTCACTTTGATGGGTTTTTGAAACATGATTTCTTATATGTTAGATTACTGGGATTTGTGGAAATGAATGATAGATCTACATTTTACTTTACTTTTCCATTTGTTCATCTTCATACGAACTGTTTGATCGCAGAAATTGAATCAAAGTCGCGAAATGCATAGTGGGTAATTGACCCGAAAAAGAAATCAGGGATTTGTCTTTTGTTTATCTTGGCTACTTTTTCAAAGGTTTCGGTAATTGACCCTAAAAAGTGTTTGTTTAAAGTTTCATTTGCTGCTATACTTCTACTTTGTTGGGTTTGAATTTGCTTGGCTCGTGGATCTCTCTGCTTTTGCTAAAGCTCACTCTTGTAGCAATTTGTTGATATCAATTTTATCGTACTTCAACTTTTGCTGATTTGATTTAAACCTCGTTGATCAGACCTCAACATCAAGAACCTGAATGATTTTCATTTCTTTTTCTTGAACCGGGATCTTTTCAAAAGCGCAGCCCTTAGATTCCACAATGGGCACGATTTTTTCCAAAACTTCATTTTTGCCACTCATGTTTTCAATATGGATTCAACTTGCGGGATTCCACCTCGGTTGGAGAGGGCACGAAACATTTCTTATCAGGGTGTAGAAAACTCGGAAGGGACAATATCTACTAGCGGTGGGGTTGGGCTGTTACAAATGGTATTAGAGTTAGACACTGGGCGGTGTGCCAGCGAGGACACTGGACTCCCAAGGGGGTGGATTATGAGATCCCACATCGGTTTGAGAGGTGCACGAAACATTCCTTATGAGGGTGTGGAAACCTCTCCCAACAGACGCGTTTTAAAAACTTTGAGAGGAAGCCTAGAAGGGAAAGCTCAAAGATGACAACATCGGCTAGCTGTTACAAGTCTAATATCACCATCTATGCATTATTTCCGATAACCCTCTAATCTTCTCCTTTCTGTAGTTTCTGGTCTTGCAGGAAGTGCTGAAGTCGCACAAAGCCAGGTTTCTGTGGGAATGGGCCTCTTAGCTGGTTCAACTGTCATGCTTCTCACACTCATCTGGGGCACATGTGTGATTGTTGGAAAGTGTGACCTTCAGGATTCAGTTGCCATAGATTTGCAGGATACAAAAGGATTTAGCTTGACTGGTATGTCATTTTTCTTTCATACAGTATACCTTTGTCATATGCTTTCATTAATATATCCGAACAAGTTCCAAGGTGTCTGTTTGTGTTCCTGTATGCCTCGTGTGCGCACTACGACTATTTTCACGGGGCAATTACTTGGCTGTGTTACATTTGGTTTGTGTTTTTTATGTTGTTCAAACAAGGATGATGGCATTGGTAATGGGTAATCAAGATCTACAAAGATAAGGACATATATTTTACATTGTAATCTGTTCTTTGGCAGAATCTGGAGTGAGCACTGATATTTGGACCAGCTATGCTGCCAGGATTATGGTTATATCTGTTGTTCCATTTTTAGTAGTTCAACTTCCACAAATGCTCAATTCAACTTCAGGAAGGCATTTGGCTGTGTTGATTGCTCTTATTATCTCTGTTTCAATGTTCATTATATATTGCCTTTACCAGGTGCGTTACCTATCTTCTTTTTCGTCTTCTCGAATTATTTGTCCGTACAAGGGGAGTGGGAGATTCAAACCAATGATTCTTTAGAAGAAGTAGAGATGCCTTAACCGCTGAGTATATTCATGTTGGTAAGAGAAGCCGAGTCGGAGAGGTGATTGAGGAGTACTAGTTTTCGCTTTCATTTTCTTTTATTCTTTCACGAGGTAAATAGGTGAAAAACAAATAGACTCTGTCTTCGTCTTCTGACTTTACCTTGCACTACTCGAAGCCTTCGTAAACTCATTGTTCGTAGTGGAGTCTTTACGTAAAAATTGAAACAACCGTAATTCTAACTCAAATGAGCTTACCTTCCCTTCAAGCGTCCTGAATTCGGTGAGCAAGAAACATCGTCGGCTATTCTAGTCTTCCCGAGTCGAAACATTTAGCTGCAATGGAGGGGTCACGACCTTTACAGTGTACTGGCGTGCTAAGAAACTTGATATCCACTTCATAAGTTGAAAAAATTTGTGCAGGTTTTCCAGCCATGGATTCAAAGGAGGAAACTTGCCTTTGTGAAGCACAAGCATGTTATATTCGGGCTCTTAAGACATTTAAAACAGCAAGCACTTGGAAGACTCCTGACAGAAAGTGGGGAGCCAGATAAAGAAATAATAGACAAGTTCGTCGACACAAAAAGCTCAATTTTTCATTTTGATCATTGCCTTACTGATTTCATCAGATTCTGATTGCTGCTCAATGAACATTCATGACAGGCTATTTTCAAGAATTGATGCGGATAAGAATGGACTTCTTTCAGCTTCTGAACTGAGAGCGTTAATCGTTGGCATTCAGTTTGAAGCGCTCGACTTAGATCATGATGATGCTGTTAATAAAGTACTGAGCGACTTCGATACTTCTCGTGATTCCCATGTCGATGCTACCGAGTTTGCCAATGGGATCATTAGGTGGCTAGCTCAAGTACAAGGAGCAAAAACTGGCAGAGCTGATGATGGTCCACACACAATGAAATACCTGCATAACTTTCATCAAGTAAGTTGTAACCTGGTCGGCGGTCGCTGTAATTTTCCTCTTGATTCTTACCGTCGCATTTCTGAAGCATGACATAATGTATATATAGGAAGCAAAGAGAGAGCATGATTTGTTGGATGTCGGGGAACAGAGCGACGAGGTTGTAGAGGGTGTCGAGGAGAGCAAGGGGGTGTTGATCAAAGCCATACTCTTCTTGTTGCTTGGAACAGCCATTGCTGCTGCCTTCGCCGATCCTTTGGTCGACGTTGTACATAACTTCTCCAATGCAACGAGTATCCCTGCGTTCTTCATTTCGTTTATCTTTCTGCCTTTAGCAACCAACTCCAGTGAAGCAGTCTCTGCTATAATCTTTGCAAGCCGTGACAAGCGAAAAACTGCCTCCTTAACATTTTCTGAGGTTTGTTCTTTCTTATATACTTAATATTGAACTGTGGTGTGTGGGGAAGAATGACTGATATCTAAGCTTCCTTGGTGCAGTTATATGGAGCAGTGACAATGAACAATGTGCTTTGTTTATCTGTGTTCTTGGCTCTTGTTTACATGAGAGGATTGGTTTGGAACTTTTCTTCTGAAGTATTGGTTATTCTGGTCGTTACGATGATCATGGGACTGCTCGGGAGCTTCCGAACCGCGTTCCCGCTGTGGACAGCCCTGGTGGCTCTCCTTCTCTACCCCCTGTCTCTTGTGCTGGTGTATGTTCTTGATTATGTGTTTGGTTGGTCATAGATGAGTTGGTGTGTTTGAGTTATGTATGTTCAGGAGGTTTGTTGATCTAAATTTCCGGATGTTTCAGACACACTCTGCTGAGGCTATGTTGTACAAACTCTACTGTTCTGCTCTCTCTTTTATTTGCTTCACTGTTCTTACTTTTGTCAATATCTTTTGTTTTGGCCATGGCATAAAACCATATTTGTAGCATCCTAAAAGGTGACTTTTGTGACCCTTTTCATAAAAAATTGAAACAAGGTTGGATGAGTCGTATGAGATCTCACATAGGTTGAAGAGGAGAACGAAACATTTCTTACAAGGGTGTGATAACCTCTACCTAGCAAGCTGACTGACGATACGTAACAGACCAAAACGGACAATATCTACCAGCGGTAGACTTGAGTTGTTTCAAATGGTACCAGAGCCCGACACTGAGCGGGTGCCAACGAGGATGCTGGATCCTTGAGGGGGTGGATTGTGAAATCAAATCCCACGTCGATTGAAGCATTTCTTGTAAGGGTTTAGAAACCTCTCCTTAGTAGACACGTTTTAAAACTGTGAGACTCACGATATCAGATCCCACACCGATTGGAGAGGGAAACAAACCTTCTCCCGAAGCTGAAGACAATACTAGCAGGCCAAGACGAACAATATCTACTAGCAGTGGACTTAGATTGCTACCAAGTCGACATTTTTGTTTGTGATTTTTTTGGCAATATTTACAAGAACCATAATCAAGCAAAATTGAATTTTTTGCTTTTACTATATCCAATGTTGAGACAGCTAAATCAATATTAAGTTTTTTTTTGTGATTTTTGGAGATTTTTTTAGTTTGTCACAAAAATATCATTTAAAAAAAAAAATAGAATAAGTAAATAAAAAAAGAAATAGAGAATCTTAGTTCTCGTAGCACATTTTAAAAGGGAATCAAATCTTTTTTAAAAAGGAAATACCATAATCAACTCTTTAAGCTTTAATTCTTAATTTTTAAAGCCGATTAACCAAAAAGAGAAAAAAAAAAATAATAAAAAAAAAAACTCATCACTTTCTTCTAAAAAACAATGAAAAAATGAAAAACAACAGAAAAAGGCACCAAGAAGAAACCAACTTCAGGCTAAGATTTGGATTTCCTAACATAAAATTTGCATAATTTAACCAAAAACCAGAAGTTGGAAGAGAGTAACATACAGGTTTTGTAGCAATTGATTTCTAAGATATGATATGAACACCAGCCACTTTTGGTACCAACAACAAAGCATTAGCCTCTCTACCTTCTACAGCTTCAAATCTAGATCAACTCTTTCTCCCGCTTCCCCCTTCAACTTGTTGTTCACCGCCATCTCGCTCTCTCTCCTCGTTCTTGCCTCTGCAGGTGGAAGGAAGCTGTAGAATGGCTGCTTTCCCGTCGACCTGCCACGTCTCCCTCCTCCCTTCGACATATCAATCAAAAAAGAAACGAGTTTCAGCAAAACACACAACCGAACCTATGTAAACCATTACACCCTCTCTCTTTTCTCACCTGAAAAGGATGCGGTTCTGAATCGGAATGCATATCGTTCTGCAGAAGCGGATAGGTTGGAGGGCAGTTGACATTGTTCGATGTCCAAGCAAGGCTAAGGAAGTTTCCTTTTAAATCATCATCTTCTTTGTCGTTTTCCAAGGAACTCGGTGTATGAACCTCTCTGCACATTGAAACAACCCTTTTGGCATATATGATTGAATATGTAACAGCCCAAGCCTACCGCTACCAGATATTATCCTACGGGCTTCCCTCAAGGTTTTTAAAACGCGTCTGTTAGGGAGAGGTTTCCACACCCTAATAAAGAATGCTTCGTTCTCCTCCCCAACCGGTGTGGGGATCTCATAATCCACCCGACAATATCTGCTAGCGGTAGGCTTGAGCTGTTACAGTATATCTAGAGCATATAGAGTAAGATCAAATCAGAGATTGTCGTACCGACAACTCGGTGCACTTCCACTCCCGTGCGAAGTAGAATCATTGGATCTATTTGGAATAGCGAAGGAAGAGTGGTTGTAATTGAAAGTCGGATCGGTTGGATTGTTTGGATTAAAGAGAGACAATCTGTTTGTGCCAACCATCTGTAACTACATAATTTACACAATCATTTTCATAGAAACAGCTATACTTTGAGCTAAACTAAATACTGAAATTCCACAAACAAGTGCAGCATGATTCAGTGGTGGATAATCTCTCAAGAAAACTATAATGGTTAAAAGTAAATGAATTCACCTTCTCTTCCTTGTCTGCCCAGATGGTTGAGTAGTTGCCATAACAATAGCTTTGGTTTGAAGGGGGCTCTATCTGGGTATTAAGGCCAGAAGACTGTGAAGTTGTTGAAGACACATTCACCTGCAAGTTCCATTAATCAAATAGGCATTAAAAAGAATACATTCAAAGAAAAAGAAGAACTCAAGGATTACCATTGGAGAAGGTGAATGATTCTGCTGAGCTCTTTGAAGGAGTTCAGGGGAAGGCCAGGGAGGGCTAAGTTCATAAGGGAAATCGAAATTCGAACGAAACGCCTGACCGGGATGGAACCCACAATTCTCGTTCTCAAGAGAGTATTCACAAGAGCTATGCCATTTGAGAGCATTTCCCTGCTCCAAAATAGAAACTGCAGACAAGCCAGTTTCAGATCCACCACTATTTGCTTGATCCACCAATGGAACAGTGAAAGAATCTTTAACAGCCATGTTAAGAACAGGCAGAGGAGGTCCAAACATTAAGGTGGAAGAGGAGAGACTCACTGGAGGGAGCGAGAGGAACGAAGACGAAGACGAAGATGAAGAACGATTGGATTGGCGAAAACCGGGGATCGGTAAGGACATATAAGAGGAGGATTTAGTTGGTGATAATGGAGAAGGAGATGAAAAAATAGCAGCACCAGCACCAGAGCCATTCTTCTGCTGTTCTTCTAATCTAATCCTCTCAAGCTGTGCAACACCAAGCCCTCTTTGAGGAACTTTCCTAGGCTTCGGCTTTAGTTTTTTAGAAGAAGATCTACCACTAATACCACCAATTGTCCCAAAACTCCCAAATCTATGATTAAAACACCTCCGTTTTTGCTCTTCTTCGCCCATTCCTATCATCTTCCATCTATGATTCAAAACAAAAACCTAAGATTCTAATACTAAAACTAAAACTAAAACCCTAGCTCTGTAATCCACTTCACAAACAAACAAGAACCAGATGTGCGAAAATCAAACAAACGGGCAAAAACGAACACGAATTTGAAAGATCAAAGCAGCGAAATGAAGCAAAAATGTGGGAGAGGAGGAGGAGGAAGAATAAAAAGATTAGAAAGAGTTAGATTGGTGTGAAATCCAGTTACATGTGTGGAAGAAAAACAAAAAGAAAAAAGAAAATAAAATGAGCTGAAGAAGAAGAAGAAGAAGAAGAAGGGGAAGATTTGAAAATAAGAAAGAGATTTGGAATAAGAGTGAGAAAATGAGAAATCGAGTAAGTCGCCCAAATCCTCGCTCCACTCTCCTGATTTCATTCCTAGACCGACTGTGATGGTGAAAAAAGGAGTCGTATGATCCAGTGCCATTTACTCATGTGGGTTTGGTTTGGTTGGTTTCCATGTAAATCTAAAACCCGTCTCCGAGATTTGCTCTCTCTCAAAAATTGGATTTTAGTTCCAAAAAAAGCTCGGGGCCAACCCAACTTTACAACCCAATTCATCGCCTTTAGGTTTGCCTTCTTTAATCTGTCCTTTCAACAAATGTTTGCAGTGCACTTCATCTCTTTCCGAGTTTTATTAATATACTAAAATATATCTGCAATCATTTCTTTTTTCTTTATTTGCTCCGATTTATAAGCTCGGCTTTTTTAGATTTTACCCAGGATCTTAGAGACTAAATTTTAGGATAAATTAAAGACTAAATTTTGAGGAATTTCGTTCCGCATTTCAACCTGCATCAAGAATGACAAGATTTACAGTTTATACGTTGAGTCTTATGTATTTTCATTTGTAATTGTATTACAAACGGTATCCCATTTTAATATTTTATTTGATTTTTACCTGTTCTTGTATTCATTTTTTGTATGTCTTTTTTAGTAACGGTCTCAGTTTCAAAATCTCAAAAAATGAATCGTGACATACTCCCTTCGATAAAGCAAAATTTCACTTAATTCCCAAAGTTTTGTTAGTAAAAAAATTCGAGATAGGTTTCATCAAATATAGAGAATTTGGTTAATATAAAACTTGCGACACTTATTCTCCTCTAACTTAGAGCAGAGCAAGTGTGGGTCGTGTGGGTCGTGTGGCAAGCATCACACGGGTGCCTAACTTTTTCTCGTTGTATCTTCTCAAAATTACAGATTTATCATTGAACTTATGCGTAATTACAAAATTCAGGAGGGATTATCCATTTGAGCACAATAAATGCAGCTATCTTATAGTACTGTTATAGAAATAAAATGTTGCAGGCTACTGCTATTAAGGGGCAGGGCAACACATATGAACATAATAAACCACACGACATGTTTTTCCAAATTATTAGCCAAGTACTAGATAACATTGAGTCAATGAGGGAGAGAATGGGTCAGAGTTATTAATGCCATACCATCTCACTCACTCAGTATTCAATTCTTCTGCAACACATTCAGTTTTTCAACTAATTCACTCTACCTCCTCACACATTCATTCACCACCACTACGCTTTATCTTCTCTTCTATATCTTGTTACCAAATTCAAAACCACTTGTAATGAAAGCATGAATCTGAATATGATTTGGATAAGATGCACACCATGTGACGTTTGAGTAAAGAAGGAGTATATGAATGAACCCAAAGACCACATTCAAATGAAAGCGATTCTAATGTTAGGATGACTAAGAAAGGCATAAAAGAATTGAAACCGATTACCTATACCAATAAGGTGCACCTTCCTTTTCAAGAGCTCAATTATAGGAATTCCAAGGCTAAACGTGCTCTATGTTGGATGACTTCCTGAGAATTTTACTCGGATGCATGTGAGTGAGAACAAAATACGTTGAAACAACTTGTATGAGTCTTCAGGTTGAATCTTGTTGGATATGAATTGTTAGAGACCCATTGAAATTTTGAAGAACCATTTTTGTTTAAGCCTACTGCAGCACTCCAAGCTCTATGCCTACTTCCAAGTGCTGTTTTGTATACCCAAAAGTTCAGCTGGCATCACCAAAAAGGCTGAAATAGCACTAAATGTGTAGCAGGGGTTTCATCTTCACAGTCTTGGGACCATTGAAGAAGCTTAGAATTTGGGATATTCCAAAAGCAAAGAAGATATTTGTCATTTAGGTGAGGAGTGAAGTGAAGTGAAGTTATTAACTCCGCCCCATTTCACTCATTGTTTGATCGTATGTCTTTCCAACCACTTATTAACTCTAACTCTAACTCGAACTCGAACTCTCCTACAAGTTAATAACTCACATTTGTCGTCTCTATCACCTTACCTTCCTAAACTATTAGATGTCTAATAGATTCTTGACATATTCTATATTTACCTAAATAAAAATTAGTAACAATCAGATTGCACGATCAAATCTAAGCTTTTCCTTAGAAAAATGAAAGTAACTCAAATCAAGGAGGCATTAGAGATGAGGGATCAGGTTATTGCAGGGTGCAATATTATCTCCCTTTTATAGGCATTGGGTTTCCATTATTACAATGAAAAGCAAGGGGAAAAGATGGCAGGAAGAACATTAGAATGTTGTGTACTTATACAGCAATGGAAAAGGGCAAAGCCTCCACCATTAAAATACACCATAGCTAACTTAACACACACACTGGACCAAGCAGACAGGCAAAGCTTTCAAACAGGGAAACAAAAAGCTGAAGCATAAACAAGTAGTAGATAGAAACAGAACATATAGAATACTCGGGAATGAAGACACCTGAGATATGACGGTTTCAGGATTCTTCTTCTTCTTCTTCTTCTTCCCATTGTATAAGCCAGCCATTGAGAAAGGAACCCAAATTCTGCTCCCTGCAAGCAAGCTTCCACATTAGCAGCAAAGCAATGGCGTGGCTACTTAACTGCCTTTATTAGTTGATATAGAGGAAGTCCTGTTGAAAGAAATTTACAGGTCAATCAATGATGTTCAGGATGAAACATGGGATTTGTGAACTGGGTTTTGATGTAATGTAGTTTCTTACAGAATAGAGAGAGAGAGATTTGAGCTTTTTTTAGCAGATTCAATGGCGGGAGTTGGAGGAAGCAGAGGATGGCTTTTCAGAAATACCATCATGTTCCTCTTCGCCCGGGATCCGCGCCGGAATTAGAAACCTGGGGAATCCGCCAGAGGCGAATCCAAGACCCGGAAAGGTGGATTGGTAGATCGACGGTGGAATTGGATGCTGTTGATTGTCGAAGAAGGTAATTGACGGGTCTATCCAAGCGCGGATCGAGGGCGTGTAACTGGACTGAAGGGGTCCCCTCTGAGAAACCAACTGGTTTTCTCCGAACAACGGTTGCAGAATCGGCGACGGCGATGGCGGCTGGAAGCTCGAGGTTGTTGGTTGCGAGTTGTATAAGAATTCACCATTAACACCTCCGTCTACGCCGCTAAGATCTGCATTCACCGTGTTCCAATGCAAAATCCTCTGGAGTCGGCCGATTTCCATAGCCGATGGGGGATGCTGCTCCGACCATCCGTCGAAGCCAGCCAATGGTGTTGATCCAGAGAAAAAAGGATGGTCGTTTTGATGATTTTGAGCAATTGAATGCTGAGTTTGTTCGGATTCGAGCTTTGATATTGATCCTTCAAAAGACTGTAAGGAAAGCCTTAGATCTTGCGCTCGGCTACTGGTTCTAGAGAGTAAATCCGGCGGAAACGCGTCGAACTCAAAAATTGACGAGGGCGTCTCTGCAGCAGCCGTCGTCGTCGTCGGTAAGAACGATTTGACGGTGTTGACAATCGAATCCGAATCGAAAGATGGTGGAAGAAAACTGGAGTTATCGCTATTAGGGTTATCTTCCGTGGAAGCATTCCGCAAATTCTTCATGGTACATTCGGAAACTCCGCCGTTGCCGGCCACCAAATTCCTAGTTATACTCCCCTCCGGCGGGTGAACAGCAACCGGAATTTTGTTTTCGCTGTTCTTCTCATCCTTCTGCGTTACCGATTTCTCGCTGCACGTATTCAAACCATTTGGATTCCATCCAGGGAGCTCTCGAAGCTTGTCTATAGCAGGTTTGGCCTTCTTGATGAGCCAGTCGACGGCCTTACTCGGCCGGTCGTAGCCGAGACGGTCCTGCACATCATAGAACTCGATGGCGGTATGGGCGGAGAGTCTAACACGACGGTCCCTCGGGCCTCTCGCCGTGCAAACTTTGCTGTGACGGTCTTTCCTTCCAATCGATCGAACAATGTGGCCTCCTTGAACCTCCAAGATTTCGCCTCCACCGCCACTACCGCCGCCGGTGCTTCTCATTCCCAGTCTTGAAGATTTCGTCGGCTGTTGATTGCCGAACTCCCCCATTCTTCCCTCATCTTGGAAGCTCCACCCAGGCAGAGTAGAAGCCGACGGCGGAGGAAAGTACGGCCGCTTCTTGGTTGATTGTGAGTCTAAAGTCGCATAGAGATACTGAAGATTCCGACCGTCTTCTTCTTCTTGTTCCCCTGTATGACTGAAATTTATAACGTGACTCCGGCTCCGCCGATGATGAAGAAGACGATGATTCGGCTGAGGATCCAGGGCCAGTCCCGTGAGATTCCCCTCTTCCAGCTTTAAACGAACTAACACAGCTCTTCTTCCTAATTGATTGTTGATTCCTTTTCAATTTCCTGTAATCCCCTGAACCGCCATTGTTACGAGCTCTAATTCTGAATCCTGTGTTTGTGTAGCCTCTCCGAAAGGGCTCCGCCATTCAATCCTCCCACTCACCATGAAGCCCTCCAAATCAAAAACCCAATCAAACCCAGATGCCAAAACCAGTCGTAATCTCATCCCAACCCATCTCGCTCCATCAGAAAGCAATGAATCAATGGAAGAAGAAGAAGGGGGTGGGGGTTAAGAAGTTAAACTACAAAATTACTAGAAAAAGGAATGGAGGGAGGGATGGAGGATGGGAAAGTGAAAAGAAATTTGGATGGGCCTATAAGAAGAAGGCTTGATTGTGGCAGTTGGCAGGGGTTGACAGCCTTTTTTTCTTTTGCGCCAGCATTTGATTATAAAAGATATCTCTGCCATTACAATCACTGCGCCCTCTCACCCTCTCTCCCTCTCTCTATCTGGAAAGTGATGGACTTCATCATGCTCTTCATACTTTCCCCATTTTTCTTAATTTTAAATATTTGTTCGCATAATTATTCTTTCCTTCCTTCTCCAATCGATTTTCAACCCATCCCATCTTTTAGCGTTTTTTAATGCACATCCTTAAGATCTTATATTGTTTCTTTCTTTCCATCGATTTGAGATCTCACAACCCCCAACGTCCTCACACATCGTAATTCGTCCTTTTTGGAGGCCAACGTCATCAGGCACATCGTAATCCACTCCTTTGGGGGCTCAACGTCCCGTGTCTGACTCTGATATTATTTGTAACAGCCGCAATCCACTCCCTTAGGAGCCAGCCTCCAGTATCTGACTACATCGCAATTCGTCCTCTTTGGGGACCAACGTCCTCAGGCACATCGTAATCCACTTCCTTGGGGGCTCAACGTCCGGTGTTTGGCTTTGATACTATTTGTACCAGTCGCAATCCACCCCTCTTGGGGCCTAATACTATTTGTAACAGCTGCAATCCACTCCCTTAAGCCACCACCGCTAACAGATACCGTTCGTTTTTACCCGTTCCGTATCATCGACAACTACATAGTTTTAAAATATGTCTACTAGAGAAAGGTTTTCATACCCTTTTAAGAAATGTTTCAGTTTCTCCCTCCAAATGACGTGGGATCTCACAACAAAAGTGATTTTAACTATTTGAGAGTGACTTTAAAATTCGTAAATCTCAAATTAATAAAATATCAAATTTCCAAGAAATAAAATTATGACATCAAGCATCTTATTTTATTGTCGATATGTAAGCATAATTCAATAAACATAGAATACATACCTTTTACTAATAAATGAGAAGTACGAATCTTTTACCCATAATAATAATTATTAATTTAAAAACCTTGATTTTAAATGTCATATATTTTGTTTAGATGATAATATTAGAAATTTTATAAGTAGTCTAATTGGTATAATGTGTGACAAACATTATCATTATCAACATAATGCACTTTCAATTATTGTTGAAGACATGATGTGGAATATATATGGTTGCCTAAATTATTGAAAACTATTAAATGTTATTTAATTTTCTACCAAATATAATATATATAAATTGTCTTTTTGGGATTGGTTCAATAACAATCCATTCGGTCGGTTTAGAAAAAAATATCCATTTTTAATCGTTATTTATTATATACAAATATTCGATCTCGAATATTTTTTTGTACGAAAATGTTAATATTAGATAATGTATGAATATATCAAATATCGTTTCAGTCTGTGAAAATTTAATAAAGTATATTTTTTTTTATCGATAACATTATTAAGAATTTAAAATTTTTATAATGTTTTTGTATAATTAGACGGAATGTTATCATAGGTATAAAAATATGGTTATCATTGATCACTTCAATAAGCGTAGTTTTTTTTTTGGCACGCGCATGCATGTGGCTTGGGAAACTTTGTAAATAAATAATAATAATAATAAAAAAAAGTAACAATAAAATTGTATAGGTTTTATAAAAATATTATTTATATTGATAATATTTATATGATTATTTGGTGGAACTTAGTCCCCTTGTATGTAACATTAACATAATAATAATAAAATAAAATAAAAAAAGAAAAACATCGGTGTTTTGTCGATTGTGTGCTGACGAAAGCGACCAACTGTCTCAAGTGATTAATTACTATTTTAATCAACCATTAATCTCATTCTTGTTTTATTTGTGTGATTAAAAATAAAATTAACATATTTGTATTTTTTTTCAACTTTTATTGAACTTTTAGTTTAAATAGTAATTATCATAATTCTTTTTAATCAAGTAAATAAAATTAAATGAAGAAAGAAAAAATAATGTATTTAAATAAGTATTAAACATGTGTGAAATAGAATTCTAATTGAATGTCTAAATTCACTAACTTTACTTGATTTTTAATTTAAAATTTTAAGTGATAAACTCAAAGTTTTTTTTTTTTTTTTTTGTTGTAAAAATTAAAATTTCAATATTATAAAGTATCAAATTTGATTTAAATCCCATTTTTAAAATGACCAACTAAAAAGAAATCAATTTATTTTATTTCTCTTGCCACTAAAAAACCAGAAAAAAACACCGTGAATTACAATAATTTAAATTATTCATTATTATTTTTATTCCACTACTTTAATAAAGGAGAACAGTACGTCATCCATGACAATTGAAATAAAATATAAGTTATTTTAATTAATTATTTAAACTGAAATGAAAATAAATAAAATTAAATAAGGAATTTGAAAAGTATATTTCTACGCAAGTGGTTACAATCAATAGGAGCATAATGGCCGCTCGTCAATTTAGGTTTTTTTTTTTTAATCTTTAAATTTATTCGCTTAAAAAAAAATCTTAAAACCTTTAGATTTTATTTCAAATATCTTAAATATTCTATTCAAATTAATAGCTTTTTATAAAGAATATTGAATAATATTTAACTTTATATTATTTTTAGAATAAGCTTACCGTCCATAAATATTTGAGGACCCACTAATATATTTTAAATAAATATATGCAATCTCACCGAATTTTGTTCCTTAAAATTATTAATTATCTATCTAATGATTGGATAAGAGAATTTTAAAAATAATTAGGAATATTAATAAACTTGTATTAGTTAAAAAAAATTGATGGATATTGGCAGGTATGTCTTATCAGAATCTGATTTGGACTAATGATTAGAGCACAAAAAATAAATAAATAGACTTAAATTATATATTTAGTCTAAATTTATTGAAATTATGGGTAAATAATCATAATTAATTTAATTTAAATATATAATACCGTCTAATCCCACCAAACAAACTTGTTTATATTATTTTCAGTATTTATGTATTATTGGGATTTATATATTTTAAATTATGGAAAATAAAGTTTTTTTTTTGGGTTATGACCGAACATTTTCTGTCTTTTTTGTTGTCTTATTTGTGGATTATTGTTTTTTTTTTTCTCTTTAAGAAATGATTTCAATTTAAATCTTAATTTATTAGTCAAGTCTAATTTTGTTATATTAGATATAATAATATGCTTTTAATCAACTCAATCAATTATCTAGAATTAAAAAAATTATAAATTTATTATTTAAATTGTCGAATAAATCGAAATCCTATAATTATTTTAATTATGTTCGTAACCATTTAAATAATATTTTTCACGTAAACTCTACATGAAACAACTAGTGAGACCAAATTTTTTAATTAAATTTACTTGTGTTAAAAAATTACTTTTTAAGTGAATGATGGAGATGAATTTTGTTTTAATTTAAATTTACATTTTATCAAAATGTATAGTGGTAAAAAGGTTAAAGTACACGTGGCAGTTGTGGCAGGTCAGCCGAGCTTCTCGACTTGCAGTGCTTTTAAAACAACATTATTGGGGTGCGTTCCCACGTGTCATGTCGTTATCTCCGAGTCAGACACACGCGCGCCTCGTACAAACCCATAAATGGATGAGTTTTTCGTGTTGATCCGTCAGACGTGGATTTAAGGATTACCGTCTACCTTTTGCGTACAAGACACGTGGCATGGGGCTTGGCCTTCGAGATTATTTCTGTGGGTCCCTTCACATAATTTATTTTTTGGCATTTATATTTATCTTTTTTTTGTAATTTATTTGAAAAGAAAATTTATGAAAATAATGAAATTGATTGATAGGTAATTTAAATAACGTGCTTTGACGCATGGAATAAATGTCCATCAAAGAGTCAATTTTCCTTTTTGACTTCAATTCTTTTTTTTTTAACTAATAAATAAAATAATTTATATAATTCAAAATATATCATACAAAATAATCACAATCCAAATAAATGGTCCAACAAATTGACATTTTTTATTTCAACTTTATGAACCAAAAAAAAAAATATATTTTTTATATATCTTCTCCCTCAACTTTTGAATTATATATATATATATATATATTTATTTATTTATGTTTGATCCTGACACAAAACATCTTAAACACGAGTTTATGATTTTTAAATTCATAATTATGTAGGAAAAAGTAATAAATAAATATAATATAAATATTTAAATATATGACGTGTTTTATTTATATATATATATATATATATTCAAACGTAAATAGCTAAGTTATGAAAATATTATTTAAAAAATATCCTTATTTTGTTTCAAAGTTGTGATATTATTAATGGGAGCGAGGTTGAAACTCAGTTCGAGTGCACACTATCTCTTCAGTTAGTAAAACGAGAGTACTCTAAGTACTGAATCCCAAGTGAAGTTAAAAAAAATCAATTTTAAATATAAAAACCTCCTCTAAGTGTGAAACCGAGGGAACGGGACACTAATTGAATGGTGCGGGTTTTGAAGAGATAAAGTAAAATAAACAAAAATGAAAATGGAAGTGTAAATAAAAATGAGATAAGGGAGATCCAAATCCGTGCACCTTCAATTACTCAATCAGACAAGACTTATTAGTGATTACTGCTCATAAGCACCGACATCTCACACTTAGAATGTGAGTAGGAGCATGGCCATCTAAGAATGTGTGCGCGAGATGATTGTACCACTCAATCAATTGCAACAGGTCTAATTAACGATGAAACGATCTTGTATGGCCATATCTATGTTAAGATAAAAATAAATACTTGCACGGAAAAATGACCATTTTTTTTGGAATTTCCCACTTCTCTCTTCGTCTATTTCCTCAACGATCATCGATTTCTCAGTTTGTTGTGAATCGGGCATCTCTGGGTATTGAGAACTATGATCCCCTGATGACGAAATCGAACGATTGGTGTTGCTGATACCGAAGAAATGCGGCCCACAATAAGGGAGCATGATGATGTATTTGGGTTGGAATCCATTGGGTGGGTTTCCTATTGGGGACTCAGACAACTGTTGATGATCTACGGCATGCAACTTCCAAGGTAACTTCGGCTCATTACTCCATGAGATTGCCCACGTTGTGTTTGATTGTTTGTCTGGGAAGTTAGAACTTCAATGCAATTATGAACACTTTGTTGACTAAATGTATGAGATAAAGCTCATGTGGTTGAGTCGATTAAAGTAGATGTTCAATCACTTAAAAATGAAAACCATGCCAAGAGCATTGAACAAAAGCATTGCAGGTAGAGCTGGCATTAGTAGAACGTTGCATCCGCTCAGTGCCATAACGAATTGGAAGGGCGTAATTATTGGTCTAACTTTGTGTGGGTCGAGCTACCTATCTCTCTCCCTTGTTGTAAGGGCCCAAGTCCATATCTGGTAGATGTTGTCTACTTTGCCCTATTATGTATCTCTATCAGTCTCACGGTTTTAATACACGTCTATTAGTGAGATATTCTACACCCTTGTAAAAAATGTTTTATTTCCCTCTCCAACTGAGGTAGGATCTCACAATCCATAACAAGTTTATTTGTTAATAATGAAATTAGAGAGGATTGTGAGGCTAATGGCAATACTTAGCAGGTCAAAGCGGACAATATTTATTAATAGTAAACTTGGGCTGTTACAAATAGTATTAAAGCCAAACATTGGGCGATGTGTCAGCGAGGGCGTTGGGCTCCTAAGGGAGATGGATTGTGAGATCTCACATCGGTTAGAGAGGGAAATGAAACATAAGTGTGTGGAGACCTCTCTCTAATAGACACGTTTTTAAATTGTAAGGTTGACGACTACATGTAACGAGTCAAAACGAACAATATTTGTTAGTGGTGCGCTTATGATCTAGTTGAGAGTTCATTGTAGCCTTGAATCAACCGCAGGAGTATCCTCCGAAGAAGACAAAGGAAAGAACCCACCAGCCTTTCTTCTGTAAATTGCTGGCTACTCCAATGAGCCAGAATGGGCATTGAGCAGATAGTTATTCCAAGAGAAGAGTCTATTGAGCTCCTCCCTAGACCACCCCACACCCTGTCTCTTCGGATCGACCATAGAGAATAGGCTCGGAGCGTTCGGCTCTACAATGTGGATAGGTTACCGTTCCTTCCTGAATAAGTTTTTCTCTCAATTAGTGTATCGTCTCATGTTCAAGATTTAGACCAAGATTTGGAATTCGAATTTCCTAGATCAAGATGTAGGTAATAACTATCAATTCTTTTAAACATAACCATAGTTTGACATCCTCAAGATCACTTTCATTCAGATATGGTCTAAGTCCATTCAGTTACATCTCATTTGCTTAGCCAACCAACTCAACCTTATAAAAACTAGGGGTTTATTTATTTATTTATTTATTGCCTCAAAAACTACAATTACTAGTCTAATAGCCCAAGTCCACAGCTAGATTTGAAAAAACCCAAAGAGGATAATATTGGCTCATGGTGGGCTTGAGTTGTTACTAATGGTATCAAAGCCAAACACTCGACGATGTGCTAGTAAAGACGCTGGCCTCGAAAGGGGATGGACACGAGGCAGTGTGCCAGCAAAAACGTTGGGTCTGAAAGGAGATAGATTGGGGGTCTCATATTGATTAGAGGAGGGAACGAGTGACAGCAAGGACATTGTGCCCCAAAGAGGATGAATTGTGAGATCCGGAGGAGAAAGAAACATTGTTTTAAGGGTGTGTAAACCTCTCCCTAACAAACACATTTTATAAATTTTAAGGAAAAACTCGAAACAGACAAATTAAAGAAGACAATATCTACTAGTAGTGGGTTTTGACCATAACGAATGCACCGTATACAACTCACTCGAAAGGGTTATTGGCATTTATTTAATTTGCATGATTCCATTAATGCCTAAAAGCTTTTGCGAGCTCCACCAATTAGCATGGATGAATTAATCAAACCAATAGAATTGTACGGACAAATAATATTATAGTTTCACATTCTACCAACCCTAATCCCAAACAAATTCCACTATTATTCCATTGATTCTCCCCATTACAATCCTAAAAATTATTCCCACTACTTTCTTTCTTTTAAAACCTTATAATATATCTGAAATCTCACGCGAATCATTTCTTATAAGATACAAAAACCCATTTCTAATAGACACATTTCAAAATTATGAAGCTAACGATGATACGTAATGAGCCATTATAAGTGATAGGCTTGAGCCATTACAATATAAAACCCAAAAGTTTCGTAATCCAATATGCCATAATGGAAAAGTACCCATTTTTTTAATGTCATTTTGGTATAATCCAAGTGTTCTTATGCAATATTCTAAGGAATAAAGCAAATTTGGATCACTATATAGAATTTCAGATCATACAAAATATTGTGTTATTTTATTTATGTGTAGAAAAGACATTTAAAACATTAAATGTTTGGATTTTGTTTGCCACTAAAATGTATAAAATTAAAACTTTTAAAGTATTACAACAAAATTGAAGTCAAGCCCTCATTTTAAAAATTAAAAGTTCATAGCTGCTGGTGGGATCAAAGTCAACAATTATTAGTTTAATGTGTTAATTTTCCAATTGGATTGTTTGAGATCCATTTTAATTTAGCGGTTGTGGGGTCGCTTTTGGTGATCTTAGTTGATTCGGCGGCGACTGAACTATCTTTTCAACTTCTTTATTTACAGGCTTTAGAACACATTCGATAGGTTGTGTACCTTCGACACTCTGTTCAGTAGCCTTTTTTGGATCACTAGCCGACTTAGAATCAACTTCAATAATTTGCTCATCATGAGATTTTGACATGATCGATGCCTCGATCCTTATTTCATAAGGGAGGCCATTCTTTAACTTCTTTAGCTTCGATCGGTTGTGAAATTCGAAGGATCATAACTAAAGAATGGAAACAACATGTTGTAAGACGGAAATGACTCGGGAGAAGAAGAAGGAGTGTCGGGATTCTAGTTGCCCCTCATCTCGTAGTGTGGAGATCATTTCTTTGTCAAACGAAATTCTCTCTCTCTATATACATACATATATATATACACACACATTCTACGAGTCAATTTGACCTATCTAGGGGAGACTCTACGAGAGACCTTCAATTCTCAAATAAAAAGAGAACCCACTTTCATACCGTATCTTAATGTAATTATATGAGGTAGATTTTGATCGAAAGATTTTGATTTCTAGTGGCCAAGACATTCGAGCCAAGGCTTGTCTCTGGGAACTAGTGCCAAGAACGAAACTCAAGTCATTACTCATTCCCGCTCGTGCTTAGGCGGAAATTTTAAATATACGAATCTCCACTCCACACGTTCTTGAACTAGAAAAACGTTAGAAAAAAACTCAACTGTTTAAAAAAGCGGATTTTGAATTATATTTACTCCTAACTTAGAATCCAAAAGTTCGTGGAGAACAGCTGAAGGGTTGGCATAATGAAATTTGATTGCAAATTCGAGGTTTAGAATGAAGCACTTAGGCACAACCCAGAAAAAACATTGGTGGAAAGGCAATTGTATACTATTTTACGACAAAAAAGACGACACTTTTTGGGTGTCGTACAATGTCGGTAATAAATTTTTGTGGATAATGAAGTAGGATAGGGTTGAGTTTTGATAATGATGTTTAATTTCAGGATTACTTACTATTTATAACCCCATCTTCTTCACTTCCATCATTGTAAATTAAAGTACGAGATTTTTTGAGTTGGAGAAAGCAGCCATGGGCGCCGCCATTGGAGTGAAGTTCTTGTTCTGTTTCTTTATTATAATCATTTTGCTGCCATTTTTTAGCTTTGGAGCTCGTTCTCCAACTGGGTTTATGGAGAGTGCTAGAGAAGCATTAATGGCTAGCCTCCATAGGCAAGGTGAAAGGCGCTTCCAGGTGCAGCGGAGCACCCCCGGCGGCCCTGATCAGCACCATCACTGATCGATGAAGCTCAACCACTGGCTTTGTCCAGAGGATGAAGATGAATAAATGATTCAATATATCATATTGGTTTGAATTTAGTAGTAATTTAATGGCTAAATTGTAAGTTTAGTTTTTTAAGTTTGAATTTTGTGTTAACAAGTCTAAAATCTAAACTACTTGTAACAGCTTAAGCCCAGTACTAACATATATTATTTGTTTTGGCCGGTTGCGTATCACCGTCAACTTCACATCCTTATAAAGAATGTTTCGTTCTACTCTCCAACCGATGTGGGATCTCGTACTACTTGTTGATGATTTGAAAATTTTAAAATAAAAATGGGAGCATGTGGGTGTTATGCCATTTTTTTTTTGATGTACTTGGTACTAAGTAGAGTATATATTAAAAGTATATTGGAAAGAATTAATTGTATTTATAGCAAGAACATAAGGTAGTGCTCCCATTACAACATCACTATGGGATCAGATAATGCATTTAAATTTTTGTGCTGAAATTACAAACCTATTATTTGATTTTAATATGTACAACAAACCTGCTGTTTGCATGTGATGAACGACCCAAATTCATTGCATTTCCTGGAAATTAATATTATCATCACAACTCAGGAAATTAATTATATTATTATTATTATTATTCTAATATATATCTTCTAATATGTGATATGGTATCAATATATATTTGGAACCACTTTTCACGTCTAAGCTTCGTATGATAAAGATTTGGAATTTGAATTTGGCACTTGATGGCTCGAGATTTTCGTCTTGAACTGCTTTTATGAGAAAAGACTATTTTGCCCCGGTGACCCTACAACATGGTCTTTTCACGATGTTTTTTTCCTCATTTACGTACTTTCCTAAGAAAATTTGGAGTTTTTACGATTGTGTCACTCAAAATAAGATGCATCTTGTTGGTATAAGTAGTAACTTTCGATTCTTTTTAAGTTTTTCCAGTCATCCTATCCTCAAGATCGCTCCAGTTCATTCATGTATCCCTCTTTTACTCGGATGTCACATCCTTACTCACATGTTTCTTACAAAAAAAATCTCAGGAGGTCACCCAACATAGAATTATTACCAACTAAGCAAACTTAACTTCAGAATTTCTGTGATTGAGTCACTGAAAAGAAATGTACACTTTGCGAGCATAAATAGAAACTATCAATTCTTTTAATCAATTTTTTAACCCTCGTATTCTCATAGTTTCGATTCATTCATGTACTTTTCCTTTACTCGACCATCACAAAAAATATATTTCAGAGCACTTAGAAAGTAACTCCAAACCGACCCGTAACAAAACAAGTTCGAAGGTGGAGAAACCGTCCAAACAAACATATTCCACTTGAAAACTAAAGTTTGTGGAGCTGACTTTTTGTAAAGAAATAAAATGTTATTTCGTGTTTGTGACAACCAGAGAACGTTTAGGTATTCATTGTCTTTTAACTTTGAGTTTTTTCCATACATATGTTTGCAGTGACATCAAAAAGCATTGTCTTCAAATCTTTGTCCATTTTTTTTAATGTAAAGAGTTTCTTTTTCTCTTCTGTTTGTAGTTTTTTTTGTCCCCTTACAAAAACATGTAACATTTCTTTGCAAAATTTTATACTTTTTCAGCATAATCAGAGAGGGATAATGGATAAAAGTGAGATGTTTAGCTGATCCCAGTCATTCCGAGTCATCAAGATTGTTGTTTTCCACTTTTAAGCAGTTCAAAACTTCAAACCCATTAAAGGGTTACTATTAAAAAAGCTAAAAAACTAACCTTTTTATGTTCTGCTTCAGTTGTAAGCACCAACAAAACACACCAACCATTGGTTCATAACACATAACAGAAAACGCCACAAGCCCACCAACTTTCCCTGTTAAAATATACATACCAAATCAAAAGGTTAATAGCTTAACGGGTTATTCTAACAACGGATTCAACGTGTAACAGTCCGATATTGTCTGCTTTGACTCGTTACATATCGCCGTCAGCCTCACGGTTTTAAAACGCGTGTACTAGGGACCAGACGGTGTGCTAACAAGGAGGCTGAGCCCCAAAGAGGGGTGGACACCAGGTGGGTGTGCCAGTGAGGATGCTGGGCCCTGAAGGGAGTGGATTGGGGTCCCATATCGATTGGAGAGTGGAACGAGTGCCAACGACGACGCTGGGCTCTGAAAGGGGTAGACACCAGGTGGGTATGACAGTGAGGACGTTGGGCCCTGACGGGAGTGGATTGGGGGTCCCATATCGATTAGAAAGTGGAACGAGTGCCTACGAGAACGCTGAGCCTTGAAGGGAGTAGATTGTGAGATCCCACATTGGTTGGAGAGGGGAACAAAACATTCTTCATAAGGGTGTGAAAACTTTTTCCTAGTTTTAAAATCACGAGACCGAGGGCTATACATAACAGGCAAAAACAGACAATATCTACTAGCGGTGGACTTAGACTATTACACAACATGATGTCATAGCTAGATATCTTATATCAGTCATCCAATCCAAACGACTTACAGTAACCTATCAGTTTAAGCTTATGAACATTACTTCTGATAATCGTTCGTATAATTCGCTAGTTTAAGCTTTTGGGTTCGATAATAGTTGATTACAGCTCAGAAGGTGAACCAAAGTGGGGCTGCCAGACATGTTATTTTGTATGGAGAGAAAAGAGAGTGCGGCGGTAGATTGTGGAAAATGGGTTTTGTTAAACTAATCATTTAAGCATGCTCATCACATAGGAAAGGCACCGACGACTTTCAATTAAAAAAACACAAACTTTTTTGGTCCCATATTGACTTTGATCTTTTTTAGCAGTAATTAATAAAAAGTTTGTGTTTTTGAGATCTATATATATGGCTAAGTTGTTCAAGTGTTGGCAAAACCAACAAAAGCTCAAAACTTTCTTTAATGGCTTGTCGTGTAAAGCTCTTTCTTTGCCTTGTGGTGATTTTGGTGTTGTGTTCATCCATTGCTGAAAGCCGCCTGCTTTCTTCTTCTTCTTCTTCTTCTTCTGTGAGTAAGAAAAACCAGTCCTTTGTGAAGAATGTGGAACAAACCTTGAAGATTATCATTGCAGAGAAGGAGAAGCTTGGAAGGCATTTTGTGTCAAAGAGGCTAAGCCCTGGCGGGCCTGATCCACGCCATCATTGATTGGTTTTGGTTTGGTTTTAAGTTCCCATTTTGTTGGAAGTTTGAGAGTGAAATTTGTGTTAAGTTGTTGTTGTTCATCTTAGCATGGGATTTTGATGTACTTGATGCTGTTTGAATCATTTTCAAGTTTTGAAATTGAGTTTAAGTTGGTAAATAATTATGTTGTTATTATCTATGTATCATATTCAATCCTTGAAAACATTGATATGTAATAGGAAGAACATAATTGCGGCGAAACGAAAGCGAAAAGACAGTTGGGAAATGGTGCCTTTCCTACACCGATGTGTGAAATGATGTTGGGAAATTGTATTGCCTTCTTTTACATCCGACTCGACCCGTATGAGTTGAATTGAGTTATCAACTTATTTGAGTTAGATCGGATTTAAATAAATAAAATTTTGATGGGTTGAGTTCACTTCAAGAAATAATGAACACGAAGACCAATAAAAAACGCTATAATAGATCTTTTATAGCCTGTTTGACAGGTCCTAACTACGAATAATATTAAAAATTTGAGACTTTTTTATTGGCTTTTGCAGGACAATAACGGATATTATAATAGAGTATAAACGTATGACTTATATACGTTCTTACGAAAACATTTTATAGCTAAAATAGAGTGTTATCTTTAACTTATACTAAAGTTAGTTTGGATTAAGCTGAACTGGCTTGTATTGTTAATGTTAAACAATATTCTTTTTCTTACTATACAATTATATATATATTTTTTTAAAAAAATATTATTCAATTTCATAATTATTTTTTTTATTAAGTATTTAGAAGGTAAATTTTCGAAAGATATAATCTTTATTTAGTGTTAGGAAATAAATAAATTATTTAACAATTCGAACCTTATATAGTTGGATTGGGTTAGGTTCAAATTTACAAATCCGTACAATTGAGCTGAATCTAAAAATGTTTCGACCCGATCAACTCAACCCTAAACGCTCCTACGTCAAACCCATTTCATACCTTGCAAATACAAAGAATTTGTGTGGTTGGATGATAATGATGAAGTCATAAAATGGGAACAAAGAGAAGAAAATGACACACACATTGTTGCCCTTGCTTACATTTGATGCCAAACCTCTATCAATCTCATTGCTTTTCTCTAAAGAAAGACAATGATATGTTGTCGTTTTTGGATTCCCCGTGTTATCTTTAAGAACAAAACTCTATGACCCGATTGCGAAAATATAAAAATTTTAACGTTTGTTGAACGTAAAGATAAAGATTTAAATTTTTAATTTCAAATGAACGAGTAAATATCTTAATTATTAAGCTCGACGTTGCGAAAATATAAAAAACGAACAGATGTCTTAACTATTAAGCTCGATCGAAAGAAACTTTATCGCGTTCATATCGCATTAATTTTTTGTGTAAACATGAAAATGGAGGATTATGAAATCCTATGGTTTAGGCACTACTCAACTTTTGTTTAATATTTTGATAATACATCATAAAGTTTTTTGTCCTTTCAATCTTTGGAAAAATGGGCCATTAAAGTGTCATATTTCTTATTAGCTTAGAACATTTTTTATTCTTACTTTTCCTAACAAAGAAAATTCACTTTTACGTTTCACTTCATCTATCCGCTCAAATTTAATTCTAAGTTTACAATTTCTTCGAGAGAAAGGAACAATAATATTAATTCGTAACAGTTCAAGTCCACCGCTTGTAGATATTGTCTGTTTTAGCCTATTACGTATCGTTGTTGTTACTAATGGTATCAAAGTCAGACAACGGGTGGTGTGCTAGTGAGGACACTGGGTCTTCAACGGGGGTGGATTGTGAGATCCCACATTGGTTGGAGAAAGGAATAAACATTTCTTTACAAGGGCGTGAAAACTTCTCTCTAGTAGACACGTTTTAAAACCGTGAGACTGACGACGATACATACCGAGCTAAAGTGGACACTATCTACTAGCGGTGGGTTTAAGTTGTTATATAATTAGTCTCACGTTCGTTTGATTAAGCAAACAGGTTAATAGATTGCAAACGAGAAATAAAAGAGATAGAATTACAAAATACTCTTAAAACTTCCACTATAAATCGACCCTCAAATAGCCAACAAAAGTTACTAACTTTCGAGCTCTACAACCTTGTAGCTTAGGATAAACAATGAAAAGGGTTGTCAATACCGTTTGCAATTCACTAAAAACTCACCAACTACTACACAACTAATCGAAAAAAATCTACAAAAAAAAAAACCTGAAAACAAAGTGTATTTAGAAAGGTGTCTGTAACGTAAAAAAAGCTACAGATTTGGGCGTTTCCGCCAACCTTGTATACTCGTCTCAAATGGGGTATTTATGAACATTTAAATGCAGCAATGCAACATGCTTTTATTCTACCTACCATCTCAATACTTATCTTCAACAACAAAAAAAACATAAAATTTCGAGTTCTTATCTCGACGTATTGTTATACTAATAATCGATAGATTACTTCAAATCAAACTCATCACGAGCATTTACGAGACTGTCTTATCCAATTATAAAGAGAGAATTTTTAACCCTAAACTCTTTCCTTCTTGAGCAAAGCATCAATATGCATCCATTTTCTTGTCTTTCCTTTTCAAAGGTGCTTCTCTCTCTCTCTCTCCACATTATCCCAAAGTTCTTTTTAAACAATCTTTTAGCTAAGTGGTTGATAGCTCATTTTCAAAAGCTTCTTGTTTTAATCGTCAGCGTTTATACAACAATAATTGGGTATAGAACAATAATTTTAATATACTTTTTTTTTTTTTGAATATATCATTAGATAGTATTCATCACTATTAATTTGGCTGCGGAACTAATTTCCTTAATTTGGATGTTCTAATAAAGTGGATATGATTAAGATAATAGAATGAGATTGGATGCTTTTAATCCCACGTTTAAGTGCTTAATCAGTTGTTAATTAAAGGTTGACAAAGATCTTGATCGAGATTTTTCACTTGACTTAATCTACTTGTAAAGCAAAATAAAAGCCTTCAAAGATGACTTCACTAACATAACTAAAAGTGATTGATGTGACTAAACCATAACCACTTTCGAGTTGTTCAATAAGTTTCATAACAACCATGGATGAATTTATTCAAAAAAGAATTACGATTAAAATGAACCATCTCAAATAGAGTAGAATCTAATTTTGGGTCATTTCTTGGTGAACATGATCGGACATAGTCTCTTTGGGAGTTTGGATCGTGTCTCGGTCCTAGTGTAGCTTATCATTCGAATGATGCACTTTTTTGTTTTGTTTTGGGAGTTTAGATCAGCATGCTCATTAGTTTATTGAAATGTTTGTAACGTAACCCTATCACATGAGATGAAAGAGAATGTCGGAGCCATTAAGTATCAAATTTAGATTCTGAAGCATGGACATAGTCGTTCATCTTTTCATAATCGAAAGAGTTCAAAAAAATAAGAAGCTAAAGCAAGGTAGCCTTTTTGTGGATGTGACCAATGGGAGGGGAGTTCATTACTTTACCCATCACTTAGTTTTCTTTCGGCTCAAATATGGACATCTACATGAGAGCATCTCTTCTTCATTTTCGTTTTAAGTATTTCATATCTAAATTAACTCGTGTGAGCTAACCTGAACATAGCTCAACTAGTTATAACATCTGTCCCAACCGACAACCAAAAGGTCAGAAGTTTGAACAGTTCCATCACCTGAGTTAACTTAATCAACCTATGTAGTCTCAACAAACACGAGACCCTTTCGAATATGTACTCTATGACTTTCACCTACATTTTCATGTGTCGTGTTTCTCTTAGAAGAAGTAACAGAGATGAGAAAAAGAAAGTCGTGTCATCATCACGTCTATCCAAAATGGAGAAAGGAAGAAAAATAAAGCAAATGGATGGAGTAAGCTATCACTATACCACAAGTGCATGAATACAACCAGCTGAAAAAGTTTAAAAGGAATATAAGAACTGATGTCAGCCACTTGTCTGATCTTCCACTACATGTAAATACTGGATTGTTAATCAGAAGCATACTAATAAAGTGGGAGTTTCATCATAAACACTTGCAATAAACTTATGATTTAGTCACCATATCAGCCTTTGGAGAGAGGCAAAAGACAATCCCTTTTATACTTGTACACTGATTGTCATGCTCCAATACTAATACTGATACTCAATGATTCTGATATAAGGCTAAAGTATTGGATCTCCACTATATTTTAACAAAGATATTCAAAAACTCAATCTTCATCACTACTAAACCAACCATTCATTAGTGAAGGAAGAATACAAATTTTCTGTAACGGTTCAAACCCACCGCTAGTAGATGTTGTACTCTTTGAGCTTTTCCTTTTGGACTTTCCCTCAAGATTTTCAAAACATGTTTGCTAGGAAGAGGTTTCCACACCCTTATAAAGAATGTTTCGATCTCCTCTCCAACTGATGTGGGATCTCATAATCATTAGGGGTCCCACATCGATTAGAGAAGGGAATGAATGTCAACGAGAATGCTGGGCTCTGAAAGGAGGTGGATTGTAAGATCCCACGTCGATTGAAAGGAGAACGTTCTTTATAAAGGTATGAAAACATCTCCCTAACCCGAAAAGAAAAGTCCAAAGAAGACAATATCTACTAACGGTGAGCTTGAGTATGTTACATTTTCACTCCAAAGGCATATCCCTAAACTCATGTGATTTAGGTTTTTATTAACAGGAGCAATAAGAAACACAACTACAGAAAACTGGCGCCTAAAGGAATGTGATACAGATATTGAAAGAAGAAAATTACTGCATAGCAGTTCCAGGCTGTTCCGACATAGAGACATAGACAATCATTCCAACATGACAGTAGTCAGATGTCGAACTTTGTAGTACAAGTTCCAATGACCATAAAGTATGTGGCAGAGCTACAATTATCAGGAACAAAATGCAAAGTTCTTATGCAAAAAGAGTTTTACTGTATCTGACTTTCTACAATTGATATCATTCAACCAAACAGTGGGAGCCTGTAAGATTTAGAGTGGTTGAAGGTGGAATGTGACTTTGTCCAAGTGTCCGGATGAGATGAAAAAACAACAAAATCACTTATTCTTGTTGAACTCAACATGATTTCAAGTCTTGGGAAGACAAAGGTCCAAAGGATATAGCTGGGAGTAATAGCAAATGTCCACAAGTTTTCTTTGTAACACTAAGAGAGAGAGAGAAAATGTAACCGTCCAAGTCCAAGCCTACCGCAAGTAGATATTGTCCACTTCGGCCTGTTACGTATAGGCGTCAGTCTCACGATTTTTAAAACGCGTCTCTGCTAGGGAGAGGTTTCCACACCCTTATAAGGAATGCTCAATTCCCCTCCTCCAACCGATGTGGGGTCTCCCAATCCACTCCCCTTGAGAGCCCAGCGTCCTCGCTGGCACACCGACCAGTGTCTAGCTCTGATACCATTTGTAACAGCCCAAGCCCACCGCTAACAGATATTGTCCGCTTTGGCCCGTTACGTATCACCGTCAACCTCACGGTCTTTAAAACGCGTCTACTAGGGAGAGGATTCCACACCCTTATAAAGAATATTTCATTCTCCTCCTCAACTGATGTGGGATCTCACAATCCACCCTCCTTGAGGGCCCAGTGTCCTTGCTGGCACACCGCTCGGAACTTGGCTCTGATACCATTTATAACAGTCCAAGCCCACTACTAACAAATATTGTCCGTTTTGGCCTGTTACATATCACCATCAGCCTCACGATTTTAAAACCCGTCTACTAGGGAGAGGTTTCCACACCCTTATAAGGAATACTCTGTTCCCCTCTCCAACCAATATGAGATCTCAAAAAAAGATCAAACAGATATTTCACAAATAGATAAAGAAACAGGACAGCAACACCAAATATATATATTTAAATAAATTAGTTAAAACACCAAAGGTTCAGTCCAGAAAGAGAGCCACCAATATGTACAAAATTTCTTGCAACTCGTTTATTTTGGTAACTCATACCTGGCGTTATGCACTTCAAGAGATGAAGTGATGATCATAATCTTGAGTATTATTTACAGACTAGCTTCCTCTTCATCTCCAGCATATAGGGTTCAGATTTACCTCTTCCTGGAACTATTCTGATTTCAAAGATTCAAGGGAATTACCTGTTTCGAGCTCCCACTCAGAATCAGATGCATAACTAGTCGATACGTTCTTCGTGTCCAACTTCTGCGAACCGTCTGTACCGAATTCCAGATCGATATCTCCATACCAGATTGCTAGCTGTTCATACTCCTTTGCCAACCTCTTTTTGGAATTGAAAGCCTCCTGGATTCTCTTCTATTTTTCAGAAAGTAAAGAACAATAGATCAGAAACAAAACATAGAATCTTTAGCACTTTTGGTCATTTATGGAAAGGCAAAGAAAAGAATGAACAGATAAAAATGATGGTATTTCAAAGTGAATATTGTTTGAGGAGGCTCATGTGTGTAACTTTAAATGAGGGAACAAGACCTTGTATGAACGGAGCTTTTGCGTTCTGCGAGAGACAGCATGGAAAGCTTTATAGTCGACGCTGTCACACTCGTCTTTAACGGTCACCGGATGTCCCAAATCCACTGTTTCCAATTCAGCATCCGAAATAGAGCATCTGGAATTGTATGGACGACCTGAGAAAAGATTTTCAGATAATTGTTAAACTCGGAAAAGAAGGGGAGGGGATAAAAGCTTTTCTCCGATTTTTGTTTCGTCACTTCAGAGGTTTCGAGGAAAATAAAATGAATCATAACAATTATAGATAACAGAAATGAATTGAAATGATAGTACATAACAAGCTATGGGGCGTGCCTACTTCAGTCGAGAGACTTAGATCCCTAGAACTAGTCGATTTCGAAAATGCAACCTGGCTAGTGGTATCGAATTTGGGATGAAATGAACCTTCATTGGCTCTTGAAGCATGGGTCCCTGTTGAGTCATGAATTGTTTAAGAAAATCAGAAGAAAACACAAATACTCCTCCTAGGTTGAAAGATAAGAGTACAGACCAAGTGAATCCATAAGTGATAAGGAACTGCTGGAGGAGACAAACTTCATCTCCAAAGCCTTGTTTTCAAGGGATGCACGATCTGTTGAACACAACTCTCTGTGGGAAACACTCGCACTCTTTATTAAGACCAATCGAGAAGAGAATACAAGACACTTTGTAGAATACTATTACTTTATATTGCTTGGGATTTCTTGGGATGAAAACCTAGGTAGGGTGGAGGGGTATTTATACTAGAACCTACGCAATCTATTCGTAACAAATCTAAATCTTTTTCCTAGAATATCTAGATCTCTTTCCTAAAATCTCTAGATATCTTTATTCTAAGATATCTACCAAAATAAACATACAATGGGCTTAGGCTCGTACAAATACTGGGCTTGACTCTATTGGGCTAGTGATGATATTTTAACACGATCGACCCCTTCAAAACACGGACGAGATTCATATTCAATAGATGCACGCTGATCAGCTGGTTCTTCAGGAAAAAAAGTACAATTAGAAAAGTTTTGAAGGGATTTCAAAGAGGAGACTGGCCTCGTCTCTTCTACAGTTTCCCCACGAGTTAAAACTTGTGACACGAGTTCAGAAGAAGTAGCGTCCGTAGTGTCCGGAGCATTAGAACGACCAGTTCCATTTTCCAAGTTCTTGGGAGTTGTCTCCAACTTTGGTGAGACGTGAACTAAACTATTTACCAAGATGCTAGAAGCTTGAGTAAAGTTATGAGTGGATTCAACATCTGTACCGTGAATCGAAGTTACCAATGGACCTCTAGTTGAGGTCACAATACCCTCTTCATGTTCATTATCACGAGTTCCCAAAGTCTCGTTAATCGACTCTTCGTCACGATGAGAAATTAACTCGGTTGAAAATTCTAAATTGGCTTGTTCTTTACGACTTGCATCCGATGCGTTATCTATTAAAGACTCACTAGAGTATTTATCAGTCAAGACATCTTCATTGATTCTAGCATGTAGCTCAGGCTCCAACAGCTGATGGTTACCATCAGAAACGATAATAACTTCTTCGTAGGCAACGTTATCTAACAAGGTATAATCAATTCTGTCTGGCTTCAAAAGCAAATTAGAATCATCAGCTTCTTTACTAACGAAGTTTGTCTCACTCCGTTCATGGCTAAGACGGTCGTTGTTCAAATTATCAGTAGCATTAGGCTCGATAATGACACCCTTCTTTAAAAACTTATCTGAGTTTTCATCTGACAAGTCGTTGCCATTCTTCCCTGAGAGTCTGGATGATTCCAAAGGTGGATGAGAATTATCCAAAATAAGAATTTCTTCTCCGTTCGTATCTTTAACGTGACACGATGTACGATCAGCCATATGCTTCGAAGGATCACTAGCATTGAACTCCATGGCGGTATCCTCTTCAAACCTCTTGCTTGCATCTTTATCTGTTAAAATCTCATCATTAGTCCCTACTAAACGTACATCGTCCTCCAATTGCATATCAGAGTCATCACAAACCGAAGAAGCTCGTTTATTTGCATCATTAATTTCACTAATATTTCTCAATGAGTGACTCGAAGGAATACTGAGAGAATGATTAGGAACTTCGGCAACTTCTTCATCTACAAACATAACTTTACAAGACGCTCGACTGCAGTTATCTAGCTGATCAGTACTACCACGCCCCACAGACGATTTATTAACATCATTATTTGCAGCTTTTCCATATGCATTTACTGGAACATGTCCCCTCCGAGCCACTGCTTTCGCTTCATATTTCACGGAATCCTCTACACGGGGAAGTAGACCTTGAACAACACCAGAGTATAATCTCTTCACATTTTCACTTGCTGAACTAACCTGGTTTTCGACATACTTAACCGTATCCTGTTCATAAGATCAGTTTAACAGATTATACTTACTACACAAAAAAGGAAGCAAAACTCAGTGACAAATTACTAAATTGCATGACCATTGAGCCACACACACAATCAACCCAATAAGAAAGTCACCATATGAGCTGTTTTGTCAAAATATTGAATCACTGAACGAAAAGAGTATAAGAAATGGGGATACCTGGTTCATAATATTATCCATTTCCTGGCACGCTGCTTCAAATTTGTGGAACATGTTTCCAACCCACATATTAGCTTTATATCTAAAATCCATTTTTGTTCACCTGCAAGATTCATAATCCTTAAATCCCACGAAACAGGACAGCTACCTCATTTCTCCCCAACTCTGCAAATATTTTGTTGATCATCATTCTTACTTCCACAAAACATCCACAGTGCCAGTAATGATTTCTAATTCTTTTATCCCCTCATTAATGTAATTAAACCCACTTAAACATGTTGAATAAGATTTAAAGCAAAAAAAGATCCTCCAAGACATTGGAGCCATGAAAAAACCAGAATTCTCGGTTTTGATCAGCAGAATTACGTTGTTTTTCCAAAATTCAACAACCACAGCACTTAAAAACGTATAAGAATTGAATTTTGACGCAACATTCGCGCAAACTGAGTGTCAGAATCAAAAGGGGTTGGCGATCAAGAGTAGCAGAAGAAGAAAAGGTAATAAGAAAGGAACCTGAGCAGCCCGTTGAGGTCAGTCCATCATCTTTGGAAAGCTGCTCTTCCTCTTCGGCAGCCGCAGAAACAGGGTTTTAGCTTCTTATTTTTTTTTCAATGGCAGAGAATATCACAGAGGTTTTACTTTTAAAGTTTGCTTTATCATATTCAGATTAAGTCAAAACTTACAACTACTTACTTTTAATATTATATAATATATATATATATATATATTAAAGAATTTGATTTGAATTTTTAATGTGTTAATGGTTAAATTGTTGGCTTTTAACATTTCTAAAAGAATGGAATTTTATGTTACATCTTACCAATATATTAAATTAATCTTGAATATTAAAATTAATTAATTAACTTAATCTTAAATGATTTTAAATTCATGGGATTTCATAGATTTTTTTAATTAAATAATAAATTTAACATTTTTTTTATATTAAATATGTTCAAATATAAATTTTCTGGGGTCGAGTTCCCACGGAATTTCTTTTCCATCTTATTAAAAAAAATTATTGCAAAATATTAATTTCAAATATTTTTTTAATAGTTAATATATAATATCTATTAAAATAATGTAAAACATTATAATAAATTTCATATAATATTAAAAATAATTTCTAAAAACTCAAATTTTAATATTACATTATAACATTCTACACATACACATACACATACAAATACAAGGTGGATATATTTCTGCCACCTTCCCTATTTAGCTAATAATAAAAAATCTCTTTATGTTTCCTTCCCTTTTTAAAAGTAGATCTCTCTATTGTAGACATGAGAATCCAAGCTCGATCGCAAGCTGCAGCTCGATTGAAGTGCAGATTGTTCACCCTCTTTGTGAAAATCAATATTGCTATCACTTGCCTTCCCAAGGAGTATCGCCATGAGGTCTTGCAACAGCTCGAGCGTCATTGTCACTCGCACATAGTCGAGCCAAATATAGAGCAGCCACACAAGCACAGGTTGCAGGAGAAATTCAGCCACATAGAAACCAATAAAAAAGAAAAGTTATTATAAACCTACGGACGGGATAATTTCTTCCTCAACGTAAGTGGGAACACAAATTTTCCACTACAAGCTAAACTTGGTTACAGCAATATACTACTTTCACTGTAAGAAAATTGGCAACTACCTCTTCGGGCAACACCAATTTGGAACGCTCAATTCAGAAATCAAAAGGTGGTGTCGTACATAATGCAATTTACCCATCACACAAGGCCACAAGGCTTCCATTTCTCTGTAATCTATTGGCAATACAAACTCTATACTTTATGCAACTAGGTGACTACAATAAAGCAAAAGCCAAGTCTCGAAATAATCAAGTAGCCTGGTGTCTTCCAATAACCCCCAGAATTCAAGGCAGCAACTCACGTGACTACATCAAACAACTATTGCAAACTAGAATCCCAATAAAAATGGTCCTCTATGCTTGCATTTAATCTCATCAAATTGCCCAAATACATATATTAATTTAATTCACTGAAAAACACAAATACAAAATCTAATGTTCGGTTCAAAAGTATTAAATCATCAATAGGTGCACCAAGACCAAATGAGTTGCATGCAGCACAGAAACACAGTCCTAACACCAACAGAAAAAAAAAAAAAAAAAAAAAAAAAAACAAAGAAACTGCAAGATCGGACCCTGCCACAGTATCCTTCTAATCACGAGTACAATTACAAAAGAGAGAGCTGGAGTACTAAATTCTCAAAATTTGTAGAGAGAGCTTTGGCTCAGCAACGAGGGGGGGGGGGGGGGGGGGGGGGGGCACAGAAATAAGCGATCACTTGTTAGACTATTTTGGAGGGGATGAAACCAGAAGCATATTAATTGTAGACAAGTACAAAAACACCATTGAATGATTTCTTTCTACAAGCACTCAAAAACATCTAGAAAAGAGGTCACAAAAGCACAGCCAATACATTCACCAAATCAGATCGATAGCGGCATTCTACGCAATCAGGTGAAGCACATAAAGCATCTGCATCCAACAAGATAAACTGAATCAAATACCCAGGTTGAACTTGCTTCATCATCTCACCTCATAATGCAAAGGGAATTCTAATCTAATTCAGGATCAAAATAATACAAACAACGTCAACATAACAAAACAAAATGGCATACCATCTGCACATACAGAAAATGATGAGTACAAAAATATAAGTTTCTTCCTAATCATTAAAAGTTGCAAATCCAACATCAAAATTCAAAAGGTTGATTAATAATTGTCTGTCAGCCATAGGCAAATTTGTTATCAATTAAAGAAAGAAGATGCAACCTGAAGTAAAAACTTCGTCAAGGACTAAAATTTAATGGTCTACAAAAAAGAACAAAATAAAATAGAAACAAGAAAACAAAAACATGGGTAAAAGCTACCAAATTCTTCTTTTTTTTAAAAAAAAAACTAACAAATGAAATGATACAATCATTAGGTAAGTAGGCATCAAAATTGTTGCCATAACTTTAATAGCAATAACAAACATCTGAAACTAAATATTTATTAGTTGCCAGTACATATGGAATGACAAAAATGAAGGGTGCAAGAAGAATAACTAAAAGCTATATTGTTCCTATTGTTCAAGGGAAAGAATTAGCCAATATAAACGTAAGGGCTCCAAAATCATATAAATAGAACAGGATTCTACAAGAGATGGGAGCAGGAACAGACAACTTCGAAAGAAAAGCAAGATGTTTTTTTTAAGGTTATGCTTTATGCCCTGAGAAGTAAACCTTGCCCAGAAGAATAATATAGTATTATTAAAATTCAAATAGGAAAGCTTAAACCCAGTGAAAGCCATCAAAACAAGACAAAAAGGCAGGAATGAGAGAAGAAAAAAGAACAAAGAAAACATGTGGGAGCAATGCACCCAAGAGTATGAGGATTGAAAAATAAGCATGCGGAAATAGCATTTAAAAAGTGACGCAAGCTTTTCATATAAAAAAGAATTATTTGCCATCATATACTAGTCAATAATTATACCAAGCATAAAATTCTAGACAAATAAAAAGAAACAACACTGGGAAGGAAAAACTCATTCAAAACATTGAAATGAAAAGGCCTGCAACACAGTACCGCTGGGCAAAGGAAAAGTCTCAAAACAATATATGACCAGGAAACATAGAGAAGCCATGGAATAAGCATAAATAACAGAGGAAAGACAGGTAAGATTTCCCTCTACCCATTGTCTCAGTAGGACTTGCATATTGCCAGCCTTCCACACACCAAAAAGGTGGATGAAATGAAATTTTGAAAAAAGAATATCTGAATGGAACATACATATATGTCTGATCTCAAAGAAACTAGATGCCCGCACTATTGCAGACTTTCGTCCCATAAGCCTCATGACCGGTCTATATAAAATCATAGCAAAGGTATTATCAGAGCGTCTTAAAAAGGTTCTCCCCTTCACAATAATTGGGCAACAAACGGCTTTTGTAGAGGGGGCGACAAATTCTTGATGCATCCCTAATGGCAAACAAACTCATTGATGAATGGGAAAGAAAGAAGCAAAAAGGTATAGTCATTAAACTTGACATGGAAAAGGCCTCGACAAGGTTGATTGGACTTTCCTCGAAAACATTCTTGTGGCAAAAGGCTTTGCCTCAAAATGGTGCAGTGGATTAAAGGAGCATCTCATCCACAAGCTTCTCCATCATCATCAATGGAAGACCAAGAGGGAAGATTTATGCCACAAGGGGTCTAAGTCAAGGAGATCCATTATCCCCGTTGCTCTTCATCATGGTAATGGACTGCCTCAGTCGCCTATTGACAAAAGTAGAATACTATTGACAAAAGTAGAATACAAAGTGCAAATAAAAGGTTTTCAGATTGGTAATGAAGGCTTGAGCATCAACCACCTTTAGTTCGAGGACGATACAATCCTCTTTTCTGACTTGGCATATGCCTCTTCCATACAAAACAAGATCGAGACGGTAAAAACTTCCGAAGGATTCTCTGGACAAAATATCAATCTCCAAAAAACATAGATCATGGGCATCAATATTAGCACAGAGATTATTGAAGAATTTGCTAGCATATATGGTTGTAAAAAGTGAGAATGGCCGAATATGTACCTAGGACTACCTCTAAAAGGAAACCACAAATCCTTTTCCTAATGGAAGATTATTATTGAAAAAATGGAAAGAAGGTTGTCAACATCGTCATCATGTTATACTTCAAAAGGCAAAAGACTCACCCAAATACAAGCCACATTATCCAACCTCCCCACTTACTACATGTCTATTTGAAATGCCACAAAAAATGGCTGCAGATATAGAAAGATTATTCATAAACTACTTGCGGAACGATGGCCCACACCTTGTTCGATGGAATATTATAAACCTCCCAACAAAAAAGGGAGGCCTCGATCTTCTCTCGATAAGAAAGAAGAACAAAGCTCCCCTTGCCAAATGGATAGGGAGATATCATAATGAAGAAAAGGCCTTGGAGAAATCTTTTAAAGGCTAAATATACTCCTGCATCAAACAAAAATCACCCCTCCATTTTCTACAAAAGGGGCTTGGAAGTACATAAAGAAACATCAAAACCTCATCACAAACCGAACTTGCCATAAGGTGGGTGATGGAGAAAGCACATTATCTTGGACCGACCCATGGATTGAAAACACCATGCTAGCTCTGAGATATCCACTTCTGTACAGGCTCTCTCATAGCAAAAAAAACCACGATCAAAGAGACGTGGAATGTTGTCAACAAATTTTGGGACCTGAAGCTTGGTGGAATTTAAAGGATAATGAAACAATGGAATGGGCGAAATTAAGCCTTGACCTTGCCCCTGTGGTATTGTCAAACAAAGCAGACTCACTGACTTGGCTCCCCAACACTGACGGAGTCTTTTCTACAAAATCCTTGATGATGGACATGGGAAAAAAGTAGAAGCAACAAATCTCACGCTAGCAAAGACAGTATAGAAATGACATCAGCTTAAAAAGGTGAAGTTCTTCCTTTGGGAAATAGCACATAAAGCCATTAGCACAAGTGAAAATCTTCAAAAAAGAATGTCTTACATCACTCTTTCTCCAAATTGGTGTCCATTATGCAAAAAAGAAAACGAATCACAAAGCCACTTGTTTATGCAATGCACATACGCTCTCAAAATTTCTGGACAACGATTCTCAATATATTCGGATGGCATCTCACATTTCCTAGGGAGGTAAAGGATCTTTTGGATATGGCCTTGACGTATCACCCTTTCAAGAATGCAAAAGACCTACTATGGAAAAACCTCATCATAACTTTCTTTTGGAATCTGTGAAAAGAAAGAAATCAGAGAATATTTGTAGAAAAGACACAGACCTACACAAAACCTTTCGACAATGTTGTTTACCAAGCTATATCTTGGTGGAAACTGTCTAATATTTTTATTTCCTATGGTTGTACCTCCCTCATTGTAAATTGGGAAGGTCTTTTGTAAACACCATGGACAATACATCCCTTTTGTAAATTTCAATCATCAATAAAATGGTCACTTATCAACAAAATAATAATAATAATAATAATAAATAATCTCCTGAAAAATATGACCTACTGCATTTTTATATTAGTATCTAAAAACTTAGAACATCAGATGTTAGGACCAGAGATAATGCAACAAGAGCGTATAAAATTTGAATGACGCCAAAGTATAACAAAACAAAATTTAAAGGTGCTAATAAATCATATCCACAAAAACAATAAAATGGGGTACTATTAACACTAATCAGCATGAGGCAACATCACAAACCCTTGATTAAAAATAAAAAAAACAAAGTCAGGCGCAGAGAAACAAACTACAATGGACAAGTGAAATAAAATCCCGGGGATACAACAGACAAGTTAGTGAACATACACAGTTTGGACATTCAAATAGTAAACGAACCGCCATTACGGATGGAAACGGAACGGACAATGCAACAATAAAGAACATAAACGGCATGCTTGAAAATTACCTCAATAAAATGGCGGCACATTAGGGTACATGCCCCCAGGCGGCACTCGGGGCGCCGGTGATGTACCTGTGGTGTGTGGGTGCTGATTTAGATAACCAGACGAAGACGACAAACTATATGGCAAACTATCTGGATAACCGTTAGAAGGAACTCCCCCAGAATTCGGGGGCAACCTGTACAAACCAGATCCCGTTCCAGCACCGGAACTTCCCTGGCCACCGGCTGCACCAGCACTCAGACCAGAAAAGCCAGTTGACCCAGGACCACCGTATCCACCACCGTAAGGGCCCCCGCCAAGCCCACCACCATACCCACCAGTACCATTCAGAGAATTTTGTGTTTGACTACCCATAGACGACAAGCCTGGTCCCAATGACGAGTTCAGCGTATTGTGCCCAAGCTGTGGTGGACCATGGAGACCTCCTGAAAACCCACCGTATGATCCAAGGCCGCCAGGTCCCCCATACTGTCCACCCATTGAACCAGGCATCGGAGCCTGCGAAGGCATACCCATCCCATCTCCATGCACATTACCTTGATTACCAACAGAGCCCTGAACGCCATCAGGCCCAGAGCCTCCAGGCTTTCCCTTCTTTCCATCATTGGCATATTTACAGCTTACTTGTCGCCCTTCAATAGTCTTAATCGGATCCACCAACGCCGCTTGTGCACCCTCCGCCTTCTTGTAGACAAACAATGCATAACCCCTACACTTTCCCGTCTGCTTATCGAACCCCAGAGGCCCTTCCTCAATCTCCCCGTACAGAACAAAATGCGCAAGCAATTTATCAGCAGCCATGTCGATCGGCACATTAGCCACGTAAATTTTCCTCATCGACACATCGGGGGCGTTGGAGTTAGACCCAGTATTTCCTGCAGCTGCCAATTGAGTCACAGTGACGCGCCCATCAATCGTTTTACTCGGCTCTTTCAAAGCCAGTAGAGCACCATCAACATGCTTAAACGTAACAAACCCATACCCTTTCGACTTCCCCGTGGCCTTATCTAAAATAACGACGGCCTCTTCCAGTTCGCCATAGATAGAAAAAAGTTTCCGGAGACCATCGGTCGTAGTGTCCCAACCAAGCCCACGAATGAAGAGCTTACGCTGAGCAACATCTTGATCAGCAACAGAACGTACTGCGTCAAGCACATCCGAATGACAGGAAACCGCGTCTTGAAGAATGTCGATGAGTTGATCCGGAGTGAACCGTTCGATGATCTTGCGAGCATCTTCCGGTGAAAGTTTTAACGACGAATCGTCGGAGTCGGCAAGAGGGACGCCGTTTTCGTCCATCTTTCGCTTCTTAACGACGTCCATGGTCGAGTCAAGAACGACGTGGAGGGAACACAGGGAAGAGAGCGTAAACCCTAATGAAAATCCTACAAATTCCTAAACAGTGACGACGGAGTCGCCGATTGGTAAAATGTGGATCTTTACAGTCCGGTCGTCATTTGTTTTTGGGCCTTTTGGGCCGATCTAATAATTGGGCCGAATGCATATCAATGGCCCACGAAGATTGTGTAAAACTTGCCCCTCGATCTTGTTCCTTATTTTCCACTTTTTATCTATTTTCATCTTTTATTTCGATAGATTTTTTAACGTAATTAAGGAAAGAAAATATCAATATGACTTTTTTTTTTCTTTTTTTTTTTTAGAAATTTATAATATTTAGTATTTTTTATAACTAATTATTGATAATTAAATGACTAAAAACTTTGAATTTAATTTTGAAACATTCCACCAAGTTGAGTTTGAATAATAGTACGTGAACTTACTATTTGAACACCCGTAAGCTAGGTTTGATGAAATTGTTTGACACACAAATAACACATACTCGTGGCCCGTGGTCCTATTTATATGTTATTTTTTACGTTGCAACTAAATTTTATCTATTATTACCTATAAATTATAATTTATTTTTTATGGCTTGTCAAAACATAGCCTATACTAATTCCAACCATTAAATCGACACAAACTTATTTTAAATTTTTTCAAAATTACAAGGACCAAATATGTAATTTAACTTAAATTGTTTCTACAGCACATTTAAAATTTGGAGCATAATAAATAATTTTTTAATGAATCTGAAACAATTAAAACCAACCCAACTCAAAAAATTTATGGTTAAATAGGAACGAGTTAATTGTTTAATAAAAGTTATTTGTCATTTTTTTTAAACTAAACCTTATTTATTATTATTGTTGTTTAAAATTTGAAAAATAAAGTGAATAGTATAAATTAAACAAAACTATTGAAATAATACCAAATTGGATAAACATAATAAAGAACCAAAAAAGGGAGTAAAAGCAAAATGGGGAGTCTCCAAAAGCTCATCCATTTGATAAAAAATCATTACAAAGTTACAAAATTGAGAGATGGGTTTTGTTTGTGGATCCTCCCTCCATTTCAATTCAACGAGTTGCAGTGTGAATGAAATGAAAAGAGGGGTTTCTAAAAATAATCCCCCAAAATGGACGAGGCAGAGTGGAGTGTGTTACGCATTGGGGGATGAGAAAAAAAAAAAAGAAAAAAAAAAACTCGAAAATGGGGGAAAGCCCGAGTGCCGAGAGAGAGAGAAACGGTTTTGGTGAGAGAAAAGGCGAGTCATTGTAGAGATGGGTTTGTCATGCCATTTGTTGTACTTGGAGGGTACTGTTCAGTTTCTCAAAGTTATCTTGCTTTCTTGGGTTTATGACCAACCGTGAAGAAGGTACTGCTGCTGGCTGATGATGAGGACGATGATGGGCAGAGGAAACGCTGCTTCGATTCTCCTTCACGCCGGTGTAATACCCATTTCCATTTTGTTATCTCTTAGCCCTAATTCATGTCTTGATTCTTGATTCTTGATTCCATTTGTATGTTGATGGCGAATGTAATGCCTAGCTGAGGTGTTTTTTGTAGTGGGTTTGTTGTTCATTTTAGCTAATATGGTTTCTGTGAGGTGTATGTGGATTTTGATGCGTTTTGAGCTGGAAACGAAGATTTCTGCAAATGGGTATGAAAGGATTCTTTACATTTTTATTGTGTTCTTCTCGTTTGTAAGATTTATGGAAAAATAGTAATGTTGTTCAGTGATTTATGAGTTTTGGATTTAGAATAGAGAAATTGACACTAGGACACTTCGGAAATGGGAGGCTGATACATGTTTCTCTCGTTTTCTATTCTGTTTTATTTGAAATGCCGAGTGTCGAACAATGCTGGCTATCGATGGAAACTGCTTGAAGGGGTCGAGCAACGCTTCCTTGTCTCACGACTTTGCTTTCGGTTCCAGTGAAGGAAAAATGGGGGTGGTGGAAGAAGTTAGTCTTTCTTTGGACAAGTAAGATGAGAGCGTAGAAACGCCACTTCTTAACGCGCTTGTAAGATTTATGGACGAAGAAAGTGGAAGTTGCCTCTTCCACACATTTTTCTTTCTTTCTAGCTTGTCTGGTCATTTGTTTTCAACACCAGGAAGGAGGGAATCCAAAGAATTATACTCCAAAAAGTAAGAGTAAAGAATCCGAGAGAAATGTCTCTAGCTCGGTAGTCATTCATTAATGTTTTCGTTTTGCATCGATAAACATTATGGATTGTCTGGATCATTGATGCAATTGACGAATGATCTAGGAACTGTTATAGAATATGAAAGTGCTGGTAACAACGGGATTTTGTCGCTGGCTTTGTGTTGTTTCATCGAAGTGAAAATGGCATACAGAGTTTGAAGTAGTTTGGAATTTCAATTTTTTCTTTAAGGCTTCAGCAGCTCAAGAAATAGATGAGTATATTTTAGCACATCTAAATCCTTTATGCCTATCTTATCTGCACATAAAAACATTTTCTCTTGCAGTTTTTCGAGTACCTTCCCAGAAGATGCGTTCTTCGTATATTGCACTCACATTTAATTACATTCTACCAGCGGACACTCAAAACGTCCCCCCTTGTATTGTGTTTTTTTCGAACAAGAAACCAAAATTTTCATTGAATAAATGAAAAAAGACTAATGATCAAGGAAATAAACTCTGCAAGGGAGTGAAAGAAGAACGAAGTAACCAAGAAGTATACAAAAACAAAAGAAACAACAAAGCAACCCGATTATCGTTCCAATTGCTTTCACTATCTTTTATCCACATTCAATGTCTGTTGTTATTTGACTTGTGTCCTTTCAATTGCATCTGATTTAAGTTAAACGTTCTTATTTTTTAAATGCTCGAAAGTAATGTTTGATTTCTCATGCTACAGGTCCTGCCTTCTGAAGTAGTGTATGTGTAGGGTAGATAAGCAAGTGTCGAAAGAAGGTTTTTGGTCCATTCGTATGGATTTCCAGGATGATGGCTTTGAGGGTTCTGCGAGTGAAGACACTATTTTTAAGGAGGTTTTCTTTGGGAATAGCTCTAGCCACTCTAATAGATGTCCTTGCAAAGCGTTTAGTAATAAACATGAGCCGTGTAAGATAAATGATGCATCTTTATGTTCAAGTAGTGAACTCTCGACAGTGTCCAGTCATTCTTATTCAAGAAATATAAAGGTTGATGAATGCTACAATGCTACTGAGAATATTAGGACCAGTTCTGCACCTTATAGTTTTCCATGCAAATGCCCTTCAGTGGAAGACAATTATGAGAATGCAAGTGCTAAGCGAATAAAACTTTCAACTGATGAACCTTCTGATTCTGTACCCGATCTAGGTAAGGTTATGAACTCATCAGTAATTAGAAGAGAACCTGCTTCTACATTCCACGTTGTAGAATCGTCTAGACAGGGTATTATATCAAGTTGCTACCTGTTAAAGGATTTTGTAGAAAGGGACGGCAATCTGGGCGAACCTGATGTACCCAAATGCACGTCGTTGATTTTAGAAGGTCATGAACCCAATATGGTGAATAAAGTTAGTGCTTCACCTGTTTCCCAAGAGAGCTCAATGACCAGACTCTTGGTAGCAAGTCCTTCCGATACATTCAACGAGAAGTTTGGATCTCCATTACATTTGGAGGTAGGACAAATGAAATTTCAATGTCCAGAACTGGACACTTCCTTGAAGACAGATTTGATAAGGGATCCCCGTCCTCTTCTCCACTATCATGTTGTTCACTTACTTATTGCAGCTGGATGGTCTATTGAAAGGCGCAAAAGACCTTGCAGGCGCTATTTGGAAACAGTTTATAGATCACCCCAGCGAAGGCTCTTTCGTGAATTTCCCAAAGCTTGGAGGGTTTGTGGTGAACTCCTATTTGCTGATAGATGTAGTTTTGTAAAAGAATCTGACAGCAAGGAATGGACCGGCATTCATCAATTCTTATTTGATCTTTGTGACACACTGTTACAGGTTGGGAAGGAAATGAATCAACTAGGAGCTTCAACGTCACTCGCTCATTGTTGGGTTATTCTAGATCCCTATGTTCAGGTTGTTTCGATTGACAGAAAGATTGGTACACTTAGGAAGGGAGAATTAGTTAGAGTTACCCGTAATATTAGGGTTATTGGGAACAATAAGACTGATACTTTTGTGACGTTAACAAATGAGGATAGTATTTGTAACCTATCTGCTGACAAAAATGCACCTCCACTCCACGATCATTCACCGTCTGCCAAGAGTGCATTAACGGAGGCTGCATTAAAAGATCTTGATGGTGGCAATTGTGCTTCTGATGAGCAAACCTGTGATACAAGTTTATCTAATTACTATGGACATACAGAAGATGGAACAATGAAATTTCCGGCAAGGGTGTCTAATTATGTCTCCAATGTAGGGGATGGTATGAATTGCTTGGTTAGTCATTGTAGTGCACTCAAACCTAGATGTCCGCCTCATGGTCCTGTTCTGTCTGGAAATTCAGATAACGTTGTCCCAGTTTCTGGCCCTACATCTCCTTATGAGAACAGCGCTTTGTATTGCTCGGATGAACAGAGCTCTGAAAATCAAGTTGAAAAGCCTAATGAAATGGTGAAAAATGTACTGATGCATTCCCTGGGAGAAGGAAAAAAAGTGGAAGTCGCACTCATTGATAAGATGCAAAATAATCTGGAAGAATCTCTGAATTACTGTCCAAACTATATAAGCGATGATTTATCTCATTCTTGTGCTTCACGGGTCGTACAGAAGTTTACTCATAATGAAGAAGGTGGGCAGCACTTTTCAACTTCAAAGTTCAAAACAGAGAATAAAGTTTCTGCTGTACAATCTATTTTGCAGAAGAAAGGGCGTAGAAAGTGTAAAAAGATATCTGAAATTAATCCTACTTTGCCATCTCAGACCGATATTGATGTGAGTTGTTCTCAATTGGATATGATAGAATACCAGAAGTCCCATATAGCTGATATGAAAAACATGGACGGTGATGTGAAGTCCTTGTATCTCAGTCCTATTTCATGCCATTCCGAGAGGAAAGGTTCAAAGTTCCAAAAGATGTATGACAGTCTTAGAGGTTCAAAACCGAGAAAGAAGAAATTGAATGAATGTCAAATTGAAGACGATGACCTATTAGTTTCAGCCATAATTAGAAACAAAGATGTCAGTTCAAGTGCTGCTGGATTTTCCCCTGTAAGGAAGTTCTTAAAGCCTAGAGCAAAAACGAACCGCAAAAGGCAAAAGAGTAGTTGTAAGCTACTCCTAAGAAGCTTGGGTAATGGGGAAAAGAATTATAAAGATGGGAAGTGGTATACCATTGGGGCTAGAACAATCTTGTCATGGTTGCTAGATGCTGGGGTTATATCCTCAAACAGCATGATCCAATATCGAAACCCTCGGGACAATAGTGTAGTTAAATATGGTAGAATTACGGGAGATGGCATCATCTGCAATTGCTGCAGTGAGCTACTCTCAATAACTGAATTTAAAAGGCACTCGGGTTCCAAATTGAATCGTCCTTGTTTGAATCTTTACTTGGACTCTGGGAAGCCTTTCATGTTATGCCAGCTTCAAGCCTGGTCAACTGAGTATAAGACAAGGAGAAGTAGGACCAGAACAGTTCAAGTCGATGAAGATCGAAATGATGATTCATGTGGGATTTGTGGTGATGGGGGAGAGCTAATATGCTGTGATAATTGCCCCTCTACATTCCATCATTCTTGTTTGTCAATTCTGGTTTGTCTCTTCACTTTTTGGTAATTTGATGATGAATTTTCTTGTCTCCTTACCGCCTGCTTGTGTTTAGCTGTACTTGTACTATACTATTATTCAGTATGCTTTTTTAAAACTTTTTTTGGTTCTCTCATGTTCAATATGCTGTACTTGTGTTTGTTCTAGGAAGCATACTGATGTTGACAGCATGTGAAAAGAATATACTGATTGGCATTCAAGTGTTTCCCTATTTTTCTAAGTAATTTGTTTTGGAGTTAAACCTTATATGTATGTGTTGGGAAATGATATAATTAAATAAATAATGCCTCTTAACTATTGAACTTTAGGAGCTCCCTGAAGGCAACTGGTATTGCTCGAACTGTACTTGCCGAATATGTGGTGATCTGGTGAACTATAAAGAGTCTTCGAGTTCTTCTGATGCACTAAAATGTTCTCAGTGCGAGCAAAAGTGTAATTCCTATGCCTTCCCTATAATTATTTATATTTATTTTGTTAAAAAAAAAAAGAGCTTAATTGGCTTATCGTATTTGACATGGAAATTAATTTCTCTTTAGATATTTTAAAGATTGAAACTTGCATGTTGATTTCTGTGAGGATTATACATTACTGGATTTCTTTGAGAAATTATACAAAACGTTCCCTAAGACTGTGGACGGTTGAATGTTTGAGAGCTGAGATTATGCTTAAAGGAGGCAAACGAAAACTAGAGGAATTGCAGAACCTTTCCGAATTGGAACAAATCGTAGTTAGATCCTAATGACATAAATGACTGTTTTTGGAACTCGAAATTGCTAGAAAAGAATATCATCCCATGACCTGTGTAAGGGATTTTCCTCCTACCAGAAAACTGTCCTGATTCTCGCGAGCCCAAGAACGACGTTTGACATGGTTTGGATTACTGGAGGCCAACCACAAGTTTAAAAAGCTTCCTCAATAATTCCATAGCAAAAGAACAAAGAAGAACAGATCCTTTGAGAACTTCTCATTGCTTATGCACATAAAACCATAACTTGGCAGAAGAACCATAGAAGGGTCTCCTTGTAGTAGTTCCTCTATTAACTCATCCATGATAAACTAAGTTTCTAATATGTGACTATTGTACTAATTGTTGGCATTTTGAGGAGAATTTATTCTTTCTATTTTTGCTCAAGTTCTCATGTGGGAACTCCTGAAAATGGGTATATCTCATCCTTCTAATAGATTGTTGGTTAAACAGATCATGGGCAATGCCTGAAAGAAAAAGACATTGATTATGGAGTCGACTCTGTTATTTGGTTTTGCAGTGGGAGTTGCCATAAGGTATTTTTTGTATGATTCTTCTGTCCTATTATTTCTATTATGGTAAATTTATTAGATTTGGTAAAAAATGGAATTCATGAACGTCTTTAAACGTAATTTTTAAAAAAAATCTCAAATAAAAAAAGGCAAAGATATCTCAAGTAACAAATTTTCTCAAATACCCGAGTGTGGGATCCCACATTGGTTGGAGAGGGGAGCGAAGCTTTCCTTAGAAGGGTGTGGAAACCTCTCCCTAGCAGACGCGTTTTAAAACCTCGAGGGAAAGCTCGAAAGGGAAAACCCAAAGAGGACAATATTTGCTAGCGGTGGGCTTTGGCTGTTACAAATGGTATCAGAGCCAGACACTGAGCGGTGTGCCAGCAAGGACGCTGGCCCCCAAGGGGGGTGAATTGTGAGATTCCACATCAGTTGGAGAGGGGAACGAAACATTTCTTATAAGAATGTGGCTCTCCCTAGCAAACGCGTTTTAAAACCTTGAGGGGAACCCCAAAAGGGAAGCCCAAAGAGGACAATATCTGCTAGCGGTGGGCTTGGGCTGTTACACCGAGTTTCTCCAAAAAGAAAAAACCATATTTTACATTAGTTACCTTGTTGTACATTTTATGATTTATGTTGGTGACTTAAGTAATGCAGGCATACCGAGTATTTTTTAAAGTTGAAACTATTCGTTGTCGATCTTGCTGGTTCTGATTATTTACATAATGTTGTTCACTGATGTGTGCAGATTTACACAGGTCTTCAGTCTCAACTTGGGTCGATCAATCAGTTTGCAGATGGATTTTCTTGGATGCTTCTTCGATGTATTCATAGTGACCAGAAAATTCTATCGACCCCACGCTTAGCTATGATGGCAGAATGCAATTCCAGATTAGTAGTGGCTCTTACTATAATGGAGGAATGCTTTTTGTCCATGGTAGATCCAAGAACAGGAATTGATATGATACCACATCTCGTGTACAGCTGGGAGTTAGTACCTTTTCCATTTGCTTCTTTTTTTTTTTTATAAGAAACTTACTTTTTTACTTTTTACTAACGGGCCAAAGCGGACAATATCTGTTAGCTATGGGTTTGGGCTGTTACAAATGGTATTAGAGCTAGACACCAGGCGGTGTGCCAGCAAGGACGTTGGACCCCCAAGAGGTGGATTGTGAGATTCCACATCGGTTGGAGAGGGGAACAAAGCATTCCTTATAAGGGTGTGGAAACCTCTCCCTCGCAGACGCATTTAAAAACCGTGAGGCTGAAAGCGATACGTAACGGGCCAAATTGTTTTGCACTACTCCTTTACAAAAACCCCAAGTAGTTTTCTTCTTCACCATCAATTAACTCAGTTTTCCAAATTGTCTTACCTGTTCCTTCAAAACTGTCTTCTGCTAAATTGTTCTCAGCTGCATTTATACTTATAAACTCTCTATTTTCTGATGTGTTGCGCAGGTCGAGTTTTCCTCGTCTGGACTTTCATGGATTTTACACTGTGATACTAGAGAAAGATGATGTGCTGCTCTGTGTAGCATCTATCAGGTATCCAAAATTCTTCTTTGGTAGCGTTTTATCCTTAAATTTTATTTGTCTGGGCGTTTTGAAGTTTTCACATCGAGTTTGATGCTGTTTTTTTCCGATTCCGAACAGAAAATTCTACTAACAGATTGGTCTCGTCATATTAGAGTTAACATTGTTGTACATTTTAAACAAATTTTTTTAAATAAGACCTAATGAGTAATTACAAAAAGGTTTAACCATAGAAGCCCACAAAGACACGTTGAAACCTAATAAGAGCTCTCACGTCCCTCAAATTTATGTGTATATGCTTCATAGGAGAATGTTTTCAAGTTGGGGTGGTTACCTACTTAGTCCACCCTGCGGAGAACTCGAAAAATGGTCGAGAGACGGAAAAAAAGAGACTAGAAGGGTTGGAGAAAGAAATTACGGAGATTAAAGAGGTTTTAGTAAGCTTGGCAAAGAACTTGGAGAGATTGTCTGTTGATTCGAGGGTGAATTAGAAAGCGTTGGTTCTAATGATTGCTGAGAAAAGAAGGGATTATCATTAGCTACGCCCGTGAACCAATCCTCTCTGAAAAAAGGGAAGAGTTTTGAGGACGAAAGAAGATGAATTGTCCAAAGGTGGGCAAAGTGAGACGAGTAGAGATCAAAGTAAATTCGAGAAGTTAGAAATGTTGGTTTCTCAGGCACGATTCCAAATTCATGGTTATTTCGTCCTAAAACGTATTTTGAAGTTCATCAATTGAGCGATATAGAGAAGATCTTAGTACCTAAAGTGACTTTTGAACCAACTATGATTGGTTAGCATCGACGAACGAACGGTTGAAGGAAAATTGTTTCATGGACAACAAAGGCAACACAAATATTAGCAGCATGGAGGGGTACATGAATGAATCGATACCACATCCGAATGAAAACGATCCTAAGAATAGGATGGTTAAGATAGGCTTAAAAGAATTGAAAGTTACTATCTATACCAACAAGGTGCACCTTCCTTTACAGTAGCTCGATCATAAAAACTTCATAGTTAAGCGTGTTCTGCTTGGAGCAATTCTATGTTGGGTAACCTCCTGGAAATTTTTTTAGGATGCATGTGAGTGAAGATAAAGTATGCCGAAAGGACTCGTGTTGATATGTAGGGATAGTCTTCACTCTTAGAAGCGAGAAGTAGTAATGTGACTATGTCGTAGATGATTCCAGGGAATGTCGGAGCCATTAGGTGTCAAATCTAGATTCCGAATCCTGATGCTAATCTTGGACATAGGTCGTTACACCTTATTAGAGGCTAACAGGAAAGTTAAATTCAAAGGCGTCAAGTTCAAGAGATTGTTCAACTCCATGGTTTTTCCCGATCGATAGTGTCATATCAGAGATAGATGGCCAAGACATTTTATTGCTTTGTCACCATCAGTTAGTTTTATATATGTGATGAACTTGAAGAATATTTTGCGTTAACTGTTTGTGACCCATTTCAAATATACATGTAGCTATTTTCTATGTTTATTCCAACATTCTTGTTGCAGGGTACATGGATCAGAAGTTGCTGAGATGCCCATCATTGCAACTTGTAGTAAATATCGTCGCCAGGGAATGTGTCGGCGTCTACTGAATGCTATAGAACAGGTACTTTTCCATGCCTTGACGATCGATATGCTTAAACTTGTTAGTTTTGGATGAAAACCGTCGATACTTTATTAAAAATTTCTAAATATACTCTTAAACTTTTTTAAAACTTCTAAAATATGCTTATATTTTTTTACAAAACTTAAAAATACCCTTACCGTTAGTATATAGACGAAGTCATTAATACCACGTTTCAAACATAGCCATGAACTTTCAAGAGTAGTATCAATACCCTTAAACTTTTAAGGGAAAAAAAAGGTTCTTACCATTAGTATGTGTTAGTATATCCTCTCTTCGATAGATCATATCCCTCTTCGATATCCTCTCTCCCCTATGAGTCAACTTATGACTCAACAACTATTCATTTCTCATATTTTTCTCTCGCTTTTAGAATATTCTCTTAATTCTCTTATTTCGTTCTTCAATCTCTACAATTCCTTGTGTTTTTTTTTTTCTCTCATGAAAATAAATTGTGGATTCGGGTGTTGATATTTATTATATTCATATTTGAAAATGCTCAATGATAGTCTTTAAAGTTTTGATATTTAAGAAAAAAGGAAAAAAAGGGGAAGTTTTAGAGATCGGGAAATGAAAGAAAGGGATGAAGAGGGTATTCAAGAAACGAGAGGAAAAACACGAGAAATGAGAAATTGTAGATTTTTCTGTCGAAGTGTCTGGGTTCATCATTGTTTTTTTGGGTGTTCCAGATGCTATTGTCTTTTAAGGTGAAAAAACTTGTGATAGCTGCAATTCCTAGTCTAGTGGAGACATGGACCGAAGGTTTTGGGTTCATACCCGTGGAAGATGTTGAGAAACAAAGTCTTCACCGGTTCAATCTGATGGTGTTTCCTGGAACAGTGCTACTCAAAAAAGCCTTGTATGTAAGTGCTCAAAATTCAGAGAAAACACAAGGCAAGTGTTACTTCTTCCCTATACTAAACTCATCTTAAGAAATAGTGAATGAAATGATGTAACATCGTTTCATACGAATGGATCGTATGGCAGGAACTCACTCGGGAGTACATCTTGATGCTGATTCAAAACAACAATGTGTTCACTCCAGTCCTGATGAAGCACGTCCTATAATGGAAACGAAACGTTTAAAATACCAAGAGTTGCATGAACACGATGAAAAGACGAAGAACGATCAGGTGGGAGATCCAGCTCCAATTGATTCATCCACATTGCATTTAGTTGAATCAAATAGAATGGGTACTTCCATTCAGTCAGGACTACAATCTGATGGAAACTGTTGCACTGACAAAGTTCGAGCCACGACCCATGAGTCGAAAGAGTCGTTTGAACGGGACGTTGAGCTTCCAGAAGGAAAGAGCTGGGGTAATAACGAAGTTCATGTAGCCACTGTGACGAGATTAGTCGAACCTTTTGTACTAACTTAGGCAATAATCAAACTTTAGAGAGAGAGGAGTCCAGGAAATGAGTTCGCAGGACCATTTTTCAAAGCTGTCCTGTGAACATGAATTTCCAACGTTAGGGAATGATCAAGTTTCAGGTTAAGATGGGATTTTGAATGTAGGATCCATGTATGTATGTATGGTGATGATGCATCTTTTGGAGCCTGAAAACTTCTCCATTGTTGAATGAAAGCTTAGAAACCTGATTCCAAATAAAGTTGACTTTTTAGTCAAATATATATGTTTTAACCAGCTAAGCTGTCATTATTTACAGTGGTCAAAAAATTAAACGGGTGAAACAAGGTAGGTAAATTGGAGAGGAGCTAAATTCAGTACGAATTGCCTAATTTTTTAGGGGTATTTTAGGAATATTAGGGGCAACATAATTATAATAATTAAGATTGGCGGGTCATAAATAGGAGGAGGTTAAAAGTTAAGTATAGTTTTGGCCTGTCTAATTAATTAAACAATGATCAAATTAATTCATTATTTTTAGTCAAACAAAAAGCGAGGATCTAAATGTTCCAATATCGATCTTATTTATAATGGAATATCCGTTTTATTAAGGAGTCATTATAATTATATTTAGATTTTTTTTTAATGGGAGTTATTTACATAAAATAATTTTATGGACATTAAGACAAAAAGATTCTTTTAAAAAATGCATCAAAATTTAATGTAATTAATTAGTTTAGAGATTCCAAGGTAAATAATTCAATGCAATCAAGAAGTTAATTAAATTAACCTTAATTGAATTTATCACTTTAATTTATGAACTAAAAAAAATTATTAAATAAAAATTATATATAATTTATCTTAATTTTTACTCAAAAGAAAAAAAAGAACAAGGAAAAAGGAAAAAAGGAAAGAAAATCTGAGGTCGGTGGCCCCCACCAACCGGCAACAAAAAACCAGAAACTCTCCGTCTCTGAAAGCGCCATTTCTTCCGATCGGAATGATCCATTATCGATCTCCGTTTACATTTCGATTCCATATAATCTGAAGCTCAGTTTGGTTGCTCTAGCCCTACGCCATGCCTTCCTCGCCTAAGCTTTTCCACGCGCGTCACCCGCCCACTTCTCCATTCTACTCCCGCAGATCCTCAGTGCTCGTTCTAGCTTCTTGTCTCCTCATCGGAATTTCTGGCTTCATTTTCGGATTGACCTCGTTTTTCAGTCCTCGCCTTGGATATAATTGCTCTAATCGTGACCCGAGGACTGTCAAAGTCGTTTGGGATAAAGCGGGTGATTCTGGCGGCGTCTTTGGTGCTGGTACTGGAGGGATTGGTGGCGATGCGAAGCGTCATAAAGTGATGGGGTTTGTGGGCATCCAGACTGGGTTTGCATCTGTTGGTCGGCGGCAATCTCTGAGGAAGACGTGGTTGCCACCTGATCGGGAAGGGCTTCAACGGTATTGTTTCTGTCTTGTTCGTGATTCGAATTTTTTGTTGTATGGATGTTAGGTGAATTTCAGTTGCCATTTTGAAATAGAATTCATAGGCTTGTGCTGTGATCTGGATCAATCTTGGTGTATAATTCTTTATGCTTGTAGATGTATTCGCTTGATTTGGCAATGGCATTGGAGGAACATCCCCTTGAAGTTAATACAAATCACACACTCTTTCCAATTTTCCATGTTATATTGATGTGCATCTCAGATTTTCATAAACACTGCATATTTGTGCGCTTAATATGTTGCAACTTTCTGGGAATGATAGGGTATATCATTTGATTCGTAGTTGTGCTTGTAGTAATTTTATGCACTGACATCAGTGGTGGCTCCCAGTTTGGAAGAAGCCACTGGCTTGGCTTTCAGGTTTATAATTGGAAAGTCAAGTGACAAGAGGAAAATGTCAGAACTCAAAAAGGAGGTAGCAGAGTATGATGACTTTTTGCTATTGGATATTGAAGAAGAGTATAGTAGGCTACCTTATAAAACGTTAGTATGAACAGAGTTTTATTAAACGAAATTCTGATTCCATTTATTTTGGAGCTACTCATCTTTTATTCTTAAGTTTACAGGTTAGCATTTTTTAAGGCTGCATATGCACTATATGATTCTGAGTTTTATGTCAAAGCTGATGATGATATATATTTAAGGCCAGGTGACTAGATTTTTTGAAATGGATTCATTATTTCCAGATCTCCATGATATTTTAAATATTTGATACAGTTGGTTCCATCTTGCTAGATCGCCTCTCGCTTCTACTAGCTAAAGAACGCACGCACCCTCAAACTTACATTGGTTGCATGAAAAAGGGCCCAGTTTTCACAGACCCAAAGTTGAAATGGTTTGATTTTTTTCTTTTTTTTAACTTTTCTGTATATCCTTACAAATTTTGTTTGTTCCATTTTTCTATTTTTCTTAATGTATTGCTGTTATCAATGGTGAGCATGAAAGCTAATAATGCAATTATAGCTGAGGTTATAGTTTGGAGCGTTCGGCCTTCAGGTGGAAACCTGTGTTGTGATGCACAAAATCTTCCCCATGAAATAGTTAGGGGGGAGAGGAGAGCACCAAGAAAAAGTGTGGAACTAGCAAGAGCCTAAGTTGTATCCTGATCTCTTAAGGGACTCTTCTTAATAAGAACACTGTCTCAGCAATTTGAAATTGGCCAATTTTTTGTTCTAGGATTTGATAGTGCTGAAGAATGTTCATATAAAGAGTGCATTGAGATCCAAAACCTGGTGCTTCTTCCATTTTGCAGTTTAAGACGAGTTCAACTCTAGAATGGATTTTAGCTTGATAGTAGAAGCTCACGATCTCCTACCAACATAATAAAATTTATTTACCTCAATCCAACCATTTGTCTGAGCATATAAACTTTGTAAGAAGTAATTTCATTGATGTATGAAATTACAAAATGGTTATAAAGTCTTGAGCATATATACTTCGTAAGAAGTAATTTCATTGATGTATGAAATTACAAAATGGATATAAAGTCTTGAGAGATTACCAAAAGTTTGCCCAATTGTTAAAAGGTAGCATAACTATAAGAAGAAAAGAAAACTGAAGATTTACACCAAGAAATAGCATCATAAATAATGGAGACATTTGATTAAGAGGAACTTGCAGTACAAACTAAAATTGCCAAGACGAAGACCACGAGGAGGGAAATAACATTCCATTCTATCATAATTACCATTGGAGAACAGTAGTTCATAATTTTGCTATAAATTTAAAATTTTACAAGTATGTTTATAGATTAAATATTGTTACTGTGTATGCTAAGGTTAGTGGCGGCATTACCATATAACATTCCTTAGCGAAGAGATAAACGGTGCATATATACAGTAATTAATATAGGCTATTCACTACGAGAGGTAGGCGTCAGCTGTCATCCTATGGATTCCAGATAGCAACTGAGTTTTGAAGATTCCTATTGATTATTTCCATTTCGTTTGATTGGTAACATATCCATACTGATTCATTTTGTAGGTACGAGCCACTGTCACATTTGCTTGGAAATGAGTATTTCCTTCATGCCTATGGTCCAATATATATCCTCTCTGCTGATGTGGTGGCGAGCTTGGGTGCTCTTAAAAATAGTAGGCAAGTTTATTTCTTAAAGTATTTTAACCTTTGGGGACCTTTAAGCGTGAGGATTTACCAATTTTCAATTGAAGATTTTTTATTTGCTTCTTTTTACCCATCTCCAGTATACATAACCCTCTGAATACAAAGTTCACTAGTTAATAGTATTTGTGGAGCTTGTACTTGTCATGTAGATTTTTTAGTTGATTTCTTTTCAAGTTTTATCAACCATACTAATATCGAAATCGATCTTCATGCATTAGTCTCTTCTTTTTCCGTTGGTCTGTAAATTTCTGGGGATGGAAAATCTCATTTGTATGGTTGCCACTGAAAAAGCAAGTTATGATATTGAAAAGGGATTAGATTGAAAAGAGGCCAATGAGTGTTTTCTCTCTTCTGTCCTATATCCTCACGGGGCATCCTTTTGTTTCTGAGAAAAAGATCCTTTGGCAGAATTTTGTTTCAGCTTTCATTTGGAATCTTTGCTTGGAATGGAATGCCCGTATGTTCTTGGATAACAAACAAGGCTACTGCCTTGCTCTTTTGTTGAATCTACATGTTAAGTAGAAATCTAAAGTCGTTACAGTCCCAAAAGTTGAGGTTGATTGGATTGGTTACCCAACAAAACCAACCCTCTATTATTGGATTGGGTTGTCGAGTTTTTCAAAAAAAATTATTTTTTAAAAACTTTTATTTATCTACAATACATAATCATTTCATATTACGCTTGTCATGGAGCAAGTTATCTCCTTCATTTTGTAATTATAGTCTATCTACTCTCACGTCCCATTGGAGATGTTTTTTTAAAAATTACTTGATAGGATCTTTTGTACAACGATCCTTTTTGTAATTATAGTCTCTACCCTCATTTCCCATTAGAGATGTTTTTTTCCTTCTAATTACTTGATTGGCCTTCTTTTGTATATCTAATTCATATATCCATGAAATGGTTTATTGTTGTTGTCTGTTGAAATCTTTATGTTGTTTATAATGTGTCCAATTTCATGAAAATTGCAGTTTCCGGATGTTCAGCAACGAGGATGTAACAATTGGCGCTTGGATGCTTGCTATGAATGTTGAGCACGAGAACAATAAAGCACTCTGTGAACCAGACTGTTCGCCAACATCTATTGCAGTATGGGATATTCCCAAGTGTTCAGGTTGGTATTCTTGTGCTCTCTCTCTCTCTCTCTCTCTCTCTCTATATATATATATATATATATATATACATATATAGTGAAAAGTTACGTAGGTTATATAAATACACCACTTTTATGGTTCTCATCAGAGTACAATAAAACTGTAAAACTCCCTTTATTCAAGATCACTCTATCCATGTAAAGGCATTTTAGAAAACACCCATGATTATAATTCAAACTAGCAACAGAAATCCCATTCACTATTGTTACTCTTGAAGTACAATTTAACAATCATAAAGCTTGGAGGTAAGTTTTGTACTTGAAACTTGAAGTACAACTTACCCAGTGTCATTTACCATTGACTTATTTGCAATGCAATGTAAATCATTGCACCATTGGATAATGTTAGATGGCGTAAATTTTCTGTAGAAGTATGAACTGGCTATTGAAAAGATGATCCTGTACAATCAATGTTGTTCTTCAGGGCTTTGTAATCCAGAAAAGAAATTGTTGGAACTTCACAATAAAGAAAGCTGTACAAAGAGCCCTACTTTACCGGCCGATGATGACTCACGATAATCCCCATTTTCTCCGGGGAGTCGAGCTACGTCCGTCAGGGAGTTTTCTGTTTAATCCCAGGCATATAACGTCGATTTCACCCCTTTTAATCTTCAGAATATGTATTTTTCGAAAAAATTTCTACAAGAAAGATCAATTTCATACTCTTCCTGATTCCAGGGGGTGGATTTAGAATTAGAACAAAATAGGAAATGAACAATTTGTTTTGGTTGTCACATCTCATTCTTTGGTATCTAAGGCTTATTTACTTCTGAAGAGTTGTAAAATTGAGCACCTGCTACTACTGCCTTTTTGACTGTGGCTGACATGCTTTTGAGTTTAATATCCTTGAGATGGCATCGCTTCATTCTTTCATGGTGGTTACATTTATGTAAACACCATACTCATTTTAAAAAGTTTTGTCAATAATTCTTCAAATACATTATAAGTAAGCAAGTTTATACAACTTTCTGGTCTCCTTTTATTAATTTTTTCAATCAACTTATCATACCAAACACATTAATTAGCCTAAGAACTAAGAACTACTCATTGAATGATCAAATTTCTTTGACATAAAATCTTGAAATCTCATAATCATGCATCCTTAAGAGCTTGAAAACAAGGCTTGCTTTGATTGATTGATCTAAAATTTTGTAATGTTAGGCAAAAGGGAATCACATGATATGATATGGGTATTGATTTTGAATGGTAATACAAAAGAAGTGGTACAAAACCCCTTGTAGCTGTTGTTTGTAATCAAGTAATGGTACAATTATTTTTGGTATCCAAGAGTTTTCTGGTTGTGATAATGATGTATCTGTTGGGATTTCCATCATTCAAAACAATACTTTCAAGTTCAATCATATCAATGTTAGCTACCAATAAACATCGATCATCACAACCTTGCAAGCAATACCCACTCTCTCTTATATTCAACTTACATCTATTGCCTCACGATTTTAAAACGAAAACGTGTCTGTTAGAGTGAGGTTTCCATATTCTTATAAGCAATGCTTAGTTTCTCTCCCCAACTCCAACGTGTGGGATCTCACAATCCACCCCCTCCCCTCTTGAGGGCTCAGTGTTCTCATTGGCACATTGTCCGGTGTCTAGCTCTGATATCATTTGCAATAGCTCAAGCCCACCATTAGCAAATATTGTCCGTTACATTTCGTCGTTAGCCTCACGATTTTAAAACGTGTCTGTTAGGGAGAGATTTTCACACTTTTATAAAAAATACTTCGTTTCTCTCTTTAACGGATAATAAGTTCTCACAAATTTGATTGTTGTTCATCACTAACAATTATTTTATTGATAATTAGGTCAATAATTGGATGAGAATTGAGATATTTGAAGTGGGTTATTGGATCTTGTGACTATCATATGATTGTAGTTTGTGAAAAGGATCCTTGGCCATCAAGCCAAGTTATGTTGTTTTTTCAACTTGTGATTTGATATTAACTTAGTGCTTTGCAAGAAAGGGAAGAGGGTTTGTTTATTGTTGACAATTGAATCAAATTTGTAAATCCTTAAGTAACCTCAATTATTGTGTTAAAATTGTATTACTTAGAGTCATACACCATCCAAACACAAGCTCCGCCCAAATTTAAACGAAAAAATTCAAATTTTATTAATCTTCCAAGTCCACCGCTAGTAAATATTACCTGATTCAGTCTATTACAAATAATATCATAGCCAAATACCAGGCGGTATGCCAGCAAAGACGATGAACTCTCAAATGGTAGATTGTGAGATCCCACATTAGTTAGAGAAGATAACGAAACATTTCTTACAATAAATAAAAACCTCTCTCTAAACGACGCATTTTAAAATCGTGAAGTTGACAACGGTACATAATAAGTTAAAACAAACAATATCAATAGGAGTTGGTCGAGCTTGAACAGTTACACTTTTTCAATGAATTAATAACAATTTTAACTCTAAAAACAAGGGTCAAAGAGATAGTGTGAAAAGGAGAACAAAAAAAAAGCCGACATTTTGTTGAATAACCTTAAACTAATAAAAGCAAAACAAGTGTAAACTTTGGAACAACATTGTGGTTTGAGAATTTCAATACATGGTCGGTGGTTGGGTTTCCAACATTACAGCAAAGTCATGTGTTACAGAAATGAACTCACTCATTGCCCCTTTCATATTCTTCAGCCACCAATATTATTGGATTCTCATTCTCATAGTAACTCTTCTCATTTTTTTTTTTACCAAGTGGGTATCACATGCTTCCCCATCTCAGTTTTCTCAATAATTACAATAATTAGAGAGAGAAATAGATCGTGGGGTCTGTAAATTTTAAATTTTTTTATGTGGGTTTTGAATCTTGATGCCTGAATTCATCTGACATGGTTTAGATTTTGAAAAAATTTACTGTCATTGGAGGTTGAATGGATCTTAAACTCTCTCAACCAAAAAGGGCTGATTTTTTTATGAGAAATACTCTTAATGAAAGTGTGATGTTTCACGTTGGCCGGAGAGGAGAACAAAACACTCTTTATAAGAGTGGAAAACCTTCCTCTAGTAGACGCGTTTTAAAGCGTTGAGGAAAAGTCCGAAAAAGAAAGTCTAAAGAAAACAATATATGCTAACGGTGGATCTAGATCGTTACAGAAAGCAAATCGCTTAAGAAGGGGAGGCTAAGAGGCAGGCAGCCATGACAGACAAATCCCATCTCTCTGTCTACAAAATGGAATCCTAAGTACCCACTTTGAGCAGACAAGGAAATGTCATAACATTGGTTTGTGTTTCATAATGAATGTGGTTTTATGTTATGTTATGCACTTAGCGTCAAAAGTTTTGACACCATCACTCATCTCATCTTTCTTTGTCAATCTACTTTCATTTGTTTGAACACATCAAAATTTTGTCTCTTCTTTCACCAATTTTCTTTTTAGATTTTGTGGGATCTCAGGTTGATGGAAGAGGGGAATGAAACATTTCTTATAAGAGTGTGTAAATCTATCTCTAATAGAAACGTTTTAAAATCGTGAGGCTAATGGCGATACGTAAAGAGCCAAAACGGACAATATCTATTAATGGTGGTGGGTTTGGGCGGTTATAAATGGAATTAGAGTAAGACACCAGACTGTGTGCCAGTGAGGGCACTAGGCCCTCAAGGGGATGGATTGTGAGATCTCACATTGGTTGGAGAGGAAAACGAAACATTTCTCATAAGGGTGTAGAAATCTCTCCCTAACAAACGCGTTTTAAAATCGTGAGGTTGATGACGATACGTAACGAATCAAAGTGGATAATATCTACTAGTAGTGAGTTTAGGTTGTTATAAATGGTATCAGAGTTAGATACCGGGCGGTGTGCCAATGAAGGCACTAGGCCCCCGAGTGAGTGGATTGTGATATCCCACATTGGTTGGAGAGAGGAACGAAGTATTTTTTGTAAGAGTGTGAAAACCTCTCTCTAGCAGACGCGTTTTAAAATCGTGAGGCTGACAGTGATACGTAATGAGTCAAAGCAGACAATATCTACTAACAGTAGATTTGAACAGCTACAGATTTTTTTAAAGATGCACATCTTAACCTTAAGGGATAGTGTGAGATTTAAAACCCTAAAGACCCGTATAAATATGGTCGATACTCACACAAAAAAATGAAGATTTATGGTAGGTAAGTAACAACATTTTTAGATATTTAACAAAGTTGTCGTATTCTAATAACCATTAGATATTTGAGATTCAAACTCTCTTCGATATATATAGAACGGAAACAATTTCTAAATCGAAAGTAAATGATGTATTAGAAACATAAGAACTTAAAGATCGAGAACGTATTAACTACTTTTTAAAAAGCTGTATAGGTAGCAGCAAACAAGAGTGGACATTGAAAGAGGAAGAGGGTTATGTTTGTAGTAGTAGCATGGCATGTGCATTGAAATGGGACATCCAACCCTGTAACATTGGTGGTGGTCTTGGTTTTTTAATGAAAATGAAACACAGGAATCCATTGAACTTGGTCTGTGTCGGAAGTTCATGATTATTATGTCTGGAACAAATAAGTTTTTAGGTATAGTTTAATTTTAGTCTTAAAATTTGGGAATCCTCACATGGAAAACATTCCAACTTGCACCATATTTCATGTCACTCACATGCTCATGCTCATGCTTATGCTTATGCTTATGCTTTTCGAAGTTGCTACCCCATCAATCTCTAAATCACTTTTTTATTTCACACTTTTTGTTTGTTCACCTCTAACTCGATACACTTTTTAAAATTTATGTCAAATCTCACGTCAGTTGGAGAGGGGAACGAAACATTATTTATAAGGGTGTGAAAATCTCTCCCTAACAAACGTGTTTTATGTGAGATCTCACATCAATCGGAGAGAAGAACAAGTGTCATCGAGGACACTAGCCTCAAAGGGGAGTGTATTGTGAGATCCCATATTGGGAACCTCTCCCTAGCAAATAAGTTTCAAAAACAAAAGCCTGAAAGGAAAAGTCTAAAAAAGACAACATCTACTAGTGGTGAGCTTGGGCTGTTACATTTCTTTTTTTAAACAAGCGGACAATATCTATTAGTAGTGGACTTAGGTTTCTACGATTTAAAATTAAGATTACAACATTTGAGTGCGGTACATCACGTGCCATCTTGTATCACAAAATTTTCTCAGCTCCCAAACAAGTTTCACAGTGTTTCATCATAATGTTCTTTCGTTTTCCACTCCCAAAAGTATTGATTCTTCTTCTGCTTCCTTCAAGCTGTTAGCTTTCTCTGTTATAGAAACAAAAATCACCAATGGGTGAGATTAATAACATCCTGGATCTTTCTCTTTCTTTCTCTGACCCTTATGATTGAAAGGCTCAGCTTTGAAAGTCATAAAAATTGGAGGGCTTGGGTTTGGTGCTCTTTACAGTCGCTCAGAGATGGCTGCTGCTGCTGCTTAGATTTGGGGGGGGGGGGGGGGGGGGGGGGGAGATGGACCATTGTCATAGGTATATATTCTTTTTGGTGACAGTCAAGATTCCCATTAAAATAGATTAATATTTATTGGGTTGGATGAGCATCCTATACCATGGAATTTGTCTCGATATTTTTCCAAAAAACGGGAAACGAACCATTCATTATAAGAGTGTGAAAATCTCTTCTTAGTAGACATGTTTTAAAATCGTGAGGCTGACAGTGATCTATAACGGGCTAAAGCGACAATATCTATTAGCAGTGGGTTTGGATGGTTACAAATGGTATCAGAGGCAGACACCGAGCGGTGTGCCAGCGAGAACGCTACCTCCAAGAGAGGTGGATTGTGAGATCCCACATCAGTTGGAGAGGGGAACGAAACATTTTTTATAAGAGTGTGGAAACCTCTTTTCTCTCCCTACATAGCATTTTAAAACTGTGAGGCTGACAGCGATACATAAGAAGCCAAAGCAAAAAATATCTACTAACTGTGGACTTGGACTATTACAAATGGTATCAGAGGCAGACACCGAGGGGTGGATTGTGAGATCTCGCATTAGTTGGAGAGAGGAACGAAACATTTCAAATAAGGATGTGGAAACCTCTCCCGAACATACGCGTTTTGAAATCATGAAGGTGAGATAAATACGTAACATGCCAAAATGGACAATATCTACTAGCAGTGGAGTTTAACAGCCATACGTGTTTTAAAGTAGAGGAGATTGCATGTTGTTTTCCTTCCCCTCTTTGTGACTATCACTACCCATAACAACCATATTCCTTGATCATAACAAATAGTGATGCTCTTTTTGTTTATTTGGATTCATTAAGTTAGGTTTTCGACTATTTGATTTTGTTCGGACATGTTACTTTTTGTCATCAATCATCACTTTCATCATTGACGTGTACGATCGTTTTTGAACGAACTATCCTAAAAAAAGTAACGAAAATTTCATAAAAGAAGAAAAATGGTTTACGATTGCGCTTTACTGTATACTATATATCAATAATAATTTTCATTTGTGGTTGGCAATATTTGTTGGAGGTAGGTATATATACAATTTAGCAATAGTAGGGGTCATATATGGTGATCATGTTTTAGACCAACCCCAAATTTCGAGTTGGTTAGGTTTGTGATTCGAGCGGCACAAATAGAGTTCACAACCCAACCCAATCCAATACATCACTTAAACAATCTTAGAAGTAGGGTTGGATTGAGTTGCAAGGCTATTTTTGAGTTGACCAGTTGACCTGACAAAAAAACGTCAACCTGCAAAATAATCCAAATAAAAAATTTAACTCATTTGAGGTGAGGAATAACATTTCCTCGATTGATTTTTTAATAAAATAAATAAATTTATTATATTTACGAATCAATTTTTAAATGGCAAATAAATAACGAAAAGAAAAAGAATAAAAGGAGTAAAAGGAGTAAATGGAAAAGAAATAAAGGATTGGGAAAAGGGAAGTTACAAAAATATAATAAATAAATTAATAAATGTGAATACTTTGTATTTAGTTAAATGTGGAAGCACATGGATTAATTAATTTAATTATACACTAACCGAAGAGATTACATTATTGCATACACTGTCCTTCCATGAACCTTCCCTTAATTTAATGTTTTTCTTTTCTTTTTCCCTCTATTTATTAAAAAATTAATTTTCAGTACATTTCTGGGTTTGACTTATAGATGCTTCACTAACTTTTTTCCAAATCAAAATTCAAACTACATAATTAATTCATTTAAATCTGTGAGTAATTGTTAGGGAGATTTATTTCTGTTATTTAAGGATAATTAATGTAAAATAAAGCACTAATTCTTTCTTCGAGTACAGTCAAACTTATCTGTTTGGATAATTTGACTCACTTAGATTATCCAATTTAGTTCAACTTTAGGTTAGATTGAGTTTTTGAAAAAATAAAAATTCGGGTCGATTCGTAGGCTGACATTTTTTAAATCGGGTAATCTAAAAATATAGTTACAACCTAACCCGAAAAGCCACGGAAAGGAAGAAGAGGGAACAAGCACGCTTGGAGAGTGCAATACAACGAAGAGTTGTATGTTGCATTCAGGAAGGATGAATCACTCCCGAAAAGGAATATATTTATTCTCTCCTAATTGGTTGGGCCGTAGGTGCGATGATTTACTTCATGAACGAGGTCTCTGGTTCAAGTCCAAGATGACCCAACTATAAGTCAAAGAAAAGAATAAAAGAATAAAAGAATAAAAGAATAGAAGAATAGAAGAAGAATAGAAGAAGCATCTAACTCCTTCATGCAGGTCCCACTTAGTTCGGGAGGATATAGTTCAATTGGTAGAGCTTTGCTTGTAATGAAGTATAATTTTTTTTTTTTTATGAAAATTATTAATTGCTTTGTAAATTCAACCATGGGATAAGCACGAACATGATTATGATTAGTGGGTTGATCACTTATTATTATTATTTTTTAAAAAAAAGTTGAGTAAATCTGTAGGATTTGTTCGTGAAACTAAGCAAAACGAATTAATTAATTAAGTAATTAAGGCATTAATTAAGATTAGGAGTGAAGTGGAACCGTTAAGACAGAGAGACATTGAAGACAAAATTGAAAGCCAAAAACTGTCCTTTTTGTTGGGTTTTATGGCAGTGCATGGAAATTCTAACTATTTATTTATTTATTTATTTATTTTCCTTTCTAGGAAAATCAAATATAAAATTTTTGTTTTTTTAGACAACGTTACTTGGTAAGACATTGTCAAGTTTTGATCTTCCCACAATCAACAATATTAAAATATGAACAAATTACACAAACCCCCCCTCTATTTTATTGGATTTGTAAAAATTACCCACTTTAACTTTTAATTTCAGTAATTATCCCTTAAACTTTGAGAAATCATGGATAAACCCAATGTTTGCACAATATTTTTTGTTAAATACAATATAATAAAAAAAAATAGTAAATTGTTAGATAAAATTCAATATTAAAAAAAACCAATTATTTGTAAATAATTCATAGCCAATTTTCCCTCTCTTTGTTTTAAGAGTATTATAATAATAATAATAATAATAATGGATAGCAAACATGTGGCCTCGATTGTGTGTTTTTTTTAAACTAAAAATAATTTTTTATTAATAAAATTAAAATACAATATTCTTTTTAATTCGGTGTCACAAAAATCATCTTATTTTATAAATTTTTAAACTTTTAATTTTATTTTTAATATAATTTTTTTAAGAAAAGGAAAATAAAAAAGAATAATTGGAGTTTGGAGACAAGGGAACAACAACAATAAATGTTGAATGTCCCTCTCCTTTAGGCCACCCATCACTCTTATTTTTATGTCTTCCTTTCACATTATTCCATTCACGTTACCGTTGTGATTTACAAAACTATATACTAAATTTAAATGTTACTACATATATTTGTATATAATATAGTCTTCTCTGCATTATTTTTATTCCCTTCTTTACTATTCACTTCTCCCCTATTTATTATTGTGTCAGAATTAGACATTACAATTTCAAGTCAAAATAATTCTATTCGCCTAAATAAAGTCGTCTCTAAACACGTCAAATAAAGAACTTTAAGAGCCTTTTTAGTGCTTCGTCATTAAATAGAATGACGTGACATGGTTAGAGAATTTGTTTGAATTAAGTCTAAAAGAATAAAGTTAATCCATATCAATTTTTCGTCAAATATTTTAATAAGTTTTAAAACGAGACGTGAAGGGTAATATTGTCAATTTGAAAAAACACATGAGGATATGAGAAGTTGTGGGAGGGGATTAGTCTACCTGGCAATGACTTGGTTGGCCTCCTCATCATTCCCTTCCCTCTCGGCTTCTGTCGCCGTCTCTTTTTTTCCGTTAACGGCCGTTACCAAAATCTCTTTGACGCTGTTTGCTTAGCTGGATGACACTCTCATCCTTCAGCCTCCATCCTGAATGGGCCAGCTGGCATGCCACTTTCTCCAGCACATGGCCAGCTACTTCCCTGCTTCTAATTCCTAATCTTCCTATAATAACCCTAATTATCACCATAATTTACGAAAATACCACCAGATTCAACTGTGTAAATGACCTCCTTAGATCTCTGCCACGTGTCGGGGCTCTTTCTGTAATTAAATGAAGTCTCAGGGTAATTATGGATAATCTTCGTGTCAGTTTCTGGCTTGCGTAAGAAAGTGTAAATCTGGAAAGTATAGGGAATCTAGTATAAATAGGTAGCCAACGAGGGGCCAGGGAGCAAAATTTTAAAACTTGTATGATCTGGATTAAATTACGGTGTTGTGTGGTTACCCCGTTTAATCCCGTACTTAATTAACAATTTAACTAAAAAAGCAAAAATAATTTAAAATTTTAATTATCACTATTAAATACTCTATATAGTATAGTAGTCAATTGAGTTTTAAGATTTTCTTTAATTAATTAATTCCCTAAATAACATTAAATGTTAAGTGGATATTTAAAAGGAAACCATCAAGAACTACTATCAATTTAATTTAAGAATATTAATTTTGTTATTATCTTAATTAAGATATTTTTAGCTACAGTGAGATTAAACGAACCAAACCGAACATGGGCTATATTAAGTCAAACTATGCATTGACTAAATGAAAACAACAAAGTCAAATTCACTATTGATAAATAAATCTTTTCGTGTATTATTAAAAAAATTTATTGAACTTAAATAAAATTCTCGTGACTACATAAGAAAGTTGTCGTTACTGGAACTTGTCTTCTTTCAATAACCGCCTGAAAAATTAGAAACGGATAAACTCAACTAGTTACTAACCTTTTGTTTAACTAATTCCTAAGTTACTATATTATTTTTCTCGAGAGAGCTATAATTTATAATTTTTTTTAAAAAGTGAGAAATAAAATGAAATTTAAATAATTTATTTTTATTTGTGATGGCGAAAAAGTCAAATATTAATGCATGAATGGACAAAGAAATACATTAATTGTGCAATGATTTTGTTTTGTTTCTTAGTTTATTATTATTTCATATTTAATTATTTTTAAAAACACCCACGTTTAATATCATTTAATATATATTTATCATCGCTTGCAAACAATAAATAGTAAAAATATTATAATTTAAGTAAAATAGAAATATTTAAATCTAGTGAAGGTTTTAGTCAATTAAATTAAAAGAAAATTAAATATTTAATGAATCTTAATATTAAGTAGAAATAATATTAATTCGTGAACCTAAAATAATAATAGTAATTGATATATACTCTTTTTCAAAAGTTTAAATTCTCATATTTTAAATATTTTATATTAAAATAAGGTGAATTCAAATTAGTAAATGAAGAACGACTTAGGATTAAATCTTTTTTTAATTACTGTTTACGTGCATAATTCAAATATATAAAAATAAAATTTAATTAAAAAAAAAAAAAAGAAATGGGAAGGGGAAGAATTCCATTTTATTTTATACCGATTATATTCCATTTTATACCGATTATATTAACCAGAAGGGGACCAGAAAAGTGGGGTCGGATTCTTCTGGAATAAACCACGTGGAATTTATTATTGAATATTTTTTTTCTCTATTTTTTTGTTATTTTCTTTTGGGATTTATTGTTTCCGCATTTTATTTATTAATTTGATACATCTTATCTTCATTATTATTTAATTAGATAACAATAATTATTAAGAGGTTTCATACTTATCTTGTTAGTTAGATATAATAAATATGCAAATCTCTTTCTTTCTTATATATTTGTTTTTTAAATCCACTCAAACCTAACTTAATAAATAACACCTTATTTATCATTTTAAATATTAATAGTTTAATTTTACTGCCTTTTCTATTTCAATTCCTTATTTGCAAATTTTTCTATTTATTATTATTATTTTTTTTAATATTTTAAAATTTTATTTATTTTAAATAATTGTTAATGATAGATAAGAGGTTGGTTTTGGTATACTGACCGGAGCGAGGTGAAGATTTTGGTAAGGTTAAGGATGGATAACATAATTTCTATCTCCGACACAATTTAGCTAATGAATGGAAATCTTTATCCACTCTCTCCCTTATTTCTATATGAATTGAGAGTTACCGTCGTGAGAAAGTCTTTCTAGGGTTTCAATTGCACGAGTTAAATAGACATCTTTAATTTTCATTTTATTTCTATTAAAAAAAAATTGTATCTCATAACTTTTTTATAACCATTTTTATTTTTCTTTAAGAAAATATTTAGTTTTTTTTTTAAACTGAATTATAAAAGTAAATAATAAAAACTAAATCCTTAAAAAAAAGAAAAAGAAAAAGAATGTTTATTTGGTTTTGATTATCACTAAGAATTACAATATAATATTATTCCAAAAGTCAAACCACTCAAATAAATTGTAATTTCATTTATTAGGAAATCATGAAATTAAGAATAAACAATTTAAAGCCATTTTTAAGAAACAACCTTAAAAAAATAAAAATAAAAAATAACTTAGAAGAACTATTTTTTTGTTTAAATTGTTTTTAATTTATTCCAAACAACCAACAATAAAATTTAATTGAAACATATTTAAATAAATAAGACTGAACAAACTATATTTCTCAAAAAAAATTTACAGTCCAAACAAAATGTAAAATCATTCAATCTTTTACATTTTTGTCCCATTGATGAAGGTCAATTTCACATCACTTCAACATGGTCATCATTTTTCTAAATTATAATAAGAAAAAATAGTTCATAATTTTTATCCAAATTAAAAAAATAAAATAAATAGAGAGCGAGTGAGAAACACGCGCCAAGGAAGAGAGTGGAAACATATCAACTCTGGAAACAAACAAACTATAAAGCGAATTACGCAGGAGGAAGAGGAAGAGGGAGAGGAAGAGGGAGAGGAAGAGAGTTTAATAAAGATAAGAAAATAAATTCATTTAAAAAAAAAAAAAAAAACTTGTCTCGTGAAGCAGCAAGTGGAGGTGTGTAGTGTATAAAAGAGCTAAATTAATGTAAAAGTTCTTTCTTTTTCTTCTTTCTTTCTTCGATCTCTCAAAAACTCTGTAAAATCTCATCTAATTTCCCATTTTTTCTCTCCCTCTCTGAGGGGGAAACAAAACTCTCTCAAGATTTGGGGGTTTGTTAGCTCTCACATTCATTCTTTCTTCCCTGGTCTTTAATTTCACGAGATCCCCATCTTCCATTTCTCTCTTTTCGACGGATTTTGCTCAACTTCAACCCATACCCATTCCCGATTTCCTCTGTTTTCTTTAGGGCTTTTCTCACAATCTCATTGTTTTGGTCAACGGAAACTGGATTTCGTTTTTGTGGGCTGAAAATGTCGCATTCTGTGAATCCCATTTCGGAGTATGTTGATCTTTCCGATCGGTTTCGTGATTCGGTGAGTTGTGAAGCCAACAAACCGGATTTTCGAGAGCTAGATCTGGGTTCCCCTGTTTCGCCATTACGGACTCGGAACCAGACTGGTGGCGGCCCTGCCGCGAGTAGTAGTTCGAGCTCGTCGGGGTCGGTTTCTGGCCGGAATGGAACGAACCCAGTTGCGAAAAGATCTGATTCGGGTCCTAATAATCATTCCGGTGAACTCTCTGGGTCTAGCGAGAGCAGCCCAACTGCGGCGGAGAGCCTCCGATCCATTGGTACCCCTAGGAATTTCAAGTCTGGTCATACTAGATCCGATTCCGGATCGAGTCATCCGTTAATCTATTCGGGTCAGTCTCAAACCTCCGTTACTTCCCCATCGAATGTGCTTCCCACCGGCAATATTTGCCCTTCGGGAAGGGTTTTGAAAACGAGCATGCCGTCGACGAACCGGAGTTCGAGATCCGACGTTTTGGGTTCTGGGTCGGGAAATTACGGCCATGGGAGTATAATGCGGGGCCTCGGCGGTGTCAAAACCGGCGCCGTTGAATCGGTTAGTAATGTTAGTTCGAGGGGCGGTTGTGGTGGTGGTGGTGGTGGCGGTGGTGACTCGCTGAAGAGGGTGAAACAGAGTGGGGATCCAGAGGAGTTGAAGAGAGCTGGAAATGAACAATACAAAAAGGGGCATTTTGCTGAAGCTTTGAGTCTCTATGATCGAGCCATTGCGGTTTCCCCGGCCAATGCAGCTTACCGGAGCAACCGTGCTGCTGCCTTGACCGGCCTCGGGCGCCTTGGCGAGGCGGTAAGCGAGTGCGAGGAGGCGGTACGATTGGATCCCAATTATGTGAGGGCTCATCAACGTTTGGCATCCTTGTTTCGTAGGTGGGTTGAGATTTGGATTGTTCATATTTGTCTGTGCTGTTAGTGCTAATGTCTTTGTAGCTGAATTGATGGTTTGGTTTATAAGAATTGTATGCAACTTTTAGCTTATTTGTTATGTCTGGATGCTTGCAGGTTAGGACATATAGAGAATGCCAGGAAACACCTTTGTTTTCCGGGCGTTCAGCCCGATCCGAGCGAGCTGCTGAGACTGCAGGCAGTCGAAAGGCATATAAGCAAATGCAGAGATGCCCGTCGACTCAGAGATTGGCGAAGCGTATTGAAGGAGGCCGATGCTGCAATTGCCGGTGGAGCTGATTCTTCCTCTCAGGTAAGAGCTATTCTAACGTTTTCGATATCGATTAAGAACGAAAAGGACTGATTGGTTTGATTGTTTATGTATCTACAGCTGTTTATGAGTAAAGTGGAAGCTCTTTTAAAGCTTCATCAGATTGAAGATGCTGAATCCAGCTTATTAAGCATTTCGAAGTTACATCCATCGACTAATACGTGCTTACAAACGAAGTTTTTCGGGATGATTTCGGAAGCTTACTCTCATTTCATTCATGCCCAAATCGAGATGGCGCTAGGAAGGTATGTTCTTAAAATTTTAGCTTCGAAAGTCCGATTTCGAAATGGTTTTGAGAGCGTGGGAATTGGATAATGGATATGTTGCAGGTTTGAGAATGCAGTTACGGCTGCTGAGAAAGCTGCACAGATTGATCCTCGAAATGTAGAAGTGGCAATGCTGCTTAGTAACGTGCGGTTGGTTGCACGAGCTCGTACTCGAGGCAACGATCTCTTTAAATCAGAAAGGTATACAGAAGCTTGCTCAGCATATGGGGAAGGACTTAAGCTTGACCATTCGAACTCGGTCCTCTACTGCAATCGAGCAGCCTGTTGGTTTAAACTCGGGATGTGGGAGCGGTCTATCGAAGACTGTAATCAAGCGTTACTTATCCAACCGACTTACACGAAGGCCCTCCTTCGAAGGGCTGCCTCAAATAGTAAGGTAAATTGGCTAAGCTAACAGTGCTGCTGCATTCTTCATACGCGATACTTCGTTTTTGTTTCTATAACTCGGTTTTGGATCGACTGCAGCTCGAAAGGTGGGAGGACGCTATACGAGATTACGAAGCTTTAAGGAGGGAACTTCCAGATGACAATGAAGTTGCTGAATCTCTTTTTCATGCTCAAGTCGCGTTAAAGAAATCACGTGGTGAAGAAGTTCATAATCTGAAGTTTGGTGGCGAAGTCGAGGTGGTGTCCAGCATAGATCAGTTCCGAGCTGCGATATCGTTCCCAGGTCTGGTTTAAGTGTTAAACATTGAGCTTTGCTGTATCTTCATCTGATATTTTGTCCATTGATTTGATATTCAACTTCGAATTGCAGGCGTCACTGTTGTTCATTTCAAAGTAGATTCCGATATACAATGCAAGCAGATATCGCCGTTCGTCGACATCCTTTGTCGTCGCTATCCTTCCATTAATTTCCTCAAGGTAAGATGTTTGTCTTCTTCGCTTCATCTCGACAATGTCGGGTTACAACGAAAGTAGCGCAAGATGTTCATCCTTAACATGTTATCCTTTTTGTTTCTGTCATACAAGGTGAATTTGGAAGATAGTCCAGCAATTGCAGATACCGAAAACGTAAGGATCGTACCGACGTTCAAGATTTACAAAAGTGGAAACCGAGTAAAAGAGATCATATCTCCGACTCACGACATGTTAGAGTACTCAGTGAGGTATTATAGCTTCTTATAGAACTCGAGTCTATTACTGCAACGACCCATGCTCGCTCGTTTCCTTATTCTCCTCTCCCTACCGAACCCCAATTTGAACGAAACACCACCCGAAACTCCTTCCTAAGAGCTAAAGGAGAATTACCTGATAACTGCGAGTATTCGAAAGCTCGAAAATAATCCCATAATCCAACCAATGGGGCATCCAGAGAGAGAGAGAGATAGTTTAGTTCATTTTTGGAGTTCTTATTATTCTATTCATTCATTCCTCATTGCTCTCTGGTTCCATCTCCTTTTGTTACATATCATTTTCCCATAAGGCTGCCTTACAACAAACCCTTCGAATCACAATCGATCTCTATCACTTCCTCGCATTATCGGTATCGGTATCGGTATCGGTATTGGTCTGTACTCCCCGTTCCATCGAGAGCTACATTTTCGACAGGGAGAGAAAGAAATGGGTGTTGGTAAGTGAGGAGGAGGATCTCTGTACATGTATATATGATATATACAAGAACAAAAAAAACCCCAAAAAAACACAAAACAGGAAGAGGGCAGGGGAGTTGGATGGATCGATGGGTATAAAAATGGTGGATTTGTGATGGGGTTTGTGAATTGAATACATTGTTAGTTCTTCTGTGTTCTTCAAACATTTTTCTCAGTTAATAACAATTAAAAATCTTCATTTTGAACACTCAAACTTGTTGATGAATGTTGATGAAATGGGTATCTGTTTTTACAAAATGGGTAGCTTTTGGAAAGGCCATTGAATGCTCTGCCTCTACTGCTGCTCATTTGAATTGGTTCTTAATAAGTAGTGGGTTGTTGGGTAGCTGGTTTCATTCATTGCTCTTCTAAAGTTAACAACAACAGACTGTTCTTCAAAGCAAAACAAACAAAAAAATGGGCCATTTTCACCACTTTATGTCAACTTCCATGCTAGGACAACATGCCATTATTTCGAGGGATCGTTTTCTTTGCCAAATTGCTCGTTAAGAACATCGACACGGTGAAATTTAGTAGGATGATGAATATGGGTCCGATAACGGGTAGATTTTAGTTAGTCTTAAGTTCGAATCGAACACTTTAGGTCTATGACGGGTCGTTGACGTCCCAAGCCGAGGTTGAAAATGGAGAGAGGGTAAGGCATTCATTCATTCATTCACCTATAAGTTAATGGAAAAGGTGGAGTTGGTGGGTTTATGAATATGAGCCTCTCAATGGCTGCCCTTCCTGCCTGTTAAAGGCTTGATTTGATTGATCTATGTCATTTCTTTTCTTTTCTTTTTTTTTTGTTAAAATCATAGATTTAATCTATGACTTTAATACAAAATTTATTTTTTGGTTTAATAATTTATTATTTTTTTATAAAAAATATTAAATATGTCGGAAATTTAAGTTAGAGTTTTAAAAAAGTATTATAAAGGGATGTTTTTAATATGTGGGACCTCATGCATATAGTCACTTATTGAATATTTTTAATACTTAATATTTTTTAAATTGTTTGGTAAGGTTAAGCCAGAAGTATATCTTATATGGCTATTTTCTTTCAAAAAATTGAAAAAAATCAGAATGGAAACATTAATAATTTATTTTAAATTACCCTTAAAAATAAAATAATAATAATTTTCATATAAAATTAATGGTAGAGATATTTTTTAGATTATTTTTAAAATTTTAAAGTTTTATTAAACTTTTTAAAATGTTTTAACCAAATATAAAATATAAAGTTATTTTTTAATTAATTTATTAATTTATTAATTTCTTTACTATAAATATGTAGATTTTAGGGGTGAGGCGTTAAAAAATAGCTGGAAAAAGGAAAAAAAAAAGTTGAAACTTTTAAACAAACAAACAAAATAGTCGTACGAACAACGACATTTTGAAAGCTTTAATGAAGAAAAGGACAAATCGGTGAGAGTAGCGCGTGGATTGAGGACGCTTAAAGGGTAAAAAAAAAAAAAGTGGTAAACGGTAAAAAAAAAGATATCAACTTTCCCAACTATTTATTTCGGTAATTTCTTTGTGGAATTACAATTTTTGAGTCTTAGGTTTCATTTAATTTTATAATTTGGATTTTGTTTTAATTTTAACTATTTTGAGTTTCAAAATTCAAATATTTGTCTTTTCGTCAAGAATATACAACTGTGTTCTTATCTTATGGTTTTCTTTATTTTGTTACTCAATATCGAGATATTATACAATTAGCTAACACGAGTGAAGATGTTGAGCTTGAATGTCCACAAAAAAAAAAAAAAAACACGACACTCTTGGTCTATTACGGCTGTTTGTGAGAGAAATACTTGTTGGTACTGAAATTTGAATCATCGGTTCAACAATGAATTTGTATTATCGAGAGCCAAAATATGAATTTATGTTTTGGGTCGGATATATAAATTTTACCATATTTCAGAAATACGTTTTTCTCCAAAAATTTTTTTTACTCGACAAGATAAGAAAAAGAAAACGATAAATAATAGGAAAAGATGGCTTCTCCACTCCCACTCCGTGTTATCGACACTCTAAACCATTTTCAAACTTACAATGATAACACTCAAATTTTGTAGAGAAGAATGAGGTACACGTTTGATGTGTAAATGTATCGTATTGATGGGGAGAATAGAATTGTTGTCTTCAAAAACTTGGACACATTCACTTCTCGAGATTCTAATTCCATCCATTCAAGCCTTTTGGTCGAATCTCATTTTGGAAGATGAACATGTTTAGGGTTTATAGTTTAGGTCAAATCTCATTGGCTCCGACAATCCCTTGCGACATGATCACGTTACTCATTTCTTGTTTTTAAGAGTGAATATTATACCCACAGACCAACACGAGTCCCTTCTAGGATGTTTTGTCTTCACTCATATGCATTCGAGAAAAAATTTCTAGAAATCACCCAACATAGAATTGCTTCAAGCAAATCACGTTTAACCTTAAAGTTTCTATGATCGAGCTACCGAAAGTTGGTATAGATAATAACTCTCAATTCTTTTAACTCTTTCTTAGTCATCTTATCTTCAGGATCACTCTCATTCATATATCATTCCTTTACTCGGGTGTCACAAAATTTATGTTGGGCGATCTCTTGAGATTTTTTCTAAACATATGAGTGAAGACAAAACATGTTAAAAAAATCCGTGACGGTTGTCTTCATTCTTAAAAGAAATCCTAACACTTAAAGTTAGATATTACTAGATAGTCCGATAGAACACACCTAAGTTTTGCTGTCACATAGGTTTTCATAGATTACACTGAATTGAGTAAAAAAAACATTAAAGGTCAACTTTTTAAGGTTTTTTTTCCCCATTTGATATGAAAAAATTAGCAATAAAAGAAGCTTTCCATAAATTAATTAACATTTCTACATAACTCCTAATTAATCAAGATCTTTAATCCCACTTCTAATTTTTAATTTTTTTTTAGAATTATTTCAATTTACTACAGAAATTTAAGAAAATTATTCCATGAAAATTGATATTTAGAGATAATATAAAAGAAAAGGCAAACACTAAAAAAATGAATAGTAATTAGATATCATTAATCTACTGTTCCTAAACCATGATTAGCAGTGCTAATGCTAAGTAAGATTATATGGCTGCCAATCAAAACGTGACATGTGTCGGCATCAAGATGTTTAGTCGGCCATTCATTATAATTTATCAACTAATTAAAACTTAGGTTGTGATTTGGTCTATTGTTCTATCATTACAGTCTTAAAAAAAGAGATTATTTTCAACCATCTCATTGATTAAAAAAAAATTGTATAAATATATCAAAATGTGTATTAAATTATTTATAAAAATAAATACTCTTCGCACGTGCGGGTTCATTAATAATAATATTTGAGTTATGTGAAGAGTTTTAATTAATTTGGGGTTTAATGTCATGGTAAATTGAATTAAAGTTAATTAATGCAACCTTTTTAAAATAAAAATTCACTAATAAATTTCTTGTAATAGAAGTTTTTTTTTTTAGGCAAAGATGATTTGCTAGGTACGGGAAAATCGTTCTTTTCATATATTTGTTCGTTTCTATTCATTTTTCCTTTACTTTCAAGCTTTTTTTTGAAACCCGTCGAACATTCATCAATATCGAGAACAAGGGTAAAAAATCAACACCGTTGGATTTCTTTTTCAAGCATTACGTGTCGAGTTTTTATCGAGAGATTCATTGAAATAGATTGTCTTATAACCTAATTTTACATCAAATTACGATGGATTACACGAATAGAGACACGATAATGATTGAATTTGACACTAGAAAATTTAATTATATCGAGAAAGAAGGGGTTAATGGGCTAATATAGTACAATTAAAAGAAAGTTGTGTGGGAGAGAGGAAGAAAAAGAGGGGGAAATTAATAAAGCATTTTGATGTTGGACCATATCATGTCTCCTCCTCTTCACTATCCCCATGATATGATCTTCTTCATTTTCTTGTGCTCCTCCACTCCCACCTTGAGAGAAAGAGAGAGAGATTGATATTGTTCTTCACATATGTCGACTAGTAAAGGCAAAGACGTTGGAGAAGGATCGTCATCGAGTTCGTCTTCTCTAGTTATCGTTGATGATAACAATCACCAACAGCAACAACAACAACAACAACTTGCTCCGGTGAGTCGGTACGAGTCGCAAAAGAGGCGAGACTGGTACACTTTTGGGCAATATTTGAGGAATCAACGACCTCCATTGGCAATTTCACAATGCAATTCAAGTCATGTGTTGGATTTTCTTCACTATCTTGACCAATTTGGTAAGACAAAAGTTCACTTAAATGGGTGTGGTTTTTTTGGACAACCTGAACCACCGGGACCTTGTACTTGCCCTTTAAGACAAGCTTGGGGTAGCCTTGATGCTCTTATTGGTCGACTTAGAGCTGCTTATGAAGAAAATGGAGGATCTTCAGAAACTAATCCATTTGCAAGTGGTGCTATAAGAATTTATCTACGAGAAATAAGGGACTCTCAATCAAAAGCAAGGGGAATTCCATATAAGAAGAAGAAGAAAAAGAAGAACCCAACAAAGATCGATGAAGGTAATACCTTATCAATCTCGTTTCTTATTACCTGCAAAACTACTCATCAAACAAGTCCTACGATGAGTATTAGAACATTTGATCTCTAGAGAATGAACTAGGTTTTAACAGTTAAACTATACTCGTATTGATATCAAACGTTCTAATTTTCACAAATAAACAAAGTTTAAAGGACGAAGGCATTAGTGTGCATAAAACCCTAGACGAAGTGCTTCTCGAAAGCCCTAAATTTCATAATACCTCGCTACTTGGAATATATATGATTAGAGCTCTAATAACAACTATTATTACTCTCACTTTTTCTTTTTCGAGAAAGCTAAACCCATTTGTAATGTTTTATCTTTTTTTAAATTATTTATTTCGTTCGTCGCTATGTGTCTAAACATTCCGAGACAATAATTCGTTAAGGTTATCGACATGTTGTTGGTCAGACACAAATATAGTCTATATTCTTATTACATTTTTTGAGTTCATCATGTAGAAGCAGGAGATCCAAACATTGGATCTCTTCGTCGAGAATATATATATCTTAACTCGTTGAACTATGTTCAAATTGGCCACTTAACGTATAAATCTTTTGGTTCGGTTCAGGGGCCTAAACAACGTCCCATCCCAAGGCTTTGGATTGGCGAGCAGTGCATGTGTTTATGGGACCACCTCAAAGTAAACACATTGAGATATACACTGTCTAAGTTCATTTGAATTGAAGTTTAGCTGTTTTTCCTTAGAACTGAAAGCATTGTGTTTTATTTGGTTCTTCAAGTTGGAGCTCAGCACAGCCAGTTTCTGGATGCTTTTTTATTGAGATTTTGTGTCAAATTTATTATATTATTCAGCTTGGATTATAATTATTAAAGTATTTAGTGTCGTTCCCGTTCAAATATATATGATTTTTCGTTTATGAAACTTATATAGTCGAATCACTAACTGAAATAAGTTCCCGAGTTTATTAGATTGTGATTTATAAAAGTTTAATATATATAGTACAAAATGTTAGTTTAAAAGCTAACAAACTCATAATTACATAAGCTCCATTTTTTAGGTTTATTATGTTCTATAAGCTCCGGAACATGATTCGAAATCTGAATTCACCTTTTGATGCCTTGATATTTCCAGACCAACACGGGTAAGGGACATCTGATAAAATTGGAACGATACAGAGAAGATTAGCATGACTCCTGCGCAAGGATGACATGCACAAATCGACAAATGGTATCAGAGCTAGGCACCGAGTGGTGTGTCAGCGAGGACGTTGGGTCCCCAAGATGAGTGAATTGTGAGATCTCACATCGGTTGGAGAGAGAAACGAATCATTTCTTATAAGGGTGTGGAAACCTCTCCCTAGTGTGAGTTTTTAAACCGTGAGACTGACGGCGATACGTAACGGGCTAAACGGACAATATTTGCTAACAGTGGCCTCGGACGGTTACAAACTCTGTTTATAGTGTAGTCTTTGTTCATTCATATACTATTTCTTTACGGTATGATCGAGCTGAAATTAATTTGAAAAAGTAAATTAAGAGAATAAAAATGGAATTAATAGGACAAGCTGTTATGTCAATAATTATCATAGGATGATATTTGATATGATTTTCCATCATAACATTCATCTTAGGATTCCTTTTTATGAACTTTCATGTCTCTATCTATTATCAATGCTTTCCTTGTCCAAAACACAAATTATCACACCCTATTTTCTAAAAATAAAAATATAAAATTAACACCCTTTAAATAGCTTTTTTATTTTTTTATTTTTCAAAATTAAATTTATTTATATTTTTTCAAAAGCAAAAATATTCACAATTAAAGGAAATAATTTAGACCTTTATTGTTTAATAAATTTAAATGACAAGTCACATTTCCTTCAAATTTTATCTACAAAATATTTAACAATATTAAAATATAAAGTAACAACAAATATATTGAGTTTCTTGGTTTTTCTTTAAATTTGATTTTTTTATTATATATGAAAATGAAAAAAAAACTTTTAATTGTTAGTAGATTATTTTTAATAATTAATTCAATAATTGTAACTGCAATTCTATGACATTGGTAGCTGATCAGAAACCATGTCCGACCCTTGTGAAAATAGGTCTGTTAGGGAGAGGTTTCCTCGTCTCTCCCTTATAAAAATGCTTCGTTCCCTTCTCCAATGAATGTGGGATAAAAACACTCCGTTCTCAAATCCCTTGTACAGTGACGACAACGTTTTTGTCGTTCATGGGGTAGCTTTGATGACGAATATTAGAGAGAATAAAACTTGGCTAAATGGAGGGAAGAGGAGAAAGAAGAGAGTGTAGAGTGAATACGAGTCAAATAAACTCATAGGGTATAGCTCGGAGAGCTTGAGGGTTACCGTGTTGGGGACTTTGATTAAGATTTCTCCAAAAAAAAAAAAATATATTACAACGTTAATAAATAGTGAACCTGTGTGAATGTTGTGCTTTCAAACTTAATCCAAATCTGATTAATTAATTAATTAATTCGATGTCCGACATGTCGTTTCATGCCTTTTCAGACAGAGAGAAAAAAATTGACCCAGAACTTTTAGTCCAGCGGAGATTTATTGGGCCTGTCTTGAAAAAGGCCCACGATTACAGACAGTTCCTAAAAATAAAAAATAAAAAACTTATGGTCTATGACAAATAATTAATATATATTTTAGTGATAAGCTATGCATATTTTTCTAATGATTATCGAATTAATAAAATCCAAATAAATGGTGTGGTTTATCACGCCTCTCTAGTATCTACCAATAGCTTATAATAAGGCTATGATACCTTATCGTCAAACCAATAATGCTATTTTCTTTTTCCAAAAAAACCAATAATTCTGTTTTTTTAATATGTAAAAGTCAACCAAAACAGTATTATTAAAAGTCAAACCTACACAATAATTGGACTTAATTAAAACCTTTACCATATTAAATAATGTGCTAGGTTTATGTTTTGTCTCACTCGAAAGTCCACAATATAATTAAATAACTCTAATTATTTAGAATTAATAATTAAGCATAATATTTTAGTATACTCTTCAAACCTACCGTTTACTAATTCAACCTACTCAACTAAAAACAAAAAATACGTAATTTTAGAAAATTATCATGGATCGTTAAATAAAGGATTATTCCAAGCTAGGCATGTTTCATTAATTCTATGATTAGGATGAGCTCTCATGGCTTTGCTCTAGGCTTCCCCAAAAGGCTTCCTTCCAATGGAAAATGTATTCCTTGATTATAAACTCATGATCATTCCCTAAATTAACCGATGTGGGACACTTTCATCCAACAAAGACAACTCTCATTCAGATGAAATTTCAATTCATTTATGTACTCTTACTTTTATTTAAGGTTACATTCAATCTTAATTTGAACATTTCTCTGCACATATTATTGAAGAAAAATAAAACCGAGCTTTGAAAATTAAATTATTATTATTTGAAGATGGAAAATTAGCAAGAGAGATAGCGAGAGAAAATTTGAATGGTTGGCATGCATTGGCATCTTTTTTTTATGTCAAATTCGAATATTCTTTTTTAAGTGAGATAAAAATTAGGACATACCTTTTTTTTTTCTTTTTCTTTTTTTGTGGAATAATTTCAGAAATAGTGGACTTCCAAGTAAGCGTGTCGTACAAGCCACGTGTCTTCTTTTTGTCCCCGGCCAAAAAATCGCTTTTATTCGTTTTGACAATTTTGCCCCCACCATGTCTTTTTCTCTCCCTTTCTTCTCCAAAAAGTTTCCATGAAAATTTACCTTATTATCCATCAAATTTTGATAACTATTGTTTGCTTTTATAAGCCATTAGAGATATTTGTGGGCGGGAAGAAAGTTTTTATAAGCTATTAGAGATGCTATAGTGTGGGGACGAGAAAGCATTGCTCGTTCTCGTCTCTGTCACTTATTTCATTTTTCATTCCTACAAAAAAAAATTCATTTACTTTTATAAAAATTATCTTCCGAGAATTTGCAGAGAGAGATCGGATTCATTGTGGATAATTTTTATTTATTTATTATTCTTTTTTAAAAAATAGTTACTAATAAGTATATATATATATATTAATTAAGCAGGTCGTGAATTGGATGGGGACAAGGAATATAATCCCGTTTGTGGCCTCATTTATCTAACAGATAAAAAATGTTCCCCACTCCTTCTCCTATTCTCTATCTAAACGGGAATCCGTTTTCATTCGGAGTGGGTCCCGTAGGTAAAATGAACATCTCTATGAATTATCGATATTGACAAATTTTTAATCTCTTAGATCTGAGTTTAATTTCTATTTTGACTTTAGTTTTTCATTGGTCTAAGAGCAAAAATATATGGACAACCGTGTGTGTATTATATATATATATATATATATATATATATATAATTCATTTTTAAAAATATATACCAATTAAGTCTATCCACCTCGTGTTTTAATTCATTTTAAATTTATATATACAAATTAAGTTTGTCCACCTCGAATTAACAGATACCAACACTACTCAAAGTGAAATAAAAAATTAATTTCAAACGGTATAAATCAATTTAAAATCTTATTTTACTTTTGAAATTTTAATAACCAAACAAAACAAAACTAAAATGACAAAAATATCAAACTTTATATGGTTTTGATTGGTCATAGGAAGAATTAAAATATGATTTGAATAAGTTAAATAAAAGCATGTGGGCCAAATATTAAAAAAAATAAAATGCGATGAAATTTAATAAAAATGGTATACAAACTCAATTTCAACTAGCTCTTCCTCCTTTTGTCTTGGGACGGCTACATTTCTCTATGTCGCCTTTTCTTTCTTTGCCCAAATAGAACGGTAAGAGAGAGCAAAAAGACATGTCTGCCCTTTAACGAAGGAACCAAACAAAAAAATCGACCAAACCCCAACTCGATAGAAAATACCCCTAACCCAATTAAGGTAACAAGACATGGGTCCACTAAAAAATGCTCTCGTTTTCGCTCACATTCACGTCGTAGTTAGTACACTAGCAACAAATTGTCAGATTCAAACATTTAATTTTTTGATCGAGAACTTATACTTTATATCTAGGTAGGGACGATGAAGCTTTTCCGGTCCACGCCCCATTCCTATCACCTATTTCAATCTCCATTCCCACAAAATTCTTCATTTATTTTCGTGGAGATCAGATCCAGATTCTCCACGGAGAATCTTCCCTGTTATATATATATATATATATATATATATATATATATATATAATCCGGAGTGGGTAGGGACGGATACAAAGAATTTTTTCCTCGCTCCTTCCTATTTTCTTTTTTTTTATATGCTAGAAACAGGTCTCGACAAGACAAACGAACATCGATGCACAATAAAAAAAAAATAATAATAAATATAAAATATTATATTTATTTAGAGACCCAAATTCATGCCTAATTATAGTAAAAAATTACGAAAGTGGAAAGTAGGCATCATTAGTGCATTAATCATGTGTCATTGTTTGTTGATCCAAGTTGACTTAAAATAATTATTGTGGGGTTAGCAAGCTTATCATATTTTATTAAACTAAATTGTTATTATTTAAATATTTTATATCTATTTAAATAATCCACTTCAATTTAATAAATTAATCATTTTACTAAAAATAGATCTAAATATTCTCATCGCATCATCCCTTACGATAATACTAAAAAATTTAATATACACATTTATATTTTTCTATTAAACACTCATCAAATTTAAAATAATAATTTATATAATTGAGACATAAAATTGAATAATGTTTACATATGACATTATAAAAACACTTTAATAAATGATTATAATAATTTTGTAGCATAGACAAATATTATATATATATAAAAGAAACCCATTATTATTTTTAACTAAATTTGTTTTATTTTTACTCAATATTGTACTAAAAAATATTGAAACTCTCCGTAAAAATAATAAATAAATAAATAATTTTGTTATTTTATTTTGTAATTCAAATTGGAACCTTTCATTTTCAAGCTCTAATTAGAATTAAAGCATATGCTATTACAGTATATTTTCAAGCATATCCAATTTATAGAAAATTATATTTTAAAAAGTAAAAAATATATATAAATATTAATTTGTTAATTAAGATACTTCAGAATTTAATAAAATAATTCTTTTAAAAAAGAGTAACTTTAGCACAGATCGTATCAAATACAAACAATTAATATGCTTTTTTTTTTTGTCTTAAATTTGTAGATTTAATAAATTTTAATTCACTTGATTTCAATTAAATATATCTTTTTTTTTAGAAACAAAATATTTATTTCAGCGGTTATATTATCAGTTTTTTAGTTCAATAGAAAATTTAAAGAATATGTACGACTTTTCTTCTTATTTTGTAGCTTTCATTGTTATTGAGCATCGAGTGTGAGGTCCCATGGCTCTATAAAATCCTCTGGAACCGCTGGCATTGGATCTCAGAATCTCAACCACTCCCCTTTCTTCTGATTTCAATTCGTCCTACTCTCCCTTTTTAATCGCCTCCAGTTTTCAGGTACGCCTTCCTCCACGTATACCACATTACCATTATCCATTTTGGTATTTGTTGCTTATTTTGGGGGGTTTTACTGAGATTTGAATCTATTTCGAGGTAGAATCTTATGGGGTCTCTGTATTTACTCATCTCTCGAACTGGGTTTTGGGTTTAGTGTCAGAATTCGTGTTTTTCTAGGCTCCTTTTTTGTGGGTCGTCGTTGAAATCGATGCATTCTTTTGGGTTTAATTCGGGGGTTTTGATGCGTTGGTTTTTGAGTGCCTAATGGGGTTTGTGTGGTGATTTCAGAGAGGAATTTGGTGTGAAATATGGCGAACAGGAATCTGGAGAAGTTGGCATCAATTGATGCGCAGCTTCGGATGTTAGTACCAGCCAGAGTGAGCGAGGATGATAAATTAGTGGAGTATGATGCGTTGCTACTGGATCGATTCCTTGACATTCTCCAGGATTTGCACGGGGAGGATCTGAAGGAAACTGTAAGTTAGAACAGGGAATTTGACTTTGAGTTTGACTTTGATTTTGAGTTTGATTTTGAAGGATGAACTAAGTTTATTTTCTTTGAATGGAAGGTGCAAGAATGTTATGAACTGTCGGCGGAATACGAAGGGAAGCACGATCCGAAGAAACTTGAGGAGCTTGGAAATGTGTTGACTAGTTTAGATCCAGGGGACTCTATAGTGATTGCTAAGTCTTTCTCCCATATGCTTAACTTGGCTAACTTGGCTGAGGAGGTTCAGATTGCTTATCGTCGAAGGATTAAACTGAAGAAGGGTGATTTTGCTGATGAGAACTCTGCAACCACTGAATCTGATATTGAGGAAACTTTGAAGAAGCTTGTGGGTGATTTGAATAAGTCGCCTCAAGAAGTTTTTGATGCCTTGAAGAACCAAACTGTGGATTTGGTCTTGACTGCTCATCCTACTCAATCAGTTCGTAGATCTTTGCTTCAGAAGCATGCAAGGTTGACTTATGAGTTACTTTGGATTATTTTTATGCTTGATCTTTCTATTTTATCGTTGGATGTCGTTGTTAGGATTGTCGGAAAAGAAGTCCACGTCAGCTAATTAAGGGTTGATCGTGGGTTTATAAGTAAGGAATACATCTGCAAAGCCATGAGAGCCTATGCTCAAAGTGGACAATATCATACCACTGTGGAGGATCGTGATTCCTAACCGTCCTTGTTATCAACTTATATCTTATTGATGGCTTGAGATATTTATATAATCCAACTGTCAGTTCCAGTAAATTTGGAGAAGCTAACTAATTAGATCTCTGTCTTGCTGCCTTTAAACGCAGGATAAGGGATTGTTTAGTCCAATTGTACTCCAAAGACATTACTCCTGATGACAAGCAAGAGCTTGATGAGGCACTTCAGAGAGAGGTAAAACTTGCACTCCTATTGTTTGTCATCTGCTTGTGAATACTAAGACTAAATCATGTTGAGATATACTTACACTTGATAAATGCATGCTGCTGGAAATAATAACTGATAGATGTAGCCGTTTTGACATCGTTGCAACGCTGCATTTCGTATATGCCAGACATTTTACTGCAATGATTTGATCTTGACAAAGATTCTTTTATAGATTCAAGCTGCATTTCGTACCGATGAAATCCGTAGGACTCCTCCTACCCCACAAGATGAAATGAGGGCAGGAATGAGCTACTTCCACGAGACAATTTGGAAGGGTGTTCCTAAATTTCTGCGTCGTGTTGATACTGCTTTGAAGAATATTGGAATTGATGAACGTGTTCCTCATAATGCACCGCTTATTCAGTTTTCGTCCTGGATGGGTGGTGACCGTGATGGTAAAATCATTTCTTTCGTATACTTAATGTGAACATTGAAACTCGATTATGAAAGTGGGAATGATATTATGAGATCCCACATCGGTTGGAGAGGGGAACGAAACATTCCTTAAAAGGGTGTGGAAACCTCTCCCTAGTAGACGCGTTTTAAAAGCTAAAGGGGAAGCCCAAAAGGGAAAGCTCAAAGAGAACAATATCGGCTAGCGGTGGACTTGGGCTGTTACAAATGGTATCAGAGCCAGACACCGAGTGGTGTGCCAGCGAGGACGCTGGCCCCCAAGGGGGGTGAATTGTGAGATCCCACCTCGGTTGGAGAGGGGAATGAAGCATTCCTTAAAAGGGTGTGGAGACCTCTCCTTAGTAGACGCGTTTTAAAACCTTGAGGGGAAACCCAGAAGGGAAAGCCCAAAGAGGAAAATATTTGCTAGCGGTGGATTTTGGCTATTACAGATATATCTTATCCGCACTGATGATACCTTTGGAAATTGTAGCTGCTTCTAAGTTATTAGCTTTTTCGTTGATCGGTCTACAGGTAATCCTAGGGTGACACCGGAGGTTACACGGGATGTCTGTCTTCTTGCTAGAATGATGGCTGCTAATCTGTACTACTCACAGATTGAGGGTCTCATGTTTGAGGTATTTATTCCCATTTGTGTGATAGGCAATGTTTGCTATTTGGTCAATTAGCATCAATAAACTGAGGGATCATACTCATAATACTTTTCTGCAGTTGTCTATGTGGCGATGCAATAGCGAGCTTCGTGAGCGTGCAGACATGCTTCATAATTCATCAAGAAGAGATGCAAAACACTATATAGGTAATCGATCACGACTTATGTTTTCTAGTAAAAGATAAAAAGTCCGAATGCGTTTAGTTTCGCTGTAGAATTTACTGTGTAGAGAAGAACTTAAGTTTGGTACTGGTGAATTTAGTTTTTTATTTTTTTTATTTTTATTTTTATAGAATTTTGGAAGCAAGTTCCTGGCAATGAACCGTACCGGGTGATTCTTGGCGATGTGAGGGACAAGCTTTATCAAACACGTGAACGTTCTCGCCATTTGTTAGCACATGGACACTCGGACATCCCTGAGGATGCGACTTTTACAAATGTCGAGCAGGTTTGTTCTTCTTGGATCTTCAAAATGTTCCTTCTTTTTCCTTTTTGGCACAACAATCATTTCATGAAACACTTTGCTAATGGAACAAATAGTTTAAAACAAAGCTAGAAAGTTCATGTTAGTTTTCTGATGTTTATGATTGATTTTCTAACTTCTTGCAGTTCTTGGAACCTCTTGAACTATGCTACCGATCCCTCTGTGGTTGTGGCGACCGTGCAATTGCTGATGGCACCCTTCTTGATTTTTTGAGGCAAGTGTCCACTTTTGGCCTGTCACTTGTAAGGCTCGACATCAGGCAAGAGTCGGATCGTCACACCGATGTCTTGGATGCCATTACTCAGCATTTGGAACTCGGTTCGTACAAAGAATGGTCTGAAGAACAGCGACAAGAGTGGCTTTTATCTGAACTCAGTGGCAAACGTCCTCTTTTTGGTCCTGATCTTCCTACAACTGAAGAAATATCTGATGTTTTGAACACATTCCATGTAATAGCTGAGCTTCCATCGGATAATTTCGGTGCATATATCATTTCCATGGCCACCGCTCCATCCGATGTTTTGGCAGTCGAGCTCTTGCAACGTGAATGCCATGTTATGCAACCATTGAGAGTTGTTCCCCTGTTCGAGAAGCTTGCAGATTTGGAGGCTGCACCAGCAGCCCTTGCTCGTCTCTTCTCGATAGATTGGTACAGAAATCGGATTAACGGAAAGCAAGAAGTCATGATTGGCTACTCGGATTCTGGCAAAGACGCTGGACGGTTCTCTGCAGCCTGGCAGTTGTATAAGGCTCAAGAAGAGCTTATAAAGGTTGCTAAGCAATATGGTGTGAAGCTAACTATGTTTCATGGTCGTGGTGGCACTGTTGGAAGAGGAGGTGGACCAACTCATCTTGCTATTTTGTCCCAACCACCTGAGACGGTTCACGGTTCGCTCCGTGTAACAGTACAGGGCGAAGTTATTGAGCAGTCCTTTGGAGAGGAGCACTTGTGTTTTAGAACGCTCCAACGTTTCACTGCTGCAACACTCGAGCACGGTATGCACCCTCCAGTTTCACCAAAACCCGAATGGCGTGCACTGATGGATGAAATGGCCGTTGTCGCTACAGAGGAATATCGTTCCATTGTCTTCCAAGAACCACGATTCGTGGAGTATTTCCGCCTCGTAGGATTTCTTCATCATTGACTCATAATTTCATTACTGAAATCTGCACTGACTGAGCTGTTTTTGACTCAATGTTTTGTACTTGTGATTTTAGGCAACACCAGAGCTGGAGTATGGTAGGATGAATATTGGTAGTCGTCCATCGAAGCGAAAGCCAAGCGGCGGTATCGAGTCACTTCGTGCAATCCCTTGGATTTTCGCATGGACGCAGACGAGGTTCCATCTACCAGTTTGGTTAGGCTTCGGGGCCGCATTCAAGCATATTATCCAGAAAAACGTTAAGAACCTTCACATGTTGCAGGAGATGTACAACGAATGGCCGTTCTTCAGGGTCACCATTGATTTGGTTGAAATGGTGTTCGCCAAAGGAGACCCTGGGATCGCAGCCTTGTACGACAAGCTCCTAGTTTCGGAGGACCTCTGGTCGTTTGGAGAGCGGTTGAGAGCCGACTACGAAGAAACAAAGAGCCTTCTACTGCAGGTAAAATCTGGCCATTTTTCATTGAATCAAATGCCACACAAGGTCTTTCATTGTTGAATCAACAGTTCCTCGTCCTTGTGCTGTAGATTGCTGGACACAGAGATCTTCTTGAAGGGGATCCTTCCTTGAAGCAAAGACTTCGTCTCCGTGACTCGTACATCACGACTCTGAACGTGTGCCAAGCATACACACTGAAACGAATCCGTGATCCGAACTACAACGTGCAAGTTCGTCCACACATTTCAAAGGAAATAATGGAAGGAAGCAAACCAGCGGATGAACTCATTCAACTAAACCCGATGAGCGATTACGCACCGGGGCTAGAGGACACCCTGATATTGACCATGAAGGGTATTGCTGCTGGACTGCAGAACACTGGTTAAGCATGAGCCATTATATATGTAGCAGATGCCCATTGTTGTTGTTTCATTTACTGGTTTCTAAATTGGCATGCTCATAATTTGTGCATCAGAAGTTAGATGTTGTTTAAGTTAATCCAGCTTTTGATTGAGCGGCTCTCGAGTGTGCCCATTGTTACCTTAAAACGCATGGTCGTAAGTACCATAAACGAGGGTACAAAGATTTGAACCTCTGAGCTACGCTCTCTTTTTCTCTTTACGAATGTATTTGAAATTTGAATAATTGTGTGTTGAAATCAAACCGGCCTTCAATTATGTTTCTCTTACTTCCTTTTTATCTTCTAATTATATTTAAAAAAAATTGATCGATAGTATTCGTGAAATTTTAAAAGCAACATTAACACTCTTTATTTTTACAAAAAAAAAAAAAATGTTAATGTATAAACGAAAAACCATATCAATACTTTACAAATTATCTCTATATTTGTTATAAACTTTTTAATATTATTTTTAAAATTTTTTGAGTATTTTCTAATCGTGATATTAATAATAAATAAAGGGGATATTAATAATAAATAAAGGTATTTTTGAATTTTTTTAAAAAATTTAAAAATATTTTAAAAGTTTTGAAAAAAAGTTTGCATTCATAAAATTTTAATTCAGATATATTTTTTAAATAAAGTAGTAAAGTTTTTCATTTTAACTTCCTTAAAAAAAAGATTAAGATATTTACCATTTTTTAATTTTTTATTTTAATTTAAAGATATTTTAAAGACCAAATACAAAAATATTTTTATTAATTTAAATGGCAATATAAAATTGTTGAGAGAGAGAGAGAGGAGTGAGAGACTTGGATGGGAAGCAAAGCAAAAGCACTGAAGTTTTGAAGACCATAATAAATAGGCAGTCTCTCCGATTTGCTTTCAGACCCGACGGAGAAGAAGAAAATGGCTCCAGAGATGAGGCAGAGGCGCCCTCAGACCTCCGACCCTCCGCAGTCCACGGCGGCTTCTTCTTCTTCTTCTTCTTCTTCTTCTTCTTCTTCTTCTTCCTACTCTAAATCCGGTAAGCCGGGCCGATCGACCACCAGCGACGACGATAACAAAGGACTTGGTTGGTTCTTCCCTTTGTTTGCACTGGGGCTTCTCAGGTACATGAGTGCCACCTCCAACATCATTCACGACTGCGACGAGGTTTTCAATTACTGGGAGCCTCTTCATTACCTTCTCTACAAATCTGGCTTCCAAACTTGGGAATACAGGTTCTACACCTCCCTATTCTCCCTCAATCATGCTCCTATGAACTGTAACTCTTCCGTTTTTTTGGAACATTTCGGAATTTCATTGAGCTTTAAATGCTGGTTATTGTACTTGCATCCTCGTGTTCTGGTGTTTACAAATTTTCATTTCTTGGTGCATTGGTCTTTTTTAAAACCCAAATCGTTCTCCTAGTTTTCAGACTGTGAAAATGTTCCACCAATTGCTTGAGCTGGATTACATGCCAGATAGCAGTATCCTTTTCTTTTGGTAGAATCAGAGTAATGAATTACAGTAAGCAATGATATGTTAATCGAGGAATAAGGCAGAAACGACATGATTTGATGGAGTAAGTGAGGTACTGATGGCCTTCGAATGTATAATCCTGAATGAATATCTGAATTAGATAATTCGCCTTTTGTGGATTCTGTATATATATTTCTTTAATTTATATGAACTCTAATATGATCAAGTCCATCATTCATCAATTAATGCATTTTTTTTCATCATAATATCATTCTTGTTTTTCATTTGAAGAGTCAAGACTTTGATAGAGCTGCTATTTCAGCGAGATCTTGTTTAATTCATATATTCATTGAGATTGCACTCTCTTGCAGTTCCCAGTTTGCACTTCGATCATATATGTACATTGTTCTCCATGAATTAGTGGGCAGACCAGCTGCGTGGCTGTTTTCTGAAGACAAAGTAAAGGGTCACTCCTTTTCAGTTGTTATGTTCTCAATAGCCTACATGTAGATCCAGATATGTCTATGGTTCTAATCTCTCTTTAAATTGCAGGTGAGAGTATTCTTTGCTGTAAGAATTTTCCTTGGTCTTCTCTCTGTCGTTACAGAAACTGTTCTTGTAGTGGCACTTTCGAGGAGGTTTGGGAAACGCCTTGCCACTTACACGCTTGCAATGTTATGCTTAACCAGCGGTTGTTTCTTTGCCAGCACTAGTGAGTGACCCTTTTTTTTCACGTGTCTCATATATATGTCATTTATTCTGTAACTTCTACATGAAACACCATTTGGAATTGCTTCAATATATATTGTTGTTGCCTCATTTTCCAGGTTTCTTGCCTAGTTCGTTCTCCATGTATGCAGTATCTTTGTCATCTGGGTTATTTCTACTGGAGAAACCTGCTCCAGCGGTTGCTGTTGCTGCTGGTGGTGTAATTCTTGGCTGGCCATTTTCAATCTTGGTTTTCCTTCCGATAACGCTTTATTCTTTACGCAGAAAATTCGAAGAGGCGTTTCTTGCAGGGGCACTGACATCTATAGCTCTCCTTGTATGTCTTCTCTCTTAGCTTTATAGTGTTACTTTTGATCTTTTGTTGAATGGGAACTTTTATTAAGAGCATTCACACAATGGAATTTTGATTCCAATAAGAAAACACAAAAGGATTGAATAAATCAAACTTATTGATCCAAAGATAAGAGTACAACTTCATCTTTTCCCAAAGATTCTGAATGTTTCAGGCACCATTCTATTGCACTCCAACCAGTAAATACAGTGTAGACCAGATTTAGAAAACTTCTTTTTTTTTCTCCTGCTCCTTAGTTCATATAAAATGTGTAGTAAACTGGGTGCAAAAAGCTTTTCTGGTTTGGCGTGTAGGCCTTCTCACTGCTTGTTGACTACCACTATTATAAGAGGTGGACATCATCTGTGCTAAATTTGCTGATATATAACGTCTTGGGAGGTGGTGAAAGTCACTTGTATGGAACAGAAGGGCCACTTTTCTATCTTAGAAATGGATTTAACAACTTTAATGTTAGCTTCGTTCTTGCATTACTTTTTCTGGGGATTTTACCAATTTCAAGGAAAAAGTATGTGCCAGATTTGCTCGTGGTCATCTCACCTATTTATATTTGGCTGGGATTCATGTCACTGCAGCCACACAAGGAGGAAAGGTTTGATACTTCTACAACTATATTGTATATCTTCCGTTCTATAATGTTCTTTAAAAGAAGATTATTTTATTTCGTGTCCCTTATAAGTTACGACGTATGGTGTTTAAAAATCCAAAAGATGATTCTATTGAATACAACCTTTTCTGCTAGGAACGTCTGGGTTGTTGAAGTTCTGTAAAGATTTGCCCTTTTTTATTTTATGTTGGGGATGAGAAGATAAATGGTGCTATCCTGCTCTGTTATAAATAGTACTCCCCTGTTTTGAATTTGATTGTTTAATTTCTCTAGAATCTATAGAATTTGAAGGCTTTATCTAGCATTTCTAGTGAACATTCTTTGTTGAAACACGCCTCTGCAGATTCCTTTATCCAATATATCCTCTTATTTGTGTTGCTGCTTCAGCCGTCATCGAGTGTTTTCCTGATTTTTTCAGAGATAGATACAATCCATATGATAATTCTCTACTTGTTGTGGTGAGTATCTACCATCCCCGCCTGAATTTATTAAGATTATGGTTCCTCTATTTAGCTAGTTAATTTGCTTTGCAGATAGCAAAAGTTCTTAGACCCCTTGCTCTTGGCCTTATCCTGTGCGCATCCCATGCTCGTACATTTTCATTGATTCATGGTTACTCTGCTCCTCTTGAGGTTTACAAGGTTTTGGCTCACCATGACGATATAGGAACAGGTAGGATACATTAGTTTTTCTTTTGAGGTTCTTGAGCTTGACTGGATGGTAATCTTTGTTGTAGTTTCTCCTAATATTTAGTTGCTAAAGTATGACTTCTTCCAGGTTCCACTATTTGTGTTGGGAGCGAGTGGCATTGTTTTCCATCATCGTTTTTCATTCCTGATTACGTGGATGAAGTACGATGGATTGACGATGGGTTCCGAGGTCTTCTTCCGTTCCCGTTTAATTCTACCTTGGGAGGGACAGCAGCCTCTCCACCATACTTCAACAACAAGAACAAGGCATCAGATGAGCAATATGTACTATCCTCACTTCCTGAAATCTTTTCACCCTTAATTTAATACATATTCTTATATTGATGCCCTTTTGTTTCTGTGGTGATAAATCATGTAATGAACTTTATAGCTTCGAGATCTCGATGCGTGCACTTTCCTTGTCGAGCTTCAACTCGATAGACCGTATGCTTCTCGTGGAAGCGACGCATCAAAGTGGGAGGTAAAAGTCCGTTTTCCCTCTCCCTGGTACTTTCTAATGTAGGATTTTACTGAGACATTTGAACTTGCAGACTGTTGCAGCATGGCATTATCTAGACAGGGAGTTCTCGCCGCCATTTTATCGATCATTTTTCATTCCATATCTGTGGCAGAGTAAGAATGCTTTTGGAATGTATAAGCTGCTTAGGAGTATACCAAAATAATTCACAATATCTTAGGAGCAGCCTGGCCTTGCTCACTCTCTAACTTTGAATAGGACATTAGCTCATAAGTTATAGGAGAGTTTTCTGAGAATGTTCCATCATGTTCTTCATCCTTTCCTCATCCCCAACAGAAAACCAGTCGCTCAGCAATTAATTCTTTGGGTTTTTTCTTTTAATATATAAAAAAAAATCAGCAATATAGGGTAGTAATTTTGAGGTAAATGTTTATTATTTAACTAGTTTAGTTAGCCTGTGATATCTATATTATCATTTTTACTTTTTATTTCTCCTCCTTAGAGTTGTGGTAGTCTTGCACCGAGAGTTAAAATTTATATTTAGATCAATAGTCAGCGTTTTTTTTCTTCTGTTCTTTGCTTTTATTTGTGATTCGGTCATATTGATATTGACATGAGCTAAATTGATATAGTGTCTTCGATTTCACCTTATGAATTTTTTTTTTTTTTTTTTTTGGGCTATATTTGCAAGAACAAGCACAATCATTACATTTTTTTTTGTTTTGTGTTTTTTTTATTATAAGAATATCATCTTAAAATAAATTAAAAGAAATTATCTTATTATATCAGATAAGTATAGATTTTGTTTTGAAATTTGTATATAATTTTTTCTTATAAAAGTAGTTGTATCAAAATTGTTTTGACATCTGCTTTTTTTCTAATTAAGTAATAATTTTTCTCAAGCATTAAAAATAAGAATAAATAAAAATTAAAAAGAATATTTTAATATAATTGGTTGCCGTTTTTACATGTCATTAATGTCGGTGTGTTAAATAAATTACAAATAGATATTTGGAATGGAAGAGGATGAAATTAAATAATAACCATATTACAATGAAACTAAATAGATTTATCCCATAATTAATAGATATTAGTAAGAATATTCAAAATAAAATGAGCATTTTAAAAATCTTTATAATTATACTAAATGTCAAAATTAAAATTTTCAAATATAACCGCTCTCGTATTCTTAGGCATGAAGATAATCAAATTGGTCGTTGTGCTCAAACTTTATTATGAATTTCTAACCACATTTTCTCTAAAGTCTTCTAATCTCCTTCTCCTTCTCCTATGATCTCGGAGGGTAATTTCTATTCTTTCCATTTATTTTTATATTTGAATGCTAAATTTTGCTGTAAAAACAACATTTTGACGCGACGGCTAATATGTAAAAATTGGAAACCATGCACGATATCTTGTACAATATCATTCACGTAACAATAGTAACAACAATTCAGATATAAAAATTAATTATGTAAATGATTTTAAGGTTATCTCACAACAATGATTTTAATCTAAAGTTAGAGAGATTAAAAATAATAAAATTGAAAACTTTCAATCTTGATGGAGTTGGAGAATTGAGAGAGAGTGAGAGAGAGAGAGAGAGAGAGAGGGAAAGAACTTTTATTTGGATGATTTGCATGCAGGAACCTCCGAAGAACTGAGAGCTTAAACACAGGTAGTTCATTCTAAACTCGTCCACTATTGACAAGCAAGAAAAACCCTTCTGGAAAGAAATGGCCATTTCCTAAACCTTAAACTTCCAGGGGATTCTGGTTTTTTGTCGCAGAAACTCTTTACATCATCATAAAGAATGGTGTAGTTGGAGCTGCTAATGTTCCTGGAATAACAGAGTTTATCATCATGATATCTGTAATCTTGCTGTGTACTCCCTAGCCCTCTCGTCACCAAGTGGCCCTTCACAACCATTATCCCCTGCCCATTTTGAACATTCTTCAGAGAGCTGATGAACGATCCAAATCCATCAGCCTTCTTCTCATTGAATCCCAATGTCAAGTTGGCTATGGATTGGAAAGACCCATTTCCTTCATCAATGGTGTTTGAGTACATGTAAAGAGGAAAAGTTTTGAGAGATTTGAATGAATAAACATGATCAGATTCCTCCTTGGCATATACACTACTGTTGAATTGAATCTCCTGGTTCACAATCTGGTTATTCCCATCATTTCCCATCACCATTGAATTAGTATAACTAAAATCTTGGTTTGATTGAGTTGTGATGATCCCATGAGAGGATTTCACCCATCCATTTGATGATACTGATCTAGTTGCCTTTGTCAAGAATGTTCCATCAGGACCTGTGAAGTTCGAATCCTCGGAATTCGATAGCGGCGAGATGATGTGATTCAAGAGCTTTCCTTCAGTTTTTGTGGATTTATCATCCAGCCAGAGATGCAGGTTTGCATTGATGTACCACACATTCAAGGCATGGGTGACACTAAATCCAAAGTGGTGAGGCTTTCCATCTAACAAATGGCCTAGAAATGGGGTGAGTTCTATGTCATAAGAGGGTAGGTTGAAGGATCCAATTCCAGTAATTGGCCTCCAAAGAAGGGGATTCACACCTCCAGTATAGATCACAGTGAAAGGCCAAATTGCTCCAACAATCTCACCATCAAGATTGACTAAAACCTCCCTAAAAGGACCATTTCCAGGTGTTTGAGTAAGATTGTTTGCAAGAATATAATCATTTGAAAGATTTGAATACCAGAATTCATCGTTCTCGTGAAAAGATACATAAACCTCCAACACAGCCCTGTAGGAATTTTGGGGAATTTCAAATTCCTTCACCTGAATATCAGTTGAATTCTGTACTTCAAACCACAGTCCATCATTCAATGGCAAACTCCGGGAAATTGGTAAGATTAAATCGGCTCTAGAATCATAACCAGCAGCTAATTTTTCAGAATATTGAAATCGTTTCTCTTCAGGATAAAAGTGGATATGAATTTTCACATGGTATATTCCTGTATACGTCTTATCGATAAGATTACCCAAATAAACAGCCAGAGTTTGATTCTTCGAAAGTAACGAATAATACCTCGTAATGTCCTTCTTCACCGTCCAAACAATTCCCGTAGCCCTCGGCTCCGCCGTACAGCTCCGAAGAATCTCAACGCCGCCGAGCCAAACGCCGAAGATACGATCAAATTGCCTTCCTCTACAAGTCGCCTTCCATTCGAGCACAATCTTCGAAAATTTACTAAACGAGCAATGAGAAGGAGGGCTGTAGTTCGCCAGAACGGGCGATTTTCCATAAGTGTATCCGAAATCGTGTTGCAGAACGAGGAGTGAGCATGGTTGGGCCTCGGGAGTTTCAATGGGTTTGGTCACTTCAAAGAAGAGTGTCGGTGGAGTAGTGTGGTTGCCAGTTGCTGCAAGCTTGGACTCAGAGAAGAGATCTGGCCGGCGGAGCCTGGTTCTGTGAAGATCGGCATTGGAGTGGAAGGGGAGGAGGATGAAGAAGAGGGAGATCAGGAGAGGGGATGGAAGAGAAGAAGCCATTAATGGTGGAAGAGAGTGGATAGATTTTTGTTTGAATTGTGAAGACAACTTTTTGCCTAACTTTCAACTTTTTAGAAAATTTTTTTTTTTTAATAAAAAATTAGTACGATGTTTTCCTTTTTTTTTTATTAGAAATTATATTAAAAATGTAAATTATTTTAGAAACTTTTAAGAGAATAGTAAAGAATTGGAGGCGAAAAGAGTCATTCGTCTATGCATAAGGAATTTCAATGTTGTTGTCGTCTAATGTTCTTGTTTGTATTCTTGTAACTCAAGCCCACCGTTAGCAGATATTGTCTATTTTGACCCATTACGCATCACGGTCAATCTCACTATTTTTAAAATGTCCGTTAGAGAGAGATTTTCATGCCCCTATAAGGAATATTTTGTTCTCATCTCTAACCGATGTGGAATCTCATAATTCTTTAGTCAAAAAAATGCAAACCATATCCGAATCGAAATTAAGTATGCAAACCAAATGATGATGATATTAATCTCATTATCAAGAAACGAGGCAGTCACTCTGTTTCAAAGTTCATGAAAGGGTTCGGTTTAGAATAGAAATTTGACCAGAATCTCCATTTAACAAGAAAACTTCCAATGGAACATAAGGGGAAGCCATTGATGATCCAAATCTGGAGGAAGGTTGCAGTAGTTTGCTACCTTTTGCACATCGAATCGTTCGGAGGCGACGCCCTGTTCTCATCTGCCATATCTGCCAAACATCATACAAATCATTTCCAGTAACTTGGGAGAAGCCGATGCTTCCATAGAACCAGAATGTCCACAAGCATTTAACAAGCAAAGGGATAAGTTCATAAGGTAAACAAAGAGATCGACTTTTTAATCTTAAGAAGTAAGGCCACCTTGCCCACATCTCGACTATTTTCATGGGACAAACACCTTATCCTACAATATTTGGTTGTCAAACTAATTCGAATCCAACGTAGGTGGCCACCATGTTTGACTCTGGGTAGGCTCCTTATTTGTGTCATTACTCATTTCTATCTAATATTATCTAAAAAAATATCACGCTACGATTTATCTTCTAATGGTGCAAATCATACTACTTTTGTAACAGCTCAAGTCCACCATTAGCGGATATTGTTTTCTTTGAGCTTTCTCTCAAGGTTTTAAAACGCATCTACTAGGGAGAGGTTTTCCACACCCTTATAAGGAATGTTTCGTTCTCCTCTCCAACCGATGTGGGATCTCACAATCCACCCCCCTTGGGGGCCAGCGTTCTCACTGGCACATCGTCCAGTGTCTGGTTTTGATACCATTTGTGAGATTTCACATCGGTTAGAGAGGGGAGCGAAACATTCCTTATAAAAGTGTGGAAACCTCTCCTTAGTAGACGCGTTTTAAAACCGTGAGGCTGACAGCGATACGTAACAGGTCAAAGCGTACAATATCTGCTAGCGGTGGGCTTGAGCTGTTACAACTTTTCTTGCCAAATTATGGTTTCTGATGCTGGGAAGACCAAGCCAAAGTTGACAGTCAAGGACGTTCAAAGATCAAAAGGAAAAAAAAGAAAAAAGTGGAGCAAATGTAGAGTAAACTTAATTCATGAGTGGTAAAGAGTACCTCAACTATCCCCTTTTTTGGTGCATGAATAGCCAAACACAAACAGTAATCATTTTTTTCTGGTTCATAATCTATGGAACTTGATGATGCAGTATCTCTATTGACTAGCATCTCCATGAACAGACAGTTAGCATCGCGATATCCCTGTATTATATTTTCACGAGCTTTTAGGGGCGAGAGACCAAACGTCGGAAAAGAGTTGACTTAAAATCATTCAGTTTTAAGAGATAACCTTCCATAGTCGCACCACCACAAGTGCCTGTGTGTCTAGGAGCAATATACGGCCCAGTGAATCTGTAATCACTGCCAATGTACCGCTTGGTGACAAAGTCAGTTTCTCACCCTTCCTTGGATGGTCCTTCAAGCACGTCAAAAGAGAGGCTGCAGCAATCATGATGCCAACAAGTTCCTAAAAATATTGTCAAAATTGTACAATAACTGATACATAGTTGTTAGAAGACTAAGCAACACGTAAACAACCAGTGGCATGTACTCGAGATCTAGATATATCAATAGTAGATGAATTGCATCTTTATACATAGTTGTTCGGCTCTGATACCATTTGTAACAGCCCAAGCCCACCGCTAGCAGATATTGTCCTCTTTGGGTTTTCCCTTTCGGGCTTCCCCTCAAGGTTTTTAAAACGCATCTACTGGGGAGAGGTTTCCACACCCTTATAATGAATGTTTCGTCCTCCTCCCCAACCGATGTGGGATCTCACAATTCACCCCCCTTTGGGGCCCAGCATCCTCACTGGCACTCGTTCCTCTCTCCAATCGATGTGAGATCTCACAATCCACCCCCATCGTGGCCCAACATCCTCGCTGGCACACCGTCCGGTGTCTGGTTCTGATACTATTTGTAACAGCCCAAGTCCACCGCTAGCAGATATTGTCCTCTTTGGGCTTTCCCTTTCAGGTTTCCCCTCAAGGTCTTTTAAACACGTCTGCTAGGGAGAGGTTTTCACATCCTTATAAAGAATATTTCGCTCTCCTCCCCAACCGATGTGGGACCTCACAAAGACAATAATGTATAACGAGCTTAGTAAATGAGTTCTTAGATGCTTAAAGTTCACATGTTCACAATGACCAATCTAGAGCTTAGTATCTTTGCATCACAAAGTATTAGATAGATTATCCAGCAAAAATAACCAAAACTTAGTCTTAGGAAAACATGGTTAGTAAAGCATGCATATGGCTGCCTTCTATGCATCATTATAATTGATTAAATATAACAACAACTATTCGCACCTCGAGCAAAAGCTTGACCCTTCACATCGGGCTTTTTGGATGTTTTTGGATCACTTTGCCAAATCATTTTCGAAAAGGAAGCTATTGTTGAAAATGTTACAGGTACAACTTTTGATAAAATGGCTCCAACTAAAGACCTGCTCTTGTCTTCAGAAAGCCTTTTCACATGATGCCACCATACAAAGTAAACAAAATGTTAGAATAAATGACAAGCTTTAAGTATGATACTTTTATTTAAAACTTAACTTCATGATACACTATTACTTGAGAATCATATACAGAAAAAGACCAGACAACCTAACCTGAATGCTGAAATAACCGCATCCTCTCCGACAGTGACTGCACAAAAATAACGTTCACTCGACTGCCCAACAATAAAAGCAGCTGAATTCAAATACCAGAATAATTTCAGAGAGCTTTCATGACATTTGCACTGCCCCTAGGAACAACCGACAAGTTTTTCGATTGAAATAAATAAACGACCTTTTTACCTGGAGTTCCATCAATGGAGGAGGCATAACACCAATGATCGCTGCATCTGCACACGCACTATATTTGCTGACATTCCACACTTGATAGGCTAATGTTTCAAAAGAATTTCCAGAATCCTCCATATCTCGACTGCTTGATTTCGGATCCCAAATCCGTGCATTTGATTCTTGAAACCATTTTCGCAGTGTATTCTGTGACCAAGCATGTAGGGCATGTTATATTAGTCCAAAAACAATCAAGATCCATAAAGGCAGAAGGCAATATTTCTTAAAGTTGAAGCATAGAGGTATAATAAAGAATCTATCTGGAGTTAGGAAGGATCAACATCAGAATTCTCAAGAGGAAACAAAACGAATTATGAACAATTTCTCAACAACACGATCAATGCCGAAAAGAAGAGCACAATTAAGATCAAACTCTTGAGTAAAGAATGGCAGTAAGAACCTGAATATCAGACCCTTCAATGCGGGCAATTACGCCTGGCATAACAATTGAAACCTCCTCGTACGAAGATCCATAGGATAAATCTCTCTTCAAACCACGAACCCTAATTTTTTGAATTCTTGCAGGATGGATCATCTAAAAATACACAAATTGGAAACAAATTCCATCACCATTAAGAAAAATTGGAGTCATCTTCACTGTCATACGACCAATTAATCCAAAATGAATACTAACAGTCATTCTATCATCTGAATTTATGAACTACCAATAAAGTGTATAAATAGATAAGTGAATCTACCATTCCACCAGCATCTTTCCAGGTGAAAGATCATATGAAACCCATAAGTACTTCCATAATTTTACATCTTCTGACTGCTAAAACAGTTGTAAGTTAAAACATCTTCAATTCCCCATATCAAAATGATTACCTAAAAACGTATAAAAGACAATCAAAAGCGACAAGATCGGCTAGGTACCTGCTTAAGAATCAAATCCCCACTTAAGGAGTAAATCAGCAAATACCCCCAAGAAGTCCCGGCCAAAATCACCTTAATTTCATCTAACACCAACCATTCTAAAGCGGAGATGTACTCCGCATCGATCGGAGACAAATCAGAAGGCTTGATCTTCACCTGATACCCATCGGAACCGGCCCAACCAAGAACAAGGATGACGGATCGATTGGCCAGCGCCAGAGAGTGCGAATCAAGGGCACATAGAAGATTGGGGTTGTCAACGAGCCAACCTTCGTTTCCAGCGCCAAAATCGTCAAGCTCCTCACAAGCAATGCAGCCCAATTCCGTAGTGTAGGTTCGTCTCGCCATTGCCGGAAAAAGAACCTTGAATCCTATGCTTTAATGCAGATGAAATTGAAACAGAGGCATGGAGATTTGAATTGAAAGAGATCGAATTGACAAGTTTTGCACAAAGAAGCGAGCCTGCGAAACACGCGTGTTATTCCCAAATCTTAAACTCCAAACAACGGGAGAATTTTTAATAGTTTTAAACATTTAATTTGTAATTTAAATTAATAGATAAATTGTAATTATTATTTTCATTTTCAAAGCAATAAGTTTTTTCACGTCTTTTTACTTTTTTTTAACCCTCGAAATTGTATGAATATTATTATTTTTATTTATTTACTGTATTTTTTAAAATTTTAAAATGCAAAAATGAAGTTTTAACGTAAGATGTTACACCATAAAAGTTACTTTGGGTTAAGATGCTTTTCTAGTTTTGATTGATTCGTGGGTTTTTTTTGTCCGGTTAACCCAACAAACTAACCAACTCGAAAAATAGAGATACAATCCAACCATGCCCTACCTACTTTTTAATATTAATATGAAAATTAATAATATTTGATATTGGTAAATGACGTTAGTAATGACTCGTGAATGTTTAATATTTAAATTTGTTGAAATTTTAGATATTAATATAACATGTATTATAAATAAATATAATTTTTTAAATAATTTTTTAAAAAAATCCAATAACTCAATTCGATGACAATGGGTTAGGTTAGGTTGAATTATGGATTTTATTCAGGTGTTTGAATTACTAACTCAACCAACTCAAAATTTCTGTTAGTTCAAAAAAAATTGTCAAAACGTCTAATATCATAAATTTGAACAATATTTCTATAATATTTTTGTAAAAGTAAGATTTTAACATTTAATTTAATTTCTTAAAGGGAAAAAATAATTTAAATTAAAATCCGAAAAGGAGTCTATCTGATACGTTTTTATCCTAATTCTATCTCCCTGAACTAAAAAATCCTAATCGGAATCCATAAAGTTCTTAATTATATATAATCAATCTTCATTATTTCTCAAATCACAATCCCACGATGATAATCAAAAGAAAATTTGTCCACAGAATTTGCAGAACCCATAAATTTCCTTATTCAAGGTCATTAATAGCGACGGCGACGGCGACGGCGGCGCCGATTCTCAAAGTAGAGATTGGTTCCTTCTACATTCCCAAACACAACCCTTCAAAACCCCTCGGAGAAGACGCCCACTTCGTATTTTCCGATAAATGGGTTGCCGGAGTGGCGGACGGTGTTGGTGGTTGGGCTTCCAAGGGCATCGACGCCGGCGCGTACGCCAGAGAACTCATCGGGAACTGTGTAGTTGCCGTTTCCGGAGACACTGGCACCGTCGTGAAACCAAAACGTGTATTGACGGAGGCCCACTCCCGGACCACTGCCGCCGGGTCGTCGACGGCGTGTATTGTCTCCTTCGATGGTAAGTTTTTACGGGCGGCGAATGTCGGCGACAGTGGGTTCATGATTTTCAGAGGCGGGATGTTTTGTTACCGGTCGCCGGTGCAGCGGCGGGGGTTTAATCGTCCCTGCCAGATGGGGGTTGGTGAGAAGTACGATAAGCCGGCGGCGGCGTGGAGCGGGAAGATACAGATCGCGGCTGGAGATGTAATCGTAATCGGAACGGACGGGCTTTTTGACAATGTGTTCGCGAAGGAGATTGAGGATATCCTGGTGGCGGAGGTGGCGGTAGATACGGCAGAGGGTTTGGCCGGACTGTTGGCGGAGTTGGCGTTGTGTAACTCCTCCGATACGGTAAAAGACGGGCCGTTTGCGGAGGAGGCTCGGGAGGCCGGCCGGATCCACCGTGGAGGGAAGATCGATGATATTACTGTCATTGTTGCAAAAGTTACCTCGTCTTGATTTCCTTTTTTTCTTTTATGGAATTATAGTTGGATTTCTTTTTGTTTTTTGTTTTTTTGTTTTTTTTTGTATTAGAAGAAAAATAGTTGGATAGATATGTTTTTGCTGTGACATATTTTAGATCAAATTCGACCGATTTTGTGTTTATAGATAAAGTTTCTATTAATTTCGTTACCAGATTTGATATTTTATGAAGCTTTGTTTTCAGACGGAGAGATCTGAATACATTTTAATTACCTATTTTATAGCTATGGTCACATTGATTTTAACTCTCTAATCATATACCTCTTAATTGATAATACATATTTTATATTAATTGAGCTATAGTCATATTCACTTTTAAATTTTTTTTTTAAATACAGTTATTGTGAAGATTTCACTTTTTTTAATATAATCATAATAAATTGATATATTTTAATGGTCTACTAATATAATTTTTTAAAATTTAAAATTTAATATTACAACATCTTTTTAACCCTTATAAAGAATATACACCCTAATCTTTAGTTTAAATATTACAATTAAGTGGGTGAGAAAAACACAGTAAATATTATCCCATCTCAACCCCATTTATGTAGCGGAGCAGGACAGAAATCGATAATATAATCTCATCTCAGCTCTATTTATCTAATGGAGACAAAATATTCTCCACTTCCTCCTTCATTTCTCGTCTAAACAGGAATCATTCTCCTGTTTGGAGCAGGTCTCCCAGGGATCGGTAAAATTGATATCTATAATGACGCATATATTAACAAATTGAGATGATTTGTTTAAATTAACTTAATATATGTTAAAATATTAATTATATGTAAGAATGTCATTTGATCTCAATTCTAGCTGAATGATCAAATTATTTGCTCTCTAAAAATTGGTTCAAATTATTCTTATTATTTTTTTATAAAAATAAAAAATAGAAGATCAATAAAAAAAAAAAATTAGAGGTTGAAATCTCCTCCAACATTATTTCAACCCCATTAGACAGGGTAGGAATCGGATTGTCTAATCGGGTCGGGTCACAAACTCCTGCTCCAAAGTCCAAACTTCCTCAACTACGTGCTGTGGGCCTTCATTATTGGGCCTCAAGCCCTTCTACTTGAAATATAATAGAATTTATTTATTTGTAAACAAATTAATCATATCCATACTCAAATATTTGTCACCTATTATTTTAACCTATGATATTCATAGTTTATGTCTCCATTTAATCATATATATTCCTAATTTCATCTTCTTTCCAAATTCAGATTTTATGTAATGAAATTGAGAATGGGAGCGATAATCTAGAAGTGCAGTGCGCACCTGCACCAAGGTCAACCCATTGATGTACTATAAGCTGATGATCGGAATCCTTTCTGATGTCAACGACAGAGTCTCTAGTATACACAGTCTGACTCTTTTGGGTCGTATATTTTGACGTCATAAGTGAAGTTTGTTGAATCTATAAGTGTTAGGTTATTCCTCTTATCTACAACGAGCAAGCTGACGTTCTTAATTAGGTGACTGACTTCTGAAAATAATTTAACCTTAAGGAATCAAAGTCAACTTTAGAGTTATTGTTGAAGATAAAGTCAAAATCTCTACTATTTAACTGTCAATACAAACCCGACAAACACGTGTTTTGTCATACCCGACAAACACGTGTTTTGTCATGCTGGTTAAAATAATAGAGATGGGAGAATATTTTGATTGATACAAAACTTTAAATCAAAATTCAACGAACATAATTATATGGGCTGGGACCAGTTTGGATAGCCACAACTATTTTTACATATATATAATTGATATATATTTTTGAGATATTACAATCGACGTGTCGTCCAAAATATGTTCTCACTACGACATGTCGATTGATATCACATTTAACAAGTAAAAGAAAAACTATTGGGTAATTCTCATAATTTTGACTCCTGTTAGAGAAGATATTTTTGCTGGTCGTCCGACCAGACGGGGGTCATCAATGGCGGTCTTCGTCTTCATCATATCATTCTGAAGTCCTTCGGTCTCAGTTCTCCACAGAATTATTCTACCTGCTACTTCCTACAATGCTAAAAGAAGTGGTTGGCTTCGCGCCCACCATTTCTGAACTCCCCGGCCGCCAATCCCATTGCACTTTTTCTCCGTCTCCGATTTTCATCTTCAAATACCTATGGATCTCCTTCTTGATCGTCTTCTCCCTCAAATTTAGCCTCGCCGACGGAGCTTATCCGTTCCCGAACATTCTCATGCCGTCTCAATTTGGTCTCGATTCGTCTCCCTCGTGTACGAAAATGGATCCGAAGTTGAATTACCATCCGGTGATCGGAATTCTTAGCCATCCCGGCGATGGCGCTTCTGGTAGATTAAGCAATGCGACGAATGCTTCCTACATCGCTGCCTCGTATGTCAAGTTCGTCGAATCGGCCGGAGCGAGAGTTATTCCGATTATCTATACCGAGCCGCTTGAGGTTATTTTCGAGGTAATGATTAGGGTTTGTGAATTTTGAGACCGACCGAAGCTCAATTAGGGATGATCGAGCTAAGTTCTTACAAAAATGTTGCAGAAGCTCAATTTGGTCAATGGAGTGCTCTTCACTGGCGGCTGGGCTAAAAAGGGTTTATACTATTCCGTTGCTGAGAAGATTTTTAAGGTTATCTTATCGTCTGCTATAATTAGACTGTTTACTCAAACCGTTTTTCCATAATGTGATTGATTGTGGTGTTTCTGCAGAAAATTTTGGAGAGGAATGATGCTGGGGATCGTTTTCCTTTATATTCCGTTTGCTTGGGTTTTGAAATCTTAAGCATGATCATCAGCAAGGTTATCCATTCCCTGTCATTGACTAAATGATTCTGCAATCCTTTTTTTGAATTCCCTAAGTTCTTTTAGGGAGAATAAAGCTCTGAGATCCCATGTCGGTTGGGGAGAAGAACGAAACATTGTTGATAAGAGTGTGGAAAACTCTCCCTGGCATACACGTTTTAAAACCTTGAAGGGAAGCTCAGAAGGGAAAGCTCAAAGAGGACAATATCTGCTAGCTGTGGGCTTAGGCTGTTACAAATGGTAGCAAAGGCAGACACCGGGTGGTGTGCTAGCGAGGACGCTGGACCTCGAGGGGGTGGATCGTGAGATCCCACATCGGTTGGGGAGGAGAACGAAACATTCTTTATATGGGTGTGGAAACCTCTCCCACTGGGCCCCGATATTGATTGGAGAAGGGAACGAGTGCCAGCAAAGATGCTGGGCCTCAAAGGGGGTGGATTGTGAGATCCCACGTCGGTTGGGAGGAGAATGAAACATTCTTTATAAGGGTGTGGAAACCTCTCCCTACTAGACACGTTTTAAAACCTTGAGGGAAATCCCAAAAAGGAAAACGGACAATATCTGCTAGCGGTGGGCTTGGGCTGTTACAAAAGCCAATTCCAGCAAAATTTGCTTTTGGTAATCATTAGAGTCAAATAATTTCCACCTATGAATCATATTCGTCTTTATTTACAGGATAGGAACATTCTTGAATCATTTAACTCATCATATATGGCATCAACTCTGGAATTTGTGGACAATGTGAATATTCAAGGAACGGTCTTCCAAAGGTATGTATCAGTCTTCATGGTTGTTCCAAAGGGATTTTGATTAACTCAAATTGATACTTAAAGATACATTCCTTCCCCAAATGTAGAGTTGAAGGCATTTGCCATATGGATAGCATTTGAACTGTTCAGCTCAGGAAATGTATTAGTTTCTTCAAGTTTTGTGTATCTGCATAGGCTAGGAACGGGAGTGATCACATGGGTATATAATTGAGGACAATACTCTCCATTGTTGTGAGGCCTTTTGGTTGGAACGAAAAGCAAAGCCATAAGGGCTTATGACCAAAGTCGTTAATATCATAACATCGCTGCGATAGGTAAAGGTTCTGTTGTCCTTAACAATTAGTATCAGAGTCGTCGTGTCCGAACCTAGCTGGAGAAAATCCTCAAAGTGGAACAAAGTGTGCCCTATCGAGTCAAACCATCCCTGATAAGAACTGATCTTTGTTCAAGGGGAGGAGGTGAAGGGTGCAAAAATGACTGCTGCCATCTGGGAATATATCCCACAATGTTATTCGTGCTTGTGAGGCTGTTTTATGTTCATATCCTATTTTTTATGAGACTGTTTTATGTTCATATCCTTTTAACTTACTATTGATGTTTTTTTCACCTGTAGATTTCCGCCTTATTTACTCGAGAAGTTGAGTACAGATTGTATTGTAATGCAAAACCATCGTGTAAGTTCTTGTGGGTGCGATCGATGATTGATCGACATTCTTTCGATAACTTAATTCGTACTAATATAGATTGTCTTCTTTTCCGTACAGTTTGGTATATCACCAGGGAGGTTTGAACAAAATAAAGAACTATCCAGTTTTTTTCAGATATTGACAACTAGTAATGATGTAGACAATAAGGTACTGTCAAAATTCTCTCAACTCTTCACTTAATAGTATCAGACTTCATATAACTGCACTTATTCAAATGCTCCTCTACCTCTACGTGTTGCACCTTCAGTAATGCTTATGTCGATTACAGGTCTATGTTTCCACGGTTCAAGCTTGGGATTATCCTGTGACTGCATTTCAGTGGCATCCTGAGGTAATTAATTGTCTAATATAACCCGTTACATATCTATTAGGGAGAGATTTCTACACCCTTATAAGAAATGTTTCGTTTGCCTCTCCCGCCGATGTGGGATATTGTGGTCACATATGGGTGAGAATCTTGTGGTCACATGCATGGCATCCTCTCCCTCTAAACAAAAGAAGTAATTCATCATTTTCATCAAAAAAATTAAATCAAATGATTTCTCACTTTCTGCTTAACTGATCATTCCAAACTTGTTGGATGCCCTGTTCTTTTCGTTTTAGACAGCATTATCCTACATAAAAGACCATCTCATAACGTTGGTCATATGATCTTTGTTGATGTATAAATCAATCGAGCGCTTAAGATTCTACGTTTTCATTGCAGAAAAACACCTTTGAGTGGGGCTACTCCATGATTCCGCACACGGAGTATGCAATTGAAGTGACGCAGCATGTTGCCAACCACTTAGTCAGGTTAGAACATGATTGTAAATTTTTAAGATCTCATTTAATAACGATTTAATTTTTAGTTTTTGGCTTTTGGAAACTAATTGTTTTTGGAATTTAACGAAGAATTCGAACGTTTTATTGAGGAAGATGAAATCCACTGTAGGCAAATGATGAGAAAGTAAACACAATTTTCAACACTAAATGATTATCGAATGAGGCCTATGTCACTGCCCTGTAAAATTTCATGTTTACGCTTAGTACTAGCAATAGCAGAACGAGCTATTTTACCTTTTTTTTTTTTTTAAGATAATGAACAAATTTTCATATCTATGAAATGGTGGGAAGGAAAACCAAGCTAGGACATTGCACCAAAAACTCTTCCAAACCATGGAACATTCTTATCTTTTTTAACAGGACAAACCCTTCTATTAAAGGAAGAAGGGTATTGGGCTTCTTTCTACACACCTTTTTAACAGGAGGCCTATCACTAAATCTGTGAGGAGAGAGTGCACCTTAAAGTTGGGTAAGGATCTTGCAACAGCTAAGCCCACCGTTAGTAGATATTGTCCGTTTTGACCTATTACGTATCGACGTCAGCCTCACGATTTTAAAACGCGTCTACTAGAGAGAGGATTTCATACCCCTTATAAGGAATGCTTCATTCCCCTCTCCAACCGACATGGGATCTCAAAATCCACCCTTTTGGGGCTCAGCGTTCTCGCTAGCACACCACCTAGTGTCTGACTCTAATACCATTTGTAACAGCTCAAGCCCACTGCTAACAAATATTGTTCGCTTTGGCTCGTTACGTATTGTTGTCAGCCTCACGGTTTTAAAACGCGTCCATTAGGGAGAAGTTTTCATATGCTTATAAGGAATGTTTCGTTCTCCTCTTCAATCAATGTAGAATCTCACAGATCTAATGTAGTAAAACTTTTTGCTGGGTTTTTATGATTCATATGGCAAAGTTTGTAAGGAAATTTAAACTTCAATCTTTGTGTCTATAGGGAGGCCAGAAAATCATTGAACAGACCACCTGCACAGAAGGTTCTTGAAAGTCTCATCTACAACTATAGCCCAACTTTTGGTGGCAAGGCTGGGTAAGTCCAAGTCACTCTCTAGATCTTGCTCTTATTTTTGTTGGTTTTGTTTGATCTTTTTGTGACAGAGTTCCTTTTTTCATTTTGATGTGCAAATGTAGGAAGGGATTCGATGAAGTTTACATCTTCACATAGTAAACATCCAGCTACCTGATGTAGTGTACAATTTTCATGTCTTATTAAAAGTTCTAGAATGTCGGAATTAGTTTGTACGCCACTTCGACTAATTTTATGAGACAATCATATGATCCTACTATCTTTAGTTGTTAGAAAACACGGTAGAATATCAAATCGTAGATATGTAACCACCATGAATTCTACTCATGTGCTTGTTGAATATCATTCACTTAATCTAAATTTTTGTATCTTTGTATATGTATATATTTTTGTATCTATATTTAGACATGATCCAACGTTGGAGTAGAGTGATGATCTGATGGATTACTTGTAACAGTACAGTAGATATTGTTTGTTTTGGCTTGTTACGTATCGCTGTCAAGCCTCATAGTTTTAAAACGTGTTTGTTAGGAGAGGTTTTCACACCCTTATGAAAAATGCTTAATTCCTCTCGTGAGATTTCACATTATTCTCCTCTTTTACATAAGAAGTTTTGAATCTTTTTTATAGTTTTCTATACGCATAATTTAACATTTTTTCAAAAGTTAAAAAGATTAAATTATAAAAAAATAAATTTAAACTTTGTCGTATTCCTTTGGATTAAAAAAATGATTAGAAAAGTGGATGAAAGGTCTACGGAGCATGATATGTTTTTCAATTATTGTCACGTTGTTTCAAGTGATATCATCTTCAGGCACACTGCTCGGTGTCTAACTTTAATACAATTTTTAACCGCTCAAGCCCACTGCTAACAGATATTGTCGGCCTTGACTCGTTACATATTTCATCATTCTCATGGTTTTAAAACAATTTTTAACGGCTCAAGCTCACTGCTAGCAGATATTGTCCGCCTTGACTCGTTACATATTTCATCATTCTCATGGTTTTAAAACATGTTTATTAGGGAGAAATTTCCCCACAATCAAAATTAAGTAATATTGCAAAATTTAAAATATAGGGCAAAAGGGAGAGCAAGTAGAGAGTTACGGCGTACAAGAAAGGCATACAGAATTCCGTCTTTGGAAATGGCGGGAAAGAGTGAGTAGTCGAGGAGGGAAAATCTTTGATCTCTCTCATTCTCTCTATCTCGCGCCTCTACTTCCCCTTCTCATTCTCCGTCGTCTTCCCATCTCATCCATCGAAGGAGGTGATATACTTCGACGCAAATGGCTGACATCGAAACCCTAGGCATTCTCCAGGACATTGAATCCCTCGTCGCCGATAAACTTCAAGTGGTAACTACCCCTCGCTCGCTTCCTCTTCCTTTAGATTCTATTTTCGCCGTTCACCAGTCTTTTGAATCATATTTCATTTCAGTTTCTTTTCTTTGGTTCATGGAGCCAGTCTACGACTACTCTATTTTTGTGAATTGCTGCCGTAGATGTGTTTTTTGTTAATTTCGATTGAATTTATTTTGCTCATCATGTTTATGCCGATAATGAAGCTATTGGCCTGGATTAAGGACGATTTAACTCTTTCCTCGGCCAGTGGCCTTGCAGTCATTTGTAAGCTAGTTTTGTTGCTGAGTTGTTTTATAGTTTTGGTGCAAACGCTATATTGAAAGGGTGTGATTTTATGTTTCTATGAAAAATTCGTCTCTATCACGAAAGGTAACATTTCGAAGACAAATGTAACATGTCTTCTCATTGTCAGGTGTTGCCCTACGTTGGTTATATATAGGGAGAGGCTCATCACCAAAGAGCTTTTAAATTTCTTCTATGAATTTTCTGTACTGTATGTTTTTGGATGGTGAAAATTGTACTAGGGAAAAGGAAGAAGTTTTTGGGATTTTTTGTGCTTTCAATTAGTCATTCAGGTTTTGCTTCTAAGGGCTGACTTGGCCATTTTTGTCTGAGGAGTTCTGCATCAGTTTCATAAGATCACTGGGCTTTTTTCTTTTTTAGTTTTGATGTACATTTTTCATTATTATTCGAAATTATAATTTAGAACTTGGAGTAAATTTAGTTTCTAGCTAGTCAACACACCTGCTAATTTCGTTCAGCATTTTTACTCAGGTTTCCTACAAGTGGCTAAGTCGCAGTTATTTGATTACTTCGGATACTGCAAAGAGGTTAGAAACTTGGCATATAGAAATTGCACCGATTTGTTGGTCCTCATTCAATGTTTCTAATGCAGAGTTGTTATGTAGGTTGCTTCAGGAATTTGTTGAAAAGCATGAAAGTGGATTACAAGTGGTCTATGCCTTGTCCGGATGGTTGAAAAATGATCCCCCAAGCTACCATATTAGGCTTGTTTCTGATTCAAAACTTCCTGGTTAGCTTCTAATTCGGTGCATGCTTTTCCACACGTCTCGATGATTCTCTTTTTTTTATAGAAAGAAGGTTTGGATAATATTAGATATACATTTGCTTGTAATAAAAAAAAAATTGTACTGCCAACCTGAGCATAACTTTACCGAATTATATTCTTGACAAGAAAGACAAGAGGTTTAAATCCCCACATCCACAACATTAAAAAAGAAAATTGTATCTGGATAAAGCTATAAACCATATTGAAGTCTTGCAGTATTTAGTAGTTTGTTGCAAGTGTTTCTAATGATGAACCCTGCTTCAGAACTCTGCCCCCATCTTATGTTATTCGAAGTTGAGTGTCTATTCCAGGGACTCAACGACTTGAGTTTATTCTTTACTTTTGAACAGAAGCAAAGCAAGATTTTGATGGCACCTGCTCGATTCAAGTTTATAGTGTTCAAGCTTCCATTCCAAAGGATCCAGCCGCACTGTGGAATGCTGAATTCGTTCAGGCAGAAGAGCTCTTCAAGCAGCCCTTCACTGTTGACAATTGTTTGCGAGATAACAGGTTTCCTGTATTTGGCTCAGTTAAATTTCACTTAGATGGGTTATTGTCATTTTGTCTTCTGTTTTTCTATTAAGCGTTTCTTGGTAGTGGGCATGGGTTTGAACTTGCACGTCTGTCCCACTTAATCCTTATTTACTGAAAGGCTAGAAATACATCTTTTGGTTGAAAGAGAATGAATAGAGTGAAAAAGGTACTGCATTGCATCCACACAAGCCCCCTGATAATGTCCACAATATTGATCTCGGTATTACATATCATGCACTTCCTTGAGACGTAACAATAATGGGATTTATCTTTCTCTGTAGTTGTGGTGCTATTCAATTATATTAGGTGAATTGTAAGATTCCTGCTTGGCTCTTTATTTCTCTAGTGTTAATAGCCTTGGCAACTCATTTGCCTTTATTCGTTCTAATTCTTTAGGTTCTGTGGAATTTCCAATTCCTATGTCAAGCGCAGCATTGATGAGATACCTGCAAGCGTTGCGGCTCCTCAGCCAAGAAGTGCAGTGGGTGCAGAATCAACAAAAAAGAATGAATCATGTCAAAATACTACCATTCCTCAACCTCAAAAAAGTGAAGTGCACAAAGTTAGTCCTAATGTTGGTCTACAGAGTCCCCCTGTGGTTAAAGAAGTTAAAGGTGAAAATAACAGTACAGGGTCATTTCATCAGGCCTCCAAGCCAAGTGCAGTTAAAGAAAAAGTTGCTTCCTTACCTGCTAATAAGAAGAAACCTCAAAGTGATAAAACCTCTTCCAGTACCGAAGGTTCATTAGCAAACTTGTGGGGACGTGTCCCTACTAAGTCCAAGCTCAGTGACAACCACGCAAATGTGAAGCATGCCACTGCAAACCCTACTGGTTGGTTATCCCTTATGGTTGATCTCATTCTAATTTTTGCATGCTTCTAATTGGACTGATTATGAAACACTTGTTAGTTCCGAATGAAATTTTGAATGCACTGAACAGAAAATATTGGAAGTAATTTCGGCATAACACCAACTTTTTTCTTTCTAACCCTTGCTTTCCGTTGCAGTATCGAGTGCAGAGGCACAAATTTGTGCACATGAAGGACTACAGAGCGACAACAGTGATGATGACGATCAAAATGTAAATATCAAGAGGACCTCCAATGAAGGTGGAAGAAAAAGGAGAGTGGTTATTGATTTCTCAGATGATGAAGATTTTGAAGATGCAGTCAGTTTAGCATCACCTGAAAATCCGAAGGATCAATCATGTTTAGATCTGAAGCAAAACACTGAATTGCATGAAGAGAAAGCTCATTTGAACAATGACAAACAACAGAATGGTGAACTGAAAATGGAGGAGGAAAAGACATGTGTATCGAAGCAATCCTTAGTAGAAGAAAAACATCAGAATTCCTCCCCTGCAGTGAAAAACGAGGTTTGTGCCCATGAAAACGTCTCTAATAATAGAGAGAAACCAACAGACGCTGCTCCTGCTTCACCCAAGAGGAGAAAAGTATTGAGGACAAGAATTGATGAGCGCGGGAGAGAAGGTATACCTACATACAGCCTGTTTCATATTAGATTGCCTTCTTTGTGGTGCTTGATTTAAAGAAATTTATTTCTTCTAGGATATTTTCAAACGTGCCCTCTTGACCCTATAATTGATGGATATACTTAACTGCCGCTACATGTTTATTTACATTTATGTTTCTGGAAGTGAATATAGTTTCCATTTTCACATTGAAAGATTGCTTTTGAAGGAGGAATAAATGGTTAATCGGTGGAGCAATACAATTTTAGCAAGAAATGTCTTTTGGTGCATTTAAATTGTTTTGTTTTATTCCCTACTATTTGCATGTGCTGAGAGATTGGTCAACAGAACATGATGATTTTAAAAGAGGTTTTCTTTTGGCTAATACATGGTAATGTGGTAAAATTAATTCATCTTTTTATCGTCACCTTGTGGTTTAATCAATTTTTTTTTTCTAATTTTACTAGTAAATGAGGTGGTTTGGGAGGGTGAAGAGCAGGAACAGAAGAAGGATGATGTCTCTTCAACAAAGAAATCTGATCATAAAGCAGCAGAGACTACTACGAACAGGTTACTTCTAATATCATGTCTTTCAGTTCAAGGTGTTATCAACTCATTTTCTTCCATTCATGAAATTATCCATTATGTTATGTTATGTTTTGTGACTTCTGCACTAATATTCTATCTATCATCTATTCATTTTCCGTTTTATTCATTATCTTTGAGGGTTTGATATAGACAGCCTTTGTAAGTATAAATATGAGTGATCGTTAAGTAGCAAGCAAGAAGTACGTTGTTCCTATTACTTGAAACAGAACTGATCTGCAAAATAATAAATTGAAAGCCTTACACTTCCTAGGCTTTCTAGTTTTAAAGCTGTAAGGTTATTGCCTGCACCAGCCATATTAAGATTACAACCCTTAGTTTGCACACGTGCGCGCGCACACAAAAGACGAGTTCTATTGTACCATGCTTTAGTTTAAATTTGTCTTGTTTGTGGTTTCTTGCTGAAACTTTAACTCGTCATTCAATAAGATTTTAGTTTTTGGGTATGGAATCCAGGCCTCCTCCGGCCAAGAAGTCACCAGCCTTGGGCAATAGTGGTGCAAATCCAGCGGGGAAAGCAGGAGCCAAGAAAGCTGGAAATGCGACTGGTCCCAAACAAGGAAATATTCTTTCTTTTTTCAAGAAGATTTGAGCAAATGTCAGTCGAGCAACTTTGTAAATGAAATCTTTATGGTATCCAGCTTTTGACTCCCTTTTTTTGTTTTTTTTAAAATATTTTATTCTCTTTTTGTGTGGATGGAATGGTAGTTGATAAATGCAAAGCTAGGTGTTGATTTTATGAAAAAGTGCACTGTACATTGGTAAGTCAACCTACACATCGTGCTGTGAATTCGATTCGATCAGCTTAATTTTTATAGTTCATCTTCAGTGAATAAAATTGTTGAGTTATTGATCATGAACTAAACTATTAAATTGAAATGGTCATTTACATAATGAGGATACTTATGTTGAATGTACTGCCTTGAATTGTACTTCTCATTTCATCTACTTTTGTCCATTTGGTCTGTTTTTTTTTTTTTTTAAATTTTCATTTCATACCTAAAGTGTTACTAAATATGTGTGATAAGTTCTTGTTAATTTGATTGCAAATTTACGCAAGTACAATGTTTGTCAGCCAGCATCTTCAGTCAGCATCCCATATTTGTTACTTCAATCGACCTAGGTCCTTATTATGTACTTATTTCCAAAGTTCATATTATTGATTGATGACGATAAGTTAGGTCCTTTTTATGTACTTATTTCCAAAGTTCATATTATTGATTGATGACGATAAGTTATGAATTTTAATGTAATACGAGAGATAGTATGATATGAAACATATAATTAAGTTATTGACTTACATCTGTTAAGTTTGTTTAAGCGTCGAAAGTAAACATGGTAATCTCCGATTCATGTCCTTAAAACCCATTTGAATTGGATATTATGAGATAAGTATAAAAATCAAAATTCAGAACGATTTGCATGGAAAACAAGGTACAAAAAATAGTTGAGAGAGCAATAAGAAATGGCGATGGGTAAAGCAATATTCCACCCTTTGGGGGTGGGATCAACCAGTGACAATTCCAAAGAGACAATTGATTCGATGAAAAGAAAGCTACAGTGAGTTAGCATAATAATACTAATAAGCCCAATCCATGAATGTGAGAGACGGTATGAAACAGTTGGTTGTAATATACATGATTTACAATCAATTTAGCACACAAAACATACAATTCCTCATTGCTTACTACTTCAAATCAAGTTGGTTGGGTCGCTCAAAACATACTTGGGCAGCTCGTATCTTGCACCTGCAATTCAGTTTTATTCTTATAAATTGTGGGGTGTTTTTTTGAATCAACCAAAGTAGAGGGATGGAGTGTGTAAATGTAAATACCTCTTTCATCGTAACAAATTGTTAAATCAGCACTTTGTACAATGACGCCTGCACTATCCACTATTGCTTGTGCTAGTGTCAGATCAGCTTCTGCAGCAGCTCGAAGTGCATCCCATATCTCTGTTCTCCACAAAATACACAAACACTCAGGATTTGCTTCTTTCATCTTCTACTTAATATCAACTCTCTCTACTTTCATGCAGATATTCAGCCATTTGATGTGAGCTTCTTAACCATATTGCAAATTAGATGGAGCTTAACTTCCGTCTAATGAATTCTTTTGTACATGTGTTACTCCACAACCTTGAATCATGCTTAACATAAATATGTGCATATGAATTTTGCATAGGAAGATGTGCAGCTTCATATGCAAAATGTATGAAACGAAATTTGAAGCTGAACTGAACTTAAAAGCCTCCGATTCTGCTGAATTTGTGAGATACCACATTGGTTGGGGAGGAGAACGAAGCACGAGGAAACCTCTCCCTAGCAGACGCATTTTTAAAACCTTGAAGGGAAGCTCGAAAGAGAAAGCCCACAGAGGACAATATCTGCTAGCAGTGGGCTTGGGTTGTTATAAATGGTATCAGAGCCAGAAACAGGCGATGTGCCAGCGTCCCCCAAAAGGGGTGGATTGTGAGATCCCAGGGAACGAAGCATTCCTTACAAGGGTAATGAAACCTCTCCCTAGTAGACGCGTTTTAAAAACCTTGAGGGAAAGCCCAAAAAGGGCAATATCTGCTAGCGGGGGCTTAGGCTTAGGCTGTTACAGAATTTAAGATCTCTTTCATCATCTTAAAAGCCAAAATATTGTAATACCCAGAAAGAAAATCAGCACCCTCATTCCCTTTTCATCACTTCAGGTTCCTGCTTTTCCAACTTCCGTTCTACCATTAGAGACATCCATACACGAAAGAAGATAGGCATACATTGGATAGTTATACTCCATTCACGATGTACACTCTGCTAAACATATTCTAATCTATCTAGTGGTATAAATTTTGATTTTGTGCATGATTCTGTCTACATTTCAAAACGGAGATACGTAGTGAACCTTTAAATCAAAGAACTCGCTAACTAATACACCTAACTAGTAAGTATTTTTGACAGATTTGATCATCATGGCTAACGAATGTTCTAACGCATGTTCTAACAAATGAGGTGATGGAAGATACTCAATAGCATAGTCTTAAATAGAGATCACCTTTAGAGATCCATAATACAAAATCAATTTCCTTTACACTGTTATTGTAATAGCCCAAGCCCACCGCTAGTAGATATTGTCCTTTTCGGGTTTTTCCTTCAGGATTTTAAAAAGCGTATGCTAGAGAGAGGTTTCTACACCCTTATAAAGAATGTTTTGTTCTCCTCCCCAACCGACGTGGGATCTCACAGTTATGACATGCTAAATATAGAAGATTACTTCTCATTAGTCATGATTAACTAGGCAATGAATTCTTGACACATTACCTTGAATCATATATTTGCATGAGCATTAAGAACTTCTTTCAGTAATACTAATCTCAGATATGGTCATCAAATATGATATCCAAATCAATGAATTAGCTTGAATTTAATAGCACCTATAACCAGAAATATTGTGCAAGACCCAAAAAAAAAGTTCAAGATTACAGCAATACCTTTTGTGCCACCATAATGAGGAGCAGTATCCCAAAATTCATCACGCATCCGCCCAAGATCTGTCTTTGTTATTGGCTGGGGATGCTTCCAAGCTTTAGGCTTCCGAATTTTTTTCACAGGCCCTGAATTACAAAAATTCTTCAAGTGACTAAAAGGATGGCATAAGTTCCTTATAACTCTAGACATTAGCAGCTGATGAACTATGATTGCAGAAAAGAAGTTGAAGTGCGTGGATTAAAGGTATGATCAATGATAGAACTAATCATATCGACATTACAACACAGGAAGCCACCGTGCTCACTGTCCTGCTAAGAATCCTGCTAAGAATGTTAACATTAAATTCCCAATACCATGAGAATTTCTCCAAACATTCCCATCATCTCATTGAACAATAGTGTCATATCGGGTTTTGAAACTCGATTACACGAGGCACAATAGTATCATATCGGCTTTTGAAACTCGACTACACGAGGCACAATAGTATCATATTGGCTTTTGAAACTCGACTACACGAGGCACAATAGTATCATATTGGCTTTTGAAACTCGATTACACAAGGCACAATAGTATAATATCGGCTTTTGAAACTCGACTACATGAGGCACAAGAAACTCGATTACATGAGGCACAATAGTATCATATTGGCTTATGAAACTCGATTGCACGAGGCACAATAGTATCATATTGGCTTATGAAACTCGATTGCACGAGGCACAATAGTATCGTATCGGCTTTTGAAACTCGATTACATGAGGCACAATAGTATCGTATCGGCTTTTGAAACTCAACTACACGAGGCACAATAGTATCATATCGGTTTTTAAAACTCGATTACACAAGGCACAATAGTATAATATCGGCTTTTGAAACTCGACTACACGAGGCACAATAGTATCATATTGGCTTATGAAACTCGATTGCACGAGGCACAATAGTATCATATCGGCTTTTGAAACTCGATTACACAAGGCACAATAGTATCATATCGGCTTTTGAAACTCGATTACACAAGGCACAATAGTATCATATCGGCTTTTGAAACTCGATTACACGAGGCAAAATAGTATCATATCGACTTTCGAAACACGATAACACGAGGGGTTCAGCCGAATTAGCATCTAACTACAGGGGTGTATGAGATGCAAACAATTAACCTCCCTAAATTAGCAGCCCCAATTAAAAGCTTAAGCAATCAAATCAAGTACTACAACAAAACAAGAAACTAATCAATCTCAGCTCTTCAATACCAACAATTGCATGCTTAAGAACCTCCAAACCAATTGTCCTAACACGAAAAGGGCAATAAAAACGTAAATTACACTAAGAACAAAACCAATCATCAGTTCTAAGCTTAAAAGCCAATCAATGAATCACAAATACCAAAATGCCAACAATCAATTCGCACGACAACAAAGCCGATTCAAATCCACAAATTCTCATCTCACATTCCACACACAATAAACCCAACACGATTAACCACTTCTATCAAAGTAGGATCAAAGCCAAATTCATCGTAGAATTGAAAACAATAAAATCCCAAAATTAAGCATCAGAAAGAAGATGAAATCGTTCAATTCCCAGAAGAAGAATCTCGGAAAAGAATCAGAATATGAAAAGGCAAGTAATAGGACAATCTCACCGTCGCCTTTGGCCTGCGACGATCCAGCACAACCCATTAAAGAGCGCAAAATTACAAGAAGAGAGAAAGAAGGAAGGAGGAGAAGAGATGGAAGAAGGAATGGCAGATTTGGGAACAGAGCGAAGAAGCTTCGCTGAGAGTCCAAAAAGTCAAAAGCCGAAGCTGAGTTTACAGCGCCTTTTTTTAATAATAATTTTGTTAAAATAACATTTTGGTTACTTTCACCCCTTCCATTTTTTTCCTTAAAATATCTAATTTTGGTGGTTTGTTTCTTCAAATTGGTATTTTTTTAAAAAAAAATTAATTTGTACCGAAATTAATTGAATAATAACAATAATTTTCATATTTTTAAAATTAATTTAACAAAAAAAAAATAATGAAAATATTATATTTTTTTAGAAAAGTCAAAAATAAACAAACAGAACTTAGGTTACGAAATCAAAAAAATTTAAATTTAGTTAAATTTGAAGATCTATGAAAACAAAAGAATCCAATAAATATTTTTTAATTTTAAAAAATTAATTATTATATTTATCAAATAATTTATATTAGAAAAAAAATCGTATATCTTTTTGATATTCTATGTCTATTTATTTTTATTTATTTTGATATTTATAATTATTAAAATTGACTTTAGAATATCATTAGCAATTGACTAATAAAACCGTATGAAATTTAAATGATAATCACAAGATTCCCGCTCTTGAAAAGACAGCAAAAAAGTGATTAATTATGGATGAAGAGATTAAATTATAAAAAGGAATATTAATTTTTTTTTAAAAAAGTTAAAAAATTTGTAAAGAATGAAGTAAATTACAAACTTAATCATTTACAAGGACTTTATCGAACCTTATCGAACCATGATGATGAAATTCTAATTTTTAAAATTATCGAGCACTAAATTCTAATTTTCTCAAACTATAGGGACCAAATTTAGCGTCAACCTCGGGTATAAAGAAACCGAGTAAACGAGAAAACAAGAAAACGATGCGGTAAAAGCTGAAAATGTCCCTAATAACCTTCTCAAAGGAAGTTAGAAGCTGTCAAACCTTACAGAAAACAGAGGTCATTTGTGTACTTTGGCTGTATGGTCAAAGGAATTCATCAACAATCAAGTTCATCAGAAATGGAAAGAAGAAGAATCAACTCTGTACTTATTCCTCATACTGTACTGCCCGAACATCGCCTCGTTATAATCCCTGCTCGTCTCTGCAGGTTTCGGTTCGGCCCCAACTCCGCTTGCTAAGAATTCCGATCCTTTTTCCTTTTGTCGATGTCTCGATCGATCCTTCTGGCCCTTGGATCGGCTATGGGACGAAGAAACCATGCCTGTCCCGTAAAACTCGGCCCCGTGCTTGTTTAAGAGAGACGGGTTGTTCTTGAAACTACTTGACTTCATTTTTGGTGGCTTCATTTTATCATGTTTGATTGAGGCATGCTTGGTTTCAGAGAGAGGAGTGACAGTACTTTGTTTTAAGGTCACATTGGTTTTGATTTCATCTTCTGGCATCTTGAGAGTATCTTTCAAGGGTGTCAGGCCTTTCTTCTGGTTATCATCTGATCTAAAGTATGAAGGAAGGAAGGATTTGAGGTTGCTCGGTACAGACTCGAGCGCCTGCTTGTAAAGCTCAGTAAAGACCTGTCGGAAAGACTCCCACCATGTTTCTTCTTTTATAGTACTTATGAGCGGAGTGTGTTTTCCCTTCCTTGGCTCTTTCATTTCGGACTCCGAGCGTTCACTCGGTACCTATGCATACACTTTGAATCAGTTGGCTAAACAATGTTTTGAATTCTCATAGACAAACGCAAATAACGACCCAACTATGAACAACGACGGTGAGAGGCATCAGGTGCACGCCAAATTTCGTTCAAAGATTAAGCAGAAGGAGCTCAAGATCTTGGCGAGATTGTTGCTAACTATCATTATAATGATCAGCATTGAATCTTTAAACGGAGTACGAGATATATGAACTTACAATAAAAGAGAAGAACGACAGCCCGAATCCATGTTGAAGCATATATGTAACATATCCTACGAGAAGAGAGCCAACGAACATCGCAACGTCTGCAAAAGGTTTATCAGTGAGAAAGGAGTAGCACATTATATTTTATACGAGCTAACACTGTCGTTTGAATTGCTCGATTTTAAGCAGTTGTTGATAAAACTATTGCCCGATTTCTTCGAGTTCATTCATCAGGACTAACGACTGAACTAATAGTTCATCGATGTTGAATATCGAATGATATAACGCAAGTTAAACATGATCAAACAATTAAGTTCGAACCTGAGGTAGAAACGGAACCATACTGATAATCGCAATCCTCTTTGTTCAGAGTGATTTGGCGAAGTGCAGCGTTGCCTCTATCGACAACCAACAACGAACAGGTACGCCTGACATATATGACATCAAAATCGTTCGAAAACTTCGCTTCCTCACCAGGCCCATCGCTATATCCTGGAACATTTGTCTTGCCTCCTGCAATTGTTGTCACACCTGCAAAATCACTTTTGACTTGAGAATGTTCTATTTGTTCAAATATACTACCTAAGACTTCCACATTCAAGTTCATTTCTGTCCACTTTGAGATCACAAAGCTTTCCATGTCTCGAGAAAGCACGGAGGTTGAAAATTTTCACTTGAAGCGAAAATCCTTGTAACGGCCCAAGCCCACCACTAGCAGATATTGTCCTTTTTGGGCTTTCCCTTCGGGCTTCCTTCAAGGTTTTTAAAACGCATATGCTAGGGAGAGGTTTCCACACCCTTATAAAAAATGTTTCATTCTCCTCCCCAACCGATGTGAGATCTCACAATCCACCCCTATTCAGGGCCCAGCGTCCTCGCTGGCACTCGTTCCCTTCTCCAATCGATGTGGGACCCTCCAATCCACCCCTTTGGGGCCAGCATCCTTGCTGGCACAGTGCCTTGTGTCCACCCATCTTCGGGGCTTAGCCTCCTCATTAGTACATCGCCCCGTGTCTCGCTCTGATACCATTTGTAACAGCCCACGCTCACCGCTAGTAAATATTGTCCTCTTTGGGCTTTTCCTTTCGGGTTTCCCCTCAAGGTTTTTAAAACGCGTTTGCTAGGGAGAGGTTTTCACACCCTTATAAAGAATGCTTCGTTCTCCTCCCCAACCGATGTAGGATCTCACAATCCTTCATTATGATTTAGAGAGTTCCTATTTACATTTACAATGGGACAGAAAAGACTAATGGTAGGTACCAGCATCAACAATCTTTCTGATGGCAAGGTTCAAGGTATCAGCAACATACACATTTCCTTTGTCATCCATCGTCACGCCTTTCGGCTGATTGAACCGCGCATCGCTCGGTTTCCCATCAACATGCCCTTTGTAGCCCTGGAAAGACCCAGCAACCAATCTCGCTCGACTATCTGAAAAGGCGATAAGTATACAACACCATTACCCGTATGCTACCTATCAATGCTTCCATGACATAAGAGTAACTTTAATAGTGACCAAGAACAGAAAACAAGCTACACATGTTACAGCAGCTAACAAAAGAAGTCCACATTTCATGAATGAAGAACAGAAAAACGAGCATACATCGAGACAACGGCGGAGAAACCTTGACGACATTGCTATTAACCGAATCAACAGCGAAGAGTTCTCCATCCTCAGAGACGCGAATCTTGTAAGGAACCATTCCAATTTCATTTCCCTCAACAATTGTCTCAACTAAGTAGCCACTCTCAAACTGAAGGGCATTCCCATCTGCAAGAACCAACCCTCTTCTCATCAAAACTTGATCAGATTGCAGCTAAAACATATGAACATCATGAACAAACATAACACAACAAACTCAAATAGCCACTGAAAATGACCTGGTTGAGGAGTTTTGGACGAAGAACCAGTCCATTTAAGAATAGAAGACAACTGCCTTGCCAATAGTCCTGAGATTAACAGCATGATAAGAATCACAAAGGGGTTTATCAAGTCGAAATTCACGAGAACAAACAATAAATGGAGGATCCCAAATAAACCTCGACCAAAATTTCTAGTTGAAATTCAAGTTCGCTCCGGTTAGGAATCACGAATCTCCACAATGGTATGATATTATCCACTTTGAGCATAAACTCTCATGATTTTATTTTGAGCTTTCCCAAAAGGCCTCATACCAGTGAAGATGTATTCCTTACTGATAAATCCATGATTATCCCCTAAATTAGCCAATATGAGACTCCCTCCCAACAATCCTCCCCTCGAACAAAGTATACTATAGAGCCTTCCCTGAGGCCTATGAAGCCCTCGAACAACCTCTCCCCTTAATCGAGACTCGACTCCTTCTCTGGAGTCCTCGAACAAAGTACACTCTAGAGTCACTTTTAACTACACTTTCGAGGCTCACAACTTCTTTGTTCGACATTTAAAGATTCTATTGACATGGCTAAGTTAAGGGCATGACTACGAACCTCCCAACAGCCCCCACTCGTAATAGATAACAAATTTCGGGAACAAGAGCTCATCTCAGTGAAATCAACCATCAACCCACAACAGTAAGAAGCAATTAAAGAGCAATACAAGAAGAACCCACTTACCAGAAGGAGCAGAATGAGCTTGAAAACTAACGATTGGTACAATGAAAGCGAGGAAGAGAAGGGGATTTCTCATGGCTCCCTGAACAAGAAATTTGCAGCAGAGCAAGGATTCAGGTACTTCCCTTGCGATGAATTTTTGAAGTTGGGTCGAATTTGAAAAGGGGATTGAGGGTTTGATTCGAAGTAAGAAATGGGTATGGTTTGATTTTGGTTCGGAATCTGTGTGTGCGCGATTCAGAGAGGCATCTTGTTCTTGAGCTCGCGTCCCGATCCCACTTTTTATGGTAATGTTCTGCTTCACGCTCTCTTGGTTTGCTAATGGCGGACCTGTGGCTTGAGCTTGGGATTTCGAGGCTGGATTAGTGAACAAATACAAACATTCTGCGCAAAGAAAGATTAAAAATATTGGGAATCTTCTAAAAGTTAAATTTTTAAACACTGCTCTTTAGATTAATCGCTTAAAACTTCTTCTTTTCCTTCTTTTCAATCCAAACTTTATTTCGAAAAATACTTTCGTGATTGTTCTTTTTTAAATATTTATGGAAAACTTTAACTTTTACTCGTAAACTTTCCGTTAATCTCATCCAATTTGCTTCTAATCTTAATTAAATGTCACTAATCTATTCAATTTATGTTAATGTCCCCACTAATATATTTTTTTTATAAGTTTATTGATTTTAAAATATCAAGTTTGGCATAAATTTTAATTTTATACTAAAATTATTTTGAAATCTTATCAAATTTATACATGTATGAGGGTAAATTTACTACATTTTCAAGGCTGAGGTTAATATTGCTACAATTACCTAAATCTCGATACAAATTAAACTAATTAAAATTTTAAGGTAAAATTTGATACAATTTAACAGAGTTACGAGTAAAAATTGAATTTTTCACCAAATGTTTATTCATGTATGTGAAAGTGTCGCATGGAATACTTTTTTTTACTGAATTATGGTCGTTTTTTAAATAAAAATTTATAACTTATAATATCATTTTATTTTTCGTACTTTGAGTTTAATTCAATTTTAGTCTATGTACTTTTAAATATTTAATTTTAATCTATGTACTTTTGATAAATCTTTTTAACACCCCTAATTTCGAGTTTGACTTCAACATGGCAAACATCGAATAATTTCACTCTGATTTCAATCTCTCTATAATCAGACGTTTCCGTAGAGTACTAGTCCATTCAAAATCAATTATGTCCTCTTTCGTGGCATTTTTATTTCTTCCGGCGGTTGACTCAGTCCAGTAATCAATGTTATCACCTATTACACAATACCCATGTTTCGGTTCGTAAAACTAAGTTAACCATCTAACATCTCGTCCCACATACAGTTCTTAAAAGTCTCAATCTAATTAATTAATGAGCATAAGTTCTCGTTTTCTTAAAGCTCAACAACATGTAGAGTGAGTATTCAGATCTCTAACCAACTTTTAACATTTTGATCAATTGAGTCATGTTTGAATTGACTATAATAAAGGTCGAGGACGGCTACGTGGGTAACATCAATTATTGAGAGGTCTACTTTGAGCGGTATTGATATAAAGGGGTGTGGGCATAACCCAATATGCTCAACTTTCCTTTATGTGTCAGCCTGTTTCAGCTTTGTTCTTATGATGCTTGGTCTGTGAACTAAAAAACAATGCAAAAAACAGGACATGGAGGATTTAAAGGAAGACAAGAACATCACAAGCACACAAAAAGGGAAGAAATATCTAAAAATGCCCTATCCATCTAACTATTTCCATGTGCCTCCCTTTAATTTAATTTTCGCCATTACATTTTTGCTAAATATTTGCTCGATTTTAATCCATACATTTTTGCTATATCTATGTGTATCTAATTCCATACGAGAAGTTAATAACATTATTATTATTATTTTTTTGTTAAATTTATAAGGCTAAATTAATAAAAATACTATTATTTTGCACTCTATTTAATCTGAACTTTCAAAAGTTTCAATAATACATTCGAACTTTAAAAAATGTCTAAAAAAGTATTTTTAATTTTTTTTAAAATATCAGTATTATTAATTTTAAATGTATACGGTGAACGTTTTGTTTCAAAAATATCTTATAACTTTTAAAATTAATTAAAAAATACATTTAAGTTCTCAAAAGTTTCATTTATATTCTTACCATTTTTTTAAAATTTAAAAACACCTTAAAACTTAAAAAAAAAATTAAAAATATATTTGTTGTGAGGACAAATTTAAAAAATACTAATAAACTTTTAAAAGTGTCGTTAAAAAGTTTGGCTATAATTTATGAGGTGTTAATAAATGGTTCTTTTTTTTAATAAAAGTAAACGAGGTTAATACTACTTTTAAAATTTAATGATCTTTTAAATGCTGTAATAAGCATTTTAAATTTTTAAAAGATTTAAACTATATCAATAAAAAAATTTAAATTTTAAGGATAAATAAATTACTATGATATTTTTTATTTTTTAAAAATTTAAATATGATAAAATACACCATTTAACGGTATTTTTTATTAACGTTGAGAATTTATAATGGTGGGAATATGTGAGAGAAAATTAGAAAATTTAATAATTTAAGAAAAAGACAAAAAATGACAAGTAGGTTTCAGAAAAATACGTTTTATTAACCTAAAGTTTTTAACAGCGAAAAAATTGCATGCAAGAAACGGTCCAATGAGTGTAAAATGCCACGTCAGTGAAAGTATTTGGAAAAGTTGGAAAAAGAATTGGGGCTGAAATGGGCCCCACTTCGCCAGTTGTCATCTGACGTATCCGCTCACACCATTTTTACGTTCTAATGTTTACACTCAATCACTCCTCCCCTCATTGGGACCATCACCTTTCCTTATAAACCCTCTCTTCCGAATCCCTCCCACTTCAAAACTTATCCCCGATCTTCCCAAATTACCCCTTCCTCTCCGATTCTTCAGTTATTTAATATTTTCAAAATTTATAAATTTATCGGACAAAAAAAATTGAAATTATCCCTTTAATATAAACATACATTAATTTAAAAAAATATTAAATATTTCATAAATTCATTACCTACAAAAATAAATAAAAAAATATTTTATTATTATTTATCTAAAATTGAGTAGGTAGTTATATAATCTAATAATCTAACTATCTATAGTTTATTTTTTGGTCGAGTTAACCTAACAAACACGAAAATAGAATTATACAACTCAACCCAAACTCTACTAAGATTATCAATTTTTTTTGTTTGGAAAATAAAAAATACGAGTTGATTCGTGGGTTGACATTTTTTGGTCAGATACCCGAAAATAGAATTACACAACTCAACCTAACACTATGTTTAAGATTACTATAAATATCAAGAATATTTGACGTTTAGTATCGATATTAGTAATGTGTTGTGACTTGTAAATATAATATGTATTGTATTTTTAAAATAATAATAAAAAATAATAATTGGATAAGCCAACATGAACTAAATTTGTAATTCAACACCTATATTTTAAAAAATAAATTATGGTAATAACTAAAAAAGTCGGGGGTATTTTCGTCTCACAAGACCCGAAAGTATGGTCTTCGTAGCCTTTGTGTAGCCCCGTCTTTTCACCTCCAAAACCATGCCCTTTTTCGTCTTTTCACATGTTTCTCCCTCCAATCGTCCCTGTATTTCTCTGTCCCTTCCCTCCCATTCCTCTCTCCTTCACTCTGACTCTCTCTCTCTCTCTCTCTCTCATTGCCATTGCCTTTTCCCTCTCTAGAATTTTGCTTCTTCGAAGCGGCGCGACAGAGATAAGACACTACATTCAACGATCTCGAGTTTTCAGGAGACGTGTTTTTTGAGCTCCGAAGAGAGTAGAAAAAGCTAAAGCACTTTGAAGACAGCGAAGAGCGGTTTCTTCCATTGGATTTTACCCTCATTGGCGTTTCAGCTCGTCTCAAGTTTCTTCATGAGGTCAATGCCGCGTTTTCTTTCCTTGTATTCCTGCTATTCGTTGCTCTTTCGATGTTTTCCGTGTTTATTTGAATGGTGGAAAGGCCATTCTCGAGTGTAGTCTAGCATTTCATTCATTATATATGGAAAATGCAGCGATGCAGCAATGTCTAATTCTCTTGTTGCTAATGTTATGAACGGCCGTATGCTATTTTCATTTTCATCGCCTTTTCCTGCTATGATTCTTCTCTGTTTGTGTAGTTTTTACGCGGATTTGAAATAGAAACGGAAAATCTCTGTGTTTGGCTCTGTTTTGAATTTTTCTTTCGTTTTTCTTACTGCAGAGTGAACGGGTCGCCGAGGTCTACTTAGGTGTGTTTCTCACAGCGTCTTGTGGTTCCGTTTCCTTCAGATTTACGTTGCGATGACTGGTTGACTGACTGGAATCTCCGTGATTTCATTGGGTGATTCATTGAGGTACAGTAAACAAAACTACTGTTGATTTTTTTAAATTGGGGTTTTCCCGATGTTTGCACGAGTATGGAATCATGGAAAGGACTTCACGTGATGATTCACATTTGAGGCAATGTCCCTTTTTAGGAAATGCGATTTAAGAAAAGATGCCATGGATCTCACCACACATTTCCCTGTTTTTGATGTTGTGCTCATCTTTAACGTGGAACTCCTTTCCAGTTTTCCCATTTAATATATTTTTGTGGGGGTGGATGGGAGCTATACGTGCTGAAAAAGTAGCCATGTAGGCTATCTTAAAGGAACATGGAGATTCTTTTTGAGAGGGGGCTTTGAAGTTATTAAAGTAGGTTGAGTTATTGGCTAAAGGCTCTTCTATTAATAGTACTCTACATAATGGAAGGCTGGAACTCCTTTATGTCACCCTTTTTTTTTAATGTTCATGATTAGTAAGCGACCATGGTCACTCGCCCGCATTTGCAGGGTATTCTGCCTTCTGGGTTTGTTTATTGAGTTCATGCGTGCCTACTGTTGACTCATTACTGAATTGGATATTTGTTTAATCTCAAGAAATATTGTAATGTGCAGTTGAATAATTATGTAAAAGAGCTCGTTTTGTTTTATATCCATAGCTTCTATAGGCTCCCTTTTTGTTAGATCTTCTGAACCCCTTGCGCTTTTGTTGTTTAATTCTTTGTGAGAATTTTGATTCCTTGCAAACATGATATCATTCCAGAGACTTGGTTCATCTCCAAAGTTGTGCATTAAAATTTTAAAGAAAAACCTTTAAGCAAATTTTCCGAGCATGTATCTTAGAATTAAATTCACTATCTTAGCATACCGCCATTAAGACTTGTAGTCCAAATGATCATATAATGTGCAAACGCATGAATTTATCTGATAATGTGTCTGTAATTTTTACATTTCAGACGGTGATTTGGATATCTTCAATCATTCTTGCCATTTTTCTGCCCCAAGATGGAATCTGTTAAATCCTCCAATCTCACTCCAAGTAGTAAGAGTAGATTGGCACGTGCTTTTACCAAAGTACTTCACATCCGAGCTCTAACTGGGATAAGTCCCGTTCATGGAATTCAGAAAGTTAAACCACAAGAAAGGATCAGTGATGATTGCACGGCAAGTAGAAGTACGGGTAGTCAATCTGAGTCTTTTGATAGTGGTGAAGAAGAGTTTCAGAACAGAGTCCAATTGCAAGCATTGGTTGCAAAATTGTTTGCTAGCATCTCATCAGTCAAAGCTGCATATGCCCAGTTACAGTATGCTCAATCCCCTTATGATGCAGAAGGCATTCAAGGCGCTGATCACTGTATTGTCTCAGAATTGAAAGTGTTGTCTGAATTGAAACAGTGTTACCTTAAAAAACAGTTTGATCCTTCACCTGAAACCACAATGCTCTTAGCTGAAATTCAGGAGCTAAAGAGTCTTGTGGGAACATATGACATAATGGGGAAAAGATTGGAGTTGCAAGCAAGACTGAAAGGTTCTGAAATCGTGTCTCTTAGAGAGAAGATTGAAGAAACTAAGAAACAGAATAGGTTGCTCGAGAAACGTTTAGATCAAAGCGGGCTGGATTCTGTCACCGGTGATCACTTATCAGGAGTAAACGCAAGCCATTTCATTAAAGTTTTTGGGCATACAATTAAGTCTGTTGGAGGTTTTGTCCGGATGATGGTGGATGAAATGAAATCTTCTGGTTGGGATGTTCATGCAGCTGCGACGGAAATTGAACCCGATGCTGTTTATTGGCATGATAATCATAGGCGCTTTGCATTCGAGACATATGTTTTCAGGGAAATGTTCGATTCCTTCCATAAACTCAATTTTTCCCTTCCAAATGAATCCTTGCCGGAAGAAAGGAAACAGAAACAGTTTTTCCTTGCAAGATTTATGGAGCTGAAGCTTAGGAAAGCAAAGGATTTCCTTTCACAGAATCCTAAATCAACCTTTGCCAAGTTTTGTCGAGTTAAGTACCTGAGGCTCATTCACCCCAAGATGGAATCATCATTATTCGGTAATTTGGACCAGAGAGGCCTAATCAGCTCCGGTCAATTCCCCGACACAACCTTCTTTAGCACATTTGCAGAAATGGCAAGATGGGTATGGCTCCTGCATTCATTAGCTTACTCCATTGAACCGGAGGTCTCCATCTTTCAAGTAAGGAAGGGATGCCGATTCTCAGAGGTCTACATGGAAAGTGTCATTGATGAAGTGTACCTTTCACCTAATTCCGACCCAGTTGTGGCACTTACTGTCATTCCTGGCTTCATAATTGGTAAAACTATAATCCAATGCCGGGTCTATCTCTCACAGTAATTTATTATTTATGGGTATCAACTAATAATTCATAGTATTGGCCACTTCACCAACTCAAAGATCAAGCTGTTTAACAATTTATTATGTCTCGAATTTGGACAAGTTGCTGCACATACCGTGACGGAGAGACAAAACATCCTACCTCGGCAAGGCAATCCAAACGAGTAAGTGCAATTTTCTAGCCATTTTGAAGAGAAACCGCGTGGACTGAAGTGTTTTAGATTAGTTGTCATATTTATCTTGACTGAAAACCATCCCATCAAGTTTTGTTAATATCATATTAGGTCGGTGACAGAGGGTTGGTCTAGCTGTTGTGCAACACAACCAGACATCAATGCATGTACATATAAATAGCAATAAGTATTATATAATTACATGTATAGTTAGATCGATGGGACATGAGACAAATATCTCATTTTTTACATTACATCTCTTCTCTCGTAGTCTAATTATTCGAGTCCTTGGATTCTCTGCTAAGCTGCAACATATTGCCAAAATTCTGTGTTATGTACGTATCTCTTTGTTTTGATATTGCTAGTGGGATGCTTTGCGTTCCCATTTCCAAGAATCTTGAATAGTATGTAGTGGTTTGTTTTCAAATGTTTTCTTCAGTGTATGTAGGAAACTGTGATGGGTGCTCTGTAGCTTTATTGGATTGCACAAATGTTTTCTTGAGCTGTTTCCACGATATTATAAGATTCTTATGGCCCCACATATGATACTCCTGCCGCTGATTTTAATAGGGTCGGTGATGTTGGGCCATGTGACTGCATAGGGCCCCTTTGCACATTCTTTGTTTTCTATACAAAAGGAAGAACGGCATTGTTTGTGATGGGTACGCATCCTTTCGTTCTTTGTTCTTCTTATATTTAATGCTGAAATGTTTGATTTAGTGTCCTCTTGGGACAATCTGATCAATGTACCTTCTCGGTTGATGAGGAGAAGAAAAATCTTAGAAAATTATAATGTGAGAACAAATGCATGTTATGTTGTATATTATATATTATATGATTTGATATGCGTAGAACTCGTTACTCTTTTTCCTTTTCAACCGAATCAACATGAATATAAGATTTCCGTCCTCTTTCAAATAGTGTTGGAAGAACGTCGGATTTAGGTTTCTCTCATAACTCAAATCGTGGGCATGCGAAATGCATACTTTCATAGGTTTGACTTGACTCGACTCGACTCAATTTGGATTGAGGTGAGCTTTTAATCTTCATGGCTCAGTAGCCTCTTTACTTGGGCCCGATATAACCACGAGTTTTGTACAAATGTTTGTTTGGCTCGTAGGTGTGCTATATCTTTTTGGTTTGATTCTATTGTCTAAAATTACTCTATTTTTAACTCCTTAAAATTTCACGAACATGATGCAATTAGATAGGTACCTTCTACCATAAAGGTTAAGCCTAATCAACCCAAAACTTAAGTTTATTAATTAAGGATTATGAGTTTAAATTTCCACTAATACTTTAAAAAAAAAGAAAAAAATTAGAAACGAACCAAATAATCTTGAAAATGATCATTTAGCAAACAAAGCAAATCAACTCTATTATTTGGATACTACATATTTATAAAAATCACATGGACAAGAAATTACAACAAACCAGATAATTTAGCATATCGTATGACCTATCACTCCTTTATTTAATTTAAATTATACCAAAAAAAAAACATACTTTATTTCATCTTACGTTACCTTTATTATTACCAACATGTTGTAGATAAGGTGTTGATTTTAGGTCTCTAATTCTTAATGTCGTCATGGTCATGGTCGTGGTCATCATGGTCGTGGTCATCGTGGTCGTGATCATCATGGTCATGGTCATCGTGGTCGTGGTCGTGGTGTCCATGGTGATCATCCAAGCTATTGACATCAGCGTCGTGATCATGGTCATGGTCATCATGGTCATGATCGTCATGGTCATGATCATCGTGGTCATGGTCGTCATGGTCATCATGGTCATGATCATCGTGGTCATGGTCGTCATGGTCATCATGGTCATGTTTGTCGTGGTCATGATCATCGTCATGGTCATGATCATGGTCATCATGGTGGTATCCAAGATCATGGTCGTGGTCATCATCATGGTCGTCACTCTTTACAACACTTTTCTTTTCCTCTACATGAATGAAAAATAGAGTTCAAATAACATCAGGTAAATTACTATTCGATTTAAAAGCTTAACTACACAAATTAAAAATATGATATACATTAACCTCGTTCTAAAACAAATTAATATAACCGTAAAACTCCATCTAAAATTCTAATAACAACAAATTAAATTCACGATCTAATACACCAACACCAAACTAAATAACCAACATAAACAACAAAACTAATATACAAAAACAAATTTGATATTTTCGAAATATTCTCAACAAATAACGAAAAAGAGAACACTCAACTTCGAGCATAAACTAACCAAGTAAACGAGCCGAGACATGAGAGGAGACGAAAAGAAGAGCGAGGAGGAGGCCGAGAAGGAGAAAGGTTTTAGAGTAAGCCATTTATGCTTTGTTTGTTAATACTTTGGTGCTTCAATGTTGCATTATGAGTGCCAATTTATAGAAGGGTGGAGGCTGTGTTGGGTGATGTATGGGCTTTGGGGTTAGTCAAAAGGTAAGTATTTTGGTTGAAAAAAACCCACAAAAAATAAATGACCATATCTTGTGATGATCCAAAACCAACCCCATTTTTGACCTTTAATTACTCGACATCGTTTAAATTCAATCTTGTTCTTGACCTTTAATTATTTTAAAATTGTTTCATTTAAGATTTCATCTTTGATTACTTCAAAATGTTTGAAAGTTCTTCATATTTGTTTATGTTTTCATCACCTTTGGAATTTGGTCAAATTCACGGTTTGAAATGTTGATTCTTTGTTCTTGTTTTTTGACCTAATCTTAAAACCATCAACCATTAATGTCAAATGTTGAAGAAAAGTAAACTTTACATTTGTTATGGGCTGACCCAAGATTGGTGAAACAGGCTCGGGCCCATCAAATGCGTTGGGTTGGATTAATTAGATAAGCTATGGATCGAAAATGACACGAAAGGGACACACGTTCGAAAAACGTTTGAAACATAGTACCACACTGATGTTTGAGTTCTTCTCTTGTAGGTTTGTAGATAGTTGTTCAGTGTCATAATCACACTCATTCAAGACAACTCTTAGTGCGAGTGCGATTGTGTGACACTTACTCTTGTCCTTGATAGGTTAGCCAACTAAAAATTGGATCACCATTGGCCCAGACGATATATGTCCAAACCACTGATCCTAGCTCTCTTGGAAAGCGATTTTAGACAATAAACAACAAACAACATTGATAACATATAACCCCAGAAGAAAGAATTGAAAACTAATGCATCCCACTATAGTCACATTTTGAGTCAAATTAACTTTCACAGTTAATAGACACATGAGGCTAAATGTCATGCATACATAAATTATAATAATAAAATAATAAAAAACCAGCTAACATGAAAACAAACAAAAATTATTTGTAAGGGGTACGTGGGTATAGACAACATGTCCAAGCATGACCATGACACTGAGCATCGTCTAAAGACTAATCGGGATTAAAGACAAAACCCAATTTTTGGTACCACTTCTGTCTCTCCAATATTTTAACTTCTAATTGTAACGATCCATTTCTAGAATTCAAATAAAAATTCGAAATTCGGATTCGACACCTGATGTCCCGACATTTCTCTATGGTATGATCACATTGTCTACTTCTCGCTGCTTCTAAATAAAATATTATATTAAACGGTAAATTGACCCTTAATAGCTATTAATATACATTTATTATTGATTGAAACCCTATTTTTGTTTCACATTTATATTTAATCTTTTATTTATTAAATTTAAAATATTTATTTTCTATAAAAAAAATAATTTCACAACTATATAGTTTATGTCATTATCGTGAGCTTTTCCTTTTCAATATTACAATATAAATTAAAGTTGAAATAAATAAATATTTATTAATTACCACTTAAGTAAGCTTAATTTCACCGAACACAAATAAAATTAAAATTAAAATTAAGAGTTCTATATATTAAAACAACGTAACAATAAGATCAAATACAAACAACCCTCTATTGTCCCGATATAGACAACAACTAACTAATTAGCATCCCACATTCATGTGTGTATAACAATAATCTAAGTTTAACTATTAAAACATTCATAAAATCCAAACTCATAGAACAACAAAAAGGAGCTAATAATATAATCTTGACATACACCAAGATCTAGTCCCCGCCGCCGCTGAAGGGAGCGGGATTTTCCCGGTTGCTCGGGGCGGAGGGCGGTATGGGGCCTCTTGGAAGAGAGCCGAGTAGCATGTCGAAGTTGGCGACCCCCATTGAAGCCAGCTTCATGTCCTTGTCGTACAAGCTCCTTGTTCCTGAGCTCGTGTGAGCTTGGCAGAGCAGGAAGGCCACCAACAGCCATGCTGCCATCGTGAACTTTTTGGTGGGCATCGGAGTTGGGTAGCTAATGACTTGGAAAGAGACAGGGTTTGTAATGTTGGTAGTAGTAGTAGTTGATGATCGTTTGAGAAGTTGGTGTGTGGTTTGTGGGGTATTTATAGTGAAATTTTTAGTGATAAAAGTGTGAGAAAGAGAGACGTATGGGTCAAGTAGGAGGTGCTGCTTACGGCTACTTTAATAACAAAGAGGGCCACTTTGTTTTGTCTCCGGATGCCATTATACTACAAACCATACTTATCTACTCAAGTCCGCCGCTAGCAGATATTGTCCGCTTTAACTCGTTACTAATTGCCATCGAGCTCACGGTTTTGAAACGCGTCTTCTAGGAAGAGGTTTCCACACCCTTATAAAGAATGTTTCGTTCTCCTCTCCAATCGATGAGAAATCTCACAATTCATCGTTCCCTTCTCTAATCGATGTGGAATCTCACAATTCATCCCCCTTGGAGACCCAGTGTCCTCGTTGACACACTACCCGATGTCTGGCTCTGATACCATTTGTAATGACTCAAGTCTACCGTTAGTATATATAGTCTGCTTTGGCTTGTTAGCTATTGTCGTATGTCTCACGGTTTTAAAACGCGTCTACTAGGGAGAGGTTTCTACACCCTTGTAAGGAATGTTTCGTTCCCCTCTCCAATTAATGGGGATCTCACAATCCATCTCACTTGAGGGCCCAGCATCCTCGTTGGCACACCGCCCGGTGTCTGGCTCTGATACTATTTGTAACAGCTTAAGCCTACCGCTAGTAAATATTGTCCCCTTTGGCCCGTTACATATCACCATCAGGCTCACGATTTTAAAACGCGTCTACTAGGGAGACGTTTCTACACCCTCGTAAGGAATGTTTCGTTCCCCTCTTCAACCGATGTAGGATCTCACAATCCATCTCTCTTGAGAACCCAACATCCTCGTTGGCACACCGCCCTGTGTCTGGCTCTAATACTATTCGTAACAGCTCAAGCTCACCGCTAGTAAATATTGTCCTCTTTGGCTCATTACATATCACTGTCAGGCTCACGGTTTTAAAACGCGTCTACTAGGGAGAAGTTTCTACACCCTTATAAAAAATGTTTCGTTTCCCTCTTCTCCAACTAACGTGGGATCTCACATCTTTCGTCTATTTTTATTATATTTAATAGAAAAATATATTCCACCAATTAATTTGAACATAGCTCAACTCATTAATATATTCCACGTGTCTTATTGAACCATAAATTACAATTTTAATATCTCAAATGTCGTAAATTAAAGTAAGAACGACCAAAACGATATCTTAATTAAGAAAAATTATACCAAATAAGAATTTTTTGGCTTAGTTGGTTTCATAATTACATTTCCACACATTGAGGGGTGTGGCTTTCCTTTTAGCAATGGCTGCCTAGATACCTATATGCTTACTTTTATACATATAATATATGGTTTGAATACCCTCATGCATTTATATATATGACATTATCTTATATGTAACGTCGGATTTTCATTTTTTTCTATGAAACTATCATAGTTTTGTTTAGATTAAATGAATGGGTTCAATAAATTATTTCTAATCATCTTCCAAATTATTATTTTAAAATTTAGCAGTTTAACTCGAGGTATATCGAAAGATCAGTATCAAACTTCTACTTCACTTATACGTACAGAGCTAAAGATATTAATTTAATCCGTGAGGACCCGACTCAAATGAGGTAGGAAATTCTCATTTAAATGGGGAACGATAACATTCATAGTCCTTGTCTCCGTCTCCGAAAACTAACCTATTGTGTGGATATATATATATTTGAATATTATAGTTTTTTTTTTTTATGAAATATTATTTAATTTGTTGTGAGATTTTACGTTCTTTAATAAAAATTATATTGAAAAATAGAAATTATCTATTAAAAAATATATGCACAAAAAAATGGAAAAAATTTTCTAGTGGAGAACCCGTCCCACGAATTCCACACAGTAAATTTTTTCGAAAATAAATAAAAAATTTCACGGAGATAGAAAATGAAATAGGAGTAAAAAAATAGGAACATGAAAGACTCGTTGTACCTCCCTGCTCCGTAGACATCTCTATGTCGAGCACACATCGATTTATTTATTTATTTATTTATTATTATTATTATTTTTTAGACGGTCCTTATTGGATAGGGATGAATGAGTAAATAATATTTTTAAACAGATGCATGTATATATTGTCTGTCTCCAAGAATGTTCCTTAGAGTATTTTATTATTATTATTTTAATCAATTTTATATTCTAATTATTTAAATCTCAAATCTTCACATATTTTTGAATTAAAAACAATAATTTTGTGGGTTTTCTCATATCCTACCATGGAAGAAATTTAATGATATGTAATTTATTATATTAATGCATAATTAATTAATTAATTAATTATTATAACTTTATCTAAATATAAATTTTGAGAGATTAGGTCAATAACGTGAAATTAACAAAATGATGCAATCCACGTGGATCATTGGACTTTGTTGTTAATGTAAGTTGCCAAGTGGGAGGAGAAACAACATCATTTCTTAGGCTAACTTTTGGTGTCAATATAGGTCGGAAAGGGAATGGGACGATACACTATTTCCATGTCATTCTATATTCTTACGATTACCATCAAAATTTATAAACTATCAACTTAATTATATATGTCTTAATTAGTTAATTAAAATATATCTTATTGATCGAGACGTCAGCGGTTCAAATCTTCATTTTCATTATGTTAAATTCAAAAAGACAAATATTGTGAAATTCGAGTGAATGAGAGATAATTGAATGAACTGAAATTACATTTGAATGAGAGGATTAAAAGTTACTATTTATACCAATAAATTGTATCTTTTTTGTTCCGTGCTCAATCATAAGAACTCCAAAGTCAAAAGTGTTTTGCTTGGAACAAACAATCCTATGTTAAATGGTCTCTTGACAAAATATGCTGAAAGACCTTGTGTTGGTCTGTGGAGATAGTTTTCACTCTTAGAAGTGAGAAATAAATGATAACCTACCTACGATCGACATTTATATATATATATATGCACACACATACACACGTACGTGTGTGTGTATATATATATATACACGCACGTTATTTTAGAATGTAGTTAAAAGACGTCTTGGAGTTGGTCATTTTCATATTCATTTGCACAAAAGAGGGAAAGAAAGTGATTAAAATGTGGTATTTAGAAGGATATCCCTTTTTGTAGGTGTGAGGAAATACCAAACTGTGGCACTGAGAAGTCATTTGAAGGGCTCGAAAATTGAAAGGAATCCATTGAACCCTAATTGTCACTTTCATCCAAACCCAATTTCTTTTGTCCTCCATTCATATTGCTAATACTATTTTACCTATTTTTATGTAATTATAAAAAAACGACTAACAAATAAGAGAGTGAGGACAAAACATGACTTATGTTGGTCTGTGAGGATAGTCTTCACTATCAAAGAGCAATTCAAGACAAGTAGAAAGCGCATGAGAATGTCGGACGCTATATCCTGGGCCTAACGCTATAGATTTACCCGATTTTGTAACAATTTAATTTTAGAGCGTGTAACATTATTTTATTTGACTTAGAAGCAAAGTTGTATGGACAAAAAAAGTGGTGGTAGTTGGATTTATAGTGGTTTTGGCACTGCCAAAGAAACTTATAATTGCTTTCGTTATTTTTTTTGTAATCGTTAGAAGTGAAATATATTTGATTTGTTTCACTATATTGGGCCACCTGGAATTATAACTTTAAATCTATCGACTAAACATCAATAATACAATATTTTAAATTGATTAAACGACAATTAAATAAAGAAAAAATATAAATTTTACGATCGAGATCGAGAGAGTAGAAGAAGATGGAAGTAATGGTGTGAGTAATATGAGTTCGAGAAGAAGAATTATAATTAGTTATTTAAAAAATTCGATGATCTGACAAATTCTATCCACTCAACCCAATCCATACGATTTAGAGTTTAAGATTATCAACTTATTTAAGTTTGGTCGGGTTCAAATAAATAAATAATTTATGCATCGAATTGGTTTGTGAATTCTCCTAAATCTAAATTAGGTTAAACCGAACCGCTCAATTTTATTATTAATTATAAAATATGTTTTTTTTTTGTTTACCATACAAATTAAATATTCATATATTTATTTAATTTCATAATTATCTTTTTTATTATTTATCATTTATAAACTAACGGTGTATTTTAATTAAAAAAATAAAAATTTGGTTAAATGATTCGAACCAAAATAATATTTAATTAATAGAATAAACTATTTTTACCAATTTTAACACGAGGTAATTTAACAATAAATAAATAAATAAAAAGAGTCAATATTTGAATTAATTACATTTTACTTTGGTAAAAAACGTATTCGGAACCTTGAGTTTCAGTTTGACCTTAAAAAATAAGAACGACGTTTTTTCCCCTAATTTTGGGAAGGAACTTTTGACTTTTCTAGATCTCTGGGTTAGGGTAACGAGACGACGGTGACGGCCTGAAGGAAGAAGCTAATGACGGGAGAAGAGGTTGCTGGTCCGGCGGGCCCTAAGGTTCTACGTTTGCTCTATTTCGCCGGTGCCGGATGTAAATTTCTTCGATTCACCTCTTTTTCTTCTCTGTTTTAAATTTTGATTGCTTCGATTTATTAATTGTTCTATTCGATTATGTTTTGCAGTTGTTTTCACAATCGCGATGAACAAATGGCGGGAGATTGAGCACAATTCTCGGTTGCAACAACGGCAGAAGCAGAGATTGGATCATCAATTCTCGGAAACTCCTAATGATGCAATACAGAAAGTCGTTAAGTGAACTTAGGTTAGTTTGTTATTTTCAGAAATTTCACTTGTATTACCAACAGGATATTGGATTTTTCTTTTGTCTATTTAGGACAATAATTTTGGATGGATGATAGATTTTTCTGTGATTAGAATTGTGCTGTGAGGTTTCTTCCTTCTCTACGGATCGCTGCTCTGCTCCCTTTCTATAGCAATAATGGAAGGGACAAACACTTCTGGAATGCAGCTTTATCAATTATCACCTTTAAGAAGAGAAAGTGTAATGACTACAATAATTGAGTGCAATTGTTTCCCGAAAATGAAAGGAGGGGCGAGGGGGCGGTGGAAATTCTTTCGAATTAAAGTTTCAGATTGGAAATGTCATTGATGACTTTGCGGAGAAAAAGAAAGGAAAAAAAAAGACAATGGAACTTCTTGGAGATTAGAATTGTGACGTCTGCCGGAACCAAAATAAGATGTTTAAAAGTTGTTCCGTCGGATTGTGTAATACCATATTCGCTGCTGTTTTATGTATTGTGATTGATGCAGGCTTCATCTGTTGTCTTTGAAATATACCATACATTTTGGCACCTTGTTTTGTGGGATTCTGGCCCTTATACAGAGTGGTTTGATCTTGTGTTAGTAGTTATCTTAAGAAGAAATGATGTTGTAACTACATGACCAAGGGCAGCTTGATTGTGAGATCCCACATCGGTTGGGGAGGAGAACGAAACATTCTTTAAAAGGGTGTGGAAACCTCTCCCTAGTAGACACACTTTAACTCTCCCATTTTCCTAGCGGTGGTCTTGGGCCGTTACATTGATAATCTTGTTCTTTTTTCAGACTCAGCTAGTACTAGTAGTTGGTTTTTCTGTCTTGTTCTTAGTTTCTTTCTTCATCATATTCAGGATGAGCCAACGGGGAAGTTATTTGAAAATTTGAAATAAAAAAGTGGGAAGTAATTACTTAAGAATACAACAGAAGTTATTGACTTTCTGGCATGAGGGATTTTTCTTTTTGTGTGTGTGAGATAGGTCTACTTTTGGAGTTCTAGTTCATTCATTTGATGTTTACCCCTTGGATTCAGTTACTGTATAGTTGACTTTTGTGGGTGGCTATTCTGCCTCATGCTCTTAATAATTTCTTCCAATTTTAGGATAACGTTTTCCACAAGCTAAGATTTCTAATGAACTTTAGAAGTAAGGCCTTGAGCATCTTCGTAGACTTTGTGAATTTGAGATAGCAACTAAAGTTCGTACAGTGAAAGACTAGCTTATCCAAATCACTGTTCGAGAATATTTTATACTTCACCAAAACATCCATCTGGGCATACATCTGTGTTAGTATGTCCTTTTCAACTTGAAAAATGTAATAATTATTCTTGTAATCAAGGCTTTATTGCTTGTGTGCATGATGTGGTTGTCTTTTGGTGACTGTCATTTTATGGTCGTTTGCTCAGTTCCCAAAACTTTATCTGCAAGAATCCATTGGAGTTGTATAATAATTTTAGTTCTTCATTGTCAGTGGATAAATTATTGTGCTACTCCCTGTTAATTTTATTTTTAACATAACTTCGTTTCTGTAGAACAAAAGAGAAGGAAGGTATCGAGGACAATTAATGTGATGTTTTGCTGTTTTATGTTTTAAATATGTAGTTTGAATGCTTAAATCAAGTCCCTTATTTTCCCTTTAAAGCTGATTTAAAGCTGATCCTAAGTGTATGCATGGTGTCACAATTGCACTTTTCATGGCAGCGGACGTTGCGATTGCGAGGATGACCGTGACACATGGCAGGGGTGATGTTCAAGGATCATAAGATGCTTCCGGTTCCAGCTCAACAGTTAAGTCCGCTATTTTCAACAAGATTTCTTGTTCTTGATAAAAGTATGCTAGGATTATCTATGCATTTTAGCTGTAACGCTGGGTAGATTTGAGCCACTACCAAACAAAAGATGCCTCTCTTAGTAGTACTGTGTCTTCCTTCATCCTGGATCAAGCCATCTCTCTGTTTCTAATCTCTACTATATGTACAAGTCCATTATGGTCTGAAGGAAACAGCATTTTTAAAACTAGTACTGTCATAGGGTAACTAAAGTAAATTTCTCCTTTTCTACCTGTTGGTCAATTCCAAGGTTCGTTTCTGATTATTTATGTTAGCGTAGGAGCTGATTGCATTTCTTAATCATTCAATCTATAGAGATGGGAAAATATAATTTTGGGCTGGTTTAGAATTCCAATTCAAATACTTGTTTAGATGGTTAAATGTGAATGTTTCTAGTGTTGTTTCTGATGAGTTGGTTATGAGAATAGCCCTTGACTTAGAAGATAAACTTCACATGCTCTTAAAAAGCAGTAGAAGAACATGTAGTTCTGAATGGTAACTAAGTATTTGTTTATTACAATTCTAGAAAGTTTCTTCAAAAGATGTTCTCTATTGAACTTGCATAGAGTGATTAATGTAAGTTCACTTTCAATTGAAATATACTTTTTTTTTTTTTTTGGGGGTAGTGATGAACTTGGAATATTTGTATCTTAGGCAAATTTGAATATTGGTATTGAAATAATGAAAGAGTTGGGCCTCTAATCAAAAGAATGAAAGAGAAACATAGGTTGAAGCTAAAGTTTTCTGGTCGGCCTCAGATGAGGCTTGTGCCTATCATCCTCGATTCATGTGATGCTAGTTCAGCCCAATTCTCATCCTCTTTTGTCTTAACACTAAAAAAGGGAAGAAAAACGAATTGAAACCGGCCAAACACATGTTGGTTGAGATTGACCACAAGGAAGCTGAGGTTGCCCAACCTGTTGGCAAAGATTGACCACAAGAAGTCTAAGGCTGACCATACTATTTTAGCTACAAGACAGTTCGATCAAGAAAAACAATCCGTTCAAGATCCCAAAAATGTATAACATTGTACTGTAGGAAAAGAGACTCTTGCGATCAATAGATAACAAAGAACCAACGTTAGGGTCGGCCAATGAAAAAAATTTGAAAGATACATCTTGACAACCCTTCCTTATGAGAAAATCTTGATGGAAATAAGTTATACCCAACTTGGTCAAATATCCAAAAAGATAAAGATGTCTCAAGAAAAAAGAGACAAGTATTGTCTCTTTCATAGATATCATGGCCAAACAACTCGATATTCTTACCAACTGAAAGAAAAAATGAAGTATTGATTCGAAAGGGATACCTAAACGATTAAAGATGGTAATTATAGGGAGCCGAGGCCGACCGAATCGTGAATATCTGTAGGAGATCAAGTCCATATTTGGAGGTCCAGTAGAGGGAGAATCAAGCAAAAGTGAGCAAGTATAGCAAAATAAGCTCAATTTGATCCCGAATCTAAAAATATGTATTTTGTTCACATAGAGAATGTGAGCCGAATTTTAGAATTCACTATAGCTTAGACACGAAATATATACCATCCACACAATGATACTTTCGTTGTTACTCCTAGCCATAGTCAACATGAAAGTTCATAGTATTCCCATGGAGGAAATTCAACAAATGGATCTACCAAGGGCAAGCAAACACTAGTGGAATAGTTTGAAGGAGAAAGAGTAATTCCAAAAAGTTGTAGATTGCACGTCAGACCTAGTCTGTCTCATGAACTCCTACCATCAACTCGTGAAGTTTCCAACTCCACATAGAACAAAGAATATGAAAGGAAAATAAAAGGCTTCAAGAGAATGCTACTTCACAGAACTTAAAGAACCGATGAAACCATAATTAAAGGGGATATAAACACTCTACTTCCAATCGAATAAGGTAAGTTCGACCAAGTCTAAAGTTCTTCCTAATTTCAAAACTCTTGCTTACACTAATATTTTCTTATGCTAACTTAACATCGAAGCCCGTGAAGCAGAGCCACATCATTGTTCAAGGTTTGCTTGTTTTACAAGCCATATTCTTCCACTTCTAATAAATTTTACCGTTCTTATTACATGAAGGTCAACTGGAACTTAGTGTTAAAAGTGATTAGATAATTCAAACTTTTTCCAACATCTCAGGATACCAACCGTTGGTTAAGGAGGATTGATTATGGAGGCATTAAAAATGATTGTGGGATAGGTTGACCATGTTTATGGTAAAACAAAACAAAACCATATTTTTAGTTTGACGATTCTAAAGCGAGATTTGACGTTAGAGAAATATATTCTTGTCTTTATCAACTTGCTCTAAGTTGTATTAGTATTCATCTTCACTACATCAATTGGAGAGCGTTCATGTTTTCTCATGCACCTCATCTTTCTTTTGAAGTCATCGTCATTTAGTTTAATCTGTGAGATCCCACATCAGTCGGGGAGGAGAATGAATCATTCTTTATAAGGATGTGGAAACCTTTTCCTAGTAGACATGTTACAAATGGTGGGCTTGGGAAAGCTCAAAGAGGACAATATCGGCTAGCGGTGGGCTTGGGCCGTTACAAATGGCACCAGAGCCAGACATCGGGCGATTAGACAGCGAGGAGGTTGAGCCCCGAAGGGGGGTGGATTGTGAGATCCCACATCATTTGGGGAGGAGAACGAAACATTCTTTATAAGGGTGTGGAAATCTCTCCCTAGCAGACGAGTTTTAAAAACCTTGAGGAGAAGCATGAAAGAGAAAGGGATTTGGACTAAAAACCATGAGGAGAAGCATGAAAGAGAAAGGGGCTTGGACCGTTACATAGTAAATCTAAAACAAATAATTATATAGTAAGGAAATTGACAAAATCATAACTATTTGATTTTTTTTTTCTTTTTTTGAAAGTTCTTCGTATTTTTTTTGTCTTTGTCTTTCTTAAGAAAACATTTGAATCCTTAGACAAACTTCAAAAATAAAATAAATTTTGAATAATGTGAGATCTCCCTTCAATTGGAGAGAGGATGAAACATTTTTTAGTATGGAAACATCTTTCTAGTATACACGTTTCAAAACAGTGAGGTGAGGTCGACAGGGATACGTAATAGGTCAAAAGTGGACAATATCTATTAGCTTCGGCTATTACAAATAAATTATTTTTTTAATAAAAAACTTGACAAATATATATATATATATGAAAGGAATATTCATAAGCATAATTTTCAAAAATTAAAAATTAAATGATTATCAAACAAAATTTTAAATTTTGGGAAAGAGGATGATTAGGAGACAAAAAGTGTACATTTTTTTTCAATATCTCTAACTTACCACTATTGATTTTAACTCTTAACACTTTGGTTGAAGTAAAAATATATAAATCTTATAGATTTTAGATCTTAGGCGTTTGTGAAAAAGGTCGATTCGAGTTGGAGTCGATCAAACAAACATCAATCTTCCTTGATGGCGACTGTAATTTCTCTTTAATTTTCTTTAGTCCTGTTTAGTTTTGATGAAATGGAATAAAGAACCATCAAAATAAAAAGGAACTCGAATAAAATCAATCAGAATAAAATCAATTCGACTAATGTATTATTCTTTGATATTGTTTGCTAAAAGTTCTCTAAAACTATAATTTAAAATTCATTGGTAATAAAAATACACATCCAGCTCTAATCTGAGCAAAACATATTATATACGAAACTAATCATCATCTAAAATCTAAAATATGAATAGTTTGATCGGGATCTTTAAAATTTAAAAGAGAAAATACTGCGTTAATTAATTAAAATCAAAATTTTATTTATTCAACGTAAACAAATGATAATTAACTAGTTAAAATTAAATAAGCAAAAAAAAACATTTTTAATTCCGGTCCAAAGATGACCCATTTTGTAATTTTTTAAAAAATATTTATATATTATTGCTTTTATTTTACGAATTCAAATTCAAATTATTTCGTTTTATATGGTAGTGAAAATAATTATTTTTCAATATTTTAAAAAAATGTAATTATTTTGTTTTATAAGAGAAGAAAAAATAATTGTAGTTTTATTATTTTATTTTAAAGAAATTACAATGTTTTATTTTAATTATTTAAATTTCTAAGAAAAAGTAAAAAAAGAAGAAAGAAAATTGTTGGTATTTTCGTTTTTAGATGTAAAATAAAGAAAACAAACACCAAAATGCCACCCTTTATATATAATCTCTATCCCCATTTTCCCTAACGTATCCCCATTTCCGCAATGTTAACGAAGGTACAACGATTTATTAAACACCATAGTTCTCCAACAAATATTTTTAAAAATTATGAAGAGATAATCTACTCGTGAATTTTTAGGGTAGATCATCTCACATGTAAAGTTGTGTGTCATCTCTTGCAGTCGAGTTAGGCACGGTTTTTCTTCGGCCAACTCTACATTTTTTTCTCTTATAGTCGAGTTGGACACCTTTTGTAATCGAGTTTGATTTTGACCCATTAATAGAAATTACAATATTTAAAAAAAAATTAGTTTTAAAAATATCTTTTTAGATATTAAATATTTAGCAGAAAAGCCTCAAGCAAATAAAAAAAATTGAGAAAAATATTGAAAATAATTTGCGCATCCGGGGAATCGAACCCCGGTCAGTACCGTGGGAGGGTACTATGATACCACTACACTAGATGCGCGTTCATGAATGTCAATAAGTTAATAAAGTAAATATTAAATTATAGACCCAAACATAAAATTAAAAGTTTAAAGATAAAAATATGTAGATATACCTATAAATGAAAGGACTCGATATAGATATCTAAAATTAATTGATAACTCTAATATCCCTAAAACATAGAAATATATTATTTATTAACCACAATATAACCATAAATAGTAAAAACACGAACTAGCTTAATTCCGAAGTAAAAATAACTTTAACATTAATTTGAATAATGTGTTATTTACAAATATATATATATATATATATATATATTAATATCTATATTTTATTGATATTTTCAAGATATTGAAATTTTGTTGTCAATATCAATAATTATATGTTTTATTTGAGATCCTATTCAATATAAAATTCAATTTTATAATTATTAGATTTCGTTATATTATGGATCTCTAAATACAAAAATTAAAATCTATAGAATTCCTAAAAAGATTTAAAGTTTTGAATATACTAAATAATTTTTAAAATTTAAAGAACAAATAAATACGAGGAAAGAGATAAATAATATTATATTTAGTCTAGATATTGATAACAACCATTGCTTTACAATTGGTATTAATAAGAAAAAAATTAAATTCAAATAAATTTAAATTGGAAACTCCAAAGTAAATGATCTAAGTTTAGTGTTTCTATTTTTTTTTATAAAAAAGTAATTTCCATCCTAATTATTTTGTAAGATTAGATGTTTAGCTTATCCACCAGAGAAAAGTAACAAAATTTCAACTCACAAAATATTATCTCATCAATTTAAAAATAAATAAATAAATTCTGATGACTTTTTAGGTATAATTTAAAAAATATGTAAAAATGACTACAAATTTTTAGAATTTAAAAGTGATATTCCAGAATACTTTTTAGATGAACTTTCACTAAAAAAAAAAAAATTCACATATCAATTAAACTGTTTACATTTTTATTAGATTTATTAAATGAGAAGATGAGTCAAATTTCTAATATATATATATTATATATATATATATATATATATAAATATTAGAAAAACAAATAATAAAAACTTCACGAATATTTTGCCTCGGCTTCTTGAACTTCTCCCACGATCACCGTAATATCATCAATCTTCCCTCCGTCACACAAAAACCCAGCCTCTCTAGCACCAACCGAAAACGGCGTCGTTCGACGTTTGTCAAGCGAGTTGCTCAACGCCAACTCGGCCAATCGCCACGCCAATTTCCCCGAGTCAACTCGTTCCTCCTCCTTCAGAATCTTCTCGATCTCGCTAGCGAAAACGTTGTCCAATAGCCCGTCCGTACCAGCGACGATGATATCTCCGGCATAAACCTCCACTCTACACTCCCAAGGCTGAACCGGCAGGCTGAGAGAAAATCCGCCGGTTAATTGATACGGACAGTTGAATCGATGCTGTTGCGTCGCCGATACGAAAACGAGCTTCTTCTCTCTGAAGATCATGAATCCGCTGTCGCCGATGTTCGCCGCGTGTAGCGTATTGTTCCTGAGAGCGATTACGCAGGCCGTGGAGGATCCGATTATGTACTTCGTCTTCAAGTAGCCTTCCGTCAGAATCCGCCTCGGATCTGTCTCCTCTGCCGCGACGGCAGCGCAGTTCGCCATTAGCGCTCTGGAGTACTCTCCAGCGTCGATGCCTTCCTCGGCCCAAGCGCCGACGCCGTCCGCGACTCCGAAGATGTTCCTGGAGTGAGAGATGAAGTGAGCGTCTTCTCCTAGAGGTCCGAAGGAGTTTCGCTTAGGAATATAGGAGGATCCGAAGTCGATTCTCAACTCCGGCGCGGCGGCGAAAGGAGTAGAAGAACGCTTGGTTGAGATCATACTGGCTTGGGATATGGAACTGAAATTTCTGCGAATAATATGAGAGAAAACGAAATCGGAAATTTGCGAATGGAAATTGAGAAATAAATTTGTGGTTGAGAAAGGAGTCGTGGAGGGGTTTTATAGATGTTGATTTCGTGGTTTCCTTTTACAATATGGAACAATGGGGGATTTTTTTTTTTTAAAGATTTATTGATATTTTCAAATTATGATTAATTAAGATTTAAGGAATTTAAAAAAAAGATAGTAGATTAATTTTCAGTTAAATTATGAAAATTTTATTCGATATATATATATATTCATATTTAACAGTCATAGACTCAATTATCACTGTTTAATTAATATTTTTTTAAACACCTCATTTCTACTTTATCTAAATAATATATCTAAACTTTCAAAAAAAAATTTAATAATACCTTTCAAATTTAAAAAGAAAAAAATAAAAAATTACATTTTTTTTATTTATTTTAAAATAGCTAACATTTTTTTTTTTTTTTATCGGAGAGTTTTTAAAAAAATTCCTTGAATTTTAAAAAGTTTCATCAATACTCCGGTAAATTTTTAAATTTTCAAAAATATCTTTAATACCATGCTCTATAAATATCCATAAAATATTTTGAATAGCATTAACATAACATTTATAAAAAAAAAAATTTACTGCCAATAAATAAAATCGTCTATCTATACTTCATAGATTATTTATGAATATTTTTTTTAAAAGTTTTAAGTGTATTAATGTTATCACTAAAAGTTCATGAATATATTTTAAGTGTGGTAGAAACGGTCCCGTTTTTATACTAATGACAAGAATATTTGTTAACTTTTAAAAACAGTTTAGAGATATTTTTAAAATTTTTAATTTTTGTTAAGGGTATTAATGAAATTTATGAAAGTTAATTATATTTAAAAACAAAGTATTTTTTAAACTTTTTAAACCTTTTTAAAATAAAATATTAACTATATTTATCTAAAACTCACTGTTAACATTTTTATAGTCGAACAATATTTTTGAATATTTTTCTAATATTCAAAAATATTATTAAAACTTTTGAAAATGTAATAAAAACCCAAATTTCTTAATTGACCCTAAAGTAGATCCTAAAATTCGAGGTGGCATTTTTTTTTATTCCTTGACCTAGCTCATATCAATATTCCTAATATTTTTAATATTTTTTAATTATATTTAAAATTATTTTTTTCAGACCAACACCATTTTTATTTACTTTATTTCTTTAACTTTTTTTTCACCTTTGAAAACTTGTAATTCACACATGCAAAATTATTGTTCTTTCTTTTTTTTTTTTTTTAATTTTTATCAATGTGTTCACAAATGGACATTTACAAAATTAATTTAAAAATCATTGGTATTAAAATAGAACTAAAATAATTTTTTTTAAGTCTAGAAATTAAAATCTAATGAATTAACCGACGGATTGAAAATTTAGAAATTAAAATAAAATAAATTTACAAGTTAATTTGTCGAAATGAAATTTGAGCTTTAAATCATGATATTAAATTCGTTGACACGTTGACATTCTCATATGTCCATGTGTTTAATATCAATGTAGGGAGTAAATCGACATTTTCATTATATGGTATAAAAATTTATTCTCGACAAATATATATTATAAAAAAAATAAAATTATAGGATATTATTGGAAAGATTTTTTTAGAATATATGCTCACCAGAATAAAAGAAATAAAAAAAGGAAAAAAGAAAGCTGCATTGACAAATTGATTAATTTCCTTCTAGATTAAAACCGAAGTTATATTATTTGGGGGAAAAATATTAAATGTTTAAAAAGAAAATAAAATTAGAAAATGATCTGAATATGAGATTAAGAAAACCCTATGTATTTAGTTTTATTTATTGAAAAACATAAAATTGATATAAAATTTAAACAATTGTTTTCTTATATCATTTTTAAATAAAATGTGAGTGAAATAGTTTCATTTTTGTTTTTGTTTTTGTTTTTTTAACTTTTAATATAAAAATTCGAGTTAGATCGATGTAGACCTCTATTATAAATATTAAATTAGTTTCTTTGGAATAAAATTAGATTAGATTTTTTTTCTTTTTTCTTTTTTGACTCACAAATTAACACAATTTTCCATTTTCCGAAATCTAACTCGAACCCTTGTCGTGGTAAATTGGTAAAATGTGGAAGGACTAGAAGTTTCTGACGTCAGCTTAATTGTCCACGTCACGACCTCGAAGCAAAATCAGACGCATGCATGTGTGACACGTGTCATTTCATGAATCATTCGTTGTACAATTGGCCTACATATTTACTAAATTGCCCTCAGTTTGTCGTTTTTGTGCGTGTGATGTTCATAAGATATTCATAAACTAATATAATTAAAATGACATAAAATTTGGTCGGTAATAATAAGAAGTAAATAGAGGTTTTATAACTGAAATTTATTTAAAATTGTTTTAGCTGTCTGGATGATTGCCACGCTGTCGGTCTTCATTCAGCCCCCACCCCCGAACACCAAACTGGAGCTCCGCGGCGGCGATGAGGAACTCCACCGCCTGCTTCGGCGTGAGAAGCTCCACCACCTTCTGCACTGTCCTCAGCCGTAGATTGTCCGCTTTCTTTATAATGCTAACCAGACCATCACCCTCCCCCGTCACCTCCTCCCTCCTTCCCATCAGCTCGCTCTCCTCGTCTTGCCACTCCGACAGCTCATCCGTTATCGCATTCTCCTCCTCCACCTACATCACACACATATATACCCCAATGGTAAAGAAGATCTGTTGTAGAAGAGGAGTTTATATTTGAAACCTTCCTTTTTAACCTTTTTAACCTCTAACCACTGCACAATGGTACGATATTATCCATTTTTAGTGTGTTTTGTGCTTCTCCAAAATGACTCACATAGCAAGATGTATTCTTATTTATAAATTCATGATTACCAATATCAATAGAGATGTATTTTAATTTATGACAATCTCCTAAATTATTTAGTGAAGACTCCCTCCCAACCTAACAATATAAATGTATTTTTTATTTATAAATTCATTATCATTTTTTTTCTGTTCAAATTAAACAACCACTGACAATTTTTCTAATTAAAATAGGAAACTTGATTTACAAGCATAAAATTTGGTAACAATTACTATCTTTCATAAATTAAATTAGTAACTTATTCTATAAATCAGTAACTTATTCAACAAATCTACTAACAATTTTCTTTATATAAGTGAGTAATTTGTTCTACGAAAAAGGAAAAATGAAAAGGGTATTTACCGTTTGGCATTGTAGGTCGCTAACACGGCGGAACTGCGAGGGGGTGAGGTCGCCAAGGTCGCCGGTGCCGGGAGCGTGAAGAATATCCGCAATCTGGGACTGAAAGAGAATAGTTGACTGGGAGTAAATCAAATGAAAAGTAGTGGTGGGACGCCAACCAGCTACCCAATGAAGGGATCGTTCAAAGGAGGTAGCCCAGGGAGCGGAGAAGACAGAGAGAGGGTCGCGCTCGGCGGCGAGGGACTTGACACGGAAGTACTCGGAGTAGTGGGAGATGATGGTGTGGACGAGGTGGTGGTGGTGGTGGTCGGTGGGGGTGGAGGAGAGCTGGTGGATGAGGTGGCGGAGGTGGTCGAACCAGGTGGCGTAGAAGCTGGTGAAGTTGAGCCCGCTGCTCATTTGGGTTCCCGTGAGAGGTTACGAGAAGAAACAGAGATCTGAAGGAGGAGGAACTGAAACTGCGGCTTTTAGCTTTGTGTGTTCATGGCTTTTGTTTTTTCTAGTTTTTTGTCTTCAATGGAAAACGGTGCGTCGGCTAAATGGAGAACAGCCGTACGAAACGTGTCCAAGTTTAATTGGTCAGACAATAAAAACACGGCATCTTTTATTTATTTATTTATTTTTACTTTACCTATCAATTATCTCCAAACTTTTTTAATATTAAGTTCATGAGTATTTTTTAAACGTTATTTCTAAAAGTATTTTAAATTTTTTTATAAAATTAGAGAATATTAATTAAATTTTTATATATTTTTTAATGAAAAAAACACAATTTTAAGTTGAAGAGTATTTTTGAAATAAAATATTAATCAATATTTTTAAATTTGTTAAAAGTCTAAGGAAATTATGGAAACTTTTATAAGTTTAAAGGAATTTTTTTTATATAATTTGAGGGTATTTTTATTAATTTAGCCTTTAATATACTATGTCCGACCATATTGAGGAGCTTGTTATTATGACAATAATACGAGCTCTTCTCCAGCAATGGGTTGGTCTTCATACCATTAGCGCGACCGCCACCAGCATGTTCATACATACCATAGTGGCACTAAAGTAAATATTGTTTCTTCGATTTAGTTACTAATTCTTTAATTGATATAAATAACTTTGAGCGTTTATAAAAACTTAAACTTGAAATCAATTTTAATCTCTAAGGAAAATATAAGATTTAAAATTTGATTTTTAAAATCATATTAATTAAATTGAAATGAAACTTAAACTTATATTTTAACCCTCAAAATTTAGTGACACAGGAAATTTTTAATAATTAGAAGTTAACTATTATTGCTTTTTAGGGTTTATATTTTACAATTTTCTAATATAAAAAATAATTTTTAAATTATCATTTTTGTCCTTTTAACTTTAACTTTTTTTTTATTTATTTTAGTTTTATACTTTCAAAATTTTAAATTTAGTTTTTTATATTTTCAATTAGTTTCTCTTAATTTATTTTCATTTTCATTTTATTTTTATAAAAAGATAGAAATAGTCTCTTTCTTTTTGGTCGAGGTCGTATATTTTCTTATATAAAATTATTATATAATTACATAACTAATTTTAATAAAAATTATCTTCAAATTAATAATAGAAACCAAATTTATCAAAATTAACTTTGAATTAATAATAGAAGCCAATTTCAAGTTTTATTATAATTGCAATCGTGAAAATGAATATTTATTGGTATAAAGATTAAACCAAGGGAAAATAATTTTTCATAACAAAGAATAAAATTCGGTAAATGCATATTTTTATTAATAAATTTTTTTTGTCTTTAGAGTTCTTTTTGTGGCTGAAGTAAGCTTAAAAAACAGTATAATTATTATTTTATGATATTTTAATTAGAAAAGCATAAATAAAAGGTTTAATTAATAAAAATATATTTAAATTTTGTATTTTATCCAAAAAGATACCATTGATTTAAAAACATTAATATTTTATTTAAAAATAGTTTTAATCATCACAAAAATCTAAAAAATGTCATTGAAAATCGTTAATATTTTATTTAAAAAATACTATTAAACTTTTAAAAGTATTAAAAAAATATCTTTAAATTTAATTTATTTTTTACTAATACCCTTAAATCTTTTAAAAACACTTTTTAACTTTTTAACTTTTTTTTAGCTAAACAATATCAGTAAATACTCTCTAATTTAAAAAAACAATAACATTAAAAAATTTAGAAATATTATAAGATGCTTTGTACATATATTAACTATACAATTTTTTTTAAAGATATAAAGTATTTGATATTACTTTTAAAATTTCATCCGTATTTTAAAAATATTCTATTAATTGATAAAAATATTTTTGAATTATTAAAAAAAAATGAAAGGAGTTAATAATTTTTTTTAAAGTTTATATATAGAGTATTTTTTTAAAAAAATATAATTATAAAATTTATGAATATTTTTATTAATTTAACTTAAAAAAATATATTTATCTTACGTTAATTGTGGCACGTGTGACCAATTAGCGGAAAAATCACATTTAAGTGTCGGACGAAGATTGGACCAAATTCCTGCGTCTTGTCCTTACCCGGAAGAGAATAAACGAAGACCAGAATCCATTCTCACATCCGATTTGGTTGTGACAAAGTTAGCGTCCGCGGCGAGTGATTCTAGCGTTTCTCCATATTAAAAAAATCCGGACAACTCATTAGAATCAGCCACAGGTTTAATGGCTGACGTCCTGCTTTATGAATATACAAACGAATACCGTCCCGACCGCGTTGCTAATTTGGCGTTCTGAAGAACAAACCCTTTCGCTTTCCAATCCTTCCTCGCCTTCTTCATTTCTCTCATGTTTACCTTCTTCAATTCCCAATCCTAAAACCCTACTTCTCAATTCGAGCAATTCCCCTGGTGTTTGGAATTTGAAAAATTCATTTCTACTGCTCCCTTTTGCGTCTTCTGTAACCTAGTTCATTGGTTTATTTGTTTGGAAATTGAATTCCAGGATCGATTTCAGTTCTTGTTGTAGTTCCTTGGGTGTTTGAGGAGGAATTGATCAGTTGTGGAGCTGGAGATGCAAGATTCTTACTCGATTCTCTGGAGTTCTGTTGGTGCCCTAATTACAGTGCTTCTACCCTAGTTCTTCTGCTGTTGTTTTATTTGATTGGTTGGTCGATTGATTTTACTTGTAGATTGTTGATCTTTGTTCATCGTGAAGGTTCTCTTTCTCATTAAGTTTATCGAGGAACTTCGTTTCTCCCTTTGTATGAAGAGATTGTGGGTGTAAGATAAGGTTAGAGGTTTGGAATCTTTAACTAATGTCCGTAGAAAGATCCTTTGAAGCTTGGGAGGAGGTGCAGAGGCATGGTCAGGATTTCGCGGACCGTCTTGCTCAGGGTTTCACGGGACTGATTCATTCTCACATACCGCCGCCTTCATTTCCCTGGCCAAATCCCCCCAATTCTAAGCTCTTTGATCTTGAATTTCCGGGACAAAGTTTTGGTATCAAGGATTATGGCTCGACTGCCCACGATTCGATTTTTGATATTGGTAGTAGGATTGGACAAGCTGGCGCTGATTTTGGTGCTTGTTTGAATGGTGTGGTACAACAATTTTTCAGACAGCTGCCGATGCCATTTTGGCCAGAGGAGAATGTAATAGGGTCCATTAGGATGGATCGGGATAAGAGTTGGCAGAGGGATGATATGGGTGTTGCTGTTCAAGGGAATCTTGGAACATTAACAGAGCGCTTGCGTAGTTCTGAACTTGCTGACAATGATGCTGGTTCAGATGCGATGGTTGACGATGAAGCATCTGGCTTTGATTTGAAGGCTATAGGACATCTGGGAAGGGCACAGGTAATAGCAGTGTGATAAACATTTATTTAATTTGCAAATTGCAAGCATGATATAGGCAGTACGGCAGATAATTAATTTTCCAATGACTGCTTTCAGGTGTTCTACTTTGACTAGGACGAAAATGGTTTACTTTTCATTAGCTAAAGACATGTTTAATCTACTAATTGTGGTCTAAATCTATAGCTTATAAATGGCTTATTACAGAACAGAGACCTCTTCGAACACAAATCTGCCAAATTGAGTGATCAAGAGTTCCTTTTCTGAATGGCTTCTTTAAATAGTTATTAACACACTGCCCTACAGTGGCCTGTTCAGCCACAAACTTAGTGCATCTATGATCACGTTCAACAACTCACCTATACAGAGACAGATAATAATTATTATTGGGAAGAAACCAGGGACTTGAGAATAATGAAGGAAAGTTTTGAAAAACTTATAGCTATGTTGTCCATGGAGGAAACTATTGTGATTTGAGCACTACTCGTTCACACGAGATGAGACATGCTAGAGGAATCATTTTGAAATAGTTAGATGTTACTATCTGTCAATAATAGAACATATGGTTATGACAATGTCATAACGAGAGCGAAACAATTATCCTGTGGGAGACCATGAAAACTTGATACATTTTTTGTATGTAGTAATTTTGTCAATCCTTGGTTCATCTTTGTGACTTCTCGTTTTAGTTGAGGGAGCCTCTAATCCTGTTTTTTAGAAAGTTACATTGTCTTTATGTTCTACCAATTGTAGTGGAAATCTCAGCAAATTTTGTGTTCAATCATTTTATCTCCCCAGCTAGTATTTTCCTTCTCTTCCAAACCCTACAATTCCATGGCATTTATTCATTTTTTGTGTGTGGGGGCATAGTGGTGGTGTTAAATCATAGTTATGTAGGTTGAGGATTTCTGTTTCCTCTTTAATATTATTGTTCTTTGGGTGTAGGGCACGATCAATATTTCTTCAACGTATGATAGTAGATCACGAGATGTGGAAAGTTCATTAGTTGCCAGAGGAGATCTATGGAGAGTAGAAGCGTCACATGGCAGAACCGCATCTGGAAATGATAACTCATCTTTATTTCTGCTGCAGCTTGGGCCAGTACTCTTTGTTCGTGACTCGACACTTCTTTTGCCAGTTCATTTATCAAAGCAACACTTGCTTTGGTATGGTTATGATAGAAAGGTAACACCTACTTTATATGGCTAGTAGCATCAAAATTAAATCGCGTGTCAGATTTTGGACAATGAAGTCATGTTAGAATCAATGTGTAGAAGTTATTTTGTTTTCAATTAAGCGAACAGAATAGTTTGGCTGTTACTGCTAGGAGTGTTTGGCTTTAGTTAGGTTTCAAGAAGCATCTTTTTTCACGCACAGCAACCTTATTTGTTGGAGGTCTATTAATGGAGTTCTCTGCATTGCTACCCATAGCTATCCTTTTAGAAAGATGTGATTGCCACTATTTCATTGACTTTTGCTGTCAATTTTATTATGGACAGCTAAAACTTTTTCTAAAAGCACGTTGACCACCAATTTTCAGTTTATGAATGTTCAAAATCTGGGATAGCTCTTCATGTCTTAAAATCCTTTCTGCAATCCTGATGTGAGTGTTGAACTTGAGTTTCTCCTTGCATTATGTGTAGAAATTTTCTAGTTTAGTCTGATCAAACGCTACGATAGTAAAAGGTACTGTATTTTAACTTGGCAATCGGGACCCTCAATGCGATGTACATAATTTGAGACTTAGGAATAAGAATACCATTCTTTCACTTTCAATGCCTATTGTTTTTGCTTATAGAGAAACTTTGATTTTTACTTCTTCACATGCCCGTGACATGACACATTGAACTGTCATTTTCATATACACCCTACTTTATTCCAACTTCTAATGTTATTATTTCATGAATCATCAGAATGGAATGCATTCTCTATGTCCAGCAGTCTGGTCAAAGCATAGAAGGTGGTTGTTTATGTCGATGCTTCGTCTCAATCCCCCAGCTTGTGTAAGTTGATAAAACCATTTAATTCCTATTAGCATAATAATTTCGGTGAATTTAGTTTGGTTTTCAATATGACATAAAACCGTGTCATAAGAAAACCAAGGCAATATTTTTAAACAAAAAGCAATTGGCGTCATGAGAGCTATCTTGGGGCCCACTAAGTGCTGAACATGCTCTTCCAAATGGAAAGAATTGCTCAACTTTATGTATACGAAAGTTCTTACGTTGTTTGCCAGATTACAACTTCAGAAACAGGGATCAGTGCTCAAGTATATACAATAAACACTAATCAGAAAGAAGGCTCTATCTTGGAGCAATGTTTTACTTATCCAGTAAACGAAGATATAAATGTTCTTGTTTTGGTCTTATTTTTTTGTTCATGTTTTGTTTTTGGAAGGAAGCAATTTTTGCCTGGCTAGTGGCAATTGCTTGACCATGAAGTTTAGAAACTATTTCTTGTTTATCATACTTTTGGATCAGTCGAGTAACATCACCTTCCCCCTCCCTCCCTCCCAGTCCTTTGTTGATTTACAGTTCCCCAACGGGCAGTTGACTTATGTGTCGGGTGAAGGCTTAACTACAACAGCATTTTTGCCCTTTTGTGGAGGCCTCCTTCAAGCTCAAGGTCAATATCCAGGAGAAATGAGATTCAGCTTCTGTTGCAAGGTTAGTTATGTCCTGATTTCATTCCTATAACAAAAGAAGACAAAGTTGGTTCTCCTTTTCAAATTCAATTTCCTAAAGAACTTGTATGGGTATGGACCCCAGTGTTGCTAAGTTGGTGCCTTGTTTGTGCTGGTCGATTTTCTTAGAATAAGTGGGGAACCCGAATAACACCAATGGTGCAATTTCCTGACAAATCATTTACTTTGGACCTTGCTCAATCATTGGCTTGGAAGAGAACAGGTCTTCTGGTGAAACCAACTCTACAATGCAGGTTAGTGTATATATGCTTATTCATCAAAGTCGAGTCATCTATATTTTTCCGACTATAGCAATAAATGTCAGTTTGGACTTTGATGTTATCTATGAGTATTTGTTGCAAACAAGGAAAATAACCCGGCTCTTGACATGCTTTCATATGGATACGCCCAAGACTCGTCTCCTAGACTGATTTCTGTTGTGTGATTACTTGGAAAGTTTTTTCGACACCTTAGGTTCGGATTTGGATAGTTGGTGATTAAATGAGAGTTCAAACTGTAATCTCATGTTGTATAAAGAATTCACGTTGTGGTACAGATGCAAGTATAATTCTCCTCTTCCATTTTTCCGCTTGCACTAGCCATGATTTTCAGTTCGATATCCTTGCAGCCGGAACTTATTTTCATTTTTTTGCTTCTCCTGTGACGAGTGGTCATTTTGTCTCTAATGTTTGATTTTAAATGATCAGTTTGAGTTCCACTTTTGGGGGAAGCAATCCTGGGGTTCGTGCAGAAATTGTTCATTCAGTGAAGGAACATCTCAATCTCATGTGCGGCTGTTCTTCCATTGCCCATCCTTCTGCATTTGCTTCAATTTCTGTAAGTATTGAATTACCTTTTGTCTGTGGATCATGTTTATTTACAGCTATAACCACCTTTACTTGTATTTATCCATCGACTCCTTTTTCTTGCACCGTATTATATATATCTTCACTGTTGGCCAGTCTCCTTTCTTCTATTTGATTTCTTGCTTGGCATCCAGATCGGCAGGTCAAAATGGAACGGGAACGTTGGGAATTCCGGGGTAGTTGTAAGAGTTGATGCTCCACTCTCAAATATTCGTCGAACTTCTTTCTCTGTTCAGATAAATACTGGGATTGAGTGTTGATCTTCTTATGAAACCTGCGTTTTTGGTAGTTGCAAGTGTATAGGTAGTCTCGAAACTGCTCTCTGTTACTTACGTGATAGGTGAATATTTGTTAACTATTAGGCCATCATCTGTAAATCATGGCAGGCCCTTTTCTCTTTTCTTCTCTCATTTTAAAGCAGTTTCTACTTCTATTTCATCAAATTTTCGGAGTTCAGAGCAGAGTTATTCTGTTTGGTACTCTAAATTAATTATAGATCGATGGTTTTAGTTCAATTGATGATTGGCAAATGTTGTTGGCTGTTAGAGGAGGGTGAACCCGCACGGTCGTTTGTTGCTGAAACACTCCACCCGGTCGTGGATTGAGATGGAAGGTGACCCTTTTCTAAAAGTATTAATCGAATTTGGTCAACTCTTGACACGACTTTAATTCAACTAGTCTAACCCCGACCAATTTAAATCGATCACATCTATGTTAAATGAAAACACATTCCAATGAGAGCAAAAATACAATTTGCGGATATTTTCAAATTAAAGTTTAAGCATATTTTGTACAATATAAAATCTGACCAAGAAAAGACACTATATGCCGTAAAATTGTATATGAAGAGATGTACCTGCAAAGGCTACCCGTAAAATCATTTCAAAATTATTATATTGAGCCAGTTTATTCAGTTTATTTGGCAGACAAAAAGTATATAAAATAACAGTTGTCACAAATGTGTCTACCTCACCATGAATTTGATGTTTTTCTTTGATTCAGTCTCGAAGGAGACTTTTGGTTGAAGAATAGTCTCGAGTCTCGTCCTTGTTTTGGGTAGAAGTAGACGACGAGTCGATCCATGGTCCATCAATTAACATGCTTCTCTGCATTTGGATTCCTTGTGAAGATGTTGAAATGCTTGTTAGGCTGTCCTGTGACAGCTTCTCAAAGGCTTTGAACCTTTCATCTCGATCACCTACATTGCGCTTCATGTTCGGTACTTCCGTTGGGATTTTACCTTCAAGCATGCTAACCACAGAAGACATGGATGGTCTGAGAGTCGGGGATAGGTTCGTGCATAAGAGAGCGATATGAAGCATTCTCATGACCTCTTCTTTTGAGTACTCTGAGCCAAGATTCGGATCAACAAGTTTGAGTAGGTCTCCTTCTTCTTGTAGAACAATAGCCTTCATCAAGTATAAGACAAAGACAATTGAACTTCATTTTACAAACAACACTCCCATGTGTAAGGAAAAGTAAAAGAGAAAAAACAATTGATGGCTAAAAGGGGAAGAACTTAAAAAGGCACTAGTTACCCAATCAAGAAGAAAAACAAACTCCTCTTGTGGCATGCAACTTGTGTTACTTTTCCCGCTAACAATCTCTAAGGCCACGACACCAAAGCTATAAACATCAGCTTTATGAGTCAGATAACCCCTCGTTGCGTACTCGGGCGCCATGTATCCTCTACAAGAGATTCAAAAGCTAGCTCATCACGAAAGGACTACGAGTTTGAGCTAAATTAACATTAGAATGAGATAGAGAAAGAGAGATACATTGTGCCTGCAATTCTTGTGCTGATATGGGTGTTCTCCTCTTCATGAAGCTTAGCCAATCCAAAGTCAGAAATCTTGGCATTTAGGCTTTTATCAAGCAGCACGTTAGTAGCTTTTATATCTCTGTGAACAACTTTCAATGAAGATTCTTCATGAAGGTAAGCCAACCCCTTTGCTATTCCCAAGCATATCTTCATTCTTATTGGCCACTCCAAATGGAGTGAGTGCTTCTCGGGGTCTTGAAATGAAAACCACAAAATATGTATAACTATTTTGAAATTGAAACAAGTTAGCAATGAAAGATATATGTAAGGCACTTACTAAATAAGGCACGAGCAAGATTATTGTTCTCTAGATACTCATAAATAAGCATTAATTGTTTTCCTTCAATACAACAACCATAAAGCTTTACGAGATTCGGATGTTGTAGCGCTGATATCATCCCGATTTCAGTGATGAATTCACGGTTCCCTTGCTTTGATTTAGAAGACAGCTGCTTCACAGCAATTGAAGTGCCATCCGACAGAACTCCCTGCCAAATATTTTTTGTTTACTCAAGTTATTTTATATTGAGTCGCATGAATACGTTGAAAGAAGAATCTGTTTGGTTATGGAGCCTGTTGCTTAGCTCACTCAATGGTTATACATAACAAAGCTATATATGGAAACAACTATGTAGTAAGAGGATATGGTAAAGCTATATATGATAGATAGTTATATATAATAGATGGTTATATCTGGTAAAACTATATAATAAACTGAACTATATATATCCCTTAATCAGTACTTTAAAAATAAACTTTTTGTATTGTCTGTATTTTATATATATCCCTTAATCAAGACTTTAAAAATATACTTTCTGTATTGTCTGTATTTGGAGTTATCAATATAAACCTCTAGCCAATATTCCTCCTTGCAATTTCTCTCTCTTGTTTTTTGTGTTCATCTAAATCAAGTGTGTACGTTGTTGTGCGATACTAACAGGATCTTATATCAAACAACAATGAACATAGAGAGAAGAGGATGGAGTTTCCAGATATACCTTGTAGACAGGACCAAAGCCTCCCTCGCCTATCTTATGTGCCGAGTCAAGGTTGTTGGTGGCTGCTTTGATTTGTCTTAAACTAAAATAACCTGTCTGTAATTTTAGGTCCCGAAGTTCTGTAAAAAGAATATAAAGGAATGCAAGTTTTTTTAAACCAAAGAAATATGTGAGTTAGAAAAAAAAGTATTCCCTAAAGAACATATCAAATGTTAACAGGTCGGTCCAAACTCGAATCGTTGGGTCATGTTCCACTTCCCTTAAGTGGTTGGTAAGAATAAAACTACCAAAGATGTACTTTATAATTCAAACAAATTATTAATCTTACCTTTGTCTTCAGTTTCCCTCCCACCTAAGTAACCCTTCCTTCGAAGAACAACCAATACGGAAACAACCAACACAAAAGTACCAACAACAATGCCAGCAATAGCCCCAGCTGATAACCCTTTTGCCTCATCAAGGTCTACAATAGCAAAAGAAGATGACGACAATTCAAAATAGATAAAAGATTAATTGTTGAAAGAGAAAAGGCAGTGCTAAGAAAGTTGAAGAAAATAACACATGACAAGGAAAACCTGAAATGATTAGCATAAGGAATGAAGGTTACTTGATGTAACTGTGATTGCAGATATCAGAGGTCCATAAACTCCTTTGTATGGAATGGCATTTGTTCCTTTACCAGCCCAGTATAAGTGGATCTCAAGAGTGCTGCCGGCTACTATAACATTAGGCACTTCCAAAATATAGCTCTTACCAACACCTCCGGCTCTCTCCATTATGTTAAAGTCTTTTTCAATCAATTTTCCCTGTAGAATGAACTAAGTTTGTAAATAGTAATTACTAGACAGAGAGAAAGACCCAACAGCAATACAGTACAATCCCACGATTTAATATGTAATTGTGTTTCCACTCACTTGGATTGAGATGTCAAAAATACGCCTCCCCAAGCTACTGAATTTTTGGTCTGCAGTTGCAGTAAACATTGTTTCAGCAAAGTGAAGCTTCACATGGTAACTTCCACTTTGCAAGCAAAATCCATAGTACTTCAGCGAAACAGGTGCAAGTCGAGCTGTCCCATAGACGTCTAAAAGAGAATTATTGCTACTTGTGTATTGAGCGGTATTATTATCCATGAAAATACCAGTACTGCTGTAACCCCATCTTTCTGAAAAAAAGAATTTGGACTGCTCATCCCTAGTCGTATCCCCTTCGTATAAATTACCATTAAAGTGTGTCTCCTTTCCTCCACAGTTAATGAACAACGAACGAACTACAAGAACCATGCATCAAACAAATAGTTCAATCAAGAATTAGGTGGATCCCGTGAGATTAGTTAAGCTGCGTGCAAACTGACATATATATATAAAAGACTACAATTCCAAAAGAAGTTAAAACCATAATTAGATCATCTTCACTTACATTGATCTGCTCTTGCGCATGGGAGATCCCCCCTCAGGCACCAAGTAACACTGCAAATTGGATAATTCAGAACTTGCTTGTCACATATGACACATGAAAGTTGATAATATGTTTTTTTTTTCTAATTACTACATGTTTGGAAGATTTTCAGTCAATCTAAAGTCATTTTTGATAATCCATCTCACAAGTGTATTTTTAAAAATAGTTTTAGATTAATAAGGTTTTTTTTTAATTCATTTTGTTTCTTACGGTTTTCTTTAAAGAGAACACTTTCTGATTCTATAAAATCACTCAAAAAGCTATATCAAACACACTTGAATTAGTAAAAAGTCCAAAGGTAAAGGAAAATAATTTGATTTAAAAAACATGTTTTTCCATAAACTATTCCAAACACGCTATAACTTTGTTAAGACTCTTACCTTTCATTACTTGAATTTGAATAACCAGAAAGCAAGTTCCTGTACCAAGGAAATAGATTTGTTCACAGTGAAGCCAAGGCCAATTTACATTTTCTACAGAGATAACAGACGTTTTATCATGGTAATGAATATGAGTAAAATAACTTACACTTTAGGATCAAAACAAGGGGGAAAAGGTGACCCTGTAAATCTGTTGTAAGATAAATCCCTACAAGAAATTTTGTAATAACGTTAGCAACAACTGAAGAGCAAGATTAAAAAGATTTCCCATCATGAACAGATGAGAACAATAATGTAATACAATTTGAAGGAAAAAAAAAATGTAACGAAGCGTTAGACTAACATTTTGCCTTTACTTCCTGTAATCCAGCTTGGTAAATGACCAGTAAGCAAGTTGTCATTTAGAAACCTAAACCAGGTACGTAAATCATCTCAATTTGCATGTCCAGAACAAAGTAACAAATATGTAGACTGCTCTGTAATAAGTAATAACTTACAAGGAACGAACATCACGGTTTGATAGATTCCGTAATAATGGCTCTGGAATTGTACCATTTAATCTGTTGAAGCTTAAATCCCTATTGAGAGATAAAAGTTCCATCAATGAATCATATTAACTTCCCAGTCCACTTTTTTTTTTCATAAGAAAAAAGGCAAAACTGAGAAGAAGTTCAGAAACTTACAAAGTTCTTAAACTACTAAATTGTTCAAAATAATCGGGGATTTTATCTTCAATTAAGCAATTTCTGAGGATCCTACGTAACAGGAGAAAAGCGGGATTAAGATCAACAAAAAGAATTAAAACCAATCTAGTATAAATTATAATGGAACGACTAATAATAAATAAATCAATAATTCTGAACTTTTGCTTACAATGTTTCTAAAGATGTCAATTGGGTCAAATTGGGGAAACTAATTGGTGATCCCTTCAAATCAGTTATCCTCCTGACAAACAAGAAAGATAACAATTCTTTACTTGTTTAAATTGATAAACATTCTAGCAACCACTAATGTCAAGAAAACCAATCTCACAGTTCACTTAAGCTTTTCAACTCAGATATGGCACGAGGAATGGGGCTCTCCAAAGAAGTTCCTTGAATATCCCTGAAATCTCAACAATTATACTTGAGTGAAAAGAAATCCTAAAACTACATAACGATATTGCATAAATTTGCACTAGATACATATTATTGCTCTTGAAGAGAAAGAGACCATTTTAGATCGGAAAAAAGAAGCATACTATAATTTCTAAGGAAACAAAATATCTACTACAATGTGATTGACAGTTTCGCACCATTTAACGTATTAGAAATAAAATCACAAAAGCATTTCAAATTTGTATTGGTAATAATTAAAAGTAGGAAGATTTTTGAATCCATCTCCATCCGTTATTAACTGTCAGACTACATTCTGAAAGTATCATTAAATAAATTTTCTTTACTTACAATCTCGTAAGATTGATCCAGTTGCCAATAAATTTAGGCAACTTCCCTGATACATCATTTCCATCTATACGACTGCAGGAACATGTAAAATGTTAAAAAATAAATGAATTGTGCAAAATATTCAAAAAAAAAAAAAAAAAGTTCAAAGATGAGTATCAACAAATAACATACAAATCAATCAAGTTCTTCAAGTTTCCATAAGATTCTGGAATGGGGCCTGTGAACTTATTTGCAGAAAGAAATCTGCAGAAAATAGAAACAAATTTAGTTAGCTGTATCAGTGGTAAAAAAAAGAAAAAACCCAACACAGCCATGAAAATGAACTAAAATGTTAGAGATTTCATAATTTTTTGCAAAATAAGTGTTATCTAAAAAGAAAAAGAAATCTCACAGATTTCTCAAGCGGCTTAGTTTTCCGAGGCTTTCGGGTAGATTTCCTTCAAGCTGATTCTGCTCCAAGACCCTGTAAATTCATTGAACCGTTACCCTACACTTCAGTTCAGGTGGAGATTCAATTCAATATGATAAACATAAGAGGGATGGAACAAAGTATTACAGTTCCTCAAGTGAAGCAATGTCGCCAATTTCTGGAGGAATCGGACCAGTGAGTCGGTTTCCGAGCATGGAACTGCACATAAGAAACGATTGAATGAACATCAACCTATTAAATAATTCCCTAATCATGTAAAACAGAAAAGAACAACTTACAAATGAACAAGAGGAATGCGAGCAAAATCCTTAGGGATCGATCCATTTATAAAATTGCGAGTGAGATCTCTGTTTTGGAGAAAGCGATTAAGAAGACATTAGAATCAATCCATACAAGTTTTACACAAATTAACACATGATCGTAATAATATCAAACCTAAAACAATGAAGGAATCAGTGGTAATCTGCAACTTACAATTGCCACAGTTGAGTAAGATTTGCAAACGCTGCCGGCAATTCTCCAACTAGATTCAGAGTTTTAAGCTGTCTGTCACAATCTTCAATATTTCAATATTTCAATACCTTTTAAAAATACCTATAAACTTCTCAAACTTTTATTAATAATTTCGAAAATTTTAAAAAACTTCAAAATACTTACTTTAAAATTTTTAAAAAATATTAATACATAAAAAAAAAGAAAATTTTCTTTCAATTAGTATTCCTAAAATTAAAAAATAAAAATATGTGTAAAAAATAAAAATATGTGCAATACAGACAGATAGTTCCTGTCTATATATATTAATCAGTTAAAAAATAAATTGACCAATTATTAAACATCCTAGTATTAATAAAATTATTAAATTTGTAAATATAATTTTTAAAGATATATTTTTTAGTATTTTATTAATATATTAAAAAGAAAGGGTAAAAAGGGTATGATTATTACATCCTGGTGACTCTGCAAAAATCAGTGGAGCAATTGCAGTGCACCAATCTCATGGTCTGTTGGTCAATAGTTTCATTACGGAAGCCATCGCCGTTAATGCATGAATTTTGGTGGACGTTCCAATTCAAGTTCTTCAGCTCTGCAGATATTGCTTGAAGGGCTCTCACTGTCACATCCACAATCACTAACTCATCAAAATATTCCACCATTAACTCTTGATTAAACGATCCTAAATGTTAGGAACTACGAGCGTTCATAATGATATGATATTGTCTATTTTGAATGTAACCTCTCATGATTTTGCTTTTGATTTTCTCGAAAGTCGTTATACTAATAGAGATAATGTTATTTACTTATAAACTCGTTATTTTCCTCTTAATTAGCCCATGTGAGACTACTCTGTTGAGGAGTGTTGTGGGAGTCTCACATTGGGTAACTAAGGGGATGATCATGCGTTTATAAAAGAATACATCTTCATTGGTACGAGGCATTTTGGAAAAGCATGAGAGTTTATGCTCAAAGTAGACAATATCATACTATTGTAGAAGTTCGTGATTTCTTAGTCATGTTAATAAAATTTTCAAGTGTCGAACAAATAAGTTGCTAGCATTTTAAGTGTAGTCAAAAGTGACTCAAGTGTCGAACAAAGGGTGTACTTTATTCAATGGCTCCAGCGAAAAGAGCGAGCCTCGATTAAGGGGAGACTCTATGAAACTTTTTGAGAGAAACCAAAAGTAAAACCATGAGAGGTTATGCTCAAAGTGGACAATATCATACTATTGTCGAAGTTCGTGATTTCTAACATACTCCTCTCAAGAGGTCTCAAAAAATACCCGAAAACAGAGTGATTTGAAAACCATGGATAGATAGATCAAACTTGACAAAAGAAAGACGATCGTGCATGGAATAATAAGAAATGGTACCTTCGTCTTGAGGCAGAGGTTGAGCATCCGATCCAAATCCGAAGAAGCAGCTGAAAAACAGCCACAACAACAACCCACAGACAAGAACACGAACACGAACACGAACACGATTCAAACCCATGTTCCTAAAAGGACATCAAAACAATAAAGCAGCAGAAAACAGAGCAACCAAAAACCAAGAAATGAGTGAGGAGATCTATGGAAAGAGAGAGGGAAAATGATGAGAGAGAAGACTTCTCCGCTGACCATCAAATATCTAAAACGACATAGTTTTAGGCTTCTTCTATATTAAATAATTTTAGTTGTACAATATTTATGTTCAAATTTTAGCTTTTATAACATTTTCTATTTTTTTTTTATTTCTAAAAAATAATAATTTACAAGTCAACTTAAAATAGTTAAATCAATTAAATTATATATACGATGTATGGAAAGTGGTTGAAGTAAAAAATTTATTAATTATATAAAAAAAGTTATTAATATGCGTAATGAAATTTCTTATTTTATTTTCACAAAATTTAAAGTATTGGTGTCGGGCGGCCGAGAAAAATCAACTTTTCTAGATCTGGACGGGAAGGTGGAATCTGTCCCTGATTAGAATCAGAAAAAAGCACGAGGGGAGGACTTCCAATTTTCTAAAAAATAACAAGAGACATCGAATTTCTCTTAAGGGTCTGACTTTAGCCCTTCTTTGATTATTAAGGTTAGGTAGCTTTTCCTCCGCCTTCTTTCCCGGCATATCTGCTTTCTTGTCGCATATGCGCCGCTACTAGTTAGAATAAGCCCTTGAAAAGTAAAAAAAAGAAAAAAAAAGGATGGTTTTGTGTAGAAAATAAATTCTGCACTGCCAAATTAACATTATTTTCCAAACACTTTCATTTACCTTCTTTATTTCTACGATTTTCAATAATAATAATAATTTTGTGTGTAATTGAATGAATGCTTAGATTGGCAGAGATTGACGGGCCTATTGAAAGTGTTGAGCACAACAAATCGAAACCAAAGACGGATCAAAGTAGCTTGCTGACCAAGCTGATAGACGAAGAGTTGAAGAATGGAGCGTTCAAAGTCAATCGTACACTTGTCGTGTGACTTGTTGATCCTTAGCAACAAAATATATATTAAAAACGGCATAATTTCTAAAAACTCAAAATTTAATATTTTAACTTAATTTATTCTATTTAATTATATATATATATATTATAATAAATAAAGTGGGTGGCTCCAAGAGACGTTGAGAGTTTTATTTTCTCCTATTCTTCACTACACGACGAAATGTCAATAATAGTGGTCCATACTATTTGGATATCGTCCAATACCAGTACAATAAATAGGGAATAATATGAGAGCTCCCCATACATACATACATCCATACATCCATACATACATACATAACACGCCCTACCTTTGACATTAATTTTAATTTAAAGACGTATTAAATAATAATAATATATTAAGATTTTATTACACATATAAAGTGAAAAATTTTAAATACCTATGACACAAGTAAAAGACTTATAAAAAAAAATAAATATATTTTCTAAAAAATTTGTACAAACCATACATAAACTATAATGTTTGTAATAGTAGTATTGTAAATTTTCTAAATTATTAAAATAAAATAAGTCATTTCATTTCAGTTTTCGATCTTCGTACATCTTATTTAAATTTTCAATCCTAAAGTCAGTCTCGTCTTACATCGTTAAGTTCGTGAAGAGTCGGTTGATAGGGTTGTCAACCAATTGAGTGAGGGAGGATGTCATGGTCCTGCTTGTTTAAGACATGTTTGTGGCTACGTGTCGGATGTCGAGGTCATGCTTGTTTAGGATGTGTTGTCCATGGTCGTATGCTTGTTCCAAACCCCTTTTACTTGCTTTCTTGTTGGATAAATCTTTACTATTCATGTTATGTCAATACGGAAGTTTATGATCCGTCCGTCACCAAAATCATGTGTACACCCACCAAAGCTAAAATATCATAAAATGTATTATAAGGGAATGTGACTAGTTGTCAATTTTTACTACTCAGTTATATGCTATTAAAATTGTGGTCGTTGTTTATTTGCTTTAAAACTAAATCCTAATGAAATGTCTAGTTGTAACGATGAGAAAGATTAACATATAACATTTAATATTAAAAACAAATTATAAAATTAGAAAGAAGTAATAAGATGAAATGTTAAAAGAAGATTATGAGAGGAATTATGGCTTTGCAATAAGAAACCATTGTTTTGAGAGCCCATTTGTTCACTTTATTTGCCACAAAAGTTGAGCCACAACAGCAGCTCAGCTAACTTGGTGTTGATTGATCCTTTGAAATGACTCAATCTTCAAGGAGACTTCTAGTTGAAGAATACTTTCGAGTCTCGTCCTTGTTTCGAGTAGAAGAAGACGATGAGCCAATATATATCTCGTCGAGTGACATGCTTCTTGGCATCTGAATGGATCGTGACGATGCACAAATGCTTGTTGGGCTGTCCCGTGACAGCTTCTCAAAGGCTTTGAACCTCGCATCACGCTCACTTGTGTTGCGCTTCATGTTCCTTACTTCGACAGGGAGTTTACCTTCAAGCATACTAACCACGGAAGACATGGTTGGTCTAAGACTTGGAGACAGGTTTGTGCATAAGAGAGCTATATGAAGCATTCTCACGACCTCCTCTTTCGAGTAATCTGAGCCAAGATTCGGGTCCACAAGTTCCAATAGGTTCCCTTCCTCTTGTAGAACGAAAGCCTTCAAGCAAGTCGAAAAAAACAAACAAACAAACATCATTTTGTAAAGATGACTCCATTTGTGTGCATAAAACAATGTAAGAATATATTACCCAGTCGAGAAGAAAAACGAACTCCTCTTTTGGCATGCAACTCGTGTTACTTTTCCCGCTAACAATCTCTAAAGCCACGACACCAAAGCTATAAACATCAGCTTTATGAGTCAGATAACCCCTCGTTGCATACTCGGGAGCCATGTATCCACTACAAGAGATTCAAAAGCTAGCTCATCGCGAAACGACTACGAGTTTGAGCTAAATTAACATTAGAATGAGATAGAGAAAGAGAGATACATTGTGCCTGCAATTCTTGTACTGATATGGGCGTTCTCCTCTTCATGAAGCTTAGCCAATCCAAAGTCAGATATCTTGGCATTTAAGCTTTTATCAAGTAGCACGTTAGTAGCTTTTATATCTCTATGAACAACTTTCAGTAAAGATTCTTCATGAAGGTAAGCCAACCCCTTCGCTATTCCCAAGCATATCTTCATTCTTATGGGCCACTCCAAATGGAGTGAGTGCTTCTCAGGGTCTTGAAATGAAAACCATAAGATATTTGTGTTGAAATTGAAACGAGTTAGTAATGAAAGATATATGTAAGGCACTTACCAAATAAGGCACGAGCAAGATTATTGTTCTCTAGATACTCATATATAAGCATTAATTGGCTTCCTTCAATACAACAACCATAGAGCTTTACGAGATTCGGATGTTGTAGCGCTGATATCATGCCGATTTCAGTGATGAATTCGCGGTTCCCTTGCTTTGATTTAGAGGATAGCTGCTTTACAGCAATTGAAGTGCCATCCGACAGAACTCCCTGCCAAATATTTTATGTTGAGTTGCGAGATTATTTTGAAGAACACATTGGAAGAAGGATATGTTGGGTTATGGAGCCTACCGCTTATTTATAGCTCACTCAATGGTTATACATAGTAAAGATATATATGAAAACAACTGTGTAGTAAAAGGATATAGTAAAGCTATATATGGTAGATAGTTATATACAGTAGAGGATTATATCTGGTAAATCTATGTATAGTAAACTGAACCATATATATACCCCTTAATTAATGCTTTGAAAATGTACTTTCTGTAATGTTTGTATTTTCTACTTGGAGTCATCCATATAAACCTCTAGCCAATATTCCTCATTGTAATTTTTCTATCCTGTTCTCTGTGTTCATCTAGATCGAGTGTGTGCGTTGTTGTGCGATACTAACAGGATCTTATATCAAACAATGATGAACATAGAGAGAAGAGGATGGAGTTTCCACAGATATACCTTGTAGACAGGACCAAAGCCTCCCTCGCCTATCTTATGTGCCGAGTCGAAGTTGTTGGTGGCTGCTTTGATTTGTCTTAAACTGAAATAACCTGTCTGTAATTTTATATCCCGAAGTTCTGTAAAAAAGAAAGGAATGCAACTTTTTTTAGTCAAATAAAGGAGCTAATTAAATATAAAACTCCTGTAAAGAACATAAGAGTTGACAAATTATATTATGTTTTATGCAATTGAACCATGTTAGTTGACATCTCTTTCATTTTCTTCTTTCTTCTTTTTCCTCCTACTTTCGAAACGTTTTTGGCCTTATCATCTCCCTCCTCCCTCGCCAACGGTCGCTTACACTACACCTGGAATGAAAGGGGAGATGTGAGTCACATCATTTGGAGGGGGGAACGAAACATTCTTTATAAGGGTGTTTTGGAAACCTCTCCCGAGTAGACGCGTTTTAAAAACTTTGAGGAAAAGCCCGAAAGGAAAATCCCAAAGAGGACAATATCTGCTTGCGGTGGGTTTGGGCTGTTACAGGAGAACTCCCTTTATTCTAGATCTGGAAGTCAAATGGCGATCAAGGTAAGAACGAGCAGTGACGGAGGCAACAATGGGTGTCGGGTAACAAGCGTTGAAGAGGGACCAGGCTTTGATGGAGGTTGCCAAAGGGAAGGAAAAGTAGGGAAGATATAGAAGAAAGATTGAAATGTCAAGTAACATGGAAACTACTAATATAAAAATTAAGGTAATTTGCCAAGTTAGCTGGCTCAATGAACAAATAACTCGGAACTAAATAGACACCAAATTCAAATTTAAATCACTGGAAGCGTATATTGTCCTCTAAAATTAACTACGTATATTACTCTTGTAATCTTACCATCGTCTTCCGCTTCCTTTTGACCTAAGTAACCCTTCCATCGAAGAACAACCAATACAAAAACGACGAACAAGAAAATACCGATAACAATGCCCGCAATAGCTCCAGCTGAGAGCCCTCTAGTTGCATTTTCCACATTAGTGCCCACATCAAAGTCTACAATAGAAGATCAATTGTTGAAGATAAATTTTGAGTGATTATCGTAAAATGAAAGAAGATATTTACTTGGTGTCACAGTGATTGCAGATATTAGAGGTCCATACACCCCTATCACTGGAATGGAATCTGTTCCTTTACCAGCCCAATATAAGTGGATCTCAAGAGTGCTTCCATTCACTACAATATTAGGCTCTTCCAAAATAAAGCTCTTACCAACACCTCCAGCATTCTCCATTATGTTAAAATCTTTTCTAATCAGGTTTCCCTGTGAAATGAACCCAATTAGTAAATAGTAATTATTATTTATCTATACATGGTTTAGAATGTGACCAAAAGCTCACAACAGCTAAACGAGGAAAATATCAATAATGTAACCACGCTAGCAGATATTGTCTTTTTTGGGCTTTCCCTTTCGGGCTTCCCCTCAAAGTTTTTAAAACGAGTCGGCTAGGGAGAAGTTTCCACACCCTTATAAAAAATGCTTTGTTCCCCTCTTCAACCGATGTGGGATCTCACAATCCACCCCCCTTCGAGACCCAACGTCCTTGCTGGCATACCGCCTCGTGTCCGGGGCTCAGCCTCCTCGCTGGCACATCGCCCGGTGGTCTAGCTCTGATACCATTTGTAACAACCAAAGCCCACCGCTAGCAGATATTGTCCTCTTTGGGCTTTTCCTTTCGAGCCTCCCCTCAAGGAAACGCGTCGGCTAGGGAGAAGTTTCCACACCCTTATAAAGAATGCTTCGTTCCCCTCTCCAAGTGAAGTGGGATCTCACAATCCACCCCCCTTCGGAGTCCAACTTCCTTGCTGGCATACTGCCTCGTGTCCGGGGCTCAGCCTCCTCGCTGACACACTGCATGGTGTTTGGCTCTGATACCATTTGTAACAGCCAAAGCCCATCGCTAGCAAATATTGTCCTCTTTGGGCTTTCCCTTTCGGGCTTCCCCTCAAGGTTTTTAAAACGCGTTTACTAGGGAGAGGTTTCCACATCCTTTTAAAGAATGTTTCGTTCCCCTCTCCAACCGAGGTGGAATCTCACATATAAGAATAACTATCTCCATTAGGTCAAGCATTTAAATTGAAACTATACTCACTTGAATTGAGATATCAAATATGCGTCTCCCCAAGCTGGTATAAGTCTGGTCTGCGGTAAACATAATCTCAGCAAAGTGAAGCTTCACATTGTAACTTCCATTTCTCATGCAAAATCCATAATACTTGAGAGAAAGTGGTGAGCGTCGAGCTGTTGCATAGATGCTTGAAGCAGCTCTGCCATTGCTACTTGAAGTTGATACTATGTAAGGAAGATGTTCATTTCTCAAGGACAGACCAGTACTACTGTATCCCCATCTTTCTGCTGAAGAAAAGAATCTAGCCGATGATGAACCACCCTGAGTATCATCCGCTTTGTATTCACTGCCATTCAACTCCATGCTTCGTCCTCCGCAATTAATGAACAACGAATGAACTACAAGTGTAATCAAAAGCACCCATTACACAAATATTTTGATACAACAGTTTTGTAAATGGCTGGTTAGTAGTAAAATCACACTCATCTTTGCTTACATCGATTCTCTGTAGGGCAAGGGAGATCCTTCATCAAGCACCAAGCATCACTGTAAATGTAATACTTTAGAATTTGTTTGTTACGCTTTGAGTCTATAAAACAAGTTCATATCATATATGGTTAGTAAAGACTTACTTTTCATTCCTCACGGTTGAACTAGAAATCAAGTTCCTGTAAAAAAGAGAGATAAAGTGTGAGATCTCACATCAATTGGAGAGGTGAACGAAACATTCTTTATAAAAGTGTGGAAACATCTCCCTAGCAGACGCGTTTTAAAACCTTGAGGGGAAATCCCAAAGTGGACAATATCTGCTAGCGGTGGGCTTGGGCCGTTACAAATGGTATTAGAGCCAGACACTAGGCAGTGTGCCAGCGAGGAAGCTGAGCCCCGAAGGGGGGTGAACATCAGACGGTGTGTCAGCGAGGATGCTAGGCCCCGAAAGAGGGTGGACTGGGAGGTCTCACATTGATTAGAGAGGGGAACGAGTGTCAGCGAGGACACTGGGCCCCGAAGGAGGGTAGATTGTGAGATCCCACATTGGTTAGAGAGGGGAATGAAGCATTCTTTATAAGGATGTGGAAACCTCTCCTTAGCAGACGTGTTTTAAAACCTCGAGGGGAAGCCTGGAAGGGAAAGCCCAAAGAGGACAATATCCGCTAGCGGTGGGCTTGGGCCATTACAAATGGTATCAGAGCCAGACACTGGGTGGTGTGCCATCGAGGAGACTGAGCTCCGAAGGGGGTGGACACCAGGCAGTGAGCCAGCGAAGACGTTGGGCCCCAAAGGGGGTGGATTGGGGGGTCCCACATCGATTAGAGAGGGGAACGAGTGCCAGTGAGAATGCTGGGCCCCGAAGGGGGGTGGATCATGAGATCTCACATCGGTTGGAGAGGGGAACGAAGCATTCTTTATAAGAGTATGGAAACCTCTTCCTAGCAAACGCGTTTTAAAACCTTGAGGGAAAGTCCAAAGAGAACAATATCTGCTAGCGGTGGACTTGGGTTGTTGTATAGAGTATGGATTAAATTATAAATTTGGTTCATACGGTTTCAGCTAAGGCTATGACTTATGTTTAACAGGTTCCTCCAAGCTCTGCTATATATACATACATACATATTACAAGAAATTTTACCACAGGAATGGGTAGATATAAAGTGGCTTACACGCTATTAGACTGTGTACAACTGAAGTTCGGCAACTCTGTAAAATTGTTGTAAGATAAATCTCTGCAACAAAGTTTATAATACTGTCAGCAAAAGAAGAGCTCCCCACCATATAATTTTAACTATCAAAAGTACTTCACATGTTCCTTCCACTGTTGCCAGCGTTCACAATCCATTCCGGTACTTGGCCGCTTAAGGAGTTGTTAGTCAGAAACCTTCATACAAAATAAGCATCAAGTTAAACAAATATATGTGTGAGCTTTAGAAAGCAAATATTACAGTAACTTACATGAACTCAACTTTATGGACCAACAAAAGATTTTCAAATGTCTTTGGAATTGAACCACTTAATCTGTTGAAGCTTAGATCTCTATTGAAAAATATGAGTTCCATCAATAAATGATATAACATTCCAATCATAAAGCCAAACAAAAATGAACTTCACAAACTTACAATATTCTTAAAACGTTAAACTGTCCGATATATTCAGGAATACGACCCTCGATTAAGCAATTTCTTAAGACCCTAAATAGAAGAAGAAAAGCAGATGAGATTAACAAAAGGAGTTGATTATAATTCAGATGTTTAGAACCTTTGCTTACAATGTTTGTAAAGATGTCATTTGAGTCAGATTGGGGAAACTTATCTGAGGTCCCTTCAAATCACTTATTATCCTAGCAAACAAGAAACACTGCTAGATTAATAACATTTGCATCAGTTGTTTAATATCGATATACATTCTCAAGCGACGTAATACTCACAGGTCGGTTAAGTTTTTCAACTCGGATATGGCAGCAGGAATGGGGTTCTCCAATGAAGTGCCTTGAATATATCTGCATTAATAAATGGTTATGCATAGATTATGAATGGAAATTTGATCCAGTTGGTCCTACTGTCTACTTACAGCACTTTAAGATTGGTCCAGTTGCCAATAAAACCAGGCATCTTCCCTGATATGTTAGTCCCATCCATCCGACTACAAAAACATGTAGAATTTAGACAGAAGTCGAAAATGTAGGGAGAAAGAAGGAAGGAAGACAAAAGTTCAAAGATGCCCATCAACATTTATATGACATACAATTCAGTCAAGTTCCTCAAGTTTCCAAAAGATTTTGGAATCGCCCCGGTGATGTTATTTGAAGAAAGAAGTCTGCAAATAATGAAAACTAATTATGTTAGTAGTATTTATGGCAAAAATCAGACAGACAAATAAACCAACGTAGCTAAAATGTGAGATCCCACGTCGGTTGGAGAGGGGAACGAAACTTTATTTATAAGGGTGTGGAAGGTGCCAGCGAGGAGGCTGAACCTCGAAGGGGGTGGACACCAGGCGGTGTGCCAGCGAGGAGGCTGAACCCCGAAGGGGGGTGGACACCATGCGGTGTGCCAGCGAGGACGCTGGGCCCCGAATGGGGTAGATTGTGAGATCCCACATCGGTTGGAGAGGGGAACAAAACATTCTTTATAAGGGTGTGGAAACCTCTCCCTAGCAAACGCGTTTTAAAACCTTGAGGGGAAGCCTGAGGTGTATAGGCAAATGTTTTTTCATCAAGAGAAGATGGCTGTTATCGATCTTACTTACATTCTACTCAAGCGGCTTAGTTTTCCGAGACTTGCAGGAAGATTTCCTCCAATTTGATTGTCTGCCAAGACCCTGTAAATACAATCCCATTGATCATTAAACTACCCAAAATCTTCATTACATGAGCTTTGATCTGTATACATTTTAAACCTATATGGTCATGCCAGTCTCTAATGCAATATTTTTTAAGAAAGAATAATACAAAATGAAAAACAAAGCATAATTTATGTTTTTGAAAAACTGAGAACACGAAATGATAACCAAATTCGTTTGTTTCCAAAAAAATTATGCAATTTTGAGAGCATTCTTTAAAACAAACGAAGAACAGAAAGCAATTACCAAAGACATGTATTTCAATAAGAGGCGCTATAGAACAATCTGTATATGCTTACAGTTCTTCAAGTGAAGTAATATCTCCAATTTCTGGAGGAATCTGACCACTAAGTTGGTTTCCTATCATGGCACTGAACATAACAAATTCAAATTCAAAATCAAATTGGCGAAAACTTCATATATATTTTGAACGAAGATCAATCTCTTCCCATAATCTGTAACATAGAGAATGAAAACTCACAAAGTAACAAGAGGAATGCGAGCAAATTCCCTAGGAATTGATCCAGATATAAGATTGTAAGTGAGATCTCTGTTTAGTAAAGAAAAAAAGAAGGTATTGTTAGTACATATTAAAAGGTTCAGAAGAGAACCCATAAAGTTTTTACATGAATTAAATTTAAATCAACACACTACAATATCAAACTCAAAGCCCTCTTAAAATTTTTAGATGTTACAGGTGAAATTAGACTATAAGAACAAACCCAAATTATAATGAAAATCAGAGAGGAAATTAATAGAAAAGAGCCTAATCAGAACAAATTCAGACCAACACAAAAGGATGAGGCCATAAAGTAGCCCAAGTTCTTTGCCTTGGCCTCGACCTTTGCTCGGCCCCTCAAGGGGACACACACTATGTGTCATGATCCTACTTTTTGAACCGTGTGGCATCATGATCTTGATATGATCACGACAAGTCTAAGGGAAACTCAAGCCCCATTATAAATTTTTGCCTAGCTTCGCAGTTTCGTCGGACCTTAGGTGAGATTCTTCTTCGCCGCCCAAACATAACTCATGTGAAAACTAAGCTTGTTCGGACATACATGCCGCCCGTGTGTGCATGTTCACTTCTTGCAACTCTAGCAAACTTGCCTTTACCTTAGGCCAAGTCTTTCGGCTCGACCTTGCCTCTATTCTGGACCAAGGTCCTTCAAATGTAACATCGCATTTCATCTCGTCATCTTGATTCTCAACAACACGGCCCACGTTTCGTGATGTCATCCCAAGACATTCGTTGCTCGCTTGGTCACACTTATCGAGAACTAACCCATGAGTCAACTATATCGTCGGGACATTCCAAACACCCATCCATCTGGGTACTATTGAGACATGAACCCTCCCGTGTTCATGCAGAGTTTTTTTTGGATACCGTACACAAGAGCAACCCCATATATCAACCTCCAATTCAAGGGATGGGCCACAATATGGGCACACTTGTGCCGTCTGACATTGCCCTCGAAAACTCATTTCTAAAGGAAGATGCCCATACACTCTCTTGCAATGCTCGCCCACACCATGGCACATGCATGTGCCATGAGATAACTCACTTATGTCACACGGTCCAAGGGTGGTGGAGAGCTGACACCATGTTTCCCTCTCTAGTAAATTTTGAGGCATTTTTGGTCTGGCTGGAGTATACTTGATTTTGGCAAGCAATCATATGGCTTTGTGGAGCGTTTGTCGAGTGTTTGATTGACACCAAATTTGGTGAGCTTTGATCTTTAATATGCACGTGGGGATCACAACCTACTCTCTTCTTAATACGGTTGTGACACTCTCCCCTACTTAAACTAGTCATCGTCCTTGATGATTTTCTTGGGTGTACAATCGCATCGTGGATTGTGACACTCTCCCCCACTTAATCTCGGCATCGTCCCAAAGATGATCCAAACGTCGGAGTGACTACTAACTGACACGCTTGTAATAATCGTGCTTCATAATGAATACGTGAACTACACACTACTTATAAGTTATCTCACTAATGGACCTTCCCTCAGTCTCCGAGATTTGCAACATGCAAATAATAACTGCCCAATGGTTGTAGGTTGTCCCACCTTTGGACCTACCTCCCTCTTCTCTCGGACTCGGCTCGAGACTCACCAAACAAACCATGGATAACAGGCATATCTTCGCCTCAACGGGGGGGGGGGGGGGGGGGGGGGGGGGGGGTGGCACCTTGGCCTCAACACACATATTCTCTAAGTCACACATAACGATACATCCTTCAGGGAGAGGCTCGCAAGCCAACCATGACATTCACTCATTGTGGCACTGACCCATATGATAGCAAAGTCTGGAAGCTTGTAAACAACCCTTGATACATGTTGGCGCTACCCTTCGGCCAACTTCACAACTGAGCCACTTTCATGTGGCAAATGTTGCACTGACTCTTCTCTAGTTTTGCCACAACTTCATTCTTCGTGTCACTCACATCCACCCTGGTGCTCCCTTCTGGAGCAAACGCGGGTCTCGACCACTCTTGTGAAGCCATCCAGTTAGGCATGAGGAGATGACTCAAGGAATACACGTATATTCACTTCTTGGAGCACTTCTATGGGGTAAGTAACCCATTCTCTCCGTCTCTTCCCCACTTAATTCAACTACTCTATCCACAGCGACATGGTCCACCCATATGGACTTGAGTTGTGCCCAATTAGAACTCATCCAACGCATGTCTCACTTGACCCCCGACTTTGTTGCTTGCAATCATTAACATTATTCCTCTTATGATTATGGTTCTTTGGAAGACACCCTACCTGGTACCTTTTGTTATCAGTTTCCCATTTTCGGATCCCAAGCCTTTAGCAAATGAGCTTGGATCTTACTTCACGACAGGTAAGACTCCCCTCAAATCAAGGGGTCTAACTTTGACTCACGATTGTTATAGATGAAATTGGATCGTAAGAACAAACCCAACGCAGTTAGGGAGTGAGAGCTAATGTCACGGATGAAATTGGACAATAAGAACAAACCCAAATGCAAAACAAATTTGGGCCAACATAGAAGGACCAAGTGATAAGGTAAACGAGAAGAAAGCCCAAATTCTTTGCCTCGGCCTCGACCTCGACCTCAACCCTATGGTCAGCTTCTTAAAGGGGCACTCGCAATGCATGCCCCCACCTCGTAGCTTCCTGGTTTAATCTTGTTGGGTTCATATATATGGTAATTTTCAAGGAAAACATAAGAAACTATGAAGGGCTCTCATATAAATACTATTCTTTAACCTTGAGTAGATAAACTCTTCCTTATTCCAAAAAAATCTCTTACTACACTCAAATTTTCCTAGCTAACCTCACTAGAGTTTGTCACACATTGTGTGCATATTTTTCCTATTTTGCAGATCATGTTCTCCCCCTCAAACAAATTTTACCATTGTTATCACATGAAAGTCATGTAGGTTAACCTGCTCGAATTTGGTTAACAATAATAATAATAATATCAAGGAAAATTTAATGATGTAACTTGTGAAACTTTTGGCATGACTCTTATTATATAATAAAAACACATTTTTTACGAAAGGCACATCTAGCACACTTACAACACTCGTAGTTGAGTTAGATTTGCAAATGCTACAGGTAGATTTCCAACTAGATTGAGACCCTTCAGCCGTCTGTCATAACAAAGAGAATATGGCAAGTAAAAGAAGTAATAAATATCCAAAGAAAGTATTAACTTATATTAATATGAAAAGAGCTATGACTGAGCTTATTTTTAGTATCTAAAATGTGGAGATATGGTAGATTTGAACTGTCCATCTCAAATGAAATAAGTTAGTTTTGAAAATTTAGGGACTAAATAGAAGCTAAGTTCAAATGGTCGGATCGTATTTTACTCTAAAAACTTTTTAAAATATTGAAATAATATTTTCACTTAAAACTAAAACATGTGTTTTTGAATTAGTATTCATAAACAGAAGAAAAAAGAAAGCTCTTACATGCTGGTGACTCTGCAAGTTGTATTACAAGTGCAGTTGACCTCTCTCATATGAGTAAAGTTGGTAAATACATTGAAAAAGCCGTCGCCATTGATGCAAGAATTTTGATGAACCTTCCAATTTAAGTTCTTTAGCTTAGCAGATATTTCTTGAAGGGCTCTCACTGTCACATCCAAATTAAATCATCTGCTTAATTTACTTAAAATTTTAAATTCCAACCAGCTCCAGAACAGCTAAGAATACTCGAAAGATCTTGTATCAATAGAGATAGTATTCATCATTTATGTACTCGTTCTTTTCATTATATAGTCAATGTAGGGTTTTGTTTATATCTCAATAATTTTTCTTCAAACACTGCCAATCCGATAGAGCTAATTAACTCAACAACAAGAACACATATTACATACCTTCTTGTTCAGGTAAAAGTTGGGCATCGGTTCCAAACTCCAAGATGTAGCTGAAAAGCAGCAACCCACTGACAAGAACATGAACATGAACATGAACACAAACACTCCTCAATGCCCAAGCACAAAAATCCATGTCCCAGATTACTAAAACTAAAAACAAGACAATGATAACAGCAGGGAAACAGAGGCAACAAAGAAGAGGATTAAGAAACATAAGAGTAGTACAAAAAAACATATATATTATATATAGAGAGCGTGAAGAGAGAAAGGGGAAGGAAAAGAAGACTTGGCATAGACTTTTCAAAGACGAAGAACATAACTAGACTGACAATTTAAAGCATGGTTGTTGGTTGTCCTGTGATGTGATTATTATTAGACTTTTTTTCCTTTTTCCAAACTGAAATCCATTAAAATACACCAAACTGACCTCATTAGTCACAGAGGTCCTAGGAAACAGAAGGCTGTACAATAAACAGTCCAGACCCTACAACGACCCACCCTTGGGTGCCCAACTTGTCGGCAACTCGACTCTGTGCTCTTGAACACTTGCTGAAGAAATCCTCTCCAATTGGTCAGGGAACCGATGGATTTAACAAGGCAACTAAAAACAAGGAGCAAGTCATCAATCATGGAGTATACGCCGACAAGGAATGTATAAGAATGTATTGTTTTTCACACACTCAGCTGATCAGCTGGAATCTCAACACTGTTCTTTATGATATAAAATTAATATTAAAATAATATACTTTAAGATATAAAATTAAAATGAATCGATTGAATTATAAAAAAATAGATCTTGAAATTTTTTTAAGGTATAAATCTATTTATCAATAAAAAATTAAATTAATAATTGTATTTGATTTAAAACTCTAATGGTGATACACATTATGTTTCATGTCAAAAACGTTAGTTTATGCCCATTAAACTCTACTTTTATAAATTAATAATTTTCTCTCTTCACTATCTATTAATATTTTTCTTTAAAAATACCAATTAAATATTTATCTATTAGAAATACGACTAAAATCTAAATAAATTTGTTAAGAAATAGAAAGATCGTGAGTTTATAAGTTATGAAAATGGATATAAAATCTTTTGATGTAAACAAAAAAATAAAACTATGAAAACTAATGTCTAAAATATGGTGGGACTATTGTCTCAGCATCATCATCCTTATGAATCATCACAAATGGCATCAACTTTCAATGCCAGTTTGAGCATTTGGTTTGATTCACTGATATTTGAGGAGACTTCCTGTTGAAGAATAGTATTGAGTCCCATTCTTGTTATGGGTAGAAGAGGATGAGTCAATACATGATGACCCAAGTGTGTGGATGCCTGGCGAGGATGTTGAAACAAGGCTTGAAATGTCTTCCGACAACTCAAAGGCATTGAACCTCGCATCTTGATCAACTGCATTGTGCTTGATGCTCGGTGTTTGGACATCCATTTTGCCTTCAAGCATGCTAACCACAGAAGACATAGAAGGTCTTAGAGTTGGAGAGAGATTCGTACATAAGAGAGCTATATGAAGCATCTTCATGACCTCTTCCTTTGAGTAGTTTGATCCAAGACTTGAATCAACAAGTTCCAGTAGGTTTCCTTCTTTTTGTAGAACACAAGCCTATAAACAGGTAGAAAATACTTCATTTTGTAAAGCATTAGTAAAAGGCACTCTTATGTGTGAGGAAAGTGAAAATATTACTTACCCAATCAAGAAGATAAACAAACTTCTCATGTGATCTGTAATTTGTGTTACTTTTTCCACTGGCAATTTCTAAGGCCACAATTCCGAAACTGTAAACATCGGCTTTATCAGTTAAATAACCCCTCGTTGCATATTCCGGAGCCATGTAACCTCTGAAAGAAGTCAAAAGTTGGATAAGCTAGTAGGATCCCAAAATATTTTTTTTGGTAGATTCCAATAGAGAAAGCTAGAGATAGAGAGAGACATTGTGCCCGCAATTCTTGTGCTGATATGAGTATTCTCCTCTTCATTAAGCTTAGCCAACCCAAAGTCTGAGATCTTAGCGTTCAAATTTTTATCAAGCAGAACATTAGTAGCTTTTATATCTCTATGAACAACTTTCAATCTAGATTCTTCATGAAGGAAAGCCAACCCCTTTGCTATTCCCAAGCATATATTCATTCTTGCTGGCCATTCCAAATGTAGTAAGTGCTCCTCGGGCCCTAAAATGAAGAACATGACAAAACTTATATTATGGAAAAAATTAAAACAAGCTACATTAAATGATCGATATATGCAAGGCACTTACCAAAAAGTGCACGGGCAAGGCAATTGTTCTCGAGATACTCATAAATAAGCAACAGTTGGTTTCCTTCGATACAGCAACCATACAGCTTAACAAGATTTGGATGTTGTAATGCAGATATCATGCCTATTTCATTGATGAATTCGCGGTTCCCTTGGCTTGATTTAGAGGATAGTTGCTTTACAGCAATTGAAGTACCATCCAAGAGCACTCCCTGTCAAATATGTTCTCGATCTTAACGTTTAATTCTGATCACATGTTCTTTAAGTGGCGTATTAAGTCATGTTATTCTGGATAGCAAAACCATTTGTAAAAAGATATGTGGGATGAAGGTACAGTTATTAAACGATGATGCAAGAAAAAGTCAGGAAGAGAATAATATTTTCATAGCTACCTTGTAGACAGGACCAAAACCTCCCTCGCCTATCTTATGTTCCAAGTCAAAGTTGTTGGTTGCTGTTTTGATTTCTCTTAAGCTAAAATAACCCGTTTGTAACTTTAGGGCCCGAAATTCTGGAATGAAATCAAACCAATATGTGACACGAGTAAGAAAAATATTCCTCAAAGAACACAGAGTTCACTAAATTTGATTCCCTTCTACTGAACAAAATGGAAACCGTGCAAAAACAAATATTTTGAAAGTATATGAACTAAATAAATACAACAGTTACCAAAGTAGGATATAAACTCTAAATAATTCATATTACCATTGTCTTCAGTTTCCTTCCCACCTAAGTAACCTTTCCTTCGAAGTACAACCAATACAAATACGAACAGCACAAAAATACCAACAACAATGCCGGCAATAGCTCCAGCTGATAGCTCTCTAGTTTCCACGCCAAAGTCTATAATAGGAAAAGAAGATAACAACAGTTCAAAATAGATATAGAATCAATCTCTGAAAGAGAAAAGACAGTGCAAGATTCTATGTAATAGAGTAGAAAGCAAAGAGCTCTCCCTTAAATGATCATCATCATAAAGTGAAGAAAACGCTTACTGGGTGTCACTGTAATTGCAGATATTAGAGGTCCATACACCCCTGCGTTTGGGATCGCAGTTGTTCCTTTACCACCCCAATATAAGTGGATTTCAAGAGTATTGCTAGTTACTAGAATATTAGGCTCTTCCAGAAAAAAACTCTTATTCACCCCTCCAGCTTCCTCCGCTATGTTAAAATTTTCTTTTACCAACTTTCCCTGTGGAATGGAAATGAACCCCATTAGAAAATAATAATTTCTGTTCATACCCAAAAGATAAAATACCCAATACAATACAATCCCGAGACTTTGAATGATGTTACTACATTCCCAATTCACATTGTTCACTAATCTTACGAGTCAACTATCAACTCATTGAGATATTAGAATTTAAGTAAGCGGCCGCTCTACGACATAGTAGTACAGGATATATCTCAACTCACTTGAATTGAGATATCAAATATGCGCCTTCCGATTTCGTCTGCAGTAAACATAATTTCAGCAAAGTGAAGCTTCACATTGTAACTGCCACTTTGCAAGCAAAATCCATAGTACTTGAGCGAAATAGGTGCAAGACGAGCTGTGGCATAGACGCCTGAAACAGACTCATTGCTACTTTTAACTTTGTAAGGAGGGCCGTCAACAGTATTTATCAAGAAAGCACCAGTACTGCTGTAACCCCATCTTTCAGAGGGAGAAAAAAAATTGGATTTGCCACCCAAAGTCTCGTCATTTTCGTATTCCTTTCCATCAATCTTTATTCTTTCTCCTCCACAATTTATGAACAATGAATCATCTGCAAGTGTAGTCTAATCAGAACCATGTATCAAATAAATAGTACAACTCCAGAATTACTAGTAAAAAGCTACAATTCAGATCAGAATGACTAAACATAACATAATCATCTTTGCTTACATCGAGCTTCAGTTGGGCAAGGGAAACCCTTCACTAGGCACCAAGCATCACTACTCAAAGAAAAAAAAAAACTTTATCAATAAAGTACAAACAATCGGGGCGGACTTAGAATATATGGTTTGGGGACAACAAATTGTGTGTTGCTTCATAAACATATAACAAAATTTAATCACCATTGTTGTCTCTTTCTTATATAGAATGTACCTCTAAATGCTTGGTTCTTGCATAGGATACCGGATACTCAAGCGTACTGCAGATTGGTTGTCATATTATAATGTTGTTGTATGATTAACTTCTTGGTGTAAGACCTTTGATAGTTGCTTAATCCACATATACTCCTATATGGTTATGGTTGCTTCTCTGTATTTTACTTCTCTGATATATAATACAACTATTGGTTGTCTCTCTCTTATATAGAAGGTGAATTCAATGATAAATCTTAAAATTCTTTGAACTGCTTCAAGATGAAGCTTCTTGGAATTCTACCTATCGAGACTCACAACTTCCACGGAATATGAGATCCCAAGTCTTGTTGGGGGAAGGGAGATCAAACTACTTATCAATTGACGATTCATCCTTGAGTTTACTAGATCTTTACCTGCAGCATGCAAAACTTTTTATTAACCTCCATCGGTTTAGGTACTGGCTTGCATTCTCTCTTTTCGTATGTCTGTAGGTATTGACAAAAGCTCATTCTTCAAAAGCTATAATCTCCCATCATTTCTCTTCGATAAAAATGAGAAAAATGGGTTCATCAACCGTAGTTTAATAACAAACATGGCCTTTCCTATCTTGACCGTCAATTTCTTCAAGGCTAGCATCTTAAGGTGGTGTGGCTTCTCAGTTCCTCCCAGACTTCTCGTAAGTCTTGGCCTTAGAGATACCCTTCATGCAAGTGGACCATGATTTGTAGTTTTTAGTGTTGAGATCTTGAATCCTCCAACAACATAAAAGTCTCCCATCATTTTGTAGTTTGAAGGCACTCCACGAGTAAGTTATGCCATACACAACAAGCTTCTTGAGAGAACAAAAAACAAAATCATAAGAGCTTATGTTCAAAGTGAACAATATCATACTATTGTGGAAATATGTGGGAGAGTCGCTATCTCTACCAAGAGGTATCAGAGTCATGCTCCTAACTTAATCATGTCTGTAGAATCCTTGGATGTCTAACAAAGAAGTTATGAGTGTTGAAGATTGTTGGGAGGGAGTCCCACATTGGCTAATTTAGGGAATGATCATGGGTTTATAAGTGAGGAATACTATCTCCATTGGAATGAGGCCTTTTGGGGAGGCCCAAAGCAAAGCCATGAGAGCTTATGCTCAAAGTGGACAATATCATACCATTGTGGAAGGTCGTGATTCCTAACAATGAGTCTCGAAGGTGTAGTCATAGTGGAGATCTGTAGTAGTTGGCACTGGATAGTGCTAGATGGTTAGATGACTATTTGAGGGGAGACTCAATGATACTTTGTTCGAGGGGAGGATTGTTGGAGTCCCACATTGGCTAAGGGTGAAATCATGGGTATATAAGTAAGGAACACTATCTCCATTGGTATGAGGCATTTTGAGGAACTAAAAATAAAGTCATGAGAGCTTATGTTCAAAATGGACAATATCATACTATTATGATATGTGGAGGGTTGTTAAAAGACTCTCTCACACGATAACTACTCACTTGTGTTTTTAACTTTTTTCTTTTTTATAGATTTGCTCACTTTTCTCAAATGTGAACTCCCTACATATAAAAACTTTATGCTCAAAGTGAATAATATCATACTATTGTGGAGTTTGTTGTCATTAACACTACCTACAGACAAGGAATACTTAAAGTCTAATCCTAAGATAATTCTACCACCTTTTTCAATTTTGAGGTATTTATTTACAATTTTCAAGATGAATATAAAGAGGTCTAATACATCCATTTAAATATTTTGTGAGTAGATACTCTAAGAAACCTCTAGATAGTTAGTATTGAGTAACATTGCATACAAGTGAAGTTAAGAAAATGAGTTCATATCATATAGGATAATTAAGTAAACTCTTACGTATTATTCAAGGCTGTTGAATAACTGGAAACCAAGTTCCTGTACAAAATAAAGATAAGATTATACATTAGGAAAGATATTAGGTTAGAATCAGTGAACCTTGTATGATATTATCCACTTCCACTTCGAACACAAGCTCAAATTGCTTTGCTTTTTATTCCACCTGAAAAACTTCAATCAAAATAGAGTCTTTCTTACGCATGAACCCCCCTTTTACAGTCTACAGTAAATATACAGCAGCAATTCAAAGTTTTATGACGGTAATGGAGATATACAGTGGCTTACACATTGTTAGACTGTGGGCAACTGGAAACAGGCGGGCCTGTAAAATTGTTGTAAGATAAATCTCTGCAACAGACTTATTAATAACACCATTAACAACAGCAGAAGAACAAGATGAAAATTAAATCCAACCATTCATGCCACAAGCAACATGAAAATATATAATTATGTATTTTGAAGGATACAGAATTTGTAAGTATAGAGTTTACACTAACATGTACTTTTGGTTGTTCACAATCCAGCTCGGTACTTGACCGCTCAACGAGTTGTTACTAAGGAACCTACAACAAGTGATTGCACTTTTTTTTTGTTAAATCATTAATGAACACAAACTTGAGTTACAGAAGTTTCAGTTATATTAATACTTCAACATTTTCAACAAATACATAGCTTTAAATAACAGAGCGTTGTTGTCACGTTGGAATATTAACTCACATGAAAAATTTGAAGGCATTAACGAGATTTTGAAATGTGTCTGGAATTGGACCACTTAATCTGTTGAAGCTTAGATCTCTATTGCAAGATAAAAATGATTTCCATCAAGCAATATTAATTGTGGTACATTATTTATAGGGAAAAAACATGATATACCAAAAAAATTGAATTTAAGGAACTTACAAAGTTCTTAGTGTACTAATCTGTCCAAGGTATGGTGGGATAAGATCCTCGATTAGGCAATTTCTTAAGACCCTATGTAGGAGAAAAGGCCGAGGTTAGAAAAATAGCTCCATAAATTATCCCTTAATCCAAAAGCTTAAACTTGTGGATTATGGCATTGAATACCGTAAAAAAATTTAATAAAGGGCTTTTTATTCTGAAACCATGTATATCCCTCTGTGAATCTAAATACTTGAATCGGAACATGAATCTTAATATATCAACAATTTATAACTTATTCTTACAGTATTTGTAAACGTTTCAATCGAGTCAAATCAGGAAAGTTTGTGGATGGCCCCTTCAAATCAGTTATCATCCTAGCAAACACGAAACACAAACAGTTATTTAAATCGATATACATTCTTTCATGTTACTATATTAATGACAATAACGAGCGAAGTCAGCTCACAGTTCGGTTAAGTTTTCCAACTCGGATATGGCTCGAGGAATGGGATTCTCCATGGAAGTTCCTTGAATACGACTACAATGAGTGATTGTGATTATACTTGAGTGAATTGATAATATTGCAAGAGTAGATTTTGCAAAAACAAATAAATAAATAAAACAGGAAATGAATTTATATAATTTATATGGAAACACGATATCTATCTACTCACAGTTTATAAAGTTTAGTCCAGTTGCCAATAAATTCAGGTAGCCTTCCAGATAAATCATTTCCATCTATCCAACTGCAAGATTGAAGAACATGTAAAATTAAGAATTGTGGAAAACAAGAATTAGAAAAGTTCAAAGGATGCCCATCAAGATATTTATAACATACAAATCGGTCATGTTCTTCAAGTTCCCATAAGAATCGGGAATGGAGCCTGTGAAATTATTTGAAGAAAGAAGTCTGCAATGAATAGCATCAATGGGAAAAGTCAAACAGACAGACAAACCAACGTATCTCTGAAAATGAAGATTGTAGTGAGGACATTGTAAAGACAGCCATAGCTTTTGTTTTAAAATAAAAAGGAAAAAAAAAGATTTCTAACAATCTTCGCAACTGGCTCAGTTTGCCGAAGCTTTCAGGAAGATTTCCTTCAAGCTCATTATTTTCCAAGTTCCTGTAATCGTGGAATCCCATTACTCATCAAATCCACTAATCATAAATGTAAATTAAAACATGAATTACAAAACATAAAGTATAAAGCTGTTGGCTTACAGTTCCTGAAGCGAAGCAATATCACCAATTTCTTGAGGAATGTGACCACTAAGCCGGTTTCCCACCATAAAACTGAACAAAACGAAAAGAATTATGATCAAACTGATGAAGTTCATAAGTATATTGAACCAACATCAGTTTACTCAAATCCCTAAAAAAGAACCTACAAAGTAACGAGAGGAATGCGACCAAACTCCTTAGGAATTGATCCATTTATCAAATTGCCGTTCAGATCTCTGTTTATTCAAGAAAAAATTAAGTTAAACAGGATCAATTTTGGTATAACAATCGTTTCACTTAAAAACATGATTTCAAAAGACATGCTATAAATACACACGTACAAGTACTGCAGTCGAGTAAGATTCGCAAATGCGGCCGGTAGAACTCCGGTTAGATTGAGACCCTTCAGCCGACTGCGGTAACAAGAGAGTATAATCAATTTTGATGAACGTATCGACATTTCTACATGTTCATAGATCATACATTGATATTAACATCATAGATGAACATAGGATGATTTGCACAAACAAAAAAAAGGGCATAAGATTTAAAAGGAAGAAAGAGAAGGGTGTTACATGCTGCTGATGCTGCAAGTAGATGAATTACAACTGCAATTCACCTCTCTGATATTGGTAGCACTGATAACTCTGTTAGAAAATCCGTCTCCATTACTGCAAGAATTCTGGTGGACATTCCAACTTAAATTCTTCAGCTCTTCTGAAATTGCTTGAAGGGCGCTCACTGTGTTGTTTTATTTAAAATTAAAATTATTAGGATTATCCAATCCAATTTCATAAAAATTACTTCTAATTTTCAAATTTGTTCATAAAATTCAACAAATTTATTTCAATAAATTTTAAAATATACGCTTGCCCTACAATTATACGTACATATATTTATTAAAATATTATTTTTCGAAATATATATTAAATACTAATTAAATGTTTAAAAATAAATAAATAAATCTTTTATTAAAAAATAAAATAAATGACTCAAACAACCCGAACCAATCCAATCTAATAAATTTGTAGTTGGGTTGGGTTCATTATTTGATAAGAGTTGTATGAATTGAAAATTTTACAATCTAAACAATCGAGTTGAGTCTAAAAAATATCTCAACCAATCCACGAACACTCCTTATGTCAGTTACATATCTAATAAGTTTCTTAATTTAAAAATATTTATTTATTTATTATTATTTTTTAGAAAGTTCACTGATATAATAGATTTTGAAACTTTTATTTATATATATATATATATATATATATTAGAGTCCTATTAGATAAAAATTGTCCATTTGAATACGAAATTAAAAAAAATTTAAGGTTATAAACTCTTTATTTTATAAATAAATGGGATAAAATGTATATTATTTTTATTATAATTCTTATTCCAATTTTGTTATGCTTACAATAAATTTTAACAAAAAATAAATAAACAAATTTTAGGGTAAAAATTAATAGATATTTAAATTTAGTTGGATGGTAGGATTATATGATTGAAAATGTTAAATTTTGTACCTTTTAAATTTTAAAAAATGTAATTTTAATAACTAGTAATTAACTATACTATATTAAAAATAAAAAAAAATAAATAAATAATCCAAACATTAAAAGAAAAAACATATTTAGGCTAACATAGTGGGTGGCACCTTCTTGTTGGGGCAGAGGTTGGGCATCAGATCCAAATTCAACGAAGCAGTTGAAAAACAGCAACCCAAAGACAAGAACATGAACATGAACATGAACATTCTTCAAATCCATGTTCCTTAAAAACACAGACAATAAAGCAGCAGCAGCAGCACAAAAACGAGATCAGAAGTGTTCAAAGGGGCAGAGAGATGTATGGAAGGTGGAGAATTTATGGAAAAGGATGAGAAGACTTTGAGAAGACTTGTTTGTTTGTATGTAAGAGATGAAGAAAAATCTAAACCCTCATTCAATGCATGATTTTGGTTCACTTACATAATAAAATTGTGAACTCCGATTCGACATGCAATGGCCCAGACGTTGTCGTGCGACATGACAATGTTATCTACTTATCTTGATTTGCTTTTAAGAGTGAGGACATGAAATGAGGAATTTTTTATAAGGGTGTGGACACCTCTTTCTAGTAGACGCGTTTTACAACTGTGAGGTTGATGGTGATACGTAACGGACCAAAACGGACAATATTTGCTAGCGGTGAACTTTGACCGTTACACTTTCTTCGAGTTTGGCTCATAAATGCAGCAGCAGCGAGGAAAATGAGCCTTGTTCAAGAAAAGAAGAAAAAATCAGTACGGATTAGGTTTGTTATACTGTCTTAATTGAAAAAAAGTTGCTACCAAGATCCTTCCAAGAAATTTTGTGATGCAAAATATGAACAAGTTGATCTATAGTATCAACACTTGTGTCATAAATGCTCTAGTTATGTCCCATCTTAAAATTAATTGATTGATAACGAGAATTAATAATGAGAGGAGTAACTCATGTATTGTAGTAAAATGATGAGAACTCTTCTTCTTTTCGATGTTGAATTCTCAACAAAATCATGTTCGAGATGTCTGCTTAAGTCTATATAAAGTCTTTTGGGGACGACGGTAACATTCCAAGCCCACCGTTAGTACATATTGTCCGCTTTAGTTCGTTATGTATCAATGTCAACCTCACGGTGAGGTTTTCGCACCCTTATAAAGAATGCACTGTTCCTCTCTCCAACCGATGTGAGATCTCCCAATCCACCCCTTTTGGGGCCCAACATCCTTGTCCACACACCGCCCGGTGTCTAGTTCTGATACCATTTGTAACAGTCTAAAACCATCGCTAGCAGATATTGTCCACTTTGGCCTGTTACATATCGTCGTTAACCTCACGATTTTAAAACGCGCCTTCTAGAGAGAATTTTCCACACTCTTATAAGGAATGCTTCGTTCCTCTCTCCAACAGATGTGAGATCTTTCAATTCACCTCCTTGGGGGCTCAGGATCATCGCTGGCACACCGCCTGGTGTCTAGCTATATTACCATTTGTAACGGTTCAAGCTCACCGCTAGCAGATATTGTCTGCTTTGGCCTGTTACGTATCGTCGTCAGGTTCACGATTTTAAAACGCGTCTTCTAGAGAGAAATTTTCACACCCTTGAACTCGCTCAATCCACCCCTTTGGGAGTCCAACTTCCTCGTTGGCACACTGCCTGGTGTCTGGCTCTAATACAATTTGTAACAGCCCAAGCCCACCGCTAGCAGATATTATCCGCTTTGGTCCGTTACGTATCACCATCAACCTCACAGTTTTAAAACATGTCTTCCAAGGAGAGGTTTCCACACTTTTATAAGGAATGTTTCGTTTCCCTCTCCAACCAATATGAGATCTCACAATAAACACAATAAACCATCCAAGTGGATGAGGCATAAATCAAGAGAACCATGAAGAACATTCTTAATATCTATTTGTTTCAAGGTAAATTTGAAGGAGTATGTAAAGGTAAGAAGAAAGTTACCGAAGGAGAGGAAAAAGGTTGGATGTTTGAAGGAGAAGTAAAAGATGGAGCTGGAAAAACCTTCTCATCAAAACGAACATGCCAACCAAGTTCCTGTGGCTAATGATTTTCTAAAAGACACAAGAATTTACATGAACCGTGTCAGTGTCTGCTAAAACAAACCTTTGAAACTATTCAGCACACAAAACCAACACTCTACAAAAGAATATGAATGGAAATGGAAACAGAAAATGCATCAAACTCAATGTGTTTTCATTTATAGCAGATTTCTGGTTGAAGAATAATCTTGGGTCTCCTCCTTGTGGGTAGAAGTAGAGGAGTCAATCCACGGCCCATCAACTAACGTGCTTTTTTGCATAGGAATGCCTTGTGATGATGTCGAAATGCTAGTCATTGATATGCTATCTTGTGACAGTCTTTCAAAGGCTTTGAACCTTGCATCTTGCTCGACTGCACTGCGCTTGATGATCGGTGCTTGGACCGCAATTTTCCCTTCGAGCATGCTAACCACTGAGGACATGGTTGGCCTAAGAGTCGGAGATGGATTTGTGCATAAGAGAGCTATATGAATCATCCTCAACACCTCTTCTTTCGAGTAATGTGAGTCGAGACTTGGATCAACAAGTTCCAGAACGTTTCCTTGCTCTTGTAGTACATAAGCCTTCAACCAAGTAGAAAATGTATATGTAAGACCATCAACACTAAACTAAACTAATAATGGCTAAAAGAAAATCAGTTACCCAATCCAGAAGATAAACAAATTCCTCCTTTGGCCTGTAATTTGTGTTGCTTTTCCCACTAACAATCTCCAATGCCACAACTCCAAAGCTATAAACGTCTGCCTTATCAGTTAAGTAACCTCTCATCGCATATTCAGGAGCCATATAACCACTGGAAGGCAAGACGGTAATATAATTATCGTTAACAAGGCAATGACTAAACAAATCGACATTAGGAAGATAGAGATCGACGTACATTGTGCCTGCAATTCTTGTGCTAATATGGGTGTTCTCCTCCTCATCAAGCCTAGCCAACCCAAAGTCAGAAATCTTGGCATTCAGATTTTTATCAAGCAGCACATTGGTAGCTTTTATATCTCTGTGAACAATTTTCAATACAGATTCTTCATGAAGGTAAGCCAATCCCTTTGCTATTCCCAAGCATATCTTCGTTCGTGTCGGCCAATCCAAGTGTAGTCGTTGCTCATCAGAGCCTTAAGATGAAAACCATGACATATTATAACCAATAACCTTAATTAGAAACTAAAAAAAGTTACGAATATGACAGACATATCTAAAGTTCTTACCAAAAAGGGCACGAGCAAGACTGTTGTTCTCTAGATACTCATATACGAGCAATAACTGGTTTCCTTCGATACAACAACCATAAAGCTTAACAAGATTTGGATGTTGTAATGCAGATATCATGCCGATCTCAGTGACGAATTCTCGGTTTCCTTGCCTTGATTTAGAGGATAGCTGTTTTACAGCAATTGGAGTACCATCCGACAATACACCCTGCCACATATGTTTGGTTTGCTTTAAGATCAAGCTATGTACTTAACAACTCATTTTATGCTGGATTACAAAGTAAACAACATTGCAGGAAAGATGATAGGAGATTAGGCAATGATGCAACATAGAACACAGAAAAGATGATAGGAGATTAGGCAATGATGCAACATAGAACACAGAGGGTAACGCTTCCATAGCTTACCTTGTATACAGGACCGAAACCTCCCTCGCCTATCTTATACGTCGGGTCAAAGTTTTTGGTGGCTGCTTTGATTTGTCTCAAACTGAAATAGCCCGTCTTTAAATCTAGTGCCTTCAATTCTGTAAACAAAAGATTGCAGATTTGTTATCAAAGGAATTTATAAGCTAAACAAAATATTCCACATAGAGTTGACTAAAAATGATTCAGTTTGTCTTTGAAGAAGTCCAAACAAAATGGAAACATGTATGAACTTGAATTTGAATGTAACAGCCCAAGCTCACCACTAGTAGATATTGTCCACTTCGACACGTTACATATCGCCGTCAACCTCACGGTTTTAAAACGCGTCTACTAAGGAGAAGTTTCCACACCCTTATAAGCAATACTCTGTTCCCCTCTCCAACCGATGTGGGATCTCACAAATCCACCCCTTGGGGGCCCAGCGTCCTCGCTAGCACACCGCCGGTGTCTGACTCTGATACCATTTGTAACAGTCTAAGCCCACCGCTAGTAGATATTATCCACTTCGGCCCGTTATGTATCGTCGTCAACCTCACGGTTTTAAAACGCGTCTACTAGGGAGAGGTTTCCACACCCTTATAAGGAATGTTTCATTCCCCTCTCCAACCGATGTGGGATAGCACATTGAATAACTCCCTAGCCTAGCCTAGCCCTCTGGTTTCCATTCACTTGTATCTTACCACTGTCTTCAGCGTCCTTTCCACCCAAGTAACCCTTCCATCTAAGAACAGCCAATACCAACACAACAAACACAAAACTACCAACAACAATGCCAGCAATAGCTCCAGCTGATAGCGCTCCAGTATCCACATCAAAGTCTACAATAGCAGAAGAACATAGCTACAGTTTAGAACTGATAGAATCTCAATGATTGAAAGAGAAAAAACCAGTACAAGAAAGTTCTAGAAGTTACCAAAAAAAAAACATCCTTAAATGACTAACAAAACAAAAGAAGAAAACTTTTACTTGGTGTCACCGTGATCCCAGATATCAGAGGTCCATAAACCCCTCTTCTTGGAATGGCAGTTGTTCCTTTACCAGCCCAATATAAGTGGATCTCCAGAGTACTTCCATTGACCAAAATATTAGGCTCTTCCAAAATAAAGCTCTCACCAACTCCAACTTCCTTCAATATGTTAAAATCTTTTCTAACCAAATTTCCCTGTTGAGAATGAATACAAAATTTAATATAGTGATTACTCTATTCCTACGCTAAGCATAGAAATATACCAAATATCTTTCCATTTTTCACTCACTTGAATGGAGATATCAAATATGCGCTCTCCCAAGCTGCTGAATGTTTGGTCAGCAGTAAACATTATTTCAGCAAAGTGAAGCTTCACATTGTAACTTCCTCTTCTCAAGCAAAGTCCATAGTACTTGAGCGAAAGAGGTGCGAGTCGAGCGGTTTGGTAGATGCTCGGAATAGACGCATTGCTACTTGTTACTCTGTAATCAGCACTCTCATTTCCCAGGAAAACACCAGTACTGCTATAAGCCCATCTGTCTGAGAAGGAAAGGAAATTGGACTTGCCACCTAGAGTTACATCCTCTTCATATGCATTACCATCAAGCTCCATTCTTTGGCCTCCACAATTTATGAACAAGGAATGAACTGCAAGAGTAAGCAAAGCCATGTATCAGACATGTAGTTCAATCAGGAATTTGATGGCTGCTACTAGTAGAAGTTTGCAAGTTAAATTAGATTGAGGTACCTTTTAGACCCAACTCAATTGTTCTATTCATAAATTTATCAAACTTAAAGAACCTCAAGAACTTCAACTCAATCCAATCACAAAACATTTCGGTTGAGTTATTATGGTCACTTGTTTAAAATTTTGTTAACAAAGAAGTGGATAAACATTGAACTAAGATTAGCAATTCAACATTCATTTATTGGAGAATAACAATCTTAAAAAATTATTCAATGAAGTAAAATTTAAATAAAACGTCTGTACATATATTTTTATCATTGAGAACCTACAAACCAACCATAAAATTTTCATTTATTTAAACTCAACTAAATCCAACCCGTAGGTTTTTTTGGGTCATCGGTTCTCTTTAACACCAATAGCTACTAGTAAAATGCTACCGTTCCGAAAGAGGTAAAAATATCATTCATCTTCACTTACATCGAGTTCTTATAGGACAAGGGAGATCCTTCCTCAAGCACCAAGAAACACTGCAAATTAGAGACTTTAGAACCTACAACACATGAAGTTTAGAAAAAGAAAAAAGCTGTCATATATGGTAGGTAAATTCTCTTACGTTTCATTCATTGCAGATGAATAACTTGAAACCAAGTTCCTGTAAACAACAATGAAATAAGATATATCAGAGAAGTAGAACTACAAATATTAGAACTTTCGCCACAGAAATGGTAGATATGAAATGGCTTACACATCAGACTGTTGACAACTAGAAACTGGGGACCCTGTAAAATTGTTGTAAGATAAATCTCTGCAATAGATTTTATAATATCATCATCAGGAGCAGACAGAGCAGTTGATAGACAAGAGCTTACATAATTTGAAGAAAGATTTTGTAGTATAAGACTTTAGTATTGAACAGAGAATCATAGAGTTTATACTAACATGCTCCTTTCACTGCTCAAGATCCAGCCTGGTACTTGGCCACTTAATGAGTTGTTGGTCAAAAACCTACATCAAGAAATCATTTCATTTATCACCTTGTGCATGTCATGGGCTAAGAAAAAAATATAATCCTTCAACTTTTGGAGTCTCTAACTTTTAAAATGTGTTGAATTCGTTTATGAACTTTCAATTTTGTTTCTAAAAAGTTTTGGACCTATTAGATACAAAATTGAAGTAGACCCGAAAGATTAAGAGCCTATTTGTAACAGTTCAAGTCCACCGCTAGTAGATATTTTCCGCTTTGGCCCGTTACGTATTGTCGCCGGCCTCATGGTTTTAAAACGCGTCTACTAGGGAGAGGTTTCCACACCCTTATAAGGAAGGCTTAGTTCCCCTCTACAACCAATGTGAGATCTCACAATCCACTTCCCCTTGGAGGCCAGTGTCCTCAGTGGCACACAGCTTGGAGTCTGGCTCTGATATCATTTGTAACAGTCCAAGTCCACCGCTAGCAAATATTGTCTTCTTTGGCCCATTACATATTGTCGTCAGCCTCATGGTTTTAAAACGCGTATACTAGAAAGAGGTTTCTACACCCTTATAAAGAATGCTTCTTTCCCCTCTACAACCGATGTGAGATCTCACACTATTAGGCACAACCCAGAAAGTTTAGATACCAAACTTGTAATTTAACGATATATATGTACACTATGAATATGAACTTACAAGAACCGAGTAACTCCGGCAAGATTCTGAAATGTCTCTGGAATTGGACCACTCAATTCGTTGAAGCTTAGGTCTCTAGAGAAAAACAAAAGTTCCATTGTCAGATGGCATGAACTCATCCAAGAACATTTAAAAGAAAAACAACCAAACAAACAAAAATGAATTTCAGCAACTTACAAGGTTTTTAATTTGCTAAACGTTCCAATATATTCAGGAAGACGATCCTCGATTAAGCAATTTCTTAATACCCTGATTAGAAAAGATAGTTAAAATCAATCAATCTAACAGGATGGCTTATAAGAAATCAACAATTTATAAGTTTTGCATACAATTCTTCTAAAGATGTCAATTGAGTCAGATTAGGAAAAATTGTTGCTGGTCCCTTCAAATCAGTTATCCTCCTGAGAAAGAACAAACATTGCTACATTAGAAATCATTCACCAAATTAATACAGACTCTTCATCACTCAGCTAAGCAACAATGTCAAGTGAGGAAGTAGCAATTCTCACAATTCAGTTAAGTTTTTCAACTCGGATATGCCACGAGGAATCGGGTTCTCCATCGAGGTTCCTTGGATATCCCTGAGTATCAACAATTATACATAAAGTGTGTACTAGATATACATTATCAAGTCTTCTGGTAACAATCTGTAATTTTTAGGATATTATAGATACTTACAGTCTGTCAAGTTTGGTCCAATTGCCAATAAACTCAGGTAGCTTTCCTGATATATTATTTCCATCTATCCGACTGCAACATGTACAAATAAGAAATTTTGGAAGACTCAAAAACTTTAAAATGTTCTAAGATGAACGTGAGAATAACTTACAACTCAGTCAAGTTCCTCAAGTTTCCATAAGATTCTGGAATCGACCCTGTGAAGTTATTTGCACTGAGAAGCCTGTCGATAATGAAAACAGATTTAGCTGTATTCATTGGCTGCTTACTCCTAGCTTACTCATATGTAAGGCTATATATGGTAAATAGTTATATATAGTAGATGACTATATCTAGTAAAGTTATATGGTAGATGACTATATCTAGTAAAGTTATATATAGTAAACTGAACCATATATATACCCCTTAGATAGTTCTTTGAAAATGTACTTTCAGCATTCTCTGTATTCTTTCCAACTGTAAGTCATCAATATAAACCTGTAGCCAATATTTCTCCTCACATTTTCTTTCTCAGTTTTTGTGTTCATATGACTTTTGAACAAGTGAAAAGCGATGTTCAGATACCCATCACAAACCCGACTCACGAAAGTCATTCTAAACTCACTTTTTAATCATTCAACAAATCGAAAAGTATGAATCTTACAATCTTTGCAAGCGGCTCAATCTCCCGAGGCTTTCGGGAAGATTCCCTCCAAGGAGATTGTTTTCCAAAACCCTACAAATGGAAATCTCATTCATCATCAAGCTCTGAAAATCTTCACTACATGAAATTTAATCAATATACTTCAATGACTTACAGATGCTCAAGTGTGGCAATGTCACCAATTTCTAGAGGGATTGAACCACTTAGCCGATTACCCAACATGGATCTGCACATAACAGATTCAAAATGAGCTTGCCAAGCTCCATGGACTCGTAAATGAAGAACAATTTATCCCCATTATATGTAATAACTTACAGATCAACAAGAGGAATCCGAGCAAACTCTCTAGGGATTGATCCGGATATTAGATTGCGAGTAAGATCGCTGCGTTGTTATAAGAAGTATCTTAGTATTGAAATGAAGAACTCAAATGTCAAGATTATTCTATAAGGAATGATTAGAACTTACATCCGTTGCAGCTGAGTAAGATTTGCAAATGCCGCTGGCATAGTTCCTATTAGATTGAGGCCCTTTAGCCGACTGTAGTAAGAAAACGAGTCGAAAAAGTATTAGACGCGTTTCGTTGGTGATCTGAAATGGAAACTTGAGCTTAAATTCAAAAGGAAAGTGAAGATCGTTACATGCTAGTGACTCTGCAATCGGTGGCGGTGCAAGTGCAGTTAACCTCTCGCAGAATATCTGTACCGTCGATGATTCTATTGGAAAATCCATCGCCATTAATGCAGGAATTTTGGTGGACATTCCAGTTCAAGTTCCTTAGCTCTCTGGATATTGCTTGAAGGGCTCTCACTGTTGCATTCAAATCATTCGTTTAATACATTATAGGTATGAATCATCCAGTTTTGGGTTTGTTCTAAGTTGTTTGTAGAGATATCTGTTGGATGAAAGTGTCCCACATCGGTTAATTTAGGGAATGATCATGGGTTTATAATCAAGGAATACTATATCCATTGGTATGAGGTCTTTTGGGGAAGCTCAAAGCAAAGCCATGAGAACTTATGCTCAAAGTGGACAATATCATACCATTGTGGAGAGTCGTGTTCGTCTAACTTGGTATCAGAGTCATGCCCTAAACTTAACCATGCCAATAGATTGGCAAATCCTCAAATGTCGAACAAAGTATTGCGAGCCTCGATTAAGGGTCCGAGTCGTGTTCGTCTAGCTTGGTATCAGAGTCATGCCCTAAACTTAACTATGTCAATAGATTGGCAAATTCTCAAATGTCGAACAAAGTATTGCGAGCCTCGATTAAATTACATGTCCCATTTCGATTTGTTCCCGCCTCCTATTTCGGTTTGTTCTAAGTTGTTTGTAGAGATATCTACATGTCCCATAACTCTTTTTCTAGTTCTAGTCTCCGTTTCCGCCTCCTATTTCGGTTTGTTCTAAGTTGTTTGTAGAGATATCTACATGTCCCATAACTCTTTTTCTAGTTCTAGTCTCCGTTTCCGCCTCCTATTTTGGTTTGTTCTAAGTTGTTTGTAGAGATATCTACGTGTCCCAATGGGACGGGAAAACTCTCTTTCTAGTTCTAGTCTCGGTTCCTGCCTCCTATTTCGATCATATTAGATTTATTTATTTTCAGAGTGGAAATTCTCTAAACCCTGTTTTATGTATTTATTTTATTTATATAAGGTAATTTTCATTTTTTAATTTAATTTTCATTAAAAAACAATAAAACATAAATAAATTTAATAATATTTCATAAACAAAAATATACTATAACGTTAAGCTTAAATTTCAATATTAATGTTTTACATTTAAAAAATATTAATTAATTTATTTATTTATTTACAAAGTATGTGTTTATATAGGCAGGGTGGAGATTTGGACGAGGTAAGAACAATAATATAATATTGTCCCGGTTCTATTTAGTTGATGGGAAAAATCTCTCTTCTACTTTCACTCTCGTCTCATATGATTAAATGAACATTTCTATGCTCAGTGTGTAGTATAAGAACGGGGATAAGAATTTGAGTGAGGACGGGACAATAATATAAAATCTTCGACAATAATGAATCTAAAATTTTACAGTACCTTCATAAATTAAGACATATATCTTCGACAAGAGAATTTAACGAAAATTCAATAGACAATATTTTAACAAAAGAAAAAAAAAACAACTAATAAATTTTCTAGCCCATCACTAAAAAGGGAAAAAAAATATCTTAACTTAATAGGACCACACGTGGGACCAAATTTAAATTATATTACAACGGATAAGAAGGTCAGAGTTTGACTATTTAACTTAATAGGACCACACGTGGGACCAAATTTAAATTATATTACAACGGATAAGAAGGTCAAAGTTTGACTATTTGAATAAGAGGAACGTCCACAAAGTTGAATATGATTACAGCATAATCAATAATTGCTATAAATTATTTTTATTATTTTATTATTTATCATTTTAAATAATTTTTTAGATTTTTCCCTTACATTTATTGGCAGGGAAAAAGATAATCTTTCTTTAAAAAATTCGTTCAAAAACCAAAATTAACAAAATTAGAAGGACTAAAAGGAAACAAACTTCTGGGCGAGGACTAAAATGGAATATAAAACATATTTTAATGAGATATTTATGTCGGGATATTTTCCATGGAAGGTTTCTCGGCAACCAAACAGAATCCCAGAAAACAGAGCAAGTCGGAAAGTTTCCATTTGCAGTTAAAACCAAACAGGAAACACGAAAACAGAGCAATAAGGAATTTCGTGTTGTTTCCTTGTACGTTTTCCCAGTAACCAAACGGAAAAACACAGCTTCTTCGACTAGAACAGACCAAAACAGATCAAATCTCAACTCCAAATAGAGAAAGAAAAACAGAGCAGAACAAATGAAAAGAACAGGGTACCTTCTTGTTCAGGCAGAGGCTGAGCGTGCGATCCAAATCCGACAAGGCAGGTGAAAACCAGAAACCCAAAGACAAGAACACGAACAATCTTAAAAAAATTGGAAGCCCCGAAATCCATGTCCCAAGCTCCGACCATCGAACACAGCGAGCAGAGAAACAGAGAAGCAAAGGAAAAGAACAGTAGTGAGAGAGGGAGAGAGAAGGAAGAGATAATGGAATGTAAAGGGTGAGAAGGAAAATACAAACTTCAATTCAATTCCATTCAATTCAAAGTATGGGATTTAATGTGACGGATGGAACAGAAGAATTATGTCGAAAATATATGTTTGCCAAATTAAAGGCACAAGACGCCGCCAGTTAGGTTTTTTTTTTTTTTTTTTTTTTTCTGGGAAATATCTATTTTGAGTGGAAGTATATTTATTTTTTAATAAAACTTTAAACTCGAGTAAATTTATTTATTTATTATTATTATTATTATTTTTTTAAATTTTTACTTCCGTGTCGTAGATAGGTGATTTAAAAAACAAGAAATTTAATTTAGTTGTAAATCTAGAACTTAGATTTTAATTTAAGTGAGGCTTTAAATGTTAATATATTTATAGACCATAAAACTAATTATTTTATAATATCATATAATTTATGCTAAATTAATAAAATAAAAAAAATACTCATAATTTTTTTTTAATTTCTCTAGAAAATATTACTAAATTTTCAAAAATTTTAATAATACATTTAAAATTAAAAAAAAAAAAAAACTATGTCATTCTGTTAGTTTTGAATCTTTCAAAAAAAAATAATAAATAAAAAATAAATAAAAAGTTCATAAATAACTTACACTCCTTACAAATAAAAAAAATTCAAAAAAAAATTTAATGGTTAATATATAACATTTCATATATTATCTCAAACTTTTTAATACTATTTTTAAAATTTTAAATTATTTTTGAATAGGTAAATATATTTTTAAATTTTTTTTAAATGTTTAAAAGTGATTCTGAAATTTTAAAAAAATTTAATAAAATTTTTGAAAATTAGAAGAGTATTTTTTGAAGACAAGGTTATTTTTTAAACTCTCTCGAACGTTCAAGTATATTTTTGAAACAAAGTGTTAATGGTTTTCATCTAACGTTAAGGATAAATATATATTTTAGATTTTTTTTTTAAAGTATTATTGAAACTTATAATTTATAATTTAACAACTTTTAAGCTTAGATAATTTATTTTTAAAACTTTTAATATTTAAATGTTATCATTTATACCTTAAAGATTCTCACGTAGATTTGGTATAAAATTGATAGGCAACCGACAATAGAATTAGTTATTATTATTATTAGAAATTTGTTTTTTTACACTCTATTTCATTAAATTAATGAGTTTTTAATTTTTCAACATTCATCTAAATAAGAGTTTAAAAGCTTAGCGTAAAAAGTAAAAGTTATTTTTTATTTCTGAATTAGATAATTCTAAAAATAATTATTAAGATTTATTAACAGGTCACAAAATTGTTTTACACAAAAAAACTCATAAATTCAGGATTATTACTACATCATTTAAAAATAATATAAGGTCTAACTGCAATAAAATTTATTTATAAAAAAGTCACTATAATTAATTTAATTTTGATTATGAGTAGCTCAAATTTTAATTTTTTAAAATTAAAGACAAAATTGAAAATTAGCGAAATAAATAAGGATTATAAATTGAAAATTAGGCCAAAAGTATTGGCCTCCAAAGTTGGCCATTTGATTCAGCTTCCAGAAGTCAATAGAGGAAAATATTAAAATAAAAGTTTCGTGCAGATATTATAAATTAGATACTAATAATAATTCTTTTTTTTTTCTTTTTGTTAAATGAATAAAAAATTATTATTAATTTAATGTTAAGTCGAAGCCGGCGGCTGTGGAGAAACCGTACTTGTGCAATGTTCAACGGAAAAGTCAAACCTCGATTGCATGGCCGACTACAAAAATATTATACACTTTTATCTTTATCCTTTATTTATTTAACTTTAAAATATTTTAAAATTTATCTCTTAACTTTTTATTTCATTTACAAAATATTAAATCACTAATATTTTTCAATACTATCTACCAGTAACGGCTTGACCTTCTAAAATTCTAAATTGATTTAGGCTCGTTATCATATGCAACATAATTCAGATATTTACCATAAGTTTTTTTTGTCTTATTTTTACTGAGATCGAGTTTTCAAGTTATCATAAAGTTTTCATTTTTTAAATATAATATTTATTAAAATATTGTAAAAAAATAATAAATCAATATATTTAAATAGTCTTACCATTTTTTTTAAGTAGCCAAAAAGCCTAAATATTAAGTTAGGTGGGGACGAAGATGGGGATGAGGAATATAATCTCGTCTCCGGCCCTATTTATTTGACGGAAAAAAAAATGTTCTTCACTCCCTCTCTCATTTTTTTATCTAAACAGAGAACACAATTAGAATAGGTTCTCGCACGTAAAATAGTCGTATCTATTCATGGTAATTCATTGTCTAAATTTTGTCGTGTTTCGTTTATGAATTAGGTTAGGAAAGAAGCAAACGAAAAACATTGCAGACTAGGGACATGCATAACACATACCTCTACCAAGAAAGAGGTTAATCTCGACCTCGGGCTAGAACGGGAATTGGGCTTTTTTTTTTCTTTGTTCTTAATTTCTCTTTTAGTTGACATACTTATATTACGAGTCCAAAATTACCATCACATATTCATTTATTCAATTACTTTTTTAATAAAAGATAATTGAATATAAAAAGTCTCAAAAATAAATTTAATAGTTTGCAAATCAAATGTTTATTCCTAAGTTTTTAAAATTTTCTTATAAAATTATTAAAAAAAAAAAAAGAAATCGGTAAAATATCCTTAAATTTTTTAAAAAGCGAATATTTAATTTTGGCAAAATAGTTTTGAATGAAAATTCTTTAATTTTTAAAACTATTTAAAAAATACCTTATAATTTTAAAAAGTTTTAATAATAATACTCTTTTAAGCCAATTTTTTTTTAATTTGTTCTCACTTAAAATATTAATCGTCACAATACAATAAAAACGATTATTATTGAACACTAAAAAAATTATAAAATTAAATTTGTAATTAAAACATTATGATCATCTAATTATCTTCAACCAATTTAAGGGTCGTTAGTAGTGATAGTGGTTTTCGAACAGGGCAAGGGTGGTCGTAAGAGGTGGGGCTGAGAGGTTATTTTAGTCATTTTTATATATATCGTAAAAATTGAAAAATATTCAAAGTTAAACCTTATTTATCCCATTCATTTTTTTAAATACTATATATATATATATATTTAATTAATTCCATTAAACACTTAAAAAAAAACAACTTGGGATTGGATTCAAGTTCGTGGCTTTGGATCATACCAGGAAACATCCTTAAAGGGTCGGCCACCATTTTTTGAACCAGGCAAAAGCGTTGTCCTCCTTAGCTGACTTTTAATCCTTGACCCTCAAAATGATGGCTTCCATAGCCATCCCTCGAGTACTGTTGCCTACACCATTTTGTCTATTTTTGTCGATTTTTCTCGATCTAACATTTAATGACAACGTATTAAATTATAATAAAAAATTTTAAATTCATAGACTAAATTCTTTTTTCTGTTACGCCAACTCTAAAGATTCAATTAAAAACCCGAGACATATAATAAGTTGTTTGACACTACCAAATCTATCTCGATGTATGCATGCATTTGTTGCATCAACTAGCAATGTTAGGCAAAATGACCTTTTTAACCTTTTAAAAATATATTTTAAAACAAAAAATTTAATATAACTTAAAAAAATTTCAATAATATTATGATTTTTTAAATAAGGGTAGAAAAAAAATACCTTTACTGTTAATTTTTGGATCAAAACTTTAACATTTTTCATGAAAAAAAAATGTAATGGCTTCTCATCGATAGGTTGGCGGAATTGCTTTTAGGTACGGGAATCATTGGTGCTCGATCTAGTGGTATTTTTATGAGAATTTTGTCCATCAGTGTAAGATTCCTATTTAAGATCACTATAGTTCATTTTCAAACGGCTATGGGACGAACGACCGTCTGAAAGTGAGAGGGTAGGGTGGGTCGTACCACTTAGATTGTAGCTAGTCTTCCTAACCACGTACGTAAGAATATTTTTTTAAAGTTTTTTTAAATGTGAAATTCTATATTCTCGTAAAGGTTTCGTGGAAAAATAAATCCTAATTGTCAAACATCTAAATGTGTAAGCATCAAAGTTTGACCCAAAAAGGCAAAATAAAATAAAATAAAATAAAATTCCTTAGACAAATAAAATGAAATTGGTTAAAAAAAAGTAGACATGGACAACATTAAAGTTCATAGAGGAATCATTGAATTTTATATCATATACTATAATTAATTAATCAAACTTATACCTAAACATTTCTTATAACAATATAATCTATGGTTATGGTTAGACAGATGCATAACATGTGATAGATTAATATATTTTAAAGAATTTTTAGGATAGATAAATATATTTATTTCTTAACCAAACACGGTTTTCCAAATTTTACTGGTCTAATCAATAACTTTTAATTATTAAATTGATTAGCAATAAATAAATAAATAAATAAAAGTAAGAAGACAAAAAAGACCTTGAAATTGAGAATATATTATATTCTTGAAATTCTAAATTAAACCTAATTTTCCTCCCTCTTGTTCCCTGCCCGTCAATTCGCCGTCTAATTTCCATATTAAATTTTAAAAAATAAGAAACGTGTCGGCTAATGATTGGAAAAGACAAAGATTTATTATTTTTAAAGATGAATTTATAACAAAAAAAAATCTTATTTTATATTTTTTATAATTAAAAGTTTTTTCCTATAATTTATACAGAATTCACTATTTTCTAGTAATTTTTGTATTATTTTATATATATTATTTCATAATTATTTTTTCTTATTTATTGGCCAATAATCCTTAAAAATAATTTTTAATCCGAAATTAATTTTTCATTTTTTGCAAATCATAATTAAATAGAGTTTTTCAAACTAATATTTTACTTTTATTTAAAATAAAATTTTGAATAAAGGTCGGTGAACCAACCAATTCAAAAAATTTATAATTGGGTTGAATTGAGTTCATTATTTAAATTTTTTTAGCTGAAAAAATTTACACGAGTAAAAAAATATCTCAACTCGATCCAACCTAACCCTCGAGCATTTCTAGCTTTAGCTTCAAGTGCCACACCCGACTCTATTTATTATTGTTATTATTATTACTATTATTATTATATTTACTTTAAAATTTTCAATTAATGTTATAGATAATTATGAATTAGGTTTATAATTCATTTGAAAATAAGCATTTAAAACATTAGTAAAAGCATGAAAATTAATACAACTAATCAATCTACTTAACTCACCTCCAGCCTATAATTGCTTATTATTTTTTATTTCTCCAAATAAAAACTAAAAATTAATAAATACAATATTAAAAAATAGACAACTTGACCTAATATTTATATATATATATATATATATATATATATATAAATATAGAGGTGTTCAAATTTATTCTTTTTATTAAAAAAAATCAAAAGAATATTTTTGAAAACAATATATCTCAATTATATTAAAAAAAAATATCTCGAACACCAAAACATGACATTTATTTTGTCTCCATACATTTCAATTATTCAATTGTTGAATTTATTTATTTTTATTAATTTAATTCATCTACGCGTCTTTTTGTTACGGCATTTTTGTTGACCCTTAATTCCAAGTCCCAATATTTAAATTTACCTTACTTTTACTGTGGATTTTTTAATTTTTTTTTTTACTAAACGCGATAAAACGGTAGACAATTAAGTAAAATTCAATATTCAAAATAATTCGATCTATAGACCAACGATATCGTGAAAAAGGTTGTAATACTAGAAAATTTATTATTGGAAATTTTAATTGATTTACCAATAATATTATTGCAGTAAAAGTCGTAATGTCAAAGGAACTAGTACCGCATAATTTAAAGTCGATCTACGACAACATCTTTTGGTAAAGGTCATAAAGCCAAAGGAATCATTACCGCATAATTTAAGTTGATCTACAGACAACATTTTTGTAGTAAAGATCGTTATGTCAGAGGAATCATTCTCGTAGAGTTTAAATCACTCTAGATATAAATTTAAGAACCCATTTGATGATTCTTTTTCTTTAGTTTTGGCCGTTGTTAATTAAATGCGTATATATGATATGATAATTTGGAGGATGTTCGAGAAATTGAAAAAAGGATTTTATTAAATTTATGAACGAAATCTAGGCTTAAGTGACGATTAAAATATACATGCAATCTCATCTTATAATTTATCGAATTCTATATCTAAAAATTCCTTTTAACGGATAGTTTAAAATTAAGAAACTCGAAACATATCTCAAACTTTTTGTTCTTGTTGGTCGATGGAAACAGTGTAACAATCAAAATCCACCGCTAGCAACATATTGTCTGCTTTGGCTATTACTATCACGGGCAACCTCACAGTGTGGGATCTCAAAATCCCTCTTTTTGCCGCCCAACGTCCTTGCTGGCACATTGTCCGTTGTCCGGCTCTAATACCATTTGTAACAACCCAAGATTGCAAATATTGTTCGCTTTGGGAGAGGTTTCTACACTAGTACAATGGATGTTTCGTTCCTTTCTCCAACCAATATGAGATCTCACAAACAGACTGAAGTTCGTTTAAATTAATCCAATCTCGTACCATTTTTGTAAGTGATTCGAGCGGAAATAATTAGTTTACTCGTAATTAATTAATTTTTGGATTTACAATTTTATTTTTATAAAAAGATATTTGAAAGTAATTTCAAGTCACTTCCAAAAGAGTATAAGTTGACTTTGAGTATTCGTCCTTGGAGCATTCCTAATCTCTCTCTCATTTCTCTCTCTCTCTAGTATTAAATTGAAACTCACCGATGAGGAAAGAAAGGGCGGTTTTCTTTTCATTCAGACCTTCCTCCAACCGCAATTCTTAGCCTTCTCTCCGCCGGAAAACTCACAACTGCCGTTCCACCGCCACATCCGAGCCATGTTTTCGGCTCGTTCTCTCACCGTCGCTTTTCTCGTATCTCTCTGCTTCATTACCCTCGCGTCCGGCGCTACTCGCCTCCCCGCCGACGAAGGTACGATACGACGTCATATTGGACGCAGATCTAGTCTTCGTAACAGTAAGCGGATTTTAATTTTAATTTTAGGTTTTTGATTTGATTTCAGTCGAGGCGCTGAGGGAGATCGGAAAGACGTTGGGGAAGACGGACTGGAATTTCGACGCCGATCCATGCGGCGGCGTTACCAGCGGTTGGATATCGACTTCTGCGCAATTCGACCCTAGTTTTGACAATAAAGTCATCTGCGACTGCACGTTCCAGAACAATACCGTCTGTCACGTCACTAACATGTACGCTCCTTCTCTCTCTCCCATCTTCACTTTTGTTCAACTTTTTGGATCATCATTTTCGATTCTGATTTTTCCTTTTTGTTTTTTGGATTACTTAATTTTTGTAATTTTCTTTGAAAAACTTAGCCGGTAAATTGAGTATAAACAGGGGAGATGAGGATAAATTTCTTGTCCATTAGCTAATTTTAAATATTTACTTAATAAATAAATTTATTTAAGTGTGAAAATAGTAGGTTACAATATTGAATTGATTTGAGTTTTTGTTGAAATGAGGTTGAATATTATATAATTATTGATTTTTTTGGTGATATTTTACCTTTTCAATAAAAATTATCGACTATTTTTTAAAAACAAATGTTTTTTTTTATAAAAAAAAAGATCAAACTAATTACCCAACAAAAGCTTTTATAATTAAATTTAGATGACAAAAAGATAAAATAATTTTGAATAAGAAAATAATTATTTTTTGTATAATGATTAAATTAAAACCCACTTGGTATTTGATTTATTGAAGTATCGATGTCTAAATGAGAAAAGAAAATAGAGAAAAACGAGTTGGCGCCTTCGTTCGCCAACTAATTGATGGTTTTTCAAATCCGGTGGGTCCCACGTCGGCATCTGGACAACTGGATAAATATATAAAAATATTATTGATTAAGATAAGAAATATTAAAATATAATAATTAATATTGTTTACCAGTCAACTATGCCACGTAGGATCTCTGACTATCTCTAACCGCGGTTCTTGTTTGACCTTAGACTTGGTTAACCATGTACACCCACGTGACGGCCTTTAATAATTATATATATATAACTCATTTCTTATTTTGTATATTTCTTTTCAGAGTATAAAAATCTTTTAACAATAATTTATAAAAAAATATAAAACAAATTTTATTTAATTTGTTTCCGTGGATGGAGTTGCAGTCTGCTAAAGGCGCAGAACCTTCCAGGTACTCTGCCACCGCAAATAGTGAGGCTGCCGTTCCTGCAGCAACTGTGAGTACTCTTTGGTGTTTCTTAATTCCTTTACCTCGCACTGTTTCATGAATTGCCCATCATAATCCATCCCTCCTTTCTTCTCTCTCTGTTAATCCAGTGATCTCACCCGCAACTTCCTCAGCGGCCCAATCCCTCCAGAATGGGGTTCCACCAATCTCCTCAACATGTATTTTTCTATCCCTCAGTTTCTATGTTGTCTTCAGAATGTGATTTTTTATGTGGCTTATGTTTATGGCTAACTTTACAGTTCCCTTCTTGGAAATCGATTGACGGGTTCAATACCAAAAACGATTGGAAACATCAGCACTCTTGTAGAGTTGTAAGTTCTGGTTACCCAATGGATTGTTTATGTTCATTTTGGGTTTTTAATTAGTGGGTAGGAGACTAATGTTACTGCTTTTTGCTCGCTTAGGGTCTTGGAAATGAATCATTTATCTGGAAGTCTACCTCCAGAACTTGGAAATTTGCCCAGCTTATCAAGATTGTAAGACCCATCATCTCTGAGTTTTCTCATTGTCTTTCAATTCTCTTTACTTATAATGATTTAGACATTTAGGATAGCTTTCTGATGATCTATCTTTACTTTTGATTGTTGTGATATAGACTTCTTACCTCAAACAACTTTTCTGGGGAGCTCCCATCTTCACTGGCAAGGATAGCCTCATTGACGGACTTGTAAGCTTTTGAAATTTTCTTGAGCCCTTCATTTCGTTTGTTTAATTTTGAGAAACCGAATGAATGAATGAATGAATAAAACAATCTTCTCATTGTGACAATGCAGTCGAATTAGCGATAATAACTTCACAGGGCCAATACCAAAGTTTGTACAGAATTGGACGGCTCTTGGGAAAGTGTGAGAATTTTTTCTCTAGTCTAGTTACTAACAGGTTTACTTGGTTGCTAATATCTTAACTTACTCAACTAATTTACTTGTGGCAGAGCAATTCAGGCAAGCGGATTGAGTGGGCCAATTCCTTCTGAAATTGGACTTTTGACAAACTTAACTGATGTGTGAGTTTGCCTCACGTTGCTCGTGGTTTATAAGTTAGAGTACTGCATGTTTCGATTTATTCATATTTGAGTTGCAAAATGCAGGAGAATCAGTGATTTGAATGGAGGTTCATCACCCTTTCCGCCCCTTAATACTTTGACAAAATTGAAAGCCTTGTAAGTTAATCCCTCTGTGAAAACTTGAAGAAATCCGTGTGCGTAATTCCAGCTATTTATTTAGTTTATGGTTGTCTATAGGATATTGAGGAGTTGCAATATAGCTGGAGGGCTACCGGACAATCTTGCTGGGTTGACAGCATTGAAAACCTTGTCAGTAAAATTTCACTCTCTGTTCTTCCTATATGTTATATCATGATTAAGCACAGGCTCATGAATTTTCAGAAGATGGTTAATTTCTTGTAATGGAATATTAAATTACCTTAAATTTTTGCACTCCTTTCACTGCACAAATGACTTATTGAGACAAATGTCCGCACCTGTCCTTTGCTTTCATCATAAAAGAAAACCTATAATATGCCTTAGTTTATGTTGAAATAGTAAAAGTAACTTCCTTGGATCAGTTATTGAAAGTTTAATGTTTAGTTATTCTTCACTGTTCTTTGGCAATGCATTTTTGTTATTATTTTGCTAAATTTCTTCTGCAGAGACTTCAGCTTCAACAACATTACTGGACCAATACCTGTCAGCTTTGAAGCTTTGAAAAAAGTGGATAGCATGTAAGTGACGTAATCAGAAACTTGAAACCTATACCTTTACTGTAGATAGTTGCTTTGCATAACTTGGGGGATAAGGCTGAGTATTTTCCGGTTATTGTAGATCTTTTTGTTTATACTATAATCTCAATGTGTATAGATCTCGATATTGAGTAAAATGTTTGAATTTTATCGTAACCTGGATTATCTGGTAGCAACATCTTTATAATTTCTTTCGTTAAAAAAAAAAAAAGTACAATGTCCTCATTCCTATTGTCAAAAGCTTATTAGTTGCACTGATAATCTGATATTTTCTTGTTTAGATATTTAACTGGAAACTCGCTAAATGGATCGGTGCCCACTTGGATGCTACAGCAAGGAGAAAGCATGTAAGTTTCTTTTCCAAATGTTATGTTCTGGTTACATAACTTGTACTGAATATTCAGAGGGAGAGAGCAAATAATATCTTATTGCACCAATCTTGAAAAGGAAAAAACATCTTGCTTGCTTAACCATTTCTTTTTCCAGTGATATAAAAAGGAAAAATTGTTTGTACAAAAGTAATGTTTTTCGTTTATTTTCTAAATAATTGACATCTGAGCGTTTTCTTTATAATAAAGTTAACAGTTTAAAAGGTTAAGTATAGTTTATTGCTCTAATTAACATTCCTATGGTTGTTTTCTCTTAGGATGTAAGGGAAGAGCTGGTTTTTGTTCTTCCTATCTGGAAGATAATATATCTGATTGTTGTTCTTTTTTTACAGTGATCTCTCTTATAACAAATTTACTCAGAGAAATGGCCAGAACACTGGTTGTCAATCTCGAAATTTGTAAGTATGTTTTTATTTTTATATAAATTTTTTATAACTCATGAGAAGTACTCTATCCAATCTCCTTTGTTCCATGCAGAAACCTGTTTGCGAGCTCTTCGCAGGACAATAATTCGTGAGTTTTCTTCTTCTTTGAGTTGGCTTGTTGCTTGAATTTTCTAATATTTTAATGACCATCGAGCTTGTTCTTGTTTTAGCAGCGGAACAGTTTCATGTTTACCAAGCACTTGTGGAAGAAGTGAGTTAAAAGTGGCATTGATATGTTAATAATAATTCTGCAAAAATACATTAATCAGTTTTGTTCATTTGATTTATCTTCAATTGAAACTAATATGGTGTTGTTCTTGCAGCTTCGTACTTTCTCCATATCAACTGTGGTGGGAAGGAAGAATTAATTAACGGAACAACCACATTTGTTGCAGACACAAACACTGGCAAATCATCATTGTTTTTCCAAGGTGGAGCAAATTGGGGATTTAGTAGCACTGGTAATTTTATGGATGACGATCGCTCAACCGACGACTTTATTGCATTAAATATATCTGCTCTCTCAATGCCAAATCCTGAATTGTACGTGAGGGCACGTATTTCACCGATTTCTCTTACTTACTATGCATATTGCATGGGTAGTGGAAACTACACAGTAGGCCTCCATTTCGCTGAGATAGCATTTACTAATGACAAATCTTATAGAAGCCTCGGCAGACGCTTATTTGATGTCTATGTTCAGGTAAATAGATACTGTGGCTCAGATCATGCAGAAATTATCTGATATTTAGCCCCTTTTAGTATATCTTTGTATAATATTTTTCTGTATGGTTAGCTTCTTCTGGTACCGAATTTACTGATTACTTCGTTAACTTGAATTTTTTTTATTTATCTTCAATGTTGCAGGGAAAGCTGGAGTTGAAGGATTTTAATATTGCAGATGCTGCAGGTGGTATTGGCAAACCTATTGTAAAGAAATTCACCGTTCCTGTGACTAATGGTACTATAGAGATTCGCCTATTTTGGGCCGGGAAGGGGACAACTGCAATCCCTGTGAGAGGGGTTTATGGTCCTTTGATTTCTGCCATTTCGGTTGATCCTGGTTGGTAGACCCATTTTTTGGCCTACCCTTTATTTGATGACAAGTTTTTGTTACTTATATAAGTCTGTAACCTTATTAGACTATAGTAGGTTTAATATAATTATTGTTTCCTTCTCTCCAAACAGACTTTGTGCCACCATCAGAAGGTGGAAAGGGCATATCTGCTGGTGCAGTGGTTGGAATTGTGGCTGCTGCTGTTATCTTTGTTATTATCTTTGTTCTTGGAGTCTTGTGGTGGGGAGGCTGCCTAAGAAAAAAAAGCACACTTGAACAAGGTAAATTTTAAAGACTTTTTCAACCTGTCTTTGAATTCTAATGTTACCTACATTTTGAAATGTCTTTGATGTGAATGAAATCATATATATTGTCCTGATATCGAGAACGTCCACATCATTACGCTGATAGAAAAATCATCAATTTAACTTTTTCACTTTTATATGCTTGTTTTACAGAGTTGAAGGGTCTAGATCTAGGAACAGGTTCATTTCCATTAAGACAAATTAGAGCTGCCACGAACAATTTTGATGCTGCCAATAAGATTGGAGAAGGTGGTTTTGGTCCTGTCTACAAGGTGTTACTGATGTTTGGATTTCATTATTTCACATTTCTTCCATATATTTTATATTTTTGGTGTTAAGTTCTATGTTTGGAATTGCCAGGGTGTTCTTCAAGATGGCACTGTAATTGCAGTGAAGCAACTTTCTTCCAAGTCGAAGCAAGGAAATCGCGAATTTGTGAATGAAATAGGCATGATATCTGCATTGCAACACCCTCATCTAGTGAAGCTTCATGGATGCTGTATTGAAGCAAATCAACTTTTGCTAGTATACGAGTATCTGGAAAATAATAGCCTTGCTCGTGCCTTGTTCGGTAAAAAAAAAAAATATTTTTTAAATTATAATGGTGATGACATTAATGGATGTAATAAGCATCTCGGCAAATTTGGTATATTATAGGACCTGAAGAATTCCAACTGAAACTGGATTGGGCAACTAGGCAGAAGATTTGTGTTGGTATAGCTAGAGGTTTAGCATATCTTCATGAGGAGTCGAGACTAAAGATTGTTCACCGAGACATCAAAGCTACCAATGTTTTGCTCGATAAAAATCTCAACCCCAAGATTTCTGACTTTGGTTTGGCGAAGCTGGACGAAGAAGAAAATACACACATCAGCACGCGGGTTGCTGGAACCTTGTGAGTTACCATGCATACTTTTACAATGTAGAAAAATGATGGGGGAAAAGTTTCAAGTCTATAGATATTCACACCATCATTCCATTATTTTGCAGTGGATATATGGCACCAGAATACGCCATGCGAGGCTACTTAACGGACAAAGCAGATGTTTACAGCTTTGGCATCGTGGCTTTGGAAATAGTCAGTGGTCGAAGCAACACAAGTTACCGAACCAAGGATGATTGCTTTTACCTTCTAGACCATGTGAGTTAACTCTGTCTTTTATACCTTATGCACATCCATTGTGTTCTATTATAATTTATTACACCAGAAGTTTTTAGAAAAAATATGTTCCTATTTCTATAACCATGTCATGCAATTTTGATGCGGAGTGTCACAATCGTGCTCTTACGGGACGTTTGTAAGCGATTGTGGCACTCACTCTCACCACCGAGTGAGTCAGCCACTCGAAATCGTGTCGCCTTCGGTCTGATAACGTATATCCAAGCCTCTGACCCCGTTTTGAGAAGAAAGTTTTAGAAAACGGGAGCAGAGAGATTCTAGAAAGAGAGTTTGATAGCAAGATTTGAAAGAATTGAAGAAAGCAACGTTATATGGCTATAAGCAAAGAAAGAAACACCACAGTTTAAATAACATATAACTCAAGGTAGGAAGAATTGACGACTAGTCGCATCCCCCTATAGTACGTTCTGAGGCATTTCATGTCTACCAGGCGTAGACATGATTCTGCCGAAACGTCATACACTTAGAAAATACGATAAGGAAGCTATACATCATGAAGGCAGTAAAGGAAAGCAATAAAGTGATACAAGACAAGAGTTTTGACATGCAACGGTCATGCAGCCATGGGCAACACACCTTGGACAAATATGACCGTGACACGGAACACAAGTTTGTCGTAGGCTTTAAACTCAGTTACATTCGATTACTTATCTGCTATGGGAAAAATTCTTTCCACGAATTGATATTAGTCATTCTAACTTTGATCTTGGATTTGCTAGGTTTGACTATGACAACCAAACTTGTGGCGTTGTGTTCTATTTCCTAAGTTTTGATTGAGCTGATTACTCTGGAACACGATGTTTTATACTAGTAAATGAAACCTGTTATCAGAGCTAGTAGACTGAAGCCATTTATCTCCCTCTATTCTCAGGCTAATACTCTAAAGGAGAAGGACAGTTTACTAGAGCTTGTGGATATGCGGTTAGGCTCCGAATTCAACAAGCGAGAGGCGATGACGATGATCACTGTTGCTCTACAGTGCACGAACGTCATTGCTGCAGACCGACCTATGATGTCATCCGTGGTGAGCATGCTGGAAGGGAAGATTGCTGTGAAGGAGGTGGTTTCAGATCCTAGTGTCTCGAAACAAGATATGAACGCAATGTGGAGCCAAATCTATCGGCAGAAAGGGGAAAGCACGGGCGAGGGCCAGACGCAAAGTATGTCGATGGACGGTCCGTGGACTGGTTCTTCAACTACTGCCAGTGATCTGTATCCCATCAACATGGATTCTAAGTACTTGGAGAATAGGAACTAAGGGGTTGATATGATTTTTGGTTGCATATATGTAACTATGTTGTTAGCCTTCAAATGCCTTGATGTATGCTTACTTTTTGCTTGTTCTACAAATTCTTTTTCCCCTGTTTTTGTGGCTGTACTGAGAGCCAAATGGCCAATCCTTGTTTTAAAACAATGTTAAGTAAATTATTGTTGAGTTATAATAAAAAAATTTAAATACGCAATTAATTGATTGGTTTGTAAGAAAGATAATGCTAACATTTTGGCATACAATGAAATAATAGTAACGTTAAATTTTAACATTTCATGAAAAAAAAAAAAAAACAATTGGAATAAGGAAAAATTGAAACCCAAGAACTTTGTGTCACTCGATTTGATATATCTTGATATAGGTTTCATTTTTTACTGGGTCATAAATACTTTTGATTACTAACCTTTTATATAGAATAATGATTTATTCTCTATATTTGAAATTTTTGCCATACTTCTAACTCTTCTCCTATAGTAATAATAAGGGTGAGATCTTACCTCCGTTCGTAGGAAATAATTTTATTATTATTATTTTTTTGTAAAAATGTAGAAACTTCTCTCTAATACACGCGTTTTAAAACCGTGAGGCTGACGGATATATGTTATCTATTAGCGATGAGCCAATAATTGAATGTTAATTTTATGAATTACCCTAAAATTAAATTGGGTTAAATCGAATCCACCTAAATTTATTTTTAATATATATATATTTATTTTATTTCATAATTATTTATTCTTTAGATAATTTTTTTATAATATATATTAAAATTAAGTTTACAGGTTCGAAAAGAAATAGATAGATGTTTTATAAACTAACATTTTAATTTTATTAAAAATAAAAATTGAAATAAATGACGTGAACACCACAAAAATAATCTAACCCAAAAAAAATTGTAGTTGAGTCGGATTCATTATTTAATAAGCGAAAAATTAAATTAAATCTAAAAAATGTCTAATAAAAAAAAAAAAAAATTTGACACCTAATGTGTATATATTTTTCCTAAATACGACTCGGTTTCTATTCCATTGATCATATCTGGCTATTTATGACTCTGACCAAGTTTATCCTCAAATTTTCAATATTTCTTTTTTTATTTTTTTATTTTCCAATTATGAAAGCGAAATTAAAAATTCATTCAATTGACTTGAGTATCCATTTGCATTGACTCCGCAAATTTCTCTTTTAATTAAAAATTTTAAAAATTAAAACATTTTAATTTCATCAAATACCTTTCGACCTTTCTCCCACTCACTGCAACTCCACAATCCTCTCCTCTCTCTCATTTACGAGTCATGTTTTTGGCTCCATCTCTCTCCCTCCTTTTACTCCTCTCTCTCTGCTTCATTTCCCTCGCTTCCGGCGCTACTCTGCTTCCGGCCGACGAAGGTACGACGCCATATTGGACGCAGATCTGGAAATCTCAACGGTAATCGAACTCTGTTTTGGTTTGATTTTGATGTTCGATTTTTTGTTTGATTTCAGTCGAGGCGTTGAAGGAGATCGGAAAGACATTGGGGAAGACGGACTGGAATTTCAACGCTGATCCATGCGGCGGTGTTAGCAGCGGTTGGATTTCGAATTCTCCGCAGTTCGACCCTAATTTTACTAATAATGTCACCTGCAACTGCACGTTCCAGAACAATACCGTCTGTCACGTCACCAACATGTACGCTCTTTTCTTCTCTCATCTCTTCTTCGCTTTAAAATCACTGAAAATAACATTTTAAATTTAAATTTTATACAATTATATATATAATGGATGAAATAGTACCCATATAAGGGTATGGGCCATTTGTGAATCTTTTAAATCTATGGTTTAGGTTATGGTTTAGGTTTAGGGCATGATCCTAATAGAATCGTATTGTATACATATAAGGAGTGATTTTACGGTCGTTAAGACATATTCTAGTAGAATTTGGTACGTGCGAGGGGTGATCTTATATGTGTGCGCATGACATGTAGAACACGACCCTAACAAAGTCATGTATATAAAGAGAGTAACCCTATATTGTCCGGATATGACTCTGTAACTATCAACTCTGGTACATATATATAGGCTCTGGCAATTTAGACAGTTTACTAGTAGAAATTCGTTCGTAACTTTTTGACAATTCGTTATGATAGAGGAACAATCTCGTGCTTATTGACTACGGGTGCGTGTAGGGACCCTTAGCTTTTATTTAGACAAATTCACTGCTAGAGGCCTAACATTTTCTATCCACAACATCCTAACCAAAAGTATCCCTACATTTGAGGCTTGAAAATGGAGGATAGCGAACCGAACCAACCAAAATGAGCCAAACCGGTTCAGTCAAACCGTCTTCCCCAACCTCTTTTCCTTCCTTTTAAGTGAACCGACGGTGTGGTTCGCTTCTCCACCACCACCCACGGCGGCGTTGCAACCATATCTTTCATCGTGAGATGGAGGAAGAAAAACCCTAGTAAGCATACCCACAAACTCGCCTCCAGATTCCGGCAACCAGCGGCGATAAACATCAAATTCCATCCACCAATTGCTTGTTCATACTCCCGTGAGGCGAAACCCCATAAAAACCACCGCTAAATTTCCTCTAATACTCACAAATTGCAAGAACAACCATCTCCGACGACGGTTTAAAGTTGAACGGCGAAAAAATAGAACAAATACAGCCAATAATCCTAAGGATTAAGGCCGAGCCAATCTTAAAACTTCAATCCCAGTCATTTTTAGAGGAAATCAGATCAAACCAGCGCTTAACGCGCGGCTTTGTCGTTTCATCTAGTCGTCGTTGGGTAGCCGACAATATGTAGTTTATTTCAGATTTTCTTTCTCTACGATCTATTATTAATTTAGTTTTATTATTATTATCATTTATATAAATAATATTAAAAACCTCGATGTCCGTGAAAACTTTAGAAAAATTATGGAAATGATTGGAAATTGTTTGAATTATCAAACAAGATTCTAATTATGGCTTAATTAACTCATAATTCATCGCTTTTAATAATCATATTTTAAAATATAAGTAAACATTGATATGCGTGGAGATCTAAGTTTCATTGACATGAAGTATGGGAGAAATAAAATATAGATAATTAGAAGAAAACAAAAACCCATATATTATTATTAAATTACATTAATAATTAAAAGAAAAATACTATAAAAAAGTAAAAAAAAAAATTAATTATTGTAATGTTGAAATTCAAGACATTATAATTTTTAATAAAATATTTTAAACATATTTAAAAAAGAAAAAAAGAAAAAAAGGAAATTTGGAATATCCCTAAAACTCAATTTTATTTGTGCGTCTTCCCTTGGTGTCATTGCAGTAGTCTAAAGGCGCAGGGTCTTCCAGGTACTCTGCCACCGCAAATAGTGAGACTGCCTTTCCTGCAGGAACTGTAAGTACTTTTTTGTTGCTTAATTCATTTACCTGCTTCATTGATGAATTGCCCATCATAATCCATCTCGCCTTTCTTCTCTCTCTGTTAATTCAGTGATCTTACCCGCAACTATCTCAGCGGCCCAATCCCTCCAGAATGGGGTTCCACCAATCTCCTCAAAATGTATTTTCTATCCCTAAGTTTCTATGTTGTCTTCAGATTGTGGTTTATGTAGCTAATGTTTATGGGTCATTTTGCAGTTCGGTTCTTGCAAATCGGTTGACGGGTCCAATCCCAGAAGCGATTGGAAACATCAGCTCTCTTGTAGAGTTGTAAGTTCTGATTTCCCATTGGATTGTTTATCTCCATTTTGGGTTTTTAATTAGTGAGTAGAAGACTGATGTTACTGGTTTTTGCTCGATTAGGGTCCTGGAAATAAATCAATTCTCTGGAAGTTTACCCACAGAACTTGGAAATTTGACCAGCTTATCAAGATTGTAAGACCCCTCATCTTTGAGCTTTCTCATTTTCTTCCAAGTAATTGGTTTAAATTCTCTTTAGTTATAATGATTTAGACATTTAGGAGAGCTTTCTGATCGTCTATCCTTTGTTGTGATGTAGACTTCTTACCTCAAACAACTTTTCTGGGGAGCTCCCATCTTCACTGGCAAGGATAGCCTCATTGACGGACTTGTAAGCTTTTGAAATTTTCTTGAACCCTTCATTTCGTTTGTTTAATTATGAGAAACCGAATGAATGAATAAATGAATAAAACAAATCTTCTCATTGTTACACTGCAGTCGAATTAGTGATAACCACTTCACAGGGCCAATACCTAAGTTTGTACAGAATTGGACGGCTCTTACAAAAATGTGAGAGTTTTTCTCGACTCTAGCAACTCTTAGTTTTACTTGGTTTCTAATCTATTAACTCCCTCAATTAATTTACTTGGACAGAGCTATTCAGGCAAGCGGGCTGGATGGGCCAATTCCTTCTGAAATTGGACTTTTGACAAAATTAACTGATGTGTTAGTTTAATTCCTGTTCCTCGTGGTTTTATAAGTTATGAGTACTGCATGTTTCTATTTATTCATATTTGAGTTGCAAAATGCAGGAGAATCAGTGATTTGAATGGAGATTCATCACCCTTTCCGCCCCTTAATACATTGACAAAATTGAAAACCCTGTAAGTTAATCCCTCTGTGAAAACATGAAGACATCCTTGTACATGATCCCAGCTATTAATTTAGTTTTGGGATATCTATAGGATATTGAGGAGTTGCAATATAACTGGGGTGCTACCGGACAATCTTGATGGGTTGACACTGTTGAAAACCTTGTCAGTAAAATTTCACTCTCTATTCTTCCTATATGTTATATCATGAATTTTCAGAAGATGGTTAATTTCTTGTAATGGAATATTAAATTACCCTAAACTTTTGCACTACTCACTGCACAAATGACTTATCGAAAGAAATGTCTGTCCTTTGCTTTCACCGTAAAAAAAAACCAATAATATGCCTTAGTTTATGTTGGATCAGTTATTGAAATATTGAAATTTAATGTTTAGTTATTCTTCACTATTCTTTGGCAATACATTCTTTGTTATTATTTTGCTAAATTTCTTCTGCAGAGACTTCAGCTTCAACAAAATTACTGGACCAATACCTGACAGCTTTGAAGCTCTAAAAAAAGTGGATAGCATGTAAGTAACGTAATCATAAACTTGAAAATCTATATCTTAACTGTAGACAGTTGAATTACATAACTTGGGGGATAAGTCAAGCTTGATCAATGGCTGAAATTCATAACTTGGGGAATAAGATCGAGTATTCTCCGGTTATTGTTAATCTTTTTGTTTATACTATAATCTCGATATGCATAGATTTTGACATTGGTAAAATGTTTGGATTCGATCATAACTTTGATTGTCTGGTAGCATATTTTCATCACAACATCTTTATAATATCGTTCGTTGATAAAAAAAACATACATTGTCCTCATTCCTATTGTCAAAAGCTTATTAGTTGCACTGATAATCTGATATTTTCTAATTTAGATATTTAACTGGAAACATGCTAAATGGATCGGTGCCTGTTTGGATGCTACAGCAAGGAGAGAGCATGTAAGTTTCTTTTCCAAATGCTATGTTTTAGTTACTTGTCTAGAGGTACCAAAATTGAAATTAGATGACCTGAGATTTCAAAATAAAGGAACAATTTCAGAGAGTGAGAGAGAACAAATAATATCTCATTTCATCAAACCTTGAAAAGGAAAAAGCTTCTTGCTTGTTTTACACAATCATTTCTTTTTCCAGTGATTTAAAAATGAAAGTTTGTTTGTACACAATTAATGTTTTTAGTTTATTTAAAAAAAAAATAGATATTCGAACGTTTTATTTATGAAAAAGTCGACAGTTTACGAGTTTAAATATAGTTTATATCTCTAATTAACATTCCTGTGGTTGTTTTTGTTTATTCTTAGGATGTAAGGGAAGGGCAAGTTTTTGTTCTTGCTATCTGGAAGATAATAAATCTGATTGTTGTTCTTTTTCACAGTGATCTCTCTTATAACAAATTTACTCCAATCAATAGTGAGAACACTGGTTGTCAATCACGAAATTTGTAAGTATGCTTCTGTTCTTATACAACTTTTTTATAACTAATGAGAAATACCTATCCAATCTTCTTTGTTCTGTGCAGAAACCTGTTTGCGAGCTCTTCCCAGGACAACAGTTCGTGAGTTCTTGATCTTCTTTGAGTTGACTTGTTGCTTGAATTGTCTAATATTCTAATAATCATTGAGCTTCTTCTTGTTTTAGCGGTGGAACAGTTTCATGTATACCGAGCACTTGTGGAAGAAGTGAGTTGAAATCTTGTTTTACTAGCATTGTTTATTTAGAAGTGGCATTGATATGTTTAATAATAATTCTGCAAAAATACATTAATCAGCTCTGTTTATTTGATTTATCTTTCAATAGAAACCAATATGGTCTTGTTCTTGCAGCTTCGTACTCTATCCATATCAACTGTGGTGGGAAGGAAGAATCAATCAACGGAACAACCAAATTTGATGCAGACACGAACACTGGAAAATCATCACTGTTTTTCTCAGGTGCAGAAAATTGGGGATTTAGTATCACTGGTAACTTTATGGACGACGATCGCACAACAGACGATTTTATTGCATTAAATTCATCTGCTCTCTCAATGCAAAATCCTGAATTGTACGTGAGGGCACGTATTTCACCAATTTCTCTTACTTACTATGCACATTGCTTGGGTAGTGGAAACTACACAGTAAGCCTCCATTTTGCTGAGATAGTGTTTACTAATGACAAAACGTTTCGAAGCCTGGGCAGACGCTTATTTGATGTCTATGTTCAGGTATATATCGATATCGTGCCTCTGCCCGTGATGAAGTTATCTGATTGCCCCATTTCAAGATACCTTTTTATATGTTTTCTACATTATTAGCTTCTATTAGCACCGAACTTTCCGATCACCTTGTTATCTTGAAAGTTCCTTGATTTATCCTGCAGGGAAAGCTAGAGTTGAAGGATTTTAATATTGTAGATGCAGCAGGTGGTGTTGGCAAAGCTTTTATAGCGAAATTCCCTGTTTCTGTGACTAATGGTACTATAGAAATCCGGCTATATTGGGCTGGGAAGGGGACAACTGCAGTCCCTCAGAGAGGAGTTTATGGTCCTCTAATTTCAGCCATTTCTGTTGATCCTGGTAGGTAGACCCATAATTTCTACCTGTTACAGGTAGATGCATGTAACCTCATTAAACCATAGCTAGGTTCTCTGTAATTACTGTTTCTCTTCTCTCCAAGCAGACTTCGAGCCACCATTAGAAGAGTCGTCGCCACGATCAAAAGGTGGAGGAAATGGCATATCCGCCGGTGCAGTGGTTGGAATTGTTGCTGGTATGATCTTTGTTTTCATCTTGGTTCTTGGAATCTTGAGATGGAAAGGCTGCCTAAGAAAGAAAACCCCACGTGAACAAGGTAATCTCAAAGCATGTATATTGTTATTAATGGAGCATAGCAACTTTTTGTTGGAAACACGGGCACTCTTTGTTAAGACTAATCGAAAAGAGACTATAATATAAAATACTACTACACTTTCTTCTAATTAAGACGGCTTGAGATATCTTGGGATGAAAACCTAGTTAGGATGGAAGGATATTTACGGTAGGGACTAGTCAATCTATCTTAAAATATCTAAATCATTTTCTTAAAATAAATATACAATAGACTTACTTACAATTATTGGACTTGACCTTGTTAGTCTATTTCTTAAAATAAATATACAATAGACTTGCAATTATTGGACTTGACCTTATTAGGCTAGTGATGATATTTTAACAGGATAGTGATCATATTTTAACATGTCATTCTATCATCAACTTATTTTTGAGTTCTAATGCTGGCTACATGGTCAAAGTTTTAAAACATTGACCATCAAAATGACTATCTTTGTTTGAGTTGAGTATTCATCTTCACATGAACTTAATATTGATTTTGTTTTTGTTAGGTACCTACTTTGAAAGTTTATGATGATATGAAGCGGGCCAGAATGAAACTTTATTTTGGTGAATATTTATGGTGTAGTTTTAATTTTATTTTAAAACTACATTCTAGGAAGAAGTTTTTAGAACACATTTGATTCAATAAAATTTATTTTTGCTTACATTTATTTATTGGTAGAGGTTGCCTTTATCAATACACCTTGTTAGAGGTTGTCTTTATCGATACACCTTGTTGGCATCTGTAGTGACTGTCTTAGCTGACTTACCTTCTTGGCGCTCTACTAATGTGTTGTGTTTTGTGCGTTGGGAAAGGTTCTTGCGACAAAGTTTTGTCGATGGACTCGTCTAATGAATTGGAAGCACCCTTTTTTTGGTGCGTTTTATTGGTTTGCCTAACTCTTTGTGTCATTAGAAAAACTATGAATTTTTGTCGTGACAATACTCATGGAAGTTTCTTGAGAGATTGAGCAAGATTTTGAATCTTCCGTGGGTTATAGCGAGATTTTCAATTGCAAAATCACCTTTTGTCTGGAAAATATCACGAGATAGAACAAAGAAAAAATCATTCTCCAAAAGAAGCCATCAGGGAGAAAACAACAAAAGGTCTCACAGAGATATAAAGAAGAGTTCTCTGCTCTCTTCACATCAGATTGACAAAAGTTTCATTTTTATCGTTCTAATATATCTTAATGTGTACTTTCTAAATTTTATACATTAACTGTCACATCAATTTTAATTTTTCATTTAGTTTCAAATTTTTGAATAAAATTAAAATTTAAAAAATATACGAATATAATTGACTTACCTCAAAGTTTACAAATAATTTAATTACTAAACAAAAAAAAAATTGTAAATATGAGATAATTTAAATGGGACTGAAATGAAACAGCAATCTAGCCCATGCCCATGATTTACGTGCATCGCCCATAAATGTACGTAAAAGTTCAATTATATATTAGTAATAAATGCCTAATATATGAGAGTAAAAATGACGTACAAAAAAAAAAAAGAATTAAATTACATATATTTTTTTTATCATTTATTGTTCCCGAAATCTCGCTTCGATCCACTTACTAGATGAGCTAATAATTGAATTGGCTTAAATAGTCATGATCTTGACCTCTGTAGTAAAAAAGGGTCGTGATCTCATTTTCTTTCTATCTGATGGGGATGGTTCTTTCGATAGAAATCAAAGCAAACTTATTTCAACTACAAACAATCGGGAGAAAATTCACCAGTCCTACCTCAGTTTAATATTTAAATTTTGAGATATGACTATCAACCAATTTTATGTTTGATAAATCATTAATAAATTATTTTTTTTAATAATTAATCTATTAAATTTAAATTTAAACTTTAGGTTTAATTAAACTCCAAAATTTTAATTTTTAATCTCGTAAATTCATAAATTAAAACAAAAAAACCCAAAACTTTAAGGTCTAAATTTATAATTTAACTTAAAAAAATTATATACCATTAATTTTCATATATAAATATTAATTTTGAACCCATCCAACGGGTTAAAATTATTATGTAATTGTAATTATTATCTGCATTGACGGGTTACATATAATCCACCTCTTTAGAATCGCTCACACCATTTGTTGCATGTGATATTATTTGTAACAGCCCAAACCCACCATTAATAAATATTGTCCACTTTGACTCGTTTCGTATCACTGTCAGTCTCATCGTTTTTAAAAACGTGTTTAGTAGGGAGAAGTTTCTACACCCTTATAAGAAATACTCCGTTCCTCTTTCCAATCGAGGTGAGATCTCACAACAAAACATATTCGAAGTTCAAATTTGTACTCTAAATCAACCTATTTTTTTAATTCTAATGCGTCATTAAACTGAAAAAAAAATATTTTTCTCAACGCGTATATAATTTTCTTAAAACACGACTTGATTTGCATTCAAGTCATACTTAGCCTCAAAACATGCGAAACAGACTCACAACCAAACTTGGATAGGACTAGGAGCGGTAAAGGAGGCTAAGATAAGAACTTTCAAGCATGACGTTAATTCGAGTGTCTTAACTTTCTTGAGTTTGAATTTTCACGGTTCAAATAATATATTTTGAAAAAAAGTTTTTTTTCTTCTCATTAAATGTGCTATTAATACTAATAATTGACCATTTCTTTTAAATAAAAATAAAAATTTTAATTTTTCATGTCATTATTTTTGCTAACATATTATCGATAAAGAGAGCTATATATATCTAATCAATAATATATAAATAATACAATATAATAAAGGTTATTAAAAAATATATAAATAAATAAAAATTTAGTACCAATCTCTGTTCTTTTCTTTTTTTTTTTGTCTAAAAAATACTTTTTTTTTAAATATTGATAATTTCCGTAAATTTTGAATAAAAACTAAAAAAAATACTCTCAATTTTTTTTTTAAAATAGTTGATTTGGAACAAAATTAAAAAATATTCTTAAAAGTGTTTAAAACAAGTTCAAACAATACCTTGGAATTTTCAAAAAATTTATTATTAATATCTTTAAACTTTTTTTTAAACTTCACAAACACCTTTAAACATTTTTTAAAATTCAAAAATACATTTACAGGTAATAAATACCATATATCAAAAAGAGACGTGAAACTCTAGACAGTTTTTATCTATATATTTATGGTAAGAATATTGTTTAAATTTTTTTTTTAAAATTGAAGCTGTATTTTTTAAACATAATTCTAAAGATAAGGGTATTTTTGAATTTTAAAAAAAATTAAACTTTTTAAAGTTTGAGAATATTTATGAAAGTTTTTATGAGTATTTTTAAAAAACTTTATTAATGATAAGAATTTTTTAAAAAATTTTCAAAAAGTTTAAGAGTTTTGATGAAAGTTTTGAAAGTTTTTAGGTATTTTTTTAAAAACTTTTGAAAGATAATTTCAAAACATTTCCATATAAAATTAATATTAACATTTTTTTAAATTTAAATTCAGGAGTTTTTATTTTTATTTTTTTTATATTAATTTAGCCTATTATATATTTTTGTACTTCAGCATATTTTCAAAATTAGATTTTTTTTTTGGTATTACTAACTATAAATGAAATAAATAAAAAAATTTAAATATTTAGTAAATTATTAAAATTTCAAGTTTCATTATTTTCTCTAAAATTATTTTTATATATCTATTTATGTGATCATGACATAAATTTTTAGATCTCCCCTTTAAGACAATTTGTGATGTATTAAATTAATAACTTTTTTAATTTTTAGATTGTTTAATTTTTTTTGTATTATTTTTAGATTGCTTCCTTGTAAATGATTTAATGAAATTTTAAGACTGTATTTATCTAATTATTTATTTTCCATTGGCGGCGCTACAGTCTTCTCAAGGGGCAGAGCCTTCCAGGGACTCTGCCGCCGCAAATAGTGAGGCTGCCTTTCCTGCAGGAACTGTAAGTACTCTTTTTTGTTGCTTAATTCTTTGATGAATTGCCCATTCTAAATCAATCCCTCCTTCCTTCTCTCTCTGTTAATTCAGTGATCTCTCCCGCAACTATCTCAACGGCTCAATTCCTAAACAATGGGGTTCCACCAATCTCCTCAAGATGTATTTTCTAGCCCTCACTTTCTTTGTTGTTTTCAGAATGTGATTTATGTAATCTAATGTTTATGGATCATTTTGCAGTTCCCTTCTTGGAAATCGGTTGACGGGTTCAATCCCAGCAGCGATCGGAAACATCAGCACTCTTGTAGATTTGTAAGTTCTGATTACCCGATGGATTGTTCATGTCCATTTTGGGTTTTTAAATAGTGGGTAGAAGACTAATGTTACTGGTTTTTGCTCGCTTAGGGTCCTGGAAATGAATCATTTCTCTGGACGTTTACCCCCAGAACTTGGAAATTTGCTCAGTTTATCAAGATTGTAAGACCCCTCATATTTGAGTTTTCTCATTGTCTTTCAATTCTCTTTAGTTATCATGATTTAGACATTTAGGAGAGCTTTCTGATTGTCAATCCTTTACTATTGTTTGTTGTGATGTAGACTTCTTACCTCAAACAACTTTTCTGGGGAGCTCCCATCTTCACTGGCAAGGATAGCCTCATTGACGGACTTGTAAGCTTTTGAAATTTTCTGGAACCCTTCATTTCGTTTGTTTAATTTTGAGAAACCGAATGAATGAATGAATGAATAAAACAAATCTTCTCATTGTTACACTGCAGTCGAGTTAGTGATAATCACTTCACAGGGCCAATTCCTAATTTTATTCAGAACTGGACGAATCTTACAAAAATGTGAGAGTTTTTCTCGACTCTAGTAACTTTCAGTTTTACTTGGTTGCTAATCTCTTAACTTACTCAACTAATTTACTTGTGACAGAGTAATTCAGGCAAGCGGGTTGAGTGGGCCAATTCCTTCTGAAATTGGATTTTTGACAAAATTAACTGATGTGTTAGTTTAATTCCTGTTCCTCATGGTTTTATAAGTTATGAGTACTGCACGTTTCGATTTATTCATATTTGAGTTGCAAAATGCAGGAGAATCAGTGATCTGAATGGAGTTTCATCACCCTTTCCACCCCTTAATACTTCGACAAAATTGGAAACCCTGTAAGTTAATCCCTCTGTGAAAACTTGAAGACATCCGTGTACATAATCGCAGCTATTTATTTACATTATGGTTGTCTATAGGATATTGAGGAGTTGCAATATAACTGGGGTGCTACCGGACAATCTTGATGGGTTGACACTGTTGAAAACCTTGTCAGTAAAATTTCACTCTCTGTTCTTCCTATATGTTATATCATGATTAAGCACAGTCTCATGAATTTTCAGAAGATGGTTACTTCCTTGTAATGGAATATTAAATTACCCTAAATTTTTGTACTACTTTCACTGCACAAATGACTTTTCCAGACAAATGTCCGCATTTTTCCTTTGCTTTCATCATAAAAGAAAACCAATAACATGCATTAGTTTATGTTGAAATAGTAAAAGTAACTTCCTATGATCAGTTATTGAAATATTGAAAGTTTAATGTTTAGTTATTCTTCCCTGTTCTTTGACAATGCAAAATTTCTTCTGCAGAGACTTCAGCTTCAACAAAATTACTGGACCAATACCTGCCAGCTTTGAAGCTTTTAAAGAAGTGGATAGGATGTAAGTGACGTAATCAGTGTGATATCCCACATTGGTTGGGGAGGAGAACGAAACACCCTTTATAAGGGTGTGAAAACCTTTTCCTAGTAGACGCGTTTTAAAGCCTTGAGGGGAAGCCCAAAGAGGACAATATCTGCTAGCGGTGGGCTTGGGCTTGGGCCGTTACAAATGGTATTAGAGCCAGACACTGGGCGATGTGCCAGCGAAGAGGCTGTTCCCCGAAGGGGGGTAGACACCAGGCGGTGTGCCAGTAAGGACGCTGGGCCCCGAACGGGGGTGGATTTGGTAGGGGTCCCACATCGATTGGAGAAAGGAACGAGTGCCAGCGAGGGTGTGGAAACCTCTCCCTAGCAGACGCGTTTTAAAGCCTTGAGGGTAAGCTCGAAAGGGAAAGCCCAAAGAGGACAATATCTGCTAGCGGTGGGCTTCGGCTGTTACAATCAGAAACTTGAAATTCTATACCTTAACTGTAGACAGTTGCTTTACATAACTTGGGGGATAAGTCAAGCTTGATCAATGGCTGAAATGCATAACTTGGGGAATAAGACTGAGTATTTTCCGGTTATTGTAGATCTTTTTGTTTATACTATAATCCCAATATGCATAGATTTTGATATTGAGTAAAATGTTTGAATTTGATCATAACTTGGATTGTCTGGTAGCATATTCATCACAACATCTTTATAATTTCGTTCGTTGGTAAAAAAAAAAACATACAATGTCCTCATTCCTATTGTCAAAAGCTTATTAGTTGCACTGATAATCTGATATTTTATTGTTTAGATATTTAACTGGAAACTTGCTAAATGGACCAGTGCCCACATGGATGCTACAGGAAGGAGAAAGCATGTAAGTTTCTTTTCCAATTGCTATGTTCTGGTTACTTTACTTGTATTGTGGTACCAAAATTGAAATTAGATGACCTGAGATTTCAAAATAAACGAACAATTTCAGAGAGTGAGAGAGAACAAATAATATCTCATTGCATCAATCCTCAAAAAGGAAAAAGCATCTTGCTTGTTTTACACAATCATTTCTTTTTCCAGTGATATAAAAATGAAAGTTTGTTTGTACACAATTAATGTTTTTAGTTTATTTTTTAATAAAATAGACATTCGAACGTTTTATTTATGAAAAAGTTGACAGTTTAAGAGTTTAAATTTAGTTTATAGCTCTAATTAACATACCTATGGTTGTTTTTGTTTTTCCTTAGGATGTAAGGGAAGGGCAAGTTTTTGTTCTTGCTATCTGGAAGATAATAAATCTGATTGTTGTTCTTTTTTACAGTGATCTCTCTTATAACAAATTTACTCCGAGCAATAGTGAGAACACTGGTTGTCTATCACGAAATTCGTAAGTATGCTTCTATTCTTATGCAACTTTTTTTATAGCTAACGAGAGATACCTATCCAATCTCCTTTGTTCCATGCAGAAACCTGTTTGCGAGCTCTTCCCAGGACAACAGTTCGTGAGTTCTTGATCTTCTTTGAGTTGACTTGTTGCTTGAATTGTCTAATATTCTAATAACCATTGAGCTTCTTCTTGTTTTAGCAGTGGAACAGTTTCATGTCTTCCGAGCACTTGTGGTGGAAGAAGTGAGTTGAAATATTGTTTTCCTAGCATTGTTTTTATTGTTGGAGGGATAGGGAAAATGGTAAATTTTAGAAATCATATTTGATGGTTTTTCATTGCTGTACGTAATGAGTAAATGCTAAAGAGTAAAGAGTCCATTCAAGATCTGTTGGTGGACTTTCTGCAAAAATGCATTAATCAGCTCTGTTTATTTGATTTATCTTTCAATACCAATATGGTCTTGTTCTTGCAGCTTGGTACTCTCTCCATATCAACTGTGGTGGGAAGGAAGAATTAATTAACGGAACAAACAAATTTGATGCTGACATAAACACCGGCAAATCATCATTGTTTTTCCAAGGTGGAGAAAATTGGGGATTTAGTAACACTGGTAATTTTATGGACGACAAACGCACAACAGATGATTATATTGCATTAAATTCATCTGCTCTCACAATGCCAAATCCTGAATTGTACGTGAGGGCACGTATTTCACCAATTTCTCTTACTTACTATGCATATTGCTTGGGTAGTGGAAACTACACAGTAAGCCTCCATTTTGCTGAGATAGTGTTTACTAATGACAAAACATATGGAAGCCTTGGCAGACGCTTATTTGATGTCTACGTTCAGGTACATAGATATTGTGCCTCTGCTCGTGATGAAATTATCCGATTACCCCACTTCAACATACCTTTTTATATATTTTCTACATTATTAGCTTCTATTAGCACCGATTACCGATTACTTTGTTATCTTGAAAGTTCCTTGATTGATCTCAATAATTGCAGGGAAAGCTAGAGTTGAAGGATTTTAATATTGCAGATGCAGCAGGTGGTGTTCGTAAACATTTTGTAGCGAAATTCCCTGTTTCTGTGACTAATGGTACTATAGAAATCCGCCTATATTGGGCTGGGAAGGGGACATATGCAATCCCTCAGAGAGGTGTTTATGGTCCTCTAATTTCAGCCATTTCTGTTGATCCTGGTAGGTAGACCCATAGTTTCTACCCTGTTTTTGATGTCGAGTTTTGCTTATTTATATAGTCTGTAACCTCATTAAACCATAGCTAGGTTCTCTGTAATTATTGTTTCTCTTCTCTCCAAGCAGACTTTGTGCTACCATCAGGTGGGAAGGGCATATCTGCCGGTGCTGTGGTTGGAATTGTGGCTGCTGTGGTCTTTGTTATCATCTTTGTTCTTGGAGTCTTGTGGTTTGGAGGCTGCCTACGAAAGAAAAGCACACTCGAACAAGGTAATTTTAAAGCATGTATCAGATTCTTACTGTTATTAATTGAACATAGCTTTGCCATTCTCTCATACTTCTTCAACTCATCTTTGAGTTCTAACGCAAGCTACATTGCAAAGTTTTGGATGCCAATGACATCCCATGTATTGTTCTGATGTTGAAAACGTCTACATTATTATGCTGATAGAAAAATCAGTTTAACATGTGTTGAACGAGACAAAGTTGACCGTTAAAACGATTGTATCTTTATGGAGAACTAATTCTTTTTCCACTTAAATATGCTTATTTTGCAGAGTTGAAGGGTCTAGGAACATTTTCATTAAGACAAATCAGAGCTGCCACTAACAATTTTGATGCTGCCAATAAGATTGGAGAAGGTGGTTTTGGTCCTGTCTACAAGGTGTAACTGTTGTTTGGATTTCATTATTTCATCATTTCTTCCATAGATTTTATATTTTTGGTGTTAAGTTCTGTGTTTGGAATTGCAGGGTGTTCTATCAGATGGCACTGTAATTGCAGTGAAGCAACTTTCTTCCAAGTCGAAGCAAGGAAATCGCGAATTTGTGAACGAAATAGGCATGATATCTGCATTGCAACACCCGCATCTAGTGAAGCTTTATGGATGTTGTGTCGAAGGAAATCAACTTTTGCTAATATACGAGTATCTCGAAAATAATAGCCTTGCTCGTGCCTTATTCGGTGACGAGATTTCCAACCATTTTTTACTGCTACCAATCTTCATAATTTTTTTCAAATATATTGGTGATGATAATATTGAATGTTATTAAGCATCTCCGGAAATTTGGTGTATTGTAGGACCAGAAGAATTTCAACTGAAACTGGATTGGCCAACCAGGCACAAAATTTGTGTTGGTATAGCTAGAGGTTTAGCATATCTTCATGAGGAGTCGAGACTAAAGATTGTTCACCGAGACATCAAAGCTACCAATGTTCTGCTTGATAAAAATCTCAACCCCAAGATTTCAGACTTCGGTTTGGCCAAGCTGGACGAAGAAGAAAATACGCACATTAGCACCCGGATTGCGGGAACCTTGTGAGTTACCATGGGGGAAATTTTCCTCCATTTTCTTCCCATACTTTTACAATATAGAGAAATAATGAGAGAAGGTTTCTAGTTGTTATCAAAATGATGTATTTTCTTATAACTTAACGTGCGATCCAGATATTCACATCGTCACAACGTTATTTTGCAGTGGATATATGGCACCGGAATATGCCATGCGAGGCTACTTAACTGACAAAGCAGATGTTTACAGCTTTGGCATCGTAGCCTTGGAAATACTGAGCGGTCGAAGTAACACAATTTTCCGAACCAAGGATGATTGCTTTTACCTTCTTGATCATGTGAGTTAACTCCATCTTTTAGTCCTTGTGCTTATCTTTTGTGTTCTATAATGTTTTTCTACACCAGAAGTTTCTAGGAAAGAATATGATCCAATTTTTATAACTATGCGAAGCTTGAGTTTGTTCTAGGCTGCTCTGTTACATTCTCTATTCCAAATGGGTCTTGAATTTGCTAATTTTGACTCATGAAAACCAAACTTGTTCATGTCGTATGCTAAGTTTAGATTGTACTGATTGCTTCCAAAACATTTTGTTGTATCCTTTATTGTCAGGCTAATACTTTAAAAGAGAGAAACCGTTTATTAGAGCTTGTCGATCCACGGTTAGGTTCGGAATACAACCAGAGAGAGGCAATGACGATGATCGATATTGCTCTCCGATGTACGAACAACACTGCTGCAGTTAGACCTACCATGTCATCAGTGGTGAGCATGCTGGAAGGGAAGGTTGATGTGAAGGAGGTGGTTTCAGATCCTAGTGTCTTGAAACAAGAAGTGAATACGACGTGCGTTAATTACTCGACAGGGCAAACTACGGACGAGAGTCGGACTCAAAATATGTCGATGGATGGACCGTGGACTGGTTCTTCGACTACTGGCAGTGATCTCTATCCCATGCTCATGGATTCTAATTACTTGGAGGATAGGAACTAGAGTTGATCTTTGTCCTCAATGGATTTGCTTACATGCAACTGTGTTAGAGTTCAAATGCTGTGATGCATGCTTATCTGCAGTATGGAACCAAACGATCAATCAGTATTACATACTTCGAGGTTATCGCTAATAAATATTGTCGGCTATAACTCGTTACATATTGCTGTCAGCTTCACGGTTTTAAAATGCGTCTACTATATAAAGAATGTGGAAAGGTGTAAAAACCTCTTCCTAGCAAACACGTAAAACCGTGAGGTTGACAACGATATGTAACGGGTCAAAGTGGATAATATCTACTAACAGTGGACAACATACTAGTTTTAAAATTCTATTGTGTGAATATTAAACTATTTGTTATGGACGTTGGTAAAGTTTTCATATTTATGAAAAAGTGTCGGTACCTGAATTATTATGTTTTATAAGAAATCGATGTAGTCTCGAGAAGTTGTCTTCAAATAAGGAAAAAGTCATGAAATTAGAAAGAGAGCGTTGAATATCATATCAACACTATAAGGTGTTGAACATAGCGTCATGATGCTAATGCTTGTGAACAAGACAATTTTCTTCAATCCATAGCGTTTTGACGCCATTCGCTCGGGACTTTTGGCTTAAAATTTTTTTTTTTTTTTTTTTTTACTTGATTGTTTCAAATTGCATTTTTTTTATTCCTTTTCCATCACAATTCTTTTAGAAGTTTTGATTCATTTCAAATGCTCGATTTCTATCAAATAAACAAAAATGAACGTGGATAGTACATTTTGTATGCTATCAACTTTTCTTCTTCTCACCCTCCCACCGTTGCCTATCGTCCTACCATTGAGTCAATGACCTTCCCGTTACTGACGACTCTCCTATCTACCATCGACCTTCGTTTTATTTTTACAATAATTTAAATTTTAGAGTTTCATCTTATTCCTTGTAGCTTTTGTATAAGATAAAGTATTATCTTACATTAAGATTCAAATTTACGGAATAGTCAAAAAGAAAATTACCAAGAAAATCAAAGTAATAAAATGAACATTACCACGACAAGTTAACCTATATTACCAACCACACGTTGACTTTAGCATTTTATAATAATTCTTACCTAGTCAACTCAAATTATTTTTAAATTTTATAACTATATATTTTTTAAAAATTGTGCTGATTTTTCAACCATTTATTTACGATAGTATCGTTATTAAGAAAACATTAAAAAAATATTTATAAATTTAATTAAAAAAAACGAAATTATTATAAAATGGTATTAAACACCTAACCTGGTTATTACCTTCACTTTAGATTAATATTAAATTTTTATAATATGGAATAAACAAGCCATACCCATACAATTCTCACCTAATGAATCAACTTGAGTTTATAAAATTTCTCCTTTTTAAAAAAAAAAAAATTAATATAAGTCTAAAGTTTGCAATTTTATCTCTACCGACCAATATATGTATATTTGATAAAGAAAGAAAGTGTATTTGTCGGACCTATAACCTCTTACTCAAAAGTAATACACTTTAGGCGTGCCGAGATGCTCATTTTGGATTGTGATAGAAACAACGAACCTCTACAATGGTATGATATTGTCTTTCCTTTAATTAGTCCATTTGAAACTCTCACAATCCTCTAACAAAGTACATCATTGAGAGTCACTGATGATTTCGACACTTGAGAATTCTATTGACATGACTAAATTAAGATAAAGACTTGACTCTGATACTATTGACAGAGACAAAAGGGACCTCCGCAATGGTATGAAATTGTCCACTTTAGGTATAAGCGCTCACATGTTTTTTCTTTTGGTTTTTCTAGAAGGCCTAAGATCAGTGGAGATAGTGTTTCTTACTTATATATTCATGATCTTTCTTCTTAATTAGCTAGCGTGAAATTCCAACCATTCTCAAAACATAGTACAAAACATCCTTAAACGTTTGACTTTTGTAATGTTTTAAAAATATTTGAAGAAACCAAAGTTGTGTGTGTAAATACAAATTTGCATTGCTTATATTAATCCATAATGAGATTATGACATGTGGGTTTACTAAGTAATGGGTCAAAACGTTACCAAATTTTTTCTTTAATTTTTTTAATCCAAGTTGATTTTCCATTTGTCATTTAATAACAATTCAACTGATAAAGTGAGTATGTTGTATATGTATTTCATTTGATAGTGTTCTTGTTTTGTTGTGTTATTACATGAAACACAAATATTTAGGACAGCTGAAGACTGAATATGTTCATGTCTAGAACACTCTTCTTCTTCTTCCTCTTCTTCTTCTTCTTCTTCATTGTTGGGATTCAATCTCAGTCCACCAGATTGCCTGCTGATGAAGGTACTCACACTTTCTTCTTTTTTTTAGTTTGGCAACGCAACGTAAGATCAGAGTTCGAACCTTTCGACTTTAGCTAATTAAGACATATACGAGTTGATGGAACATGGAACACATGTGAATCTTACATTGAGTATACCCCACTCGTTTCCTTCTCCAATCGATGTGGGACCCTCCAATCCGCTCTCCCTTCGAGGCCCAACATCCTTGTGTATTCACCCCCCTCAAGTTCTTATTCCCAATCGATGTGGGATCTCACAATCCACCCCCTTTGAGTCCCAGCGTCTTCACTGACACTCGTTCCCTTCTCCAATCGATGTGGGACCCTCCCAATCCACTCCCTTCGGAGCCAGCGTCCCGCTGGCACACCGCCTTGTGTCCACCTCTTCGCTGCTCAACCTCCTCGCTGTCATTGTTCTCTTTGGACTTTCCCTCAAAGTTTTTAAAAGGCGTCTTCTCCTGCAAGTTCTAACAGTTTTCATCTCCAATTTTTCTCATATGAATTCAGATATTGATATTTGCACTAGAGCTAGCATGTATGATCCGAAGTTAAACAATTCTTAAAGCTAAAAATAAAAAATATAAGTGCACGAAAATATCTTAAGGTGGAAAGCAAGAGATTCATGAAAATCACAATAACTTCACCTTGTTTGTTCTTCTGTTCTGGGTTTTGTATATTCTGTTCTGGGTATAATTTGGTTTCATCTTCGGAGACGAAAAAACTATCACTCGGTCCATGAAAGCAGTAATCATTTGGTTTGAGCTGAAATTATATAATGAAATGAACATTGAATTGCATGCATATATGTTTCAGTGGAAGGTTTAAAGGAAATAGGAAAGATTGTGGGAAAAAGAGACTGGAATTTCAGTGCAGATCCTTGCAATGGCGACCATGGATGGATTTCTCAGCCCAACCAAATCCCCAAGAACGTCTCTGATTTTCAAAATAATCTTACCTGTGATTGCGCCTTTCTCAATGCCACGATCTGCCATGTCATCAGCATGTAACGTTTCTCTCTCCTCTCTTCCACGTATAAAGTGCTCGAAATTTTTGTTTAAATTCTGTGAAATCTATTATTTGAGATGCAGAGCTCTCAAATCGCAGAGCCTTCAAGGCACTCTCCCGCCCAATCTTGTTCGCTTGCCCTTTCTGCAGCAAATGTAAGTTGTTAATGCCTCAAATACTCAAAAACAGATATCCATTTGCTCGATTAACTAATATCAGCTTCTTTTCCGATCATTTTTTCGTTTAGTGATCTCAGTCGGAACTATCTCAGCGGTCAAATTCCATCAGAATGGGGCTCTACGAATCTCGTCAACATGTAATTTCTCCGCCCCTTTCTCGATTTGAGAAAATCTAGGGTTGATTTTGGTTGTTGTTGATTCTGCAGTTCCCTGCTTGGAAATCGGTTGACGGGTTCGATTCCAGAGGAGATTGGAAACATCACTACTCTAGAAAATTTGTGAGTTCTGATTACCCATTTTAGTTTTTGATGACATTGTCAAGGACAAATTATTGGTTTGTGTAGGGTCCTGGAAATCAATCAGCTGTCAGGAAGCATTCCACAAGCGCTTGGAAACTTGCCCCACTTACAGAGATTGTAAGAACTTCGTTTTTTTTCTCTTTGAATACAAATTTGGTCAATGAATTTTGATAGTTGTGTTTGTGTATATCTCTAAACTCAGTATCACTTACATCAGATTTGAAGTATGATTCTATGGAATTGATTCCGTTCATAGTATTAACTAAACAATGGCAAGACATGTTTATTTGGATCAGTATGAACTGATATAGTATGATTGTAATAGAAAAATGGTAAAAGAAAGTGGAGAACTGTAACGGCCCAAGGCCACCACTAGCAAATATTGTTCTCTTTGGGTTTTCCTTTTCGGGCTTCCCCTCAAGGCTTTAAAACGCGTCTGCTAGGGAAAGGTTTCTACACCTTTATAAAAGGTGTTTCGTTCTCCTCCCCAACCAATGTGGGATATCACAATCCACCCCCCTTCAGGACCTAGCGTCCTCGCTGACACTCATTCCTTTCTCCAATCAAATGTGGGACCCCCACCAAATCCACTCCCTTCGGGGCCCAGCGTCCTTAATGGCACACCGTCTCATGTCTACCCCCCTTCGGGGAACAACCTCCTTGCTGACACATCGTCCGATGTCTGGCACTGATACCATTTGTAACGGCCCAAGCCCACCGCTAGCAAATATTGTCCTCTTTGGGCTTTTCCTTTCGGGCTTCCCCTCAAGACTTTAAAACGCTAGGGAAAGGTTTCCACACCCTTATAAAGGGTGTTTCGTTCTCCTCTCCAACCAATGTGGGATATCACAAGAATTGGAGAGAATAGAGGGACACTACTTATAAAAGTGAGTTGATACATTGTTTTAAAAAGTGAAAAATGCTAAATAAAGATTAAATTTAGCATTTAGCATTTTCTTTTTCGTTTTTTTCGTTTTTTTTCCTTGTCTCGTTGTTATGGAGAGAGCTTGTGAGATACCACATCGGTTGGAGAGGGGAACGAAGCATTTCTTATAAGGGTGTGGAAACCTCTGTCTAGAAGACGAGTTTTAAACCGTGAGGTTGACGGTGATACATAACGGGCCAAAGCGGACAATATTTACTAGCGCTGGACTTAGGCTGTTACAGAGCCAATTATCAGTCATGAATTATCAGTCATGATCTTTAGACGGGCTACTTGATTAGATTATGTGCATTCATATCATAACCTTGTTGCCTTGTAGACATCTTACCTCGAACAACTTCTCTGGGAAGTTGCCAATGTCACTGGGAAAGCTGACCACATTGAAGGAATTGTAAGTCTTATAATTTCTTCCTAACTGGTAACTCCTCCATGTGTTTCCTAAGCTGCTTTCTTTTTCAAATGATAAATGAACACTTGAGCCTTTTCCTTTATCAATGCAGTCGAATCGGTGACAATAACTTCTCGGGCCCAATACCGAACTTCATACATAATTGGACAAATCTTACTAAACTGTGAGATATCAGTTTACCTTCGAGCTCTCTATTCATTATGGCATTATCTCTCAAAAAAATAGTTTTTCTGTGACAGATCCATTCAGGCAAGTGGATTAAGTGGGCCAATTCCTTCGGACATTGGACTATTGACAAAATTATCTGACTTGTTAGTCTTCCTTTTGAGTTCTTAGCTACTTTCTTTTTCCCTCATGAACGACGTGTCTTATATCGTTCGAGTTTAAATTTCTAAATGCAGGAGAATCAGTGACTTGAGTGGAGCTTCATCACCATTTCCACCTCTTCGTAATTTGGAAGACATCACAATTCTGTAAGTTACTTCAAAACATGGAGGATGGCCAAGCTCTTTCCCCAGCCAATTAATTTTCTTTTTGGTTGTCTACAGGATATTGAGAAGTTGCAATATCACTGGAAGGCTGCCCAATTATCTGGATAGGATGCCATCCTTAAAAATCTTGTATGTAATCAGTATACATTTGCCTCCATCTCTAACTAGAATAGTTGCAGCCTTAATTACTTTGGAATCTTTACCAAAGCTTTGTACACTATCAAGATTCCTTAATCTTAATTAAGGGAAATTCGGGTCTTAATTTCTTGTAAGTATTCGTATAACCGCTATATTGTTCTTATTCTTTTGTGTTTAATTCTTCATATAGAGACCTCAGCTTCAACAAACTAAGTGGACGAATTCCGACCAGATTTAATGCTCTTAAAGGGTTGGATAACATGTAAGAACTTTTGTCCAGAATTGAAAGTTTTATATATTGAGACTGCCCATGGATTAAGGAAACTAAACCATCTCACCATGGCCGACATGCATCAGCAACTATACTTCATTTTATATTTTTTTTAGGAAGATACCTATCTGCAACTATACTTTATATTTGTAATTACGTTTTCATGTTCACTCTTTAGATTTTTAACTGGAAATATGCTGAATGGATCAGTGCCTGATTGGATGTTGAAAGGAAACGGCATGTAAGTATCTTTTCCAATATCTAGTAAATTATTTGCAGCTTGTTGTTTAATGGATTAGACGCTTATATCTTCTTTCCATTCTTTCACTGGGTCCTTTGAGAGTTCATTGCTCATCTATTTATAACTTCTTGTTGCTGGTAGTTTTTATCTTCTTGACTACCATTTCCCCATTTTTAAGCATTGAGAGAAAATTAATATTCAAGCCCACCGCTAGCAAATATTATCCACTTTGGGCTTTCCCTTTCGGGCTTCTCCTTAATGTTTTTAAAACGCGCCTGCTAGGGAGAGGTTTTTCACACCCTTATAAAGAATGTTTCGTTCCCCTCTCCAACCAATCGATGTGGGATCTCACAATCTACCCCCCTTCGGGGCCTAGCGTCTTCGTTGGCACACCGTCCGATGTCTGATTCTGATATCATTTGTAACAATCCAAGCCCACTGCTAGCAGATATTGTCCTCTTTGGGCTTTCCTTTTCGGGCTTCCTTTCAAGGTTTTTAAAACGCGTCTGCTAAGAAGAGGTTTCCACACCCTTAAAAAGAATGCTTCGTTCCCCTCTCCAACCAACGTGGGATCTCACAATTCTGTAGGTTGTATCAATAGTCAACGGAAACAAACATGATACTCTTTGTAATAACTATCTGCTCTAGGGAGTATCTGTGGCGTAATCAAGTTATACTTGCCTTAGTCAATACTTCGAACCGTGATAGAAACTGGTTTCTTGGTTGTAAACTCTGTTTGTTTGAGTGTATTCTATAAAAAATGTTTCCAGAAACTAATTCAGAATTGTTCTTTTTTTTTTTTTTTCCTATAAGGTGTCACATCTTTTTCTTTCTTTACAGCGATCTTTCTTATAATAATTTTACAGTCAAGGTGGCTGGGGAAAGCTGTCGGTCTCAAAAAGTGTAAGACTTTTCCTACCCTGTGAATATCTTCTTTTGAAGAACACTATCTAATCTAATCTCTCTCTCCACCACCTCTCCCCTGCAGGAACCTCTTTGCCAGCTCTTCACAAGGCAGTGATTAGTAAGTTTTAACCTTTTGATGTATGCATTGAATTGGTTTATACTTACCTGTGCTAATCAGATTATCTCATAACGTGATGCTAATTAGTGAGCTTTCTGTTGGTTTATCAGTGGAATTCTTTCATGCTTAGCAGGCTCGTCCTGTTCGAAAAGTGAGTTGAACCTTTAAATGGAGGCAGGCTTAAATTTATACTCTTGCTGTAACATTTTTCTATTCTCACAGCTTGGTACTCTCTTCATATAAACTGTGGTGGGAAGGAACAAACCATAAATGGTACAGTTTTTAAAGGAGACCGAAATACAGGCAGCTCTATGTTCTTTGTAACTGGAACAAATTGGGCAATCAGCAACACTGGCAGTTTTCTGGATGATGGTGAAACTCGAGATGAATACAGTGCAACTAATTCTTCTACTCTTTCTATGACAAATCCTGAACTGTACATGACTGCACGCATTTCTCCATTATCTGTTACTTACTATGGGTTTTGTATGGGAAATGGAAACTACACAGTAAGCCTCCATTTTGCAGAGATAATGTTTACAGATGACAAGACGTTCAGTAGTCTTGGCAGACGCTTATTCGACGTTTATATTCAGGTACAAAAAAGAACTCCAAGGTTTCACTCATCAAAAAAGTTTCTGATTGTTGTAAAATCAAAATTATTTAAGTATTTTGATCATGAAAGCTCCACTTCTGAAGATTGTCCAAGGTTTGCCAACAGTTTTTCATGAGTACTAGCATGACAACTTAATAAACTTCTGAACTGCAGAAAGAACTGGTCCTAGAGGATTTCAATATAGTGGATGCAGCAGGTGGCGTTGGTAAAGCAGTCATAAAAAAAATCCCAGTTACCGTGACAAATGGTACGGTGGAGATCCGCTTCTATTGGGCCGGGAAGGGGACAAATGCTATACCTGTGAGGGGAGTTTATGGCCCTCTTATATCAGCTATATCAGTAGATCCTGGTGGGTTGATCTTCAAGTCCATTTCTTCCTTTTCACTTGTGCTTATTTAACTGAGTGCTCTCCCATGTTGTCTATCATCCCCTATTCATGTAGACTTTGAGGCTCCATCCGAAGGTGGAGAAACTGGAAAATCTGGCATATCTGTAGGTGCAGTGGTAGGAATTGCAGCTGCTTCAGTGTTTGTTATATTATTGGTTCTCGGAATCCTGTGGTGGCGTGTATGTCTACAACGGGAAAAGACACTTGAACAAGGTAATCCTAAGATAAATATATCTTCTTATATTTTCCTCTCTTAAAATTGCTACGTTTCTTGCCCTTCAACACTTGGCAACATTTGCAAGCATTTGAATGTTAATCATATCAAAATCATTGTTTAGACCTTAAGAAACCTCGGTAAATTGAATGTACGGTGCAAGCAAGGACTGGTTAGTATAGTGTAGGCTGTAGAGGGAGTTTGTGATGAATGATGCCATTTAACAGTGGTTGAGGGACTAAGATAGAATGTTTAGAAGTTTAAGCATTAAAATGGAATAAACATTAAAGTTCATGGTTTAACCTATGAATTAAACATGTTTACCAAATGTCTCGGCTTCCTCCTCAGCTCGCGCTTGTTTTTTGCAGAGTTACGAGGTTTGGATTTGCAAACTTGTTCTTTTACATTAAGGCAAATAAAAGCCGCCACAAACAATTTTGATGCTGTCAATAAGCTTGGAGAAGGTGGTTTCGGTTCTGTCTATAAGGTAGATACCATTTGAATTGGTAACTTCAGCTTCTTCTTTGTAAGTATAGTAGGTATGGTATGTGATTCTTCAATTGGAAATGCAGGGTGTTCTTACAGATGGCACGGCAATTGCAGTAAAACAACTGTCTTCAAAATCAAAGCAAGGAAATCGCGAGTTCGTGAATGAGATCGGCATGATATCTGCTTTGCAACACCCACATCTAGTCAAGCTTTATGGATGTTGTATTGAAGGAAATCAGCTCTTGTTAGTATATGAATACATGGAAAACAATAGCCTTGCCCATGCCTTGTTTGGTAAGTATTTGTGCCATATGATTAACTATTGCCTATTTTTATTGAATTTGCCAATCTGGTTAGGTTATAGAGAATTGATTAATGAGAAATATTTGAAGGTCAAGAAGGAAGTGAACTAGAATTGGATTGGCCAACAAGGCACAAGATCTGTGTTGGTATAGCAAGAGGTTTGGCTTATCTTCATGAAGAGTCCAGACTAAAGATTGTCCACAGAGATATCAAAGCTACTAATGTTCTGTTAGACAAAGAGCTAACCCCCAAGATATCTGACTTCGGCTTGGCCAAGCTCGATGAAGAAGAGAAGTCCCATATAAGTACTCGAATCGCTGGAACTTTGTGAGTACCTTTCTTCTTTTCGTTTTTATTTGTGTCTGTCTACCAACGGGCAAGCATGAAAATAGAATCGAGTCAAATTCTTGAAGAATGTTTACTCATGATGAGGTGATTTTGTAGTGGATACATGGCGCCAGAATATGCAATGCGAGGACACTTGACTGATAAAGCAGATGTTTATAGCTTTGGTGTTGTGGCTTTAGAAATAGTTAGCGGAAGGAGCAACACGACTTTGTTGGCAAATGACGATGGCTCTTATCTTCTAGATTTGGTAATCTAATTTCTCGACCGTTTATGATGTTCAGTTTCTTTTTGTCATGTTAGTTAGGAAGAATAGGATGAACCCCCACCAATGTAGAAGGCAACACCTTGTCTCCAAGGGAATTTAACTCACCTCTCATTTGATACTCGTTCATTCGTTTGATTTTAGACACGTAAACCTTACATTTGTTCTTGTAACAGCCCAAGCCCACTACTAGCAGATATTGTCCTCTTTGGGATTTCCCTTTCGGGCTTTCCCTCAAGGTTTTTAAAACACGTCTGTTAGGGATAGGTTTTCATACCGTTATAAAAAAATGTTTCGCTCTCCTCCCCAACCGATGTGGGATCTCACAATGGTGTGCCAGCAAGGATGCTAGGCCCCGAAGAGGGAGTGGATCGGGGGGACTCACATCGATTGGAGAAGAGAATGAGTGCCAGCGAGGATGCTAGGCTCCAAAGGGGGGTGGATTGTGAGATCCCACATTGGTTGAGGAGGAGAACAAAACATTCTTTATAAGCGTGTAGAAACCTTTCCCTAATAGATGCGTTTTAAAAACCTTGAGGGGAAAGCCCAAAGAAGACAATATCTACTAGCGGTGGGCTTGGGCTGTTAGAGTTCGTCTTGTTTTCATAATTAGAACTCATTATATCATGTTACAATCCTAAAATTGTGGCAAAACCATACAACTTAGCTGTCTTTCATCTACTATTTCTAGGCACTGAAGTTGAAAGAGAAAAACAATTTAATGGAGCTAGTTGATCCAAGGTTAGGCCCCAACTTCAACAAGGGAGAGGCATTGAGAATGATAAAAATTGCTCTCCATTGCACTAATGTCTCTCCTGCAGCAAGACCTAACATGTCATCAGTAGTGAGCATGCTGGAAGGCAAGCAGGATATTGAGGACATAGTGTTGGATTCAAGTGTCACTAAAGAAGCAATAAACACAGCATGGACTTGTTTATTGGAGGATGCCGAGCAATCGAAGTATGGTTTGTTTGGCGATGTCTCGGCAACAGGTTCTTCAACATCTGCGGTCGATCTCTATCCGATTAACGTATCTCAGTACTTGAATATTAGAGAAACTAGACTATGAATTGCATCATTTCTCTTGATTGCTTTTGTGTATGTCCAGCCTTTGTAATTGCAATGTGTGTCAATTGCCCAGAGAAGTGCAGCTTTTCATCTCTACCAAATGGCAACTGTGTTCTTTGTATATTATCATAGAACAGGAAAACAATGGCTTATTTGACGGCTTGTTCTGCATTTGTAAAAATTTAGGACTAATTTTAAGATTTGTTGTGGTTTGAGATCCCACCTCGATTGGAGAGGGAACAAAACATTTCTTATAAGAGTGTAAAAACTACTTCTCAATGAATATGTTTTAAAATCTGGAGGGAAAGCCCAAAACTCTCCGGTTAGAGAAAACAATCCATCAAAATCATCACAATCACAACCTTCAACGAGACAAGATTTAAAGATTTCCACTTATGAATAAATAACTTTCAAATGTCACTAAGGCCAAGCACGTTATCAGAGAAGACTAGAACTTGGAATGAAATTACTACTGACATCAAATATCAAATGACATCAAATTGAGCTGAAGCATGAAAACTCTAATTGGCATCAGACTCTGAACATTGGAATCCAAGGGCAAGAAAGCTTTGTTTCTTTGTTGTTCATACTATCTTTCCTTGTTAATCCTTTTGTCCCTAATTGGCAGATCAACTGGCTTTTGAGCCTCATGTGGATGGTCTGGTCCTTTGTAAACCTTCAAGTGGTTAAAAAGTGCTCTTCCAAGCTGCAAATAATTGCCATGGTTTGAAACAGCCAATAAAATCTCAGGAACATCAAGGGAGGCAGGAAACAGGGGAAACTCATAAACACCGCAATACGATGTAGTCTACAGGAAATAAAAGATGAGAGAAGTTCCTGCGTCTGAATGCACCTCATCATAAACAACTTAACCAACCTACTAAAGCCTCTAACAAGATTGATATACCAAATAGACTGGAAAATATACTTTGTGCATAATCTTTCGACACGATTTTTCTATATGGAGTGTGATTTTTCTATATGGAGTGTGGCTCAAAACTTTAGCAATCACTCTACACCAACAAATACAGTGTAACAGTCCAAGCCCACTACTAGCAGATATTGTCATTTTTGGACTTTCCCTTTCGGACTTCCCCTCAAGGTTTTTAAAACGCATCTACTATGGAAAAGGTCTAGCCTTACTCCGGCCAATGCCTCGCACCATCCGGTGACTGGGTTTGATACCATTTGTAACAACCTAGGCCCACCGCTAGCCGATATTGTCCTCTTTGGGTTAAAACGCGTTTACTAGGGAGAGGTTACCACACCCTTACAAAGAATGTTTCGTTCCCCTCCCCAACCGATGTGGGATCTCATATACAGTTTGCTGAATAGTCGGTGTGTACATAATACATAAAGCACGTAAGTAGTAGGAATCACTTACCCTCCCCTTCGGAAGCATACCACGAACAGCATGCTCAATAATTCTTTCAGGAATTCTCTGCTGTAGCTGGTCAAAAGTTTCTACTGTCATGCCACCCGGTCGCCCCGAATGCCTCCTGTACAGTTTTTGTGTCCTCTTTCTACCAGACACGGCAACTTTCTCTGCATTTACCTAGGTAGGATCAAGAGAATAGATACGAATTCAAGCAACCATTTGAAAACAAATAGCAAGAAAGTCCAAGGTGAGTAGACAAAAGCATATGCATAGCTCACAATCAATGTTGTAGAAATTGCAGCCACAATAGAACATTATGTACAAGTAGAACCACATACCACAATCACAAAAGCCCCCATATCCACACTAGGAGTGTAGGTTGGTAAATCCTTCCCTCGGATATGATTGGCAATGGTTGAAGCTAATCTTCCCAAGATCTTATCAGTAGCATCAACCACATACCAAGGTTTTTCAGTGTTCACATGATCAGCAGCCTTCGGGTACCATGTATTATTCCATATATCCTGCACGGAAAAGAATAACGACTGCTAAATATCCTATCTGAAAAGGGAAAATAAACAAACAGCAGGCAAAAGCAGGACATAATTCTTCAAAATTCAGAGAATGGACATCAAATTGCCCTAACAAGCAAAAAAAAGGTTGGTATGAATAACTTCAGTACATCAATGGAAGGCTACATTGCAATGTAGAGATGCCAAAAGTTAGATCTAATTGAATGAAGTAGCCAAAGCCCCAATCCTCCGAAATAAACAACAAAAACAAAAAACCAACAAAAAGAACACGATTGATAACCATTAGCGTGATATGCGAAGAATGCGTTCAATTAGTCTCAAATCCATAAGATCATTTCCAAGCAAACGAACGAACATATTAAGAGAATTACAGACGTACAGGGCCGTCAATCTCGTCGCCCTCGAACATCCACCGCTGCTCCAAAGGGACACGATCCAGCTCCTGAGCTCGCACTTGAAAGACGGAACTCTTCGGCTTGGAGGTTAGAGTAATCGTAGTCTGAGTTTGAAGAAAAGAAGATTTTGATTGTGGGAGAGGAAATCCAGCAACGAGTGACTTTCTAGGAATGGCTCTGTTACTTGCGTTGCCATTGTTAAGAGTGGAATGTAAAGAAAAAGTGGCGGTAGAGGAGGAAGCACAGAGCATCGCCATTGTAGCTCTGGCGCTCTTTCAGTTGGGGGAATTTCCGCTGTTGAGAGTGGATAAGACTCTGCCTTTTGTGAATGCAAAAATGAGAAAACGATGAAAAGATAAATTTGTCCGTCTTTTTACTTCACTTGATCTTGATAAACTTTGCTTCCGAAGTAATTTGAATTTCAAACCAGTGTTCTTATGATCAACAAGGTAATTCGAATCTTGTTTTTGCTTAAGGTAATTTTTTATCATGTTCTTATATATATTTAGGTCTAAAGGTCTTGTTCTTTAATAAGGTTGTTAGATCAAATTCACCTGAGTTGCAATCATTACGATTTGATTTGAGAGAGTTTTAGTATTTATAAATTAGGGGTTTGTTTGTGCAAAGTGTTTACAAGAGGGTTCTTAAATTCAATATGTAGGATTACCATATCATTTGTTTTGAAGCATTTGCTTAGGGATGCATATTCCAGTCACGTTTAAGCTACTCATGTGCTTGCTATCACTCTAGATATCATCTACGATTGGGCTATCGTTCGCTCTCTAGCAATATGCAATCTATTTTAACCTATCTCTTAATTTTCCTCTTACTCCTGTCCTCGATCGGCAACCTATTGTCTTCTACTTTCAGGAAACTCAACTCAATTGCCTCATTATGCTTCAAGCTCATGCACAATCGACTCTAAAACCTAGACGTTAAGAAAACTGTAGTCTATGATTAAACCTAATAGCACCCACAAGAACAACAACCGACTCGTACCCTCGAAATCAAAATTCAACCTCATACAAAAGTTCAGAATCTATCAAAATAAAAAATATTGAACTTGCGAGAGAGAAGACAAATGTTTCTACACTTCCTATCGAGAAAGGCAACAACCGTGGTCAAAGACTTCGTATAGTACCTAAAAGGAAGATGATATTTGTTAATATTTAAATCAAATAAAGATGTAGGTCATATTGGAGTTTTGTGTGAAACAAGCCGAGTTAGAAAGAATTTTGCGTACCTCAACGAGTTCTCTCACTTGATTCGCCTGTTGTTCCTCCACTCTCATATTCCATTACACTTGATTCGATTGTTGACTCCCCCGAATTGCGTAACGGTTTCAGGATTATCGGATCTAACCCAATCGAGCATCGGGTTTGGTTTTGGTTTTGGTTTCACTTCTTCCCCGATTCGTGTCACAATCCATTCCTCATAAACCCTATTGGACTATCCAATCCGACTCCGTCGTTTTCGAAGGAAAAAACTCCAAGTTCGACAAATTTCTGTAAGATCCACTTCGAATTATGCTTCACTTTTGGTCCTACTCCGCCGTTTTATGCTGCTTCTTATGTTGGATCTCTGTTTTTTCATGTAATCCATGGCGTTTGTTGGCTGATTTTTGTGTTCCTTTATGAATCTGTGTCACCTTTGTCCGATATTTGCTTTTCCATCAAAATGTGATTCTTCTTCATGGATTTTTCGTTATCTATTTTCCTCGTGATAATGATTGGACAACATGGGATTTTTAATTGTGATCTCTATTATATCGATACTGTTTGACACTGTCCATCTATTAGGTGTTTGCTAATATGAACTCACTGCTTAATTTCTTTTTACAATTACCATAAACTGTTTCATGAACAATTTCTCAGTTCTTTTCCTTTCTCTCCTGATAGATGGAAAAGGGCATTCTAAAGTATTAACAGTTATGATGAGCTCAAGGGTTTGGCCCAAAAATTGAGAGAGTTTTAAGATCTTAAGTACAATTTCTTCTTAACATTCAAAATATTTTTTGAAGTCCCACTCCATTTGCTCATTTAGTTCATAGTTGAATCGCTTTCCATTCTTTAATTTTATTGTAAGTTGTCATGAAGAATAGGTTCATGCATCTCCTGTGCATGTATTGCCATTTATTTGGTTCATAACTTCTTTTTTTTTTGTTCATCTTTCATTTATTATGGCATTAATGCTTCCATGCCTGTATTAAGGGTTGTCTAGGATGGTTGAGATGCATAGAGTTTGATTGAGTTTTAGTGTCATTTTGTATTTGTTGAGTGACATTTGGGAGGAATTTTGTTGAGAGACTTTGTTGGGTGAGAGTGTGAGATATGCACTTTGTAAACACTTTGATTATTGAGATTGGTTGCTACCCGTGGATGTAAGGAAATTTCTTCTCTTCGAACCACGTAAATCTTTGTATCTCTTTGTTTAATTTCTGTTTGCGGGTGTGTGAGTGCGATCGATCTTGCTTTCGCTTCTGCTACAACACATTCCTCGGTGTGTGGACTTTCCACCCATTTAATAAGTCTGATAAGAACCGGTGCTTTCTCGACACGACAATTTCAACATATTAAATTGGTGGAAAGTCCACACACCGAGATACCCAATCTTGTCAATGATGGCTCGTGATGTTATCGGAACTCCAATGTCAAGCATTGCACCCGAGTTGGCATTTTGTACAGATGGTCGAGTTCTCGACTGTGGTCGAAGTTCCTTAAGCCCCTATACTCGTCAAGCTCTAATATGTGCACAAGATTGGCTTTGTGTAGAACTAGAAGGTACGTTTGGGATGGATGAATTCTACTGAATAAGTTTTTACTTCTCTTACTTACAAGAGTTTATTGTTTTTGTTTCAATCAGATCCAAGGCCATTGCTTATAGCATCTTATGTGCCACTTCTGCTGGGACCCAATTAAATGTACAAATAGGTGCGCGCTGTCATGTAAATATCTTACTCAATATCTATGCTCCAACCCCTCATATCATGTTAGGTTGATGGATCTGTTAGTAAATATCTTACTCAATATCTATGCTCCAACCCCTCATATCATGTTAGGTTGATGGATCTGTTAGTTTATACAATGACTTTTTATTGTTTTAGACACCATGTCCTAGTCCCAAATGGCTATCTAGTGTACAATAGAGATATTGTCCGCTTTTGTTCATTACGTATCACCGTCAGCCTCATGATTTTAAAATACTTATGTTAGGGAGAGGTTCCAACCTCATGATTTAAAATGCCTCTCTTAGGAAGAGGTTCCACACCCTTATAATAAATGTTTCGTTCTCCTCTCCAATTGATGTGGGATCTCACAATCCACCCCCTTGGGAGCCAGTGTCCTCATTAGCACACCGCCCAGTGTCTGGTTCTGATACTATTTGTAACAGCCCAAGTCCACTACTAATAGATACTGTTCACTTTAGGCAGTTACGTATCGCCGTCAGCCTCATGATTTTAAAACGCGTCAGTTAGGGAGAGGTTTCCATACAAGGAATAGTTTGTTACCCTCTCTTGTGAATGACAGTCCATAAACCAGACAATGGGCAAAAGTTTTTTTTTTTTTTTTTTTGAGTTCGACCATTATGGGTGAGATTGAGCTATTAGCTTTAGTGGTAATTAATATTTTAAAATACTTCGATTATTTATGAGGTGTTATCAAATCATAATGATGAAATTATAAGTCTCAACTATAGGATTAAATTTTAACATTTTTAAATCCATAGAAACTAAATTTATAATTTAATCTTTAAATTTAGATTATGGTGACAGTAAATTTGGTTTATGATTTTTTTATGGATAAGAATATTAATGTGTGTGTGAGATATTAGTGAAGTAATATTTATGAAGTTATAAATAAATGTCAAAATGAAAGTAAATGTATTAGAACAAAAACTTTTTTTATTATTAAACATGAAATATAAAGTGGAGAAGTATTTGCTTTTAATCAAAATTTAGATTTAAGTCTTCTGAATTTTTTTTAATGTTGACGGGAAAATAAAATTATCTTATATAAAAAAAAATTGTAATAATTATAATAATTAAAATTATATATTTTCAAAAATCATAATTGAATTATTATGTGTTGTAATTAAAACAAAAATAGAGTCATAATAAATACATGGAATAATTTAAATTCAAATAATTATTGAAGTGTTTTAAAAATAAAAAAAAATAAAAAAAAAATTGGATGGGGGTAGTTGATAATTGTGACATGGCAAAATGAATTGGATAGACATAATGATAGAGAGAGAGATAAGGAGTTTGAAGTTTGAAGTTGATTAAGAAAGCAAGAAAAGAGGGGTGGCTGCAAATGTAATGCTAAATGGCCCCCCGGCCCCTATGTTTTGGAGATTCTATACCACTCATTCATTTCCTTACCCACCCTTCCCCCACTTTCTTTTTCTTATTTTCTTCTCTTAACCGAACCGAACCATGTCACGTGATGTTGTCCAATGTTTTTAAACCAACCCTTTTTCTCTTACCTGTTCTAAAACAACTGTCCACTCAGAACGAACACACACGAAAGTAATCCTTCATAGCTTCATAACACCTAAATGATTCGTTCAAAATTACTTACTTATTTTAATCTTTGGATGTCTAAATACTAATCTATTCTCGACCCTCGTAGAGTAATAAATTGTCTGATTCAAAATAAATATAAATTTGACGAAGGAATTGATATATTATGCATCTATAATGCTACGATATCTTACTCATTATACAAACTAAAAAGTGTAAAATCTTGAGGATACCTATGCCTATGGCTTTAGGATGTGAGACACCAAGAAGGTGCCAAAATATTTTTATTACTATTATTAATTAAATACGAAATAAATACAATATAATTTAGAATTTTAATTTTCATATTCAACCGGCGTTTGGTTAGAGATATTAGACGATGAAAATGATGATAAGCGCCAACAATGCTGGATTTTTGCAAAGCTAGAGATCCTTCTAGTATCTTGGCTGGATTTTTGCAAAGCTAGAGATCCTTCTAGTATCCTTTGTAAACTTTCACAAAGCAAGTTAACTTAACAAATTGATTTCAATCCAGAGTTGGTTAGAATATGAATAACTCTCAGATCGAACTTCGAATCTATCATGGTCACTCTTAGATTCCAAGATTACCCACTCTAGAATTAACTTGATCAAAACTAATCCAATGAATTGGTTTAAACATCAAACCTAAAGCAAAGTTTGAAAATGAATCGGTTTAAACATCAAACCTAAAGCAAAGTTTGAAAATGAATCGGTTTAAACATCAAACCTAAAAAGTTTGAAAGAAACATAACACCCAAAAGGTTTCGAACACAATGTTTTTGTATTCCACTCTGATTTCAAAAATGAATATTACATGTCTCTCAATAGACCAAAAACATATTCAAACATAATGTAGTTCAACTACCAACCACAAACTACTATTAAATACAAATAAGAGAAAATAAGACATAAAATAAATAATTTTAAATATAGTTCAACTACCTACAATAAAAAGTATTCGAATCCCTCTCCAATCTAAGTAATATGTCACTCCATTCTTTTCTTGATTTGATACTTAAATCTTATTTGCATTGCTTCTTGTAATTACTCATTTGAGTCCATGTAAACGATGGGAGTTCAATTTTCGCACTTAATATGTTTTTCTTTTTATTCTTAAATTTATTTTAAATATAATTAATTAACTAGTTAAGTAAGATTAGTTAATTTGATTTTTCAATAATTATAACTAATTACTTATTTATTTTTTAGGCGATTAACTCATTTATTATTAATATGCCAGATTTAATTTGAGTTAGATTTTAAAAAAAACAATTTTTACACGAAAAATAGAAAGAAATATAATTCATCTCTTTTGAGAATGCAACTAATAATATTTTGTAGTCATTTAAACATTTAATCTCAAAAAACATATATTTAAAATTTAAATAATCGGATATTTATTTTATTTATATTATTATTAATTTATAGCTTTAAAGCAAAGATCTTGAAATCTTTTGGTCGGCAGGGGATTTCTCCTCTCTGGCCGGCAATGTTTGGTGGCTATCAATATGCCCCAAAACTTTTATTCTTTTTTTTTATTTTTATTTTTATCTTACTTGGAAAATGATGGCTGCTTAAACTCTATTTTTTATTATTTATTTTTTTATTTTCGTGTTCTCAATTATTATTTTAGTTCATCAGCTCCTCACGTCTACCTTACTTCAGTTTGTTTGGCTGTAGGATTTTCCAAAACCATGGGCTGTCTCTATTTTCGTAATTACTATAATTATAAATATTATTTAAATATCCGTACGTTTTTTCTTTTTTTTTCTTTTTTTTAATTAAAATAATAAATTTATGATGGGGAACAAAAAGAATAAAGTTCCATTCGTAAATAAATTATTTTCAAGAGTAAATATGATACCCTTATTTTATCTCTTGTTTTTTTTACATCAATTACTAAATAAAAAAAGATATCTCTAAAAAAATTTTAAAAATTAGCTAATTTAACCTCTATAATATAATAGGGTAGATATGGTAAAAACTGAATTTTGTTCATTTAAATAAATCAAATAAATATTTTGTATTCTGAAATTTAAATATTAAGTTAAAAACTAAATCTTTATTCATAAAGTTGAGGTTGTTTTTTTATTTATTATTATTTCCTTAAATTAATAAAAATTAGATATCTTTAATTTAAAAAAAAAAGTTAATTATATTCTTAAATTAAAAAAAATTAATGAAATTCAAAAATACTCTTAAACTTTTAATAATATTTTAAAAATATTCTTAAAGTTTAAAAAGTTTCATTTATGAGCTACAACTTTTTTTAAAAAATGAAAAAAAAATGCTCTTACCGTTAATACCACATTTAAAAAATATCTATGAAATTTTAAAAGTAGCACTAACACTGACCTTTATTTATTTATTTAATAATTCTTATACGAAGATATGATATTTAGGAAATGTATTATAATAATTAGTTATTATCTTAGATATTCGTAATCTATTAATATTTTAGATTTGATTAATACTATATTTTATATTATTTACTAGATTTAGTTATTCATATATTTTCTCTATTTTTAGGTATTAGTTGATAGTTTGTATCCTATTTAAAACGTGGTAAACATTAATGGAGATCCATCTTTCCATCCCACTCCTATTTCTCAATCTTAACATCTTACCGTTAATTTATGGATAGAAACATCTTATAGATCATCTCTAAATTTTTTTAATTTTTTTCTAAAAATTTAAGGATATTAATATTATTTTAGAAAGTTTATGAGTATTTTTGAGATGTGATAACGGTTCCATTTATATACCAACAATAAGATTTTTTTAATACAGTATAAAGATATTAATAAAAAATTTAAAATTTAATAGATATTTTTTAATGTTAAAAGCTCGAAAGTTAAAAGAGTATTTTTGTAAATATTTTAAATTTTGTTAAGTAAATGAATATTATTAAAAAAAAATTAAAAGTTTTAAGAATGTTTGTTAGATAAAGTAAATTCACACACATTTTTATTAATTTAATTATTAGTATTAGTAGTATTATTTTGGGGGAGGACACGTGGCGTCAGATATTGCATGCCGAGGGGGCTTTCGCTTCTTTTTTGCTCCACCAAAATACAAACAAATTTAATGGCTGAGAAACTGACACGTGGAAGTCATTGGTACTGTTTCCTTCGGGGATATTCTAGTATTATCCCCAGCCATTTTTTGAGACACGAATGTGATTTTTTTAAAATCAAATATTTAAGATGGTGATAGCATTTGATTTATTCCCATTTATGGCATATTGTATAATATAAAGTAATTTATGTAAATGTTACTATCGAATATCTTATTATATATTTTCCTTTGTCTCCTTTTATCTTGTGTCAATTTCTTTCCGATGTGATTTTTTTTCATATAAACTATATGTTAATTCAATCGACCACGTAGAGGACACTTGGAATATACCAATACCGTAATTTTGAGACCATCCAAACATGTCGAAACATGTTTAGAAAAATCGATAATTATTTATATCATCAAAAAAAAAATTGTTGTCCTATTTATTAGAAATTCCAATAAATTGAAATAAGGATGTAACCGCTATAAGGAATGTTTCGTTCATCTCTTTAATTGATGTGGGATCTCACAATCCACTCATTTTGAGGCTCGACGTCCTCGTTGGCACACCTCCCGTGTCTGACTCTAATATTATTTGTAACCGTCCAAACCCACTACTAGCAGATTTTGTTTTTGAGCTTTCCGTTCAGGCGTCTACTCAAGATTTTTAAAACGCATTTGCTAGGGAGAGGTTTCCACACCCTTATAAAAAATGTTTCATTCTCCTCTACAATCGATGTGGGATCTCACAATTAATAACTCAAACAACTCGAATTAAGTTCACAATTTGACCCAACCCAACTCCTTATTTTTTAGATTGGGTTTGGATGTCGTGTTGCTCGTTTTCATTATTTAAAAATAAATCATATTTATCAACAATATATATTATGTTAATAACTAAAATCTCATAAATTTAAAATATCAAAATATTGACATAATCAAAATGCATCATTAACATTAGTTACAACCTCAAATATTCTTAATTTTTATAATAAAATTATTTTTAATTGACTCAAATAACTAAAATCAATTCAATCTTTGTCGATTGTGTTCGATAATCCAAGTTAATCAGCTTTTCCGATCATTTAAACACCCAAAAAAAAAGTAATTAAATGATATGAAAAGCTTTTTAGACTGTTTGAAGGCTTTAAAGGTTTTAGAAAGTTTTGCAATAATGAGAGAGAAAAGGGGAACTTTTGAAATATTGAAAAGTTGTTCAAACCCCATTATAAAATTATAGACGTAATTTACGCCTAATTTCCACTAATTTCCACTAATTTATAGGCTTCTCCCAAAGCATTAAAAAAAAAAAAAGAGAGAGAATCCTTCTTGTGTTCCTCTAAGAGTATATTTCAAAATATTAAAATAATAAAATGTTTTTTTATTAATTAAAAGTATTGCTTTATTTAAAAAGTGCTTTAATCATACATCTTTTTTTGGTCGGTTTTAATATTCCAAAAGCCATTTATTTAATTAAAATATTTTAAATATATATCTACTATAATTAGTATTAAATAATTAAAATTAAAATTAAAACTAAATGAGAAAAAGGAAAAAAATGGAAATGAAGTTCCTACGTGTCAATTCGTGATAGGCTAAAAAACTTAAGAATATAATATTATGAATTGTGACCGTTGAATATTTAATTCTGTTTTCTTTTCTTTTTAATTAATCACAGCAGCAACGTATGTCAACGTGTTCGTCCATGTCATCTCCACAGCCCAGCATAACGCCACGAGGCATCTTATGATTGGTCCATCATCGCCACATCTGTTTTACTAATAACTTCTTTCATTTGAGTCCTTTGTAGCATGAGACGCTTCGACGTTGAATATTCTTTTCCATATCTCGTGGTGTCGTTGCAATGTTATCCTTGGTTTGGAATCTATTTTTGGCTCTACAAACCTAATCGTGAATATCTCGAGAAGTCTTTGTTATCATCCAAATTGATGAAGATAGGCTGTAACAACCCAAGCCCATCGTTGACAGATATTATCCGTTTTAGCCCGTTACGTATCGCCGTCAGCCTCATGGTTTCAAAACGCATCTGTTAGGGTGAGGTTTCCACACTCTTATACGAGATGCTTCGTTCCTCTCTCCAACCGATATGGGATCTCACAATCCACTCTTCTTGAGGGCCCAACGTCCTCGCTGGCACACCACATGGTGTCTAGCTCTGATACCATTTGTAACAATCCAAGTCCACTACTAGTAGATATTGTCCTCTTTCGACTTTCCCTGGGCTTTCCCTCAACGTTTTCAAATGTGTTAGGGAGAGGTTTCCACATCCTTATAATGAATGTTTTGTTCGTCTCTCAAAACGATTGTGAGATTCCACATTGGTTAGAGAGGGGAACGAAGCATTTCTTATAAGGGTGTAGAAACCTCTCCCTAACATACGCGTTTTAAAATCGTGAGGTTGACGGCAATACATAAAGGACGAAAGCAGACAATAACTTTTAGCAGTGGGCTTGGACTATTACATGGACTCTACAAACCTCACAAACAAATATTTGAAAACTTGAAAGTAACTAAACTCCCAATCAATAAAAACTAAAATAATGAATTAAACAAGAAAAATGATTAAAAAGATGAAAGTCGAGCATGGAGAGACGTGGGTCGCTCTTTATATTATGACTCCTCTCACACTTAGTCACTCACGGGGTTCAGATAGGAGTCTCGAGTGGGAAATATCTAAGCTTCTTAAACCGAATTCAATGAAAACGATCAATTTTTTACTTGACTATGTCCAACTTTATGTAAGCATCATCAAAGAGGGCGACATGGGCGACATCGTTCGTCATCGTGAATATAGTTAAAGATGCACGAGAAAAAGAAAGGGCGGGAAAAGATAGCAAAAGGAAATGTCCCTAAGCATAGGATGGTGTGTGGAATTTGAAGTGTATTATGTTTGGTTTTTGGTCAATAGAAAAGTGATGAATAATGATGGAAGGGAAGAGTGGTAGATGTCCAAATTTAAATTCCCAAAATAAATAAATAATAATAAATTAAATAATTAAAAAAAGGCCGAAAGCAAAGCTACGTGCATGAAATCTTATCGCTGTCTTTCTACCTTCCACTTGCGTTTCAAATTTCAACACTACTCTACTCTCATCTATTTTTATTTTAAATATTTTATATTACCTCATTATTATCTATTTTTCTTTTAATATTTTAAATTATTTTATTTCATTTTTTCAAATTACCACGAAATAAACTATTCATATCATTACTAAAAAAGAAAAGGATCGAGGTTTATTAATTTTAAACTGTTACAATTTTTTTTACATTTACGTAATGGTTAATTATGGTCATAAATTACGAAAGTTACAACTATCGAAATATTTCACGGAAGTTCAAGAGTTTACGAAAGTTACAACTCTTGAAATGTTTCACGGAAGGTCAAGAGTTATCTTTTGAGGATATATAAAACTATGTATGTTATTTTTGTAAAGTAAATCTTGAAAATATAGTAAAAAGAGCATATTATCCGTTTTGTCCGTTACGTATTGCCGTCATCGCCGTCAATTTTACGATTTTTAAAACGAGTTTACTAGGGAGAGGCTTCCACACCCTTATAAAGAATGTTTCATTCTCCTCCCCAACCGATATGAGATCTCACAATTCACCTTCCTTGAGAGCCCAACTTCTTCGCTGGCACACCGCCCAATATCAGGCTCTAATACCATTTGTAACGGTCGAAGTCTAGCAAATATTGTTCACTTTGACCCATTACACATCACCGTCAGCGTCACGATTTTTAATACGTGTTTACTATGGAGAGGTTTTCACACCCTTATAAGAAATGTTTCATTCTCCTCTCCAACCGATATGGAATCTCACAATGAGTTTGCATATTCACATAATTTATGAAAGTTTTTAAATTCGATTGACTAGAACTAGCATATTATATACTTTTTTTGTTCGAGGTCAGAGGTTCAAAACGACATACCCGATATTTATTAATTTATTTTGTGGCATATAGAATGCAATAAATGGAATAAATTATTAATAGTTTGGAAAATAGAAGAGAAGATAATAGAAGAGGTGTTGGAGGATGAAACAAGGACCTTAAAAATACGGACGGCGCACAAAGAGAGAGAGAGAGCGAGTCATGGCTTTGTTTTGCATGAGAGAATAGAACAAAGTGGGAATGGGCGCAAAACGGAGGCTGATAAATAATATATAAAAATCAATCCACACCGGGAATCTCACCTTATATTATCATTATTTATCATACAATATATATATATATATATATATCCTATGTTTATTTTTATTTACTTTTTTTTTATTCCAAAACATTAATTCAAAAATGTTATGTGACATCGTTTAAAATGGTATAAAATTATTATTTTTAATTGAAATTAGGGGTACATGAGTTGGGTTGGGTTGAGTTGTAAAAATCTTTTAGATCAATCTCGGGTTAGTTGAGTTGGTGACTCGAGTAACTCGAATAAAGTTTATAACTCAACCCAACTCAACTCTTTACTTTTGAGTTGGGTTGTCCGGTCGTTTTTAAATTCTTAAGTCACAACGCATGACTAACATCGATTGCAAATGTTAAGTATTCATAATCTTTTTAAAAGTAAGGTATGATTGTGTTGGGTTGTAACCCTATTTTCGAGTTGGTCGGGTTGACTCGTCTAAAAAAACGTCAACCCGCAAACTGAACTGAATTTTTTGATTGGGTAGTTTAGATTAGTCGAGTTATTGAGTCCTATTGAAACCCCTACTTGAAACAACGTGTATAAAACTATTTTAATAATAATATAATGTGCATTTTCTAATTTTTATATCTCAGATATTAAGTCAATTTTTATAAAAAGAAAATAATTTCAAAATTTAAAGCTAATTTTGGGAAAAATAATTTAAGTTAAAAAATAAAACATATCCGAAAGTTTATGGATTTTTTTGTATAATAATATATATTTTTTATAATGGAAGCTATATACTCACGAGACAAATTACAATATTGTACGAGTATCCATTCTTTATGTTCACACTATAAAAAAACGATATCTTAACTACTAAGAAATGTTTAGGGTTGACATTCCATTCGGAGCTAAATTAATAAAAAATAAAAAAAACACAAAATTAAAATTTTATAAATTATTATTATTTTGAGTTTCAAAAATTAAATTAAGGTTAAAATGTGAAATTCATTACATTAAATTAAGCTTTAGCGAAAATGAGTTAATGCCTAAAAATAGGTAATTTACCAAACAAGTCCAAAATTGCTTCATTATTTTAAGTGGAATCTCATTTTAATGTGTAGAAAGATGGTGGGCTATAAAGGTATAGACTATATAGTGGGATGCCTTTTAGTAAAGGCAATAAATAAATAAATAAATAAATAAATAAATAAATAAATAAATATTGCAGACTTGAATATGCATAAAAGTTAGGAAAAGATGATAAATAAATTATATAAAGTTTTAACATAAGGTGGTAGAGCGTCACGTGACATTAGTCTAAGAAATTAAATAAAGGAATATAAAAGGCATAAAGTTGTAATTAATCTTAGGTTAAAAATTAAAGTAGAATCCAGTTCATGGGCGGTAAGGACCATCTCAATATTTTATTACTTCTTCCATAAAGCTTCAATGCAAAAGTGGATGCTTCGTTCATAAAGTTTCAGCTTAATTTATACTCTTTTTTTTTATTATTTTAATTTATATATTCTCTTTACTAAATATGTAATTTAATTATTTATGATTATGAATTTGTGATAATTTAGTATTAAGAGCTGGTTTGTCTATTTTAATAATTAGTGGAGGAGAGTTTCTTAAATTTAGTTGACTTTTTTATGCGGAATTTTATGGATGCTAAACGAAAATATTGCTTTTTTAATTAGTATTTTTTTGTAAGTATAGTGTTGTGTTGTGAGATCTCAGGTTGGTTAGGGAGAAGGGCGAAACATTATTTAAAGGTGTGGAAACTTCTTCTTAACAGATGCGTTTTAAAAATATGAAGCTGACGGAGATACGTAACGGGTCAGAGCGAACAATGAGCTTGGACTGTTACAAATGGTATCAGAGTCAGACACCGGGCGGTGTGCCAGCGAGGACGCTGGCCCCCAAAGAGGGTGGATTGTGAGATCCCATATCGATTGGAGAGGGGAAATAAGCATTCCTCATAAAGGTGTGGAAACCTGTAAACGCGTTTTAAAATTTTTAGAGAAATTCCGTAAGTGAAAGCCCAAAAAAAAAAGAATATCGGGTCCACCTGGGGTTAGGCTCCCGTATGTGTAGAAGTTAAAATAAAAAAAATAATAATAATAAAAAAAAAGCCAACGACTTAAAATAATAATAATTAATCTTTTTTATTTATTTATTTTTAGGATCAGAGGTTGTTTTTTTTTGTTTTTTTGTTGTTATGGCAACCGATTTTTACCGGAACTACAATAGTATAATATTGTCTGATTTCACCTAGAAATGTCTTGTACCCACCCGAGGATGTTGTTTATCACTTATATAACTATAATCTTTCCCTGTTTTTTAGCCGATGATAGGTTTTAGTCGTGTTCTAAATAATGTTCCTCTCGAACAAAATACCATCAAACTTCTCTCAATTGAAACATACTACCCCTTGAATGGTTACTCTCACGTGTAGAAGCTCATAACACTAACTCGAGAGATTAAAATCCTAAAAAAATTTATTTTCTCAATTAACAAATTTATAAATATGGATTAAATATTTTGTGGTCGGAGAAAAACTAGTTTTTTTTTATTTTTATAATTCTATTAGTATTAGTTAGTGATTATGGTGTCGTGAGTAATTTATTCCACGATGGACTCTTGGTACTAGTCCTCCATTTTATCTATGTGAATCGAGAAGAAAGGGAGCTTGACGGGAAGAGGATTGTAATATCAGAGAAGTAAGGAGGTCAACCACTTTCGAATATATAACACAGATTATGACAATGCAACGTATTTGGACTCTCAAGTTGAATCGTGATTTTCACATAGGCAAATCTTTGTGCTAAGTGTCACAATCACACTTTTAAAAGCGATAAAGATGCAACCATGAGCAGCACACCTTAGATAAGCATAACCGTGACACTAGACTATGTAACAACCCAAATCCACCGCTAGCAGATATTGTCCGCTTTAGCTTGTTACGTTTATCGTCAGCCTCACTGTTTAAAAACACATATGTTAAGGAGAAGTTTCCACATCCTTAAAGGATTCGTTCCCCCTCTCCAACCGATGTGAGATCTCCAATCCACCTCTATTGGGGGCTCAGCTCCTCGCTCGCACACCGCTCAATGTCTGGCTCTAGTACCATTTATAACAGCCCAAGCCCACCGCTAGCAGATATTGTCTGCTTTAGCCCGTTATGTATGGTCGCAACCTCACAATTTAAAAACGTGTATGTTAGTGAGAACTTTACACACCTTTATAAGAATTTGTTTGTTCCTCTCTCCAACCGATGTGAGATCTCGTAACATAACAAGTAACAAATTATATCACTGTATATAATATATACAAATATAAGGGAGAATATCATATAATTGCGTAGATATTAATGTAGGAATCAATGAGTTTAAAAAAATAAATAAAAAGTTTGTAATTATAGTATTTGTTATAATTTCTTATAAAGTTTGTGCTTCATTTGCTCACAAGTATTCCCACCATAAAACATAAATAAAGAAAGGAAGAGAAATAATAAATTAAATAAAAAAGGGGGAAAAAAAAAGGAACAAATTCCCTCCATATGATTGGACGCCATCAAAGCTGATCCTTGCCTTTCCCACCAGCCAAACGGACACCCTCACACACACACATATACACACAGCGCCAAATACTTTCTCTCTCTTCTCGCTTTTATTTGTTCTGCCTCCTCTCTCTCTCTCTCTCTAATCGCACATTCCTTCTCACTCCTCTTTTCACTCTCACTCCTTCCAATTCCTTCCTCTCGTCTTCTTCTTCTCTCTCTTTCTCTCTCTGTAATTTTCTTCATCCCGCTCTTGGAGGTCTGTTCAACGAGCTCCAGATTGCCCTACCGTACGTGATACGCTTCCAGGTTAGCCGTTTTTTTTTTAATCTGTACTACTTCGACGCGTGTGTATCTGTTGTTTTTGTATTGTTCGTTTTCTTTTTTTTCTTGAATGATGAATGTGTATGTACGCCTTTGCATGTGATGGTTTTGATGCTGCCTCTCTCTATTCTCTCTGTTGCTGGTTGTGTTTTTGGTTTTGGTTGGATTTGGAAACTTGGAGTACTGTGGTATTATGATGTGTGCTTGACTGATTCTTTAGTGAGTAGTTGTGTGGACCGTTGTTCGTGTTCTGTTTTGGTTTGGAGATTGAAGGAAAGGAATGGAAAGGAAAAGGAAAAGGAAATGCGTTGTGATAATATTTATGTAATTGTTTCTGACGGCGAATCTTTCTTTTCGTTTTCTTTACTGTACTGCATTTCCTTTTCGTATGTGTTCTTTCGGCTTTGGAATAGTTTTATTCGTTTAGTCAATTTGAGCGTCTAATGAATCGTCATCTTCCTTCCGAGTTTGGGGCTGCGCCGCTGAAGCGAAGTCTCTATTTCCTCCTGGAATTTGACTCGTCGAATCGGATTTAATTTTTTTCCCGCCATTTTCCCAGCCCAGAAGTCTTCCCGCCTTTTGATCATTTCGTGAAAACGATTGGCATAACACCAGTGATTTCATTCTCATAGGTCCTGAAAAATCGGTAACTGCTCAGATTTTCCAGGATTATGCTTCTCCTGCACGCTATGTCTAAGCATGAAGCCAAACCGAATTTGGCTCTGATTGATTTTTTTTTATTTATTTTTTTTAAAATTTTATTTCGGTTCTAAAAAAAAAATGAATAGTTGAGATTTTGTCTGTATCAAAGTTGGATAAACGAACTATACACAGAGAACAAGTCGAATAATTTTCGTGCTGACTTGCTGTCTGTTAGTTTGCTTGAAAACCGGGAACAAAAAGGAGGAATAGGGGGAGGAAGAGAAATGGTCCGGACCTTGTATACTATATTGTTTATCGAACTTAAGGTCAACTCATTTCCATAAAGCTAGGGAACTTAAATTAAGTAATTGTCATGTTGATTGAACTTGAACGTGGCAAAAAATGTGGAGAATCCTTAGAGACTCTGTTTTGAAGATCCCCTAGATGAATTATCCGTACTCAAGCTGGGATCATACCCCGAGAAATATCATTTTGGTTAGCGTGAGACGTCAGCGTCAAGATATTTATTTAGAAATTTTGTATTTGCCAGTGTACCAGAAAGGTCGTTATTAATTACGACCATATGGGCAAGTGGGTGAGTTGGGACGCTAACAGAGATACACATCCCGTTGGATACATTTTACAGGGGCGGTTGTAATAGCCAGAAATTTTAGGAAACAGAGAAGGTAAAGAGTTCTTGCCGGCTAATCCGGCATTATGCTTGTGTTACGTGCTTTGGGTGAAATTTTAGAAGGCAGAAAGTGGGGATTACATTGAATAATTTTGGAAGTTAGGGAAGAAAATATTGGATATGTGAGTTCCTGTTTGTAAGCTTACTATTTGGAGTTTTGAATCAAAACCTTTTGTGTTGTTTGTCAAAACTAGGTGGGGATTTGACTGTATGTAGGCTCTCTTTCAACACTTTTTTTCTCAGGGAAGAAAAATGTTAAAAGCTGCCAGGAAATTGAGAATCTTTCATTTGTAAACTGAAATCGAGATCTCCTACTGAGCAGTACAAGAGACTGACATTTCTTTTGAAATTTCCTTTACCCCTCATATACACTACTAGGCTACGCAAGGTACTGTCCTAGCAGTCCTGGGCTTTAATTTCCTGGGTTTGACTACATAGCTCTGCCCAGGAACGGATTGTCATGATTTTACAATTTCAGTCTGGTGTGATCTGAAAGCGCACCTGCCATCCACCCCGAAGAAGATTTTACTGCCCGTCCAAGGAATATTACAAGACTTAAATGGTTACCATCATCTAGTGGATGAAGCTGGCCCAAGGCCAGAAGTCAGAATATCTTTATTTTGGGACCCTGCAAATCCTTTTCATGGATGACAAAATTATGGCTCCTTCAAATTCTCTCTCTCTACGGTATGAATTTCACGGGCTCTCCTACTATTAGATTCCCATACACACTGACCATAGCAATAATTCTACTCCACTTGCCTTCATTTAACAGAGAAAACAAGGCTGCAAGCCAGTCTGTTCGGTCAACTTCTGTCTTTGAAGCACCATTCCTTAGTCCATTTGTCAATTTAGTCACGTGCCCGCCTGTGCCTACCTTTTGAAATCTTCTAAGGAGGACCATACGTCTTCTTTTATCCTTCAAATAAATATTTTGAAGGCTAAGTTAAAGAAAATATATTTTTTTTGTTTAGTTTTTAAAATATTTTTTTTACTTTCAAAAGGTTTTATCATACTCTTAAATTTCAAAATATTTTAACTTTAGAGATGAAACTGGTTAGTATTTTATTTAAAAAATATTAAACTTTAAAAAACTTTATTAATAACATTATATTTTATTTTTTTAATTTAAAAATATCTTTTATCACTAGCTAAAATTTTGATTTTTTAATACCCATTTTTAAATGTGTTACTAACATTTTATTTTTATTTTTTTGAAATTTAAGGATATTAATTTTGAATTAAATTAATAACGGTTTACCTCCTGTAAGCTATTTTTGAATTTGTTTTAAAAGTAGTATTTATTGAATTTTTTTATTATTTTTAAAATGAAGTAAAAGTTTGATGGTATTTTATATAATTTAGCCAATTTTGGCAAGGTACTGTTTATTTCGTTAATAGAAGACGCGATTGGTTTACTTCCTCTGAGATTAGTACTTCCCAACGTATAGTGCTCTGTATACAATGCCTAGCTAGGATGCTGTTTGAATTTGCTACCTCTGAACTGTTTCCATAAGTCTTCTCGTCTTCTGGGTTTTGAAATTTTCTGCCCAGAAAATATGCTTTAAATACATCGAACGGTCCCAGCGTTGAAGGTGCCGTTTTTATTTCCTTCTCTACATTTCCTCCTCTTCAGTTTTTTGGAAAAGCTATTCAAGGAAGTTGTCACAAGGTAGTTACTTTTGGATATAGATTTGAAAATGTTCATAATCTCTATAATCATTAGAGGTATGAAAATGAAATTGTCTAACAACACATAATCGCTAGGCACATTATGGCTGTCTCAAATAATTCCTTGGATTCTTCGGGAATCAGAATTTTTGTGATTAGTTTTTTTTTTTTGTTTTGTTAATATCTTGCTCGACCTTATAGTATGATTCGTGCTCCTGTATCAATTTTAATATGGCATGTGAGGAAAGACGTACAACTGGAAATACACAGACGTGTGCATGCATTCTAATATGTATTAGCTTTAAGGGGGTTAGGCTGAAATAAGGAAATATAAAAATCGGAACACGTATATGGAAGAAATGGCGTCACGTCAATGTCGTCACTCAGTTTTAAACTTGGTGCAATTAAATTGGTGCGATGTTACCGGTTCATATTAATATTGGTTATGAAAAAGAAATATGTATGCATTTGATCTTTGCCAAAAACATGTTTGGAGACATGTTTCTGGGCTCTGTATCTTAATTGGAGAGAGAAATGACAGAAATCCATCAAGCTTTAAGAATTTAGAATATTTCAAAATCTTGCCACATAGTGCTTAGCCCCACATGTTTGCAAGTTTCCGTCGGGAAAATACCTTTTCTTCAGGTGCCAATAGTTCTTTGTTGCTCACCTAAACGTGCTCTTTAAGCTTAATTAGAGGCTGCATATCATTTCCTTTGAGTGTTGTTTCTGTTTATATTCAAAACATGTCATGATTGATTCGGTCCACGACAACCTTTTCTTTTCGGTGCTTCGAATTTTGTTGTCAAAGTCAAAACTTCAAAAACTTTTCATGCATTTGATTTCGAAAGCTCCTCAACTGTGTTGTTTTAATCTGATCGATGGTATTCTCATTTCAATCTGATATTTAATATTATTCACTTCACTTAAATTGCCAAATAATTGGGTAAAAAGACAAGGGTGCTTTATAACTTTATTTATTAACAAATTAGGATTACCTTTTGATTCCATGAAGAGAAGAGATTACTAAAAGCAGTAACTCAAAATTTTAATCTACGCTTCTTTCTTTCCCATTAGTATGAAGAACAATAGCCCTGAATGATTTCTTAAATTTTTATAAATTTATATTTAGCTTAAGAAGAAAACAGTATTGCGGGGGTGGACTTGGGTGGTAAAATTCCATTATCCATTATGCTGTGGATTATGCACTTTATTTTCTGATTTGCCTTTGGCCATTTCATTTGCACCATGGGTCACGCCTCGTGCTTCATGCCTCCATCTCCTCCATTAAAAAAATGTCGGTTTTTTTTTACATGAACCGTGGGTCATGCAGTTCACTTTTTGGTTGGCAATGTATGCGCGTTGCGTTTCTAGAACTAGCACAGTAATGTTGACTGGATGGATTAAAGCTTGCCATTAAACATGTTTATATGCATTTTGATAGATCTGAAAAACATCACATTGAGTAGACTTGGCATTATTCAAACGTTTTTCGAACTATGTTTTCCTATGCCGACGGTGGATTTAAACTTTTTCGATCTGACTTCCATTCATTTAGCTGCCTCGTATGGTCTAAGCAGTTAAGATTGGGATGCGTTGATAGGGATTCAGCGTCAAAGAAGTACAATTGTTTTTTAAAAACAAGGAATGAGACCTGAAAGTGCATAAACAACCCTGATATCGAGGGTTCGAGAAATTGATTTCAGAACAAGTATGAAGTATGGCATTTTAGCCTATGTGGAGATAATATGAAAAATTCCCAATAGTAATATTTTTGTCAATTTGTTGGTTTCTGGATTTGATACTTAGGAACCTTAGGCAAAAGAAAGTTAAGGTTTTAACAATTGGAACAAATTTTTACCAGATTGCTTGTTTTAAAAGTTCTTCACATGCGGTCTTCCTGTGCTGTGGGGTTAAGGAGGTTGGATTTGTGATATTCAAGTTCTATAATTTATCCCTGTATATATATAGAAAAGCAGAATTAAAAAAGTAACACGGCCCATGCATATGGGCCAATTGTCTGAAACCGAAGGACGAGGACAGGGGTCGGAAACACATTTTCAAAAGATAAAAGTTCATGAAACTAATGTTTCGTAGCTATAACCCTGAAAGAACCAATAAAGTCGAACTTTTTAACTGCCAATGCTTCGTGTTGCAATTACCTGCAAATCCTCGGTATTGTTGCGGAAGTCAATTTGATTCTTTTGTCCAAGAATCGAACTGTTTAGAGTATTCGAGTAACGACAACAATATGCGGTTGTTGCACCATGCATGTTGCCCAAGTGTGTGGTGATAGTTCCGTCTTTGTCAGTTAGCGTGGAGTCCAGACATACATTCGTAAATGGATCCTTAGTTTTTACCCCGATAATATTCCATGACTACACGGATGACGTTGGGGGACTGTTCATTGACCCTTTGTCGTACGGGTGCAGCAGTATAAAATTCTGGGTGTATCATGTCAGTTTTTGCATTCTTTACAGAAAATTTAGTTTTCTCAGAATACTCAAGAGGAACTCACCGCCTTCACCTTCCTGAGAAAAGTTATCTTTCTTCCCCTGGGAAGAAGTGCCTTTTAAATATTTGAGATCGCTTGGCTGATTTATCGATATTGGTAGTCATTATCACTCCTCTTTTCCAGTGTGAGCTATTTTTCATACCTTTTTCAAGGCTTCTGTTCGTCTTATATTGAATATTCGCCAGACTAAATGAAATGTCTTGCATTGGTTCATCGATAATTGGTCTATAAGAATTGAAGGTTGACGAAAGTGAAACCAAAAACAATTTGAGTTGGACAGGAATGACTCTTTTGGCCATTGGGACTTCGTTTATCCAGAGAGGTATGCGCTCTTTGAGGAGGAAAGCCGACAGTACTTGATTCGTCACCAGACGACCTTACACAATTATCACTTAAAATAAATTAAATTTTGTGTTCTAGGGATTTGGATTTTATGCTATATTATTTTGTTCACCTATTGATCTTTTTGTTTTCTGCTTTAACTCAAACCCTTTGCCTTACCTGCATGGCTGGACAGCTTTATGTATCCTATAAAGCTTACACGAGGATCCTGCTGCTTCCTCGCTTTCTCTTTCTGTGTGATAGTTATCGGTCGTAAGATTTTGGAGATTTTCTCTCTGTTCTCAATTATTTCCCTCTCCACTTTCTATCTCTAAGCCAGTGGTCATTTATAGACTTGTAGTTGAAAACCCCGGTCCCAATAGTTGTCAATATTGGATCGATAATAGGCGAGACCATCATTTTATGTTGCGGAAGTTCAAGAGTTTGATCCCTTCTCCTCACTTCTTCTTGGATTATTTAGTTTTTGTTCTTGATCATTACGTTTTTTTTTTTTTGCATAACTCGTTAACCATGATCTTCTTTATTATCCTTGCGGACTCTTAACTAAAGAACATTTGGTATTTTATACTGCGCATTTTTTTCATCGCAAGTCTTCAGAAGAATTTTGATGACTATATGAGTTTTGCTTGCGAGGGCTGTTTAAAATCTTGAACAGTGTGGTAGACCTCTTATTTTGTTATTTTTCATGGGGCTCTTTCCTCGTGAATTTTAATTTTTGCGCTGTGTTGTCTTTTCCCCCCACTCGTTTGCAGACTAAAAAGTTTGTATTATATTGAGTTAAACATATCACGGTGACTGTATCGGATGGTATTACTTTTAAATGGTAAACTTATTGCTTATTAATTGTAGGGCGCACTGTGCAACTATTCTAAAAGGCTGAATTGCTCTCGAACTGATATTTGAAGGGGGAAGGCTCAGAAGTGAGCGTATGCCTGGGAATAAGTATAAAGTTAACTCAAACGATATTACGGACCATATACCAGGTCGACTAGAAAGGCTCTTGCGAGAGAGAAAGCTAAGGAAAAGCAGTAAGGATTCATATTCAAATGAGGTAAACGACCACAGTAAGGAGTCTGAACTAATTGAAAATGACCTTCGTTCGAAAGAAGAAGAAAACGCTGGAATTTCCTATAAATTTTCGGAAGCTTCTGCAGCCTCAAGGGCCTTTGCTGAAGGATGCGACAAGCAAGAGGGCAAGCCTCCCAGACAACGGTTGCTGGTTGTGGCCAATAGGCTGCCAGTTTCTGCGGTTAGGAGAGGTGAAGATTCCTGGTCTCTAGAGATTAGTGCTGGAGGTCTAGTGAGTGCACTTCTGGGTAAGTGGTCCTTATTTCCTTACTTAAATTATCTTGTTTCTTCATATTTATTTTATGCTTTCTTGATTTTCTTAATCTTGAATAATGAAAATGATGCATCCTCGATGGATTTATTAACAGGCGTGAATGACTTCGAAGCGAGATGGATTGGTTGGGCTGGTGTAAATGTGCCAGATGAGGTAGGACAAAAGGCACTGACTGAAGCTTTGGCTGAGAAGGTACGTGTTTTTGCAGCTTATTTGTGACTGGTGAGAAGAGATCCGTACTTGTTTGTTCTTCTAAAAAAAAAAAAAAAAAAGCATGAGATGGCATTCCAGTGTTTCAGTTACCAGTTTTCAGTTTTACATCCCTAACTTCTGAATCTTGCTACATGCAGAGGTGTATCCCTGTTTTCCTTGATGAAGAAATTGTTCATCAATACTACAATGGTTATTGCAACAACATTTTATGGCCTTTGTTTCATTACCTTGGCCTTCCTCAAGAAGATCGTCTTGCCACCACCCGCAGCTTTCAGTCTCAGTTTGCCGCATACAAGAAAGCAAACCAAATGTTTGCTGACGTAGTAAACAAGCACTATGAGGAGGGTGATGTTGTTTGGTGCCATGATTACCATCTTATGTTTCTTCCCAAATGTCTAAAAGATCATAATCGTAAGATGAAAGTCGGCTGGTTTCTCCATACACCTTTCCCTTCTTCTGAAATCCACAGGACCCTTCCATCCCGATCAGAGCTTCTGCGCTCAGTACTTGCTGCCGATCTGGTTGGGTAAATAACTCAGCACTACTAATCAAATTTTTGGTGCTTGTTTTAGTCTGAAATAAAATTTTAAAAAATGGTCACGGTAGATGCCTGTAGAGCTCAGCTCTTGAACTGAATTTGCCTCCCTTGGTGGCTTTCTGAACCAGTATATACAGGAGCATAGCATAAGACTTCTGTGTCTTTTCAACTTTTTCCAAAAATAACGATTACTGTTTTCTGTAAATTTGTTTCTGTTTATTTACACTTTGATAACGACTTTTTAACAGTCGACTGTTTATGCATATATAATGAAGCTATGCTGACAAAATTTTCCCCTTTTTTGTGCAACCTTTCTATGTTTACTATAATTTGTAGCTTTCACACGTATGATTATGCTCGTCATTTCGTAAGTGCTTGTACTCGTATTCTTGGACTTGAGGGTACACCAGAAGGAGTTGAGGATCAAGGAAAGCTAACGCGAGTTGCTGCAGTATGTCTCTGATATTTTTTTCTTTGGTGGTTCTTCGATTGATGGAGCCTTTTTTTTACCCTTTTCTTTTAGTAATGTGTAGGCGTTAATCTTAAATGTTGTTCATGTCCTTACTAATTTGACCTGTCCTTTTTCATTTTTGTAATTTAAATTTTCAGTTCCCTATTGGTATCGACTCAGATCGATTCATACGTGCCCTCAAGACTTCTGAAGTCCAAGTACGCATTGAAGAGTTGAAGGATAGATTTAAAGGTCGAAAGGTATATTATTGTCTTAATCTATTCTCTGGTTTTCTCACCTGGACCTGATTCAAGTGCTATGGATGCCTATTGATCTATTGACTTAGCCAAGAATTTATTTGGGTTTCCATTCAACTATGAAGAGTTCATGTTTAGTGTTAACGTTTCTAGGGCTGTGACTTAAATTTGATCAGTAGCCCTTAATTCTTCTATTTTCTTACTATACTGTACTCAATCTTCTTGTATATCTTCGTTTGAGAACCTTCCCAATGCCATAGAAAATATGTATAATTATGAAAGGTATAGGTTCCAACAATCTTTTGCTTGGTCCGTTAGGCTGTTCATAGTTCATTAGTCCGGTTCTCTTCATGTAAGCAAACAAATATGGTCTTGGTGGTGTATTCCATTCTCTGTGATGGTTGCCAGATTTTCACGTCTGTCAACTTTTGTCTTATTCTTGCAATTGTTTTTGCATTGCAGGTAATGTTAGGCGTTGATCGTCTTGATATGATTAAAGGAATACCTCAAAAGATATTAGCATTTGAAAAATTCTTGGAGGAAAACACTGATTGGCGTGATAAAGTTGTTTTGCTGCAAATTGCAGTGCCAACAAGAACAGATGTGCCAGAATGTAGGGTGGTTTCTCTACACGTTTTCTATTTTAATGTGCCTGTGCAGTGTTAGTAGTAGAAGCTATTTTTTATAGCTGAATAAACTGCGAGCCTTCAATTTGTATTTGGGTTTTCTAACTATTTCAGTCCTTTAACTTAAACCATCCAGTACGAGAATTATGAAGCATTCATTGCCACAGTTTTGCTAACCCCTGGTGTATTTCATCAGTAATACACCATGCACATGTCTAACACTCCTTAACACAAATATGTACTTTTAGACTATGTTTTCTTTCAATATTACAGGTTTGCAGGTTTAGTATATTTTTACTCTTGATACATATAGTATTGTATAAACCAGATCTTCACGTCTAGATATCAATTATAAGTTTTGCCTTGTGTTTCTCACAGATCAAAAGCTTACTAGCCAAGTTCATGAAATAGTTGGACGCATTAATGGGAGATTTGGAACATTGACTACCGTGCCCATACATCATCTGGTTTGCCCTTGATTTATTTATTTCCTTTCTTGAGTACAAAGTTAGCATTATTTTTTTTCATTTCGTGCTTGAATTGTCATAATATTGTCAGATGTGAGTTACTTATGTGTTCTTAACTTCTTCAGGAATAATGGTGGAATGTAGTTTGTTTATAATGTAATGATATCGTGATTAAATGGTTGGATAATAGCTTCGCTGTTTGTATATTAGTGATAGGAATATAATGCTCAGTTCTTGTATCCTTGCTTCATTTCAAAGCTTGGTGGTTCCATGGTCAAGTAAAGGAAATCATAATTAGACCAATTATGAAGTGAAATAAATTTTATTTCTGGGATAAATCTGTATGCTGGGATATATGAATACAAATTAGTTTTTATCTTACAAATTCTGAAATTTCTTTAAGGGAAGGTAGTACAATCTATTAATAATCTTCGTTTTTGGCAAAATAATCAAACGCGAGTGTTTGATAGCATGCATATGTATATGGGTTTTCTTTAACATGAGCCTGTACATAATACATGTGTCATGTATTTCCTTGTCATCTGCTAATTTGTATCATCTCCTGGATAATCTGTGTTTATAGAATCATTCTTTAGTATATAAGAAAGGTGGGTCGTGCCTAAGAAACGCTCCAGTGTCTTCTTTGGGTAAATCACGTTTGGTCCTTTTTCTTATCATGATAGTGGCTACACTCAAATTTCTTTACATAAAAGGACATTGCAACAGCTTCAAACAAGTTTGTATTTTCCTGCAGGATCGCTCCCTTGATTTTCCTGCATTATGTGCGCTCTATGCTGTAACTGGTATTAATTTTCATTCTCCATCTACCAATTGTTGATCATGTGATCTTTTAAAAAAAACATTGCTCATCTTAAAATCATTTGGCACTGAGATGTTGCGGAATAGATCTTACTGCTACATTAAATAGTAGGTTATATGGTCCCTACATGGTAAAAAATGTCTCATACCCTAGGTATTCTGCATATGATAAACTCACGAAGTGTCTTGGAATCATTTTGAACTGAATCCTTTTGGGATAGGTATAGCCTAATACTGAATAATAAGTTATGTCTTGAGGTTCGTTAAGGTAAGTGTGTCTCACATCCTAAAGTATTAATAAAACAATAAACTCAGTCCCATCCTAAAGTGTAAAGAAAACAATAAACTCAGTCCTTGCATTAGCATTAATATGTTCTGTGGACCTTGGATGGACCACATTGCACGTATTTGGAAATTTCAATTCTATCGAGTTCTAGAAAAATGACAAGATGGAATCGTGGTACTTTAATACTATCCTAAATACCTCAAGGTCATTGCGGCTAATTTCTGAGTGTTATCGATGGTGTATACTACGTCAGTACTTTGATGACATTAATTTGCAACTGATTCAGGCTAGTTGAATATCTGAACCTCTTCAAAGGATGGGGTACACCACAAGGTCCTGACTGACCTGTCTTGTTTGCCTATTTGGTTCAGTTATGACAAGTCTTTCAGTGATTGGATCTTTGGAATAAAATCCAAAGTATTGGTTGAATATTTGAAAACTGAAATTACCCCCAAGGGTTAGCATATTTTGGTGTGTTGAGGCGTGTGAAAAAAGGAGGATAAAAAATTTGATCACATGGTGGCCACTTAAGAATTAAAATCATACAAATTTCCCGTCAAGTAAATATAATAAAATTGTAGGGTGTTATCTGTCAAGTAGTAGTCCTTAAATTGCACATAACAAATAAGCAGTATACAGTATACAGGACACTTGGATATCAAAATATGTTTCTACGTAAACTTAAAATTAATTTGAGGTAGGTCAGTTAGCCCAAGTGCAACATGTCTTCTCTCATTTGATTCTAATTGCTTCAGAAATGTTGGGACATGTAGTAGCAAGGTCGCCAACTTTCATCTGTGCTGTAAAACATCGAAATGTTAAATGGATGTTATGCAATGATGCAGATAAGCTTCTTTTTTATTTAGTATTTCCTAATTCTTTATTCACCCTTCCTTAGATGTAGCGCTTGTCACATCTTTGAGGGATGGAATGAATCTCGTCAGTTATGAATTCGTCGCTTGCCAGGATGCAAAGAAAGGGGTTTTAATTCTTAGTGAGGTAATTCCAAAAACCCCTAATCTCAATATTATCTGCTATACTTATTGTTTATTCTGGTAATTGAATTTCAGTTTTCTTTAGATATGTGCGTAATGAATTGAACTCCCTGTTAGTCAACCAAATGAATTAAACTCACATATGAATGGTTAATAATTTAATTCTCGAGAAAGATTGGTGTTATGATTCAAGTGGTTCTTCCTCATTCTGATACTTTATTCTTCTCATTGTCTGATGCTTCATCTGCTATTTAGAGCTTTGTTGTTTTGTTTGGTTTAAAGTAACTGAAAGAAATTCAGTTCTGTTTTGAACCCCAGTTTTGCAGAATACTTGTGACCCTGTTAGAAAATACTTGCAAAAGAGATGGAAGCTTGATTGTTTTTCATCATATTGTTTCTCTCTTCTTTTTCTTTTTTTTTTCTTCTTTTTATTGCATGTCTGGAGGGGCAGTTTGTCGTCTCTTTTTTTATTACCTTTTGCTTGATTGTATTATTCTTCTATTATTGATTCAATAAATATAAATACGTATATGCATGTATAATTATAAGCTGAAACATGATGTATAGGTCCTCAAATATTTTTCCTCCAAATTATCTTACATCAATTCAATAAGATGACAATTAAAAGACTCTTGTGGTCAATATAATTGCATGTTCTTTTGATAACACACCTAGGTATTAAATACAATCTGCACCCCATTATAAGATTCAAATTTGAATTGTTCTTCTCTTTACTAATTCTCAAGATTTTTGTAGTTTGCTGGTGCTGCGCAATCTCTGGGTGCTGGGGCTCTTTTGGTCAACCCTTGGAACATAACAGAAGTCGCAAAATCCATCGAGCGAGCATTAAATATGGGTGCTGAAGAAAGAGAAAAGCGCCATTGGCATAATTTTCTTCATGTGACAACACACACTGCCCAGGAATGGGCTGAAACTTTTGTGAGGTATCAATTTGTAGACCTCTCTGTATAGGACCTTTGTTATCTCGGTATTTGTTAAGTTATAAGTGATTCTATGAATTTGAAAGGTTTCAACTTAAAATATAAGATCAAACTAGATTTTTTTATTTATCTTAATGTTCAAGATTGAAGTTGTAGGACATATGTGCACAAAAGGTTAAATGCTGGCCTCAATATAATTTATTTTTCCTTTGAGAATCTTCAATCAGGTTTATGATGATCTATTGATTCGTGTAGGCATTTATAATAATAAAATTGTGGTATCTAAAGATGCTATTTGCCGTAATCACGAGTTCTCCCTCAATCTAAAATTTTGCATCTCAAGCTGTCATGCTTAAATGTAAATTCAAAAGGCTAATTCAAGATGCTTGATGATTCTCTACTGAAAGTTGGCTAGGAGTGGAGGCTTATACAAAGAGATCATAAATTAATGCCAATACTAAATATGGGATGATTAACTAAATTGTTATTTCTTTGCAGTGAACTTAACGATACAGTAGTTGAAGCTGAACTGAGGATTAGACAATGTCCACCCCCGCTTCCATTTGACAATGCAATGAAACGTTATGAGCAATCTACTAATCGATTACTCATACTGGTAAGCCTAAGAATATTTCATAGTCCTAATCCTATACGCTTCCGATTGACAATGCAATGAAATGATGAGCAGTCTGCTAATCGATTACTTATATTGGTAAGCCGTGTTTGGTTGGGGAGTACAAGTTATCTTAAGAATATTTTATAGTTCTAATCCTATACGCCTACTGGGAACAATGATATAAAGTCTATTTAGAAACTATTTGAATTTAATGTATGGGCAGCTTGCTTTAATGAGTATTTTTATTCATGTCATCCCGAAGTTATTCCAAACTGTGTTCCTGGAGACTGAAAGAGCCACACCCCCGTCTAACAAAAAAAATTTAAAATAAAAAAGTTAGCAGGAAAGGAAGCGAAGTTTATTTAACTTGAGAAAAAATCATTGCTTAGCTTTTGTAATTACTGCATAATAACTTTGCTTGCAATTCTGGCCTTCTGCTATGAAGCCTTTTAGTTTGTTTTAGAAACTAGTGCATTTTATGTTGTGGATTGTTGGGAAAGGAGTCCCACATTGGCTAATTAAGGGAAACATGGGTTTATAAGTAAGGAATGTGCTATCTTCATTGCTATGAAGCCTTTTGGGAAAACAAAAAACAAAGCCATGAGAGTTTATGCTCGTAGTGGGCAATATCGTACCATTGTGGAGGTTCATGGTTCCTGACATTTTAATCTATTATGATCTAACATTGCTCTTGTGGTCTTGATTCAGGGGTTCAATTCAACATTAACTGAACCAGTGGACACTCCTGAGAGAAGAGGCGATCAGATAAGAGAAATGGATCTGAAACTACACCCGGATTTGAAAGAACCATTGACAGCAATTTGCAACGACCCCAATACGACAGTGGTCATCCTCAGTGGGAGCGATAGAACAGTGTTGGATGATGTACTTCTAGCTTCACGCTTTTTTCGTTTAATGCTTATCCTATCTACCTACTTCTTAACCCAGTGCTTTGGCAGAACTTTGGGGAGTATGATATGTGGTTGGCAGCTGAGAATGGGATGTTTCTACGCTTCACAAGGGGTGACTGGATGACTACAATGCCTGAGCATTTGAATATGGAATGGGTCGACAGTGTGAAGGTGTGCTTAAACCTAAACGATTGATGAAATGGAATATTATCCACAACTTTTATTTATTTATTTATTTATTTTGTGTGTATTTTCTACAGCACGTTTTTGAGTACTTCACAGAGAGAACTCCCCGTTCCCATTTTGAACTCCGCGAAACTTCACTTGTTTGGAACTACAAATATGCAGGTATTTGATAAGCGGACCAATCGCCGCCCCCTATAAATGCTAATATCATAAATGATTAAGCTCTTTTTCCTCAATGTCTTGTCTTATCTCCTGATGTAGATGTTGAGTTTGGAAGGCTACAAGCAAGGGATATGCTGCAGCATTTATGGACAGGTCCAATTTCTAATGCATCAGTTGATGTTGTTCAAGGTAGCCGATCTGTTGAAGTGCGAGCTGTTGGCGTTACCAAGGTTAGTCCTGTTTTCCTCCCTGGATCTGTCATCATACGGTATTATACTAAAGAATATTATTATCATCTAAGTTTTTTTTTTGGCTAGGGATCAGCAATTGACCGAATATTGGGAGAAATAGTTCACAGCAAGTCCATGACGACTCCAATAGACTATGTCTTGTGTGTAGGCCATTTTCTTGGGAAGGTAAAATTGGTTCTTACAATTTATAGAACCCAAGTTCATAAAATTTTTCAACAAGCCATAAGTATGATATATTGTTGCATATACTCATTCATGTAGTAGTTTACTTTTCGTCTCATCGTTTCATGTCGAGTTTATCAGCTTATGATTGTATATTACTTCTTTTCTAGCCCCTCTACTCATTTAAAATATTTATCTCACCAGGATGAAGATGTTTACACTTTCTTTGAGCCTGAACTACCATCGGATACCATAGGCATGGCAAGATCAAAGGGAACTGACGGACTTAAGTTAACGGGTGAGAGAAGATCTTCCATCAAAGTTCCTGCAAGTAGGAACGGATCGACATCGCCTCACAATAAGGCGCGGTCGAACCTGGAGAAGAAAACTTCAAATCATAATTGTGCAAACGGTCGTAAACCATCGCCGGAGAAGATTCAATGGAATGTGCTTGATCTCCAGGCTGAGAACTACTTCTCTTGTGCTGTTGGACGATCTCGGACAAATGCTCGTTATATGCTCGGATCATCAGATGATGTGGTGGCATTCCTAAAGGAGTTGGCAAGTGCAAAGTCATTTTCTTGAGACCCAAGTATGTGCCTACTTGCTTGCTTTCTTCATGTTTATGTCTAAACTGCTGATCATGCTCGAACTTGTGGGGTTGGTGTCTTTTTGCTCCAGTGTCATCATTGTTATGTCTGTAATTGCTTCCCTTTCTTTTTATTCCTTTTGTTGCTTCGATTTTACCCTCAGCTACTTTATGGAATCTATAGCGTTTAATATCCCCAAGCCTATTTAGTTACATAAGTCAAATACATGTAAGCCAAAATGTGGATGAAGTTTATAATAATTAGAAAGTTATGGAAATTGAAATGGCATTTTGGTAATTATCTTGCATCACATAAAAATCAAACAAAAGACAAAATCCATAAAAGTTTATATATATATATATATATATATCAAAAGCCATTTCTCCAACTTTTTTTTGATAGATATTAAAGAGTTATATTTTTGAATGGTACAAATTTGTTGACAGTGTATAACGTCTTTTATTTCATTGGCTCTCCTCTTTTTTTTTTCTTTTTTCTTTTCTCTTTTTTTTGAATTATTTATTTTGTACTTTTAAAATAAATAAATAAGTAAATAAAATGGCCCACGTGCATTGTTTGTACATGTAATATCTCTAATTTGTAATTTGTTTGAAAATTTATATTTAAATATTGTGTAATTTTCAATATATTCCTGATTGATTGATTGTGCTTGTTTTTTATGCAAATGAAGACCTTTTTAGAAGTATGTGATGAAAGCAAAATATGAATATTAAAAAGTATATATATTTTAGGATTTATTTTCTTAAATTTAAATGGGCTAGAATAATAACAAAAATACTCCCAAAATTTATCTTGTTTTGGGATGGAAATGGTTAATATTCTATTTTAATTAAAATCTTTGAACTTTCACAAGTTTCATTAATATCAAAAAAATATTGTTAGTATCATGTTTAAATAAATACCCATTAAATTTTAAAGGTAGCATTAATACTATTAGTTTTGGTATACTCAACAAAATATTAGTTATTTCTATTCAAAATTAACGGTAAAGGTATTTTTGAATTTTTTTTCTTTTTCTGAAACTCTAAAAATTTTAAAGATATTTATGAAAAATATATCTTCTTTCATTTAAACCCTTTAAAAACTTCATAATATTTTTTAATAACGAACTTTTTAAACTTAAATTATAAGTTTATTCTTGATTTTAAAATTGTGATCACGCCGTTCACGAAAAATACTTTATAAGGTTATTCCTAACCTTATTAATTAAACACTTAACCTTATTAATTAAACACTTGCGTCATTGATATCAATCACATAATAAAATAAGTTATATAAATTAATTAAATTATATTCGAGTTAATCTTATAAAATAAAATATAAATAATTTTTAGCTCTAAGTTGACTCATTAATAAATAATGATAATAATAACACGTCCTTCCATACACGTGTATATTTGAAAATAAAAACTATTATTTTAATTTTTTATGAGTTGTTTTACTTTAATTAATTGACATAGTCTTCACTTAGCTTAAAATATTCGAAGTTTCAATTTCAAAAAATTACAGTATTCAAAATTCTTCCGATAATTATTAAATAATAATAATCAGTTTAATTTTATTTTATTTAATAACATGTTCTATCTTTTATTATTATTATTTTATACGTAGCTTATTATTTTTCCAATCACAGTCTCTCCAACCTTATATATGAATCTAATGATTATTATAGGTAGACATTTTGTGAATTTAGATCGGACGGTGATTACGAAACAACTGTAGTGGTTCCTGTTAAAGATATTTAGTACTGAATTATAGTTTATCATATATATCATATTTAATATTTTATTATAGGACAAATATCTAGATATTTGTCTTTTTATTATAGGTATCTTATCTTTTATTATTCCTTCCATATCTTTGTAATTTATTTGATTATAAATAAATAAGTTTTACACTTTAGGTGTGGTGGATTAAGCCAACATTGTCCGTTCCACTGAATAATTTTCATTAAAAAAGTTTTTATTTTTGTTCAACAAGTGTCGGAGCACGATGTTGAACCATCACTAGGATTAAAAAAAAGTGTTTTTTAAGCTCAACTGTACTAATTCTCTTGTCGTTGGAGATTTAAATCCTCGTATTTCACAATTGTATATCAGTTTTTTTAATAGCTTGAAGTTTTGTTTGTATCCCATTATTTTGGTAGTCATAGTGAATGGTACATCCATGAAAAAAGGTGTGGGAGTGATCTAATAGCTTGAAGTCCACACATTTTCAATTCACGGTCTATCTCTTTTCAAATTTCAGTTGGATTTCGATCAAGTAAAGGGTCTCCCCAGAAAATCAGAAGTTAAAACACTACGAATCACGTTCATCAGCAACCTCCGTTGCGATCCAACCCGTTTTGTGTATATTAAAAACCCATTTCCCAGTTCATACGTTCATCCAAATCTTCGGAAAGTATCATTTCTTCCCCTTTTGTTCGTCTCTCTGAAGTGTGTCTCTGCTGCCTTTGATTTCAAAATCCTTTGAAGTTTGTGGGTTTTTGGTGTTTTCATCTGGGTGTGAAATCGATCGCACCAATTGATTTGGTGAAAAAAAGGGTTTCTGTGATTCAGTGGGTGGGAGACTTCTTGTGCATTGGTAATGTTCTTGACGACGGCGGCGCTTTGCTGTTGAAGCGACGGAGGAGTGTTCTTGTGCTTTAAAATTTCTTGTTGATGATTCTTCACGGCTCCGTCTTCTCCCTTTGCAGGGATGCTGCTGGAGTCGCCGGTACGGCTCTCTAATTCTCTTTCTTGTCTTAAATTCTTCCATTAATGGCGTTAGAAGCTCGTTTTCTTGGCAAATAGTTAGGGTTCAATGGATTTTTCCTTCATTCTGTGGATGCCCTTTTCAATATCATGTTCTCGATTCAACTGTTAACGATATATATCAAGATTGTCTTCATTTATTGTTCTTATTAGAGTTCATTCAACTCCGATTGTTGGTTCTTTTGCCTCTGTATATTATGTTAGGAATACCGTCTCCACGATGGTATGATATTGTCCACTTTGAGCATGAGCTCTCATGGCTTTGCTTTGGCTTCCCCAAAAGGCCTCAACCATCCTCAATAATCCTCCCTACCATCCTCAACAATCCTCCCCTCGAACAAAGTACACTATAGAGCCTTCCTTAAGGCCTATGAAGCTCTCGAACAGCCTCCCCTTAATCGAAGCTCGACTCCTTTTCTAGAGTCCGAACAAAGTACACCCTTTGTTCGACACTTGAATCACTTTTGACTACACCTTCGAGGCTCACAACTTTTTTGTTCGACATTTGAGGATTCTATTGGCATGACTAAGTTAAGGGCATGACTCTGATACCATGTTAGGAATAACGACTCTCCACAATGGTATGATATTGTCCACTTTGAGCATAAACTCTCGTGGCTTTGCTTTGGCTTCCCCAAAAGGCCTCAACCAATGGAGATGTATTCCCGATGATCATTACTTTTCATTCATTTGCAGGGCATATCTTTGCTTTTGGGCTTTTCTTGTCACCTCTGTAAGTTCTATCCATGGTACCCCATCTCTGCTACTTGGCTTTACATATTCACCATTTTCTTGGTTTCCTTACTTTGGGATTGATTTGTAGAGATACGTTTCGACGTGTTATCCGAAACCAAACAACCGAACAGTTTTCGGGTTCGCCATATATATATGCTTTGTTGAACTGCCTCATTTGTCTATGGTATGGCACCCCCCTCATTTCCCCACGAAACACAATGGTCATGACGGTCAACTCGATCGGCGCGGTGTTTCAGTTAGTCTACATCTTTCTCTTCATAGCATATGCTGAAAAGGGAAGAAAGGTGCTTACTTGTATGCCTATAATATGTACTGGAAATCTAAGTTTGTGGAAGATTTCTGTTTGTTGAACTTCTATCTTTTATGCTTGTGACAGATGAAAATGCTTGGATTGTTGCTTGCAGTGTTTGCCATTTTTATAGCTATTGTTGCAGGGAGCTTACAGATAGCTGACGTCCCTTTGCGACGAAATGTCGTCGGGATCTTGAGTTGTGCATCTCTCGTGTCGATGTTTGCTTCTCCATTGTTCATAATTGTAAGCCTAGTTTTTAAGCTTCTTCTTGTCTACCTTCTGTTGTTGGATGCTCTCATGGTATGTTTACTTTTCTTGTTCGTTCGATTTTTTGCACGCTCTCAGAATTTGGTGATTCGAACGAAGAGTGTGGAGTTTATGCCGTTTTATCTCTCACTTTCGACCTTCCTCATGAGCGTATCGTTCTTCCTCTATGGACTATTCAATTACGATCTGTTCGTTTATGTAAGCATCGTCGTACTTGTTTCCTTCGTTCAATTCATTGGATCAAGTATGCGACGTAAATTTTGTATTTTGTTGTCGAACTTCAGGCACCAAATGGGATAGGAGCTGTGTTGGGGATAGTACAATTGGTCTTGTACTTCTACTACAGTCGAGTCGCTAAAGAGGAGCCTAGAGAACCTCTGCTCGTATCTTACTCGTAAATACATACATTGTGTATTTACGAGTAAGATACGAGCAGAGGTTCTCTAGGCACATTGTGTATTTACATAGTGATAATGAGGTAAGACTCCATGTATGTACTCTTTTTGTCGATTCTCGAGCCCCCACAGAGCTCAACTGTAACAGCCCAAGCCCACTGCTAGTAGATATTGTCCGCTTTGGTCCGTTACGTATCGTCGTCAGCCTTACGTTTTTAAAACGCGTCTGTTAGGGAGAGGTTTCCACACCCTTATAAGGAATGCTTCGTTCTCTTCTCTAACCGATGTGGGATCTCACAATCCACCCCCCTTGTAAGGACACGAGGCGGTGTGCCAGCAAGGACGCCAGGTCTCGAAGGCGGTGGATTGGGGGGTCCCACGTCGATTGGATAAGGAAACGAGTGCCAGCGAGGACGTTGGATCCCGAAGGGGGTGGATTGTGAGATCCCACATCGAGGGGAGGAGAACGAAACATTCTTTATAAGGGTGTGAAAACCTCTCCCTAGCAGACGCGTTTTAAAAAGCTTGAGGGGAAGCTCGAAAAGAACAATATCTACTAGCGGTGGGCTTGGGCCGTTACATAAACTTTCTAGTTTTTTTCGAATTTCTGCAAGTGTTATTACACAATGTGGCAAATGGAAGGATAACCAGTCTGAACTTTTTGCATATACAACAGGAACAGCACAAAGCATTGGTGCATAGTTGAGTGTTAGCCAACGAGCCGTTTTCTGGCTACGGTGTGCTTGTTGTAATATCTATCACCCTCATTCATTTCTTCACTTTAATTGATTGGTTTTGTTTTTTCAGCTGTCCATCAGCTAAATGATGAAGAGCTCCTACTTATTTTCGACTTGATCGGCTACTATTAGCTCGTTCTTAAACTCGCTAGTAAGTAAATATTTGACTCGTGGGTTGAGTTGTATGATATGGTATTGGAAAGTCGAAGTTTAGTTTGCTCATCTCCAGAATCTCGTCTTTTAGGCTACACTAGACACTCACATGTTTGAGTATAATATATTCTCGTGTACTCGAACTCGCATTTTGAAACTTTGTGAACCGTGTATTCTTATCTCATATTCTCAAAGTGATAAATGATTCCTCAAAATATCCGCTTACGAAGATTAGTTTTCTCTATTTTAATTATTATTATTTGTATAAATTTACGACGTAGGTTATAAAGATGAGTTAATTTGGAGCATTGCCTCTTATGCTATTACATAATAGTTTTGTTTAAAAAATATTCTTGAGTAACTTTAATTTTTTTTAACTTAAAAATATCCTAAAATATTAATTAAAAAATTAAATTAATATCCTTAATTTTTTAAAAAAAGATTTAGTTTTTTAATTTATCTCAAGGGGATAAAAAATCAAATTAAAAATAATATTTGAAAATGAGAGAATATTATTTATTTTAAGTTTTGATACAAATTGGGAAGAGTAGTTTTTTTTTTTTTTTTTTTAAAGTTTTAAGGATATTAATTTTCATTTTTTTTTTTTAAGTTTTAAGAATATTATTAATTTTTTTTAAGTATATATATATATATATTATTAATTTAGTTTTTTTAAAGCTGAACTTATTGATTTCTTCGTTTCCGAACAGGCGGTAAAGCGAACAAAAAAGAAAGGTTGGAAGAAGAAACCCTGCTAGGGTTTTTATTTTTCAATCCAATTGAATTGCAGGGACGATAATTCCCTAATTTCCCTTTCCCCGTCTTAATCTATACCATCCTACTAATCCACTTTCACTCAAATTCCTCCTCTGCTGGAAGGTTAGTATCTGGATTTCGATCCACTGCCTACTTTCATTGTTCATCGTATTCGTGTGGAATGAAACCCGTTCGTGTTAAATAATGATTTTTCAGTTTCGTATTCGACGTGGCTGGGCTGGTTCATAGCTTAACTTATCGAATTCTTCGGGGGTGTATGCCATGCCGATTGCTTCGCCCGGAGTGGCTTTCCTGGCAGTGGACAGAAAGTTGGCTTCTTGATGGTTATGATAGTTCTAATACAGATAACTTTTAGGATGGGGGAAAAAAATGGAAATGTAACTTGGTTTATGGGTATTGAGAGATAGTCTGGTTATTGATTCTATACAAATGGGTGATTGAGTTTCTTTCATACTGGCGTTTTTTTTTTTTCTACTTGTTTTTCTCGAGGTGTTAGAACTAAGAACTTCGTTTACTTTTTTTTTTTTTTTTTTTTGCGGAAGCAGGATTATATGTGGCCTGTGAACACTTTTAATTTTATTAATTTTTTGATTGTTACTTAGATCATTCTTTTGGTATTTCTTTCATAGATTATGTCTGGAAGAAATCGTGGACCGCCCATCCCACTAAATGGGGTGCATCATGGTGCACTACCATCAGTTCGAGAGCCTCCTTTTGCCAGAGGCCTTGGGCCAATGCCACATCCAGCGCTTCTTGAGGAAATCAGAGAAACACAGTATGGGATGCATCCAGGACCCCTTCCTCCACACCCTGTAATAATTGAGGAGCGTCTTGCTGCCCAACATCAAGATATTCAAGGTCTTCTTCTCGATAACCAGAGGCTAGCTGCGACCCATGTTGCGCTTAAGCAGGAACTAGAAGCAGCCCAGCATGAGTTGCAACGCATGGCTCATGTTGCTGATTCCTTACATGCAGAAAGGGACATTCAGATGAGAGAGTTATATGAAAAATCGGTAAGACTAGAGGTTGATCTGCGAGGAGTTGAGACTATGCGGGCAGAGCTTCTTCAAGTACATTCTGATGTAAAGGAACTAACTACTGCAAGGCAGGAGCTCAATGGTCAAGCACAAGCAATGACACAAGATCTAACCAGAATTACTGCAGATTTGCAGCAAGCCCCAGCATTGAGGGCAGAAATTGAAACTGTGAAGCAGGAATTACATCGTGCTAGGTATTTTATGGCAGTCTGTTGGATTGTAAACTTTGATGGTGATATAAGGTGTTTTTTTTGTGGATATTTTGTAATTCTGATTAGCGTACATGATACTTTGCATTTTAAGAGTTGCAATTGAGTATGAAAAGAAGGGATATGCGGAGAATTATGAACACGGTCAGGTTATGGAGAAGAAACTGGTTTCAATGGCTAGGGAGTTGGAGAAACTTAGAGCTGAGGTTGCTAATGCAGAGAAGAGAGCTCATGCCTCTGCTGCTGCAATTGGAAATGCTGGTATGCCTCTTCTTTGGCTTGCATTGAACCCCCTCATTTGTTTTCACACTTTTGTAAGCTGTTAATTGTATGGAAGCTGGATTTGAATATGATGGGGGTAAATGGTTACTGGATTAATAGTTTTTCTGTCTTATTCTTTCTTGGTTGTTCCTTACCCAAAAACGATTAGTCATTCTTTGTCATTGTGTGAGGACAATGATAGAATCTTGAGGAACTTTTATCTAACTATAGTCTCGTTAGCTGTAAAGTGGATAGTGCTTGGATTAAACAGCATAGGTTAGTTTTGTGCAAAATATCTCGTTAACTGAATTGTCTTGTAGTTCGCATTGTTGTATATTCTCTCTGAACTTGATAAATAATTTGTCTAGCTGCTGGCTATGGTGCAAGTTATGGCAATGCTGATGCTGGATATGCAGGAAATCCATATTCTACAAATTATGGCTTGAACTCCGTAAGTTTTCAGTTTATTTATTACTTCTAGGTTGTATGAATACTGTATGTACTGTACATCTGGACAAGCAGAATTTTTTTAACTTGGATAAAAATGTCTATGATTTAATCCCTGTGGAAAGTGGATAAATGTTTCAAGAAATAGCATGAAAACGATGATAATTTGGATTGACTTTTTAAAATTAGAAAATTTTGATATTTCTCGAATCAGTAGATAGTAGTTCATATCTAAAGTTAAGCTTGTTAAGTTGTTAACTCATACTTCGCACTATTAAAATTTCAAGATATATTACGTTAATATAATTTAGATCTGTTGTGTCACACCTCACTGCCCTCTCCCTCTCTCTCTCTCCTTTACACCTTGTCTTAGGCTCTAAACCTCAATTCCTTTGTGCATTTGACATCTCTGCCAACCCGAAGCTTTTTGCAATAGAAAAAAGGAATGTGCTCCAAAATTAATTACAGGCATGTGCTCCATCTATTTGCAATAGAAAAAAGGATTTGTCATAAAACAAAGTTGACTCATACACTCGAAGCTTTTTTTTGGATTATTTGCATTTCTATGCAAGTTTCTGGGTCTTAGCCTTTTGGGTCACTGCTATACTTCTCATTTACCATTTGTGTATGTGTCTTCCTTCTTGATTTCTATATTGTTTGTTCTTTTGAATGGCATATTATGGTTCTGTTATAAATCGTAGGTACAGTCTGGGACAGATGGTTATCCTCCGTATGGACCTGGATCTGTTTCCTGGGGTGCGTATGACATGCAACGGGCTCAAGGACATAGATAGACTAGTTTGCTATGTCCTGCTAAGATGTTTCTTGCAGAGGGCTTGAGGTTCAAATCACAAAGCATTGATAATTAGGTCTGAATCTGAAGTGTTGTTTTGTGATACACATTTTATGACATTTGCTTATAAACAGTTTTCAAGCTGGACTTGAACTCGACAATTAATTTGGCCTGTCGATGCAATATGCTAATTTTAGTTTCAAATGATTTATTTTCTCTGCATATGCCTTGTGCACATTTCAAATGTGATATTTGTTTCTTATGTTCCATTTGATTTTTGCTTTTGGTACATTGAAGATTAGATGTATACTTTTTTTGAATTGTGAATCTACATTGCAGTTTTTTTTTGGTTTGTAAGCGCAGATTTGCTTATGTATTTTACTTAACAGCTTCAATGATTAAGTTGTAAGAATTAGATAGGTTAGGTTGAGTTGTTTGCTCACCTTGTGGCATTTAGTCTCTTTTATCTCTTTATAGGGATCCTTGTATGATATCCATTTTCTGCCATTGGAGTGGATTGCGGATTTCCTTTTTGTGGGGCTTTATTATGTCCATTATATAGTAGACAAAGTTAAGAAAAACTTTGAAGAAAAGGATCTCAAACTGTTGGTGGCCAAGACCTTAGGCCAACTACAAGAGTTTAGAAATATGAACTTAGAGAGAGATGTTAATATGTACTACACCAAACCTCCTTGAAAAACTCAAAAAAGAGGCAAAATGACATCCTCTGTAAAAACTCAAACTCTGGTCCATAGTTAAGCCAAAAGTCCTTCACAGTCAACACCTCACTTCGGGAGTACAAGGGGCAAGCCACAAAAGGTGGTTCAATTCTTTTGAAGTGTCCTTGCACAAATACAGCCGGTGGTGCCAAATACAAAGGTGGAGGTTCTCTAGATGAAGTCTAATGTGGTGGTAACTCTCTCAAAGGTGATAAGCCAAGAAAGGATCCAAGTTGTCTTCAACATCCAAAATTTAGAGAACAAAGACGGTTGGAAGAAGAAGAATATACCAAGTAATTTACATAGACTTACTAGTGAAAACACCAGAAATATTGTCTAGACTACAATCACTATTATTAAGTACAAGATTAAGTCTTTGAATGAAGGAGCAAATGGAAGTTGACATGACGACATCAATTGAATAGGGATCTACACAAACAAATATTGCAGGCATGGTAAGCCACTCAGTTGATTTACCCTCTTCATTAGTTCTTAATACTCATCTGAAGGATCATTAGCTTAGTGCTTTTGAAGTAAGTTTTATGTAACACATGGTTGATTTTGTCCATTAGTATCTTCTTTTTCCAAACATTAAATTAATCAATGAAACATAATCAATGAAACAGGACCATGTAAAACTAGGTGGAATACAGATTTATCATGGAGATGTCATTTGTTTTTGGCGTATCTGCCGAAGTTCATGGACTTAGGACTATTTTAGCTAATCACTTTTTATATGTCAAATCTCAAAACTAAAGTTCTGCTTGTCTTTCTTTATCTTTCCCATCCTATTTTGTTGACTTTTGTCTAGTGACCAAAATATTGCAACTTAAGGTGTTGTTGCTAGCTTACGAAATGTAGATCAAGTGATTCACTAACGTATTCATTTGTCGTTGGGGACCTAACTTTCTAGGAGTTCTGGATTCTAGTATGTTTAGTTGTAATGGAGTCACATGGTTATACTTTAATCTTTAGTTTATGGTGCATGAAATTGAGGATCGAAACATGGATTCTAAAAGAGGTGGAGGGTATAGAAATGATATGGGCTTGCCATATATAAATGTATTTATACTTTTAAATGACTGTAGTTTGTGTAAAACTCCTTGTACTCTCGCCTTGGCAACCATGTATTTTTCTGGTTACATGGTATGGGTTCCAGCCCCTGCTAATCCATAAAGAGGTATTGTATGCCTTGTGGCTGACTCGAATAGACACTAAGAGTGTAATCTTTGTTTCAAGAAGCTTGTGCTTAGGTCCTTTCAGAGAAGGATATTCTTATCTCAGATATTGGTGCCACAATTTTCAACAGGCATGTACCTTAGTGCACCTTGTGCTCTGATCTGCCTTGTGGGCCTCTGTGAAGACTACAGTTTTTTAATACTCTGGCTTTTTTTTTCTTAATTTTTCTGCGCTTTAGTAACGCAACTTTTTCTGGTATGCTCGTTTTAAAATTTTGCCCTCCAGCGAATCATTACATGTTTATGATTTATTTTCCTTTCCTTTTTTCTTTTGTTTCTATATTTACTTTGTATGTAAGAGATTTTATTGTATGCAATTTACATAAGATCTTTTTTAGCTTTTTTAAGTATTTAAATTATGTGCCTTCTTCATTCTAGTTCTAGTTCTTTTTCTGTGCATGCTTTTAAGATATTTTTCACGTTAATGCTTCTTAGACTACAGTGGTCCTTTGGTTTTCAAGTGTTCAATTGATGGCTGCTTGTTCATATTTTATCACACACCATGCATGTAATTTAATGTGACGTGTCATTCTATTCTCAACATCTTCACGTTGTAGTTTTGTATAGGTAGTTAATTTGTAGTCATATATATATATATTTATTTATTTATTTATTATTATTATTATTTTTTGCTGGAAATCATAATATCATTATTTCAACTTTACTTTATTTTGTGCTAAGAAGGCATGGAGTTGCCACAGTGCCTGAATATGCTATTTTATTCTTCCTTTTCTTAGATAAGATTGTTCTTTAGTTTGTGAAAATCACAATATGATTTTTCTTTAATGTAAGGTCTTAAGAATGTTTCCTTAAATCCTATTTTTGTTTGTCCTGCATTCTTCGTCATTCCCCTCAAAATAGGCTGGATTTCCTTTTCTACCATGAAACATTCTTTTTGTCTTAGTGAGTTCCTGCCTCTCACAAAAAGTAAAGAACATGTGTGAATACATCACTGTGGGAGTGCGTTGAAATGTGCAGGTAAGACATACTATTCACCAATTATAATTTATGAAGTTAGGGCAATTGTAATCTCTGCAACCAATGACACTCAAGTAAACCAGCAGCCACATTGTTCCCATCTCATTATGTAATTTCTCCATTATGATCTACTGATTAGAAAGAATTTGATTACATTTATTTGTTTCTTATTTTGGTTAGTAAAAGGTCAGCAGCAATTAGATTTACATGTAAAAGTGGTGGCTTATAATCTGCTTTAGTTCAATTTTGGATCCTCTTTCAGATTTCAAGATTTATTCTTCAACTGATATTTCATCCTATTCTTCCCATAATATAGTTTTTCCCCTGAAGTCTCTGGCTTTCAAATCTACATTCCATCCTCATCCTTTCTTTTTAAGATGCCTCAAATGGTTGAAGTTCCAATAGAGATGGAAATGGCCCTTGGATTTAGTGGAGTGGTGATTGGTTTCCTAGATTATAAAATATTGTCGTGTTATAAGTGATCTAATTTTCTACTCTGTCGGTTGTCAAAGGCTGGGTTATTTGAGTGTTCACATTTCAAACAGAAAGAGAGAATGGGTGGGGATGATTTCAAAGAGGCCATGAAATACATGACCTTTTCTTTTTGAACTTTGCCTAATGTATTTGTTATAATTGACACCATTTCACTCACTTTGAACTTCTATTGTGTTTAATATATATTCATGAACATGTGGATGGTGTTGGTAATTTACTCAATCCATTTAGAGAGAGTGCCTTGGGATTCAAAAGCTATAAAATGGCTTCAAATATAGGAATTGTCTGCTAAATTGGACATGGTAGTGATAGTTAATAGGCAACCTGAATTTGAGACTCTCCTTTCCTTTGTCTTTTATGGGTATTCCACTCATTTTGATCTTCAATTGTCTGTGTCCTTCCTATCCTTGCCAGTTAGATTTCTAGGCCTTAAAATTCAGACTTTAAATACAAGAATCAGTTAGACTTCTATGCCTTAGAATCCAGTCATTAAACACAAGAATGAGTTAGATTTCTATGCCTTGGAATCCTTACTTTAAATCTACAAATTTAGATTTAAAGTAAGGAGTCTTAAGTCAGTTTATACCCTATATCATTGAACTTAAAATTCACAGGATTTTTATTGGACGCCTTGATAATAGTTTCCTTTCTTTCTATTTGGGTGGCCTGTCATTTAGGAGCATGTACAATTTCTTTGAGTTCAATGTCAACACTTTCCATTATTGATTTTTGGTCTATTCTGTTTTTGTATGGTTTTGTTATATGGGTACTCTTAATTTTTTTTGTTTCTTCCATGGATGATATGGGTGAGAAAATATTTATTTTCTGGTCTGTATCCTCCTCCAAGTACGAAGTGCGAATTTGTGTTGTAGCTCAAGTAGTGTACTGCAATCATATCATTTTGCAGTGGGCTTATTAAGTGAAGCGAGTAGGAACAATAGGTTTAATTATGGGGATCTCAAGCTTTTCTGGTGGTACAAAAAGTGTCGTCCTCAAATGGTTTTTGGACCAAAAAAATATAAAAAAGAAATGTAAGAAGCTCTTTATATTTCTCATCTGCCCTAGAGAATTACAGCAAAGAATTGAGAGAAGCTAATTTATTGCGTGAAATGGCTGGTCATTGCCAAGACAGTTCAACAATGGAGCCACATGATGACTTTCAGTCAAGTAAGTGTTTATCTTTTTTCTCTGAAAAAAAAGTGATCACCTGTTATCCCAGTCTCTTCCCTTTTCCTTGCCCTTGTAGACATCTATAGATCTGTTTTCGTTTCCAAATCTGTTGCCTGGTGGCACTCTCGCTTTGCCGCCTTTGGTAGAATCTCCATACCCCTTGATTGAGGAATGCTATGTGCATCTTTCTTCTCTCCTTCCATCTCCCTGTTAATCGCTTGGGAGATTGTAGGTTTATTTGGGGTCTTATGTACAATAGTTTCAGATGAGTTTACATGAAATGATTTCATTGTTGATTATATTGATTATAATTTGACTAGACATGAGATGTTTAAGTTTAGTTAGAACACTGTTCCTATCCTGAACAACGTTGTTGCTAGAATATGTAGAATGGTTTATGGAAATGAAAATTTTATTTATACGTCATGCAAGTGACCAACTAGTATAATTGGAATGGTTGAAGTAGGAGTATCCTAGTTGTATGGTTCTTCTTAGGCCAACCTTACGTTTCAGATTATAGCAGCTGCAAGGTGGAAGAAGTTTCTTATTATTGGTTAGAAAGCATAAAGATGGTGCTTACTTGGCATCCTTTACAACTTTTTTACCATCTTGGAAACTTGTCGAGAATTTCAAATGCAGTTTCTGCACTGTTCTCTTTGGGCTATGAATACAATCTTTCCCCAGCTTTGTAATTAGACATATTTGAAGCAGCTATTTCTATGACCCTTTTGTTGAAAGGCTGATGGTGTTTTATGAATTTAATATAATTTTTTTCCACATATTATGCAGTCCTCTGCAATATGATCACATTTATGAATGTTATAGCAAAAGATATTGCCTGTAGGTTTGTGTTTATTGTGGCTGAAATACTGATGGGGAGCTTTGTATTGAACTTAGCTTATAACTCCTTACTTATCCTTTTGTAAATTTCTTAGCTTTCAGGCTTTTGGAGGATATCCAATCTTCCCCTTACCACCACTTTTCCATCTTTTTACCATCAACACAATCTATATTAGCTTGAAAAGGAAACTAGTAGCTTTTAACTTATTAGAGAAGCAGTCTCAACGACATTGTGAATTATCAGCATTCATTTTCTCATCTAAGTTTATAAGTATGTTTTAGCACTTCGGTAATTTTATGTTCAATTTTATTGGAAGGTCTATAATGATGTTTGGTATGATTTGCCTTCGTCTGTTTCTTCTAATGTTTTCTAATGTAAATTTGCACTTGCATGTTTCATTTGCAGGTTTGTAGGCCCTCGATGATCTGCTTCATTTATGGCTATGAACTAGTTTCAGATTGTACTACGGTGGGTGCATCTATTTAAGCTTTCTTCAATTGTTTCCTATCTGGTTCTTTGCATCGACATTTCGTTTCTTTTTAAATATATACATTTTTATATAATATGCCATGAAAAATGCAACTCTACTGCCGTTACTTTTTAAAATCAGTTTATTATTTTATTAATATTACTATCTCAATCTCTGATGAGAAGTCAAATAATTCTAAAGCCTGACTAATAAGACCAAACATGAAAATGGGGAGCACAAAAACTTACAGTTAAGGGCACCCAGTTTTTGTTTTCAATAACTATTCCTTTTTAGCCAAGTAAACGGTAGAATGACAATGAAGCTACCCTGCCATAGAGAAGGATGTTGAACAACATCCACAGACCTTTAGACAATTGTTAGTCCAAAATTCTACCTTGAATGACTCGAAGTTTAAGAAGAGAATGGAAGGACACACTAACGAAGCATGATTAGGATGATGGAGGGCCTATGAGAATCTTGATCATATTCTCCAATTTGTGATGTTGCTTGTTCTGTTTGGAGCTGGTTTTTTGAGGAGTATGGTTTCGACTTGTCTGCGTGAGGGGTAGTAGAGAGATGATTGATGAGTTCCTTCTCCATCCTCACTTCCGTGAGAAAGGAAAGTTCTTGTTGAAAGGAAGGGGGTGTGTGCTGTGGGGAGCTTTGGTCAGAGAGAAACTATAAAAATTTTAGAGGCATAAGAGATCCGTAAGTGATGTTTGGTCCTTGGTTAGAATTTTATGTTTCTCTTTGGGTTTCGGTGGCAAAGTTTTGATCCATTAAGCTTGATTTTACTGGATTGGAGACCTTTTGTTTAGTTTGCCTATCTCTTTTGTGGGCTCTCTTTTTTATGCCCTTGTATTCTCTTGATTTTTTTATCAATGAAAACTCGGTCCTTGATTAGAAAAACAAAGCATGATGAAGATCCTTTGCCTCTCACAAAATACACCAGTTTGGGATTAGAACTCGAGTGGATAAAACTTCTAAAGTGTTAATCATTCCCTAGAAGACCCTAATCCAAGCAAAAAATGAAATCTTCGTTTGGTTGGACTTCCACATAGACGAGGAAAAAATGGTGCAGTGAGGAGTCTGGAGTTGTAGTCTATTTGAACAATCAATAGACTATGATCTTTGACCTGGAGAAAGAGAAACCAACTGAAGTGAAGATTGAAAGGATTGAGGAGGGGGGATAACTCTTCGATCTTTTGCGCTTTAAATCTGTGTCGATTAAATTCGAAGACAACCATTCATTTGAGTGATCATTCTGAATAATTACTTATTATCAATCTTTAACGGTGCAAAACGTCACTTCCTTGGGGAACGTTCGTCTCAAAACAAGTTTTGTTATATAGCTTACTGGGTATATAGACGGTTAAAACTGTTGTCGACATTTCTTTTGTGTATATAGGTCGGTGGAAGCTGAATTCGAAGTTCTTGGATCTGAAATCGCTGCAGCTCGCAGCTTGAACAATTAACAATTTATTCCATCATAGGAAGCAAAGTTGGAATCCAAGTACCAGTAATCTTTTAGTGCCCTGTATGTTCTTAAAAGCTGCTGCCTGCTCGTTTACATGGACATGAAAGGAGATGGAGTTGGCCCTGTTGTTGCTGTTTGACAGAATTCCCTTCATTTGCCTGAATTCAACACCAAATTGAAAGTTAAGTGGAGGCAAAATTTCTAGCTTATAGTTTCTAATGTATTTTATGGAATTTATGTATAAAGTTAATTAGTTCTTATCGTTAGTATGTGAACGGAAATTAGTTATTTATACCTTATAGATCATTTTCCTTTTTTATTTCTTCGTTTTCCTTGTTTTAACCTATGACTCGTTAATTTCTCATTTTCTCGAATAGAAATCGGTTATTTACACCTTAAAGATCGTGTTTTTCTATCAATATCATGCTTTAAACCTATGATTCATGAATTTCTCATTTCACTTCTTGAGTAGTCTTTTTGTTTTATTTTTCTCTTAAAAATCCAAATTTTAAATAAAATGGACATTTCTCTTTCTTTTTTTTCTTTTTTTTAAAAATTAAATAATTTGATATTTAAGATGATTAAAAAAAAAAGAATTAAAAGGAGGGAAATTATTTATTATTTTATTCTAAATAGTGAAAGTATGTATTAAATTTGAATAGGGAAATGAAATATTTTCTGAATATTAAATGTCTGTTTCACGTGAGACTGAACTCCACCACCACTCAATATAATATTAACGAACTCACTAAGCTTTTGGCGCGGTTCAAGATCGACGCTCACTGCTGCTCCACCGGCGCCGGAATTACAGACCTCAACTTCATTGCTCCCTTCTCTTCTTCTTCATTCCGTTTGTTCCTCACTCAGAGAGGACAGAATGCGGTCTCTTCCATTAGATACTTGCGTTCTTCGTCCCCATATTCAACCACCTCAACGTTCCCTTTCAACCTTCAGGCCGCCCGCTTCACTTCTCACTTCTTCTACTTCCAACAACCGTTTTTCCTCTGCTTCTGCGGCTACGTTTCCCCGCAATGCTTCGCTAGAGATTTTCAACGAACGAATTTCGGTTTGGAATCGGAATCCGCTTTTGTGCTCCAAAACGAAACGGATTGATGTTGGATTGCTGGTTCCTCCTCTTCGGTGTGTATCTCCATCGGACACCAATGGCGTCCAGGGCGAGCGGAGTGTGATGCAGTGGATAGAATTGATCGGTGAAGCTTTGTCCACTGCGTTTCCTGTTTGGGTGGCGTTAGGGTGTTTACTAGGGCTGCTCAGGCCAGCTTCCTACGATTGGGTTCAACCGAGATGGACTGTTCTTGGTCTTACCCTCACAATGCTTGGTATGGGCATGACATTGACTCTCGATGATCTTCGTGGTGCTCTCGCTATGCCTAAGGAATTGATTTCTGGATTCTTGCTACAGTATTCGGTTAGTTCGTTGATTTTCTGTGATTATACTGTTGTTTGAATGAATTTGAAAATTACTGATTTCGTTGATCTCGTGGAACATCTCGTGTATGGGTTATATAAACTAATAATCCTTTTCATGTTCAATTATCTGAGCCATGAAGATTTTCTACTTTAAGCTACATGAACCAATGATTCGTTATCTCTTTTATGGAATTGCTTTCTATGACTTTAAATTATATTCACTGTGAGTTAAAGAGCGTTTCATTATCATTCGAAGAATTTTTCCTGAGTTGGTAGTCATGCACTTCGGTTCCTCTCTCTCCTCTGTATTGAAGGAAACAGTTACTAAGAATAGTGAGGGCATGAGGATTTCAATTTCAGTTTCTTTAGTAGTTCAATGAACTTCTATCGATGAATGAAACTCTACCAGATAGATTTTCATGGTTCCTGTTGCAGGTGATGCCAATATCAGGCTATGTTGTCAGCAAGCTGTTAAATCTGCCATCTTACTATGCAGCTGGTTTAATATTGGTTGGCTGCTGTCCTGGTGGTATGCATCTGTTGGTAGTGTAAATAATCTTTCTCAGTATCCCTATTTTAATAGTTTGATTTATCTTTGGTTTCAGGAACAGCAAGCAATATCGTCACCTACATTGCACGGTATTCTAATTTTCGCTATGCCATCGTTTAACTTCCTGATTTGGTTTAAGAAAATTTTTGTTGCTTTTTCAGGGGAAATGTTGCTCTTTCTGTGCTGATGACAGCAATGAGCACCGTGGCAGCCGTGGTTAGCTAACCTACATAAATCTTTTGCTGTCTTCATTTGGGCGTTTTGTTTCTAAATTCATATCGATACAAGCTGCGTTTCGTTCAAGTTAGAGCAAGAGCTGTCTTCATTTTTATATAGTTCTTTTATAATTAGAACAGATCCTAATATCTCTGTTTGTAGAATTGCAAGCAAACGAGCTCCCTTAGATACACTGCAAATTTCTTACATGAACATAATAGTTGCCACAGTGCTGATGACAGCGATGAGCACTGTGGCAGCTGTGGTTAGCTAATCTACATAATGCTTTTGCTTCTTCGTTTGGGCGTTTTGTTTCTAAATTCATATCGATACAAGCTGTATTTCGTTCAAGTTCGAGTTAGAGCAAGAGCTGTCTTCATTTTTATATAGTTCTTTTATAATTAGAACAGATCCTAATATCTCTGTTTGTAGAAAATGCAAGCAAACGAGCTACGTTAGATATACTGCAAATTTCTTACATCAACTATAAATTTATGATCTAGCATCTGATCTGTTTCTAGTTTCTTCAGAGTTCAACCTTTAAGGAATTTAAGCAGATAGTTTCATAGATTTTGTAGAGTAAGTTATCATTTCAATGTTTTACAGATCATGACCCCATTTCTCACTGCTAAACTTGCTGGTCAATTTGTTGCTGTGGATGCAGCTGGGTTATTAAGATCCACACTACAGGTGCCATTTCTAGCATTTGATCGAGATACCCATATTTTCTTTTTTCATGTAATAACTAAATTATTAACTTCTCTTTCCATCACAGATTGTGCTTCTTCCTGTACTGGCTGGTGCATTTTTAAACCAGTATTTCCATGGCTTGGTTCGATTCGTCTCTCCATTGATGCCCCCTATTGCTGTTGGTACAGTAGCTGTTTTATGTGGAAATGCAATTGCTCAGAGCTCTTCTGCTATTCTCACGTCTGGAATGCAAGTTCTGCTGGCTGCATCTCTTCTTCACATTTCAGGATTCTTCTTCGGTTACGTGCTCGCAAGAATGCTCGGTATCGACACTTCGTCTTCTCGGACAATCTCCATTGAAGTTGGAATGCAGGTAAATCATTTCATTTACCTATATCATATCTTAGCTTCACTCTTTGGCAAGTCTGATCCCAAGTACTTTACCTCGCAACTCATCGGTTTCGCCATTGCTCGCTGGAGATGGTTCTAATGAGTCGATTTATGTTACAGAACTCGGTACTAGGTGTTGTTCTTGCTACCCAGCACTTTGGAAACCCTCTGACGGCGGTGCCCTGTGCAGTTTCCAGTGTTTGTCACTCAATCCTTGGCAGCGTTCTTGCTGGGATTTGGAGACAAAGCAAAGATTAGATGAAAGTGATGTCTTCTATATTTTGTATGCGCCAGGTATTCCATCTTTCTGATTCAGTAAAATTTAGACATTGGAAGAGCTCTCCAGGGCAATTTATAATTTCTGCCAATTCTTTAGAGGGCATTTGCTATCTTTCCATGATCGAACTCTGATTAAGTTTAAGTTTGTTGTGGAATGAATAAAAACATTGCAACTTTTTTAGTCTTACATGTTTGCAATTAAAAAAAACAAAAAATGTTTCTGTTTTTTGTGGGTTTCAGATTTCTTTTCTTTAACATAAAAGGCTTTGGCCTTAGCTTTTGTTGAATTTTAGATTTTAGATCTATTTATTGTTAAGTGGATGTTTGGGGCCTGATATATGTCTAGGAAATCAAATCATGTTAAGATTTTGATTGAAGTATTGTAGAGGTTGATTGTATTCGATTGATTGTTATACATTATATGAAAAAGAACTCGAAAACAAAGGATACGTTTATAGTTTATGAATTAACAAAGTTCAGATGTGACAAATGTATTTTTAGTACTTGAGTTACAAGAACGTGTTTATAGTGAAATAAACATGTATAACTCATCTTCAAGTGCTCCAGAAGTCGATCTCAACTTGGTTTCTAAATTGTTTAGAAACCACGTTCTTCTTATGCGGGTGAATAGCTCATTGAAGCAATTGCATATATAACAATATGAGAAAACGGCTAAGAAGTCATGATTGGTATCTAATATGATATATATATAATAATTTGATATATTTGATTGATGATGATATACCAATGATAGGTAATTTAATATTTGAAATGTACTCATTCAAGATTATCGAGATAACATTATTGCATTTTAAATGAATTTTGAATAAGTGTTAGTAAATAAATATAACCTCAAGTATTTTATTTTTTTTAAGTGAATATTTATATGATTTTTGTAAATAAATAAAAAAAAAAACTAGAGGGTTAGACGGAGTTGGGATGAACTCTTTGTTCGAGTTGCTTAGGTCTTCAACCTTACGAATCCAAAATTTTAGGTCAACCACATCCAACTCATATGTAATATTAAGTTACAACTCGATAAATTAAAGATTTTAAAATATATTTTAAAGTTAAAAAAATATATTCTCTACGGATTAAAAAAAAGTTTAAATATGAAACTCATAATCCAACCATGAGAAGAATTATAGTATCATTATAGTATGATAAAATTTTATACTATAATTTGTTGTTTATTTTTAAAAATTATGTAGGGTTTATCGATGTTAAAAAAACAATTATTTATAAACTAATAAAATATAATAAGTAAAACCTGACCCGCCATTATTTGAAAAAAGGGCGGGACACTGGGCGTTAACCTAAAAATGGAATCTTTAACCAAAACAAAATTCAAAAGGAAAAATTGAAGGACGAACATTTTTCGCTGTTCCCCGCCGGATTCAGTCTCGATTTTCCCAAATCAAAATTTCACGAATCTTCGTCCTTTTTCAGTTCGCGGCAACTCTGAATTCGAAACTCTCAACCCTATTCTTATACTAAAATGCGTATCGTTCCCAAATTTCCAATCCCATTCGATTGTCGAAGCTCCCAGTCGAACTTGCAGACCCAAAATGGATTCCCTCCATGCCTTACCTCCTCTCAAAAGGCTCAGAATCCTTCAAGAACTAGAGCGAAAACAGCAAGAAGAGGATCAATCGCTCCATTCTTGTTCCCTCCCTGCGAAGAAGCGAAGGGAGTCTCGTGATTCATCAATCTTCATCCCTGACGCTACATTGCCCCACCGAATCGCCATTTCCGCTTCTCCTTACTGCTTGCCGACGAAGAAAAGAGTCTGGGCGTTTCATCCTGATTTCGCCCCTGAATCTCTGGATCTCAATGTTGAATATAAACCTCCTCCGGAAGAAATATCGATTTCAGAAGCAGAATCAGAGAGAGAGGAAAAAGAGAAAAAGGAAAGCTCTGATGTTGAGATTGAGAATCAAGAGATTGAAGCTATCCGAGAAGAAGAAGAAGATGAGGATGAAGAGGACGGAATCCTCTGTGCGATTTGTCAAAGCACGGATGGAGACCCTTCCGATCCAATCGTGTTCTGCGATGGATGTGATTTGATGGTACATGCTTCGTGCTACGGCAATCCTCTGGTGAAGAATGTACCAGAAGGTGATTGGTTCTGTACCCAATGCTTAGCTTCTTCGTCTTCCAAGACAGAGAAGAAAGCTTCTGAAACACCATTTTCATGCTGTCTTTGTCCTCTCGAAGGAGGGGCAATGAAGCCAACAAACGATGGCCGATGGGCTCATATTGTTTGTGGCCTCTTTGTTCCTGAAGTGTTCTTCGAAGACCCAGATGGCAGAGAAGGGATTGATTGCTCAAAGATTCTCAAAAGGAGATGGAAATCTCAATGCTATATCTGCAAAACCTCTGAAGGTTGTGCCATTGATTGTTCAGAGGCTAAATGTAGTTTGGGTTTTCATGTTACTTGTGGGTTGAAGGAGGATCTTTGCATTGAGTATCAAGAAGGAAGGAGATCTGGTGCTATTGTAGCTGGGTTCTGCAAAGGGCATACTGATTTGTGGAAGAAGGTAAACTATTGTTCTTTCTTTCTCCCCTGAGCTAAATCTAAATTTGGGTCATTTAGTTTGTGGGTTTGAATGTTGTTCATGTCTTCTGGTTGCAGCAACAACTAACAGGGAAGTTCAAGATTGTGGCCAGAGATGAAGGTAAGTTATAGTTGCTCGAAAATCAGCAAAAATTAGCTTTGACATCTAAATTTAGGATCAATGATTTCAGTTTGTGTTTTGATGTTTGTAGTAATAAACTAGTCTTGTAATTACTTTGCTCATGGGATACCTATCCTTACATCAGGAGTGTAATTAGAGGACAAGGAATTATTGAATAGTCGGAGTAAAATTAATTGAATTGTTATAATTGAGCCCGAGTTCATTTTTGTCAACAATGGCTTCTTCCAAGACCCAACAAAACTGATTCTCAGAACTGACTTGCTTATGAAACTCTCTACACTGTTATGCCTGGGCAAATTCAGTAACTTGTAACAACCCTAACCCTAAATTTCTAAGTACTTTACTAATGTCTTTTGCTCATCTTTAATGTGGAAATATAACTTTTAAAAGAAACATCATCTTCTTTAGAAAACACAGTCATGGTCTTATGTGTTTAAATACGAAATACTGAAATTTAGAAAAAATAAAAACAAATGCAAAATAACCTATTTTAACATAAAACTAGGAATTTGAATATGAGTATACTCTATGCATGTGTCATAGTCTCTGCTTGTGATGCCGTCGTCCTTCGTACATGTGCGTCTTGCTTTTACCTGAAAAATGATGTGGCACACGGCTTGAATATTTCAAAAAATACTCAATAAGTGGCCCCACAAAGGTGTGGGATTGTGAAATCCCATATCGGTTGAGGAGGAGAACGAAATACCCTTTGTAAGGGTGTGAAAATCTCTTTCTAGCAGATGCGTTTTAAAAACTTTTAGGGGAAGCTTGTAAGAGAAAGCCCAAAGAGGACAATATCTATTAGCGGTGGGCTTGGGCCGTTACAAATGGTATTAGAGCCAGACACTGGGGCGATGCGCCAGGGAGGAGGCTGTTCCCCGAAGGGGTAGACACAAGGCGGTGTGCCAGTAAGGACGCTAGGTCTCGAAGGGGTGAATTTGGTAGGGGTCCTACATCAAGTAGAGAAAGGAACGAGTGTCAGCGAAGACGCTGGGCCCTGGAGGGGAGTGGATTGTGAAATCCCACATCGGTTGGGGAGGAGAAAGAAACACTCTTTATAAGAGTGTGGAAATCTCTCCCTAGCAAACGCGTTTTAAAAACCTTGAGGGGAAGCCCGAAAGGGAAAACTCAAATAAGACAATATCTGCTAGCGGTGGGCTTGGGCCATTACAAACTCATACTCATTACATGTATTTGAGCTTAAACTGATGATCCTTAAGAGCTGTATGAGTTGATTGTGATGTATGCATATAATTGTATGTACCTCTCGTGTCTTTGTTCAACATGCTAGACGTTCCAGGTATACTACAACCAGGCAGGATGCAATCTCCTAGTTCTTGTTGAGGGTCATCGCTCTCGATCTCTGAGTTCTTCATCCAGGACGTGGATTGTAAGTTCGTTCTCACTCATTCTTAACCAACTTCATGAGTGCGTTGTAAATCGATGTCGTCTCATCTTTAAGATGCCCAGACTAAGGAGATAGACAGTTCAGTTTAACATCATCCCCTGACATAGCGATCTTGTTAACTAATCAATAAATCACATAACTTGGAGGCTTCTGATGCCTTCTCCTTGCAAACAAATGCCACAACTCTTGCCCATATATCCACATTCATGACATGTCCTCTTCCTAGACTGTTTACAACCATCCACAACAGCTCCATGTTGGATTCCTGGCACAACCTATCAATGAGTTTGTTTATGCTCTCGGAACGAGGCATGTAGCCCTTGAAGATCATCTCGTCCAGTATCGAAGTTGCTTCCTGTAACTGCATCATTTCACACAGCCCATCAAAAAGAGTCCTGTATGATACCACATCAGGAGAGCAACCTCGTCTTGGCATATCTGCAAGCAAGTCCATAGCTTTATCCCATTTCCCGTCCTTGCATAATCTCCCCATGATTGTATTGAAACTGATCACATCTGGCTTACACCCCTTCTTCACCATCTCATCCAAAACTCTATATGCAGATTCAAGATCGTTCTCTTTACATTGCCCATTGATCATGGCATTGTAGGTGACCGTGTCGGGTTTGCACCCGTTCTCTCCCATTTCTGCTAAAATCTCAGGAACTTCTTCTTTCCTACCATGTTTGAAGAGTGCACTGATGAAAGTAGAATAAATTGCTGAGTCCAATTTTACCTTGTTAGTCACCATCTCCTCTTTTAGCTTGAAAGCCAAATTCAAATCTCCAATCCCACAGAACCCTTTGATTAATGTAGCATATATCGACGCATTCGGCAAAATCCCATAGACTCTCACCATATCCTCCTTCAACCTTAATGCTTCATCCAACTTAGAATTCAAAGAAAGTCCATAAATCAAAGTTCCAAAAGTGACCACATTCGGCTTCACACCTCTCTTTGGCATTTCATCAAACACCTCCCATGCATCATCCAAATCCCCACACAAACAAGCAGCATGAATCAAAATGTTAAAAGTACAAGCATCAGGGAAGCCATAGTTACCAATGCCCACAAAAACCTCCGCCATTCTCTCAAACTCCCTGCACTTCAACAACGCATCCAACAACGAATTCGCTGATTTCACCGTCCGCCTGCAACCATAGGCTGGAATTTTATCAAACACTTGAAAGGCACGGTCAAGGAGGCGGGCTCGGCCATAGAACGAAATGACATTACAGAAGATAATCTCGTGAGGAGCAAACCGAGTCTCTTGCTTCAGCTGATGGAGGATTTCTTCCATTTCATCGAACATCTTGGCACGCCCGAGCTTGGTGATGATAAGATCATAGGAAAGTAAAGAGTAACGGAAGGGTTTGGGGGGTTTTGTAGAGCTGGGATTAGGGTTCTGAAAGAGTTGAAAAGCGAGTTTAGGATCCTTTTGGAGACGAAGAAGGGAACACAGGCGAAAGGGTGAAATCGCTTTGTGGATCTTCATTTGGATGCTGTTGGCTTTCTTTGCCCAGAAATGTTCCTCGATTTATTGTTCATCAACTGAGAACCAAGAGAACTCATGTAACAATGGCGGAATGTGAACAGTTGAGAGAGATCGGGAAAGGCACAGAGCCATTGCAGGATCCAAACGAAACGAAAGACGGTAGCCGATGGTTTTGGCGGCTTTCTTTCAAATTCATCTCCCAATATATATATATATCTTTGTTCATGAGAAACAGAGATAAAAATAAATAAATTGAGAATAAAATTAAAATTATATAATATTTTAATCAATTAAATTACGCAAATAAAAATTTACAAGTTATAATAATTTAATGTTTAATAATGTTTTTGTTAGTTTTTGTTTTTTTTCTCTCATTTTTTAACAATGTTTTCAAAATTACATGGAAATTTAGAAATAATAAAACTATTTTTATAATTTTTTTATTTTAAAAATGTATAATAAATATCTAAATTTTATAATTTTTATTTTAAAATTTTAGTTTTATATAATTTTCTATATTTTTAATTTAAAATATAAAAAAGTAAAAATAATAAATGAGTATCAAACAAAATCTGTTTTTTTTATAAGAGAAAGAACAAACAGAAGAAACAGTTACCAAAAGTAGTTTTGTTTATTTTTTATTAAAAAATAAAAATAAAAATAAAATTCTATTTATTTTATAGTTTAGGGCATGACTCTGATACTATGTTAGTTAAAACGACGGTATATTGTCCACTTGAGTATAAGCTCTCATGGTTTTGCTTTGAATTTTCCCAAAAAAATCTCATACCCAATAGAGATAGTATTCCTTGATTATAAACTCATGTTCATTCCCTAAATTAGCCGATGTGAGACTTTCATCCCACAAAAGTTATAAATATAACGGCAAAGCTGAAGTAGTTAGTATCCGTTATATTTATCCATTTTCGAGTAGACCGATAAATGTTCATACTCATACTCGAAAATATGATATTCATTTAATAGTAGTTAAAGTTCATTATACGTCACGCGATAATAACCTACCTAGTTAGATAAATGTTCATACTCATACTCGTGTCATCCGATAAATAGACAAAAAAACACGATAATAACCTACCTAATTAAGACATTAAAATCCTATTGACAATCAAATGTCGTAAAGTCGAATAGTTGTCTTACAAGATTCGTTGAGCGCCCGTAAATTTATCAAATCACTCATGCATTAGTTCAATTTTAGTATCGTTTTACTTCATGCTTGTTAATACTAAACATATTCCGCTTAAAATTTGTCAATACGAGCACAACTAGAAGATAAAATACTCCTGACCTTTAAAAGTTTAAAAAGATTCGATTTTTACCTTGTTCGGAGAAGGCCGGGAGGGATTACGAGATTAATAAGTTCCATAAAAATTTAAGATTTTGTTCAAATTACCAGTCTATTAGTTTCTCCAATCGTTTTCTTCCACGCCATAAGATCAAATTCTCAATCACTAATTTCAAATCACAACCGTTCAATTGAAGCTCCATACAGTGGGAATTCAACCACCAGATCAAAACTTAATTCCTAGCGCCATCGGAACACTACACCAACCGTTAACAGCCGTCAGAAGGAAGCTGCGTTCCCCTTTTTCGAACCTGGGAAAGGAAGAAACCGTTCTTTGTGCGAGTGAAATTGTTGATTCGAGAGAAGAAAAGGGTCGAAGAGTGGGAGTGGATTTTTGGGTTTGATGGGCTATTTTTGGTGAAAGAACGGAGCCCTTTTGAGTTCGTGTGTTTAAAGGGTAAGAATCATGGACAGCGAAGTGAATGAAAGCGAGGAATACTCGCTGCTCAAGAATCTGAGGCTCGAAATCGATGGAGATGATGGGTGTTTTAATATCTGTTTTTGGGTTTATCTTATGAATTCTTCCACATTCCCTGTTTCAATCCTTCAGGTTTAACTTCGCGTATCTTGTTTTTGTTTCAGATTTTTTTTAATGTTCTTCCTTGATCTTGTATCCATTATCATCTGTTCTTCTTTGTCTATGATTTTTTGGGTGTTTTGGAACACCCCTTGTTGGTGGCTTGGCTACTCTGTGCTTGTAGTTCATCTGATCAAATCTTTGATACCCATATGATTTTGCTACAGATTTTTCTGCTTTTAAGTGTCAAGTTCTTTTGTGAAGACTATTCTTCGAACATGAAAAACTCTTCCAAATTGATGTGGGTAGCGATTTAGAAAGTAAGTTCTAATTTGGAAGTTTGAAAATATCATTACAAAGGAATCTGTATGGATAATTGAACTATGTTCTTGATTCAAATGCAGTGGTCACTATTGTTTAGTGATTTCATTGTAAAAATCTGATGTTCTTGATCTAGAAATAGATTGTTTTGTTATGTGCATTGATATTTTCGATGAATGATGCATTTCATTGATGAATTTTTAGCCTGTTGAGTACCATTTTATCTTTCTTACTTTGTTTTGGATGAGTTGCTTCAGGTACAGTTAGATTCATCAGGCATGAGTTCTTTTCTGGTTCTAAGTGAAAGGAATAGAATGAAGATTATGCCTTTGCCCGCCTTACACAAACCCGATGAACGTTCGGGCGCTGGTAGTTCTTCTTCTGGGAATGAAGTTCCACATGAATATCTAGACATTGAGTTTCCCATGGAAAAGTGGGTTCATATTGGATGTGAGGTACATTGCTGTATTCTCAGCTCAATGACTTGACCAGTTTCGCACCCTAATGTTTTTTTTCTTCGAACTGTGTTATCTGAATATCAAATTAAAGATCGGAAAAGATAAGTAATGGAGTGCTGTAAAGAGAGATTAAAGTGTGGAACTTGTCATTTGACGTTAATTTGACACGAGCTATGAGTATGCATATTGAAATTAAAGATTCATAACGACTACTTAACTACACTGCTCGTGGTTATGGTTGGTTGCCTTTCTCCCCATTAGCGAACGTGCTAGCTACATTAGAGTTACTAGTTTTCTGAGTTTTCATTTTCAGGTCTCCACCGATTTTGTCAGACTGCATATTAATGGGAAAATGGTTGGAGAAAAGCCTATGTCATCTTCACTCAGTGAAGATGCCATTCCAAGGGGTTCGGGTAGGATTGTTTTGAGCAACAATGGTGAAGACGACAGCCTGCAAGGCTATGTTCATAATGCAAAAGTTTTGCATTCGGTATCATCGATCAAGGATTATTATGTCGAGGTGCTATTGGACCGTCTTTACTGATGTTGAATTTATAATGAACTAACTGAATTTCTTGGCAAAACTAAGAAAATATTTCCCTCCTGATGTATGCTGCTATAATTCCAGGACCTACCCGTTAAATTATTTATCGACAACTCTTCCACCATGGAGATTGAAGAGGGCAGCGATGGCATATGGAATATAGTTGGTGGCAAGGTTAGGAAGCTTTCTGTTACCCTGCTTCTGGCTGCTGTATTGACATTTTTCGACCTGTTTTTATGAACATTATTTGTTTCTTCCTTGCAAACCACAGCCATCTTGTCGTCGAAATTTCTCATTGGAAGTTATGCTGTTAGATTCCTCTGGCCAGCCTGTTCTTAAGGAACTCGAGGTTCGTGCCAACAATTTTCATTTTAATATCGTCTATCTAGTGGTCACGGTTTGGTTAACGTCTTGACGCTCACTTTGGAAGTCGTTACTCATTATTTGACAGGTTGTTGCCTCCCTCATCTATGCTGAAAGTGGGGAAGCTGTGGAGAAGTCAAGTGATGAAGAAGCTCCCCTTTTGGCAAGCTATGATGGTGTTGAATTTGCTTCCAATGATAGACCAAGTAAACTGTTGAATGGGCGTGCATCCTTTAAGCTAAAAATATCTCAGGTAGAAATGCAGGATAAATCTTATTCAGTTCTTTAGGGTACATGACTATAATGGCTGTTCTTTGAGTTTTCCCTTTTGGGCTTCCCCTCAAGGTTTTTAAAATGCGTGTGTTAGGGAGAAGTTTTCACACCCTTATAAAAAATGTTTTCGTTCTCCTTCCCAACCGATGTGGGATCTCACAATCTACCCCCCTTCAGGGCCCAACATCCTTGTTGGCACTCATTCCCTTTTCCAATCGATGTGGGACCCCACAATCCACCCCCTTCAGGACCCAGCGTCCTTGTTGGCACACCGTCTCATGTCCACCTCTTTGGAGACTCAGCCTCCTCGCTGACACGTTGCCCGGTGTCTGGCTCTGATACCATTTGTAACAGCCCAAGCCCACCGCTAGCACATATTGTCCTTTCTAGGCTTTCCCTTTCGGGCTTCCCCTCAAGGTTTTTAAAACGCGTCTGCTAGGAAGAGGTTTTCACACCCTTATAAAAAATGTTTCGTTCTCCTCCCAACCGATGTGGGATCTCATAGTTATTATGTCATTTTCCTTTGAGATGTTTGAAAATTTTGCTAGTTAGAGATCATGCACGTCTGCATTTTGGATTGATTTATACATGCGTCCCTCTTGTTTCCATGTACAATCATTTTTTGTTTACATTACACCTGCCTTGTTCTTTTATGCTTTTGTTGTAGCCATTCTATGACTTTCTCCTTTATGGTTTCAGCTATCTTCTAAATGTGATAACAAGCTCTTCCGCATAAGATTTTGCATACCTAAATTTGAGGGGTATCCCTTTTTCGAGGCTCTCTCTTCTCCAATTCGATGCATCTCAAGGAGTCGAACTACTCGTACGTCAACTTTGATGTGGAAAAGATCTGCTGTCCATGGACTTGATGGATCTCGGCCATCTGGTTTGGACAACGGAACCTCAGAACACGAGCATGTTTCAATAGATGAAGAAAAACCAAGTCCACTATTGAAGAGGATGAAAGTGGGACAAGATAGAGTTTTACCGAACTCTAATGACGATCGTGCTTTACGGCAACCCGATGAGGAATGCAACTCTCATTCTTTTACTGCCAATGAGGTATTTGCCATTTACTTCTTCAATTTGAACTAAACTAACATGGACTCAAATAATGAGTGATTGATCATTGTGAATGGAATTCTTATGCTTTTGATACTCTTCTGTTAGTCAAATTGTTAACAAGTGTTGTTGGCGTAGGCTGAAAATGGATTTGGCACAAATTTAAGAGAGAGACCCAAAAATAATGGATCAAGAAGAGCATCCCCATCAGACTCTGCAAGCACTCAAGCCAGACATTTGGCTCCAAATAGAACTACAACCAGTGGAAACCCGATATCGGATGTTAACATTTTCAAATATTGCCTAGCAGGTTTACCTGAGAGGTCACATCTGCTCAAGGAGATTGCAACATCCGTGTCGCAGGAAGAAGTTTCGGAATTTGCCGACCATGTTTCCCTATACTCTGGATGTTTACACCACAGGTAATCTTCAATCATTGAATCTTGGTTATCGTACTTTCTTTGGGATTTCTGCAACATATACCTGCAAGGTTCGCCAAAATATATTCGGTATGAAAAATTATGTGTTTCCTTGTATCCAAAATTATTTGTGTTGGATCAGTACTGTAAAAGCCCAAGCCTACCGCTAGCAAATATTGTCCGTTTTGGCCTGTTACGTATCATCGTCAGCCTCATGGTTTTAAAACGCGTCTGTTAAGGAGAGATTTCCATACCCTTATAAAGGATGTATAGTTTCCCTCTCCAACCGATGTGAGACCTCACAATCCAGCTCTCTTAGGGGCCTAGCATCTTTGCTGGCACACCACTCGGTGTCTGGCTCTGATACCATTTGTAACTTCTCAAGGCCACTGTTACAAATGGTATCAAAGCCAAATGCCGGGCGGTGTGCCAGCGAGGACGCTGAGCCCCCAAGGGGGGTGGGTTGTGAGATCCCACATTGGTTGGAGAAGGAAACGAAGTATTCCTTATAAGGGTGTGGAAACCTCTCCCTAACAGACACGTTTTAAAACCGTGAGGCTGACGACGATACGTAACGGGCCAAAACGGACAATATTTACTAGCGATGGGCTTAGGCTGTTACAAGTACAGTTTTGTTACAGAGTTCTGAATTGCAACAGACCTTGTAACGATATAGTATGCATACTAACTTTGATGTCCCTCGACTCCGTTGCCATGTTGTACATTTATCCGAGTCTGTTGCCTTACATACCATTCTAATTCCTCTTCCAGTGAGGAAATATTTTACATTCTATTTCCTCTCAGGCATCAAATCCTAATGTCAAGAAAATTGATAGAAGAGGGAATACAGGCTTGGAATTCAATCTCTCAAAACAAGCATCATGTTCAGTGGGAGAGTGTTGCTTTTGAGATTGAAGAACAATTCATGAGAATTTCGGGGTGTAGCTCTAGATCTCTCACTCAGCAGGTACTCGCCCCGTCTCTTGAAAGAATTTTCCCTTGAAATCACCTCTGAATTGAATAAACTTTCTTCGTTTAACGATGATAAATATCAGGACGTCGAGTTGCTGAGGAGAATTTCTGGTTGTCACGAGTATCTGGCTCGAGAGAACTTCGAGAGAATGTGGTGTTGGTTATATCCTGTAGCTTTTACTTTATCCAAACAATGGATTAATGCAATGTGGAGTTCTTTATCCCCCAAGTGGATTGAAGGATTCATTACGAAAGAAGAAGCCGAATTATCGCTTCAAAGCTCGACGGGTCTTCAAGAGCCTGGGACGTTTATTCTTCGGTTTCCCACTTCGAGAAGCTGGCCTCATCCTGATGCTGGTAGCTTGGTAGTCACCTATGTTGGCAATGACTATGCTCTTCATCACAGACTTCTTACACTTGATCACTTTTTCAGGTATGTAATGTATATCAAAACGGTACCTTGTTCGAATGTATTTCGACTGTTCTCAGCAAGTTATCGAGAACACCTGCGTGTTGTTGAACGTTTAGTGATAATATACTCTAATTAGAAGCAGAATTGGCCTTGTACGTGCTTAACTCGAAAGGTATTGTCCTTGTAGCTCTGCTGAAGGAAAGAAGAATATGAGAAGCCTTCAGGACATGCTTCTTGCAGAACCCGAGCTCTCTCGATTGGGAAGGTAAGTTCCGAAACCTTCCATCGACTCTCATTTCACCCGCTTTCTTCCTGTGTTTGTGGGGACTGAGTGCTTTGTTTATGTTTATAAATCTATAACATACAGGACAATTCGAAGTCGCTGAATCGTAGAAAATGGCAGTATCCATCCACAGCATTTGTTTGGTTTGCTTCACTACAGACATCTCCCAGTTAAGTTGCGTACATATTGCACATACCGGAGTCGTTTTTGAACGAATATTTAGAGGCATGTTGGAGCCACTCGAGAACTAAGATTTAAAAGGTGAACCATTCATATACTCTTCTTTTATTCAGAACATTGCTCGTCATAAACTACGAGTCATCAGTGAAACACCTCGAGGTAATGCTCGTACATCAGATTACCGTCTTATGTCGGGATATTTCATGCCTCAGCTGTTTTTGTTGTAGTTCTTTAACAAAACGTTGAATTAGCAAACAAGTTCTTGTGAGTTTTTGGTTGTTTTAATCCCAAAGTATGTAAGTTAAACTGATTCTGCCGACAGTGACTCAAAATCAACCATTTCTTAGGTGAAAACTCCATCTTCTCCCACTGAAAAGAGCACTTAAAGTAGCATTATAAAGTGATTTTGTGTGAGATCCCACCTCGTTTAGAGAGGGGAACGAAATATTCCTTGTAAGCGTGTGGAAACCTCTCTCTAGCAAACGCATTTTAAAATCATGAGGCTGACGACGATACAGAACGAGGTAAAACATATAATATCTGCTAGTGGTGATCATGACAGGACTCGAGGAAGAAGCTCCGGCTAACTCCGTGTCAGCAGCCGTGGTAAGACGGGGGGGGGGGGGGGGGCAAGTGTTCTTTGGAATGACTGGGCGTAAAGGGCACGTAGGCGGTGAATCGGGTTGAAAGTGAAAGTCGCCAAAAACTGGTGGAATGCTCTCGAAACTCATTCACTTGAGTGAGACAGAGGAGAGTGGAATTTCGTGTGTAGGGGTGAAATTCGGAGATCTACGAAGGAACGCCAAAAGCGAAGGCAGCTCTCTGGGTCCCTACCGACGCTGGGGTGCGAAAGCATGGGGAGCGAAGTTGTTTAACTTCTTAGCTTTTCTGTTAATGTGTTTGGTTTGAGGGAAAGCCTAAGGACAGAAGATGGTTCAGAATAGATGGTTCATGAAAATTTTCATTTATTTTTATGAGGATCGAGATGGGGATTCTTGTTCAAATTTTTTTCAGGTTTTAATAGATAATTTCTATTTTTTTTACATAATTTATATTAATAAATATAAAACATCATAATATATCTAGTAGTATTAAGTAAAAATATAATATAATATTTTATTAATATAATTTCTAAAAAATTTAATTTCAAGATTAAACTTTTCATCGCCTAAAAAAATATTTACCATACCTACCCTTGCTTTCTTCCTCATTCTTCGTTTAATTTGAGTCGGGGCTTTGACTTCACTCGTTAAATGGACATTAGGTTCTAATGTAATTATTTCGTCTTGAAAAATATTGTCCTATATAATAAATATCTTAATTTACAAAATTTTCGTTACTCCCTTATTTTATATAATTTTTTTTATCATTATTAATAATTAATAACTAAAATATAAATAATTATACTTAACTAATAATAGATCAAAATGTAATTTTATGATTTTAAGATTAAAAAAATGTTTATTTTAGGCTAAGGTGTAGTGATATTTAAGAATTTAATATTTTAAAATAGTATATTTAAAATAACTGTTTGAAATATTATTTTTAACTTGGTTATTTTACGACTTCAATTTATCTCAAAATTAATATTTATGTAATAATAATAATAAATTGCACGTGCATGCACGTGTTATACAACTTGTATCACTCTACATTACACCTCGAATCAACCTAAGCAACTTTTGTAAGACTTAAGGAACATAACCAAATTTATATTTTAATAAACCAATAAATTTTCTTTAAAAAAAATAAAAAATTAAAGAAGCTACTAAAAAACTTTTTTATTTATTATTTATTATTATTATTATTATTTAATTTAAAGATTTATTATCTCACAAAATTGGGGTATACATAGAACCTAAAAACCGGAAAAACCAAACTCGAATCATAGAAATTGAGTTAGTTTTCTGAAACCGAATCGGCTCGATTCAGATTTTAGGTCTATTGGCTAAAAGTTAGGTCTCACTCCTCGTAGACGTAGATACAACTTAGCAGGCTCGCTAGATGCAAAGGCTGCTCGTTGCCAACAATCTGGCAGTGTAATACAACTAAAAAATAGAGAGTTCGTGGTAAAAGAATTTAAGATTACTTAAATAATTTAAGATAATTTTCAAAATTGGAAGTACTTGTATTTATTAAATAGATTTTAAAGTTGAGTGATTAAGCTTATAGTTTACGTAACGGGAAAAAAAATAAAATAAAAATACCAAAAAGAATAGCCATCATGTGCGCGTCCTTAGAGCTTCCTGCAATGTTTCCTCTTTCCATTTTTGCCCCCAACAACACTCCGACTCGTAACGGCTCAACATTACGCCATTTTGTAGCCGTTGCAATCCCCCACAAGTCCACCTTCCGCCTATAAAATCCACTTCCGCCCTCCACTTTTTCCAATCATCTCACACTCCAAATCGCCTTTTTCCTCATCGCTTTTCTCCAGATCTCTGCCTCTTCCTTCAATGGCGAAATCAGTCACAGGAGCAGTCGCTCTCTCCTTTCTGCTTCTGTTCCTCTCAGGTTCGTTCTCCTGATCTCTTCGAATTCCGCGTCGTATTTTGCGTACTGAACTTCCTTCTTTCTTCTTTCTTCTTCCAATTCTTTTTTCAGGAGATCTCTTGGCGGTTAATGGACATCAGGTGAATCGATCGTTATCGAAATGCAGAGTAACAGATTAGAATAATCCGATGAAATCTGAGATGATTTTTTGTTTTTTTTTTCTTTTGCAGAAGACGTGGTGCGTTGCGAGGCCTTCGTCGGATCAAGCGACGCTGTTAGCGAATGTCAATTATGCTTGTTCACAGGTGGATTGCAGGATTATGCAGAAAGGATGCCCCTGCTTTTATCCTGATAATCTGATTAACCATGCCTCCATCGCTATGAATCTGTATTACAATTCGAAAGGGAAGAATCAGTGGAACTGTGATTTCAGAGGATCTGGTCTCATTGTCATCACTGATCCAAGTTAGTTCATGATTTAAACAGATTTTTCTGTTGTGTTTGTGTTTTTGTTCTTGATTTTGATTTTGTGGTTTGATTTTGCTGCTGCAGGTTATGGGAACTGCCTTTACCCTTGAATTGAAGTGTGAAGTATAGGAAGTGTAGGAGAATTACACAGCTCAAAAGTAAAATTTATTGTTAGTTTATTGATTATATATACTTTCTAATATATATAGGTGGGGAGAGATAGATATTGAATTAATTCTATTTCATCTTAGATTCAATTCAATATCAAAATCAAATTAAATTAGGGTTTGAATCTAAACTTCTACAAATTGGGCACTCCTCAATGTTTCTTATAGCCACACTCTCACACACATATATACTTAGAGTATCACAAATACAATCATCCAATCATAAAAATAATTTAATAATTTAAAGAAATAGACCGATCAATGAAATAAACAAAATATAAAATACAAAAATGCGAAGTATAATAATTTAATTCTTAAGATTAAAAAAATGAAGAGATATCGTGGGAGTTTGATTTGACCAATCATAAAAATAATTTAATTAATTAAACAGCAAAGATTAACATGTAATAATCCAAAAGTTTGATGACTATCTTTTTTTATAAACAATGTTAATAATGTTGATGAAATCTTAACGTTTTTCATCAAAAACTTAGTATGAATATTTTCTTAGAACTTTTGAAAATACTATGAGCATTTTTACAAGATTAATTCTATAATTTAGTAAGGAAAAAAAAACCTTGGAAGGGTAAAAGCGTAATTTTAACCGAAGTATTCACCCATAGAAGTATCATAGATATTTCTATAATTCTTTTAGCAAAAGAAAAGAAACCTTAACAAAGGGTAAAAGCGTAATTTTTGCTGAAGTATTCGCCTATTTAAACTGAAGATGGTCTAGGGTTTGAAGCATTGCCACTGAGAGAACACAGCATCTGTAAAAAAGATGGTGCTGTTGTTCCGTTGCGGGCATAGAACAAATCGATTCCTTTCTCTAATTTTCGATCTGGAAGTTTGATTCTCGTCAAACAGTTTGCAGTTTCGAAGAGGAAAGATTTTTACATTCGTTTTTTTGTTTTAATATTGTTTTCTTCAAGGCCGATCCAATGGGTTCTCGGACGTGAAATCGAATACTCGAGAGCTCAATTTCACCCGGCCGAGATTTTATTTGCGGCAGCCTTAAGGTTTTGCATGCTAATCTCATTCATGCTCAATTTCAGGAACCTGCCCTAAATTTCTTCTCTCAAAAATGCTCAAAATGCTCATAGTTTGTGATTGAATCAACCTGTTCTTAGGAGATAGGTAGAGATCTTCGTCGACAAACGACGACATTCCCTAGGCCGTTAGGGTTTACCTTTCGCCGGAAAAGTTGGATCTCGTTGTTTGAACGAAATGCAGAACAATTAAGGTTAGTTGAAGTGAATCGATACCAATTATTTGTTGTTGGATATCCGTTTGGTACCATCACTATGATTTGATTCTGTAGATTGAGAAAATGAGTATATACTAATTGCAGGTTAAGATTATGGATTTTACTCGGTCGATCTGTCTTGCATCTTTGTTCAATGTACGAACTTGATCTGGGTATAATGTTTTTGAAACTTTTTGTTCGTTTCATTCTGTATTATGTTCTTGGTATGTTCTTAATGTATTAGATTTCATGTTATGAACACACTTTATTTTTGTTAAATCAAAGTATATTATAATGTCTTAATGATCGAGTTATTTATATTATACATAACTTATACAAAACAAAAAAGTTCATAATTTATATACTTTGGAACTATTAGAGCTTACGGAGGATGAGATGAGCACCATGTTGTGGTTGAACAGTGACATTTGAAGCAGGAGCGTGAGTATAAGATGGGGAAAGTTGGAAGGAGAAGCGCTGCAAAATCATTGATAGTGCTATTTTTGCTTCAATCATAGCAAAGTTTTGACCAACACAAATTCTAGGACCCCATCCAAATGGTAGGAAGCAAACTTTATTGTTTGTTGCTTTGGAAATTCCTTCTGAAAACCTCTCTGGCTTGAACTCATCTGCATCTTCACCCCATATTTGGTGATCGTGGTGGATATGAATGATTGGTATGCCTATTGACACCCCAATTGGCAGTAACAAGTTTCCAAGCTTTGTTTCCTTGTGTATTCCTCGAGCTAAGATTCCAACGGGAGGATATAACCTAAGAACTTCATGTAGTATCATACTTACCTGTTCCCAACACAACATATTCAAAATATGTCAAGAAGTAATTGTATTGTAACAGCTTAAGTCTACCGTTAGTAGGTGTTGTTCTCTTTGGTATTTTTCTGTCGGGCTTCCCTTCAAGGCTTTAAGACGCTAGGGAGAGTTGTCGGGCGGGCTTCCCTTCAAGGCTTTAAGACGCTAGGGAGAGTTGTCGGGCGGGCATCCCTTAAGGCTTTAAGACGCTAGGAAGAGGTGTTAGGCGTGCTTCCCCTAAAGGCTTTAAGACGCTAGGGAGAGGTGTCAGGCGTGCCACACCTCAAGGCTTTAAGACGATAGGGAGAGATGTCGGGCTTCCCCTCCAGGCTTTAAGATGCTAGGGAGAGGTGTCAAGCTTCCCCTCGAGGCTTTTGGGAAGAGGTGTCGAGCTTCCCCTCGAGGCTTTTGGGAAGAGGTGTCGAGCTTCCCCTCGAGGCTTTTGGGAAGAGGTGTCGAGCTTCCCCTCGAGGCTTTTGGGAAGAGGTGTCGAGCTTCCCCTCGAGGCTTTTTGGGGGAGAGGTGTCGAGCTTCCCCTCGAGGCTTTTGGGGAGAGGTGTCGAGCTTCCCCTCGAGGCTTTTGGGGAGAGGTGTCGAGCTTCCCCTCGAGGCTTTTGGGGAGAGGTGTCGAGCTTCCCCTCGAGGCTTTTGGGGAGAGGTGTCGAGCTTCCCCTCGAGGCTTTTGGGGAGAGGTGTCGAGCTTCCCCTCGAGGCTTTTGGGGAGAGGTGTCGAGCTTGCTTCCCCTCGAGGCTTTTGGGGAGAGGTGTCGAGCTTCTGCCCAAGGCTTTTGGGGAGAGGTGTCGAGCTTCTGCCCAAGGCTTTTAGGGAGAGGTGTCGAGCTTCTGCCCAAGGGTTTTTAGGGAGAGGTGTCCAGCTTTCGCCCAAGGCTTTTAGGGAGAGGTGTCGAGCTTCTGCCCAAGGCTTTTAGGGAGAGGTGTCGAGCTTCCCCTCGAGGCTTTTAGGGAGAGGTGTCGAGCTTCCCCTCGAGGCTTTTAGGAAGAGGTGTCGAGCTTCCCCTCGAGGCTTTTAGGAAGAGGTGTCGAGCTTCCCCTCGAGGCTTTTAGGTAAAGGTGTCGAGCTTCCCCTCGAGGCTTTTGGGGAGAGGTGTCGAGCTTCCCCTCGAGGCTTTTGGGGAGAGGTGTCGAGCTTCCCCTCGAGGCTTTTGGGGAGAGGTGTCGAGCTTCCCCTCGAGGCTTTTGGGGAGAGGTGTCGAGCTTCCCCTCGAGGCTTTTGGGGAGAGGTGTCGAGCTTCCCCTCGAGGCTTTTGGGGAGAGGTGTCGAGCTTCCCCTCGAGGCTTTTGGGGAGAGGTGTCGAGCTTCCCCTCGAGGCTTTTGGGGAGAGGTGTCGAGCTTCCCCTCGAGGCTTTTGGGGAGAGGTGTCGAGCTTCCCCTCGAGCTTCCCCTCGAGGCTTTTGGGGAGAGGTGTCGAGCTTCCCCTCGAGGCTTTTGGGGAGAGGTGTCGAGCTTCCCCTCGAGGCTTTTGGGGAGAGGTGTCGAGCTTCCCCTCGAGGCTTTTAGCGAGAGGTGTCGAGCTTCCCCTCGAGGCTTTTTAGGGAGAGGTGTCGAGCTTTTTCCCAAGGCTTTTAGGGAGAGGTGTCGAGCTTTCGCCCAAGGCTTTTAAGGGAGAGGTGTCGAGCTTTCGCCCAAGGCTATGAGGGAGAGGTGTCGAGCTTTCGCCCAAGGCTTTTAGGGAGAGGTGTCGAGCTTTCGCCCAAGGCTTTTAGGGAGAGGTGTCGAGCTTTCGCCCAAGGCTTTTAGGGAGAGGTGTCGAGCTTTCGCCCAAGGCTTTTAGGGAGAGGTGTCGAGCTTTCGCCCAAGGCTTTTAGGGAGAGGTGTCGAGCTTTCGCCCAAGGCTTTTAGGGAGAGGTGTCCAGCTTGCTTTTAGGGAGAGGTGTCGAGCTTCCCCTCGAGGCTTTTAGGAAGAGGTGTCGAGCTTCCCCTCGAGGCTTTTAGGTAAAGGTGTCGAGCTTCCCCTCGAGGCTTTTAGGGAGAGGTGTCGAGCTTCCCCTCAAGTCTTTTAGGGAGAGGTGTCGAGCTTCCCCTCAAGGCTTTTTAGGGAGAGGTGTCGAGCTTCCGCCCAAGGCTTTTTAGGGAGAGGTGTCGAGCTTCCCCTCGAGGCTTTTAGGAAGAGGTGTCGAGCTTCCCCTCGTGGCTTTTAGGAAGAGGTGTCGAGCTTCCCCTCGAGGCTTTTAGGTAAAGGTGTCGAGCTTCCCCTCGAGGCTTTTAGGAAGAGGTGTCGAGCTTCCCCTCGAGGCTTTTAGGTAAAGGTGTCGAGCTTCCCCTCGAGGCTTTTAGGGAGAGGTGTCGAGCTTCCCCTCAAGTCTTTTAGGGAGAGGTGTCGAGCTTCCCCTCAAGGCTTTTTAGGGAGAGGTGTCGAGCTTCCGCCCAAGGCTTTTTAGGGAGAGGTGTCGAGCTTCCCCTCAAGGCTTTTAGGGAGAGGTGTCGAGCTTCCGCCCAAGGCTTTTTTAGGGAGAGGTGTCGAGCTTCCCCTCGAGGCTTTTAGGAAGAGGTGTCGAGCTTCCCCTCGTGGCTTTTAGGAAGAGGTGTCGAGCTTCCCCTCGAGGCTTTTAGGTAAAGGTGTCGAGCTTCCGCCCAAGGCTTTTTAGGGAGAGGTGTCGAGCTTCCCCTCGAGGCTTTTAGGAAGAGGTGTCGAGCTTCCCCTCGTGGCTTTTAGGAAGAGGTGTCGAGCTTCCCCTCGAGGCTTTTAGGTAAAGGTGTCGAGCTTCCCCTCGAGGCTTTTATGGAGAGGTGTCGAGCTTCCCCTCAAGTCTTTTAGGGAGAGGTGTCGAGCTTCCCCTCAAGGCTTTTTAGGGAGAGGTGTCGAGCTTCCGCCCAAGGCTTTTTAGGGAGAGGTGTCGAGCTTCCCCTCAAGGCTTTTAGGGAGAGGTGTCGAGCTTCCGCCCAAGGCTTTTAGGGAGAGGTGTCGAGCTTCCGCCCAAGGCTTTTAGGGAGAGGTGTCGAGCTTCCGCCCAAGGCTTTTAGGGTGTCGAGCTTCCGCCCAAGGCTTTTAGGGAGAGGTGTCCAGCTTCCCCCTCAAGGCTTTTAGGGAGAGGTGTCGAGCTTCCCCCTAAGGCTTTAAAACACTGGTTTCCATACCTTTACAAAAAAATTTTTGTTCTCCTCTCCAACTAACATGGGATCTCATAGTTATCCTCTCCCAGCTTTATACTTGGTAAAAAAGTGTCGAGATTACGTTGTTGAACTAAAAGAAAAAGCCATTGATTAGGTAAATCATAGCTACTTACCACTTTGAGACGACTTAAACCATCGAAATTCAATTTCTTGTCTTCACCAAAAACATTGAGCACTTCTGCTCTAGCTCGATCTTGCCATTCCGAATACCGACCAAGTAGAACCATCGTCCAAACAAGCAACGAGGCCGTTGTTTCTTGGCCAGCAAAGTAAAAGAGCTTGCATTCACTAATGATATCTTCCATAGACATCCCAACAGCATCTTTCTTATTTTCTTCCAAAAGGATCCCAAGAAGATCAGCATTATTAGAAACTTCAGCAGCCTCCATGGGCGTTTGTCTCTTGCTTATAATTCCCCAAACCATACTTTTTATTTCTCTATTAACCTCCTCCATCTTTCTATTCATCTTGGTTGGTACAAACCTGAAGTAAATGAAGAACTAAATAAGAACACACACACAAAAGCTCGAATTTAAATCCAAACTTTCATTCAGATCTTACCTCCATCCTGGAATGTTATAGACACCCTTTGTTAGGCGTGCAACCAATAGAGAAACCCAGGTTTTCAAGAACTGGAAGATCTTCTTTCCTTCCTCATAGCTACTCCCAAATGCTGTTCGAGATATCGAATCTGCAGTCATATTTTGCAAATCCGGCCAAACGTCTAACTCGAAACGCCCTTCTTCTTCCTCAGAGACCATCACTTCCCATTTCTTAATCATCTCATTACAACTCTCGAAGAACGCTGGAAACATACCCTGCAAATAGTTTCTTAGACTTTAGCTGTATTGGTCAGCATATGCGCTATCTTAACTATTCTCACAAGACAACTCTTTGAAAAAAGAGAGATCGAGAGGTGTAGACCTTTAACTTCTCGGTATGAAAGGCGGGATTGATGATCTTTCTATGTTTAGCCCATTTAGATCCCTCGAGAGAGACAAGTCCGCCACTTCCGAGGCTTCTTGCAGGAGGAAATAAAGGGGCTTTAGGAATGTCATTGATGAGAGAAAAGATAGTCTTAAGTTGTTCGGGGTCTGTTATATACACTCTTGGAGTTGGTCCAACCCACGCGAAACAACTATTACCTACAAATATAACTTTGTTAAGATATGTAGTATGTATATGTATGTGCGCTATATATATATATATATACATTGGCCATTGGATTTAGGGTTTGGATGCTTAGTCCGTTATAATATTTGGGGTCGGGTATACTAATTTTTTTTTTTTTTTTTTAAAATTAAATTTATAAACACCTATGCTAAAATTTGAACATTTTAAAAAATATACCATTTTCGTTAGTTTTAGATGAAAATCGTTAATATTTTGTTTAAATAGTTTCAAAAATACCTATTAACTTTCGAAATCATGCAAAAGATACCTTCGAATTTTCTAAGTTTTATTAATATCTTTAAATAAAACTTTGTTAAAAAATTCAAAATTACACATAATAGTACCGCATCAAGAACTTTCAAAATGTACGTTAATACCAACATTTAGAAAATGAAGGTAAAAACTATTTTTTTTAAAAAAAGTTTGGAACTAATCTATGAGGGATGGACGGTTTTCGCCCCTATATTGACAATAAGAATCTTTTTAAACTTTTTTTTTAATGTCGAGCTTTAATTCAGGTATTTTAGAAAATATGTTACTAAGTAAAATAAAAGTATTTTGATTTATTTAAAAAAATATAAAGGTATTTTAAAATCCTATTATTTATTTATTAATTTAGGGAAAAGAAAAAAGTAAAAAAGATGAGGTACCCTGAAGCACCGAAGAAGATTTTGCGGACAAGAAAGAGGAAAACAATTGGACAGAAGACGAAAGAGGAATCCCACAAAAATGAACTTCAATTTCACAGAGACGAAACACAGGGGAAGAGATTACCGTATTTATTGATGGTGAGGTGCGAGGAAGGGACGGCGCGATGAGCAATATCATGAGAGAAGTTCATCGACTGCGATCTGGCTGCGCGAATCGCCGTCGCCATGTCTTTCGAATCGCCAAAGAGAAGGCGATAGGGATTCCCGGCAAGGCCCTGCTCTCTTAACTGCTTCTCCAGCTTCTTCGGTTTCACCCAAATCCAGTTCAGGAACCTCCATCCCCATACCACAACCCAACCTACCAGAATGCTGATTGTAATCGCAGCGCCCATCGTCATGCTCATTTCCAGTTGCAGAGCCACCGGAAGGAAGATGGAGAAAGGGTATGATATAATCAAGTTTTACAATTTGGTTCCTACACTGCGGATAAGGATTTATTATTATTATTATTATTATTCCTATTATTACTATTATTATTATTATCATTATATATTTATAACGTGCAAAAATTAATTTATTATATATTTATTTATTTCTGTACCTACTTGGTAAATAAATAAGTATTTTTTCAAAAATGCATATAACATTTTTTTCTAATGAAATATATTTATTACGACAGAAACTATCCCTTAAAAAAATTATTAGAAATAAAAAATATTTAAAAAACTCGATCCTTGCTTTCCATGGGATTCGATATAAATTAGAATTTCGTTCTTGGCTAGGCATAGCAGAGAAAGGTAAGGGATGATTAATTTTATTTTTGTTTATGGAATTCCCACCTTTTGGCCTGTAGATTAGATTTTCATCCACAGTTCTTATTTTTATTTCGATTATAATTCTTTTTAGTAATCATATACAAAGAATTAGAGCTCACAGAATGAGGAAGAAGCTGGATGTTGCAGCCCACACACCAAATTTGCAGGAACTGCCATGTCCATCACCTTCGGATGTGCCAGATTCAAATCTGTAAGCGACAACCAATTAAGTTGTTCTTATATAGCAGAGGCCATCAGTTTACGCTATGGTTAAAAATTTTGTTTCATCTATACTTACTTTCCATGATTTTCTTGAATTCTTCCTGCAAATCAGAAACAAACCCAGGTAGAAAGTTATGAATTTTAGATGTAAAAGTAACTGATTCTGCTTGGAAATGCAGTGTTTCCAGATGAGTGCTTTTAGTTTCAATCAAGAAAATTACCAGATCCTTGGAAAGCCGTGGATTGTGTTCCATCTCTTCGCCTACAGAACTAACCTGAAATCATAAGTCGGATATAAGGGACTGACCGAACCGTGTTTCGAGTCGAGAACACGATGGAGAAATTTCCTTACGCTAAATCCCGTGTAATCGTGAGCGGGATAGATCAATGTGTTCTTTGGCAGGGTGAAGATCTGGCACAAAGAGTTCATAATCAGAGCATGAAAAGCATAATCTGTCCTTACGGTTCCTTGTTTTGATTGTTCTTTTCAAATACACAAAGGAATAAGTATCATTTCCTAACCTGCGAGTGTACAGATTCATACAGCTGCTTTGAACTTCCACCCTGCAAAAAAGACACTGCTGTTCAGCCTTGTGGCAACAAAGGTCAATTCTTCAAATGTGAAAGAGGAGAATACAGGACTAAGCACTCGGAATCCAATAATATCGATTCGACAAGTTTCTAGTCGACTCATTAGATTAAAATTGTTGAACTTGTAGAAAAAACTGGATCGTGCTAAAGGTAAAGGTTGTGATTAGTTAAGAAAACGTTTTATGTGATTCATTGATAGTTTTATAAATGGTTCCAACTACCCCACAAGACGAGGCAAAGGTTTTCAGGTCGTTATGAGATGAAAACGACACCAGCTTCCATTATCGCTCAACCTTTATATAACTAAACAAAAAATCATGTGTAACAGCCCAAGTCCACCACTAGCAGATATTGTCCTCTTTGGACTTACCCTTAAGATTTTAAAACGTGTCTGTAAGAGAGAGGTTTCCACACCTTTATAAAGAATGTTTCGTTCCACTCTCCAACCGATGTGGGATCTCACACCATGTAGCATGGAGTTGATACCAAAGAAGTTTGGGACAATCTGTTAATGTACAGAGAATCACAAGCCATAGGGAAAATGACAGCCAAGGTGTTATACTGGGATTTTCTTATCTAAAAGACCAATACTTTTGGAACAACTAGAGTGTTACCAATACCATCATTCATCAACAATTGATCAATAGGTCAAAAAGGCGAAAGCTACCTGAAAATCGGTCCTCCCACATCCACGTATCAGCAGAGCGTCCCCAGTAAATGCCATCCTAGGATGGGGCTGATCGGGTTCGTCCCCTGTTACATAGGTGACACAGCCTGATGTGTGCCCAGGAGTAGCCCGAACCTGAAGTTCCATGTAAGATAAAGTTGAGTCAAGAGTTAACTCTAGGATTGTCCCCAAAATCTATCATTTTCTTAACGTTGCTACCATTGATAATTGGTGTTTACTCTTTAAGAACTCATGAGCATTGTCATTAGTAATCTATAAAACATGAAATTCTAAGGCAGCTCTAGTCCTCAATATGTCAACCACCTTGGCGGGCGGAGGAGGTTCCATGGTATATAATATGTCATGACCAGCATCAACTAAACTAGTCACACTATGTAACAGCCCAAGCTCACTGTTAACAGATATTGTCCGCTTTAGTCCGTTACGTATCACCATTAGCCTCACAGTTTTATAACGCGTCTACTAGGGAGAGGTTTCCACACCCTTGTGAGGAATGCTTCATTTCCCCCTCCAACCAATATGGGATTTCACACTATGTTAAGTATTTTATTAGACGTTCAATAGGAGAGACCCTCGCTAAGCTATTCAAAGTTTAGAAACCAATACAAATACGATAGAAGATATATTATGTTGATGAACCTTCACCAGTTCTATGTAATGGCAAAGATGAATCGAAAGTATTGGCATACCTCCAGGAATAGATCACCAAAAGAAATTCTATCGCCAGGTTCAATCAACACATCAGCTTTTGAACCACTAGCTCTTGAGATCACAGATTTTGCTCCTGGAACTTTAGTCTAAAGGAAATGATCACATCAACTGGAAGTGAGAAAACAGGAACAAAAATAATGATGGAGAAGAAGAAAAAAACCTTGATGAGGCCAGTGCCAGTGATATGATCGGCGTGCACATGAGTGTTCATAGCGTATACAAGCTTCAGCCCCAATTCTCTTATAAGGTTTAGATCCCTATCTACAGTCTTATCAACCGGGTCAATCAACTGAAGGTAGAAATAATTCAACAAATCACAGGAAAAAAAAGAACCCATCAATGCTTTTTACCAAAGTTTTAAACCCAAACATTGATGAATGAAAAGAAAACTAAACTCATCACACATTTCGTCAAAGAACAACCAAAATTCAAGTTAAATTCAAACATCGAATCACTAAAACAAAACATAGAAAAGAGAGGGAGATTACGATCGCCGGTTTGTCAGGATGGGAAACATTAGCGAGAAGATAAGTGTAGGTGGAAGATTCCTTCTCGAACAATTGACGGAACAAGAGCTTAGACGAGGAAGATGATGGCGAAGACCTCATTTGGGAACTGAAATTCTTGGCGGGAATTTTGGAAATGGGTTTCAGAGGAAGAAGATGAAAGAATAGAAGATTGGGACGAAACAGAGGAATTCGTAAGAATCGAAAGCTCTGCATCGCGCTTTGGTTTTCTGATTCAAACTCGATTGTTGGAACGTGGCGAAGGATAGTAATGATCTAGTGAATTGTTTATGGGAAATGGATATCGAATGGATAATGCGTCGGGTACAGATTTTGCAAGCTTTGGCTCATCCGTCCTGGCGCCATTTGTTGCCGCCGCTGGTTTGCTTTTGCCCGGAACAAATCGGAGTGATTGAGCGCGATGGCCTGGCTACCATTTATGAACAAATGTTCAACTTCAATACGTATATATTCAACCAAATAATTGCTTGGTTTCAATGTTAGGTTAAAAAATGATCCATTTGATTAAAATTAGATGGGATTGGACCGAGACAAGATCACAAGAGGGCACTAGATTTGATTAAAAACGTGGACGTGTGGACGATTTGTTCTTAAATCTCATATGGGTGGTCGTGTGGTATTTATCACACTAGTTATGATGGTTGAATAACGAGGGTAGCAATATCTTAGCAAATGAAGAATACGAGTGTCCTTTACGAATTCTCTCATTTCTTAGCACGAATTAAGTTAAAAGTGAACCAAACTGGACCGAGCATGGGTTCATGGACTCGAGACATGCATGGTACATGTTCCTTTAAAAGGTGTTGACCATAAGCTCGACCTCGATGAGACGGAGTGGGATTTGGGGTTTGGTCTAACATCCTCTCTTTTCCTTTGCCTCTAAAACTCCGACGTTCGTAGTTTCTCGAAATATATTTCATATTTGACATTTTTCTTCATTAACTTGTTAAACCCACGCTTTTATAAGCATCATTAAAATATATTTATGACATTTTAAGATGATCAATTAAAGTCAAATTTCGATAAATCCCATGACATAAGAAATATGACCCAAAACAAACAATCGGGTCTTACAGCGTTTCATCCCCACAAGACCTCAATCGGGTCTTATCTAATCCCTCTCTAAAACCCCATTTCGAAATTTGATTCAGTTTTCGATTCACTATTCGTTTTGTTGGGCTACTCCATGGATTAAGTTCGTTCAAAGTTCTTAAAAAAAGCAAAAGTAAGTTCGAATCAATTCGTTCTCGCCAAACAGAACTATTTTGATATGTGATAGGTCTTGAATTGTTTTTATTCATTGCTCAGCCTGTGTTCATCTTCAAAGTGGTTATTTCAAACCCAGAAAAACGGTGCATCCCCATGATATAATGGGTATATATGTTGGAATTTATTGATATCATATGATCAGAGAGAGACCCAGTTGGTTCTCTTTCTCTTATCTTCCGATGCAGACGCATACTGGACACGTGCTTGCTGAAGTAACTTACTTCCAAGTTTCAACAGCGCAGAATTCTTTCTCTCTCATCGACATTTTCTTCGCTCTTACGGCACCGTTGTTACTGTCGAGAGGAATGATGAACAGAGAAGTTCATAACCTGTCCTGTTACTTTATAGATGGGATTCGATTCCTTTGTTCTTACTAGTGATTTTTCTGTAAGTATTGATTTGGAATTTCGTTTTAGTTCTATGTTTGGATTAGAGATTGATAAATCTTCGATTCTTTTGATTTTGATCTTGTGGGTTGAATGTTGAAGTTGCTTCATTAAAGTGGATATAGTATTGTAATCTGATCCTATAGAATGTTTTGTGTCGGTTCAGGAAGTGTTAAGGAAGTTCATCTTCGTTGGTGGAAGATTGATTCTAATGGAGGTTTCGATAATGCTTCATGTGGGATTGATCCTTTTTCTTCTATGGTTACTTTCCGCTTACAATTGCTGCCATCTTGCTGCATATTTCATCTCCTTCATCTATCTCTATCTGGTATTGTTTAACCATGTCTTTTATCATCTATTTGAATTGCTTTATGAGAAGTTGTGCTTTGGATCATCAGATATTCGTTTCGAATCAATTATGATATTTCCTTTTGGGATTCTTGGGAATCTGGATAATTCTTGTTGTTTTTCTCTGAATGTTCATATTGCCATGGGGTTGAATCTTCCCTTTTTAAGTAATGAACTTCTATGATCTTCTTTTTCAAAGGTGCATGAACGGTTCTTTTGGAGATTGAGGAGGAAATTCAAATTTGAGGAGAGAAAGCAAGCTAATCAGAGAAGGGTATAATTTCTTTCCCTTTCTTGCATTAAATTCAATTCTACATCGGTTGGGGAGGAGAACGAAAGACTCTTTATAAGGGTGTGGAAACCTCTCCCTAACAGACGCGCTTTAAAGCCTCGAGGGGAAGCCCGAAAAGGAAAGCCCAAAGAAGACAATATCTTCTAGCGGTCGGCTTGGGCCGTTACATAAACACAGGCATTTTTTTTCTTTTCTTTCTTTGGTTTCTTATCTTTGTGGCGCGTTTTGATTGGAATCGAATGCGATTTCTCTTTCCTTTCAGGTTCTTACGGATTCTGAAACAGTTAGATGGTTAAACCATGTGGTTGAAAAGATATGGCCTATATGTATGGAGCATATTGTTTCTCAGAAGATTCTCCTCCCAATCATACCTTGGTTCTTGGAGAAGTACAAACCATGGACTGCTGTATGATCCTAATCTGATACTTCATTTAACAGTTTTTTTTTAACAATACAATGAATTTGAGTAATTCCCTGTCTTTACGATATCGTACTTCCACTAATACGTTTAGCGAACACAAGTGTTGCAAGTATAAACTAGGACATGATTTCTTCTCGTTGTTCGATGACCATAATTTTATATCAGTACAGATTTTTGATGATCAGTGTATGATTGCAGAAGGAGGCTGTGGTTCAACATCTATATTTGGGAAGAAACCCGCCTATGTTTACTGAAATGAGGGTTGTTCGTCAGCCTACCGAGGACGACCACTTGGTATGCATTACTTTTTCATGGTTAGATTAGGACCCTATACACACACTCACACACATATATTGTATTTTGTAGTTTCAAGTTTAATCGTGTTGAATGAATTAATTGCAGGTTCTGGAGTTGGGAATGAACTTTCTTACAGCTGATGATATGAGTGCAGTACTTGGGGTGAAGCTAAGGAAAAGACTTGGGTTTGGAATGTGGGCAAAGTTGCATCTAACAGGAATGCATGTGGAAGGAAAGGTACAGAAACTGTTGTTGTTTGTAATGGAGTAATTTGGAATAGTTATTAGTATGTATATTTGTGAGTCGAAAAGTAGATGTGTGAGATTCCACATCAGTTGGAGAGGGAAATGAAGCATTCCTTATAAAGGTGTGGAAACCTTTTCCTGGTAGACGCGTTTTAAAACCTTTAGGGGAAGCCCGAAAGGGAAAATCAAAAGAGGACAATATCTGCTAGCGGTGGGCTTGGGCTGTTATAAATGGTATCAGAGCTGGACACCGGGCAGTGTGCCAGCGAGGACGTTGGGTCCCCAAGGGGGTTGGATTGTGAGGTCCCACATCGGTTGGAGAGGGGAACGAAACATTTCTTATAAGGGTGTGGAAACCTTTCCCTAGTGGACGCGTTCTAAAACTTTGAGGGGAAGCCCGAAAGGGAAAGCCCAAAGAGGACAATATCTACTAGCGGTGAGCTTGGGCTGTTACAAGATGTGTTCAAATATATGCGTGATCTTTAAGGTATGTTTGAAAGTGATTTTGGAACGAGAAAAATTACTTTTGTTATCCCCGTTTTGGTGATCTTGGCCTTTCCAAGAACGGCTGATTCTACTGCGTTAGGAGTAATTAGAACTCCATTTACTCTGTACAGTTCAATCATTAGTCAAATTATATTCCTGTAGCTTTCTATTTTGTTTCCCATTATTGTTCTATTATCGGAAGAGGAATACATGCAGCTGATTTTAAAGTAGAGCAAGAAATTTGTCTGTAATGTCCGACAACTTTTCTGTCTTTTTTCAGTTTCCTTGTCAGTAGTAGTGTTGTTTCCTTACAAGAATCAATTTTTGACTTCAATCATTCTTCATGTTCCTTCTCAAGGTTCTGGTTGGTGTGAAGTTTCTTCGGGATTGGCCATACCTCGGCCGTATTCGATTATGTTTCGCTGAGCCTCCATATTTTCAGATGACTGTCAAACCCATCTTTACACATGGTGTTGATGTTACCGAACTTCCCGGGATCGCCGGATGGCTGGTATAATACATTTTTTTTACCTTCAACTTCGTTTTCGTTATTTTCCCTCGGTTTCTCTTGATGCTGGCAAAACTACGCTTTACTGCTTACCTTCTCATTCTTGGTCTAAGTACTGTCATTTTTTCTTTTTTCGGTTTCTTTTTATCAGGATAAGCTGTTGTCCGTTGCCTTTGAGCAGACACTTGTTGAGGTGATAACACCTTCCTTCGTAGTTTTTGAATTTCGTTCATTTTTGTTTTAAAATTTTAAATCCGTGAATGGAATTATATTCGAAACGTACACTTGAATGTTCATATTTCATGTTATTACAGATGCTTTGCAACAATATTTACGAAGTTTTGAATTATCTGAATCTTTGCAGCCCAATATGTTGGTTGTTGACATGGAGAAGTTCATTTCACCACAATCAGGTACTTAATCCTAAACACAAGGCAATGCAACTTGATCAAATGGAAATTTTGAAGAATGGTTAAATTCAACCTAATGAATTGAAAGAACGTCATCTTAAGGTCCCGTTCGATATTAGCTTTTGATTTTGAAAATGAAGCTAGTTTTCTCACGAGTTTCCGACCATTATCTTAATCTTTCTTTAAGTAACCAAGTTGTTATCAAATCTCATAATCATGTCAAGCAGCATGATATATTGAACGCTGGTCACTGGCCAACGACCTGTAGTTATTGCGGAAAACATGCCTTAATATAGTTTCATATACTACGGTGTTTGTTGGAACTCTAGACCTTGAAATGATTGGACGATGTCTGGTAGTACTAAAGGTTGCTGGTTCTCGAAAATTTCTGTAGACTAAGCTAGGGGGTATGAGATCCTACATCGGCTGGAGAGGGGAACGAAATATTTCTTACAAGGGTGTGGAAACATCTCCCTAACAGACGCGTTTTAAAACCTTGAGGGGAAGCCCAGAAAGAAAAGCCCAAAGAGGACAATATCTGCTAGTGGTGGACTTGAATTGTTACAAATGGTATCAGAGCCAAACACCGAGTGGTGTGCCAGCGAGGACGCTGGCCTCCAAGGGGGTAGATTGTGAGATCCCACATTACCTGGAGAGGGGAACGAAACATTCCTTACAAGAGTGTGGAAACCTCTCCCTAATAGACGTGTTTAAAACCTTAAGGGAAGCCCAAAGAGGACAATATCTGCTAGTGATGGGCTTGGGCGGTTACACGGGCTATGTTTAATTTGTATGAAAGTTTTCAACTAAGATGGTTTAGTTCTGTTCTCCATATGCATCACTCCATGGTCTGCAAAAACCTTGACTTTTAACTCTATTGGCTGCTTTATTTTAAGTTCCTAGTTATAAATAATCTTATCATACAGAACATTCTTTAGCTTTCAAAATTTTGCCAAGTGTCTGCATATGCTTTGATGTTGATGGATCCTTATTTCCAGAAACTTGGTTCTCGGTGAATGTGAAGGAACCCGTTGCCCATATCGTGGTTGAAATTATTGAAGGAGCAGACATGAAACCATCTGATCTAAACGGTTCTTCCGATATTCTTCGACTTATTGTATTATAGTTCTCATGATTCTCTTACGTGACTTGTGAACTTGGCTTACAGTTGAATCTTTCTTTCAGGTCTAGCTGATCCATATGTAAAAGGCCAGTTGGGTCCATACAGATTCATGACCAAAATACAAAGGAAAACACTGTCTCCGAAGTGGCACGAGGAGTTCAAGATCCCAATTGTCACATGGGAGTCGGAAAATGTGCTTGCTATTGAAGTTCGTGACAAGGACACATTCGTTGACGACATGCTTGGGTTTGTCTTCAAATTTGTAACTTCTATGACCACTTCTAGAACATGTTTGTCAAGAGTTTTGATCTTGTGACATCGCCTATGTCCTGCTCATATGAAGTGTTGACGAGATTTGATGTAGTTCTTATGTCTTCGGTTTCATCTCTCCCCTTCCTTGTTCCATTTTTCTTGTACTCATGATCCAATCTAATGTTCTATTTGCAGAAATTGTTCCGTTGGCCTAGCGGACTTGAGGGATGGAAAACGACACGATATATGGTTGCCTCTTGAAAATATTAAAACGGGTCGATTGCATCTTGGGATCACTGTTTTTGAAGACAAAAAGAAGGTTCTGTTCTTTCCCTTCCTTGTCCTGTCCTGTCCTATTGGAAAATGAAATTCTTAACTGAGATTTGTAATAATACTTTAGGCGGAGTATCCTTCCCCCAAAGGGGCCTTGAATGTGGAAGAGCCTCATAAGGATTCCCCTGGAAGTGAGATCAAGGATGATAAGGATTCAATCTCAACTATACCAGTGGAGCCTCAGAGAGGGATAGACAATTTCGAGCCAATTGACGTTGAAGGGCAAAACGAGACAGGAATATGGGTCCACCGTCCAGGAAACGAAGTTGCAAAAACTTGGGAGCCTCGGAAGGGACGAAGTCGGCGACTTGATACCAAAATTCCTAGGGAGCCTAATGAATGCAGTGGTGAGATAACGTCCTTTAAAAGTGATTCTAGCAGTTCTGATGATAACCCTGAGGATAAAAGTCGAAGGATATCAGTTCGCAGAGGACTAAGAAAGCTGAGTTCAGTTTTTCACCGGAGTCCTCGGGGTGAGGACCGGTCAGGAAGCTTAGAGGAGACTGTTAAATCCCCCCAATATGCCAATGTTAGGGCCTCAAATGCCAAGGAGGGAGGCGTGAAGGTTATTCTTTTAGATAACATCTCTGGAACTGCTACGGAAAGGGTATCAAAAGACGGGAAATCGAGCAACGACAGTAGCGATTCAGAAAGCCCAGGAAAGGAGGGTGGTAAAGTGAAAGGCATGGCAAAGAGCTTTTACAGACAGGCTGAGAAATCGGCTCGGAATATCAAACACGCATTGACACACAAAGGGTTGAATAAATTTCAAAGTGATTCATCAGGAATGAATGAGAGAGATGGTGCAGAAGAATCAGAATGTTGTGGTGATGAACCTGATGTGCCAGCTGAAGCCACCACCGCTGCAGCTCCTCACAGTGATTCGTTTAAGCAGGAGAATGTGGTGGCCACAGGTTCAAGTGACAATGTGAAGGACCATGAGCAGCACTCAGCAGAGAAGCTTAGTGCAGCACCCTTGGAGAGGATAGAAGATGATGAAGATGATAAACCTGCAATCAACACTGACAAAATGATTGGAACTTCAAAAGAGTGTGAAAAACATGTAGAAGTTTGAGAATTTGTAAACGGAATTCCTGTAAAGAGAATGTTATAAGCTATAAACATTGTGAAGTTCATAGAGAAAATCTCTTCAGCTCTTTTCAGCTTCATATTTGGTGTACACATCTGTTAAGGCAATTCGTCGAGCACCTTGAGTGCAGCATCCAAATCCCACTCTCGCACGACCCTTAAACGAGTATGCTAAGGCAACAAGCATCAATCTCATGAACAACATCAAACAGTTTCGCCGGAACAAGTAAATTAAGCACAAAGCCAGCAGTTATAATTGGGCATATCGAAAAGGGTATGGCTCGTTTTACCTGTAAATCTTGATAACATGGTAGAAAGATCCATTCAACAATCGACAATTCCTTTTGGATTTGATTCTTAGTATCACTTTTTCGATATCATCTAACTCTATTTTCATTTATAATTTCTTTTATAAAAAAAACAATTGCGGTGAGCATGGATCGAACACGCGACCTTCAGATCTTCAGTCTGACGCTCTCCCAACTGAGCTATCCCCGCAAGTTGATATTGCAGTATATCAATTTATAGTCTGATATACAACACAGTTTCGTTATGCGCTACATGCTAATTACATATAGGTAACTCGTTGAATATTAAATTCTTTGGGTTGAACTCATTTCTTTGTATTTTGACCTTACGAAAGCTTATTCTTTCTGTTCTTCCTATTTGATAACATCATAGACGTTTTTGAGGAGTATCTATAATCGAAGATCATCCAAATGGGATTCAAAGATTTGAGAATCAAATCCATGGGATGATTGAACACAACAAATATTGTTTGAAGTCAGCTAAAGAACATAAAGAACATTAAGGAATTTTATGAAAGATGGTGCATCAAAATGTATGCTTATTATGATGCAACAAAATATTCAAATAATTGACACCTAAACTCTGTATTCCTATATCCCATCCTCTCCTGATTCACTAATACCTATACATAAATTTTTGGAGGATTTCTCACCATTGTATGACACTATACAATATGTACTAAACACATTCATTCATTCACTCAAATAATCACTTATGCTTCCGTTTCCCAGCAATAATTGGTTGGATATGCAGGTGCCTGTTGAACGCCTCGTTGAAGAGGAAACGAGTCTGGAAGTCCGATATATTTGGAAGCCATGCCAGCGTAGCTACAGGTGCGAAAATAACGACGCCCATACCGTAATCATATGATTTGGCAAGAATCCTGGTGAAGTCCCACAGCCAAGTGTGCTCTATTTTTGGCCTCACAGTTTGTGCAAACTAAAACAAGAGTGCCAGTCAGTCTCAGATCAAGCCATGGAGAGAGTGAAAGGGAAGGAGACAAGCTTACCAATGTCAATCCCCATCCAGTTGGAAGGAAGGCTAGAGAGCAGACGACCATGTCCTTCAGAGATAAATGACAGACGGCCGATAGCGAAATAATTACCGCTACAACGCCAAGGAAGAGAAACGCTTTGAATAATCTGAATACGAAATGATAGTTGGCACTGAATTGCTGCTTCCCCAGGTTTACTGCCTACATTTGCACACCATGTGTATAATGTCATTCACAAGAGAGCACAACTTTTTCTTGAACAGAGAAAAGGATGAAGGCTGCAAAGATAACTTCAAATTTAAGAAAGTTTGAGAACTAACCTTGACTAGTAAGAAAATTGCAGCAATCACAGCCCAAGAAAGCACATAAACCAGAAAATTACTGCTATGCTGGGAGATGTCTAGGTGATATACGAGCCCGTACTGATATATGAAGAACCTTAGTGAGAGAAGTACTTCGATCAACCTCGAAACAAGTCCTGAATGACGAAGGTGGGCTTGTTCGTCGTCCCACCAAGATTGCCAACTTTTGTCCTGCTGAACTCCTATACCACCTTGCTGCTTAATCCACTTGTTCCATTCTTTCCAGTCATCTACTATCTTCGCCCAACTGAACCCAGAGGGATTGAACAGAAATGGTGCAAATAACCAAGTAATTGACATGAACCAGATGGAGTAAGTGATTAACATATATGCCATGCTGCTCTGATAAGATCGTCTGAACAAATCATAGACAACCAACAGAAGTAGTAGCTCGAATCCTTTAACGAAGTGACTTCTCGAATACAATCTGTAGTTTTCAGTGAAACTGGCAGAGAAGACGACTACCTTACGCCCAGTAGGTCTGTACTTTGCACCCCCGTGAAGTATTGTGCGGCCGAAGTAATGAGTTTTTGTTCCTAACGAAAACGTGAAGAAAACAACTGCTAACTGCAACTGCATGAGGACAAAATCTTTGAGGGCTGTAAGAAATCCTCTTTCAAGTCCAATTTCCATGACCATTGGTAAGCCTGTTAGGAGCCCAAGCTGTATAAATGACTGTGAAGCAAGAGCTGTTTCCAAAGATCGGACATTCTGCATTCTAGCTTGAAGAAGAAGAGATTTTTCCAACCCACTAAGAACAAGGTATAGTTGTCCGTAGAGGAAAACATAAATTCCAAGTACTGATATCTGTGCAGCGAATTGGCTAATCAGTGAGATGGTACTAATAAAGGGAATAAGCAATAAACAGAGTTACGTTACCAGACTACTGAAATAGTATCCAATTGTAGTGTAATAACACGATAGCATCCTGAAGAAATCGAATCGCTGCCCAAGGCGATATATGTCCCGGCTTAGAGTTTGTTCACTATTTCCATTCGCTATCTTGGCTTCAAACTTGGAGATCTGATTCAGTCCTACATCACGGCCTTTGCCTATTTGCATGTACTCATGATATGTAATATATCCCCTACGTAATGTAGAGTTGAATCCTATCCATAAGAAGCATTTGCATGTTAGCAATATTCAGCATTATGGATAGAGTCAAGCCACTTATTCTTACCTGCATAAACGTCTTCGCTCAAGTTAATGGTTTTTGATGCTTTGCTAATGCCACCTCTCGTAATGTGAAACACCCTGTCGAACACATCTGGGTGTCCGTAGTGGAATCGTACCCTGGAGACAGCATTCCAAAAATAGTTTTGAGAAAGTCAGGAAGAGGAAAAGGGATGACTAGTCGTGAAATAGTGTCAAAGAACTTCATCGGAAAACGAGGCACTCAAAGCAAGAGCGTGTACTGTTAGTGCATGAAAAGATAGAAGCATGACTTATTGCCTTCCAATCTGCTGTTTTTGCCTTAATTGTCAACCCATCAATCTAATTGTTGTAATTGCTTCTGTTTGAAATAGAACAAATTCCAAAACTGGATTTTCTTGCCAGGAGGAAGGAGGGAGGAGCCACTACTAAAAGTTCAACCCCTAATTATTGCCCAAACTTGGACAATGAAATTGCAGAACCCACAAATGCATTACCTGAGAGGATTGGCAAGAATTCTTTGACCAATTGTGACGAAACTCGTCTCTTGATATGACATGAACCATGCTAAGGAAGAAACACTGCAGTTCAGGTTAAAAGAAAACCCAAATTAATATATGATCTTTAACTATAGCAACCATGGTAAACATTTCCTTCATATCTTGAAACAAGTTTATGGTACAATTACAAAATCGTCTGCCTGGTTATGATGCAGAACTCTAATAATTAAATATCAGATAGATTGAGAGTGAAAAAAAGTAAATCTTTAGACTGTTCCTAATACTCAAATAACGATAGTCAATTCAATAACAATGTAGGATCGGTCGATTATTTGAAAATTTGCACGCTGGTCTCTCGTCAATGGTTGAGACCAGCACTTTATTAACCGAATGCAGTTCGACTGTGTCGGTGTGACACGAGTAATTCACGATTAATCGATCAAAGCAGTTAATCTGACCTTCCAGTGAATATGTGCTCTCTCAAACCCAGAATTGCAGGTGGCTTTCGTACTTTGGGATTAAAAAATTCTTGAAGAAGATTTCTCATCTTCAGTGCCTCTTCCAAATAATTATCCTGGTGAAGCGCACACCATAAGAATAAGCATGAGAACTATTAGTCATGTTAGAAGAGGAAGGCCTACCTGGTTCATATCAACTGTTTGAAGAGCTTCGCCACGTGTGAAAATTATAGCATGATTTTGGTTTTCGGGCTTCCCTTCTCCAAGGTGTGGCGGACCAGGAAGCTTTATGCTGTAAATTTCCTATAAAATGGAATTTACCATGTAACAAGATTTATAACATAATGACTGGAAGAACTACATGGAAATGAAATGGAATTCATTTACAAATATTCAGTGGCTTACAACATAAGTAGGTAAGCAAACTACCAACTAATTTGCCAGAAGACATATCATGGTGGTGTTCGTTAATGAATTGTGAATCTATTGCCAGAAAGTAGACCAAAAACCATGGTTCCGATGATTTGGTAATATGGATGTTATGATCCTTGCTCTTGATGAATGCTTATGATTTATATGATTATAAATAATTCAATTATACTTTTTTTCTAATGACGGATACAAGATTTTCACAAATTTGCAATCACATAAGACTTTATCAGCCTCTTTTTTTTTAATCTAATCCTTCCAAGCATAACGTTCTCTTATCAGAAAAGAAAGTAGAACCTTGTGCAAGTGTGTTACCCGTAACTCTTTCACTTCCTAGCATGAGTTCGGTTTGTTCACAATATTAGGACCCAAGAACATGGGAAAGGTAAAAGAGTAAAATGTTATTTTGCTAGAATCTAATTGATAGTACCTAAAATTGCTATTTATATGTCTTATTTCATGCTAGTATCGTCACTCTTATGTGTTTATTTGCCAATGTTGTAAGAATTGAGAAACTTGAAGAAAATCAAAGTGTTTTGGATAACTCGGGATTAAAAAATGAGTTATTTGACCTAAATCAAGCAACCGAGTCGAGGAAATGAAGATGAAGCTCAAATTCCAAAAGGATAACACTCAACTCCGCGCTCAACTCTATGGGAATAGCCCAACAATGCCACACTCGACACTCCTCAATGTTGCAGTTTGAGGCACTCAACGCCGACAGCTTCTCAACATTGTCTATCAGCATCTTGACACTAGAAACTCACACACACTCCCATCTTCATCCATAGCATCTCAAACACTAAAAGTAGTGTCTCAATGTTGCATTGCCCAAATGCAATTTTTCTTCTTTCTCGAAGTAGCATCTCAAGTAGCAATAGAGTTGACTCGTGTGTGTTTTTGTGGTTTTTCCGTGATGTCATAGTTTGCATGATAAAGTCTAGGATATAAAGAAACAAATAAGTTAGGTTGTAGCTATCTTGCCTAGTTAGTTTGACTTAGTCCTTCCCATCATTCTTAATGTTATTATTTAATTCTTATGATACTAGTGAAAAGTTCCTTCTGGAAGCCTACATTAATCATATTCTAAGGATCGTTTTAACTCAATAGCGCATTATGCATCATGATAGCTGGATTGAAATGTCATTTTTATCATTCCATCATAAAGAGGGAAGAACAGATATTGTCATATCCAACAACAAATGGGTTACTCAATAATATGTTAATTTACAATATTTAAATGATACTTACCTGATCAAAACCATTAACAGCTTTAATCAACTTAGATGAATAGACTTCGTCATTGTCTGGCATTTCTTTCTCCTCAACATAAGCCACACGAAGAGATGGATACCTTCAAAGAAGGATGAGACTCATGATTCCTAGTACTTAAAGTTTGTAATAGCTTTTATATTCCGAGAAGAAAGTTACCTTATCATCAAGTCAAGAATGTCTTTTGCACGAGGATCACCGCAAGCTTTTTGTGCTCCAAAAGATTGACAGGACAACACATACGTAAATTTCATATCAGTTAAAGCTTCTATTTGAGCAGATAGCGCACGATTTCCTCTCCCAATGGTATCATAACCTTCAAGAATATCTGGATGCAGGAATAAATAACGATAAAGACGATATCAGAAGCCACTACATTTTCTATTCAAAAGCTAGTCCTATAAATAATAACTGTTCATGGTATAATTAAAATATCAATGTTCCTCACCTTCATCTTCAGCGATGTCAAGAAAAGCTTGAAGTTTTAATGCCTCCCTATAGTACATCATTCCTCTAACTGTAACCACAGAAAATATAGTGATAAAAATTTGACATTGCACGTTTTTCATCAATATCCAATGGTAAATATCTTATTACCTGTTCTACTCAGTGTTTGTCCCCGAAAAGACGCCCAATTTCGAAGTTCTTCCTCTTTCCCGTCGTCTTTTAGTTTTTCCATATCCTCATAACCAAGTCGCTCCAAAAAGTTTTTACACTCATCTAAAGAAATGGAAGAAGGTTTATATAGTCTCGTCACAAGGAGCACATAACAAAAAACCCGAAAAGGAGAAGGCAGATCGCATATGCGGGTAGTTACCTGGAAACATCTTTTGCATGTAAAATATGATGGAGACTTCCTGATGGCTTGAGTGAAGCTCTTCCAATGAAAAGTTTATATCCTCCGCGAAGTATGGAGTTAAAACGCTGTACCAAAGTTCATTTTCTGAGAAACAAATAAAGTATCAACTCTCTTGTATAAGAGATTGTTTTTAGTCAATTGCACATGCCTTAAAAGATAATCCACCAATAATGAAAACCCAAAATGTAAAATTCCCAACTTTACTATGCCGAATCAAGAATCCCGTCATCGTCTAGTTTAGATTTTTGTAACTTTTTTCAATGGACTAAGGTATCTCATCACTCTCATCCTTCCCTCCCCCCAAAAGAATAATCAACATATATTGCTATAAGGAATATTAGAAGGTATTGAAAATCTAAAGTTAATACAGGGATAATTTTTTTAAAACTAGAGCAATCAGAGTGAATCTACCCCGCAGAAAACAATGAGAACACCATATAGGTTATCTAAATTCAATCAACTAAAGACCCCTAATATTTGAAAGAAAAGGAGGTGTTGTTATCAGTAGATTGAAGGTGAGAAATCTGGACACAATCCTTTCTAATATCAAAACCTCCATCAAACTCCCCACAATAGCTTTATCCACTAATCTTCCTAGCGTATCACCGACCAAAGTCCACGAGAACAAGGACAAAAGATAACCTTGTTTGATTCCTATTGAAGCCTTGACATTATTGCCTCTAATTCTTACATTCACAGAGATGCAGAAGTTAGTGGTTTTATGACACCCATTAATCCAATTCCTCGACCAAGATCCAACCAATTAGAACTCTAGACAAAGTCCAAAACCAACTCTCACACTGCTGAGCTAAATCAAAAGCATTTCATACATGAAACAATAATAGAACAGGAACAAAAATCTCCCTAAATACAATTCTTACTTATAATTTTTAAAGATTTGCAACAATCTTGTTGTACTTGGACCTCAAAAAATGCTCAACTTGTTCTTCAAAATTAAATTTCATTTATTATAAGATCAAATGAATAACAACACATCATGTGCAACATGCACGTTTTAAAAACTTATAACAATTAGTATATGATTTTACTTTTTTTTCCTTGAAAAATATTATGTATAATGAACGACGACTTCATTTAAGCAATACTGCTTGTGCTTCGTGGACATTATCAACGCTTGAGAAATAGGAAAAAAAACTAACCTGAATGACATCATATTGCTTACTTTAGGGGCTTTGGGCACATTCATAAACATTGACGTTGCAAAGAATGAAATGCGCCTTCGAGCCTCCAAGTTCACAGGGATGTCCATTGCACTATCTTTAACAGTAAGCAACAAGTGAAAACGCTTGATCTGAAACAAGGCAATTTCATATCAGTTAGCATTTACATGAAAGTTGACCCATGGAAACAACGAAAAAAAAAGCATTCATTCATTTGACAGACTAATCTATAGCACCACTTTTAGAACTGTCAAAAGAAAATTTATAAACATCACCTGCTCTATGAGAGAGTCATCATCTGGCAAAGGGAAATGAATAGCTTCCTTGCTAGTTGAAGATTCAAATAATTGTGGTTCAATATGTCTAGAAAAATCAATGTAATCCTGCTCTATTTGCTCAGAAGCATAGACCAGATCTAGTAATCTGCATTCAGCAAAAATGGAAGATCGGACAACCGAACATTTGAAAGAATCTGAAGAGAAACGTTGATGAGGAAACGAACCTGGAGCCATTGGTCATCATATCACTGGTTACAAGCTCAAATATATCTTGTAGAACTCTTATCACTCTTTCCCGATGTATCTTATTCCCTCGAATCTTGAAACAGTTAAATGCAAATCAATAGGGGTTTTAAATTTAAAAGGTTTTACATAACATTTAAATCTGTTTTTCATGGTAGAATTACCAAAAGCTCTAGTAACTCGATACATTTATCATGTAGAACTGGAAGCTCGTTCATCTTGAAGTCCTCGAGAAGACTAGATCTATTAATGCTTTCTTCAATTTCATTGATCAGAGAAGATATGACCCTAGAATATCAACGTGTTAACACCATAAGTCACATTAATAACAGAACTATAAAAATGAAGGATTTCTTTTCTTTTTTTGAAAACAAAGATAAAAAGAGGGGAAACAATTCTTCCCCACCTCTTCTCCAAATCTCCCACGATAAGGATTTCAAGAATGTACTTCAAGGACTCGTAACACTCTTTTACAGCAGAACTCATGTACTCATCTTTTTTTATCTTTTTAATCAGATTTGCATCCTTCCCAACAAATTCTTTTGCAATGCTCAAAGCTGTTGTGAACTACAGGAACAGAATAACAGAGTTAATATGAAGAAAGCATCAGATAAACAAAGACATCAAGATTGAACATCAATCAATTACCTTATTTGCTAGGAGAAAAACAGGCCAGCGAACTATACCAGAAAACAATTCTGATGACACTGGCATTGTCATCAAATCCAATTCCCTGAAGATAAGACTTTCAATGAATATTAAAAAACCACCGAAGTCATCAAAGCTTCTTTTGTGCTGATGTATTAAAGCTTTTCTATATATTCCTTTCAATGGTTGTCTAACAAAATTTGTTTAAACATCCATAGTTATCCTATACACCAATATCCTTGTATTGATTTCTGCACCATAAGAAGTGTTATACTTCAACGTCGTGGATAGTGTTTTCCATCCTAAGCTGGTGCATCATATGGGATTTTGGAGCTAACCAATGTATTCAGCCGTTAGTATTGAACTTCTTCAAGTTTTTCTAGAGATTTTCTTGGGCCATTCTAGTATACCTCTCTTTTTTAAGGTAGGAAACAAATGAAATTTCAATTGGATCATGCAAAATACAAAAGGTAATGAAAATTCTCAACCAAAGCAAGAGGTTACAAAAAATTCCTCCAACTAGTTTTAATTTGAGAGAGAGAATCTTGCAAGATAGAATTCACGAGTACCAAAATAATAATAAACTAAAATCACCTGTTGTTTATTAAGTCTTCATGTCGAAAACTCTTGATGATTTGGTTCCATACAACAACAAACTTGGAAAGACCTTTATGTTTGTTTTCAGAAGCCTGAGACAAACAATTGGAAGGTAAAATTAGGACAATACGAAACATAAACCATTGAGCTTAGCATAGGAATATCAAGGCTTTAGAGTCCAGACCTGAAACCTACTGCGGAAGAAACCTTTTCTTTTCTTTTGATCACTTCTCAACATTGGTGGGCAAAAGCAAGCATTGAATGCATAAGGCAAGGTATGAAATCTGCTTCTCAGCATTCCTAATGTTCGAATCTGTAAATCATTGTATGAGACCACCATAATTTTTCTTCATCATGGATCAAGAACTAGCCTACCTCGCCGAGATGATGCAAAATGCCATATAGACCACCAAAGATCGTACAGAACACAGAATACCATATTTGAGAATCCATAAAATATACCTAAGCAGTAAGCAGAGAATGGAAGAGTAGAGATATTAGTAATCACACATTAAATCATTCTTATAGCAAGATTGTAAAAAAATAAATAAATAAATAAAATAAGTTTAAATCAATAGGTGAAAGTAAATCAATTTATTAATTCATATTTCTAGCACATTACTTTTCGCAATATTGTCATTAGCAAGTATTCGGTTCTATAAAAACAAAAATAACTACTAAATAGATTCACATAGGAGAGACAGAAAAACTCACAACTATTATAGGAGCCCAAATAGCCACAATCGCACCAGCATTACTCCTAACTGCAAGACAGTAATTAAGCACATAGTTAAACAATGAACGCATAACCTAAAAGGGAAAATAGAGGTCATTGATACTCATAATAGTCATTTCAATTTTTGTGCTAGTCCATGCATGGAGCCCCCATGAGCATCTCCAAGAGACCACTTTATTGTTTCAAATCATAAAGTAAAGACAATAAAACAAAACCGACAATGTTCTAGAAGATATCAGCATTGGCGTAATGTAGTTGATTAATTAATATATAAATATTTAGTTTACTAAGTCAATATAAATTTAAGTAATAAAATCAGGTCTTTCAAGAATCCATTCTCAAGAAACAATTCTCGAATTGCTTGAAGTTGAAACTAGTAAAAAGTACTGATGAAATAGTTAACCGATAGTCGAATACCATAAACACCAGAGACAGACCATTATTGGAAAAACCGTCGTTTAAGAGGTCCACAGTCTACCTCAAATGGAACATGTTCCCAGCGGATATCAAGAAAAGAATAGCACTTCAATTCAACTCTTAACTCTAAGAAAAACTCGTGAATACCTTTGGGGAAAAGCTCATGCCAGTCATATTTCTTCACACCAATTTTCATTATCCTCTTGGTTGGTTCTACGAGTGGTTTAATCTGCATACCCACAGTGCACAAAATATAATAATTAGTTATTCTCTGTTCAGCTACAAAATGCAAGGAAATGTGTCGTTAAGCTATAAAGCACACTACAAGCATGATGCTCCTTAGTTATTACCTCAAAATAGTAACTGAAGGAAAATTTGCTTAATAGTACAAGTACCCAAAATAAAGTATACCTACATGAAAGAAAGAGAAACGCCTTAGGAAAAAATGTAAAAAAGAAAAATACAGCAATTTAAAATGAAAGTAAAAGGGAATATACTTCAGCATTGATACTTGGCTTTCCTGCATTCCACGACCAACATATAACCTAGGCTGAAAATTAAAAAAAAAAAAAAAAAAAAACATTTGAAAGGGACAAACAAACCTACAAAAAAATTTGAATTAAACAAGCACAGGAAATAAACAGCAGAACATGAACCATAAAAGAAACCATGACAGGAAGATGTTAGAATAAAATATTTCTACAAATTATCGATACAAGCCTGGCCTAAAATCGAGCAGTGCCGATACTGTTGGCTCTATGTAAATAAAAAAGAGACAGAAACAGCACGGTAAACTAAACTGGGAAGAGAACGGTTTAGGACAAGTTTATCAAAAAAAAAATCTCCTCGTGAAATGTGTAATCTGGATTGGATCTAGTACAGATTTTGGATCGGTATCAAACAAAAATGCAGAAAGTTTTTGTAAGAAATATAATTAGGGTTTTATCATCCAAAACAAAAACAAAAAGAAGGAAAAAAAAAAGGAGAATGTTTCAAACATTTTGTGGAGTGAAAGGAATAGACTGCCCTCCAAAACGAAAATTCAAAAGTGCATTTACGCCATGAATCACAAGATTCAATCTTGTACTAATACAATTAGCTATTTTATTCAGGAGGATTGATGATTGCAGCCTATAAGGAAGCCATAAAATGCTATTTCCTCTGCAACTCCCAACTTCGTAAGACTTATCTAGATGAATGATAACCATGAGGAAAATTTGATATATCATACTTAGTCCAGTGGATGGAAACCTAAAGGTCGATAATTTCTAACTTGCACACCAAGTTATTTGATATTGTTTTTATTGTTATAATTGTGTTATGATATATCTATACACATATATATAAACATCCACACACACAGAGAGAATGAAAGTGGTAGTCCGAATCAGTCTTTAACCAATCTCTGCAAAACGACATGAAGCGCACAAACGGGATGGTATCACCATAGAAAGAATCTTTTATATCAAGAAACTTTGTAAGATATTTATTTCAACTATTTAGAGCTTACCTCTGTCCAATAGGACAAAATACTGCATATACGGCCGTTTGATGTCTCAATATACTTTCCTACTGCTGGAACAAGAAATAAAACCAGATCAACTGCATTGCTGATGAGGTAAAGTGCAACGGCAACCATGTAGGAAGAGAAACACAATTCTCCAATCCAACTCCCTTTCTTTGTTGTGTAACATTTATATTTACTCCTGTAATATGCATAACAAACTGGAAGAACAATGGTCCATATTACTGCTACACCAAGCTTTATCAGATATTTCCTTTTCTGGGAAGTTCCCATAGTCCTCCTCGCTTTCCTTGTAAATGTAATCTCAATAATTGCTGCAAGCCAGATCTCATTTAGATTTATTACCAGACAAATGCTAAGTTTCTATACATGAAATCAAGAGTTTTTTCCATAAGACCTCTTACTTGTATGTTTTTATAGAGATATAGAGAAATTAACATTGATATGGTAGAAAGTGTTGCAGAACAAGGCACAAGAGGACCTTAAAAGTTTATTTTAAGTCAAGAGGCCTTCATTCTTGAGAACAGACTCGTGACTCTAAAACAGATTCCCATCTATTTAAAATTTATAAATGTTCCTTATCATCATTAAATAGTGACTGAAAGAAGGAAGTCCCATGATTAACAATCTCATTCTCATTTCCAGTTACAATTTTGCCTTTAGAAACAAATTCGTGGGTCCACTTCTTTATTTCTTTGCAGGTGGAAACTGTAATAATGAAGAACATAGTGACTTCGAACCAGAAACATTAGATGAGAAATGATATATACCTTGCAACAATTTAAGTACTGAAGATGTAACAAAAACGCTGGAGACATCCTCAAATATGACTGCATCAAATAATTGAAGTGGAGTATCCAATTCATTAAATGCCATAATGATCATCGCCTGCAATGCAAAAGGTAAACATGAACAAAGAAGAACCACAATGAAAGACAGAAAATTAACCAATTACTCATAAAAGGTTTTCAACCCACCTGCAGGGACAGTATATAGAAGCTCCACATTCTCTTGAAACTCCTAAAGATCTGCAAGAATGAACGAACCTCAACAAAATTACTTTTTCCTAATGACTTCTGCTCACGAACTTCATCTGTAGAAGCCTGCAAAAGAAACGATGTACAAATGAATGGGTATGTTGTCCTTACAAACAGTCCCTTCCACCCTAATTCCAGGAATCCACATCTAAGCTATATGCTTATAACTGGTTAGTCATCTTCCAAGTCAAAATCTAACGGTAGGGAAAGATTGCTAACAAATGTAACAGCAACTAATTTAGAGAATAGATCTCAAATTTCCACTCAGAAGTCTAACAGTTGATAGCAACCCAGAATAGTAACACCCTTAACATATGAAACAGATGATTCTAAAGCAATTTTTATCCTCTCATTAAAGACTATGCTAGCAATGGAATCCAGTAAATTCTGAAACTACAAATATGTGCAATGGATTATAAGTAATTCCAACAAAATATATAGCTTACCACTGCTTCAGTATCTACATTTCCTTCGGTCGTTCTTTCTTCCACCCTTCGATTGTTAAAAAAGGGAAACTTGACATGTTTTTTACTTGAATCATCTATCTTTTTTTTATTTGAAATATCTACGTGAAAGAAATCATGGTCCAAACGCAGGGGCCAGCCTAACTCAAAGCAATCAGGTGACCTGAAGAAATACGAAAAGAAAAATTGTCTCAAGTTAAGCAGCTCCTTGGAGGATAGGTTTAAAGGCAAAAAAAAAAAAAAGTAGTAAACAGAATCATAATTGGATTTATCGCTAACCAGAAGTACTCATTCAAATCATCATAGTTTCTCCATGTAGAGTAGTTGGCTGACCCATTGTTGCTTTTCTCAGCTTCCTTCAAATTTCAACAGTATTAATTTGCTATGAGTTATAATCACTCCATATATGTAGAGTGCAAAGAAGAGGTACCTTTTTTATGACTCTGTAAATAGGGGTAACTACATTCACAAGAAAAGACTCGGTTCCTCCACCATACGCTGGCATGACCTTCTCCCATGTTGTCAAGCTAACGGCACTGGTCAACATGCCATGCAACTCATATGCCATCTAAGGAACACGGGTTGAAAATTGTAAGACTTCTTCGCATTGTTGATAGATGAAAGTACAGTTTTTTTTTAATTGAAAAAATATTCTTGCCAATTTCTTGAAATTAAATTTCAGGACTAAACAACACTGTATTCACCCATATAACAAGACCAAAACATGCACAAGTAGTCATCGACCAGAGTACTTTCAATAAGATTAGTTGAATAGAATGTAATTGAAAAACAGGTAAACAGTATCATAACCTCTATGGAATAACAATGACAACTGAATTTGAGACATGAGCAGTAGTTATGCAAACATTAGATACACAAATGGGAAACTGCTACGCTCATCAAGAGGATTAAAAAACAGGAGGGAATTAGTTATTTATCTTACATGGTGAAAAATATAACAGAGACATTCTGGCATGAATCTTAAGTTTGCAGCCTCGCCCCATATAAGCAGGTAAAGCCCAATGTACAGAAGTTTATACTGCTGACCTTCCTGTTTCACATAAGGTAACCTTCATGGACAAATAAGAATTTTTTTTAGTGTATAGAAGACTTCAAGCACCCTAAGCAACACAACAATGTGAAAATAAAAGTGTTTTACAGGATGAGGCAAATAACATTGCTTCAATAAAAAATGAGGATATACTCTGGGTAAAAGAATATATTTGATGCACGTCAATATCTATTATCATAAATTAATAATAATTTTACTTTCAAACAAGAAAATTTTGATGATTGGAGGCACGACTTCTCTGGTGAGAGAAAGAAGCATACTCGATTTGTTTATTACCTTATATTGCTTTTCCTCCCCAAAAATTTGCACCAATGTGTATAGTTCTTGAAGAACTTTATCATTAACTCATCCACTGGGTTGTCTCCTAACTTTATCACGAAAAGATACAAGCAGAGAGATCAAAAGATAAAACTTGATTGAACCAAGTGCTTCCTAATAATTTTTGGGCAAAAATCAATTTGTACCCATGAACTTTGGAGGTTGTATCAATTAAAACCCTAAACTAACAATTGTATCAACAAACTTTCATCAGTGTATCAATTTAGCCCCTCTATTAGATTTTGTTTGAAAAACATTAATTCACATGTATGCAAACTTATCGTTATATCAATTACATTCAGGAACTTTCATAAATGAATCAATATAGACCTTCAATTTGTAAATTTTTCATGCATCAATTCTCACATGTGTATAGATTTCTTAAAAAATTAGGCCCACCATTTAAAAATCGTCAAGCATTTGAAATAGATGGTCGAAATTGATTAAATTGTGAAAGTTTAGGAGTTTAATTCATACAATTATAAGTTTGCACACATGTGAACTAACGCTTTTCAAACGAAATCTAACGAAGGGTGTAAATAGATATGCTTACGAAAGTTTAGGGTGCAAATGGATACAATTATTAGTTTAGGGTTTTAATTGATACAACCCCCAAAGTTTAGGGGTATAAATAGATTTTTTTCCCCTTGTTTTCTAAAACTAAAGTGAAAAAGTACCTTTGAGACAGATGTCTGCTTATTTTTTAGTCGAGTTTGCATATTAGCAAGGAGTAGAAGCAAATGCTCCCTCTGGTTGGCCACATTATCTCTCTGATTGAAAAACAAGAATCGATAAACTATTGAGAAATTTATGAGTGGTTGAAAACAAAGTATGTAATACAACTAGAACTTTCAATTTTCTGCTTCTCCTGTTGGCCGAAAGTTAAGTTTACAAAATTTTACAATACAAAATACCGAAGAAAACTAGCAACGTACATCAAGCACACAGAGGGAAATGGACTAAGAGTTGAACCTGAAAGCCAAAGCTCCACTGAAGAAAATCAAACAAATCTGTAAAGGGCCCATTTTTCTGAAAATCACTGGCTGAAGGCAAGCCACGAACATTGGAAATTACTGCAACTGCTGCTTTAATCTGTAAAAAATTATTCATTAGTTATCTTACTTTCCATACTTTGTTATTCAGCAAGGATGTTAACAGCACCATGCATGCAATTGCAAGATCTTTGCTCATTAACTGGGGTTAAATAAAACTTATTCAAGCAAGGCCACACCTCGGGTAGTTGCATGATGGGTTGCTGAACGCTTCTATGATCAAGTGGTAGAATGTTATATGGTACATAGAAGGCATTCAAATGAGTATCATCTCTTTCAGAAACCGCCTACAGTGTGAGAAACACAATAGAATTATAATGAAGAGTGAGAGTGGATGAAGAAAAAGGGGCGGAAAAGTACAAAATGGTGCAGATTGAATGTAAGGAAAAGATATAGCACCACCTGAGGAGCCATTGCAGTACTGAGGGACTTCAAGACTTCATACAATACAGAGGCAGTTCTTCGTGCATTTATCAACTTCTCTCTATGACTGGTCCAGGAAAAAATCTTCAAATTAGCAATGTTAACTTGACCTTGTAAGCATATATAATCCCGAGATAGAAGCCTCCTTACCTATTATCAAAATCAAATGCCCCACCATGTTTTATTATGAAATCCTTGTACGTATGATAAACTCGCCTAAGTTCACGAGCATCACTTTTTTCCTTCCGTTTCTGAATTGTAACTTCCTCGTCCTACAAGCGCAAATGCTAAGCAAGATAAGTTCAGATTTAGGGGTATTTGTACAGAAACAAGAAATAGACTTCTGTTCACCACCTGATATCATGCTTCTGCCATGGAAAAGAAATTGACTGATAAATAACCATGTATAATACATCTACTGAAACAACATAGAATGCAAGATACAGCTAAAAAGAAATGAACTTCTCTTCCCCATAGATCTAAGCTAGACTTTGGCATAAGAAAACTCAACAGATAATGCCAAGTATAGGGCGTTCCGCAGGCAATGGCTCAGTTCCTCGCCAGTTCTTCGTTTACAGTTCATAACAGCATGCATCAATATATCTCAACAAGAATATTGAAAAGATAAAGTAACCTCATCAAAGACAGCAAAATTACTTCAGCTTCAATCATCTCGAGGCAAAATTGAAAATAGCTAAATGGAAACAATATGTTAAGAGTGCAACTAAAGCCATACATTTTAGAAGAGGAAAAGGTAATGATGCAAACATTATACAAGTTACAACCAACAGGACTCACATGTCTATACATGTGAATCTTGTGTCACTAGCTACCTGTTCAAGTCGTTGTAGAAGAGCAGTTTTAAGTTGCCGAACTCCCCGTCCATTCGAATATCGATCAAGGTTATGAGCTATCACAAATGCATGAAAGCGACCTAAGGAAGAAAAGGAACACTTTATTATTATGATCTACGACGAGCAATAGTGTAAGTCAAACGTAAAGATTGCTTGTGGATACTATAGATTCACGATGCCTGATTTCAAATTAACTTCAACTTCTTAATTAAAACGTATCACTCATACATGTAATGCAACTATGAATCAATAAACGTTTATAGTTCTAGTAATTCTGGCTTAGAGATGCTGACAGGAAAAGGAAACGTCAGAATATTCCTTCATTCTGAATCTTTTGCAACAAAGAATCCCAACTAGAGCTTAGAATAACGTGAATGAAATACAAATTGGGAAACGAAAAGGTGAAGAATATTCTCAAGTGTTCTTATAGAAAAAACGAATTTCCAACATTTCCAGAATATAACTTTTTGCACAAGACAAGAATTCCTCATAGTAATAGTTAGACAGAACAACTTACAAAGACAAGCAATACGAGGCTCCTCCCTTTCAATCGAATTCGCCACTCGAAGAAACCTCTGGATTTCAGAAGCCAAAGAGACGGGCAATCTCTCGCTCTCAAATGGTTCGGGATTATAATCAACCCCACGAACATTGCTTCCACTTCCACTAGTACTTGCAATCGAACTCGCGATGGGCGCTGCATGATCTGATTCAGCTTCGATAATGGGCTCGGAGAGCACAATTTCACCTGCCATGGCCGTGAAGCGAGATGGATCAGCAATGGAAGAGTAGAAATTGAAGCGGGATCATAGTATATATGTAAAATGTTGTTGGTTTGCTTGGTGGTGGCTTCCATTTTGCTTAATGAGGTGAAACTTGGAATTCTTGGATTGCTTTTTGGAGATGGTGCTTTTTCTGGGTGTCTGTGACGATTCAAAAAAGTTGGGTCTGAACTTTTTTGCTTTTGCTTTTGGAGAGAGTTTCTTGTGGGATTGAATTCAACTTTTGCTTTGTATTCCATTTTCCATCACTGCGTCTCAGAGGAGGATGGATGGAGGTTCGAAGCTCCTCTGCGCTGCGCGGGCTTTTTTTGTTACTATTAAACTATGCTGATATGAAACGAACGAGGAAGGAAGACGACAAGGGCGGGGAGGTTCTTTTTTTAAAATAATAATAATAATAAATAAAAAGTTTATATATCTCTTTTTTTTCTTTATGTAAAAAAATAGTAATAAATAAAAAGTTTACATTTTTTTTTCTTTTTTGTTTTTTTAACTTGGGATTTCACTGACGTAATAATTTAAACAACTCCGACAATTAAACTCGAACCATCTTTTTTACTTAGGTTGAGTCAATTTCTTTGAAAATCAAAACAATTGATTTCGAGTCGGAGATTTTTTGGTTGACCAACCTTACACTAGAGTTCATAGACCAACTCAACTTATCCTACCATTAATTCGAATATTAAAATTATTTTTTGTTTTGTAATAAATAATATTGATTTATTGTGACTCGTTAATATTTAATATTTAAATTTTGTGACATTATTTTAATTATTGATGTAATATGTATTGTGGATAAGTATATTTTTTTAATTACTTAAAAAAATAAGCAAATGGACTATTAATGTATTGAATTGAGTTGTGAACTTTGTTTCGATCCTTCCCGACAATATATTTATGATTAGTTTGGGATGAAAACGGTTATAAAAATAATCCACAATTAAAACTTTTAATAGTACTTAAAAAAACTTTAAAAAGTTTTGTTAATATCCTCCAACATTACTGAAAGTAGTATCAATCATAAAAATATTTTTGAATTTTTTTAAATTTTAAAATGTTTTGAATTTATTTTTTTAATTTAAGATTAATAGGGAAACTTTTGAAAACTTATTTTTTAAAAAAAATTTAAGTTAAAAAAAAAAGTTATAGTTAAATAGTATTTTTAAAATAAAATATTAACCGTTTCATATAAAATTAATAAGAATATTTTTAAAATTATTTTTTAATTTAAGGATATTATTGAATATTGAAACTTTTAAAATTTTGTAGATATTTTTAAAGTAAAATATAAAAGTTAAAGATATTTTTATTAATTTAGTTAATTTATTTACCTAGAATATTAAAATAACTATATTATATTTATGGATTAAACCTTATCACCATCCTTTTATTGCTTTTTTTTTATATTTCATTTCATTTTCTTTTATACGATTTTAAGTATTCAATATTTAATTTGAGTTTATATAATTTCAATAAAATTTAAAATTAACTATTATTGTCGGTAGGATTAAATGTCCTAACTTTTAATACATTTATTTTATCTTTAAATTTTATTGTTTATATTATTTTAGTATCTAAATTCTTAAAATACTTATTTTGGTACAAATGTTTAAAAAATATCATTTTATTTTGTCATCAATTATTTAATTTAATTCATGGATAACATTGGCCACCTAGATGAATTAAGACCGTAAATATAAAGTGGATAATGTAATACAATTTTTAAATTTATTTTGAAAGTTTAATAATTAAATAAAATACGGCAGAAATTAACATATAAACTGATATGGAAATCAGCTAAACAGAAAACTCTAATACCAAATGATAAGGAATCAGTACAAAGGGAGTAAGATTCAGATTAACTTGTCAATCAAATATCTTTGTTTGAGATTTGAATCACTCTACAAGCAAGATCGATCATGTCTGGCTTGAACGATTCTTGTTGATCAAATATCTCAAGGCAAGAATACTTGTTTGAGATTCGAATCACTCTACAAGCAAGATTGATCATGTCGAGCTTGAATGATTCTACATGTAACCTAAACTACATATAATTGCAAAGAAACGTAGTCATTCGTTAAAGGAAAGCACAAATGTTTATTTTACTACATTTTCCAAGTCTAGTTACAAATACAACATACATGGCTTTATATAGCCTCAAAATGAAACTATTAAAAACATTCCAAGAGTCAGTAACATTCATACGGTCATAATTAACCAAGAGACATTGAAGAAGAAGTGAAGAAAATGTTACAATATACTTCCAAGAGACATCAATCATACAATATACTTCAATGAAGATGTGAAGAAAATGTTGTTGAAATTATCAAAAAAAAAATTCCAATTCATGCAAGAAGAAGTTTCATTGTTATAAATTTTGGGTAGTTTCATTGTTATAAATTTTGGGTAGGTTACAATTTAGAGTGATTGTATTTCATTAATATATTTTAAGACTTTTTATTTACTCTAGGTTATAATTACATAATTGTTAATTATGACCCTAAAGTATGAATGTTACAACTCTTGGAATGCTTTTAATAGTTTCATTTTGAGGCTATATGAAGACATGTATGTTGTATTTGTGAGGCTACTTGGAAAATATATTAAAATGAGCATTTGTGCTTTCTTTAGCCAATGGCTAAATTTCTTTGCAATTCTACGTAGTTTAAGTTGCATGTACAATCATTCAAGCTCGACATGATCAATATTGGTTGTGGAGTGATTCGAATCTCAAACAAGTGTTCTTGCGTCGAGATATTTGATCAACAAGAATAATTCAAGCCAGACATGATCAATCTTGCTTGTGGAGTGATTCGAATCTCAAACAATGTTCTTGCCTTGAGATATTCGATCAACAAGGTAATCTGAATCTTACTCTTTTGTAGTGATTTTCATATCATTTGGCATCAAAGCTTTCCCTTGGGCTGATTTCCTTATCATATCAGTAACATTCATACGACCATAATTAACCATGTAAATGTAACTTAAATAAATAAAAAGTCTTAAAATATATTAATGAAATACAATGACTCTAAATTGTAATTCACCCAAAATTTATAACAATAAAAATTATGAATTGAAATATCTTTTGATAATTTCAACAACATTTTCTTCCCATCTTTATTAAAATATATTGTATGATTGATGTCTCTCGGTTCATATCATAAACTTTATTAATTATTTATTCCATTTACATCGTTTTCATGGATGTGATAGCATTTTATGGGTGACACTAAACAAATTAAAACCATAGGTTAATTTAAAAGGGGTGTTGTTAGGTATACTTTTCCTTCTCTTTATAAAATAGGGGATTAAAAAAATAAAATAAAATAAAATAAAAAGAGGATTGGCTGTCAATGGCATGGCACGTGGGTTCTCTCCTTTTACCAATTTTTACTCCTCAGTGCGCGTTACTTTAAACATTACTTTTAATTGGACAATCATGGACTTTGAATATTATTTTATAAAGTTACGCACTTTTTCTTTCCCTATTTTAGTATTTTTCTTCCATGCGAAGTATATACTCCAAATAGTGCACTAATTATGAGATAATCATAACATTAAATAATAGTTTAAGTTTGTGCTTTCGACTATATGATAAAAAATGTCACGTGAATAATAAAAGTCTTAGATAAAATGGGTATAAGCTGGGATAGCTGTCTGTTTGATATTTAATATCTATCGGTTATTTTGACAACAAAATATAATAAGATTAGACTTTGGTCTGGACACTCATAAGTATATATATATATATTTTAAAGAAATTCGCAGCTTTCTCGTTGTTCCCTGAAAGGGTGGATTGTGATGTCCCACATTGGTTGGGGAGGAGAACAAAACACCCTTTATAAGGGTGTGGAAACCTTCCCCTAGCATACGTGTTTTAAAGCCTTGAAGGGAAGCCCGAAAGGGAAAGCCCAATGAAGACAATATTTGCTAGCGGGGTGGGCTTGGCCCTTACATAGGAACAAATCTCGAGGTTAAACGAACTCTGGCAACTTTACATAAGGCAGAGTTTGGTTTTTTGGAGGTGATAGTGGAAAAGTTGACAGATACTTCTACGTCATTTTTATTTACTTATTTTCCCTCTTTTTTTATTCCCTTCGATCATTCCTTAAGTCCTATAGGCGTGTAATTAATTATTTGAATTAATAATTTAAAGGGTCTATAATATATGGATAAAGTTAGGTGTTTTATGTGTTTTATCATGGTAACATTATTGATACGATCAACTTTGTAATTGTTACAAATGATTTGATCTCACATCATTCGTATGAAAATATTCTATACAATGAGTTTGTATAAGATTGATCTCCTTATAAATACATTAATTGATAACATTAATATTTGACTTTATCTTATAAAAAAATACAGACTAAAAATAAATAATAAAAGGTAAGTATAAGGATTAAAATTATTTTTAAATTTTTTAAAAATTAAATAACAAAATATAGAGGTGTAGATTTGAACTAATTAAATTATTTTCAAGTTAGACAAATGATTCTCAACCAATTAACAATATTTTTTCAATAAGAATAAATTAATTCTTTTTTTACAATAATAAAAGAGAAAATAAGACTAGGAGATAGAAAAATGAGAATTTATTCCACGTAAGAAAATATATATTTAAAATAATATCTTAATTTTTAAACAAGGCCCATTTCATTCAACCCACTTATGGTACGGGCTTGGCCCAATTGGAGTTATTTTATAAAATAAATAAATAAGTTGTTATTTTAGTTATAGAGGCTATTTTCGTCATTATGGTTAAATTAGATATTGTGCGTCTTTTTTCACTTCTTCCGCTTGTCGGCTTTCTTCGATTTCTGTTTGCTCCCAATCCCAACTCCTTCGCCTTTCACTTCCACTCCTTTCTCCTTAGGAATGCGAACATCATCTAGTTTTTGAGCGTCCATCCGTCTCACAATTTCACCGATCTTCAAGGTCAATCCATTATCTTTGGCCGATGAACTGGACGATTCTACGTTACTTGTGAACGAATCGAGGTGTTCCCTTGGAGGTGCGATGTCTGCTTCAATTGATCGGATCAGTTTCGCGAGTCTACTCGACTTGATGCCTTGTTTGTTTTTCTGTTCATCGTTCCATATTGCCGTGATGAAGGCCTTGTCGATTTCGGGGAATTTGCTGAAGTCTATGTCGTCTGTGGAGTTGGTGGAACTCGATTTCGCGGATCGAGACATTGCTATTGAAAATAGGGCTTCGATGATGGAATGGTGAAGAGATGAGTGTAGGAGGAACAACGATGATGTCAAGGCAAGTTCGATTCTATTACTTAGTTTTCGATTATGAAATATGAATCGCCAATTAATAGATTAGACTCGGATCCTTTTGTCTCTCTCAAAATTAATGAGAATCAATAGATAGACATGTTTAAGCATTGAAATTGATTCTTGAAACAAATTTCGACACCGAATGCTTGCAAATGATAACTCCTCAGTCCGATGTTAATTTTCGTCTTCATTACTCTCGTTTGTGCATGTTTTTCGGATCTATTAGTCATATCTATTGGCCTGATAAGAGTATCAATAGAACGGAATTCCACAGTCGCAAGTTGATTTCGTTATTTGTTTAAAAGACGTGCTTCTGTCTCATAATTGCAATTTACACTACTGAGATGCAGCCTGCAGATGATATGTTCATGAGCACAAGCTTCAGAATTCAACGCAGGTGCAGGAACACATCAGAAATTGAATGTGGAAAATGAGGCCACCAAAAAGAAATAGCCATTGAAATTTCCAGAGCAGGCTTCTGATTTGTAAGTATCACTTGTTTATATCTTTGGATACAATCTCTTCTAAAAAAACCATATATGTGATTTGCATGATTACATTCAGGGATTAAATTTTCATTTCATAAGTTCGAAATGGATATTTATCCAAAAAAAAATTCAACCAAAAAAATATCAACACAATATCGACCAAATACTAATTAGAAATGTAAAGATAGTAAAAGGCTTATTTTGTTAATTTTTTTACAAGAAATGTTCATATTTCCATCAACAATTTTATAAGATGACTCTTTTAACCCTAATCTCTATAGAGTTAGATTGATTCGAACTACTAATTTGGAATTGGACAACTTTACCAGAAATAACACCATAGTTCAAAACATTTTATTATTTCTTAATGGAATGATTAAAAAAAGTTGTTTTTTTTTTCTTTAATGGGTGAAATTTTGAATATGAAGGGCAGATGTATAATATATTAACAAATGAGTTTGGTTTCTAAAAAGAATTTCTCGAGCATTGATAAGAGGCAATGGTCAACCTCTCATAGTGCATGTCCCCGATTTATGTTATCCTGGTTCAATTTGGTCTCATTCATTTTTTATCTAATTTATAGGTAAAATGTAAAAATCTTAAAAGGATCATATAAATAGTTATCTTCAATCTAGAAAGTTTAATTTTTTTTTTCGTTCTTCAAACCTTTGACATGCTCAAAATTCTCTTAGTTAACTTATACATCGGATATGGTGTTACAGCCACCACATTAGTGTCCAATATTTTATCATGTTGTATATCACGTTTTTTTCCTTTAAACAAATTCACTTTCTTGTTGCGTGAAGATCATGTACGTTCCCCCTATTTGAATTTGCATCATCTGAGGAGGAGGAGGAGAAATTGATTAGCGCATTAGGCCAACAAAAAATTAGAGCAAATTGATTAGTTAAGAAATTGATTAGCACATTTGGCCAAGGAACCTAATGTTATGGTCATGTACGAACTTGATGTTAAGATTGATTAGCACCTCAAACTAAAAGAACCACATGATGAAGTAAACAAGATGAAAGTTGACCCGATCCTCAACCTACTTGAAGAGTTCGAGACTGATCAAACTATCTTAGCTGTAAAACAACTCGAACTAGAAGAATCACATGATAGACTAATTAAGAAGGTCGATCAACTCCTCGCCTCACCTCACAAAATAGCTGAAATTCATCTCATTCACATTTGAGAATAGACGAGTAAATATTGGAACTAAACTAGGGGCAGAAAAAAATGTAGACTTGTTCATCTAGTCACACAAAGACATGTCACGAATAGATCCCAACTTATGGAGCATCGATTAAATGTTATTTCAAGTATGTAAAGCATAAGTCACTAGCGTTCAACCAAGTACACAATAAAATCATAGTCAACCAGATGAATGATTTACTTAATATTGATTTCATTAAAAAAAATTATTATCCTTAATTTTCTCTCCAGGCAAGTGCTATAAAAGTCCAAAGAAGCCAAACGTAAGTTTTCAAAAAAAAATTTAATTATGTATAAAAGAAATTTATATCTAAAAGATTTAATGAATTTTATATTTTATTGATCTATTTAAAAAATTTGTAAATCTAACAAACATAAAATTAAAAGTTTATTGTGAAATTACCACGGTTCATCTCACAATTGTTAAATTGAGTTGAAAGAGCTATAAAATATTTTAAAAATATATGTAAAAAGACACGAACATGAATATCAGTTAATTTATCATAAATTTGGAAGAAACGAAATGGGATTCCGGTGTAGTAGGAGAAATACATTCTGATTCTGCCGCCCTACTCGGTTGAGACTCGAATTGATCGCTCCAGCTTTTGATATGTACTTCCTTCGCCCACATCGTTCCCTGGCAATTAATCTCACTCGTTCCCGACATTTCTCTTCTCCGATTCCATCGCCTCCACCGCCGTCCAGTTCGACAAAAGTTCCCTTGCTCTACAAACACGACTCTCCCGAAGAAAAGCATCCAATCAATGCCCAAACCACGGCTACCCTTCAGCTCCTGTCGTGGGGCAGAGGTTCCTCCGGCCAGCTCGGCGGTGGCACTGAGGAAATTCGTCTATATCCTTCCCCTGTGGCTAATTTAATTGTTCCCGATCTCCATTCAGTCGCTTTAACCCCGGGGAAGCTTCCGTCACCCTCCAGCAAGAATGGAGACTCCGGGGACGAGGGTTCGTTCGAGGTCGGTATTTCTTGTGGGTTGTTTCATTCTTCTTTGCTTGTTAATGGTAATTGCTGGATTTGGGGTAAGGGCGACGGCGGGCGTCTCGGTTTCGGCCATGAGCACCCTTTCTTTATTCCCACTTTGAATCCTCGCTTAGAGGGTGTTCGTTGCATTGCTCTTGGGGGTCTGCATTCCGTTGCGCTCAACTCGCTTGGGCAGGTTTTAACTTGGTCAGTATCGCAACCTGATACGTATTTTCAATTTTTCTAACGCTTTTATGTTGGCTATTCAATTTGCTATTGAATCCCTTTGTTTCTTGTGTGTAAGGGTGACTCTGTTTCATGATTGTTCTTAGCTCTGAATAAGATGATTTCGAAGTGTTCAAGTTTACCTGAGAAATGCTTTAAGGGGATGATTGGCAGTGATTTTGAAATGTTTGTTGTATTCAAAACCCCACTTTAAATCAATTTTTATGAAAAGAAAATCGCCTTTAAAAGTATAAAATTAATTACAAAGTTGATTTTGAATAATCATGCCTTGGAGTAATTTAGAACATGACAAAGGTAATTTTGACCATTTTAATATCACTCTCAATCCTATTTTAACTCCAATGCATGCCTTCAGTTCATATACTACTTAGAAATCATGCTCCTTTACTTTCTGTTTCATGATTCTGTTCTTAAACTGCCAAACTTGATCTTCGGTCATTAAAAAATGAAGCTACCAGGGGTTACGGTGGCTTTGGTGCGCTTGGACATTCTGTTTATCACAGTGAACTGTCCCCTAGATTGGTAGAAGGCTCGTGGAGGAGTAGAATAACACACATTTCAACTAGCGGTGCCCATACTGCAGCTATCACGGAATCAGGTTCTTTATCCCTTCACTGTATTTATGCTACCTTAGACAGAAAAATGAATATTTTTCGGGGAAGCTAGGTTTAACAATGGCTAAAAGGTTCCTTCATTACGTGGGATCATATTTCTCTCATAAAAAAACCAGGAGAAGTGTAAGCTTCCAAACCGATAGGTTTGGAGGGCATTTTTAGTAATGTAAACATAATCAAGAACTAGGTATGTTATGCTCAAAGAATAAATAATTGTTGCAATCTGGTATAGCTCCTTACTGCTGATGTTACTTAGAGACACAAAATGATGAACCTCTGTTATTATTTATGTTCAAAGAAAAAGGTATAAGCCCAAGTTCGAGAGCTTTCTATTCTCTCCCGTAAAATATCCCGAAAAGGATCAAAGATGCCTCACTCCCCTCTCACTAATGTATTTAACCATGTTTAAGCATAAGTCCCTCTCATATTCCTCTAACAAACTACTTAACTAAGTGGGACACGCCGAACAAAACCCGTCTCCCTTACTCTAGATCAAGCCTCACCAGCCTTCCTTCTTTTCCTACCATACACTTCCACAACAATTGGTCTGTCTCAAAACTAAGCTATGGGAATCTCTTCCTGATAAGTGTAGTTTTATGAAGTGCCCTATGCTCAATTTTCGGATGCACCAAATTCAAATAGTCTAGATGGTTCTCATGAACTAATAATATTGCTGTCCCTGTTGGTTTTGTACGATACTTTCTTATAAAAGGATAATAGTATTGATTAAATGATCTTTGATCTTTATTTTCACACTTGTTTCATCTATTCTTTCCCAGAAATTGGTAAGAATTTGCAGGTTTTCATATTAAAGTTTTTGGTTTTCATATTAAATTTTTTTCTTCTTTCCTGTTCACCAACATAGGCGAACTGTATACTTGGGGCCGAGATGAAGGCGATGGTAGATTGGGTCTTGGTCCAGGTCGAGGCCCAAATGAGGGAGGAGGGCTGAGCATTCCTTCCAGAGTGAAAGCATTGTCTGCACCTGTGGCTGCTGTGTCTTGTGGTGGTTTCTTCACCATGGCTCTGGGAGTGGATGGGAAGCTTTGGAATTGGGGAGGTAAGAGTTTCAGTTTAATGTATGCCAACATAAGGGCATTAAGATAAAGTTTCTCTGGTAACAGATGGAAACGGAATTGAGAATATGATACTCGTCTAGAAATTAGAATAACAGTCTAGAAATGATGATGCTTAATCATGATGTTTTTCCAAAATCAGAGTATCAGGAAATAAATTATTAGTGCTACTTCAATGTCTTTGACTATGCTGTACAAACATTTTTAAGGCTGAAATTACAGAATGATGAAAAGGTCTTTCACAGGTCAAATGCCAGAAAAAGCATTGAGGATATAGGAAGATACGCAACTGAATGCGTAAAATTGATAGGTCTTTGTCTTTGGGTAGTGACACCTTGCATGATCAATGAATGACTTTCTATATATAAAAAAAAACACCTATAAAGAAATGAATGACTATATTGTGGTGTCAGAGTTATACTGCAAAAGAACTTTTGCCTGGCCTGTTTGTGATAAAGTGTTCGGTTAGTTCAGTGGAATTAATGAGAGCTATAAAATGATCAGACCTGGGTTCTTTTCATGGCAGTGACTTTGATATTAGAACTTACATCTATGTGCAGGATTTTACAACGTGGAAAAACTGAGCTCGTTAGTTCCTTTTACTTTGTTATGTTCCACAGTTAGAATTTTTAAATTTTGTTGCATCTTCCATGCTGCTAGGCCTTAGGCCATGAGGTTGTAGGTTTAGCCATTATAAATAAAGTTTTTGAGCTTAGTTATCCCCTAGAAAAATAATCAACTTTGCAAACCGATATTATTAACATTGCATGCTTCGCTGTTGGTAACTTATGCAGCAAACACCAACTTTGAGCTTGGTAGAGGCAATAAGAATGGTGGTTGGGAACCAAAACCTATTCCTAGTCTTGAGGACACACCCATCATTCAAATAGCTTGTGGTGGATACCACTCACTTGGATTAACTGGTAACTTGACTGTAGAAGCAGCCACATCTCACTTACTGGTTTTGCTCTTCGAGTTTATTGTATTCACATCTTGCGTTTATTAAGGATTCTTGCTATTCTAACCCAGGTGATGGGAAAGTACTTTCCTGGGGTTATGGTGGACATAGTCAGTTGGGCCATTCTTCAATACAAAATGAAAAAGTACCGAGAGTCATTGATGCTCTAGCTGATCAGCGAGTGATGTATATTGCCTGTGGTGGTTCCTCTTCAGCAGCTATAACAGGTAGCCATTGGTTATCTACTTCTATTATACATATAGAATTTAATATCAAATTGTTTAGGTGCTTTCATACACGTTGACGTCGTTTTCTTCTGCCAGTTAGGCAGGAAGTTGAAGTCATTTTCACAGTTTAGTTAGTTTATTTATTTATTACTTATTATTATGATGATTATATTATATATTTAGCATTTGGAATGACCATCAACTTCTTTGGGAAAATACTCGCTTTTGCATACGCTCTTACTTCGACATACCGTTCTGATCATTTCATTAGACACGTCTTTGAAAGACACTGATAAAGTTGCTTCTGGATTGTGAAAGCTGAGGGAAAATTGTACATGTGGGGAAATTCTAAGGACTCTCAATTGGGTGTTCCTGGGCTGCCAGAGGCACAACCATGTCCTGTGGAGGTCAAATTTCTAATGGAAGATGATGGGTTGGGTCCCTACCATGTTTTATCAGTTGCAGTTGGTGCATCTCATGCAATGTGCTTGGTCTTGAGGTAAAACTTCCCATAGGTGGTTCTGCTACCAAAACATTGGGCGTTCTAATAAAAGTTCTTCACTCTTTTCTTTTTTCCTCCTTTTCTTTATCACGCAGGAAAAACAGGATGTAAAATTCGTGGTGGTCCCGAGAAAAATCAAATGTAGAAACATTTGGCTGATATTCTTACAACTTACGAGCAGGGGACTTGGGATTTGAACTGCAAGAACCGCTGCCGCTCAGCATCTTTCAAATTCAGCGGTCACTTTTGATAAAACTGTCACCGACTAGATAATCTGTTTACACTCACAGAACATTAGAAAACACCATAGAATGACCATCTTTAGTTTTAGTCTTTCATTATCTTTTGCTTTTTTAAGGAAAGATATATAAAGTAGCCATTTGTTACCTCACACACTTAGAATGTTCCTTTGATTTCTTCTCATGATAATTGAGCTTTTCTCTTTATATCTTTGTTCAACGCGAGAGTTATCCTCAATAAAAAGCATAAATCCTGAAGTATCGTCCCACCAACCCAAAAGTAGGAAGTACTTATTTCTCGTTGAATAATGTGCAATCTACATTATTGGCATTATTGAATGTTTGACACTTGAAGTTAAACATAATACATATTTATTCATGGAGTGTCAATGATGTTTTCTCATAATTCTACTGTTTCATTATTTGGTCAAGATTGCACTGATGAGTTTTGTAGGCTTTCCAACATGCACCATGGCTATCTGCAAACCAAGGGCACCACGGGGGGGGGTAAGCTTGAAGCAGACAGGTCAGTGTGGTCCTCTCGATTATTTATTCAGCAACCAAAAGGGCTAAAAAAAGTGCACATGTTTCGTAGATTCAAAGATGTAAGATGGGGGATCAGAAGCACAAACACAGAGGGAGAAAGGTGAACAAGATTGTGCTTAAAGAAACAACTTTTAAGATTGGCGTGTCAGGGAGTGCGCGCCCAAGGTCAAGGCCATGGCCAAGGCCTTGTCTGTGTTGTGAGAGCCATGCGCGTAAAGGTAAGTGGGATGGTCACTGGTTTAAGCTTTATGGATCTGCATGTTCTGCTTTTTCTTTAGACTGTCATTATTGTGTGTTTCAAATATTACTTGAAATTCTACGTTGCAGTGTCTATTCTCTTTCTATTCCTTGTGTCCCTACCATGCATTACTGTTATCCTTTTTCTTGTGGGGTAGTGTTAGTGATTTATGGGATTATCACTCTTTCCTCAATAATGTTGCTTGGATTCTTGATTTCCCTCCCAAGAAATTATTGAATGATGCAGCACAATTATTTAGGGTACGAAGTGTCGAATACAAGAAGCTGATTGATTAGATTGTCATGGAGGAGGAGGAGGCGTATTTGGCTAACCATATCAACTTGCCTCGCTTTTCTTCCTATGGGTCGAGCTGCTCTTTGTCCCCTTTTTCTTGAACAGGCGCTTGTGAGGAGTCGTGAATCGTGAGTGGGCATGAACTATAACCAAACAAAGATCAAAGATTTTTCTTCAAAAACTGTAAACTCGGTAAACATCGTAATTTAATCTAATTGCTCCTGAACTTGTCTCCGAATCTATGTTCCTAAACAGTCTCAGAGAAGGCCACCAGTCATGGTGGCATACTCTTACCTTATTAGTTCATTTAGTCTTTCACCATGCGAGCCTACTAGTGTGTCTTTCACTTTCACTCCATATTTTATCCCTTTCACTTTAGCTTTCCCTAAGAGTTTAATATTTACCATGATGGCTCATCACATAATTTTCAAATATGATAAAAGAAATCGTCTATATTTATTTACTAGTCTAGATATAATATCTTCATCTCCTACTCTCTGTTGCATCGGATTGACTTAAATTGATTCGATTCGATTCAATTATATATGAACGCTTAATCATTATCCATTATCCATGTTGATTCAATTATGGAAATATTAACTCTAAGAGAGGTGTTGGAGGTGGGCGATGGCAGCTTCCTCGGTTGGGTGCGTGACAAACTTCCCCTTCTTTTATTGCATTGTCTTATTTCCTTCTCTTTCCTCAATCTCCATTTATTAATCTCACCCCTTCTTCCACTTATCTCTTTATTCATTACTCTTCTCCCTCTCATTTGCTTCAACATATTATTCAAATCTAAATTTTTCTTATTTATAACTTCAATTGATTCTTTGTGCAATTACCCATATTTTAATTCATCCTCACTTTTAAATTAAACATTAAACTCAGTTTAGTAAATAAAATATCAATTTTTATTTCAAATATTAATGATATCTTTTATTGTTAAACTAAAAAGAAACATTCATTGTTGTTGAGAGGAAGTGACAGTGTTTGTACTTTATTACTTAAATTTGAAATTTTGTGTCTTTGTACTTTTCTAGATTTTTAACTTTGTATCTGGATCCTTAATTTTAAATGTTTAGGACATCTTTCTAGATTTTATTTTGTTTTTATAGGCTGATTTATAAAATTTAAAGATATGTTAGATATAGAATTACATGAACATTATTTTTTTAAAAATAATAGAAAATATTAAAAACTTGAAGAATAATGCATATATCTCTTAATAATAGTTGGTTAAAAGTGAATTTAGAAACGGTACATACTCTAATGGTTCTAATGCTTACAGGGATATAAAATTTAAATAATTTTACATTTTGAAATATGAACCAACAAACTAAAGTATTCATTCGATCATATTGCAAAACAATTACATAAACTCCCAATTGTGGAAAAAAAAACGCAAGATAAGAGATTCACACCCAATAAAAACGGGAAAAAAATTGTATTCTATGATCTATTAATAATTTTAGCTACTTTCATGGACTTTTTAACAGTGGACACTGCCACGGCGGCCGGGACAGCGGCGCGCCGACGCTGGCCGGGCAGGACTGTACGCCCACCGGCGGCTCCATGCAATTATAGGACAAACAAAGCGCCGCCGTGTCGGGCAAATCCGCACCGGCTTCCAGTGGAAACCCGGATATGAAATTGTGCTGTAAATACAGAGTGGTGGTGCTGCCGCTTCTCACACTCTTCACGTACTCCACCGGTATGGATCCGATGAGGCGGTTGTTGTTCAAGAACAGCGTCTCGACGCCGGCGAAAATCGCCGACACCTCTCCAGACAGATTATTGTGGCTCAGATCCACGACGGATCCGACCCCGTACAGCACCGGGCTTGTGTGGTCGGGCGGCGGCGGGAGCTCGCCGGAGAGAGAATTCCGTTGGAGGAGGAGAGAGGAGAGGGAAGGGCGTGAGAAGAGAGAGAAAGGGATGGGCCCACTGAATCGGTTCACGCTCAAGTCGAGATACACTAACTCCGATAGAGAATCAAGCCCGTCGCGAAGAGGGCCCCACAACGAGTTCTCTGAAAGCGACAGATACCGGAGAGACGACGGCAGCGACCGCGGAAGAGTACCGTTTAATCGGTTGGATTTCAAATCGAGATGAAGGAGAGGCGACGAAATGTCGGCAGGAATTTCACCGAAGAATTGGTTCGACGAGAGGATCAGAATTTTCAGGTCAGGAAGCTTGGTGAGCGTCGGAGGAATGATTCCGGCGAGCTGGTTATGACTGAGGTCGAGAGTGTGGAGACGAAGGAGAGCGGAAAGGGTGTCCGGAATTGTGCCGGTGAGGCGGTTGTTCGTTAAGGAAAGAACTCGAAGATTCCGGAGATAGCCCAGTTGGGGCGGAATCGGACCGGTGACAATGCCAGGGAAGAGGATGAGTTGGGTGAGCTCGGAGAGGTCGGAAATGGCAGCCGGGAGAGACCCAGCAAGGCCAGGCGAATCAGAGCCACCAGTGCCAAGAGAGAGAATTGTGACACGGCCGAGATCGCAGACGACGCCGGAGAAGGAGGAGCAGGGATCCAGGGAGGAGAAGTCCCAAGTGGAGAAAAACCCGGGACCGGAAGGGCTCCGGCGGAGGGGAAGATCAGTGAGGGTGTTTTTAATGACTCTTAGAGCTTGAAGATCGGCGGCGCTGATGTTCCCCTGCAACTGAAGGGACAGAGGAGGAGGGAGAGAGAGAATAAGGAGAAGGATGAGAGAGAGAGAGAAAGGAGTTTCAGCCATTGGAGCAGAGCAGAGCTGAGCTAAGCAAGGATTTGGGAATGGAGGAAATGTTAGGAAGAGATCGTAAAAATGTGATCTTTAATCCAAAAAAAAAAAAAAGAGAGAAGTTCATATGAAGTTAGGTCCTCCACTGTTATGATGAGACTGCCAAATACACAAAAACTAAAGTATGTGAAAGAGGTATCACTCAAAGAGTTGTATGCTTGGGGGAAAGCTTTGTATATTTATATACTCTCTTTCCTCTTAATACGTTACACGTTAGGTTCGAGTCCCCGCCTTTCATGTTCTTGAACTAAAATAATAATAATAATAATAATTTTCACACAACAAGAGAGGACTCGATGTTAATATTTTCTCAAAATTTATAGAACAAAAACAAACCGACACTAATTTGTTTAGAATATCTAACAATAAACTTGCAAGATTCGAGACATAATATCCTAAAAATAGATCATTTCGTTCATATTTGAGATGATTATACGAACAAAAAATATATATTTTATGGAGAGAAACTATTTACGAACCTTTCTTTTTCAAGAATGCCTTTCCTTCAACCACCTTATATTTATATCAATAAATAGTTTGTCCCTCTAAGGGCTTCTCAATGATCCCATCTGCAAAATGAGAAAAGGAAACAGTGGAAATACATTCATTGCAAACACAAAACAGTTCAGGACCTAACTTAACCAACAATCCATCAATATATTCATCACTCCAAATACAAAAAGTGGTTTCTAATGTTCCTTAATATTGAAAGAGAATGCAATTAATTAAAGAAATGAGAGATCTTTGTCACTAAGTGGGATCAGCAATACAAAAGGAAGAGTTGTTGAGGGAAGCTGCTATTTGCAAACATGTTAATCAGAACAGAGTTGTCAGACAAGTCTATAAACATAAGACATTGGCAATACAAAAGACGAGAGAAAGACAAAGGAGACCTAAAGTTTGACAGCACAGTGCCATACTCACTAAACCACATGGCTGCAAGCATGGGTTTATAATATATCATTAACAATTACATATGGTGTCAGTGATGTTTTATTTTCTACTTTTTTAGTCTATATTTAGTTATCCTTTCATATGGTGCCTATGGTATAGACCATCTCACTCAGTGAGAGAGACTAGGTTTTCTAAGGATAGAGTCGGAAACTTAACAACTAACTAGAATGCAAACACGCACAGTACGATGTGGTTGAGACAGTTCATGTATTTGCTAAGAATACGATCAAAATCTCACCTCAAGTCATGATTGTAAACTTTACAAAAGTCCTTGAACTTTTAAGATGGTGTCTATTTAGTCCTTCAACCCTATCGACTTTTAAAAAATTGACAAATTTACTGAAGAAAAATTAAAAATTTAGTGTTTTACTAAACCTAGAATTCAATGTCGTATCTAATAGATAATTAATTTTTTAAAATTTTGAATATGTCAATTACTTGTTCAAACATAAAATCAAAAGTTTAGAGATCTATTAAGCATTTTAAAAGTACTGCGACTTAGCTCAAAGATCTGTTCAATATTTTTTAAAGTTAATAGACCTTGTAAATACGAACTTAAAAATTTTGAGACTAAACTTCTAATTCAAGCTTCTAGTTCTACGAGCCGTTTGGTATTAGATCCAAAATAAACAAATTTAATTCATGGAGGTAAGGGGGCATGTTATAATATACTCCAATAAGATTGCTCTATTAGATTTAGAAACATGTGATGAAGAGCAGCACTATTTTTTTTTTCAAACCTGAGATCAGAGTGTATGGATGAATTGTGTCGGTAGTTGTAGAGCCAACATCCGCCATGATGATTTCGATATGGTAAAATCCAAATGACTTTTGCAGAGGTTCAATAATCGTACGTTATGCTCTGAAACGCAAATGGGCAGACATCCATGTGGAGAGCTTTGGAGGCTTCTGCTATCTGAAACTAAAACAATGAAATGATGTCAATGAAAATCTCAGTTATTTAATGATAGAACAGAATAGAAATCAGCAATTCCACAGAGACATGTTTAGATTTTGCTTCAGTTTCAAATTTCAATCACATCATGCACTGAAATGAAAAGGAAATATTCCAATTGCTCTTTCATCCCTTGAATTGCCATTCTCAATTCCACATATGGGGCAGTGAGCCTGAAAGAATTTACCCTTCAGGATGCAATGAAGATCAAAGGAAATGGCTGCTTGCACCCAAAACTGCATTTAAAACCAAAATTCACAGACGAATTTGATGTGTGGGTTATAAATAGTGAAGTAGATTCACATTTGATATGTGGATCCCTTCATCCCAAAAATGAATGACTTCTAGCTGCCTAAAAACTTATGAGATGTTGATTGTCGGAGGCAGGTGGCCCAAGAGGCTTTCAATCCCCGACCAGTTGGTCGATGGATTTGAAGGACCTTTACTCTATGGATATCAAACCAACATCATGTTTAAGGTTTTGAGTGAAAGCGTGCGAATCAAATTACAAATACATCCAAACCCATCAGTTTAAAATGAGCTTCTACCACCAAATTTTAGCCATGAACAGAGCAGCTCTTAATATCGCGACAAGCCCATCATGCATCGTACAAAAAACAAAAGCATCCCAATGGAGAAAACTTTGCTATCTTTTAACGTAAATTAGTGTATAAAAGAGTCAACAGCAAGTTTGAATGGCAAATACCCTAGCAACTGAGATTTTGAGAATGAAAAGGAAACTATAGCGAAAGACGAGAATTACCTGAGGTCTTGGTGCATGCTATAGCTTCCTCATGCACGCTTTCGACGCAGCCACGATAACTTCTGCACAATTTATTTTTCCCTTCTCTCTTCTTCTAACGTTCTCATTTTCCAGGTCAAGAAGTAACTGCTTCTCTCTCACAAATTTGCAAGGGAAAAGGAGGCTCATACCATGGAACGAAGGGCCTTTGCCCTTCCCTACCTTGAGAGAGAGAGGAGAGAGAATGCAGTAACCACAGCTAAAGGTATGCAATTTAATTGATAGTACATGACAGACAAGGATAATAAAAATACCAGATAAGCTCAAGTTTCGGTGTTCGTCAAACAAAAAAGATAAAAATAATTGCAATGTAATAACTTGACTTGATAGTTGCACATAGTAAGGATAATTACCGGCGTTTCTAACATGAGTAAATATAAACTTTATAGAGTGCACATTAATAAAACCAACAATCTAACGACATATCCAACCACCAGTGTTCACTTCAGGTCATATGAAGAAGATGAAATGCGTTAGACCAAGTGACAAGTAATCCAGCATCTAGTCGTTTAGGAAGCCTCAGCAGCCGGTTGAGTCAAGCCAGACTTCACCAACAACTTGCTTAGGGACTCGGGCGAGCGAACTTGATACTTGACATTTCCAGAGGGTGAAAGGACAACCTCAGCTAATTCAAGCTTATCTGAAGTAAGACTTGTGCTGTCCATGGTTTTGCTGAGCACCTTGAGTGCAAGCTGGATGGCTTCTTCCCTAGTGATATCATCCTTGTAATCCTGTTTGAGCATTGACTGTGCTGCCTGGTTGTTTGCGCCGATTGCAGCAGCCTTCCAACCGCTATAGTTTCCACTTGGGTCACTCATGTATAGTTGAAAGCCATAGTTTTTATCCCATCCAGCAAACAGAAAAGAAACACCAAAGGGCCGTAGACCACCAAACTGAGTGTAGCCTTGCTTTGTATCACAAAGAGATTGAACCAGTTGCTCAACGGGCATTGGCTCTTGGTAAGCATAAGTGTAGCGCTGGGCTTGAACTCTTGCTGTGTTGATTAATATGTTTGCATCAGACATTATTCCAGCCACAGCACATGCAACATGATCATCAATTTTGTACATCTTCTCCGTGGAAGTTGAGGTCTGCAGGAGTTTGGAAGTGACCTTCTTCTCACCTATCAAGACAACTCCATCTTTAGACAATATCCCAATTGCAGAGCCTGCATTTCCAATTGCCTCCATTGCATATTCAACTTGGTAAAGACGACCTTCTGGAGAGAAGATTGTTGTTCGGCTATCATATCGTCTAGACATGTTTTTGTTATCCTGTTATGAAGAGGGAGAAAAAAACCAGCAGGACAGTAAGAATGGATAATCTAGCAGGGCAGAATGATCCCAATCAAAGTAGCATGGATGCAGTGATGGGAGACAAGCATGACAACATACTAATGACACTTCTTTCAAAAAATTATAACAAAGAAGAAGGGGTCAAATATATATATATATATATATATATATATATATATATATATATATATATAATATGTATGTATATAATATGTATGTATGTATGTATTTTAAATGCAATTGTATATTTTTCTACGTTTTAACACTTTCAACGTGATGAATTGCACGATTTCTGAGGATCTAGAAATGCATTGCTATATTGGCATTAAAAATTATCTCTCCTCTCACACCCACACCCAAGTAACTTCAGTCTCTCTCTCTCACACACACACACATTCAAACAACTTTAGTCTGCTTCCTCCATCCCCCATGAGTTGCTGCTCCCCCACAGCGCAGTTTATCTCCCCTTTCTATATTACAGAATAATTTTTCTACTCTATCAATGATGATAGAGAGTACACTTTTATTACAAACCCGAAGGGTACAAAAAAGAATACAAAGCATAATAATCCAAAGGAAACAAAACAAAAACTACAAGTTGCATGAATACATTTGTTCATGTGCATTATAGAGACACATGAATGAATGGTCTAGCTTGACAAGTCCGTATTCCAGACAGAGTAATCCCCTCGCTCACCACCTTAAAGAAATACATTTGCTAGAATTAATATTTTAGTGGGATGCCTCATTTGTAATCTACAATAGGAGTCAATAATAGAGTCAAGACCAAAAAAAGAACTATATTCTCTCACGATACATAGCTTTCCAGACTATCTTCATTGACAACGACGCAGAGAACAAATTGACTCGTACTGAAATTTTCAAAAGAAGACTCAATATGAAAGTATTGGATTTTCCTGACTTCCAACCTCTAGTGTCAAAACAGTCCGAGTCTAAAATGACACACAGCTTTTCAATGACAGTTAGAGACAGAAACTACATTTACATTTATTTTGTCAACTAATCGAGTTAAGGAATTAGAAAAGCGGTGTTCAACCATCTAAACGGTATCTCAGACCTACTTCTGGCACTAACCAATTGATGAAAACAGCCTTGCAAATCAATCATAAACGGAAAAGCTAGATACTCCAAGGACTTCCACTATAATATTCTTTGCATTGATCGTTCTCCAACAAGGGGTCACTTGGATACTACTCAACAAGCATAGTATACCAAATGGATAAATCTTCAAAGGGAAAACTCCATAATCATTTCCTATCTAACGCCGTATTCCTTCCCCACATTAGGACCACCAACTGTAAGGGTTGAGTCATTATCTCCCTAGACACCAAAGTATTCCTTAATGGGAGAATCCAGAAAGTGGCTCCCAGTACTTGAAAGGCCAATCAGGGGAGAGAGCTGATTAATCTTTCCAATGAATAGTTAGCATTCTGAAACACTTATACTTCTCCTAATTCCTAAAAGCGTATGACACGAAACCATAAAATAAAATAATGAAATGGATCGCAGAATCCCCTCCCACGTCTCTTAAACCTTGAATGTATTTTCAAAATTCCACTGCTATGTTCAACTCATAACGACCACTTCTCATATTCCACTTTTTCACTCTCCCCCTACCCATACTATGCCCAAAGCCGGTGAACGCGGCCTAACTTCGAAAGACAGCAGTTTCCAGTATTTCCTTCCAAATCTCCTCCTCTATTTTGCAATTTGATAGCTACACAACCCTCGAAGATCCATTTTTCGTAAAGCGAACTTCCAAATGTCTGCCTATTCCAAATTTAAACAATCAATAGAGAAAAAGTAGAACATCACCTGGAAACGAAGTTCAGGAAGAGCAACAAATTGAAGAAAGAACTAGCCAGCCAGGCCGCTCGCTCGCTCAGATCGCTGATGTTGTACAGAGCAGAGCAGATTTGTATTTCAGCAAGTTCAGCGACAAAGCTACCGGCTTCTTCCTCAAGAAAACTTCGCCTTACGAGTGGGCCTGTTTTGGCCCATGAAAGTTGGGCTTCTGGTTAAAACCAGGCCCGGCCCAATTAGTATTTATAAATATTTTCAGAAAATAATTTTCATATTTCTACGATTATAATGGTTAAAAGGAATTGTTCTAATACTAGCAAATCCACACATTCAAATCCTAATTTGATTTAATTTTGAATAAAAAAATGTTTATCAAATTATTATAATTATTTATTTTTTTTTAGTTTTAAATTAAATTGAGACAACTCACTGCCAACCGATATTATCTTTTTGGGCTTTTTCTTCTGGGCTTCCCCTTACAGTTTTAAAACGCGTATGTGTTTTACCTTCTGAGCTTCCTTATTACGGTCTTTCATAATCACACGGTAGAACCGATACTCATCCAGATACTTATTGTGAGACCTCACATCGATTGAAAAGGAGAACGAAGCATTTTTTTATAAGGGTGTGGAAACCTCTCTCTACCAGACGCGTTTTAAAACCATAAAGTTGACGGTAATACATAAAGAAAAAAAAAACAATACTGTTAGCAGTAGGTTTAGGCTGTTACAATAAAAAAATATAATTAATTTTGATGTATCTTACCTATAAATAAACACGAACATAATTTATGCTGGATTAAAAGACAAGATTTCAAATTTTCGTCTCACGTGTCGTTAAATTATAACATATGTAGGTTTATATTACAAGCTTAATGCTTAACTAGTAAACTTTTTATAAATAGGTATTTAAACTCGTGTGTTTATATATTTAGTGTTAAATTTTTAATAATTTTTGTGACGCTCGGGTAGAGGAGGGATACATTATAATAAACCAAAATTGAAAATTACAACTTAATTATTTAACATTTTGAATATATTAAAAAATTATTAAACACAAAAATAAAATTCATATTCATATTCATATTAAAAACATTTTTTAAATTTATGAGACAAAATAAAAAATTGTTTTTTCTTTTATAATTTACATATAATTAATGTTTTTTTAGTTTAAATAAATGTTATATTCAATTGGATGATCATAAAATTCAAGTTCCAACAAAATAATAATAATAATAATTACTATTATGCAATTTATCTAGTTTGAGGTAATAATATTTATTTACCGAAAAAAAACAAGACAAGCAATGAGCATATTTAAAAATATTATTAAAATGATTAATGAAAAACAGTCACTTTTTGTGGAACAGAACATAGATTTGATATTTCTTACTACACGACAACAACCAAACACATAAAATTAAAATTAAAATTAAAATTAAAATTTCACACCAAACCAAACATTTCACGTTCTTATCGACCAAATTAATAATTAAAAAAAAAGAAAATAAAAAAGTAGGCTTGTCTTGTCTGCTTCTACTGCTGTCACTTGCCAATTTCGAATATTATTATTATCTTTTTCCGTCCGCCCGTGACTCCTGAAAATAATAAATAAATAAATATTAATAAATCTGTTCAAATATATTTAAATATTTTCACCACTCAATTATTTGGACCCATTTCCATGACCTTCCATGACCTTATGTCAATGGTTCCACGTCTCCACGTACCCAATATTTATTCATTTTCGTCTTATTTAATAATTATTTACTATTTTCTTTATCAATCATATTAAAAAAAAAATTAATGGTTTAAAAAATTAGATCCGATTGAATTGAGTTATAAACTTATTCGAACTCCCGTAAATTAGTCAATATAGAACCCCCTCTCCAACAAAATACACTATAGAGTCTCCCCTGAGACCTCGAGCCCTTGAACAAAATAAATTCTTTGTTCGACACTTCAGTCACTTTTCACTATACCTTTCTTTGTTCGACATCAGAGGATTTTATTGACATGACTAAGTTAAAGACATGACTCATACCACTCGATAATAATATAATATTGTCTAGTTTGAGCATAAATTTTGTAACTTTTTTTTGAATTGATTTGTTAATTTCTCTAAAATTAGATAGGTTATTATGGAGCTAATCCACATTAATTCTAAAATATCTAAAAACTAAAATAAATAACTCAGAACAATTGAGACTTACTAGTAAGCGGGGCATTGGAAATCAGAGGGAGCGTGTTTGCCACAGTCAATGAGTAATTGTAGGGCAATGGGGATGACGAGGTTGATATTCAGAAGCTTAGCTCTAATGGTGGTGCAAAGGCACACCGCCGCGTCCAAATCCACGAGCCCTTCAAGAACCGGGCAGCAAGTTTGTTTGGTTTGGTCGCCAATTCCGATATGGATCAGCCCACCCAACAAGTCCACACACGCCCCCAGCTTCAGCGTGTCAATGGGGCATGTCCCTTGCTTCGGCGGCGGCGGTGGGCACGGTGTCTCCGGTGACGGCACTACTGGAGATGGCTTCACTGGTGGTGGCGGGCTAGGCACTGGCACGTACGTTGGTGGCGGTGGTGGTTTGGATACTGGTGGCTGGACGTATGGGGGAGGAGGCTTGGCTACTGGTGGTTGGACGTAGGGTGGAGGAGGCTTGGCTACTGGCGGCTGGACGTAGGGTGGAGGAGGCTTGGCTACTGGCGGCTGGACGTAGGGTGGAGGAGGCTTGGCTACTGGCGGCTGGACGTAGGGTGGAGGAGGCTTGGCTACCGGCGGTTTTGGGACATATGGAGGAGGAGGGGGTTTGACGGTGGGGGGTTTGTAGGGAGGGGGGGATTTGGGGGGTTTGTAGGGCGGGGATTTGGGGGGTTTAGGAGGGAAATGCGGCGGTTTGTGCTTGGGGGCGGGAGGGTGGTGGGAAGGGGGCTTGTCGCAGTCGCATGCGAGGGTGGAGAGAAGGGAGGAGAGGCTGAGGAGGAGGAAGAGGGAGAGGGAAAGGGAGAGGTTTCCCATGTCTTTTGTGAGTAAGGGAAGGAAGTGATGTGATTGTGAAGCACTTGGGGGAAGGGTTTAGGGTTTTTATAGGCAAAGAAATGTGTGTAATGTGGGGAAGTGATTGGATATCTTAAAGAATAATATTAGATGGAGGTGGATATGGTCAAGATTTCAGCTTTATTATAAAGAAATTGTTGGCAGATATTGTCTGTTTTAATCTGTTATTGTCTGTTTTATGTATCACTGTCTCAGTCTCACTTTTTAAAAACATTTTTACTAAGGAGAGATTTATACACATTTATAAGAAATGTTACATAACTCCAACCAATATGAAGTCTCGCAATCCACCCTTCTTGGGGGTCAGCGTCCTTGTTGGCACATCGTCTGGTGTCCATTCGGATTTCAAGCTAATAATCTGCATATGCATATTTGTGTTTACCGAGTCCTAGGTAAGCTCTCTGAGATGACCCCTGATGACTGTTACATCATGAATCTGGCGGCCTCGGCTACCAATCCTGTACAGGATGACTGGGATGGGCAGATAAAACATAACCTTTCAGTTACACCTTTAGGGGATGCTACAGTGCCTTAGCTGGTTTCTAATCCTCCTTCAAAAGTGGTGATGTAGGCGGATATTAGCTTGACAGTCCTCGGTCGAATCCAAATTGTAACCCTGTATTTACTCTGATACCATTTGTAACAGCCCAAGTTCATCGCTAGCAAATATTGTCAATTTTGACCCGTTACGTATCGTCGTCAACCTTACGATATTAAAACGCGTCTATTAAGGAGAGATTTTCACACGTTTATAAGAAATATTATGTACTCATCTCCCATCGATGTGAGTTCTCACCGGTTATCAAAGGATTTTAATGGTTAGGAAGTTTTCTTTTATCTTTTTTGATAAATTGCTTGCATACTATGCACATTTTATTTATTCCCATCTTCGAGTGTGTCACCCAATTAGAATTTGGGTCGCTAGTGCAGCAAACAACCTAGAATTAACATGGAATTACTCCAAACAAAATACGTTGAAATATGGAGTTCTTATTATTGAGCCACAAAAAAAACGTGCATATATTAATATAAATAGTAACTTTCAATTTTTTAAGCCCTTTTTAATCATTATATCATCAGCATTGCCCTTATTTAGACGGGTCTAAGTTCATTGATATAATTTTTTTTAATAATAAATTATATTAATATATATTATCCACTAATAATCTAGATTTAAATTACCACCTTCATTTATTTTTTTTTTTTAATTTACACGACTATATATAAAAATTATGAGAAAAAATAAAAGCCGTAGTTGACTTGGACAGCCGGTGGAATCACGGAAATAAGCGCAAAAATCGCGTATAAATCGGCCATAAGTAACATGGAAACTTCCTCAATTTCATATATATATATATATATATATATACACACGTGTACACACATATATATATATGTGTGTGTATGTATATGTGTATACACTCATCATTTCCAATGATTTAAATTTAATATATATAATTATACAGATATACGAATATATTATATTAAGAAACACCGATAAATTTTATAAAAAAATATCAAAATTTCCATTTGGTTCTAAAAATATTTTTTTTCGATAAAATTATTATAAACTAATTAGGTCAGGGAAAATTTTTGAAAAAATAGTTATTTACGTGATAACCGAAAATTTAAAGATTTATGGGTGTTTTATAGACCAATGAGAAGAACCGAAACTATGAGTCGTAGTCATTTGGGACCGAGTCATTCATGCCAAAAAGCTGTCACATGATAGATTGATAGACACTGTCGTAGAAAATGGTTTAATTGTGATCTACCACAAATTGAAACGAGTGGATGAAATTTATTCTTACGTGGTCAACGAAATTAGATACATGGATATAATGTTTAATTTAATTTATATAAAGTTTTGAAATAAAATAATGACGGAATATGATAGTGGAGACTATAATGAAAAAGATTACGTTATTAATGTGGCTTATTGAGCCCGTGACTTCGATTTCATTAATAATTCTTTCATCAATTGGTTAGAGAACAGTGAAAGAGACGGTGGAGAACAATTATGTAATATCTAATATATATTATTTATATGATATGATTGACATAATTTGATGTCACATTCTCGAGTCAAAAAATTCCTTTTTTTTCCTTTTTTTTACACTCCTTTTTATGCAAATTATAAATAAATATTCAATAATTATGTAAAAAAAAGTCGAGATAAGATATTTTTTTAGATCCAAACGTGACTGTTTTCAACCCAATTAACTCTTATTAAATAATAAACTCAATTCAGCCGCCGTACCATAAAATATTTGGGTTGGGTTGGTTCCAACGGTTCGAATTATTCATTTAATTGTTTTAATAAAGGTAAAATGTTATATTTATTTTCAAACATTAAATTAATATTTATAATTCGATTTCAATATATATTTCTGAAAAAATACATTAAAAAATTTAAAAATTAAATTTTAAATGTAATAATAAATTTGAATTAAGAACCCAATTTATATAATTTTTTAATATTATTATTAAAAACAAGAAATAGACAGCATCCAGCCATGCATTTTTCTTACAAATGAATCCGTGATGTCGGCCATCGGCCATTCTCGCCCATGATTTTTTTCTCTCTCTGTCTATGACCCATGCTCCATGCTCCGCCTCTCGGCCCACCGCCAACAGATATTGTCTTATTTGAACTTTTCTTTTCAGACTATCCCTCAAGATTTTTAAAACGCGTCTTCTAGAGAGAGGTTTCAACACTCTTATAAAGGATATTTCGTTCTCCTCTCCAATCGATGTAGGATCTCACAATGTATGTATATGTATCGATGTACACACAAATAAAGATATATATAATTGTAACGCTTCATGTTCAGGATTCGAAACTATCCTCATTTTCAGCACTATTTGTCCTCATTCATATGCTTCATAAAAAAATTTACAGGAAGCCATCCAACAAAATTCCTATGATTGAGCCACAAAAAATTAAGGTGTACCTTATCCGTGGTATAAATAGTAACTTTCAAAGCATTTCTTGTTCCGATAATTATAGCTCAATAATTAAGATATTCACGAAACTGCCACGATGTGATAATTACTAGTTATATATATTTTTTGTAATTTTTTCCTTATACGTTTAGATATATAAATTATCAATTATATCGTGACAGCCTTTTAAAATAATTCTTCTTCTCTCGAGATCTGAAGTTCAAAATCGAGAATTTAGCCTAAAATTTGTAGGTATATATATTTATGTTGATTGGATTTCTTAATCATAAATGACTTTACTAATTAATTCCACTAAAATTAACAAGGCAACTTGTAGATGAGTGAAAATAAAAAATAGAAATAAATAATAAAAAAACCCATAATTCCACGTGGTTATTATGAATAAAAGGGGAAAAAAGAAGAAAAAATCCAAAAGTAGAGTAAGGTTGTGATTGCTTGAAAATATGGCAATAAAAGTGGAGCCCACAAAAGAGGAACAATTAAAAGCAAAAATAAATTCCAAAGGAAAAAAAACAAAAATGGAAATTAATAAAAATAATAATAAAAATTGAGACTCAAGATCTGAATTACAACAAAAAAAAATTAATTAATTCATTGAATTTAAATTCAGAAATTTCAACTTGTTTATTGGATTTATTCATTTTTGTCAAATTTGGGGATTTTTTTTTATTACTATTATTTTGTCTTGTTATTATATGCTTAATTGAAGAGGAAATTTCATCCATCCAAAAAAAAAAAATCAACACATTTATGAATTCTTGGACAAAAATTAAGAATTTTTTAAAAAGTAATAATAATTGTGAATTTGAGATGATATTTTTTTAAAAACTAAACATTTTAAATTTTTTTTTAGCGGCTGTCCAAACTAAATATATTTAATTATAAAATTAATCATTACGGTAAATGAGGGTGTATTTTGATGGTATAGATAGTAATTATGAATGTGTTTTAAATGTTTCTTAATCATAATTTTATATAGATCACTCTCGTTTAGATGTGATCTCGGTTCATTCATGTATCATTCCTTTACTCGGGTATCAACATTACAAAAAATAAGTTAGGGAAAAGATTAAAATTTACCTTAAACGTTCAATTCAATTAAATTTCATCTCAAAATATGAATTTCGAATTGTTTGAATATAAGTTAAGGAATTTAATTATAAAAATGGAATGTTTAAAAAAATATATGTATGAAAGTTGTAAAAGTTTGAAAATTGATAAAGAATTTGATAGGCATGATAGATAGAGAGAGTGCCAAACCATAAATTGATTTGATTACTTTGATTTTGACTTGAACTCATCACAAAATCTTTTTATTCTAGATTTGATTCTCTCCATTCTTCTCAAACGAGATATCAATATCAAGGGCTCAAATGAGGTATCGTCGTTAGTTATACGGTTTTTAAAACGTATTTGTCGGAGAGAGGTTTCTAGACCCTTATAAGGGATGATTATGTGTTGGAGAGGAGAACAAAACACCCTTTATAAGGGTGTGGAACCTTCCCTTAACAGACGCGTTTTAAAGTTTCGAGGGAAAGCGCGAAAGAGAAAGTCCAAAGAAGATAATATTTGCTAGCGGTGGATTTGGGTCGTTACAGATTCGTCTCCCTCTCCAACCGATGTGCTCTCACTCTTAAGTAAGTTGGCCAATTAAAATTTGGATCGTCTTTGGTGGTACGAGCAATTTGGCTTCTTTTTTAGTAGTAAAAACTATTTTGAGTTTGATTTTTAAGAAATGGATGAATTTGGCTTAGAGTGTGGACAAAGCAAGAGAAATAATTTGAATTTTTTTAAAAAAATTAGGTTGGCGTAATTAAGTGCTAAAATTCTTTACAACAAATATTTTATTGAAAAGTAGACATTGTTTGGAACTTTGCTCGTTGGATTAAGTTGTCTTGTAATGAAACAAAGAAAGAATAGATCTAAATCTTGTCGATTCAATTCAAATTTTTAGATTCACATGAATTATTTACCAAATTCATTTTGCACGATCTCTTAAATTGAGGTATAATTTTTAAATATAGAATTGAACGCTAAATACATGAAATATTACCCTGTTTCTCGTTGCACCATTATTTAATTTAAGACGTCTCTTAAATTTTCATGATATATAAAAATGACCAAAATGCCCTCACATTTTACCTTTGTTTTCATTATAGTCATCACCAATGAGCACCACCACCGCTCATGTCGACGATTACTACTCATTGTCGACAACTACTCTGACGAAAACTACCACCACCACCTCTACCGACCAAAGCCCATCTCTGACAATCATCACCCACCTACGACAAACACTCCAATGACCATCACCTGATACCATTTCGATGACCTTTGTCGTGGTCAGTTAGTCATAGTGTTTTACATACAAATTTGAACTTATTAATTCACCGTAGCATTAACACAAACTTCTTTGAAAAAGGTAAGTAAACGTATAAATGCGTTAAACTTTAAGCAATTTTTATTAAGAACATGCTTGAATTAAGAGGTAACCCAAACATACACTAGTATTAATGGGAAAGGAATTGAAGTTAGAAGACAAAGAAACTTGATGGCTCCTTTGATTGAGAAATACAGAGTATGATCATAGATCTCTAAGCCTGAAATTGAATCAGTCTAAGTCTGAAAATGAATCAATAGAAAGGGAGATGGGAAGGCAGCAGCACTTGGTTTGTTTGTTTATTCAAAATGTCAAAAATGGCGAACCAACTGTGTGTGTCTCCATTTCTAATCTCAAACGAGGACGAACTTACACCCTTCAAAACCTGCCACAATCAAGTCATTTTCAGTGAAAGAAAGTCTACTTGGAGAAGGAAGTATGCATATTTAAACGAAAATGACCAATAAAAACCTCATTGGAGGCCGACATAAGTGTTCTTTCTGTGAAAGTAAGAGAGAAAAACAAGAGCTGTTTGGTGCTTGATTAAGTAACATTATCTCTATTATGGGCGCAGTTGATCTGTTTAAGTTTTTGGATCAAAGGAAGCAGCAAAGCTAATGGATGAGTAAACTTTAATGAAAAAGACACCAAACAAAGTGTAACAACGAAAGTCCACCGCTATTTTTGGGCTTTCCCTCGAGGTTTTTAAAATGCGTATGTTAGAGAGAGATTTTCACACCCTTGTAAAGAATACTTCGTTCTCCTCCCCAACTGACGTATGATCTCATAATCTACCTTTCTTCAGGTTCCAACGTCCTTGCTGACACTCATTCCCTTCTCTTATCGACGTGGGACCCCCCAATCCACCCCTTTTCGGGGCCAGCGTCCTTGCTGGCACACCACCTCGTGTCCACCCCCTTCGGGGCTCAGTCTCCTCGTTGACACATCGCCCAGTGTCTGGCTCTGATATCATTTGTAATGGCCTAAGTCCACCGCTAGCTAGCAGATATTGTCTTCTTTAGACTTTCCCTTTCGGACTTCATCTCAAGGTTTTTAAAACGTGTCTGCTAGTGAGAGGTTTTCACATCCTTATAAAAATGTTTCGTTCTCCAACAAATGTGAGATCTCACGCAAAGGGTTTGAAAAGGCTGGACCGCTAGATACTAATAGTTTCCTTGAGTGACGCGTTTTCTTTAAAAGTCTAATTTATTCAATTACGTGCAAGGAAAGCAGGGGTGGATGGTGCTTGAGATTGTGTGCAAATTTGAAAAGACATGATGGAAACAGGCGAGCGGTGAACTTACTTGGATCCACAGTTACAAGCATGGCAGTCCCTCCAAAGTCACAAGTGCCACCAGTGGCCTTAGTTTTCTGCCAATAGCTATTGAAAGCATACGAGGCGTGTGCCAGAACAGTGTCAGGTTCATAGCAATGCCCATTAGGCTGAATGGACTTGCATTCGGCACCAGACCCACAAGCATAATCCATCGCCTGTTGAATTATTGGATCAGGTACAGTGGGCTTAGCCACGCACCATGCCGCACCAGAGGAACTTGGCTTCCCCCCATGTGATGCAGGAGGTGGACCAGATGGGGGAGGGAGCACTACTGGTGGCAGAAACACTGGTGGGCTCAGCCCATAACTGGGTGGCCCAGAAGCATGTTTAGGTGGGCTAGGCCCATAGTGGTGAGGTGGGCTTGGAGGCCCAGTTGGTGGGGTGGGGCTGGAAACGTTCCCAGGAGGATATGGAGCTAATGGGGTTAAAGGGACTAACGGGATTATGGGACTGATGGTGGGTGGGGTTAGTGGTGGAGGGGGGGTTATGGGGATGATGCTGGGTGGTGTTGGTGGGGTTGGTGGTGGTGGGCTTCGGCTTCTAGTAGGGACATTGGGCTGAGAAGCTGGCGGTGGTGGGGGCATGTGGGAGGAATAGATCATCCCAGATGGCGGCGGAGGTGGCAGACCACCTGCCGGTTGTGGTGTTGATGGCGACTGAGGAGTATAGGGCGGTGCCTCTTCACAGAAAGGAGGAGAGTTTTCCGGCAATGGGGATGGTCCAAGTGAATCAAAAGGAGGCAGAGTGAATGGAGAGTTAATACTAACAGCATTTGGTTCAACATTCAAGTATTTCAATTGGGGTTTTGAAACTAAACCCTCTTGAATTTGAAGTTTCACCTTCTTCAAGGACTCACGGGTTGAGCTTCTACTGATTCCAAACATCAATCTTCTCGAGTGAATCCCAGCATCTGCAAGAGAAGAACAGTCTCATGAACACTTCACAAAACAGGCAGAATTTGATATCATAAAACATAACTAATTACCACTTGGAACAGCCACGACAGTGGATGCAAACGCAATAGAAAAGCAAACTAAGACAACACGCAATCTCTCCATTGCTCAATAAGCACTCCAAATGTATTAATCTCTATGCGGCATTTATACAAACACTTGGCGGGTGCGAAAACCAAAATGAAAAGCGTGGGAGGAAAGCAGAGGCACCCATGAAAGAATAAAGAATCACTCATTCAACAGTACACTCACTCAGTTCAGTGAGTGAGAGAGAGATGTAATTCAATGTAGACGACATGAAAGTGCAGAACTTTGCTGGTCTGTAACAAAATCGGTATAGATTCTTGCTTGACAGAGGAGGAAGATGAAGAAATTGGAGATTTGGATACCTTTTTTGTTGCTTGCTTTCTACTCAAAGAGGATTGCCGTCTCTATCTGGATCAGTGATTCGCGCTTTTCCTAAGTTCGCATTGCTGGAATTTTTTTCCGCCTTGAATCAGTTCCTTTAGAATGGTGCTGTTGCTTCTCTTTTAAGTCGCTCAAAGAGAGGTTTTGTTCGTTGAAGCTTCAATTTTTAATTTTCAATTTAATAATTTTTTTAAAATTTTAATCAAATGTTTTTTTTTTATTTAAAAAATCTGGGTGAAACATCTCAGACTTATTTTCTTTGTTTAGGACGTGTTGTCTATGGTCGTACGTCCATTCTAAACCCCTTTTTACTTTCTCCTGTGTGAAGTTAAGTCTTTATCATTCATGTCATGTCAATACGAGTGTATATGACTGTTTACCAAAATCATGTCTACACCGACTAGAACTAAAATGCTTCAAAATGTACTATAGAGGATGAAGTGCTATTGTGATACTAGGCACGGACCTCACATGTGGTCGCCCATGGATTTGATTTTTCGGCTCGAGTCTCTTTTCTTCACTTCTTACATGGTGACTTGGTTTTCGTTCAGGAGAATTTTAATCTTTTTCTTTTTTTGCTTTATTTGGTCTTTAGTTTCTTCAATCTTTTCAGTTCATTATAGTGGTCTAATTTCTCTTACGACATTAGCCGTGTTGTAGGCTAACTGTATGGAGCATAATTTGAGAGTAATCTTTTGGTTTTTAATTGTCTATTTTCTCGAGAAAGTTTGTGATATTCTCTTTTGAACATCAATCTCTTTTGTAAACCTTGTGACATTTCGAGGTAGGCCTCAAACATTTCCTATGATTGCTATTAGACTCGGAGGAGATTATTCTAGTCTTCCTAAGTGTTAGTTTCTCTTTTGAAAGGTGATTCTTGGATTGTCTCTAAAATTGTCGTGAGACCTTATGATGATTTCGGTCTTTCTATGTTGCAAAATTCTCCTATAATTTCATCAACTCGTCACTTTCCCGGTGAAATTTCTAGAGCCATAAAGTGGTCCTCGGATTATTCTTAGTCATCTTACCTCATACGATTAATTTCAATCTTATTGAATATTAAGATTGTAGAACTTACACACTCGATCTAGATGAAAAACATATATGGAAACACCGAAATATAAAATTACTGAACGACGATGAAATTCGAGCTAAAGAAAACTAGCCACAATGTCATCAATGAGATTCCGAAATGAAGTGTAAGAGGAACCACCATGAACAAGAGCTTCTCTACTCTTCTCGCTAGCTTCTTTCATTCTCTTCCTCATCTCCTCTGCATCATCGCCGTCGATCAAGCATCTAACGGCTCTGTCGATCCGATCAGCACTCACCAGATATCCGCAGTCCCTATGGTAATCAATCATCATCTCCACCGCTAAACCCAGTTCTCTAACCAGCTCGAACGCGTTTATCTGCTGCTCGGCGTACTGTGGCCAAGCTACGAGCGGCACGGCGTGCCATATGCTCTCCAAAATGGAGTTCCATCCGCAGTGTGAAACGAACCCTCCAATGGCTCTGTGGGCTAAAACATCCACTTGCCGAACCCACCCACATACTCTCCCTTTCCCCTTAACCCTCTCCCGGAATCCCTCCGGCAAGACGTCGTCGACATCGGCGTAATCAGACGGTGGTTCGAGTTGCTTGTGCGGCGGAGGTGGGCTACGCAGAGACCAGAGGAACCTGACTCCGCTACTCTCGAGCCCATTTGCTATTTCCATGACTTGGGGTTGGCTGAAACATCCCCAACTACCGAAGCACAAGAACACCACCGACGACGGCGGTTGATTATCAAGCCAACCCTTGATTTCCCTGCTTTGTTTTTCATCTGGGGTTGGCCGGTTTTCGCTTTCCAGGTCGAGCACCGGCCCCACCGTGTAGATCGGAGGGATCCCATATTCAGAGAGTGAATTCAAAACAGAGGGTTGATGAAGCTCGGCGAAGGTATTGATGATAATTCCTTTAGATTCCTTCAATTTCCGAGCTTGTTTTGCCATGGAACTGAATCCGCCGTCGCCATTAAACGCAAATTGAGGCAGAGCTCCCATCGGAACAGGGTGGGCGAAACAGGGGATGATTGAATCGGCTTCCGATTTGTCGAATTCAACACCGACTAATCGATCTCGTGGTTCGAGATGAAACATCAATCCGAGAAATCCAGCGCCGGAAGTGAGGAAGATGTACGAATTGATGCCAAGTTCATTGCCGACATCGATCATGGAAGTGCAGAAAACATCAAGAATCAAGCCAGCGACCGGCGCAGCAAGGTCAACAATGGCGTTTTTAACCAGAGATTTGTAGCTCTCGACATAGAGAGAGAAGTAATTCTCCAGGGATTTGTGTAGGATTTGGAGAGGAGGAGGATCGGGGGGGCAGGGGAGATGAATATAGCGAATGCGCGGCGTGGAGGTAGGCGGCGACGGATCGGAGTTTCCTGCCGTCGGCGTCAGGGCAAACGGGAGTTTCATGAGGAGAATGGTGGCGGAGAATCGATGGTCGCGGTCGAGAAACTGGGAGACGAACTTCATGGTGGAGACGAGGTGACCGACTCCCAGCGACGGCAAGAAAACCAGCTCCGCCGTCTCCATGTCGATGAAAGTCAACGGAACAGTGAATGGATCGTGTTCTTGTCTACCATTCAATGTTTCAACAGTTATCCAAAAATAATATAGATGTTTCTAATAATTATTAAATACAAATAAATAAAATAATTTTACAATTTATTATCTCATCTAACCTATAAAAGTATAAACGCCCGAGACACGAATTCTTAAAGGGCTAGTACCAAATAAAAAGTGTCGTGTTAAATGACACATCGAAACTCTGAATTTATCTATGCTCTAGTATGATTGAAAACATGTTATAAGAAGCCTATTATCCATATTTGAGCGTTAAATGAGTTGATTTGATAGGAGTAAGTGAACGTTAAACTTTATCATGCATGTTTTTCGGTTGCATGAATTGAGCTCCAATTTAAACGATTCTAGAACCATGACTAGGTATTAGGTCATCCTATGCCTCGTTATTAATGATTTGTTCATATGTGTGATATTTAGCATATATATTCATGCACTTTTAAAAGTTTAACCGTATTTTCTTCTGAGAATAGTAAAATTAAAATTTTTTTTTTTTATTAATTTAGTTAAATAAAATTTAAGAATGTGACTAACAAATTTTGAGAAAAACCAAAATTAATAGTATTTTTAAATATTTGTTGTTAAAGAAAAAGAAAAATGTTTATATATTGTGAATGAGGATGAAGGGAACAAGAACAATAAAAGAAATGGAAAATCCATCTTTCTCTCTGAGCTCTCTGTTCCTGACTGGTTTGTCATCCATATGTGCCCGATCCGATCAATTCAATTGAATCTGATCAAAATTCTCGGGATCGGTCCGGCAAAATTTATCGCCGCCGATGGCCTTTTCACCCACGGCCGGTGGACAAAGTTCCAGAGACACATCTATTGTCGTTCTCACACTTGAATCAGGGGAAGTCTATGTAGTTGCAAGTTTGTGTTCGAGGAACGACACCCAGCTGATCTACATCGATCCCACCACCGGCGCTCTTCGCTACCATGCGAAGTCCGGACTTGACGTCTTCAAGTCCGAGTCCCAGGCAATCGATTTCGTTACCAACGGATCGCGATGGCTCTGCAAGTCATCCGTCCAAGCTAGAGCCCTTTTAGGATACGTTGCCGTGGGTGGAACTGGTTTGCTCTTTGTTGCCACCAAAATTTCCCCCAGTATACCGAATTTGCCCGGTGGAGGATGTATTTTCACGGTGCTGGAGAGTCAGTGCATCAAGGTTCCGCTGCAGAATCCGCAGGTTCAAGGGAAGGGCGAGCTCAAGAACGTGCAGGAATTGGCTGAGGCTGATATTGAGGGGAAACACTACTTTTGTGAATCGAGGGACATCACGAGACCGTTCCCTAGCCGGATGCCGGTGGGCAAGCCCGACGAAGAGTTCGTTTGGAACTGTTGGTTGTCGATGGCCTTCAAGAACGTTGGGCTGCCATATCATTGCGTTGCGCTTCTCCAGGTTCTGCTTTGCGCTTAATTTATCGTCATCATCGTAATCTTTTACTGGTTTCTTGGCGTGTCATAAATTGGCAGTTTTTGGAGTGTTGTCTTAGTGGATAATATTGTGTAGGGGTTTGCAGAGTGTCGAAGTTTTGGTAGTTCTGGTCAGATGGAAGGGTTTGTCGCACTTATTGCTCGTCGAAGCAGGCTGCATCCGGGCACTCGATATTTGGCCAGGGGGTTAAATTCATGCTTCAGCACAGGTAATTAATGTGGCGTTTGATTATTACTGGAAAAGAATTCAATTCCCATTGTTGTAATTCTTCCATATCGTTATAATTCCCACTGTTTGTTCATTCATTCATTTCCTGTTTTGGATAAGAAACATGTTTAAGTGTCAAGCTACAAATACTCCAAATCTGGCAGGAAACGAGGTTGAATGTGAGCAACTGGTATGGATACCTAAAAAGGCAGGTCAGAGCACTCCTTTTAACACGTACCTTTGGCGACGGGGCACCATTCCAATTTGGTGGGGTGCAGAGCTGAAGATCACTGCTGCAGAAGCAGAAATACATGTTTCTGATTGTGATCCTTATAAAGGAAGCGTGCAGTACTATCAGAGGTTGAATAAGAGATATGAAGCTGGGAATATCGATGTTGTCGGTGGAGAAAATCGGGACAAAAAGGCTTTGGTTCCTATAGTTTGCATAAACTTGCTTAGGAATGGAGAAGGAAAATCAGAATCAGTTTTAGTTCAGCACTTTGAGGAATCAATGAGTTATATTAAATCAACGGGTAAACTTCCGAACACTCGAATCCATTTAATAAATTATGATTGGCATGCAAGTACAAAGTTAAAGGGCGAACAGGAAACAATTGAAGGGCTGTGGAAGCTTCTAAAAGGACCTACTGTATCAATAGGTGTTTCTGAAGGGGATTATTTACCGTCCGGCTTACAGACTACGGATTATAAGGGTGAAATCATACATAATGATGACTTCGAAGGTGATTTTTGCATAAGGTCACATCAAAATGGAGTGCTACGATATAACTGTGCCGATTCTTTGGATAGAACCAATGCTGCTAGTTTTTTTGGGGCTCTCCAAGTCTTCATGGAGCAATGCAGGCGGCTAGGGATATCTTTAGATAATGACTATGGAATGGGTTACCGTTCAATGGATACCCAAAGTGGATATACAGCTCCACTGCCACCAGGGTGGGAAAAAAGGAGTGATGCTGTGACAGGGAAAACATATTATATTGATCATAATACGAAGACCACAACATGGACACATCCTTTTCCTGATAAACCTTGGAAAAGATTTGAGATGACATTTGAAGAATTCAAGAAATCAACAATTTTATTTCCCATTTCTCAGCTAGCAGATTTGTTTTTGCTTGCCGGGGATATTCATGCCACCCTTTATACTGGTTCCAAAGCTATGCATAGCCAAATCCTTAACATATTCAATGACGAAGCAGGAAAATTTACACAATTTTCTGCTGCACAAAACATGAAAATTACTTTGCAGAGAAGATATAAAAATGCAGTTGTTGATAGCTCTCGACAAAAGCAGCTGGAGATGTTTCTTGGGATGAAGCTTTTCAAACATCTTCCATCAATACCTATTCAGCCTCTTCATGTATGTTTTTGAAAATTTTCTGGACGATTTGGTCTTTAATACCTAGCAATTGAAGAATTACGACTAATACATACATTTCTTTTTACATTGAACGTAAACTCTCTCATAAAACAAAGAATTAAGACTCATATTTGGTAATTATTTATCTATTTTTCTTCTTTGGGGATGGAGGGTATGGAAGTCGCATGGTTTTATTGTGCCTTTCATGGTACATGAATATTTTCCTATTTATAAAATATTATTTTATTTGCTTGGGTAGTGTTTTTTGTTAAAAGGTGGAATGAAATAATTAATACCCAGTAGAATTTGATTTCTCAACAATATAGTGTAAGCTGAACAGAACTCTTTGCATGTGGTCATTTTATTATAAATAGATAGGATTTCTAAATTGTTTCTTATATCAAAAGGAATAGGCGTCTTAAGACAGTTGATAGCAAGGCAATATTGTCTCTATATTGTTTTACTTGCATGATGTTGAGGTCGGTTAAGGGCCTTTGGATTCAACAGAGATATCATGAGTTCAAGTTGACATTGGAGCTCTATCATGGATTGAATATCACGAAAATTCTTAGATTCCAGCTTTTGAAGCCTCAAACAGTTGTGCTGGTTTTGAACCTGGTGAACATAGAAAGCCCCTAAACTTGAGGCCAATGGATGTAATATGCTTTATAATCTTTTTTAAGCATTGATTCATCTTAAACTATAACTACGAGAGATGATTTTCACCTCATGTTTAGTGATGACGATGGCACTGGTTATCCAAATGTTATTGGCTTTAAAGAGAAGTTCCATTATTTAGGCTGCCTCCTTTTATGAGCTTATGAGCCTCTCCTTGGGGCTCTTATCGTTAAAGAGGAGCATGTGTTGTAGCTACTCCTAGTCTACCATGTTAACTTTTTTCCTGTTTGATATTTCATATCCTGGCTCAAGTATTGCATTATTTCCTTTGGTTATCGTCCTTGTATTGCACATATGGTTACCACATGTTACTTATGCTGTACTTTTCTGTTTAGTTGTGTTGATTAACAACATGGATTGGCGTAGGTACTCACGCGAGCATCCAGTTTTTTACTCAAACCTATCACCAACATGTACCCAAACTCTAATGGTGGATCTGGTCTTCTGAGTTTTAAGAAGAAAAGCGAGATCTGGGTACTGGAAATTCTTTTCTGATCTGAATCATATGTCTGATGGAAACATGATATCTGTTCAAATTTCTTATTATCCTTGCTGCTTGAGAAACTTTATGAATTGTGATTGGTCTTGCTTGCTGCCTTTTCATGAGATAATTGTGTTCTTTGTCCTACAGGTCTTTCCGCAGAATGATGATGTCGTTGAACTGTTCATTTATCTAACTGAGCCTTGCCATGTCTGTCAGCTTCTTCTTACTGTATCTCATGGTGCAGATGACTTGACTTATCCTGCCACCGTTGATGTAAGGACTGGCCGTAATTTTGATGGGCTAAAACTAATTCTTGAGGTTTGTATTCTCTTCAAAACTTTCCCTTCGTGCTTTATGATCATAGTGTTTCTCTTGTTCAATGTCAGGAGATGTAGAGGTACAGCTCTTTAGTTAGTGTGGTCGCATGAAGAAACTGTTTTGCCAGGCTGCTTATTCTTGTAACATTTGTTTTGTCAAAAAAATGGAAAATCTTACTATTGATTACACACAGTTACATATCATCGATAGATGTTTAATTGCATATTGGATCATTTGGGCGTTTTCCTTTTTGACTACATATTGCAGTTACATGGAACACCAAAATGACCTTTCACATGGTCTTGGATCATAGTGTTTCCCATTCACACATTATTACGCTGTTAAACAATGTTACAATATATCATCTGCATACTGCTTCTAGTTCTAGCTTTTTTTATTTTTTAAGCATGAATTTATTTAAATTCATAACAAATTATGTAGCAGAATTACCCAATTTCACACAAAAGGCAACATACATGAAGTGACTGCACGTTCTGCCATCCATATTTTCCTACATACATGGACTGTTTGTATGTAAGCAAATGGTTAATATTAACACGTGGTTATTGATGTTCTTAAATAGCTTTGTTGGTTCTTTGCAGGGTGCTTCCATTCCTCAGTGTGAAAATGGGACAAACCTTGTAATAACCTTACCAGGGCAAATCAGTGCTGAGGATATGGCTATCACTGGGGCTGGTGCACGCCTCCATTCCCAAAATGCATCAACACTTCCATTATTATATGATTTTGAAGAACCAGAGGGTGAACTGGACTTCCTTACTCGTGTTGTAGCTGTGACATTTTATACTGCTGATTCTGGGAGAAGTTCAATGACACTTGGTGAGGTGAGAAGTAATATTTCATTGAGCTACACAAATCATTTTCTGAGGGCATCTTGATGAGTTTTTTTGGACCTGTAATATTTGACATGTAGTTCTCTAGATTCTGGCATAGATTTCGTACTTCAATTTTTTCATTTCATTTGGCCTGTTTTTATTTTTATTTATATATATATTTTTTCGTCTCATTTCTTTATATCCTATTTCTTTTCTAGGATTAACGAAATTTTATTTGTAGCCAGCCTAATGTTACATTGACATATTTTGAGGAAGTTGACCTTTATTATTATTGTTTTTTTTTCTCAACTGGTATAATTTGCTAATTTACATCTTTAGGGTTCTCTGTCTTGCCCATCAGCTTTTTTTTTTTTGGTTATTTTTTTTGTCATTTATTACTATTACGTTAGGATTTACTCTTACTCTACTTTGTAACATATTTTATTTTGTTGGCTAATATTATAGATAGAGATCCTTGGAGCTTCTCTTCCTTGGAGTGGGGTGTTTTATGACGAAGGACCTGGTGCAAGATTAGCTCACCTCACTAAAAAGATTCATAAGGAAATCGACCAATTTTCTTCTGGTTCAGGAACCAACCCATCTATGGCCCCTTCATTAAATGAGGATATTTCAAAATCAGTTAAAGCGAGTACTTCTGCAGATCCATCGGTTGACCTTTTGACCGGAGAAGTCACATTTTCAGATACAAATTCACAACCAGTTAGTGAAACTGTTGTACATCAGGGGGACCCCTTACTTGGTTTTTTGGACCAGCATGTTGGATTTCATGGTGCTGAAACCGACCACAAAGTTTCGTCACCAGAAGATCCGAAGGTTACCAATAGTTGTTCCCAACAATACATAAACTGTCTCATATCCCTTGCAGGACCTCAGATGGTATGTTTCAATTTTTTATGTTTCGTCTGGTCATCATGACATCATTTAAATTCGAACGGTGCAATGTATAGATTTCAATTTTGAGCTGTATCAGAATTGGCACAGATCATGGGCCAACCTACAAATTAAGTGATTGCCTAACTTCAAAACTGGCTAAGCAGAACGTAGGTGATAGGAAGCAAATAACTGGATAATATAAGATAGTTCATCCGAACAAGTTGAACAAAAATGAAAAGAAATAAAAATAAGAAAAAATATATAGAGAAGGATAATGGGCCTCCAGCAATGCATACATGTTATATGAGAGCTGAAAAGGAAAGTCCAGGGTAGCTTGCTGAGACAGTCAATTTGTTTGGAGTGAATTTTGGGTTGGTTATAAGAGGCAACAGATATGGGGAAGGAAATTAGGATGAGGTTTTCAGCGAAGAATCAATAGGCAATAGTTTTTCTGAATCCCTCTCTGCACGTTGATTATTGAATTAGTGGTTTTTGAGTCAGTAAGAACTAGGAAATTCTTGCTACGATAGTTAGTGGTAATAGCTTTTTAAGCAAGAAAGTGACTTTGGGTTGCTTTGAAGTTTCAAGTTCAAGATCTGTGATTCCACTCAGCTTCAAGGTCATCTTATGAACACCGTACACCAGATGAGTAATGGTTGGCCATGTCATTATTTGAGTGGTATGTGCCTAAAAGGATGGATTAGGACGATCACTTTTAATAGAAGAATGAAGATGATTCAATCATCTAGTATTCTTATTCTGATCCTAATATATCATATTTAGACAGATAATATTTATGCAATAATGCAGGAAAAGAGGCTCAGCTTTCAAGAAGCCATGAAGCTTGAAATTAAGCGCCTCCAGCTAAATCTTTCAGCTGCCGAGAGGGATAGAGCATTATTGTCAACTGGAACTGATCCTGCTACTATAAATCCAAATCTATTGCTCGATGAAATTTATATTGGAAGGTTATGCAGACTGGCGAACAACCTTGCATTAGTTGGACACACTTATCTGGAAGACAAAATTACTGCTGCTATTGGTCTTGATAAAATTGATGATCTTGTGGATTTCTGGAACATCACGGAAATTGGAGAGATCTGTTCTTGTGGAACCTGTGAGGTTGGTGCTGAAATTAAGACACCAGGTCAATTTCCCTCTAAAGCCTCTTTAATGGGAGCTCCCCAGCCTGTCCTGTTATGCTCGCAATGCCGAAGAAAGGTTTGTAAAGTATGCTGTGCTGGGAGAGGGGCTCAACTACTAACAAGCTATAGCTCACGAGAAGTCTCAAACTACAGCCAGGGAGGATCTGGTCATGGGAGCCGAATTGATATCTCGAATGGTTTGGATGGTCTTGTCTGTAAGAACTGCTGTCCCAACATTTTGCTTGATGCATTGATCTTGGACTATGTAAGGGTATTAACTAGTGCACGAAGAATTTCTCGTGCCGATGATGCTGCATATGGAGCTCTGAACCAGGTGATTGGATCATCATTTGGGGATTGGCTTTCTGGAAAGAATCTGCGTTATGCTGGCCAACGAGTAAATAAGGTCCTTAGAAAACTGCTTAATGGAGAAGAGTCTGTTGCTGAATTTCCATTTGCCAGCCTTTTGCACTTGGTAATGTTCTGATTCTTACATACACACACGTTTTTTTCTGTCATTTGCGCTGCATATGATTTTCTCATTTAAGAATATAGCTATGAGATTATATTTTATATTTTTCTTTTAGAGCTAAGTTAGAAAACTATAATATTCACAATAGTACGTGCGATACTTATTCCGTAAAAAGTGACGATGTTACAATTAGGAGTAGAAGAATAAAAAATGTATTTTGGGTGGAGAAATGGTTGATTGAGGGGTGTTTGGCAACTTAAATTACCAATATATTGTAAAAATCTTTATTTGTCGCCATTGCATTTTCAAAAAGTCACGCTGTGGGTAGCTCTACTGTGATGGACAACTCACCTTAATGGAAAAGTTCTGGTCCCCAAAGATAATGCTAGGAGCCATTGCATAGCTATGGCCTCTTACAAAAGCTTGGTGGACATTACTTTTGCTTTTAAACTTGGCAATGAAAAGGGAACCAAATTTTGGTAGGATGTCCTGGTTGGTGACGAATCACTCGAAGATCTTTTTGCTAGATATGCAATAGAAGTTATTAGCTATGAAGCAGAAATTTATTTGAATTTTTGGAATTCATCGGCTGGTGGCTTAGCCTTTTGTTCATTTCAAAGTTAGTACACTGCCTTCTGAATTTGGTACTGTTATCGGTTCCATTTTGCTACTTACCTTACATTCTCGAAGACACAGAATGGAATGTGATTTTATTTTTAAAAAGTAACTCTCTTTTAGAAAAGATAGTTCAAGATACTCTAATGTTTTTATCTCTTGAAAATTGTCTGGTATTATTCCAAGAATTGTGTCATCCTCCAACTCGCAAAAGTTTTCCATTTGGTTGTCTTTGTAATTTATAATAAGTTGCAAGGTTTTGCGTAATTGTAGGTTGAAACGGCAGCAGATTCAGCACCAGCCTTGTCATTGCTTGCTCCCTTAGATTCTGGTTCATTTTCTTCATATTGGAAAGCTCCTCCCAACACAACCTCTGCTGAATTTGTTATTGTTCTTGGTTCCATTTCTGATGTTAGTGGTGTCATCATGATTGTGAGCCCGTGTGGGTACTCTGCAGGAGATACTCCAATTGTAAGTACTAACATTTGCGTGCTTAATATGCTTCTTTAGGAGATATTCCAATTGCAAGTACTAACATTTGCGTGCTTAATATGCTTCTTTGTTAGTGTGTTGGTAGTCAATGGGCTTGTTATTAGAGCCTACATAGACATAAGAGTGTAAGTATTCCAGAAATGTATCTTGCAAGCATAGCAGGGATAGTTGAATAAGTCACTGCAGGATCATCATTGATGGTGCTCAAGAACAAAATATCATTTTAACTGAATATCATTTCATGGCAGATATATCCTTTGCATGTGTAAGTTATAGTTTTTGACGTGTCGACTTGTTTTACTTGAATCAGTCTGCGATTTTTTTGTAACTTTGCATTTTGTGTCAAATACAACTTTATAGCACCGGGAACATTTGCGTTCGTGTCTTATTAGACTTTTTTGCTCGTGCACATTATGTCTTTCGTTGACTTGAATAAACACAAAATGAGACGACACATCTCTACGGGGGGGGGTAGATTTGAACCATGAATTTAGAATATATTATTACAATGCTTTGAAATCTTACTGGATATTGAAACTTGTACCCTTCTCTCATTTCAGGTACAAATTTGGGCGAGTAATTTTATTCACAGGGAAGAACGGTCATATGTTGGAAAGTGGGATGTTCAATCCTTGATTCCATCTTCATTTGATTTTTGTGGACCAGAAAGAAAACACAGCGAGGATGCAGCACCTAGACATGTCCGGTTTACCTTTAAAAGCCCTGTTAGATGCCGCATCATTTGGATGACGCTACGCCTCCAACGCGCTGGTTCCAGTTCGTTTAATTTTATGAAAAATTTTGACCTCTTGTCTCTAGATGAAAATCCTGTTGCCCCAGTTAATCCACAAGTTAATCGACGTGCCTCCTTTGGATCCTTTGGAGGATCGAGTGAAGCTATTCCTTGTCTCCATGCTAAACGAATAATCGTAGTCGGAATCCCAGCGAGAAAAGAGATAGCCCTTGAATCATCATCAGACTCTGATCAAATGACTAATACTGACAGGTCCTGGTTGGAGAGAGCCCCTCAATTAAGGAGATTCAAGGTAGAAATTCTTCTATTGTGGGTGGTCTATAATGTCTAGTCTCTGTGGCATTTGTCAAAATTCCTCCAATACTAATTTGCTGTTAACTGTCTTTTTGTTTTCTTTAGGTTCCAATTGAAGCTGAAAGGGTTATGGACAACGATGTTGTCATGGAACAGTATCTATCTCCAGCTTGCCCAATGATTGCTGGGTTCCGTCTGGAGGCTTTCGGTGCAATAAAACCTCGAGTTACCCATTCACCTTTTTCAGATGAACAAGTCTGGGGTGCCTCGGTTACATTTTTAGAAGATCGACACATCTATCCTGCTGTAATATATCTACAAGTTTCCGTTATTCAGGTAACTAGTAGTCTTTGTTTTATGTTGTTCAGATAATAAATAGTTTTTGTGTAACAGTCCACAAGTCCAAGTCCAAGTCTACCGTTAGCAGATATTATCCTCTTTGAGGTTTTCTTTTCGGGCTTCCTTCCAAGGTTTTAAAACACGTCTGCTAGGGAGAGGTTTTCACACCTTTATAAAGAATGTTTCGTCTCTCCAACCGACGTAGAATCTCACACTTTGTTTAGTATACAACTTTAGCATAAAAACTGTAACTGCCCAAGCCACTGCTAGCAGATATTGTCTTCTTTGGGCTTTCCTTTTCGGGCTTCCCCTCAAGGCTTTAAAACGCGTATGCTAGGGAAAGGTTTCCACACCCTTATAAAGGGTGTTTTGTTCTCCTCCCCAACCAATGTGGGATATCACAAAAACATTCGTAGCTAGGATACAATCCATTAACTGTTTTCCATGGACAACAACTACGTGTAGAAGGATCCTATTTTCTCATTTCTCAGCATGGTTTTCGTCTCGAACAAAATTTTCATTCTGATGTTTAGTTTATTTAGCTCTTTTTGAATCTCTCAAATAAGGAAAGCAGATACTCTCACCAGAATTGTCTAATTTGGGCGATTCTCATCTGATGCTGAGTATGTTTGTTCAAGGGCATTGATTATATTTTTTTCCTGGAAAGTTACTTTAGTATTTCAATCATGCTTATTCAAAAGCGATTTCAGTATCATTTCATTGAAAACAGTTAACATGTTTTTTACAGGAGCCCAATAATGAAGTAACTATTGCCGAGTACCGACTACCGGAAGCGAAAGCTGGAACAGGATTTTACTTCGATTTGCCTAGACCTGTACAAACGAGAAGAATTATATTCAAACTTCTCGGCGATATTGCAGCGTTTTCCGATGACCCAGCTGAACAAGACGATTCTGGATTTCAGGTTTTTGCAGCAGGGTTGTCTTTGTCTAATAGAATTAAGCTTTATTACTATGCAGATCCTTATGAACTTGGAAAATGGGCAAGTCTTTCAGCTGTTTGATGCTCGGATGTTGCTCTTACTGCGAGGAGAAAAGAAAACAAAAGGTAAAGGTAATTGATTATGTTATTTGATTCCATTCTTTGTTGTAATGCCTATATATATGTAACTCAATATTCTTTTACATAATAATACCAAATTTTAGGAACTTAGAAGAAAAGTTCTCTTTCCTGCTGGAATAGGTATTTGTGAATATACAAATCTCAAGATTTTGATCCTTTTGAGTTAGGAATGAGTAACAAAAAGCTTGTTTGTTTAGTGGTCTTGCGTGGCGTTTGATGTTCATTTATGTTCTTGATTAAGTAATATTGAATTTTATAGATAGTAACCGATTGAAGCGTGGAGAATTCAAACTTCTAACATTTATGTTAAAGATGCTTACTTTATTTGTATTTATTAAAAACTAATGTTTATCTTCTCCTCTCGTGTGTTCTTTCGTTTTATGAGAACAAGTTTCGTCTCTTTAAAGTTGTGAGATTTAGAATGAGTATAACCCACTTAGCATCTATTCATGTGCGATCTCTTCGCCTAATCTTTGATAAAAACGTCATCTATTCTAAAAGCAGAGACTGAACGACTTCATTAGGAAATGGGTTGGAAAGCTTTTCAAAGCTAACTCAACAACCTCAAATTCTTTAGTCATAACTCTCGTGTTCATGACCATTTCATCTATATACACAGATTCAAACAACAATTCAAAATTTTGATCTCTTTCTTTAATGTTTGTTGCTTTTGAAATATTGATTGACTGATTATTCTTTCTAGAAGTATACTCAAAAGATCAACCCGTTTGAGGTTTCACTATTATTTGAATGTACTATCAATATGTATCACCATAACATCATCGATAGCAGCTCATTATCACTTGATGAAAGACCGAAAATTGAATCTACAATAAGATTTAGGAGCTTCGATTGAAAACGAGGGGAATTATCAATAAAAACCTATCACGAGGGGAATTATCAATAAAAACCTATCACGAATAAATTACAACAACAATTGCAATTATTATTTATTATTAGTTGTTATATTAGTGATTACAAAAGAACAAACACATAAAACAACATTCTCTTCATTAATCTAAACAAAAAATAAGGAAACCCACCAAATATCTGACATCTTTAGTTGCCTTTTTGTGTTGTTCTATTCCAAAGAGAAAATAAGAAAATAAAACATTATTCATAAATGTATATAAAAGATACGTTGCCCAATCTCCCCCGAAAAAATGCAATAAATGAGTACCTCGCAATCATACTATGTTTGATGTTACATGAAAAATGTTGTCAAATTTCATATAAATAACTAATTAAATTTTAATTTCATTGATTTATTTGGTAATAAATCTTAATAATTATCTTCAAACAAATAATTTTAATAATATCATATAAATTTTTAATAAAAAATATGTAGCAGTTTTAAATTATGGTACCATTATAATAATTTATTAATAAAAGTAATTTAAAAAAGATATAGGTATAAAATTATTATAATAATAAAACACTTAATTTTTATTATAGTTGATTATTATTAATTAGAATTAGAATTAATTAATTACAATTAAAATTAGAATTATTAATTACAATTAAAATTAGAATTATTAATTACAATTAAAATTAGAATTAATTAATTAATTAATTATACCCCAACAAAAGAAAATAGAGTTTTAAAAGAAAGAGAAACCATACTAAACATAAATAGTAAAAAAAAAATCATATTTAGAAAAAGACAAAAAAAAAATTGAAAAAAGGGGTTTTCTCGGCCACACATATGTTTTTTATAAACCTAGTGATTCCTTAACTCAAACCCCATCTTTTAACAAATAGACGTGACAGCTCGGCGATGACGTCGAGGGTTAGAAATCACGAGTCTCCACAATAATATGATATTGTTCACTTTGACCATAAATTTTCATGACTTTAGTTTGAGCTTCTCCAAAATGACTCATATCCGAGTCTCCACAATAATATGATATTGTTCACTTTGACCATAAATTTTCATAACTTTAGTCTGAGCTTCTTCAAAATGACTCATACCAATAGAGATGTATTTCTTTCTTATAAACTCATGATCATTAGCTAATGTGAAACTCTCTCCCAACCATCTTGGAGAGCCGCTGGTTCTACTAGCAGCAATAAAATGGTTCTATAAATTAATGAGCTCCCCAACATCGGTTCTTCACTCCTAAAATCTCCGACCCTCTAAATCCAATGAAGAAATTCGAGCTGGTTTTCATTCCCGGCCCCGGCATGGGTCACCTTGCCTCCACCGTCGAGATGGCCAAGCTTCTCGTCGCCCGAGATGCCCGTCTCTCCGTCACTGTCCTCGCCATCAAGCTCCCCCACGACGCCCAAACAGCCCACCACATTCAGGCCCTTTCAGCCGCTTTTGAAGGTAAATCCATAAGGTTTATTGTTCTTCCTGAGCTAATCTTTCCAGACGAACGTAGCAGCAGCTTTGTTGTGGAGAAACTCTATGAATCTTACAAACCCCATGTGAGCCAAGCTGTTACTAACCTCATTGGCTCCATCAATCTTGTGGGTTTTGTCATAGATATGTTTTGTACAACTATGTCGGATGTCGCTAAGGAATTTGGGGTTCCTTGTTATTTGTTTTACACTTCTAGTGCTGGGTTTCTTGCTTTTAGTTTTCATATTCAAGAATTTTATGAACAAAACAAGAACATCGATGAATTGCTGCAAAACCCAGATGGGGAATTAGCTGATCTACCTAGTTTTATCAATCCTGTTCCTCGTACTGCCATTCCTGGATTCTTCTTTGATAAAGACATGTCTGTTTGGTTTCATGATAATACGAGGAAATTCAGAACAGAAATACAGGGGATTTTGATTAATACATTTGTGGAAATGGAATCACATATGATGAAATGGATGTCAAATGGGTCCTCGAAGATCCCAAATTTGTATGCAATTGGACCCATTTTGCAATGCAATTCGAGTGTTAATGATGGTTTAGAAGCTCTGAAATGGCTCGATGAACAACCGGTGGATTCGGTGGTTTTCCTCTGTTTTGGAAGCAGGGGAAGCTTCGACAAGGATCAAGTGGCGGAGGTGGCTCGAGGTTTGGAGCGAAGTGGGGTTCGGTTCTTGTGGGCTCTCCGGCAGCCGCCACCGGAGGGTGCGATGGATGGGCCAAACGACTACGCCGACATCAACGCCGCTCTACCGGAGGGGTTTCTTGAGCGAACTGGGAATATTGGGAGGGTTATTGGGTGGGCGCCGCAGGCGGAGATATTGGCGCATCCGGCGACTGGTGGGTTTGTGTCGCATTGTGGTTGGAACTCGACGTTGGAGAGCTTGTGGCATGGTGTGCCGATGGCGGCGTGGCCGATGTATGCGGAGCAGCAGTTTAATGCGTTTGAAATGGTGGCGGAGCTGGGATTGGCGGTGGCGGTGTGCTTGGATTATAGGAAGGATTTGGGGAGAGAAGGGTTGAGAGTTGTGAGTTGTGAAGAGATTGAAAATGGGATTAGGAAATTGATGGATGAAGGGAATGAGATTAGGAAGAAAGTTAAGGAGAAGAGTGAAGAAGGTCGGAGGAGTATGAGGGACGGTGGTTCGTCGTTCGTTTCGTTGGGTCGTTTTATTGATGATGTCTTGGCCAACGCACCCGAAGGCAACCACTAAACGCTCGTAGATTTGTTGTCTTGGTTAACTTTGGGTCTTTGTCGACTGATAATAAGGTGTAATCGACTATGGTGATGCGTATTAGTAGTATGTTTAAATAATGTGAAAACTCGATCGAGTTGATGTTTTGAGTTTGTTTTAAGAAATAATAATTGGTCGATTGATAGTTTGTGTATATTGAGGTTATTGAGTCGGGTTTGGAAAGCTTTTTCCAACTCAATTCGTAATGAACTTGTTCTCTCCGTGCTTTAGGAGTAGAGGACGTTTTAACAAAGATTAGGCGAAGAGATTTCACGAAAATAGGTGTCAAGTGGGTTATACTCGTTCTAAATCTCACAACTTTAAAGTGACGAAAGTTGGTCTTGTAGGACGGAATAATACACGAGAGAAGAAGATTAATAAATGAAATTTAGTTAGTTTTTAATAAATAAATAAATACTTCGAGAATTTTTTTGGGAGAATCTTTATCTCAAAGATTCCAAAGATTCTCTACTCGATTCCTAACTCCAATTTCTTGAAACGGAGATTGGAGTAGGGACGAATATGAAAAATTTCCATCGAGATAGATACAGAGAATATTTCCTCAACTCGACCTGATCCGACCGAGTCCAATCTAAATGATTGTCTGTGAGATCCCACATTAATTGGAAAGAAGAACGAGTGTCAGCGAGGACGCTGGGCCCTAAAGGGGATGAATTGTGAGATTCCAAATCGATTAGAGAGTGAAACGAGGGCGCTAGGCCGCAAAAGGGGTGGATTGTGAGATCCCACATTAATTGAAGAGAGGAACAAGTGATAGCGAGAACACTCGGTCTCGAAAGAGGTGAATTGTGAGATCCCACATTAACCCGATCCGATCTGATCTAACCCTAGTGGTGGTCAATTATTTAATTCCCCAACTATAAATATTAATTCTTTATCCAAAGCGCCAGCTAAGCGATGACGTCATCCATCTCTGTTAAAAACTCCAATATAATTACACAAATACCCTCCTCCCTCGCCACTGTCCCTGCTGTCCTGTGCTGAAAATGAAGAAGGTGGAGCTGGTGTTCATCCCCACGCCGCTCATCGGCCACCTCACCGCCGCCGTCCACCTGGCCAACCTCCTCACAGCTCGACACCCTCCTCTCTCAATCACCATTCTCATAATCAAACTCCCTTTCCCCACCAAATCCGCGCCTCTAATCCAATCCCTCTGTTCCTCCTCTGCTTCCGACCGGATCCGATTCATCACCCTCCCGGAACAACCCATCCCCAACGGCACCAAAAACACCCTCCTCCTCGACCCCCTCGTCCAATCTCAGAAACAAAACGTTGCCAGCGCCGTCGCTGACCTCACCTCCGCCCCGGACGGAGGACCAAACTCCCCGACGCTTGCTGGGTTCGTCGTCGACATGTTCTGCATTCCCATGGTGGATGTGGCCAACCAATTTGGAGTCCCTACGTTCGTCTTCTACACTTCCAGCGCTTCCTTTCTCGCCCTCCTCTTCCATCTCCAAGAGCTTTACGACAATGAGTTCAATCACGACATGGACCGGTTACTAAACTCCGCCACAGAGTTCGCCGTCCCCTGTTTTAGGAATCCGATTCCGAGGAAAGTGATTTCCACCATGTTTATAGACAGAGAAGCGACTGAGTGGACGCACGCCCTCACTCGGAGATACAGAGAAGCAAATGGGTTTCTAATCAATACATTTTCCGAGCTCGAACCCGACGCGATTCACTGGTTCGCCGAACAGAGGCTCCCGCCGGTGTACGCCGTCGGACCCATTTTAAATCTGAAGAAAAATCCCCAAATCGGAGAAAGTGGGGAGGAAATCATGAAGTGGCTGGACGAGCAGCCGCCGTCGTCGGTCGTATTCCTCTGTTTCGGAACTATGGGGAGCTTCAATGAATCTCAGACCAAGGAGATCGCCGAAGCGTTAGAGCGAACCGGAGTCCGGTTCCTTTGGGCGATACGGCAGACTCCGCTGGAGAGCGTATTACCAGAGGGGTTCGTGGATCGGACGGACGGAATCGGAAAAGTGATAGGGTGGGCCCCGCAGATGGAGATATTGAAGCATCCGGCGACGGGAGGGTTTGTATCGCACTGTGGGTGGAACTCGGTGCTGGAGAGTTTGTGGAATGGGGTGGCGGTGGCGACGTGGCCGATGTACGCGGAGCAGCAGGTGAATGCGTTTGAGATGGTGGTGGAGTTGGGAGTGGCGGTGGAGGTTTCGTTGGATTACAGTATGATGGTGGCGGAGGAGGAGGAGGCTGTTTTGACGGCGGAGAAGATTGAGGGCGCCATTAGAAGGCTGATGGAGAGGTCGGATGAGCTTAAAAGGGCGTTAATGGTTAAGGGTGAGGAAAGCAAGAAGGCGATGATGGAGAGTGGATCTTCTTTTAATGCACTTGATCGTTTCATTGATACAATCATGCCTAATTGGTTCTATCCGAGCGAATCATATCATTGAAGTTGGCACACACATCCCTTTTCCTTTTTGTTTGATTTCTCCTCTCGTTGGGCTCGATTTCGCACTCTATAGCTCTTGGTCCCTTCACCAGAACTACAAATATCTTATTGAGTTAATAGCACAAGAAAAATTCGATGTCGGTCATATATGATGTTTAGACCAGTACATGTCATGATGCCCTACCAAATTTTATCGAGTTTAAGTCCATAGTCCAATGGGTAAGAGTTAAACTAGAGAACCGCTTGAATCTTCGAACCCTCCTCAAAAGTTGAGATAACCATAGAGCTTAAATTCGAATAGAGAAAAACGTGTAGTAATCTAATAGAATAAGAATGTGATAGAGCCTACAAGTAGGTTGCTTACTACATATATTTATACTTCTTTTTTTTTCAAGTTAGTGTTGACCACTGGTCGATGTGGGGAGTGCTCGAGAACTGCTTGATTATAGAGACCAGAGGGGATCGTCTTGGGACATCAGTCATGTCTCCATATTTTGAATCTTTTATATTTTATTTAAAATTGTATTTCGAACTCATTTACGGATTGTAATGAACTCGAACATATGTTTATAATTAGATTTCGACTTGTTTTTAAACTGCAAAATTTTACTTCTTATTTTATTTGTCTTCACTTTCGACTTTTTCGTCAATGGGTTCATGACAGTGAAATCGTAATTGACTTGAGTGTAAGGTATCGTTTTGGCTACAAATTCTTTGATGGCGACGTATGATTGGATATCTAGTAGTAGTCTTGGTATTTTATTTTTATTATCAAAGTCAGAAATTACAACATTAAATGTCAAAAATTCCCATGATAATAATTAATTTCGCATTCAATTTATAAATTCAGTGTCCGCAAGTCAAAGTCGTTGAAAAATTAAAATAAAAAATAAAAAGAAAAATGGTGAGCAAGCTTCTCATTGGACGGTGAGGATCAAACTGTCACAGGCGGACCTACCATTGCCTCTGCGTTGGGAAGTATTTCAAATAATTTGGTAGTCTTCCTGATTTGACATTTGATACTGACTTATCAAGTCAACACTATTCGTTCTTCTTTTTCCATGACGTTGACTTTTTGTCTTTTTAATGGACTTACCTATCAGTCAACTATCAACTCTTATCTCAACACGTGTAATGATATACCTTTCTTTCTTTTTAAAGTGGGGTCTTCACTTCCAAATGAACTCAATTCCCTAGGAAAAATGCATTAATATTTTTAATATAATAAAATATGGTTGAGTCGTTAGTCTCGAGTTAGTAGAGATTTAGAACATGGTCACCTGGTGTATTTGATGTTCCCTTGTAATATGGTCATGTTACTTACTTCTTACTTCTAAGAATAAAACTTACCTCATCGACCAACACGAGTCATCTCAGATCGGATGTCACCCAATATAAAATTGTGCATATTGAGCTCTAGAGTACTTATGATTGAGTCACCGAAAAAGAGATATACTTTGTTAGTATAGATACGCATGAGAGTTCATATACCACTCATTTACTTATATGTCGCAAGTTTCAACCCACAAATCAAATCAATTTTTTTTCAATTTTTAAAAAATTCAACTCAACTCAAACCGAATAAAAAAAAATACATACAGCCCAAAACAACTCAACGGAGTAATTCAAATTGTTCGAGATATCGAGTCATCTAAATATCTCTATATGGAATACCCATATTTTATACAACAAATTCATTCGCAAAACAAACATTTCACGACTATTCATGAAATATATAATTCCAAATTATTTTACATCGGTTTCTCTAATTTAATCTTCAAACTCGAAACAAACTCACATGAACGCTCGAGAGGAACTGTATAATCAAATCATGAGCCACAAAACATCTATCCATCCTTCTCTATAAGGAAGACATAGTATGCACAATTAATACTTAAAAATTGCTAAACAAAAACAAAAAGAAAAAAAAGGAGTCAATTTTCAAGCCCAGATAGCGAGTAAAGACATCAAGGCAGCTCCAAGAATAAGAGAAAGATTGGCCATAAATTGAAGTTTAACATTACTCTGCATTCTTGGGTTCATAAAATCGGCAGCCAAGAGATCCACAAGAGCCATATAGATTAAGATACCTGCTGAAGCTGCGTTCAATATCCCTTCCACTATCAGTGCTTTTGGGTCCTCTTCGTCGTAACTGTTTGTCACTCCAATGCCTATTGCTATCCCAATTGGCGTTGTCAGACAGAAGAATAGCGCCATTATTATTGTTGCTCTGTTCTTGAACTTTGCCTGCATGTTTCAACCAATTTAAACCCCTCGGTTTTAAATTCTAACAATATAAGAAATTATTTGATATAAAATTTTCTTATTTTCTCAAACTTATCATTCGTGTTATCAATACATTTCAAAATTGAATCTCGAAATCGAGCCGAACTGACTTAACTCGACTAGGTCTTAGTCTAACATATGTCTCAAAGTTAGGCCAAATTGACTTAACTCGACTAGATCTAGATCAGAGTATTTTAACATCCAATACTAAACTCATGACCTAACACATATCTCGATACATTTGATATAAGTTTGAGTTGTAATAATTTTCATCAATAAAAGTCATAATGTAAATATGTCACCAAAATTTACACAAAAAGGCTTAACAAAGATGAAGTATTTTTTTTGAGCGGTTGGTCATAGAGCATCAAACTAGTTTGCGATTTTTTTTTGGGCTCGGTTATTTAAAAAACAGGACAAAGGTTGAGAATTAAATGAAAGGTTCAAAATTCAAAACAGATATACTAATTAAATAGTTGAATTTGAAAGAATATAGAATAATGATAAAATATTATAAAGTAGGTGCGAAAAGGAAGAAGTAGCAGCAGCAAAGTGAACTCAATTTAATATGCTCTAATTTTCAACGTAAACTATGGGATGTTTGATTGATTAATGATTTGTTTTTTTTTTCATTTTAAATAAGGTTTATGGATGAGATTAGGAAGAAATACTTGAGAATTGGTGTCAATTTCAGTGGGCACCAAAGTCAACCAATGTACATAACTCTGCTGACACAACCCACCAACCATAGGTCCCATATTTGACTATACAACCCACCAACATGTCCATCCACATGCTATCTATATATTATTTCTTTTATATAATACTGACATAATAGTATTTTTTTTAATTTAAAACTTTAAAAAAAAAAATTAAAGGTATCATTTGGTAATAAAATCCAACCGCTAATCGGTACGGTCAGTTTTGGCCCAATACATACAGTTAAATTTTTTTATAAAAAAATTAAGGGTATTATTTTGTAATAGCTCAAGCCCAATGCTAATAAATAGATTTCCACACTCTTATAAAATGTTTGGGTCTTCTCTCCAAGAGATGTGAGATCTCACAACTCACCCCTTAAGGACTCGACTCTAATACTATTTGTAAGAGCCCAACAACTCACCACTTGAGGACCCAAAGTTCTCTCACCGCACTATCCCGTGTCAACTCTAATACTATTTGTGAGAGCCCAATTTCTTCTTTGTGGGATGTCACAACACATCCCTTGAAGACCCAGAGTTTTCTTCTCTCACCACACGGTCGAGTGTCCACTTTAATACTAATTGTAACAGTCCAATTCCAAATGTTGTCTACAATGTATCGTTATGTATCATCGTCAACTTCACAATTGAAAAGGTTTCCATACCTCTGGAATGATTCGTCCCCTCTCTAGGTGAAATCATGTTGAAATTTTTTAAAATTTTGGGGTTATTATTGAAAATTTTAAAAGAAAAAAAAGGGGTATTATTGAAATGTTTCAGAGTTAAAATGAATTTTTTTATTTTATACATAGGAGTTAGAGATAATTTTATTAATTTAACCTAAAGAATAAAAAGAAAATACCTGAGCGATGGATCCTCCTAAGCCCATGCCCTCGAATAACTGATGAAAAGTAATGGCCGCCACTAGAGGCCTAATGGTTTTGGGTGTTTCAGAAACGCCCAAACCAATCCCAATAATTACCGAATGTACCACTATCCCCAGCTCCAGTACCTACACAAACACACCATTAAAATTAAACCAATTAAACAATTTCTGGTTTTCAATTCTCAAAATCTGTAATACGAACAATATCGATAGCGAAATCCGGTTTCAATTTCTTCCGATTCTGTTTACCTGAGAGATCACGCGGTGCCGGAGAATCTCCGCCGGTGTTCCAGTGACATCAGAGGAATCATGAGCGTGGCCATGACCACCGTGAGTATGAACAGGAATGTGAGCTTCGATAGCTCTGCCGTTCATCTCATCAATCTCAGGCTGAGCCTTCTTCAGATGAAGGCGAGTATAATAAGAGCTAGCACCGGCATCCACCATTAAAGTTCCAATAGCCGCCACCATAGCCACCAAGCCAGTGAACGGAAACTTCGCCCAGGGATCTTCTTTCAGTTTCGGCGATTGGAGACTCTCGTAAGCATCAGGAAGAACGTGGATGAATCCGGTAGCCAAAATGACACCAGCGGCAAAGGCTTTAATAACAAAGAAAATCTCCTTCTCAGGACTCAAGGCAGGAATCACCTTACCGAGCATCGGAATAGAAACTCCGATTAATCCAGCGGCGAGAATCGTAGCTATGGCGACGATTTTGTATTTTAGGGCTAGCGGTTTGTTTCGGATTCCTTCGTCTTCTTCTTCTTCAGAACAGTGACACTCTTCCTGTGCCGCAATCAGTGAAGGAATAAGCAGAAGAAACAGAAAAAGAAGAACGAGAAGAAGAGGATGAAGCTTGAAGGTCGCCATTGCCATGGCCGATTAGAACGGTTATGGATTTAGGGCTTTTTTTCTTCTTTTTGTTGAAGAAGAAGATGAATTACAGTTGGGATTTAAAGAGTTTGCTACGGACGTGGAAATTTCCATGTTCAGATATAGGCATTGAAAATAAATTATATTATTTTGCTAATGATATTTAATTATTTAATTAAAATGTTATTAATTGGCATGGCGAAAGGATGTCGACATGAGCTTAATTCACCGGCGAGAGTGTCGAATGACTTGGAATAAATCGTTGAAGTCAAATTCAAATGTCGACATTTTTATGTAATTTTACTAAATTTCCAATTTTGCCCTCCGTTTACTAATAATCTCCGCCATATTATTCTCATTTTTTCCTTTTATTTTTTTTCTTTTTATTTTTTTCTAATTTTTGAATTAGAGACTCTTTCACACGTTATCTAGTTACACCAGCTTTTTTTTTTTTTTTTTTTTTTTTTTTTTTTTTTTTTAATTTATAACGATATAATTTTTCAACTCTAAATTTTAATTTTGTGACAATTTAGTTTATCGATTTTATGGCTTTAAAAATGGAGCTAAATTTGACTACCCTCACAAAAACTAACCACCACTCAAGCTGCGCCCCTTTCTCACTCACATAGCTCGTCAATTTTATGTAATGCCCTCAACAACTCTTACCCCTGCACATCATCCATGCCTCACTTGTTCACACAGTCAGCAACCTCTACTACCATTTTCATTCCGTCACTTGGGTCGTGCGTCGTTTATTCCTCAATTCTTCATAAGTTTAGGATAGCTCGTCATTAGTTTGGTTCAATTTTGACTATTTTACACCAATTTTGGACACTTCGATTGGTTTTTCTCTGCTTTTTTGTTCATGTTGAATTCCGTCCCGTTCATACTCAATTTTGTTCGTTTTTCTTTAGCTTTATTCAATTTAAGGTTATTTTAGACATTTCAATAAAATTCGTGTATATTGGACTTATTATTTTTATGTAATGATTGTGACAAGTTTGGATTAAATTAGGTCCGTAAATTGCATTGTACAGGTCATTTTTGTATTATATTACCTTAGAGATAAGTTAAATATTTAATAAAATTTCTTACCTAAGATACCCAATGTGTTTATAAATTATTATAAAGTCTAAATCGTTAAATAATTAAAATTAAAAATATGATTCATTAATTAATATATCAGAAAAATAAAGGGTGCAAATCATGAGGTTAGTAACAAGGATGAATATTTTATTAGATGTGAGATACTTTGGATAATAATAAAATAATTTTGACCTTACTTGCAACAAATTTTATTATTTTCTAGGTTATTTAACTAAAAAAAATATATTATATTTTCTATCTTTATATTTTTTTATTATTAATTAAAATATTATAAAGCCAACTTTCATTATTTTTTTTAATTCCAAATTATATAGTTTATCCTTTTCTAATTTTAGTCCATATTTACGGACAATCCTTATTAATAAATTATATTTGAAATTGTCAGACTCGAACACACTAGATTATAATATCAATCGTTTTTTATTATTGATGCCGAATTTTCGAGCTCGTTGATAGTTGAAACTGCGATATCGTGCTATCGTTATAGTTTATTTTATGTTTTGATATAATGTCATCAGGTTCGGTTTTTTTTTTTTTAATCATCTAAGATTCTGAATAGTTATTTTTAGTTATGCTCGTATTGTATTGATATTATGGGTTGACATTATTAATACATTATTGATTATATAATTAATAGTATATTTTTAAACATATAATAATAAGGGTGTTGAATCATATAAATTTCATGATACAAAAATTAAATTAATAAATTAA